>OX392512.1:19131276-22028949 GCA_947623375.1 Apotomis capreana
AATGTATGGAACGGCTGTCTTTTGTTTTGCGATTTCATGGTTGGCCCCATAGTGAAAGTTGACTGAGCTGTTCATTGATTAAGACTTAAGTCACTTTGACAAAAAATCTACGCTGGTCGCTTTCTGTATAACTATGGTCAGTTGTAGTGTAATAATCAACCCTATAACTCCTTGTCATGACCCCTGAATCAGCCTGTATGTGAAATTTGGGATACATTTCTTCTCTGGATTTTCCTTAATTTGTAATGGAATTTGGTCCAGGCTGAAAGCTATCTTCATTGGATTTGAGGTATCTAAATTGTTTACTGGAGTTAATCCGTAACTTTATAGACCCCTCACCCCGCACCCGTAACAACTCAAAGTTTCTGTTTTCTGTATATTCTGCCCTATGATTGACTAGTAGAGATTGCCTTGTGGCATTTGCATTACTGATCTGTGCAATAAAGTTAAAATAAATGAAATAAAGTAACCCTTCAGGCCACGCTTTTATGTAACTTTTTTTTTAGGAGATCCTAGCTTCGGGATAGTTTATTTTGTCAACCTATCCGCTTACTTGAACTCTTAATATGAATGACTACAGACCTAGTGAATAAAGTTTTACCATCGTATTTTGTTGGTAAATCTCGTATTCATATTTACTTATATCTCACTTTTTCACTAAAGTTAATAGAGAAAGCAATCTAAAACGTGTTTTCCGACAAAATGCTATGGCAAACATGATTCACTACATATTGTTTTCCATTTTGTTTACTTTCACCTGGTGCCTTCAAAACATATAAGAATTCAGAATTAAAATCTATAACAGATTTAGAAAAAAAGAAAGAAAGAAATAAAAAATGGTTTTTCCATAAAAGCAGACAGGACATTATTGGCATAACAGTGCTCATCGTATGTGGATTAAAGTTGTCTCCATTTTCTCCAATGAGTCCAGCAATGTATAGTGCAGTCATTGAAGCATTATGGCTCCGATTTTTTTTACGGTGAACCGAATTGCATACAATTTTGGAATTAGGTTCATCTTACCCTTAACTTCAAAAGTGAAAATGATTCGAACTCCGCAACCACCCTCGGGGTGGTTGCCACCCCTTCTCGGGGGTGAATTATTTTTTTTTTTCAAAATAACCTCGGATATCGATAGAAGGCTTAATTTTAAGCAAAAAATCATCTATAAAATTTTTCAAAAAATCCAATACTTTTCAAGTTATTGGCAATTGAAAATTCGCAATTTTTTCACGTTTTTCATCGGTTTTTTGCAAATATCTCCAAAAATATACGTTTTATCGAAAAATTTATAAAAAACAAAATTGTAGCAGGTAAAACAATGAACAATTTGGTTTTTTATAAAGTATTCTAAGTGCAATATTAAGCTAGATATTATAGATCAAAGCCGTTTTTTATTATGTCTGAAATTTAATCGATTTGGTCAATGCCATCTAGCGGCAAGCAGATGCATTTTATGCATTCTAATACAAAAGGGTTTTGTAGTGCTTGAAATAAGCTTTAAAATGAGCACTATAAAAAGTCTTTTGCACGTAAAATAAGTGAGCTGTATTGCAAATAAGAGGAGCATCTAATGTTTTTTCTTTCAAATCAATGGGTTTCATAAGTGCCATTTCCACCAAAATTAAAATTAATCGTATTCCGCCTAGAATTAACTTTATTATGAAGAGTTTGATAGATAGTATCAGTTTGGCTGCTTCAGGACACATATTTTTCAAAAAAGTCACGATTAAAAAAAAAAACAAAATTTCAAATTTTAAAAGAACCCACTTTATTTTCATAATATCTCAAAAATGACGACAGATACATATAAAAGTGTACGAATTAAAAATTTAGGTATTTTTCTGACAAACAATTTGGTTTTTTTGTTTTTTCTGTCCAACAAAAATTGACGGAGATATGATTGTTTAAAGAGCGCGTGGCAGCGCAATCACAGCCTCTCTTAAGCCCTTTAACCCTTCACCGTTTTAGAAAAAGGTTTTTTACTATATATTGCAATAAAGGATGTTGTAGCTCTCTTAATTACCTTTACAATGGTTTTTTTATAAATTGTGATAGCATGAAAATTGAAGGAGTTATGGTCCAAAAACTTATCATATTTTTTTCTACTTAGTAACTGAAAATTTCGGAGTGTGAATATTTGGAGCAATGTGAAAGTACGCAGTATAATAGAGACCCACAACTATTGTAATGTGTATATATATACATAGGTTCACTAATGTTTGACCAAAAAACGTTTGACCAAATGATCACATGACCAAACAACGTTTCACCAAAATAACGTTTCGCCAAATGATCATTTGACCAAATGATCATTTCACCAAATAATCATTTGACCAAATGATCATTTCACCAAATAATCATTTGATCAAATGATAATTTAACCAAACGTTATTTCAAGATGAGGATGAGGAAGAGGAAGAGGAAGAGGAAGGGGAATAGGATGGGGATGAGGATGAGGATGAGGATGAGGATGAGGATGAGGATGAGGATGAGGATGAGGAAGAGGAAGAGGAAGAGGAAGAGGAAGAGGAAGAGGAAGAGGAAGAGGAAGAGGATGAGGATGAGGATGAGGAAGAGGAAGAGCATGAGGATGAGGATGAGGATGAGGATGAGGATGAGGATGAGGATGAGGATAAGAATGAGGATGAGGATGAGGATGAGGATAAGAATGAGGATGAGGATGAGGATGAGGATGAGGATGAAGATAAAAATAAATGTGTCTATCTTATCTGTATCTTATCTTTATCCTATCTTTATCTTATCCTCTGTCCTGTCCTGCCCTGTCCTGTCCTGTCCTGTCCTGTCCTGTCCTGGCCTGTCCTGTCCTGTCCTGTCCTGTCCTGTCCTGTCCTGTCCTGTCCTGTCCTGTCCTGTCCTGTCCTGTCCTGTCCTGTCCTGTCGTGTCCTGTCCTGTCCTGTCCTGTCCTGTCCTGTCCTGTCCTGTCCTGTCCTGTCCTGTCCTGTCCTGTCCTGTCCTGTCCTGTCCTGTCCTGTCCTGTCCTGTCCTGTCCTGTCCTGTCCTGTCCTGTCCTGTCCTGTCCTGTCCTGTCCTGTCCTGTCCTGTCCTGTCCTGTCCTGTCCTGTCCTGTCCTGTCCTGTCCTGTCCTGTCCTGTCCTGTCCTGTCCTGTCCTGTCCTGTCCTGTCCTGTCCTGTCCTGTCCTGTCCTGTCCTGTCCTGTCCTGCCCTGTCCTGTCCTGTCCTGTCCTGTCCTGTCCTGTCCTGTCCTGTCCTGTCCTGTCCTGTCCTGTCCTGTCCTGTCATGTCCTGTCCTGTCCTGTCCTGTCCTGTCCTGTCCTGTCCTGTCCTGTCCTGTCCTGTCCTGTCCTGTCCTGTCCTGTCCTGTCCTGTCCCGTCCTGTCCTGTCCTGTCCTGTCCTCTATGGATATAAAAAAAAAAAAACTAACCTAACCTAACCCGGCCGGGTCGGATCTGCTCTGAAAGGTGATTGATTCACCTCAAGTTTGGTCAAATGATTATTTGGTGAAATGATCATTTGGTCAAATGATTATTTGGTGAAATGAACCATTTGGTCAAATGATCATTTGGCGAAACGTTATTTTGGTGAAACGTTATTTTGTTGAAACGTTGTTTGGTCAAACGTTGTTTGGTCAAACGTTTTTTGGTCAAACGATAGGACACCATATACATAATATGGCTCATATATTTTGAAAACGTAGGCATGAATACATACCGCTAGATGGCATTGACCACATCGATTAAATTTCAGACATAATAAAAAACGGCTTTGATCTTTAATATCTAGCTTAATATTGCACTTAGAATACTTTATAAAAAACCAAATTGTTCATTGTTTTACCTGCTACAATTTTGTTTTTTATAAAATTTTCGATAAAACGTATATTTTTGGAGATATTTGCAAAAAACCGATGAAAAACGTGAAAAAATTGCGAATTTTCAATTGCCAATAACTTGAAAAGTATTGGATTTTTTGAAAAACTTTATAGATGATTTTTTGCTTAAAATTAGGCCTTCTATCGATATCCGAGGTTATTTTGAAAAAAAAAAATTCACCCCCGAGAAGGGGTGGCAACCACCCCCAGGGTGGTTGTGGAGTTCAAATCATTTTCACTTTTGAAGTTAAGGGTAAGATAAGCCTAATTCCAAAATTTCATGCAAATCGGTTCACCGTAAAAAAATTCGGAGGTAAGACCGTATTTTTCGCTTCAATGACTGCACTAGTATGCGTTATAATATAATTCGCAAGCAAAGCAAACCGTAACTCTGTTAACTTTGTTTAACTTGGTTTAACTTACAATCACATTGAGAAATCGCTTGCTCTGTCCTGAAATCTATTAACATATTTTTTGTGCAGCACATTCAGGGGGCCTTACGATGGTTTCTTTTATCACGCAATAAATAAGTGACAAATCGTCTGGTTTTGAAAATGCGCGAGTGTAAGTGACAGATGCTTTGTCACTTATTTGTCACATGATAAACGCAACCATCCTAGGGCCCCTGTCGTGGATACATTTCCAGTTTGTTCTGGACTCATAGCTACGGATAAAGTTGCTGTATAATAATTGCCCCGTTCATTCCAGTGGCCAATTGACCGGCTTAATGACCACTCTCCCGAGAGCTGCTTGTTCAAAGCACGAGAACTGTACTAATGGTCCTGAAAATTCATACTACTGACAGTCAAATAAAACACAGATTTATGCCCAGATGTATTTTAGCCCCCGTGCATTGGAATACGGTGTGTGTAATTCTATTTTAGAACTAGTTATTTTCCTTTTTAATCTAACCTTTTCTCCGAATGTTGTTGCATTTTTTTTCGCTACGTGGAATACGTGCACAAACTGCATTTTAGAGCTGGCTAGCTGGATATGGTTCTAGATGCAAAGATTATAAACGATTCGGTGCTGTATGTAAGAGTACTTTTCTACGTTTACTTTTCTTTCAATTTCTTTCGTTATGCGTCGTATTGTAACCATGTTCTAGAGTAAAAAACGAGTTTTCCCGGCTAAACTTTATTCACTAGATTGTACAAACTCTCAACTCATTTCATTACTTAAGACCAGTACGCTGTAGTTTCCATAAAAATATGAGCTAAAAGGAAAATCCGTTATTTTCTCAAATTTGAATAACTTAATTACGCAATTGGGTACTTATTCTACAGTTATTCGTCTATCCTGAGAATAATTTAATAAAGTAACTCTCAGAGAGATATATTCGTGTTTGAACAATGAAGTTATACTCTAATCAAACTATGTGGACGATATTAAGTATTATCATAGAACAATTTCCTAATAGTGAAAGGGTACTAATTAAACAAGCTTCTTTTTAATAGCATTATTCGCTTCAGAAAATATAAGTTACCTTCTAAATTACTAAGTCAGCCACAACCAACGCGCGTCTGAATAATAATATCTCAGCCACTAGTTATCTTCTTTGTAAGCCACTGTAATTGTAACTTAGCATGGTGATTATTTTTTAGCATCTAAATTTGAGGCATGCATTCAAATAGCAAACTTCTAAAATATTATTATATGACACCAAAATAGTAACTCTATTAGCTTCAAATTTTATAACTTAGTATGTTTAAAATGTAAGTCATCCTACATTATTCGATCGTAAAATTTCCCTAAAATTGTCATCAAATAGTATATTAAAGCCACTATTATTACATATGAACTATTGAGGAGAGAACACAACAAAATACTTAAATCTCATTTTAGGTTAGGGTCGCAGTTCAACCTAACACTCCTCCTCGCTTCGCTCGTCGTCGTACCTAACCTAAGCCAAGTTGTTTTTTTTTTTTTTTTTTTTTTTTTTTTTTATTGCACACTAATTATGCACACTAAATAATGCGAATTCAATATACTATTTAAAGGTATTTGCAAAACTGTTTTACTGAATATAAAAAAAAAACTAACCTAACCTAACCCGGCCGAGTCGGACCTTAGTGTGCAGTGCGAGGATAATTAGTTTTCGAAAACTGTCATGCGCCGTTATTTTAGATGTTAAGTTATAATATATGATGCTGTCTATTGAAGCTCGAATATATAATTTTTGAGGAGCTTGTATTGAAGCTGTAAAACGAAAAATGATGATGAGTGACAAATTTCGTGGCTGAGTTAGTAAATTAGATGGCAATGTATAAATCAGGAGGACAAGTAATAATAATTGTTGATTATGACTTGATGCTTTCTTTAACATTTTTAGTTGGCGTTGTAAAGAAGATGAATTAGTTTATTAGAGGCTATCTCATATTCCCGATGCTTAGTTATTAAAAGAGAAGTTCGACCAAGTGTCCAAAAAATAAAATTGCGGCCGGATTTATTATTTCTCATAGTGAAATATACAAATTACAGCCACAACGTTGGTTTTAAAATTTCCTACATTTAAATATGAATTTGCTGTAAGTTTTTTCTTGAAAAATGTCTCAAGGAAAATTTTCTAGAATAAAATGGAGTGGCAAACTCCCATCAACTTAATTAAAACAAGGAACTCCTTTGTAGCAACTTATAAAATGTCTTTAAGTAAAACGTGGTTATTTTTTAGTCTTCAAGTGTACCTAGTTATTTATTGCAACATTTACAACTAACCACCTTTTTTAATTAAATTGGGAATGACTAACAGACCTACAATGTCATTGGGCATCATTAACTATTTCTTAACGTATAATAAAAAATATCGTGTAAGAATGGATGAATTTTCAAAAATAACTCCCCCTCATTAGTAGAAAAAAGCAATTTTTTTTCTGGAGAAAGAAACAAAAAGATGAAAATGTTTTAATTTGAATTAAGGTTTCAATTGTAACATTTTTCTTGTTGGTGTGCAAAAAAGAAATGTTGAATTGTATTGTAATGTATTTTCTTCGCCTTGTACGGGTACGATGCGGAAACTGAAGCAAGTGATTGGCGTTTTCTTGACTTAGCAGGGATGCTGCCGTGATTCTACCCCCCTCACCCCTCTATTTTGTGAGTCGACAAAACTTGTGCAAATAGATGGCGCTAGTATGTATTTTGATTTAGAAATATAGCCGGTACGATATAGTAATTCAATTTTAATTTGTAAAACATCACCGTTGCAGGACTAGACATTTATTTACAGAGTTTTTTTGAATCTATAATGATTTAATATACTAATACATGATAAGTCAAAAAGATTTTACATAACGTTCTAATGTGTAGAATGGACAAGCTTAACACATTGAAAATGCTAAAATGAGAAAAAGCAAGGTTTGCACACCTTTCAGGGAAACAGGTCACCCCTTGTCTGCTATACGGCCACATCTCAAAAAACATTTTTTTTTGGATTATTGCTGATTCGTATTCAGCATTTATCGTTTTGTGTTCCTTTGAACACTCCACACAGCGTTCGAGTAATAAAATTGCTCTATACAGTATGTTTCATTATATTGGAGCAGGTTAGTAGAAATCTTTGACTTTAGTGTCTGGGAAGATCGGGTAGCCCCGGACAACGGGGAACCGCATATTTTCATTTGCTAGAAAAGCAACCATGACGTATAGGTACCTATTTAAACTAATAATAGATGTTAATTGCAATATAACGCTTTCTTCAAAGTTAAAATGTCCACGATTAACCGCTGCCGCCGTTCGGGACTACCGGATCTTTCCTTATAATATAATTTAAAAATATATTGAGTACAATTAGGATTTGGAGAATACGCATTATGTAGAAGTTACAGGGTTTTTTTTTCTCACCACAACATGATATTCAGCTGGAACCGAGTTAATTCACATTAATTTATTTCTCATGATTTTTTTGTAGTTCCTTATGATTTAGGAGTTGACAACTGTCCCCACAAAACACCCTGTATGCCGACATTCCCTTACATTACGAGTTACGTTTTAATTACTTTGCTAAATATCCACGGCTCTGAGTTAATCACACTAGATCGAGAGAACAATTACGTTGTATGCATATTTAATACTGTTGGTCGTTGTCTCAGAGTGGTATTACTAGTATTACGTGCTACTCTGAAACTTCGCTAACACGGACACAATGTTCAATAATTTTTGGTATGTTTTAGTTAGGTAGCAAATTATTAATTAATTTACCAATACGTCTAGCACGACTATGCTATGCGACTCTTGTCGCGCGACATAGCGTCACCCGTCACTCTTTCACAGTACCGCATAGAAAGAGATAGGTAATATTTCTCGCGCGAGAAAAAGTCGCGTGTCACAGTTGTGCTAGAAGGGCAGGTGGGTCCTGTTGTCCTGTAACAGTAGCAATAAATTAAAACATAGATTCTACCCCTCACACTGAACAACATTTATTAAACAACTATTAAAAATAACTCATTTATAATGTAAACCTGTAAAATAAAGTTTATTCAAAGAACCAATGTGTTGCGAAACATTTTATATTTAGTAAAGTGACAGCTATGTCAATGCTAAGGCGATGTCAATGTTGGACGGCGTACATTGAAAATACTATTTACTTTGTTTAAAATAATAAACAAATGAAAACAGTATTTTTTTCTGAACAGATGTTCAGTTTGACGAGTAAAATCTATGTTTAATTTTTTTGCTCCTGTTACAGGACCCACCTTGTATATTAAAGCAGTAACGTAAATTAAATGTTTATATAGAAACGAACAATTGTGCGGACGTGGGTTCAAATCCCGCTCAAAGCATACAATTTATAATTTTTTCGGTTGTACATAAACGTTTAGTTCGACGCTAGCAGACGTTACTGGTTCATTAAAAAAATATAAATAAATAAATATAATAAATATTAAGGGACAATCATACACAAATCGACCTAGTCCCAAACTAAGCAAAGCTTGTACTATGGGTACTAGACGACGATATACATAATATATAAATACATATATAGATAACATCCATGACCCAAGAACAAATATTTTGCACAAATATTTGCCCCGGCCGGGATTCGAACCCGGGACCGCCGACTCAGTAGGCAGGTGTCTACCAACCGAGCCAAACGCGTCGTCGTAAGTATATAAGTTTGGGTGTAGCATATCGTTACTATCGATTTCTCAACATATAGCCCTGCAAGGGGTTTTACAACCCACGCCATATATTGCGGATTTTCAGTGGTACTACATTATTTTACTGGCAACGACAAATTTTTGGTAACTGACGTTGAAAGTCGGTGAATGTCACTGATGTTAACAAAGAGGAAACAGGACTAAATATTCGGCTTTCAAGTAATTTTTGCATAATAAAGCCAAAACTATCCACAGTGAAAGTTAAGTTTTTCAATAGGATGCAGTAATTTCGCAAGAAGAACAAAGGATTGAGCAGCATTCTTTGAGCAGAATTTTGATAATGAGAAATCCTTGACTGACGTTTAAGAATGCAAATATGACGCATGCACATTATTGCCATATGGAAGCTGTTTCTAGCGCCACTATCTCTGGGTCGGACCGACGCTTGCTAGGCTATACTTTGGGACGATGGTGCTGAACATAAAGACAAAATCTTTACGGTAGATGGCATGGCGCTATGATGCCGCCCTAAGGCATATAGATATGAAGCAACTGGTTGAAAAATTCGATACTTTGGCTAGTGGCTTTGATAGCATAATTGGTAATGAGCCTGTCTGGCCCGGAAAGCCGTGGACGTGGGCTCTAATCCCGCTCAAAGCATTTTGTTTTTTTTTCAATTTTTCGCTTCGGTATTAACATTTAGCAAATTATTAAAGAGTTATATGGATACCAAAAACGATAAAAAAATGGTGTGGCAACATAAGAATAGTCGGGACATTCCAGTTAGTGAGACTTTCTACGTCACTGATTAGTTGCCGCTTATGGTAACAAAATAATTGGAAAAAAAATTGCCGCCAGTCGTACTAAAAATGATAATTATGCATTACGATTGTCATGTTCTTTGACTAAGTTTTATTTTGTCTCAATAAATGATTTAAAACATTCACGATTATATGAGAGCCATAGTAACATAATGGAATCGGGGAGTATTTATGATACACCACTGGCAACACAGAAACGGATTGACAGAACCAATCAACCAATCATAGCGTGATGATGTTAAAAGCTTCGCCCGTCATTTCGAAGCCATACCTTATTTTCTTATACCACGGTATGAGGAAATTAACTCCAGGTGTCGCCACGGACGCTCAAAGCTGGAGCCATTATGATTATGAAAATAAGCCTCTGTGCCCAATTCTAATTAAGCTTGTTTGTAGAAGTCCCTTTTTACGTCAAAGTGTAATTTACACCTTGTTACGGAAAATGTATCTTGAAATGGAGTTTTTTCAGGTTAATTGTGACTGTTGAATTCGAGTTTTGACTTTTCAACTTTTTGTAGGAAGCTCTCCTAATATTTACTTCGGATTCTGCGTCTGTCACACTTTTAAATAAGACGATTCAGGTCAGGGGGGACTCAGATAATTAATAATATACGCGAGAGAATGCGTTTAAATCGTTTTATTAAAAGGATAAGCTCTCATATGAAGTTGAGACGACGTAAGCACCAAAGCGTAATTGCCATCTTGCTGTTGTTTCTTGGTAACACAATCCAATATTACGGGTATGTAATGCTACGACAGGAGATAAATATTTTATCGTTGAAGACTAGATTTTTAACCGTACGAGCGAAGCGTCTCCTTTTCAGGTTGGCCAAAAATTATTCGCTTTCTGGCTGTTGTCGCAAACAGGTCGAATTCCTCAACCGATTCTCTTGAAATTTTGTGAGTAGGTCCGATAAGTAAGTATATATGTATATGATATTTTTTATCGATACAGTTTATACGAAATTTTTCAAAATGGTCGTGGAAAACGCAAAATAATGTATTATAATTATGTACATAATTATAATTAGTTTTTTAATATATTTGACATACCATTGCGCACCCTCATTTCATGTATCAACTATTAATTTGCTTAGTATTTAAGTTACCGCCTTATTTTGTACGCCAACTGGCAAAACATAGTGGATATTGTATCGATCACCTGTTTATGTTTACCTGATGTTTACAAATAAAGCACTTTGAACTTTGAACTTTGAATGGCAAACAGTAATCTCGAATTAAACTCGCGAAAACTTTTGGACGATCGCAATATTTCTGATTTACCTTAATTGCCTGACGTTTCGACACGGTTTCACGTGTCGGGGTCTCAGACCATGAGTACGTCTGTCGTCAATAACGTCAAAAGTCGTAGGCAAGGTAAAATATAGCACCACAAAGCAGTAAATACCTGTTGGCAGTACCACCAACATAAGGATTTTATCTTGTTATGTTGGCAATACCGCCAACATAAATTGATTCATCTAGTTTGTTTTTGTTTACTAAACGCGCCGTGCGCGCATGTTGTATAAGGGCTGTGGCGCGCGAGCGTGCTGCCCTCTTCTCAACCACGCCCGCCACGAGCGGACGCAATTGTCTTAACATTTAATAATTAATTAATATCTCCTTGTTGTGATTGTGCCGAACTGTGTATTGTGAGTGTCAATAAACCCTGTATCCTTGCAGCAGTTATCAGTGCATATTTATTACCCTACAGTCCATTATAATAATTAACACCCGAAGCGCACAATACCTACCTTACTCTTAAAATACTGCAACTGACTGGTGGCCCTTGGAGTTCACTAATACTAACTGTAACCATTATCTATTCTAACAATATTAGCTGTGACAACAATGACAAAAAACCGGCCAAGTGCAAGTCAGACTCACTCAAGAAGGGTACCATCAAGTAAAATAACTGGCTGGTTAAGTTAAGTTTGCACTTGGTAGATTCAAAGATTTAGATTCAGATTTATTTGCCAGAATACAGTGTTTTAGATGTTATAAAACTTTTGTGTCATGTATTCATCCTATATGTAGGCATGCAAATTTTAGAGTACAATTTTAAAAAAATAAAAATAAACATTGAATTATAATAATCTAAAAATAAACATTTCCAATAAATAATAATAAAATCAAAATATAATGGTAAGTATGTATGGCGCTGGATAAAAATGAGGTGCAAAGTTAACGCAACACATTTGTTGTATGGGAGCCCACCTTAAATATTTATTTTATTCTGTTTTTAGTGTTGTTATAGCGGCCACAGAAATACACCATCCGTGGAAATTTCAACTGTCACGGTTCTTAAGATACAGTCGTGACAGACAGACAGATAGACGGACGGATGAACGGACAGTGGAGTATTCGTAATAGGGTCCCGTTTTTACTCTTCTCGTACGGAACATTATAGAAGACGCCGATATACGCTGAATATTCATTCGATACTATAAACCTGTTTTAAATGTATACCAAACCCTCTACGTGCTTAGTTATTCGAAGGTTTATTGTTTGGGTCATGTAAGAAGAAAACAAACCTGCAGCCTAAACATACATGGAACTAGTTGGTAATAATTTCTCCCGAGAAAAGGTTCGGTCCCGAGGCCCATTGGGCCGATTGCTACCAGCGCCTACGATACCCTAAATATTAAATGAACAAACAATACGGCGATCCTGATGGAAGTCTGATGTTGAATTAAATAAATATCAAAAAAGGAAAAGCTTTGAAATATGTGATTTGATGTGTTGATCTCCATGTAACCGCACCTGTTCACGGTCAAAATTGTAGTTATTCTTCCATAAATTATGTTTCTTTGTCTGAGGCTATGACGTCACAGCCCGATCGCCATTTGTATGGAGTGTTTTCAGCGCTACGTAGGAATCTCGAACTTTAACAGTAATATTTGACTTAGATTCAAGCACTTTCATATTCCGTATTTAGTCCCACATAGTCCACCGAACACTAACATTGACACGTCTCTCGATTAATTTTATTGAGACCTTTATTGATCATATATCAAATTTCTCCTCACTTATTTATATTTTATTGTTACCTAAATAAAATAAGAGACCAACATACGAGCTAACTAAATGTGTGTTCGGTAAACATTAGCGCAACCGCCGACCTCTCGTAAAGGGAAAATAATGAAAATGTTCCGGGCTAATGTGCTGCGTCTCTCCATTAGGGTCCCGGGCGGAGGCGAGAGGAAAAGGCGAGAGGCAAAGGCGAGAGGCAAAGGCGAAAGGCAGAGGCCTACTATTTAAGAGGCCTTATTCCTTTTAAAATGCTGATTGTTTTAGACATTTTTCTCTATGATTAAACATGTTTCTTAACATATTATTGGTGTTCCTACCTAGAACAAGGCTATTGAGATTTGTTGTTATATATTTGAAGCTATAGAGTTTGAATTTTTCATTGATAATTTTTGTTTCAAAAACTACTCGAAATTGTCAAAATTTACGCGGAAAATTAGTTTCTTCAACTTATTTCCGACTACATGCAATGAAATCATGAAATAGCTATATTACTACCTAGAACTCGAGGAAAAGTATTATTCACCTCAAAAAAAAGGTAGAAATTATCAATATATTTGTCATAATATGAAAAAAAATGTTGTTCTAGAACAACAGTCTATATATGAAGATTTAAAGTCTGCCACTATTACCGTCCAAACCTTGGGATTGGGATAGATAGCCATACAGACAGGCGGACGGACCCGATACAAATTGAAAGAGACGAGGTAATATTTGGGTAAGGCTCAGGAGCGCTTTTAACGCTCCTCGACTTATGTTATGTTTTCAAGAATAAATAACATTATTTTTGCAAAAAAAGCGTGAACTGGTGAGCTCATAACAGAGAACTAGTTGCGAATTGTGATGGAATCCCAAAATAATATTGTATTCGTGTAAATTTCGTAGCTCAAGGGAACGAGTACTTGAAACGCTCCAGAGCCTTACCCATAGAGTATATTGAATGTATTAGCCTTACCCATTTACCGAGAAGTAACAACAGGCTCTTAATTTCGGTAGCGCCGTCTACTAACGGGACGGTGAAATGCGACTTTGTGTACACATTGACAGTGTTGAATTTATTGTTCAATGCTATAGGAATTAGTAGGTACGCTAAAAACTCATGGCTTGCGCGGCGCCTAAATAGCAATCGTTGACACAATTATGGCGGAGTAGCGGTGGCCTCTTAAATTAGTGGTTTGGCGGCGAGGCATTGGTTAATATTGGGTTCCGGTTGATACATTGTGATGAAATGTAAATATGGATATATCTAATTGAGCATAAAACATAAGGCTTTAAGAAGTGCTCCTCATTACTGCTAATTTTACGTCTGAAATTTATATTTACCCGACGACGGCGAAGCCAAAGCGGAAGAATTATGATTTTAATCGTCTATGTATGTTTATTTTCTGGTGATGTTTCTAGATAGATCAAGAGACACGGTCCGGGATCCGATGGTAACATTTAACACGTGATAGAGAAATGAGAAAGTATTAACGAGATAGGTATCTGTCTTGAATATGAAGTTCGATCAAGCATGACCAAGGCTTTCTTATTTATCCATCGCGTGGTAAATGCGCCCATTATAGGCCCTCAGGGAGTAGGTAGTTGGGCTATCATAACTTAATGATGCCAATTGCTCGCGGCGAATCAATCAGTAAACAAATGCGCGTCTATTTTCTTTATTATCGTTATGTTTATTTATTAAAGATTTTAGTAGTAGGTATTGTACGGGAAACCCTCGATAACTGGCGCGAAGGAAAAACCAAGCAGCTTGACACGGAAATGTATTGACAAGAACTAAGAAAACATTATTATTTCAAAAAATTGACAAACCATTAACATAAACAATATAAAACCTCAACATCATCCCCCCTGTGTAGCGTAGCTACACAGCTTCTTGCTGAAGCACAGCCAGCATCCTGGTGCGCCTCCTCAGTGTGCCCCTTTTGGTAGCATCATCAGCCAATCGGACAATTCCATTTCTGCCCATTGGCCAAACTCCTCTTGTCAACTCTGGATCAATCACTAGCACCACGTCGTCGTCTATTTTTAGGTTTTCGTACTGAGTTTCGTGTGGATATGTGTGTAGATAAAATAGTGCGTAGTGCGTACAACTTTATCTACACACATATTCATGTGGCATACATAATTAGTATTTTATTATTCAGAACACTCGTATTTTAAGACCTATCATTATGCAACAGTTGCATAAATTACTATTATAGCATTTAAAGATAATTGTCGTAGAACTAAAGCCCTATTGCCGATTACACGTTGTGCACAGTCATTAGAGCATCAGGTCAATCGGAAGCAAAAGTGGGTCACAATCGACTTGCAAACCTTGATTGTAACCGTTGTTTTCTTATTTCCGGTGGGAAAGATAATGTAGGTCAGCATTTTTTGGGTTTTAATAGAAATTTTATTGCAAAACCGTTCCTGATTTTAGGAGAGCTTGTCAAAAAATTATTTATGGTAAATAAATGGGACATAATTTTTTTTTGGCGTCAATATTTTAAGCAGCATGCATTACTTTGAATATACCTAACAAAAATCTGTTTAGGTCATAATCATAAATTGCAAGTAAACTTAGGTACTATGGACCATGCAATTCTGCAGCTCATTGTACATGCACAAAATAGTATAATATGTCAAAGTATAAATTATATAACAGCTAATTGTAATAGACCAGAATTCTGTTATTAAACAGTCATCACATCACTAGGCTTTGGACTTTTCATAGCATGGTAGGAAGTTAGAGAGCTATGGAGCCGACATTCTCGTTTCTCATTCTAGTACTCATCAATTTATTGAACTGTAACGTTTATGGTTTTGCGTTGATAATTCTCGAGTATTAAATAACAAAATGTATTTATAAAACATATTTCTGTAATAATACAAACTCGTATATTTAACTATTATTTATGATATTTTTGTAAATTTCATGCATTTTCGTGTATCCTCCGATTTTTTCTGCTACCCACTACCGATTCAATCGCGCGGATGAAGCACAAATGAGCCGATGAAAATTCAATCCCAACAAAAACATTAATGTAAAAAATTGGCCAAGTTCTCACGTGTCACCGCAAGAAGCGATGTCAGAAAATGTGATAAGCTTGAATTGTTGATTAAGCCCTAATTTCTCTAATGGCTTTATCTTTCTGTAAATGGAAAATATGCCTTAGGCTTAGCTCATCATAAAACTTTAAAACAAGCAATTTTTGAGAAGTGCAAGACATTGAAAAAAGCAGATTCTGATTCTGGCAATATTTTTAACACGATATGTAGAACTTTGATTAGATTAAAATAATTGTGTTGCAGTGTAGCGTCCGAAAAGGAAATCCTTATACTCACATACGTATTAGTCATAACGTATTTTTTTGATCACTGTTTTCTGTAATTATTAACGATTTTAGGACAAAAAACCTTAAGTATAAACTATACACTTTATACCAATTAATAGCGACAAGTGGCGTGGCGTGGCGTCATACATAATATATCGTTGGTAAAGCCGGAATGCCTTTAGCTAACGTTATATTTTTGAATGGTAGCGATGAACTTCTTTAAAATAAGGCCAGCCGGTTGGAATTGGGTTCTATTGACGCCACGCCTCTGATAGGGACCGGTTCTAAAGAAAGAATAAATATCAGCATTGCAGTGTCGCTCAACTTTTTCTCTTGTGTCCTGATTCGAAATCTCTGAGCTATTGTGGCGAGAGTGAGAGGGTACAATCTACTCTTCCACATGTCCCGGTCCCGGTACATGTGGAAGTGCGAATCGGCTCAATCGACGCAGGTGAATTGGCGTAAAAAAGTCAATGGATCAGAATAAACGGTTGAAAGCCTCGGCGAGGCTTTGAAGGGATAGTTAATATAAGAATTCGATCGGAGGCGTGTGTATCTGAGTGTCCCTGAATCCTGTGCTTCAAATGGTTGAAGACAGTTCTTTGTTGGATGTTATGGCGGTGGTTCACAGGTATGTTTGAAATATTACAGAAAATGTAATAACGGCTTTTTTATTTCTAATTGTTTATCGTACTTGGCTGGGCTTTCTGTCGTGTATCTCGATCGGAGAGCCCTGAACTATTGTAGTGAGAGCGAGAGGGTACATGTGGATGAGTGTGAATCGGCACGATCGGATGCATTGGGTGGCATTGGTGTGAAAACGTCAATGGATTCAGGTCAGACGCCTGAAAGCCGCGGCGAGACAATATATAATACCTGACAATGTCTGTCGCTTTTTTATATAATATAAATTTATGATCCACAATTTCATGAACTAACTGGTGCCAAAGTGCCAACTGTCGAGCAATGGGGCATAATTATATTGTATTTTTAAGTCTCGATGCGAAGGAAATGGTAAGTTTCACATGTACCTACTGTGTGTCTGTACTCATTTTGGCTTGTAAGTGATGATATACCTAATAGTGTAGGTATATCGCCATTTATCCAATCCGGTCGCGTTATGTTTGCAACTCATTTTCATTTTTAATCGACTCTATGTTCTTTTTACAAGCTTTTATTCAACTTGCATTCACTGTTGTGGGGCAGAGATATTCCCGTTAGTCGGTTTGTACTCCCACACAAAAAATTAGGTACTGTTGGCTAACAAACTCTAAGAGTACCTACCTATTTTTTATTTAAGACTAGCGACCCGCCCGGCTTCGCACGGGTGCAACGCTGATAATAATCTTAGCATAGATAAGGGACAGACATCAGGAAGCGACTTTGTTTCATACTACCTATGTAGTGATAGCCAAGCCTCGATTGCACCTGGTCTTAATTTTCAGAGCAAAAGTCACCAATAAAGAGAAAAAACGCTTCTTTTATTCGGTTTTTTGGTCTATAGTCTATACTAGTTAATTCGCTGAAAATGGTGTAATGGTTGGTTCAGGACTGAATAAAATACCACCGGAGGCCGAATATTGCGGTACTTATTAACCGCCTTGAGGCACCTCGAGGTGAAGATCAAGGAAACCCACTGTAAACTGGAAAATACGTGGCGAGAATTCAGAACCGAATGATGTCTAGGTGGCTTCGTGAATTGTAGTGCTAATAAGGTGCCACGATGACATCGTGTTGTTTACATTTAATTTTGACTTATTTCATTTCAGGTGTAATTTTTTTTATTTTATTTTATTTTATTTATTTATTTATTTATGTATTTCCACACTTACAGCTATTTTTACAGGTAACTTAACCTAATGCAATAGCGTAACTATTTTATTTAAACATTGTATTTACACTACATTATACCATTTAACGATGTTAACTATTATACAGGCTCCCGATTATAACAGATTGTATATAGCGCACACTTTGCAAATTCACTCATAGAACATGAGAATAAGTCTATATTTTCCGAGATCACATTAAGGGTACGTATAGCGCGCGCCATCGGCGCCTCGCGGAGCAAGTTGGTGCGCCCGCGCGGCTCCCGGAGCAGTTATAACAAAACGACTTAATCGCTTTCAAAGAGGAGTTTACGGTTCATAAATATATAGCTTAGTGACAGACGGACAGACTGATCAGGAAAAATGATTTTCCGCTGATAACCTGCAACATCATACGTTGGCTTTTATACTGTTTGCTATAAAAGTATCCATTATTATGATAGAATGCACCTTTCACAGCCATGGGTTTACGGTTCGCCATACCCCTCGCATAAATATATATGGTTATGGAGCCATAAAATACTTGATTTCGTTCGATATCCAATGGTGAGAGAGGTTGTTTATTAATGGTTAGATTTTGATGACTTCGCTGGACTGAGATAGGTAGTCAACAACAAAATAACAAGTTTTCGAAAAAATATTATAAATACTTTTTTCCGATAATTCTCGAAGTTTTTTTTTTTCATATATAGGTAAATAAAAACCTTCCACGAACCTTAAGGGATATAAAAAATAGCTTAATTAGTGCACCAATGTTCGAGTTTCGCGCTGTAACAACACATTTAGTTATATGTAGGTATATAAACAAGACGACTAAAAGGCAACTTCCTTCATGCGAGGAGGAAGTCATAACCCCTTTATTTTTTTATCGTATTTTGTACACTTTATCTCGTGTTTGAGCTACTGAGGTGAAAATAATTTATTTTCATTCCAGGATAATGCTCCATTAAATATAAATCACGTATGGGCAGGATCAGGAAATCATAACAAATGTCGGATCAAACGGATTCCGATGAGTGGTATAATTTATAAGATATATATAGCCGCAGTCCACGTGCATGTGGCGAATTTGTATAGGTAAGTCGTTATTCTCGTACCTACATTCTTAAATTTATGAACAAAAATGTGATTTTATCTACAGCCATTATATCGACTGTTGAAAGGCTATTTGGTTAAGCGATACAATGGGTGATATTGAGTTATAATATATATATATATATACTATATATATAATATCATTGGAATCGGCAGATTTTTCTCCGTCGAATGAGCTCGCTCTCCTGTAAACTTAAAAAATGTCCATTAATTTAATAGAATTGTTAAATTACTATAACAATTTCAGATACTATAGGTACATCGCTTGGCAGTGACCAAAATTAGAGATGTTATTTCATAACGTTACGATATCTTTGCCGGGATTGTCTCTTTCATTCCTCCGCTCCGCGGGACTTACTGATTCTACTGTGTACTTCATATCTACTTTATAAAATCTATGATATGTCGATTAATATGTGTGCAGATAAGGTAGTGTATGCGACTGTACATAATTAGGCCTTAAATACTCGTATTTTACGACCTCTCGTTATGTATCAGTTGCATAACTACTATAATCTTCTATATATATATTACGCGAGGCCGATTTTTGTACATCCCATCAGATCTACAGTTATGGTCCGATTTTGATAAATGATATGTCATTAGATTCGTCTCATGCTGGAGAGGTG
The DNA here is from genome assembly GCA_947623375.1 of Apotomis capreana. Taxonomy (NCBI): domain Eukaryota; kingdom Metazoa; phylum Arthropoda; class Insecta; order Lepidoptera; family Tortricidae; genus Apotomis; species Apotomis capreana. The sequence continues at coordinate 19,150,949 of OX392512.1, forward strand.
CATAAAACTCTTGGAATTTTAATTTTTCCTGAAAAGGTACTGAAAAATGGATTTGAAAAAACTACTGTGCGCTAACCACGTGACATTGACCACGTGACCTGTGATCCCTATTTTGACATAAGATGACCAAATAATAATAAGCATGATTTGCTCACAAACCTGTAGTAAGTTGTTCAGCATGATGAAATATTATTTTTGAGTCGGCAACATAATATCCGCAACACTTAGGTAAAACATGTACGAATATGCAAAAATAATTTTACAGTTTCTTGACAATGAATGACAGTAACCATATTCTGACAACTTTTAATGTCTTTTTTATTGGGGGCTATTATGTCAATGCTCTAAATTGCCAGGTTGTTTTTCTTTTTAAAATGTTAAAATGTATGGAAACTTTTTTCGCATACCTGTTAAAAAGGTGGAGAAAAAGCCGGTTAAGTGCGAGTTGGACTGGTGCTCGAAAGACTAGAAAACTGACCGTCATTCAAGAATAGATTATTTTTATAGGCGAGTTTTACAATAAATCAAAGCAGAAAAAAAATAGTAAAACTAATTTACACGTCATTCAAATAGGTAAATTTATGATAGATTATTATAAATATGATTATATAAGTCCATCAAAAAAATAATTCCAAGGAAAATGGCATGAGTTATGGTAAATTAAATGGTATTTTACAAGAAAAAACTTAGTCCTTGCGCTTGCATGTCGACGGGATCGGAAATGTGGTCGAGTTGAGAATATGGACGACATGACAATGTGCCTAAGTTGGGAATGTATCTACATTGGTAATATGGATGAGTTGGTAAAATGGATGAGTTGGAAATGTGGACGAGTTGGGAATATGGAAGAGTTGGGAATGCGGATGAGTTGGTAAAATTGACAAGTTGGTAATATAGACGAGTTGGGAAAATGGACGAGTTGTTAATTGGACGAGTTGTCAATGTAGACGTGTTGGGAATATGGACGAGTTGGGAATGTGGATGAGTTGGCAAAATGAACAAGTTGGGAACACGGACGAGTGGGCAATGTGGACGAGTTGAGAATATGGACGAGTTGGGAATGTGGATGAGTTGGCAAAATGAACAAGTTGGGAACACGGACGAGTGGGCAATGTGGACGAGTTGAGAATATGGACGAGTTGGCAATGAAGACGACTTGGTAATACGGACGAGTTGGTGATATGGAAGATTTGGCAATAAAGGCGAGCTGATAATAAGGACAAGTTGGTATTGTAGACGAGTTGGGTGTATCGTCGAGTTGGGAATATGGGCGAGTTGGAAATGTGGATAAGTTGGCAATGTGGATGAGTTGGTAAAATTGACAAGTTGGGAACATGGACAAGTGGGCAACATGGACGAGTTCGCAGTGAAGACGAGTTGGTAATACGGACAAGTTGGCAATGAAGACGCCTTGGTAATACGGACGAGTTGGTGATATGGAAGATTTGGCAATAAAGACGAGCTGATAATAAGGACAAGCTGTTATTGTAGACGAGTTGGGTGTATCGTCGAGTTGGGAATATGGACGAGTTGGAAATGTGGATGAGTTGGCAATGTGAATGAGTTGGTAAAATTGACAAGTTGGGAACATGGACAAGGGGGCAATGTGGACGAGTTCGTATTATGGACGAGTTGGCAATGAAGACGACTTGGTAATACGGACGAGTTATCAACGTGGACGAGTTGAGAATATGGACAAGTTGGAAATGTGGATGAGTTGGCAAAATGAACAAGTTGGGAATATGGGCGAGTTTGCAATAAAGACGAGCTGATAATAAGGACGAGTTTGTATTGTAGACGAGTTGGGTGTATCGTCGAATTGAGAATATGGACGAGTTAAAAATGTGGATGAGTTGGCAATGTGGACGACTTGGAATTGTGGACGAGTTGGGCATATGGACAAGTTGGAAATGTGGACGAGTTGTATTTGTGAACGAGTTAGCAATATAGACGAGTTGGCATTGTTGATGAGTTGGAAATGAAGACGAGTTGGGAATGTAGATGAGTTTGGTGTATCGACGAGTTGGTAATGTGGACGACTTGGCATTGTGGACGAGGTGGGAATATGGACGAGTTGGAAATGTGGATGAGTTGTATTTGTGGACGAGGTGGCATTGTGGACGAGCAAGTAATATGGACGCGTTGGCATTGTGGATGAGTTGGGAATATAAACGAGTTGGCAATGAAGATGAGTTGGTAATACGGACGAGTTGATAATATGGACGAGATTGGCAATAAAGACGAGTTAATAATAAGGACGACTTGGTATTGTAGACGAGTTGGGTGTATGGACGAGTTGGAAATGTGGACGAGTTAGCAATATAGATGAGTTGGCATTGTGGATGAGTTGGGAATATGGATGAGTTGGGAATAAAGACGAGTTGGTAATATGAACGAGTTGGCAATGTAGATGAGTTGGGTGTATGGACGAGTGGGCAATGTGGACGATTTGGCATTGTGTACGAGTTGGGAATATGTACGAGTTGGGAATATGAACGAGTTGGAAATGTGGACGAATTTTATGTGGTGACGAGTTGGCATTGTGGACGAGTAAGCAACATGGACGCGTTGGAATTGTGGACGAGTTGGGAATATGGACGAGTTAGCAATATGTTCGAGTTGGCATTGTGGATGAATTGGGAATATGGACAAGTTGCCAATGGAGACGAATTGGTAATATAGACGAGGTAGCAATGCAGATAAGTTGGGTATATGAACGAGTTGGCAATGTGGACGTGTTGGGTGTGTGGACAAGTTGGCATTGTGACCCAGATGGGAATATAGACGAGCTGACATTGTGGACGAGTTGTATTTGTGGAATAATTAACATGTTACCCTAACATGCGAAACTTGATGGTAGAAATAACCTACATATGATGCAAATTTCAAAAAAATCGACTCGCTCAAGAATAAATCATATTTGAATTAATGACGTCTGGCTGATCATTCTTATTCTTATTCAAAATAAAATTTGTCAAATTATGCTGTCAACACAACAAATAGATTTTTTAAGGCTTCCGTTTTTACCGACTATGGTAAGGAACCCTAAAATTAGGTTTATATTATAGACTTGAGAGTATAGATAGCATCTCCCTCACTCTTCTGTCAGACACTATTTCAATGAGAGGAAAGACAAGGGAAAGACACGAAAGTTTGAATTTGGAATTTGGGTATACGTAAGGCCTTTAGCCGTAGTAACTTGTATATAATCTGTGCTTTAGCTCTAAATTTATTGAATAAAATATATCTTATATTCTTTTCTCAAACATGTTTAGCTGTTTTATATATTGGATTTATTTTATTACACATATTTGACACATTCTTTTTTTTTATGGTGGAGTATTGTCAGTCAGTAATTTATTTAGATTAGTAAGTAGGGTTTGATTAAGAGTTATACTGGCGTAAGAATTTCAAACACAATGTGAAATTGTTATTGAATAAATGATTGATGATGATGGCAGCACCCATATTAAGAAAATTTGCACGATCTATTGAATTTCATAAAAAAAAAACAAGCATTGATAATAGTGGTTTTTCGTGTATTCTATAAACGTCTTTTACTCTCTATTACATACAATTGAGTTTATGTAACATTTTTTATTATCAATATTTTGAAGTATTTACGATTATAAATGAATACATAAACAGTTACGCACTCCATGATTTCCTTTTAAAACCTGCGTAGTGAGTGACCAAATCTGTCGTTTCGATTCATGTGCTATTTCTGGAAATTGATAGAAATCGATCAAATCGATAAATGTATGTCCTGAAGAAAGGACAACAAATTAAAATTCTACCAATCTTATGTTCGGTCCTATGAGAATATGTCAATAATTTTTTTACGATTTGGGACTATTGTCATGAATTATATTTTTCCATAAATCGAATAATATGCATTTTATTTGTGAAACAGATCAGCAGATCACATGGCATTAATGCACAAGTTATTTTTACAAAAGAGTTGAAAAAGTTGTCACGATGAACCTGGCAGTTGGCTATCAGGCCTGGCTCTAGCCTGGCATGTCTTAACGTTTTGAAATATCATTTTAACGTGTTTTTTTACAGTATTTATTCTTCGTTCCCCAAAAACTTCTTATCGATAAAGTAGTTATTTTCTGTAACACTACCGGATTTCCATATTCTAGCGGCGGTTCGACGCCGCAACGGGTCTCTAGTTAATTATATTCCTTATCCGTTTTGACGTGATGCGCGGCCAAATAAATAGACAAACAGATAAACAGACAAACAGACAAACTGACAAACTGACAAACTGACAAACAGACAAACAAACAGACAAACAGACAAACAGACAAACAGACAAACAGACAAACAGACAAACAGACAAACAGACAAACAGACAAACAGACAAACAGACAAACAGACAAACAGACAAACAGACAAACAGACAAACAGACAAACAGACAAACAGACAAACAGACAAACAGACAAACAGACAAACAGACAACCAGACAAACAGACAAACAGACAAACAGACACACAGACAAACAGACAAACAGACAAACAGACAAACAGACAAACAGACAAACAGACAAACAGACAAACAGACAAAGAGACAAACAGACAAACAGACAAACAGACAAACAGACAAACAGACAAACAGACAAACATACAGTCTATTCTAAGTATCCTCCGCCAATATTTACAGACTTTCGACCCTTTATTACCTTTATTATATGTATATATTTATTTATAAAAAAAATGGATTAAGGCCTCTTAATTACAAATTCTCTTTTGCTACCTGTTTAGGATTTTACTGTGTGATTTAGAGTCGTTCGTGTTACATATATAATTTATTTTGACTGCATTCAAATACCATTCTAGTTAACCGAACGGTGCTGTCTGCATGTCACACAGGCTGACGTTATCTTCACAGACTCCATCAGGCTGACCGTAATGGGACGTGATCAAGTCAGTATCACGGTCAGCAAATCCAATAGTTATGTAAATAAGCCCAGCCGAGTGCATAATCCGTTTGTGGCAGACTGTACGTAGTTCCGGTCAGCTTTACTGAAGGCTTAAGAGCCTTGTCACAACGGATCTCTACATAATACATACCGGTAATATTGTCAGTCTATGTCAAAATGCACGGGCGTTTTTAACATTATAGATGAGTCTAGTCAATTATATTTGGTTTGGACCTCTACGCGCTGATTAAATAATTATGATTTTATATACAACGTCTAAAAACAGCATTTCAAGTTTTTTTTTGCACTGCATCGAATGTCATCTTTTTTTGCGCTGCAATCGACTACAAGGTTTTCTCTTTATAGTTAATTACTTAGTTGTGTCAGATTTTTACCATACTGCTGCAATTTTTACTATCTTAATCATTCCAAACCTACAAAAACAAAAACAATTAGTCAAATATAATTCTTCTTCTTCGATCTATCGAGTACTCTCCATTGCATTAGGCATTAGTTTTAAGTCGAAAAACAAGTCAAAAATAAAACCCAATACAGAGTATAATATTTGGAAATGATTTGGAACCACAGCAATGGTTAATACTCTCGCGAAAACGGTTCTGCCATTAAAAAAGGTAAGTAGGTACCCACATACATCTCAATACTCTTGAAAGAATACCTTCACGAAAAGACGTCAATGAGCGAGGTAAAAACGTCTCAATTTCACATCATTAGCGCTTGAGTGTGGTCGAGTCCACAAATGGGACCCAGATGTAATCTCACACTAATAAAGGCCAGAGTCACCCTATTAAAGAGGATTTAACGGAATAGGAATATCACTAAAGTATCTATATTGACTTCTAGAATTATTTTTCTTCGAATGTCTCATTTCACCGTAAAATGATTCCGTAGAAAAGCATTTCTCTTTGTAACCATATACTAACAGATTGTTATAAAACAAACCTACCTATAACCTAATCAGTGGGATTGATATTTGCAAGAAATATGAAAAATTAATTAATGAATGAATGAAAACTTTTATTTCAGGCAACTGTGGCCCATAGATACATACCTTAAAACTAACATACATATCAAATACAAAATAATAAAAATATAAGTAACTAAACTAGGTCACATTTTTCAACAGCGAAATGTGTGAAATGTGTGACTACAGAGAAATAAAAATTCTCCCAATTGATTTTATGGCTCAGTTTCATTGGTCGATAACTCGGTCGATATACGGCATGCGGGGACTCCCCGCATGCGGTATAACAACTAGTGAAACTCACAAAGTCGATAACTCGATCGACATACGGCATGCGGGACTCCCGGGATACGGTATAACGACCAGTGAAAACTCATAACAGTATGCGTTATGGAATTCTACCGCACCCCGCATGCGTGCCCTATCGACCAATGAAAACAATTCCCCGCATGTGGGCTCTATGGCATGCGTTCTGGAAATCTCCCGCACCTCGCATGCGGGCCCTATCGACCAATGAAAACAATTCCCCGCATGCGGGCCCTATGGCATGCGTTCTGGAAATCTCCCGCACCTCGCATGCGGGCCCTATCGACCAATGAAACTGAGCCATTACGGCGAAATGAAACATTTGACGAAATAAGTTATTTATTTATAATATTCCCAAAAAACCTCACATTATGCCGCTTTTCATGTTCAAAGGAATTTCGATATTAAAACCTCTGTTCAGAACTTTGCTGAAATACTATATGGGATTGTTTGCTTAGGATTTTCGAGTACTGGTGAAAACAAATAAAGTGAAACGAAATGAAAATTAAATGCGGCAATTACGTACAGGCTTGAGATACTTCAGCATCCGTCTGTTAAAGTTTAGAAATACTTTTAAACTTTAAAATTCGTAATCCCGAACGGTCACCCACTCAATTGCTTTTGGTAACTACGGCTACCTGTCATCGCTCTTATTTTGTTATATAAAAAGAGTCCAACTCAAAAATAACGAAGCAATTGAGGTACTTAATCGAGTTAAAGGTAAACAAATTTACCATAAAAACTTCCATATAAGTTTGTTTACGTCGCTGTAAGTGGGATTTACTGCCCGCTACTCGTTAAGAATCTCACATCCTGGCCAAGGCAAGACGTAGAACTTTAGACAAACCACGGGCGGGCGGTAATTCGTAAAGCCCTGATCGCATATTTATGGCTAATCTTCGGTTTGGGCCACAAATACCTGTGACCTGAGACATTCACGAATAGGTTAGTTTTTGTTTATTTCGTATAGTATTTAGCATAGGAAACCTTAATACAGGGTGACTCACGACGAATCCAAATAATTTCACCAGCGCATTCCTGATCATGTGTAGAAAATAAAATTCCTGGCGAGGACCCTGTATACATTTTTCAGTTCATAAAAGTAGATGGCTGAAAAATAATAATTTGAAAGTAAATTCAAACCCTGGACCGTAAGCTCAATAGACAGCTGCTTTACCACTGCGCGAACCGCGTCGTCAGTACTATTCATCAGTTTATCACTAGAAGAAGCTTTAACGAGTTTATTACAGCAACGCGGGCGATTTGGGCGGCGCTAGTAAATACCTACGGCTTTATTTACTACCCAGTTAACGGTTGATTTGTTCGCTGAATAATCAACGTCTTCCTACAGAGTAACGTGAGATGTAGTATACACGCTATTTTCCTCGAATTATTCACTTAGGTCACAGTACATTTAGGAGTGCCAGTATATACTCGCGCACATTAGGGCAGAACCTTGAGTTGTCCTTTTAATTTGTAAATCATACTAATATGCGTTCTGGCAAGTCCAGCGAACGGTACCTAGTGATGATGATATTTTATGTCATTAACGAATGGTCAACGGCAACACCCTGTCAACTGTTTCTGGCGTGTGCGCGCACGTGGCCCGTGGACCCCAGCTTGTTCATCAACACAATATCACAGGTGGAACAGTATAGCTGTCTGTCAGCGTAACTGTAAGTGTAAGTATAACTGAGCATTATTGAAATACTTACTACTTTGTTATGCTTTCATGGATGTAGCGGACGCGTCTTTTATAGTGGCCTACTAGCAGCTTTAGAAGATTCCTCATGCACTGGTACTACTTTGGCTAATAATAGTAGAATTCAACAGATTAGACTACGCAACAACACTATTGGCACTGTCATTGTACGTATTAAATCAATTCGTTTAGCTTTCCTTACCCGCAGTGCAACAATGCCAACAATTTTTTTACTATTCAGTTGCGATAATAGTGAAGGCCGGTTTTTTAGATCGTACCTTATGGTAATATTCAGGGTGTGGCTCCACACCCTGAATATTCAATAGTATCAGATCTATTAAGTAACAGCATAATAAGGCCTATGTCCAGCAGTGGACGTCTTTTGGCTGATGATGATGATGATGATGATGATGAACAGCATATTTAAACATCCAAATATCTATTCAGTGTCACATTTTGTACAATTTGACATTTGTTTTGCCAGAAATTTTAGCGTTTATTCGAATGCGTATACTGTTCAATACTTTTACCGTGGTTTTGTGCTGTCCGTTGAATCCCCGCTTATTATGCTGGTTTATAGCTGATGATGAATTTAGATGCCATCCGTACCGTAAACCGAAACTTGGCTTAATATCACGTTGTAGTAAACGGGTGAAACATTTCATAGTATGCTGTGTGATACGGCTTAATTTGTTGAGTATGAGCATTTGATCAGTACAATAGTGTAAAATATATGAAAGTGAGCCGTTCGTCTGCGGAGGGAAACGCTTTAGTTATTCTTGTTGGGTAAAGAGTATCTTCTGTGGATGTCCATGTATATCTACTTACTTGGCAAAAGCCACTTCGGAGTGGATCTTATTAGCTTTCGTCGCTAAAGACCACCAGGTTTCTTTGTCCAATACCATTTTTAGCCAGCCGATGGCACGGAGTTCATTCAGATCATTTGGAGCTTAGTAACTACATACATAGGGCGTTCAACATTTCTTCGGCCAGTCGGACGATTTGAGCAGCCTAGTGACCGACCGACTGAAAACTTATTTTCAGCCAATAACGGAAACGACAACGAAAATGATTTAGACATAAAAAATACTGAACAATACTAATAGTACATTACTGCAGACGCCGGGAAATAAGGGCTTGCCGGCTGAGTAGGTATTGACGCATTATATGTAAATTTTATACCCATGTGTTGGAAGATATGTCAAATTTTATTATTAAGTGAAATTCCACTATAAACAGATGGCATTTCATTTGCATTGGTTTTGCTAAAGGGTTGGGGTAATCATGAAAGAAAATCACAAAAAGGAAACAGACATGTTTTCTTGCGTTTAATTATTATTTACCTACTTATAGACATAACTTACATTATAAATTAACACAGATATCGTAAAACAACAGCTCTCTGACTAGAATAACAAATGATATTTTATATCTACTAAACATTTATCATTACATAACGATATTTAGATCTTTCACCAGCATACATAAATTACTTACTATGTACTTTCTACTTTACAGTTAAATAACATTTTCTATCGCAAAATAAACATATTGAGATTGAGATTTTATTACTTTCCTCCAAGAAAACTAAAGAAAATATTTTATAAAATAAACTCGTTCCGGTGGAGTAAAATTTTCAATATACTCTACAAATACGTACCCCACAAGATTGCGAGACAGAATCTATTTAAAGCCATCAGCGAAGTGACAGAGTACCTTTACGTGAGGTAAAGCGAGTGTCCAACACTACGAGTAAATCAACTTGAAGCTATAAGGATCGACCACATGAAATATAGTGCGATCAAATTTTCTATGAAACGGCTAAATTAGGAACTACGATGGTCATGCTGAAATCTCATGCAACGTTCAAGAGGTCGGTGTACGAAAATTTTTGCGACACCCTTTAGTTCACAAAAAGTTGGTCGCACTATAATGCTACATTTATGCTCTGACGCGTCGTTTTCGTCACGTTTTCTTTAGTTTCAACCATTGAGTCATTATTTATAATAGAGTCACAGAATCGAACAAAACTTTCAATAAACTAGCTGCATTAACATTGCCAGCGATCTGCAAATAGACACTTATAGTTTACTTCATCAAATTCATCATACTATTTAGAATTAATTTCTCATGCATTTAGTTGTCAAATTGACTACTACCTATCAATACGAAAATATATTTGTGTAAATGGCACCTAGCTTAATGTGACTCAAGTAGAGTCCTTTCTTTCTGATTGTAAACTGCTACTTACTTCTTTATATTCTTTGCTTCTGTTTACTGACCGATCTAGACCGACCTTTTTCATCATCGTTGACAATATTCCGCGTCAGTGGTCGAAACAAACCTAATTGGAAAACTAGTCTGAAATGCGATTATAGACTACTTTTTTGAGGCAGTTTTGGTCTGTTCGTCCATGTGATCGTAGGTTTCTGCGAGTAAATGCACTATCAGCATATTTTAAACACCGATGTGGACAATTCTTTAAAAATGCGGTTATTTAACGCCGCATACGCAACGGATGAAACAATGCAAACACAGGGTTTTGATAACCCTGGTACACGATTAGAGATGTGAATGTAGAAATACACTTCATTTATATCAAAAAGTAAAAACAATGAAACTGATGTCATAACACAACGTGTAATAATAACACAACAATAACAACACATACTATTAATGTGTTTAGCGTTACGTTTACCGCATAAACAACCGCGTAAATTTACACACTGTATATTTCTACGATGCGTTTCGCGAATGTGAAGCAAAATTATGCTATGCATATCGCGTTCGACGCGTTTCTTAATTTGTTTCATTTCAAGCACGTCTTACACATTCAAAATATACAGTATGTCTTATTAATTGGCTACCCTAAATCTACACCGGGTGTCTACGACGCATCATACGAAAAACTGCAAATTTAAAGTAACTGCGCTATAGGCATATATGTCGAAGGCTGGACGGGCGCAAGCTGGCCTAAATAACAACACGATCGTCTGAGTACCTACACTTGTCTTAATATATCATAGACTTCATCACAAAGTAGACAAAAAATAAATATAACAATCTCATTCAACTCTTTCTAAACCTATGGAATATTTCAAAAATAAAATCTTTAGAAATACACACTAAAGTAATACTTCAGTAGTAAAGCTAACGATATGGAGGAACCCTGTAGAAGAAATCATTACGACTACGATACGTCTAATAAATAGTCATAGGAAACTTTATATTTGGTCACAGTTTGGTCGGGAGGGCCGAGAAGAGTCCGGTACAAAGCGACTAAAAATAATATCTTTAAACACCGAAGCTGACTCCTTTTCGAACCGCACACTCAGTTATTGTCTTTATACGCACATCTACCTATCCTAAGTTAATACCCATTTATAAAGCGTCGTGTGTGTTAACATGAGGCTGGTGTTGGGGCCAGGACAACAAGAGCTGCTCGTCGGCGGGCCGGTCCAGATTCATGTTCTCTGAGACGTCGGGAGAGCAGGACTGGCCACCCAGGAGTGCCCCGCTAGACCGGGATTGCTGCCGGCATAGTGGTCGCCGCGTCGGTGACTCGCTCTCATCGGACATCGCTCGAGTGACTGTGATGCGCGGAGAACGACGTCGGCGGCGATCGCGGGCAGCGTTCTCCTCCAGCCCGAGCGCTCGCCCCAAAACCACATGAGGCGGTGCGCGGATTATAGGTATGGCCGACGCTCGAGGCCGCGCCAGATCCTCCGGTGCCTGATCCTGTAACATGTTGCACGACGCCGCCCGCTGTGCTGGCCGCTCCGACCCACGCGACCCCATCGCCGCCGCGTCAGACAGCCTCCGCGTCGTCGGCGGTCGAATGCATCCCGAGCCCGCTGACAAGGACGGCCGTCGAGACCCGCAAGCGCTCGGAGTCCTCGCCTGAATCTCTTGCGTCACTTCGCTCTTCGTCATTCTTTTCCGCCGATAGTTTCGCAAGGAATCACGTAGCGGTCGGCTTCGAATGCCATATAAAATACTGTTGACCGGCGGTGCCGCTGCAAGCAATACCGCTGAAATTGCAGCCACTGGTTGCGGCGGGATTGTGACTGCCGGCCATATCAAAACGCAGTAATACGGAAAGTAGAGTATAGCTAAAGAGCCGAGAGGTTGGAGTACTGCCGACAAAGCCCGTCGTCGGGGTGGCGGCGGTGGCGAGAAAGGATTTCGTTGATGCGTTACAGTGACTTGTGCGGATAGAGTTACTTCGTAAATCGCTGCAGCGATTCTGTGTCGATGATACCGCGCGATTCGTAGAATTTTGAGGCTGCAGAGGACGACTAGTAGCACGGGCAGTATTAGCGTTAGTAGAGCGTAGATCAGACAGAAGCTGAGCGCGGAATGTCCGGCGCCGCAGTCGGGGGCGCAGCTGCCGATGCCAGGGTTGTAGAGGAGGGGAGGCTGGGCGGCCGCCAGCGGCGCTAGGAGTGCGGCCATCGCCACCCAGCCACTCGCCACGCAAATGAGCACCTGAAAACAATATATTCGTATTTATATATTTGATAAATAATTACAAATTGAAAACTCCCGTGAGTCCCGTGTCTCGTGATCATGATTATTTATCACGAATATGATAAAAAATAATCACCTGTGATCAGGAAGGATTGGGATCTTCGATGGACTTCGAATTTGACAAAGGAATTTATGTAGGTTTCACTCTATTGCAACAGAGTTTAAATTATTTGCTAAACTAAATTCGAAATATGAATATTTATTGAAACACAAACGTCGGCTGTGTTTCTCATTAGGAAGGCTAAAAATTGGGAATGAAATGAAATGAAATATTTATTAGTTTACGAAATATGGGTGTGTTACATAGGTATCACAATGTTTATCATGAGGAAGTCTGCTCTAGCAACTATGTTTTCCTAAAAATATAACTTGTGTTTTTTCAAGTTAATCATCGTTAGCTTCACCGCCATATGCTTGCCTCCAACATGAATATAGCATGGAGATATTTTGAATTTCTTATTAACTAAATTGTCCAATGTATGCATAAATATAAGAACTTTACATGCAAGTGACCTATGAATACTCAAGCTATTTAAATTGGATCGCTTTGGACAAAGGCAGACGCGCTGACCCAGTTTTAAGTTATGACAGTAGCCAGTTAACCGCTCTTATAAAAGGCTGTATGTTACCATGAAATGCATATAAAGATACGTCTTTTTAATTTACGGCAACACAGCACAGTTAAATGCTCTTGTGTTTCGTGTTTGGGCAGTCTAGCCGGCGGCAATGCGGGAATTCAATATCAGTTTAGGTATCGAACAAAAACTACAAATTTTATTTTTAGATTTCATCATGGAATTTGGATAGTTGGTGACCCGGGGCATGTGCAGTCAGCTTCAAAAACTAGTGATGACATGTCATATAAGCTATTAAGATAGGACGAATTTTATCTTCAATTCATTTATTACTGTATGTACATGTACTTAGGACACTGGTTGGTAGTGCCCCTGCGTTGACCTAGAGGCACATTATCCAGTTCTAAACGAAAATATTTCCTTATCTTCGGTTTAAATAAGAGGAACCTTTATGGATAAGGTCATGTAAGCTAACTTTCCCGTTAGAACATACAACTCACAAGCACCAAAAAGCAGACTAAAAAAAGTGAGAGTTAAAACACTACCTACTCCTAAATACAGTAAGAACATTCTTAGTAGAGATTTAGATACAGAGAGAAAGAGATTTACTTTCCTAGCTTAGACAATAGCCGCATGAAGAAACAGAGATCCCCTACCTTTTTAGCGGAGCAGAGTGGAGCAGTGCGCCGCGCCGCTCGCTGGCGCACCAGCAGCGCCAAGGTGCAGAAGAACGCTGTTGCTGGCTGGATAAAACAAAAACCTTTTTAGCGGAGACGATGACTGCGTAGTGCGATGAGGCGGCGATGGCAGCTGTACGGTCAGCATGACGTTCCACAGCTGTTGCGGATTCAGTACGTAGAGCAGTGCGCCGCAAGCACGGCTCCGCCACCCGGGCACAGTGCCGCGCCACTCGCTAGAGCATCGACTACTCCAAGGTGCAGCAGGAGCACAGATACCACTGTTGCTGGCTGGATAAGAGACCTACCTTTTTAGCGGAGACAATGGCCGCGTAGTGCAATGGGGCGGCGATGGCAGCTGCACGGTCAGCATGAAGCCCACAGACGGTCCACAGCTGTAGTGGATGCAGCGCGTGGAGCAGTGCGCCGCAGGCACAGGCTCCGCCGCCCGCACACAGCGCCGCGCCGCTCGCTAGCGCGCCGACTACTCCAAGGTGCAGCAGGAGCACTGATGACGCTGTTGCTGGCTGGAACAAAAAGAAGATTTTATGATAAACTTTAGCATATTTAATGGGCTATACTTTTGGAACGATCGTTCCCTCGCCGTGAGCATTCACCAGTAATGTAACGATACAGATCCAAGCATTACATCAGTGAGGGAGGAGAAACAAGCAAACAAAGTCAGTATTGTCATGTAATGCTCGAAATCGAATCACAAATGGTACATTACAGACAAATGTTCGTCATTCAGGGAAATATGCAGTTTTGTAATGTACCTAATGTTTAAAATCGAATCATAAATGCAGAGGCTCGCAGTGTGGCAACACCCCAGTAGAAAATATTTTGAATTTGATATCTCTTGTCAATAAGACACATTGTTATGTTATGTTATCAATGCCTTAGTACAATAAGTTTTTTTTTAATTTGAAAATTGTGTGAATGCAGCTGTTCATCTTGTAATCTGTGGTACTAAGTGATGCTTTTTCGGCGACATTATACCATCGGTTAGCAGTGTGGTTTTGGGCAGTAGAGTATAGACTTTTACAGACTTTCATAATTTATGTCTTTATATTAGAGTTAGTAACTATATAAACGACAGAAAAAAGTACTGGAGTAGAAAAAAAGTATTTCAATCGTGGAGAACTTTTTCTCTATAATACTTACATCGGTTCATAATAAATAATTTCGTCGCCAATTGACAAGTTTTTCCAGCCCAATAAGTTGATATTGGGTTGTCATTCGGTGTACCAATTTTTGTAAATCCGATTTACGAAATATCCGACAGAGCCTTTCATAAAATATACCTCTAATATTCTAACTTATGTTTTTTTCAAACAGATTGGTTCAGAATATAAATTTTCCATGTTTCGATAATGATTTCAACACAAATTAACTTACTCAAAGCATCATCTCCTAATGATCAAATTGATGTGGGAAAAGTATTTATTTTATCAACTTTCATTCCCTATTTTATCCCTTGCAAAATCGTTTTTCTTAGAAAAATATATAGGTATTACGAGTATCTATAAGAGGGAAGATAAAATCGATCCCTACTTGCACTTCAGTGCGTTGCGTAAATTTTGGCTTCTTATTTATCCTTTGTATTTATATATACTAACTAAGGTAGTTATTCTAAATCGTGTTTCTATACAAAACTCCTCCATCCCAAGTTTCAAAATAAATATTGAACAACCTCACACAAATCGATCTAGTCCCACAGTAAGCTCTAGTACTTAGGCTACTAGATGCCATATACATATTTAATAAATAGATAAATAAATTCTTAAATACATAGAAAATATCAGGAACAGATATTAGAGTTCATCACACAAACATTTGCTCTTGCCGGGATTTGAACCCAGGACCATCGTATCTCGTATCAATAGGCAGCTGCACTACCACTGCGCCAAACGCGTAGTAAAATAAACAAGTTTCATACATATTTTTATTTCAAGTTGTGCATCCCTAGGAACCCACATTCAATCGAAATCAATCCAGCAGGAAATGTGCTTTTAAATAAACTAAATGCAAGTGCAAAAAGAACATTTACTTTCATATCCTACTCACAGCATGCTACTAAATGTTGGAGTTGGAGCCCTAGAGGGAAAAGTCGACACTTGTTGCAAGCCGGAACCGGCGGCGGAGCGCTCGACAATATCCGCCGCACGCCATTGTCTCATAAAACTTTAATTACTTGCCTTGGTAACTTATTTAAGAACATATGCTTAGTCTCACCGAAGCTAGTTTTTTTTTATTATTTGGCTATGTTCGAGTGTCTGTTGATTTTTATTTTTAAGGAGATGGTATTAATAAAAACTATTAAACTTTTTCACAAAATATAACAGAAATCATCCAGCAAAATTGTATTTCCGAGAACGAGTTACTATAAAAAACTCTACAATCGTCATAAATCTACCAATAGCATTGGAGAAGTTTGCTTCAATCCATTATAAATGTCGACATCATCACAATTTGTATGGGACCAATTTGGAAATGCATACTCTCCGGTCTCTCGGACAAAAATATAATTTTCCAAATCGGTTCATAAATGAAGGAGTTCTGAGGTAACAAATATAAAAAATACAACTCAATAACCTCCTCCTTTTTGAAGTCGGTTGAGTCGGTCAGAGACCTAGTATTATTTATTATAAGTTAAAGATAAACGATGCCTTTTTGAATAAGAAGCTGGTGTAGTATGATATGATATGAATGTATAGCCTAGGAAGTGTCGGTCTTGCACAGGGATAGTGTCGCTACAAACAGCTCTCATATGGCAATAACGTGCACACGTCATAGGACGTCAAGGATTTGTCATCAATTAAATTCAAAACATTGTTACCGGAACCGGAATACTGCTCAATCTTTCGTTATTCTTGCGAAATAAATAAGGAATCCTTTTGAAAAAAACTTGACTTTGATCAATGTAGATAGTTTCAGCTTTATTATGCAAAAAATATTTGAAAGCGGTATATTTAGTTCTATTCCATCTTTGTTTACATCAGTCACATTCAGTCATTAACCGACTTACAACGTCAGTTACCAAAGATTTGACGTTGCGAGTAAAATAAATAAGTACCTGGGTCGTTCTCAAAATATTTGCACCGCCACCTGTCAACAGGTTTGTCTTAGAAGAATTTTTTTACACCGCATTATTTTAAATATTCAATTATCAACACATATCTATAGACACTTTTTACATAGAGGCCAAATGCGTTTAATTAAAACTAAAGTATATTAATAGACGAAAAAACGATTTAAAACTAGGTTTTATCGGTCACTTGCCGTGTCCCAACGCGAGGTACTCATGTTTCGTTGTAATAAAAACATATACTTTACCGACTTAGCTTAAGTTCAGTACTCCATCTTATTTACATATATGATGAAGGTTGAATACTACCATATCAAATAATAATACTATGCTTATGTTGCGAATTATTTGCAATTTAAGTTTGTCCACGCCATTTTTTGTCGTTCACTTGTCATGAGACAAACATTACATCTGTGTGACTACTATTTCGTTTCCCCTGCCTCAACCCGCATAAATCGAGGCCTTCAGTTGCCACCTAACAGTGTTCCAAGTGACAGGTCGTCAGTGCGCTGCACTTAAAAAATATGATAAATACACTTAGGCGAGCGGGAGTTTGTAATGGGTATGTAGTCTATATTCTGCCTTCCATATTTTGGTTGACGTGTGTACTATTGGAATAATTTTAATTTATAATACGTAAAGTATGGTCTATTTTCATGTGTATAAATATGCAGTTCATCTACCAAATACTTAATTTTTTTTGATGATATAACTGTCATTTTGTCCATCACCTGCATGTCGTTCACTTGTCTTTAAAAAAACAGGTGAACGACACATACGGCAGGCGAACGACCATTATTTGAAAACTTATACAAAACTATTTGAAAACTAGGTTTTACAGGTCATTCATGGTATCCCAACGTGGGGTACTCATGTTTCGTTGTAATAAAAACATATATATTACCGACTTATCTTAGTTTGAGTACTCCCTTTTAGTTTCATGCTGTCCAAGCAGGCCGCGCTAGCACCACATTTCGAAAGCGTCAATCCTCTGCCTGTCAGCGGCTTTGAGCGTCCTGGTCGCAGCCCCAGAAATATGGAGACGACAAGTGCACAGACGAGGTGCATCTTAGTTCGGTTAGGTCAGGTTCCATATTTTTCCGAGTTGGGTCATCGCTGTTTTGGCCATTCCGATTCGACTGCAAATCTTCGGTTTGCTTCTGCCTCTATTTGTGACGATCGAGCCAAGATACTGGAAGTGATTAACAGTTTCAAACTGTTGACTATGCTTGATCTTTTTTTTATTAATTTGAAGTCCTATTTTGAGCCGTGTCAAAAGTTTGGCCACTTCTGCTTCGGTTGATGATGATTCAAGAAGGCTGGTGTTAACCACTAGCCAAGGTTTAATATCAATATTCCTCCTATTTGAACGCCATCACTCCAACATTCAAGGGTGTGATGTACTCTGCATCTCCATATTTGTTAAAAAGTATGGGAGATACTATGCATATCTGTCGTACACCTTTAGAGAACTTAAAGTTCTTGGATATGACATCTACTGTCACCATTCTGTATCTAGACTCGTAAAGGCTTTATAAAGTGTTACCAAATGAGCTGGCAGCTTCAGACAAAACTTCTGATAGCTTATCCCACCTAACGCAGTCGAAGACTTTCTGGTAATCAGATGTGAAGGAATTCCTCGAAGATAATGAAAATAGCAGTAGTAAGAAAGAATATGTCAAAAGAGGCGAAATTAAGCTGCAGAAACGTTATTTAAATGATTCGCTGTTGAACCTGCATAAGAAATTTTATAAAGTCACGTGGGTACAGCTTGATTTCTGCATCTTTAGGCCGGTTTAGACCTTTCTGGATTGTTTAGGCTTCAAAAAATCCCCTGAGAAATGTCTTATGAGATGAGAATTAATGCTTGTTTTTTTATGCAAATTACTAACAAAAGGAAAAAAAAATTGAAAAAAAATGCAAACATAAAATACTTGTAGAAAGTTCAATGTAGTTTTTATTTGAAATGTCACTTACCTGCAACCATAGTCGTTAACCTGCTAACAATTTCATTTAAATTGAAACGTATTTGTCGCCAACCTGCACCCATTGTCGATAACTTGGTAAAAAATGTCGTTTACCTGACCTCGATGTCTTTCACCTGTCGGCCTAAAATTTCAAACACCTGTATCTTCTAAAATATTCAATTTAACTACTTCCTTCCACATGATATCGATTATTAGAATATATTTCTAGCGATCCTATAAAAAATATAATAAAAAATCGCAAGTTGAAAAAAAAATGCAAAATTAGCGCAGCGGTGCAAATATTTTGAGAACGACCCACCTACTACTAAAATTCCGCAGTATGGCGTGGGCTGAAAAACACCCTGTTCCTGCACTAGAGTCTTTCTTGCGCCATGCCCGTGACGGATTCACCCTGGGGCGATTTAATCGCGATTTTCCTAAGAGCGTTAGTTGGGTGCCAAGGCTCCCTACGGAAACACTTACAATCCCGATGACCCCTTTTAGTCGCTTTTTATGACAGGCCCTTA
Organism: Apotomis capreana; assembly: GCA_947623375.1. Classification (NCBI taxonomy): domain Eukaryota; kingdom Metazoa; phylum Arthropoda; class Insecta; order Lepidoptera; family Tortricidae; genus Apotomis; species Apotomis capreana. Next base: position 19,170,228 of record OX392512.1, read on the forward strand.
GAGCTATTCTCACCCGGTACGGACCTACAAGGCGAAATTATGTACCTATATACTTACCTTTCTTAATAATGTGACATTAACCAAGTTACAAAACTTTTGCCTCTGTAAGCTGTAGACTTCGCAATTTTTCCGCCCCCATATTTCCGCCATTTTGAATAAATGACTATAAACCGACTCAACAATATAATTGTATATAATTAATGAACCTGTTCGCAAAATTTCACGCGGTACTGGTGAAAATGAGTCTTGTAGGCGAGAATAGCCGGAAATCCAGCCATCCGAACATACGAAAACAATTTTGGCCAAACTGAAACAGAGACACTTCGCTCACTCGGTTAATTAAAGAGCGTTGGTGGGCTAGAATAGAAGACGAAGATCCGAAGTACCAGCGGTTGCCAAGAGCAACGAATTTGTGTAACGTAGGGAAAAGACCACAAGGAAAATAAAGTGACTGATTGTAAATTTAGTGGCATTAAATTTAATGAGGCAACGTACGTCTGGGCAAGTGTCCAAATGAGCTATAAAGTTTAAAAAATAACGCGTTAAATATGTCTACAGTTTAAAATATGCCTAGGTTATTCCCATCGGTAATTTTACCTTTTTTTAAGCGGTACTTACTGTTTGGAATGCAAAAGTCAAACATACTTTATTGCATCTCACATTAGTCATTACATCATTTTGATGAAAATAGGAAGGACGTATGGAATATGTATGGAGTATGTAGGAATTGTCACGTGTTTTGTTTTTTTATGCTTTTAATACCTATTCCCTGCCATTATTGTACCAAAAACTTGATGACTTTTGGTCAGTTTGAAACAGGGACCGGAAAACCCCTCTTTAAAGTTAAGCCTATTGATAAGGTAACCCCAACAATTTGGTAACCATAACATAAGGTAACCTTTTCATTTGGTAACCCTATGTTAAGGTTACCATATCATAACAGTTAACTACAACCTTAACACAGTTACACAGTTACGGTTGAAACCCTAACGCGTAAGGGTTTTTTATAGCAGTTAACTCTAAACCCCTACGCGTTAGGGTTTGGAACTGAACCTTGAAGGATCGTTATAGATGAGCGGAGTTGGCAGAATGTTCACGTTTTGCCGTGTTTTTTTACATTAGTTTTGTTTTGACTTTTTTTTTTTTGTTGTTGTTATTAGATAATAAGTACTTTATCTTCGCTTTTTATATGTTTCTCCTACACTGATGTTGTTAATTAGTTGATAATTTGATGTGATTGTTCTGCTAATAAAAAAGTAATAACATCTAATAATAAATAACTATAATTTTCATACGAAAGTTTTTTCTTATCGAAGAACGATCGGCAACTTTGCTGCGTTACCAGCATTACACCTGATAACAGTAAAAACCATCGTATAAGAACAAAAGAGAGTTTGACTTGCAGCATGGTATTTTTAAGTATGCAACGTGCTGTTTAAAAATGACGGATAAGATAAAAAATGTAAGAAAGAGATGGGATTAGTATTGTTTTGAAGCATCATGGATGCTAAGCGTTAGTTACTCAGTATCCTTTTTAAATGTTGTTCTAAATGTAAATGTATAGTTTTATTTTTATTTTGAAATTTGACATTTGACTTTTTATATTATTATTATTGGATTATTTAATGGACTTTTTAATTTTTTATCAATGTATTATTTATTTGAGTTTGTATTGTTTTTAATTTTTTAATGAATTTATTTACCTAATTCTTTTAATGTGATTTTTTTAATGAATTATATGGCAACCATTTATTTATTTCTAAGAGGAACATAAAGGTATGATCAATGTTTTGCCTGTGTTCTTTTGTTGTATTTTTATGTGTTGTTGTTTTAATTATTATTATTTTTGATTTGTATAATGTTAAATTTTAATTACAAGTAAGCGATTTGGTGTATACTGTGAGCTTATTTTTGACTTGAATAAATAAATAAAAAAAATAAAAAAAAATCCTCCAAATCGTCCAACTGGTCAGTTAAAAAAGGGTGCCATAAAATAACGAATCTTAAAAAAAACTTTAAAATGGACAACAAAAAGCGCTTGCTGCCACTGCCATGCAACTTTCCCGAGGAATATAGTGACTTTGTAAATAAACTTAACAGGCAAAAGACAGCAGAAACTGGTAAGTTATGCATTCTTATTATGATGATATTTCAATTTTGTTTACCATTAAGTCTTTGTAAATACTATCGACCTTAAAGGTACTCGAACTGATATTTTTTCCTTAATAGTATCTGCAATATGTTTGTTTATTTTCAACCATATTCTAATTATATATATATACCTATACGTACATATATTTATTCATTTAAAGTTAATTGCACATTGCATTCCACAAAAACGTAGATATAAATGGCGGCCTTTTGCCATGAAATGAGGCGTTCAGACAACTTGTTTAAATGAATGTATATGTAAATATATAATATTTAATTACTGTACAAATTCGGAATATCTACTACAATGACATTTCGTAAATGTGTGTTTGTGCATTTTCATTTATTATACATTTTATTCAGAATATGTTGGCACATTTAGCTAAAAATCATAAGTATATATATATATATATATGTATATTGCATTATTCCAATTTACTTTTAATGTTCGGGTATCCTTAGAGCTGCCAGTTTAGCATTCCTAACAAAAAATAGGCATTTAACGTTGTACTTTATTGGACGGCGCTTACATTTCTAATATATAAATGTAATATTAGTGACGTATTACTTACTAAACTTAAAATGAAATGCCAAATTAAGTATATATTTTTTTATTTCAGACTCAAAGTTAAATCAAGAGAGGAAGGAAGGTTATGAAAAACGTACAGAAATTTTAGCGGAATTCAAGGAATTGTTAGAAGATGTACCGGACGATAAATTGAAGGACATGTGGGCACGTGTAAAATTTATGACAGAATTGTATCATACGGCTTTCTAAAATTACGTAAATAATAAGTAATCCATAATTTAGTAATATATTTGATAAGGTCTAATTTTAAAGTGATTTGATTTTATGATTGCTGATTTATGTCATTGTTTTTTTTATTATGGTGTTTTTAATGTATAGGTGTTATAAGTATTAATTGTTAAGAATAGGTAGTTATTAAGACTGATTATGCATGTTAAACTGTGATGATGATATTTTTATGGTTTTAGTAGTATAATTAAACTTACTATTTTTGTTATCTGATAAAAAAATGACTATTCTAGTAAATTATTTACACACCCAAATTTTAGTTTATTTTATGAACATAGCATGATTATAATATGGTAAATACTTTTAAAGGTATTATTATAGAAATCGCGTTGATGCTGGCAGAACATATTGACCCTTGTTGAAATTTTAATAAGGTACCTAGGTATATATTTTAATATTTCATATTTATTTATAATATTATATGTGTTATATATATAGAAATCATATATATATATATCTTATAATACAATATGTATGGTTTGTGTGCGTAAGCTAGCTTGATTTCAAGTTTTCTTTTGTTTTTTGTTTTGACCACTCAGTGAGCCAACTTATTTTATGATAATATGTTAATTTACTTTCTGATTACTGCTGTAACAACTTTTAATGTAAAGATAATTTTTAAATTGGTTGTGTGTTGATAGAACAGTAAACTGGATTTTTGATATATACAAATAAATGCCATTGATTATTAATTTAAATTGTTTAATTTTTTTCTTCCAAATGGATGTTTTTTTTTATTTTTCTTAGTTTACAAATCGAAGTCGATAAAATTATTCGAACCAAGTTTCGAATAATTTTATCGACACAAATATTTCATAGACCACATTCATACAGTGAGGCAGATTATACAGAAGACGGAAGAGTATAATCGGCCCCTGTGCTTAGCGTTCGTGGACTACGAGAAGGCTTTTGACTCCATCGAAACCTGGTCGGTTTTGGAATCTCTGCAGCGATGCCAAGTCGATTGGCGATACATCCAAGTGTTGAAAGGTCTTTACAATGCCGCTAGCATGGTCGTCCAAATACAGAACCGGCAGTCTGAACCTATCCCCATGCATCGTGGTGTGCGACAAGGGGATGTTATATCCCCCAAATTGTTCACAAATGCATTGGAGGATATGTTCAAGACGTTGGACTGGAAAGGACAAGGCATTAACATAAACGGTGAGTACACCTTTCACACTTGCGATTTGCAGACGACATTGTCATCCTGGCGGAAACGCTGCAAGACTTGCAATTTATGCTGAACGGCCTAGCTGAGTCTTCAAAACGCATTGGCCTCCGGATGAACTTGGACAAAACCAAGGTTATGTTCAATGAACATGTTAGTCCGGAACCAATTGCGGTACAGGGCAGCTTTCTCGAGGTTGTTAAAGAGTACGTCTACCTTGGGCAAATATTGCAGTTGGGTAAAAACAATTTCGAGAGAGAGGCTAATAGAAGAATACAGCTGGGCTGGGCAGCATATGGCAAACTTCGTCGGGTCTTCACATCGCCAATTCCACAATGTCTGAAGACGAAAGTTTTCAACCAGTGCGTCCTAACCGTGATGACATACGGTGCCGAGACGTGGACACTCACGGTTGGGCTGGTCCACAAATTTAAAGTCGCACAGAGAGCTATGGAAAGGGCAATGCTCGGAGTTTCTTTGAAGGATCGAATTCGGAACGAAGTGATCCGTCAGAGAACCAAAGTTACCGACATAGCTCACCGTATTAGCAATTTGAAGTGGCAGTGGGCTGGCCATATTAGCCGAAGAACCGATAACCAGTGGGGTAAACGTGTTCTTGAGTGGAGACCGCGGATCGGCAAGCGTAGTGTGGGACGCCCTCAGACTAGGTGGAGCGATGATCTGTGCAGGGTGGCTGGCAGGAGCTGGATGAGAGTAGCCGAGGATCGCTTACAATGGCGTGCAGTTGGAGAGGCCTATGTCCAGCAGTGGACAAGAATAGGCTGATGATGATGATGATGAAATATTTCATATAATTAACTAACCTAGACCTCACAAAACTTCATAAATCGGTTGAGAAATGTGACCCCTAAGCGAGACCAGCCGGAAATCCGGACAAAAGGACATCTGTCTGTGTGTTAAGAATTTTCTTTCTATAGTTAAAAAAAATGTTATAGAATACATAATATAACAAAATTAACTTTATTTCAAATAACATTTTAAATAATAACTTCAAACTTTTTTAGTGTTTAAATATTTTTATAATTATTACGTTTTTAACTATTAATAAAAAAAAAGGATCATGATTTAATCAAGACAGAGTACAAGAAATATTCTTGTTCAAATCAATTTGAATAATAAGAATATCCACAGAACCATCATTAATATTGCTTATCTTTACAATTTAAGGGTGTAATTTGATTGAAATAATTTGAAGTTCGTTATTGACACATACGAGTACATCAACCTAAATATAATTATACTTAGATGAAAAGGGATAAGTGAAATGCTAAGAATTATTTTTAGTTCATTGTTATCGGGGTATTGGCATTTACTGCACACTGAGACGCGGTATTTATTATTGTTTTAAGAATAATCAAAATGCAGTTGTGCCTTAACTGAATGCCGCATTAATTGTTATATTTTTTTTATCGAAACAATACTAATCTGTATTACGGGGTTTGAAGGAAATGATAGTTAATTGTTTTTGCGATAAACCAATATGTGATAACAATGGTGACGGCAAAAATAAACGAATAACTTTTATTTTTTCCGTCTTACAGTTATTTGTCAAGCCGCAAAGGCAAAGATGAAATATGAAAAAAAACAAACAACACATTGTTTTCGCCGCTCGAGCTAAGCAACGCTACCATGGTAACATAAGAAGTTTCTACACCAAAGACTTAAAGTTGAATATTGTCTGAATTGTCGCTTTATAGCATATTGTTACAAACCTCGCAAACCAAACACGTTTATGACTTGCAAGAGATAAGAAATTTACTGAGTTACTGTTATTCAAAAACTGACCTAATAAGACATAATTTAGGGATCATATTCGTTAGAACTCGTTCAAAAACCCTTACGTTAAGGTTATTAAGTTAGGGTTAGTAGTTATTATAACTGCTATTCAAAAACTGAACTAATAACACATTACTTAAGGATCACATTCGTTTGAACTCGGTTCAATACCCTAAAGACTCGGTTAGTGGGACGGGGTAGGTTAGTTAAGGTAACCGGTAACCGCGTTAACTGCAACAAAACAGTAACCGTATCATTGAAACAACCACATCATAGGGTTAACAATATGTAAGGGTTTTTAAAAACAACTTCTAAAATAACCTCATCAAAAACCCTTGTTAGGGTAACCGGTTCCGGTCCCTGGTTTGAAACCGCATTAAAGCTCTTCATCAAATCATATCATTTTCTATGTAGCGAAACTGCATTTTTACATTTCTATAATTTAAAATGTAAACCAGAATTCAGATTATTTAAGCGAAATCAACTGATCTAAGAATATTTAATATTCAAAGTATTCATCAACAAACCTAAGAGGTTTGTTGATGAATAGAATACTAATAGGTAATTGGCGCTTGATCAAAACAACGACTTTGCTATTACTGATTTTCTTTTGCTTGTGTTTCACAAATGAATTTCTGATTTCTGAATTGTTCGCAACAATTGAAGCAATATAAGAAACTGATTACTAGAATTCTGGTTGTGAATATAAATGAGCGTGTAACGTGTTGCGTTGCAACTCGTTCTAGATAACTTTTTGGACTGTCTGTTTACACACTCTATCTTAAAAATAAACATTCAAATTCAAAATTCATTCTAAATTCCATACTTGTTCGTTACATGTCTAAAAGATTCATTCTATTCAGAGCTTTCGAGCTGAACAGATACCTGCAAGACTATTTTTAATCCAGCTCATCCTCAATTCATTATATTTAACAGTCTATAATTTACCTTGCCCTCACAAGTGTTCTATATATCCAAAGTTCAACTGTGCTATTGTGCTGTGATTTTCTAAAGTTCTAGTTGCTGGATTCTGTCGGATTCAGATATATTATTAAATTAAAGACAAGGCACGTAAACGTAAGTTCCCATGTATTTCATAACCGTTTTAATGTCAATATCTCTTTAACCTAAATCTAGAACTTAAGTCTGTATCTGCTTGTTCGCAGGTGCCTTTATTAATTATTATAAATAAATACCTTCTTCTGCCCTGTCTCCTGTCTCTTCTTCCGTTCCTGCCTACCTACTTTACCCTACCTCCGGTCATCAACGTGACAAGCGTAGCAGAATTAGTACCTACCTACGTTAATTAAAGATGATCTCCTTTTTTAGGGTTCCGTACCCAAAGGGCAATATCGGTACCTATCTGTTACCTGTGCTGTTACTAAGACTCGGCTGTCCGTCCGTCTGTCACCATGATCTGTGATAGCTAGACAGTTACATTTTTGACAGATGATGTATTTCTGTTGCCACGATAACAAAAAATACAAAAAACGTGATTTATTCAACGGTTTTTTTTCTCGATGCTGTCACCAGGTTGTATCTCATGAACCTTGATAGTCCTTGATTTCAACTGTGATAGTTAGCTAGCTATCACAGTTGAAATTTTCACAGATGACATATTTCTGCTGTTAAAAAATATTTAGTTGTACGGAACCCTCGGTACGCGAGTCCGACTCGCCCTTGTTTATTTATTGTGCTTGTGTGTAGAGGTTCAGATATGTAAATTACATTAATTTATCTTATAATAGATGGTGCCCGCAAACTTCGTCCTTGCAGTAAAAAGGCGAGTTGTGATGTTTTTGCGTCTCCGTAGTCGGGTAAAAATGAATCCATAACCATCTGATATTGAAATCGGTTCCGCCGTTTAGGCTATCGAGTCACGTCCGTAAGTGCCGCACTTTTATGGCCGCTGCTTAAATCATCTTTTATAGATGCAAGAGGTCAATTATGATGATGATATATAGGTAGATGCACAGGTGAGTTCTCTGGCACAAATATTGACCAATGGCGAATAAATGAAATATTTAAATAATCTTGATTTTTTCTTCATAGGTAGCAATAACCCCCTCAATCCTAAAAAAATTACATATTTTTCTGACTACTTCAGAAAAGCAGCACCCCTCCCAAGTTGAGCAAAAATTTACTTTTGTCAGGTTTTCGTATAAGGTCCGTACAATGCATTTTCATCCATTTTATGTTTTAAGCTAGAGAAAAAGATGAGTTATTCCTGTTGTAATACGCGGGGTATAGAGCCTTGAAGAGTATATTTATTTAAGGATTTTGGTAAATAGAAATTAGAAAAAGATGTTGACGGTTAAAATGTATATTCCAAAATGTAACAGAAAATTTAAAATATGACATAACTATAAAAAACTTAATTATTAAAAAGTCTAGACACAACTAAGGTTACTATCTACAACAGCCGCCCTTAATCGAAGTTGTGCCAAAAAGACTAAAACCAAATTAAGTCCCTAGTCCTAACTTAACTATACATCGCTTATGTACAATTGGCCCAAGTGGCTTTGTTAAGACATCTGCAGGCATATCACTGCTTTGCACATATTCTAAATTAACAATATTACTAGATACTTTTTCCCTAATAAAATGAAATCTCGTATCTATATGTTTCGTCCTGTTGTGGTGTACAGGATTTCGAACGAGATTCATGGCACTCTGGCTATCAGAAGCTAAGTTAATTGAAGAAAACTTACCCGTTATTTCATAAATAAAGCGACGTAAGTAACAAGCTTCCTTTGTAGCAGACGCTAGTGCCATGTATTCGGCTTCCGCGGACGACAACGCAACTGTCGGTTGCTTCTTTGACTCCCAGGATACTGGACCGCCACTTAACTTAAAAGTGTAACCAGTGTATGACCTTCTGTCAATTACACAGTTCGCCCAATCTGCATCACAGTAACCTCGTAAAGGTTCTCCTGTTCTCCTATAAACCAAAGAATAGTTTAAAGTACCCTTCAGGTACTGCAGGACTCGCTTTGCAGCATTCCAGTGTTCCTTTGTAAAACACGTATTAAACTGACTTAAATAACTTGTTGCGTATGCAATATCGGGTCGTGAGTTTACCGTCAAATACATGAGGCATCCTATTAAGTTCTGATAAGGATAAGACTCACCAACTTGACCATCAGTTCGTCGTTCCATTGTCTTTTTTACTAAAGGAGTGTCCACAGTCTTGCAATCCTTCATATTAAACTTTTCGAGCAAAGATAGAATATAATTCTTCTGATTTATTTTTATATACTCGGAATTGCTTTCCACTTCTAAACCTAAATAGCATTTTAATAGTCCGAGATCTTTCAGAGAAAAATATGTAGACAAATCTTTCTTGACATTGTCAAAAATCAAATCTGATTTATAAAAGACAATTATGTCATCGACAAAAATACCCAAAATAATAAGTTCATCTCTAAAAAGTTTCGTATAAACGCAAGGCTCGGAAGGAGTTCCTGTAAAACCAATTTCTAAAAGCGTTTCGTTCAACTTTTTATACCAAGCACGGGGCGCCTGTTTAAGGCCATAAAGAGATTTCTTCAGCAAACAAACCTTGTTTTCCTTGCCCTTTTCTCTGTAACCAACAGGTTGCTCCATAAAAACCTCTTCATCCAAGTCCCCATTCAGGAACGCCGTGTCCACGTCTAAGTGCCTCATTTTTAAGCCCTTTTCTGCAGCTAAGGCAAACAACGTGCGGAGGGAAGAATGACGAAGAACTGGAGCGAACGTCTCTGTATAGTCCACACCTTGGACTTGATTGAAACCTTTGACAACCAGTCTAGCCTTATATTTGATGACGTTTCCATGAGCGTCCCGTTTCTTCTTATAAACCCATTTACATGGTATAACCTTCTTGTTCGGTCTATCCACCAGGTTCCATGTATGGAGTTTCATTAACGACTTATACTCGTCATCCATTGCATGGTGCCACTTTTCGGCATCATCGGCATGAGTAGCTTCATAATAAGTCATAGGATCGGAATCATCAATCGACACATTATATGAAAGAAAATCAGGTGGTTTCCTACTTCTTGAGGGATACCTCTGTTCAGGAATATATTGTTCCTCTTCCACATCTGTTGGCTCCACATCGACACTATGAGGTAACTCATGGAGAGACTCGCACTCGCGATCTTCCATATCTGCTGATTCTACAGCGCTCTCTGGATTTACCCGTGAAGATGGTCCAGCCTCAGGTTCGGTATTCCCAATACAGTCGAAGAATTGAGGATCTTCGTGCTCAGTATGGAGCTCATTTTCTTCAAAGATCAGTACGGAGTCGGACTGTGCCACAGGCTCACTCTGCCTCTGCTTCAACGTTGTAAAACTATTTTCAAAAAAGGTTGCATCTCTGGAAGTAATAACTTTTCGAGGATTAGCTGGATCCCTAAACATGTATGTATTTGGATTCTCAGAATAACCGACAAAAATCGCTTCCTTTGCCTTGACATCCAATTTCTTCCGGTGACACGAAGGCACGTGGACAAGTGCTCTACATCCGAACACTCTCAGATGTTCAAGATCACTTCTACGACCACACCATCTGTCATATGGAATTTGTCCACCTAAAGCTCGATGAGGTGACCTGTTCTTTAGGTATACGGCAGTTTGGAAAGCATCTTCCCAGAAAGCTTTTGGCAGTGAGCTTTCAGCCAACAACGTCCTCGCCTTCTCAGTAATGGAACGGTGAGTACGTTCTGCGACTCCAACTTGTTGAGGGCTGTAAGGCGTCGTCGTTTGATGTTCGATACCTTTTGAAGCAAGATAATCAACAAACTCTTTATTCACGAACTCTTTTCCGCCGTCAGTCCTAACCGCTTTAATTTTCTTGTCTAATTGATTTTCAACAAATGTTTGAAACAGACAGAATTTATTTTTAACTTCAGTTTTGGAAGGGACAAAATAAGCAAACACCTTTCTCGTAAAATCGTCTACAATAGTCAACATATACCTATTTCCTTGAAAGGAGGTTGTAGAGACCGGTCCTAGCAAATCCATGTGGATCAGCTCAAGAGGGGAAGTAGCTCTATTATGCGCTACTTTCTTGAAAGGTTTTCGTGCTTGTTTTCCTTCCACGCAAGCAATGCAACTGCTTTTGTCTACTTTACTAAACTTTACGCCTACCTCGTGATTCTTCAGCTGATTCATGCCTATACGACACAAATGTCCTAACCTCTTGTGCCAGAGCTTATAACTATTGTCCTGACAGCCAGAGTGCACATCTTGTGTCAAATTATTATTCGCCACATTCTCGGGAACATTAACAGTACCGTCCAAAATGTACAATCCACCACAGGGCGAGGCATGTAAAACGGAATCACCTGTAAAACGAAAAGTATTAGATTTATAAAAATTACAACCAGTAGTATCAAAAACACAAATAAAACCCTTATCAACAGCTTTCTTTACAGAAATCAAGTTAGCTTTTAAATCTGGTACAAAAGCAACATCACTTATCTTGTTGATAACATTTTTGGGTGTGTTTAGAGAAATGTCTCCAATTCCGCAGCATTTAATTTTTTCACCGTTAGCGACAGTAACGCTACCATTATCAAGAGCCATAATATCTTGGAACCAATCACGTCGTGATGTCATATGTTTTGTACAACCCGAATCTACGTACCATTGGTCCTTGTTTGAACTTCCAGAAGTGTTAAGAGCGGTAAATGTGGCGTCGTTTACTTTTACTACATTAACCTTCTCTTTATTCTTCCTTAACGGACAGTCTGGTCTCTTATGGCCAGGCACTTTACATTCGTAGCATATAACTTCCTTCTTCTTTGACTTAGGCATCTTCTTAGTAAGTAAAACCGAATCTCCAGGTACAGCTGCGTCCTTAGACATTTCGTTCAGCAGTTTTGTCTTCACCAAGTCAGTGGTCACGTCGACATTACAATTTTCTAGTGCCATAATGAGAGGATCATATTTTGGGGTGAGTCCTCCTAAAAGTATGGCTGCAAGCGATGTGTCCTCTATAACCTTGTCTATATCCGCAAGATCCTGTGCGGTTGACATTACTGCATTAATGTACAGTTCGATATTTTCAAAGTCCGACAAGCTTAATCTGTACAATTTTCGTTCTAAAGCTAGTCTTCTACCCATTCCCTTGTCCTCGAAAGCTTTTTGCAAATTTTTCCATGCTTCGGCAGCAGTTTTCGCACATCTGACATGAGTGATAGCTGCACCGTCAACTGTTAAGCAAATTTTTGCTAGCGCTTTTGCGTCGTTTCGTACCTTTTTCGAAGCGGGGGTCGTGTCATCTTCCGGATAACCACATATTGTTTCCCACAGGTCTTCATGTAAAAGATAATTCCTCATCTTGAATTTCCAGGTAGGATATCCATCCTTATTTCTTATACCAAAAGATGGAATTGAAGATGAACTCGTAGGGGAATTCGACTTATTGACACTCGAAGAGTCTCCAGTTTCATGTGACATTTCGATTACTTTTACTATTTTCAGTCACAATGAAAACCACAACTTTTTCACAATTTTTACACAAACCTACTACTCTTCTACGGCTTCGTGCTGATAACGTGTTGTAATACGCGGGGTATAGAGCCTTGAAGAGTATATTTATTTAAGGATTTTGGTAAATAGAAATTAGAAAAAGATGTTGACGGTTAAAATGTATATTCCAAAATGTAACAGAAAATTTAAAATATGACATAACTATAAAAAACTTAATTATTAAAAAGTCTAGACACAACTAAGGTTACTATCTACAACAATTCCTATTTAGAAAAAAAACTAAAAAATGTTTTTGTTGTCTCGAATGCTGTATTTGGCAAATAAAATACAACTCACTGCACGTACAGTAACAACCGTAGAGCATAGTTGTATACATATAAGCACTAGTGATACAAGTTTTGTAGCAATGTGCGTGACGTAGATTTTCTTATGCTGCTTTCCATAAAAAGTCTGCAGCAAACATCCACTTGGAGGAGGATGTTAAACTCCTAATTTACTTTTATCCGTGAAAGTTAAATATTTTCTTAGTGAATTAGGCAAAAAGATCATGTTTAAATGTAATATATTATGTTGCAATCCCTTATTTATGTGTGTTTGTTATACGACTATGAACTTAATGAATTGATCTTATTCATTTGTGGTACCTAACGGTCTAACTTTAAAACCTAGGTATTATTCAATTAAGCACACGGATCATCAGATGAAAATGGTAGGTATTTTCAACGGAATACTCAGAAGGATTATCTCCGAGCCAGAGAAACTGTAAACAAAAACAAGGAAGGCGGACGTTTGTGTGGGACAAAGGAGAATTATGTGGAGACTGGTGGAAACATACACACTGCTTGTTAACCCAGATCAAGCAGTTTCCAAGGGGACGGGCATAACCGGATAAAATAATGCGCACGAGTAAATAGAAGTGGTAATAGTCTTGTGTGTAGTCAGTATTTGGAAATGTGAGACTGAGCTATTACTTCTTAACGTGTAGTGTATTTTCTTCATAGTCGTATTGAAACTATCGTGGAACTTACACAAATACACATGACAGACGATGCGTCCGATGATGACGACGATGGATGACATTTTGTATGTGGGCTCCGTTAGGAATGTCGAACTTTAACGGTCATTTCTCACTTTTAGAGCTGTCTGTGTAGTTAGTCCTATACAGACATTTGACTTCAATAATAGGATCGATTGACATCGTAAAAAAAAATTACATTATGCGTATTCAACCACATCTGTATTAAAATCCATCAAGGTGTTTAGCCTCTAGAGTAGAAAGTGCTCCTTTACGTACCTTAAATTACTATTTTAACCTATTCTAAAAATATCTCTTTCTGTTACAGTCGAGTAAAGGTAATATAAAATAAATTATAAATAATACCTACGTACAATATATCCAAGCATTAGTGTTCAAATTTACAAACATAATGACATTATTTCTTTTGACCGTAATAAAAGGTATCTTGCCCACATAATGTATTTACAGCAAGCAAGGCAAGACAAGGCAAGGAAAATCGTAGGCATCGTAGCACACGTGACCGTAACGTGGTTATGCAGTAGGTACAAAGGAAAAGATGATGGAGAACTAATGTTATATACGAGTAAACATCGACGCTTAACTGGATTTGCACTTTTCCTTATTGGCGTTTGGATACGTAGAACATATTTCTTTTGTTTGACTGTATAAGGTATAAGTACATAGAAATAACTTCACAGTCGCCCATTTTCTAAGAGGTACTTTTGTATTATATGTACTTAATAGGAATGTATGATGACTGATAGATCTTTATGCCATGAAATAAAGAAAAATAAATAGACAGTGCTTTAAAATAAGTGACTTCATATGTTGTGTTTTTCTTAACCTAAAAGAAAATTGGAAATCATTTTCAGAATCCTCATATCTCAACAAAACTATAACGGTCGGCATGTATGTACTTCACGCGCACTCCAAATGCGAATAAACATTGCATGTTTATACTATTAGTATGGTTATACTACGATAGTTCAAATAGTATAAATTCCCATTATTTTCTTATTTGCTCAAAGTTTAACAGGAAGAGTTCCCTTATAGGGATAAGTTCGCCTTTGTACATGTTTATTATTTTTTGAAGTTTTGTGAATTGTTTTTGTGTACAATAAAGTGTTTACATACATACTATAAACAATGCAAATATTTAAGATATTTGTATGTTTATACTACGATGGTTCAAATAGTATAAACAATGCAAATGTTTATTCTATTTGAACAATCGTACTCCGGATACGAAAGATAATCACGGAATATGAAACATTTTTACAACGGAAGCATGCATTGCTACGCTATGCATTCGTATACTTCAGTTGTTCTTTTATCTATAAGTAATTTTTATTGTCTGCAAATTGGGTTACAGCATCTTATTGACTGAGCGAGCGAAGCGTACTAGTTGGCAAAAATAATTGATAATTAAATGTTTCGAATGTCCGTTCACCTGATTTCTACGCATTTGCATTTTAACCTCCACACACTCCACGCGGGGTTCCGCGGAAACGGGTTTACGAAGGCTTTACTGTGAGACTTTTGAACTGCCAACGAAAAAATAGGAGTAATAAAAACCATGCGTTTACGTATTTTGAAATCTACGGGCCTGATAGATGAAGGATAACGTAACCATTTTAGTCCCAAAGATATATTTATTTGTTAAAGACATGTACATTACTGAGTCGGCGGTCCCGGGTTCGAATCCCGGCCGGGGCAAATATTTGTGCTTGGGTCATGGATGTTATCTATATATTTATTTATATATTATGTATATCGTCGTCTAGTACCCATAGTACAAGCTTTGCTTAGTTTCTTAGTTTGGGACTAGGTCGATTTGTGTATAATTGTCCCTTAATATTTTTTTTTTTATTAAGAACTACATATTATTGGTCGTTTTTTTAACATCATGACGAATGTTCTTCTTCTTCTCGCCAACAGGTTGCATTTCTCAGCCCATTGTGAAATTTGTGTAGTACGATAATTATATACTTAAATTTTTTGGAGGTTTTATAATGTATAGAAAGTCATATTTCAGCCATTTTAATTAATTATCGCGAGGTCTACAGCTCTCAAAGCCACTAGTTTACATATAAATACAACGACCAACAAGAGAGCTGGCCACCTTTGGTTAGTAGTTATTCAAAGACCCACATTAGAACATTGAAGCACAAGGGCACTTCCCTGAATATTTCATAACGGCCGACCACTTTGTCGCACCATACACGAAACTTCTATTTTCAACCTTATCATGGTTGTATACAGAAGGCTCATAATGAAAACACTAGTGAGTTATAGCAGTGGTTACGCCCTTCTGGTTAACCTTTACGGTTTTCAATCGAAGGTGAATGCGAGAAAAATGCATGAAATATTTATTTGCATGCCTTGTGTGTGCTGTGTGTGATGTGCAGTTCACACTAAGCAATACAGTGAGTACGTATACATTTTTGGACATTCCAACTTACTTAATTTTTTTATGAAGTTTTTTCCTTAAATAGTTATTAAAACTTAATAGAATGAAATCAGTGGAATTGATCTCCATGGATTAGATGTAATTTTTGACCACCCAAGTCAATAAAATTGCCACTGCTATGAATTTTTACGACGACATTGACTGATCATATAATATCCTGCCCCTCAATCGGTCCCTCAATGCCTGAGCATTGAAAATCCTGATCATTGAAGATTCTGAGATCGTGATTTTGTCAATGTAGTATTAGTTTTGACTATTAA
The DNA here is from genome assembly GCA_947623375.1 of Apotomis capreana. Taxonomy (NCBI): domain Eukaryota; kingdom Metazoa; phylum Arthropoda; class Insecta; order Lepidoptera; family Tortricidae; genus Apotomis; species Apotomis capreana. Next base: position 19,186,392 of record OX392512.1, read on the forward strand.
CATAGTCTCTTCTCTTCTAATTTCGGAGGGTTGCTTGTCGTCAAGCTGCTTTCACCGGATTCTCATTGGCATTTTAACAGCTAGTTTATCCATCTCTTTAGACTGGTGCTTCATGATTCAACAGCCTGCCAATATAAATATTCCTAAGACTCGTCATTTCAGTGAGCTACAAGTCTAAAAAAAACTCAGGAGTATTGAGCCTTTGATTTCGGTGATAGTAAAATCTCAAATACCTTACGAACCACTAAGTCTTATAGGCAGGCCTTTGCTACCAATTTTTTTTTATTAAGCTGTTTTTTATGGCACGAATCTAAAACTAAAAAATAACATACCACCGAAGTCAAGCAAAATAGGTCGGCACGAAAAATCGCCCGTTTAGGAGATTGTAAGAAGGCACTTAGACACCGAAGGTACTTCAAAAATTGGGCAAGTGCGAGTCCGACTCGCGCATGAAGGGTTCCGTACCATAATCTATAACATGTTCATGTTCATGTTTAATCTGTAACAGGGGGAGCCCCCTTAAATATTTATTTTATTTTATTTTTAGTATTTGTTGTTATAGCGGCAATAGAAATACATCATCTGTGAAAATTTCAACTGTCTAGCTATCACCATTCTTGAGATACAGCCTGGTGACAGACGGACGGACGGACGGACGGACGGATTGCGAAGTCTCAGTAATAGGGTCCCGTTTTTACCCTTTGGGTACGGAACCCTAAAAAGACTACTTAGAATAAACGACGGATGTCACACCTGCATCCAAAATATAAGTACCTGAACAATTTCAATTTCTAAGTATGAAAGTGGGTCGGCAGTGTTTGCAAAAGTTACTGGTGTATGTGTGTCAACAAGCGGTGCTCCTAATGCGGCAACTTGGGTAGTTCTCGCCGTTGTTGGATCCCGTGAACTTGCACGTCCTTCTTTTGTTGTTGGTACGTTTATTATGTACTGAGCGAGAAAAAAGTCTCCGTTTCAGCTTGGCCTGAATTTTTTCGTATATCCGGTTGATTGGATGTCCAGATGCTTTCCGGCTGTTATCGCCGATCGCTTATATAGAGGCCGATTTTTGGCTTCCGGTCCGTGACCCAAGATGGCCGCATGCGTTTAAGTTTTGTTGTTCGTTATTTATTCATTTTTGTTATTCAATGTGTAGTATTGATAGCGTATTGTGCAGTGATCTAACGTATGAGTGAATAGCTAATGAAGAATTCAACTTGAAGCGTTCATAGCCCTTCCTGGGTCAAGGCCCGATAGTCCGCGTGGTTTTTTGTAAATCGCTATCACTTTACAAAAAGCAAAACCTCACCGAACAAAACGGCATGCTCTACGAGCAAACTCGAAATTGGCGAAATCATCATTAACTTTGATGGAAGCCATATTTTAAAATTAGAATTAGAATAGTATATAGAGGCCGCTTTTCTCAACGGATTCTTATGAACTTTTGTGAATAGATTGTATTTACATGTAGTTTTTATCGACTCTCTTTTTCGTTTTGTTTTTATTTCAAATCAACGCTAGTTCTACTGCTCCCAGAGCCACTACACAGTTATAGTTGCGGCATAAAAGTTTGCCACTTGACTTTCCGTTCGTTAATCGTTTTATATTGTGAGACGTAAAATGTATTGCCGCTCCACAAAGAACCGCATCCAAATCCGTTGCGTACCTACATAGGGACAGACAGATAGACAGTCAGCAGGAAGCGACTTTGTTTTATACTATGTAGTGACACACTTTTTTACAGTTCGCAACCTTTTATACCAGGATAGCAGGATTTTGTATTCATGAGAAATTCACAACGGCATTTTGGCTCTCAAACAAAGATTGTAAAACAAACAACAATGGAAAATTATAGAGCTTGGTTTCAATAATAAACAGACTATACAGCAATTTTATTACTTACATATTATACAAACTGCAAAACTAATTCATAGATACTTAAGAAATAACACAAACAACAAGAAAACATCTCTTGAAACTGTGAATGATAACATTAGGGAATTGGGGAATAAACATAGGTATCAGAGAAGATGACTTCCCAAACATTTATTGCGAAAGTAATAAACCAACAACTGCTTAGAGTAACATAGGTATATTTGTGTTGTTTTGTTCTAATTAGCGTACGAACAGTTGGTGGCATTATGGGCAGAGAGGGCAATGGAGTCGCCTAGGTATATTTTTGATTGAATGAATAACGATTAAATGATTGATTTCCCTAAAACATGACACTTCCCATTCAAGAAGTGCCAATGAAGTTTTTAGAATTAATCAAATACACCATATTGTTTTATTTTTATACTTCACGGCGTTTCGTCCGTGCTGTTTTAAATTATTAATTCAACGTATTACTCGTACGATTACAAATATAATAAACAGTTGTCTAAATTGGCAATATCAAACTATATTGTCATATCTATAATTTATGTAGTTTTATGCCAGTAACGAAGGTTGTATATGGCAAGGAAGTACCTATATAATTTTTTAATTTAAAAATAAACACATACATGACAATATATTTACAATATTTACAATAATAAAAACTATAGATAAATATAAAAGAAAGGATAATTGTATGTACAAAGGCTTAAAGCTAATTAGAAAATAAAATAAAAATAAAATTAAAAATATACATTTTCTATAAAAAGAATACCCCGTAGTACCTATATTGATTAAGTGTGAGAATTGTAAAAGAAATGGTATAGTATATAAGTAACATAACATTTCCGTTATAGTATTTGATTCTATAAGTAATGTCATAAAAATTTTGAATTTATTCATTCAATCATAAAAAGTTTGTAGATAATAACGACTCCTTTTTCCTCTCTGTTCAGATCGCCACCGTATGTCCGTACGCTAGTTCTAATTATAATAGATTTGCAGCTAGTGAATGGATCTATTTGTAGTGCCCCGTAATTTTCGGTGCACGATGATTTGCCGCCTACTGTCGCCCTAGTGACGATTCACCCAATTGCCCTGAGTCTGAGTGTGAAACAGTGGAAGATGTCCTACACGTGCTGATAAAATGTCTCCGTAACGAGGCTCAGCGATATGATTTGTCACATTTAATGTCGTTTCATGTGTGTGGTTGTAACATCATCCTGGCATCGCCGTTATCGGAGCAGGCCCGGATGTTGTTAAAACTATACTCTAAATTAATGTAGCGAAAATTGTATAATATTATAGTGTGCGATCTCAACGGGGGTGACATAGTCACTGTGTGACAAAACCCGTTTCTAATTAATAAAGATAATAAAAGAGAGAAAAATCATTTGTGCGCCGATAACCCCGAGGTACTCATGGCAGGGCCTCAAGTTGCCAAGACAAATATAATATCGGCTTTATTACGGCAATATATTGGTCATAAGGTCAGTCGGGACAAGTGCGCTAATAGCAGGACAAGCGCACCTTTCATATCGAAATATCGACAATATACAGCCGTAATACTACTTGTGCCATATTCATCTTCACTTGTACAGTCAGCTGCAAAAACATAAATACCTATACCTGCAGGCATATTATTATGATGGTTGCGCTTATCACGCGATAAATAAAGTATAAAGCATCTGTCACTCACACTCGCAGTTTGTCAAAACGTCACGGATGCTTTGTCAAATCATCACTTACTAATCGCATGATAAACGCAACCATCATAGGCCCGCTGATTGGTCCATTAAAATGATCTTCGCTAGATTCTTTATAGGTCCTGCCAATAGAGGTGAGAGATAATATTTTTGAACGAACAAATCGGTTCTCTATCGTTTGCCCGAATGTCATACGCCATAATGTATCGCTTGCCATAATATGTATAAATTAGCCATAACACTTGAAGATTTGACGGTGAAATAAAAAGTTAATGAAAATTATGGCAAGTGATAAATTTACGACAAATGAAATTCAGGCAAGTGATAAGGTAATCATAATTATATATATAGGTACGAGTAAGTGTTTGCAGCTAACTGTACTATTATCTTTTTTGTATGCGCTCAACTCGCTCCATTGCATATTATGTATCTATAAATTGAATACGATCAGAGCAAAAACAACATTGTTAAAGTAAGCAATTGCAATGCAAAGTTTATTAAGCGATGTTAATTTTCAGCAATAACACGGGCGTTCCGCTGACTCTAGGTACATTGTCTGTTTGGCAATTAAACCGATGTTTATTTATTCGCGTATCTATTTGCTCACTTTGATCAAACATGCGCGATAAAATACAGTTTGGTAATTGCAGTGAAAATGAAGCAGTCTTTGTATCAATGTTTAATATAAAACTTGTGGTGTGTACCCACATTAAGAAATGAGAAATTGCTTCATTTTCATAAATTAGAATCTATGAAAATAAAACAATTTAGAATATTTGAAAAAACTATTTTATTTATAATTTTTGAAGTCCACTTCAAACATTGATGTTAATGCCAAGATAACATATTTTTAAAACTACAATTTTATTACTTTTCTGTATTCCGCTTAGAAAGAGGACGTATTAATGATCACTGTTATTACGTTTTTGTTAAGATTACTAATTATTTTTTAATAAATTTATTTATTAAAATTTACTCAATCTTAATTGTAGTAGGTACCTAACTCCAAAACTATGACACAATCTAAAGGTTACTTTAGTCTGGTGTCTGATAAAAAAAATTGGGCAGTGCGAGTCCGACTCGCGCATGAAGGGTTCCGTACCATAATCTATAACAAGTTTGTTGTATGGGAGCCCCCCTTAAATATTTATTTTATTTTATTTTTAGTATTTGTTGTTATAGCGGCAATAGAAATACATTATCTGTGAAAATTTCAACTGTCTAGCTATCACCGTTCTTGAGATACAGCCTGGTGACAGACGGACGGACGGACGAACGGACGGACAGCGAAGTCTCAGTAATAGGGTCCCGTTTTTACCCTTTGGGTACGGAACCCTAAAAAAAGAAAATGACGTTGAGCTTGGCATTATTGACAGCTTATATATTTTTTTATCGCGGAAAGATCTAAGGCGACATCTCTATGCAGGCATAGTAGTCATAGATTTCGGTTATTTTATGTATTTTCTTATATTACTTTACATACAGAAAAATAAATTCAAATATTTTTTTAAGGTGTAGGTACACTACGCAAAGCTCTCTCGATCTCTTTAATAATTTCCACCTGCTAGAAATATGAAATGATGCCAATTGCTTAACCATTAACTACAAAACTTGTTGTTGCTTTCAAATTTGTAATATTGCGTTACATGTAGTACGGTCAGCACTAGAAAAGCAACTGATAATTTTAACTACTGGCTTTCATCAAATCGCATACTAAAATTGTCAGGTACTTACTCTTGAAGCTGACTATACGCCGTTCTATGGAGCGTCTATTGGATTTTGATTATTGGTTTGTCATTAGAAACGTCAAATTTAGAGCCAGATTGTACAGAAGAGTCACTTAAACTAAACAAGATGGTGCCCGCAACTTCGTCCCCGTATTTTTTTTTCTTTACCGTAGTTGGGATAAAAAGTAATCTTAATAATTTTCGTGAGACATATTTAATTATTCTATTAAGCGGTATATACTCACGTGAAATTGTCAGGACATGTTTCGCACTCGTATGGAGATTCATTTCAAATTCATCAGGGACTGCTATCCGTTCACCGTCGCGGCAACTTTGTCACGCTTCGCTCTAGTAGCGCGCGCGCGTCGACAAAAAGTATCCTATAACCATCGTTGATTGTCTACGTATCCCTGTATCAAAATGTGATAAAATCCATACAGCCGTTTCAGCGCGATGAGAGGACAAAAACCTTTTTGTTTACCAACAGATGCCGCTGTTCGGCTGGATCGGTTGGCGCTGAGCGGCCATACAAATCATACAACGATGGCGCTGTACAGATTTTTCAGAAAAAAAAATATTTTCAATACAATTTAGTATTTAAATAGTATCTAGAAGAGTAATTTAACGTTTTAAGGTTAATATACCTGTGACTAATCTAATGACATTATGTCATTAGAAACGTTGCAAATAGGTCCAGGTTGTATGTCACCTACCTAGGAGCGCTATTAAACAAACACAAATTGGCCGTGTCAACGCGCAGGCGACTCAGCAAGAGGCTGCCTGCAAATATTGTGATAACAAGTCTGCAGGCTTAGCGCAGTCGTTAACCCTGCCCGCACGAAATGAGACACGGCCAAGCTGGGTGCCTGAGATGGACTATTTGTATATAAATATTTCAAGTTTTCCAGACTCTCAGCAATTTTACCAATTACGAAGGTCATGCCAAATGCCCCTCTGGTGTTGCAGGTGTCTATAGGCGACGGTAATCGCGTTCCATCAGGTGATCCGTTTGCTCGTTTGCCCCCTACGATATAACACATGTACACTGGTAACATGTACACCACATAATGGTTAATCATTAATTAATACATTTGAAGATAGGAATCTTTTAAAATTGCTATTTCTTTTAAGACTGCGCCGAGCGTTAGCGACTGAGCCATAGAGCGCGGGAATTGCGTATTTAGATCGGCGCGCGGCCGCCATAGTAAAAATGTATGGAGAATTAAAAGCACTTTTTGATAAATCTGAACCTTTAATACCAAACAATAATTGAAATATTTGATGCGGAGAAATTGTAATGTAAACATTCATCTATTTTTTGAACTGAAAATCAGAATAGATTTTCATTGTTGAATAGATTTTCATTGTTAAAGTACTATAAAAAAAACACTGTACGCCTGCTTACGATTTTACAATTTTCGTCCAAGTTTACTTAGTTTTCTAGGGTAAAATAATAATAATCTTATAATTTTTCCACGGAGAAGTTATTAACACATTCTTCGAAGTGCTAAATATATAGTTTAGAAATGGATTAAACAACTAAATAGTGTTGCCGTAGTCTACTTAACGGCAACTGCCTATTTTTCACAACTTTGCTCGGTGCAGTCTTTTTCTGAAACCTATCATCCAAAACATTTTCGCAACAGACGAGGTGACGCACTGGACGCGATTTCCGTGCATCGTACTAATATTTTGAATGTAAAAAATTATAAATGAAGATGTTTGGATGGTTGATACGTGTGACTGGATTTACATGCATTTTATGATTGATACGAACCATCCTCGGATCAGTACGGGTGATCTACTAACTGATTCATGGAAGCCATTGCAAATCCTCAACCCTCGAACCAGTAGTTTCATTGCATTACATTTAAACAAGCGAGTTTCCCAACCAAAAATGTAACTCCTCAATTATGTCCACTTCTTTTATAGAAAAACACTTCACCGAATGCTTCAGTTCATAGAATTTTCATTTCATAGACAAATTTCTCCTCGAAGTCATACATTTTTTCAGAAATTTTGAAAATGTCAACCTAGATTAGATTAGGTTTGTGTTATAAATAACATTCCAAAATATATTATGGTTTCAGAAAAAAACCCTTTCGATAAAATGAAATTTCTATGAAACGAAAATTCAAAGAAACGTTTCTCTATTAAACAAGGGTAAACCCTCCTCAATGAATGGAACTAATGTTTCAAGGGTGGCTGCACTGTCTGCAAGTCAGAAAGTTGTAAACGATGTATGGCTGCCTCGAGTCGGGGACATACTATGTCCCCGACTCGAGGCAGCCATTACTGGAGTTCAGGCGTTTTATTAGTTCCACAGAAGTTAAACGAGACAAATGGTTCATTCAGACGGCATCCGTGTCAATAGTGTTAATATATGTAGAAACGATCAAGGTACTGGAGTGGAATTCATAACATTACACATACTTAAATCATAATATTATATTGAATCATTGATACAAAGACGTGAATATACGTGAGTGTAAACCGCTGAATACATTATTAAATATGTCTCATGAATGTTCAATTCATGTTTAGTATTTACCATTATATTGCTGCATTCTGACCGTAAACATTTAACATTAGCAGCATGAAATGAAAAGTAGCTGACAATCTCATACCGGCATAAGTCTAATTGTATACTAAAATTGACCATTAGGTACTTTTGCTGCTGACTGTACGGTTTGGGCTATCCTATGTAGTCATCCCGCAGATACGCTTACACAATTTGAAACAGAATTTTACAGTCTGCCACTTGAACTCGCGAAACTACTGTGTAAAATCTTTGTTGTCACGACCACGAGCAACGGAAATCCCGCCGAATTTCTATTGTGTGAATAGTTAATCTTTATGCGGGCACGGGTCAGCTAGAGAATAACGAGGTTAACGGTCAAACTAACTTTTCGTGAGTCAGTATATCAATACTATAATAACATTGTTAAAATACAAAACGGGTTTACTCACGTCGTAAAAGTCGAATATCGCTCGACATGTTTCTAATCGGTACGCGATTCATCATCAGGAGAGTCGATTAGTACACCAACCGACCACTGCGGGCAATCGCCCTGTCCGTGCGGGTGCTCGACGCGAGCGTCACCAGGTGGAGGCGAGAATCTACCCTCATCATTGCACGTCAATTGCCGGATTGCACGTGTTGTGTGCGCACGTGTTACTACGTCATTTGCTAAGGTCTCATCCACATCGAACCACCGATGTAGTATCCAAGACCGTTGTCAAGCTGGAAGACACTGACCATCCACAATCTCGGTTATTAAAAAAAATCTTAAACTGTATTGAAAAACCGGGAGTACTACGCAGGATCGGGACAAGTGGCGTACTCTCGTTTCGGAGGCTAAGATCCAGTTTGGGTGAGCCAAAATAGTTAGTTTTAGTTCCTATTGAAAATCAGTTTTCTATGCAGAGGCGTAATTATTACAGAAAAAAACTTAACAGTGCGATGCAGGATTTGCACGCGCGGCGTCAGCCGTAAATCTGTTGGTAAGAATTTATTTGACCGCTCATAACGCCGAAACCGCAAGACTGATTTTGACCAATTTATATATAGGGTTATAGGATAATTTATATATAGGGTTATAGGTAAATAAGCAAATAATTTTTCTGAAATTTATTTGTGTAATTTAATGGTCTTTACTTCGCCTGAAATTAACTTCGTTCAATCCAAGTTCTACCAGCTTGGTACCGCACAACTTGTATAATTAAAGCAAATAGGTCTTTACAAAGTTTAATTAGTCTGACGAATATTTGAAGCCCGTGTCTTTAAGGACAATCTGTACAACTGATCTGAGGTACAAGAACACCGAGTCGGTGATTCCATTACAAATTGAGAACCAGTCTCAGATAAACTTTCTTAGAAATAACTAACAAGATAAAGATTTTTCAATTGAATTCCCTTTGGGCAATTTATTCCATACAATCGGGAGCCAGTTTCAGAAAAAACTTTCTTAGAAATAACTAACAAGGAAAAGATTTTCCCTTTTAATTCAGTGAATAAAGGATTTTGACCTTACAAACGGTCCGGTAGTTTTGAATTTTTGATATGTTGTCTAGGATGGACAGTCAGGGTTTAAAATGCAAAATGCACAATTCCCCCCCCTCCGCGCCCGCCGCCATATTGAAAAAACCGGCACTCTCTTCATATTTTTGCTCATATCTTCCTTTAGGAGCATTTTAGCTAGAAGAAAGCTTCGACAATGTTATAGAGAGATAAATTTAATACATTTTCCATTTTATATTTTGTTTCTAGGACAGATAGTTACGGAGATATGCACATTTAAATAAACTTAAGAAATTGCAATTTCCAACTCAAAAACAAACTTCTGGATTATATCTTCGTTTAGGAGCATTTTAGCTAGAACAGTGCTTGGGCAATTTTGTAGAGAATTAAATTTACTATAATTAACATTTCAAATTTTATTTCTAGGACAGATAATTACGGAGATATGTAAAAAATAAAGTCACATTTTCCGAAAATGTATGTAAAAATGGACATGAGTTTTATAAGCAATTATATTTCCTACATGTTTTAATATGTCCTAGACTAGTCCGTCACTGAATGACCGCGTTCTAAACCAAGAATTTTGAGAAATTTTCGGAAAATTCGACTTTTCCTGTTTCTTAAATGTGCATATCTCCGTAACTAACCGTCCTTGAAACAAAATTTGAAGTGTTAATTATAGTAAATTTAATCCTCTACAACATTGCCCAAGCTTTGTTGTAGCTAAAATGCTCCTGAACGAAGATATAATCCTGAAGTTTGTTTTTCAGTAGGAAATTGCGATTTTTTACGTTTTTTTAAATGTGGATATCTCCGTAACTATCTGTCCTAGAAAAAAAATAAAAAACGGAGAATGTAGTAAATTTAACTCTTTATAACATTGTCGCAGCTTTCTTCTAGCTAAAATGCTCCTATAGGAAGATATGAGCAAAGATATGAAGAAAGTGCCGGTTTTTTCAATATGGCGGCGGGCGCGGAGGGGGGGGAATTGTGCATTTTGCATTTTAAACACTGACTAACCATCCTAGACAACATATCAAAAATTCAAAACTACCGGACCGTTTGTAAGGTCACACATAGTACTTTAGTCTCTATTCACCGTATTATTTGGGTACTAAATCTATTTAATTTTTTCACAAATAATACTTAGGAAACACAATCTTCTTACGTTCTAACTTTCAGAAAGAGTCTTCCTACCTTATTATTGGCGAAAATATAGGTACCAAATTGTTTTACTGACGGTATTATTCATAGACAATACAATACCAGTAAGTACACTTTATTGCATACCTCATACATAAAACATACAGGAGAAATACAATGCAATAAATTACAATTAGAAGTAAACAAGAATAATAATAATAGACTGTTTCATTTAAATTACGTGACGTTACGTTTCGAATCTCAATATTTAAGTTATTTAACCATCAATAATATTATTATTTTATATTTAGGTGATGATCGGTTCATTTAGTCCTTTGTTTCTATTAGTTCGCGTGAGTTAGTACTTCTTAAACTATAGGTATTTAAGCAGATAGGAGTGTTATGTCAACAACATGCTTCCAGGGAAATGTTTTTTTATGGTCGTAATCTGTCTGTCTACAATTAATGTGACAATGAAGCAACTGTCTTGAGAAATAAGTTGAATCGTGAATTTCCAATGATTCTATTTAAGAGTCAACTAGTACTTCTGTCACCCATTTTCATTTTAAAATCAAATTCGTAAACCCTCTAATGACGACGGAACCCTAAAAATGTTGCATTTACATTACTTTACAGTACGTCCATAAAGGGCATGTTACATCATCAGCTATCACTCTCTCACAGGACAAGGGTGGTACTAAACGGATGCCATCCCAGCCCATGTTAATGGCATGCACATGGAGACAGCATCCGGCAAATGTCATTGATGGCCATTAACGAGTATATGCCGACGAAGTCACAGACAGAAGCTATAGGTAGTATTGATACACAATTAAAAATGCATATATATAAACCCTTAAAAACACAGTTGTGCAGTGCGATCAACAGTTAGCTACAATGGTCTGTTCCGAAAACGGTTTTAATACACAAGGTACTGTAGCGGAGGTGCAGCTTAGTGGAGGTTAAATAAAGGATATTGATTGTTATATATATTTTATATTGGGACTTTAACACAACTGCTTCATATCATAGCGTATTCCAGAATGCCCGGCTCTTTTGGCGTGTGACAGGGACGGCCATAATTCGAATACTCAAATATATTTTTATATAAATAAAATCTAATATGCCAGCTTCGCTGCCACCGATCAATAAGGTCCTTACATAATAATTAACAAAGATTTATGATTTCGGTTTAAATGAACATTTCGTCACTGTCAGGCATAGATATAGTATAGTAGCTGTCAGGTGAACGTTATAATAATAAAATATTAAGTAATTCCTCTGCAAGCCACCAAATAAACATCTATAATTATTATGTCAAATTAACAAGTTATGTGTTTCCTTGAGTCTCCACCCCCACAGATATTATACCTATACTAGCTGTGCCCCGCGGTGTTACCCGCTCATCCCACAGGAACACTATTTTTTTTTCAGGATGAAAAGTATCCTATGTCCTTTCCCGGGTCTCAAACTATCTCCATACCAAATTTCATCTAAGTCGGTTCAGCGGTTGAAGCGTGAAGAGGTAACAGACAGACAGACAGACAGACAGACAGACAGACACACAGACACACTTTCGCATTTATAATATTAAGTATGGATATGGTCCCACCGGAAGATCAGCGCTGGCTCTCGTACTAGCATCTTGCTGAGGTTGGGACCTTTTTGTGGCACAGCCATAAAAATAGTTACTTATTGTTTTATTTTATTTTCTTATTTCTGTCACACCTTTTATGTAATTATGTTTTATTGCAAGTCACGAATAAATGTATTTCTTTCTTTCTTTCTTTCTTATATGAAAATTATTGAACATTCGCTAATACACAGCCTTCAACCTAAAGGGTCCTCACGCAGATGATCGGGCGCACATTATCGCTCCCATCTACAAGAACCATATCTCTGTCCTACCTGAGCTCTCCAACGATCTCGCATCAAGTATCATGAACTAGAACTCTAGAAATTTCGAGAAAATGTCGCAATTCAAACCTCAAACAGTTCTACACAAGGCTTATAACGCTAGCAAATGCTCATCTTAAACTTAGGCCGTAGTTAGCTTGGAATGTAGGAGAATGAACCTTAAACTTATGAAATGAGGTTCAGTTTGAGCAGATCTTGGTATTTAACGGAGCGGCAAAACGTGAAGTCGCGCCTCGTCGCCCTCGTCGGAGATTATACGCGATTTAAACGTTTTCTGAGAACATTGAAATATTTCTCAGATAAGCAGATTTGAGTATTCCAAGAATTCCTTTCAGCACCCTAAATGATCATATTCTTAGGTTTTATATCGAAACCATAAAGTGTCGGCAACTTCAGCCAAGTTACTTTCTTTTATCCTTTAGCGCAGTTGGATAAAAATAACCATATCAGACTTCTGATAGCAGGATAGGACTTTAAAGAGAGCCGATATTAAATAAATAAATATCGGACAACCTCACACAAATCGATCTAGTCCCAAATTAAGCTCAAGAAGGCCTGTGTTATGGGTACTAGATGACTATATTCATACTTATATAGATAAATATATACTTAAATATATAGAACAACCATGAACCAAGTAGAAATATTCGAGTTCATCACACAAATATTTTCCCTGGCCGGGATTCGAACCCGGGACCGCCGGTTCAATAGGCAGGTGCTCTACAAACTGCGCCAAACGCCTCGTCAAATTCGTCGATATTAACTAAAATACAACTCATTACTCATTCATCTATTTCATTCCAAACTCCCTTTAATGGTTATTGTCCGGTTGTGTAATTCCGATGCCCAATAATAACTTGATCCCTCAAGGTTTGAATACAATTGTAAAAGATAGGCAAATTTAAGATACTGGGTAATATTATCAAAATTGGTTAAAATCTAACCGTTATTGCAATGAGGCCTCAAAGATTATTGATAAGGTAATCAATACATTTTGTGAAACAAGTCATGTTTCAGGTTTTTTTTAATGTGGAACAGCCAAGTTTTCTATTGAATCATTGAGGTGTAAAGCCTTTCAAATAAACAATGCGAAGAGGAAGAAAAAAATCGAGAGGTCTTTTGGCGTCCGGGTTCGATTCTCCGTCTGCCAGGTTACGCATTGAAATTTTTCTTTATACTTTGATCTTTGCATCAATAGTTCAACTTCAAGGTAACCAATGTTCATATGAAACGAAAGAAAATGCGCCATTAGAATCTTTCCTCGGAGTTCTGAGAGGGAAGGGGTCATTGCCATAGATAATTGTTTTTCAATATGAATCATATCATATTTTTCACAAACAACAACAACAACAATTAAAATATAATTATCAGGCAGATTTGCGAAGATCAAAAGAGATGGAAATCTTCTGTAGATGGAAATATTCTGTGATTTTCGCAGCTAGGTTGGGAGACAAAGTTGAAGACGTATGTATGTATAATTATTTCTTTGACCTAGGCCTTAATTCCATTTACACCTCTCTGATATCTCGGAGAGCTGTATCAAGTGGCGATATGATGACGATGATGATCCTCTCCTTGACGTATCCGTCAACGACCCTGTCAAGTGTTTCTGGCGTGTGCGCATGTGGCTCGTGAATCCCATCTTGTTCACGAACACACGATCGCAAGTGGAACAGTATAGGTGTCCGTCAGTGTTGTACTTATGTCTTGTAAGGTCTTTTCACATTATAACAACTCAAGGGCGACTCGATTCTATGCCAAATATTGAAATTTAAGCCCTATGTCATATTTACTAGGTTTAATTTCAAAAAATGATATTAGTAGTGGACGACGCGTCGTACATTTTTTGGCAACACATACATGTACATTTTTTGGTACAAGGCCTGGGTCGCGCCTTTCGAAGCTCGCGATTCGCATCGCGCTCTTTAAGGCGGAGTCATAGCCTTCCACGCCTGTCTTCACAGCCTTCCGCCATTCCAGGCTAGATGTCACCACATCGCTAACCAAGCCGCGTTAAGTTTGCACCTCATTCATACCTCACCTGATATCAGGCGCAAACTTAACCGGATAGTATCGTGAATTTACACTTTATGCAGCTCGAAACGTAAACATCGCGTTTAAAGCCATTTAAAGGCAATAGATCGGATTATATCCAAGACATCGCTTATTTGGCGATAACTCACAGTAGAACACGAATTATAGAACCGATTCAGTGCACTTAGTTGTATAGTAGAGAGGAAATAATGCTAAGTACTCTTTCTAAAATGTTACTCTAACATCCTACGGTACTAGCATACTGCAATATTTCACGTCGTAATAAATGATTATCCTGTTACTTGAGGTCTCGTGTCTCGTGTGCTATGTGCTAGACTAACATGAGAGCGCAATTATTTATTTAGCTTAAAGTGTCTAGTAACAAGACGCTATGCAGTATTTGTCAAACGTGTTTTATAAAATTCTAAAATGATATAAGAGAAAAGAAAGAAAATTTTCTATGAAGAGGAGTCAATAAATAAATCAATATTATAGGGTCATGTATGGCAGGTTTTTTTTACCTTACGATAAAGGATTTGTATGACCGCGCGGTGCCAACCATACAGCGCTATTTGTTTGTTAGAATTATTTATCCGCTCATCACGCTGAAACTGCTGGACAGATTTTAACCAATTCTGGTACAGGGATAATTGGATATCCTTACCTGACTACGATACAGAAAAAAGTTTTACGCAGACGAAGTTGCAGGCATCTTTTACTGTTTGTATCTACATAACTTTTAGCACATATATATACAAAGATCAACTTTTCTCTCTTAAGGGATCTCTTCCAATCATACATAAATTGAGCAAATGAGAGACGAGTAGATAAAGTGTATTTAATTTAGTTAAATATCATGTATTATTTACTAAATTAAATATAATTACAATCTACCTAATATCAAAAGTTAGTAATCGACTAAATTTCTCTGCATTGAATAACATTTGTGAGAAATTTCTAACTTTTCATTGTTTATCTCCATCCAACTATTGGCAGTAAAATTAGTATTATTTTATAACAACTCGAACTAACAATATCACGGAGTATCTCGAACATTTAATCCTGCGGATTACTTATGTAAGGCTACATGGCAAATTGTATGAATAAAATAAAGCAACAAACTAAGCCGGCCGGGGTTGGGCTCGGCTCGTGTAGTCTAATCTTACCGGCCAAATGAGGGACAGCAGTACTGTGGTTTAATTCTATGTTTCTAATATATGTGCGAGATTTCGCAACTTTATGCTTATTTAGTGATGTGCTCTATGGAGTCACCATTATGGAATGGTGAGCCAGTAACCTAACGCAGTGTAAGCGTGAAGCCAGACGAGTGTAATTTGAGTCGCGTAATTTCGGTCGCGCCATACTTAGTGTGACGTGATCACGTGACATGATGTATGGCACGACCGAAATTACACGACACAAATTACGCTCGTCTAACTCGTGAAAGAACTCACCAAATTCCACCATTCACTTCACCGTTGCGTTGTAGACTTACGTTAGGTACTAGTCTAAATATTTGAAAACACACCGGACGAATTTCCTTGGGACTCATTCAATGGACACCAAATTACTTGCTTCTGCCATTTAATAAATATTAACCTAAATAAAGTTTATTTGTCGCAGATAGCCAATATCTTCCGAAGGCAGGCATTGAATAGAGAGTAGTCGTAAAATTCAGCCAGTGAGGCGTTGGAAATGCTTTCGTCTGTGCCCTAGAGATTTTGCTATAGAATCTGATGAGCTGCTCACTAAGCTTGAGAATGACAGAGCCTGAGAGCCTGAGGCTATATTCAAATCCGTTCCAACGAAACTTAAATTACTTACTGAATTTAGAGCAAATATTATGATAATCAGGGAAAACCTGTATAAAGCCTTTGAAACGCTGTCAGGCTATCCCCACGCGTTTCGACCGCGCGAAACATTCCGATCTCTAAGTGGCTACCCCGCGCGACAAAACGTCAGTGGGCTGCCACGCCTTGCTTCGAGCGGCGGACGGCGTACAGTTAACGTTTCCCGCGCAACTTGTGCTGTACGATGTAGAAAAATAAAAGTCGGGCATATTGTTTTTGTGGCAACAAAGACGATTGAAAATGATTTCATTTGTTCCAGAACACATTAAACTCTCCGGAATAAAAGATATTGTTTAAGAATTAACGTTCACTGGGGCACTATTGACGCGTAACTATTAAAGTCTGGGTATTTCTCTAAAAATCTTTATGGGGGCGCCTAGCTTTTTTTCGAATTAATTGTGTAGGTTTGATTCCATGCTGTGTTGTTATTACTGAATGTTTAGTTATACAATCAATAAGTAAAATATTTAAAGATTCACTCTATTATTCCTTATGTTTTAGAAACACGATTACTTGTAGTTTCCTCGATAGTTTTTTTTTTAAAGTTACCTCAAAAAAGCAACATAAACCCTTAGTATGTCATAAATACTGCAGGGAAAGTTATCAGTTTTTTTAATAATACCATAACGAGATGTTAACTATAATGTATAACATCTTACATTTTCAAAATCTGTATTATTTTAATAATTAAACCGAAAAAACATGATTTCCGCGCTCCCAGCAGAGATGGGCAAAAGTTAATCGATTAACGATTAAGATTAACTTTTTTAATCTCGATTAACGATTAAAATTGACGATTAGTTAATCTAATCGTACGAGTTTCGATTGATTTAATATCGAAAGATTAAGTTAATGGTCGATTAATTTTTAGCGATTAAATTTTTAATTGATTAATTAATTCGATTAACTTTCTCTCGATTAATATTAGATATTAGGAAAAATAAGAAGACTTTTGTAAGTCTAAGTCCCTGCCTAGAACATCTTAGAGTACAGCACTATAAAAACCATCTTGTATTACTGTAACAAGAGGGAAGAGGGAAGAGCGGAGAGGGAAGAGCGGCGATCGGAGAGCGGAGAGCGGCGATCGGAGAGCGGAGAAAGGCGTGCGGAGAGCGGAGAGCGGAGTGCGGCGTGCGGAGAGCGGAGAGCGGTGTGCCGAAAGAGTAGTGCGGCGTGCGGAGAGCGACGTGCGGAGCGGAGAGTGGCGTGCGGAGAGCGTAGTGCAGCGTGTGGAGAGCGGCGTGCGGAAAGCGGAGAGCGGCGTGCGGAGAGCGGCGATCGGAGAGCGGAGATGGGCGTGCGGAGAGTGGAGTGCGGCGTGCGGAGAGCGGTGTGCCGAAAGCGTAGTGCGGCGTGCGGAGAGCGACGTGCGGAGCGCGGAGAGTGGCGTGCGGAGAGCGTAGTGCAGCGTGCGGAGAGCGGCGTGCGGAAAGCGGAGAGCGTAGTGCAGCGTGCGGAGAGCGGAGAGTGGCGTGCGGAGAGCGGAGGGCGGCGTGCGGAGAGAGGCATGCGAAGAGCGGAGAGCGGCGTGCGGAAAACAGAGGATGGCTTGCGGAGAACGGAGAGCGGCGTGCGGTGAGCGGAGAGCGGCGTGCGGTGAGCGGAGAACGGCGTGCGGTGAGCGGAGAGCGGCGTGTGGAAAGCGGCGTGCGAAGAGCGGCGTGCGGAGAGCGGCGTGCGGAGAACGGAAAGCAGAGAAGCGGAAAGAGGGAACGGTCGGATGCAAAGGTAACCGAACGAAGAGAATGGTGTTCAATCGTCCTGAAGTGGGCAACCCAGTGGGAATCGGGTTGTCTGGACGCCACGCCTCTGCTGACTAGACTGGTTGACCAAACGAGCGAAGGCACGAGAAAAAGCTAGCGTTTACATAACGGAGGCAACCCTAGCGCACATTCCAATGACGTTGCGTCATCCGCGGGAGGGGGCATCGATAGCGGTGGCAACGCCTGCCGTCCAAACAAGTGGGGTATCTGTTACGTAGTAACTTGTATATAATCTGTGACGCTGTTTATGGTGAAATCAGATCCGCTTTTAAGATAAAATATCCAATTCATATCTGATTAGCTACTTTACGTCTTGTCAATTTAAGTACGAAATAATTTTAACGTATGAAATATGAATAAGACAAGGTATTTTCTTAAAAATTCCATTATGTATTCCGATGTTCTATGTAAAACACATACATATGGAAAAAAAGAAGTAGCAATGTTAGTATATTTTGATTGAAAATTGGGTTACCTTTGTTTTACCAAAATATATAATATTTGCCAAATTATCACTTTCCAAATTTTTTTTCGTAGAATTTCATTTGCCAAATTAACTTTTCGCAAACAATTGTTACGTAAAACCTAATGTTTGGCACATTAACGTTTAGGCAATGACTCGCTTGCCAACTGGTACTTTGACCTTTCGTTTAGTCAAATGTTTTAGTTGGCATAACATATTTTACGCAAAATAAAATTAGGCAAATGATTTGTATCGTCAAACTTTTGTAAAAGTTGGACTTTCTGGACACATGTTTTTTTATGATGTTATCGTATAGAATACGCTAAAATAAGCGTGTTTTCTATGAGCAACATTTTTTGTTTAGAATACGCTAAAATAAGCGTGTTTTCTATGAGCAACATTTTTTGTTTAGAATACGCTAAAATAAGCGTGTTTTCTATGAGCAACATTTTTATTTTTGGGCAAAACTGACTCCGTCGTAGCTCCAACGCTGCGGGAGAGCAGCCCTTCCATCCTTGTTGCGTGACCAAGCACGGTCGCCCGCTTCGGCTTGTTGGTCTCCGCTGCGCACGGCTCCTGAGCCCTAAAGCGAGGGGGATAAAAAATCGGTTCTGGCGTTTCGCTCGCTCGTTAGGGTCGCAGTTCAACCTAACACTCCTCCTCGCTTCGCTCGTGGTCGTACCTAACCTAACCTAAGTCTGACCTGCCTTAAAGTAGAATACGTAACGATTCTGACTTCACACCTACACCTACCATAGTACAGTTTACGAGTAGGTGCTGTAATTGTAGCAAAATAATTCTTAGGACAAATTAATGTTAGAAATATTATGTTTTAGGTAATTTGATTTGGAGTTATCAATATTAGAGCGAACATGCTTTAGGACTTTTAATTAGTATGCTTAATAGTATTAACGAGTAGTATGCCATTCAACAGTATGCCGAACATTCTCGGCCAAATATGTTTACGAAAGGCACCCACACAGAGCACCCTAGAGTGTTTTTGTAGAGCCGGAGGCGTGGAGGGAGAGCAGCTCTCGCCCGCTGTGACCAAGCACTCACAACAAAAACACGCTCTGTGTCGGCACGCGTCCTAACCAGCGAGAGCCCTATAGATTTGGACTTTCGCAGCCAATATATCGTACACTACAATCCACCATCCAATTTGTTATACCCTAACCTCCTTTTGTGTTTGTCATAATAATGCATTTGACTAAAATGTTTATTGTCTAATATTTTTTTGCCTTAATAAAGCATTTGCTAAAAGACCAAATGCCTAAAGGACATTTTTCGGAGTAATATTTTGCTGTATGAAAATTTTACGAAATGCAAATGTACGTATCGAAATTATGCCAAAGATTGCAATGGCAATAAAAACACTTGCTAGAGTTTGTTTGGGTAATGAAATTTGACGAAAATAATTTTGGCAAAACGGGAGGATCCTTTGAAAATGATTATAGTACCTTATCAAGTTGCAAGGACACTGCGCCACTCAACTGGCTATAATTTACCATTTGATCGCAGTTGGTATTCCCGTTTTTGGGTTTGTATTCCCCTGCTGTGCTTACTGGTAAGGAGCCTTGAGGGCAAAGCTTCGATTACTGGAAAGGAAACCACTCTGGTCTGCCCAAGGTCTTAAAATGTAAATTATTATTCCCGGAAATTTTAAGACGTTTAATCAAAGTAATGAGCAGTGGTATGAGTATCTCCATCATGTATCAGTCAATTTATTCTCCCGCCGATATCACATGAATGAAATTAATTACTGCCTAATTACGCGGTATTTTGCATATTTCATCCAATTTACTTCCCGGATTTGACTCAATTAAACGCCTTTGCTGAGTCCCTACTAGAATTCGAGAAAATACAACCCGTATACCTAATTAGGTATACGGGTTGTATTTAAGCTTAAGCTTCTTTCCTAATTATACAAATCGCTTAAGTTTCGAAAGACACCTAATTTATCTAAGCGCATATATTTATTTCAATATTCCTAGTTTATGTACAATTATCTAAGTTAATTATTGTTCATCATCATCATCATCATCATCATTTCAGCCTATTGCAGTCCACTGCTGGACGTAAGCCTCCCCCAGGGTTCGCCACATGGCCCGATCTCCCGTTTTCGCCATCCAGTCACCACCAGCCACTTTTTTCAGGTCGTCGGTCCATCTGGCCGGAGGGCCAATATAATTATTGTTGAGTATAAAATATTATTTTCAGAAACTTGACATCGATTTAGATTCTCTCTTCTCTTAATAAAATAAATTCAGGCTGCGTAGGCATATTAAATTTGTACTAGTGACCCGCCCCGGATTCGCACGGGTGCAATGCTATATTATGCATGTATTATTACATATAAACCTTCCTCTTGAATCACTCTATCTATTTAAAAAAACCGCATCAAAACCCGTTGCGTAGTTTTAAAGATCTAAGCATACATAGGGACAAACAGACAGCAGGAAGCGATTTTGTTTTAAATACTATGTAGGGATGTCACCCTAGGCCGTAAGTAGGATTTTCCGTCCGCTACGCGGGGAGAAAATCTCGCTTCCTGGCTGAGGCAAGACGTAAAACTTCAGACAAACCACGGGCGGTAATTCGTAAAGCCCCCGATCGCATATTTATCACAAACCCGTGGTCTGGAACGTTCACGAACTCACCGCTCTAGGTAGGTAAATGTACTATTACGTGACCCTAAAGTGGGATTTGCAGCCTGCTACACGGGGACAAAATTTTACTTACAAAGTGCCTGACTGGATGTTTATTAAATGAAAACACACTTTTATATGTACAGGCAATAAAATTTAACTAACGTTCATATACCACACTGAATTTGAGTTCTTGTCACTGTATCCAAATAGAGAGTTCTAGAAATACACTGAATGATAAATTTGAGACTGACCTGACTGGCACTGCTACTGATTTACACTGCTACTTGTGAATCCAACGTTGCACTGAGGAAGTAAACGTCCAGGTGTACTTATGTCGTAGTTTTCCTTGTCACCCAATACAGTCTTCTTGGTTTCAGCGTTATTGTTTTCTCTTCATATCAAGTTCCTGCTAGTAAATTATCGCTCCTTGGCTGAATTAAGCTTAAGACTGAACTACGATCAAGGACCCTTATCGTCAAAGCGCGTGCTTTCCCAACTTGTGGCATAAACCAACTATGTTGCACTATGAGTTTTAGCTTCCAGCTACTGTGTCGTGGAACTTAATAATGATTATGGTATTTAGCTTAAAGTTACACAAGAATAGTCACACGGTTGCAAACTGCAGTTGTTTAGAAACTGGCAAGAAGCTCCTACACGTATTCAAGGAACTCGCCTCTTATTTCTCGTATTTACTCGTATTCTCGTATTTACTGTACTCGTATTTCTTCCAGACTTTGCCAGCGACTTCGTAGAATTTATAGTCAACTCAACCCACAAACTATCAAAGTGAAAAAACTATCTTGTGTCCCTGAAATTCAAACTATATCTATACCAAATTTCATCTAAATCGATTTAACGATTAAGCGGTTTAAGCAAAAAGAGGTAACAGACATTTATAATATTAGTACCGATTTATCTTTAGATTTCAACATTCCTGAAATACTTACATACTTATAATACGACTACCTGACTTCGTCACTATTAAACTTCACTTTAAAATATAAAATCACAACGGTAGTTTTCGTAGGTACTTACTAAATTTTGACGTCAGGTTAGGTACACATTTTCCTCCAAAACTTTAGGTATATGAATACAAAAATAGGTAGCATTGACATTTCGAAACACTTTAAAAACGACTTCAACGAAAAAATATGTTTTGCCCCGATGAAGAGCTCCATTATAAGCTCGAAACATGTCGGGCCGTTCCTGACAATTTCAACATGAGTTTAAACCGTTTTTAACCGACTTCAAAAAAAGGAGGAGGTTCTCTATTCGAACTAATTTTTTTTTTTTTTGTGTATGTTACTCTATATCTCCGAGTTAACGGTTAACGGTTTTAACCGATTTTCAATTTTTTTTTTTAATCGAAAGGGTATAACTCCTAGTTAATCCCGTTGGCACTAAGTCGGGATCTGATCATGGCATCTTGGAGAAATCGAGGGAACTCTTCAAATGTTATAGGGACATGTACGGCGCTTTCGGTAATTTATTGATAAAGTCAAGAATTTACATTCAGTAAATAGGATTTGGCCACTAAAACTTTTATATGAATCACTAAAAAGCAAAAAAAAAAAATTTTTAACAAAAAAAAGAACCGACTTCAGTAAAACTAAAAAACCAAAAATAACCCGTTCAAGTACAGATTACATTTGACTCACCCTTCGAAGTCGGTGCCAGACCTCACGTAAACTATAATATAACTATAAATATAAGAACTGAGTGGTTTGGGATCGACTTCGAAGGGTGAGTCAAATGTAATCTGTACTTGAACGGGTTATTTTTGGTTTTTTAGTTTTACTGAAGTCGGTTCTTTTTTTTGTTAAAAATTTTTGGAGTTTATTGGAGTTTACTCCTTAAGAATCGATTTTCATATATAAGCCCGGGGTATGAAAAATATGGGGTGTAAAATCGAACGTATCTGCCGTGCTAATTTAAAAAGTCGTATCTCAGTATACGATCGGGGTAAAAATACGACTTCGTAATTTAGCAGGTTATGCGTTACGCGTTATAGACTAAGATCCCGATATAAAATAACCTTCACCGAGATGTTTATTTGATGAAGTGTATTTTATATTTAATTTAATATGTCAATAATTATATTGCATATCGGTTGCCTAACAAATTTTAGTCCAGGGTATGTTTAATTAATAATAAAAAAAAATTGTTTTAAACATTTCACCGGTTTGATTAATATTAGATAAATTCTATACCAATCGAAAGTATGAAGCCCATAGAATATGCAAACGTTAGGTTGCCTATTCTTTTCCCGTCACAACTATTGGGTAGCCAGGTATAAACAGGTAAATCTATACCTACTAGCATTTTGCAAAGGTCTGATTGTTGAATTGAAATTAAATAAAATTAAAGATTATTTAATTATGAATTTATCTAATAATCAAATCGGTGAAATGTAAAAAAAAAAAATTTTTAATTTTAAACTAAACATACCCCGGACTAAAATTTGTTATGCAACCCATATGCAATATATTTATTGTCATTTTAAACTAAATATAAAATACATTTCATCAAATAAACATCTCTGTAAAGGTCATTTTATATCGGGAGCTTAGTCTATAACGCTTAACGCATGACCTGCTAAATTAAGAAGTCGTATTTTTACTAGGGCTCCCGGTATCCGTGTTACACGCGGAAACGTGTACACGGGTCCTTAACACCGGCGGTACTAACAACCCGAACTACACGAACCGGCTAGGAAACGTTTCCTTCGGAAACGGGTCGACACGGACCCGCTAGGAAACGTGTCCTCTAGTAAACGTTTCTAAGTTTGGATCCGGATCCGCGGTTCGCGCCTTCACTCGGGTATTGAATACACGTCTGAGCGACCCGCCCGGACCAGTTATTATTTGAGTTAAAGTTGAAATGAAACGGATAATTTGTTCATTATTGAATGAAAAACTGATTTTATATTATTACTTTCGGAGGAAAAAAGATCGAGTAACGTCATATAAAATATTTTTTCTGCTTTTTATAATCACTATTAGGGTACTGATCAGAGATGGGCATTAATCGATTAATTTTTTAGTTAACTAATCGATTAAAAATATCATTCGTAATTTTTTATCGCGATTAATTTAGTTGCGATTAAATTAGTTGTGAGAATCTTCGACTAACAATTGAATTAGTTTTAGTTTCAATCGACTAAATTTCACGATTAAATCAATATTAAAACTACGCAGTCGCTCGTTTTTGCATTTTTATTTAACTTGCAATATGTAACTACGAGTAGGTATGTACATTGTAGGTACTCGTATGTTGTATCACTTGTATCTATGTTGGTTTGGGTAGAATCTTGCAACTTATTTTGAAGCAGATATCTTCAACCGATTGAGCTAAAATTATGTATATATTCAAGTTTAATTTGTAACGCTTGAAAGACAATGCAATATTATGGGCCATATTAACAATATTATAAGGATAAATAACGAAAAACTGCAATGTTTACAAATCGCAAACAATATAGTAGTTGGTGCTCTATTAATATTTTGATACTTAAAGTACTAGTTCTAACGAGTATTGTAAAGTCCTATACGATACTAAGTAAATTATAGACATAGATATTATCAATATTTTGCTGTCTGTGTCATTAGTACAACTCTGTTTAGTGTCACGCGGCGACAAAACAATGGGATAATCCTACTTACCTGGAAGTTGTTTGTTGCATTTTGGTGCAAGTGCCGACGAATCTTCTAAAAATAACACGTTCTATTGAATTAAACATCTGCATGTTGTTTATTATCTATTTTGTTGCGGTCTATTTTGTTTTCACCGTGTGGTCATTTACAATATTTAAACCTTTTTGTAAAGAAATCTCAGCATTAACTATTGTACATTTTCCTTGCGTCATTCTACATTTAAATATATCAACATGACATATTTTATTTATTAGCGCTATTGCCAATATATATATTGGAGCGGCAGCCAATTGATCGATAAGGCCATTCCATGTAAGGCTCATGCTTCATAAATTCATACTCATAGATGTTTTGAGGTATCTAGGTCATATTATATTATATTCTAGATTCTAGGTTCTGTCATTTTCGATTCTAGGTGATTATTACTTATTACGATGCTCTTACGATTATTACAGCAAATATAGGTAAAGGTTTAAGGGCACGGACCCTAGGTAAAAAATAAGAAAGAGAACGATGTACCTATGAAGGAGGAAAAAAATATACCTACTTTACTAATCCATTTTATAGCTTACATAGACATACCTACATTACATTACATTACATTAACATAGAAATACCAAGTTTTTCGTTCAATTTGCTTCTAACATTAGTCGTGGAAAAATAGTCTAACTAATTAGTCGATCACAAAGTTTAGTTGTCCGAAATCAATCGGCAACTAAATTAGTTGCACTCTATACAACTAAGATTGATCAGTCGTCGTTTTCAATCGTCAATCACAATTAATTCTGTTAATTTTAATCGTTAGTTGTTAGTCGATTACATTTTGCCCATCTCTGGTACTGATTAATACCTAACACCTTGCATAATGGATGTAACATTATGGTGTTAGGTGCAAAAAGTTGTCATACCTACCTACCTTCTTACGTTACCTGCTATGGCGACTTTTTTAAAGATTAGATATGAATAGGATTAGGGTTGCACTGCAGCTGCACTTGCAGATAACGACAATACCCATTGTTTATCGTCATAAATTAACCGCGACAATTTTACTGATTAATACTTACAAGTTGTTTTGACATTAGACCTTTTATTCGTTAAAGTTGAAGGAGAGGCCGCTTTCATTTAATAAAATTAAGCAACAAAAAATAAATAAATTAGCGTATTAAACATATCGCAAATACAGAAAATATTCTCAGAACATGTTAAGCCCAACCCAATATGCATAATGCAATGAAGGATTAATTTATTATACATATGAGGAAATATCTAACACAGTTGCAATAAATCCTTATATCAGATTATAGTTCATATTTATACCCTCCGAAAAATTTGAGGAATTTACACAATTTTAATAACTGATTAAGTAAAAAATATCGTTTTATTTTTAACGATAACGTCATATTACATAAATTTAAACGTCAATTCTATTATACACGTCGACAAACTAAAGTCGCTGTCGTGTCATTTGACGTTATTGCACCAAAAATGCTAGAAAAAGTACGATCCCTGATTATTATACTCCATTTCTCACTCCATAGCTTTTAAAAGAATAATAATAATAATAATAAGTACAAAAATGAATAAAGGGAATAATAATAATAATAATCTTTATTCATAAAATCATAGTAATAACAATTAGCATAAAAATAACCGTAAGATGGCCACAACACGTCGACGGCGTGTCGGACCCGCGTGTGATTGAGATCCGTGTACACGGGTACACGGGTACACGGGTCTTAATTACACGGGTCTTTATTACACGTTCCAAACGGGCCAGAAACCCGTTTCCGTGTAACAGAGAAACGGGTACACGGAAACGGGTACACGAAACCCGGACACGACCGAGAGCCCTAATTTTTACCCCGATCGTATACTGAGATACGACTTTTTAAATTAGCACGGCAAATACGTTCCAAAAATATAAGTATTGCGAGGATTGACGTTTGGTTGTCAAAGGCGACGGTTGAAAATTTTATCAAATTTTATTTTATTTATAAGTTAATTCAGTTTTAGAGTCCTTTTCGCTGTTTTTGCGATGAGTGAGTCAAGTCGAGGTGTCGTGAGTGATACGTCACTTTTAGAATGTGGGCAGCGGGCAGCTCCGTCGTGGCTATCTGAAGTGGAGTTTGATAGTAAGGCAGGGCCGAGTCAATCGGATATTGTATCGGACGCTGAGTCCATGTCGGATGTGCGGCATATAGCGGTGAAGCGTGCTTGTGGTCTGAGCGACGAAAGCTGTGGTTGTAGTGATAGTTTTATCACAATAGGCAGGAAACCTAAACGCTTGCGGGTTTTAGCAACCGCCAAAACGCAGCTGGAGCCGGACGGTGTGCCTGTGCCTGACAAGCTATTTGAAGTTTATATAGTGTCAAAAGAAGATTTACCGAAACAGATTGGTTTGGCAAAGTTGCTGCAATTTAAGGGTATAAAAGGAATTTTATCCGTCAAGTTTATGGGTCCACGTAAAGTTCGCATACAGTTTAACTCTAAGGATGATGCGGAGAAGCTTCTGGCTTCTCAGGAGTTTAACAATGAGACGAGACGTTCTTATTGGTCTAATATGGCATGCTGCACTTATGGAATTATAAGGCAGGTTGAGTTGGAGGTTGAGGAAGACGAATTTTTAAAGAATATTGAAGGGTCTGAAGACATTTTGTCAATATGTAGACTAAACCGTTTGGATCATGATGGGCGTTGGGTTAAGGCTGCAGCTATTCGTCTGTGTTTTAAGGGAACTTCTTTACCGCCATATGTTTATGCCTACGGTTGCCGATTTAAGGTAAATCAGTACACTTTCCCGGTTACCCAATGTTCAATATGTTGGAAGTTCGGTCATCTGAGCAGGTTTTGTCCTACTACTAAAGTTACTTGTCCGAAATGCGGCGGGGAGCATGCCAATTGCGAAACGACTATTTTTAGATGCATTAATTGTAAAGGCAGCCATATGGCCTTAGATAAGTCGTGCCCGGTTTTTGTGAAGGAGTAAGAAATTCGCAGGATTATGTCTGCTGAGGGATGTATATATAAACGGGCTTTTTGGTTGTATATGCAAAATAAGGAAAAAAAGGATACGGATGTTTGTAGTCAGGATGCGCCATCTGTTTTTGAGAATGACTTAAGTTTTGGAAAGTCATATAGAGATGCTGTTTTGTCGAAGCCGTTACAATCTAAAGAGTCTGAAGATTCTGTCTGTCAGGCTGAGGGCCAGCGATCAGTAAGTCAGTACAGATTAGAGAGCGAGCCACAACAAGAGGTTCGTAAGCCGCGGAATTCAAAAAGAGTAACAGATGTGAAGAGGTCCGAGTGTCTATTGGTCAATCAGCCTACTATTGAGCGGGGGGCTGATATGGAAGATAAAAGACAAAATAAGGACAAGAAGAAGAGACGTATTACTTTTGAAAGGCTGGTTGCGAAGACGAAGGATATTTTGTTTTCTACCGAAAGTTGGGAGGAGAATTTCAAAACGCTGTTTGGAGTTGTTGTTAAGGAGATTTTGGATTTATTTAAGGATTTTTTTAAGGAAGGTGATTTTGTACGTTTGTTTTTGTCTAATGTAAATGGCTAGGTCTAATACCAGATCTTTCTTGAATGTAATGTTCAATTTAATATTGGCGGAACCCTTATCGGAATCGGCTAAATTTGTATACAGTTTTTTTTATGTAAATAGTGTATACAAATTTAGTTGTTTTCGTGTACATGTTATTTTTAAGTTTATACGGTTTATGTTTTTATTTATCTATGTCTTTTAGATGAATGATGTTGTGTATTAGGCCTGCTGGAGCTGGCATGTTCATAAAAATGATCAAAGCTCTGTAATTAATAGATAAAAAAAAAAAGTATTGCGATACTACGGTAGAAAGGTCGTATCTTTGTATGGATTTCATAGTAAGATACGGTTTTTTTCCGTAGCACTGCAGACTGTAGTAACTAAACTAGCCGCTCGAGGGCGCTTTACATCACGCTTCCTTATGTAGTTACTACTCATGATCTCTCCAATTTCTTAAAAATCAATCGGAAGTAAATTTTCCTTGTAAAATATTGTAATTTTGCTGTATATTATACTCGTATATTAATATTATGTAAATGCCTACCTTCTCGTTCTTGTTTGCAGCACCCAACAGGGTACATAATGTGATACTTAAACTATTTACTAATCATTATGTGCAATAAACGTATTGAGTATTGAGTATATATTTTATAATCGTTCTTAAGGCCAGGCGCGCACCACGATTTTAATCGCGTGATAATTTTGTCGCATAAATGCAAGATATGGGTTTATATGAGAGTGCGCGCACCACGATTTTCATAAACCCAGAAGTACGCTTATTTCTGCGACAAAATTATCGCGCGACTAAAAAAAAATCGTGGTGCGCGCCTGGCCTGAAGAGTAAACTCCAGTCGTGCGTCGGAGCTGACACACACACTTTTTTTATAATTATTAACAGTCGCTTGATAACCGTGTTAATTTTTTTTCATACATAAGACCGTGTTAATGGTGTGTTAGCGTATTCTAGACGGTTTGGTCACACTTTTACACAGACTTTACGAAATAAATGATTTAATTACTACGCATGAGCAACGCCGAACATGGAAATTTGCCGCCATACAACTGCTGTAAATAGACTACATAACAATATTATCATACCGTTGCTATTAACTATAGTTACATTAAACGTAAAACTTTATAAATTCCCTTCTGTTGAATGCAACAATGAATCCAAATTAACGAGAACTTTCACCGAGCAAAAACAAAAGCGTTATCAAACTAAAATGTTGTAAATGAACCTCCATGAAAGTTCCAAACCGTCCTGAAAGCAAAGTTCACTGAATAGAACAGAAACAGACGTAAACCATCGCCTTTCACGATTCGTATATCTCTATTGCAATATAATTGTAAACAGTACCTTATCTGCTACAGGCAGAAAATAAGATACGGTAGCCACACAAAAACTTTAGTCACGTTGTGAAATTTTCTTCGGTTTCCGCGACTGTCACACATTTAAATAAAACAATTTAAACGGATTATATATTTGACAGAGAAAAATTATGTTTTTCTCAGTCAACCTTTGACAACGGTATCTGTAAAGGTACTGAAACGTCAGGGAGGCTCAAATAATTAATATACGCGATATAATCCGTTTAAATTGTTTCACGTTGTGAAAGTTATTATTTAAATATACATATTGATTCACCCCAATCATGTAATAATAACCCGTTAAATAAAACTATAATATTTTTTACACAACTTGTGTAATATATATAAGGCGGAAACGGATTAAGTTTTTGGGTACATTGACATGCCACAAAGAATGTGATGCGTTTGCTTAAAGTGGATTGCTTAAATTTATGAGAAGAATAAAAATAATGTCTGGTTTTTCAGTTGATAAAAACTTCTGAAAACGAATCATAAAAGTCTTAAGTCAGTCCTGAAAGAAAAGTTCACTCAAAAGAAGGAGACTCAGAACATTAGAAAGTTACAGTTACTACAAGTGACCCACTATCGCACCTTTAAAAATAACGTTACTAGTCAATTGATTTCAATGTGAGTTGTAATTTAGGGGCAACTAGGTCATAAGAAGTAACTATTACTAAATAACTACGTAATGCATAATGAGATTTCAGTTATTGAAATAACTACCGCATGCCAAGCATGTCTTCTGTGATTAATAAATATTAATAATTTTAACCTCAAATAGGTACTGTATTTTCAGCTTGTGAATTGTGGTTTATCTTAATATAATTTCGCAAGTCCACCACTTTTAGGATCGTTACAAAATACTTGATGACTCGTAGTGTATTTTTTGTAGCTACGTACTTTAGAAAGCATGTCATATTCATTATATAGCGGAGAATATGTGGTGTCACGAAATTCATTTCGAGAACGCAAATAGAAGTAACATAGGTACATATTATAATAATTCAATCTAGCGACCCAGACTTTCGCTGTTTTATTAGTTGTTTTTTTTATTAATATATGTAGATGGCAATAGAATTAGATATTTAGTTTAATGAATAGGTTTTCACTACTTGACCTATAAAAAACACACTAGATTGTCATGCGTTGTCTGTAATCTATTTTATTTTATTTAGTTTGTAAAAAAAAATAAACTCTGAGTTTTTCTTTCAGGTTTTATTATGTTCGTCGTCACCGTGTGACTGTGATTTGATCCTCTCTTGAGTTTCTTTAGTAGTAGGTACAAAGTATAATTACGATGTGTGTCTCTGGTTCCAACTACAGGGCGTTAGCATCCTGGCAGTGCATTTGATTGCCTAAATGGCCGAGAGCTGGGAGAAGGACGTATCTAGACATTCTTTTCAGTTTCTTAACAGTTCAGTTCAGTTCTTTTACGCGTATTAGAGTTTCTTGTGTCGAGCTAAAATTACATGCGAGACAAACAACAAAATCTTTAGTGTGTGTATAGTCTGTACTTACCTATACTTTTTATAAAAATATTATCATCGGATTTGGTGTGTCTTTTAAACGAATTAAGACATTGATTCTATTCCTTTTATGACCCCTTTTTTATTATTGTATTATAGGTTATTTAGAGTAAGGTTTTATATATGTATACGTTGTTCTTATATTGTTTCTTTAAATTTATGTGAAAATGTAATAATATGTTTGATTTCATTAATTTACTAAAATATATGTCGGAGACGGTCATGAGTATGGAAGCTCAACGAAACCGGTGCGCCATTGGAAGGCGACAGTAGCGCCCCATTGAACCTGTTTTGGCGCGCTAGACAGAGTCTTGGTGGTTTCACTCAGCGAACGCCCACCACACTTCACTTTGGGTCACCGTCGAGTGCACTACTGGCTTGGAACTGTCCCGTTTCGTTGTGCTATACCTAGCTGATTAGAGTCAGTGTTCTAACCCTGCAATGTGCCTAGTGTTAATTTAATAAAGACTATTCTGTTCGAGACTTCGCTTACATACCTCTGTGCGAGGAACTGTTGTTTTGTGCTTCATTGTATAAATAAGGAATAAATCGAGTTAATTGTATCTGAAGTGTTTCATCTCGCTCGTACTACCTCCTCGTCCACAACTATATCGAATAGCTCAACTAATGTCCCACACACCGCACCCGGCCATCCCGATCTATCCCGACATATATAAATTCATTAAGACACTAATTAAACAAGGTAATATAAGATACGAAATGAATTCGTTTCACATAAGCTTCTTATTTTGTTTGTAATCTAATGGTAGGCCGTGCTCGCAGTCCCTATGCGTACTAAACGTCTGGATAAAACCAGCTTTTGCTCTACGCGAGGTTTATGTCCTCGCTGAGCTGGCTTTAGGACTACTGCGTTATTATTTTTGACAGATGTACTGCTTCAGTCAAACTACCCACCTGGCAGTGTCCTCGAACCAGAAAAATGCATAACACGAAATGAAATATACGACACGACTAAAAATCATTCTAGGTGTCAATATAGACCTCGCGGGGCCCTTTGATTCTGAGAAACTTATTTCGTCGAATTTTTCATTTCGCTTATACAAAAAATATAGGCAGACGAAGTTCACCTTCTAGTAATCATAATTATTATTGTTTTACCCATATGAAGAAGTAGTTAACTTAGGAGAAACACGACTAACGAGTTACATTGCTAGGGAATCCACCGATAATCCGACCCTAATAATTATTGCAAGAAAACTTGTGAAAACCGTAGGGTGATGTAAGAAATGTATGTGTAACGATGGGTCGCAGGTTCGAATCCTGCTTACATTGCAGTGGATCACATTACATTTTCCTTTCATAATTTACCTTTGTGTCAATACATATAGGAAAGGTATTATTAACAATCATCGACGACACGGTTGGCGCAGTGGTTAAGCAACTGCCTACTGAGCCGGCGGTCCCGGGTTCGAATCCCGGCCGGGGCAAATATTTGTGTGATGAACTCGAATATTTGTGCTTGGGTCATGGTTGTTCTATGTATTTAAGTATATATTTATCTATATAAGTACGTATATCGTCGTCTACTTAGTACCCATGACACAAGCCTTCTTGAGCTTAATTTGGGACTAGATCGATTTGTGTGAGGTTGTCCGATATTTATTTATTTATTTATTTATCATCAGTCGCCCACTCTTAGCAGAGTGGTCGTGGTTACGGCAATGGTGTCCACATTTGGGTTCTCGTCCTCATCCTTCCTCTGGCAGACAGCAGCTCACGCGATGCATCTCCATTTCACCCGGTTGTCTGCGGAGCGAGTGCACTGCACCATGGAGCTCCGTGTGGTATTTTTAATAAGGTCGGTCCAGCAAGTCGGCGATCGGCCTCGTCCTCTCTTGCCTTCTATCTGGCCCTGGACTACCAATCTTTCCATGGAGTTTTTATTTCGGGAGATGTGGCCAATGAACTTCAATACTCGGAGTTGCACCATCAACGAAAGTCTATCCTGGATCTGCAACTTTTTGAGGATCGAATTGTTGGTGCGAAATGCAGTCCATGGGATCTTCAGAAGGCGTCTCCATCGCGTCTATCTTTCACCTATCTTGAAGTCTTTAAGTCCAGGTTTCAGCGTCATAAAGAAAGATTGGAAAGAAAAGACACTTCATTAAACGGACCTTTGTATTTTTTGTTATCCTTCTATCTTTCCAAATCTTTCCCAACCGCTCCACTGCCGACCTTGTTATGGCGCACCTCCGCTTAATTTCAACTTCGCATTCTCCAGCGTTTGAGATAGTAGAACCGAGGTAGACATAGCTTTATACAACTTTACAGTTGGCTATGTTTTGTATATCCATGCTGATTTGTTCAGCTCGATCCACTATTAACAATAATTCTCCATTAATCAGGAATTTTCCTCTTCCATTCAATAATATACTTACATAAGATATTACTTATTATTGCGACAGAATTATGTTCTGTTTTGTAAATAACACCTCGGAACGCTAGGATAACATCAAACGACAACTAGTAAATAAAATAATGTTGGGTAAATACGAAGCACCATAATTAGATACGTGGTTAAGTGGCAATATATTTGCCGTCATAATTTATTTCATTCACTTAATATACATAGAGACTATTTTGGAGATTTATTACATAATGCCAGAAAATATAAACATATGAATCCCTAAAAAAATCCACAGCTCGTAAAACTTGTTTTTTCCATTGATAATATTAGGGTTTTTCTTCGACAACATTTGCAGGATAGCTTAATTGATGTAACTGAAGAAAAAAAGCTAGAAAATAAAATTCGTATCGGCTGATTTTGTTACTAGTCATAATATAAGGCTTTTGGAGATTATGGTGGTGGTGAAATATTACGTTTTCATAATAAATTACATCATCGCTGTGTCTCCATAGATTATGTATGGCTGAACTACGAATTGTCAGTCGCTTCACGGACAGCGGCAAATACTTATATTGCCGTCTTATATCTCGGTAATCTCAAGGAAAATTAAAAAAATCTCTCCATTCAAAATCATTCAAAAATCAATTGAACCGTACATATGGCCAGAATTTTTAATAACCACCGTAGAAAAAGTAACGTGTATACCTATACAGGTATAATATGTGACATTGAACTGACGTAGAAAATGGTCATTACCTGCGCCATTATAGCGTAAACATTCGTATCATATAATTGTTTATTGATTGATATCTTTAACGGGGGTTCCCGTTAAAGATATCACACTAATATTATAAAGGTGAAAGTTTGTGAGTGTGTTTATGTGTATGTTTGCTACTTATATTGTTCACGCTCAAACGGCTGGAGCAATTTTGATATTTTTTGGTATAAAGGTAGCTGACACCCTGAATTAACACATAGGCTACTTTTTATCCCGAAAAAATGTAGTGTTCCCGTAGGATAAGCGGGTGACGGGGTCAAAGATGTAGCTCGCTGGTTTAACAACACTATTTAATAATGCCTTAAAGCGAACCAAATTATAGTTTTCAGGATTACACACAATGCGAGTGAGTTCCATTCCTTAGGTCCGCATTATAAAAGATACAAGAAATGGCGCGGGCGATTTTTAATAAAATTCGAAATTAAAATCCTACATTTATTCCTAAAGTCTACGTCCTAAAGTTATTTATTTAACTGTACGTGTACATTACTGAGCCTACATAACATGCACCGCAGGCATGCCACGTCATTTGCGAGCGGAATATTCCACGAAATTTAATTTCCTAATGTCATCCCGTGGCGGGATTTTCTTTAAGTGTGCAGGATTTAATTAGATGGTTAAGGCGAGGCACTTCCGTTGATTTTTTAATGTTTTCACGCTAACTTCAGAACGTGTGAAAGAAGCATATTATGATCATTTGTTGTGCTGTGTTTAGAATTCAATTCATTTAGGCGGTCCCTGGTTCGAATCCCGGCCATGGCAAATATTTGTGTGATGAACTCGAATATTTGTGCTTGGGTCATGGTTGTTCTATGTATTTAAGTATATATTTATCTATATAAGTACGTATATCGTCTTTTAGTACCAATAACACATTCTTGAGCTTAATTTGGGACTGGATCGATTTGTGTGAGGTTGTCCGTTATTTATTATTATTATTTATTATTTAAACGTTTGTGAGAATACTAGTAAAATAGTTGCCAGAAGTCAAAATCTACTGCAATAAAGATTATAAGGAAGTAAATATGAGGAATGGTATTTTGCTACTGTTTTTTTTATACGAACATGGTTTATTATTCATTATAATATTAATATAATTAAAAACCTCTTCCTCGCTCAACGCATTAGCGTTGCTATACAGCGAGGAAATGCTGCCAGCGTCTTCGGGACTATGCCAAGGGGGTCCGATTTTTTAAGTCTTTTTTAATATTAAATTTATTCTGTTTTAGCCTTTTATTTTAGTTTGTTAAGTTCTTAGTTTATAGTTAGTATTTAAATTTCTGTAGGTTTATGTGTTGCTTTATCATTAATATTATTTTATTTATAACGTAAATAAAATTGTATATATAATATTATTAAAAACTGACATTAGAAAAAGCCACGACCTGCCATTCCTGGATTAATATGTTATAAACATTAAATAGGTATAGAAATGTGCACATTCCTCCTACCTACACATTGGGGTCTCCTGACACAAGCAAAAACAATTAATAGTAGACTCCAACCTTTGCTATTGTTAAATATTCTATAGCCTAATAAACTTTTTTTTTTCATTTCCATTCATTTTCATTTTCATATTTGTAGTAGTCTGAGTCCCAATAAGGCCTAGTTTCCCCTCTGGGTTGGAAGGACAGATGGCAGTCGCTTGCGTAAAAACTAGTGTCTACGCCACATCTTGGGATTTAGGTAGCCTACCCCGGTTGAGAATTCATTCTCTACAAAGATTTTCACGGTTAAATCCTCACCAGGATCGTCTATAAACCGTGAGGCGAGCTTCAAGCCTAAACACCCCCCCACGCAGAGCCCCAGCTCCGACTTCCGTGTTTGCTCGGGGTTTGTAGCCAGCAACACGCGACGGTCGGTCGCGTCACCACGGCCCATGACTATGTCATTGAGAAATACTATTTTTATTTGGTCTTTATAAAACCTAATATGTTTAATAGGCATGACGATTTTTTTTTGAGGATGTCAATCGAGTCATTTTTTTATTGGAATCAAATGTCTATATGGGACTATAACTACACTTAGACTGCTCTAAAAGTCAGAAATGACCGGCAAAGTTCAACATTCCTACGGAGCGCTAAAAGGCTCCATTCAAATGGCCACATAATTGTGACGTCATTATATGTTATGGGTACCAATATTTGTATGGAGACAATAAGTCATTAATGTAATTTTCCGGATACCCTTGAAATGTCGATAAACGTTTCACCGAATGCTTCATTTCGTCAAATTTTCATTTCGTCGACAAATTTTTACTTTTGTAAATTATAACCTTTAGATTAGGTTAGGTTTGGTTATAACATTCAAAAATATTTTATATTGAACTAATTTTATTCATAATATTTTCTTCGGTTTCCGCGACTGTCACACATTTAAATAAAACAATTGAAACGGATTATATCGCGTATATTAATTATTTGAGCCTCCCTGACGTTTCAGTACCTTTACAGATACCGTTATCAAAGGTTGACTGAGAAAAACACAATCATCTCATCGTCACCTGTCAAGCCGAGGATCTTTAAAAGATACGTAGATGATACTTTTACTATTTTACCTAAATCTAGTGTTTCAGTTTTCCTAGACCATTTAAACTCCATTCATGAGAAAATAAAGTTTACAATGGAGTTAGAAAATGACAATTCACTAGCCTTCTTAGATGTCAGTGTGTTGAGAAGGTCTGATAATACAATAGGTCATACTGTTTATAGAAAGCCTACTCACACTGATAGGTATTTAAATGGCAAATCACATCACCATCCTAGTCAACTTGCTACAGTGTGTAAATCTTTGTTTCAGAGAGCCAAGGGAATCTGACGACCAACATTTGACTGATGAACTACAGCATGTCAAGCGTGCGCTTTGGGCCAATGGGCTCAAGATACCAGGCCTCAACCAGAAACCCCGTGTGAAGACTCCCACAGTCGAGCGTAAACCTGCGGTCCTGCCATATGTGAAAGGGGTCACGGATAGGATTGGAAACATCTTGAAACGGGCTTCCATTAAAACATATTTCAAGCCGATGAAGAAGATGTCTCAATACCTGAGGCCCGTGAAGTGCAGCATCCCTCTGCAGAGTGCTGGTGTTTACAAGCTGGACTGCGAGTGTGGTCTGTCATACATTGGCCAAACGAAACGTAGTATAGCTACACGGGTTAAGGAGCATGTAGCCGATGTCAAGCACCGTCGTTGCAACAGGTCTGCGGTCTGCGAGCATGTCATGGACAAACCAAACCACTCAATTAAGTTTGACAACACTTCAATCCTTGCCAGAGAAAAACGACGTTTTCCCAGAATGTTGCGCGAGGCTATTGAAATCAAAAAATATCCCAATTTCAATAGAGAAGATGGTTTGTCATTTCATTACCACCGGCTTGGGATCCTGTTGTACATCTTATCAAGGATCAAGCAAGACACAAGACTGGAAACCTTGGGCCTCGAACGGTGTAAAACAAATTAGTGTTAAAAGTAGTATATGTAGAGTTTTTGTTTAAAAGTATTTTATAGTAATAAATAAGGCAATCTAGGAGTTTTCTTTGGCGGTTCTTTCTCCTCAGTAAGCCTTTAGTGAGCCGCTGGTAGATATTTTAAATAAATAATAAATGCCCTTCTGGCACATGTGTAACAGTCTTTACATATTAGGCCCATCTGGCATGTATTAACACCTTTATTTTAAATTAATATTTACAAAATGGGTAGTTTGCACAAATGTAACTATGACAGAGAAAAATTGTGTTTTTTTCAGTCAACCTTTGACAACGGTATCTGTAAAGGTACTGAAACGTCAGGGAGGCTCAAATAATTAATATGCGCGATATAATCCGTATAAATTGTTTTATTTAAATAATTTTATTCATATATAAACTACAGTATGCTAAAGAATTTAACATCAGTGGTCATCTCTATTATAAATAATTGGATCTATAAAGCTACACTTACTTGTTTAGTGATAACAATGACGAATAGTATATAGGCGTTGAGCAGCAGGCCGATGGCGGAGACGACGGTGACCGCCACGCTGAGCGCCACCGCGGTCACCTCCTCCCCCCGCGCGTCTGTCCCGTTCATCCTGCCCCCCTGACGGTCACCTTCACCTCACTGCCGCTGCTGCGCTCCATGGCATCTTCTGGACGTCTGAAATCAAGGAAACATATCACTAATATTATAAAGACGAAAGTTTGTGAGTGTATTTGTGTGTTTGTTTGTTAGTTCTACACGCTCAAACGGCTGGACCAATTTTGATAAATTGTGGTATGAAGGGAGCTGACACCGTGGATTAACACTTAGGCTGCTTTTTATCCCGAAAAATGTAGTGTTCCCCTATTCCCGTGGGAGTAGCGGGTAACACCACGCGGTGCAGCTTTAATATTCATGCCTATTCGTAAAAAAACGTTTTCTTTCCTCGCAAGCTGCAAAGTGATACTTTGCAGTGTTCATACTTTAATGTTAGACACTACTTGAAAATGTAAACCACAGTAACCATAAAGGCACTTCCGTAAGAGTGTGATTTACATTTTAATGTTACTCGTAACGACTGCTCCTTCTTAATGTGCTCTCTAACTTCCTAATGTGCTGTGAGCGTAAGTTAATGCTGACTGAAAATTACTTTTCAGGAGTTTTATAAATAAGATCGAATCTGGAGGCCTATGATAGTTGCATTTATCACGCGATAAATAAGTGACAAAGCATCCGTCACTCACACTTACATTTTGTCAAAGCGTGATGCTTTGTCCTATAGAGCCCTATCACACTTGCGATTTGCGAGCGAATTTTGTATGAAGGCGATCATGCAGCAAGTTCGCCGCGATGCTTAATTGTATAAAAAACTCGCTCGCAAATCGCAAGGCCCTTATTTATCGAGTAATAAATGCAACCATCATAATAGGCCCCGTGATATAGTAAGATATACTTAATATTTACGATTTTTTCAACCTGAAATCCTGAACTTTTCTGTTTTCGGTAGGTAACGCACTAATTTAATATTATTAAGCTGCCCAGTTTATAAACCCAACTATAGTGGCCGATCCAATAACAAATATTGATTTAAGCTAAAATCACGTATTTGGGAGAGTTATGTGGACGCAGAAGAACTTAACTCATATACACTCACGAACAAATAACACGGGTCAAAGTGTGCCTCGATTATTCGAAGACGGCTGAACCTATATGGATATCTCTTTTTTTTCTTTGTCAATCTTTAATCTTTGAAGATCTGATGAAGGGATCCTGGAGAAAATCAAAAGAATTCCTAATAATAATAATGACGTGAGCCTTCGCTGAAGTCGGTACTTTTTATTTATTTATTATTATCACTTTTTGGAGTTTACTCCTTAAGAATCGATTTTCATATATAAGCCCGGGGTATGAAAAATATGGGGTGTAAAATCGAACGTATCTGCCGTGCTAATTTAAAAAGTCGTATCTCAGTATACGATCGGGGTAAAAATATGACTTCGTAATTTAGCAGGTTATGCGTTACGCGTTATAGACTAAGATCCCGATATAAAATAACCTTCACCGAGATGTTTATTTGATGAAGTGTATTTTATATTTAATTTGATATGTCAATAATTATATTGCATATGGGTTGCCTAACAAATTTTAGTCCAGGGTATGTTTAATTAATAATAAAAAAAATTGTTTTAAACATTTCACCGGTTTGATTAATATTAGATAAATTCTATACCAATCGAAAGTATGAAGCCCATAGAATATGCAAACGTTAGGTTGCCTATTCTTTTCCCGTCACAACTATTGGGTAGCCAGGTATAAACAGGTAAATCTATACCTACTAGCATTTTGCAAAGGTCTGATTGTTGAATTGAAATTAAATAAAATTAAAGATTATTTAATTATGAATTTATCTAATAATCAAATCGGTGAAATGTAAAAAAAAAAAAAAAAAATTTTAAAGTGAACATACCCTGGACTAAAATTTGTTATGCAACCCATATGCAATATATTTATTGACATTTTAAACTAAATATAAAATACATTTCATCAAATAAACATCTCTGTGAAGGTCATTTTATATCGGGAGCTTAGTCTATAACGCGTAACGCATAACCTGCTAAATTAAGAAGTCGTATTTTTACCCCGATCGTATACTGAGATACGACTTTTTAAATTAGCACGGCAAATACGTTCCAAAAATATAAGTATTGCGAGGATTGACATTTGGTTGTCAAAGGCGACGGTTGAAAATTTTATCAAATTTTATTTTATTTATAAGTTAATTCAGTTTTAGAGTCCTTTTCGCTGTTTTTGCGATGAGTGAGTCAAGTCGAGGTGTCGTGAGTGATACGTCACTTTTAGAATGTGGGCAGTGGGCAGCTCCGTCGTGGCTATCTGAAGTGGAGTTTGATAGTAAGGCAGGGCCGAGTCAATCGGATATTGTATCGGACGCTGAGTCCATGTCGGATGTGCGGCATATAGCGGTGAAGCGTGCTTGTGGTCTGAGCGACGAAAGCTGTGGTTGTAGTGATAGTTTTATCACAATAGGCAGGAAACCTAAACGCTTGCGGGTTTTAGCAACCGCCAAAACGCAGCTGGAGCCGGACGGTGTGCCTGACAAGCTATTTGAAGTTTATATAGTGTCAAAAGAAGATTTACCGAAACAGATTGGTTTGGCAAAGTTGCTGCAATTTAAGGGTATAAAAGGAATTTTATCCGTCAAGTTTATGGGTCCACGTAAAGTTCGCATACAGTTTAACTTTAAGGATGATGCGGAGAAGCTTCTGGCTTCTCAGGAGTTTAACAATGAGACGAGACGTTCTTATTGGTCTAATATGGCATGCTGCACTTTTGGAATTATAAGGCAGGTTGAGTTGGAGGTTGAGGAAGACGAATTTTTCAAGAATATAATAAGGGTCTGAAGACATTTTGTCAATATGTAGACTGAACCGTTTGGATCATGATGGGCGTTGGGTTAAGGCTGAAGCTATTCGTCTGTGTTTTAAGGGAACTTCTTTACCGCCATATGTTTATGCCTACGGTTGCCGATTTAAGGTAAATCAGTACACTTTCCCGGTTACCCAATGTTCAATATGTTGGAAGTTCGGTCATCTGAGCAGGTTTTGTCCTACTACTAAAGTTACTTGTCCGAAATGCGGCGGGGAGCATACCAATTGCGAAACGACTATTTTTAGATGCATTAATTGTAAAGGCAGCCATATGGCCTTAGATAAGTCGTGCCCGGTTTTTGTGAAGGAGAAAGAAATTCGCAGGATTATATCTGCTGAGGGATGTATATATAAACGGGCCTTTTGGTTGTATATGCAAAATAAGGAAAAAAAGGATACGGATGTTTGTAGTCAGGATGCGCCATCTGTTTTTGAGAATGACTTAAGTTTTGGAAAGTCATATAGAGATGCTGTTTTGTCGAAGCCGTTACAATCTAAAGAGTCTGAAGATTCTGTCTGTCATGCTGAGGGCCAGCGATCAGTAAGTCAGTACAGATTAGAGAGCGAGCCACAACAAGAGGTTCGTAAGCCGCGGAAGTCAAAAAGAGTAACAGATGTGAAGAGGTCCGAGTGTCTATTGGTCAATCAGCCTACTATTGAGCGGGCTGATATGGAAGATCAAAGACAAAATAAGGACAAGAAGAAGAGACGTATTACTTTTGAAAGGCTGGTTGAGAAGACGAAGGTTATTTTGTTTTCTACCGAAAGTCGGGAGGAGAAGTTCAAAACGCTGTTTGGAGTTGTTGTTAAGGTGATTTTGTACGTTTGTTTTTGTCTAATGTAAATGGCTAGGTCTAATACCAGATCTTTCTTGAATGTAATGT
Source organism: Apotomis capreana (assembly GCA_947623375.1). Taxonomy (NCBI): domain Eukaryota; kingdom Metazoa; phylum Arthropoda; class Insecta; order Lepidoptera; family Tortricidae; genus Apotomis; species Apotomis capreana. The sequence continues at coordinate 19,228,565 of OX392512.1, forward strand.
TCAATTCAATATTGGCGGAACCCTTATCGGAATCGGCTAAATTTGTATACAGTTTTTTTTATGTAAATAGTGTATACAAATTTAGTTGTTTTCGTGTACATGTTATTTTTAAGTTTATACGGTTTATGTTTTTATTTATCTATGTCTTTTAGATGAATGATGTTGTGTATTAGGCCTGCTGGAGCTGGCATGTTCATAAAAATGATCAACGCTCCTTAATTAATATATAAAAAAAAAAGTATTGCGATACTACGGTAGAAAGGTCGTATCTTTGTATGGATTTCATAGTAAGATACGGTTTTTTTTCCGTAGCACTTCAGACTGTAGTAACTAAACTAGCCGCTCGAGGGCGCTTTACATCACGCTTCCTTATTTAGTTACTACTCATGATCTCTCCAATTTGTTAAAAATGAATCGGAAGTAAATTTTCCTTGTAAAATATTGTAATTTTTCTGTATATTATACTCGTATATTAATATCATGTAAGTGCCTACCTTCTCGTTCTTGTTTGCAGCACCCAACAGGGTACATAATGTGATACTTAAACTATTTACTAATCATTATGTGCAATAAACGTATTGAGTATATATTTTATAATCGTTCTTAAGGCCAGGCGCGCACCACGATTTTAGTCGCGCGATAATTTTGTCGCATAAATGCAAGATATGGGTTTATATGAGAGTGCGCGCACCACGATTTTCATAAACCCAGAAGTACGCTTATTTCTGCGACAAAATTATCGCGCGACTAAAAAAAATCGTGGTGCGCGCCTGGCCTGAAGAGTAAACTCCAGTCGTGCGTCGGAGCTGACACACACACTTTTTTTATTTCAAAAGAATGGATTCTTACATAAATAGCATGTTATTATTCAAAGTAGTATAATTTTTTTGCACTGTTTTAATAAAATAAAATAACCTTCCTATTTATTTAATCAAGCTAGAAGCATTCGTTTGATATTGGGTAGTTCTCACGAAATCTCGAAATTCTTGTCCTTCATGTTTTCACAAACAACTAGTGAATATATAGTGGTAAGTATTACTTCCTTGCAATAAACACCATCGTCGCTAAGCGTATTAGTTATAATTTCTGAGCCATATAGGTAAATAAAAAAAAATGAGTACATGTAACGTTAAAATCATTTCCTCACTATGTCCCAAGTCCCATTTTCAATTACTTTTAAATTTGTAACTACAAAGTTAATAAAGTAAAAGCGATGAAAGTTTCATTAACCTATTCTTAAAACAATGGACTTGTGAATGTATTCTTCATTGGGATAAAAAAGCCAATAATGAATTTGAAAAAAAATTTAAACCATGTGTCCAATAAAATTAAATCATTTCCTCACAACTTTAGTAACAGTCAATTTATGAACGCTGTTTCAATCAAACGTGGACACTACCGTTTGTTTTTGATAGCTGGCAACACTGACGATTTACCAATATGGCGAATTGATTGAGTACGCGTTCGAGGCTTTGTTAAAAAACGGTAGAATACATAATTTTTTAAAATTACTTTTGTGTTCGTCATTACCTCACGTCCCAGAAAAAAGGAAGGTAAGTACTATAAAAAAATATTAATTACATAATGAAGTAGGGTTTTGGGAGTAGTTCACTTACACAAATAACCTTGTTTAAAGCACGGTCGTATCACTAGTATTTTTAGGTTTTGTTTCGTTTCGTCATTCCCTCATCGTCATTACCTCATATATTATACAGTAATAAATTTACAGTGAGGGAATGACGACTAAGGAGGAAATGATTTTGACTGTGTTAGAATTCTTTTTTACTGTCGCATGTTGTAGCAAACCCTTGAATTTACCTGTAATATCTTTTTAGGGCACAATAATGGCAAGAAAAAGAAAATTAGTGAAGAGGAAGCTAAATGAGAAGGAACCAAATTTGCAAATGACCAGCAGTTAAGGACGAACAGCTTTGCAGAAGATGAAACCCCCGACACTGATCAAAAGGGGGTGTTATTCTGTAAAAGAGATCGATTAACTAGAGAGCTGAGACTGATACATTTTATCTTCGAGATTGAATAGGCAGGAAAAAGAATTTAAGTCGAATTGCCAGTTTGATTAGTTCTAAGAAAATGAATATTATTTCGTTAATTTTTCCTATTTTCTTTTTTAGTCAAGACTGTTATTAACTTTGAATTTATTTCTAAGTTATATTTTAAGCAAGTAAAGATTTTTTGTTTGTTTTCTATAGCTACTGCCATCATGATTAAGACAAGTGCTATAACAATTTTTAAACTTTGCTGTTAATTATTCGCGGTTGCAGACTGAAATAAATTTGTGATTTTCTGGACATTAGTTCCTAATAATGTCAATTAATATAGTAAACATTGCAATACAAAATAAATTTAACACAATAATTATGCATTTTTATTTGAAATTATACATCATTGCTTATTAAACTCATTCCTTCACCTAAGTCATCATTTCCTCATTTCATTTTTTTAACAGGCTTGTAATTCTTAAAAAAAGCGCTTATTTTAGGGACCACTATATATCCTAAATTTAATATCATGACTACTACAAAATCCATATCAAAAAATCCGAAATGATCATACTATTTTAATTGGTTTTTATCGGAACCGAATTTCGTGATTTCGTGAGAACTACCCTATTACATTTTGTTAAGTGACCCTAAATATTTGTCCGAAAGAGTAGTTTGCTGTGTGGCCTCGTGAGGGTCGGTACATGCAGTCTCCGCAGGATCGCACTCTGAGGCGCACAATAGGAGAGGCCTATGTTCAGCAGTGGACGTTCGTGGCTGATAGATAGTTAGAAATGGACAACAATGTTTCGTTTTCGGACTTGCGATTAGCACTCAGGTCTGCAACTAATTTATTACCTACCGATAAATTAGCTAATGGTACCCACCATATATAATATGGTGATCCACGATCACCATATTATACAGGAGATCGAGAGGGACGGCACTATATGACGATCGAATTTCGAACATCGGATTAGTCCCAGAACTCATGACCACGCGAAGTGAATAAATTATGCTTTTTGCTTGACTAGAATAACGTAGATTGACTTATGCAGATGCAGTGCGGAGGTAAATTCGATTAGAAGCATCGTGAATAAAGTTATTGCACTTTCAATGTACGTATTAATTTTGCGTTCTAATTTAAATATGTAAACTATTTTCACATAATATTTCCTTCAGTTTTCGCGATTGTCACACACTTACCTAAATATATTGCGTAGGTATATTTAATTATTTGAGCTTCCCTAATGTTTCAGTAACTTTACAGTGACCGTTGTCAAAGGGTTGGGAAAAACATAATTTTACTGTTAAACCATTGATACAAAGATCAAAGTACAAATAAAATTTAAATGCGTAACCTGGCGGAAGAGTCCGGGCATCGAAACCGGTACTTTTATGCTTTGATCCTTGTATGGTTTAATTATAAAATGTATGATTACCCACATTAAAAATAATAATGAGACATTTAATTTTTCATAAATTTATAATTAAACTGTATGGTATGTAACTGTACTGGTATGGCTAATGCGCATAAGCATTTGAAACACATATGACGCAGAGGGCGCTCCAGTAGCGTATGAATTATGGAATGAAAGATTTGGTGTGATTGACGTAGCGATCTAATAGCTCAGTTGGGAGAGCAATGCGCCTGTAACGCAGAGGTCGCAGCTTAAAGCCCTGCTTAGATTGTAGTGGATCGCATTAAATTTTTCTTTCTTAATTTACCTTTGTGTCATTATTTATAAAAATAAAAATGTGGTATTTCCCATAAAAATGTGCCATTATTTATTAAATTTAAACTGTGTGAAAATAGTATTTTTGCAAACTACCCAGTCTAAAAAGGAAGATGTAAATAAATAAATGCCAAATAGGGGCCTTACCTTGTTTTGCTGACAACTTTTTGCCTAATTTCAGTTAGACTAATATTATTTAGCATAATTACTCGTTTTGCCTAATTATTATTTGAGTGAAAATCGTTTCGAAAATACTCATTTGACATAATCTTATTTCGTCGAATTTTATTTGACCTAATTTTTAATTCGTATAACGTAGACGATTGACGTAGCGATCTAATAGCTCAGTTGGAAGAGCAATACGCCGGAAACGTAGAGGTCGCAGGTTCAAATCCTGCTTAGATTGTAGTGGTTCGCATTCAATTTTTCTTTCTTAATTTACCTTTGTGTCATTATTTATGAAGATAAATTGTTCAATTAGAACAACACACTGCAACATTCAGCCCCCACCCCACCACTTACCCCCTACTGACGATGAGCGAGAAGCGAGAAGCAATTAGAGATAGTAACTAAATAATATGAGTTAGTGTTTGAGTAACTAGATTGAGTGTGTAGTTCCGATAGTTTTGTGGCTAGGATATAAGCGAGTGTTTGAGTGCGAGGGTTAACGTTATAATTTTGTCGTAATAGTTGATTTCAAATCACTCACAATTTTATGAGATTCATACAAGTAACAAGGGAATCGGGGAGTATTATGATACGCCACAGGCAACACAGGGACGAATTGACAGAACCATCAAACCAATCATAGCGTGATGACATCAAAAGTGTCGCCTGTGATTCCTGTTTTTTTTTTCGATACTTTGGGAAGCCGGAAGCCTAATATGTGGCTGCATCCGAGTGTCTATAAATAGCAGGGGGCGGGGCTAGCCGGCCGCAGCTGCCCGGAGTGGATTCCTGAGTAACGGGTAAGGCCGCCAAAAAAGGAATATTTCGCCAGTAACAAAATGTGCTGTTAGTTTAAAAAAAATCTGTTTCAAATTATTTATTTCCAATGTTTCTTTTGGGAAAAGCAACATCTGTTTTATTTGTTTCAATATAGAGGAATACGTTAAATCGCCTGTCAATATTTTTTTTGTATTTTATTAATGTGTGATCACAACGTCCCCAATACAAAAAAAAGTGTGCAAAATTATCTCCTGCCTATTTACAATGTTTTTTTTTGTGTTTTGTATTATTCATCGGGCATTTCAATAAGCTTTCCGTATGTCACTTAATCATGGAAGAGTTTGACTACCTTAGCGACGAAATGGCAAGTTAAAATACTTAATGCTTATTTCATTAAAAAACATAATGTAATCGTATTGCACGCTATTATGTAACACTTTTTATGTAACCATAATTATAATTGAAACTTGGCAATTACATAGAAGAATCCAAATTTATTTAATTACAACAATATTTTTTAGTTAGTCTATGCACCGCCGCTATTTTGCCGGCCATATTAAGTCGTGTGCCGCCTATTCAAAGGGAACGGTCGTGTTTGCGGACTTTTCAAAAACACATTGTTTGGTGATTTTAAAGGTAACTGTGCATTATATTGTTCAAAGGTGAAATTACATAGTAATATTAATGTTAGATTAGTGCTAAGAGGCTGTGTGCGTGGTTTTTCCTTCATTGCAGTGTCATGTAATTGGGATTTTAATGTCGAAATAGAGCGCTTTTATGTGACTTTTATGTAACGTATGTAACGATATGAATCGGTTTTCTATGTAACGTTACATAAAAGTGGTATAAAGGCCAGTTCACTATTGTATTATAAATTGACATTAAACAACAAGAGTTAAACTTAATAATATAAAAAATAAACAATATCGAAATGAACAATTTCGTTTCATTGTAGATTTGCCTTTTCATAACTTTTCTGATACTTATATGTAACTCTGTTACATACACTTTTATGTTACTTTTATGTGGCATAAGGCCAATTTTACGACCTTGCCCCATACCTTGTTCCCTTATACCATGAATGAATGAATGTATTAACGAATGTATGAATGTATGAATGTAGTTTATTCACTTGAATACATGGTCCAAACATAAACAGGTCCTGAAAGTAATTACAAAAGCTTCCCAATATATTAAGCCAATGAGTATTGGCATATGAAAATTAAAATGGCAATAAAAAACATAATAGTGCCTTTTCATTATTTTAAAGCTATTGTAAACGGATCCGTTCAAATTACAATTAAATATAACATTGAAATAAAAATTTATATAAAATCAAATAACATAAAAACCGGCCAAGAGCATGTCAGGTCACGCTCAGTGGTTCCGTAGTTGCTCATCCTTCTCAAAAACGGATGGACCGATTTTGATCAATATAGTTTTCATTGAAAGTACTTATAACCACCATTATACCAACACCAAAAATACTGGGAAGACATGGGAACGTGTAGACAAACAAAAGAAATACTTCCGAATAGGAACCACAAACTCACCACCATCTTACTGAGAATCCACAGGAACCAACTACGCAAGATAGTAGGATTAATAACGGGACATAATAATATACTCTGAACAAACACCTCTTCAATTTAGGTATAACAGACAGCCCAGTATGCAGAGCATGCATGGAGGCAGAAGAAACCACCAAACATATTCTACTAGATTGCAAACAGGTAGAAGGATACAGGATGAAATACCTAGGATCTCCAAGTACCGTACACGAAGCCATAAGCAACATCAAGGCTTTGCTTAGGTTCGTGGAGGAGCTGGGGTGGTTGGAGTAGCGCTACCCCCTTTTCACGCAAAATAGGCACGTTGGATGTCGACTTGCGGAAAATGCCCAGCGCAACTAACTAACTAACTAACTATTGGCATATGAAAATTAAAATGGCAATAAAAAACATAATAGTGCCTTTTCATTATTTTAAAGCTATTGTAAACGGATCCGTTCAAATTACAATTAAATATAACATTGAAATAAAAATTTATATAAAATCAAATAACATAAAAACCGGCCAAGAGCATGTCAGGTCACGCTCAGTGGTTCCGTAGTTGCTCATCCTTCTCAAAAACGGATGGACCGATTTTGATCAATATAGTTTTCATTGAAAGTACTTATAAGGCTTCATTTTCATGAATTTTCCCATATTTTTTTGACTCGTGGTTGAAAAGTTTAAGGGGGGGACACTATTTTTTATTTTCGGAGCGAATATTTACAAAACTACTGGCTTTATCAAAAAGTAATGTTTAGAGACCCCTATTATTTTTAACAGACCTATTCAACAATACCCCATACACTATGGTTGAAATGAAAAAAAAACACCCCCACTTTAGGTGTTGGGTGTGTATTTTTTTTTTAGTTTTTATTTGACCGTTTTGTCGGCGTGATACATACTAATGATCACGGAGCTAAGCCGCGGACGGACGGACAGACGGACATGGCGAAACTATAAGGGTTCGTAGTTGACTACGGAACCCTAAAAATCAAGATCCAATTGAAAATATTAAACGACACTATAAAGATAAAAGGTCATGGTCGATAAGTCGATATTAGCCAATAGCTTCCTCGCCGGGAGACCCCCTCCTCCCCCTTTATAACGTAATTGCAGTGATGTCAATATCATTCATGAACACATTCTTCGAATTTGTTTTTCCTAAAGATAAACCGGTAAAACAAAATCACAGCCACGCGTTTTGAGTGGCTTATTTGTCATAACATTGTCAGTTTCTCCCCAGTAATTAAAACGAAATATATGTAAAAATAATGGGATTTCTTTCCAATTGATATTTTTAAAAGTACACTAAACAAAATCATATATTTATGTAGATTTCTACCGTGAATAATAATTACGATAGTTATTTTGGCCTAAACTTTAGTACCTACGTAGGTTACTATTGGCAATATTGACAACTAAATAAACCAACACACAGTCCGCGCAATATTACTTATTTACCTTGTTGCTGGGAAATGGTATTAGAATGCCTTTTTATTTGAAATCTCGTCGCTTGGTTAACTCACAAAGGAGGTATGGATCACTGTCTATTATCCAGCTTTGATCGAGCTGCTTTGGGATTATGTTTGCTTTCAGATGTTAAATTAAAAGTAAATACGATAGGAAAAATGACACAATTTTTATTTATTTTATTTTTAAAATTAAACTGGACATGTCCCATAGTTTCATGTCGCAGCTATCATAAAAAAAACTGTCATTAAAGAAAATAGTAAAACTAGACATATTACTCGCTCTTATCATTTTTACTTTAGCTTTTCTACTTACCGTTTTGACTATTATACGCTTACAAACAACAGTTAGTTGTATAATAGTTAGTAAAGATAATTAGCTGTCCATGCTTGCCGTCTCCATATCCACTTAAGTATTTTTAGAACAATAACTGAAGCGATCAATCAATATCTTGCTAGCAACCGTAACTGGCCCTACACGTAACCATGTTTCTATTTATCCGATTCCTTTGACCTTCGGCCAGTATCGACTCGATCGTAAATAGCTACCATTTGCCGGAGTGATTGTACCTTCATTTTATCCCTACACAAAACTAGTAAATCGTCAGTAAATTATACGATAAATGCAGATCGTGGCTAACTGTATTTCGATAGCTTGATTTCAATATTGCATTTGTAAGATACGAGTAGCTATAATCCAGACGTGGCCAAAAGTTAATCGATTAACGATTAAGATTAACTTTTTCAATCCCGATTAACGATTAAAATTGACGATTAGTTAATGTAATCGTACGAGTTCCGATTAATTTAATCTCGATTAAGTTAAACGTCGATTAATTTTTAGCGATTAAATTTTTAATCTATTAATAATTCGATTAACTTTCTCTCGATTAATATTAGGAAAAATAAGATGAGACTTTTTGTAAGTTTAAGTCCCTGCCTAGAACATCTTAGAGTACTGCACTATAAAAACCATCTTGTATTACTGTAACAAGAGGGAAGAGCGGAGAGGGAAGAGCGGAGAGCTTAGAGCGGAGAGCGGCGTGCGGAGAGCGGAGTGCGGCGTGCGGAGAGCGGCGTGCGGAGAGCGGAGAGCGGCGTGCGGAGAGCGGCGTGCGGAGAGCGCCTTGCGGAGAGCGGAGAGCGGCGTGCGGAGAGCGGCGTGCGGAGAGCTGCGTGCAGAGAGCGCCTTGCGGAGAGCGGAGAGTGGCGTGCGGAAAGCAGAGAGCGGCGTGCGGATAGCGAAGAGCGGCGTGCGATCGTTAATCGAAGACTCTGTCGATTAATTAATCTAGATTACATTTATTAATCCCAATGATTAATGCCCATCTCTGCTATCATCATGGTCATGTCTAATTAACCCTTGACCCAGGACGTAACTAGGAGCTTCCTATGCCTGATAAGATGTGGTTTGACACTGGGTAAGTGACTCTGTAAACAGCGTTCAATATAGCAATAATGTTCATCTGTCGGCATTATAAAATGACAGTAGCGGTAGGTACATCAACAACCAATTTCAAAACATTGAGTATCGGAATACAGCTAAATCTTTCGTTCTTCTTCTGAGATAAATACTGCATCCCATAAAAATAACTTTTCTTGCATCGATATTAAATAGTTTTTATATAAAAAAAATGAAAAAACCAGGGAAATAATGCGTTGTTTCCTCTTTACATCGGCGAGTTTCATCGTTAGGTACCTTGCTAGTAAAATAAACGAGTACCACTAAAAATCCAAATGTATGGTGCGGGCCGAAAAGCAACTTTTTGGGCTAGTAATATGACCCGCCTGATAGCCTAAGCACCGGCATAGACCATGGTGCTTGCGCTCGTCTTCCACTTTTGTTTGTGAAATATTGTCGCACGTTCGCTGGCAGTGGCGCACACACGTCATCGCTTGGCTACCCTCCACAACCAATTGCGCAGCATTTTATACAAACTACCAACAAAATACAGTTCTCAGACCAAGTTACAAGATCACAAATGTGTCAGTGCACATGGAAAGGTACCTAGTCACGACATTTAGTTACCGAGTTACATGAGTTTTTGTGGAAGCGGGTGAAAAAGTGCCAAAATGGGTTTGTGTTATAATTGGGTTATTTACGTCCTAAGGAACATATGTGTACAAGAATACCAGTAAAATTATGTTTTCTTAGTATATTTTCTCCGACCATAAAGTTTAGTAGTCAGGGTACCTTGTCACGGCTTGTCTTAAAATCGTTTAAAATTTGAATAATTTTGGTAATATTTCCATTGCGGGTAATATAGAATAGAATAGAATATGCCTCATTCTAAGATAAGGTATAGAATCGGCCCATAGCAAAATTGTTTTTTGAGCCGTGAAAATTTAATGTTTTTTATAAGAAAACATTGAACTTGCGTGACTTGTATGAACGCAAAATGCCATATATGTAACTATGATAAGAAACTAACAGTTTTAATCTCATTTTTTTATGAATTGGCTATAATTAACAGTTTTGAGTTTCTTCCGCCTTTGCATATTCAACCTAGAAAATCAGAATAATTTACATGTTTTTTTTAAGACAATTAACCTTTAATATTTCTTTAATTTTCCAAAATTTGATTGATACCCTTCACTATATAACTTCGAAGTAGAAGTGTGTTTTTTGCCATTATAAATTTTAAATGCAATTTTCTCAACTTCTGCATTTTGGAAGTTGCAAATTCAAATATTTATATAAAAATAGCGGTTCCACCTAGAGTCATAATTCTTTTTTGTATAAATAGAAAATTTTATCTTCTTTTCGGAACTATGCATAACTCAATACAAGGTACCTTTTCATGTGCACTGACACATTTTTTCTAGTTACTCCATTTATGTGAGATAATGACTTAGCGTGACAAGGTACCCAGTTTAGTAAAATGCTAAACTTGATGTCTTCCACGACTAAAACAGAAGTTTTTATAAATAAGAATACATTGATTTCCGCTATACTTATTTTTTATTAAAGCAGTAACATCTGCTAACGTAAACTAAATGTTTACAAATGAAGCGAAAATTGAAAAATTTAATGATTCGGACAGGATTCGAACCTGCGTTTCCAACGGCTTTCCGGGCCAACACTGGCGTCCTCCCAATTGGACCACCGAATCAGATGTCAGAGCCATTGAATTTTTCAACTAGTTGCTTCGACATGCCTTAGGGTGGCATCGTAGCGCCATCTACCGTAAAGATTTAGACTTTATCGTCGGCACCATCGTCTCAAATTTGTTGAGAATCGATAGTAACGATGTGCTACACCCGAATTACTTATTTTTTATTAAAGCAGTAACATCTGCTAACGTAAACTAAATGTTTACAAATGAAGCGAAAATTGAAAAATTTAATGTTTCGGACAGGATTCGAACCTGCGTTTCCAACGGCTTTCCGGGCCAACACTGGCGTCCTCCCAATTGGACCACCGAATCAGATGTCAGAGCCATTGAATTTTTCAACTAGTTGCTTCGACATGCCTTAGGGTGGCATCGTAGCGCCATCTACCGTAAAGATTTAGACTTTATCGTCGGCACCATCGTCTCAAATTTGTTGAGAATCGATAGTAACGATGTGCTACACCCGAATTACTTATTTTTTATTAAAGCAGTAACATCTGCTAACGTAAACTAAATGTTTACAAATGAAGCGAAAATTGAAAAATTTAATGATTCGGACAGGATTCGAACCTGCGTTTCCAACGGCTTTCCGGGCCAACACTGGCGTCCTCCCAATTGGACCACCGAATCAGATGTCAGAGCCATTGAATTTTTCAACTAGTTGCTTCGACATGCCTTAGGGTGGCATCGTAGCGCCATCTACCGTAAAGATTTAGACTTTATCGTCGGCACCATCGTCTCAAATTTGTTGAGAATCGATAGTAACGATGTGCTACACCCGAATTACTTATTTTTTATTAAAGCAGTAACATCTGCTAACGTAAACTAAATGTTTACAAATGAAGCGAAAATTGAAAAATTTAATGATTCGGACAGGATTCGAACCTGCGTTTCCAACGGCTTTCCGGGCCAACACTGGCGTCCTCCCAATTGGACCACCGAATCAGATGTCAGAGCCATTGAATTTTTCAACTAGTTGCTTCGACATGCCTTAGGGTGGCATCGTAGCGCCATCTACCGTAAAGATTTAGACTTTATCGTCGGCACCATCGTCTCAAATTTGTTGAGAATCGATAGTAACGATGTGCTACACCCGAATTACTTATTTTTTATTAAAGCAGTAACATCTGCTAACGTAAACTAAATGTTTACAAATGAAGCGAAAATTGAAAAATTTAATGATTCGGACAGGATTCGAACCTGCGTTTCCAACGGCTTTCCGGGCCAACACTGGCGTCCTCCCAATTGGACCACCGAATCAGATGTCAGAGCCATTGAATTTTTCAACTAGTTGCTTCGACATGCCTTAGGGTGGCATCGTAGCGCCATCTACCGTAAAGATTTAGACTTTATCGTCGGCACCATCGTCTCAAATTTGTTGAGAATCGATAGTAACGATGTGCTACACCCGAATCCTGTCCGAATCATTAAATTTTTCAATTTTCGCTTCATTTGTAAACATTTATTTCCGCTATAATTATCCTAAATAACATTTTGTTTCAGATATTTCTTGCATTATAGGTACTAAAATAGTGATCTTCGAGTTTAAGTTACTAAAGTTTAGTAAATGTCGTGACAAGGTACCCTAGTTACGTTTCTATACAAAAGTTTCGACCGAGTCACTAAACTTTATTGTTAAAAAAAAACTGCTTTAAAACCATTTCTATTATACCATTGTGGTACACCACGCTAAATACCATTTGATCTTGTGATATAGCATGAATATACAAATTATTTTGTTGGTTTTTCATATTATAAGTGATCTTTTTTGTAACTGTTAAAAATGCGGTAATTATTAAATTTCTTTATGATTATGGAGTTTTCTTTCATTCAATTGTCCCAAAATGCCATAGAATATGTAACTATGATGAGAAACTAACAGTTTTAATCTCGTTATTTTATGAATTGGGTATAATTAACACTTTCGTGTTTCTTCCACCCTGGCATGTTCAACCTAAGAAATCAGAATAATTAACATGTATTTTCAGACAATTCACCTTTATTATAATTCTTTAACATTCAAAGATTATGATTATACCCTTCACTATGTAACTTCGAAGTAGAATTGTGTTTTTTGCCACTATAAACTTTAAATGCAATTTTCTCAACTTGTGCATTTCGGAAGTCGAAAATTCAAAAATTTGTATAAAAATAGTGGTTCCACCTACAGTCATTATTCTTTTTTGTGTTGATAGCAAATTTAATCTACTTTTTGGAACTATGCATAACTCAATACCTGAAACAAGGTACCTTTCCAGATGCACTGACACAAATGAGGATCCTCTGTAGTGCTTATTATAATAATAATTACGACCATGGTCGTAATTATCTCAGTATCTCACACTCAAAAACTGACAAGTGATGGAACTTCGAATAGAACACACCAGTATATAAGCGGACGGGTCATACGAGTATAGGTATCATACTCACAAAAACTTTCCGTTTGTATTTTGAGCTATCTTATGTTTAAAAAACAAAATAACAAATAGCGATGCATAAATGAGAGCTGCCTCATATTTAATATTAAGTAAATTCTGAAGATAATATTAATAGCAATGCAAAATTAAAAAGGGGCTCTTGTTCTCATAACCCAGTAAATGTATCCTGAAAAGCCGTGTGGAAACCTTCGTTACAATCGAGTGTTTTGAAGCCATCACCCGCTGTTTATACAGTATCCTTACGAAAGAAAACAAGCGTAGACTCTATAATATTAACAAAGGGCATGACGCAATCCCCTGGAATTGTTAAAAAATTTGGCATTTTTGTCCGTTATAGCAATTGTTCGCGAGCTTATTTCGTAACAAGAGGTTATCGCAGAATGGAATTGTTTGCTCATCCAAAGCTAGGGTTTCCTTCACGTGATCCATCACAATAACGGCGAGGTTATGTAATAACGCTGCCAACAACATTAGGGCGGTCAAACATTTATTGCACTATCGATAAAATACGTTAAACATGCGATGGATTAAAACCTACGACTTTTAGAGGACAATGACAGAGTGACAGAAATTAATACAGATTAAGTTCACTATTGCACGCCTCTGAGGAAAAGTATTTTCTGCATTGCTCCTAAAATGTATAATAAGATAAAGAGATACGAGACAGTACAATTGCAGGGTTTAAGTGAGAACTTATGAAATTATTAGTAAATTAGGGATATTATAGCATTAATATTGTATTAAGCGGTTTACACTCACGTGAAATTGTCAGGAACGGCCCGACATGTTTCGAACTCGTATGGAGCCCTTCATCAGGGACGGTTGCCCGTACACCGCCACGGCACACTCGTCACTGCTGATACTTTGACCGACGTTCCGCTCTGAGCGCGCGCACACGAATAATTCCGCGGTCGCTGAACATGTCGTCTAAGCCGGTGCGTCTCATTTTGTCCGTTTCGATAAAGCAAGAGTGTTGGTACGTGAGAAACGTTATATACAACGTAAGGTACACGAAGCTATCGAGATCGGACGGCGCCCGAATTTTAATAGAGACGGCGGTTGGGCTTTACCTCCAGCATGGAAGCCTGTGCTTCCGGCGGCGAAACATATTGTGCGTTTGGACAATCCCGTGGACACCATAAGTCAAGTGTGCGTAATGTCTATTGATGACAAAAGTGACGTTGGAGTGCTGGACGTACAAGTTGCGGGCTTGCAAGCACCCCCCGCCCCCGCGCCATCGGCGCGCGCGCTCAGAGCGGAACGTCGGTCAAAGTATCAGCAGTGACGAGTGTGCCGCGGCGGTGTACGGGCAACCGTCCCTGATGAAGGGCTCCATACGAGTTCGAAACATGTCGGGCCGTTCCTGACAATTTCACGTGAGTGTAAACCGCTTAATACAATATTAAAATATGTCTCACGAAAGTTTTAATAAAATTATTATTATAGCATTAATGATAGTTATTAATTAAGGAAGTTATTTTAATATGAATGAAGATACAATTTAATTTAATATTAGTATGACATCATCATGAATGTGTATTTCCATTTAATTTATTTCGCTATCTAGTTATGTTATCAACAATTGACAACATTTCATATTTATAACAGGTGGAAATTAATATAGAGATCGACAGGGCTTTATGTCGTGTACCTTAAAAAAAATCTTTGAATTTATTCTTCTGTATTTAAAGAAATATAAGAAAATACATCTATTTTTTTTTTTTTTTTTTTTTTTTATTTAAATGGCAACCGGTCACAGTTAAGCGACCATTACTGCCAATGTCTCGTTGCCAATCGCACTCGGCGACTAGATAGAGGATTGATACCACGTTGTACGGTGAGTTGATAAAATCGTGCTTTTTGTAAAGTGATAGCGATTTACAAAAAACCACACGGACTATCGGGCCTTGACCCAGGAAGGGCTATGTACGCTTCAAGTTGAATTCTTCATTAGCTATTCACACATTCGTTTGATCACTGCACAATACGCTATCAATACTACACATTGAACGACAAAAATGAATAAATAACGAACAACAAAACCTAAACGCATGCGGCCATCTTAAGTCACGGACCGGAAGCAGAAAATACATCAAATAACTGCAATCTAGACAATACGGGCTGAATAGGGTTGTTGTCTAAACCAAAGAGCGAAAAATATATATTTTTTTTTATTTGACGTTGACAGATGACAGATGCATACCGAGTTTTACTGTTTTTTTTTTTTTATTTTATTTTTTTTTTTTTTAAATAAGAAAACCGACTAAAGTAACCGTTCCATTAAGTTCTGGTTTTGGTGTTGCCACATTTTAAAATGAGTATGTTTTTATAAATTAATAATAAAATAAATAATCATCTCAGAAAATAAATAAAAACAGAGATTACTTCATCTTTTTAAGCAGAATTCAGAAAATTAATAAAATGATAGTCTTAAAAATATGAAATGTTGTCAATTGTGAATTATAATTTGTACGCCGAAAGGCAAAACATGGAGGACATTATATCTTCATTTTAAAACAACTGTATGTAGTACTCATGTTTACAAATAAATTATCTTTTCACCTCACCCGCTCGGAAAACCTCCGTTTATAGGGCGAAATTTGCGTGCAAAAGTCTATTTTATCCGCTAGCGTGCAAAAGTCATTTGAATTTCGAGCACGACGATTTTGATTCTCTGTGATGCATGTAACTTTTTTATATTTAAGACTCCCTCAACGCGTGACTGATTTCATCAGTCGATAAATCTTCGAATAACCAATCAACGCAGGCTAATAAAAGGGCGATCTGGTCAGGCCGGCTAAAATCATATGTACGTGTGAATACTTCTTTAAAAAAAATTCACCTACAATATCACGTCCAGTAACCTGGTTTGTGGTTACAGATTTTTAAGTTTTTATTTTTTCTACACTTTATTTTTTGTTGAATATATTTATATATATTAATAGTAAGTATTTCAGTTTCATTTACATATTTTGACTAGTAGATATAGGTACTAAACACAACACAAATTTTAATATTTATTTGTTATAAAAGTTGGAACATAAGAGAGTAATTTCTGAACGCAACCGAGAAAAAAAAAATTAAAAAGTTGGAAGTTTTCACAATTCACGTAAACAACGTAAATTTGTTCTGTGGAAATACATACTGTTGCCTTACTTTATAGAAATATCGAAAACAAGAAAGTTAACCCCAATTTGGAGTACTTATTCAATGCTAAAAGCCTGCATTAAAACGAAAAAGGATTTGTTATAAATATTTGGAGACGATAAGTAATTTACCGAAACTATTGGCGTTTTTAAAGAAGATAAAGCCGAAATAATCTTGTTCGGATCCCATCGTCCAATAACTTCCAAAGCAAGTGTTAAGGAAAATACTTCTGAGTGGCCAACTAATCCTTCCCAGAATGCCATTCTCCCACATTCACATGCAACGAATGTGTCAATAGTCCAGTCAGTAGGTATTTATGCTCTACAAAAGGTGGCGTAGAAAATGTTTTGAAACAATATTGTTTAGGTATGACAGGTTAATAAAAACACATAAAAATCCAAGTTCTCGACCTTGAAGGACCCAGGCGTTAGCCGCCATCTTGTATTAAAGGTGCCAAAATTAGGTATATTTTAAATAACTTCTCAATTGTTTACTAAATCACAAAAGTGTCTATTAGAGGTATAAAGAAGACAAAATTGTTTACATTTTTTACATACATGTTTATTCTGTAAGTCTTAAAGGTAAGAAGTTACAAGCGACAGAAATAATAATATTTACAAAAATCATTAATAGCATTTTAATTTTGTTTAAAAATTGTATAGCTATCATTTTTTAATTCTTTTTGATGGCCCGGGCTGGTTAATGGTGCTTTCTTCATTATCGTCGCTGAAATTTTCTGTTTCATTGTCTGTATTTTTAGTTTCCAACCATGAAATTTCGTCGTCATCACAGTCTTCCTTATCTATCTGAATCTCTACTGCATTTTCACACAGCTGACCACTACAGAATCCACAAACAATAGAGCATTTTAATCCAGCTTTTCTGCAACTACATGTTTTGCTGCATCCTTTTTTACAGTGGCAAGAAATTACACTTAAAAGCGTCTGGGGTGCTGCTGCTTTCTCTGTCGTTGTTATTGGAGTGAGCCTATTGGTGTCATATCTCCAGCCCCAGTGTTCTGGTTTATTTTTTATTCCGTACCATTTTTGGACTTGGTGGTATGTCCTAAACGCACGGGCTGGTTAATGGTGCTTTCTTCATTATCGTCGCTGAAATTTTCTGTTTCATTGTCTGTATTTTTAGTTTCCAACCATGAAATTTCGTCGTCATCACAGTCTTCCTTATCTATCTGAATCTCTACTGCATTTTCACACAGCTGACCACTACAGAATCCACAAACAATAGAGCATTTTAATCCAGCTTTTCTGCAACTACATGTTTTGCTGCATCCTTTTTTACAGTGGCAAGAAATTACACTTAAAAGCGTCTGGGGTGCTGCTGCTTTCTCTGTCGTTGTTATTGGAGTGAGCCTATTGGTGTCATATCTCCAGCCCCAGTGTTCTAGTTTTTTTTTATTCCGTACCGTTTTTGGACTTGGTGGTATGTCTTAAACGCATGATACCGTGCAGCGTCCTTTGTCGGCGGCAAAGAAGCAAAATTAAATTTACTTTTTATTGATGACTTACGAATCGTTTATATCGGATATCTTCTAAGGATTCCTTATCCATGTCCCCTCCGTACAAAGTTACTAGAAAGCGTGCTCCAGCGTCTTCGATTTCTTCTGGTCTTGCTTCTTTATCTTTGTAGACGCCAATGATGGCATCCAGTTGCGCGTTTTTTTCAACAAGGGAACAAAGTTTCATTTTCCCTTGATTGAAGAGAGACGATGTGGTATCGCAGCCACTAAACGCATGGAGAGAAAGAATGCCGACACGTCCTTGAGATGGCGGTTTGACCGTAGAATTTAACGCGCCGTATAATTGATACAAAAACTTTAGTGTAATTAAATTATTTTTTGTAAATATTATTGTATCTGTCGCTTGTAACTTTTTACCTATAAGACTTACAGAATAATCATGTATCCAAAAAATGTAGGCAATTTTGTCCTCTTTGAACCCTTCATAGACACTTTTGTGATTTAGTAAACAATTGAGAAGTTAATTAAAATATACCTAATTTTGGCACCTTTAATTCAAGATGGCGGCTAACGCCTGGGTCCTTCAAGGTCGAGAACTTGGATTTTTATTAACCTGCCATACCTAAACAATATTGTGTCAAAACATTTTCTACGCCACCTTTTGTAGAGCAAAGGCTTTTACAGCTCCCCACAGACTGACCTACAAGTAGTTTCAAATACAAATATAATAATTATAACAGTGCTTAAGAAAAACTCAACGATAAAAATACACACGACGATAATACAAATTACGGCCAAATTACTTTTAATTTTTAATATGTGTGCTTCTCTCGTAGGTATTTATTTGGTTTAGATTAGAGTGTGTTACGTTTTAAATTTGATTTGTTAAATAGAAGGCAAAATTAAATATGATTATTTTTATGTTTTAATTGTTTTTCTTGACTCTTGCATTTTCCTCCAGGTGAAAAGTTGTGTGTTCCGCATGGCTGCAAAATTATTTAGCTTCTCGTGTCTTGAAAGCCTCGCTACGCTCAGCTTTCAATTTCAACACTCGCGCCAAATAACAACTTTGCAGCCTTGCATAACAAATAACTATTATCTCTCTGAGGACAGCTAAGGAATGGAACTCTCTTCCTGCGTACCTGTTTCCTGAAAAATATAACTTGGATCTCTTCAAGTCGAGAGTGAATAGGCATCTTCTAGCCAAGCATGCTCCATCTTAGGCCTTATTGTCACTTAACATCAGGTGCAATCGAGGTTAAATGCATGGCTATTTTGAATAAAAAAAAAAAAAAAATATGGAAGACTAAACAATTACTGTAAGAACTTTCTACACTATGCAATAAAAATATTTGCATTTGATATGACGTAAGAGGAAAGGAAAATCAACAAGTCCCGTCAAGATGACCCAAGAACCTGTTGCAGGTCACAGGTATAAAATGCAAAACCTGTTATTTTCATATAGAAATAACCGATTATTTTCATATAGAAATAACTGATTATATCCTGATTTACTATGTCAAAATAACCACTTTCGTATTTTCTAGCCCCAGGAGCGGGGCACAGTCATGGTGTTTGTTTTCTTGGGTGATGTTGAAAAGCAAACAAGCCTTTAAAGTAGGTAAGACACGCGGAGCAAGGGGAAAAATGGCGAGTTTAAAAATACACCGTATAAATACCTAAATGAAGGTGTGGGAATGATTTTTTAATATTATTGTCGTCGTCAATGGTAACTTCGAACTGTTTCGAAAAGTTACTTTTGGCGTCATGCCGTGGCGAAATGTTGAGCGCTATTCGTGGTATATATTTTTTTATTGTTGTGTATTTTTGAAGGTTCTCACGGAGAATTATTGTGTTTTCTTTTTGATTCAAAAATAAACCACATTTGCTATCATTTTGCCATTTTAACAAACTTCAAAAAGATAGCCAGATGGCTGGAACTATTAGGAAAATAGTTTCTTTTGTATACACACTCACACACATGTATGACATGAGGTCGGGATCAGATCATGAATCCCAGAGAAATCTAGGGAGAACAAATGACGGACTTAATCCCTTCAGGCAGTCCCGACCAACCACTGGGTTAAACTAAAATATATAGTCAATGCAAGATCAAATTTACTGCTTAAATAAAAAGTAATTATTGGTATTTATCTCCTGCACTTTCTGTCAGAAAGCATCATTTATTTTCATAACAGTCGGTTTGCATTTCTTAAGTGATTATAAAATAACGTGTAAGCCTGAAAACCGACGCCAACTGCTACTTTGTTTGAAGATAATTATTCCCAGGTCCCTCTTCGAGTTTTATCTTACGCAACAAGTCCTGCAAACAGCGATTTGGGTGTAGAAAACGGCGTGAAATGGCTGTTGAATTACTAAAGTTTACTTTGAGATGTGTAAGTAAATAACGGTAGATGTTTCGGCCAAGTTAATCCAAATTAAGGTGACAGTAACTTTACTTTTTTCTGTATCTATAGGTACTTTCCAGTTTTATCAAAAATAATTGTTCATTCGGTTTTAATTTTTACTTCTAAGTTTAAAAAGAAACGTCATTTAGTAGGTATATACGAGTATACATAGCTAGCGAGTTTTGTTTTGCAAGTCGCATCCGTGAACAATGAACATAAACGGAGAGAGTCGTCGTCGTCGGATATGTATATGTAGATTACGTAGCGTAGGTATGACGCTACATATAGGTAATACGTAAATATGTAGAATAAGTAACAGTGTTCTGTTGGCCGCCGCCGCGACTGATCGGCTCTCTTGATGATGAATCGCGTACCGATTGGAATTATATCGAGCGTTATTCGACTTCTACGACGTGGTTTATGTATTTTTACTATGTAGAATAAACTTGTAAGCTTGTAACAATGTACGTTCCACTTAAACACAAAATCTACGTACCAGATTTCAATTTTTTTGGTCAGTATAAAGCTTAGATATTAGAATACGAGTATTACGAGTAGGACATAGACTACAATTACAATTAGCTACAATTTATTTTCTTAGAATTATTTTAGCTGTATTTTAGTTTTACTTTTTACTTAAGCTTTCATTTAAATTTAATTTATTTAGGTATGTATTATTAATGAGATTGTATACATTACAATCTGTTATCTAAAATTTAACATTGAGGAACTTCCCAAATCTACGAATAATAAATACAACTAGAGACCCGTTGCGGCGTCGAACCGCCGCTAGAATATGGAAATCCGGTAGTGTTACAGAAAATAACTACTTTATCGATAAGAAGTTTTTGGGGATCGAAGAATAAATACTGTAAAAAAACACGTTAAAATGATATTTCAAAAACGTTAAGACATGCCAGGCTAGAGCCAGGCCTGATAGCCAACTGCCAGGTTCATCGTGACAACTTTTTCAACTCTTTTATAAAAATAACTTGTGCATTAATGCCATGTGATCTGCTGATCTGTTTCACAAATAAAATGCATATTATTCGATTTATGGATAAAATATAATTCATGACAATAGTCCCAAATCGTACAAAAATAATTGACATATTTTCATAGGACCGAACATAAGATTGGTAGAATTTTAATTTGTTATCCTTTCTTCGGACATACGTTTATCGATTTGATCGATTTCTATCAATTTCCAGAAATAGCACATGAATCGAAACGACAGATTTGGTCACTCACTACGCAGGTTTTAAAAAGGAAATCATGGAGTGCGTTACTGTTTATGTATTCATTTATAATCGTAAATACTTCAAAATATTGATAGTAAAAAATGTTACATAAACTCAATTGTACGAGTATGTAATAGAGAGTAAAAAACGTTTAAAGAATACACGAAAAACCACTATTATCAATGCTTGTTTTTTTTTTATGAAATTCAATAGATCGTGCAAATTTTCTTAATATGGGTGCTGCCATGTCATCATCATCAATCATTTATTCAATAACAATTTCACATTGTGTTTGAAATTCTTACGCCAGTATAACTCTTAATCAAACCCTACTTCTAATTCTAATTTTAAAATATGGCTTCCATCATAGTTAATGATGATTTCGCCAATTCCGAGTTTGCTCGTAGAGCATGCCGTTGTTCGGTGAGGTTTTGCTTTTTGTAAAGTGATAGCGAACACCCTAAATACTAATCTAAATAAATTACTGACTGACAATACTCCACCATAAAAAAAGAATGTGTCAAATATGTGTAATAAAATAAATCCAATATATATAAAACAGCTAAACATGTTTGAGAAAAGAATATAAGATATATTTTATTCAATAAATTTAGAGCTGAAGGCCTTACGTATACCCAAATTCCAAATTCAAACTTTCGTGTCTTTCCTCTCATTGAAATAGTGTCTGACAGAAGAGTGAGGGAGATGCTATCTATACTCTCAAGTCTATGATATAAACCTAATTTTAGGGTTCCTTACCATAGTCGGTAAAAACGGAAGCCTTAAAAAATCTATTTGTTGTGTTGACAGCATAATTTGACAAATTTTATTTTGAATAAGAATAAGAATGATCAGCCACACGTCATTAATTCAAATATGATTTATTCTTGAGCGAGTCGTTTTTTTTGAAATTTGCATCATATGTAGGTTATTTCTACCATCAAGTTTCGCATGTTAGGGTAACATGTTAATTATTCCACAAATACAACTCGTCCACAATGTCGGCTCGTCTATATTCCCATCTGGGTCACAATGCCAACTTGTCCACACACCCAACACGTCCACATTGCCAACTCGTTCATATACCCAACTTATCTGCATTGCTACCTCGTCTATATTACCAATTCGTCTCCATTGGCACCTTGTCCATATTCCCAATTCGTCCACAATGCCAACTCGAACATATTGCTAACTCGTCCATATTCCCAACTCGTCCACAATTCCAACGCGTCCATGTTGCTTACTCGTCCACAATGCCAACTCGTCACCACATAAAATTCGTCCACATTTCCAACTCGTTCATATTCCCAACTCGTACATATTCCCAACTCGTACACAATGCCAAATCGTCCACATTGCCCACTCGTCTATACACCCAACTCATCTACATTGCCAACTCGTTCATATTACAAACTCGTCTTTATTCCCAACTCATCCATATTCCCATCTCATCCACAATGCCAACTCATCTATATTGCTAACTCGTCCACATTTCCAACTCGTCCATACACCCAACTCGTCTACAATACCAACTCGTCCTTATTATTAACTCGTCTTTATTGCCAATCTCGTCCATATTATCAACTCGTCCATATTACCAACTCATCTTCATTGCCAACTCGTTTATATTCCCAACTCATCCACAATGCCAACGCATCCATATTACTTGCTCGTCCACAATGCCAACTCGTCCACAAATACAACTCGTCCACATTTCCAACTCGTCCATATTCCCACCTCGTCCACAATGCCAAGTCGTCCACATTACCAACTCGTCGATACACCAAACTCATCTACATTCCCAACTCGTCTTCATTTCCAACTCATCAACAATGCCAACTCGTCCATATTGCTAACTCGTTCACAAATACAACTCGTCCACATTTCCAACTTGTCCATATGCCCAACTCGTCCACAATTCCAAGTCGTCCACATTGCCAACTCATCCACATTTTTAACTCGTCCATATTCTCAACTCGACGATACACCCAACTCGTCTACAATACAAACTCGTCCTTATTATCAGCTCGTCTTTATTGCAAACTCGTCCATATTCCCAACTTGTTCATTTTGCCAACTCATCCACATTTCCAACTTGTCCATATTCTCAACTCGTCCACGTTGATAACTCGTCCGTATTACCAAGTCGTCTTCATTGCCAACTCGTCCATAATACGAACTCGTCCACATTGCCCCCTTGTCCATGTTCCCAACTTGTCAATTTTACCAACTCATTCACATTGCCAACTCATCCACATTTCCAACTCGTCCATATTCCCAACTCGACGATACACCCAACTCGTCTACAATAACAGCTTGTCCTTATTATCAGCTCGTCTTCATTGCCAAATCTTCCATATCACCAAGTCGTCCGTATTACCAAGGCGTCTTCATTGCCAACTTGTCTGTATTACCAACTCGTCTTCACTGCGAACTCGTCCATAATGCGAACTCGTCCATATTGCCCACTTGTCCATGTTCCCAACTTGTCAATTTTACCAACTCATCCACATTGCCAACTCATCCACATTTCCAACTCTCCCATATTCCCAACTCGACGATACACCCAACTCGTCTACAATACCAACTTGTCCTTATTATCAGCTCGCCTTTATTGCCAAATCTTCCATATCACCAACTCGTCCGTATTACCAAGTCGTCTTCATTGCCAACTCGTCCATATTCTCAACTCGTCCACATTGCCCACTCGTCCGTGTTCCCAACTTGTTCATTTTGCCAACTCATCCACATTCCCAACTCGTCCATATTCTCAACTCGTCCACATTGCCCACTCGTCCGTGTTCCCAACTTATTCATTTTGCCAACTCATCCACATTCCCAACTCGTCCATATTCCCAACACGTCTACATTGACAACTCGTCCAATTAACAACTCGTCCAATTAACAACTCGCCCATATTAACAACTCGTCCATTTTCCCAACTCGTCTATATTACCAACTTGTCAATTTTACCAACTCATCCGCATTCCCAACTCTTCCATATTCCCAACTCGTCCACATTTCCAACTCATCCATTTTACCAACTCATCCATATTACCAATATAGATACATTCCCAACTTAGGCACATTGTCATGTCGTCCATATTCTCAACTCGACCACATTTCCGATCCCGTCGACATGCAAGCGCAAGGACTAAGTTTTTTCTTGTAAAATACCATTTAATTTACCATAACTCATGCCATTTTCCTTGGAATTATTTTTTTGATGGACTTTAATCATATTTATAATAATCTATCATAAATTTACCTATTTGAATGACGTGTAAATTAGTTTTACTAATTATTTTCTGCTTTGATTTATTGTAAAACTCGCCTATAAAAATAATCTATTCTTGAATGACGGTCAGTTTTCTAGTCTTTCGAGCACCAGTCCAACTCACACTTAACCGGCTTTTTCTCCACCTTTTTAACAGGTATGCGAAAAAAGTTTCCATACATTTTAACATTTTAAAAAGAAAAACAACCTGGCAATTTAGAGCATTGACATAATAGCCCCCAATAAAAAAGACATTAAAAGTTGTCAGAATATGGTTACTGTCATTCATTGTCAAGAAACTGTAAAATTATTTTTGCATATTCGTACATGTTTTAAGTGTTGCGGATATTATGTTGCCGACTCAAAAATAATATTTCATCATGCTGAACAACTTACTACAGGTTTGTGAGCAAATCATGCTTATTATTATTTGGTCATCTTATGTCAAAATAGGGATCACAGGTCACGTGGTCAAAGTCACGTGGTTAGCGCACAGTAGTTTTTTCAAATCCATTTTTCAGTACCTTTTCAGGAAAAAATGAAAATTCCAAGAGTTTTATGCACCTCTCCAGCATGAGACGAATCTAATGACATATCATTTATCAAAATCGGACCATAACTGTAGATCTGATGGGATGTACAAAAATCGGCCTCGCGTAATATATATATAGATTACAAAGACATTTATCCATAAGAGAGATAAACAAGAGTTGACAGTTTGTTTGGGCACATTTCATCCTAATGCGCGATGCGCGAGCGAAGCTGATAGACGTACATTCGAAATGTAAGTGACTTATCGTGTGAAAGGGCCATTAAACCGCAAACGACATGCAGCAAATCGCGTGCAGTACTTGGCTTCTCGACAGTCGGCCCAGAAACACGTATTTTTGGGTTAACTTATTGGCGATATCTCTTTCGTTGCATTTCTGATGATATAGATTCTTTTTTAACTCCTAACTGTCATTTAATGAATACTTGTTACATTCTAATAAGAGTTCTCAGATCTTGTTATTGAATCCTCATATCAGGCGATAGACGTCCAGTGCTGGACAAAGGCTTCCCCCAAAGTTGTCACACAACGATCGGCCTTGCGCCGCCCTCATCCAATTTCTGCCCGCGATCCTCGTCCTCGGTCCACCTCGTCGGGGGCCTTCCCATTCTGCGTCTTCCGGTCCGCTGCGGTTGTTATCATTGCATAATCAACGAAAGAAAAATATTTTTTTTTTTATTACAGAGGATAAACTCGACGGTTCACTGATTGTGTTCCGAAATAAATATTAGTAACGACAGCGCCATCCCTTCGATCACTGCTGTAAAGAAGTGCAATGAAATGTGACCATGTGTAATGCATGTTCTCATAAGTGTGAAATACCTTGCAAGGTGACATACCTTTCAAAATAAGAATCGGTACAGGGATCAAAGCGGATGGGGAAATTGAAAGCATAGGTACAGTGCGTCTCTGGTCGCACCTGCCTACTGAGCCGGCGGTCCCGGGTTTGAATCCCGGCCGGGGTAAATATTTGTGTGATGAACTCGAATATTTGTTCTTGGGTCATGGATGTTATTTATATATTATGTATATCGTCGTCTAGTACCCATAGTACAAGCTTCGCTTAGTTTGAAACTAGGTCGATTTGTGTGTGATTGTCCCATAATATTAAAAAAAATCTTTAAAAAAAGTCAGCGCAATTAAAATTTCTCTACGTGTTTATCTTTGACTCTTAGCAATGAAAATATGTGGTGTTCATTTACCCACATTAAAATATTTGGGAACAAATATTAAAATAAATATTAATTTCAGCCGTTTCGAAAAAAACTCGCTAGGTCTATAGGCTATAGACCTAGCGAGCTTTTTTCGAAACGGCTGAAATTAATATGTGTATTAATAAGTGAGCTATAGACTATAGCTCACAGAACCTAGTACCTAGCTGGCACAGGTTATAATCAAGTATAATACGAGATATAGTCATCGATTCTGTTGTAAAATAGCTATAAAATATTTTATTTGTGGAGCGATAAGAGGGTCGCATCCACGTCTAGCCTTGTTTATCGTCGAATAACGTCGAGAAAATTCAATCGCTATTTAAGACAGACGATGTAGAAGTATTATTTTATACGTAGGATTGGTACTGGTTGAGTATTAGGAGCTAGCTTGTAGAAGGTTAATGTAAGTTTGAAATGAATAACCTAAATGAAAAGTTTAAATCACACCCGCCACGAGTAGCTGGTCATCATGAGATCCTCATTCAATGAGTGAAATTTGGAATTCTTAGCTTCAATATTGGTTGACATCTTGTCCCTTGTTCCAATTAAATCTGATTATCTTGGAAACCACTGGTCCTATTTCCACCAAACATAGCTAAGAACCATCTAAATGGAAACGTCTTCCGATTTAAGAAAATCGCACTCGTATTGGCCCATGCGTTGCCATGCCAACAAATGAAAATCAAGCAATATATGATTCAAAGGCATGTAACGAACCTAGCTCTATCGATGTCACCCATATGCTATGCAAACAGCCGCGCTCCAGATCTTGATTTGCCTTTGGGCTGTAGATTGAACGAACTTCAACACTTATTTAATATAGCACGTAGCTATGAGACTTGCCCCATTAACCTATATACGAGTATTCTAATCTTGTACTCCTAGTAATTGGAAATATGCAACCATATTTAAACGACAGCAGACAGAAAAAACTTTTTTTTGTTGATTAGACAATTTGGTGCCCTTCGATTAAAAAAATGTCCACTGCTAAGTGGCAACTTAGTCGTATCCCATAGGTGAAAGTTTGGGTGTATAATAATTAATAGTGTAGTAACTATATATAGTATTTGGATAAGTACATTATTTTTTTACTGAATATAGTGAAATGATTTTTACATCACCCTGGGCCGTAAGTGGTATTTTCTGAAAAAAAAAAACACTTTCTGGCCGAGGCAAGATATAAAACTTTAAACAATTCACGAGCGGTAATTTGTAAAGACCCAGATCGCATATATATGGCACCTGCGATCTGCCACATTCACGAAGAGACGGCCATAGGTGGTACTACTACGTCAAGACAACTAGATTATTGAATCCTTAATTTTCTTTCTTTTTTAACTCATTAGGTTGATTATATTTATAATTTATATAAGTAGTACGAACAGAAAATAACAATATAATACAGCTGCTCCTAACTGTTTTACGGCAGTAATAATTAAGTGACCACAGGCAGCAAGAATGCCTAATAAGACCATCCCTTTAATCAAACAAGTAAATTAATTATTATGAAATTCATGCAAAACAAACAAGAAGCCGTTTTCATACCGCTTCCCCAAATTGAGTCAAAGAAATCTTACCACAGCTTGCAAGAGAAGCACTAAAAAATCATTACGTTTTAAGTACAGAAAGCCTAAGTAAAAATTTGCTCTTTCACTTTTCAACTCTACTTAGTCCACAATTATTAAGTTCCACAAGTGGTCGACTAAGTTATATTCTATTGTATACTTTCTTGGCTGAGTGTACCATCCACTGAATTAAAAAAGACGTGACTTCTTATATTTTTCGAATGAATTTGCGTAATAAGGTCGGAAGTTTCCCGCTGTTGTGATTTCATTACTATAAATTGGGTTATAATTAAGTTACGAGTTTTTCTCCATCTTCTCAAGGAGTTTGTATTATTCGTAATTTCCCCGGAGATGAAAATTATGAGTAACTTAAGAAGTTTTTTAATTATTTTCCTGGAACTATGATCACTGGTAGCTTTGCTGTAGAAACATAATAAAGATGAATCTTAAGCATTATTTATACTAGCTAAGTACGGTAAAAATACGCATAACTATTTACAGTCCGTGAACTTTCAGATTGCCAACGGGTTTCATTGAAAACTGAGAGGTTCTTGTTTGGATCGCGTAAAAGCGAGCGGGACAGATATAAAACGCGAATCGCACTCTGACAGCTAATGCACTGTAATAACTTATTCCATGGCGTTCAGAATATAATTCTAGATATAAAATTGTTCGTTGGTGGATGTTTGTGTCGATGATGGGTGAAGTGGAGTAAAGTTGACACGCTTCTGTCAATGTATAGAATGATCCTTTTTTTTTGCCAGCTTAGAAAGCTCTTCGCAACATTTGAATCGTTATTTTCGACCATCTTTTCAATACTAACCACTTTGAATTGATTTTGGGTTGAAGCTAGCAAAACAGTGAGCCGATTCACCTCTTCCTTCATTTCAAGTCCAGTTGGAGAGCATCATTTACGGAGTAATCATATAGACTTGAAAATTTGTACGGACACAATTCCAACATCTGCGCGAGCAAAGTCGCAGGCAAAAGCAGGTCATCAGACATGGGCCAGACGGTCCGTTGGACTTATTTACGGTACTCTATGAAACGGCCAAGCCATACTTTTGAAACCAAGGTGTAAGGTTAGTAAACTCCGGGCTTAGGGGCTTGAAGCTAGTTGATGCCATACTTTTTAAACCAGGATGGTAGGGTTAGTAAAGTCAGGGCTTAGGGGCTTGGATTTTAAAGGGATCTGATAACTTTTTAATAGCGAAAGCGTTATGAGCATGTGAGTCTTGGCCGCCAATTTTACATGAAAGTTTTTTTTTTTGGTGGGATCACATTTGTCTGTTTACGACATAGGATTCACCTTATAGACATAAATAGACTTCAACTCAAAATTCTAAGCAAGTGAGTGGCTAAATCCTTAGCAAAGGCCTTGTGAAGGTAGACTGCATAGTTTATGAACCGGAGGGGTTCGACGCCACTCCTAAATTTAGCTCTCTACTTACACTGTGTTTTTAGGGTTCCGTACCTCAAAAGGAAAAAACGGAACCCTTATAAGATCACTTTGGGGGTCCGTCCATCCGCCTGTCAAGACCCTTTATATCGGAAACGCGTGGAGGTAACCTTCAGACCCTTGAAGCTGTGAAAAAAATCAAACTTCTAAGTGATTAGTGTGGACGAGACCTTAGCAAATGACGTAGGGAGCAACCCGACAATTGACTTGTGTGTGATGATGAGGGTTGATTCTCGCCTCCGCCGGTGACGCCTGCGTCGAGCAGCCGCGCGGACAGAGTGATTGCCCGTAGTGTTCGGTTGGCCGCCGCCGCGACTGATCGGCTCTCCTGATGATGAATCGCGTACCGATTCGAAACATTTCGAGCGATATTCGACTTCTACGACGTCAGTAAACCCGTTCATGTATTTATGATAGTTAGTCATAAAAACTTGGAAAACCCTCACGAACAAAGGCTGAACGGAATTTATATATTACTGGCAATCTGATTAATTCAGGTATTGTATACAATACCTAGGTAATGTGTAGAATACCTGGGGCGTCTAGGCAATGTAGGAAATATTATTGTACATTAGGTACATCTATCAAGAACACAGTACTGCGTTCCAAAACGCTGGTAGCTGGTGTAGCCCAAGCAGCCGCAAAGCTGAAGTGGGACTGGGCCGGACACGTATCTCGCATGCCGGACAACCTGTGGGCTAAAGTTACCACCGAGTGGGTCCCACAAAACAGCATCCGGCGTCGTGGTAGACCTCGCAGGAGATGGCGAGACGAACTTGACGCCTTTCACCGAGACTGGTGGGAGATTGCTCGGGACAGGGACGCGTGGAAGAATGAGAGGCCTATTTTGTCCCACTGCTGGGCAAAGGCCTCCCTTTGCCCAGCAGTGGGACAAAATAGGCTCTTAAATAAAAAAATAATAATAAAATAGGTACATCTAGCTATATTGCATAACATTATTATTAAAACACAAAGCTTTAAACCGTTGATACAAAGATCAAAACACAAATAGAAATTGAAATGCGTAACCTGGCAGAAGAGACCGGGAAGTCAGCCAGGTTACGCATTTCAATTTTTCTTTATGCTTTAATCTTTGTATCAACGGTTCCCACATTAGAAAATAATGAGACACTACATGTTTCATAATGTATTGTAGTAATGCTTTCAATCCGCAAAAATAACGTAAAGAAAAGGTGCAGTGTGGAGAAAATTCGATAAACAGAATATCGAAACGTGTAATCAAATATAAACATTACGATATCCGTAGACATCATCGTGGGCGTTATCGCATCCATCCGATTAACGACAGATGTATCAAGATTCGTCGGATATTGAGTTTCCGTCTATCGCGATATTTTTAAATCCCAAGGGACTTGTTATAAGTTATAACCGCGAAAATATCCTTTACCTACGTAACAGTTATATTTAATTTTCACCAACTTTCCTCTACTTATTTAAAGATCATTTTGGGGAACTGATCGTCACAGTAGTTGATTCTTAAAGTACTGTGACGTTCAGTTCCCCAGGATGTGGTGCTAAAGGAAAACAACTGACGTCAACAACAAAATAACAATTTATTTTTCATCTCTCCTGTTCGGAAAGTGTCATTTTCATTAGTAGATAGCCGGGTGGAAAATAGCTTTTCCATCCCTAGGGTGGAAAGTAATTTTTTTTTAATTGCCACGGAGTTAAAGACAATTGCCATCTAGATGCACGTCGTGACCAACTCAATTAGGTACAATCTAGTCGGCCGTGGTAAGTAGCCATTAAAAAAAAACTCCAAAGGTTAGATATAGGCAAGCTTAATTTATTTATATCCAATTATTGAATATAAATATGTATGTAGTATTATATTTATAATACATACATATAATTCTGTCCCTCATTTTATTGATAGAATCGTACATTTATATAAAAAAAACAAAATTGAAACCATTGGAGTTGTTTTTTTTTTTTAATGTTGACGGTACGTATATTTTAACTTTTTTTTCTATTAAAATAATTATAATGAATGTTTGCAATAGAAAAAGCGGGAAAACGAGATTAAATATAAATACCATTTCTTTTATTGATTATTGGTTAAAAATGACATTACATGGACATTAATTTAACTCACTCATGAAATGTGCGTGTAGTATTTTCGTTTTCCTCGCAGTCGAAATGAAAAGTAGAGTGTTTAACTCGGGTGAAATTACCCATTTCACCCTCGAACTATTGGCGCTCTCACTTCGTTCGAGCGCCAGAAATATCTCGGGTGCAATGGGTAACTTTCTACCCTTGGTTAACAATCTACTATTAAAAAACTTTACTAGTTTTGTCACATATAAAGTAATGATGTTCGTTCTCAATAATGATCCGCGTTTGTATGGGAATAATACAAATTGAGAATGTCTACAAAAACGCATAAGTCTACCGATACAGGTAACATATAATTAATACGAAAAAAATTAGCAATACCTGTGGCAATACACACAAGTCAACATAAAATAAAATCTTACCTTAGTAACATTTCTTCTGTAATATGTTTTGTGTATCACCCTGTACTGAGTACTATCCGACTTATTAGTCCGAAAGATTAGTCTTTCACATCTAGATATAAGTTGAGCAAAGACTTACAAGGCTTTTAAATGTTTTCCTAAGTCCCTTATAAACTATACGAGCACAAAAGTGCCTGCAAGTTTGCCATGAGCGCAAGACAAAAGATGAAGTTTGTTTTAAAGTATCTTTTTCATTATTTTTATAAACTGCTGCAGTGAAGTTGTAAAAAAGTGGGTCATTTCGCTCATAAGGAAATTAACTAAACATATTTGCGTTAATTACGAAAGGATAATGTAATCCACTGCAATATAGGCAGGGTTTGAACGATGTTTCGGGTGCTCTTCCGACTGAGCTATCACATCGCTACGTCAATCACATCAAATCTTTGATACTATAATTCTACGCTATAAACACTAATCTAATAATATACAGAGAATCAATTAAACATTTTATTAAACATTTTGAGCAATTACATTGTAATGAAAGTACAAGTTGTGGACTACTACCAAAGGGAACCTTACCAATCATGAGTTTCAATACTCAATACTTAATAATTTATTGCTTTATCACAAATAATTTATTTCAATAGACAAATACCATTTCATTCAAAACCCAACAACGCTATGTGTGCTACGCCGTAGGTCGTAGTGTTTTGTTTTCCCGTTATGTGGCAAATTTTCGCATAGACCCATGACCATGACACATACGTGTTGTGATGGGCATCAAATGAGTTTGCCGCCTTCGATTATGTACTGAACCAAATTAAATATATAATATATGATTGATGTTTTTTTTTTCATTCATGCAATGAAATGTCGTTATAACGTGCGTTATATTATAACGGGCTTCGAAGTATCACGTTTCGGGCGGAACCACTCGAGAGAACTGTAAAGGTCGGAAAGTATTTTTTTTTAAACATTGCGTCTAGTTATGTTCGCGGACAGGCTTAACGGCTGAATTATATTTTTTCGTCGACATTTTTTTGCATCTTTATACCAATAACCTGTTAATGCGTCCTTATTGGTAAACGGCGAAGTGGATCCGAGTTTTTATTAAAATGTCACAAAACGTAACGATTGTTAATTCGAAGACATTTGCAATTATAAACCTGTCAAATATGTAAACAGTAATAAAATTCAGAAATTGGAAACGTAGCCTTCGAAATACTACATTTAAAATTGCATGGAAATAAACTCTCGTACAGATGTAACAGGCACAGTAAAATACTTTTCCAGTATGTCAACTACAAATAAGTAGGTATAAATTAAATCTACATTTTATCGAAGTGAAAAGTCTACTAATAAATTGCGACGTTAAAAACAAAATATTTAATTTTGTTTGTAGTTAGGTGAAAAAAAACCCCTCTCATTCCTAGAACAAACTTACAGATTATTCTGTAGCTTGAAATTTTTTAATGAACAACGGCAAACTAAACCCAAGTGATGATATTTAGACTTGGCCGGGGGCTGCCGTGCTCCTAGATACTATTAGATACCTGTTGAGGTATAATTGAGGAATATTATAAATGAACAGTAAAGTAGCTTAATGAGCGGCCGCTTAGGAGCGGTGGTAGCATAGTGGTTAGGGCATGCGACTTTCAATCCGGAGGTCGCGGGTTCGAACCCGGCCCGTACCAATGAGTTTTTCGGAACTTATGTACGGAATGTCATTTGATATTTACCACTCGCTTTTCGGTGAAGGAAAACATCGTGAGGAAACCACCTAAGCCCAATAAGGCCTAGTTTCCCCTCTGGGTTGGAAGGTCAGATGGCAGTCGCTTGCGTAAAAACTAGTGCCTACGCCACATCTTGGGATTTAGGTAGCCGACCCCGATTGAGAATTCATTCTCAAAAATGGGACAAAGGCTAGGAGGATGAGTAAAGTAGCTTAATAATAAGGTTAGGAGCACGGCAGCCTACAAGTCGAAAAATCATCACTTGGGTTTAGTTTGACAAATAAAAACATTTTCATCTTTTTATTTTTTAAGCTTATTTTAGTAGTTATGCCGCCTGCCCACCAATGAATATGTGCCGTATATACGAGCTCAGGGAATGTAAATATTGCAATTCTGCTTTGAATATGTTTACTGTAAGGCATTGTTGCATGCACCCGCAATTACGTGCGCCTTTTAATTTTTCAGGCTTAAAAACAACGTTGTTGTTGTTAATTGCCCGAGCTTATTATGATTTAATATCGTTCTCTCGAACGCAGCTGAATTGTTGCGGAATAAATATATTCAGGGTTGCTTTTCCAGACATATTGTAACAACATCAACTATTTGTGGGTGGGGCCAATCATAAATAGGCGTAGAGAAAAATTACAAAAGATGACTGAGTGTCTTATGAACCGGCTTAGGCGCACAGGACGCATCAAGGGGTTAAGACTCCTGCGCTATTAGTTTTCGCACCAGCGCGCCTTATAGTGCTAGGGTCCCCGCTTTCCGCTTTTCTTCCCGCGCCTATACCTTACGCTACGTTACGCCTTACGTTACGGCCTGGCCACGACTTCGGCAAGCCGCAGCGGTGCGCGGTACGTGTGTCTCGCTCACTCATAAGGCCACCACGCTCGGATTTCTCACTCAACCGCTCGTCGCGCCGCTGGTCGCGCAAAGTCGTGGCATCTCCGTTACGTAGTCGGTCGTGCCACTACGCCCTACGACTAAAGTAAATTTAATTTTCAGGTAAGGTTTGCGAAGATCCCTTTTATTATACTGAACTTTTCTACCTGCTGTAGTGTTTTAGTCTATTAGATGACACATTCCTAATAAGACCGATAGCCACTGGGGCAGAATCGTTACGTCCCGGCCACGATTCCGCGCGACCAGCGGAGTGGCGAGTGGCTACATAGGTTGGAGCGGAAGGTCCGAGCACGTTGCCTCGCTCACTCCTATGCCGGGCCGATAATGAGCGGCGCGTCGAGGCCAAAATTAGAAGGTGGATTGACAAATTGTGTCGATTTCGCAGGACACCTTTATATGAGGACTGCCCACGACCTCTCGTTGTGGACAAGCCTTTGTGTTTAAGAGTACGGTGGTAAAGAACCCTGCGTATTTTTGTTTGTCGAGTGTTTTGTTTTAATTTATGTAAAAACTCTGTATATTCGAGACTCAATATATTCATGTTTAAAATGCTATTGACTTTACTTCGTCACGGTAATGTATTGACATCATTCTATGCGGTATCGGAACGTATCAAATTTGTTTGACAGCACTAAAAGACTATTATTTGTAAATGCACAATACATATTTTGTCGACGCGGTTGGCTCAGTTAGTAAAGACCTGCCTACTGAGCCGGCGGTCCCGGGTTCGAATCCCGGCCAGAGCAAAAATTTATGTGATGAACTCGAATATTTGTGCTTGGGTCATGGTTGTTCTATGTATTTAAGTACTAGCTTTTGCCCGCGACTACGTCCGCGTGGAACTTGAAAGTGAAGTGAGGAGTGGAGTGGAGGCAACCTCGTACAACACGATAGATATCCACCTAAATAATCACCTTAATTAATAAAAGGGATTATTAAAAGCGCCTAAGCAAATGTAAGAGCAATTGTGCTTTTGGTTTAATAATTACATTTCCTACAAGCGGTGGTAGCCTAGTGGTTAGGGCATGCGACTTTCAATCCGGAGGTCGCGGGTTCGAACCCGGCCCGTACCAATGAGTTTTTCGGAACTTATGTACGGAATGTCATTTGATATTTACCACTCGCTTTTCGGTGAAGGAAAACATCGTGAGGAAACCGCCTAAGCCCAATAAGGCCTAGTTTCCCCTCTGGGTTGGAAGGTCAGATGGCAGTCGCTTGCGTAAAAACTAGGGCCTACGCCACATCTTGGGATTTAGGTAGCCGACCCCGATGGAGAACTCATTCTCTACAAAGGGACAACGGCTAGGAGGATGAATTACATTTCCTACAGGGTCACCGCACCCCAACAGAAAGGTTCACTCACGTTTCAATCTTTTTAGGTATAATTTCCAGGATGAAAACTATCCTATGTCCTTCCTCGGATCTTAAACTATCTCTATGCCAAATTTCATCAAAATCGAATCAGCGGTTTAAGCGTGAAGAGGTAACACTTACACACTTTCGCATTTATAATATTAGTATGGATAGTATATAGTATAGTATAGAAGTATGGATTAGTATGGATATATTTATCTATATAAGTATGTATATCGTCGTCTAGTACCCATTACACAAGCGTTCTTGAGCTTTATTTGGGAGTAGATCGATTTGTGTGAGGATGTCTGATATTTATTTATTTATATATTAGTGTCATTTGACAAACGGACGTTGTGCACGTTAACATTTCCATGACTGTACCTAATTTAATTTACTTTTTGTCTTCAGATAAGTATGTTTACAATTTCACATAAATTTAAAGAAACAATATAAGAAAAACGTAAACCTTAGGCTAAATAACCTATAATACCTACCTTGCTTCCCCAGGAGTGAAATTAAAAAATAATTTATTTCTGTTTGTATGCGTTTTTAATCTTAGTATGAGTACAAGTATACCAAAGCCGATAACCGATAATCGATAGGTATTATACGCTAGGCGACTAGTGTACGACGACACGTGCCGTGCTCGACATAATGTAATTTAATTTCTTAAATATAATACTCAATGTATTAAATATAGTACAACTATAGATGCGAAGCTGGTTGCTAACATTTCTAGCCCAGCGGCTAGAAACGGCTTATTTGGCTTATTATCATTTCTAGCGATAACAAGCGGCTGGAAACGGCTGCTTACATTTCATTGACATATTCACATGATTCAATGTTTGTTTTTGTTATTTTTCTTTTCATTTATTTACTATAGGATCTATTTAACACAAATAGATATAAACAATGACATTTGCATCTGTATTAAGTGTTAAAAACTCAAAATTCTCTTACAAAATGTGAAAGAGCAGTGGAATAGGACTATTTTAATAATATATTTGTGAGAGATGAATTGGAAATAGGTATTTATCAGTTACCTAGTAATAGTAAGCATTTAGTTGTATTTCTATAATGCACCAACGCAACGAGCCTCGCGCACTCATCCCCGCATGCCCCGCGCACCCCTCAGCCCCCCACACGCATTTATCCTGCCGCGCGAGATTCCCGCGTTTGGTTTACAATGATGATTAGATCCAAAATAAACTGATTTAGCTACCTTTATTCTTATAATTTTCATACACCGCCACCTGAACACAAACGTTGTTTCATAGTTTACTTTTCGTATCTGAATTAAGTAAATTAGTAGGTACAAATGGTGTCTTCGGGGTCTATTTTTTTTAAAAAGAACATAATAAGTGCTACTGTATAACAAAAATAAGAGTTTAACAAAAAAAAATGTAATAAAAATAATTTATTTATTTGATGCTCAAGTCGGGTATCTACCCGGTATCAAGCGGCTGGTTATTCGTTTCTAGCCGCTGCTTTCGGTTACTACCGGCTTACAAGCCGCTGGTTTACAACTATAAGTACAACGCAATTTATTGTACGTTGTATAGTACTTGAAATTTAATAATTATAAACTTAAAACTAGAATAACTTGTAAAATATTTAAAAGACTTTTAATTAATGTAGGTTAGGCAAATAAAGAGGCTTAAATAAATTTTAATAAAAATACTCAACGTTGCTGGCGATACGATATCGCGATCTAGTATAACCCCTGGCTTAACACCGAATGTTATAATAAATATAATAATAATCATTTCATAGAATTATAATTTTTGTAGGTATAAGTAGGGTTTTTTTTCGAGGCGGCCAACTCAGCCGAATTACATATTTTTAAAGGCAAACTGCACCGTAGACTTCATATTTTCCCACCAAGATGCCCGAAATTTCGTCGCGTAACGTCTCTTTTTAGGGTTCCGTAGTCAACCAGAAACCCTTATAGTTTCGCCATGTCCGTCTGTCCGTCTGTTTGTCCGTCTGTCCGTCCGCGGCTGGGCTCAGTGATCATTAGTACTAGAAAGCTGAAATTTGGTATGAGTATGTGTATGTATCACGCCGACAAAACGGTAAAAAAAAACTTTGTTCGGGTACCTCCCGTAGACCTAAAGTGGGGGTGAATTTTTTTTCGTCCCAAAGCTAGTGTCTGGGGTGTCATTGAATAGGTCTTTTAAAAATAATAGGGGTCTCCAAACATATTTTTTTGGTAGTCAGCAGCTTTGTAAACATTCGCTCCGGAAATCCAAAAAATAGCGTCCACACAGTAATACAGTCACTTTGGCGTTTACGACCTTTTTATAAAGCTTGAAATCTTTCTCGTAATTAAAACCGCTGTTTTAAGTCCGTCCTTGGTGAAGGATGGGCAACTACGAAACCCTAAACTGAGCGTGGCCCGACATGGTCTTGGTCGGATTTACCGTTATTACCTAAAACAACGAATTCCCCACTCCTTTCATTATGACAAGTCATCTGTAAAAAGTTATTCCATTGAGCGACCAACATGTCCACTCACTAACCATTTTTAATAGCTGAGCTAAGGGAACAATGTCGTTTAAAAGCAAACATTTGCTCAAGTCGTAACGAACCCAGTCTTTTTCTCGCGTGACTCGGTGGTAAGTTTATTTTGTTACTTATAACAACTTACATCACACTTTGTTTTGTTTCATTTGCTCCAAAGACTATATACCCCCTAGACCGATATTCTTCATACTACGCACCGTACTCCGTTTGTTACTATCGTTCTACATCGCTAGATGCCGCTAAGGGTATCAATTCATTCAAAAGTCGTCATTTTTCAATTTCTACTGTACGGTACGCGCAAGCGTGAAGTAACACAGTCGTCAAGCGTTCAACGACATTCCAACTTCCAAGTGACAGTAAAAAGTGAATAGATGACGTTAGGTGCGATGTTTGTTTACTACGTTCCGTTTCGTCTCATTTCACTTTTCGTCTCATTTCACTATTTGTGTATGTTTTATTTAAACATAAAAATTACTTACATCCTAATCCTAATAATATTATAAACGTGAAAGTTTGGATGGATGTATGTATGTACGTTTCACTTAATCTCAAAAAACTACTGGACGTATTATGATGAAACTTTCGAGTTATGTACCTTACCTTACCTGCCTGAAGGTAGAATACGTAACGATTCTGACTTCACGCCTACCATAGTTTAGTTTAAGTGCTGTAATTTTAGCCAATTTGATAATAGGCAAAATAATTCTTAGGGCAATTCATGTTAGGAATATTATGCTTTAGGTAATTAGATTTTAGTTATCAATATTAGGACAAACTTGATTTAGGACTTTAAGAGAGTATGCGCAAAAATTATTAGGACAAACGAGTAGTATGCCATTCAACAGTACGCCAAACTTTCTCGGCCAAACATTTTTAGGACAAAAAACGTTATGCGATACGACAGGCACCCGAAATTTATCTATACAAAAACTAACAGAACTAACGACAGTGATAATTCAATAAAACCACAATTTTATAAACGTTTTTTTTATATTACTTTTAACAAAAACAAAACGAACGAATATATTTTCGCAGGCCGCCTGCATGTAGGCAATTTCTAATTGTTCTAGGGTAAATGTCAAACATTTCCGCAAATCGTCCCTTTGGCGTAAAGCCGTTTTGTCGTCGGCGTTGGTATTAGGCCATGGCAAACGGACGATGCAATGGTTACTTTGCTTTGCAGTAGATCAATAAGGTTTCCTTCAACATTATATCGCCGTACCCAACGTCAAACTGTGTCCCTGCTAGCATTGAGCCGACGCGTGATCTCATAAATCCGTATTCCTTCCTGGTGTAACTCCACTCTTTGAGCTCTTCATTGTTTTCAGTCATTATCATTATCTTTTAATAGTTCACGGTTAGCGGCAAGCATTTTATTTTTCATATTAATAACGTTGCTGAAAATTATTTTACGATTTTCTCGATTGACACTGACATATGTTCCTAATTAGAAATTAAAAGCAAATGATAACCTTTCGCGAGGAGGTTTTTTGTAAAATGAAGTGACAAATAATAATATTGACATTTCAATACTATTATTGAAATATAATTTTCGACCTTAATGCATTGCGAATGTCTAACGACATTGTAACGAAATGGCTAGGAAATGAAATTCCTTGACTGTACAAAACTTATCTAACAAATATTACGTTACTGACTGTTTGTTAGTGGGAAATGTCGCATGACAATTCGGGCGTAACTTATTTTGTCCATTACATCAGTGCACCAACGCCATCTAGCTATTTTGTGTAGCAAAAATTGGCGAGCCCGCAAGCAACCTTGAGCTATCCAGAGGTAGTGCCATCTATGTATTTTAATAATAATAATAATAATTAAATCTCTTTATTCAGATGACCAGGATCCATTTTTGTTAGTATTATATTAACTTACACATCTATTGTTAGTATAATATATTTAACACAACATAACTACACAATTACACATAACTTAACCTATACATTTCACACAATCATTAGCCGATTCAAATGTATATGCATGGGTGAATCCGGCTTGCCCGCAAACATCTTAAGGATGTTGTTGGAGCTGGTTTGCATTCTGAGCATCAGCGATGCTGCTCTTTTTCGCAATATAGCGTGGAAGCCATCCGTGCGGGCCTCTGCAAACATCTGCGATGCGCTGCAAAAGCGGGGCAGCCCCAACAACATCCGAAAACTGTTATTGTACTGAACTTTCAGGGCACTGAGCGATTTCTGCGTACAGTTAAACCACAGGCTGCTCGTGTAAAAGCTTTGACAATACGCCCTAAATAATGTGATCTTTACTTGATCCGAACAACGAGCAAACCTGCGGGATAACATGTTACTTCTTACCGCCAGTGCCCTGCGTTCTCTCTCAATATCCAAATTATCTTTGAGCTCATCAGTCAAGTAATGTCCTAGATATTTAAATTCGAAAACTCTTCGTAATGGAGAACCTTTTAGAGTTATTGCGGGTATGTTTTCAGGTATTTTTTCAGGACGTTTACCAGAGGCTTTGAAAATCATAAATTCACTCTTTTTTACATTATATGCTAATCCATGGCTTGCTGCATAATTTTCACATATATTTATGAGCTTTTTTAGGGCTGTGACCGAGGGGCTCAGCAACACCATGTCGTCAGCGTAACTGATGTTGTTAACACATACCCCGTCTACATGGCATCCGACATGTGTGTTGCTAAGCTCCTCGATAAGTCCGTCCACGTATAGATTGAAGAGCTTGGGCGATGACAAACCCCCCTGTCTTACCCCGCACTCCAGCCCGTACGGGACAGATAATGCACTAGCCCACCTAACACTATTTTCCTGTTTTGCATACCAAAATTGAAATATGCTTACTAGTTCAACAGGAATGTCCCTATCCCTCATCTTCTTCCATAAGACATCGTACGAAACTAAGTCGAAGGCCTTGGAGAGGTCCAGGAAACATGCATAGATTGCCGTGCTGCGGTCAGCATAGTAGCGGACCGTATGCTTTAGGCTCACAATAGCACTATCAGTCGAGAGACCGGCTCTAAATCCAAATTGTCCGTCATGAAAATGCAAGTAATGGTCCAGCTGAGCGTTAAGCATACAATCCAATACTTTTGCTAAAACATTCGCCAACGAGATTGGTCTGTAATTCACTTTGTCTGCTATGTCTCCAGTCTTGTTTTTTAATATGGGTACTACAATAGTGTTCATCAGTTCCTTAGGTAAATACGCATGGCTGAGACAAAGTGTGAAAAACATAGACAAAACCCGCGGCAAATGAACCCCAGCATATTTAAGGTGTTCGATACTTAGGCAGTCACTACCAGGGGATTTGCCTCTACTCATATTTTTAATAACAGACGCTACTTGCTTGGCCGAGAAATTAATTGTTGCCCTATGCTGCGTACCATGACTAGCCTCAGCATCGATCACCGCCTTCGACGGACCTAAGGGCGACTTTACCGTAAAATGCTCTTTGAAAATCGCTGCAATATCACTCGGTTCACTCACACCCTC
Source organism: Apotomis capreana (assembly GCA_947623375.1). Lineage (NCBI taxonomy): Eukaryota > Metazoa > Arthropoda > Insecta > Lepidoptera > Tortricidae > Apotomis > Apotomis capreana. Next base: position 19,270,646 of record OX392512.1, read on the forward strand.
GATGCTCACGGGTAGGCTAGGCTTCAGATTAAGACGATCAAACCACGTTTTTGAAGAGTAAAAAATATAATCCTTAAAAATTGTGTATTTAAGTTATATTATCGTATTAAAATAAAGCAGTAATGCGTTTGATTTCCAAAAATCAAAAATCACTTAAAAATGTTGGTGAAAAATAACATTTTTGTCACTTCCAGGCTACGAAGCAGCGCCATCTAGTTTTTATACCGAATTTTGAGCTTTTTCAGAGTTACGTATTTTTGTATGAGAACATATGTCTAGGGGGTATATAGTCTTTGATTTGCTCTAAAAGATTACAAAATAAAGACAAGTAGGTCATCACTGCAGAGTGACAAGATTGTGTGAAGGTCGTGATGCTGTCCATGTTTGTCTATGTTATATTTTGAATTTGTTTTAGGAATTATTTTAAAACTGATTGATGTACAGTGTCATGTAATTTAGTCTATTCTTTCTCATATACAAATATAAACAATGTTTTGTATTTCTACGTTTTAATTCTTTCCAAAGCTAATCCACCCTTATCAGTGGTAGCAGAGCGTTGAATAATTAGTGGCAAATGGAACAAAAATAATTAAAACCGTGAGTAAATGAGATAATAAAATTTTCAAAAATGAGCTCAAGTCTAAGAAGCATAGAATCGCTGACAAAATCAAATTACGATACCTGGTGCTTACAAGCACAGGCGATTCTCATAAGATACGATCTGTGGGAGTACGCTAGTGGTGAAAAAACGTTAGCGGCAACTGCGACTGCCGAACAAAAGAGTGCGTTCCTAAAGGAAGACTTAAAGGCAAGGTCAGAGCTAATTTTACTTATATCTCCACCAGAACTTAAGCAAATAAAGGGATGTAACACATCCAAGGAGGTGTGGGATAAACTAAAATCTGTACACCAAAGTTCAGGACCTGCGAGAAAGGCTACGCTAATAAAGCAGCTAGTATTAAAGAAAATGACTTCACAAGAAGATGTGAGAGACCATCTCAGTAACTTTATGGACGTAGTGGGTAAATTAGAAGACATGGATGTCAAAATTCATCCAGAATTATTAAGCATTATGATGCTATACAGTTTACCTGCAAATTTCGATAGCTTCAGAACGGCAATTGAGTCGAGAGATATTTTACCAAGTCCTGACATGTTAAAAGTAAAAATCATAGAGGAATACGAAGCAAGAAGGCAAAGCGAAGCAAGCGAACCTCAAACTTCAGAAGCATTCTATGTTAAAACAAAGAAAAAGGTACTATATTGCAACAAATGTAAGAAGAAAGGGCATTCCACAGAAAATTGTTGGTCAAAGAAGAGACCTGATAAGACCTACAGGTCCAGAAAAGACCTACAACATCTGTCTAACAACAGAAACGTCGAAATGTATAAGCAATTTATGGTGTCTGGATAGTGGCTGTACGTCACATATGGCGGGTGACAAAAGTATACTCTGTAATTTGATCCCTGCGTCTGACACTGTAAGACTAGCTTCAGAAAAGCATACGACCCAAGTTAAAGGGAAAGGAAAAGCTGAACTCTATACAGAAGATTGCAAGCATAATATAACTGACACATTATATGTACCAGATTTGTCAAACAACTTGATGTCAGTAAGCAAAATTACAGATCATGGCTATAAAGTTTTATTTGAAAAGGAACAAGCCAGCGTCATAAAAGACGGAAGTGTTAGCTTAAAAGCTAAAAGAAGAAATGGATTATATTTTATTGAATTCGATAAGCCGGAAGAGACAGCAAATTTCACGCCCAGTGCTGAAAGCGAAATTATGAAATGGCACAAGAAATTAGGTCATGTCAATGAAAGAGACCTAAAGGAAATGGTTAAAAATAAAAATGATGCGAGGACTTGACTTTAAAGAAAAAACTTTGGGTACCTGCGAGACTTGTATCAAGAGTAAATTTACCACTCTACAATTCCAAAGCCATGAACAAATAATCTCTACCAAAGTGCTCCAGATAATTCACAGCGATGTATGTGGCCCCTTTGAGCATAAATCAATGGCCGGATCAAAGTATTTCGTTACATTTATTGACGACTTTACAAGATATTGCTGTGTTTACTTCTTAAAAGAAAAGAGCGAAGTAATCGAAAAATTCAAAGAGTATAAAAACTATGTTGAACTGTTTCATAAGAAGAAAATTCAAAACCTTCAGTCTGACAATGGAGGCGAATATAGGTCGAAGGCGTTTGACAAATTCCTCAAAGATAATGGTATAAGCCGAAGATTATCTGCACCCTATACACCGCAGCAAAATGGCATGAGTGAAAGGAAAAATCGGTCGCTGATGGATAAAGCAAGATGTCTGATGCTGGATTCCAATATTCCTGCAAATCTATGGGCAGAAGCAGTGAATACTGCAAACTATTTGATAAATAGAAGCCCAGCAAAAGCTCTCAAAGGAAACTCCCCATATGAGAAGTGGGTAGGAAGAACACCATCGGGAAATCATTTACACGTGTTTGGAAATAGAGCATTTGTGATGAACAAGAACCGAAGAGGAAAATTCACAGCCAAAGCGACAGAAGGAGTATTTTTGGGATATGCGAATAATACCAAAGGCTTTAGAATCTACATACCGGAAAAGAATGACGTTGTTATCAGCAGAGACGTAAAAGTAATCGAAAAGATGCATTATGGCAATACTTCTGCTGAGAAAAACGAAGACTCTACTCTAGGACCAAAATCGGACGAATTAATTGAGATTGAAGAACCTGAAATCAAAAACAATATTAATAATAACTTACCTTTTCAGGAATCTACAAATCTTCCTTCTTCCAGCTCCAGTCAAGATCCAATTGACCCACCTCCCTCAAGTGGAAGACAACAAAGAGAAGTGAGACCACCAACATGGACCAAAGACTATGAGTTAAGTCGTTGCGTGACTATGTTTACTTCAGATAGTAATGATGATTATGATTGTTCATTTCTTACATATCAAGATGCAGTGACGGGCACCGACAGACAAAATTGGGAGAAGGCAATACAGTCTGAAATGGATTCATTACAGAAAAATAACACCTGGGTACTAGTTAACAGGTCAGAAGCCGAAGGACACAAAATTTTGTCGAACAAATGGGTATTTCGGATTAAAGATGACGGTACGTACAAGGCCAGATTAGTCGTACGTGGCTGCGAGCAGAAGGGAAACCTGGATTTTGAAGACGTATATACTTAGTCCAGTCGTGGCTCAATCTGCATTGAAAACTTTACTAGCCGTTGCCACATCCAAATCTTACCACTTCATGACATTTGACGTAAAGACAGCATTCTTGTACGGAGAGTTGACAGATGACGTTTATATGAAATTACCTGTTGGCTATAAAACTGACTGCAACACTACTGAAGTAGTTTGCCGGCTGAAAAAGTCGTTATATGGACTAAAACAAGCTCCATTCACTTGGAACAAAACTTTTACCCAAGCGATGTTTGAGTTGGGTTTCAAGACGATAAAAACCGATCGATGCGTTTTCATAAACGAAGATAAGTCAATAATAATCGGATTATTTGTCGATGACGGACTTGTCATAGGTAAAGACATGAAAAAGATCGAAGTTATTTTGAAGAAGCTTGAAACCAAATTTGAAATGAAAAAGAATCAAAATCCAAGTACTTATCTGGGTATGGAAATAAGAAATTCAAAAGAAGGAATAATTCTTACTCAGAGATCTTATATAAATGACGTACTGGAAAAATATAATATGAAAAATGCCAAACCTTGTGACACGCCCGCAAGTACAAGTAGCGATTCGAAGTTAATACAGGAAACTGCCCAGGAGAAGGAATATCCCTACAGGGAGGCAGTGGGAAGTTTACCGTACCTGTCTACCAGAACTAGACCAGACATCGCACAAGCGGTCAATCAAGTTAGCAGGAAGGTCGAAAATCCCACTAGAGAAGATGTCACAAAACTGAAGAAAATATTTAAATATTTGGTTGGAACCAAAGACAAAGGCATTTTGTACAAAAGAAACACGCCAATAGAGAATATCGATGCATACAGCGACTCGGACTATGCTGGAGATCCATTGACGCGAAGAAGCACTTCTGGTTCCGTGCTCATGATAGCAGATGGAACAATCGTATGGGCATCCAAGAGACAGCCTATAGTAGCGTTATCGTCGACCGAAGTCGAGTACATAGCCGCAGCTGACTGTTGCAAAGAGGCATTGCATCTGAAATCTTTATCGAAGGAAATAACCGATATGGATATAAAAATAAATTTACACGTTGATAACCAAAGTTCGATTCAACTTGTGAAATCTGGATCCTTCAACAAAAGGTCGAAGCACATAGATGTGCGATACCATTTTATACACGAACACTTCGTGAACGGACTGATCAATATCAGCTACTGTCCAACTGAGATTCAGTTAGCTGACGTAATGACAAAACCACTGTCAAAAGTAAAGTTTGAAAGACACTGTGCAAGATTAATGCATGTATAGAGACGTGTCTCAGCAACATGAACGAACATCAGGAGAAGGTGTTGGAAGGTCGTGATGCTGTCCATGTTTGTCTATGTTATATTTTGAATTTGTTTTAGGAATTACTGATTGATGTACAGTGTCATGTAATTTAGTCTATTCTTTCTCATATACAAATATAAACAATGTTTTGTATTTCTACGTTTTAATTCTTTCCAAAGCTAATCCACCCTTATCAAAGATAACTTCAACACTCTAGGAAAGATGCTGATTTTGGACTGAAATTTAAAACCGGACAATCAAAAAGTCAATAGGTGTCGTCGTCGTAAACGAGACATTGGCAGTAATGTTCACTTTTTTTTTTTTAGCTCCATCGCCTGATTCAAAAGATGTCGGGCCGTTTCTGTCAATTTCACGTGAGTGTAAATCGCTTTATGCAATTTTGAAATATGTCTCACTAAAGTTTTAATAAGAATAGTAAAATGGCATATACTCGTATCAAAGCCTATCTATTGGCTTAAGCCCCCGGATCTATATTTCCTCATCTAGCAGTTATAAGTTACGTATAACTTAGAATGCACATTGCAATCGTTAATGGTTGTTTAGTAACACGCGTGAGCGAATTCAGGAGCAGTCTCTTTAAGTTAATTAGTAATTAATTTGATTTCATTCAATAACCGGACCTAATTTGGCATGAAAAATTAGACTACACTAACATATACATGGTTATTGCGATGTGGTCTATTCAAAAGTACCGTTATTTTTCAAACGCCCGGAGTTTATCACTTTAGAAGAATATGTTAAACCATTCCACCTTTAGATACATATTACTTATATCAACATGAAAAGTACAAATCGATATTATATAGACCATAGTTATTAAGGATATTTGTACCTAAGATAGAGGCTGGGAGGATAACAAATGGTAGATCGAGACCGTAGCTCCTACTAATAGGTCTACGTGCTACGTCGTAGCCGCTACGAACGAGTAAAAAGAAGCACAATACGAATGCTGTAGACCAAGATATAACATTTCTCAATATTCCATAACTTCATGACAGACTGGGATATACCCGCCATCCTGACAGTCATAACGTACCTTAACATTGTAATAACTTTATACACAGAGCGTTAACCATTTTATAGTACTAAGGTACAAAATATCACATTTTTAGTAATTTTTTTTGGACTAGTTGTTTTACATCCTGAATCTCACGTAAAGAGTGAAGGGGGGTTAGGTTAGCTTAAGAATTATATTTATAGAGGTAAAAACTATAAGATCAGTTCGATCGAACATCGAACCCACGACCTCTGCTTATCCAGAACAGTGCTTTTTACGCGTTAACATCGCATTATACATATATTCTATCATAGCGCCTGCTATAGGAGTTTTGGTTTTTAGTCCAAGTATATCCATTCCACAGAATGCAGATTTCGAGCAATGTGATTGGTTCGTTTCTCGACTACTCGACGCGAGCCACATAGACTGTATACCATTGAAAAGCATTTGTTTTGCGTGATGGGAAAAATAATCCGTTCCGGGTTAATAATCCTTCCGCGGACGATCAGGTCCCGCCCAACGAGAGAAGTACCTCCTACAAAGTGAGATGAGATTTGAACATTCAAGTTAATATTATTAGAAATATCAGATGCGTGAATTTCTTTGGAAGATGTCTGAGGCCTAATTATTAGTTATAATAAAAATAGTTAAATATGGTAAAAGTAGAAGAAAGGAACCAGTCTAGTCACTTTTTTAAAAAACGAGATTTTATTCAAAAAAATAGAGCACTCTTTCGACTATAACTTACCACTCAGTTACAAACATGAATATTTCGGTCGATTGCAACAAAATATTACCTAGTTAAAAGATTTGTTAACAAAACAATCACGATCGCTTCCTTTGTGTGACGAAAGTTAGTCTTACAAAATGTATGATTTACGTAACTTACCTTTTTATCACTTAAAATATATATATATGCGAAGATTATCTATGGAGAATTAGTAATTACATCGTTCAAAACTTTTAACTCGCGATAACTCAAAAAGTTGCTAAGGTGACTAGACAAGTAATTTCCCTGTACCTTTCATTTAATTCTGGAAGCTTGCGTTAAAAATTAGGTAATATACCTTTGAATTAATAAATAAATATTAACGTACAACCTCACGCAAATCCATCTAGTCCCACGATAAGCTTACACGATCCGCGTCGTCAAAATTTAACCTTTTTTGCCGCAAAGCAATATACTGAAAAACAACTATTTCAGTGCACCTTTTTGAATAGTAATGGAATCCCTGTTCCATGTCATCTCTTATAGATCTATATTTGGATAGCAGCCGCATGCACTCCAGAAATGCAACACAATTATACCGCACTCGTGATAACAACGCACTGACCTTTGGCAGTAAACTAACCGAGCTCCGCAGTAATTGACAGCCCTCGTGTCTCGAATGACTGCTGGTCACACTGTTTGTGTCCAGCAGGAGCCTCAGTGCCATTTCGTATTTCAATATTCAGTATACAGCAGTGATACATAGGGCTAGTAGGGAAAATAGTGTCTAGTCTATGAATTATACTCGTATTTAATCTCTTAATATTTTCTTTGGTTACTGTAGTGTTTGTGGATCTGCATATAATACCTATTATGTGGGTAGGTATGACGTTGTCTCGAGAGTACGGGTGGGAAGACAGTCACGGGAGAGCCACCGGCTGTGACGGACGTCTGACCTGCTGGTGCCATACCGAGCCAATGAGTGCGGTTCTCCTATGGGTGGTCATGGGATCACTACATAATGGCGACGAGGACAAAACATCGTGAGTAAAATAAAAAGAGAAAGGGATATCGGGTAAATTACGATAGTGACATAATAACTAATCAGTTCAATAGTTACCGGTGTTTCTTTCCTTATTGAAAGAAAAATAGTCAATCTATTAGTAATTGAGTAGATTAGTCTGATGTTTTAAGACAGTGAAAGTCGCAAATTGAGATACTTGTTTGGCATTATATGCAACAACAATATCAACATGCAAACAGATAATCGAATGAAAATAATGAGTACAATATTTTAGGCATTCGTAAAAAATCTGTTAACTTTAGCTATTTGACAATATAAAGAAAAAGAACGCTATCATTGTGGAAGTGACACAGCATGAGATATATTGGATCAGCGGGCAGAGGTAAAGAACATGCGGTCAGGTTATTAGTTCTTCGGAATTTATTTACGGTTGGTGTCTTCTGATATACACGTATATTATTTACTTAAATGTCGACTTTTGTCTTAAAATGTGTGCTTAACAAGTTAAGACGTGTATCGTGCAATTGACTAAAAATAATAAGTATAATTGCAACAGATCTAATATATAAAATATGTCAACCCAGCTTCATTCATTCTTATTTCTATTTATGCTATGTTCATTTTCTTTCTACAATATACCATCCTTGAGAGATTGCGACTGTGTAATAGTTAGAGGTAGAAGGTATTCCTATTTACTTTATTTCGCACGCTGCAATATTACAAATAACACAAATTTAATGTGATACATAAATCAGGTATACGGAAGATCATGAGATAGGGTTATATCCTGAGAGTGATTAATAAATAATTATTGGTGTCGATAGTTTCCATTTAATTTCTCGGAATGACAAAATAATGGAACACCATCATCAATGGCCACTGTTTCCTCTACGAATGATTGTTGCAACGCTGTATAATATTTAGTTGTTCCGGTTGCTACAGTTCGCTTATGGCTATATTTAAGCCAATGTACAGCTGCCACAAATGTCACGTATATTATTGTTGAAAAAAACTGTGGCAATGTTTTCTTAATATTTTTGTGTAAGTTATCCAGCCACTTTTCAGCGTACCTATTTCTTAATGCCGCTACACAATCGGACAAGCGTAATAATAATATTACACTTATTAAAATAATCTAGAGTTTCCGTGTAAGATTATACATCAGTACGAGTATTACATCAGTTGTTTACTTCGCTTTCCTATGGGGACATTACAATGTCGTAGATTATACAATATACATACGTGCGTGCGCGTACGTTAATCCTTTTAGAGCGCAATGCGCAGGCGATACTTAGCAATATTTATTACATTTCTACTTTTCTTATGTCTACTTCAATAATAAGCACATCCAGTACTTATAGAAAAAAAAACATAATTCTATGATGTCAGCTTGTTAAATGACGATTACATAACAAGAAATACATAATTTTATCAGATCTTAAGTATAGGTAATCTCAAATGCAGTTAGATAAAAGATTGAGATGGCGACGGATGATAGTAGTGGATCTACGAGCATTCTTTCGAGTAGAAAAAAGGAAAGGGGAAAACCAGGACAAAAAAGAAGAAAAATATATGAAGCAAATACAATAAGCTAATGCTTTATTATTTTATTATAAAGAAACAAAAGTGGGAATGTAGATTAAGTTGAAAGTTACTGCACAGAAAATACCCTAGCTCTTGAATATATGATGATGATGATGATGTAAATGAGTATAATCTGTGTGGTCTTTTAACTTCCTACATTTATGTTTCAGTTCGACCCATTGGTTGACTGGTGGAGAATGCCTTGAGGCATTGAGTCTAACATTTTTGGTTATTTTTGTTTTGTGGCGAGCGTTGTGAGTGTGTTTGTGTGTGTGTTAGTTGCTTCCTCGCGCTCGGACGGCTGGACCAGTTTTTATGGATTATGGTGCGGGGCGGCACCCTGGATTGACACATGGGCTGCTTTTTGTCCCGAAAATGTGTGGTGTTCCCGTGGGAAGGGCGGGTGACGCCGCGCGGCGCTGCTAGTATCGATATATCCGATTAAAAAATGCTATATTTGACATCGGTAGTTATTACTGCGGAAGATTATAAATATGATTTATCTATATCTTCGTCTAGTGCCCATGGTACGGGCCTGCCACGGCTTGCTGTGGGGTTGGTTCGATTTGTGTAGGGTATTTCGTTATTGTTTAGCGTGGGTAGGCCCCCCACAAGGTGGACTGATGACCTGGTGAAGGTCGCTGGAGTCCACTAGATGCGGGAGGCACAGGACCGGTCATGGTGGCGTTCTCTGGGGGAGGCATATGTCCAGCAGTGGACGTCTTTTGGCTGATAATGATGATTTCGTTATTTATTTGTTCATTCTAATATTCATCCTAAATAGAGCATGACCGCGTGCTTCGTTCGCACAAGAGGAGGAAATGGGTTGTGACTTTTCTTCTCCGTGGTGGCCGGTAACCGTGTGTGGATGTCCGGCTGCATGTGTGCTGGAGGTGGTTGAAATCGGACTGGTCGTGGGGGCGCGATTAGCGCGCAAAGACATATGGGTACACAATTATCTAAAACGTAGATGTTCCGATTCAGTGATCTCTGAGTGGCCTATTTCACTTGTTTCTGTGAAGAGTATCTTCGGTGTACAGACGTTTTAATTTTGGAATTTTATAATGATATATGTAGAAGTAAAAGGGCTGACTGCATTTCATGGGCAGCTACTACTTGTTGCAGTACCTACTTATACGAATTTAAATATAAAGTATAAATTTGGATGTGACAAATAAATCACTAAACATGGGGCGTTTTGGTCTCATAGTTAAGTCATTTTATATCTCTGCCCCCCTTCTTTTATCATTAATTGATATTTCCTAAATTAAACTGAATAAACGATAGGCAACTATCTTTGACTAATGCCATAGTCTGACGGACTGCAGCATTCTGTAACGAAGTTCTTATTTCATGCACGCAGCAACGCTTGCAAGTATGACTGCTAAAATTGAAAAATAAAACAGTCATTCACAGTTCATTGTCCGATTTTATTTGATTATTTCATCTCTAACTTCAGCATGTTATAGATTAACGTCTTATCTATGTGGATACCAAGAAGTTACATTTCAGACATACCTATGTCCTTTTACTAAAGTCCCCTCGACCAGCATTAGATACGATATCTGTTACGGCTGTATGGGCATACATGAAATTGTAAAACCATGCGTGAATATGTAACGGCTGTATGGGCCTACAGGAAATTGTAAACCATGCGTGAAGGTGTAACGGCTGTATGGGCCTACATGAAATTGTAAACCATGCGTGAAGGTGTAACAGCTGTATGGGCCTACAGGAAATTGTAAACCATGCGTGAAGGTGTAACGGCTGTATGGGCCTACATGAAATTGTAAACCATGCGTGAATGTGTAATGGCTGTATGGGCCTACATGAAATTGTAAACCATGCGTGAAGGTGTAACGGCTGTATGGGCCTACATGAAATTGTAAACCATGCGTGAAGGTGTAACGGCTGTATGGGCCTACATGAAATTGTAAACCATGCGTGAAGGTGTAACGGCTGTATGGGCCGACATGAAATTGTAAACCATGCGTGAAGGTGTAACGGCTGTATGGGCCTACATGAAATTGTTAACCATGCGTGAATGTGTAACGGCTGTATGGGCCTACATGAAATTTTAAACCATGCGTGTTAAGTTAATGTTTATTAAGTAGAAACACGGGAAATAAGTCAAACCGTTTTAATGGTAGTTTTGAATATGAGAAATCAACTTGATTTACAAATAAAATATAATAAACTTTACTTGCGTGCGGACTCGCCAGGCAGGACTGTCAAAGAAATAGAGATATGAGAAGAGTAAGTGCAGGAGCTGCATTGATCTCAAAGTTGCAGAAAATATAACTAATTATACTCGTGCACTGGTACACTGGTAGGCGTCACTAGTTACGGAGGTGGGCACGAAGCAAACCGACTAGTCAGAGCATTATGTGCCATAAAACAGTTATATTTAAGCAAAAGACAAATAACTAAACAGGCTTCAGGGCAGGCTTTTAGAAGATTTTTCTAGTTTCACCTGTTTCGGTGGGTGCCGTGCGTGCAATCAATAGTAGCAAGTTAGATTTCACCTGTTAGACTGAGTTAGATACCTAATGCAAGCTTCTGTTAATCAGAAGACAGCACCTACAATATTATTGTGATGTGAAGATGGTCTGATGATGGAGCCGGAGAATGGTAGTGGGAATTCTGCAATATAAATATTCGACTCCATCATGTTTGGCCTTGTTTGCTTGGTCATGTCATGACGACGAGCTATTGAATGTTGTCCAGTAATTTAATTTGGTAAAAAGTTATTACCTTGATTATAGTTTATTGTTCTAAACGATTCGTTCTACTTTGCCCTCTTTCTTGTGTAATATACACCGTGACCGTTAATAACCCGAAAGATTTAAGCCAACGATACTAGAGCCTAATTAGAGTATATAAACTTATGTAACACATAGTCCAAAAACTCATAATTAAGGAGATATTAATTATTTAAAACACATCAAAAGTTAAGAAATCTCCAGTCTAACACACCCTAATTCATGTCATTATGCCAATGTTCAAATTTGAACCCGTCAAAAGTGAAACAGCGATAGCTTGACACTACTTGTCATAGAACACGAGTCACGGCATTCGCCGTTCGTCGTATGATTTCGGAGCGATTCGTAGTGTCATGCTCGCTCTCTCTTCTTCAACTAAAGACTTGTTCACAAAGAAGCGGGAAATTAATATGATTTAATTTGTACTGAAATAGTAATTTAGTTAAGACACATAATTAGACCCATGTTGATATAACATTATTTACTCGTATTGTCGTCAAAAATACGTGGTTTAAATCTTTCGGGTTATTAACGCCCACGGTGTATAATATTAATCCTGTAAGGGCAATGTGTGCCGTAACGTCAATGTGAGAACAGGTTAAAAACATACCAAATCGTATTGAATTAGTATAACGTAGTTGGATTCTAGGGCAGATAACTAATATCATACTGAATTCTGAGCTTTACAGACGAACTTTTTGAATAAACCGTTTGACAACAACCCTTGAATTACACGTCTGATAAAAATAACTGTGATCTAATAATATTCAGTTGTGCGATCCTGGGTCTCTCGATCATTATATAATACAGATGTAGAATTAGTCACTGAATGGTAATTTGTAAAACAAAGAGCTAGCTGGGAATTACATTTATTGCTGTCAAAATGTCGATTAAATCAAATGAAAAAAAAAACTGGTAGTAAAAAAAAAAAAAGACTACCTTCGATACGACTGAGACTCAATTTTGAAAGAGAAAGGAAGAGAGGAAATGGATAAAGATGTGCAGCAATTTGAAGCGTAATATATTGACCTTATAGCTGTACGAAATGATTATCTCTTCATAATATAGTCAGTCAAAGTAAACTAAAAAAATACAATAAAAAGACTTGCAAGTGACGATAAATTAATTGAATCTCTCTGGAAATAGAGTCTTAAACTAAACCCATTTATTCGATTAGAAAAACATATTAAAATAAGGAAGGGATGTAGTGTTTGTGGATCTGCATATAATACCTATTATGTGGGTAGGTATGACGTTGTCTCGAGAGTACGGGTGGGAAGACAGTCACGGGAGAGCCACCGTCTGTGACGGACGTCTGACCTGCTGGTGCCATACCGAGCCAATGAGTGCGGTTCTCCTATGGGTGGTCATGGGATCACTACAGTTACCGAGATTGTCAAAATTTAAATAAAATAATTTAAAAGGGTTATATCGTGTTTATCAATTACTTGAGTCTCCTAACGTTTCACTAACTTTTGAGTTTTGATTGACTGAAAAAAACATTTTATTTTTTTCAGTCAAAGTTACATCGTTGCTAACTACTCATATTAAAAATAAGAATTAAAAAAAAACATGCCTGATGGGCCTAATGTGTACACATGTGCTGGAAGGGCATTAATTACCTACTTTATTTTAAATATACCAGCGGTTCACTATAATGCCCGCTGAAGATAAAGAACCACCTATAGAAAACTCCGAGACTGCCGTATTACAATACAATACAATACAATACAATACAACAATACTTTATTGCACACCAAGCAGAAAAATATTACATGAGAAATCATAAATCAAATAATGGTTTGGTTTGGTTGGCTTTTTACTTAGTTATTACTTTTAATCAAAGACTAATATGTAAATTACTTTTAACACTACTTGTGTTTTTACACCGTTTGATGTCAAGGTTTTCCAGTCTTGTGTGCTGCTTGATCCTTGATAACACATATAACATATTATAAGATGTGATTTAGTTATCCCTAAACGTTATAGTAGTTACCATGCGCGATGCGATTCATGCTTTGAAATGAAACTACTGTATTCGTTTCACTGTGACATAGCTTAGAGCATTACTATCGATGCCTGCACCTCGCACTGCGAGTCGAATTATCCCCGATTAATAGAGCCGGCGTCCCTTTGATCTGAATCAACTGACGTGTTCGCTGCCGAACACAAACGTTCCATTACAGGAAACTAGAACTGCATAAGCCAATTTGCCTGTTGAAATTGAAATCAACAACTATGTCACATTATACATAATAGGTACTATATACAGAATGGATAACCACAACCCCGCAACAAATCGAGTTACCTAACTTCGCGGCCGCAGATCGTTGGGTAATTGTTGGATGCTTGGATCATTTTAAGATGTGTGTGTGCGGTGCGTGGGTATTATACTCGTAAAACAGTGATGGAAACAGTGATGATAATTATGGTGATGATATTGATGATGGTGTTGTTGACTGTGGTGATCAGGTGATGATTTTTAATTTGTGTTACGCAACGGCAAAGTTTAGTTTGTCTCTTACTTAGCACAGTTTACCTTTTTGTAAGAGCGATATTCAGACTTTTTACATTTCAGTAAAATAAGCATATCTATTTATAAGATATTCATTCATAAGAGGGAAAAAACAAGGGGAAAACTAGCTTTCTATAAAGAAATACATAATAGATTTTGTGTACGCACGTATGCATCTCTATACACTTTATTGTAGGTAAAATAAACAATCAACAAAACTTAAAAACAATTGATATGTACAAAAACTGATGTCTCCCTATGTAGTATACTCGTACCTAACCCTATGCCAGGCACAGTACAGCTGTTTATATAGGTCACTAGCAACACTACACCCTATAAGGATTTTTAATTAATATCTATGTACATACTTCAATATAAGCATTTTCTGGAACCTTATATAATCAACGATTTATTTCAACCATTAGTGACTCTGTTCATATAACTCACATGTAGCCTTCTAACGGACACTCATAAATAAATGGAACTCCGGTTTATAATATTACTTTATAATGCAAAACCAACTATGCATAAAGTCTTAGCTTAATTTAACGCCCGGGCACGTTATTCGACGGAATATACATTTTTAATTTGTCTACCGTACCAGGTTCGAATTTAGCAGACCTGAAGGCCTGTAAAATTTAAATATACCGTCGCGGTGAAGTAGGATGCAGTTTGTTAATGTTAAACAAGTAAATAACGTTGTATAATTTTGCACATTTCTGAAAGACAACCTCTCTTTTGTAACTTAACACACATTTTTGCTTTAAGTTAGCAGTTTTCTATTTAAATATTTGTTTGAACCCTTTCCAGGTAACCCAGTTACCCATTTGAGTATGGTAAATAAAAGATAAAATAGTCGAGATTTGTAGAAACTGCTAACTCGAGTAGAAAATCCATTTAACCGCATCAATATGCACCAAACTTTACACTTTCTGACTTATCTTATCTTCCGGCGTCATACGAAAACATGTGCCTTTGTCATATTAACACGCTTGTAACTAAGTATAGTTTGTTTGTAACTAAAAGTAACAATGTAGGGGTTAAGATTGACTTCCAAGATATTGGGCTCATCTGATTGGAGTTGGCAATAAAAACGTGTCTGAGACTAACAAAAAAATTGAGACGCGGTGTCTCGATACTTTTAAAAGGTTTCCTTTTATGTTTTAAAACGAACACGAAAAAAGTACAATTTCCACGAACCTATTAGTAATATAAAACAGGGTTCACACGGACTGGGAAAAATTCACAATTCGAATTCTCCATTTATTATTTGGATTAAAGTAAAACATTATAAGTGGTAGGTGCAAAGCCTTTGAGAAACAAGACACCACAGCTAGCGACAATTTACTCGGATGGGCAAACCTTCGACTTTTTACAAACACTGAGAAAAACCGTCTGTTAATTAGAGGGTACTTCTATTTTTGTTGGGTATTCGTCCACCTTTTCTTATTCCATACAACATGAAAAAAGACAAATAAGACGTTAAGTAGGTAATTACTACTTAATGACTCTCGAAGTAATAAAAAGAAAGACATACAAATATTTCGCCGTGTTATTTGAAGATATAATCCAGCTCATTACACTGTAATAACAACCCAACAAAGATACTTAAAAAAAAAAGTGTGTGTGTCAGCTCCGACGCACGACTGGAGTTTACTCTTCAGGCCAGGCGCGTACCACGATTTTTTTTTAATCGCGCGATAATTTTGTCGCAGAAATAAACGTACTTCTGGGTTTATGAAAATCGTGGTGCGCGCACTCTCATATAAACCCATATCTTGCATTTATGCGACAAAATTATCGCGCGATTAAAATCGTGGTGCGCGCCTGGCCTTAAGAACGATTATAAAATATATACTCAATACTCAATACGTTTATTGCACATAATGATTAGTAAATAGTTTAAGTATCACATTATGTACCCTGTTGGGTGCTGCAAACAAGAACGAGAAGGTAGGCATTTACATAATATTAATATACGAGTATAATATACAGCAAAATTACAATATTTTACAAGGAAAATTTACTTCCGATTGATTTTTAAGAAATTGGAGAGATCATGAGTAGTAACTAAATAGGGAAGCGTGATGTAAAGCGCCCTCGAGCGGCTAGTTTAGTTACTACAGTCTGCAGTGCTACGAAAAAAAACCGTATCTTACTATGAAATCCATACAAAGATACGACCTTTCTACCGTAGTATCGCAATACTTTTTTTTTTTTATCTATTAATTAAAGAGCTTTGATCATTTTTATGAACATGCCAGCTCCAGCAGGCCTAATACACAACATCATTCATCTAAAAGACAGATAAATAAAAACATAAACCGTATAAACTTAAAAATAACATGTACACGAAAACAACTAAATTTGTATACACTATTTACATAAAAAAAACTGTATACAAATTTAGCCGATTCCGATAAGGGTTCCGCCAATATTGAATTGAACATTACATTCAAGAAAGATCTGGTATTAGACCTAGCCATTTACATTAGACAAAAACAAACGTACAAAATCACCTTCCTTAAAAAAATCCTTAAATAAATCCAAAATCTCCTTAACAACAACTCCAAACAGCGTTTTGAACTTCTCCTCCTAACTTTCGGTAGAAAACAAAATATCCTTCGTCTTCGCAACCAGCCTTTCAAAAGTAATACGTCTCTTCTTCTTGTCCTTATTTTGTCTTTTATCTTCCATATCAGCCCCCCGCTCAATAGTAGGCTGATTGACCAATAGACACTCGGACCTCTTCACATCTATTACTCTTTTTGAATTCCGCGGCTTACGAACCTCTTGTTGTGGCTCGCTCTCTAATCTGTACTGACTTACTGATCGCTGGCCCTCAGCCTGACAGGCTTCGACAAAACAGCATCTCTATATGACTTTCCAAAACTTAAGTCATTCTCAAAAACAGATGGCGCATCCTGACTACAAACATCCGTATCCTTTTTTTCCTTATTTTGCATATACAACCAAAAAGCCCGTTTATATATACATCCCTCAGCAGACATAATCCTGCGAATTTCTTACTCCTTCACAAAAACCGGGCACGACTTATCTAAGGCCATATGGCTGCCTTTACAATTAATGCATCTAAAAATAGTCGTTTCGCAATTGGCATGCTCCCCGCCGCATTTCGGACAAGTAACTTTAGTAGTAGGACAAAACCTGCTCAGATGACCGAACTTCCAACATATTGAACATTGGGTAACCGGGAAAGTGTACTGATTTACCTTAAATCGGCAACCGTAGGCATAAACATATGGCGGTAAAGAAGTTCCCTTAAAACACAGACGAATAGCTGCAGCCTTAACCCAACGCCCATCATGATCCAAACGGTTTAGTCTACATATTGACAAAATGTCTTCAGACCCTTCAATATTCTTTAAAAATTCGTCTTCCTCAACCTCCAACTCAACCTGCCTTATAATTCCATAAGTGCAGCATGCCATATTAGACCAATAAGAACGTCTCGTCTCATTGTTAAACTCCTGAGAAGCCAGAAGCTTCTCCGCATCATCCTTAGAGTTAAACTGTATGCGAACTTTACGTGGACCCATAAACTTGACGGATAAAATTCCTTTTATACCCTTAAATTGCAGCAACTTTGCCAAACCAATCTGTTTCGGTAAATCTTCTTTTGACACTATATAAACTTCAAATAGCTTGTCAGGCACAGGCACACCGCCCGGCTCCAGCTGCGTTTTGGCGGTTGCTAAAACCCGCAAGCGTTTAGGTTTCCTGCCTATTGTGATAAAACTATCACTACAACCACAGCTTTCGTCGCTCAGACCACAAGCACGCTTCACCGCTATATGCCGCACATCCGACATGGACTCAGCGTCCGATACAATATCCGATTGACTCGGCCCTGCCTTACTATCAAACTCCACTTCAGATAGCCACGACGGAGCTGCCCGCTGCCCACATTCTAAAAGTGACGTATCACTCACGACACCTCGACTTGACTCACTCATCGCAAAAACAGCGAAAAGGACTCTAAAACTGAATTAACTTATAAATAAAATAAAATTTGATAAAATTTTCAACCATCGCCTTTGACAACCAAACGTCAATCCTCGCAATACTTATATTTTTGGAACGTATTTGCCGTGCTAATTTCAAAAGTCGTATCTCAGTATACGATCGGGGTAAAAATACGACTTCTTAATTTAGCAGGTCATGCGATAAGCGTTATAGACTAAGCTCCCGATATAAAATGACCTTTACAGAGATGTTTATTTGATGAAATGTATTTTATATTTAGTTTAAAATGACAATAAATATATTGCATATGGGTTGCATAACAAATTTTAGTCCGGGGTATGTTTAGTTTAAAATTAAAAATTTTTTTTTTTTACATTTCACCGATTTGATTATTAGATAAATTCATAATTAAATAATCTTTAATTTTATTTAATTTCAATTCAACAATCAGACCTTTGCAAAATGCTAGTAGGTATAGATTTACCTGTTTATACCTGGCTACCCAATAGTTGTGACGGGAAAAGAATAGGCAACCTAACGTTTGCATATTCTATGGGCTTCATACTTTCGATTGGTATAGAATTTATCTAATATTAATCAAACCGGTGAAATGTTTAAAACAATTTTTTTTTATTATTAATTAAACATACCCTGGACTAAAATTTGTTAGGCAACCCATATGCAATATAATTATTGACATATTAAATTAAATATAAAATACACTTCATCAAATAAACATCTCGGTGAAGGTTATTTTATATCGGGATCTTAGTCTATAACGCGTAACGCATAACCTGCTAAATTACGAAGTCGTATTTTTACCCCGATCGTATACTGAGATACGACTTTTTAAATTAGCACGGCAGATACGTTCGATTTTACACCCCATATTTTTCATACCCCGGGCTTATATATGAAAATCGATTCTTAAGGAGTAAACTCCAAAAATATATAGTGTACTGAAATTAAAAACAGTAAAATTCTCTGTAGCTGAACCGAAACATTAAGCTAATTAAACAAGAACAAACCCTCCCGTATTTAAACCCCACAATTTACTTAGAAATGCGTAAAATTCGGCAAATCAACGAAATTTTCTAGACAGAAAATTTATGTCCGTAGTAATTTTAATAAACAAGTTGAAATAAAACAATTTAAATGGATTATATCGCGTATATTAATTACTTGAGCCTCCCTGATGTTTCGGAGCTTTCCAGTAACCGTTGTCAAAGGTTGACTGAGAAAAACAATTTTTCTCTGTTTAAGTTACATTTGTGCAAACTAACCATTTTATAAATATGAATAAAATTCAATTCAATTCAAAGCATTTATTTCAGACCGTGTCCATATTGTTAATTACATAAAACTTATAAACTATTTATGTTAGTTATTTATCTTAACTTAAACCTAAAAAACACCGTACACACAGCCTCTCGATTCCATATGGATAGTATTCCAGTGCCTCCATATAGCGCTGGCAGGATACTCCGACACTAGGCGCAGGAGGGTGTTGGAGCTCTCACACACACGCCGCATCAGTGAGGTGAGGCAGTTCTCTTGCGTATTATGGCACTGAAGCAGTCAGTGCGCGCCTCAGCGAACATACCTGACGCGCTGCAAAAGCGTGGTAGCCCCAACAACATTCTGAACCCATTGTTGTATTGGACGCGCAGGGCCTTGAAAGCCTTCTTAGTGTAATGAGTCCACAGGCTGCACGTGTAAAACGTCTGACAAAATGCCTTAAAAAGAGTAACTTTAACATTTCTATCACAACGTGCAAACCTGCGTGCTAACATGTTACAGCGCACGGCCAATGCCCTGCGCTCCCTCTCAACATCGGCATCATCATGGAGATTTTCAGTGATCCAGTGTCCGAGATACTTAAAACTTGTGACTCTTTTTAGTGGAACTTCATTTAAGAATACCGTCGGAACAGCATCAAAGGCCTTATTTCCAGCTTTAAAGACTAGTAGCTCACTTTTGCTAGAATTTTATCTCAGAAAGTGGATCACCGCGTACTCCTCACAGAAAATAATGGTGTACATCACATACATATTGTTTTATTTTAATGTGTGACAGTCGCGGAAACCGAAGAAATTTAAGTAAACAAGTGTTAATTAAGCTTTTAACATCCTAATTTTTACTTAGGAAATATTTTATCTTAGATCAAAACTATTAAAAGCTAAGTCACAAGCAATAAGTATTCTACGATTCCACCCTGAATAAAATTAAGGAATAAATTGAAAATAGCAGTGAAATCTCGCAATAAGGGTCTTTCAACACTGAAAGGCTTTATCGCATCTAAATGGTTTGACGAAACGCTGTCGGACTGAAAAGTCAGATCTTATAGATTGTCATAAACGTGTCCTGAATCTGAGAGGCGCTTGGAAAAGGCTCACAAAATTCGCACCAGGAAAGCGATACATTGTATAATATAATATGTAAAACAGATCCGTGACTGACATAACGATTGATACGTATACAGCTCAGATCTCTGAAGGGTGAAGTTCAAGACATGACGTAATGGTTCAATTCCAATAAATTGTCTTTCTAAATATTGACTGAAACCGACGGTCCGGGGTTCAATACCCGGCAAGGGTAAATGTTTGTGTGATCACAGTTTGGATATTGGGCGCTTGTCATGGATGGTTTGACTCTATGTAATATATCTTTTAGAAAAGTGGAATAAGAGCAGATAGTCTGTTTTAATAAATAAATAAATAAATAGCCCTGAATTCTGTCTATGTACATTAATTTCTGACACTGTGTTTGTGCATTAAACCACAATTGGGAGTTAATTTTCTTATCATAGCTATTGTTATGGTAGAAACAAAAATTGGGGCACATGATGGTTGCGTTTATCACGGGATAAATAAGTGACAAAGCATGTCACTCACACTCGCATTTTGTCAAAACGTGACGGATGCTTTGTCACTTAATTATCGCGTGATAAAAACAACCATCATAGGCCCGGAGATTAAATCCGACTTTATACCCTTTCTCACTAGGCCTACTGATTTTAATGTTGACGCCTGGTACCACAGACAACTTAACCTATAGACCCCGCTTATAAGGGCGCCCGCGTGAGCCAAGCTTAAGCTCAACAAACAAGATGCGCTCACCACGCCCCCAAACGCTCTCTTAGTTCGCGGTCGACTGTTGACGAAGTAACATGCAATATTCCACTGCTTACTTGGCTTATAAAGTGTTCAAAATATGCCTTATTGTATGGAAAATGCAGCAAAACATCTAGTCTTCAAAACTATGGGATTTCATTTCACGATTATGCTATATTTTACTATTTTACAAAGAATATAATAAGTTATAAATGTAGGTTGGTAACCTAGCGACGCGTTAATGTCTTCTGTCAACTGTCAACTGTCTCTTACTTTCGCTTGCTAATTTTGTAATTCCGTCTTTTTCTAACCTTTGCAGTGTTTTTAGTAGTGATGTGACTGATTAATTACTTACGTATGTACGTAACCGATACCCTTTAAACAATATTGAACTTTTTATAGAAGATAAACTTTTTTATTATTGAATAATCGAAATGTATGTTAAGTAGGTACATAAATGTACAATTATGAAACCATAAATGTCTAAACTGCTGAATTTCGATGAATTTTAGAAAACGGATAGTTGTAATCACGGAGAAAGACTACTTAATATCCTGGATAAATACGATACATCTATACATAAAATAAAGCTGAAGTGGCTCGAAAATCTGTACATGGATGATATTCGAAAGAAAGTTGGCGGGGGATACTTAGAATCCATAACAGAACACGTTCCAATAGTTTTTAGAATTTTTATCTGTTTATCTTTTTATCCGTTTGTTTGTTTATCAGTTTGTCTGTTTATTCGACCGCGCATCACGTGAAAACGGCTGAACTGATTTTGATGAAAACTTCATTAATCTGCCGAAAAAATCCCCATTTTTTGTTTGCTTGTTGGATTTGTAATGACAAAATGGTTTAAATTTTAAGTTTAAATTTAGATAATAAGTTGACATGGTTTAACCAAATTGACAGTATTTGTAAGAAGTTAAATAGTTTCTCATATGCATTGTACAATTTAAACAAAATTGTAAGTCAGACTGAGGTACTCACGGCCTACCACGCATATGTAACAGCTACGTTGCGTTATGGTATCATGTTCTGGGGTAACTCAAACGATCGGGATTTGGTGTTTAAGGCACAAAAGAAGTGTTTGCGTTCTGCTTGTGGACTCAAGATGCTTGATTCATGCAAACCATATTTTATACAACTAAAAATTTTAACTTTGCCATGTTTATATATATTTGAGATTGCTTTGTATGTCAAATTAAATATTAACCAATTTTATGTTTTTAATAGTGTACGGCAGCGACATAAAATCAATTGTCAGCAATCAAAAACAGCTCTGCGAGCAAAAAGTGTTTTTGGCATGGCACCAATATTGTATAATAAGCTACCTAAATTAATTAGAGAATCCGAAATGCCTAAATTTAGAGAATATTTATTGGACTTTTTGATACAAAATGCATTTTACTCAGTGAAAGAATATCTTGACTATATGCCACATCTTTATTAAATTTAGTGTAACATAGTGTAAGTTGACATTTTATTATTATTAGTCTTGCATGCTGAGTCGTAATTATAGGAAAAATACCATGTCTTAGTTAATTTTAGTCCATTATTATTGTTATTTTAAATTCTATAATATTTGCATGCCCACTAGCAGGCAGAATACACTGTACCTCGAAAATGTATTTGACATCCACTTGACTGTATTCTAGCAAATAAATTATGATTCTGATTCTGATTCTGATGATTCTGAAAATGTACAGCGAGATTACAGTGTAAATGCGATTTTTTATGAATAGAATAGATTTTTATAGAAATAGCCTATGAGTATCTGGAAAGTAGCCCTCTATCGACCTTCTACATTTCTTTTGTAAACATAATACATTATTCTCATCATTACTGCTTTCTCAGGCCTCCTATCCCTCCCATCCCGTAGCCAATTATACTTTCGGCATATGCAAAATACACTGGCTTAAGTGTAGAGTTATTACTTAACTATTATAATGTCTTTAAGGAGTAAAATGCACTTGCTGATTTCTTGGAAATGTTGTGTTTATGATTATGCCACTATAAATTAAATTCTAGATCGACATTCAAGAACCAAATTAATAGAAATTGAGCAACCAAAATCATCGCAATCGAACGCTTTGATTAAGTCACATCCCTGAACATTTCATACCTTGATTCATGTTGTTAAGAGTTTCAGATACAAGTCCAGTTATAGCAGATGTTTTTATTTCTACAGAAACCGTATTGTCTATTAGAAAGATATGAATTGTCATTAAGGTATTTACCGAAGGACTGCCTTCTTTTAAATATGGGAATTACTTTAGCATCCTTAAGTACATCAGGAGTACACCCCAGCTTTAATATGCTCGTTGAAAATATTGCACAGTGGTATACGTAAAATGTGAATATTGCAGCCGGTATACCATCAAGGCCGTATGAATTTGTTTTATTTTTATTATTTTTATAATTACCATCAGTAACAAAGTTATCTATTGTTGAAGCTGTTTCTGTTGTAGTCCGTTGTTGGCTTCATTTTATGTTTCGCGAAATATTTGTAACAATTCCTTAGTATCGACACCTTTTGGTCTGAAAAATCAATATTAAAGTCGCAACATAATATTACACGTTCGTGTTTTTAATGGTGCTTAAATCTAAAATTATTTTTTTGTGATAGTATGGAGCAATGATTTTACACTTGACTGAGGACATCTGTAATGAACAATTACATATGGAGTTTTAATTGCCCTATATTAACGCTTAAACCACACATTTCTCATTCTTTTTCGATATTATGAACATACATCTGCATCGAGAGTGTGCAATGTTGAATCAGATTTCAACCTTTTAATAAGAAAAGTGTACCACCACCCTTAGTTATATAGAGGGAACTTTCAGCTGCGATACAGTATCCATTTCGATTTATAGATTGAAACTCAAGCGGTTCAAGCCACATGTCCGTTAAAGCAATAATGTCTGGTTTCATATTTATTGTTTTTTCTAATAATAATATGAGTTGATTTACATTTAATATTTTTAATTAAAACGCATTTTAAACCATTCTCGTATTATTATTGAATCCAATTAAAAACATATCTACTTACATTCTGCAGTTTCTTTTTCGAGTGTGTCCCATCACTATCAAAAATGGCGCGCATCTTGCACCGCATGCGTCATTGCTCGCTGACCTTGAACTAGCCAATCACAGTGCACTTGTTGCCCCCCTCACCCCGCCAATTTGGCAAAATGAGATACTAGAGAAAGTTTTATGAAGCGGGGTCTATAGGGTTAAGTGGTCTGTGCCTGGTACCCTTTACTTTTCTGATAGTAGGTAGGGCTATTGTAGTCTAATAGATCCGGATACAATTTTACATCCCTATAAAGTGTGCCAGTGATTTGTCTGTTGCATTGATGTTACTTTTAAATTGTTATTGTTTGATTGGAGCGGAGCGAGCGAAGCGAGCGAAGCTCCCATGGATCGACTCGAATGGACTTTGTAACAATGCGCAGATCTCAGCGAGTTCTCAACCGATTTTTGATTTAAAATGCACAAATTAAATTTCGCTAGGTCGCGACGAAGAGACAATTTCGAAAAAAAAAAAAACCTCCGCTCCAATCTATGGTGCAAGCTTAGCCGGTGGCTGACTCTGTATCGACCTAGTTTATTGATATTTTATCATTGTTATAGAATGTTATACATAGAATCAGACATATAGAAGTACCCTTAAAGCAGATACTTGCAGAATTTTAATTGTGAATGTTTTTGAATTTCTCTACAGCTTACAGCGCATAGTTTGCTGGTTTACGTGTACTGTAGGTACTCAAGGAACGTATTCTCTCATACAAACTATTCGACGCCAAAGCTTAAGTTCGGCAAACTCTAATAAATTTGGTTTGTATGCTCAGACAGCTTCAAGATAGAGCACGCCTTGAAAATGCAAATTTAATTTGATAAATGAATATCCTTAAGAGCAATTTCTTCGGTTACAAAAAAAGTTGACGGGTACTAAGTGAGTTAAATGACCATTCATCATGTAAAACTTTTGTAGATTGTCTTCAACCAAATTGGTGTTGAAGTATGTGAGTATTGAAATGAAATGAAATGAAATGAAATGAAATGAAATGAAATGAAATGAAATGAAATGAAATGAAATGAAATGAAATATGAAATGAAATAATTTATTCAGTAAGTAGGCCACAAGGGCACTTTTACAAGTCAGATTGTGAATCTACCGGCATTTCGCAAGAGGAGACCGCTGTTGAGAAGAAAGCCGAAAGAAACTCAACAGTAAGTCATTTTTTCGTAAACAATACTTAGAACAATTAATTACATTACATTAGTGTTATAACTATAACTAATTATTACATGCGTACACGTATAGGAGATACTCGTATATAGATACTCCAAATCAATGTTAGGTAGGAATATTAAAATAAAATTTTAACGATCAATTTAAAATATTAAATATACCCAGAGATGTATAAAGTCTCTAGGTGTCACAACATGCAATAAAATATAATTACTTAATTAATTTAATTCCACAGAGATGTATAAGGTCTCTCGGCGTCAATGTGAATAATTTACAATAGACAATAATTATTAAACCTAAATTTCTTAGAGATGTATAAGGTCTCTAGGCGTCACAATATACAAAAAAGAAAAAATAAATAATGATAATAATAATATGCTTATAGTTAAATTTCATTCCTCAGAGATGTATAAGGTCTCTGAGCGTCATTATTCAGTTCAGTACACTAAGTTTATTAGAGATGTATACAGTCTCTAAATAAAAAAAAAATAAAAAAATAATAACTTCAATCGAGTACAGGATGAAGTCTCTCACGTCAATTCACTAAACGCTGGTAAGCAGTTACTACACAACTAATTTGGCCCTTGCTAGTGTGAACAGACCGGACCCCACAAACGGCACCCGTTCACGAGCATGACGCATATCTCAGCCATCGCCTCCCTCAACCATATTATAGGGAAGGTTGCGACCCGATCAACGACGGATATTTTCACGGATTATTTTAAAAAATAACATAGCAATGCAATATTTGTACAACATTATATTTTGAGGCGTTGAGAGTAGTAGTGTAACGTAATGAGACATTACTAATATGGTATATGAAGCTTAATCATTCTAAATGGACCTATTCACCAGTGGCGTCGTGGCGTATATAATATCATCAGCAAAGCCGAGTTCGGCTTATTTTTTCTTCTAGAACGGTAAAGGAGAAGGCACAAATTCTTTAAAGCAAGACATGAAGGTGGGAATTGAGATCTATGGACATCTCGCATCTACCATCTACAAAAAACAGTTAGTTACTATCATATACCAAGCAGTCGCTAAATAACGATCTCTTCCTGCCAACGTTCGGGTATACTCCCCCTGAGGCTACCCAAATGAAGACACAACTCAAGACCCACGCTAAATGGCAACGAAGTACTCTGTAAAGTCAGTTAGTGGTGCACCATAATTACGAGCCGTACGAGAGTCGGTCACGCGATGCACTTTAAAACTTGCTATAACAAAATTACTTACTTAAACTCTTGTTTTCCATCCGAACAAGCGGATCAACATTATAAGCCACTAACAGTATTAATCATTTATCACTCTCCTGCATGTCTCTTCCTTATACTTCACTGTAAAGGGGATTATCGTCGAAAGCTTATGAGCATAATATATCGTCGGTATCATATCGGTGGAGAAACCTCCATGTTTCTATATCCTACGCCTTGCGCCGTATAGATTCGTGAAAATTGACTACTTATGTGTAATTTATAATGTAGGTATCCCAACATGTGTGAAATAAATATAATCTAATCTAATCTTGTTTCTGCCATCCTGCGGGCCTGCTTGGTCCGCTGATACGACACTGTTTATCTGCTACTTGATTTGATCTGTGTAAGGTCTCCCTCTCTTTCTTGCAATCTATCCTTCTATAGTCGTGTTTATGTAAGTGGGTGTGTGCGTGTGTGTATGTGTCTGTTTGTGTGT
Source organism: Apotomis capreana (assembly GCA_947623375.1). Lineage (NCBI taxonomy): Eukaryota > Metazoa > Arthropoda > Insecta > Lepidoptera > Tortricidae > Apotomis > Apotomis capreana. Next base: position 19,297,804 of record OX392512.1, read on the forward strand.
TGCTACTCTTCAAGCCAAAATGGCGAGGCAGATTTGCATGAAATTTGGAACGAAGAGGTTTACTCTAACTTAACACATAGGCTATGATAGGCTTGGCATGGTTCTCGTAGACTAGTGTACCCTTCCAATTAGCTATTAAAAAATACCTATTCATTTACTACTTACTAATCCAAAGATATAAGAGCTATTGGTTCTCTAAATGATATATATAAAATTGGAAAAGATACATCAAGAGTAAGACATAACCGTCGAGGGAGACCTTATCTAAATCGAATCTCTTTGAAATATATCTAAGTTGCCATTATATTTAGTTAATATGCATTTTGAAGGGTATTTTAATTTGGAATAGGGGTAAAACGATACAATATGGATTCTAAGTAGTTTATAAGAATTGACAGAACGATGGTATAGAGTCTCCCTAAGCTTATCCCAATTTTTTTTCATAAGTCCGGATGTTTAATGTTGTCATGTACAGATCCATTCCGGCTGTTCTCGCCGAGATGTTGCATTTCTCAACGGATTCTCATGAACTTTTGTGAGTGGGTTCAATAAGTACCTACCCTACCTATAAAGAATATTTTTAACAATTCAGTTTTTCGATTTATTTTTAAAATGGCGGAATTGGGTCCGGTGTTAAAAACGTAAATACTTACAAATTTCAGCAAATTCAAAACAAACTTGCGAGGCCTACAGGTCACAGGGCTTTATTGTTATCTCATTCTATAGAATCTCGATTCAGTCTGACCCGTCCTTCACCCGATTTTGTTTTTGTCATAATACAAATCCCTAATAAGTTATTTTTTTATAAAGCAATATTTTAGTTGAGAATATGAAATTCTAAGCTATAATTTATTTAAAAAAATGTATAATCTTTTTATCAATTCTATTTTTTTGTCCATGCGTGTAAAGCGGCATCCTTGGGTATGGCTAATGTGCATAAGCATTTCAAACACATATGACGCAGAGGGCGCTCCAGTAGCGTAGAATTATGGAATGAAAGATTTGGTGTGATTGACGTAGCCATCTAATAGCTCAGTTGGGAGAGCACTACACTGGAAACGTAAGGGTCGCAGGTTCGAGTCCTGCTTAGATTGTAGTAGATCACATTAAATTTTTCCTTCATAATTTATTTTCTAATTTAGCTTTGTGTCAATATTTATAATTTATTAAACATTCATACACTTACAAGTAACTTAGTTCAGAATGTATTTCTTTAATTGAATGCATTGTACTAAGTTGGCCCCCGTGAGGAAAAAGGGCCTGTGAGAGATCACCGATCCGATGGACCGATGCCGTAAAAGAAGCCTTTCAGGAAACACTACAGGCGTCAATTCGGAAGGCGAAAACCATGTGTAGTGGAGAGCTTCGGTGCAACGGATAACGGCCTCAAATGGTCACGACCCTTCACATAAGGAAGCGAGGAAGAAGAGGTTATACCTATATTGCTTGAATCGCGAAGGAGTTTGACTTAAAACCGGTATGGTAAGACGGAAGAGTGAGTTTGATCATGCGGGATGAGCACAGCTCACGCCCGGGACGGACACTTAAAAATATGAATTTAGATTGCAAGCCGATTTTCCTATGCAAGATAAGAACTTTGGGTGAAAGAGACAAAAGATGATAGTGATATTTGCATAAGGCTTATTGAACTCCGCAAATAACCAGTAAGTTAAGTGTATTTCATTCGTCTCGTATCTTACCACCTTTTGGGAATCTTACTGGTAAGATTGGAAAGTTACTAGTAATATTTCCAAACAGAATGTTACTGGTAACGGGTAACTTACCGCGACCCATCACTAAATTTGTAGTTTTTCTTTTAATGAAATTAATTCTTAAACCACAATTTTCTTTGTTCCATTATAAAATGTGCATGTAAGAACTAATTAAATTGCCAAGTTGAATAGTATTTCAGGTTGCAATGACATTAGTGCCTGGAGCCAGACTCGCTCCCTGTGCAGACAGAACAGCCTGAACACTGTAACAATCCTTTTCGCCCGTAGAACTCGATGTCCGTCATTAAATAGGAAGCTGAAGTCGAATCCCACTAATATTATAAAACCTAAATGTTGTGTATGATTTTATGTAATCGTTGCACAATCAAGGTTCTAAAAGTCGAGAAACGCGTTTAGGTCACGAGGCTTGCCGAGTAACTACTGCATACAATACTTTTTATACGAGCAAAACTGACCTATAAAAAAAAACATGATTGCGATGGTCATGGCGGGTGCCTCGTGATTGGTTAATTTTTTTTACAAGTAATTTCAACCAATCAGTAAAGAGAAGCGTGTTTTTTTTAATCAAATATGCTGATGTTCTCTTTTTGAAATTATTAGAGTTGAGTAGAGAGATGTCTTACGAATATTAAAGGTCTGTAGTGGGTACCATCGAGTACAGAATTTGGGTAGGTACATGATTATAAAGTGTGTCGTTTAGGTTCACTTCGTCCATATTCCCACTTCGTCCACATTCCCACTTCGTTCTCTTCCCACTTCGTCCACGTTCCCTGGGAATGGGAAATGGGATTTTAGACGAAGTAGAGAATGTTGCCAAAATGGGAAGTGGACGATATGGAAATGCTGACAAAATGGGAAGTGGCCGAAATAGGAATTGATTGCGGACTAAGTGGGATTTTGGACGAAGTAGGAATGTGAACGAAATGGGAATGTGGACGAAGTGAACCTAAACGACTAAAACTAAGCGCGTTTGTCTCTTCTTTAGATTTTAATAAGATCAAAATAGTTGAAATTAGGAGGTTAATTAATTGATATGTCATAATTGGCTATTATTGAAGTACGTCTTTCACAAGCGATAATTTGCCTGACCGACACTTGTTAGGCTATAAAACGCTTTTTTATTGAATTTCAGGAGTAATTTGCTTCTTGTCTGAAACATAACGTTTATTTGACAAGAGTTTTCTCACGTCAGTATATTATGATTTGTCTTGATGTAGACAAAGACAACTTACATTAAATTGGAAATGACCTGCTGCAAATTAAAAGCCGCTTGATTGGTTGCTCTAGTTACCTGCAACAAAAAAAAAGCTTATAAACACGAATAATCTACACTTCCGTAGGTATATATTTCGAATTTAGCGGTCTGGATATCGTATCGTGCTGTTCTGTTCAAGAAAATAGTGATTCACTATTACCATACGAACTTCGAATTTCGAATTTCAATGTACATCTTTTTATTCGTCAATCAAATTGAGATGTTTCTCGAGAAATTAATTTCCATTTCTAGAGAATTCATTTCCATTAATAGCCTGTTTAGGTGTCCCACTGCTGGGCAAAGGCCTCCCTTTCTTTTCTCCACACGACCCTATTACCAGTGCGGTCAATCACCAGATAATCATAAGATAAATATCTTCTAAATAATGACGAAGAGTTAACCAAATTTCAAAGCCCATTGTGAACGGTGTACTGCCTTTTCGCCGAATTATGTTTCGTCAAATTTCATTTGGCAACCAACTTTTCGCCGAAGTTTTATTACGCAAACCAATCCTTGGCATGATTTTACTTCGTAATTTTTTTATTTCGCTACTTTTTTATATTCCAAAATTTTATTACGTCAAATTTTATGTGGTAAATAATTGTGTAGGAAATGATTTGCTAAGGCAAATAACATATCGTCAAATTTTATGCGGTAAATAATTGTGTAGCAAATGATTTGCTTAGTCAAATAACGATTCATCAAAAGCCATTTGGGCAAATTACCTACAACCATTGCTTACAGTATGATGATAGTGCAAAATAAAACACAAATATAAACCGAAAAAAATATTTTTTAATCAAAATCAATTTGTTGTACTTGTGATACGTATGTAGGTATGTGAGCAGATCCGACTCGGCCGGGTTAGGTTAGTTTTTTTTTTTATATCCCTAAAAAACGCTCCTTTTGTTGTACTTGTGATACGTATATATGTGAGCAGATCAGACTCGGCTGGGTTAGGTTAGGTTAGTTTTTTTTTATATCCCTAAAAACGCTCCTTTTGTTGTACTTCTGATACGTATGTATGTGAACTGTAGGAATTCTAGCCGTCGGGATTACAGTCTTCGGGACGAAACTGCTCCCAGAGATGTAGGTTAGGGCTATTTTTTTTTATGCACACACGCACATTAACTATCAGCGATGATAACTCAAGAATGAAATGCTATTTTGAGCCACAAAGTATGTAAACAAAAGTACCCTCTAAATTTAGGTGCATGGTGCATCACCCTACCCGCTTAATGCAATAAAATTATACTGCGATTTGCATAATGCCATTCAATATGTTGCTAAATCAAGGTATGCCAATCAATACATTTGACGAAAACATAATTGACATCTCATAATAATCCCAGATAATAATTGGTCTAACAATAGTTTATCAAATCATTAATTGGGAAAAGATATCAGTGCGAAACGTTGAGTTGGGAAATTAAAATTTGACCAAATAAAAATATGGGATACGTAGTTCGGCGAGTTAAGAATTTGCTAAATAATTTTCGGCGAAACATTAGTAAACCTTGTGAACTTGCTGTTCCCCCAGCACGATGCGCCGTCAGACAGTCTGGGGGAGAATTCATACCATATTTGTTTTACGACTCCGTGAGCGTACCTTCACGAAAATAAACAGTATATTTGCGTTTAGGAATGTATTGAGAATTGTCTTTACATTTGTAGAAAAACAATGGATATCTGGATCTGAATACGAAGGTCATGACAGTCGTATTTTTGCTTTGAAATGTGTATGTTCGCTGTCGTTAAAATACTTCTGACTAGACTAACGCAGCATTTGTATTGAACATTATTGCTACAGATTGCATACAATTCGTCCCATTCGATTTGATTTCAAATTGAATTTCATGGCTCCAGAATCCGTTATATTCTTTCTGACTTCCGCATAATTCATCAAAGTAACAATGTGAGAATGATGGATTTCACATTTTTTACTCGCTGTTTGAACCATCGCCTTATAAAAGGAGAAATAATAGAGCTTTATTGATCGATGTCTTTTTCACGGTCTTTCTACCTGCAGGTTTTTAAAATTGAAACGATTCCTTTTTACTTACCCCAGCAGGGCTAACATATCTCGCCACGACTTCGCTTGTCGTGCGACTCATTGTCATCTGTCATGCTCGAACAGTATTGAAGGGAAAGTGACAGATAGTATATCACGCGCGACAAGGAGTCATTGTTATGTTAGAGATGCACGTGAAAAACGAGGGGCGTTATATATTTAACATTGTGGCTTCCAAACAGATGGACCGACTTCAATGCATTTTTTTATCGATAATCTTGTTTGTCGAGTTCGTGTTTAGCTATGTTTTGTGGAAATAGGAGTATTCGTATCGAAGATATTCAGCTTTCATTGGAACAAATTTAATGATAGGATCTCAGAAGAAATATTACAATCAAATAATTCAACATTTTATTGTTGTCTTTGTGTTTTATATTTAGGTTAGGAGTTTTTAGGGTTCCATAACCAAAGGGTAAAAAACGAGACCTTATTACTGAGAACCCGCTGTCCGTCCGTCTGTCTGTCTGTCTGTCTGTCTGTCCGTTGGTCACCAAGGCTGTACAAATACTAAAATAAGAATATTAAAAAAAAATAAGTGGGACCACCATACGACACACGTGATCGGTTGCGTTAACTTTACACCTCATTTGTATCCGGCATAACTCAACCCGGCCAGTTAACATGGGAAGTGTTGTACGAAACCCTCGGTGCGCGAGTCCAACTCGCACTTGGCCGGTTTTCGTTTTATGTCCCGCTCTTCAACGTAGCTCTGGAGCATAGTACTGACTTTTTTAATGAGACAGGGCATGGGCAGGATAATGACAAGGGTTATTTTTACCCGAAGCCACGCGTACGCACGTAATGTATAATAATATGTATTTCTACCGAAGGTTATCTCTTTGAAGAGTGAGAAAATCAGACAATACGGACGGAGAGGAGTGTGTCTAATAATTGGTGGGTAAAAATATCCCGTCCACAAGTACTACCTCGCCTGGGACTCTGTTAAGGGGATGCAGGGTTACCCCAGACCTTGACCAGTCTCTCGGCCTCGCTGGTACGATCGACAGGAACTATAAATCGATACTGTGGCGCCAGCACCGGCTGGCAGCACTGGCGGCAGGTTGGTGATTCAAACCTTCCTCGAAATATGACTCGTACAACCCTCATTCTGATTAATGTCAACTAGTGCCTAGCGGAGCTATAAAACCAGGGTGTTTCAGAGTAAACCATGCTTTATCAGCCGCATCGGGACACACGCCCGTAATTAGCTTTATTCGCCGCCAGTCGCGGGGTACAATAGGCGTATTTAGGGGGGTGGCCGGGTAAACCGTGTCCACCTCAATATGGTCCAGGGCTTACCCCAGGGCTACCGATAGAAATTCATGGCTTCATCTCATAGGCCATGGCCAGGCCCCCACCCTGACCGTAATTTCAAATACGCCAATGCGTGGATACTTTATTTCCTTGAACCCTTCCCGATACTTAATCTAGGCTACACCCGTGGGCGCCAGTTTGGTCACAAGAGTCTACAGCATAATCAGATGAAGCGCGTGTATTTGTGCAGTCTATATCTATGAGGCGCCTTGTTTCCGGTCTGCCGGCGCGGCGCCTCCTTGGCGTTTGGCAGTGGCTGCAGTCGAAAACAAAAAGGCTTCAATTGAACGGCATTTGGAATGAATAACGCTCGTGCATGGACGCGGGCAGGGCGCCAACAGCGTGGATTTGGCTACCAATAGCCAAAATTCTATGTTGCGTAACTGATTTAACGCAATTTATAAAGTTTAAGTTAACGTATTATTAAAATCTCCATAATATAATACAGTCACTATAGAAAAACATAACTAACGTTTCAAGAAATTTAATTTGTAATAATAAAGACCATTAGCAAGAAAACAACTTTTAATACCAGTCCAGATGTTTTATTAAAGCACAAGAAAGCAATAACTGAATGCGTGCGACATTTTGTTTCTCTCTCAAAACATTATGATTTAATTATTTTTATTAAAGCAGTAAGGTCTGCTAACGTAAACCAAATGTTTATAAAAAAGGGAAAAATTGAAAAATTTAATGGTTCAGACAGGATTCGAACTTGCGTTTCCAACGGCTTTCCGGGCCAACACGGGCGTCCTTGTAATTTTTCAATTTTTCGCTTCATTGTAAACACATTATGATTTCTTGCGCACCTCCATTGCCATAAAGGGCCTTTATGAGCAGATACAACAAATACAAGTATGGTTAATTACAAGTTAACTTAATTGCCGCAGCGCACTTGTTAAAATAACCTTTAATATAATTTAATTAAAATCAAAATACGACAGTCTCAAAATAATCGTCTCTTTCTATTAACATCAATCAATTTGAGAAAACTTTTTGCCGCCTCTCTATCTATTTGGATCAGGTTTACAGACCCAATACATTTTAGTGTTACACTACTCGAGAATTTCCGAAACCGTCATAGCAAAATTTACAGGAACTGCAAACCCTATATTTGGATCACTACTTAATTAGTGTAGAAACAGTAAAACTGAAAATTGCGCGCGTATACTTCTTCCAAGTTTATTCTTTCAATTCGTAGCTATCCAACCAACGCACGTTTAAACAAGCCCAAAGCGAACTCAGCTTCAGTATAACTTAATTATGTAGCGTCCAACAGCGAGTAAATTGTGCTTATTTATTTGTGGAAGCAGTCCACGAATCCGAAGTAGACTTTGACCCAAATTCTCAAAATTGTGTAGTAATGGCTAATTCGGATGAAACGGACGCTAAACTAACTGTAGGAATATTTAAAATGTAGTCCACTAGTGAAAATTAGAATACCTGTAAGCGTGAGCTTTTGCTCCTATTACATACACTGTTTTGAAAAAAAGTGCTCCACCTAGTTTCTCGGAACAGAGAGCTAGTTAATTTTTCGTCGCTTGAGTATTTTTTAACATTCATAGGTAGATTGCTCACATGCTCAAATAACAATAAAATAACTTTGACTCTGTGTAAACGACCACTAGTAAATACTGCACGGCATATATTTGTGGTATTTATCAAATAGTATTTAGTACCGTTATCGCATGACTATTTATCACAAAACGTAAAATTGGTCGTCAATATGCAGCTCGTGCAATTAGAATGAAACTTCACTTGGGTAAGTTCGTTTAGTTATTAATAGATTTCTAGTTCTATTTGACCAAATATCTAATACTTCTACACAACATTAGTCGTCATAGTTGTGAACAAGATTAAAACGATTGACATATTATCATTTATCGTGCGATACACGCAAGCATCAGTCCCGTGAACTATTTCCGTAAAATCAATATACGATTTAAAAGTAGAAAAAACCGGCCATAGTTTATGTATGTTTACATAATATTTCAGCTCGGCGCTCTGCATGCTTTCCGGAAATTCCGAATTTTTAAGCCCTTAGCTCGGTTTTAAAATCAGGTTAAGATTATTTGGTGTTCTACTTCGTTTATAAAACCCCTCATTAGTGAAATAGATGTGTTGACGTACTATTTAAGTAGAAAAATAGACAAATGTACACATAAATAACTCAGTTGAAGTAGAGCAAAGGAATAGTGTATATATATATCTTATTGAAATTCAGTAACTGTCTAATAAATGCCTCCAAGAGCCAGTTACGGACAAGCAAAGTAATAAAATTCCCTGATGGCACTTCAATGTAAATTCCTTCTCAGCTGGGGTAACATATCCCTACGCGGCGAAAATGTTTCTGCTAAGTATCGCTTGGAATGGGAGCTATGATATTCATATATTACTATCGATTATTTGTCCTTAATTGTCTTAAATATCTAGTACACTTGAATACATATATAAATCTTTTGTCTGATTTAAACTTGCACGTGGGTACATTATCAGAACATAAACTAATGAGGGTGAGGCTAACGCTGCATCTCCATCACTGAAGTGGAGAAAATGTACCAAACACAGGCCACCAAACCAAACAAGCGAAGGGTAATGCGATACTAGCGCCACTTTTGTTATTTTTGTTATACCTTCATAATCTGATATTTTTTTAGAAATAGCTGAACTCTAGGAGCTAGCAAAACATCTTAAATATTTATTAAATCACTATATACAATTTGTGGTTACCTATCTGAAACACTAAAAACGATAATCCGAATTTTGTTTCGACAAAAACTATTCGACAAATATCATTTTAACTTTTTTTCATTTGTCCGAAAATTCAATACGATTGGGCATTAATTGTTTAGGTTTTTTATTCACTCGACTAATGACAGTACGTTTCCCTAAATCTCATTTGTCCGTAATATCAGTTTTCCGATGTAACGTTTCGGTTTATTAATTATTCGACTTTTTTTGTATGACTTTGGTTTCATTCGTCCGATGTAACGATTCGGTTTATTAACTACTCGACTGTTCTCAAGTGGACTGGTGGTTCTATTGTGGTCACAGTTCTAACCTAACCTAACCCAGCCAGGTCGGTTTTGGAGCTTTGCCGGCTGCTGCCGCGGCACGCTAGCTTCGCTCACTCGGCTCGCGCGCTGTTGTGGTCACAGTTCTAACCTAACCTAACCCAGCCAGGTCAGTTTTGGAGCTTTTCCGGCTGCTGCCGCGGCACGCTAGCTTCGCTCGCTCGGCTCGCGCGCTGTTGTGGTCACAGTTCTAACCTAACCTAACCCAGCCAGGTCGGTTTTGGTGCTTTGCCGGCTGCTGCCGCGGCACGTTAGCTTCGCTCGCTCGGCTCGCGCGCTGTTGTGGTCGCAGTTCTAACCTAACCCAGCCAGGTCGGTTTTGGAGCTTTGCCGGCTGCTGCCGCGGCACGCTAGCTTCGCTCACTCGGCTCGCGCGCTGTTGTGGTCACAGTTCTAACCTAACCTAACCCAGCCAGGTCGGTTTTGGAGCTTTGCCGGCTGCTGCCGCGGCACGCTAGCTTCGCTCGCTCGGCTCGCGCGCTGTTGTGGTCGCAGTTCGAACCTAACCCAACCCAGCCAGGTCGGTTTTGGAGCTTTGCCGGCTGCTGCCGCGGCACGCTAGGTTCACTCGCTCGGCTGGCGCGCTGTTGTGGTCGCAGTTCTTATGTAATGCCAAAAATATCACGTAAATGAAAAAATGGGTGTTAAACAAAAGGCACCTCAATTCAGAGGGCAAGTGAAAGGGGCGGGAAAAGTTAAAAGGTAAACTGAAAATTTGTTGAAATGTATGCAGTGCCAAAAGTATCATTGGGTAAACGAAAAATGGGCTAGGAAAAAAAAACGTAACAACTCATAGGGCAACTGAATGTGACGGGAAAAGTTTTTCGGACAAACGATACTTCTACTGAATGTGAAATGGTGAAAAGAAAAATGTACGAATCCTGTCATCGGACAAACGATAATAATTCGAATAGTTTGCGGACGAATGAAATTCGGTCAATAGTTTTTAGTGTTGAGATAGGTTACCACATTTTGTTCATTGTAGTTTACCCTACAAAACCTGTTCACGTCAAAAACGGCCGCAATAGTTTTAGGCAAGTTTTTAGAGACAACTAAAGAACAAGAAATTGTGTATAATGATTTAGTAAATACTAAAAGTGTTTTTCCATTTCCTCAAATACTGAAAATACTGGAAATTGATCCAGTTTAGAATATACAGTAAAAAATCGTAAGTGGCGCTAGTTTCGCATTACCCGTCGCCTTAAATCAGAGGAATGTGATTGAATCAGAGACATGATACTACCTAGACTGTGCGCCTTAAATTTTTGTTTAGCTAAAATGAGATCTATTTACTTACACTTACAGTAACGAAATATCGTTATAAGCGGTAGCTAGCTAAAAGCGGTCCTGGCGAGAGGGCTCCCGCCGGTAGTGTGTCCTTGTCTAACGTCTTGCCAGCTCAACTAATCATTGGGTTTGGTAGAAATGGTAGAAAATTATATATTTTTCTTTTTTAAGATTTACTAAAATTAACTATTCATAAACTTTGAAACGTGTTGAAAAGTACTTAATGATTTCCACAGTTAACAATTATTATTATTAACAATGAATTCGTTGTATTTTAAAAATAATTCATTATACCTACTGAGTAAAAGTAGTACTTAAATGTTTGGTCCTGGTAATACTGGGTTACTAATGTGTTGCACAAAATTTATTGGCATATTTTCGTTTCGCACAGCAACCATTGGCACAATCATCATTTCGCACAATTGCTTTTTGCCTAAATTTCTTGGCATACTATAACTTCGCACATGTTTCTTTGGCAGAATAGTACATTGGCATAATATCGATTAGAACAATACTCCTATGGTCGAATAATTGTGTCGCCGAAATTTATATGGCATAATATTCCGTTTGCATCCTTAAGGGTAATTATGTTATAGTAATGATGTAGAAAGCATTAATTGCTCATAAATGATTAATAGTAGGAGCTCATGCTTAGTTGTGGGTGGGTACCACAATAATATTTTTATTGATGTGTCACAATATTTCTATTCAATATTTCCTAGATGTTGTTTACGTTTAACTGTATTATGTCTTGTCGTTAATAATACGCTAGTAAAATGGAGATAACTACGCTAATAAAGGAAAGTGTTTTAAGAGTGTTTAAATCAACAAGAGGTGCATTCAAGTTGGAAATGGACGGATTTGTGTATGAGAAAAGTAATGTGAAAGAGAAGAAATTCTAAGAAGTTCTGTGTTTTTTTAACTGTCTTACTCCATCAGTTTTCTGGTAGCGTTTCGGTTTTGTGGGGGACGCAGTTTCAACCTAACCTAACCTAGTTTTCTGGCAGCGATTCGTTTCTGTGAGGCACGCAGTCAAGTTCGTAAGCCAAGTCGAACCTGCGCGGCTCGCTTGCTTCGCTCACTCGTTAGGGTCGTGGTTCAACCTAACACTCCTCCTCGCTTCGCTCGTCGTCGTACCTAACCTAATCCAAGTCGGATCTGCCTTAAGGTGAAATTGGTAATGTTAGGAATCGTAAGCCAAGTCAGACCTGCGCGGCTCGCTCGCTTCGCTCGCTCGTTAGGGTCGCAGTTCAACCTAACACTCCTCCTCGCTTCGCTCGTCGTCGTACCTAACCTAAGCCAAGTCGGATCTGCCTTAAGGTGAAATTGGTAATGTTAAGAATCGTAAGCCAAGTCGGACCTGCGCGGCTCGCTCGCTTCGCTCGCTCGTTAGGGTCGCAGTTCAACCTAACACTCCTCCTCGCTTCGCTCGTCGTCGTACCTAACCTAAGCCAAGTCGGATCTGCCTTAAGGTGAAATTGGTAATGTTAGGAATCGTAGGCCAAGTCGGACCTGCGCGGCTCGCTCGCTTCGCTCGCTCGTTAGGGTCGCAGTTCAACCTAACACTCCTCCTCGCTTCGCTCGTCGTCGTACCTAACCTAAGCCAAGTCGGACCTGCCTTACTTACCTGCCTTACCTTGGTTTCTGTGAGGGACGCAGTTTCAACCTAACCTAACCTAATTTTCTGGCACGATTCGGTTCTGTGGGTAGGTATGCTATGGTACAATTATGCCGAAATAAATTCGGCGTCACTTATATTGTGCTATATAAAATTCTGCGAAATAAAAGTTGGCGATATTAGTATTCTGCTATTCAAAATTGTGCCAAATGAATACTATGCGACATAACAATTGTGGTAAGTATATAATTATGCGATAGTATCATTCGGCTAAAAAATATTGTGCGAAAACGGTTATGCGAAATGTATTTTGGACAATAGAGATTGTGCAAGATAAGGGGTACCAGGTAAGACTAAATGCAAGATGGTGGTTTGCTCTCTTGGTTGTTCGGTTGATTCTCGTGCTTCAAATTTCCGAATGTGTAAATTTTTTAATTAAACCTGTTTGTTTTTCATGAAAAATGGTGAATTCATGTTGTGTGACAGGGTGCAACAATGAGTCTTATCCCGGTAGCCGCTTTTCTTTTCACGGGTCACCTCATTAGACAGAGACACACTACCAGCGGAAGCCCTCTCGCGCGGACCGGTTTTTGCGCCATAGTGCACAGTCTAGGTATTAGTATCATGTCTCTGGATTGAATACATTTAACACAGCTCTGCTCCGCTGTAGTGGACAGGCACCGCGGATGAATTTTCGCGTATTAATTATATTTATTTATTTGTTTAATCAGTCATAAATTATGCAACATAACAGTTTGTTAAATCATTACATGGACTCTTATTTAGGACCTATAATATATGTAACTAACTTACAACTACAATCTCTCTCTCCCTCTCTCTCGCTCCCTTTCTCTCTCCCCCTCTCTCTCCCTTCCTCCCTCTCCCCACACAGCACATTAATGCTCAAAAATCCCCAATTGATAATTTACGAAAAAACAGCTATTATCGAAGCACTTCGACTGTTTGCAGTCAATTATTGAAGATTACTGGGGCCGGTCGTGAATTCTAATTAATTGGATATACGGAGAAAAGATGGCGACATTTCAATGGGAGTCGGGGGCAATTGTTAGAAAATTCCGGCGTCTGCTGCTATCGACAATGGTGTCTTTATGAATGGAGACATTATAATAAAAGTTTACGTGTAATACTAGTTGCGCCCTGTGGCGTTACCAGCTCATCCCATAGGAACCCTTTTTCGGATTTCCATTAATGGCTTTGATTTGTTTGTTGCAGACCAGACAAATGCTCGGCTATATTATACAATCAAACATCGCTAAAATGATTAAAAAAACCCAACACCTAGATGAAGCTGGCAATATCCTACAAACGACTAAATAAACTAATCACCGTGGAAACAAATAAGGAGGTTTTAATGGGAGGTAATTAGATAATTAAGACCAGTGTAAGTTGCCGCATCTTAGGTACAGACACCCAAAATAAATACAACATTAAACTTATAACACCCCGTTTGCGTTGTTTTTACACGCGATATTCTAAGGCTAATTAGAGGATTTGCTATAAACCGTTTCGCTATAAAACTGAATAATCTGTTATTAAAAGGATTCAAAACCTACGCAAAAATGAGTTCTTTGTTATTCAAAATTATTATACGCAAATAGAGCACGCCGAGTGATTATTTACTTCAATAATATATCTGTACCTCTACAATGTTAGCTACGTCACTGGAGCCAAATTGGATAAGTATTTCTAAATGACGTTTAGCCGAAATAGTGCTGTCCTATATCTGGTTCACACAACTTTTTTTGTTGCTCGTTCGTTTTCATGGTGACGTCCCCTGGGTCACTCTAAAACTACGATTTCGAGAGTTATATTTACTAAAAACGTTGTACTTGCTACAGTCATAAGCCCATTCTTATGTAAGCGATATCTTGACCACACAAATAATTAAAATTTACAACACTTTTCTAAGATATTTAATCACTATTAATGTCCCCTGGGTCTTGAGATATAATAACAATAAGAAAAGTTGATTCCTCTACCTCTACTTCTCAATGTCATTAAATGCAGCTTTAACATCGTGAAATATATATAGTGTTAGGCATCTTTTAGGTTAAGAGTGCGGGTACGACGTTTGACAGTATGAGAAGGGTGGTGGAAGCGGTGGAAGGGCTCTCGTTCTTCTTTGGCTGTCAACCGTCGTACGAGGTAGACGTAGGATTGTGTGCTCACGATATAGCTTAGCTTTGTTATTGATTTCTTGTTATATTTGTTAGTTTTCTTACGATCTGTAATTATGTATGTTTGTTAAATTGAGTGTCTGTTATATTTCTTGAGAGTGATATTAAATTGAATTTTTAAAAACCTAAATCGGCTTCTGATTCCTAAAATCAGTAGTTGGGATAAAGAAAACATTCCCACTTTTAACTGGAACATTTCTTAGTTACATATTTTGATCCTACTTGTGATAGTGTTTAAAAAGAAACATTAGCTTACCCTCTTTTGGTTGACATTTTCAAACTGTAATTTATTTGGCTTTTGTGACTATAATTTTTCGATAAATGGATAGGTCAAGTCGTTCACGTTCTCGTAATGAGCGAGTATCCGAATCTAACAATAGACGAGTACGTAACCGACATTCTTCCGGTCGACGGTCTCGAGACAGACGTTATAATAGCCGTTCGCGTGATCGGTCGCCACACACCCGGCGCTCGCGCAGTAGTTCTCGTAGTCATTATACGCCGCCTTATCAGCGCTCGCGAAACCGGCGCTCTCGTGATAGGCACTCCCGGGGCCGGTGCTCGCGTAGCCACTCGCGTACTCCATCACCGCCGTCTAAGCGTTCGCGTCGCCGCCGGTCGAGTTCGGATAGCCGTCGATCTCGCAGTGTTCGTTCACCAACAACGGCTCGTCGACATGCCAACCGCGAAGAGAAACGTCCGCGATCACCTTCTATTTCACTCACACGATCGTTAAATAGCTTAGAATCACGCTTGGAGGCTTTAGAAAAGCGCTCGCAAGCAACTATAGTAGCCGAGACCTCCCCGCAGCCAGTTACAAATCAAATCGTAGAAGCAATACAATCATTAAAGTCTGTGAGTACCAATCACTACTACGTGTCCAATTTTGATCCTAGCATTCACGATGTAGACTCGTGGTTTAGTGAAGTCGATAGGGCTAAACTCGTAAACAAATGGGATGATCGTGAATGTCTCTCGCGTATCGGGAATTGCTTGAAAGGTGACGCCAAATCGTGGCTCAATGAGTGGGTGTCTGTCGATCGTACGTGGACTAATTTTAAAACCGACTTTAAACCTCTATGTGTTAAAAAGATAGACTCTGCGGGTATTTTGTTTGAGGTTATGTCAACTAATTCAGATCAGTTTTGTACCTATGCTGATTATGCGCGTAAATCATTGCTACGGCTACGTGTATTAAAGGGTCTTAGCGATGATTTGACTACGGAGATAGTTCTGCGAGGTATAACCGACCCCCATATAAAAGCGACTGCAACAAATGCAAACTTAAAACCCGTTGATTTGGTAAATTACTTGTCCACCTTTTTGAAACCCTCTAAACAAGCAAATATAAATAACCGAACAGGCCGTCAATTTCACGTTAGACGTGATGGGAATGACAAATCACAGGGTTTTAAGAGGGCATTACATACGGCCAAGTGTTATAGTTGTGGTGAACCTGGCCATAGGCAATCGTCGTGTCCTAAGAAACCAAAGCACTCTTCTACAAGATCAGAACAGCCTCCAGCTGAAACTAAGACTAGTTCAAATGCTGGGACTTGTAGTTATTGTAAGAAGCCAGGCCATGATATTAAATCGTGTTTTGCCAAACAACGTGTTGATCAGCAACGTAGCACTAATAAAAAAGTTAACTTTTGCTCTGCTCCTTCGCATAAACGTAGTGACATTGTTGTAGGCGTTATTCAGGGCATCCCCGTAGACATATTAATTGACAGTGGCGCTATTGGAGTTTCGTTAATATCATCTTCCGTTGTAGATTATTTTTCGTGTGCTAGGAAGTCCACTAGTTGCCAAATAAAAGGGGTAGGTGAGTCGATAACTGAAGTTAATTCATACGTGACACTGACCATTGAATTAGAGGGTATTTCACTACAGGTAGACCTATTAGTAGTGCCTAGCGGATGTATGAACGCCCCTTTGATTATTGGTACCGATGTGCTGAATAGGGATGGTGTTATCTATATACGCACTAAAAATACTCAGCGCATCGTTCGCGACTCGAATCCGCTAACTGTGTCGACTGTGGAGTCAAATGCGCAGCCAGTAATTAAAACTCCATTGACCGGTGACGAGTTAACTAAATTAGAAACTATTTTAGAAGAGTATTCAGAACACATGATTTCTGGGACTGCCACATCAACTGTTAGCACTGGTAGCATGCGTATTCAACTCAACAGCGACGTGCCCGTGTGTTATCGCCCCTATAAGATGTCACACAGCGAAAAACTAAAAGTCCGCGATATAATTCAAGACTTAATGACTAAAGGTATTGTCCGCGAGTCGGAATCACCTTATGCCAGCCCTGTTTTATTGGTCAAAAAGAAAGACGGGTCTGACCGTTTATGTGTAGATTTCCGTGCTCTTAATAGAATAACAGTCAAGGATAGGTACCCATTACCATTGATCGATGATCACATTGATCGACTAGGCAAATGTAAGTACTTTACGACGTTAGACATGGCCACGGGATTCCACCAAATCCGATTAGATGATAACTCTGTGCCACTCACCGGATTCGTGACGGCTGAAGGGCATTTTGAATATTTAAAAATGCCCTACGGCTTGGCCAATGCTCCTATAGTGTACCAGAGGATCATAAGTAACACGTTGCGCGAATTTATAGAGGCTGGAAAAGTTTTGGTGTATATAGACGACTGCCTAATCCTATCTGATACAATTGATGAGGGTCTCCATACCTTGAGAGAGGTACTTGGTACCTTGACCAAGGCAGGTTTCTCGATTAACCTAAAAAAATGCTCGTTTTTGTGCACCGAAATTGAGTACTTAGGACGTGTTATATCAAATGGGGAAGTACGACCTTCGCCTAGTAAGGTACAGGCATTAGTTAACTCTCACCCCCCAAAAGATGTAAAACAAGTGCGACAATTTCTTGGCTTAGCGGGTTATTTCCGTAAATACATTCAAAATTATTCAACTAGAACTGCATGTATAGCGCGTTTGACACGTAAGGACACGTTCAGTTTAGTTGGGGAGATGATCAAGAGCGTGTTAGACAAGAAATTATTTCGTGTCTCACAAGCGCACCCGTCTTAAAAATATTTGATCCTAGTTTACCTACTGAAGTGCACACCGATGCTAGCAGCCTCGGTTATGGTGCAGTTTTGATACAAATCCATCAGAATGATGTCAAACGCGTGGTCGCTTATTACAGCCAGGTGACCAAAGGTGCCGAGCCTAAATATCACTCATACGAGCTCGAGACCCTGGCTGTGGTAAGAGCACTACGACACTTTAGGCATTACTTAATCAGTTTGCACTTCACTGTGGTTACGGATTGTAACGCATTAAAAGCCACTCAAAATAAACGGGACCTATTACCGCGTGTGGCAAGATGGTGGGTCTACTTGCAAGATTTCAATTTTATAATCTCTTATCGCAAAGGCGCCATGTTGCCACATGCGGACTATTTAAGTCGCAATCCTAGTAACCCGGTTAGTAATATTGAAAGACCACGTAATTGGGCCCAGATTGCTCAAGCTGGGGATGAGGAGACTCGGAATTCAGGCTTTAGAACGCGGAGAGTTGGACTCCTCACGTTACTTTGTTCAAAACAACATTCTGTATTACCAGTACACTCATGTTGGAGAAGAGCCAAGGCTCCTATGCTACATTCCTAAGGGGCAGCGTTTAAGTCTTCTCCGGGTTTTTCATGATGAGCACAGTCACATTGGTGCCGATAAAACTTTAGAGCTCATACTGAGACATTTTTGGTTCCCTGGCCTTAGGGCATTTGTTAAAAAATACATACGCCATTGTATAACTTGCATTGCGCACAAACGAGTCCCTCGAGCACCCCTTCAGCCTATCAACTCCTGGCCTAAACCTGACGTCCCATTCGATACCTTGCATTTCGACGTTTTAGGCCCTTTGCCTGAGTCAAAAGGGTTCAAACATGTGATGATAGTCGTCGACGCTTTTACGAAGTACTGTCTACTTACACCTATCCGCCGACAAGATTGCGAGGAGCTGAAAAAGGTCTGTAAGACTGTTATTTCTCTGTTTGGTACACCTCGGTTAATAGTTTCCGATAGAGGCCGAATGTTTGAATCCTCTGGCTTCAAGTCCTGGATGCAAGTCCTGGGAATTGAGCTCCATTTCATTACTGCTGAGATGCATCATGCTAACGGCCAAGTTGAACGTTATGCTCGCACCGTTTTAAATATGCTCAGGGTTGAGGTGAATTACAAAAAACATGCCTGGGCTGATGAGTTATGGCAGCTTCAACTGATCCTCAACATAACTCAGCAGAAAACTACACAAACATCTGCTTTGAATCTGTTAGTTGGACACGAAAATACAACTCCAGCAATCCGGGTTCTAATAAGAGACGTCGCGTTGGGGCCTGCCTTAGCCAACCGAGAGTCAAGAAGGGAGATCGTCAGACAGAGGACGGCCGAATGTTTGTCTAGAAACCAGGCGGCGATGGAAGCCCGCACTAACAGAGACAGATGCAGCCCTCGTGTGTTTCAGGAAGGAGACGTTGTTTTCGTGATCAAGTATGCTCAGTCCAAGGGCAAGCTGGATCATGGAATGCGCGGCCCTTACCGTGTGGCTAGAGTCCTGCCTCACGGCCGCTATGAATTGAAGCTGCTGGCTGGGTCATACGGGAAAACGACATATGCTGCTGCTCAGTATATGGTACCTTGGATGGGTGAATGGACCCCCGAAGCATGTTCCGCCTTTTTTGAGGGTGAGTGATCCCCGAGATGATATACGCGGGAGTTTTGGATCCTTCTCCGTCGTTGTGGCCTACCGATGGGTGAGCCCACGACCTTTTTGTTAGTCGGTGTGGTGTCCAACTGTGGTGGTTCTACCGACCTCTCTGTCGTTGTGGTACTACCGACCTCTCTGTCGTTGTGGTACTACCGACCTCTCTGTCGTTGTGGTACCCTAATGGTGTACCTTCACACGACCTCTCAAACTGGTCGGCTTTGCAAACCGACCAGTCACCGTGTGAAGTGCGCACACGGTGTCCTTTATTATTATTTTTAAGCATGATATTTTTAATGATTTCATATTTATGTGAATGTACGGTGTTCTAGAGGACTGATGAACTTTATTGACAAGTTATTCAGCTTTATTTTGTAATACACTAACAACAAGTAAATAAATAAAAAAACAAGTTAATACTGTAGATCACAAACATTCACATGAAATCACTGTTTGGTAGTGGTATACTTAATTTTAACCTAACTCTAACCCAATATAACCAGCATGGGGCTAATGTTCATAGTGCATAGTAAAATGTTCTCATTGTGTTTTGTTCCATCAGAGGATGACCATGAGGATGATGACCCAGAGCAGACTCAATCAGAGCTTCCTTCGCGGCCAATCCAGCCAGAGCTTATATTGGCTGATGAGCCAATACCAGGGCCTTCAACGAGACCAGACGACGTGGAATCAGAATCGCTACATAACAACGACGTATCAGAAGTTGACGAACTAACCTGACGGGGACGTCAGGATGTCAGGAGAGGCCGTGTTAGGCATCTTTTAGGTTAAGAGTGCGGGTACGACGTTTGACAGTATGAGAAGGGTGGTGGAAGCGGTGGAAGGGCTCTCGTTCTTCTTTGGCTGTCAACCGTCGTACGAGGTAGACGTAGGATTGTGTGCTCACGATATAGCTTAGCTTTGTTATTGATTTCTTGTTATATTTGTTAGTTTTCTTACGATCTGTAATTATGTATGTTTGTTAAATTGAGTGTCTGTTATATTTCTTGAGAGTGATATTAAATTGAATTTTTAAAAACCTAAATCGGCTTCTGATTCCTAAAAATAGTCTATAGATGCATTGACGGACATCTTTAGTATACGTAAATATAACGGTGGTTCAAATAAAAATAACAAACAAAAGTCCGTCTCTCATGGTTAAATGTTCATCATAAGTTAACTGCAAAAATATTTTTTCAACTTATTTTTGACTGCACGCAATGAAAGCATGAAATAGCTATGTAGTAGAGTTGTTAGTCCGCTGTTTTCTAACATAATTGTGCGCATCGGGTTACAAGCATGAAATTTTTACCACAGATAGAGTGTTCCATTGTGATTATTTTCAGATGCGGAGGGAAGTCAGATTCGTCCCCTGTGACGCAGGAGAGCGGAGTGAATACGGCCAAGTATCCCTCTTTTCTTTCTTTATTGCTGGTCAGTTAAGTCTACCAGGACGTGTTTGGTATCGTTTCCGTGTAAAACAAATATCAGAAATTATTTTTTTATGTTAGTTTTGTATAGTTCTGTACAAAAATATGGGTGTAATGGCCGAAAAGGTAAAAATCACAACAAGTTTTTTTATTCAGTGAGGTAAATTAGTTAAATTTCGTGAACATTTTTAACTTATTATTATTATTTAAAAAAGCTCATTTAATCTGGTTTCTAAAAATATATGCATGTTGGGCACTTCTCATACAAACAGTAGCTTAAAATATATCTTTACGTCGGCGTAACCAACGTAAATCTCCGAACGCATCCTATTTCGCTTCATTAAATACATTAAATAATGATTATTAACATGCTTTTTCATATAATTTTTACTATATACGTCCTAGAAAAACAAATTAAATTAATGTAATTAAAACAAAATATTTTTTTGCTAATGTATCACGAGCACGCGGGCTAATCTCAACATCAACAATTTATTTATGTTACTGTTTATATGAAGAGTGCCCAATATGTATATATTTTTAGAAACTAGATTAAATTTTCTATTTTGCAATATTTTTCTTAGTTGTAAATATTCAGAAAATATAACTAATTTATCTCCCTGAATAAAAAAAACTTGTTGTGATTTTTACAATTTCGGAAATACAACTATATTTTTATACGGTACTATGAATAAATAACATGAAAAATGAATTGCTGATATCTGTTTTACACGAAAATGACACCACACAAGTCTTAGTAGCGTTATCTGATCAGTAATATAAAAAGAAAAAGAGGACTCCTTTGTCCTATTCACCCCGCTTTCCCGCCGCACAGGGGACGAATCTAACTTCCCTCCGGTAGAAATTTCGTGGTTGTATCCCGATGTACACAATTTCGCGACTTAGCAAAATGTACTAGAACACGCAGGCTAAGCTTAACATCAACATTTTTTTCAAGGTACTTTTTGTATCAGATGTGCCAAATATGTATACATTTTTAAAAACAAGATTAAATTTGCTGTTTAGTAATATTTTTTTAAATTGTAAATATTCAGGTTAGATAACTAATTTATCGTTCTGAATAAAAAAACTTGTTGTGATTTTTACCTTTTCGGCAATAAACCCAAATTTTTATATGAAACTATTCTTAAATAACATGAAAAATTAATAGCTGATATCTATTTTACACGAAAACGATGTGTGTTACTACTAGTAGAGTTGCTAAGCCGCGAAATTGTGCGCATCGGGTTACAAACATGAAATTTCTACCACACATAGAGCGTTCCACGGTGATTATTTTCAGATGTGGAGGGAAGTCAGATTCGTCCCCTGTGTGGTGGGAGAGCGGGGTGAAGAGGACCAAGTACTGCTCTTTTTCTTTTTTTATTACTGATCAGTTACGGCTATTAGGGCTTGTGCGACATCGTTTTCGTGTAAAACAGATTTTTCATGTTATTTAAGAATAGTTACATATAAAAATTTGGGTTTATTGCCGAAAAGTTAAATATCACGACAAGTTTTTTTTATTCAGAACGATAAATTAGTTATCTATCCTGAATATTTACAATTTCAAAAAATATTACTAAACAGCAAATTTAATCTTGTTTTTAAATATGTATACATATTAGGCACATCTGATACAAAAAGTACCTTGAAAAAAATGTTAATGTTAAGCTTATCCTGCGTGTTCTAGTACATTTTGCTAAGTCGCGAAATTGTGTACTTACATCGGGATACAACCACGAAATTTCTACCACAGATAGAGTATTCTTCGGTGTTTATTTTCAGATGTGGAGGGAAGTCAGATTCGTCCCCTGTACGGCGGGAAAGCGGGGTGAATAGGACAAAGGAGTCCTCTTTTTCTATTTATATTATTACTGATCAGATAACGCTACTAGGACTTGTGTGGTGTCGTTTTCGTGTAAGACAGATATCAGGAATTTATTTTTCATGTTACTTATTCATAGTACCATATAAAAATATGGTTGTATTTCCGAAATTGTAAAAATCACAACAAGTTTTTTTTATTCAGGGAGATAAATTATTTATATTCCCTTAATATTTTCAACTAACAAATATATTGCAAAATAGAAAATTTAATGTAGTTTCTAAAACTATATACATATTGGGCACTCTTCATACAAACAGTAACTTAAATAAATTGTTGATGTTGAGATTAGCCCGTGTGCTCGTGATAGGTACATTAGCAAAAACATATTTTGTTTTAATTACATTAATTTGTTTTTCTAGGACGTATATATAGTAAATATTATATGTAAAAGCATATTAATAATCATTATTTAATGTATTTAATGAAGCGAAATAGGATGCGTTTGGAGATTTACGTTGTTACGCCGACGTAAAGGTATATTTTAAGCTACTGTTTGTATGAGAAGTGCCCAACATGCATATATTTTTAGAAACAAGATTAAATGAGCTTTTTGAAATAGTTTGAAAATGTTCACGAAATTTAACTAATTTACCTCACTGATTAAAAAAACTTGTTGTGATTTTTACCTTTTCGGCCATACACCCATATTTTTATATAGAACTATACAAAAAAAACATAAAAAAATATTTCTGATATTTGTTTTACACGGAAACGATACCAAACACGTCCTGGTAGACTTAACTGACCAGCAATAAAGAAAGAAAAGAGGGATACTTGGCCGTATTCACTTCGCTCTCCTGCCTCACAGGGGACGAATCTGACTTCCGTCCACATCTGAAAAAAATCACCGTGGAACACTCTATCTGTGGTAGAAATTTCATGCTTGTAACCCGATGCGCACAATTATGTTAGAAAACAGCGGACTAATAACTCTACTATACCTAGAACTCGGGGTTAAGTGTTATTCACTTCAAAAAGTTGGTTGAAATTATCAATATGTATATTTTTTATTTGTAAAAGGAATGAGGCCTCTTAATACCTAGTACGTAATATAATGTTTAAATCGTAGAATAGTTTGTTATTTATTATATAACATAACCTAGCTTTCCAGTAAGCCTAACATTTTACTTAACTATATATTTCATGGTGAACATAATGTAAAACAATAACCATTTTTACACGATGATCTTAATTAAAATCTGTATCAAACATGAGTGGGAGAGGCTTTTACTGCAAAAGTCGGCTATTAAAACAAATAAATAATAAATACAATAAAATAAAAATACCAATATACTCGTACTATAAGGAAAATTTTTAACAAAAAAAAACAGTATGTAAGTAAAGAAAATATTGATGCATTTCGTATGAGATAAATACAGTTTTTTTTTTTAATATTATTATATTACCTACTTACCTAAAATAAAATAAAAAATCGATATATTTTCATAGCTGTGTTTAGCGAAATAAGTTGAGCTAGAAGCTTTTCCTGGAACTGAAATTGTTTTCATTACATTTTCTTTGAAACAATAAAACTTTTATCATTTTAACTTACTCATTCCTTATTTTAACGTACTGAAAGCATATTACGAAGTTTTATACAATCCGAAAATATCCTACGAAATAATATTATTAGCTTAATAAAAAATATTCCTCCAATGCAATGTTGTCAGACATCTTATTACATTCCTACGAAAATCGTCTTATGAATAAATAGAGACGCCCTCAATGTAGATTTTGCCGAATTCGGCTTTCAGCTGATTAAATTCACGAAGAACTTCCAAAATTATTCGGAAATCTGTCTTATAACACGATAAGTATAGGTAGGACCTTATATTGGTATTTGTATATTTATGTACAATCGGAGAATAAACAAGTTTGTCAACTTTGAACTTTATATGACGATGTTAAGGTTCAAAGTGACTAACCGTTTCATTCCGCGACTGTAAGTACTTTTTTGATGTATAGTTGCGAGTAAATTCAAGACCTAAACTAACCATATGGTTGACAGTTCAAAATGCCTTAAGGCATTAAGTCTGCCAGTTGTGCCATCTTATAAAGCACAATAAAGCTTGAAAACTATCACTCAATCATCACATTCCTCATAGAACGTCGCTCGTTTTTCAAATTTAGGATTAAAATATTTTACGTTCAAGAACTTTAATGTATTGCCTGTACGGCAAGGTATTTGCGTGCTGATTTTTCGTGCCAGCTACACATACATATATGTGTTCGGGTTAGACGCAGAGGAGAGAATTCATACATTATTCAGATAATTATATTTATGAAATATTGTAAAACTGGATGTTTTCATCTGGTGGTATTAGGAAGTAACCATAATTTGATCGATACGTGCCTAAATAGTGGTTAATTTAGTGAGTTTATGATATCCAAAATCTATTTTACTCAAACATACCTATAGATCCAATGAACCTGAAATAAATTATTTAATTTTTAATTTGTTTCAGCCTAATCAATCGAATACGCTGTGTCAAAAACTGTTTCCGAAACTTTATTACATCACTATTAAAAAGAAAACACGCACAAACCACCGGCGTCCTGTAATCAAAGCTATTTTGTAGCCTAATTTTACGATCCTTAATAATATGCGACCCTGACTCCAAGCATTATATATTATAACAGTGCATTATATATTATAACAGTTTCGCAATTATCTATATAATAAAATTGAAAATGCCAGAACGGGATAACGCACTAGGGAGGAAGCGAGATGGCGCCTTACAAAACTCGACGTTCTTTTAGATCACGTTTCTCCAATACGATGCACGTTACCGCAGAAAAAACTATTCAAATCTATTGTCTAAATATGAGAATGGAATAAGAGCGTAAAAAATACCGTTTTCACTACGTATTACCTTCACAATCGGCTAAAGAAATCTTCATAAAATTCTTCATTTCGCGACCGTCGACCATTTCCGGCGATACTCGGTTCTTCTCGCTCTTATGGCTCAGGTTCAAGTAGCCTAAAGTTTCTTTTCGCTATATGACTTAAGTTTAAGTAGCCAAAAATTTTGGCGTCATGTTGGTACGCCGTTATATCGAAGTTTTTTACTCGAAATGTAATGACTACGCACTTTGCTTGACGTATGTTGTTTTCTCTGTCAAACTAAATGTCATCGGCATTGTCATTGTCAGCGAATTTTCTGTGCAATAAGCAAAAAGTGTTATGAAAATGCCGAGAATTGAAAGTATTAAGTGATTATGTTATTAATTTGTATTTTGATTGATCGACCATCACGGTTTTATTCAGATTGACCACCACGGTTTCGGGAGATGGAGGAATGGCGATGGCATGTTTAATTTTTGTTAAATTTGAATTTAACAGATTATGTATTATTATAAACACAAGAAAAATATCCTTGCAAGGCAATGTACTCATTGTTCTGCACCTCGGTGCGTAGAATGCGATGCGATAATGTTGGGTTAGTAAGACCTCAGGGGTTGCGGTATAGGAAAGGTGGGCCAGTTTTGGGACTTAGAAAAATTTCGGTGTCGTGAAATTTATGTCAATATAACACCTCATTTTTATTAAAGTATCCTTTAAAACATCCTATAATAAGCATGTTTTGTTATGTAAACTTTTTCTCTCAGATCAATATTTACCGAGATATTGGGGTTTTTAAGGTAAAAATGCTGTCTGAAAATATGGTACATGGGTTGAAAACCGAAAACTGTAGGTTAGGTTAGGTTTGTTTTGTGACCATGTATAGCGGAGCGAGCGTAGCGAGCGGAGCGTCAAAATGCTTGCTTACATGACCCTCATAAATAGTCTACTATTATTACGTACCTACATCAAAATATGTTTATGCATTTGAACCCCAATATCTGGGTAAATATCGATCCGAGAGAAAAAGTTGAAAGAATAAAATATGCTTATTTTAGCGTAATCTACTAGATTCAATCTAATTTAAGCCCAAACCAACAAAAAAAAATTAGTCCTAAAATCGGTCCAGCTTTGCTATACTCTGACCCTTACTGCTTATTACTCGAGAAGATCTAGATTGTTCCCTATTTTCAGAGGATTCTTTTCCCACGGATTTGTCTGTTACTGAAGCGGCACTGCCTATTAATGGTTATTATTTTTACTTTTGTTTATTAAGCTTTGCTAGGCTTAGATTTGCTTTGAGTAACATTTGTACATGTATGTATTACTCTCCAGTCCATGTAAGTATACAAATATAAAATGTGTTGAATCCCTTTTGCTTATAATTAATTTTATTTCGGAAATACAAATATGAGGACTAAACGCAGTTTCCTTTTAAAAAGCTTTTATTTAACTTGCAATGACAGTTTCCTTTTTTCATTAAGTATATATAATAATAAAAAAAAAAATTACATGTTCAAGTGTTACAAATAGGAAGTACACATTTCATTTACGCGAGCGAAGCCGCGGGCACGTCTAGTATATTATAACAGTGACCTAGCTGCGACAAAGACGACAGATTTTGTGTAAAAACACTATTAAAATCTAATTTTATCCCGTTTAGCTGCCAGCTGGTGTCGATACGTACCTTCTATTTCTAAATTCATATATGCTACGATATCTGCCACGGAACGAGCGGTAACGGACTGTATGGCTCTGAGATTAAGACTTCAACAAGTTGGATAATAGTATGGTACACACGTGCCACGTTTCCTACAAAAATATACTACCACTATTCACTCACTTCGCGTAAGATAGATTTAAAAATTTGATGGGTATTCCGCCAACACATGTGCAGTTTTATTTTACTGCGTTTTATTTTTCTAGATTTATTGTGACATTTTGTATCTATCTATCTATCAGCCACAGAAGTCCACTCCTGAACATAGGCCTCTCCATGACTCGTCACAAAGTGCGGTCCCGTGCAGACTGCATCCATTGATTCCCGGCTATCCTCACGAGGTCATCCGTCCATCTAGGCGGGGGTCGATCCACGCTGCACTTTCCTATACGTGGTCGGCACTCCAGGACTTTGCTTTCCCAACGGCCGTCCTTTCTACTACCGCTACATGACTCCATTTTGTATATTATATTTTATTTACTGCCTTAATAATTCATTCCATATTAAATGTTTATTCAATATTCTTCATTTATGCTAACAGAGATAGACAAACGGACACAACGAAGTCATCTTCCCAAGGTTCTCTCTTTCCTTTTGAGGTACGGAACCCTAAAAAAACACATATGGAGTATCATTTTCCGAGTGTTAAAAAACAAGTGTATAATTAATTATATGCAATCACGTTACGTAAATCAAAATTAATATACTTTGGTATAAACGCCGAAAACTAAGATTGCACTTTCATATTTCATTTTATAATTGTATACGTAACTACGTACATATTGCACGATTTCAAGTAAGTATGTATATTGACAGTTTTCCAGCTAACAAGATCGCCACCGTCTAAGATCAGCAAGTCCCACAAATTGGCTCCCCGGAGACGGTAACACTCTCTTAACTCGACGACGTAAAATCACTGGCACAAGACAATCGAATTATGCCGCGAACGAGTGTTAGGAGCGAGTAAACAGTGAGCGGCAGGAATTGGAAGTAGTCAGGAAATCGGAGAAATCTCGCTAGTTGCGCGACAGCATCACCTGTCTTGTTTGCATGGGATTGAAAGGAAAGTGACAGGTAGTATTTGTCGCGTGACAGTTATGCTAGACGTATTGGATTAGGTAGCTGTAATTATTTTCAAGTCATTTATGTTTATTTACACCGATATTGTTACATTATAACAAATATTAGACCTAATAACCATGCAGCGGCGGCGGGACATGGAGGAGCAAATTGATGACGTTATTTTATAACATTACGTTATAATGATGACGTTATGGTAACCTCGCGCCCGCCAGCGCCGCCTACTCATTAATTCCTCCGCGGGAGTTGCTGGTAATACTGAGTACCTACTTCATATCTGCAAAGAAAATCTTTGATATCATGATGAATATGGGTAAAGATAAAGTAGTGTACGCAAATGTATGTAATTAGACCTTAAAACATGAGTGTGGTTTTACGAAACGAGCCAAAGGCGAGTTTCATAATAAGATCACACAAGTTTATGGCCACCCTTTTTAGGGTTCCGTAGCCAAATGGCAAAAAACGGAACCCTTATAGATTCGTCATGTCTGTCTGTCTGTCCGTCTGTCCGTCTGTCCGTCCGTATGTCACAGCCATTTTTTTCCGAAACTATAAGAGCTATACTGTTGAAACTTGGTAGGTAGATGTATTCTGTGAACCGCATTAAGATTTTGATGCAAAAATAAAAAAATAATAATAAATATTGGGGGCTCCCCATACTTAGAACTGAAACTCAAAATTTTTTTTTTCATCAAACACATACGTGTGGGGTATCTATGGATAGGTCTTCAAAAATGATATCGAGGTTTCTAAAACATTTTTTTTCTAAACCGAATAGTTTGCGTGACAGACGCTTCCAAAGTGGAAAAAAGTTGGTCCCCCCCCCTCTAACTTCTAAAATAAGAAAATGAAAAATCTAAAAAAAACATATGATGTACATTACTATAAAAACTACCAACGAAAATTGTTTTGAACGAGATCTAGTAAGTAGTTTTTTTTTAATACCTAACTTTGCAAGTTTGCACCTAATTTATATGGGGCGCTATACATACCAGGTGCAAACTTAACTTAAACACTTAGGGATGGAAAGTGTTTGTACGGAACCCTCGGTGCGCGAGTCCGACTTGCACTTGGCCGGTTTTTTATGTAACAGTGGTGGAAACTAATATTATTGCTCATTAAACGTACAACAGTACCAACCCTACCATATTATAATTTGAGACCAAATTGGCCTGTCTTCAGACGGCTGTTTGCTGTTACAACTTTGAATCTGTTTGAATGTAGCATTGTCCTTTTCCGGGTCCTTTTTCGACCCTTTTTCGAATTATATATCTATATAATAAAATTGAAAATGCCAGAACGGGATAACGCACTAGGGAGGAAGCGAGATGGCGCCTTACAAAGCTCGACGTTCTTTTAGATCACGTTTCTCCAATACGATGCACGTTACCGCAGAAAAAACTATTCAAATCTATTGTCTAAATATGAGAATGGAATAAGAGCGTAAAAAATACCGTTTTCACTACGTATTACCTTCACAATCGGCTAAAGAAATCTTCATAAAATTCTTCATTTCGCGACCGTCGTCCATTTCCGGCGATACTCGGTTCTTCTCGCTCTTATGGCTCAGGTTCAAGTAGCCTAAAGTTTCTTTTCGCTATATGACTTAAGTTTAAGTAGCCAAAAATTTTGGCGTCATGTTGGTACGCCGTTATATCGAAGTTTTTTACTCGAAATGTAATGACTACGCACTTTGCTTGACGTATGTTGTTTTCTCTGTCAAACTAAATGTCATCGGCATTGTCATTGTCAGCGAATTTAATTTTCTGTGCAATAAGCAAAAAGTGTTATGAAAATGCCGAGAATTGAAAGTATTAAGTGATTATGTTATTAATTTGTATTTTGATTGATCGACCATCACGGTTTTATTCAGATTGACCACCACGGTTTCGGGAGATGGAGGAATGGCGATAGCATGTTTAATTTTTGTTAAATTTGAATTTAACAGATTATGTATTATTATAAACACAAGAAAAATATCCTTGCAAGGCAATGTACTTATTGTTCTGCATCTCGGTGCGTAGAATGCGATGCGATAATGTTGGGTTAGTAAGACCTCAGCAGGGGTTGCGGTATAGGAAAGGTGGGCCAGTTTTGTGACTTAGAAAAATTTCGGTGTCGTGAAATTTATGTCAATATAACACCTCATTTTTATTAAAGTTTCCTTTAAAACATCCTATAATAAGCATGTTTTGTTCCTATAATAAACTTTTTCTCTCAGATCAATATTTACCGAGATATTGGGGTTTTTAAGGTAAAAATGCTGTCTGAAAATATGGTACATGGGTTGAAAACCGAAAACTGTAGGTTAGGTTAGGTTTGTTTTGTGACCATGTATAGCGGAGCGAGCGTAGCGAGCGGAGCGTCAAAATGCTTGCTTACATGACCCTCATAAATAGTCTACTATTATTACGTACCTACATCAAAATATGTTTATGCATTTGAACCCCAATATCTCGGTAAATATCGATCTGAGAGAAAAAGTTGAAAGAATAAAATATGTTTATTTTAGCGTAATCTACTAGATTCAATCTAATTTAAGCCCAAACCAACAAAAAAAATTAGTCCTAAAATCGGTCCAGCTTTGCTATACTCTGACCCTTACTGCTTATTTCTCGAGAAGATCTAGATTGTTCCCTATTTTCAGAGGATTCTTTTCCCACGGATTTGTCTGTTACTGAAGCGGCACTGCCTATTAATGGTTATTATTTTTACTTTTGTTTATTAAGCTTTGCTAGGCTTATTAGATTTGCTTTGAGTAACATTTGTACATGTATGTATTACTCTCCAGTCCATGTAAGTAAGTATACAAATATAAAATGTGTTGAATCCCTTTTGCTTATAATTAATTTTATTTCGGAAATACAAATATGAGGACTAAACGCAGTTTCCTTTTCAAAAGCTTTTATTTAACTTGCAATGACAGTTTCCTTTTTTCATTAAGTATATATAATAATAAAAAACAAATTACATGTTCAAGTGTTACAAATAGGAAGTACATATTTCATTTACCCGAGCGAAGCCGCGGGCACGTCTAGTATATATATATGTCGGAAACGTTCATGAGTATGGACGTTCAACGAAACTGGCGCGCCATTGGAAGGCGACAGTAGCGCCCCCTTGAACCTCCATAACTATGTCGGATAGCTCATCTAATGTGCACCACACCGCACCCGCGGCCATCTCGACCCTATCCCGACATATATATATTATATATATTATTTTTTGGAGTAGTAGGGCCTCGTGTAGGGTCCGTCCGGATTATTACTACCGTCTTGCCTGCTAACCCACCGCTAAACAGCAATGTTCGCATTGTTGTGTTCCGGTGTGGGGGTAAGATAGCCGGTGAAATTACTAGCATAGAGGCATTCTATCTTCGTCCTCCGGGTAGGCAAGCACTTGTGACACCTCTGGTGTTGCAGGTGTTTATGGGCGACGGTAATCGCTTTCCATCGGGCGATACGTTTGCTCGTTTGCCCCCTATGAAATGAAAAAAAAAAAATGGCTTTAATGCCAAACTATCTTATTTCAATGAATTAGTATATTGCAATTTCAACCTTGTGATTTAGAAAAGACATTAGACAAAAGAAGATTTTTGTTTGCGGTTTTTGGGTAATAACTGCCTCATCCCAAAGTGAGCTTCTACACGAGTGAATCAATCGCTTTATGTGTTTATGTTTCCAAGATAAGCTCTAAAGTGGAATTCGGACATTTCTAAAAATTTCAACTATAGTTATAGTGTTACGTTTCTATGATATCATCAAAAGACGCATTTGCCTCTATAGACGCAATTACCTCAGGTGACCTTAAGGTTGCCTGTCCACTGAAGCTGTGTAAAATGGACCAATAACATTCCTCATATTTAAATGCACAAAGGGGCTTTAACCTTCTCTAAAACGCAGCCTGATTGGTTCATTTTCTCCGCCTCGCTTCAGTGGACACGCAATCTTATCCAGTATACATAATTATTATTAAAACCTTGATGCACTATGAAAAATTTAACTTCTGAGGCCTTATTACTTTTATATATTGGTAATTTCAACTACCTTTTAAAGTGAATAATACTTTTTCCTGAGTTCTAAAAAGTTAAATAGCTATATAAAATGCTTTCTTTGCGCCCAGTCGAAACTAGTTTTCTCTATAAATTTTGACAATTTCGAGTAGTTTTTGAATCAAAAATTATCAATGAAAAATTCAAACTGTAGTTTTCAAATATACTTATAGCAATAAATCTCAATAGCCCTGTTCTGAGTAGAAAGATCATAGAGAAAAATGTCTAAAACAATCAGCATTTTTGAACGGATAAGGAGCCTTCAACCTACAACCATTAAAACAATTATATTAATCCCAAATGGATTACCACTTGGTCGGCATGTCATGTCGTTCCAAATTAATATTGTGTTTCTAAAATGAACATTGCATTTTCACCTGCCCATTGCAACTTTCAATTTGCGAAAACGCATATTCGTTATTTTCAGCCATTCGCAAGCGGATCTACCTAAATGATTTAATTTTCCATTACTCACATGTTTTTTTTTGTGATCCACTTTTAAAGGCTTATCCTGTTTGCGAAGGACTCTTTGTGTACAAAGGGCTAATTGAATATTGTTTTCAAATAGGCATATGAGTTTCATTTTTCATTTGTTTCATTGAATTATTCATAATCTATGAACATTTTCAATGACTACCGAGTTTGGGGTCTTTAGAATCGTCTCGGTGATCAATTGATGAATATCAGAGAAAAGTACAGTCGGAAAATTATTGACTTTATCAAAGTCTGTCCCCCAATTTTCTGTTTCGATTAAGGTATTTTTCGTATCTTTTCGATATTCTTGAGAACTGTCTATTTTTTCTACAAAACACATATAGGTAGATATAGTTCATATTCTGCCTTGAAGCAAAGCATGGACATTGGACAGTCAAGGGCTATTTTGTGTCCTTGGGAGAAACTAGTGAAAGTAAATTATGGAAATTAGAGCAAATGACAGGCTATTGCGGTCCATCGTGTAATCAAGTCTGGCCGTCCGCCAACCTTTGAGATTGGGCTAATTCTCGCCAAGCTGATTATAAAAAGCGTATGTATAGTATATTAGAAACATAGTTTAGTTAGGTCATTCTAGATTGGCAGAATTGCATTCGCTCTCCACATTAGAAAAAAATGCTGAATGCATTGTTTGATGAAACTAAACAGTAAATTATTGTTCTATAATTGTATAATTATAAAAACTGTTGAAATAGTTTTTTTTCTGTGTCCTATACTGCATTGGGCATTTAGCATTAGGCGCATTTACCCTGTTACTGCCTTATTGGGAGATTACTGTAGCAAACACTTGAGGCGCCTACTTCCCCTGATAGGTGACTCCGAAATTTCACCAACAGTGGAAACCACTTATATGACAATACTAGGAATCATTCAAATTTCAAAGCATACGAAATACATAAGCAAAAGTTTTACAACAATTCCCTCGCTTGCGAATATGAGAAGCGCGAAGTGCTAATTCAATACATTGCAAGCTCCGGTAAAAGACTTCATGTTTAGAAAGCTACGCCAGTTTCGTTGGTTCATGACACTCTTTACACAAACATGATATTCCACATCTTCTGTCCATTTTTTTTACGTTGACCCAAACAACACAGGTATAGTTTGAGTGCCAGATTTAATACGTACGTTTATTGACTTATACCAGCACATGTATAGTATAATGCTGACACGACTCGTGATCGCACATATGTAACACGGGCGTTTTCAATATGAGTGGCGTGACACATGGAAAACGATCCCGATAAGCCAATAACGCTCTGTCACCAGTCGCAAGCACGAAACACGCGAAAATGCGGATACAATTCAATGAATTACAAACTCGTGAGTAGATTCTTCTGTTTAGGCCGCCTATATCCTATTTGGTCATCATAGCTGTTCGCATAAACATATATTAGATGTTATATTCGCTCCGCGCGCCGCTGCCGTTTGAGATCGGTAAAATATTGTTTTAAGTCATTTGGTCTTTTATAACAATCCTGAGAAGTTAACTGTTTCTGTCAAAAATCCAAATCCAAATCTAAATCCTTTATTGGTAACACATGCAACTTGGTGTTACCAATAAAGGATTAAGATTTGGATTTGGATAAATAACAATTTTACAAATAACAGAAGGTTTTAACTTATATGATTATCACATTGTTTAAATCATTCATTGCTTTACTAAATTCATTGGATATTATATTTATTTGATACATGATAACTAGATGAAGAAGTCAATCGAATTCAGGTGAATGAATATAATGACAAACATTAAGTACATTAAGACTACTAATTTAATGGCATTCAATATCAACCTCATGATCCTTCATAAAATACTGTACGTAATAAACAGATCGATGTCACATCGGGATCCCCTTGGATCGCATAATGTTTTTTAGACTAATGCTGTTTCGCATAATTGATATAGCATAATTTGTTTTGGCATGATAGTACTTTCGCATAATAATATTTTGGCCTACTGGTTTTTTGGCATACTACGCTATTAGCATAATTTTAGTTGGACTAATTTGTATTGGCCGAATATACTTTACGCATACTATTGTTTGGGCTAATAATTATTTGGTATATCTCTCATTATCCATAATTTCAGTTGTCTAAATGAATGAAACTCAGTTACGTGGTTAACATGCATTTATTATTTTTGTATGTATATATTTCAAAACAAAATATTACGTTACGTGACGTTAGGTACAGTACACATTAGGTAGGTACAATGCGCTGCAGAATTGCATGGCCCATTTATGAATGAATTCATTCATAAATGGACCATGCATTTCTGCAGCCCATAGTACATTAGGTTAGGTTAGGTGAGCATGATAACCAGGCGCGAAGCGCCTAAGCAACGCGGAATAGGGGGTCTGCGAAGCGGACCTCCGTCGACCTCGCTTTAGTTCCTGAATAAAATATATACACACTATACTAACCTTCTCTCGTAGTGCAACTTTTAATAGGATAATAGCGCTATGCACTTTGATATGATGCCAATTGATTATTATGCCTATTTATGCTTATGCTTTTTGTTATTAGTCTTCATGACGGTTATGCTTTTTAGGGTTCCGTACCCAAAGGGTACAAACGGGACCCTATTACTGAGACTTCGCTGTCCGTCCGTCCGTCTGTCACCAGGCTGTATCTCAAGAACGGTGATAGCTAGACAGTTGAAATTTTCACAGATGATGTATTTCTATTGCCGCTATAACAACAAATACTAAAAATAAAATAAAATAAATATTTAAGGGGGGCTCCCATACAACAAACTTGTTATAGATTATATATATATATATATATATATTATATATATAGATATAGGTACGGAACCCTTCATGCGCGAGTCGGACTCGCACTTGCCCAATTTTTTTATTAATGTTATGCGTAAAAAATATGCGTAATGAGGCTTATGCACATCTTATTTTCGGCGAAAACCAATTATGCGTAACCATATTAGTATTAATGATTTTATGCCTTCCAATAGTAAACCTGTCACATCACATCAACCAAGCTGTTTGCTTTATTGGAGAAAATCAATATTGTAAATTTCATTAGAGCACCACAAAGAAGATCGAGTTACAAAGCCGTTTATTCCGCTACGGTGATGCGCGTCTACATTTTTAAGTAGACTCGCTTTTCTAGCGCGTATTCTAGCGTATAGAAAACCTTTCTCAATGCTTCTTTTGAAATAAGTACCAATATCGCGTCAACAACAGGGTGGAGTAAATCTTTATAGCAAGCCTATAATAATTATAACGGGCATAATATATATCTCGTATAGTGACGAGGTTTCGAGTTCCACATCTCTTTAGGTTAAATAAAATCCCTATTCCTCTCAGAAAGTAGATGTCTAAGAGAATGTATGTCACTGCCGCGCTTGGGGCAACCGCGCTCGGCAAATCTAAATGGCAAATACTTTATCTAATTAGCTACAAGGAAAGAAACACATTGTAAACTCCGCAACATACGAACATTTTCCAACCCTGCGATAGGTACTTGGTTTACAATGTTTGAGCTTGGTATTCTAGTAATTTCTGAGATAATTTGTATGAAACATACAAAATGAGCCATAGTGATACTACATGTTTTCCTATTATACCGTCGCTTATCAGCTATTGAGCTGTTTTCTCCGCTGAATCTGCGTGCGTTTCGCGGGAGGTGTCCGAGTTTGACCCGTCCGCCGAAGTGTGCAGGCCACTCTACTCTAAGCAAGATGTGCCAAACCTACGCATATATGCACTTAGACATACATATTATAATAATTCAACGTCACTACGCCCACTGAACAAACAGGGTTTGCAAGTCGTATTAGCGGCCACCGCAACTAGACCGTAGCCCATCGGGCTGTGTCATCAAATGTTTTCCTTCCTTGAATACGGAACCCTAAAAACAGACTACCAAGGGATCATTCGATCCAACGACAGTATAGGGAAATTAAACGACATTTAAGCCCCGATCTTTACACCCGCTGGCTTTATGTCAACGCGCCGGCACGTACACTGTTAAGTGATTAAACGATAAACCGTCCATAAATACGTCTTGCGCTAATATCTACAACGCTAACGCAATCTCGGCTAA
Organism: Apotomis capreana; assembly: GCA_947623375.1. Lineage (NCBI taxonomy): Eukaryota > Metazoa > Arthropoda > Insecta > Lepidoptera > Tortricidae > Apotomis > Apotomis capreana. Next base: position 19,334,674 of record OX392512.1, read on the forward strand.
TCCAGTAAAGTGTCGATGTAAATCAGTGTAAAGTATCGCAAAACCTTAGCCTTGCCAGGCGCGGCCCTAGAGACCGTTGAAATATATTGGTCTGTTGTGGTTTTCAATGGGTTTTCAATGTGGTTTCAATTAAGCAATTAAATAGGTAATTTATTTAGATTGCCGGTTGCTGTTGCCTCAAGCACGGTAGTCTTGGTCTTTTCCGATGTTTTCAATACGTGTCCGAAAGTAATTCGAACTTAATTATTCGAGCGGTCCCAAGTTAATATGTGTATTTGTGTATCTGTGTGTCTGTTTGTAGCATCATAGCTCCCAAACGGATGAACCAATTTGAGTGCGGTTTTATTTTATAGAAAGACTTTTCCGTCGAGATGGTTCTGATATATATTTTTTCTACTCCAGTACTTTTTTCTGTCATTAGTTACTAACTCTAATATAAAGACATAAACTATGAAAGTCTGTAAAAGTCTATACTGCCCAAAAAAACACTGCTAAACGATGTTATAATGTCGCCAAAAAAACATCACTTAGTACCACAGATTACAAGATAAACAGCTGCATTCACACAATTTGCAATTTTAAAAAAAACTTATTGTACTAAGGCATTGCTGCCAACTTAAAACAAATATTTATCTTCAGTGCATGGATGTTTAGTATAGTGAACGTATACCTTTATGTATAAGTTTATATTTTTTTGACAGATGTTTAGTATAGTGAACGTATACCTTTATGTATAAGTTCATATTTTTTTGACAGATGGACGTCAATAAAAATAAGTTGTTACGCCAAGCCTCAGCCAATCACAGCCAGCCAGCCAAGCCAGCCATGCCAGCCATTGACGAAGCGTGACGTGCCAGCCTTCCCCACCAGTAAACCTGCTAGCCGCTTACTTTTGGTGGGGGCGAGTCTATATAACGGCCGCGGAGCTCATTCGAGGTGTCTTTTTCCGAATGATCACTGGGACTTGGGAAACCTATGCCCAAATTTCGATTCATATATTATATCTCAATAAAAAAGTTACTGATTGATTGTTCTCACATTTTTTATTTATGCCACTTATTACATCTCAGAAGTGGGATGATAAAAAAAAATGAAGCGTAACCTCCCTGATACAGACACGGGACGCCTGGTTCGTCCACCTGGTTGGAACTCCTCATCAGCATCTAGCGAGGACATCCTGGGTACTCTAAAAGACCACGACGACGATGACTCTCCACCAGCTCGAAAGATTTTGAAACGATTATTAGAAGATGAAGTACAAAAGGCTGTGCGAGAACTCAATGAGGAGTTGCCCACGGCTGCGAAGACGAAAATACATCGTGCGGCGTCACTTATCCCGGAGTTTGATCCCGACAATGAAGAATGCACCGCTGTATCGGCGTGGCTAAAAAAAATTGATCAACTCGGCGAAATACACGGCTGGAATGACACTACCAAGGCATTCCATCTTCAAGAAAAACTAAGGGGCCAAGCGAGGCGATGGTATAACAGACTGGACGATTATAATTACTCATGGACAGATTGGAAGCAAATGTTAACGCGTGCTTTTCCCCGCCACCGCGACTATGGTAATATGTTGGACGAAATGATGGCCCGGAAGAAGCTGTCAACGGAATCTATGACGAAGTACTACCAAGACAAAGTTGCCATGTGCTTTCGTTGCAAACTGTCTGATTCTGCAACGGTATCCTGCATCATACGTGGCTTGCCACCATCATTGCAAGCCAACGCTAGAGCCTATCAGTGCGACAGGCCAGAAGACTTGTACGAAGGATTCCTTTGTGCGCTAGACGACTATCAGCCGCCATCTTTCAACGCGCGCCTGCCAAACAAAGATAGCGGTACTCGACAGTTACCCGACAAAAAGTCTACTACGATTAACCCGGACATAGACCCCTGTCCGCGCTGCAAAAAAACAGGTCATACACTTAGAAATTGCCCACAACCGGACACGAGAACTTGTTTCAAGTGTGGTAAGCAAGGCCATATTGCTCCACGTTGCACTGCGGCAACAGCTTCGACGCATAGACCGGCGGCACGAACGGAGGATAGCATCAAAGAGGTCAAGCTTTTACAAAACTACAACCAGACACATGAGAAAGTCGCCAAAATCAATGGAATATATGTAAAATCGTACCTAGATACTGGGAGTCAAGCTAACGTGCTTTCTATGCATGTTTGTAAACTGCTAAACCTCGACGTGACTCCAACAAATACTGTTCTCAAGGGATTCTCTGGAGATCACTTAGCCAGCCACGGAGAAGTAGCCTTCCAATTAGAAATTGACGGTATACTTATGCATTGCAAGGCTCATCTCACCGATGTCGACATGGGAACTATTAACCTTTTGGTTGGCCAACCTATCATAAACAGCGACGGTATGTCTTTGCTAGTCCGCAATGGCTTAGCCACTCTCAAACAAGAAGAGTTTACGAAAAACATGGACGTGGTTCAAGAACGGACGCGGTTCAAGGTCAAGACTACAAGTCAAGAATGCCTTCAACCTGGCTCGTCAATCATCAAGGTCAACATAGAAGACAACAGTGATGACAACGATGTGGTGACTAATGCACAACATTTTGAGTTGCGCGGTGTTTCCTACTCCATTCCGGCCACTATGCTGCGTGGCGCCACGGGATACATCAAAATCGTCAACACGGGCACACAAAACATCACCTGGCAGCAGGGCGAGGTGCTGACCAGGGCAGAAAGCTGTGACGCTTCGCCTGCATACGATGTTCAGGTTAGTAATCAAGCCAATTTCTCGTTGCCAATAGTGCCTATAGCCAATGCCAGCCAGCCTAATGTTGTATCTTCCGTGTTGCACACAAGCCTAGCTAGTATTAGCACCATCGGAGGTGTCGCTGTAAACGAGATAAAGGCGGGAAAATTAAATGAAAACGACCATAACCGATTAATAACTCTATTATCCAAATACAATGATTGCTTCGCAAGTAATACTAAGGAGCTAGGGTGTACAGATTTATTGCAAATGAAAATTCAATTAACCAATGAACAGTCCATATATCGTCAACCTTACCGTATGTCACATAGTGAGCAGGATATACTCAAATCTAAAGTCTCCGATTTATTAGACGCAGGCATAATCAGAGAATCCGAATCGAGTTTTGCTTCTCCGGTTATTCTCATAAAGAAGAAAAACGGTGACTATAGACTATGTGTAGATTATCGGGCACTTAACGCTATCACTGTAAAGGATAGATACCCTTTACCACACATCGATGACCAAATTTCCAAACTAGCAGGTAAACGCTTATTCACAACTTTAGATTTAGCCCAAGGTTATCATCAGGTTAAAATTTCTCCCGAAGACACACATAAAACAGCCTTCGTAACACCCCAAGCACATTACGAATACGTTCGGGTCCCATATGGCCTCGCCAATGCCCCATCCGTTTTTATGCGGTTAATGAATAAAATAGTAAATTCCTTAAAAATTGCACGGTTTTGAAATATTAGAGAGGGTACTCTGTAAACTCAGGTCCGAAAACTTAAAACTTAATATGAGTAAGTGTGCGTTCCTACAAGATAAAATCACCTACTTAGGACACGAAATCTCGAGTAACGGTATTCAGCCAGGTGAATCAAAATTAGCAGCGGTGTCAAGATTTCCCACTCCTAGAAACGTACATGAAATACGGCAATTCTTAGGATTGTGCAGTTATTTCCGTAAGTTCATTAGAAATTTTGCTGTTATAGCGCGCCCTTTATCGGACTTAACAAAGAAAAATGTTGCTTGGACTTGGGGTAGTGAACAGTGTAACAGTTTTCAACAGTTAAAACAGTGTTTGTGTACAAAACCTACATTAGCTCTGTACGATCCTGCTTTGCCTACGGAGATACATACAGACGCTTGTAAATCAGGTATTGCCGGTATATTATTGCAACAACAAACGGATGGCTCACTACGACCAGTAATGTATTTTAGTAGGGTAACTAGTAAAGATGAAAGTTTTTATCATAGTTATGAACTCGAGGCACTTGCGGTAGTTGAATCCTTAAGAAAATTTAGGGTATATGTAATAGGCAAACCTATCAAAGTAGTAACCGATTGCACTGCCGTTCGAGCGACCTTGACAAAGCGTGACCTCATTCCGCGCATTGCTAGGTGGTGGTTGACTATTCAAGACTTTGATTTGACAATAGAGTATAGGCCGGGCGATCGCATGAAACATGTAGATGCTCTTAGTAGGAACCCTGTGGACACTATGAACATTAACCGGCTTGAAGTGTCTGACTGGTTTTATACTGTCCAGTGCCAAGATGACAAATTAAAGCGAATTATTGACCAGCTTAAGGCAGGGACAGCGTCCACGGAGGTAACTAGGGACTATGTGTATTTAAATGATAGGTTATATCGGAGAACCTTAGCTGGAAATCGTCTTGTAGTGCCCTCATTAGCTAGGTGGAAAATAATTCAGATGCATCATGATGACATAGGACATGTAGGGTTACAGAAGTGCACAGACTTGATAAAAAAGGAATATTGGTTTCCCAAAATGACTCGTTTTATTCGAAAATATGTTAGTGCATGTTTACATTGTGCTTATGGTAAAGGTAATTATGGCAAGCGTGAGGGCAGGCTATTCCCCATACCTAAGCCGACTGAGCCAATGCGTATGGTCCATATCGACCATTTAGGGCCATTTTGCAAAACAAAGAAAGGTCATCAGTACATGTTAGTCCTGACAGATGCATTTTCCAAATTTGTTATTGCCGAACCTACTCGAACGGTGAACTCTGTGGAAACTGTTAGAGCTCTCAAAAAGATATTTAGTTTATTCGGGTACCCAGATAGGGTAGTGAGCGACCACGGGAAGGCATTTACTAGCAGACACTTTAAACAGTTCTCCAGTGATAAACAGTTTAAGCATATTTTAACTTCTATTGCATGCCCCCGATCTAATGGTCAGGTAGAGCGCACTAACCGCACGATACTCAATGCGTTACGAGCTGCCGATCCGAGTGAGGCAGCAAACAATTGGGCTAATTGTTTACCTGATGTTTTGTGGGGAATTAACAATACTTCTAATGCCACTACTACATATAAGCCTTACGATTTGATGTTTGCAAGGAGTTCTAGGCCTCGTTGTGATGTAGGCACTCAAGATCCTACGACTAAGCCGGTAGACGTTAGACGTAGGGAGGCTAGTGCAAAGATAAAGGGGGTCGCTGAAAAGATGAAGCTTAACTTTGACAAAAAGCGTAAACCTTGTCGTGTTTACAAAAAGGGGGACTTAGTTCTATGGACACAGGCCCCTACAAGTAGTGCATCTAGAGTGAATACTAAGCTTGACGATATTTATTCTGGACCTTACATCATAATTAAAGTTATTGGCAATGACAGATACAGGATTCGAAGTGTTAAAGGGGTAAGAGGCTATAAAGCGTTTACGGGTATGGTTTCAGCAGATACCTTGCGACCCTATACGAGCACGGTTCCTGTATCTGATAGTGCCAGCAGCTCTGATGAGCAACTTGGAACCGAAGATTTAATTGACTTGCTTGAAAGCTAACATATTTCTCCCCATTGCGGGAGCAATCATTGTTTCAGGACGGCCGAATGTTACGCCAAGCCTCAGCCAATCACAGCCAGCCAGCCAAGCCAGCCATGCCAGCCATTGACGAAGCGTGACGTGCCAGCCTTCCCCACCAGTAAACCTGCTAGCCGCTTACTTTTGGTGGGGGCGAGTCTATATAACGGCCGCGGAGCTCATTCGAGGTGTCTTTTTCCGAATGATCACTGGGACTTGGGAAACCTATGCCCAAATTTCGATTCATATATTATATCTCAATAAAAAAGTTACTGATTGATTGTTCTCACATTTTTTATTTATGCCACTTATTACAAAGTTTATCAGACTATTTCGAGCGGGAACATTCGTAATTATTTTCTTTGTTGTTTATTTGCATTTTATTTATGAAATGTCGAGTTGTAGAAAAAGTATTGTATGCAACGTTGTATAAGTAGGTCAAAAAACGCTCGTGGCATCTTTCTTACGATGTTGGCTACGCTCACATCGTAACCCATGCCACTCGCGTTTTTTGCCCCCTCTTATACAACGGTTGCATAAAATACTATATTGGAAATAAGAACAGAAGTTTCCAAGACAGTCAGCTTTAATTGGAACAAGTGACAAAGTTCTCGGCCAATATTGAAAGTAAGAATTCCAAATTTTGTATTTACGGTCTTTACGTCTCATGACGACCAGCTACTCTTGTTTCAGGGGTGTTTGACTTTGTTTATTTCGTAGAATTGCCAAGTGTAGTAGCTCCAAGCTAATTAGAAAAGTGTGTTATTTCGTCTGGTGCAGTTTTAATGCAATTCTGAAATCAACTCGATACAAAATTATTCGATATTAAAGTCGCAATCTCGGCTTAATCCATTAAAGTGTGGATGTAAATCTATGTAAAGTATGGCAACACCTCTGAATGCCGGGCGCAGCGCCACGGACGGCAGTTGTAAATTATTGCTATTAACGACGCGGTTGGCGCAGTGGCCATGCAGCAGCCTGCTGAGGCGACGGTCCTGGGTTCGAATCCCGGCAAGGGCAAATATTTGTGTGATGAAGTCGAATATTATGTTCCTAGGTTATGAATATTTTCTATTTATTATTGCGTGCAGTCGAAAATAAGATGAAAACCCCAATTTTCTGCGTGAATTTTGTCAATTTCGAGTAGTTTTTGAAACAAAAATTATGAATAAAAAATTCAAACTGTAGGTTCTAAGTAGTAACATTGATAATATGTTAAGAAAAATGTTTGATCATAGAGAAAAATGTCTAAATCAAGGACGACACGATGCAAGAATTTCTAATTACGGAGTTGTCCCTCTGATTTGCAGAAGTCAGTTATGTAAAGTGTCGCAACAACGACTCAACTTGCGAGCGCCTCCAAGGACGGCCATTCAAAACCTTAGAATAATAACGCCTAGAATGATAGTTTCAAACGGCCGAAGCGTCACACGTGAGGCATAAAATGGATTCATGTAGTTGTGAACAACTCGTATTTACACGTGCCGATACGCACACAAACACACCAATAATGTTGCTAGCGCAATCACATTCCCCAGAAATTGGCGGAATACTTTTGCCAGTGGTGTTTGGTTACTTTCAAAATTTTACTTGAATCTTTGACCTGTTGCTGAGTTCAAACATCATTAAATGCATTAACCAAAAGTTTTTTATTTATTATTTTAATTTAAAATGTCAGTTATGATGTAGGTATAGTCAAATCTGAATATGCAATAGAGCAAATCCTGAAACGGCCAAAAATTACTTTATGCTATCTGAAAACGATTCTAAATCACCGAAATTGACGTTTGAAGTTAATCCACCGGCGTAACAATATGATGTTGATCCAAAATCCACACAACTACTCTGACACAAAAAAAAAAGTGTGTGTGTCAGCTCCGACGCACGACTGGAGTTTACTCTTCAGGCCAGGCGCGCCCCACTTTTTTTTTTTACTTCTGTACTTCTGGGTTTATGAAAATCGTGGTGCGCGCACTCTCATATAAACCCATTATCTTGCATTTATGCGACAAAATTATCACGCGACTAAAATCGTGGTGCGCGCCTGGCCTTAAGAACGATTATAAAATATATACTCAATACTCAATACGTTTATTGCACATAATGATTAGTAAATAGTTTAAGTATCACATTATGTACCCTGTTGGGTAACAGGTATGTATCCGTTACAGGTATGTAACTTGGGCCTCCTTAATATTGCAAACAAGAACGAGAAGGTAGGCACTTACATAATATTAATATACGAGTATAATATACAGCAAAATTACAATATTTTTACAAGGAAAATTTACTTCCGATTCATTTTTAACAAATTGGAGAGATCATGAGTAGTAACTAAATAAGGAAGCGTGATGTAAAGCGCCCTCGAGCGGCTAGTTTAGTTACTACAGTCTGCAGTGCTACGGAAAAAAAACCGTATCTTACTATGAAATCCATACAAAGATACGACCTTTCTACCGTAGTATCGCAATACTTTTTTTTTTTTTGTATTAATTAAGGAGCTTTGATCATTTTTATGAACATACCAGCTCCAGCAGGCCTAATACACAACATCATTCATCTAAAAGACATAAATAAAAACATAAACCGTATAAACTTAAAAATAACATGTACACGAAAACAACTAAATTTGTATACTCTATTTACATAAAAAAAAACTGTATACAAATTTAGCCGATTCCGATAAGGGTTCCGCCAATATTGAATTGAACATTACATTCAAGAAAGATCTGGTATTAGACCTAGCCATTTACATTAGACAAAAACAAACGTACAAAATCACCTTCCTTAAAAAAAATCCTTAAATAAATCCAAAATCTCCTTAACAACAACTCCAAACAGCGTTTTGAACTTCTCCTAACAACTTTCGGTAGAAAACAAAATATCCTTCGTCTTCTCAACCAGCCTTTCAAAAGTAATACGTCTCTTCTTCTTGTCCTTATTTTGTCTTTGATCTTCCATATCAGCCCGCTCAATAGTAGGCTGATTGACCAATAGACACTCGGACCTCTTTACATCTGTTACTCTTTTTGACTTCCGCGGCTTACGAACCTCTTGTTGTGGCTCGCCCTCTAATCTGTACTGACTTACTGATCGCTGGCCCTCGGCCTGACAGACAGAATCTTCAGACTCTTTAGATTGTAACGGCTTCGACAAAACAGCATCTCTATATGAATTTCCAAAACTTAAGTCATTCTCAAAAACAGATGTCGCATCCTGACTACAAACATCCGTATCCTTTTTTTCCTTATTTTGCATATACCTACAACCAAAAAGCCCGTTTATATATACATCCCTCAGCAGACATAATCCTGCGAATTTCTTACTCCTTCACAAAAACCGGGCACGACTTATCTAAGGCCATATGGCTGCCTTTACAATTAATGCATCTAAAAGTCGTTTCGCAATTGGCATGCTCCCCGCCGCATTTCGGACAAGTAACTTTAGTAGTAGGACAAAACCTGCTCAGATGACCGAACTTCAACATATTGAACATTGGGTAACCGGGAAAGTGTACTGATTTACCTTAAATCGGCAACCGTAGGCATAAACATATGGCGGTAAAGAAGTTGCCTTAAAACACAGACGAATAGCTTCAGCCTTAACCCAACGCCCATCATGATCCAAACGGTTCAGTCTACATATTGACAAAATGTCTTCAGACCCTTCAATATTCTTTAAAAATTCGTCTTCCTCAACCTCCAACTCAACCTGCCTTATAATTCCATAAGTGCAGCATGCCATATTAGACCAATAAGAACGTCTCGTCTCATTGTTAAACTCCTGAGAAGCCAGAAGCTTCTCCGCATCATCCTTAGAGTTAACTGTATGCGAACTTTACGTGGACCCATAAACTTGACGGATAAAATTCCTTTTATACCCTTAAATTGCAGCAACTTTGCCAAACCAATCTGTTTCGGTAAATCTTCTTTTGACACTATATAAACTTCAAATAGCTTGTCAGGCACACCGTCCGGCTCCAGCTGCGTTTTGGCGGTTGCTAAAACCCGCAAGCGTTTAGGTTTCCTGCCTATTGTGATAAAACTATCACTACAACCACAGCTTTCGTCGCTCAGACCACAAGCACGCTTCACCGCTATATGCCGCACATCCGACATGGACTCAGCGTCCGATACAATAGCCGATTGACTCGGCCCTGCCTTATTATCAAACTCCACTTCAGATAGCCACGACGGAACTGCCCGCTGCCCACATTCTAAAAGTGACGTATCACTCACGACACCTCGACTTGACTCACTCATCGCAAAAACAGCGAAAAGGACTCTAAAACTGAATTAACTTATTAAATAAAATAAAATTTGATAAAATTTTCAACCGTCGCCTTTGACAACCAAACGTCAATCCTCGCAATACTTATATTTTTGGAACGTATCTGCCGTGCTAATTTAAAAAGTCGTATCTCAGTACCTATACGATCGGGGTTAAAATACGACTTCTTAATTTAGTAGGTTATGCGTTAAGCGTTATAGACTAAGCTCCCGATATAAAATGACCTTCACAGAGATGTTTATTTGATGAAATGTATTTTATATTTAGTTTAAAATGTCGATAAATATATTGCATATGGGTTGCCTAACAAATTTTAGTCCAGGGTATGTTTAGTTTAAAATTAAAAAAAAAAAATTTTACATTTCACCGATTTGATTATTAGATAAATTCATAATTAAATAATCTTTAATTTATTTAATTTCAATTCAACAATCAGACCTTTGCAAAATGCTAGTAGGTATAGATTTACCTGTTTATACCTGGCTACCCAATAGTTGTGACGGGAAAAGAATAGGCAACCTAACGTTTGCATAGGTATTCTATGGGCTTCATACTTTCGATTGGTATAGAATTTATCTAATATTAATCAAACCGGTGAAATGTTTAAAACAATTTTTTTTATTATTAATTAAACATACCCTGGACTAAAATTTGTTAGGCAACCCATATGCAATATAATTATTGACATATTAAATTAAATATAAAATACATTTCATCAAATAAACATCTCGGTGAAGGTTATTTTATATCGGGATCTTAGTCTATAACGCTTAACGCATAACCTGCTAAATTACGAAGTCGTATTTTTACCCCGATCGTATACTGAGATACGACTTTTTAAATTAGCACGGCAGATACGTTCGATTTTACACCCCATATTTTTCATCGGCTTATATATGAAAATCGATTCTTAAGGAGTAAACTCCAAGAAACTACACTGTCAAATAAAATTAAACATGATTTTACAACTGACTTTACTTTTATTTGCACAGTCGTCAACTCATCATCAAGACATTTGTAAGTAATCAGTATATTATCAGGACAGAATTATGGGTAAATAATTCCGTTACACGGGTAACACTACGTGGTCATGCCGCTTATAGAAGATATGAAATTTTGATTACTGTTTTACGTAAAAATACGAGTTAAAGAATAATATTTACGAGTGAAATGTTATCTTAGCATGTTTATCAGTTTTATCCGATGCATTGTGACACCCTATCCTTGCACAAATCGTCATAATAATTGAAAATGTGGGAGCTCTTTACACCTGTCATGCGTCCTTGCAACTGAGAAGCCGATCGGCGCTTTAAGCCATTTCTGGCTTACTTTTAGTGGCCTCACCGTTGCGCGGGAACTGGGTTTCTAGGCGTTATTATTCTAAGTTCAAAACATTGTTCAGAGGAGCGCGGAGTTTTCAATACGATTCTAAATGGAATTGCAGAAACCAGTTCTATTCTAACGCGAAACGTGCGTGAAGCCATGGACGCATACTATTGTTGGCAGTTAAAAAATAAAAGGTAGAGGGAATAAAAGACGTTTTTCGCGATGTTTTTACCAACTTTAAAAAAGAAGGTTCCCAGTTTGACCTGTTTGTATGTATGTTTGTCCGCGATTATAAAGTTGTTCATGTATTTGCGTCTGATAGTCACCACCTCCGTTAACTGAGCTGACGATGGAAAAGGGAAAAGGATGGCATGATGCAAGAATTTCTAATTACGGAGTTGTCCCTCTGATTTGAAGAAGCCAGTTATGTAAAGTGTCGCCTCAACTTGCGAGCGCCTCCAAGGACGGCCATTCAAAACATTGTTCAGAGGAGCGCGGAGTTTTCAATACGATTCTAAATGGAATTGCAGAAACCAGTTCTATTCTAACGCGAAAACGTGCGTGAAGCCATGGACGCATACTATTGTTAGCTGTTACGAAATAAAAGGTCGGGGGAATAAAATCGCGCGATTTTTGGCCTTGTAAGCTTTATAATGTTAAGCAATAAATCCTAATAAACTACAACTTAGAGGACGGCTGCGTCGTCACTTTCAGCCCTTCATTGCTCACTGTGTGCGAAGCCTGCGACGTTGTTTATGATCTTTGACCCGTAAGTTAACGTTAACAGCTACTTGAAGTTGGTGTAAATCAGTACCCATATCATGAGTTTACAGTGACCGTACCTACTCGTTAGCTTTGCGGGTACGATTTGTATGGAGAATTGTAGTTGTACAAAGTCACCGATAGGAGCGCTGCACTACTTACTCTCCATACATTTTATTTACGCTGTCGCTTTTTTAATTTTTATTTATTATATAAGCATTTCTATTTTTTTTTATTGTAAACATGAATGATCGTAGTTAAATTAATTTGACGTCTAAAATTTAATTATACTTTTATTAATTGTTAATTCAAATAGTGTGTATTATTTTATTATTGTATACCTACTCCAAATTGTTTCTAAATTCAAGAAATAAATAAGCGTTTTTTTTTTATTCATGTATATTTGTTTCGCGCAATAAATTTTCAATAAATAAAGAAAAACTATATGTAAGTTTGCGCCTGACATTTTTGGCGTCGCATATATGTAATTGAAGCACGCACCATTTCAACGCGACCGGATTGGCGAAGTGTCGATATACTAGGTATATCGTAAAGATATCGAGAGATATAATATAGAACTAGCTGCGCCGCGTGGTGTTACCCGCTCATGCCACGGGACCACTACATTTTTCGGGATAAAAAGTAGCCTATGTGTTAATCCAGGGTTTCAGCTACCTTCATACCAAAATTTATCAAAATTGGCCCAGCCGTTTGAGCGTGATGAAGTAACAAACATACACTTAGGGCCCGGGGACTGCCGAGTTATACTTATTTGTGTTAAAAATTGGTGCCGGTTTATAATTGAGCGTATGTTTTATGTTCCTAATGCAATAAATGTGCAATCCTTTTATAATCATAAAAAAAAACATAAAATATTATGATGAATAGGAATAATATAAATATAAGTAATATATATGTAATAATTGTAAAGTGATTGATTACCTAATTAACTTCAACGAAGATATTCCCGAGTTCCTTTTTAAACGATATTTGCCACATTTTGATTCATTATTGGTTTGTCTTACTGACACTTTGCTGAATAAAAATTTAATCTCTTGAAAAAAAATAGCCACAAATCACAATCATACATCCATTTGAATTGACAAGAGAATATTCAAGCAGTGAACGCATAGCAAATAAAAAACACATGTGAAGCTTTCAACACACCCGAGTGCCACTCGTATACCCCGATACTTCCGAACGATACACCGACGGCCTAACCTACTCGTAATAAAAACTCCAGTTTCAACGTTTCAATGCACAAGCTAACGCCATAACTCCGCGAACACATCAACAAAATATAACAAAGGAAAACTTGTACATCAAACAGCACTAAAACCCCCGGTATTTTTCCGTTTCACAGAAGGTTCTCGTCCTTTTAGCCCGTCGATTGCAGGGACAAGTAAGCCAGGGATCATGCGAGAAATGTTTCCATTCCGTGGGAATTAATTGTGATTTTCCCCTTGAGAGATGTCATTTTCTTAAAAATTTGTTTTTGTTCATGATAATGGACAGCGAAGTAATGATTCACGCACAGAACACACACCACGTCAGTTGACGGCGAATTTCGCCTTCGCAAAACTGCCACTCAATCTACAGCCGAACATTTCTCATACTAAGTTCTCATACTTTTATACCTTGTGCTGTTTTGACTAAGTAGAACTTTTTTGTATTAAGTAGTTTTGTTTGTGCCGCGGGATACAATTTTCAAAATTCAAATGTGTTAAATAAACACCTCTACTCTTTCCAGTATATCTGTAATTTTCTAAAATATATGTATATCTTTTTTTGTATTATAGCGTGTTAAAAGACGATCTCTTTTATATGAGGAAATAATGAGAACAAATAAAAAAAAGTATGAATCCGATTCACAAGCAACCGTGTGTACACCAAAATCGCGCGCCCGAAGAACGTTTTTTTTCTATCCTAGTACAATACAAACATGTACTCTATTATTATTTTTGTTATTCGTACATACAAAGATTTTTTTGAAATGAGAACCCCTTTTCCTTTTAAATCGGTTAAAAAACATAAACAAGACTTTTAACTACCGAAACAATTTCGTACAAAAAATGTGAAGTCGGCCTAAAGTTTTAATGTGTATTTCGCATCAAAAAGGGATTCCATTAAAGTTTCCCGAGTCGTTTCGTTGCAGGTAGCCCTTTCGGAGTTCCTGTTGTCCTTTTCAGTTGTAGCGATAGCGTCGACGAATCTTACAAAACTTGCCAACTTTTGATAAAAAATATGACTAGGTAGGTACCTACCTAAGATTGTTTTAGGATTCCTTGTACTAACAAGGAAACCTGATAATTTCGTCAAATATAATATTTTCTTCGGTTTCCGCGACTGTCACACATTTAAATAAAACAACAACGGATTATATCGCGTATATTAATTATTTGAGCCTCCCTGACGTTTCAGTACCTTTACAGATACCGTTGTCAAAGGTTGACTGAGAAAAACATAATTTTTCTCTGTCAAAGTTACATTTGTGCAAACTACCCATTTTATAAATATTAATTTCAAAATAAAGGTGTTCATACATGCCAGATGGGCCTAATGTGTAAAGACAGTTACACATGTGCCAGAAGGGCATTTATTATTTTATTGAAAATATCTACCAGCGGTTCACTATAAGGCTTACTGAGGAGAAAGAACCGCCAAAGAAAACTCCCAGATTGCCTTATTTATTACTATAAAATACTTTTAAACAAAAACTCTACATATACTACTTTTAACACTAATTTGTTTTACACCGTTCGAGGCCCAAGGTTTCCAGTCTTGTGTCTTGTGTGATATTTCAATAGTTATGGTAACGATTTAAGTTAGAAATAGGAGGTAGCCAATCAAATAGTGTTCTGGATCTGCCCGCTGATCAAGGAGATTTGATGAGGGTAGACGCAGGAGTGGGCCTTTTCATCTACCCGCCTGAGATATTATCAGTAAACAATATAAAACGAGTGGCGGTTAGGAGAAAGGGGTCATTCGCAATCTTGGTTCAAGCCCGGTTAGCGTGATTTGATTGTCACTGTACATTTAAGTAGCATAGCGTGTGATCTGTGAATTACGTTGTGAAGCATACATGTAATAAAAGTATTGTTAACCGAAGAAGTTGTGTTTAACTCGTCACAATTCGGAAGTGGAGTGGACAACGCCCAAATCGTGTGAGTACTAGTTATTTTATTGTTTTGGAAATAATTCTTACAATGCAGTTTTGTATGTGTAGTGTTAATATTATCGGTAAATCAATGGTAAATCATAATAAAAACGTGAGGAACATAATTTAAAATAAATCAGTAACCATTAATACTAGAACTACTAAATATTGGAAACGGAAAGACTTGCGTAATGTAAACAAGTTAAGAAAAATGCTCGGTACATATCAGTGATGAACAAGTATTTCATTTAAATTTCAGTTTTTCAAGTATGTTAACTACCTACCTTCTGGATTCGTATGTTACCTAATTACAGTGAAATATTGTTCGCATTACTATATTCAGTACTACATACCATGTACTATATTCATTTCTGGTGATATTTCTGAAAGTACTTAACTACCTATTTATGAATGAAGCTGCGATTTTTGATTGGGTTTTAATGTGATTTCGGGTACTTTTTTATTAAAGACTTTTGCTTGTAGAAAAAGTCATTCAGTAGATATTTTTGAGCCATGTAGGTGAGCTTATTTTTTAATGCAGAACAAATCATTTGTGTACTGACTGAGTTAATGAGTCATGTAGGTGGACTTATCTTTAAATATTTTTGGATACGTAACAAACGATTGAACTTTTACTTTCTCAGTTGACAAGCCATGTATGCGCGCTTCGACTAGTGATATTGACAAGCCATGTATGTGCGCTTCGACTAGTGATTTTGGCAAGCCACGTATGTGCGCTTCGACTAGTGATATTGACAAGCCATGTATGTGCGCTTCGACAAGTGATATTGACAAGCCATGTATGTGCGCTTCGACTAGTGATTTTGGCAAGCCACGTATGTGCGCTTCGACTAGTGATATTGGCAAGCCATGTATGTGCGCTTCGACTAGTGATATTGACAAGTCATGTATTTGCGCTTCGACTAGTGATATTGACAAGCCATGTATGTGCGCTTCGACTAGTGATTTTGGCAAGCCACGTATGTGCGCTTCGACTAGTGATATTGACAAGCCATGTATGTGCGCTTCGACTAGTGATATTGACAAGCCATGTATGTGCGCTTCGACTAGTGATATTGACAAGCCATGTATGTGCGCTTCGACTAGTGATATTGACAAGCCATGCATGTGCGCTTCGACTAGTGTTATTGACAAGCCATGTATGTGCGCTTCGACTAGTGATATTGACAAGCCATGTATGTGCGCTTAGACTAGTGATATTGACAAGCCGTGTATCTGCGCATCGACTAGTGATATTGGCATGCCATGTATGTGTGTTTGCCGTACTTGTGGTGTCAAACCATGTAGATTTGGTTTGACTAGTCTAGTAACTAAGCCGTATGTGTGCTGACCTGTTTTGATGTGTCAATCCACGAAGGTGCGCTTCGCCTACCAATTGAGTAGTGATTTTAAGCACATCTTGTCTGATTAAAAGTGTGGCAATGAGTACTAACTATTCAATATGAAGTTATGCTCCAACTAATTGTTTTAAGTCATGTA
Source organism: Apotomis capreana (assembly GCA_947623375.1). Classification (NCBI taxonomy): domain Eukaryota; kingdom Metazoa; phylum Arthropoda; class Insecta; order Lepidoptera; family Tortricidae; genus Apotomis; species Apotomis capreana. The sequence goes on from OX392512.1 coordinate 19,351,264, forward strand.
GGTATTTCACTGAGTAATTATTTCACGAGTTGATTATATTTAATCCGTGGAATTAAATGATTATGCGTAGGTACCTAGGTATGTAACTTAACTGAATCGAATAAAAACTGAAGCACATCTTTAATATTTTCCAATACGTCACGATAATTAGCAAAGTATCGAAAGTTTGAATACTTATTTACACGAATCTATCTTATATGTTGCATACCAGTTGTGATAGCTTATAGCGGAACGTGTGTACGGTGGATGAATAGGGTATAAAAAAAAGGAGTGGTGTAGATTCACAATATTGTGTATTAATCGATTTGAGTGAGGTTGTCCGATATTTATTTATTATTATTTATTTATTTATTAATAATGACAGATTATACAGCGCAATCAAATAATTTTCAGGGCAATATGGATCTCGATGATGAGATGCCTAAGACGCCAATGCTCCCAATGACCAGCAGATCGGCGAGGAGATCCGCCAGTATGCCACACCCTCGGAGAATATTGCAAACTCCCGCCATAGACCCGCCTGTACAGGAGGAACCTGAGAGTCGTCGGTCCGGTCGGCGACGGCGGCGGCGATCCCCGCTCTCTGACGACTCCTACGAAGAAAGGCCACGGAAGTCGCGGCGACGGTCAGTGGGGCTCACGGCAGACGACATAATCAAGATCTTCGCAACCATACAGAACCGATCGAGTAAGATCGCGCATTCTTCAATGACAAACCAGTTATTAAATGTTGTGCCGGAATTCGACCCTAATAACAAAACCCAAACTATTGATCGATGGTAAAGTCAATGAGTGTGCCAACATATATAATTGGGACGAAAAGCAAATTATTCACTATTCACTTCAAAAATTGGTCGGTTTAGCGAAGGTCTGGTACGAGTCTCTTCCATCAGTTAACTACACTTGGACCGAGTGGCAAAATAAAGTAGTCAAAGCCTTTCCGAGTGAAGTTAACTACGGGAAATTGTTGGAAGATATGTTAAACCGGGTCTCACGTCCCGACGAGAGTCTCAAAGATTACTTTTATGATAAACTTACCTTACTAAGTCGATGCGACATCGAGGGACGTAAGGCCGTGGACTGTATTGTGCATGGCATTACAAATAATTCTATTAGGAATGGGGCGCAGGCTCTAAAATGCCAGGAGCCAGAAGATATGCTCACCTACCTAGCCTCACAACAGCTCCAGGGTAGTAGTGAGTCTGCACAACATTCTTCTAACCACTTTCGAAATAGGGACAATAATACAAGTACATCCATTAGTAAAGGCAATAATGTATCAATTCAAGGCGAAGTTACCAGTGGCATAACTTGCTTCAACTGTCGTGAAAAGGGGCATTCATATACGAATTGTACAAAGCCACTAATTAAATGTAAAAGATGCGGTAGAATTGGACATGATTTTCCAGATTGTAGTCGAAAACCTCTTAATTCACACAGCAGTATGAATAGCAAGGAAATAAAGTCTTCAGAAAATTAAGGGCCTAATTCGGTATACGCCGATCACTGCAAATTAATGTAAGATTTATGACAATACATAGTTAATTTTAGTAATTTTGGTAATGATAAGACGTAGTTGTGTCTTGTATAATTTGTTCTAATTACGATGATGATAAAAATTGCAATTTTAGTTACGTTAGGAGACATTTAGGAACATGTAACAATAATTTACAACATGCCTACGTGCATGAGTTAGACATGCATTCTGCAACGTACTTGTTAAAATATTGAATTTTCATATTTTGTTTTTGACAAATACTTTATCATATATTCTTTGAGCTTATTTAGCGTTTATTAACTGGTATAACTGAAAGAACTACGAATGAAAAGACGATGGTATAAATAATTTAATCTGTACTGGCCGAATGTGATATTTTATTGTATTCGTGCACCGGAGGTTGCACGCAGTCGGATGGCCGAATGTGATATTTCAATAGTTATGGTAACGATTTAAGTTAGAAATAGGAGGTAGCCAATCAAAAAGTGTTCTGGATCTGCCCGCTGATCAAGGAGATTTGATGAGGGTAGACGCAGGAGTGGGCCTTTTCATCTACCCGCCTGAGATATTATCAGTAAATAATATAAAACGAGTGGCGGTTAGGAGAAAGGGGTCATTCGCAATCTTGGTTCAAGCCCGGTTAGCGTGATTTGATTGTCACTGTACATTTAAGTAGCATAGCGTGTGATCTGTGAATTACGTTGTGAAGCATACATGTAATAAAAGTATTGTTAACCGAAGAAGTTGTGTTTAACTCGTCACACTTGCTTGATCCTTGATAAGATGTACAACAGGATCCCAAGCCGGTGGTAATGACAAACCATCTTCTCTATTGAAATTGGGATATTTTTTGATTTCAATAGCCTCGCGCAACATTCTGGGAAAATATCGTTTCTCTCTGGCAAGGATTGAAGTGTTATCAAACTTAATTGAATGGTTTGGTTTGTCCATGACATGCTCGCAGACTGCAGACCAGGTCATGTGTGACATGTTTTTCTCAGTCAACCTTTGACAACGGTATCTGTAAAGGTACTGAAACGTCAGGGAGGCTCAAATAATTAATATACGCGATATAATCCGTTTAAATTGTTTTATTTAAATGTTCGTCAAATATGTCACATACATTCGTCATATATGTCCGTTCGCGACTGAGTTTAGAGACTGTTAATAGGTACTAGAAAGCTGTAATTTAGTATCGGTTTCACGGTGACAAAGTGGTAAGTAACCAAAATGGGATACCTTCACTTGGCCGAATTGTATTTGCCATAAATGACTTGCCGTAATTTTTTTATTTCATAAATCGTACTCTTAGGGATTTTTAAATAATATTCGTGTCGAAATCATAAGGTTAGGTTAGGATTGTTTTATAACAATACTGAAAAGTTTCAGCTTACCTAAAAAAAAATATTATGTATGAAAATCGGGCAAACGACGGTGAACCGTTTTTAGGGTTCCGTACCCAAAGGGTAAAAACGCGACCCTATTACTGAGACTTCGCTGTCCGTCCGTCCGTCCGTCCGTCTGTCACCAGGCTGTAGGTATCTCAAGAACGGTGATAGCTAGACAGTTAAAATTTTCACAGATGATGTGTTTCTACTGTCGCTATAACGACAAATACTAAAAATAAAATAAAATAAATATTTGAATTTTTTTATATATATTTATTTTATTCCATCGTCCCACGATACCCTACGCTATTGAAGAGGAGAAAAATATTCCCATTATTTTTTGACTAATTTAGGTAGATACCAGCCTGTTTTTTATTTGTTTCTGTTTCGTTTTATGTACCGTTGGTTGTTTATTGGGAAGGGAACCCTTCTGGAACAAAATTGTTGACAGAATTTTTGTGGCACATAATGGCAAAACGGTTAGGCGAATTTAAAAAAATGTTTGCTGGTTATAGAATACTTTTACCTGACTACAGTACAAAAGAGGGTTACGTGGACAAAGTCGCGGGCACATCCTAGTCTAATAAACTGTTAATAGCAATCAGGTCGCGTTGCCAAAAATATCATATTTATTAGTTCAACGGGCAGCCAATAATGCTGTCTGGGCGCCGGAATATGTCTTAATCACTGATTCCATAAAAATAATGGTGCTGGCGAAATGCGCCATTATTTTTACTGTTTATTTATGACGCGGGCTTGGCACTGAACAAAATTGATGTCAATTTTTTTGAACTCTGTATCGTAAATGAGTATTTTGAATCTAAGGACGTGCTGTCAAAGAAATACTGGTAAAATGACTTTGGATTGTTTTTTGACAGGGTTCCAGAATCCTAAACATCGTATGATTTGCGGATTCATTCGAATGACCAATGTCAACTACAATGACACGACCTAATACTATATTGTATACTATCATAACATTCTATATTTGTAGTGAAAATCGGTTTTCTAAGGAGAAATCTTAATACTGCGATGCAGCATGGCCTATGTTTTATGCGGGCATGCGGCTTCAGCTATTCAGCGCCATGAATAGCTGAAGCCGCTGTTGATAACGATCTGTAAACTATCATTGTGGAATGCAATAAATGATTGAGTATTGAGTATTGAAATGGCTGGACGAATTTCAACCAATTTATAGGCATAGCTCGTCATCAAAATATGGTTACAGGATACTTTTTACCCGACTAAGGACTAAAAAAGGATTGTAAAGTTACAAGCACCTTCTAGTAAACGTATATTTATGGATGACGTGCCCCTGCCGATTTTTCTAACAGAAATTCAAGACAACACTGCTCATCAAGTAATGCTCAATTTGAACAATGGTAACACATGTGGAGGAGTATTCTGTGATCTAACGAAAGCGTTCGACTGCGTCGATCACGGAATACTTCTCAACAAACTAGAGCACTATGGTGTCCGTGGCACAGCTTTAAATCTTTTTGAATCCTACCTGACTAATCGCACACAATACGTAGAAATTTCTAACGAAGAGAAAAATGCGTTTCGTTCCGAAGAAGGAATCATATACTACGGTGTACCGCAGGGCTCAGTACTAGGTCCTCTATTATTTCTAGTATTCATAAACGATCTACCTAGCTATCTTACTTGTGGTACACCGTACTTATATGCAGATGATACGAGCATTATTTTAAGTGGAAATACCAGGGAAGAATTTCATGTTAGGATTCAAAAATGTTGGGAGGAACTGGAGAGCTGGTTTGCTTTCAATGGACTCAAAATCAACTGCGACAAAAGTTTCTACATTATTTTCCGTCGAAGTTCCAAAAGCCCAGACTTTGAATGCAACATGCCCATAGAGAAATCTGATTGCATCCGATTTTTGGGAGTTGAACTTGACCCCTATCTGAGATGGCATAACCAAATAGAAGCAGTAAACAAAAAGTTGGCTAATGCGTGCTATACACTAAAAAGTCTCTCAAAGATAGCAGACACCAAAATATTAAAAACGGTTTACTGCTCTTATTTTGAGAGCATTGTTAGGTATTGCTTGGAAGTCTGGGGCAATGGTACTGGGATAAATTCTGTATTGCTTATGCAAAAGAAGGCTATGCGACTTATTGTGGGATCGAAAGATATACCCGTTACTCATAGAAATATGTTTGTAGAAAACAAAATTTTAACAATTACGTCACTATATCTATACCGCCTATCTATTAACGTGTTTAAGAATAAGGATAAATATTCGACTAATTCACAATTACATAACTTTAATCTAAGATATAAAAATAATTTAACTTTAAGCAAATCACACTATGCGCATTTTAACAATAGTTTTAATAATATTGCCATTAAGGTTTTTAATAAGCTAAATGATGACATCAAGGAATGTAGTAACATTAGAGCTTTTGATAAAAAAGTGAAAGATTATTTTATTAATAGACCATTCTACTCAATTGATGAATTTTTTGCTAATGCTCTGGACGAATAGAAAGTATTTTTGTAATCATAGTGTAAATATCGTTGTGAAATTGTTAGTATGTACCTATTTATAAATTGACTAATTGATTGTATTAAGTATGCTAAAACTGTATTTGCATGTACTTGTACGTAAAGCAAATAAAATATTTGTATTTGAATTTGAATTTGAATTTGAATCTCATTAAAAACCCTATAGATCTTTCCCCCACTCACTTTACTTTGTAATATCCTATTTCAGTTTCGTTTCCAATTTTATCGAACCGAATTATTATTCAAAATACACATGATGATAAAATCTAGCTGGAATCCAATTACCAATATACGAGTTTATTTGCTATATCTTATATGAAAAAATAGATGGATTGAAGTAAATAAGATAGGAAAGAGATGAGTTAGAGGGCGTATGGGACCGATAAATTGGTGGCAGGAAACAAGCGCCTTGGGCTGGGGAATAATAGTAAAAAAATGGAATGATACCTGAACAATTGTCCAAGTCACAGTACTTATGTTTACACCTACTATTATAAATGTTTTATCATCAAATTGTCGACACGCACTTAGTCGAATTTCACTTCAAAGTCAACGTTTCATGTATTTTCATTTCGTCGACAATTTCAGCTCGTGAAATGATCATGACAAGTTTAAATCGTGTATTTTTTACTTGTCTGATGATTTATTACATAGTTGTATTATGTCATGGAAAACGTTTTGTGGTTTATTGTTTCAAGTATTTTGAATTAACATACAAATTATCGTCGTGATACAAAACATACAAACAATTGTCAAATGTATCGAAGTTTTATTTCCCACTCGATATAGACCTCTGCGGCTCGCTCGCTTCGCTCGCTCGTTAGGGTCGCAGTTCAACCTAACACTCCTCCTCGCTTCGCACGTCGTCGTACCTAACCTAAGCCAAGTCGGACCGGCCTTAAGGTGAAATAGGTAATGTTAGGATTTTTCGACCACTCGATATCAAAATATTTTCTCTACACCAGTACTTTTTTCTGTCATTTATATAGTTACTAACTCTAATATAAAGACATAAATTATGAAAGTCTGTAAAAGTCTATACTCTATTGCCCAAAAAAACACTGCTAAATGATGTTATAATGTCGCCAAAAAAGCATCACTTAATTAGTACCACAGATTACAAGATAAACAGCTGCATTCACACAATTTGCAATTTAAAAAAAAACTTATTGTACTAAGGCATTGCAGCCAACTTAAAAAAAAGTTTTATCTTCAGTGCATGGGTGTTTAGTTTAGTGAACGTATACTTTTATGCATAAGTTCATATTTTTTGACAGATGTTTAGTATAGTGAACCTTTATGTATGAGTTCATATTTTGGACGTCAATAAAATAAAGTTTATCCAGACTATTTTTTTTTTTATTCCGAGCGGGAACAATTATTTTCTTTAAACCATGAATACAAAGATCAAAGCTTAAAGAAAAATTGAAAAAGGAGCTACCTGGTGGAAGGGACCGGGAATCGAACCCGGTACCTCTGGATTACCGGTCCAGCGCGTTAGCCACTTCGCTACCCTCGCTCCACGTAGACCTGACGAATTTTTCCTTATGCTTTGTGTGTCGATCTTTGCATTGTTTATTTGAAAGGTTTTTACACCTTAGCGACCTCTATGTGAATACGTTAATATTCTAAATAAAAATTGTGGTGTACCCACATTAAAAAAATGAGACATTACATGTTTCATAAATTTATAATTATTTTCTTTCTTTTTTATTTGCATTTTATTTATGAAATGTCGAGTCGAAGAAAAAATATAGTATGCAACGTTGTTTAAGTAGGTCAAAAAACGCTCGTGGCATCTTTCTTACGATGTTCGCTACACTCACATCGTAACCCATGCCGCTCCCGTTTTTTGCCCCCTCTTATACAACGGTTGCATAAAATACTATTGTAATGTTCTAATAAAATTTCGAACAAATGAAATTCGTTGTTTCGTTATTCTGCCATTTAAAATTGATACAAAATGAATAATTTGCCAAATAATATCCCCTGAACAGTTATTCTATAAAATAATAAAAATTTGAATGATCTGGTCATGAAATAAATTTACACCAAACAATCATTCACGAACTAAATGTTACTTGAAACGTTTTCGATGAAAAGTTTGTCGATAAAACAAAGGACACCCATTATAAATTGAAAATCATTTTTCTATGGAAAGGGTTCATTATCTTAACAACCCGATGCCGTTTTTATCTTCTCATCACGCTGAAACGGCTGGACGAATATTAACCTAATTTCGTACAAAGACAGTTTCCTACAGGATAATTAAGTATTAAATTACTTTTTACCCGTCTACGGTAAAGCTTTAATTTTACGCTAACAAACCTTCTCGTTGAGTATACAATAGCAGAACCGTGTACATAAACAATTCGAGTATTCATACCTCTCATTTCACAAATAGCTTTAGCGCAGCATTTTAGCATACTCCTTATACAGTCAGTCGTTACCACTCTTAGGCCGCTCGCCCATTGCGCCATATAGCACAGACACAGTTGCGATGCGGTCGCTAGCGGTGTGCCCTCGCCCACATACTACGATTCAATCGCGATGTAAACGCGATACCGTCGCGTTTTTGTCGCGATGCAAACACGTTACAGTCTTGATGCTAACGCTAAACCGTCGCGCTTCTGTCACGATGCCAACGCGATTCAGTAACGGCACAAAAATGCCTGCGATCGCTACAGTTGCAAGATGGATTTATGAATTGCCATAATAAATGTTTCTGTGCGAACGACTCCATTTTGCGCACGTGACGGACACCAGTAGGTACAGCACTCTCGACCTGTCTGTGTTGCACTGATGCTCGGTTCTCCACTACCGCGACACCATCCGTCCGTTCCTTACCCCATGTCGTCCGACACGGTCGGGCGTTTGCATCGATACAGTCGCGATGCTTTAGCGCGTTAGTAGCGTGTTAGCATCGCTTCTGTAGCGCGTTGGCATCGCTTCTGTAGCGCGTTGCAAATGCGACTAACGCGCGTTAGTAGCGATGCTGCATGTAACGCGTTACTTGCGATGTTGTCGCTACAAAAAGTCGCCGCGGGCGAGTGGCCTTAATGTTTCAGTAGCGTGCTATAGAACGTTAGCGTAATCTTCTAATTCACTAGTTCTAATATGAAACGGAATAAAGAAAGCTCTTGTAGTAGCGTAAGTATAAATACACGTTAGTCATATTGTACATACTCGATATTTTGATTCATATTAACGCGACCGCGACCTTGCTACTGCTAGTAATGAAAACTGGAACGATCAGTCGAGCGATAAAAACAAAACACAAAATGCTTGACCACATCGACGTAGCATGCTTCGTACATTAGTTAAAGAGGGCGTTTTCTATGTTGCAGAAGGTGGAGCATAAGAGAGCAAGGAAAGTAGAAAGAAATATTTATGCAACGTTAAAAATTCAAAAACAAACTCAAAAATAGGTAGTCAAATTAACGATGAATACTTGAATGAGACCCCAAATAGTATAATGCCAGGGCAAACCACGGCGCTCTTTTTCAGTTAAAATTTAAAAGTGAAAACGCTCAAGCTGCTCCGCTCTTCTCTTCTCCGCTTAGAGTGTTTCCGTTGTTGTGGAGTGAAGATTTCGAGCCTGTCATTGGTCAAGTCAGTCACTCCTCTTCACTCCGTTCAACACCACTCCGTGTACGTATTGCCATTGTCGCAGATTTCGAGCCGTGTGGTTGGTCAAGCCATGGTTCGCTCCTCTCCGCTTTTTTGGTTGCTTTTATCACGCGATAAATAAATGACAAAGCATCCGTCACGTTTTGTTAAAATGCAAGTATGAGTGATCCGCGTCAGTGGAAACGCGTTCTAAAGGTAATATATTGTTGGATTTGCTGGGTTTAGGTCTGATTGAATCGATAGATTACAATTACATACCTTCTACTAAAAGTTGCCGATGGATTTTCGAACCTGAGGTTACACTACTATTATTAATCTCTAATGCTGTCTGTATTACACTGATAAAATAAAAAATTGTTTAATATGCTAACTGAGGTCATTCGATCAAAATTCTGTGAGTCAAGCCGAAATTATTGTACAGGCTTTAACTATATTTTGTATTTGGGTAGTTTATACTATATAGTTAGTAGTTAGTAGTTATTAGGGTATGTTATGGAATTTCTTTTCTTGAAAAAAAAAACGGTCTATTTCTTTTTCTTTCCCACGTGGGTGAACTTAAACACTTCTAGTAATAAATAATACTCTCATTAGACTGAAAGAAATTGCCTGCTATTGACTGCTAATAATAAAAAACAAAGAACACGGTACAAGTTATTCCCGGTGCTTATCCTTCAAAAACTCTTCTGTATTCTAATAATTTTATAGTGAAATTAAATTAACCCCGTTTCCGAATAGTTCACGCTTTCTGAGATTATGCTTTAAGGTCATGCGAACTATTTAACCGATCACGCATTTATGGCCCAGGGGCCCAGCCAGTCTAGGGGGCCAGTCCCAGACGTAGGACTTGCAACATAATAATGTTCTCCTTATAGGGGAGGGGGCCCCAAATGCCAAGTGCCTAGGGGCCCTGGCCCTCTAAGTCTGGCCCTGCTAAAGCCAATCAAATTTGTATTCCATAACAACATCCAAACACACAGGGTATCCCTTTGCAATATGTACTGGCCTTTAGTGATGTTGTATTTGGGCCATCCATTTATATTCATCCCAAGTCCAGTTGTAAATCCCAAAGGCTCCGCGAGGCATCAGATTTTCTTAAGGTTTGTGATTCCAGGGACTCGGACCGTATATACATGCGGGTGTTTAGTAACATTGAGATACCATCGCGACTGGATTTACATTGATTTAGAAAATCACGTAATCTTTAAGAGAATACGTAGTATAATATGTTGCCACACACCTAGATCGTTATATAACTTCAGCAATAGGCTAGTTCAGTAATTTGCGAAGTTGTACAGAGCTACATTTACCTAGGATCCACTATCACAAACACTGGAAACTGTGATGATGAAATTAAAAGGCGATGTGCCGTAATACGATCAGCTGTGGAGAAGCTCACAAAAATTTGGAAAGATCGGCGAATAACCAAGAACACAAAGGTTCGACTCATGAGGTGCTTGGTATTTCCAATTTTCTTGTACGGAGCCGAAATATGGACGATCCATCAAAGAGACCGCAAAAGGATTGATGCACTTGAAATGTGGTCCTGGAGACGGTTGCTGAGGATAAAATGGACTGCTCGCCGGACTAATCTCTCTATCTTGAAAGAGCTTAAAGTCAAACAAAGACTTTCGTCGATTGTGCAAGTGCGAATCTTGAAAATGGTTGGACATATCATTCGCAGCGAAAAGTCGATGGAGCGTTTGGTAGTGCAGGGGAGCGTGGAAGGTCAACGTTCTCGCGGCCGATCTCCTACTAGATGGACGGATCTCATAAAGTCCACGACGAAACGTTCCCTTACGGAGTGTGCACGGAGTGCCACAAACAGAGAGAGATGGAGAAAAATCGCAAAAGCCGTCATTGATGTAGAAGAGGACAATCCATAACCACGACAACTCTGACAAGAGTGTACGACTAAGAAGAAGAAATAGGCTAGTAGCCTAAAAATTTACTAAACATAATTCAACATAAAATTACGTAGATATAGTCCTTAAAGTTCCACGTGTCGTCACGTCGTTCCACTAACTTTTTTTTAAACAGCTTTTTCTGGGTTATTGTTTGTTTGAATGACAAAATAAAAAATACGTGTCCGAAATTTTCTGACAAAATAGCTGGCGGATTGATTATACTAAAAAAAATCACTGGGAAAACTACTCAATTACCTTGTATCCTAATTGTTTTGCGGTACAAGTGGTATCGTTCAGCAGCATACCGGGACCATCTTCTTTTATAGAAAAACACTTCGCCGAATGCTTCACTTCGTAGAATTTTCATTTCATAGACATATTTTACCCTGGAAGTCATACATTTTTCAGAAATCTAGAAAAGCCAACCTATAGATTAGGTTAGGTTGGTTAGGTTAGGTTTGTGTTATAAGATAACATTCCAAAACATTTTATGATTTCAGAGAAATTTTTTTTTCGATGAAATTAAAATTCGTTGAAACGTTTTTCTATAAAACCAGGGTAAACCCAGCGTACGCCTATTCAGAAGTCGAGTAACTCGTGCTCTATACCGTCCATGAACGATTTCGAACCATGTAATATGTATGGCTCCGACCTCGGCAATGGACTGCTTACCGTTGCGCTACTAGGGTTGACACTGACACGTGTGTAAATAAATTATTTAAAGGAGCGTGTAATGTACCGCAAGCATGTAATGCCATGTCACTTTCATATTATTTCTTGCTATATTACAGGCGAAAACTAACAGTGAGGACCATACCCGGGGTTTACCGTGTACGATGATTTGACATTAGACCGACCGAGATGTAAATTAAAAACTAATATAAGGTCACATCACATGACAAGAAACTAACAATAGTAAAGTGGATTTATGCGCATAAAGGACGTAGGTAACTGTCTGAGCATGCGAATGCATTTTAATCAAGAAAAAGTATGTTTCACGGATAAGAATATATTACAATAGGTAATTTAAATTATTGATTATTCGATATTGCTAAGAAACGATCCCGTGGGCAAAAGCTGGTCTATTTTGTCAATGCCCAACGTTTATTGTATTTCATTTATTTCTGGCTCTAAATTTATTTAATAATTATCATTTTTATTCAAGAAAACAAAAACAAAATAAAGAGTATACCATACCAGGTGTTTCCTGTAATAGGAGCAATAAATTAAAATGTAGATTCTACTCTTCAAATTGAACAACAATAGTTTCAAGCGAAGAATCTATGTTTTAATTTATCGCTCCTATTACAGGAAACACCCGGTATGTACAAGTACATATATCCCCTAGGTCACTTCACTACCATTGGGTAGGGTCCCCTTAAGGCTGGCCGCATTACCTCGCTGGATGGAAATGCCTATAATATTATAATAATAATTAAATTCTTTATTCAGATAACCAGGGACCTAATTCGAGAATGCCGTTTGAGAGATCGCAAAACGCCAAAACTCTATTAGATAACAGTGATATCGCCTTTGAACTCTTATTAAAATACGATGAGGTTCAAGTGACCTATAAATAGTGATTGTCAAAAATGCTATTCATGCAAATGAATTTCTGTTTTGAACAAAACGTATCTAACTAATTTTATACCACACAGTTAAGTTAAAGTATATGCGCCTGTTATTTATGCCGTCACATACACAGGAAACTCAAATTAAGCGCGACCGGATTGACGAAGTTACGATGTTATAGGGATTTTGCCACTTGTCAAGTAGGGACACTTCAAAAGTGACGGATGGCGATAAAATGGAGAGACCTCCATCATCTCTAAAATTTGTCGAATTACGCCCCAGGATCCATAAGTGTTTTAGTACTATGCATCCTATGCGTTGGGCGAAGAACGAGCCAGCCCTACGGTCACCGGAGCACCGGATACGCTAATAGCTCAGCTTTTTGAAAAGCTTAGTTCCTTCCGGTCCGCACGGCCATAGGGTCGCCACGGCAAACGCCGCAAATACATAGCAAATAATAAAAAAAAATTAGCTACATAAAATATTGTTTAAAATAGCGTAGACACATTGGACGTGCAGTCATTGTATGATTGGTTTTATTCTATTAAAGTGGTACCTATTATGATATTAAATCTTACCATCATATCTCATATCAGGCCCCCGAAAGTTCGTCACAACGATAAGTCGTGCACCGCCCTCATTCCACGACTTCATTGAAAATATATATTTCTCCCGCTTTTATCGAAAAGTGACAACCCTAAAGCAGCTACAACTTCCCTATTGTACAGCTTATCGACTGTCAATTGGCGAGGTATCGACCAAAAACGGGTATTCATCGTTCCGACCGTGACTTGCGTTGTTTTTTACGAATAAGTACTTAGTAAACAGCCTTTGTATTTTTTATTTGCTTTATAGCTGGTAAGGCCTTCTTAATAACCAAGATTGTAACAGCCATTTTTATTGAAAGTGGTATTTCATTACGCTACTAATTTAATGTTAGACAATCATTAATTTTGTCTGTCGAAATTAAAAGGGTCGGTGCCATGTTGTTATGAAACTTTTTCAGAATATCTATAGCAAAAGGTTGAATAGAAAGTACGGCTCTCTTTTTACTCACACTGGAACAAGATGATCCAATGTGTTTTTTTTTTTGTTTAAGAAATAAGTGATACAGCCGTCAGAAGAAGTGGTAGAGACTATCTGAACAGTTCTAGCTATATCAAAATAGGTTCCTGATTTATTTTTTTGTAGATGAGAGATCAATTATTCATACTAGGGACCAAGCCAGGGATGTTGCATTATTTATATATCGTTCTCTTTTTCCACGTATATTTAACTCAAGAATAAGTATTTATATAAAAAAAATACGAGTAACTTTATATCAACAGATGGGTCTGCGTAACAGCGGTAACACGATATAAAGTGGTTTTAACACAATGTCATGTCCAATAAGTTAACATCACAAATTCTCAATGTCAACAAAGAACTTTTACGATTTCAAAAAATAAATAAACACTAAACCCATTCTATACAGACGTATAGTACACTCCACTCTATTTTCAGTCTATTCAGGGTTTCAGGAAAGTCGATAACTTAGCTATTTCAAGGGTTACATTACAAACTTTCTAGAGCCATTTACGGAAAAACCGAGCAATACAAGTTATTATAGGGGTTGGAAGTTCACCCTCGCCAATAGAGATGGGGAAAACCGTTATTTAGAAAAGCGTGACAGTCGTTACCGTTTCAAAATATCACAGTGAAAATTACTGTAACTTTGTCTTGCCTATAAGGCTTATATATCTCACTTCACATTTACGTTACTAGCTTCAAAGTAATCATCGACCATCAGTGCTTTTGTTCCTCCTGTTCCTTATATTCCAGAACGATATTCAGACAGTGTAATTTAATAGAGGAGGCCTTTGTTTGGGAGTTTGAAAGGCCATTGTTGGCTGAAATCATAAAATGAAAAATATTCGCAACTTGCACTTCAGGTTCTGACATTACTTAGGAGTGGAGGAACGGCCTACGTGAACTTAATAACGTTGTTCCTTTAAGTATTCCACATCTACTTAAGAGCGATCGCTGTGACTTTTTCCCCGTTACATTATTTACATGACCTCTCACGGCAATCGATGTCAACGCACCAAGGTTAGTGGGCCGCCTAGCGTGCCTGTGACATATGAGAGTGGTTCCGAATTCTCGCGCTCGGGAAAAATCGACTGCCATATTGATATGGCCTCGGGAAACATATGCTTATTTTGCATTGAACGGTCGAACCGTGGGAACAATAGGCTTGGTACTATTTTTGGAAGACCACTATATTATATTTTATTTTGATACTAATAAGGATCTACGAACTGCAGGGCAATAATTTTTCTTTACCATGGTTTTTCCGAAATGTTTTTTTATATTGATAATTCGACATTTCTCAATAATAAGGGTGATGGGATCTTTGCCTTCGAACCTTTATTTAAAAAAAATAGTTGATTGTTGGCGCTTGTCAATCGTTAAAATTTTGACACACGTCGGTGTCAAACCTTTCAAATTCTGACACATGTCAGGGTCAAACCGTTGAAATTTTGACGTTAGCCTCGAGCTGCCATTCTCAGCTTAATAATAATTTTGACGTTGACAGGTGTCAACCATCGAATACTTGTTTTTATCAAGTTTCAAACTTCACTATTATTGTCAATAAAAAAAGAGAATTAATGCCCTGCAGCTTGTAGATCCATAAGTACTGCAAGGACTATCGAAAAACAAAAATCTAAAATCATTCAAAAAATTTACCTTTTAGGGATGAGGGTTGAGATCTCAGAAGACGTCCACACAAAGAACTTACAAAGAGATTAACAGATACTGGGCTCCAAAGAGCTGGCAGTTTTCTCGCACAACGGGGGAGTTTTAAATATTATATTCTAAATATATATCAGTTATTGTTTATTTTAATGGTAGCTTTTATGTAATGTGTAATTATATTTTAAGTTTATATTCACCTTTTCCTTGTTTGGCCTTTTTTATCATTGAATAAAATAGGTACGTATTTTTCTTATTTACTGCTGTTGTTATTCTAAAGTTCTCGGAAAATAGCTAATTTCCAAAGTTGATATGATTTTTATTTGCATTTTTCCTTGAGAAGTATGATGTATGGAAGTCGTATTTATAATCTATTTGAAGGTGTTGCGCACCATGAATCAGTAACACGCTCAATAAATAGGTAAACATGTCCATTATCAAAATACTACCGACTTGTATTTTTTTCCGATGGTTAATAATCCAGTATCGAGCTTGTAGCTTATTGAGGCGTAGCAAACTAAGTTATTGAAAGGTTATAAACTGTGACATTGAAGGCTAAAAATAAAAAAATACTGAATTATTAAAGCAGTTCAAGTTGACAGGCTGAAATAGTGGCTTGATGTATTGGTAATGGATACTGATCGACAATAACACAGAAAACATAATACAGAAGTTTACCTACATTATTATATATACATATATAAAACATTTATAATATAAAGTTACACAAAGAAAAGCTACGTGGTATCGAGCAACTAAGGGTTGACAAAAGTAGAGAAATGGGTTATACGTAAATATAAATAAACTTTGGATTCAACAAGCTGCAAATTCAACTTTATGTAATTTCGACTTATAGAGAATTCAACTTTATGCAAATTCAACATTTTTAGATTCAATATGCTGCAAATTTTTACAACTCCAACATTTTAGGAATTCAACCTACTTTTCCTGGACGGTGTATTGTCACAAAGTCTCCTGCCTTACCGAGGCGCCACATCGTCGTTGTCAAGTAACATACTAAAAAAAAACGGCCAAGTGCGAGTTTGACTCACGCACCGAGGGTTCCGTACAAATTTTTACTTATCCTTATCTTAGTTGAGTTAAGTTTGCACCTGAAATGTATGGCGCCGCATACAAACGAGATGCAAACTTAACGCAACCGAGTTCTCCCAATATGATGCTTGAAAAGGACTATATTTTTTATGATTTTATTACAAATGTATAGTTTCAGATTTCTTTAAATATTTGTAGTATGTGATGATATTACTTGCCAAATTACATAGTTCTCGGTCATCGGGAAGTACCCTATCATTTTGATTCCCTTGAGTGTCGAAATGTGCTTTTTTGCGACATAAACGGCCGTATCTTTTTTTCACGTTAACGTAGAAGTTTGATTTTTTCACAGCTTCAAGGGACTGTAGATTTAAGTATATGGTTTAAATTTAAACCTGATACCTTCACGCGTTCTCGAGATAAATGGTCTTGACAGACAGACAGACGGACGGACGGACAACAAAGTGATCCTATAAGGGTTCCATTTTTTCCGATTGAGGTACGGAACCCTAAAAATATCATATTGTTATGTATAGAAGTGAAGTCACTTGGTGACGCTGAGCTACCACAATTTTGTATGGGATACATAGCTGGCAACGTATCCCAAGTGAGGCAGAGTTCTTAAAAGTTGAAAGCAAACTTACACTAGAGCCGGGCTCTTATCTATACTATTATAAAATTCTAGATTTGCATTGGAAATTTGTTTTCTATGGAGGGGTCATGAATTCAGTAAATTCTTAATAGCGGGATGCAGGATCGTCATTTGTTTTGTTGGGAACGCGGCGCCATGCCACTCTGGCGCCATCTGTTGGTCATAATTTCCATTGTCCTCTCATCACGCCGAAACGACTGGACAAATTTTAACCACTTTCGGTACAGGGATAGCTGGACATCCAAAGATGGTTATAGGATACTTTTAACCCGACTACGGTACAAAAAAAAATACACGTATGAAGTTGCGGGCACCTCCTAGTTATTAAAAAAAATGTTATGTTCTATATTTTAGTGAAATGGATATGAAATTTAATTATTGTATTAAGCGGTTTACACTCACGTGAAATTGTCAGGAACGGCCCGAATAAAAATGTCTCACGAAAGTTTTAATAAAATGATATGAAATCTCATTTGTTTTTTGTTACATTACAGGCGAATGCTCACTGTGAGGGAACACCCTTAAGTTTGATGGTTCATATGAGGTCAGACATTAAGTCTTAAGTATAATTTGTTTAAACAATACTTATTGCTGAGTTTTTCGGCTTATTTCTCAACAGCGGTCTCCTCCTTTAAAATGCCGGTAGATTCCTCAGACGTATACTTGCAAAATAAACTAAGTAGGTACAGATGTTAAGCAGAGGTAAGCTCGTTTTAATGTTTCCATCTCAACTTTTTCACCGAAGTGGATAGAGACAACATGCTAAAACGAACTTTTCCGATAAAATACGATGCAAAACTATTATTCACTACGTACACCTGTATTTCATTTGTTCATTTTTTATCAGGACATCAGTTATAGTATCTAGTCTAAGTTCTGTGCCATTGGGATTCATGGAGCGAAGAAAACACACGACAGCGCCATCAACCGATACGTTGAAACTCTTTAGTATTGCATGAAATGATTGCCTTTCGTTCAGTTTAAGCCATACAACATGAAATTGCACTAAATGCCATCCGTATTAAGTAAATAAAATAAATATCTGTCTGCCTGTACACAATCTTTGGTCATATTTGCTATCTATTACAATTATGGCATTTTCATTTGCATCCTATTATTTGATTCCTCTTCTTCGTATTCGTGTGTTCTGTGTGAAAATGTTAAGTTTTCAATTGAATTCAATACACATGACAACCGCGTGCCGCGTGATGAACCTAAAGGGAACACATAACAGGAACATGTCTTTGTATGGTTGGTTCTGGTGAGAGAACAAGTCATCATTTTTGACGCTATACTTAAAACACGTGTATATTCCTCTAGTACAGGTTTTGCTTAGTTTAGTTCTATATTTTTGTTTGACATTGTCCAAGATATATTATATGTCGGGGTCAGGTCGGATGGCCGGTGCCGTGTGTGGCACATTAGATGAGCTATTCGATATAGTTGTGGACGAGGAGGTAGTTCGAGCGAGATGAAACACTTCAGATACAATTAAGGTGGTTGCAGAGGAAACAAAACTAGACATTTCACGCTAGATGGCGCTGGGAAGCAACATTTGTGGTTTTTGTCTATTATTTCGTATGTTACTTTAGTTTGAAATAAAATTTGTATATTGGCGAGTCCGCGTATTTGTCTTTTATTCATGCAGTATTAGTATCACGTCATAAATTCTTTTATTCTCCCATGTGGTGGCAATTTGTGAAAAATCAGCAAGTACGCACACTAATAGACAATAATCGTGAGTGTGTGCGGGCGATTCATTCATTAAAGAGTCGCGTATCACCTGTCAGTTTGATAGTAAGCTCAAAATAAACAAACATGCATATTTGATTTTGATGATGAATTTGAAGATTGCCAACTGACGCGCGACTCATTCGCGCGCGAAAAAAATTACCTATCTCTTTCTTTGCGGTACTGTAGGAGACTGACGGGCGATGCTATGTCGCGCGACAAGAACCGTGAAGCCTAGTTGTATTAGACGGGCTGGATTGTCAAAATAAATAATACGAAGAAATTACAAATCTTTAGCAGTTCTACATATAAGTATTTTTTAAGTATGTGGTGAAATTAAATAAGTATTTTTGTTGGGTTTCTGTTCTGATATATTGTGATTCTGATTTGTGATGTTATTGCGTTTGTCCTAAGTGTTTCTGAATGATAGATTGGGGTATAGCAAAAAGGGCCCAATTTTAGGACACAATATATTTAGTTAATAAATATTTTTCTCATTTTTGTTACTTTTTTGATTACAAAGAATACATTAAAATAAGTATCTATTATAAATTACAATTGTTTGATTAACTTGCCCGTTTAAGAACTAGAGCGGTCCTAAGTTGCTATATAATTACTACGTAGCCTGGGACTACTTGTACAATCATTTATTCTGTGCTGGGACTTAGAAATTTACGATGAAAAAAATCACAAGTATAGCTCTTAATACGGTGAATAGAGACTAAAGTACTATGTGTGACCTTACAAACGGTCCGGTAGTTTTGAATTTTTGATATGTTGTCTAGGATGGTTAGTCAGTGTTTAAAATGCAAAATGCACAATTCCCCCCCTCCGCGCCCGCCGCCATATTGAAAAAACCGGCACTTTCTTCATATCTTTGCTCATATCTTCCTTTAGGAGCATTTTAGCTAGAAGAAAGCTTAGACAATGTTATAGAGAGTTAAATTTACTACATTCTCCATTTTATATATTTTTTCTAGGACAGATAGTTACGGATATATCTTCATTTAAAAAAACGTAAAAAATCGCAAATTCCTACTGAAAAACAAACTTCTGGATTATATCTTCGTTTAGGAGCATTTTAGCTACAACAAAGCTTGGGCAATGTTGTAGAGAATTGAATTTACTATAATTTACACTTCAAATTTTGTTTCAAGGACGGTTAGTTACGGAGATATGCACATTTAAAAAACAGGAAAAGTCGAATTTTCCGAAAATTTCTCAAAATTCTTGGTTTAGAACGCTGTCATTCAGTTACGGACTAGTCTAGGACAAATTAAAACATGTAGGAAATATAATTGCTTATAAAACTAATGTCCATTTTTACATAAATTTTCGGAAAATGTGACTTTATTTTTTACATATCTCCGTAATTATCTGTCCTAGAGACAAAATTTGAAATGTAAATTATAGTAAATTTAATTCTCTACAAAATTGCCCACGCACTGTTCTAGATAAAATGCTCCTAAACGAAGATATAATCCAGAAGTTTGTTTTTGAGTTGGAAATTGCAATTTCTTAAGTTTTTTTAAATGTGCATATCTCCGTAACTATCTGTCCTAGAAACAAAATACAAAATGGAAAATGTAGTAAATTTAACTTTCTATAACATTGTCGAAGCTTTCTTTTTAAACACTGACTAACCATCCTAGACAACATATCAAAAATTCAAAACTACCGGACCGTTTGTAAGGTCAAAATCCTTTATTCACTGAATTATCTGTTTTTTATTACTTAATGCCAAGATCGGGCCATTTTTGCTATACTCTGACCTGATATACAAAAACCCGACATCAAGAATAGTAGGTACTGATTAGGGTTGGGATTTTCGTGGTTCTAGATCGTGGTTCCATGGAGTCTCTAATAGTAAAAATGTTCAGTCTAAAAATATATAACTACTAGAACTACTACTAACTGAGCGCAGCACCATATAAAAATATATAACAATATATTGTTATTATATATGGATTTTAGAACCACCAACCAATAAATAAAATAAAACAATTTTTGTTACGTGTGGGTTTTATTATAATAGGTACTAATGTTTGTGTGAGTTGTAGACGTCGCTTTAATTCGAAATGGTGGATTATTTTTCTTTTTTACCCCCAGATCTTCGCTATTTTCAATTTTTTCGTTAAAACTAGGTGTGTTACTTAGGCTTCTTTCTGTTTGGTGCTGTTTAGTGGATAGTACGGCTACCTGAAAACGAAGGTTGATATTTACATATGTGGTTTGCAGGTATACGTTGTAATATTATTTTAGGCAATACGCATGTTTTGTAGAAAGTTATAAGTTTCTGCAGCTTTTCTTGGATGAAGCCTTCATCTGTATGAACTTTAATTGACATTATTGTTGTTGATAAATCAATGAAGGAAATCATCTTGCAGTTATCCCTTTTGATGAAGGTCTAAGCTGGCCTTGAATCTGTAAAGAAATTATTTATTACGTCACAAGAATGCCTGCAATGGAAACCGCTCTATGCAGTACCTATTATGTGATTATCTTATAGGGTGTTAGGGTAATTAGTGTTATTACAGTTAACCTTCAAGGAGGAAACTTAGTCACTGAACCGATAATTCCAAAACAATTTTGTTTCCCACACCTATTGATAAACATGGGTATATAGGTCTTGGTATCAATTCAGTCAGAGAGAAGACACTACCTATATGAACCTACTAGAACAGCTTTGTTTTTTTTTTCATCACCCAAAGCGAGCGATTGCGTTCAGTTTTTGTGGTTGGTTACACGGTTGTCATCACGCCATGCTTGCCTTCGCCTAAAAAGAAAATAGCACGAGACACCTGTTTCACGGCAGGACGCTTCGATTTGTAATGTTTACAAACACAATACTTTCCCCGCAATTTCTGACCCATGATATCGCAATATCATTTAGGGATCACTATGTCCTGAGTACACATGTTTATTATATGCACGTTTCATTATTCACACTTTACATAAAATAAAAACTCACGAAATGAAAAAAATGCAAACCAAACATGATTCATTTTTATACGAATTTCCACAATTGACAGTACCTATTGACACAATTCATTACCTATTTCATTCACAAGATTTAGTGCGTTCGAAATCTATTCCACTTTATTGCTATGAGCAAATACACAAAATAGATAGGTATCTTTAAAAACCAAATGTTTCCAATTATTTGTTACATGTTTAACGAAAGCTGTAATCATTAAAAAAAATAAACTGTTATGCATTCATATCGAAACATCAATTAAAATGTATTATCCTAAATCATAAGTTTAGTAGTATTATATTTCAGAGCGCACTGTTCATGAATAGCTTTACGTGTGCTTACGTTTGTATGTTGTGTAAAAGCAACGCACACATACATATATGTACAATATTTCAACGGGTTTTAAAGCGTTAATAACTTTGTAATTGTATGATTTATAGCAAAACTGATTTCATTGGCGAATATAAGATCGCTTAAAGATTTTTTTAAGAATGTTTAATAACCTAAAGCCATAACCGCCTAAGTGTGTAGTGATCAAACAATTTGTATGAAAGTGACATCTCTGCAACCACCTTAACTTGATCTATTCCTTATACAATGAAGCACAAAATAACAGTTCCTGGCACAGAGGTCTCTAAGCTAGGTTATCGAAGTCTCGAACGGAATAGTCTTTATTAAATTAACACTAGGTACATTGCAGGGTTATAACACTGGCTCTAATCAACTTGGTATAGCACAACGAAACGGGACAGTTCCAAGGCAGTAGTGCACTCAGTGGTGACCCAAAGTGAAGTGTCGGTGGACGTTCGCTGAGTGAACCGCCAAGACTCTGTCTAGCGCGCCAAAACAGGTTCCAGGGGGCGCTACTGTCGCCTTCCAATGGCGCGCCTTTTCGTTGAGCTTCCATACTAATGACCGTCTCCGACACGGCCATCCTGCGATGACACGTCCTCGTGTGTTGCTCTGAAACAATCAACAACCAAAACAGTATCCTCTCGGTCACTCCTGACAAACACGTCAAAATGGTAAGACAAAACAAAAACTTCATCTTTCCGCATCAAATAGTTACTGACACTAAAACTAAAAATATCACAAAAATCATTTTGACAACTAAGTGAAAGTTTTTGTTTTATAACCGCAATATTTCAAAAGATTCAAATAGAATTATGGTATCCTACAACCAATTACCAATTATAACATTACTTATTCTTTCAATAGTGCAATACGTTTTAAATGAGATTGTACTACAATGTTACTTGTTGTGAAACAAACTAGCTAGATTTACCACTTCTACCTTAGAAAATACATTAGGAACCATGTACCACCATATCATTTCCTTTTGGCTCGCCTTATTGACAATATCAAAACATTTAAATCAACAAAATTCCGTTCAACAAAACAGGTATCTCATTCGTGGCCTAGGGCTAATTTAGCCACCCACTACGCGCATCCCCACGGGATCGCCGCGCCGAGTCAACCCTATGACTCTACGGTCTCTGCGAGAGAGACCCGACCTCCGCCAGCACCTACCGCGCACCGCGTATCCACGGACTGCTTAGAGCAGATGCCGACTTCTACCGGACTACGGCTACGATGAAGTGACTGGTATGGTCGACCAGCCGAACTGAGAACCTCCCTACCAGTCTCACTATATTTTTTTTTTAGTCCACTTCAAATGGTACGTAGCTCCCGGGCATTTCCCTCAACCTATCATGCAAGTACGCGCATGTTTGGAAGTCAAGTTTATGGCAAATGGTCTTGCAATTTACAATACTACATGTCAACATTTCTAATAGGCTCGCTTCAGTAAGTCTATTTACTGCACAGTACTAACAATTTTTAGCTAGACTGATACAAGTCATATATAGTCACTGAATTATACAGCCGTTTGCCATGGAACTTATTGGAAATCAACTCTTCCATAAGCGATCACTCGGCAACCGAATCACAATAAAATGAGAACTCCTCACCAGATTGCCTCA
Organism: Apotomis capreana; assembly: GCA_947623375.1. Taxonomy (NCBI): domain Eukaryota; kingdom Metazoa; phylum Arthropoda; class Insecta; order Lepidoptera; family Tortricidae; genus Apotomis; species Apotomis capreana. The sequence goes on from OX392512.1 coordinate 19,374,913, forward strand.
TATGGTGTGGTGTGGTGACGTCACACGTCAACCCTCTTCCCCGTGGTTGAAGGCGCCCTGTTGTTCGCCGTCGCGCAGTTCTTTACGCGATGTCTTGTACCGCGGCAGCTGAAGCAGACGACTCATGGCTTCGCTGTTAGCTGCTGAGATCGCGTATTTTTTTTTTCTGAAACAAAAACTCCAGCACAGTATCACAAAGCTCGGTCATTCTTACCTTAAATCTAACAAAAAAAAAATGAAGGAAGTTCAAATCAATCTAGCAGAGATAGGTACACTGAAATTATGATTCGTTAATGTGAACAAACGACGTAGATGCGAGAAAAGATTTAAATCAAATCATTATTTGCACTTTAATAACCAAACTTTACTTTGTATGATAATTTTTGGATAACAAGGCTTTACCGATTACGAAACATTAATGATAAAAATCTAACTTCAATCTCAAATTATTTGTCCTAATATTTTCCTAATCCTATTAGTGTCTCCAGCTTTAATATTTTAGGCTATAGCGATCACCAGTTAAAAGTAACATTAGGATCGTTTAAACAAATCTCAAGCTCACCAGTTCTTACGGAAGTTATAGGCGTTAAACTATACACCAGCTAATGTACACCGAGTAAGAAACTATTCAAGATGTCAACAAATTAAATTGTACAGAACGATTGGAAAATCATGAACAGAGGGTAGATTATTAAAGCAGCCGCTCCTACTACTAAGTACTGTGTATGCTTAGAATAATAATTCTAAGCGTGTATGATTGATGCACCCTCACAGCGCAATTTTAAAATGATAAACTTTAATAATGGTAGGTAAACTGCTAGTGGTCATATTAATTCAACACTAAATTTCTGTAGAAACATTTCGCGTTCGGTCATATTATATCACTACGAAAACAATCGTTACAAAAACGTGCAATGAACTTTCTTTGAAATGATTATTAATTTCTAGCACGCAATATTCAACTTTTACTTGGAGTGTTTTTACCAGTACCCGTTAGTACTTTTTTTTGACAAATATACCCACTAAACTGAATAAGTGCGACTCAAGTCTACCCCAGAATCTAGCTACACTTTTATTTGCGAACAAAATATCGGAATCGTAGTGAAAAGTTAACGACTGACCTGATGTGTTTTTAAAATCTGTCGGTGGGGCCATGGTGCCTACGTCCACGCGTCGCTCGTAGTTAACCGTCGCTTCTGGGTCACTTCTACTGGTGCAACAACTGACGATGTGTCCCGCTGTTCTTGAAGTAAACAATGAACTTCGATGTAGTTTGTATTGTGACTGCTGGCTTTTGTCGCCGAGGTGGTAAGTTGTAGTTTTATTTTATAGGAAGTAAGCAATCGAATTTTTCATGTCCGTTTCTCTCGCAATGAAAATAATTTAAACAGAGCAATCTTCATTTGTTTTCATACGGTTTTGTAGGTCTCCGTGACGGTGTTAGCTTGAGTTTCAATAACGGAAACGCTTGTAGCTCCTGTTCCTTGATTTAGTGATGTCAAGTTCGTTGTATTTCAAAGAGTAATCACATACTTTTTCTTCCGTTTTATTCACTTCAAATTCCATCATTCTTCGTGTTCGCTCATGGGCCGTAGATACCATCCCAACTTCTGATGTCGGGGTCAGGTCGGATGGCCGGTGCCGTGTGTGGCACATTAGATGAGCTATTCGATATAGTTGTGGACGAGGAGGTAGTTCGAGCGAGATGAAACACTTCAGATACAATTAACTTGATCTATTCCTTATACAATGAAGCACAAAATAACAGTTCCTGGCACAGAGGTCTCTAAGCTAGGTTATCGAAGTCTCGAACGGAATAGTCTTTATTAAATTAACACTAGGTACATTGCAGGGTTATAACACTGGCTCTAATCAACTTGGTATAGCACAACGAAACGGGACAGTTCCAAGGCAGTAGTGCACTCAGTGGTGACCCAAAGTGAAGTGTCGGTGGGCGTTCGCTGAGTGAACCGCCAAGACTCTGTCTAGCGCGCCAAAACAGGTTCCAGGGGGCGCTACTGTCGCCTTCCAATGGCGCGCCTTTTCGTTGAGCTTCCATACTAATGACCGTCTCCGACATATATAATTATATTATATATTATATAATATTATATATTATATAATATTATAAATGCGAAAGTGTGTCTGTCTGTCTGTCTGTCTGTCTGTCTGTCTGTCTGTCTGTCTGTCTGTTACCTCTTTACGCTTAAACCGCTGAACCGATTTAGATGAAATTTGGTATATAGATAGTTTCAGTCCCGGGGAAGGACATAGGATACTTTTCATCCCGAATATCCCTTTAAGGGACGAAAAACGGGATTAAACTTTGTATGGAGAGCAAATCATTGTAGTTGAAACAACTCCCTACATGTCATCGTTTTGACGTAAACTAATCTACCTACGATAGACCTTGACGAAACGCATACCAACCTATTCTTTGTAAAAAAACATTAAATTCTGATATGGGAACATGTTTCCGCAAAATTCGATTAATCGCGTAATTTCAAGAATCATATACATAAAATTTTACAAATTTGAATCAATCACATTTGATTTGACAAACGTCACACACCCATCTGGCAAGACATGTCAAACCAGTGATAGCAGAAGGGCTACTCCGATGTTCAAAATTCGACTGTCGAATAGTGCCATCCCTCTCGATCTCCTGTCAAGGTATATTTGAATGAATGGAATAGCACTATACGAAAGTAAAATTTCGAACATCGGAGTAGCCCTTCAGGTAGGTATCACGCTCCGATACGCACATCATCTGAAAATAGTGCCTAGACGAGCTTTGATTATGTACCTCCGCTTGGTAACTGAGTATAAATAAAGTAGTAAATAACTCAGTATGCAAAGATAGGATACTTAACATTAACAATATTATAAACGTGAAAGTATTTACGTTCGTTCCTCTTAATTTTAAACGATGATTGATGGACGGTCGCCAGTGTTCGGAAATCGTCGTAAACAGCCAATTGTTGAATTGCCTCTTTCTAACCCTTAATTTGGCGTGTATGGCAGGGTGAACAAATTCTTTGGCCATCTTTTTCCATATATTTTTTTCGAACCAGAATATTTTGCTCTATTTTACCATAACGAGGCTTGAACCAGCGACCTTCATCATCTTTTTTCAAATTAAGGGCTACCGATGTGCAATATTTATCGCCGAGTACAGTATTAGTGCATAAAGTTTTTGTATTTTTCGGATTTTAGACTCGGATACTCGACAAGACCCGAATTGTCAATCAACTATTATGCTACATAATCGACGTGCTTAAGTCAAGGGCCTGACACGCGTTGATGGAGAAGGATAGCCTTATTACGATACTTATAAGAGGAAATAGAAAAAAGTGCCATTTTTTGACTCTATCACCGACCGAGCATTTTTTCATGGTCGGTTTATAGGCACACTTATATTCATGACGAAAACTGGCTATGTGAAAGAACCATATTGGCACCAAAACTGATATTGTTTTCAAAATCAACAAAAAAAAGTACCAGTTTTGTTAATGCGCAACTTAGACGCACCCAAATTTGGCAACGGCGCTAGATTGAGAATCACCTAATTAGGGAAATACATTGTGAAGGGCACGATTTTAACGGGAGAAGCCAAGGGACAAAGTGCACTTATACCACGTGTTCCAATTATACCGTATAATATAATTTACCATTTAATTTTAAACGTCTACAGTTTCCATTAACAGTTTTTAGCATTTTCTATGACTATTAATAAATCATAGGGGCAAACGTTAAAAGTAGCAGCAATATATTTGGGCACGAAATGTTTTTCTCATGAACAGTATGTAGCTTATAAATTTATGAAACATGTAATGTCTCTTTTTTAATGTGGGTACACCACAATTTTATTTAAACCATGAATACAAAGATCAAAGCTATGAGTATGTAGCTTGCTCATGTCTCCAAATCAAAAAAATTACCTGTTTTTACTGACCGAAATAAATCATTTAGGATAATTTATTGAACTATACTTCAATAAACTAAGTTGTAAAAACCAAGTTAGAAAAATAATAGTACCTAATAATTATTTTGTCCCAATTTCATAATGTGACTAAATTCTTTGGGGAATAGAACCATACCTTCTTCGTCAGTTGATTATGGACCGTCACCATCTCGAGCCATTTCTGAGCATAGCTTATGGAATCGAATGGGACTTAGCCTCGGATAACTTATTGAATCGAATGGGACTTAGCCTTGCAACTCCGAAAAGATTAAAAAAAAGGATGTTTTGCATTTTGTCCCTGACTTTCACCCAAAAGCCCAGAACTAAACTACTAACTAGATTCCATTCGAGTATTGAATACCAGAAAGCTTTTTTTTAAAGTGTCAATATCAATTAACGAGTTCTACGAGTCGCGGGCAAAAGCTAGTATATTATATTTTTGAAGGTGATCTTATTATATAAAAAACACGAACTTTATTGAGCTCGAAGATTTATGAGTTTATGACCTAAATCCAATAAAGTTTGTTCTAAAATACATATATATTTTACCTGTAAACACCGTAAATGTGAACACGATGAAGATGCACGTGCGATTTTTATCGCTACAGTTTTTGGCTTAGTAATGAGTATACGTTATTACGTATGTGTTGGTATTAAGATTCAAAATTGTATAGGTACATATTTTTAGTCTGTACCTATAAACTTATGAATTTGAAAGGCGCATCTATAAACCTTGGCAGGAAATAATAAATCAATCAATACAACATTTCCCTCATTATATCGTCGGAAGGTCGAGCTGTACCAAAATAAAACTGAATTGATGACATCACCTTATCATTTCGAAGTTTATCGTGTGGAAAACTGAAATTATTGTTTTACAACATTTAGATTAACCCCTTTTTAGGGTTCCGTAGTCAACTAGGAAAACCCTTATAGTTTCGCCATGTCCGTCTGTCCGTCTGTCTGTCGGTCTGTCCGTCCGCGGCTTAGCTCCGTGATCATTAGTACTGAAATTTAGTATGAGTATTTGTGTATGTATCACGCTGACAAAACAGTAAAATAAAAACTAAAAAAAAAAACTTTTTTTCGGCTACCTCCCGTAGACCTAAAAGTGGGGATGAATTTTTTTTTCGTTCCTACACTAGCGCCTGGGGTATCGTTGAATAGGTCTTTTAAAAATAATAGGGGTCTTCAAACATCATAAAGTCAGCAGTTTTGTAAATATTCGCTCGTCCCCCGCCTCTAACTTCTCAACCACGGGTCAAAAAATTATGGAAAAATTCATGAAAATGAGGCCTTATTAGTACTTTCAATGAAAACTATATTGAATGAAATCGGTCGAGCCGTTTTTGGGTTATCGAAAAATTTTAGAATTTTCTTTAAAAAGCCGTAAGTGCCGCGCGGTGTTCTTATACTTTGAACGTTACACATATTAGTTAAGTGCCATACTGCATTAAAACATTTCGCTCTATCTGGCGCGTAAAATCGATAACTTCCAGAAGGTAATAAGTAATTAGGTACAGTTTCTTTGGCGTTTACGACCTTTTTATAGAGCTTGAAATCTTACTCGTAATTTAAATTTTATTTTATTGTCTATTGTAAAGGATGAGCAACTACGGAACCCTACACTGAGCGTGGCCCGACATGCTCTTGGCCGGTTTTTTACTAATCGTTCCGTAATACATATGATTACACACTATAATAACGTATCGCGTTCTAAAAGTGTTTATTTAATTACCTCGACGTTCCGAACGTGATGTTTACGCTCTTGGTCTCGAAGGTACTGAGTTGAGTATACTTAGTTTACGTTGAGTACCCATTATGATGTGAAAATCATGCAAGTTGAAATCAATATAAATACGATTATACTACATATTTTATTTTTATAGGTTACATAGTTCTCGTACGCATTTTTGACTGAAAAAAGAAAACTCAAATAAACAAAACACACTTCTGTTTTTTTACTATGTAAAATAAATAATGTGTTTTTTTATCTTCCCCAAATGCAAAATACATTTACTTAGAAATATAATTTTCAAATTAGTTCCATACGAAACCTTGTCATTAACCTGATACCATACACCAACTTTTGTATGGAAAGAGGCCGCTTTTGCATGAGTCAGATTCGACTCGCGCCTGATCAATTTCTCATGGTTTATTCATACACTGAAAACGAATTTCCTTGTCTGCCTAATCGTCTGGCTGCCTAGCTGTAGCACAATAGAAGAGATAGGTGGCAGGTATTTATGCAGAAAAGTCAGGCACCGGCCACTGAAACAAAATTGAAATGCAACGTTCAATTTTGTTTCAGTGACCGGTGCCTGTTGTCCTGTATAGTGTTTGTTGTATGTGTATGGAGGTGGTTCTGGACAAGTCTGTCATAATACAATATAACTGTTATTATATAACAATATTACTATGAAGTATTACAAAACAGGACTTAATCGCTTACATCGACATTTCGGACGGTATTAAATAAATAAATAAATATTGGACAACCTCACACAAATCGATCTAGTCCCAAATTAAGCACATTTATACACTGTATACAAACATATAGTGCAATCAAAGAAGTACGGGTTACGGGTGCGGGCAATTAATAGTTAACTGTCAACTATTTGTCATAAGGTTAAAATTAAACTGACAAATTAAGAATGCTGGTTGTCAGGAAGAGCAATGTTTATAAAATCCTGTAAATAACTTTTACTGGTTTCAGGAAAAAAGTACTTTCAGACAAATGAAAATTTGGCGAAACGTTACAGATGAAACAATGTTTCAGAGTTGAGATAGGATTCCAATTTTATCAAATCTGCTCACAAAACTTCACGAGAATCAGTTGAGAAATGCGACCCGTACAAGAATGCTGCCAGCGAATTTCAGATTGGTTCGACTCCTCGGCGCTGCGAGCTGCGTAGAGATGTAGCCTCTCTCTGCATCTTTTATCGCTTATATAACGGGGAGTGCTCCAAGGAATTGTTCCGATTGATCCCAGTCGCATTTTTCCGCCATCGTTCTACGCGACAATTCTTTCATCCTCACCACTTATGTATATATACCTACATAGATATGCTTATAGATACCTCATCACAACTCACTCAACACTTATATGTGTAGATAGTTGGCAGTCCACAACTGTGTGTTTTTCTGGAGATTTCCTACCTCGCACGCCTGCATTGTGGAATGAATTGTCGCTTGCGGTATTTCCGGACCGATACGACCTTCAAACCTTCAAGAAAAGAGGGTACTGCCACCTGAAAGGCCGGCAACGCACTGGTGACTCCTTTGGTGTTGCAGGTGTCTATGGGCGACGGTAATCGCTTTTTATCAGGCGATCCCTTTGCTCGTTTCGCCCCCTATGAAATATATAAAAAAAAAGAAGAGAATGTCCGGAAATCTGGGCAAGTGGACATCCGGGCAAACGGACATACGAAAGCATATTTGTCTAAGCTGAAACAGACATCTTGCTCGATTCGCTCGCGCTTGGCAAATATTTAATCATTTTAGACAAAAGAACTACCGTCCTACAATTTGATTTAATTAACAGTCCGTGATATCAAAGCAAAAAGCTACAAAATTAAATACAAGATGAAAGAATAGAAACAACCCCGTTAGTGTAATTATAATAATCTTCTCCGGATAATACTTCTAAAGCATAATAGGTACCTACTCGCTCGAAACAAAACAACCATCACGGGGTGGCGATGGCGTATTGTTTAAGGAACTTAAAGAAAACGTCAGTGTATTTAGCTTATAGGCTTATATTGAATGATGTAATGTCTCATTATTTTTAGGGTTCCGTGCCTCAAAATGAAAAAAAAGGAACCCTTATAAAGTTCACGTTGTTGTCCGTCCGTCTGTCAAGATCCTTGATGTCGGAGCTAAGAGATATCAAGCCAAACAGCAATGTTCGCATTGTTGTGTTCCGGTGTGGGGGTAAGATAGCCGGTGAAATTACTAGCATAGAGGCATTCTATCTTCGTCCTCCGGGTAGGCAAGCACTTGTGACTCCTCTGGTGTTACAGGTGTTTATGGGCGACGGTAATCGCTTTCCATCAGGCGATACGTTTGCTCGTTTGCCCCCTATGACATAAAAAAAAAAAACAAAGCCCCGGGGTGTACAAACTCTTTGACCAATGACCATACTCGTATATCTTTTTAAATTTTTTTTAACGAGAATTGTTTGCTCTTTTCAACCTTAACGAGACTTAAACATTGAACTACGTTTTTTTTTGTCAAATTAAGGGTTAAATTTATACATCTCAAGTCGACAGTTAACAGTTAAGTCCCTTGAAGCTGCCGCAAAAACGTATATTCCGCCACTCTCCTGGGAATCAAAATTTATAGGGTATTTTCCGTTGACCTAAAATTATGAAATTTGGCAAGTAACACCGTCTTATACTACAAACATTGGGTAAAATCTGAAAACAATACATTTGTAATTAAATCATAAAATTCATAAAAAATATAAGCCCTTTTCAGAAAAAAATTTTGGGAACCCGGTTGCGACAACTTTGCTCCTCATTTGTATCCGGCGCCATACATACCAGGTGCAAACTTAACTTTACCCGGCCAGTTAAGATGGGATAAGTATTTATACGAAACCCTCGGTGCGCGAGTCAGTCGCACTTGTCCGGGTTTTTTTTTAATGTGGATACACCACACTTTTTTTATTAAACCATTGATATTGATCAAAGCACAAAGAAAAATTTAAATGCGTAACCTGGCGAAGAAGACCGGGTATCCAACCGGTACCTATGTAAAAAAAAAAAATGTGTATTTACTTGTACGGATCTCTTCATTTCTGATTCGATCTCGCAAAGAAACTCCAAGCATAGCCCTGTCCATTGCTCTCCGTAGAAGAACCAGGGTAACCGACATAGCCCGAAGGATAGCTAAACTTAAGTGCCAATGGGCAGGGAACATCGCTCGTAGAACCGACGGCTGCTGGCCCTATCGAGTTCTTGAGTGGCGACCACGCACCGGACGACGTAGCGTGGGTAGGCCCCCACCAGGTAGACTGATGACCTGGTGAAGGTCGCTGGAGTCCGCTGGAACCGGGCGGCGCAGGACCGGTTATGATGCCGTTCTCTGGGGGAGGCCTATGTCCAGCAGTGGACGTCTTTTGGCTGATGATGATGATGATGATTTACTCGTAGCTTTCTAGAATTACTGCTTGTACCTATTTATAGGGTCCGGTACAAAATGTTATGTACCTACATAATATACTGGACCCTATATATAATTATAAATGTATTGAATATGATTTTCTTAAGGTCCTATAGGTCGACTGAATGGATCCAACTGTGGGAATTTATACGTCAGCATTGTCTAAAAGTACCATTATTACTTTTAAATCAACCTGTTTGTAACCATATTGTGATACGCACAGATATTCATTAGATCCATTCGTACAAGCTCTTTTGAATCTAAAATGAAAGAGGTGTCTTTTTTTACCCCGAATCTTAAAGGATTAGCCAACGTCGATAGTTTCCACGACAGCCTACTTTAGTGATGTGCTTTATTTAGGTACTTTTAATGCAGGACGTATCATGCAAGTTAGCCTTAAATTTAGTTTTTGCTACAAAATATAGTGCGGAATAAACTTTACCTTTGTTATACTTTAGCCGAATAACTACGCGAAGAATGTAAAGCTTAGCTCCCAAGGCTCCGTCGTGTTCTGCTTCACAAAGTTCATGAATGGAAAATGGAAGAATGTTCTTATTTACAACTTTACCTGTATTTAAATGAACAACAGATTCTCGGCTACTGAATCTAACCTCCGATCCTTTGTATAAACTTTAAATTTATGAATATTGAAATAACAAGTAAAGGTCATTGCTAATAACGGTGTTTCGAAATATAAATATATGTAAAGGTCATTTCATTTCTAACCGACTTCAAAAATTGGTTATGAAGTTGGTTTTGTCGATTTAAAAAAGTGTTTTTAGGGTTCCATAATACTTAGGGTAAAAACCGGGACCCTATATTAAGACTCCGCTGTCCGGCTGTCTGTCTGTCTGTCTGTCCGTCTGTCACCGGGCTGTATCTCATGAACCGTGATAGCTAGAGAGTTGAAATTTACACAAATGATGTATATAAAATAAATATTTAAGTGGGGCTCTCATACAAAAAACGTGATCGGTTGCGTTAACTTTGCACCTCATTTGTACCTAAATAAATAAATATCGAACAACCTCACACAGATCGATTTGGTCCCAAATTAAGCTCTAGTAGGCTTGTGTTATGGATACTAGACGACGATATACGTACTTATATAGATAAATATACACTTAAATACACAGACCACCATGACCTAAGCACAAATATTCGAGTTCATCACACAAATATTTGCCCTGGCCGGGATTCGAAACCGAGACCGCCGGCTTAGTAGGCAGGAGTCTACAAAATTTCATTTGTATGAGGCGCCATACATACCTACCGGTGCAAATTTAAATTAACCCGGCTGGTTAGGATGGGAAGTGTTTTACGGAACCCTCGTCGGTACGCGAGTCCGACTCCCACTGGGCCGGATTTTTCTTATTGTCTCACGATAAGGGACGAACCTTTTTTATATTTACATATTATTTTCTATGAATGGGGTATTAAAAAATATAGTAGGTAACTTTAGGGTGCGGTTCCGCTGCCGAGGAGCCGGATGAAGTGGAGCCGAGCATGATTTGACCAATTACTGCGTTTCCTGACGTGAAGTGGAGATTTCGAACACTGTGATTGGTAAGATCCGGTTCTTTCCGGCCAGCTCAGGATCAAATGAAACTCACCCTTAAGTCCACTGATATTATTACATTTAAAGTTAACAAGATTAACAGCTCTATAAACGTAGTTGACATTACCAGCACCTGTAAGATTCATTTTAAAAAACCTGTCAAGTGCGAGTCAGACTCGCCCACCGAGGGTTCCGTGCAAATTTATACCGTTGCTTAACCTCGATAATTAATTAGTACTTTAAGTAAAGACTATATTTTTTATGTTTTTCTTACATGTGTATAGTTTAAAAAAAAATCCCTATGTAGTTGTAGTAATAAGACGGTATTACTTGCCAAATTTCATAGTTCTAGGACAACGGCAAATAGGTGCCCTATAAATATCGATTCCCTTGAGAATGTCGAAATATTCCTTTTTTCCGGCATGATTGGCCGTATATTTTTTACGTTAACTAAAAGTTTGATTTTGACAGCTTCAAGTGACTGTAAATCTGAATAGGTATATGGTTTTAATCTAAACTCGATACCTCCACGCGTTCCCGCGATAAAGTATCTTGACAGACGGACGGACAGTTCCGTTTTTTCCTTTTTAGGTACGGAACCCTAAAAAACAGAATTAATCATTATTCTTAACTTGGGTAAGTACTTTCCATAAAACCGAGTTTTTAATTAATTTTGTAAGTCTCTTGACTTGCTCCAAGTAATCGCAAGAGTCAAAGTACCCTGTCTTTTATAATCATTGAGCCCTACCTGCTAAGAACAGTAATAAAAAGTTACTTGGGAAATGAAGGCACCTAGTTTAATCAACTACCTACTAGTACTTACTGGTACCTTATTTCTTCTACTACTTTAGTGAGCACCGTTACATTAGAGAGAGTACTAACACCTTTAGTTTCTTATTATTAAACAAATATTCTCGATTTTAAAGTCGGCTCAACATGTCCAGACAGTGGATCCTCTTACATAAAATCATAAAATTTATGAGACCAATTTTATGGTACGTTTACGGACACAGGACCCATTTTAAAATTACTTGCTGCACACAGGCAATACTCCTACAAAAAACTAGCCAAAAACCGCACAATGCAACAAACACTTCTTACTGTATTTTTTTTTCCATTTGGTACAGAATATGCGACAGAACTCATACATACCTCATACATAATAAGTAGCGTAGCTTACTTTAAAATTATCATTTTTCACAAACAGAATGATAAAATCTCACAGATATCCGTTCTATTCTATATTTTACCAAATTAACATAAGCATGGATTCATTCTCAGCGTTCTCGTGACGTCATAAGTTATTCAGAATCGTACATCATGAAACGCACGACGGATTCCGATCAAAAAGGACTTATGAACATTGGCATTATTAATGTTAACAGGCTTTTTTACAGGGAGTCACGTAGCACGATTATGAATTTTACAACCTTTGATGTATAATAAAAGCAAATCTCTTTGCAATCTCGTCGATGCGGGTAGGTTTTGTGGAATGCTTTGTCCATGCCTAAGTATGTTTGTATCCGTCAAAGGTTTTAAGGTCCTCGCACACCTAACCGCTCGTCACCGCCTCAACACATTAAGCTCATTGTCAAACAGGCGTCAACCATACCCAACCCAAGCACGTAAACGGAAGCGACTCGGCGCTGCGAAGTGTCAGCGCGGCGACAGCGGGTGGAAATCGCGTTTGCAACGAGGCGTCCATTTTTAGGGTTCCGTAGCCAAATGGCAAAAACGGAACCCTTATAGATTCGTCATGTCTGTCTGTCCGTCCGTCTGTCCGTCCGTATGTCACAGCCATTTTTTTCCGAAACTATAAGAGCTATAGGTACTGTTGAAACTTGGTAGGTAGATGTATTCTGTGAACCGCATTAAGATGTTGATGCAAAAATAAAAAAATAATAATAAATATTGGGGGCTCCCCATACTTATAACTGAAACTCAAAAAATTTTTTTCATCAAACACATACGTGTGGGGTATCTATGGATAGGTCTTCAAAAATGATAACGAGGTTTCTAAGATATTTTTTTTCTTAACCGAATAGTTTGCATGACAGACGCTTCCAAAGTGGAAAAAAGTTGGTCCCCCCCCTCTAACTTCTAAAATAAGAAAATGAAAAATCTAAAAAAAACATATGATGTAATTACTATAAAAACTACCAACGAAAATTGTTTTGAACGAGATCTAGTAAGTAGTTTTTTTTTTATATTTTAATACCTAACTTTGCACCTAATTTATATGGGGCGCTATACATACCAGGTGCAAACTTAACTTAACCACTTAGGGATGGAAAGTGTTTGTACGGAACCCTCGGTGCGCGAGTCCGACTCGCACTTGGCCGGTTTTTTTTGGTTGATGCCATCAGTGAGATCCACGCGCGGTCCTTTTGCCGGCGGCTAGTTACAAGCGCGCCGCTCACTTGACGTAAGCGCGGAGATGGCCCGTTGTCCAACCGCCATTAGTGGATGCTGAGGCGGGCTGTTGCTGATACGGATTTGATAGGTGTGCATTGTAGTTTGAAATGTCATGCAAATAATAAAAATAAATAAATATCGGACAACTTCACACAAATCGATCTAGTCCCAAATTAAGCTCAAGAAGGTTTGTGTTATAATAGACAGCTGAATTTGCGACGGTGCCGATCCGGTGCCGGGTGGTTAGATGTGCAATAATCATATGCGTACGCGAACTGCTGAGTTCTGTGCTGAGCAGGCTGATTTAGTATACACAGTGCTCGTGAGGAATCCAAATGATTTCACCAGCGCATTCCTGAGTATGTGTAGAAAATAAAATGTCGTATAAAGTAAGCCGAAATCGGCTTAGTTTTCGAGATATTAGCATTTTTTGTTTTAAAATGTCTCCAGTGTAAATCATCTTTATCATTGCGATGTTGCGAGACCGTCACTTTATCTGACAAACGTTGACTATTGAAAACCGTTCCTGTCACGATCATTGTTTATGTGTCAATCATTACATATTTCCTTCAAAAATTCAGTTATGAAATTAATTATGCAGCATCTTAGCATAAATACGCCTAGAACGATAGTCTTCGTACAACAGATTTGCACAGTATGAAGCCGGTTTTGATATTCCTTTTGATGGTGGAAAAACTATGGCTTAAGTTGTGAGAACTGCGGTATCTAGTTAAAACCTTGAAAACTAAATAGTTCGTGATAATAAACGTATTGTTTTTTACTGGTCATATGTAATATTTATTTAATACTTTTTTATTACCTAATTTATTTGATTAAATTTTACAATAAATATCATGTTACTAATTCCCTAAATAAACAAACACAATCATTAATCAAATTATTTATTTATTACACTACAAGCAGTATGATTATTCTCAACAATTGCTGTATGCTTCTCACTGTATCAGCTACGTGCAGTTCATTGGAATCCACGGCAGCTGAACTAGAATCCGCAAAATCTTTTTCAGTTTTTACACCACCCTTGTGATATTTTGCACCGTGGAGTACTCAAAAACATATTTTTCTTCAGCTGTTATAAAGGTTGACTGCGTGAGCTAGACACCGCAATTCATTCGATGGCTAATGTAATTATTATTTGTAATAATGAGATTAAATACGTAACACCGTTAAAATCAATCACAACAATGACTTGTCATATGACTGGAGTCATTGTCAAAAGTAGTTATAATAGAAGCGAGTCGAAGGGTATTTCTTAGTGGCCAGTCTGTATTATAATCATAATCCATGGAGTTTAATAGCAAAGTTATTACAAGAGAGTGTAGAGCAGCCATTAGATAAATCATAAGATTCATGAGTAAGGAGTTTAGATCGCATATTTAAGTAAAGCCTGTTTTGAAAAAAACATTGCCCAACAAGAAAATTTCTTTATGACATTGACTCCCCTTTTAGTGAAAAGAGATAACAATAACAAACGTTGCCAGCTCGTTCTAAAGCATTGTTTTACTGGTGAAGTAAAGGTAATTTATTTATAATGTATGAAAATATAAAAAAAGTTAAAAATCATATTTCGACATAGGATCATATAACATTTTTTACTCCATACGACCTCAGGAATCCGCTGTTAAAAGCATTTGGATTCCTCAGGAGCACTGTGTATATGTTATTAAATAAGATCGGGGCACACTACCCTGCGGGAACCCGTTCTTCGGATTTTTTTGCGATTGGAGGTTTTTTCTATACTACGACGGTGGCAAACAAGCATGCCTATGGACGCTTGCGACGCCAGGAGCATCACACGCGCGTTGCCGACCCTTTAAGAACCTATTTCCTCCCCTCTTGAAGAACCGACTGTAGCCCCCGGGGGAAACCTCGGCAGGGGGCTCATTCCACAGGTGGACTCAGACTCTGCGGTTACGGAGCAGTTCGCGAAGGATATATGAAACCATTTTCTTCATCCCTAGATCGATACTGCCGACCGGCGGCAACGTCGGGCAATATGCGCTGCCGACAACGTTCCCACGGGATAATTGCCCGCCATTCGACGCCACGGTCATTATCTAATCATTTTACAACACTCCTAATTAAAAAAAGGGACGTTTTCCTACAATTTCGCAGTCTATTTTGGCTAACATCGAGTCCTTGCACAACCGTAGGTATATCGTTTTCACTACCCAAAGGTTGTCTGGGACAGATCGCTCTCAGGACGTCTTACTTTATCTTACGTGTCATAAATTTTTGTATTTAATCCTTGTCGATGTAGAAGAAGAGCAGTGACCGTATTTTTATCTATTTGATAAAGTTTTAGGACCTAGCATTTATATGAATGTAAACTGGAAGAAATCCCTTACAGGGAAAAGGCATTTGCGATATTTTAAAATCAATACATAACCGACTACGGATTCTGCTAAATCGATAAATACTTCAAACACATGTATCCAACTGGTATAGTTTTCAAGGTTTGAGGGCTTCCAAGGACAAATTAATAATCTGGTTTTCTTTTCACTGTGACCGATTAAAAAGTGATAACGATTTAAATAAATTGTTTATATCAGGGACACTCAAAAATGTTCCTATAGAGTCTATAGGTTATTGTCTATAGTATAGACAATAACCTAAACTTTTTGTTTTGTTTTTTTTTGTTAAGCTGTAAGTGCATCGGCAAACCCTGGTTCATATCTATGGCTCTAAGGAAAACGGGTACAAATCACATATAACGACATAGAGTTATAACCTTTTGTTCCTGGTTTATATGTGACACCCCTCTTCATTAAACCCACAGTATGTATAAAACTGAAATGGAATTCCGACGCCAAATCCAGTTTGAGCAAAGTTGTCACCACTTGTCCTTTCGTTGTAGGTAATAATAATCGAGTGGAAGAGAGACACTGAGATTTGAAACGAGCGGTCAAAACAAACAAAAATTCAGCCTCTATTTTCTTTAAAAAAAACTATAAATGTACCTAAAACATAATCACGTAAAAATTGACAGGAACGGCCCGACATGTTTCGAACTCATTTAGAGCTCTTCATCAGAGGTAGCTATCCGTGCTGCTACGCGACTCGCGACCCATTTTCTACGTTTAAACCGTTTTTATAATTAAAGATGTCTCTCGATAGTTTCAATAATATTATAAAACAAAATCATTTTAAAATGTAATATCAAACATATTCAAATGGTAAGAAATCAATAGGTACTTTCTAATATTTAAGAGTTTTATAATAAAAAAAACTTATCAATACAGTCTAATTTTAAGAAAATCCTTTCATACGGAAGCTTAAGCTAACACCGCATTATAGGTACTAAAATTCTCAACTTAGCTTAACGAACTCCAAAAAATTCAAATTACCTTATCAAGAAAATCCAAGTCAGTTCTTTAAACAATTCACTTGAAAAACACCCAAGGTCCAAGAGTCACTATAGACAAGTACTTTTCACTTTTTAAAGTTTTGAATTTCGAATCGCATGTTCACGACTACGAGAATGTAACGAACGAAATTCGAAAATGGAACACAGGGCGGGCGGACGAGCGCCCAGCGTAGCAACGCGCGTTCAACTGAGCTCGAACAACGTTCGTATACGTTTCAGTAAACTGTCAATTAACATTTTTACCTGTGGACTGGTATTTTTATATTACAGCGCACGTGATTGTTAATTCGTAAATAAATAGTTATTTCTTAGCTCGGACATGCAAATTTCTTGTACTTTTATAAATTCATTGCACTGTATCATGCTACGTTTTTTCAGCAATTTCGACGAACGTCCGTTACAGTAGATGCGCTAATATTCTGTGTATTGCGTCTGTAACAACATAATTTTTAAAAAAACCTGGACAAATTCTACTTAAAGGGGCTAAGGGAAAGAAATCAGACTTGCAAAGTTTTACAATAGGTACAGACAAAATATCCCTTTCAGTTCCAGCGTGAAAGACTTAGGTGTTTACTTGGATTGCACACTTAGTTGGAAGGTGCAGTGCAGGTAGCTGAAATTAGTAGGAAGGTTATCGGTTGCCTACATGCTCTCAACAAGCTCAAGCACTTTTTATCTATTAAGACCAAGATCCTGCTAGTTCAGATGTTAATTTTACCTATTATTGACTACGGTGATGTGTGCTATCCGGACTTAACCGAGGAGCTTCTGAATAAATTGGAGAGACTACTAAACAATTGCATTCGCTTTATCTTCTGTTTACGTAAGTATGACCACGTGTCTTCTTACCGCTCTCAGCTTGGCTGGTTTCCTATCCGTCAACGACGTGAAATTCGCATGCTTTGCACTCTATTTTCTATTCTCAAGAACCCGAACTCACCCGAATATCTCAGAAACTTCTTTCACTATTATGGTGTAACTCTTAACCGTCAATTTCGCTCTTCTGGCAATTTATCTCTTTCCATTCCAAATCACCGAACGAGTTTTATGTCTAAATCCTTTACCGTCCAAGTGTTTACCTCTGCCTGTTATTTGAATGTATCTCATGTTGTGTTGTATATTCCTTGATGTTGGAGGTGTGCAATAAAGAGTACTTGTATTTGTATTTGTGTCTCGCCTTTGGAACCGCCTTCCCCGCAAAATCAAGCAAGTCCCGAACAAGTTTGCTTTCAAAAAAGCTTTATGTGATCTATTTGTTGGCAGAAATGTCAACTCATAGCTTATCTGATTACTTTGTTCATCTGTATTTATTTATATGTATATATTTGTATATATCCTATAGAAATATGTATTTATCTAAGTATATATATTTTTAAATTGTTTTAAGTTAGTTGCACCGCCCACAATTTATCTGCTTAGCCCAATGGTTGACCGGTAGAGAATGCCCTATGGCATTAAGTCCGCCTTTTGTACGATAAGTTCTTTCTTTTGTGCAATAAAGATTAAATAAATAAATAAATAAAATATGTAGTTGTGAAATCACCATTATAATGGACGCTGTATGGCATCACTAAAAACAAAACTCAAAATATCGGGACCTAGCGACTTTTACTCCTATTTCTAAAAGAAAGAAATACGGTTATTCGTGACGTGACTATAAAACATAATTGGGCCATATTTTCTAAAGTTGTACACCCCACAATTTTTTTTTTTAATTTTCGATATTTTGGGTATTTTCTACTCAGAATCACGACTCTTACCTAATTAGAAGAAAAAGTGTCCCAATGTTTTTTAGTTCCATTTACCATTTCCATATAACCTACAACAGCGGTAACCGTAGTATAGTAGAAAATACCCAAAATAATGCTAGCTCAAGAGCCAGCGCTTCTCCCAACTTCCGGTGGGACCATATGTGGCGCCAATGGAGATATTTCTAGATAGTCATACGGTAAACAGAGGAATTTAGTGCCTAAAAGCACTAAAAAAATTGGTCTCTACCAGTATTTTTCTTACCCCTTCACTGCCAATATCTATGAAAGCTCTAAACCTTGGCATATTCGCACTAGCGGATAAAGTCCTGACATAATAAAAAGAAAATAAAAAATTTATAAGTAGTTGTTTTGTTTTTTGTTGGATGTGGCAGTACAGTGCAAAACTTTTTCGTGTCCCAACAGTACGACAGTCAGCTACGTGGTTTAATTACAGTTTGTCAAGGGTTCACGTTTCGCGCGCGATAAGAGGGCGTGGCGCAAATAGGGTCAACATTGACATTACGGTGTATTGCAATTTTACTATTAGCTCCACGCGCTGTATGATCTACATCAATAAAATGACTAAAAAAGTTTAAAGCGGAAATAGTTACTAAAAAGTCAGTAATTACTTGTTTAATTACATAGAAAACTACCATGAGTCTCAGACATATTAAAATGCATAAACGGGTTCACTCACGTCGAAGAAGTCGAATATCGCTGGACATGTTTCGAATCGGTACGCGATTCATGATCAGGAGAGCCGATCAGTCGCGTCGGTGGCCAACCGAACACCTGATGTTGAATCACGTACCGATTCGAAACATGTCAAGCGATATTCGACTTCTACGATGAGAGTAAACCCGTTTATCTATTTTACTAATTATTACTACTTACTTATGAAAATCTCGTATCTCGGCATTGCATTTAAATCAAAATACCAACTTTGTTCTATGGCATTTGGTACTTTCTGAGCTTTGGTTCTCAACAGACGATATAATACAAAATGAAACGAACTTACCTGTAAGTGAAGTTCCGTGACCTTTAGACGCCGGCGGCGATCCGTCTGTCACATGGCTGTAGATATCTCTCCAAACAATATTGCAGTAGGTACAGACTAATAATGTGTATTATTAGTCGCGGTTTTCTAGGTTTTTTGCTGTAACAGTTGTATTGTAATAGTTAGATAATTGAACCCTATGTGCGCAAGTCTGACTCGCACTTGACCAGTTTTTGTAATTTAAGTTTCTAGAACTGCTAAAGTATGACTTTCAGGACTTCCATTAGTAGATACTGCGAAGCGGCGGCGCGCGGTTGCCCAAAATAAAATGTGACTCACTGGTACCTACTAGGGTTCAAGTCATTTCTTAATAAATAAATCAATTACTGATTAAACCCGATCTCGAACGTTTAAGAGTTGTGGTCTAAGAGTTCACAGACCTACCTATATTAACAAGATTTCTCTATGTATTTAACTTACCACTGTTCGGTGCAAAAACGCATCTTGAAAACAGATTCTCTCACTTTACACGTTATCAATCATATCATTATACTTGCATGCAGAGCATTTGAATAACAAATCGTATATAGTTCTTAGAACATAATTAATATCAAAATCAACGTATAAATAAAGTTTGACACTAGAGCTCCGATCCTTTCATGGACCTAGTAAATACTATAGGATCCTTTCTAAAGAAGTTGACACTAGAGTTCCGATCCTTTCTAAAAAAGTTTGACACTTGAAAAAAACCTCATATGGAAAACCTGTATTCACGAATGTCACAAATGCTATACTCTAAGAACGTGACAGTGAAAGATGTTCCAAGCGCATTATATTTTTAATGTAACTATCGTAAACAAACATTATTCTAGCTCGTGATTTCCATATTTTAAACGTAATGAAACTATTGTACCACAGTACGTTACTGTTTGTTATGTATTATTTTATATATATACGTATCAGTGTATGAGTTCGCCCCAGTTGCCGTGGGGACCGGTGGGCCATGGTGCGCTGAGGGTAAGGATTTTGACGTGACTTTGGCGCGAAGGCTGAGAGACAGAGGCGTGGTCCCCGCTCCGGCGAGTAGGTACTTGGCTTCAAGGATCTCCCTGGCTAAACATAGAGTATTCTAGAGACCTCTGAGCCAGGCTCCTTCCGGAACGGTACATAGAACCCTTTTAGTTTTATAGTTAACTAGCTGTGCCCCGCGGTGTACCCGCTCATCCCAAGGGAACACTAAATTTAATGGGGATGTGGCGGTTTGTATCCGCCTTCGCTTGTAATAAACACGCAAGTTATAATATTTATAATATAATTCATTGTAAAATAAAACATCAAAAAAACATGAACGTTCCAACAAATCTGTCCGATCGGAGACTGAATCTAGACAAAAGAGCGCGGGCATAGACAATGCAATACGTAAGGCTAGCTTTGCACGAACAGCATCACAAAGCCAGTTTTACACTTATTACAATTCTCAACATCCTCCCGCGGGCAAACAAATAAGTAAAGAACATAAGTTTTTAACTTCAAACTTACAAAACATTTCAAACTTACATAACATTTAGTTAGTACACTTTATCAACATTACAAATCACAGGTACAGTTAATAACTCTAAACAAATTAAACATCATTACATTATCTTGTACCAATTATGTGTTCCTACCATCCTCCCCACCACAGAGATCCTGGTGGAATAAATTTCCATATAATGGTTCGTGATGCAGTGGTATTTTCAACTTTATTCCAGTCGATATTCTTCATTAAATTTGCTGTTTCCTGGAAGTTGGTGCCATTGTCCGTGTAAATAACGTTTACTCTTAGCAGTTCTCTCTTCGTAATCTTGTCTTTAATTTTGTGTATCAAGTTTACGTTGCACTGCAAGTCATCTTCAATAGTATTCCATATCATTAATTCTTATGGCTTTGAAATAAATTTCTCTAGCTCTGGAACACAGTTGTCGACGTAAAAGGATTCCTTCAGCTTCTGTGCATACCACTCTCGGATGCCGATATGTTACTACATCTATACACAGTTCTGTTTTCTTCCACCAAAGGAATTTTAAATATTCTCTGCCTTCTTTCTTCACTAAAATATTTAAGAAGGCTTTCCTTATATCAGCTGGAATGTTTTCCTTCCACAAATGGTTCACTTCATATCGGCCCATCTCTGTCTCAGAAATATTATCGTCAAAATATATTAATATCTCTTCCTGTTTCTTCTTTTCTTGTGGATCTTTAATTCCTAACAATGTTCCACAATACTCTCTGCTATAATACTCTCTTTTGAGAAACAGGTATGTAACAGAGATGATCTGTAAGTGTTTGTGGTAGGATCTTGCAATGTCCACCCCAGCCTTCTTTATAATCTTTCTTTGTGGTGTGTATTTCTGGACATAAGACAATCAAATGCCTTCGTTTACATAATAGGCATTTTTTATATGACTTACATTCTTTTGCCATATGTCCACTCTTTAAACATACATAACACCCACCTTTCTTTTTAATTAAATCCTTTTCTTCCATAACGATTCTTCAATTGTGCGATGGCTTTCTCGTAGTTCTCCGCAGAAGGGGAGAAGCTCTCCACAAGAGCCCGCGTGTTAGACTCTTCCTTAAGGCACTGAAGGAGGTACTGGAACTTGTCTTCAGCGTTGATGTTTTTATCTTCATGTATTTTCCTGAACTGTATCCATTTTTCGGGTCATCGTTATATTTCTTTACTTCTATTTGT
This sequence comes from Apotomis capreana, assembly GCA_947623375.1. NCBI lineage: Eukaryota > Metazoa > Arthropoda > Insecta > Lepidoptera > Tortricidae > Apotomis > Apotomis capreana. Next base: position 19,396,886 of record OX392512.1, read on the forward strand.
GGTAGTTTAAAGTTCCTTTTTTCTTCGTTGACAGCTGTATATGTCACTTCTTCCTTCGGCGATTGCTTTTGTTTCAACTGCAGATATTTTTGTTTGTATGTGAAAAATAAACTTATATACTTTTCCGAGTCGTCTACTTCTTTGCTATGCAATTCTTCTTGATACTCTTCACTCGTTATGTAGATATTCTGTATGATGTCGTCCAATACTTTTAGACGGGATATTTTATCTTCCAGATACAGGAAGTCCACTTCTATCCCATCAAAATCTCTGTCCTCTTCTAGTAATTTATTTTCGAGAGATGTACCAGAACGACTAAATATCCTTCTTAGTTGTTGCCGTTCACGAATTGCTTTTCGTAGATCTGTCATTTTTTAACACTTTTTTAGTCACGGTCGCCACTTGTGGCGGTTTGTATCCGCCTTCGCTTGTAATAAACACGCAAGTTATAATATTTATAATATAATTCATTGTAAAATAAAACATCAAAAAAACATGAACGTTCCAACAAATCTGTCCGATCGGAGACTGAATCTAGACAAAAGAGCGCGGGCATAGACAATGCAATACGTAAGGCTAGCTTTGCACGAACAGCATCACAAAGCCAGTTTTACACTTATTACAATTCTCAACAGGGGATGAAAAGTATCCTATGACCTTCCCCGGGACTCAAACTATCTCTATGCCAAATGTCATCTAAATGGGTTCACCGGTTTAAACGTGAAAAGGTAACAGACAAACAGACACACTTTCGCATTTATAATATTATATTATATATATTATATGGATATTAGTATGGATTTTACTTATTATTAATTTTAGTTTTATAGATAGGTTTAGTTAATTATAAAACAGAGGTAGATATCCCATAATAAGTACTTACCTAATTGGCACCAAAAAGGTACTAAGAGCTGGAGGATGAACCTAGAGACGATCTTAGCCCAGAGATACGGGCTCATTAAACACGGCACCGCGAACTGCGCTAATAGCCTGTACTCGAGTGCGCACGAAGTGCACTATTTTGGCTTTAACTTATTGTTCAGTCAGCGTTCTTAGCCAATCGTGTCGGTGGTCGTCGGTCGCGTCGTGAATTTACATGATCAACCAATAAAATTCAGTTCTCCGACGGCTTTTGTAAAGAAAAGAGTGAACCTTCTGTAGTTTTTACTCTCCACTCAATTGCTTTTGATAACTACGGCTACCTTTCACCGATCTTATTTTATTACCTATATAAATAGAGTCCAACTCAAATTTCGAAGCAATTGAGTTGTTAGCTTGTATTTTCTCATTTGCGTTTTTATTTTGAATTCATGCCCATGCGATATAAGGTTCTTCGTAAGCTAACCTTACGAAGATATTGATAATATTATACAATAAAATGTAATCAATAGCTTCCTCATAAATTTGAGAAGTACATTCACAAAATATTAAGTCCTAACACCCTTACATAACAAGATATGTCAAACTTTAGTAGGCTTCCTCCTCGCAATTTTACGCGAGTAAAGTGGCTTAATATCTTAATATCTCGGGTCTTATGTCTTAGGGTGATAAACAAAACAATATTAAAATTTTGATTTGTTCAGTTAGAAAATTACGGACTTTCTTATAACTCAATTTATAGCTTTATAGAAAGATCAACACGCAAAGAAAAATTAAATGGCGCTTACATGTGGTCCACACCAAGATTCGAACCCGATACCTTTGGATTACCGATTTTTAGGGTTCCGTAGTCAACTAAAAACCCTTATAGTTTCGCCATGTCCGTCTGTCTGTCTTATCATTAGTACTAGAAAGCAGTACTTATCATTAGTACTAGAAAGCTGAAATTTGGTACGAGTATGTGTAGGTTTGCATCACGCTGGCAAAAAGGTAAAATAATAACTTTTTTCGGGTACCTCTCGTACACCTAAAGTGGGGATGAATGTTTTTTTAGTTCTAACACTATTGTGTGTGGTGTCGTTGAATAGTTCTTTTAAAAATAATAGGGGTCTTCAAACATTATTTTTTGATAGTCAGCAGTTTTGTAAATATTCGCTCTGGAAATCTAAAAAATAGCGTCCCCCGCGTCTTACTTTTCAACCACGGGTCAAAGAGGTATGGAAAAATTCATAAAAATTCGGCCTTATAAGCACTTTCAATTAAAACTATAATGAATAAAATCGGTTGAGCCCTTTTTGAGTTATCGCAAAATTTCTTAAATTTCTTTAAAATGACGTAAGTGCAGCGCGGTGTCCTTATACTTCGAACGTTACAGTTCGCTCAATCTGGCGCGTATAATCGATAGCTTCCAGAAGGCAATAAGTAATTAAAGTTACTTTGGCGTTTACGAAATTTAAACCTCGGGCTTAAAACCGCTGTTTTAAGCCCGTCTCTATATCCTACAGTTTGAGCGTGGCCCGACATGCTCTTAGCCCGTTTTTTTTTATTCTATCAAATTACTTACTCTACTTACCACTTCATAACTTAATGAAATGGTGGCTTGACTCCGAGAGACAAACCACAAAGACTTGAAGAGACAAACCACAAGAAAAGTATTACTAGTATTGCTCGAAACCATTTATCTATGGTCACTTGGCACTGTTAACTGAGAAGAGGTACACAACTTGTAGACAACTTGGTACATTAGTAGATTGGAGCATGCTGAACACAATTGACAACATTTCATATTTTTAAGACTATCATTTTATTACTTTTCTGAATTCTGCTTAAAAAGATGAAGTAATCTCTGTTTTTATTTATTTTCTGAGATGATTATTTATTTTATTATTAATTTATAAAAACATACTCATTTTAAAATGTGGCAACACCAAAACCAGAACTTAATGGTACAGTTACTTTAGTCGGTTTTCTTATTAAAAAAAACTTAATAAAACTCGGTATGCATCTGTCATCTGTCAACGTCAAATAAAAAAAATATATATTTTTTCGCTCTTTGGTTTAGACAACAACCCTATTCAGCCCGTATTGTCTTAGATTGCAGTTATTTGACGTATTTTCTTATATTTCTTTAAATAAGTTTTTTTTTTAAGGTACACGACATAAAGCCCTGTCGATCTCTATATTAATTTCCACCTGTTATAAATATGAAATGTTGTCAATTAGTGCACGGCAACTTTGTAGTCCAGTCAAATAAAATATTATCAATACTTACTATTAAAATGAATCAAATGTTTGGTCATATTCATATCTCTAGAAATTGGGAGTGAATGGTAGCCCGTTTAGCGCAACTACGCTTCACGAATCTTGTCGCGCGAAGTAGCATCACCCGTCACTCTCTCACAGTACTACAGCGAAGGAGATATAGGTAATATTTCTCACAAGAGAAATAGTCGCGTGACACAGTTGTGGTAGAGGTGCAGTTAGACGATAAATGCCTTTTACCCATTTGTGGTCAAGCTAAATCGAGCGTAATGATTTTTTTCATCCTTTTGAAAGCTAATTTAGAATACGTGTGTGTCATAATTTTTAGGGTTCCGTACCCAAAGGGTAAAAAACGGGACCCCTATTACTAAGACTCCGCTGTCTGTCCGTCTGTCTGTAGTATGTCGGTCTGTCCGTCCGTCTGTCACCAGGCTGAACCGTGATAGAGAACATTTGAAAATTTCAAATTTGATGTATTTCTGTTGCGGCTTTAACAACAAATACTTAAAACAGAATAAAATAAATATTTAAGTGGGCCCTTACAACAAACGTGGTCGGTTGAGTTAACTTTTCACCTCATTTGTATGGGGCGCCACACATACCAGGTGCAAACTTAACCCGGCCAGTTAAGATGGGAAGTGTTTGTACGGAGCCCTCGGTGCGCAAGACCGGCTCGCACTTGACCAGTTTTTTATTTCTCAAAATCCTAAAGTTGCTCTCAAATCACAATGCTTATTATGCTTACACAATAACCGATGACTTTTTGGAATGAACTTACTCTTGACTTAAATTTGACTTTGACTGGACTATCTAGGTGTTTCCCCGAGCTAGAACGTAATGAAGAAAACACTAAGAGCTTCGGTATCTGTTTTATCGAATTGTGCGAGTTGCACTGGTACAGGTCTGTTAGATAATTTTTGCCCCACTATTCCGTAAGGTGTGCAAAATAATACTTGTAAAGTAAATATTACGAACTTAATTCCCTTATGTTCAAAGTTTTTTTGACATAGGATAAAAGGCATCCTTCGTTCGAACAACGAAGAAAAAGTCGTAACCAACAGCACCTCTCGCAAAACTGTGACACGCGACTAGGGCTGCCATCTCTAAATTCGCCGAATCCGGACAAAGACTTAAAAAAACCCGGATATTTGGCGTAAATCGCATTTTTTCTCCGGACTTGTCCGAAACTTATTGAAGCCCCGGACGGCCCCCGGACGGCCTCCAAACTAGGACAAATCCGGGGAAACCCTGACGGATGGCAGCCCTACACGCGACTCTTATCTCGTGCGAGTGTAGGTAATATTACTGTCTCTTACTTCGCTGTATACTGTGAAAGAGTAACGGAGATGCTATTTCGGGCGACATAGCGCTACCCGTCACCCTCTCACACTACATTACCGAACAGAAAGAGACAGGCAATTATCTCGCGCGAGAAATAGTCGCTTGTGACAGTTGTGCTAGGCTAGGATATCTTGCGACGAGTCGCGACTTCGCTTGGCGAGCTCCGAGGAATCGGGGGCTGAGGAACGGCAGGTGTGCGCCGAGCGAATCACAACTCTAGCTCATTACATCAACATTCCTTATCCATTCCTTACTTGCTTCGAAATTCGAGTTGAACTTGAACTCAATTTCAATACCGACATCACCATAAGCCCGTGCCCAGGGCCCCCATTCTCAGGGGGGCCCGAAGGACCAAAATTTCTGTCACACATTTATTCTCAAAACATTTGTATCGGGCACATTACACTTTTTTCACAAATCAGTAATCTTATCAGAAGGTATTCTACGCCATTATATCGATGACTGCGCCTATTCCTACTGTACTAATTAATAATATTTTCGAACGCATCCTACCTAATTTACTAAAACCTGTTCCAGACATTCCGACCCCAGCCAATCCGATCCGATTTATCGGATAATGTGTAGTGTAATAGATCCTAACAATTACACTACACATTATCCGATTTCCTAAGAATCCGAGGAATCGGGGGCTGAGGAACGGCTGGTGTGCGCCGCCGAGCGAATCACAACTCTAGCTCATTACGTCAACATTCCTTATCCATTCCTCACTTGCTTCGAAATTCGAGTTGAACTCTATTTATATAATAAAATAGGAGCGTAGCTGTAGTTACCAAAAGCAATTGAGTGGTTATAATCTCGGAGCTCGCGCGCGGACTATAGGTGCGAGTACCTGTCTTGCGCGCACGGTAGTGAAAGGATGGAGACAAGTATAGAGTTGGTCGCACGTAACGAGTTGCAGTGAATATTTATTTTTTTATTAAAGCAGTAACGTCTGCTAACGTAACGTTTTTCAATTTTCGCTTCATTTGTGAACATGCAGTGAATATTATCTAAAATAAAGATAAAACGTATATCCGTGACAAAAGGGCAATAATCAAGCTTACTTGTCAAATTAAATCTTCGTACCTACAACGTAAACGACTGACTTAAATAAATCGCCGGAACTCGCAGAGTACACTTTGTACATTCTTGTGTATTATACATTATAAACAAGCTCAGCTCAGCAGCAAGCTCACAAACAAAACATGAACCCAGCATAAACATATTTTACCTCAAACGACCTAGCCCGTTTACTCCGTTGCTTCCAAATTCAACACGAAAATTGTAATGTTTAGTTCGGACGCGGTGCGTTACACGGACTCTTCAACAATTAACAAAGGCCGCATTTTACGTTTCGGCCATTTGTCACCGAGCCGAGTGCATACAGAATGAGCGCGACCACAATGGCGGGCTCATGAATGATTCAGATAAATTTTTGTCCGTTACAAAGAGCCGTAGGGTTGCCATGTGGCGGAGTTCCCGGAAGTTTTCAGGATTTCAGAATGAATAATAATTTTACTTTAGAAAGACCGAACATACATCAGCTATACTACGTAAAGTCTCCTGAACTGTTCCACCCTGGATTTCATATTCGTGCGATGAGTTACACTATTGCGCGAAAGTCATTCTACGACCAAGGATGAGGGAGTAACTTAAGTCGCCAGAACTTGCAGCGTAGGTACATTTATATATTCTTCTATTATAATTAATAAATTACGAACTCGCAAGCTTAGGAAAAAAAACTAACGCTAACAACCTAGCACAGTTACTGTTACCTTTCAAATTCAACACGATCATTCAATAGTCAGTTCCGACAAGGTGTGTTACGTTCCTCTTCAACAATTAACACAGCACACACGCGTAATTTTTTTTCCAGATTTTATTCTGATAATTAACACAAATTAAAACTATATTATACTATGTCTATCGCGATATTCCTTATTCACCTTGATAATCTAACGTTTCGCCGGGTAGCGTATCGCGATAGACCCGTAATAATTTGTGTTAATTATCTGAACAAACCTCGAGAGTATAAAGTGTCATATTTACTTATACTGATAGTTGGCAACCCTTCTGCAAATAATACTGTGACACTGAGAGGAATGAAATAACTACGACCACTGACATGGCTTCTTAACTTAATTTAAACTAGATAGGACTGGGTCCCCGCAAAAAAAAATATATTATCATCATCTGAACGGAATAGTATCAGTATTTGTAATGAAAACATAAAGGAAGTTTTTAAGCAAAACAACTCGCAGCCTATGCAAATTCTGTTGTCTTATACCTACACCAAAACTAGAACCATTTAACCGGAGCGTTAGATACATTTTTGCAACAATAATAAAGTAACTTTAATGTTACAAAGAAAATAATATCGTCATGTTTTTATCGTTTTTACCGCAATTTGCAGCGTAGCAAACTTAAGTAAGTATATCCCTTCAGCGGGAACAAATTAGATTTCAAATAATGGCTTTTTCAACTTTTCATGTGCTCGCTCTCGAAATACGAAGTTCAAATTTCGAGCTTCGGAGTAACCCTTCAGTACCCTTACCACGAGTTTACAGTGACCGTTCTCGCTAGCGACTTTTTAAACGATTTTTATGTAGAATTGTAGTTGTACAAATCCTTTCCGCTGTCGATAGCGAGTACGGTCATGTTATCTCATGGTACAGTTGCGTCATGTTACACAAACGACTACTAAAATAAGCCTCTGAACAAAGAGGGAACTTTTTGCAGTTTAGTCACTAAGTTTTAATTTTTTATTATTATTTCAGGTACCTGCAACCGCGTAGTATAGAATACAAAGTTACATTCAGGTCCAATAAGAGTCGCGTCGATCTACAAAAGCCCTACTTATAGAGATCCGTTTTATTATTGAAACCAAGTGTTTATCCTGAAATGTGCTGCATATTCGACTTTATAAAGTGGTCTTTCGGCTGCGTACACAGGTAAGGGTAAGTCAATATTTATCTATCGCGTATGGGCACCCTACTCTTACCAATATCATTAAAAAAAATGTGGACACGTCCTCTAGCTGTACATAAGGATATGTTTTAACATGTATATTTTAGGCGACACTAAGCAAATGTAGCTATATTATTCAGCTATGAATTAGTACGGGAAAGGACAAAACATATATATAAGTATATATAAACCACAATTTTTTCTAACTACTTTCTTTCTCTACTACAGTTACTTTTGTTATTGTTATTCATCATTCTCTTGCCCTTATCCCATTTAATTAGGGTCGGCGCAGCATGTTTTTTCTTCCATTCTTCCCTATCATTCGTCATCTCATCAATTAATTCCTTCTTTTCCATACCATCTCTCACACAATCCATCCACCATTTCTTTGGTCTTCCTCTTCTACTTTTGTTATTATTATTCCCTTTATTCATCTTGTTATTATTATTATTTATGCGTATTTTATTGTATGTGTTTTAAGTAGACTACTCATTGCTGACGTTCATATTAAATGTCCGCTACCCAAAGGTTGTCTAGAAGAGATCGTTCTTTAGCGATAAGACCGCCTGTTGTTTACCTCTATTGTAATTTTAAGTTTTTTCTGTGTTTGTATTACTTTCGTGTTAAGGTGTGCAATATAGTATTTTATGCAACCGTTGTAATAAGAGGGGGCAAAAAACGCGAGTGGCATGGGTTACGATGTGAGCGTAGCGAACATCGTAAGAAAGATGCCACGAGCGTTTTTTGACCTACTTATACAACGTTGCATACAATATTTTTTGTACGACTCGACATTTCATAAATAAAATGCAAATAAACAACAAAGAAAATAATTACATGTTCCCGCTCGGAATCAACAAAATTAAAAAAAAATAGTCTCTGATAAACTTTTTTTTTATTGACGTCCATCTGTCAAAAAAATATGAACTTATACATAAAGTTATACGTTCACTATATTAAACATCCATGCACTGAATATAAAACTTTTTTTTAAGTTGGCAGCAATGCCTTGGTACAATAAGCTTTTTTTTAAATTGCAAATTGTGTGAATGCAGCTGTTTATCTTGTAATCTGTGGTACTAAGTGATGCTTTTTTGGCGACATTATAATCATCGTTTAGCAGTGTTTTTTTGGGCAATAGAGTATAGACTTTTACAGACTTTCATAATTTATGTCTTTATATTAGAGTTAGTAACTATATAAATGACAGAAAAAAGTGCTGGAGTAGAAAAAAGAATATTTTATCTATCTATGAGTTAAATAATGTAAAAAAACAACTGTCCAGCAATTCCGGTTTAAAAGATACCGCCTCCCCGTGTGGTACTCGCACACATACCCTCGCGGGCATGTGGGGTAGCCATCCCAGGGCGGAGCCCTCTATGGCGGCATCTGACTCCGTCCGCTACTACCACACTACGGACGGGTATTCGGTCTAGGAGAAGATTCGTTCTTCGGATTCTAGTGGCTGTCGGGAATGAAGACAGCGCGTTTGCCTCTCAGCGGCTTTGTGGTCATTTTTGGCCTTCTTGGCATTTGGATACCTGGCGAAGATGATGCCAGGGGACTCATTCGAGGGGCACGAGCTCTCTTGGCAGAGCTCGCCCCTTGCCGTCTGGAGGACGGGCGTTACCGCCTTTTAGGGTGTAGACATATATATATATATATATATGTGTGCGCGGTTGGCGCAGTGGTTAAGCAACTGCCTACTGAGCCGACGGTCCTGGGTTCGAATCCTGGCAAGGGCAAATATTTGTGTGATGAACACGAATATTTGTGCCTGGGCCATGGATGTTATTTGTATTTAAGTATGTGTTTATCTATATAAGTATGTTTATCGTCGTCTAGTGTCCATAACACAAGCCTACTAGAGCTTACTGTGGGACTAGATTTGATTTGTTTGAGGTTGTCCGATATTTATTTATTATTATTTATTTATATGTATATATACCAAATGTATAGTCCCGGTGAATCGTTTTTGTAAGGAACCCCAAAAAAGCAACATGATATTTCACAAATAATGAGACAGGGTAACCCAGACTAATAAATAGAAAATTACCAAATACCTGCGAAACAAAAAAGCTTCACAACATCTCCAATTCCGAGTTATGAAATTCGCTATCAAATAAGACTGTATGTGTGGAAAGTGGCAGGAATTGTCGTTTCAGCGACGGAAATATGCTAAGCCTCCTTTATCCCCGACTGGGGACCTGAACACATTTGTATTCAATTTTCTCAATGTCTGAGCGAAGTATTTTCGGGTATTACGCTTGTAAACGAGCGAATTTCTAATACTGAACCTTCGGTATTAAAGGGCCGAGTATAGACGCGCTACAACCAATGGTTGAAGTGAAGCAAACAATATGGTAGATAGTGGTAGTATTAGTAGAGTATGAATGGCGAAGCGATTTAATGCTGCCATCCCCGTTTCACCATCGGACAACCAGGCGAGGGGAGCGATTTCACTTTTATGTTGTCAGTTTGCCAATTATTCGCACGAAGCTATTTGCTTCATTTCTAATGCGAACCGCTAAGGAATAGAACTCACTCCCATCGTGTATATTTCCATAAAATTATAATTTAGGTCTCTTCAAGGTAATAGTGAATAGGTTAAATTATTACTGAACCGGCGAGCTACATCCTCCACCCCGTAGTCACCATCAGGTAATATTGAGGTCAATTGCCGGTCATTTTGTGAAAAAAAAAAGCAAAATGACGTCAATAATTCTCAATCCAGCGAATTTACAGATAGAGTGGCGGATGGTAGTTGACCGAGAGAGTGAAGCGTCTTCGTTTGAGCTTCGTCAAAAATCCTTTTGTCGGTCCAATATGTCCGGATCGGTGTTCTCATGTACGGATCGCATTTCTTAACCTGTTCTTGTGAAATTTTATAAGGAAATTCGATAATCGCGTGGTTCTTGTTTTTTTTGGTCATCCCGCTTTTGTACTTACAAAAAGGAGATTAGGTTTCAAAATTTAAAAAATCATCAATTTTCAACCGACTCACAATGTCCACAACTCACAGATCCACAAGTAACACCATCCTTGCTTACTAAATAAAAACAACCTGAAATCCAAACATCTGGATAGCTGGATATAATTTTTGCCCAAACTTTTCAAAATTTTCTGTTTCAACAGAAGCGAAGTAACGGATGTAAGTCAATAGTTGAGTACCTATTTTATTTATAAGTACCTAAGTATGACCGTGGAGACACTGTTCCTTACTTTATATATATCTATGCTGATAGCTATGAATCCACAATTAATTCCACAGCAAACCAACCAATCACAAAATCCTTATACCGGGTGTTGCCTGTGATATGAGCAATAAATAAAAGCATACAAATTGAACAACATTTATTCAGCCTTTTCTATGTACGCCGTCCGATATTGACATTCCCTGAGCATTGACATAGCTCTACTAATATCGCACATTTCGCAATAGGTACATTGCTTCTTTGTCTAAACATTATTCTACAAATCATCGTTATAATAATCAAATACACGTTATTTTTAGAAGTTGCTTGACAAATGTTGTTCAGTTTGAAGGGTAGAATCTATGTTTTAATTTATTGCTCCTATCACAGGCAACACCCGGTATAATTAGCTTTGCTCCTTTAAGTGAAAGCGTTGCTATAAATTCTCTAGTGTGCAATATTGAACGCTTCGCCGAAAGTAGACTTGTTGCTTGGAGTTAATTTCCTTACCCGGACAATTCGGTATTTAATTAAATGTCGACAATTTCGACAGTCGACAAAGCTTATCTGTTGCCTCTTTCGATCTAGTAAATTAAATTTGAAGAAATATTCCCAAAACACAAATATTTGTCTTTTTATTCGGAATACAAAAATTGAGCGAATAATTCATATCACTAATAACTAGTCCATCAATATTCACGTACCAGATATATTATAGTGGATAGTAGATTTATTGATTACTTTTTGCATCGCCCATAGGTACTTATCTCATTTCATTTATAAGTCCGCTATAAGTGATCGCTCTTTAGCGATAAGATGGCCTTTTGCTTACCATTATTGTAATAATACGTGTTATCTGCAGTGTTTTTATTTATTTCTTGTTGAAGTGTGTAATATAGTATATTATATCTATCTATTACATGATTGTGGATACTGTAAACCTCGAACGTGATCTTAGCCAGGTCGATATTTTCATTTACGCCATGAATAAAAAACATAAAAAATACCCCGCGGGTAACAGAGGCTCGAACAGTTTCAATACTGTGGCGGGGTTATTAAAACGCTCTGCAAACCTTGATTAAAAAACTATGTGGCTTCATATACACACATTGTACATACTTATTAAGTATGTTTTTCTAGAATTGATATAGTGATTGATAGGTCCAGGGTTCAGATAAGATATTATGATTTAGAAATTTTATTATATCGACAACTTGTCAATGATTGATACAGGTAAGACGGGCTCGCTACGAGCTGTGTGCGTGCGCACGATGGCGCCCGGCTCCATTTTGCGGGTTTGAGTGGATGCAAATCCAAGATGGATCCTTCCATCCATCGGCTTTTAGTCTTTCCAATAGTCACACTGAGGAAGTCCGACCGTGCCCCGTTACTCTAGCTGTTAGCCCTGCTAGAAAATAATAAATAAAATAAAAATAAAATACGTTTATTTCGGACTATCAAAAATCCATATGCTGTTGTTAGTAATTAACTTAAACTCTATGCTAGGTCAGTGGAGTCGTGGCTATGGACGGGCAGGATCAACCTTCACTAAGTTACAAAGTATAGTGATATTGGGCCTTTATGTCGTATCTGCAGAACGCTGACCTTCATTCTAACCGCTTGGCTCGTCCTGATGGTCGTCTACGTATGCGGCTTGGCCATAGTCGCTGGCATCGCCTACGGCTACGACTATTGCTTGGCCGAATTCGCAACTCTGTCCAGTAAGTGTCAACCCTAACCAGTAAGTCAGCGAGTATTTAACTATTTATATTTCCTTAAAACAATATACGTGTGCCGTTTAGATGGACACCTTTGTGCACGCCCAACTATAGGAAAAGCAAATCAGTAATTTTTTCTATGGAAGTGTCCGGTAATTTACCGGTAATCTGTTAATTTCCATACGAAAAGTTACCGTTTTGCAGTGCCTACGCCCAACGCATAGCCCACCGCGCTGCGCCTAGTCCAAGAGTCCTTATGATTAAGGACACATTGATAACTATTGTTAAATACCATAAAAGTATCACTTTATTTCCGCGACTTATGCTGTGTCAACTACCCAGCTGCAAAAAACCAGAACTACCACCCATCACCCGTTCCTACCATCTTACACTAAAATCTCTCGCACGTTCGCTTTTGCTTCCTCTTCTTGATTATGGTGACATTGCTTTCCTGGACCTTAAGGAGGAGCTGCTTGACAAGCTTGAGCGTCTTCAAAATGTGTGCATAAGATTATTTTTTGGTCTAAGAAAGTTTCATCATGTCTCTCATTACCGTGCACAGCTCGGCTGGCTTCCGATTCGCCGTCGTCGTAGAGATGTGCATGTCCTGTCATTGCTCTACAATGTATTATTCAACCCTGCGTCACCTCTCTACCTTTCCGAAAGATTTACCTATATGGCGTCTGGCAGTGCACACCGCCTGCGTTCGAGTGTCAATCTCGCTCTTGCCTTTCCACCCAGTAAATCGCGCACTTATCGGAAATCTTTCACAGTCCACTCTGTTAAATTATGGAACGCGTTACCGATATCCGTGAGGCAGTCACAATCCGTGGCATCGCTTAAGGAGAACTTAAAAAAGTTATGGCTTTTAGATCCCTGATCTCGTCGAAGTTTATTAGAGTGATTACTTCATATATATGATATTTATGTATATTATGATATATATGTAATTATATCTATATGTATTATATTTTGGAATTACACATATTTTATTATATTAAGACATTAGTCCTTAGTGTATCTGTGCATACTAACTTGTTCGTTTGTTTATCTTCTTGGATATCCCATTATTTTCTCATTTGCTCAAAGGTTAACTGGAAGAGATCCCTTATAGGGATAATTCGCCTTTGTAAAGTCTATTTTTTTTTAAGTTTTGTAAATTTTTTTTGTGTACAATAAAGTTTTTACATACATACTACCTTTCGGCCAGAACTCCTCCTTTACGAAAATTTATTCTTTGTCAATTCTTAAATCAAAATATGGCTTTTATGTTTACTTTCAGGGTCTAACGTGAAACTTGAAGTGAAACCCAAAGAGCACGGAGAGGATTTAGTAGTCGGCCGAACCGGAAACATAGTAGATTTAATGGCAGAAGGAAAGGGTAACAAGATGTATATTACTTCCTCTTAATAACCTTCTTCCTAGTTCCCTGAATGTTGTACGTCTATCCTATTATTATTATCCTATCACATATGATTTGTCTCCAATGTACAGGAGATTACAGTGAGTTCTTCAAGTTAACAGCGTCCATAGACTTCTGTAACTGCTATGAAGTAGATGCTTGTTTGTCACTACTTCATTGTAAAAAAAATATAGGACAGAAAAACTACAGACCACTCGTATCTAAACTCATTCGCTCGCTTCTTTAATCTTAATTCAACACGTCTTCTTAAAGTCTTTTGATATGCCCTCTTTGCTAATATCGTTCCACGTATCTCCTACTTTCATCACAAAATAATCATATTTGAATCCTCACCGGCACTTTTTTGGATTTCGTGTAAGTAATTACATGTGTTGTCATCTCATTGCTCCTAAACGGTTGGACGGATTACAACTATTTTGATACATAGGCAGCTGGGTATTCCCTTATTAACACAGGATACTTTATACCCGACTACGGAGAAGCAAAAAAGAGGGTAATGATCCTTTCTTCCGCGAGAACCAAGTTCTCGAGCATCTTTTAGTGTTGCCATAAGAATAACAAGCCAAATCTGCTAGGACCTTCTGCCAAACTAGAACCAAATTAGAGCCACTTAGGAGTAAGTAACAAGTTTCCAGTACAAACTTGTTTACTGTTGATGACATTGCGTTTAACTTTCGTGTTCATGCTTCTAACACCTGTTTCTTGAGTCATACACATATACGTACATACGTGTTTATAAAAATAGATCTAGGTCTTGACAGTCTAGTCTATAGTTGACCACCCAGCCTAAAAATATCACGAGATAATTAATTTCTCAAGTTTTGAATCAAGTAAACATTCTGAGAGTTACTCCAATATTGACTTAATCTAAGTGTAATGTATGTCAAATAAAGCAAACATTTACATGGAACAGGAAATTATGCCAAATAGACCGCGTGGCTGCGTGATTGCGGCCGTCAAACTTACAGAAAGTAGCAATAATCACAAAATTAGATTCAAGGATTCTTACTCCGTCCAATTTGACGCAGTATGGAAATTGTTTTAAGATTGCAGAAACATTTGGCCTAATTTGAAAACACCCATTTATTGCAGATTATCGGGTACGGCCGAAGAAGAATAAAGTGAAGTCAGCGAAGAAGCATCTCCCGCAGTGGCTATTCAAGCCGCATCGACGCAACACCACTAGTTCCAAGAAAAAAGAAATGAGCACAAAAGAAACCAAAATGCATGGACTAACCGACACAGCGATAAACTTTAGAGTAAGAACTATGTATGTAATGTTCCGAATCTAGCCCTCACAGAGTATTGTCGACCGCTACTCGAAGTACTGAAAAACCGGAGATTGACGTATGAAGTATGTAAGTAACAGAAATAACTTTTGCAGAAAGAAGACTTAAAATTGATGCCGTTCCGTTACTTGATGAAACCTAACCGAACTCCCACTACAGAGATAGCAGAGAGAGAAGAAATAGAAGAAGAAGAAGAAACTGAGATGGATTACAAAGTAAGCAAACTAAGTAACAGATGAAACCTTTTTTTCCGTTCTGTTAGTATTGAATTTGTAGGTTCTTCAGTCGTTATAATTCATAAATCGTAATCCTTATACCGACAACGATTATAATTCATAATCGTTGTCGGTATAATTCATATCTCATATAATTCATACACGTATAATACATATTTTAATAAAATTTTCTTTACAAAAACACTATTTATTTTTACAGAAAGATGAGTCTGATTTGCTAGCTTTCATACACGCTCGTAGTACCGAACAAACAGAGGTCGACGAAGATGTTACCGAAACGCAAGAAGAAGTAAGGAATGTGTATAAAGTCTGAAAAATAGATAGCCTTATCCTTCTTGTTATATTATAATACAATTGTAAGTAAACATAAACATTTATCACAGGAAGCAGACCTGAAATTGATGCCGCATATATACGCGAAGTGGTTTTCTAAAGCTCACTATACTACTCGTAACAGCGAGAATGTAAATATGGGTAACGAAGACACTGAAATATATGAAAAAGTAAGTAAAGTATATAAAGACGACAAAAAGAAAATGTCTTACTATGAAGTTTGTATGTAAAAAATTAAGCCTTTTTGTAGAAAGCGGAGCGGAAATTATAGCTTAGCAAGTGTAGGTCCGGCCCAGGGGCAAATATCGTTATCCACTACCGCTACTCAGACTACCATGACGGAAACAGGAGAAGGAGTGACCGAGATACATGAAAAACTAAGCAAACTGTATAAAAAAGTCTTTCTTACACCCTCATAATTTTTTTTGTAACCGAGTAAATATTTTTCCAGAAAACAGACGTTAAATTACCTCCGTCGATCGTGGAGCAGTTTGACAAACTTGCCAATCTTCGAGTGTCATCAAACCCTACTCAAACTACCAAGGAAACAGAAAACGAATTAGAAAGCGTAGAGTATCAAAAAGGAACCGACATGGTGACGAACGTAAGAACAATTTATGGTCTAAAAGTTAGTGTTTCCTAATTATAAGCTAGCAATGTAGTTTATATTCGTGTCCCTATTTAAATATGGCCAAATGTATTTTCTTATCCTGCTAGACTCTTTTCAATTATATGTAATCTCATGAAGGTATCGTAAAGTACCGTAAGATTAAACTTTTTAGTCGGACTCCTCAACTTTAGCATCGACTGCATATATATGGAAGTCTACAAATCCAGATATGACCACGACATTGTCAACCAGACCAACAAGAAGCTCCGAAATGAGGTGGTTTATACCTAAATCGACTCGCATGGCGTGGCATTTAGCAACGTCTGATACATTCCTTTACAAAACAAATAAAGACGATCTAGGGAAAACCACGAAGAGGAATCCGTACAACCCCGAAATGAAAATACGGGTTTTTGATCGGCCAAATTACGGGAAGTAAGTCTTTTTTCACTAGCTACCTACTGCTTTACAGCTAAAGCTGTAGTTATACAACGCAGTCACCTATTTGGAGCGGAGCGAGCGAAGCGAGCGAAGCTCCCATGGATCGACTCGAATGGACTTTGTAACAATGCGCAGATCTCAGCGAGTTCTCAACCGATTTTAGAAATTTTCGTTTTAAAATGCACAAATTAAATTTCGCTAGGTCGTGACGAAGAGAAAATTTCGAAAAAAAAAAAAAACCGCTCCAATCTATGGTGCAAGCTTAGCCGGTGGCTGACTCTGCATCGACCTAGTATTTACGTATTTTTGTTATTTTTGTTTCATTTTCGTACACATCCGATGACGATCGAGTTGAATTTGGCTATATTCGTATAATAAATCCTATAAAAGAGCTTTATTTTTCCATGTTACCTTTTAACTCTCTGAAATTAAAAGTAGCAGTCTTGTCTGTATAATACAATATATAAGACCCTGAAACTACACCGCCAGTTTTACAGACCGTTGTAAAACAAACAATACTACACGCCAAATAGCAAATTGGATTGCTTACAATTAGTGCGGGAACTGCACGCTGACTGCACACGGATGTCACAGTTCCTAACGCTCCTGTACAAGTCGGATTTGGTTCCACCCCTAGTCGGAGTTTGGTTGGACCCCTAAAACTGAATTAAAAAAATAAATAAAAAATCAGTGATGTTTTTTCGGGTCCTAGAACAGAATAAGTGGGTGAGAGTACGGGGTTAGAAAATAAGCAACACCCTACCTATGATGCCACCTTAATGTAATGTATATAGGAACAGAAGGAACTGGTTGAAAAAATCAATATCTCGGGCTATAGCTTCGGTAGCCTAAAAGGTAATTTTCGCTTCAATATAAACATACATGTATAATCTAATGCTTCTAATCTAATACAGGTCCCTGGAGTTACCGGCGATGAGACACTGGGATACAATCACCAGGGCCCAAGAATCCTCCACAAGTAACGATAATATGGATTATAAAAAGTTGATTTACTTTTGAACTGTTCTAAACTTTAAGCTGTAAGTTCCAAACTTTAACTTTCTTGTCATGTAATGTAGAAAAACATGTGATAGTGACTAACTTATGTAACATAATTTTTAGTCCAGTGTTGGCTAATGACTTTTTACATAAAAACGGTTGATTGTTTAATTAACATGCTTTTATTTATTTGCTTCACGACTTTCACGAGTAGCTAAGTAAATAGGTTATCAAATCCTTTTGCTTAAAAACTGGTACGAACAATATATCCTAAAACATACCCGTGAAACGACATGCCAGAAGAAAATTGAATGAAATTTCATTTTATGTGCGTAGATAATATATTTTTATGATGCGGGTGATTACCAAATGTAAGTTTGTTTCAATACATCTTCAATCACGTAAAACGTCAACAATCTAGCTACGTTAAAAATTATAAGAAATAGTCCGTTTTCTACCGAGCATGCTTGTATTAAGAGGTATACAATTTTGAGTACAGCAATGCCATATACACGTCCACCTGAGCCCAAAACGCCCGGTAGCCAGTTTGAACTCTGCGACAAGTGGGGGGAGGGGAGGGGAGGTCAGAGTACAGAGCTCCTGGCGCTCAGAAAATCTGGCGGATTTGGTTAGACCTTCGAGTCGAGTTTGGTGTCGCTATCAGGTAACTAGATGATGCCCAATTCATTCTCCATACCAGTTTTTGAGGGTTCCGTAGCAAAATATGACGCAATTCAAAATAATAAACTTTTAATAGTAACTATATGCAATCAAACCCTCATATATGCATATTTTTTTGGTCAATTTGGTTTTATATTTATCTATAGGTACAGTGTTTAGTATTGTATATGAATATAAAAACCGGCCAAGTGCAAATCTGACTCGCGCACCGAGGTTTCTGTACAAATACTTACCCCATCTTAACTGGCCGGATTAAGTTAAGTTTGCATCTGATATGTATGCGCCGCATACAAATTAGGTGCAAAGTTGACGGAACCAAACACGTTTCTTGTATGGGAGCCCCACTTAAATATTTACTTTATTCTGTTTTCAGTATTTGGTGTTATAGCGGCAACAGCTATGACGTTAATGTTGCTATGACGGTTCATAAGATACAGCCTGGTGACAGACGGACAGACAGACGGACAGACGGACAGACGGACAGACGGACAGACGGACAGACGGACAGACGGACAGACGGACAGACGGACAGACGGACAGACGGACAGACGGACAGACGGACGGACGGATGGACAGACGGACGGACGGACAGCGGCGTCTTAGTAATAGGGACCCGGTTTTTACCCTTTGGGTACAGAACCGTAAAAAAAAATATGTTAAAGATAAAGATAATGTGTTATAAACCTTTCTTCCAACTTTTTAGAGTGAGAAACCGAAAATAAGAAGTAGACTAAACAAACATTCATTTATTTCAATACATGCCATCAACGTATTTCGTTTTCAGACATGCGAGGGTTATTATACCGACGCATATTGTGAACATTAGGCGGCAAAGCAGGTTTTTTAGCCATTCTCGAGTTGTCTTTGACATTTTTATTGATATTTGCTTCACCTGTGGCTTCTCCAGCCCTATAGTTGACTATGGCAGCTTCCTTCTTTATACTACTTACACGCCTAGGTTTAAATCCTTTTTTATTGTCATCTCTTTTTTTCGAAAGTTGATTATTGACAGTTCCATTATTATCTTTTGCCACGACTCTACGCGACTCAAAGTCAGAAAAAAAGTTGTCATCGAGAAACGGTTTACCATTATCAGTAAATATATCATCATTGGTCACGCCTCCATTATTATCTGTCTCGCCAGTTACGCTTCCATTTTCATCACTAAGTCTATCATCAGTTACGCCTCCATTTTCATCACTAAGTCTATCCTCGTCGGACAAGCCCTCATTTTTATCGGTCTCACCAGCTACGCCTCCATTTTCCTCACTAAGTCTATCCTCGTCGGACAAGCCCTCATTGTTATCGGTCTTACCAGTTACGCCTCCATTTTCATCAGTAAACTTATCTTCATCCGCCAAACCACCATTATTATCAGCCCCACCAGTTAGGCCTCCATTTCCATCAGTAAACTTATCGTCATCCGTCATACCACCATTATTATCAGCCTCACCAGTTAGGCCTCCATTTCCATCAGTAGACTTATCTTCATCCGCCAGACCGCCATTATAATCAGCCTCACCAGTAAGGCCTCCATTTCCATCAGTAAACTTATCTTCATCCGTCATACCACCATTATTATCAGTCTCACCAGTTAGGCCTCCATTTCCATCAGTAAACTTATCTTCATCCGTCATACCACCACTATTATCAGCCTCACCAGTTAGGCCTCCATTACCATCGGTAAACTTATCTTCATCCGTCATAGCACCATTATTATCAGTCTCACCAGTTAGGCCACCATTTCCATCAGTAACATCTTCGTCCGTCATACCGCCACTATTATCAACATCACCAGTTAGGCCTCCATTTCCATCAGTAACTCTATCTTCATAAGTCACACCTCCATTATTATCTGTCTCACCAGTAACGCCTCCGTTATTATCAGTAAGTCCAGGATTCATTCTATCATCGGTGAAAAAGTCTTTCTTAATATTATCATCGGTGAAAAAGTCTTTCTTAATATTATCATCAGTGAAAAAGTCTTCCTTTATACTATCATCGGTGAAGAAGTCTTTCTTTATATTATCATCGGTGAAAAAGTCTTTCGCTAAGTTATCGTCGGTGAAAAACTCTTTTTTTCCTCCAGTACTCTCGGCGTCATTTTCACTATCAAGATCAGTTTTACCGTAACCACCGCCACCACCGCTGCCACCACCTGAGTCACCACCGCTGCCACCACCTGCGCCACTACCGCTGCCGCCACTTCCGTGCCCACCGCTGCCACCGTCGTGGTAAATATCTGTTAATGCAGCTCCGAGTATACTACTCAAATGTTTTTTAACTTTTGCTGGTAATTCATTCAGTAAATAACCATATACAAGAGATTGGTAATTGATTCTTTCATTATAATGCGTTCTCCATGGTATAATACCAAACGCCAAAGACCTGGAAAAGACGGAAAACATAAGTACAGAAAATGTGGACAAATCATAACATGCCCTAAACAACGTCACACGCCAGGGATTGTGATTCACACGATGCACAAATAAAATCAGTACAGCTTCTGTAAGAAATTTCTTAGTAATAATATTCCTACAACATTTTCTATGCTATTACTTAGTTATTTGTCGCTATTTTCGAATATGAAACTCTTTAAAATGATGCTTGATACTACCCAAAACTCATGCGTTTTTATTTTTAATACTCCATTTTATTACCATTTGATTATATTGGCGACAAAAACTATAAAAAAAATATCAAAATATATTTTGCGAATGCATCAATTCACAAATATATCGAACAAATGGCAAACTATCACTTAAAAATATTTTTCGCTTCTCCTTCTCAAAAAGTACGTCGTTTTAAGTTCGCAAAGCGGGGCTAAAATAGTACATTTAGCCCCTAGGGTTTAAAAGGAAACCATATAATCCCATACAAATTTATATGACACTGAAAAAAAAATCTTGTTACCGGCCAGCTACATACTATTTACAAATAAAATTAACCAACCTGCAACCTGATAAGATCGACCCAATTAAAAAAATAAACCAAAAAGTTTTTATTTACAATGTACTGGAATATTAACTGAAAATTTATTTTAGCACGTTTTATAATCAACGGAAAGAAATTTAATCTTAAACATTTTATCTTGGCTAAGGATATTAAATGATAAAATAAATAGTACCTACTTATAATTTTTCTTAAAATAAATTATTTTAATTTTTAAGTTTTTTATTTTTTTCAGTCGAAGTGAAAAGCAGAGTGTTTAACACGGGGCTACAAGCCATTATGACACTCAGATATATTTGGCCTCGCTCACTTCGTTCGCTCGTCCAAATAATTACCTCGTGTCATAATGGCTTATTTTAGCCCCTTGTCAAACAATCTACTATTATTCAACAGTACGTTATCACAACCCTCTGGAGATGGAATCTTCGGAACAAACCCCATCATCAGCCTTATTTGGCATATCCGCAGTAGAGACTGACGCTGTGCCGTCTGAAGGTCAACAGCGTCAGCCAGGCTTATATAAGTCACAACCGTGGCGTCAGGATGGCAACCAGCCGTAATATCACATAGCCAAAACACGTTCTCTAAAGAGTTACATTAACTAAAAGGATAAAGGGCAATAAAAATACTAGGGCGTACCCCCGAAACGACGCGAATGCTTTGAAATGAAATAATGCTAGGGCGTTTCCCACAAGCGACGGTATCGACAAGAACAAACATTCGCAAACTACATTTGACTAATTTGCTATTGAAGTTGTCAAACGTTGTTTTTAAAATGAATACTCGTAACTATATGTGAAATGATTCCAGCATTCTTCCTCCTCAGTCAAAGAAGTTGCGGACACCTTTTAACCTTTACCAATGTCAAAAATTTACGAGTTGAAATGAGTTAAGGATGCTTAAAGAGGCCTTATTCCTTTTAAATTTTAATTTTTCATATAATGACAAAATATCTTTATAATTTCAACCAACTTTTTAAAGTGAATAATTCTTTTTCCTGAGTTCCAGAAAGTAGCATTGCTATTTATTTATTTATTTATTTAATCTTTATTGCACAAAAGAAAACTTATCGTACAAAAGGCGGACTTAATGCCATGAGGCATTCTCTACCAGTCAACCTTCGGGCAAAGCAGATAAATTGTGGGCGGTGCAACTAACTTAAACAAGTTTTAATAAATAATATTTAGATAAATACATATATTCATATAATATATACACATATAAATAAATACAGATGAAACATACTAATCAGATAACCTCAGAATTCACAACTCTGCTAGCGTAGAGGTCACGCAAACATTTTTTGAAAGCGCATTTGTTCGGAGCTTGTTTGATCTTGAGGGGAAGGCGGTTCCAGAGACGGGAAACTTGGACGGTGAACGATTTGGACATAAAACCAGTACGGTGACGAGGGATGGAGAGAGACAGATTGCCAGAAGAGCGAAATTGACGGTCACGGGTTACACCATAATAGTGAAAGAAGTTTTTGAGATATTCGGGAGATATTGGGTTTTTGAGAACAGAAAACAGAGTGCACAGCATTCGAATTTCACGTCGTTCGCTATTTCTTGCTTTCATTGCGTGTAGTCGACAATAATTTGTTAAAACCTGTCTTCTGCATGAATTTTGTCAATTTCGAGTAGTTTTTGAAACAAAAATTAAAAATCGAAATGGCCCTGTTCGAAGTAGTAACATTAATATTATGTTAAGAAACATGTTTGATCATAGAGAAACATGTCTATAACAATCAGCCTTTCTGAACGGATAAGGAGCCCTAAATGTTTGCACTGATCAGTGCGATCGGCATACCAAAGGTTAATACCTACCTAGTACAACAAACGAAGACATTTACCTCCAACCAGTCACGTCCATCGTGATTATTTTCGTTCTGCTCGCATCTATTGATATTAAAATGTTCACTGTAGTATCTATTAATTCGGCAGTAAAGTCGTTTATCGTAGATCCATTCCCATCATCGTGAGTAACTTTTCCGCGTATCTGTAAATATACTTCTATAAATATGTATAGCTTTGTTATCAAAGTTATTGTTTCTAACAAACCTAACAAGATTGGAGTATAGCTGTTCATGTAATGTCAGAGAAAAGAAATAAGTTAAGTAACCCGCGACATCAGGTGTGTTTTCATTTCACTCAATGCTCTGAACGGTTCTGAGCGAACAATCATTTGTTCTTACGTAGATGAAAAATCTTTTAAGATCTTTTTGCACTTATTGTTCTGAACAATGCTGACCGATGAATCATTCGTTCGTGCGAAAGTAAGATCTTGCAACTGTACAATAGGGGTATAGGCCGATGTTGAATTCTTTTTCTTCTTCGTAGTATCCTCATGACCCAGGGACGTGACTACTGTATGCACTCTTCACTGTACGCACAGTCCGAGCTTTCATGGTCCAGCTTTCTGAGTTAAGTATTTTCAAGGGTTAAGTACACGCAACTCAGAGGTCATTGCTAACTAACTCAATACCTCGCAACAGGATCGCTAGTTTTTCCACCGAGGCACCTTGTTTGGTCAAGCAATCTGCGAACCCACCTACATCAATATTACCCTCACAACCTTCCGATACCCTTCTCATTATGTGCTCACCAATTAGATTGAACAGCTGTGGTGATAAGATGCATCCTTGCCGCACTCCTCTTTCAGCATTCAAGGGTTGTGATACAGTGTCCTCTATCCTCACTCTGGACATGCTGCTACAGATTTTACACCAGAAAGACTAAGTGTTGCGGTATTCCCATCTCGCTCATAGCCCCGAGCATCTTACTCTAGCTGATGCAATCAAAAGCTTTTGCGTAGTCGATGAAGCACATAGCTATGGGCATATTGTGCACTCTGCATTTTTCTATCAATTGTCTCACGTTAAAAATTTGCTCTCGAGTACCTTTGCACCCAACAAATCCCACTTACTCCTTAGTATTAGTGTAACAACCGAGTGTTCTAGATTCGCAAGAGAGCTTTGCTAGCACGCGATATCAGCGAATAACTCGCGGTAATTTTTGCATTTGCGCGTAGAACGAGTCTTATGCAAAGGTACCGTTGATTCGGTCCAGTCCTCTGTTCCCTAGACCTTCAAGCTGATTTTGTGCAACAATACGAGTATATATACCAAATGTTTACAAGGAAGCGAAAAGTTGAAAAAAAATCCTTGTAAACATTTGGTTTACGTTAGCAGATGTTACTGCTTTAATAAAAATAATAGATATGCCCTTCTACTTCTATACTTATCAGCATCTGCGCGGCGGCACCATCGCTGCCACAAGCATTATCCTGTTTATGTTTATGCTCATGTTTAATTATACAACATTAAAAATGCTGGATGTGTAAAAGAAAATAAACAAAAAATGTGATTTTAAAGCTAATTTTCAAATGTAATTTTTTTTTGCAGAATCCTCACAATTAAACAAAACAATAATTGTAAGACAACTTAGATTTTTTTATACATAATATGTTGTTACCTTTACGGGATGACGATGTCGCAGCCCGCTCGCCACTTTGCAGTAATATACAAAAAAGATACCTGCAAAGAGCTGAATATGATCACATCGGCTGCAACCTTGTGATCGTGGTCGTTGTAGGGCCCTCCTGAGCGCCCCACATAGGCCGTCTCCAAGCCGTACAACTTCAAGTCTCTGAGGCCCACGCTACAAGACGCACTAGCATGGCCAACCTACGACAAGTTTCCACGGCTATAATCCAAGTACGATAATATTGATAATTTTTAATATACAGTAGTGGCAGAAAGTCTATCATAGCATAGCTCGGTGTTTTATATGAAAATACCACATCTATGACATTTACGACATCGCAAAAGGTTTTTGAACAGATACTAACCCGCAATTGCACGTTTAGCAATTTAAAAAGTATATTCGTGTATCTACGTAAATATAAATAGTTACTTATTTAAAGTAGCTTCGTCGCCATTGTGCGCTTTTATAATGATACGCGTAAATAATTATGATACAGGACTATTTATACTTTAGAAAATGCAAATTTCGTTATTTACTTATCACAATTTAGGCAATTCTTAAATTTGGAACCTATATTTGAATTTTTATTAGATTTAAAATTAAAATGTTTGAATATAATGGACTTTTTACCGTTACTATATGTTACCCTATACAATATGGTATATGCATAGACAGAAAATTACATGTACAGCAGGAGACAGGACCCAAGCAGGTCTACGTCGCTGGAACCCGCTTTGTATGTACAGTACTTGTATAGGTATGTATGGACCCCAAAAAAGGATAGGATCGTTTCGCTTTGTTCTAACAACTTCGGACTCAAAAAAGAATTCCTACTATAATTTTCTTGAAGTATTAGTCCTTCCATCAGGAAGGATTAGTTTTGATTATATGTTTATTAATATTCCTCTATATAGCTCCTTTTTTGGGGTTGACAGATTTGGTTCTGTGACTACGGTATATAATACTCAACATAATGTGTGTGCGCAATATTGCAAAATTATTAAAATCTACTTACCTCAATCAATTCTACCATTGGCTTTTTTTATTTGGTGTATTTAGTTTTAGTATTATTTAGTTGTGAACGAATAAATATATGCATATTAAGTACAAAAAAAAAATACTAATTGTGCACCAAATAATGCTAATCTCATCTGCCATCATTATTTGGTGCACAATTAGCATTTTGTGAACAAATAAATATAGCCCATTTATAATGAAAAAAGATGTTGAAACTGCGTACCCAGGCAGAGTCTATATTGATGTCATAATTTGGCATTGTCACAACTCCTTTGTTTGATTTTAACGTGTTCTGGTTCACTTTAAAAACGAATTTCCTTATATACTCTGCGTAGCTTTTAAAAAGATTCTGTTGCTTTTCTCTGCAAGAAAGTAAAATTAAAATAAACTTATTAGTTATGTTTATTTGACTTGTTTGATGGAAGTGAATTAACGTCATGCTTTCGCTTGAAATAAATATCAGACCTCGAATTAAGCTCAAGAAGGCTTGTGTTATGGGTACTAGACGACAATATACGTACTTGCGTGCAGTCTAAAATAAGTTGAATAAAACAGTTTTTGAAATAAAAATTCTGAAAACCTCTCTGGGACGCCACAGCAACTTCGTCTGCTACCATATCCAAACGAATTTTATTTAAATGTATGGAAGTTAAACTCACTAGGTGACACTACTACCACATGTTTGTATGACGACGGAGCCATGGCGTCATTGGAGTCCCACGGGGGACTGTCTGAACAAATATTTAGTCTCCACTCCGCCAAGCCTCGAGTCATTGGAAACGCATCTTAGCCTACGAGTGGGGGTTGTCTTGTCTGTGCCTACGAGTTGATTATAGAGTCACGAGGGGCAAGTCTACGCAGTGGTTAAGTGTGCGCAAACACATTAATTTCTGTAAAAAATAAATGGGTTGGCGGACACTTATCCCCATGCGTACACTTATGCTTGTATATGACGTTAACATATCAATGTGTTCAAATGACGTAATATATCTTTTTAAATTAGTAGTTACCTGAATTCGCGTTCTTGTGATCCGAAGAGTACGCTCGTGTTGACGTAGCTGTACAGGGCGCCTTGCAGCTTGTTCTGCAGCTCCTCGGCGATGGGCGCCGTCAAGAGCAGTTCCAGTTTCTCCGCTATCATAGGGGAAGTTACAGTCTTAAAATTAAAACTTCTATAAGTACTATTAAAATTCGTAAATTGTATTGAAAATCAGTTTTCAATGGAGAAGGGTCATTAATTCAGAAAAAACTTGATAGAGGATCTATATGGGCGTGCCGTAGAACTTTCTTCGTGCGCTCACCACGCCATAACAGTTAGACAGATTTTAACCAATTTTCATGTTTGGCAATTTGCGTTAACTTTTATGTTTGGCAATTCCCTGTAAGTGAAACATTTTGGTTAATGTCTTCTGCATAAATCTTGGCATGACTAGACATGCAAAGATTATCGGTTATAGGATATTTTTATCCAACTGCGGTACAGAGAAGAAAGTAAAGTTATGTGGACAACGACCATAGGTGTGTTTATACCATATTAGGCCGGGTGGGCCGTGTCCACCCCGATAATTCATGGCTTCATCTCATAGGCCTTGTCTGAAAATAATCTTAGCTATACTAGCCTACTTTAACACCATGTTAATCGGGGATTAAACACTAGCAGAAATCGTTTAGATATATATATATATATATATACACATCTTATAAGAACACTCACAAGGCCCGTCTGGAAAATATGGTGCTATAACTGGTGGTGCTCCTGAGTGAGGCGTCGAAATCTGAAATAATGAACGTAACATGGATCACGACTTTATGAAGATAGCCAATGGGCGTTTCATTATCTTGGTACACACCTATAAATAAAAACTAAAATAATGAATACATATTAAGGGATAATCTTACACCAATCGACCTAGTGTCAAACTAAGTAATATGTTTTCTATGGGCACTCGACTATTAGACTAGCACTTAATATATAAATACATGTATCACATCCAGGACCCAGGAACAAATATTCGAGTTCATCACTCAAATATTTGACCTTGGATCACATACAGATTTTATTAAATCCAAAATCGACGCCATGGCTCCAATAACAGATTTCCCTAGTTTGTGACTTCTCCCTACTGACCCATTTGGATTGATCACCCTGTATACGACGGTCGATTCTTCGGAGCTATCTGATATCTTGAATTTGATAATGTTTCGTTTTTTTCTTTACCTTTTTCTTTACCGGGTAAACAATATCCTATAACCGTTATATGGATGCCTAGCTATCCCAGCCAAATTGGTTAAAATCCGTCATTCGTTCCGTCATTTCGGTGTGATGGAACCCGTACCGTTGGCTCAGTAGGCAGCTGTATAAACGGCTCATGTTTAATGGAGCACCAGATTTAGTAAAATGTAACGACAAAAAAAAAGCTTTTTACTATCAAAAATAGTAAATAAACACCAAAATCGATCCCCAATTTTATGTAAAATTATAACCATAAATATTGAAACTTGTTATCCTAATTAAAGTAAATAACTCCACATTCATTACATTCAAATATGTATCATCTTGTAACATGTAATTTAAAAACCCAAAATAATTATTCAATGGTCACCGAATCTTAGCGAGCAAATTAATGCGCTTTTTTATCTTAAAAAACCGGTCAAGTGCGAGTCGGACTCGCGCACCGAGGGTTCCGTACAAACACTTTCGATTGGGGTCCAAAATATTTGTTGTCATGAAAAACTACGCTAATCGCGTCATCGTCGGCGAAATAAGTTATAAATGCCTTTTATATTTATACGTTTTACCTCGACAGTGAACTTGCAGTTGTCGACCTTGGCCCTGGAGTGCCCCAAGTTGACGGAGTCCCCACTTAGAGTTCCTAACGACATGTCGCTCAACAAGCAGTCCTCAGCAGTTATCCTGTATAAGAGTAGTTTTAACATCATCTTAAGGTTGCGATTAGTGTTCCTAAATACTAGGACATTTTACCCCTAGATTGATTTTAGGGCTTGATCTTGATAAAAGATGGTTCAAAGAGTTAGTGCTTTTAATAAGACCGAAGTCGTAAGACTAATTTTTGAAAAGGAGTGAGCACATAGTGATCTCTAAGGTGTAAAGCTTTTCAAATAAACAAAGCAATGATACAAAGCATAAGGATAAATTCGGGAGGTCCGTGTAGCAGTGGCCCGCGCTTTGGGGTGGCGGAGTGGTTGGCATTTTGGACCGGTGATCCACAAGTACCGGGTTCAATTACTGGTTTCTTCTGCCAGATTACGCATTTTAATTTTTGTTTGTTTTTGACCTCCGAGGACTTATTTTTCCGAGCCACATAGTAGATCAATTCGATGAACATCCTGCCGACACTCAACGTGATCGAATATATGTATTTGTTTGGTAGATTTAAGCAAGTAGCAAACAGCACTTGCTGTAGCAAAGTGCATCACTTACGCTACGTTTCTAAAGCGATCAACCTCCTGCAAACTACAAGGTGACCAGTTTTACTGGTCCTTCGGATGGGCGCAGACCTTAGACTAGTTCCAAGCCACGTAGTAAATCGGATCTAAGAATATCCTGTCGACACTCAACGTGATCGACTAGTAGTTTTCCATAGCTCCAAGCAAGAAGTCAATAAAGAACACTTTCGCCTAGACTTCGGAAGACTTTGTTCCTATCCATGTAGTAGGTAAGGTCGAGTCGATGAACGTCCTACTGACATTTCACGTTCTTCACGAGTAGTTTGGGAGCTCCAAAGATGTAGTAAGTAATACTTACGCCACTTTCTCGAAACAATCAACCTCCTGCAAAGTGAATGGTGATAATTTCTTCTGGTCATATAGATGGGCGTAAACCTCAGAAAACTTGTTTCTAGCTTTCTAGCCAGTAATAGGTCGGGTCAATGACCATCCTGCCGGTCCCTTGATTTGTAGTTGTTCAAGATTCAAGGAATAGTAATTAAAAAGCACTTACGTCACTTTCCCGAACCGATCAACCTGCTGCAAACTGAAGGGTGACGTGTTCTTCTGGTCCGTCGGATGGGCGTAGACCTCGGACGACTTGTTTCTGGCCACGTAGTAGGTTGTATCGATGAACATCCTGTCAACGCTCGAATAGACTGACAGGTAGTTGTTCGACAGGGATATTTTAACATCCGGCCTCACCAGGAGCGGCAGTTCTCTTAGCACCATGTCAAAGAAATATCTAGAAATAAAGGACTATATGATTGGAACCAAGAGTAATATAATAGAGACCAATATATTTTTAATCTGTACTTAAAAATAAAACAATATTTCTCAAATTATACCAACCCATTTCGATGTACACATGTTGAAAGTAAAAAATATTGAACTATAATTGCGATCCCTTCACGCCCAGACACCCCCTATCACGATGTAGCAATAATAGTAAAAATGGTCATTACGGGAAACAAAAAAAATTCGTATTAGAAATTTTGTTTCATGGTAGGAGGAGTCAGGTCGCATTGACAAGCTACGTGGCGTATAACCTTAATAAAGATCTTTTATTTTTTATAATTCTAAGATGATACAACACGATTACTAGCAACTACTCGAAGCCCCATTTGTATACTTACACATTGACAACCCCATCTGAGAGACTGAAGCCTTTAGCTAAAACATGAGAAATAGGTCTATTTTCTTCGAAGATGTTGACAGAACTCCTACCAAATTCCTGTTGCAGACCCTGAAATATTATAGACAATCCAGTATCCGCATAAATATAATATTATACTTATAGACCAGTAGTATTGTGGCGCCTAACGGTCACTATTTTTTATTTTATTTAAACTTCAATACACAATTAAAAATAGATAGTTACGAATAGACTTATTGCCATATTCATTATCTACCAGTCAACGATACGAAATAAAAACATGTAAATTTTTCAGACCATGTAACCTGTATAATCTGATTTTTGGACTACCCACTACTTACCTACTTATAATAATACTGTCCACTATGTACATGCGTAACGTTTCGTTGGATCAATATTATAGGGTTCTGGTCCTTGGTTCTGTGTTACTTTTTTTAATTAATAATAAATAATTTAACAGTGCCATCATGACAATAAGCGTGGGGAACCTGATTTTGGTAGGTATTCAATTGTTTTTTGTTTCACTGGATTGAAGTTGTAAATACGCTTGAAAACTAAATAAGTATCGTTTATTTTTTCTTTAGGGCTTCAGAACTGAATGCGTATTTAAACCAAGATAAACTAAAATTTGTTTGATATATTTAAAATTATACCGTTCCGATAGCATTCTCGAAAGCACGTTTATATTTCTGCCATTCCTCTTCAAACCGTTTTACTGTCTCTGTAAAAAAAAAAGATTTTTAAATACGATTTCCAGCTGCCTACCAACCATGTTATTTGATAAAACGTACCACTATTGTAGTAGCTTGGTAATATATCCTCTATCTTAGAACATTCTATTTGATTAATTGTACACAATACTAATACCAACAGTAAAAAGTGAGATCTTAGCATTTTTCTAGAACAACTACAGTGGCATAACTTAAAAATATTATGATAACGAGAATAAAACTGTAGAATCGATTGTATAGAAATGCAATAATACATTTAATTTACTCTGAAATCTTAACTTTTACGATCGTAGTTTTGATAAGAAATGAAATAACCGATACATGATTTCCGATACACCTAAAGAAACGTTATGCTGAAACAAGAGATGAAAGTCAGGAAGCTAAAATTTTATGTTTTATTTACTTTTATTGCTGTAATACAATTATCTGAATGTAGAAACGCTCGTAGAGAGGAAAGTGATGTAGGTGAGTAATATGATTTGATAAAACGAATTTTCGCGAGAATTCTAGGAATCTTCCGAAAACACGGATAGTTATACAATGATGAATAAATAAAGCAGACCTTTTTTTTCTGGTCTGTTTTATTTTTTTCACTATATCGACGGGCCCCTCTGTCGCCTGTCTCCTAGTTCTGAGCGGTTTGCCCTTCGGGCATCTGATACAGAGGTATTTCTACTCTATACAATTTATTGAAAACTACGGCAGCTAAGCTAAAAAACTATGACAATTACTTAATCTTGTACATGTATTCGTTAAAACTTGTTTTCTGTCCAGGTGCAAATGAAGAACTCTCCAACTTAGTTGTTACTGATGGTAAAATATCACAATCATTTTAATGCCACTATTAAATAAGAGATAAAAATGGTAGATCGTTTGGCAAGGGGATAAAATAAACTATTGTGAACGAAGCGGTACTTAATAATATGGATGAGAGAGCGAAGCGAAGCGAAGCGAAGCGAACCAGTGATTGTCGGAATAGTTTTTAGCCACGTGTTATAACACTACTTTTCACTTCGACTGCGAGCCAATGAAAAAGATTTAACAATTACTATGTGACCATGCGCAAATCTCACTCACATATGGTATTTGGCCTTTCAAATTTACTTTTAATATGGCGTAGGGGGTATAGACAATTGTTAGATCTGTCTAATAACTTAAATAGACGTCGTTTAGCTACGCCTATCGTTTTCTTAGACCGGTTACAAATGGCGTTATATGATTTGATATATCAAATTTTTGCGAAAATTCTGGAAAACATTGATAATTATACAATATGAATAAATAAAGCTGAAATCAAGTAGTCTTTGACTAACAGATTACTAAAAATGTTTTTTTTTTAATATATAAATGGACGGAGCCGTGGCTTGACCCCTAGTTCTGAGCGGTTTGCCCTTCCGGCATCTTATACAGTGATATTTCTACTCCATACAATTTATTGAAAACCACGGCAGCTTCTGAGATTTTAATGAACTCTGGTCAGATGCAGCTCAAAACCGCGAGAGATGGAAAAAGAGGGGAGAGGCCTTTGCCCAGCAGTAGGACATAATAGGCTCATGATAATAATAATAATGACAATAACCGCATACGTATTCGTTAAAATTTGTTTTCTATCCAGGTGAAAATGAAGAACTCTCCAACTTAGTTGTCACTGATGGTAAAATATCACAATCATTTTAATACCACTATTAAATAACAGATAAAAATAGTAAATTGTTTGCCAAGGGGCTAAAATAAGCCACTGTGAACGAAGTGGTAATAACATAGATGAGAGAGCGAAGCGAAGTGACTGTCGGAATAGTTTTTAGCCACATATTAAAACACTACTTTTCACTTCGACTGCGAGTCAATGAAAAAGATTTAACAATTAAAGCCTGACCAGAAATGTATGAGGATGCGCCATATTGCGGAATTTCACTGGAACTAGTTTGGCAATGATTGTCAACAATGTCAATGTCATTCGTGGCGTTTCTTTATAAGACAAATATTTAAAATATCCAAAGAAAATACCGAAAATTATTCACAGTCGTGAACGTAATATTATAAATAATGTGTACACGTGTTTACTACACGAAAAATAGTCAGGAAAAGAGTGCATTCCATTAAATTATACAACGAGGTTACCATAGGAACTGACAGATGTTTAAACTAATGTCATTATAGTGCGGCTGCGATTGGTTGCAAAATCCATATAAATCTTATAAATAGCGCCCTTGACAATCCTCATATATTTCTGGTCAGGCTTTACTATGTGACCATGGGCAAATCTCACTCAAATATTGTATTAGGCCCTTCAAATTTTCTTTCATATGGTGGAGGGTATAGACAATGTTAGACCTGTCTAAGAACTTAAAGAGACGTCGTTTAACTACGCCTAACGTTTCCTTAGACAGGTTACAAATGGCATTTTTTTAACAGGTAAAGTTATTGAAGTATATGCTTTCCGTTACAGGGGAAAAGAACGATGCGAAGAAATTGAATTCGAATAATCCGGGAAGATGCTGGATATCAATGAAGTCAAAACCTTTTTTCCGAAAGATGGATCGATTGCATGGTATGGCATTTTCAGCAACGGACCGTCCGTATATAACCGAACCATCCCTGTACCCAAATTGCGATAAACCAAAATAAATTAAGATAGAGTTACTAATTTCATTCGTATCCCGTTTAGATATTTTTTATTGTTTTAATCCCAAATAAGTTTTTTGCGATGACGTCACTATTCGGCATGACTTGTACTGCAAAAGCTAAGACGGCACGGACGAATGAAAGTCAAAAATTAAATACGGATAAATTACATGTTTTGTATCCATACATACTGATACATATTGATACAATATAGTTGTTATTGTAGTATAAGAAATAATTTCCGAATTTACATGCTCAAAAGAAATAAAGGCTGCTTGAATTTTACTCACTTTTACACCACTCAAATACAATCTTCAAAAGAACAGTAAGGAAAGTGGATTGAAGTTGCGTAAGGTAAACGCAGGTATTACCGACCCCCTTAAGGCAATTTCAAAATGAACCATCATTTTTAAGGATGCTGATTGCTCTCAGATTCACGTTTTTATTTTTTTACGTTTGTATTATGTGTAAATTCTATATTTTCTATGTTAAAGGCTACTGAATAAAGGTCTATACTGTATAAAATAATTTATATAACGACGAAGTCGATTGTTGCTAATACCGACTCACAAAAATGCCTGTGAAGCTATTAACGATTTTTATGCAGCTATCACCGATCGTAAAAATCTATATACGATCGGTAATAGCTTCTTACTGTTGCTACTACCGACCCCTATGGATCGCTAATACAATTTGTTAGTGCAAACATATAATTTATCAGCGACTCATAAAAGTAGGTATTTTTTATTAAGTTACACCTTCTGACTTTAAAACAGATTGTAATTAATTAATATAACATGAAATATGAACCCATGCACACAGTTTTAAACAAAAAACAATACTTTTTAATGTAACAATTCAAGAATCGACCTTCCAAAAATATGTCATTATTAGTTCAATTAACAACGTGATAAAAAAGAAAGTAGAGAACAATACGTATGTCGCTAATATATTTTTACAAAGAACCAATGTTTTTATTTAAATTGGGCTATTAAAGTACCTGTGTTATTGTCATATAATGACATAATAGAGAAAAAAACAAAACTCTATTCTGAGGCCATTAACGACTTATGGGTCGGTAATAAAATTTGTAAGTGCAAACATATGATCTATTAGCGACTCATAAAAAGTAGGTATTTATTATTAAGTTACACCTTCTGACTATAAATCAGATCGTAATGAATAAATATAACAAGAAATATGTACCCATGCATACAGTTTTAAACAAAAAACAAAGAAAGTGTCCGGTCACAAAGTAGGTGAGATATACAATAATCTATATACGATCGGTAATAGCTTCTTACTGTTGCTACTACCGACCCCTATGGATCGCTAATACAATTTGTTAGTGCAAACATATAATTTATCAGCGACTCATAAAAGTAGGTATTTTTTATTAAGTTACACCTTCTGACTTTAAAACAGATTGTAATTAATTAATATAACATGAAATATGAACCCATGCACACAGTTTTAAACAAAAAACAATACTTTTTAATGTAACAATTCAAGAATCGACCTTCCAAAAATATGTCATTATTAGTTCAATTAACAACGTGATAAAAAAGAAAGTAGAGAACAATACGTATGTCGCTAATATATTTTTACAAAGAACCAATGTTTTTATTTAAATTGGGCTATTAAAGTACCTGTGTTATTGTCATATAATGACATAATAGAGAAAAAAACAAAACTCTATTCTGAGGCCATTAACGACTTATGGGTCGGTAATAAAATTTGTAAGTGCAAACATATGATCTATTAGCGACTCATAAAAAGTAGGTATTTATTATTAAGTTACACCTTCTGACTATAAATCAGATCGTAATGAATAAATATAACAAGAAATATGTACCCATGCATACAGTTTTAAACAAAAAACAAAGAAAGTGTCCGGTCACAAAGTAGGTGAGATATACAATAATCTATATACGATCGGTAATAGCTTCTTACTGTTGCTACTACCGACCCCTATGGATCGCTAATACAATTTGTTAGTGCAAACATATAATTTATCAGCGACTCATAAAAAGTAGGTATTTTTTATTAAGTTACACCTTCTGACTTTAAAACAGATTGTAATTAATTAATATAACATGAAATATGAACCCATGCATACAGTTTTAAACAAAAAACAATACTTTTTAATGTAACAATTCAAGAATCGACCTTCCAAAAATATGTGATTATTAGTTCAATTAACAACGTGATAAAAAAGAAAGTAGAGAACAATACGTATGTCGCTAATATATTTTTACAAAGAACCAATGTTTTTATTTAAATTGGGCTATTGAAGTACCTGTGTTATTGTCAAATAATGACATAATAGTGAAAAAAACAAAACTCTATTCTGAGGCCATTAACGACTTATGGGTCGGTAATAAAATTTGTAAGTGCAAACATATGATGTATTAGCGACTCATAAAAAGTAGGTATTTATTATTTAGTTACACCTTCTGACTATAAATCAGATCGTAATGAATAAATATAACAAGAAATATGTACCCATGCATACAGTTTTAAACAAAAAACAAATATTTATAAATGTAACGATGCATGAGTCAACCTTCCAAAAATATGTCAATATTGGTTAAAATAAAAGCGTAATAAAAAAGAAAGTAGACAATAATACGTAGGTCGCTAATACATTTTGACAAAGAACAGATGTTTGAATTTCAATTGGTCTATTGAACTACCTGTGTTATTGTCATATAATAACACAATATAGAAAAAACCGAAACACTATGCTGAGGCCATTAACGACTTATGACTCGGCGATAGCTGCCACAACTAAAACTGATGAAGCTAAGACCGTCCTATTTTATTTTAAGGTTTTATCGTTTCAAATAGCTTTTTTTCAATAAAATTTGGTATGAAATCCAGAACTGACACTCAACGGAACATATTTAATAATACAACAAAAAGTATAGCACTCACTTATTCGAATAAATCGCTTAAGTAGAAAAGTCACGTGCTTACCTGATGGATTAAGGCCTAGTACGACGTGACCTGCGCCCACGCTGTCTCCGCACAAACTGGGTTATTTTGTCTCTTTTTTGCACTTTCACACACACTAACGCAAAAGTAAATGATGGTCTAGGAACCAACGTGTGCGTAGCTTCAGCTATCTATAGCTAGAATAGTACAGGAAGCGTAAAAATTGACTTTCAATTTATAGGTCGGTATTACCTGCAGATTTTCGATGGGTCGTTGATACCTGCGTTTACCTTAATTTTAAATCTCCTGTCAGGTTTGCGGTCGGATATACAGTCATGCCGATCGCCTATCTGTATTTGTCTTTTCAGCCACCAAAGACGGTGTTTCGCAGACCACAAATCGCCTGTAATAGACTGAAGGGCCTATGATAAAGATGATATCTTCAATACAGGTCATAAAAATTGGTACTTATATACCAATTGGTTAAAGCCGTGTAGACATATTCGCGGGACGAAGGCTAAAATATAGTCCAGATAGCGTTAGCGTTGTAATCATGTGTAGGAAACAAAAGTAAAGATTCAACGGGCTGTTACAATTCAATTTGCTATTGTGACCTCTCTTTTTATATTTATTTCTGTTTTTAATACAATAACAAAATAACAAAGACGGAAAACCAATAGATGTGTAAAAATACGATTTCCCGAAAACAATGTCTTCCAATCGTATGAGTAAATGAGAGAAATTAGTTAACATCAAAAGAGGAATTGAACACATATGTTTTTTTAATCTTCTTTTTGACATGTCGGTTAAATAAATAATAAAATAAATAAATACAATTGGTTCCAAATCATGATATACAAGTATATTAGTTTAGTTTCTGTCTCTGGGGTATTTTCTATTTACGTAATTATGTTCCTGCTCATAACACAAGGATATTTGAGGCTAATTTAGGAGCAATTCGACGTATGTAACTTGGATACTGTTAGAAGAGAACACAAACTGTAAAAAATTTAATCACAAAAGGTTATTATGTTTACAGAAAATTATAAAAATTACCTGGAAGCATACAAAAAGGAAGTAGACATGGAACATCTCGATAAAAAGATGCTCGACGTAAGTTATATTCCCTTAGATAGTATCTGTAATCTTTTGTATAGCAGCCGATTTTTAAGTCATCAATCATCATCATCACATCTTTGATCTGAATACGTAAGTTAATATGGAAAACGGAGCAATATTTAGCTATACAAGTTAACACTTGTACCTGCTAAAATTGAGGAGTTCCGTCGATTCTCCAAGAATTCAATTTTTTCCAAGAAATTCAAATTCAGATATTTGAGAAAATTTGCCATTTTTAACTATCATAATATGAATTAACAGGCAATGTTACAAACGCGAGCCGTAGCCGAGCGTGCGCTGCAGAACTTCGGCGGGAACCCCAACGTGATCCCCGCCGGCCTCAACCTCGGCGACCACTCTATACTGCGGATGCCGGGATCTCTGCTGTGAGACCGTTGCTTCTTTACATTGAGCTATAGCGGAACGTGCACTGCTGAACTTCGGCGGGAACCCCAACGTGATCCCCGCCGGCCTCAACCTCGGCGACCACTCTATACTGCGGATGCCGGGATCTCTGCTGTGAAACCGTTGCTTCTTCACATTGAGCTATAGCGGAACGTGCACTGCAGAACTTTGGCGGGAACCCCAACGTGATCCCCACCGGCCTCAACCTCGGCGACCACTCTATACTGCGGATGCTGGGGTCTCTGCTGTGAGACCATTATTTCTTTATATCTGAGCTATATTTTTATATAGATGTGCCACCCCAGAATTCTTAAAAACTTTCTCCGTTTTACATAGCAAATGTTCGTCTTATAAAAGAGAGACACAATTCTAATTCCGTAGTTGAAAATTTCGGCTGGAGACTCAACGTCATCCCCGCTGGACGTAAGTTTGCCGGAGTTTCGGCACTAAGACATTTACTTATTTAAAATCTGTGCAATGAAAAAAATACTTGCAACCACCACTCCATACAATACATACCAAGTAGTGTAGCGAGAAGCTTCTGTGAAGGTAAGTCCGAATAATTTATGAATGTAGTATTTTGATATCTGCTTCACAATGCCAATGAACATTTGATACCGTCTGGTTCATAACCACACAAGTCAGGCGGCAACAGTACCTAAATATAACAAGAAATGTTTCTATAATTTCTATCTATATGTATAGTATGTATATGTAATGTACCTAAACCAGCTTGTCCCTTTGGGCTCGTTTCAAAGACGCGCTGTGCGCATAGTTGATAATCCTAAACTCACAGACGGAATCGAGCCTCTGAGTCTGAAGAGAGACTTTGCCGCCTTTGCCTCCGTGGGTTCTACCGTCTGTATAATGGGATGTGTTCTGCGGAATTGTTTGACACGATGCCCACGGCTACTTCCAACCATCGCACTCATCGCTATCGGTATGGTGTTCGTCCTCACACACTGGAGCCTAAATGGTCGAGAACTGTGCGGTTCCAGAGGAATTTCCTACCGTTAACGCTCCCCATGTCCATGTGGCATGAGCTCCCTGCCAAGGTTTCGCCGGGGGCTACAGGATACGGTTCTTCAAGAGGGGAGTAAATAGGTTCTTAAAGGATTGGCAACGCGCGTGTGATGCTCCTGGAATTGGAAGCGTCCATAGGCGGCGGTAACTGCTTAACATCAGGCAGGCCGCATGCTTGTTTGCCACCGTCGTAGTATAAAAAAATAACGCAGTATGTATCGATATTTACGTATACTGTTTACAGATTAAACGTACTCATTTTAAGAGTTTAGGGCGAGGCTTCCGATGAAGAATATTTTTGTGAAAGGGAAATGGCCCCGAGTGAAATAACGTCTTTATTCAAATTCAGTTACAAACGTTACTGCAAAAGAAATGGCAAGTATATCTGCGTGGTCATTAATACTTGAGTAAGGGTCGGATTTTCCTCTGAAACATCATTTAAATAAAAAGGTCAAGTTTTTGTGATAGAAGCCTCGCCTACCTTCGAGCGGTAACAGTAGGTATTAGAATAATACTTATATGATGATTTTGAAAAGAGGTAGGTACTTTTTTTAATGAATTCATTAATTAATATGTATAATATTTTTTTTTGCACAGAGCCTACTGATATCCTGGGTCGCCGCCGGTGCATACCAGTCTTTGCCTAAACGCTAAAAGATTTTTTTCTCTCATTTTTAATAAATACCTCATCATAGCATTTTCTAAGAAACTTTCCAGGGCTAGTCGATTTACCTAAGCAGTTATTAATTGCTTTGTAACAAAAAATAACCGCCGTTAACTAAATGAAGTTATGTCTTATGCCAATGGGACCAACCAGAAAGTATATCCCTTCAGACAGAATAGTATTTTATGCAACCGTTGTATAAGAGGGGGCAAAAAACGCGAGTGGCATGGATTACGATTTGAGCGCAGCGAACATCGTAAGAAAGATGCCACGAGCGTTTTTTGACCTACTTATACAACGTTGCATACAATACTTTTTCTACGACTCCACATTTCATAAATAAAATGCAAAGAAACAACAAAGAAAATAATTACATGTTCCCGCTCGGCATCAATAAAATTAAAAAAATATATATAGTATCTGTAAAAAAAATTTTTTTTAATAAAAAAAAATTTATTGACGTCCATCTGTCAAAAAAATATGAACTTATACATAAAGGTATCCGCTCACTATACTAAACATCTGTCGAAAAAATATTAACTTATACATAAAGGTATACGTTCACTATACTAAACATACATGCACTGAAGATAAAACTTTTTTTTAAGTTGGCAGCAATGCCTTAGTACAATAAGTTTTTTTTTAAATTGCAAATTGTGTGAATGCAGCTGTTTATCTTCTAATCTGTGGTACTAAGTGATGCTTTTTTGGCGACATTATAACATCGCTTAGCAGTGTTTTTTTGGGCAATAGAGTATAGACTTTTGAAGACTTTCATAATTTATGTCTTTATATTAGAGTAAGTAACTATATAAATGATAGAAAAAAGTACTGGAGTAGAAAAAATATGTTTCCAAACAATTAGCCATTTTTGAGTAGTTAGGGATCAGGGAACATACCTAAAAAAATACGCAGAATTCGGATTCTCTTTGTAATTACGCTATCATGTCATACAACTGTCAAATATCAAATTTCTTACGTTAAACCATGAGATCTAACTTTTAAGTATTACCTAAAATATGTACCTAACTCGATTTTATAAAGTGTTATTACGGTCCACTTTAAGCTTTTTTGGATAAGTCCTGTACGAAACGTTATGCGTGTCTACGCCTCCTAATTACTCTAAGAGGTAATTCAGCGAGGAATGCCCCGAAACTTTATAGCCCGTCATAGGAATTCCTTAGTGGCTGTCTAATTCCGAGCAGTCTGCTTTGATGACGCCATTTGCGTTAGCGAGATTACTCTACAAAAATCATATTAATGTTGGTCCTTTATTATAATGTTAGTTAGGTACGTGTAACCTTGCGGAACCACGTCGATTTTTTTAAAGTGAATATTAAAATGTGTTAACTTTAAGGTATTTATAATTATTTACTATGGGACACCGTGTCTTGAAAATATATTAAATTGATTACATTAGTAAGGGCTGCTAATAATGGTTGCTTTTATCACGCGATAAATAAGTGACAACGCATCCGTCACGTTTTGACAAGACACGAGAGTGACAGATGCTCTGTAACTTATTTATCACGCGATAAATAGCAGCCATCATAGGCCCGCTGGATAGAGATTGACGCTGACGCTGTTGCTACGGATCGGAGCTGAGACCCAATAAGCTAACTAAGGCCATGTAGGCAATTAACTAAGGGTTGTACGACTCCGATAGTCGTATTACCTAAAGGCACAGCCTTATTTTGACCCGGAGAATTTAATTAGAACAACCATATCTCTATAGGTTCTTCTACCGCCTGAAACTGCGGAACAACACACGTTTCGTGGTGAACTACATCAACAACGACGTGGAACACCTCACGATAACCCTGCGGCTGTCGCTCAACGACCTGCATCTGGTCGGCCAGTATGAGCGCGCGCTCACGTCCCAAGAAGACCCCTCCAAGCTGTTCTACAGACCCAATAAAGGAGGAGTCGAGTAAGTTGGCTGTTTACCTCAAAGACGAAGAGTCCATGATGCTAAATCACTACATAGTATAAAACAAAGTCGCTTCCTGTTGTCTGTCTGTTCCTATGTATGCTTACATCTTTATAAATACGCAATGGATTTTTTAATAGATACTTACAGTGATTCAGGAGGAAGGTTTATATGTATAAGACATAATAATATAGTAGAGAAACACTGATAATTTTAGAGCTTCCGTGTGAAGCCGGGAATTAATGTGTTGAAAATTAGAAAATTAAAATATGAATTGATATTTTCCCGTTCAGCGGTGGGGAAAGCGTCAATTGAATACACACCTGCACGTAGTTTTTAACTTTATAGACGGTTTTTGTTACTTGGGCTTACGGATATAGGTAGATTAGTTATTCCATTATTTATGTATTGTTTAACCGCGCTTGAGATCAGAGCGCATCCAGACGAGGGTATACTTTTACACGTTTGCCTTTGCAATAGTAAAGGTTCATTTCATACATATATATATGTTTTTGCTAGAGGTACTTCTACAGGACAGGATGCCGCGCTCGAGTACATCGTAAAATCCCCTGTCTTTGGACTCAGTCCGTCTCTGAACTCATAACAAACAAAGAACAATGTAATAACAATAACTAATGATGGCAGTGATTACTTCAGCGCTTTAACCGTCTTATTGGTCAATTCATAAAAACGATCAACATCATATTGATAATATAATTTTGGTAATAAATAACTCGCAACATCTACAAGACAACCGAAAATGTTGCCACAATTCATAGGGAGATCGTCAATATCGGAGACAGCGTAATAAGACGGTTAAAGCGCTCAAATAATCACCCATTGCTGGATTTCTGTAGGTTTCTCCTGAAGGACGTGAAATACAAGGTGGAAGGGCGATACCGGCTGCTTGATGACCGACTACACATCGAGCACATTCTCTCTGAAATACCGCCCATGGAGATTCTTATGCGGGTATTTTATTTTCACAATTACATTAAGAGGCTATATCACTGCCCCTTTTCACAGACTCGCAGTTTATTAAGTTTGCAGCTGGCAACTATGGCGTCGAATACAAATGGGGGTCCAAACATTAAGACTACAGTATAGCATCGCGATCCTAACGAAATAGGTATTTACGAAAACGCATGCTGTCGCTCTGAGCGCTCACACCCCCCGGCATCGCGCACAACACATACAAATCGCCTCACGCACACATCCGACACAGCGCCGCTGCTACTGCTGCTAGGCTAGTTTGACGATCGGATTGACAAGCAAAATATTGCGATAAATAAAGGTGGACTGTTTTGTTTTCTTGCGTACCTACGGATAATGAATTGTTGTGTTGCGACTGAAATTCCGATATTATAAAGAAGTATTTTATTTCTTTATGTAATTATTAGTAACGAGTATGTACCTACAAGCTAAATAAATTTTTGATAAATCAGTTTGTTCCCGATGTACCGGTAGGATGTAAATTACTGTCATTTTTTATTGTAATATTATTTAGGTATTTCAAAGGTATTTATATAATGAGTTACTTACTGATATTTACGAAACAAAACATTTTTTATTTGACTTTGTTATTGTGTACGAAAGTACATAATTATTATACTTACTCATAATGTTTACATGATATCGGAGTTACTATGTCTTTCTAGGGTTCCGTAGTCAACTAGGAATACTTTTTGACACAATTTTTGTGGTATATGTTTCTAGTGCCTTAGCAATAATTGACTGTGTGGGAATTGTGTGTAAGACGTGTTAAAGGTTTCCTTTTTAAATTATAAAGTTAAATTGGAAGTAAATAATACGTATATTTTTAACATATTTTTTTAATCACTGTTTCTAATTTTGGTGGTTTTTTTGGTAATTTGAAAGTCACTAAAATTGCTTGATGCCACCAGAATTGTTAATTTTGTATATCATTTCACATTTTTTATCGTCTTTTTCGCATTTCCAAAACTTTTGACTCGGTGAATTTATTTGAAGTCAAGAATAAACAAAATACATCTAATATAACAAGCTGTCGGTGAGGGTAATCTTAGCTTAGATATTATGCTGGTAGCGGATTTTATAGCTCCTATCCTTTCCTATATTACTATTTTAACCCCTATAAAACTCCTAATCCGTCGTACTTTTCGCAGTATCGTCCTATATATCCATTATTCCCGTCTTATCTAAAATCATTGAATCCTTTGTAAATCGACG
Organism: Apotomis capreana; assembly: GCA_947623375.1. NCBI lineage: Eukaryota > Metazoa > Arthropoda > Insecta > Lepidoptera > Tortricidae > Apotomis > Apotomis capreana. Next base: position 19,440,958 of record OX392512.1, read on the forward strand.
TCTCTCATCACATCTAAATAGACTTAACTTGTTTGATTCTTTAGCACAACCACCGCTTTGGTTAAGATCACCGACGACATTCGTCTGAATATAGAATATAGAAAAGTGACTATATTGGTGCTCCTTGATTTTAGTAGTGCTTTTAACACTGTTGATTTTGATATTATACTTCTCACTTTACTTAGTACTTTAAATATATCTTCAACTTCACTGTCCTGGTTTCGTGATTACCTCTGTTCCCGGCGGGTTCGAGTTGATGACCGATTTTCTAGCTGGTGTGAACCGTCTGCTGGTGTCCCCCAAGGGGGCATACTCTCTCCATCGGAATCACCAAGTCACTCTCCTCCTCGTTCCATCTCTATGCAGACGATTTGCAGCTTTATGCGGCGACCAGCATTGAGGATTTTGGCTCCTTGGTTTCACAAATCAATTCAGACCTAGAATCAATCCGTGCTTGGGCTTGATCCTTTGGTTTGATGAAGAATGCTAAGAAGTCACAGGCTATTGTCGTTGGAAGCCCACATTTTATTTCCAAGCTTTCAGATCAAGCTGAGCCAGTTATTTTCTTTGATGGTACGCCTATACCTTGCTCTTCTACTGTAAACAAATTTGGCATTACCATGGATCAAACTTTGTCGTGGGCACCTCTTATTTCTGAGATCAGTAGGAAACTTTTCGCGTCCCTTCATTCATTGAGGTGTCTGCAGAATTTCCTTCCTCTTCATACGAAGATCATGCTTGCCCGCTCACTTTTGCTTTGGTCTCCACAAGTTTGATCATGTGTCTCAATACCGCGCTCAACTTAAATGGCTTCCGATCCGTCAGCGCAGATACTATGTTCTTTGTCTTTTGTATAATGTCCTTTTCATTCCTTCTTCTCCTCCTTACCTTGCAGAGAAGTTCTTTTACTTGGCGGATGGTAGTGGCCATCGCCTGCGGTCAAGTGCGAATCTGGATCTATCTATCCCACTGCATAGATCTCATGTTTACGATGTGGTTTTTGCGGTGCGCGCCGTGAAATTATGGAATAAATTGTCACTCAAGGGGAAGTTACAGAAATTGTGGCTGTCGAACGAATGATTACTTGATTAGGATGCTGTTTTTGTTATAATTATGATTATATTTATGTTATATGTATTTATATAGATATTACGTAATATGTATTACATTGACTGTTTGCCTATCTCTCTCTCATTTGGTTTTTGCATTTTCATTTATACTATTGTAAAGTTATCGTATTGTACATGTTGCTTGGTTTGTCTACCATTTACTTGTGTTTAATACTGATTTACTTGAAGGTTAATTGGAAGAAATCCCTTAGAGGGATAGGTTCGCTTTTGTACATGCTTATTTTTTTGCAATGTATTTCTTGTTATTGTGTACAATAAAGTGTTTAGATACATTACATGCAAACAATTAATCTAAATTATTACTTTTGCTATTCATAATTTATTAATTTTTTAGGATGGCTAATCGCAAAAAAAAACAATCAAGAGAAGAAGTCCTCGAAAAGAAAAAAATATATTGTTTTTACAAACGAGTTAGTGATTGTATTTTCATAGATATTTTGGTATAACTAAAATGATTAATAAAACATTTACTTTCTTTCAATTTCCAGTAGGCAATTTCATTAACAAATATTAATTTTTAGCACAAATAACTAATTTTGGGGTAGATGTACAATTTTGGTGTCAAAAAAATCAAATATTTGCGGGCACAAGCAATTTTGGTGGCAGGCAAATTACTAAAAATCATAATAACTTTTTGCTATTATGTATAACAAAGGGCCATTACTACACAATATTGGTTATGACTTGATTCGTATTATTGATATGTATATAATTTTGACTCTAACATTAAAAAAAAAAAAGCCACCAAAATTAGGTAAATTTCGAGCTTGTTGAAATTCACCCTGAAACTATACATTTGTAATATAATCATAAAAAATATAGTCATTTTCAAATATCATGTTTGGTGAACCTGGTTATATTAAGTTTGCACCTCATTTGTATACGGCGCCATACGCACCAGGTGCAAACTTAACCAGGCCAGTTAAGATGGCATAATAAGTGAAAATTTGTACGGAATTCTCGGTGCGTGGGTGGCTCACACTTGGCCGATTTTTTAAATTAAATTGTAATATAATGATAATCAACCGATCGATCTTTTTCTTGAAACCCAACTAGTGTTAGTAGAAGTTCCTACTCTACTCCCATAATTTTTGAAACAGATTTAGATATCGATTGCGCGGGTTAGGATCCTTTTTACTTTTTCATTAACATCCTTGTAAATACGTGATACTTTACTTCCTCCCCCGACCCGCAATCGTGCGATAGAGAGCGTTGCAGCTTGCGACTGAGAATAGGTACTTTTTTGATGAAATTTGCGTTACGGGAGAAAACGTTTTCCACTAACTAAATCTTAGCAAATCACTTCGATTTTGATGTCGATCGCTTCAGCATAATATAATCTAGGTTTATAGGTTTCGCTTTTTTTTTAAAAGTGCATTGTTTTTATAAATCAAACGGTTTCATTCAACAACGTTTTAATCACAAAAATTAGGTTTTTCAGCTACCTTTAAATTAGAATCTATAGCAAATTTTGAAAAAAGGAAAACCTACAAACCTAGTTTGTCACTGTGTCAATAACATACTAAAAAATGATGGAGATTGGAAAATATTTAAAGGTGGAAAAACGTTTTCTCTTTTTGTATGGACGAGTGCGTACTATACTTCCCTCTTAACGTAACCGGCTTATAAAGATCGAGGTTTCGTTCTCGTCTGTTTCCTTCTCCAAAACTGAATCCTTTGTGATACTTATAAACACCGATAATGTACAAAAAATATCGACAAGTTATTCAGTTTACGAACTTCTAACGCCATCTAGTGAGCCACGGGGATCATTATCAATTAAAGCGCGACATGCTCATGGTTTTCAGTGCGAACGAAAAGGACAACTATACGCGTGCCCTTGCGACTTAAACAGAACAACAACAATAGCTCCGCCCACTGCATATTGCAACTTGCCGTTAAAATAGGCCTACTTTGTGCATAAACGTTGGTATTTACTTATTTACCTACTAACGAACGTTCATATCGACATCATGTCTTCATCTTTTGATAATGTTACGATCCGGAAGCCGGTATTGAGACAAAATTACTCGGACAGCACAATTATAACGGAATCACAAAGCATACTGAACTGCAGTCGATTGAGTTTGCCGAACATGCACAACGGAGATTCCTCTTCATTTGAAGACTTAAAAATACAAGTTAATAATTTGCGTCAACAACTTGACATTGCAAATGAGGAGATATGTAAACTTTCGCTTGAAATATCTGAGCTGCGGAGCTCAAATGAGCTATACAAAAGTAAATTAGCCTTATACAAAACCGTCACAGCTTCGGAGGTCCTCAAACACAGGATAGGGAGTCCCAGGATACTTTCCAGGATGTCCTCCACACCTACGTACAGAAAAATCAACCGACTTTGTACAATAAGAACTTCGAGCATCCAGAGGTCTAACTCAATCTGTAGGGTTTTAGAAACTCTTCAAACGTCAAGTTACTCTGCCGAGCAGGGCTCAAAAACTTCAACACCGCAACACAGCGTGAATGACACCATTATTTTTAGCAATAACAAGGACTACGCATATATTGATTTATATTATCATTTATTTATGGCATAATCAGTCTCATGAATGTTTATGGCAAATAAACTAGGTTTTATCAGTAACTTTAATTTGTACTTATATTTATCTTTGATATATATAGGTAAATAGTCAATATATACATCCTACACCTATTTTCCTTATAAACTTAAGATCACATGCTAACGATCAGTTGTTTTGAAACTCTAACAGTAACATATAAACATTATTTATGTATTGACATACATTGATACTGTATCAATCTACCCCACAGACGTTTGTATCTATGTGCCCCGAGGTAATTTTTTAAATACAAATTAAGATAGAAAAAATTCTAGAAGTATCTAGGATAAAATGGCTATTGTATAGAATAATTCAATGTATTTAATTACTGCATGTCGTAGATTCCTCTCCGATAACGTTATAATACTGCCTAATAAGTCACTTCCAAAAATGATCGATTTTTTACTCGCGGTCTTAAAAAACGTGTCAGTACTTGTCAAATGCGTTTGAGCGACTGAGCCGCGGTGAAACTCCGGCGTAGGGTTGCCACCTGTACTATATTATATAGTATTGTACTATATTGCGGTCAATTGTACTATATATTATAGAAATATAATATAGTACGAAAAATACTATATTTTCATTGCTAACTCCACTGCTGCACTTTTTTGTATAAACATCGACTAAATTGGAACGTACCCGTAGTGACGCGTTGTGAATTTTAAAACGTGTACTATTTTTTTTCCAAAATTTCCCAAAAGTACTATATTTTGGCAAGGTTCTGAGAAAAATACTATATTTCTTCAAAAAAAAGGTGGCAACCCTACTCCGGCGCCTCATTCGCCTTGTAAGTGACGTCTATGTGTGCGTGAATGAATTGTACACAACCATTCGTTTAGGTTTTATGACTACCGTATCTATGTTCCCCGCGTATCAATGTACCCCTACTCCCCCTAACCTAACCTACCCATTGCAGCCTGAGGAAATATTTGAAACGTTTAAATCGAATTCTCAATCGTCGAATCAATACATAGTGGACCAGACTCCTTTTTTAGGAAAAATGCCTCCTTGCCCAGTGAGGCCTTAACGGAATCTCATTCTACATTGTGTATTTTTTACCAAAACTTATGCGGTGTCACGAACAAAAAGGATGAGCTAGAGTTATATTTGTATAGTCTATCGGACATAAAGCACTATGTATGTATAAGATATAAGTGAACATTTTTTAAATATACTCTCGGCCGCCTTTTTCATTTAGCTGAATACAAGCTTGTTACTTTTAATACTAGGTCTAGGAAAAAAGGTGGTGGTACATTAATTCTAAGTCACATTCATAGAAAACATGAGGAAATTTCCTTCTGTAAAGAATTATATGAAGAAGAAAGTTTTGAGGTTTGTGGTATTAAAGACTGTTTCACGCATGTTAACATAATATGTTGCTACAGAAATCCTGTAGATGCAAATTTTGATCAGTTCATTGTCCAGCTTGAACGTCTCCTAGAGCACTTCATTAACAAAAAATGCATTATTTGCGGGGATTTTAACGTTGATTTATTGACAGAAGACAAAAAAAGGCACAATTCTTATCGTTGCTTTCAGAATATGGTTTTGAGCGTCTTATTTTTACTGCCACCTTCGTGCGTAACAACTCCGAGTCGTGCTTAGACAATTTTCTAACAAATCTATCTGAAGAATTTGTAGATCCTATTAAGATTGACCACAATGGGTTGGCGGATGGTCATGCCGGTATATTCAGCACATTTTCTGTTCCAGAAATTAACAAAAATGATAATAAAAAAAATATCTGTAAAATGGTAAGGAAACTGAACAACGTCGGAAAATCAAAATTTCGTCAGTTACTTATAGGTGAAAACTGGGATGACGTAGGACTGAATACTTTCATTCAGAAGTTTAACAGATTATTCAAAAAAAGTTTCAGGAAAAAGAAAATAACAACGTCACTAAATAACAGGTCTAAGATAAAATGGATTACGAAAGGGATAAGAGTTTCAAGCACCATGAAGCGTGTTCTAGTGACCCACAAAACTCATATGACTGACTCGATAGTGAGCTATAGGATAAAATATGTCACCGTTTTTAAGAGAGTCATCAGGAATGCCAAGAAAATAGCTGTACAGGCACAAATTGAAAAGGCTAAGGATTCCTCTAAAGAAATATGGAAGATTGTGCACAGGCATCGATGCAAAGCTGCTCCGCAATCCACTGATAATATATATTTGAAAGTGAACACAGAAAACGGAACACAATCTCTGCTTGACAACCCTGAAGAGGTATGTGCCACCTTTCTAGATAAATTCACACAAAGTGGCAGCACTGAAGATACCTCAAAAGAGGCACTATCTCTGCTAAGGGGTCACGTCACTAGGATTGAAAATGATATTGCTTTTGATCCGGTTAATGAGACTGAGATAAAGAACATGTTAAAAAAACTCAAAGCTAAAACATCTTGTGGATACGACGAGATCCCTATATCTGCCTTTAAAGACAATATAGACATACTTGCTGGTCCATTGGCGTATTTCTTTAATGAGTGTGTCTGTAATGAGTTTTAATACTGGTACTTTCCCTGATCAATTCAAGATGGCCAAAGTTTTGCCAATACTAAAAAAAGGGAGTAAATCCGACCCCACAAACTATAGGCCTATTTCTCTTCTGCCAACTCTGTCCAAACTCTTAGAAAGACTAATGAAGGACCGACTTGTTAAGCACCTTAATATATTAAGCGATAGGCAGTATGGTTATCAGAAAAGCAGAAGTACAAATGATGCAATTACTACCTTGATTGAGGACATAGTACTGCAACTAAACAGCAAATGCAAAGTGGCAGGTTTATTTCTTGACCTAAGCTCTGCGTTTGACACCGTTGACCATGGTATTCTGCTCGCAAAAATGGAACATTATGGTATTAGAGGTACAATGTTAAATCTTTTTAAGTCTTACCTTGTGAATAGGAAACAGTTCGTCGAGGTAAAGTGGGTTCAAGATAGCAAAGAAAGTGTACACAGATCTAGGATAGCCAAATTGGAAAGAGGTGTTCCACAAGGATCCATACTAGGTCCAATCTTCTTTATACTTTTTATAAACGATTTAGTTGCGTTCATGAGGACCTCGGCGCCCGGCGCAAAACTTGTGATTTTTGCCGATGACACCAACGCCATTATATCAGCGGAGAACATGATACAGCTGAACGAGAGAGTCAGTCACGCTCTTGAAGCCCTTAATACTTGGTTCAACACAAACAATCTAAAACTTAATTGCAGTAAGACCAATGCTCTACTTTTTAGAACCACCTCAAGAAACAAAGATACTCTGCAAATTTCAGCTAATGGTGTAAACATTAACCAAGTGGACTCAGTGAAATTTCTTGGCGTCTGGATAGACTCGAGTCTAAACTGGAAAGATGAACTGTCCTCGCTAGTAAAGTCTATTAGCTCGGCTTGCTATGCACTAAGAAGTCTAAGAGAAGAGGTCACCATAGCACAGCTAAAAATGGTTTATTACGCTTTGGTAGAATCTAAAATAAGGTACAGCATAAAGTTCTGGGGTAATAGTTACCGTTACAACACCCAGTCTGCATTTGTGGCCCAGAAAAGAGCAATCAGAACTATGGCCAGAATTCCCCAGACAACTTTGTGCAAAAGTTATTTTTTGGAGTATGAAATCCTCACTGTTCCTGGCTTATACGTTCTTATAGTCCTGAGTGATCTGATAAGAAACCTGAATCGTTTTGAAACATTAGACGAGAGACAAAAGCGCCTGAAAACCAGAAGAATGGACTTACCTCAAACTATATACACAAAACTCAATATTGTCAAGCACTCCTCGATCTATCAGGCAATAACCATCTTTAATAAGTTGCCTGTTGAGTTGAAGTCAATTACGAGTTTAAATATGTTTAAAAGGAATCTCAAGGCTTTTTTGCTAAGGAAGTGTATCTATTCGGTAGACGAACTTTATCAAAATGACGGTCAGTAATTGAGTGAGTTATAAAATTTATGTAGTTATTTAAATTGTCAGGAGCCTAAGCCTGACCCATTCCATTTTATTATTATATGATGTATATGCAATTTAATGATTAGGAATTATTGAATTTAGTTAAATTGACAGGAATTTAATATTATTGTTAATTGTTGTGGTATTCTTCTTCTTATTTCTTTCAAATGTTGTGATAGTTTAGTATGGTTTGACATCAGATAATTTTAATGAAACTAGAGACCCGTTGCGGCGTCGAACCGCCGCTAGAATATGGGAATCCGGTAGTGTTACATGAAAATAACCACTTTATCGATAAGAAGTTTTTGAGGAACGAAGAATAAATACTGTAAGAAAACACATTAAAATTATGTTTTAAAAACGTTAAAACATGCCAGGCCTGATAGCCAACTGCCAGCTTCATCGTGACAACTTTTTCAACTCTTTTGTAAATAGTATTTTATGCAACCGTTGTATAAGAGGGGGCAAAAAACGCGAGGGGCATGGGTTACGATGTGAGCGCAGCGAACATCGTAAGAAAGATGCCACGAGCGTTTTTTGACCTACTTATACAACGTTGCATACAATACTTTTTCTACGACTCGACATTTCATAAATAAAATGCAAATAAACAACAAAGAAAATAATTACATGTTCCCGCTCAGAAACAACAAAATAAAAAAATAAAAATGTCTGAAAAATATTTTTTTAATGACCTTATACATAAAGGTATACGATCACTATACTAAACATCCATTCACTGAAGATAAAACTTTTTTTCAGTTTGCAGCAACGCCTTAGTACGATAAGTTTTTTTTAATTGCAAATTGTGTGAATGCAGCTGTTTATCTTGTAATCTGTGGTACTAAGTGATGCTTTTTTGGCGGCATTATAACATCGTTTAGCAGTGTTTTTTTGGGCAGTAGAGTATAGACTTTTACAGACTTTCATAATTTATGTCTTTATATTAGAGTTAGTACCTATATAAATGACAGAAAAAAGTACTGGAGTAGAAAAAATAACTTATGCATTAATGACATGTGATCTGCTGATCTGTTTCACAAATAAAATGCATATTAGGTATTCGATTTATGGAAAAATATAATTCATGACAATAGTCCCATATCTTAAAAAAATAATTGACATATTTTCATAGGACCGAACATTAGATTGGTGGGATTTTAATTTGTTGTTCTTTCTTCAGGACATAAATTTATCGATTTGATCGATTTCTATCAATTTCCAGAAATAGCACATGAATCGAAATGACAGATTTGGTCACTCACTACGCAGGTTTTAAAAAGTAAATCATGGAGTGCATAGCTGTTTATGTATTCATTTATAATCGTAACTACTTCAAAATATTGATACGAACAAATTTTACATAAACTCAATTGTATGAAATAGAGAGTAAAAAACGTTTATAGATAGATACCTACACGAAAAACCACTATTATCAATGCTTGTTTTTTTTATGAAATTCAATAGATCGTGCAAATTTTCTTAATATGGGTGCTGCCATGTCATCATCATCAATCATTTATTCAATAACAATTACACATTGTATTTGAAATTCTTATGATAGTTATACTTAATCGACCCTACTTACTAATCTAAATAAATTACTGACCAACAATAATCCACCATAAAAAAAAGAATGTGTCAAATATGTGCAATAAAAAAAGCCAATATATAACAGCTAAACATGTTTGAAAAAAGAATATAAGATATTTTTATTTTTCAAAAAATTTAGAGCTGAAGGCTAATACCCGAATTCCAAATTCAAACTTTCGTGTCTTTCCTCTCATTGAAATAGTGTCTGACAGAAGAGGGAGAGGGAGATGCTATCTATACTCTCATGTCTATAATAAAAACCTAATTTTAGGGTTCCTTACCATAGTCGGTAAACACGGAAGCCTTATAAAATCAATTTGTTTTGTTGACAGCAGAATTTGTCAAATTTTATTTTGAATGAGAATAAGAATGATCAACCAGACGTCATTAATTCAAATATGATTAATTATACTTGAGCGCGTCGATTTTTTGAAATTTGCATCATATGTAGGTTATTTCTACCATCAAGTTTCGCATGTTAGGGTAACATGTTAATTATTCCACATTGCCAACTCGTCCACAATGTCAGCTCGTCTATATTCCCATCTGGGTCACAATGCCTCGGCTTTGGAATGATCTACCGCTTCCCATCAGGCAAGCGCAAAGCAAGCTAACCTTCAAGCACATGTTGCGCAAGCATTTCTCCGATAAGCTATGTGACGAACTGTCAGTATAATGATTCACACAAGGTACATTTATTATATAAGTAAGTATATTGTATGTCATATTTATGTACGTTTATGTTATATATATAGGTATATATATATATATATTTGCATATGAGGTATATTACTTATGTGTTATTTAATTGTTTCATGTAACAGATTACATAAAAGACCCTGCACCATACAAATGTTTCTGTTTAGTCCTATAATTGACTGGTAGAGAATGCCTTATGGCATTAAGTCCGCCATTTGTACTTTTACCTGTGTATTGTGTGCAATAAAGTTTAAATAAATAAATAAATAAATGCCAACTTGTCCACACACCCAACACGTCCACATTGCCAACTCGTCCATATTCTCAACTCGTCCACGTTGACAACTCGTCCGTATTACCAAGTCGTCTTCGTTGCCCACTCGTCCGTGTTCCCAACTTGTTCATTTTGCCAACTCATCCACATTCCCAAGTCGTCCATATTCCCAACTCGTCCACATTGACAACTCGTCCATATTACCAACTTGTCCGTATTACCAACTCATCCACATTGCCAACTCATCCACATTTCCAACTCGTCCATATTCCCAACTCGACGATACACCCAACTCGTCTACAATACCAACTTGTCCTTATTATCAGCTCGTCTTTATTGCCAAATCTTCCATAACACCAACTCGTCCGTATTACCAAGTCGTCTTCATTGCCAACTCATCCATATTCTCAACTCGTCCACATTGCCCACTCGTCCGTGTTCCCAACTTGTTCATTTTGCCAATTCATCCACATTCCCAACTCGTCCATATTCTCAACACGTCTACATTGACAACTCGTCCAATTAACAACTCGCCCATATTAACAACTCGGCCATATTCCCAACTCGTCTATATTACCAACTTGTCAATTTTACCAACTCATCCACATTCCCAACTCGTCCACATTTCCAACTCGTCTATTTTACCAACTCATCCATATTACCAATGTAGATACATTCCCAACTTACCTACATTGTCAAGTCGTCCATATTCTCAACTCGACCACATTTCCCATCCCGTCGATATGCAAGCGGAAGGACTTAAGTTTTTTCTTGTAAAATACCAGTTAATTTACCATAACTCATGCCATTTTCATTGGAATTATTTGTTTGATGGACTTATATAATCATATTTATAATAATCTGTCATAAATTTACTTATTTGAATGACGTTTAAATTAGTTTTACTATTTTTTTTCTGCTTTGATTTATTGTAAAACTCGCCTCTAAAAATAATCTATTCTTGGATGACGGTCAGTTTTTTTTAGTCTTTCGAGCACCAGTCCAACTCGCACTTAACCGGCTTTTTTCTCCACATTTTTAACAGGTATGCGAAAAAAGTTTCCATATCAACATTTTAAAAAGAAAAACAACCTGGCAATTTAGATCATTGACATAATAGTCCCCAATAAAAAATACATTAAAAGTTGTCAGAATATGGTTACCTACTGTCATTCATTGTCAACAAACTGTAAAAATATTTTTGCATATTCGTACATGTTTTAAGTGTTGCGGATATTATGTTGCCGACTCAAAAATAATATTTCATTATGCTGAACAACTTACTACAGGTTTGTGAGCAAATCATGCTTATTATTATTCGGTCATCTTATGTCAAAATAGGGATCACAGGTCACGTGGTCAAAGTCACGTGGTTAGCGCACAGTAGTTTTTTCAAATCCATTTTTCAGTACCATTACAGGAAAAAATTAAAATTCCAAGAGTTTTATGCACCTCTCCAGCATGAGACGAATCTAATGACATATCATTTATCAAAATCGGACCATAACTGTAGATCTGATGGGATGTACAAAAATCGGCCTCGCGTAATATATATATAGATAATATGTATGAATAATAATAATAATCGTTATTGTAGTAATAATTGTAAAATTTAATGTAGAATTAACTGTGTCTTACACTAAAAATCGTTCAAACACAATGTATATTGTTCAATGAATAAATGACTTATGACTTATGACCATGAGCATCAAACCATGTTTAATAGTAAGTTCCGTATATATCCTGTTGTATGAAGAATTTGGCAGCTATCAGCGACATTTAACAGAGGAAGTTTAAAATCACCTCGCTCACATTATAGACTATTTACTTACTTACTATGTATTAATCTAGTATATCGATGATAATCAGACTTACATTATTTAACATAAATCATTTATTAAATACAATCAATATTTATTACGTTTTCAGTACTCGGATGATCCCGAAGGAGAGAGCACTCCGTTGGAGCATAATAGCATAAGTATGTATCTGAGAACATCTCACAAGGAGTACCGATACTTTATTTTTAATCAGTTCTTAATTATTTTCCTTTTTTATTACATACCTTCTTATAATATTACAAGTTTTACGAAATATCATTTTATCTAAAAATTCTATGCGGCCTTTTCAACCGACGTCAAAAAACGGAGCAGGATCTCAACTCGTCAGAGTGTTTTTTTTTTATACTTATATAATTTGTTCTTTTCGTTGATGTCGGTTATTTTTAGGATTCCGTACCCAAAAGGTAAAAATGGGACGGGATAAAGATAACACTTTTTATATTTGTGTCTAGAGGACTACCTGCAAAGAATGAAGCACGACCTGAACGAGTGGCTGAAGGACTACTTCAACGACTTTCTCATGTTGTACGGCTTTGATCAGTCAAAGAAAAACCCGAAAGTCCAGTACGTAATCACTATTATTAAGGTGCTTCTCCATTGAAGCGAGGCGGAGCGGAGACCTGCGGAATAGACCAATCACCTGAGTTGAAATCTGTATCTCAGCTCCGCTTCACTTCTGTGATTGGTCGATTCCACACATGCACCGCAGTGGAGATGCACCCTAAAGCCTTTATACTAGTAACGGCCCCTCTAAGACTACGAGCGACCAGCGGCAGCGGTGAGCAGCGAGCGTTAAAAACTAAATCATAGTGATTTATGAACTCTCTCTATGAGCCTCGACGAGCCGACGCGCGCGGTTAGTTCCCATGTCGCGCTGCTCACCTCCCCGCTCGAAGTCCGAAGTTGTGGCCGGACAGTTCTACTTGTAAAGGTGATGCCGCAGCGCGGAGTAGGAAAATTACTACCTACGTTAAAGTTAGTTGCCACGTTGTGGAATATGGGATCTATTTATTTTTACTGAAAATAATCACAATGTTTAACATTTCCTGGACACAGATATTGAGGTAGCATTTTCCTGTAGATTTTCATGAGTTTGTTAGCTGTTGTGACTTAAATTATTATGTACTTATGGTTTCTTCTACTTCAGGCACATTTACGTTCAATAATCAGTTCTGTACGAGGTAATATGTAAAAAGGACATTTCATATAATTTATACCTACAAATTATAGTATTATGAGTAATACCAATATATTAGGAGAAGAAATCCAAAAAAAAGTCGAATTAATGTTCAATTACTCTAAAAACTATTTATTATATTTTTTTTATTTTTGGTCAGGGAGTATCACAATGAACGGACAATTCTCATGAACAAATTCTCCGATGGAGCTTTAAAAATACTGAACCGTCGTTTGAGGAAATTAGGAGCTGCAACCCTCATAATGCCGGACTTCACGCTGACTGCTGCCAATGGAATGGTAAGATACGTAAACTATGCATTCTTCCAGAAGATCCCCAGGAAATCAAGGTCGTAGTATAGCTCAGACCATAATATAGTCGAAGTTATCGAAGTATAAAAGAACAAGAACAGCTTCCAATTTGAATTTTAAGGGAAAGAGTACAAATTGACGGTTATTTAAGCTATAGAGGATTTCGTAATCTATAGTTTTAAATAGGATTGTGCAGCGATGATGGAATCAAATAATTACCTGATTTTGTGCTGAATGGAGGAAGTTTCAGTAATCATGAAGTATTGAGGGCCCCACCTCTCTGTGTGAAATTGTGAATTCTTAAGATATTTGTAGGTAGATCTAGTACCGTCTTGTAGAAGACTTGAGCCTGCCTCCCAATGTAGAGAGAGCCTCCATAACGGCTAGCCACGAAATGTAATAAATAAAAAATAAATAATCATTTATTTTAGACCAATTTTCGATCCATATTATGTTGTGTTATGTTAGACAGTTTTAAACCTTATCTCTAAGTTAGTATTTTATTCTAAAATTAATAAATCCAAGAAAAGAAATGAAATTAAATAATCAGTAAGTAGGCCTCAAGGGCACTTTTACTAGTCAGATTGTAAATGTATCGGCATTTCCCAAGAGGAGACCGTCGCAGAGAAAAAAGCCGAAAGAAACTCAACTGTTTTCAAAGAAGCTCAACGACTGCGGCGGCAAGCGGCAGCCATGTGAGTGTCTCGCTCACTCGTGGCTTGTCCGTTATTTTTTTTTAAATGTAGTTTACTATAAATTATATTAAATTTGGGAATTATGTAGTTATAAGTCATGTACAAGCGAGTCGAGTTCAGTTGTAAAGTCGTTTTTGGTACTTTAGGAAGTAAAACTGTACGACGGATCCGTACTCGGAGTGGACACCATGTACCGGCGATCCATCGCCACCGGCAAGGAGGTGGACAAAGTGAGCTACGTGGATACCGACATCGGCTTCGGTACTCTAAAGGTACTTCCTTTTTCTTCCCTTCACTGACGGAACACCCAAAAATTTCGAAGTTTCATTTATCCGAATCCATTATAATTCTGAATTTTCTTAATGCCGAAAGCGCTATGAAGCCAAACGATTTTATTTACTGTAGATGGTATGTGACACAATTTAATTATAGTTTAGGGTTATATGTTATCCCAAAAAAAAGCAAAATATTCCACCAAAACATGATTTTCGGAATTATGAAAATTTGGAATAGTGATATATGTTTTCGGACAAATATAATGTCAGAGTTTTGTAGTGTACCCCTTAACTGAAGGTGACCGACGGAAAGCGCCCTCAGTACCCTTATACCATGAGAAACCTGACCACACTCGTTAGCGGCAGCGAAAACGATTTGTATGGAGAATAAAACAGCGCGACTAGCGGTTACTTTGTAGAACTAAAATTTTCCATACAAATCGATTACGCAGTCGGTAGAGAGTACGGTCACGGTAAACTTATGGTAAGGATACAGTACTGTTCAAGGATCGATAGACTTTTTCTTTTTGATCAACCAATGTTGACCCAATGGACGATGGTGATTAAACTTCTAAAAAAGTTTTGATAATGTACTTATAATATAACTGTTACATTTACCAAGTTATTGGTACATAAATAACATACATTAAATACATAAAATCACGCCTTTTTCCCAACGGGGCAGGCAGAGACCACATCTTTCCACCTGCTATATACCCTCACACACATCTTTCGCTTCATCAACATTCATTAATGTCCTCATGAGGAGTACATAAATAAAACCGCTGTAAACCGTAGTTTCAAAGAGTGGCCTAGCGGATAACACCATGGCAACGTGCAACAGAAATAGCTGATTAATCCTCAAGTAATAACAATAACCAAAAGAGTTAATCACTTCACTTTATGTGCGTTCTGAAAGTGCGATCTATATTCGAGTTCATTATACAAATATTTGCCCTGGCCGGGATTCGTACCCAGCTTGGCCAGCCAGGGATTAAAAATCTGGTTTGTCGCTAGAACGTTGTCTTATCATCCTATCCTAACTTAAGATATTTCCAGGTCCAATACAGATACAATACATACGTGAGAACCGGCCTGCCGCCGCTTTCCGGGATATTCGTACTTAACACCGACGACATAAGTGCTCACATGGCGCTTCAACTGGTGAAAATCTGGCCTGAATCCGCTGACCTGCTCATCTCTTTCTTACGATTCGGAAGGCAAGTATAGTTCGATAGGTATTTATTTAAAATTGACTGCGCAATATACTACTCTGCGCAAATACGCAACATACAGTCCAACCAAAAAGAGTAAATAAATATAATAATAAATAAATATTAAGGGATAATCATACACAAATCGACCTAGTCCCAAACTAAGCAAAGCTTGTACTATGGGTAATACTAGACGACGAGATACATAATATAATATATAAATACATATATAGATAACATCCATGACCCAAGAACAAATAATTGCACAAATATTAGCCCCGGCCGGGATTCGAACCCGGTAGGTACCGCCGACTTAGTAGGCAGGTGTCTACAAACCGACCCAAACGCGTCGTCGAAGTAGAAACTAAAAAGTGGCAATACTGTAGTGGCATCCTTTTCTAATCAATCTAAGAAATTGGGAACGACACTACAGTGTTGCCACGTTTTAATTTCTACTCTTTTTGGTCGGACTGTATGTGAGCTCTCACTAGTAGTTTTCCTGCCCGTCTAGCACAACTATGCTTCGCGCCTCTTGTCACGCGACATAGCGTAACCCGTCACTCTCACAGTAGGTACTGTACAGAAAGAGTTAGGTAATATATCTCGCGCGGGAAAGAGTCGCGGATCACAGTTGTGCTAGAGGTGCTGGGTTTAGAATGAGTGGCCTGAAGCTAAGGGCTACATTGATAACCAGATGCAATGTATTATACTTATAAACCTTCCTCTTGAGACACTCTATCTATTAAAAACCCGTATCAAAATCCGTTGCGTAGTTTTAAAGATCTAAGCACACACGTGTATGGAGACACAGCAAGACAAAGAGACAGACAGATAGCAGGAAGCGACTTTGTTTTATACTATGTAGTGATATTCGACGACGCGTTTGGCTCGGTTTGTAGACACCTGCCTACTGAGCCGGCGGTCCGTATTTGTGCTTGGGTCATGGTTGTTCTATGTATTTAAGTATATATTTATCTATATAAGTACGTAAATCGTCGTCTAGTACCCATAACACAAGCCTTCTTGGGCTTAATTTGGGACTAGATCGATTTGTGTGAGGTTGTCCGATATTTATTTATTATTTATTTTATTTATTTATTACGCTCACGACTGTGAACGATTTTCGGCATATATTTGTCTTTTAAAGAAACTCAAATATAAAATCATTGCCAGTGTAAGAAATTAGTTCCAGTTAATTACCGCGCCGTGCCGCATTCTCAAACATTTGTGGTCAGGCTTTACTTACTTCTAACCATGATTTCGTATCATCACAGACCAGAGACGTTAACAGTAGAAGGACCCGCCAACCGAATCATCGCTAACTTCAAGCACCTCCTGGAGCACCATATTATTTCCATCATGAGCACCACGTTAATTCATCACATACGCTCACTCAGCAATTTGGTCAAATGTGGTAAGCATCATATCATTTGCTAAACAAGTTTACTCACGTCGTAAAAGTATAATGTCGCTTGACATGTTTCGAATCGGTTCGCGATTTATCATAAGGAGAGCCCATCAGCCGCGGTGGCGGCGGCCAATTAAACATTGAGTGTTCCCCTTTCGTTTGTACTTTAATACTTATGTCTGAGACTCACGGGTTGGGACCTTTCTATGTAAAATAGTCTATCGTGTATTTTTAATCATACCCGTAATTCATATGTTTTAGAACCGAACCTCCCTGGCAAGGATAAACCAAGAAGTAAGGATAGTACGGAAGAAGAAACTGATGAAGAAGAAGAACCACCACTAACTGATGGAGGAAACGTACCACCACTAACTGATGGCGAAAACGTACCACCACTAACCGGTGAAGAAACAGTACCATCACTAACCGGTGAAGATACAGTACCATCACTAACCGGTGAAGATACAGCACCATCACTAACCGGTGAAGAAACAGTACCATCACTAACCGGTGAAGATACAGTACCATCACTAACCGGTGAAGAAACAGTACCATCACTAACCGGAGAAGATACAGTACCATCACTAACCGGTGAAGATACAGTACCATCACTAACCGGTGAAGATACAGTACCATCACTAACCGGTGAAGATACAGTACCATCACTAACCGATGACGAAAATGAACCACCTCTAACCGGTGAAGAAACAGTACCATCACTAACCGATGACGAAAATGAACCACCACTAACCGATGAAGAAACAGTACCATCACTAACCGATGACAAAAATGAACCACCACTAACCGATGAAGATGGTACTAATGCACAGAATTATCGTGTTATTAGGCAAGAGAGTATAGAATTAGAATTACCCCCAGAGCAAGGTTCTGCAAAGGGACAAAAAATGAAATTAAATTATAATGAAAATTTTGTTTTGAAAAAATTGAATAATGACGGAAGGCGTCAATCGGTACAACTACAAGACCAGGACAGCAATAACTGATCCGCCACATTATAACTAATTATTAAATATGTTGTCAATATAGAAACCTGTTTTTTTATATATATAAATATCCTAAAAGTAAGCAATCATATACCCATGAACCTTGCAAGTACTATACAGTACGTCGTCGTTGCTACGATATAATGAAATATTTAGCAACAAAGAGATCCTTACTCCGTGAGTCTAAAAATGTTTTTCTCAAACATGCAATGAAATATCGTCATAACGTGCGTTAAAACAGGCTTCGAAGTGTCAAGTTTCGGGCGGAACAATTCGAGAAAACTGTAAAGAAATTTCCTACAAAATTGAAGGCCTAGGCCGGGAAGTAATGTTTTTTTTTAATTTTAATGTAAACATGGCGTCGTATTCATGTACCGGCTAAACAGCTGATAGTTATTTGTGCAACAAGAGAGCAAAGTTGTTTTTTGTTGCGAGTGCTGATTTTGAGTCCCGAGCAAGCGAAGGATTCTATGTTTGAATCACGAGCGTAGCGAGTGGTTCTAATTTAGAATCCTGAGTGTAGTGAGGGACTCAACAGCACGAGATGCAAAAAACGTTGCTCTCGTGTAGCACACACAACTTTTCACCTCGACAGCGTGAATATACCTATTCGACTTTTTGTACTTTTTCTTCCAACCATTCAGGTGTAGGTATGTTATAGTCTTTGTAATTTCAATGATATTATTAATTAGAAAATAGATACCTGCTGCTTGAAATGGAATAAAAATACATTAAAATTAAAATTATACGTTCTAAATTCCAACACCGTACCAGTCCCTCACCACCACCATGGTTGTCATTATTTGATCAAATTGGAAGATTGAGCAGAAAACGTGTCTATCAAAAATACAATTCGCGTATTAATTAATTACTAGCGGATACAACAATTTGGCGACGAGGCAAGCGAACGCGCGTGATATAAATATTGTTATATATAAAAGGGAGTAAGTTGGGAAACGAAACGGCAAAATTTTTCATTTTCAGCAAAAAACAGTCAAACCGATCAATGGCGCCTACGTATAAAAGTAACAAATATGGAACCTGTTGACTGGTTAATACGTACAGGAAAAAAAGCTTGGATCCAAACAAAAAGAAAAGAAGAATTATTAATAATTGCCAACAATTTGATTGATGACCCCGCATGCTATTTTTCGGATAAAAATACTGTTGACGAGATAAGGAGTTATATACGAGAATACATCGATGATCATCGAACCAGCCGCAAAATAATTTAAATGTTTCAACCATGAACTCAATTGCGAATTTGGAAAATTTTACAGGTGATAACGGGAACGCTTATAAACAGCAATTGGAATGTTTCTTTCTACTAAATGAGATTGCGGAGGATAAAAAGGTACCCTTACTTATCACCAAACTAAGCCCAAACGTATTTGAACTACTTACTACACTTTGCATTCCTGGTACACCGCTAAAGGAAAATTACGAAACAATCTGTGATAAACTGCAGAACCATTATCACCCAATAAAAAACTATATTTTAGAACAAGCGGAATTCAGAAAGCGAAACCAAAAACGGGACGAAACAATAGAACAATATGTGTTGGAACTAAAAGGCATATCAAAAAATTGCGGTTTTAAAAATTTAGATGATGAAATTAAAGAGCGGCTATTGAATGGCACTCGGTGTGATGCGGTCAGGTTTGAGATATTGAAACAGGCGGAATTACCTTTAAAAACATTAATCAACGTTGCTAAAACAGTGGAGGCCGCTTATAATCTGGCATTTAAGCATGAAAAGGAAGAAGAACGGCCACAAATGTTTAAAATGCAAGAAAAATCCATAAATAGAAACAAAAACTATGCATCGAATTGGCGGCAAAGTAGAAATGAACCAAAACAGACAGGAACGGACACGACATGTTATTGCTGCGGAAAGATAGGGCACATAAGAGCTCAGTGTACCCTGCGGGAAAAGTTTTGCAGTGAATGCGGAGCAAAGGGTCACATTTATAAAATGTGCAATAAAAATAAAAATAATTGGAGGATGAAGACATTAAATACGGGAGACGCAACGAGTTCAGGACCCACTGAAACAAAGCAGGATGAGAAGGACACAGTTGAAGCTGAAATATTTGACAAATTTTGTTTCAGCGAGAGAAAAAAAAATCCGTCAGCTAAGCTAAGTGTCTCGGTTAATGGTAACTTGTTAGACTTTGAAGTTGATACCGGAGCTGATGTAAGTACTATTACACATTCTGACAAAAAAAGATACTTCCCGGATTTAGAAATAAAACAACGCAAAGTAATTTTTACCAATTTCGATCAATCGACTTCCACGCCACTAGGCGTGTTGGAAAATCTTGATTTGTCATTTGGGAACAGTAGTAAACCAGATGTTATTTATTGTTAAAGATGGATTGCTTAGAATATTTAATTGGTAAAAATTGGCTCTCTGCACTACAATTATGGCCGCCTAAATTTGAACAAAGGAGTTGTGAGGCAACAACAAAAGAAGTTCTTATACAAAAAATTCAAAATGAGTTTAAATCTGTTTTCGAACCAGGTATGGGCCAGTATAAGGGAGAGCCAATTCATTTGGAAATCGATGCAAACGCTCGACCAATCTTTATGCCGGTGAGAACTGTACCATTCGCTTTGAAAGACAAGGTAAAAGATGAAATTGCTAGGCTAATTGAAAACAAGCGAATTGCGCCCGTTGAATATGCAGACTGGGGCACGCCAGTTGTACCTGTCTTAAAGCCGGATGGTTCAGTACGTTTGTGTGGAGATTTCCGTATAACGATAAATAAATATTTGAAAATCGATTACTATCCTTTACCGACTATAGATCAGATTTTGATGAAATTACAAGGAAATCAGTATTTTTGTGAGCTAGATTTACGGGAAGCGTACTTACAGGCTCCGTTGGACGAGGAATCTCAGAAGTTAGTATCGATTGTGACAGAAGAGGGAATTTTCAAATATTTATTTTTACCGTTCGGGGTCAGTACTGGCCCCGGATCATTTCAGCGGCTTATGTCACAAAAATTAAGCGGGTTAGATGTGATTGTGTATATTGATAACATATACATATATGGAAAAACACTAGCTGACACTCATGAAAATTTAAAATTGGTTCTAAGGAGATTAAAAGAGTCAGGACTAAGAATAAAATTAGAAAAATGCAAATTTTTTCAAGAAAAGTTGGAGGTTTTTGGATTTGAAGTAGACAAAGATGGTGTTAATGTTATCCAAAGTAAAATAAAGCCTTTGCTGTCATTGCCCAGGCCGGAAAATGTTAAAATGCTGAGATCGTTTCTAGGAAAAGTCAATTATTATAACAGATTTTTACAAAATATGGCAACTATATTGAAGCCTTTATATGAATGTTTAAAAAAAGATAAATTTGATTGGACAAATTAATGTGACATAGCATTCAATAGTATTAAAAATGCACTAGCGAACACATGTTCTTTGTCACACTTGAATAGACAGTCAACTATTGTGTTAACTTGTGACTCTAGTGACAGCGGTGTTGCTGCTATACTATCTGTCAAAAACAGTAATAACGAGGTAAAACCAGTAGCTTTCGCTAGTAGGAAGTTAAATGATACGCAAATGAAATATCCGATTTTGGAAAAAGAGGCATATGCTATTGTTTTTGGAGTTACAAAATTCTATGAGCATTTATTTGGTCAAAAATTTATTCTACAAACTGATAATGAAGCATTAGCTAAAATACTAGGACCTAAATATGGAATCCCGAAAATGGCAGCAAGACGGCTACAATATTGGTCAATTTTTTTAAGTGGATTTGACTATGAGATTGAACACATTAAATCCAAGAATAATCCAGCTGATTATTTATCGCGTGTGGTTGTAGATGAAATAGATGTGGATAGAAATACTGATACTGACATTACAACAAAGTCTTTTGAAATAAATAGCATAAATTATATTAATAGTTCAAAATTGACTACACTAAATTGGGAAACTATTCAAAAGGAGACCAAACTGGACAAAACTCTGTGTGACATTATAAGATTCTGCAGAGATGGTTGGCCAGTTAGTAATAATATGGGCGTAAAATATGATTGCTATTTTGCCAGGAAAAATGAAATTTCCACAGATAAGGATTGTGTGATGTGGGGATATAGAGTAGTTATACCACCTTCACTAACGGATGAAATAATGTTAGAACTGCATGCATCCCATCTCGGCATAACCAGAATGAAAGAAATAGCTCGTTCTTATTTTTGGTGGCCAGAAATGGACAGAGAGATAAGTGACATAACGAAAAACTGTAAAATTTGTTTACAAAATCACAAACAACCAGATAAGATAAAATTAACACCATGGCCACAGCCACCCTCTATTTGGCACAAGTTACATGCCGATTTTCTTGGACCTTTTTTCGGAAAAATGTACTTGGTAGTTATTGATGCTTACTCAAAGTGGCCAGAAGCGTTTGTAATGGCAAATATTACAGCCCGAAAAACTATAGACATTTTTAAAAGTATTTACGTAAGGTTTGGATACCCTTTACATTTAGTGACTGACAATGGTCCCACGTGGACTAGCGAAGAATTTAAGACTTTCTGTAAGTTTACTGGAGTAAAACAGAGTTTTACCCCAAGGTATTACCCGCCGACAAATGGTTTGGCGGAACGTTTCGTGGATTCGTTTAAATCACATGTAACCAAAATTGTCGAAAGTGGACATACACCTGAGTATGCATGTAATTTGTTTCTGTTTGATTACAGAAATTCTATTCACAAGACAACCGGCATGACACCGGCCAAATTGATGTTTGGGAGGGAGTTGAGGTGTCGTTTCTCGCTGCTAAGGCCAAATCCCGTAACTGCTTTAATTGATAGGGAACAATTAAAACATTCATTATCAACCAACCATGTTAACAAAATATTTTTATGTGGGGAGAAGGTTATGGCAAGAGATCATAGAAAAAATAAAAAAAATTGGTCTCTTGGTAGGATCGTAAAGGCGATTGTGCCCGGTGTGACGTATGAGGTAGAAGTCGATGGTCTGCAGTGGAAGCGTCACGCCAACCAACTGTTGAAATGTAGTCAAACTTTAGATTAAAGTTAGATATATGGCTTGCTGTGTTTTATATGTACCATTGTGAAAAATTGTTACTTAGTTTATAGAAGATGCTTATTCTTTTGGTTTTATTAAGTAGGGAAGAGTGTTATATATCTATGGCAACGGCTTATTTTGTCATCCCTGTCATTCGGTGAGATATTTTATAAAAACGAGATAAAACGTGTCTATCAAAAATACAATTCGCGTATTAATTAATTACTAGCGGATACAACAGATACATTACGTGTTTATTTATTATTACGTGATTTTGTTTGTAGCTTAATTAATATTTTTACTCGTAAAGCACCAAAGAAAATAAATACAAAAGAAAATTGTTGAGGTTTGTTATCAACATAAACACCACTAGTGCCATCTAGTTTTCTATGGTTGCATTCTATTTATAATTTATTAAAAAGAAATAAAGTCAGTCTGTGGAAACTCCAAACATGGTCGTTTAATTTAATTATAAGGTTATGGGCAAATTGAAATCGATTTTTTAAAGTACGTTTCGAAACTGCGTCTATGATAAATTAGTCATCAATTATTCGTACAGGTATTTACAGTAAAAAGTTAAAAATCTTAATTTATTTGAACAATAATCTATTTGATACATATAAAAAAAACTGAATTATTTAAAAATTCGGTCGTTAAAACAATTATGTTGTAATCAAAACTTCTTCGGGTATCTTTTTTTTATTGGAGTTTATTGGAGTTTATTGGAGTTTACTCCTTAAGAAACGATTTTCATATGGGTAAGGCCGCGGAAAGTTACCAATGTGACATAGAAGTAACATAAAAAGATTTACGTTATGTTATCATAAAACGTAACATAAGTCGTTATAAAGCTTAGATCATACTGGAAAATATTCCCATTAAATAACGTAGCTAAGAAAAAAAATCAAGTTATAAAATTATTAGTTTTTACTGCCTGTAAACAAAATTTTCATGGCACATTAAAATCAATATAATGAAACACGCGTGTGATGGAACTAATGAAACCCAAACCGCTCTAGTGTTTTAAAGCCTCTCATTTTGTACCAGGTGGCAGTAATTACTATTTGTTCACTGCTGGTACCCAATACTAGTAACAAGACGACCGTATAACAATAAAACAGCTTTAGAATCAATGATTCTACTGTGACTTGAGGTCGAAAATATTTTTTTTTCTTCTTAAAACAGTTTTTTTTATTAAGATGTTGTTTTTATTTATTTTATTATTGTACAGGAGTTTTGTTCGACTTTGTATATTTTCGGGTCATTAAAAATCTAATAAAACTCATTTAAGTTAGTATATTCTGTGTGCACTTCCCTTTACAACATTTATTCGTTATGTTACGTAGAAAATACGTAACATTTTGCAAAAATGTAACATATTCGCAACGAAAGTGTAACGTATTTTTGAAAAAAAGTGGATTTTCATGGTGAAATAAAGACATTTTTAATACAATAATACGTGTCACTTGCTTGAAAACCGTTACGCTATTGTACAAAAAAAAACTGATTAAATACAATCACTCCTTACCTTTAAAATCACACACGACACTTTGGGGGTACTTTCACGAAACTATGACTGTGTCTACTTTGAATTGCGTTTGTTGACAAACTGACGGATTTGGACTTGCTCATCGGTGTTGCCCTACTAGAATATGAGTTGCCAGTGCACGTAAACGTATTTTCGCCAAAAAATATTTAAAAACAAGCTACATAAAGCGTCACGAAAGTATTCGTAACACAAGTGTGGAATCATGAACCATTAAAGTAAAGTAAGATAAAAAAATAAATTTGTATTACCATACTTATTCTGTAATCGGTATTACTATCGCTATGTCATAAATTTTAGTTTAAAACAAAAGTATGACCATGAAAGTTAAAATATCATGAAAATAACAGAGCACTTATGATGCGTGGTCGAAAAAATTAACCAACTTTCGTTACGTTTTGGACGGAAATATATTTTTTGTTTTTTTTTGAAGGGGTTTATATCAATTATCTATCTTGCGACCACGAGATTTCCCATCCCTACATATAATAAAAATATTTTTGAAACTGTAGGGATTACCATTTTTTTTTAATCAGCTGGGTAAATTTAAAACGTCCAAATTGGTAACTTTCCGCGGCCTTACCCATATATAAGCCCGGGGTATGAAAAATATGGGGTATAACATCGAACGTATCTGCCGTGCTAATTTAAAAAGTCGTATCTCAGTATACGATCGGGGTAAAAATACGACTTCTTAATTTAGCAGGTTATGCGTTAAGCGTTATAGACTAAGATCCCGATATAAAATGACCTTCACCGAGATGTTTATTTGATGAAATGTATTTTATAATCAATTTAATATGTCAATAAATATATTGCATATGGGTTGCCTAACAAATTTTAGTCCAGGGTATGTTTAATTAATAATAAAAAAAATGTTTTAAACATTTCACCGGTTTGATTAATGTTAGATAAATTCTATACCAATCGAAAGTATGAAGCCCATAGAATATGCAAACGTTAGGTTGCCTATTCTTATCCCGTCACAACTATCGGGTAGCCAGGTATAAACAGGTAAATCTATACCTACTAGCATTTTGCAACGGTCTGATTATTGAATTGAAACTGAATAAAATTAAAGATTATTTAATTATGAATTTATCTAATAATCAAATCGGTGAAATGTTAAAAAATATATATTTTTATTTTTTACTAAACATACCCTGGACTAAAAATTGTTAGGCAACCCATATGCAATATATTTATTGACATATGATATATCAAAATATATATTTTTTAATAGTAACAGACTGATATTATTTCTTATCCTATACTTACTAAATAAAATCTTTATTAAAAAAAACATTCGAATTAAGTGGTAAAACTATTTAAAAACCTACACTAACCTAACTCTAGCCAAGGTCCGTCATTGGCGGAAATGATCCCAAGATGCTGGCGGCGTTTCCCCGCTGCACAGCAATACTGAGCCTTTGTCCGAGAAACGCGCCAGCTCTGGGATCACAGGTAGTTCGTATTAGTTTTTTTTTAAGGGAATCAAACAAATTATGAGCGGCTGGGCCCCATGGGCCTAGAGTCTCTACCGCAAACGGCACGAAAATATAGTTGTCACCCAAACACATATATTTTCGGCGTTTAGCCGCCTCCGCGTTTGTGGCCGCCCCACCTGGATTTTGGCACGTTGTTGCAATGTGTGACGGTGCCAAAGTGTCCACACAGGTGGAGTCCCACACTAAGGGCCGCCCCAACCGCCACGGTACTAACGTCATGCCGTCGGGTCTCTTGCCATCATCTCGTGCGAGGCCATTTGGTTCGAGTACCGCAGGCACGTTGACGCTGACAAGAGCCCGACGTATGATATCGTTTAGACAAGCGTGGCGGGAGAGTCTGCCGGCGCTTTTGGGGCAGCTAAGGCCGTGGTGACCTAAACGATCTACCTGGTATCCGCAACGACATTGGTGTGGAACGACGATGTCTAGGCCTAGACGAAGGCCAACAGCCACCCTGAAAGAATTGTCATCTAATAAAGTACCGAAATTAACTGAGGGAAGTGCGTGAAGCCAGTATCCGGACTCGCGAGCAGAAACTGCAAGGAGCCTGGCCTTGTCTCTCGGGGTGGGACTTGTGCCAGTAAGGTGGTTGTGTACTCTTAGATTTATCGGCATGTCCCACAATTTCTGGATCTCTGTACTCGTCGGAAAGTCTGTACCAGGGCAGGCCTCTTTCCAAGCGTCCTTGGCCTCTGACAAACAGGCCACCTCAGAATCGGAAAGTAAAGGGGATAATATTTTACCGATAAGAGGTAGCGAGCTATGTGTCGAGGACAAGAACGCTGGAAGGGCGACACCTGAGATTTGCCTTACGCCGAGGCCACCGAACCGTACAGGTAGCGTAGCCTGTAAAAATTGACGAGCGTCAAATTTCGCATTAATGATTTTTTCTAAGTGAGCGTGAATAATGTTGTCAATGTTTTCACACAGTAATTTAAATTTCCAAAAGGGGGAGCATCGCAGGGCATACGTGAACTTAGGCACAAAAAGGCATGAACGTAGTATAAAAACGGCCATGTGGGCATGAATTTCTAATAGACGATCTGCGGATTCTTCAAACTTGCTTATCTTATTCTCTACAAAACTAGGAATCCCTTCGTCAAAGATGGGAACACCAAGAAGGTGAAGCGTTTCTTTGGATAAAATCTTGATTCCTGGACTAGCGGACTCAAAAGCTTGTTTGACCGATAAAGTGTCGAAGTTGCCATCTAAAAATACTTCGCATTTGTCAAAATTCAACTGTAGACCGATCGAATCGAATTTCTTTTTGATTAAGCTAAGGTCGTTTAGGACAGAATCCGCATCTCCTCCGAGAGTACCATCATCGAGATACCAAACATTAAATTTAGAGGTTAAATCTGAAATGATTGGATGTATTGCCAGGCTAAAAATGGCTGGACCGAGAGGGTCACCTTGCTGACATCCGACAGATGAGAGCAAAGTGTTATTTTCAAAAACAAGATTGGATGCAGTACCATAACATTGCCAAAGATAGTGATAAATATCAGGGACTACTTTTTGAATTTCAGATAACATAGTGTATCGATTGATGGAATTAAATGCGTTCTTAACGTCGAGTTTCAGGAGGGCTTTTGATGAGGAAGTATTAAGAAAAGTGCGACAGGCATGTACTGCTGCTTCACAGCCGCCTTTACAACCGAAACCCAGCTGAACTGGTTGAAACTTTGGCTGCAGCAGCGGGAGAATATGCCTGCAACAGATCTTGGAAGCAATTCTCCTAAAAGTAGACCCAACCGCAATGGGGCGAATCCCACCATCTTTTTTTAAAAGAGCGCAGAGGTTGGCACCATATAGAGTATCAGTGACAAGTGGGTTCACCTTTCCGGCTAGCATGAGGTTTATGAGATTGGTTAGGGCTGTGAGAAGTGCATTATTACGTCCACCAGGGACTGTTAGGAGATCCTTCAGATGTTGCGGTGAAATCCCATCGAGACCACCGGCTGAGCCGTTCTTGAACGACATGACTGCAGAAAAAACTATATCTTCTGATGCAAGAAGGCAAGGTAACGTTGGATCAGGAGGGGTGGGTAGCTGTGAAGATGGAGGAGCTGGAGGATGTTTGCTAGAGAGTGCAGCTAGGGTCGTGGCTGAATTTGGGGCACACGAGTCATTTGAAAATAGTAAACGGGCTGCTCCTCTCAGATCTCCGTCATTAAATTTAGTTTCTACCTTTTTAAAGATTGGCTGAGATGGTCTTTGATGGGATGTTACTGATGAAAATTGCTGAAAAGAAACGGCTCGAGAGCAATTACCTTTTAGTTTCTGAGTTAGAGAAACCTCGGGGTGTCCTTTGCTCACATGTAAAGTGTTATAAGAGAATGACAATAATCGTAGCCAGCTTCTTTCCGAATTTTCAGCAGTGCAGTCGTCAATGGTTTTAATCAAGCTATTAGCAACGGTGTGCCGCGCCCCACGAGGTATTCTTTTCAGAATAGGCATTGATCTTTTCAAGGAGCTTAATAGGGTTGATAAGGAGCAGTGTTGGGGAGGTGAAAAAAGTTGAGCGGATGACTGTTGTGGAATGGATACATTCAAATGTGCTTTGTGTGTTTTACTGATATGGATATTAAGACCTCGCTGACCTCGGAAAACTTTAGTTGTTGAGCAATGTGGGCACTCGACAAAACCTTCTGCAGGTTGACTGTTGGCAGGCATGACGTTTTACCAACAAAATAAACATATAAACTACGTTGATTACGGAAACTTAAAAATCACTATTTACACAAAATATTTACAAAAACCACAAAAACATCACACAGACGTATGTCAAAGTCACTGACACGGAGGCTGCGCCCTGGCGAGAGAGCGACACGTAGGTTGTAAATATTCTTGATGCTAATAATGTGTCATTTCATATATTGAGATATAATTGTACAGGATATAGTCATTCACATGCTATATTTTCGTAACTTCTTTTTAAAAGGCATCCAATGCATGTAGATAATATTTTCGATATCGATAATATCTCTATATTTACGCTTTAAAGAGCTTCTTTTAATATTTTCTAGTTGACGTACAACAACACACTACGCCATTTTTGTTACTTTTTAGTAATCACTGGATATCTCAGAACATTTCTCTTCTTCGCGGAACTTTAAATTGTTCGATATGGCAGATCACTTAGTAAGCTGTGTTGTGATAGAGATTTGTTTCATTTGTACTACGCTGATTATTTAATTTTAATTAATTCTATCTGCGTAGGAGAAGACAAGGCAGCCATTTTCCATTTTTTAATTCCATTTCCATTCCGAAGGTGCAGAGCGTCCCAGGGAAGCCGCTCACACACTTCAACTTATATTAAGTGGGTGGGCGGCCTCGCATTAAGTTATTGACATATTAAACTAAATATAAAATACATTCATCAAATATACATCTCGGTGAAGGTCGTTTTATATCGGGATCTTAGTCTATAACGCTTAACGCATAACCTGCTAAATTAAGAAGTCGTATTTTTACCCCGATCGTATACTGAGATACGACTTTTTAAACTACCATTATGTTCACATAAACAAACTATAAAATTGTCAATGTCAACTTCATGTCGAGTGTCAACAAAATTTTAAAAATAAAATAAAATTTAATAAAATCTACGCTTAACGGGTAAAATGTGCTGCTTTTGAAACAATAGCGCCGGTCACACAATCGGCTAAAAGATACGTGTTCGTTTCAGCTCCCAAACAAACCTAACGAATTTTTGTGATATCCAAGATTACAACTTTTATATTATAACGTGCAATGCAAAGACCGTGTTTTCTTGGTGTTTAAGCCGTGCTTGTATGGTGCTAAGATCGAAGAAGACGTCTTGCTGTAGAGAGAGAGACCGCTTTAATTGTGACTCAGCTTTAATTTAAGCTTATAAATAGAGAAGGCGTGAATACTTTTCCATCACCACTGCTCTCATTTTCCTGCATTCAGCCGCAGAATGGTTTTGATTTCGTGAAACTTTCCAGGATAAATACATACATAAATCAAGGATCCAATACAACCGAGCCATTAATTTTCTAGACGGGAGTCTTGCCGACCGACAAGAAGCTAAGAAGTTTACATCAAAATTGTTATGTTTTTGATGTTGGCTTTTAAATTGTATCTTTTTTTATTATAATTGCTTGTATTTTTTACTTTTATTTGAAAGTGTTAGTTATAAATATGAGTGATCCTTCTTCATCCTTGCGCTGTCCCCATTGTCCCAACTCAACTCGAACTTTTACCCCTCATGGACTTAAAGTGCATATAGGGCACATGCATAAACATTTTCCCCAAGTCATCCCCTCCAACCCTAGACTGTCGCTTTCACAGCAAGCTCATGGTAACAATCCCATTCATCTAGATTTTGGTGATCTAGCTACGTTAAAGCAGTCAGTACGTGTGTTACGGCATATCCCCAAAGGGGCGCGAAACTTGGCAGCGGCCAAATTGAGCGACCTCATTGATAAGTGTATCGACTCCAATGGCACTCTCGAATGGTTTAGTTTACTGCCTTTTGCCTATTCCGCACTCAAATCACCTGAAGCGTCGGCCACGGGCAATTTAACCACGAAAGTTAAGAGAAATATTAACTCTGCTTCTTTTGATATCAGTGGGAACATCGGTGCAGAGACCACGCCTTTGAGATCACACTCCATACTGAAGACAATTGAGCGTAAAGTACATGAAAGGGATCTCTCAGGTGCAGTGCGAGTGCTTATGTCGGATGAAGGCGTGGCGCCGTCGAGCCCTGAGACTTTAGCTACGCTGCAGTCGAAGCATCCAGCCCCGTCCCGGCCGCTGGTACTTCCACCGGAACCTGACATATCTATTTCTGCCTTAACTGTTAAGCCGGAGGAAGTGGTGCAGGCACTCAGCTCTTTCAACAATAGTTCGGCCGCCGGTTTGGATGGTATCCGCCCTGTTCATCTTAAGGAGCTTACGTCTGCATCGGCGGGAGACGCCGGTTTTCGGCTCCTGGAACATCTGGCCAAGCTTTGTAATTTTTTGCTCAGTGGTCAATTAAACTCTGAAGTTTGCCCCTATATTTATGGTGCTTCCTTATGTGCGCTGTCAAAAAAAGACGGTGGTATAAGACCCATTGCCATAGGCAGCGCTTTCCGCCGCTTAACGGCAAAGCTAGGATGCCGTGCAGTGAGAGAAGAAAGGCAGCTTATCTGCAACCTTGCCAATTAGGGTTTGGCACAAGATTGGGCTGCGAGGCTGCAATTCACGCTACGCGGGCTTTTTCGGTAGATAACAAAAACTCAGAATCCGTTTTAATTAAAATTTATTTAAAAAACGCATTTAACTCAGTGGAGCGTGATGTTTTACTGTCCGAAGTGAAGGATAAAGTGCCATCACTCTACCCCTTCCTTTTCCAAGTATATTCTTCCGCTTCTAATCTTTTCTACAATGGTCCTCTTGTTCTTTCCCAAGTTGGTGCACAGCAGGGGGATCCGCTAGGCCCTTTAGTTTTCTGTCTGGCCATACAAAAGGTAATTTCAGAGGTTAAATCCCCATTGAATATCTGGTACCTAGATGACGGTACCCTAGGTGGTAAACCTGAAGAAGTGGAACAAGACTTGATCATGCTCCTGCCTCGTTTAAAAGCTCTGGGTTTAGATATTAATTTCAGCAAATGCGAATTTTTCCCCTGCAGTACCAACTCACACGATTCTTTCCCCTTATTCAGTGCTCTGCTCCCCGGACTGAAAGTGTTGTCGGCGAGATCTTTCAACCTCTTGGGGTCCCCAATATTCCCAGAAGCCATTCCTGAAGCCTTCGAGGAGAGAAAGCTGCTTCTGCTGATGGCTGCGCAGAGGTTGAATGAACTTTCGGCTCACGTAGCCTTCGTTATGTTGCGAGTTTGCTTTGCCGTGCCTAAGCTGACATATTTCTTGCGCACCGTGCCAGCCTGGCTGCACCCTGTCCAGACAGACTCCTTTGACTTCGTGTTGAAGGAGAGTTTGGAAAAGGTGCTGAACGTCTCCCTTAACCAAGGTCAATGGGACCAGGCTTCTCTGCCGATTCGAACTGGTGGTTTGGGCGTGCGTCGCGCGCGAGATGTGAGCCTCCCGGCCTTCCTGGCTTCGGCGTGTGGGGTGGTGGACCTTGTCACTCAAATTTTATCTTTTGATGGTGACAATGCTATCATTCCTTACGCCTCCGATGCTTTGACGGCCTGGACGGCTCTTAATCCCGGCGTAGCCATACCCGTAGAATTGTTCCGTCAGCGTCTATGGGTTTATTTATATGAGAGTGCGCGCGCCACGATTTTCATAAACCCATAAGTACGCTTATTTCTGCGACAAAATTATCGCGCGACTAAAAAAAATCGTGGTGTGCGCCTGGCCTGAAGAGTAAACTCCAGTCGTGCGTCGGAGCTGACACACACACTTTTTTTATGGTTTTATGGTATAACACCTGTTCTTATTCGAGGTCGGATTCGTAAATCGAAGTTCGAATTGATATGTTTTTATCACTCTCCTTTTCATATGGATATGAAAGAGACAGAGTGCATCTAAATTCGAATGATTCGAATTTTATAATAATATATATGACAATTCGTAGTCAACAAAGACTACAATGTAACATAGGCGGCAGCTGCGATGGTCTGGCCATGTCTCCCAAATGTCAGAAGAAAGAGTGGCTAAGCGCATCTTTTACTCAGAGTTGCAGGAAGGCAAGCGGAAACAAGGCGGCCAACTCCTGCGGTACAAAGATGTGCTGAAGCGCCACATGCGAAGATGTGACATGGAACCTTCGCGCTGGGAGACTTTGGCCCAAGATCGACCTAACTGGAGGCATACAGCGCAGGTAAAAGTGCAAGCCTTCGAAGGAAAAAGGCGAAAAGAACTCTACGTTAAGCGCGACGAGTTGAAGACCCGACCACCTGTGGTCATCAATTATAATTTCGTCGGAGGGGTGCTGACTTGCAGCATTTGTGGCCGTACATTTGCAGCAAAAATTGGCTATGTCAGTCACATGAGAGCACACGAACGACGCTCTGACCTGACCAGCTAGTATGTACAGTCGCCGTGGCCGAAATCGGCTAGGATTGGATGATCATGATGATGTTATTATATTAATTGGGAATTATATCAAATGAGCGTTATACCGACTAAAATTATTACAAATAAATTTATACGCAACGTTACGCACCCAATATAAGTAGGTAGGTTAAGTCGATGACCACATAAATAGTAGACATGTTGGCTAATTGGGACTGACTACACTTAAACTGCTCTAAAAGTCAGAAATGACCGTCAAAGTTCAACATTCCTACGTCGCGCTAAAAACGCTCCATACGAATGGCGTCCAGGCTAGTGACGTCACAGGCCGGTATAGGTACCATGTATTAAGAAATTAAGAAATTTGCTATTTTCACCGTGAAAAAGTGCGTTTAAGTTCATGGTTGTTGTACAATTATTGTTTTGTAAAATTATGAGAATTCTGAAAACGTTTTCAAATTTTCTTTTGGACTAAAAAAACATCATAAAATTTCCGTACCTTTGAAGTCACATATTTCCAAAAAGATTTATTATTCTGGATTTGTTTTCTTTGTTTTGTGATATATTTAGCTAATTTTATTCATATAACTACTGGACTGCGCTGTAGAATTCAACATCAGTCAACATGTCTATTACAAATTTTAGTCACTGCAATACAAACTCACGAGATCTAGGTACACAGCTCACAGAGCCACTAATTTTAGGAGAATATGTTTAACCTTTTGAACGCCAAGCAATTCATCGTGCCACCGATGCCACAGAAAAAAATATTAAAAAAGGAGTTTTACAACATGTATTATTTGGACGACGTACTTTCAATATCAGTAAATCTTTTTACACCCTGTATATTGAGCCGAGTCCCGTTATTCGAGTTCTCAGTCATAATTAAAAGGAAGTATGTGATAGGCATTCTAAGTTATTTACTGTCTGTACAAATACAAATCATTTATTTCACATAATTTTAGGTACAATTAAGATCTTAAATAAAAATATTCGTATCACTAAAATCTACCAACCAACATAATAATTAATCTACTTATAGTCTAAAAAGTCCTGAACACTATAAAAACACTTTTCGGCCAGCCACTTTTTAAGAGCTCGATCAAATGGAACAAATTTAAGATCTTTGATTGTGTCAGGCAGTTTATTATAGTAGATTGTACGACAAGTGCATAAAACGCATCATTTTAGGCGAGACGTTTATCCATCCGAGCGAGCTTGCGAGCGAGGATGAATATAAAGTCGAGTGTAAAATGCGTTTCATGGACGAGTTGCACACTCTACTTTTCACTTCGATTGCGAGGAAATGAAACTGTATCATGTAAATAACATATATACACATATCATGTATACCTACTTAAAAACAAATTTAATTAAAATTTAAAGTTACTTTAAATATTTCTCATTGCTCTAATATCAATGAGAAATATTTAAAGTAATAGTTTAAAAAGTAATAAATAATAGTACATAACAGTTACAAGTTTATTTCAAGAAGTTGTATTGTGTACTTTGGCTGTTGGTATATTTGCCTTGGTCTTAGAATACTAACAAAACGAAATAAAATAAAGAGTTAAAACCCGTTTCAGACCTTCCGATCAGATCCGATTTATCGGAAGAAATCGGATAATGTTGTGTAGTGCAATTGTTAGGATCTTATAAGGGATCTTATACTTACACTACACATTATCCGATTTCTCCCGATAAATTGGATCGGATCGGAAGCTCTGGAACGGGTTTTATTGTATGAAGTTTTATGTATTTTTTTTTTTACTTTTTATTAAGAACCTTTTTCGTGTGGCTGTTGGACCGATCGCCTTGGTCTTCGACGACGATTTTACTTTATGCTCTAGAGCATAAAAAGCGACTTTATGTCGCCTACGCACAGCATAAAGTTGAACTTTTAGAGCGAGAGAAGTGAAAAATATTTTTATGCACAGTTTTGACTGCGGTATAAACAATATTGCGAGCGTGAAGGATTCTTAAACATTTCTTTTGCGTAATCAAACATAATATGCTCGTTTTTATACACAAAAAACAAGCATATAAAATGTACAGACATAGGTAGTGTTAGAATTTTGTATTTTTTTAAATAGGGTCTGCATGAATCTATTTTCTTTAATTCAAACATTGCTCTTACACATTTTTTTTGCATTAAAAAAACTGAGTAGGTATATTTGAACACCTACCCCACAGAGTTACACCGTAGGGCATAATAGTGTGTGTAGCCCAAGTGTAACCGTAATACGCTGTAAGAGCTGATTCACTGGATACCATAAATAAGTCAAGTGACTTATTTTACTCAAGGCAAATACAAAACGGTTAACTCTGGAGGACAGTATCTAGGTACATGATCGTTCCATTCACAAAAACTGTCAAGAGTCACACCTAAGAATTTTAAATTGTTAACTTGATCAATTTTAGTTCCATTAAATTGAATATATCAAGCGAAAATGGAGTACCTACTTTTACGAGTGTGAAATTGCATTAATTTAGTTTTTGATAGATTAACACGTTGAATGCGGGAACAGGATTTTATCATTTACATTCAGTGCTATACATATCATTTTTGAATTGTAGCATAGTTTTTCACTGGTGCGGTACAAGACTTTTTTGACTTGTGACTAGAGGTCTAAATTTTGGCAAATATATCTTTGTTGATTTAGCAATTTTATGATTTACTGATAACAATAGCAAGTTAAAGAATTGAGTGATCTAAATCTAAGTTCGTTACAGACTATCGACCTTAGTTTAGGAATTATAAGACAATTAATTAACGATACGAAACTGACTTGTACCGCATCATGGACACAGAGCTGGTGCTCTCAAGTCGATGTTTTGGTAGGGAGGGGAAATATAATGAAACCAAACATCGATATCGATTGTTGTAATTATTAAAAAAGTAACTAAATTTACATATTTGAATGAGACTTATTGAAACATTCTAAACGTATTTTGTTCACATTCTTGGCAGTAGGTATTAAAATAAATATTTTAGAACCGGCCCTACCTGTGTTTTCTCCTTTAATTGTGAATATACTACCGCCGCATTTCTTCTCCATTTCATTATTTTTCGGTTCACTACTCTCAATTTCTTCAAATATATTTTGTAACATTTTTGTTGATATTTTCTTGGTGCATTCATGAGAAATAAAAATATAAACAAATGATACGTAAGGATCGACCCCCGCACTGGCCTGTACTGACCTGTACCCGTGGTGCGATACAAGGCGGTAGGATACAAGACACTTTTGGCTGGTACCGCACTGGTTTATTATTTTTTTCACCTAGTGCGAAACGAGTCAAATTTGTCTTGTACAGTTTGATGTACCCATTGGATAAAATTTGTAGAAAGAAGCATAAATGTATACTTGACTCTTTCTAGTCCGTAGGATTTCATAGTCAAATTGCCCCCGCACCAGACAGAGACAAGCTACTTCCTTGCGCCGCACCAAAAGAAAGTCCAGTACAAGTCAAAATTGGCATGTACCGCATTCAACGTGTTAACGTTAAACAGGGAAAATATATTAAAAACTAATAAAGTATAATACATATTTATTTATAACATTATTTAATTCATTGA
This sequence comes from Apotomis capreana, assembly GCA_947623375.1. Lineage (NCBI taxonomy): Eukaryota > Metazoa > Arthropoda > Insecta > Lepidoptera > Tortricidae > Apotomis > Apotomis capreana. The sequence continues at coordinate 19,477,802 of OX392512.1, forward strand.
ACACAATTTCACACAAACATGTTTCACATAGGAATAAAGTAGGTATAAAACAAAATTCTTGTAATGTGCGCGCTCGCCTTTACGGAGATGCCACGACCACAGAAGTATTGCGCGACAGCGGCAGTGGTGTAGTACGTGTGTCCCGCTCACGCTCACTCGTTATGCCGCCGTGCTTTGGATCTCTCGCTTAACCACTTGCCGCGTCGCTGGTCGCGCAAAGTGGTGGCATCTTCGCTGAATAGTCTCACTGTGATGTCCAGGGTTTACGTGCAGGAGTAGATTCAATAAAACACTTAAATGGGTTTTCTGTCGGCCATCAACTGCCCGCCCCCGTTTACGTCTGTCATAGCCATGGCGGCCCGGGCAGGCCCAGAGACACTTTATTATCATAAAGGTGTCTATACACCACACCATCCTCTTTTCATAAATTCGAAATAGTTATTTATTGACACCTTATTTATTTAATTATTACTAGATATTAACATTTCATATCGCCATTGCATTACATGTACATTTAATATATTTATGGAATCTAGATTGATTCATATTATTAATAATTACAAATATCCTGCAGATTCGCTCACTGCTCCGTCTGAGTGAATTGAACTAAATTCGAGGCTTACTCTAGATGCCCCACACCAGCCAGCTACGCCAGACACCAAGGTGCGAAGCATTTGCTCAGACTCAGGGTTCGGCTGAGCACGGTTATCGTGGCGGTGTAGTGCATCCAGCCGTTCGCTGTGACAGCGAGGATGAGAGTTTCGCCATTAATATGGGTTGCTTGTGCGTCAGCGCAGTGAGCAAAACAGACAACATAGTTCAAAGTAACCGGTATGCACAACATACCTATTAGTATTAGTAGTATCTTGGTCACTAGACTGTAATAGTGTCTTTATTCTGTGACTGTAGTTGGAAATGTAATATTTCTAATTCAATCCTTAATCATGAATTTGAATGTACACTGAAATGTAACACGAGTTTAATCTTATCAACAACTGTATTGTAAATTTGTAATAAATGTGTCATACCCATAAAGAAATGTTTTTGCTTTGTTACTATTCGCGTATTCGGTATTTATTCTCCTTTTGAGACAAGGCTTTTAACCATAAGTTTATGCATTAGGTACATGAAGTTAATTTAGTGAGTATACTTATTATTTAGTAGTTTCAAGTTTAATAATTTTGTCTTTATTTTTACATCATTAAATAATTCTGTGTTCTCGTTTCCGTTCCCTCCTCTTTCCATTTGTGTTTTTTTTTTTTTTTTGTTTTTTTTTTTTTTTAGTTACTTGTTCTTTATTGGTTAATGGAATGAATTAAGTAATGCAATATTTTGTATTTGGTATTGTAACAGTTATTTTTATTTTATTGCTTTCGCCAATCATAACATTGGATTACATATATATTCATTTACTCGTGAATTAATGTACTATGGAGCTATTGTTTTCGAAAATTTAGGAATCTACCAGCGCTTCCAACTAAGGCCTTTGTGAGAAAGAAACGCCGCAAGAAAACTCACAGTTTGCCTTTTTTCAATGAAATATACATTTTCCAATTTTTGGTAAGAAGTTAAAAATCTTCTCACGAAATGTAAGTATTTCAGAATACTAAACCGGCGTTGACTAGTCATCACTTGAAAAGAAAATCTGTTTACTTTAGAATTTCTATTATAGTGAAATTTACACAATTGATTGGTACACCGACCATAATCTCAAATACCGTAGTAACTTCATAAGGAATCACAAATTTTTACTGCATTATTGAAATTTATATTGAAAGTTACAGGTGAGTATATCTCAAGGAAAATAGAAAGGTAAACACACTACCCACGTCTCTTATGAGGGCTCGTGGATCATTATTAACTAGACTAGATGCAAAATATTATTAATGCTGCGTCTCTCGATTAAAACAGTCTTCAATTTGGAAAACCCTCGTCCAACCCAAATTTTATTCATTTTACCATTTAATTCAGGGACAGCACTGTTTTAATGCATGTATAATCACGAAGACTCATTTATCATAAGTACTGAAAGTCTAAAATTAGTTTGTTGAAAATAGGAACCACGATCGTTTACACTTCATTCTAAAACAGGTCGCCGGTTTCACAGCCTTGATATATATAATTATTAATATCATCGTCTAGTACCCATAGTACAAGCTTTGCTTAGTTTGGGACTAGGTCGATGTGTGTATGATTGTCCCTTAATATTTATTTATTATTTATTAATTATACATTTTATTATTTATATGTTCCTTGGCAAGTTTTTCACCTTTGTGGTCCCTCTGGCACCTTGTTATTTTGTGCCCATTGGCATTTTTTGTATGCACGTTAGCATTTTGTATATTATGTATACCGTGGTACATTTTGTACACCATAGTACATTTTGTACACTATGGTACATTTTGTAAACTATGGTACATTTTGGCCCCTTCGGCAATTTTTTGTTTCCAAATTAGCAGTTTGCATTATTATTTTCGGAAGGTTTCTAATTCTCAGCTCTAGGCTGGTATTACCTACATTTACGGGTTTTCCACCAAGTAAAATGTAGGGTTACTTGTGGAATATTTAATGTAAGTACTTACTTACTTGTGAATGATTAGATAGCAATTTGTGTGTTATCTGGGTCTAGTTGCATGAACTTCCTTACAATTCGGCATGTGTTTAATATGGCGGCTTTAGGTAGAATTGTGTAAATATATGATTTCAGACCTAATAATTTTAAACTATGATGTAGATGTTTTGGGATTACGCCTGTTGTGGATAGAACTATTTGGACTATATATACTTTTTTAATACTTTGTGCTCCTTCGGCACTTTTTGTTTGGACTTTGCGCTCCTTCGGCATTTTTTAATACTTTGTGCTCCTTCGGCACTTTTTCTACACCATTGTACCTTTATTATTGTAAACCCGATGTAATGATTATTCAGTCTACCTAGTCGTAACGCGAACAACCGAGTACACTGCTAGAAAGGATATAACGGAATAACATAAATTCCTCAATCAAAATACCTTTTAATTATACCCAATCAAATTACATAATATTGAGAGGAAGTTTTTATTTGTTTATTGTAAGGATGTAGGTACTACAATATGATTACTTGATTACGATTTTTATGTACATACGTACCCCAAGAAATAAACAAATACGTAGGTAACTGCGCTGTTATAGTGATTGATAATTTCTAACTGAAGATGTACTTTAAACGCCACAACCAACAATTTACTTTGAGATGTCTTTACCATAATACGTGTGTTAGGATTTTCTTGTACTCGTAATCGTTTATTTATAATGCACGGATACTTTAAATGTCGTTACTACTAGTATATATGTTCTTTTGTTATACAATACCTTATTCTACAGTGAACTCAAATTCAAGTCAAATCGTCTCACTTCTAGAACACGTTTTATTTAAGTAATAGAGTATAATACTAGTTGTCGAGTTTAAGTGTTGTTAAATAAATACCGCGTTTATTATATATTCAATCAATTTCGCGATAAGCCCTCTACGACGGAATTACTGTAATATTTTTCATTTGTGTCCCTATTACGGTCATCTATACGACTTACATTTTAGAAGACTCTTTTTTTTCTTTCATTGCCAACGCGTGACAGCTTCTTTTGCAGTTCATCTACTTTTTAAAGGACATTTCAAGTGAACATGAGAAATGGTATTTTTGCTACGGTGTATGATGTAAATGTATTTTTCCGAACATATATATATATATATATATAGGCATGGTTTATTATTCTTGATAAAGTTAATATTACTAACTGACATTGGCCAAAGCCACGAGCTGCCATTCCCGTATTAATATATAGTATATCCTTTTAGGGCTGATCCGTAGATCATTTTATTTTCCCGCCCGTCATATCCAATCAATGACAGCTTGTGTTGTAGTTGTTTCGTGCTGAAACAGCTCAACTGATTTTATTTTGATACCCTAAATAGGGTTGTTTTCCGCCAATCCTGTTGGCTTTGTTTTAATCTCATAGTCTTGTTTTAACTATGCTATGGTCCAATCCTATAATTTTATTTAAAAGTGTTTCTAGTTCCTCTATTTATTGGCTACTAGGCAAAGAGATACCCAAATATCTAGGTAGTTTATTTAAGCAAATTGTATTACGAATATTTGAATTTCCGATGTCCAATCACAATCCAATATTTCAATTGGAGGTAATTGGACTGACATTTTGGGGCAACCTGAAACAAACTAATAATACTACGAAACAGTTTACGGAATTAGATTAGATTGCACTAGATTAGATTAGATTAGATTTGGCTAGATCTGAATAGATTTGACTATATTCGACTCTATTTGAATCGATTTGGCTAGGTTTGATTTGATTTGGTTTGTTACAACACATCATGACTTTATATTCAAACAGATTTATATTTAAAAGTAATATTTAATTTAGCACACGGAAAATAATTATACTACGAACGAGTTTACGGAATTAGATTAGATTAGATTACATTAGATTAGATTAGATTTGACTCGATTAGATTAGATTTCGCTAGATCTGAATAGATTTGACTATATTTGAATCGATTTGGCTAGGTTTGCTTTGATTTGGTCTGTTACCCACATCATGATCTTATTTCATACAATGCAGATAACCTTATACTTAATATTATGTAGCTTAATTTCAATTGAATCATTCCGCTGAGTTAAAAGGTTCGGCGTACCTGTATGCGTACATATTAACTGATATGTTTTATATGCGGAGATGTTAATTTTAATTTGTCTACGCCAATACCTGTTTCGTAAGTAACGACCTTCGGTTATTATTATATTTTATTTAGGTACAACATATAATATTATCCACCTTCGGGATGCTAAAATGTACCTTTATTATTATTATTGTTATCTTTTATCCACCTTCGGGATATTAATACGCACATTTACGTATATCTAAACAAATATATTATGCATATACATTTGTATATGTTCCCCCTTTGGGGTACTTATATAGTAGTACGCTGACAAGGAAGAAAGAACACATTTAGTATTGATATTCATGCAATACTTATGTGACAAGATTGACGGGTGTATTCACTTAAAAAATTAACTATGATATGACACGGTTATCTTATCTTATCACTTACGACAGTGAGTATTAAATAACAGCCTACAATTATATACGGACTTTATTGTATTACAATTAATTATGTCAGCTACGAATTTACCATGTCGTGGAATTCGTCTATGAACTCCGTAGTCGATCGTAATTCGTAACGCACAGTGAATACTCGTATGCTAAATATAAAGTTAGCTATACCCGCGTTATTAATGCAACAAAATCACGGTTGGTAGCCGGTAATCTATCATGACTGTATGTAGTTTTAACGTTCATTGTAGTTACTAAAATTACCAACGTGTCCGTACCCAATATGTAGTAGTAATCTACATTTAAGTAGTACTTAATTTATTGTTGGAATAGGTAATTAAGTATCCTAAAAAGTACAGAAAACTGCGAAAAAATAATTCTGATGGTGTTTCATAACAACTTATTGCGCGACAGCTAGATATGTGCAAGAATGTTGAATATTTTCGTTACACAACCGTACTGCCTTCCTTTTGTTAGTTTCATGGTAGTCTTTATTTGAACATACTTATTCTCAAGGCACTTAAATATTCACTTTTGGTGTGTACTTTATTTAGAAATATTAATATGTAACGAAACATTTGTAGGAAGATAACCAATTTGTAACTGGCTGTCTAACAACCATCAAGCATTTTATTTAATACTTAACCAAATATTTTAATTGTACGTATATCTATGTCGAATTTAACAATTTGTTACCATAACACAACAACGGGAATGCATTTAGGTAAGTATTAGCGGACACATTCTGTTTACGACTAATTACGCCGACCGTTATCAGTTTGTTTTCAATTCCTCTGCTTATTTTTCTTTTGACATAAGTGCACAAAGTACTATTCAGAATGTTATGCGACTTTTGTTGTAGGTACTTCAATATTCGAAACCACTATACCCACTTTTTCCTTTTCCTTTCCTTTTACAGAAATTAATTAAAAGGATTCCACTGATTATTATTGTCGGTTACTTGTACACTTCCTTGTTGCGTTTTTTAATCCTCGTCGCCAGTGTGATGTCCAGGGTTTACGTGCAGGAGTAGATTCAATAAAACACTTAAATGGGTTTTCTGTCGGCCATCAACTGCCCGCCCCCGTCTACGTCTGTCATAGCCATGGCGGCCCGGGCAGGCCCAGAGACACTTTATTATCATAAAGGTGTCTATACACCACACTCACCAAGTTCAGTCTGACAAAAGAGAGTAGAAATAAAAAAAACCGGCCAAGTGCGAGTCGGACTCGCGCACCGAGGGTTCCGTACAAACACTCCATCCCTAAGTGGTTAAGTTAAGTTTGCACCTGGTATGTATAGCGCCCCATATAAATTAGGTGCAAAGTTAGGTATTAAAAAAACTACTTACTAGATCTCGTTCAAAACAATTTTCGTTGGTAGTTTTTATAGTAATGTACATCATGTTTTTTTTAGATTTTTCATTTTCTTATTTTAGAAGTTAGAGGGGGGGGACCAACTTTTTTCCACTTTGGAAGCGTCTGTCACGCAAACTATACGGTTTAGAAAAAAAATATTTTGGAAACCTCGATATCATTTTTGAAGACCTATCCATAGATACCCCACACGTATGTGTTAGATGAAAAAAAAATTTTTGAGTTTCTGTTCTAAGTATGGGGAGCCCCCAATATTTATTATTATTTTTCTATTTTTGCATCAAAATCTTAATGCGGTACACAGAATACATCTACTTACCAAGTTTCAACAGTATAGCTCTTATAGTTTCGGAAAAAAATGGCTGTGACATACGGACGGACAGACAGACGGACAGACGGACAGACAGACATGACGAATCTATAAGGGTTCCGTTTTTTGCCATTTGGCTACGGAACCCTAAAAAGTGGCAGTGCTGTAAGCCGTCTCTTTCTAATCAATATAAGACAACTGGGACGGCGCTACGGTATTGCCACTTTCTAATTTCCACTCTTTTTTTGTCAGACTGTACACTATGCAACGTGATACACCGCTCTCGTTTTAGAATGGTTTTAGAAAAATAATTATTATATTTTAAAAAATGTATATTTATTTAATCGTCTGTAATCGTTTTCATTGAGAACAAAACGTAACCAAAAAAGTGACAGACAGCTGATACTGACAACACAACAATTTGCGTCAGTTAGATTAGACAGCCAGCCAAGGCCCAAGTCAGTCGTGTTGTACAATATGTTACTGAACGCGCGGTGATAAAAGTATTTACTTATATTATTTATTTTATAAATTCTTGTGACATAATAGTATATTTGGGTATGTTTAAAACAAAATGTCAGAAGAAGAAACTGTGGATATCGGGAAGGAACTCGACGATTTATTGACGAAAGTACAACCTGACCTGCAGAATGTTATCAAAAGAGTAAATATTGTGCATTATTTATAACGCTATAAGTACTCCAATATGTTTCCGATTGTTAAATTGGTTTATAAAATAACATAACTAATACATTTACCTTAATTCCCTTGTATATCAATTCTTCATTGTAGTTTTATTGTAATTTGAAATGGCCATCAAATGCTCAATTACAGAGTTTTACTAATGTGGTGCTCCAACTGGCAAAAAATGGAGAACAAATTATTCGAGAGACATTGGACGACACGTCTTACTTTGCTAAGAACACACAAGTGTAAGTACATTAAGCATACCTTATATTAAATCTTTATTTTTTCTTATATACATATTTATAGGGCCTCGGTGTTCTGGACTCCCGTTTATTTGGTGATCGGGACCAAAATCCTTAGCGTAATCGCATGGTCTTGGTCTTGCCTGTCTGGATTAGCAGGGCCCTACTGTATAGATAGAGTTTAAGACATACCCAAAAGTAAAAAACCTTAACTGAAACAGATTACAGAGTTTAATATAAATTGAGTATCAGTTTTTTCTTCTATTTTAATTTGGGGTGTCTGGTGTAAATACACTTTCATTTCGCTCAGCCCACATTATGTCACTATCAATGAGCCAACAAAAACTACCCCCAGACTGGAAAAATGCAAATGTCACCCCGATCTATAAAAAAGGAAACAAGCTAACAGCAGGAAATTATCGACCCATAAGTCTTACTTGTATAGCATGAAAAGTAATGGAAAGGATAGTGGCCACAGAATTACGGAAATTTATCACCAGGGAACATGTTATCATGGAGGAACAGCACGGTTTTGCTCAACGGAGATCAACTGTGACCAACCTTCTATGTTGTCTTGATAGATGGACACGTAACTGGAATGAGAAGCTCCCGACTGATGTCATCTATCTGGATTACGAAAAGGCCTTCGATCGTGTCCCGATAATAAGACTCCTCGTTAAGTTAGAACACTTTGGAATTCGTGGTAATTTACTTAATTGGATTAAGGACTTCTTAAGTGGTAGAAAATTCCGTGTTAGAGTTGGTGAATATGTTTCTGAACCCCATGATGTTCATAGCGGAGTACCGCAAGGATCGGTGCTGGGACCGATGCTTTTTGGGATTTTCTTAACGGATATCAAACAAATTATTAACTCAGAACTGTATTTATTCGCTGATGATACGAAAATAATGGGAAATCCACTTACAAGCCACAACACCATACAACAGGATCTTGATCGCATTTTACAATGGACCAAAGACTGGCTCATGACTCTTAATACAGATAAGTGCACGGTACTCCATATGGGGAATAAGAACCCCAGATACACATACAAAATCGGACCTCAAGCCCTACAAAGTGTTGTCGTTAGTGAAAACTTGAAATGGGAGGAGCACATACTCAAAATTACAAAGAAAGCAAACTCTCTTCTATACATGATCCGGAAGGCCTTCTCTTATATGGATAAGAACCTCTTCATTAAGCTATACAAAACATATGTGAGACCATTATTGGAATATGCTTTCCAAATTTGGAACCCATATTTCCAAAAAGACATCATCATGATAGAGAGAGTTCAAAGAAGAGCTACAAAAATGGTACCATTTCTGCGCAACAAACCATATGAAGCCCGACTAAAGGAATTAGGCTTAACAACGCTAGAACAGAGAAGACAACGCGGTGATCTGATTGAAACATATAAAATACTCACAGGAGTGTACAATGTTCCTGCGATGAGCGACATCTACACAAGAAATACGAACGAGCGACTGAGAGGACACTCTTTGAAATTGGTATTAACGGCCAGTACTAGCAACCCTAGGCGTCACTTTCTAGCCAATCGCGTGGTCAAAGTGTGGAACAGTTTACCTGAATCCGTGATTAGTGCACCATCATCCATCACCATGTGTACCATGTTCTCCTGTTACAAAAAAAAGCTCTTAGGTATGTCGGAAAAGCAAAACCACTTGAAAATTGTCGTCCACTTTTTATAAAACATGGAATACTGACTGTGATATCACTTTACATTTACTTAATAAGCATTTTTATCTATAAAAATAAGTCCACTTTTGCCATTAACAATAACAATAGACCACTTAGATTATGTAGAAACAATTTTGACGTTATGTTACCAAAATCTAAAAATTATGTAAATTTTAAACGGAGTATTGAATATAATGGTATAAAAATATATAACTTTCTAAATGAGGACATAAGAAAATGTAATACTATTCATGAATTTTCTAGAAAATTAAAATCCTACTTGATTATTCGACCATTTTATGATTTAAATGAATATTTTGATAAATTGTATGATTAGGGTTTAGCATTAGTATTATTATTATTTTTTAAGTTAGAATAAGATTTTGCATGCCGAATTATGGCGAAACATGCCTTCATGTAACTTAATCCTACTGACATGTATGTTGTTATACCACCTGTGTATGTTTAGCAAAATAAATGATTTGATTTGATTTGATCAGTGAACTCTTTCAAAAATAGACTTGACAAACATTTACAAAGACAGAACACAAGTGAACAGTGATATGCACGCATCAGCTATAAGCTGCCTGTGCATTAAATAAATAAATAAATTTAAATTTTCCTTGACATCATTCATACAGTATCTTGTGCCAAATTGTTGTCTAAAGAATACCAGTGTCATTTTATTCTCATTTTCAAAACTAAAGAAATGTTGTGAGGTATTTTCAAAACAAATGTTAAGGGTTTTAATTAGTAAAACCCTAATTGATTTCTTTGTGTAACAAAAGTTAATGATATCCATACTAATATTATAAATGCGAAAGTGTGTCTGTCTGTCTGTCACCTCTTCACGCTTAAACCGCTAAACCGACTTAGATGAAATTTGGTATGGAGATAGTTTGAGACCCGGGAAAGGACATAGGATACTTTTCATCCCGAATAAATTTAGTGTTCCCGTGGGATGAGCGGGTAACACCGCGGGGCACAGCTAGTATTTTACTCGTATATGAATGAATTCTGTTACCCAAAGAATGCAATCAGGGTTCTTCACCATTTAAATCATGTTTTTTTTTAATAACAGTTGTGTGATACAACATTTTTCAATTCTATTCTTAAGAGAACCATTATCATCGTTAGACTACTCCACTACCATCATAGGATCGAAACCATATAATGTTCATAACAGACACCAAAATCGAATGATTTGTCCAAACACAACTAGAATTTCATTTACTTTTACCTTCCGACTGCTCAACTCATCAACGGAAAACTGTATCCCTACACCAAGCTGACAAATAACATTTTCTCAAACATGCAATGAAATATTGTCTTTGCGTTCCTAATAATAGGCTCGGAAGTATCGGTTTTTGGGCGCAACAACTCGAGAGGACTGTAAAGGGATTTCATACTGCTTTTCAGGCCTAGGCCTGCAAAGTAACTTTTTTTTTGGTTTCAACAACAAGGTCATTCACACAGCTGGCTGGTTTGACAAAAAGCAGGTTTTGTTTTTAAAGGTTGGTTGTTACACTTGTGGAAAAAAAAAATCAAGATGGCGACTTTTTTTTTTTCAAAATTTCAAATTGGTGCTAGGCGGCTAAAACTCGGTATCGGGGGGTTCTCGGGGCTCAAAAATATGAATCTGAAATCTTGTCCGAAAATTCGGTGAAATTAGGAAAATATCGAAAAAAAAACGATTTGTATGGAGAAAATTTCAAATTGGTCCTAGGAGGCTGAAATTCGGTATCCGGGGGTTTTTGGGGCTCCTGAGTCAGAATCTGAAATCGGATTATTTAAATTCGGTCAAATTCGGTATCGGGGGGCTCTCGGGGCTCAAAAATATGAATCTGAAATCTTGTCCGAAAATTTGGTCAAATTCGGAAAATATCGAAAAAAAAAAACGATTTGTATGGAGAAAATTTCAAATTGGTCCTAGGAGGCTGAAATTCGGTATCCGGGGGTTTTTGGGGCTCCTGAGTCAGAATCTGAAATCGGATTTTTTAAATTCGGTCAAATTTGGTATCGGGGGGCTCTCGGGGCTCAAAAATATGAATCTGAAATCTTGTCCGAAAATTTGGTCAAATTCGGAAAATATCGAAAAAAAAAAACGATTTGTATGGAGAAAATTTCAAATTGGTCCTAGGAGGCTGAAATTCTGTATCCGGCGGTTTTTGGGGCTCCTGAGTCAGAATCTGAAATCGGATTTTTAAAATTCGGTCAAATTCGGAAAATATCGGACAAACAATATTAAGTGTTATTCTTTGAAGTATATTTTTTTATTTCATTGTATGTTTGAGAAAAGCACTATACATGCCTCGTCGTGAAAAAGGATTCCTGGCCTCGTATCACTATCCGGCCTCGCTCGCACGCTCGCTCGGCCGTATATACCTACTTGGCCGGAAATCCTCATTTTCCCGGCCTCTGATGTAATGTACTATGTATAGCGGCAAATGACCTTGCCGTCGACTTGATTTGCCGTCTTTGACGCTCAAAAGGTTAATATTCTTTTTACAGCAACTTATCAGCATTGCAGCTAATAAAGTCGCCAACATTCCACATGCAAGGTGTGTCATTAGACCTAAAGTCAATGACGCTGAGCCTGCGCTGCTCTCTCGGGGAGATCAATGTGAAGGGCAAGTACAGCGCCTTTAATGAGAACCTGTACAACCTCATACCGGTGCTGGCCGAGGGACATGTTGTGTAAGTCGGCCGGTTTATATAGATTTACTTAAATGGAGTTGCTTTAAAATGTGTTATGGGTTCATTCATGACAATTCTGGTACCGTAACTTATTATAGAATTACGACTGTGTTATACTATACCTGCTCATTATTGCATATAAAGTACTGATTATAGTAACAAGTAATGCACACTCTTTTGTTCCTTGGATATAATTATATATGATACTCATTTATTTTTAGGACATTATAAACTAAAACCAAGTAACTGTGATACATAATATGACATTAAAACTCTGCCAACTGCACTTCTGCATGTTTTTTTTTTCAACTATCTAAGAGCACGTAGGAGGAGGCTTCTGATCGGGAGTCGTGGAAATCAAGAGGAGAGGCCTTTGCCCAGCAGTGGGACATTGAGGCTAATTAAAAAAAAAAAGAGCACAGTTCTCATATACTCATCAGTTGTCTTAATCATCTTTTTACGTTCTTATTTAGGTCTGTGCATAATGGAATAATTTAAGGTAAAAATCAGGATAGTAACTTTGTTATATATTCATTAAAGTAACAGTTAATCACATTTATACTTTGAATGAGTTACATGAATTTACGGTGTTAGATAGGGTTACATGTAGATGAATTTAAGAGATATTAATAGTATGAATAATTTGTAGCATATCGCTATCAAACGTGACAGCAGACGTCAACGTGGGTCTCATCGTGGACGACGACGCGTTCTCCTTCATCAACCCTGGGATAGAATTCAGCCACGACGAAGTTCTAGTCAAGGTAACGTATGAAAATCAAGTAAACCTTAATATCATTAATTATAACTATATGTATAATATCGCGAACGTGAAGTAGTCCTATAGCATGTAATATCGAGTTGTGGAACCTCAGCCCGCAACATACAAATGTAATGTAAAAAAATTTACACCTATCTCTTACATGGACGGATAAAATCAGGGTATCAAAAATTGACAAAAATCTGCTCAACTGGGTTGCTGTTACGTGGGTACTAAAAAACATAAGTAAGTATATAACATTTAAAAAGTAAAAACAAATTACAATTCATAATGTCTTATATTACTCGCATGGCAAGTAGCGTTTGCACGCAAAGCAGTATACCCTTTTCGAGTTCGAAATAATGAGACTAACAAGACCATCAGTTAGCAATAATACGTCCATAGGAATGCCTAGCCTTCATTACTCAATAGGTCACAATTAACCAAAGAAAACATGCCAGTTACGCCCTTATTGAAGCAAGTACGACAATAATGGAGAAAGTGACAGTATCCGTTTTTTGCAGCTGTCGTGGCCTTCGCCGCAGAGGAACGGAGGCTACGAGTTTGTCACCACCGAGCAACTCGCTAAGCATATCGGTAAGAAACTATTGTTTTAGGGTACCGTAAGTGAATAGAAAAACCGCTTATCAATTTTCATCCATTGCATGTGATGCGAATCGTCAAAAACGGAGCAGGTTTTCACTTCGTCGAGGTGTTTTTTATTTTGTTTGTTTTGTTACTTTATTTTTCATTAAAAATAAACAATGATTATAATCCATTCATACAGACTTCTATCAAAACGATAAACGATACAAATTTAAACATCCATCTCAGGAGGTTATTATCAAGATATTTCAACAAAAATAGACAATGGTCTTAATCGATTAATACTTAATTGTTAATAAATAGCTCGCTGCGTTCTCTTAAACGTGGCACCTATTCAGATAAACATCCTACATATTTGTTTTGGGGGCACGTGCGAACTTGATCTATCATTTGCATTTATTATGGGAGCGCGTAATTACGACAAACTGAGTGAAAAGATTATGGCTTCACCAACTGATCGGGCGCTCACCCATAAACTCAAAATGTTATGCACTAAGAAGACTTATTTTATTACTCCATAAATGAGGTCATGGATGAGTAAAATCAAATTAAAATAATAATTATTTTCTAATTTTTCATTTTAAAATATTATTGTTATTTTGACATCTTTGTACCACTTATTGCTTCCGTACATACAAATACCAAGTGTAAAATAAGAATACTGAATTTCATTTAGACTAAATATGTAATAAGTCGTATTGTCTCTGGCTATTTCTGCTTATGTTCACGATGTATGATTATTTATTACTAATAAAAATCTATCTATCTATGTGTTTAGTACGCACGGTTGTATGTCATTTCAATGTACTTGTACATATGTATCGAATTATTGGGAAATGTAGGTAAGGTGGTGTAACAACTGCCGCTAACTGGCGATAATAGTCGACATATTTAAAATGGGACAGATAACAGGTGTAGCTTCCGTTCCAGCGATAGCAATGAAGGCAAATTACTATATTGTACTTCATGGTTTTATGAGCATTTCTTTTGTTTCTTTTTCATCAAAGAGACACAACCAAGCAGGCAAGCAAAATTAAATAAAAGATGCATACATAAATATTCGCCTAGGACTACGACTGAGCTACTATTAGTAATTTTTTCGTAGTAGTAAGTAATCTATAACTCAAATAAAACCAAAAACGGTCTCTTCGGTATCTAGGTTATAGGTTCGGTACATAGGTTCTAAAGACGCTAATAACATTTTCTCACTGTATGTGCTGTGTGGTTAGCTATGCTAATTTAATACTTTAGACGAGCAAGCCACCAGCCCTTTGTCTTAGAGAGAAGGCAAACCTGATCACTTAATATGTTGAGCTGACTGCCTAAATCCATACTAATATTATAAATGCGAAAGTGTGTCTGTCTGTCTGTTACCTCTTCACGCTTCAACCGCTGAACCGACTTAGATGAAATTTGGTATGGAGATAGTCCGGAAAGGACATAGGATACTTTTCATCCCGAACAAATTTAGTGTTCCCGTGGGATGAACGGGTAACACCGCGGGGCACAGCTAGTCCATACTAATATTATAAATGCGAAAGTGTGTCTGTCTGTTACCTCTTCACGCTTAAACCGCTGAATCGTCACGTTTAAGATACGAGGAAGGACATAGGATAGTTTTCATCCTGGAAATACCTAAAAAGATTGAAAAGTGAGTGAACATTTCTGTTGGGGTGCGGTGACCCTGTAGGAAATGTAATTATTAGACCAAAAGCACAATTGCTCTTACATTTGCTTAGGCGCTTTTAATAATCCCTTTTATCAAGTTCCACGCCTACATAGTATAGTGGGCAAAAGCTAGTTAGGTATATCGACATATACTTATGTCAAAGACTTATTTATTTCTAACAAGTCTGAAAAGTCGGGGCTCGTCATTATTGGGGACAGAGTACAAAAACTGTTAAAACGCTCAAATAGTCACCCATTTCAGAGTAAAATTAGCTCTTACCACCCATATTTTGCTCTTGAAACCGTCGTAATGCGAATGCAATTCGAATAATAGTAGGTATTACTTATATTATTCTTATTGTAAATTACACCAATTGATAAAAAGTGCACTCTCCACAGTTGACTGACCAGCGGAACGCTAAGATGGCGTCTCGTTTTTTTATAATTGCAGCCCGTTATTATCACCTGCAAGTATTTATCGATACAATTAAACAAGTTTTATAAATGTCATCGGCTCTTTACACGAACCAATTTTACTAATTTACAACAAAGGATGCTCAAAATTATTGAACTTATTAAATTTCACCCGAGCGTATCTAAAAAAAAAGAAAAACAAACGAGCAAATAAAACATTTCGAAACACCGTTTCACTAGCCAGCAAATAAAACATTTCGAAACACCGTTTCACTAGCCAGCAAATAAACAAAACTAGCGTGCGTTAATAGACATAATTTCTAGTAATAGGCTATTTGACTGATGTTGAATTCTACAGCGTACTGTAGTTATATGAATAAAATTAGCTAAATATTTCACGAAACAAAGAAAAAAAATCCAGAAACATATATCTTTTTTGGAAATATGTGACTTCAAAGATGCGCAAATTTTATGATATTTTTTTTTAATCCAAAATAAATTTTGAAATTGTTTTTAGAATCCTCATAATTTTACGAAACAATAATTGTATGACAACCATGAACTTAAACGCACTTTTCACGGTGAAAATGGCAAATTTCTTAATTTCTCCATACAATTATTGGTACCTATACCGGCCTGTGACGTCACTAGCCTGACGCGTTTTGTATGGAGCGTTTTTAGCGCTACGTAGGAATGTTGAACTTTGACGGTCATTGCTGACTTTTAGAGTAGTTTAAATGTAGTCAGTCCCATATAGACTGATCACAATAAAAAATAGAATCGATTGACATCCTCAAAAAAAATTAGTCAACATGTCTATTATTATA
This sequence comes from Apotomis capreana, assembly GCA_947623375.1. Taxonomy (NCBI): domain Eukaryota; kingdom Metazoa; phylum Arthropoda; class Insecta; order Lepidoptera; family Tortricidae; genus Apotomis; species Apotomis capreana. The sequence goes on from OX392512.1 coordinate 19,494,202, forward strand.
ACTGTTCGATTGCTACAAGTATTTATTTGGTAAATGTTCCACTACGCTCATTAGGTACTCATGTCTGCCTATTAGTCAAATTGCATGAGGACGAAGAAAAAGGTATAACAGTATCCCATAACTATCCTAAGGTGTCTTGACGCTCCTGCATCAAAAAAATACTAAATCTGACCAGCCCTTACGACATGATAAGTGTGTAACTATATTCCGACGGACAGATCAGTCAGAACTATAGTATATATTAAAATACATACAAAACGGGGTTTACTCACGTCGTAGAAGTCGAATATCGGTCGACATGTTTCGAAATCAGAACTAAATATTTGGGTTTTACTCGTATAAGTAATAGATACATTATAATTCAAATTACAGAATTAAATTAAAATTCATTGTATGTTTGCCAAAATATTTTATTTATTACTTTTTCATAGCACAAGCTTTGCCTCGAGCGGGTTAGTTTAGCAACCATACACTCTACCTCCAATTCCATGTAGAATCTGAGGAGAAACGTTTATTGCAGACGACCTGCCGCTGTCTGCCGCGATATCACTGCCGCTGTTCGCGCTGCTGCGGCAGCAGCTGCAGCGGCACCTGGCGCGGGTGCTGCGCCAGACCACCAGCGTCTCCGAGGTCATGTGCTGCAACCCTAGTCTGCTGGAAGCCTACAGGTATATCATCAAAACATATTTATTTATCAGAATAAACAACAGCTAAAATAATACATTGGTTTTATAAATAGTTAACTGAGAGCCAATTTTCAATGTGGTTCCCACTGGTGGTGTAATTTTATACAAATTGAGGTGCTAGCACATAGTACAACATCGCAACTACTTATTTTTTTTTTTTTTTTATTTATTTATTCAAAACAAGGAACTTATGATCTAGTACATAAAGTACGGTGAGCGAAAACCGCGCACGGTTTATATGTCACCGCGTTATCACTCGCTTACAGCCTATCACAATATTACATAAATTATCTTAGCAAACCGTACACCCGACTTTATCACCTTACAAATAAGGTTGATTTGACCATTATACACTATCGCATCAGCCAAAAAACGTCAAATAAGTACTGGACAAAGGCTTCCCAAGGCCTGTAGTACGCGTAGGTCCGACTAGTCGCCGCGCTCACTCACTCAACCATTTCCCACAATTCTGACCAGATCATAGGCCCATCTTGTTGGAGATTTCCACGCCGTATCTTCCGATCATCACTCAAGAACCTGCCTGCTTCAATGGTCAGCGTGTGTTGAGCAATGTGCCCACTGCCACTTAAGTCTGGCAACTGTTTGAGCTATGTCGGCGACCGTGATTCCCCTGTTTTATCATTAGTCTAGCCTTAAATGAAAACGCTCAAGAAGTTGAAACTTGAACCACATTCTTTTAAAAGTTATAATCTGCCCCACCAGAAAAAATGACAGATCTCATGTAGAGCCAAGCTTCTGACTCTACACGCCTTAACTCTACAAGTTCTTACTTCACAAACTCCACACCCTAGTAAAATATGTGGCTTGGCCGTTTTGTTACTAGGTACAAGAACTATTGTATAACAAATAGCCCACGCCCATGCCCATGTGAATGTAGCGAAATGGCCAAGCCACATATTTTGACTAAGGTGTACAATTTGTAAAGTTAGGACTTGTAGAGTTAGGGCGTGTAAAGTCAAAAACTTGGCTCTACATGACATTTGATAACGTTTACGAGCCATATGGTCTCGTCTTGACATAATTTTACATGAAAATGTTTTTGGTAGGATAGTTATTACAGCTATTGTATGAAAATGTAAATTTAATGCCAATGCCAAAGTATCTTCTTAACTGGATAAACCTCAAGTTTCTTCCAAAGCCCTTTGTCGTAAACTTCCCGATCTCAACCCGCCCACTTTGCTGCCGGTACAAGAAATTGTGAACTTTACTCGTGTCGGTAATTACAAACTATTCTACTTATTGAAAATCAGAAATTAATTAAATTAGTCATTTCGAGAGTTATAAGTTGATTATTGAAGTTAGTAATTAATAACAACTCTGTTTGCCACTAATTTATATAAATTCTAATATCAGCCTATTTATAATAATTGATGAAGCCGCGTAATTAATTCGAGGCTGCGAATAGTTAATTAACACCATGTTTGTTTAGAGTACATAGGTAACTGACTCTGTATGAAAAACAAAAACGTAATATTAATACGAATTATACAAACAGAAACCGATGGTCTAAGGAAGCTCTTTTAATAGGGATTGTGACTGATATTGAATTCTACGGCATACGAAAATAGGCGAAATGTCAGCAAAAATAGAAATAAAAATAGCCGACTCCGTAGGAATGTCGAACTTTCACAGTAATTGCTAACTTTTAGAGCAGCCTAAGTTTATTAGTTAGTCCCATATAGACATTTGATCGCAATAAAAAATAAGATCGATTGACATTACTCCTCAGGGTTCCTTACTCGAAGGGTAAAAACGGAACCCGATTACTAAGACTCCACTTCTGAACCGTTGATAGCTAGACAGTTGAATTTTTTACAGATGATTTATTTCTGTTGCCACAAAAACAATAAAACAAATATTTTAATGGGGATCCCCATTCATCACAGATGTGATCGGTTGTGTTGTGTTAACATTGCACCTCAGTTCTATTTGGCGCCATACATAATTACCGGATGCAAACTTAAATTAACCCGGCCAGTTATTTTATTTGATGATACGGAATGCACTTAACCGGGTTTTTTTTTGGCGTCCATTTTCCTAATTAGTGGTACGCATTAGTGGAGTTAACAATTGAAGGTCGTAACCTTCGATAGAAGATGAACTATGAGTGCTGAAGGGCTACTCCGATGATCGAAATTCAACTGTATAGTGCCATCCCACTCAAATATAATTTGACAGGAGATCGAGAGGGACGGCACTATACGACAATCGAATTTCGAACATCGAAGTAGCCCTGTTCTTTATGGCCCGGGATCTCAGTCTTCTATTTTGGATAAGACGGTTCAATGCTGCGTTGTCTTCGGAGTTTTGTATCAATCTTCGTCAAAATAATTACTATTTTGACTGTAAAACGTAACATAATAAATGTATGAAACATGTATGTCTATTTTTTTTATGTGGCTACTCACCACAATTTGTATATTAACCCATTAAACCATGGATACAAAGATCAAAGCTCAAAGAAAAAATGAAATGAGTTACCTGGTGGAAGAGGCCGGGAATCGAACCCGGTAGCTCTGGATTGCTACCAGCGCGTTAACATTTCCGCCACCCTAACTTGTTTAACTGTTGTGTTAACTTGTTTTTTTCTCAGTGAGATGGTGCACAACCTTGCCGAGAATGGCAACAAAGTGATTGACATGGTGCTAATCAACATGAGGCGGACCCTTCTGCAGACGCGGTGCGAGGTGCTGCCGCTGCCGCCGCTACACGCCACGTTCATGCACAAGGTAAATAAGATAAATCTTTATTGCTCTCATATAGTGTATCATCATCCTCCTAGCCTTTGTCCCATTTTTTTTTTTGAGAATGAATTCACAATCGGGGTCGGCTACCTAAATCCCAAGATGTGGCGTAGGCACTAGTTTTTACGCAAGCGACTGCCATCTGACCTTCCAACCCAGAGGGGAAACTAGGCCTTATTGGGCTTAGGTGGTTTCCTCACGATGTTTTCCTTCACCGAAAAGCGAGTGGTAAATATCAAATTGACACCTTGTAAGGGCATGAGCAATATTTTGCAGAAACAACTTAATATCAAATTGAGTTATGCTTAACAATATATCAATTAATGAAAAAATATAAGTAAATATTATTTTTTATTTTTTTTTTGTAGAAATAGGTACTTAGTAATATCTTAAAAATGAATTACTCAAAGTTTACTTAAGTTAAGGTGAGGCAAGAAAGTCACCGTAATATAAATTCGGAAGTCGACTCTTTTTTTCGTCGAATGTTTAATTTCGCCGAAAAACATTTCGTAGATATCATTTTTATTTGCAACCGTAAAATATCAGATTTTCATAAAACAAACCTAACCTAACCTAATCAATAAGACGCAGGATGATTAAATTTTTCTTTCATAATTTACCTTTGTGTCAATATTTACAATAGGATGATATTTGCAAGAATTTAAAAAATCTGTGTGACTACAGAAGAATAAAAATTCTGCGAAATTATTTTTGTGGAAAATGAAACATTCAACGAAATAAGTTTCTAGAAGTCAAAGGGCTCCCAGTTCTTTTAAAGAGTGACCCAGCGACCTTCACCATAACAAAGAGCAACATTAAGAGTTGATTGATTCAGTAAAATCTTGAATTTTATGTTCGCAGATAGGGTCAATATCGTTCATCGGGCGTTTCGAGACGGACACAGGCTGGGTGAAGAACCTGGCCACGGTGAACCGCATCAACGACGTGACCGTGTGGCGACCGGACCCGCTCAAGACCTGCTTCAGCGTCACGCTGCGGATCAAGGACCTGCAGGTGACGTACATGAACTAATTGACAGGATCGGGCGGTTGGAGGCAGACGCTGTGGCTGAAGAACCTGGCCACGGTGAACCGCATCAACGACGTGACCGTGTGGCGACCGGACCCGCTCAAGACCTGCTTCAGCGTCACGCTGCGGATCAAGGACCTGCAGGTGACGTACATGAGCTATATGATAGGATCGGGCGGTTGGAGGCAGACGCTGTGACTGAAGACCCTGACCATGATGTACCGCGTCCGCCACATGCAGACGATATACATAAGCAGGGCTAGCATATCTTGCTCGCGCAACAAACGCTACCTATCACATTTCTTACAATACGGTGTGAGTAAGACGGATGATGCTGAGTCTAGCGACAAGTAAAGTTACCGCAAGATATGGTAATCCTACAAGACCTTGATCTCACGTCTTTGACGCGGTTGTCAACAGCGAACTATTTATATCATAATCGAATCGAACGGCTGGCAACGGACGCCATGGGTGAAGAACCAGGCCACGGTGAACATCGTCAATGATTTGAGCGTGTGGCGCCACGACCTGCTTTTGAAGTAAGAATTATGGCCGTAGGATGTCATGTCCAATATTTTTATGTTTAGTGTCATGAACATAAGTAACTACATAAGTGACTCCTTTGAACGTTTAACAAATCGCTTATTCCAGGTTGGCTACGACGAGTACCGCATCAAGGCGCTAGGCGCGTCTTGTAGCGGTCGGATGGCGGCGACGTTCGGGGACAACACATTACGGCTTGCGCTTAGTGTCGGACTAGCACGGTGGGAGCCCTACGCCCAGCTAGACGACCTGCGAGTTCTACAAATGGAGTGAGTAACAGATGTCACTACCAGGTTGGCTACGACGAGTACCGCATTAAGGCGCTAGGCGCGTCGGGCGGCGGCCGCCTATAACTCTTGTGGTGCGGAGATAATCTCATCAGCGGGTTATACTCCCACACAAAGTTCGACTCACTGGTAGTGAGGGTTAAACAGCCCTGATGCAGTTCAAATCATGAAAATAAAAGTGGCACTTTCGGCGACAACACGGTACCTAACGTTAAGTTAAGACTAGGCATTACGGCTTAGTGTTGGACTAGCACGGTGGGAACCCGATGCCCAGCTCGACGACCTGCAAGTTCTATAAATGGAGTGAGTAACAGATCTCACTTCCAGATTAAGACTACGAGTACAGCCAGGTGCTAGGTGTGTCGTGCAGCGGTCAGATGGACTTTCGGCGAGAACACCTAACGTTAACAGGTTGACTGTCCCAGTTTGACATGTGAACCTTATGTCTCTGTAATAGAGGCTTGCCGTGACCCCACTTATGGGACACGGACAGTGAACGTGTTAAGACTGCTCAGCTTGGAGCTCGCGCTACACTACGCATGGAGTTAGTATGAATATGAACTCATTTTTACAGAAAAATAATAGAAAAATAGCCCGGCTAGCTAAAAAAGCGCGGCATTCTCCTGATGTTAACTCCGCAGATTGACATCAGCCTAACATGTTTCAAACTCGTGTGGAGTTTATATTTAGGGACATAGAAAACCGTCATTTTTAAACCTGTCTCAAAAAAGTCCTTTTTTTAATACAAGTTTTTTATTACATGCATTTCGCCTTACCGGCGACTTTTTCTGTTTTTATTTATTTATTGATTACACAAATAAGTTACACAGCATTACAGTAATCAAACCAAGGCACTGTGACCTCCAAACTACAAACTGAACAACTAGGCATTAACTAGATTTAAACGCCGTAACTGTGTAGTTCTTATTAGATCATTAGACTGATTAGGTTAGACTGTTTCTCTCTCAATTTTGCTCTAGCGGGTAAATATCCCCGCTATTTTAATTATATGTTAAAATAGGTCAAGAATTCACTTTAAGCTAAATATACACGTAGGTTCATCTATTTGCTGATGATATAATTCGTTTTTTTAATGCTTCAAGTCCAATGGGGCACACCCTCTAGGGCAACGTTGGACAGCACTAATTTTTTTTTTTCATCTCTTCTGTTCGGAAAGTGTCATTTTCATGAGTAGATAGATAGCCGGGTGGAAAATAGCTTTTCCATCCCTAGGGTGGAAAGTAATTTTTTTTTATTGCCACGGAGTCAAAGAGAATTACCATCTAGATGCACGTCGTGACCAACTCAATTAGGTACAATCTAATCGGCCGTAGTAAGTGACCTTTGAAAAAAGGTCTCCAAAGGTTAGATATAGCAAGCTTAATTTATTTTTATCTAATTATTAAATATAGATAAGGTGAGTCGGGGCTATTGTAGCTATGGGGTTATTGTATCTTATTACCATTATAATGGTCTGTGACCATTATAATGGTCTGTGTATATATGGGATACACAGACCAATGGTATATATACACAATCCTATATATACACAGACCATTTTAAGGGTCACAGACCATTCTAATGGTAAGAAGATACAATAACCCCATAGCTACAATAGCCCCGACTCACCTTATGCATTATATTCATAATACATACATATAATTCTGACCCTCATTTATTGATAGAATCGTACATTTATATAAAAAACAAATTAAAACCATTGGATTTGTTTTTTTTTTTATGTAGGAGGTACGTATATTTTAATTTTTTTTATTATAAATAATAATAATGAAAGTTTGCAATAGAAAAAGCGGAACACGAGTTTAAATATAAATACCGTATCTTTTATTGATTATTGTTTAAAAATGGCATAGACATTAATTTAACTCACTCATGACATGTGCGTGTAGTATTTTATTTTCCTCGCAGTTGAAATGAAAAGTAGAGTGTTTAACTCGGGTGAAATTACCCATTCGAACTATTGGCGCTCTCACGAACTCGGGTGCAATGGGTCACTTTCTACCCTCGGTTAACAATCTACTATTGTCTCACGGACGACATGTGTGTCGCAGCGACATGGACCTGCACTCGACGGGGCTGGGCCCTCTGGCGGGCACGGCGCCGCTGGGCGCGTGGGCGCGCGGCGCCGCGCACGCGCACGCCGCGCCCGCCGCCGCCGCGCAACTGCAGCGCGAGCTGCACACCGCCATCGCCGAGCTCAGGCTCTGGGACATGCTGCACCCGCCGCACTAACTCTAAACATAAATCATTGTTGTTCAAAGACACCAGCAATAAATATAGCTGCCACACAAACTAAACTACACCGACCCTGACCACAAACCGCTTGTTTTTTTCTTAAACGATTTTTTAATCGAAAACTCGATGCCTCCAATCATTTTATAATACTGCTCCAGCTATCCCAGGAACAGCGCAACATGAACTGGGCCTCTGGGACATGCTGCAACCCTATTGACCATTACCACTGGTTACTTTCTTTATAACGTTGTACATCAAAAATAACAGTGACCGTGACCGTATAGCTAAAATATGCAGTGCACGTCTGGAACGTGCAACCGCCCGCCGCCGCACTGACCATAAACAACTATTTACTTTCTCTTTTCTGTAAAAAAAAAATATAGAAACACTAGCAGCACATAAAACGAGAGTTGCGCCTCTGGGACGAGGTGTACCCGCCGCGCTGACCATAAACCACTAGTTAATGTGTAAAAGATAAAACTACTCCAGCAGTAACAACGCGTTTGGCTCGGTTTGTAGACACCTGCTTACTGAGTCGGCGGTCCCGGGTTCGAATCCCGGCCGCGGCAAATATTTGTTCTTGGGTCATGGATGTTATCTATATATGTATTTATATATTATGTATATCGTCGTCTAGTACCAATAGTACAAGCTTTGCTTAGTTTGGGACTAGGTCGATTTGTGTATGATTGTCCCTTAATATTTATTTATTTATTAGTAACAGTATAGTGGCAGCACAAGCTACAAATTAGGGTGATCCCTCGTCTTGGAAACAATTGGTATTTCCCATATAATTATTTGTTCCATTTCAGGCAAGCAAAAGGGATAGTCCTAATTACTTTCGCACGCAATAGTTGAGACAGGTATAGTTCGTGTACTGCTCGTATAAAAAGGCGTAAACGCCAAATCGAATAACTATTGTTTATTATAAACGTAAACATTTGTAATGCAAATCTATTTTTTATCAAATTATCAGCTTTCAGAATTTACTATTGTACAACTATTAAACAAAAAATCATTGTTGAAGATGGTATGATCATAGAGATCCAATCAAAAACATTGAAAAAGGGTTAAGTGTTAAAATTAAAGTTATCGAGATGATTATTACTAGTAGAAGATCGGAACCTAAATCGACCTTCACCGAGCTGATAATATAAGTAATGAATTTAGTATATTAGAAAATATATTAAAAATGGGTTTGCTAAAAATATCCTGAACAGGCTATTTTTCATTATTAAAAAAAGAATTATTTTGTATTAAATTGTATCCTGAGTTATAAACAAGTACATATGTCGATGCCAGTTACTTTTATTTGATTTGATTTAAATATATTGATATTTGAATTTATACTTAAACTCAGGATAAAATATCTTATTATCTCGATTTTGGAACGTTTAATAAAAAAACATTTTTTTCTTATTATTAATATTAGCCTGTCCAGGATATTTTTAGGAAACCCATTATTAACATATTTTGTAATATACTAAATTCATTATAAAATATGTTTCTTTATATTATCAGCTCGGTGAAGACCGATTTAGCTTTGGATCTTGGACTATACCAATCGAGTTTTCACTTTTGACAGCTTGTAGAAAAACAGTTCAAGTTTTATATTTCGAAAGAACAGAAACGTAATCATAATCACTCTAGATATTGAGATCTGGGTCGCTGGAACTGGTGAATTTTGCATATGTGGGTTAACGAGTAACGACTCTTGGCTACCACGTTTTTACACGTTGATACATACCCGTTAGCGCTGCCATAGCGTACCAGCCCGTCTAGCACAACTATGCTTCGCGAACCTTGTCGCGCGACATAGCGCTATCCGTCACTCTCTCACATTACTGCACACAAAGAGACGGGTAATTATCTCGCGCGAGAAACAGTCGCGTATGACAGTTATGCTAGGTGCAGTGCACAGTGGGCAGAGTTCTAAACCTCGCATTTGATATTGTTAACGCTGACTTGAATCTAGAAACAATTTAAGCATTTTGATTATTGTACGTACATACAATATCGTACTGTCTCACATTTATAGCTAAGCTCAATTTGTAATTTAGTATTAATAATTATAATTTAAAGTGTGTGTAAAAATGTATAATTTGTTAAAGACTATGCGATTATTTGGTACGATGATATTATATATTAAAAATATAATTTAAATTTGGAAACTGGATACCATAAATTTAATAACTCCTAATGATATCCAGTTTCCAAAATTGGTGGGTATACCAGTCGCCTAACTTTTGTATTACAGAAAGTCAACGCACATAGTACCTATCAGACTTTCATTAAATCCATGTACTAAATGAAACTCAAGTTTAAATTAAATTATTTTTTCAAAGGAATGTTTAAAAAATATGCAATACAGGGAACATAAACACGTCCACAGGAGCGTATTTTATCATAAATGTTATTTAAAAATAATCAAGTTTTATATTTTTTTTTTAATGTTGTAAAAAACAATATTGGTATTTATAGGTTGTGAGTGCCTTGTGACCTTTCGAAGACTGTTCTATTCTATTGTTTTCTACACATTGTTGAATAATAAATAAGTATAGTAAAAACAGTTTTTTTTTTTCATTATCGCTAGAACTCGCTTTATGGGCTGGCCGTGAAACTTCTCGTGACGGGGCACTAGGTCAATTCAACATTTTAAACCCTGACTAACCATCTTAGGCAACATATCAAAAATTCAAAACTACCGGACCGTTTGTAAGGTCACCCATAATACTTTAGTCTCTATTCACCGAACTATAAGCGTTGTATCTTCGTTCGATTGCGTTCGACGTAGAAAACAAAAGAGATGCAACATGAATATTTCACAAATACAGTAAAGGCATCATATGAAGAAAGTACAGTTGTCTAAAAATAATGTGACTGTTTTAAAATGCACAAATTAAATTTCGCTTGGTCGTGACGAAGAGAAAAAGTTTCGAAGTTTCGAAAAAATAAAAAAAAAAAAACGCCGCTCCAATCTATGGTGCAAGCTTAGCCGGTGGCTGACTCTGCATCGACCTAGTAAATATGTCCAATCGCGGCAATCGCTCTTATATCAACGAAACAAAGTTTTGTTAAATTGTGAGCCGTCTTTAGGTAGACATTTACGATCGGATTCATTAGACACCTTCCTAAATGATGATCTCGTTTTTAGGGTTCCGTAGTCAACTAGGAACCCTTATAGTTTCGCCATGTCCGTCTGTCTGTCCGTCCGCGGCTTAGCTCCGTGATCATTAGTACTAGAAAGCTGAAATTTGGTATGAGTATGTATATGTATCACGCCGACAAAACGGTAAAATAAAAAGTAAAGAAAAAAAAATTTTTTCGGGTAGTTACCCGAAAATGCAGTTGCAAGTGGGGGTTAATTTTTTTTTTTGTTCAACACTAGTGTGTGGGGTGTCGTTGAATAGGTCTATGAAAAATAATAGGGGTCTCCAAACATTATTTTTTGATAAAGTCAGCAGTTTTGTAAATATTTGCTCCGAAAATAAAAAAATAGCGTCCCCCCCCCCCTCTAACTCTTCAACCACGGGTTAAAAAATTATGTAAAAATTCATGAAAATGAGGCCTTATAAGTACTTTCAATGAAAACTATATTGAACAAAATCGGTCGAGCCGTTTTTGAGTTATCACAAAATTTCACAATTTTCTTTAAAAGGACGTAAGTTGACTTCCAGAAGGTAATAAGTAATTACAGTTATTTTGACGCTTACGACCTTTTTATAGAGCTTGAAATCTTTCTTGTAACTTAAAACCTGTTTTAAGCCCGTCTATTGCGAAGGATGAGCTACTACGGAGCCCTACACTGAGCGTGGTCCGACATGCTCCTGGCCGGTTTTTTATTTAGTTCACCTCATTAGAGTACGTAATTATTTTTGTACCTTAAGGTTCATGTTGCATACCCAGCTTGATGAGATCTATATTATTTTCGAGGCATAGGTTGAAGAAAATATCTGTCTTTAGCTATCTTTCTATGTCAACATCAATGTGGAGCTAAAGATGCTCCGGGTGCATCTGCAGTAGGTACGTATGCGTAGGCGCGTGTACCCCTTTTATGGCGCGCGTGCACACGTAACCAGGTGTGTCATCTCTTACATGGATTCATAATATACAACGTTAATATTGACACATACTTGCGGCACACGTGCTGCTCACGCATATCGTAATGGCAGAATCAACCCGGACAAGTAGGTACCTATGTTCAATTCAAGTTCTTCTCAAGCATGCTTGACTTGAATTTTGCGGTGAAAACTACTGCGGTGGATCAACCGACTGGTCTTCATCGTGATCGATGCAATCGAAAAGTATTGCTTGGCATTCCCCAAAATATGTTAGCTTGGGAAGTAGGTATTCGGTTGTCAAAACCGTTGGTTTGTTTGATGTTTGAAATTGTAATAATAAAAATCTTTTATATAATTATTTAATCTTTATTAATGGTCCCCTATCATGAATTTTCAATCTAAACGCCAACTCAATTCACGTGTTAAGAATTTAATAAGTATGCCTAATGAAGTAGATAGACAAAAACTTTTAGATACCTATTCAAAGTGTTAGCACGATACTTTAATGATTTTCAATATTTTACGCCATCAATGACATATTGTTAAATAGTAAAAAATCCTCGTTCAACGTCAAAGCAAGAGTTGTTGCCAAAGTAACTGTCTCATTGTGGAGTTGTGTGGAGTCTCGGACGTCCCTGCGGCCTCGAGCGCGCCGATAGAGTCCCCCCGACAACCCCTGCTTCAGCGCATTCATCACGTTCGACCGCCTACTTCCTTCTTCGGAACCGGCGGTTAACTTTGCTGCTTTTGCTGTAAGTTATCATAATGGTATTAGGTAGATGCCATAACATCCTTTTACAAAGCATCTGTTTCGATTATATAATGTGCAGCTGCTGAGCTGAGCTGCTGACCGAAAAAAATACTGCAGAATAACCTTAAGAGGAAATGGCAGTGCTAATTATTCCATACAATAATACAATGCGAGGTTTATTTTTCGCCTGCTTTCACCTCCAAAACTTAAAGAATAGTAATCATCTTGCCCAAAATCTCCACAATGACTTGTGGTGTGTTGCCCTCATCCAACGGTTTTATAAATTAAGATCTTAACCAGATTCTCCACGTACCTACCAGGTACCTTAAGCAAAAAATTTAAATAATAAAAAAAAACATACCCATTTCATCCACCGTCGTTGTCACAAAACAATAATGGAATCCAATGCCGACCCCAATCGCAAGCACAGCTAATATTGTGAATAACAAACAAAATGTTATCACTGCACATACTGTGCACATAGTAGCCCTGTAAAATAAAAATGTGTTCAGATGTTTCGTTTACCTACGAATCTACCTGCAACGTGCCATGCATTTTGAATCTCCCGCCCTGTTCCATTAAAGTTACACAACAATCAGCTCACTTAAATTTACCTTTCAAAAGCATTGAGGGCAACAGATATGAACGAACTTAGTGAACAACATGCACAACCCATTATGAAAAAGGTTTAGAATTTTTCCTTGAGCAAGTACGTTTACAATTTGGTCGTGGCCGTAGTATCGTAGTACTACGTAACGTTGGGTTTGTAAATTAATAAAAACACGTTTTATATCAAAGTCATCAAATTTAACATATCGACATGTTCGAAAACAAATGTCTTGAAAATGTCAAAGCGATTAAGAAACTGGCATTCATATCTGATCAGATTGACAACAAACCCGGCTGTGCGACGTGGTCGTCTCGTCTAACAAAACTCTGACAAATTAATAATACCACATAGGGCGGGGTAATATCTGAACGCATCAGTCATCACTCCCTATTGTTTGAGTTGTCAAAATGTGTAAGTTAAGTCAAAACAAGGTTAGAATAAATTTTATTAACTTTCAACCAAGTACTATATAATGGCAGATGAAAACGTTGCAAATAAAGACGAAACAAGGAAGAGGAATAAACGAAATCCAAATAAGAATTATGCTATCAAGAAAAGATTGCCCGTACGTCCCGTCGATGGAGACAACGTCGTGTTCATAACTAAAAAGACTAATTTTAAGGTAATTTTCATGTTATCATTATACATTCCAATAATATATTGAAATCTGTCCTCTGTCTGTAATATTTATTAAGAAATTGTGAATTTCAGGCTCAACTAGACAAATGTTGCGATCTACTCACTAAAGGCGAGAAGGAAATCATATTGCATGGATTAGGAGCTGCTATTCAGCGTTGCTGCAACTTGGCCCTGCAACTGGAGATACTCTTTTCAGGCACATGTCAGATTGAAGTCAACACTGGCACTGTGGATGTGGTTGGTAAGTATTTTATTACATATTAAAAATACACAAAATTACTGTTGTAGGGCAAACGGAGTAAACGCAAGTCTTGCAGATATAAACGGTGAAAACTATGTATGCTTTATAATATAGAATATAGCTAGGAATTCATGGCTATCTGCTATTAAAATTATAACAGGGCAAACTCTCAAACACTTTTATATAGACGAAACGGTTCCAGAAAAGGTAGGTAGTGCCCTGCTTCTTTTTTGTTCGTCTTGGCGAATTTATGATATGGTTAACACTTTCGCTACCAGGAACCCGCCTGGTAGGCACTCGTAATCTTTGCTCAGATGCCGGTCACGTATTTTTGCTTAAAAAGCTACCCACCTAGCGGGCTCTCGGTTTCTGGGGTAGGGTTAAATTTTATATCTGGTTGCGAAAGTGTTAAGAAAGACATGACATGATAATGCCATTCTCACTATGAAAAAGTGCATATCAAGTTCATGGTTGCTTTACATATTGTTGTTCCAACTTGCAAATCTGTATTTTTAATTTGTTTAACTTTAAACCTAATTCTGTATGGTTTTAGGCTAGTAATTACTAGTTTGCGAAAATTCAGATTGACTATTGGAACAATGATATATTGTTTTGTTAATTTATGAGTATTCTGGAAACAATTTCAAAATTTCTTTTGGATTAAAAATAATCATAAAATTTGCATACCTTTGAAGCAACGACTATATAGTCTTTGCTTTGAAGTAACATAATTATTTGTGAAAATATAAAGATTTCCTTGTCTCATGACATATTAAACTAATTTATTTCAAAAAAACACATACAAAAATAAAAAATAAATTAATACTTAAGACTTGCTTAAGCCTAGTCAAACAGGGCTCCTCGGGTTGCCCCTGGCGCAAAGGTACCCATCACACTGGCCGCGTTACCACGTTGAATGGCGATGGACAACCTTTGCATCAAGTACGAACCCGCACGGGCGTCAGATCCCCTCTCCCTTTATTTCATATAACTAGAGTATGCTGTAGAATTTAATGTCACTCTTTTCCCTATTTTGTGCAGTTCATAACTTATCCTCACTGTTACATGTCACTTTCATCCTCATTTTTTTTTTGCAGATGACCTGGAGCCACTGACTGATGACTTGGACTTTGGTGCTCAAGTGAGGCATTCTTCTTCCATTCACATTCGCATATTCAGAACTGCATTGCTTGGAGCCAACCAGTAGCCAAGATGTTTTTCACATTAAACGAGATTGTGCAGTGGATAGGACTGACAGTGTTTGAAATATGGATAAACTTAATTACAATAACTATATTTTCAGTACTATTAGCCTTGAAGATCGATGGTAAAGTGGACAGTGCTTGGTGGACCATTTTTGCACCACTGTTTGTAAGTGATGCAATGAATGCCTATTTTTGTTGCATTGTGTGTATAAGAATGAATTTAGAAAGTTCATATAAGGCATCCCTGTACAGAGCATCATGGAGTGCAATATTTTTGGGACTTACATTTGTATTTAAATTTCTCTTATGTAGAAAGTTACAAGGTGATTCTGCTATAGAATATAGTGAAGTGTTTGCTCCTTTGTTTATTTTATTACAATTAATAGCTGTAAGAGCATGTCAACTTCATCAATAGAACTAAGTGATTTATAACTTATTTTTAAAAATAAATACTAAGTTTTATATCAATTAATTTTATTTTAATATTATGTATTTATTATAAACTAAAACATCATGTCATGTCAATGGTCAAAAGAATATTAGCAATCAACTCAAAAACAAAAATCTGCCTTATTGTATCCCATGCTGGCAACTTTTCTCATACTTTCACACAATATTATTATGTACCTTCCGCGCGTTGCTTGCTAACTATTTCTTGCTACCATTGATATCTAAGTCAGTAAATACTGTTAAACTAAAATAAGTAAGGAGAAATAATAATAATCTTTCATTGAAACATAAGAAAATCCAGAATTTATCTAACAAGGTCGTTGTCCAAAGAATCTGAATTTGTTTAATATGTTGATAGCATTAATTAAACATATTAAATAGACCACCTCTACTTTTCTTGTCGTCACCTCCAAAAGCAAAATTAAAATTATTGTTTCCAGCAGGAGCACTGGCATCTTCTGTATTTGTGTTTTTTCCGACCATGTTTCCAAAAAAGGATAGTCCAGTTTTCCGCAATCCTATAATAACAATAAATAAAATTTGTACATAATATTCCTCATCTTTCATAATATTTTCTTCGATATCCGCGACTGTCACACATTTAAATGAAAAAAATCGCGTATATTAATTATTTGAGCCTCCCTGACATCGATAGCTTTCCAGCTATCGATGTCAAAAGAAAAAAAAAATCTGTGTCAAACTTACATTTGAATGTAACCGTAATCCGATTAAATTGAATTATTGTAAAATCATTCATATTGATAATTTAAAAAATCAACAGAAGCTATGTAACAGTTCTGCAATTATTTTTGTACCGAACTATGTATCACAAAATTATATAATTTATCGATTATTCTATTCTATGGATCCTATGGTTAAATGTTTCTCGATATGTTGCACGCTAAAACTCCCTAATTAGTTAATTAACCTTACCTGAAAGGAAATTTGGTACATCCTGACTAATGACTTCAGTATTCTCACTGGTAGAAGGAATTGGCAAATCAGCCTTAGGAGACAAAAGAAGACTGGAATCTGAAACATTATGTAAAGAATATAAAGTCACTTATGTGTTAATTTTCTTTATCTTATAATGATGGAAATACATGTGTGTTACATTGAGGGTAGTCCGGATCGCCGTCTTCGAATCCAGTCGTACTGATCGAAACGTCTAGGGAATCAGGTAGACCAAGCGGTCCGTGACTAAATAAAAGTCCTGCTACCGGTTTAGCGACATGTTTTTCTCGAGTTTCCTGCAATTATTAAAATTATATGACTTTTTTCAAAAGTTTATTTCATTCATCACTTTATTAAAATAGTTCATTTCATAATCCAAGGCCCGATTCTACCCGATACTGAACAATGAGAACCATAATGTGTATGTTTTGTTGACTAATTGCTTGCCAAACAGTAAAGTTTTTATTGTTATTTCTTTTTTGTTCCATTGTTACCGCCTAATGAAGTCCTCAAGTAGAATCGGGGCTTGGTGTATGAAATGAACCTTGCACTTATAAAATTATAAATCAGTCCGAAGGTCCTGAGACTCCTGAGATCTTAGAGCTCTCTAAGATCTCAGCACTCTCGTTCTCTCGCTCTTAGAGCATTTTATTCGAAGGAAATAGCTTCGAACAAAATTAAGTTCAAATCTCGAGCATAGCAGAATCAGCGAGACAGGTACCTATAAACCCAAAGGCTAAGTATTTTAACTAGCTTATAGGCTGTACATTTGTTCAGGGGTTACCAACGCGAATCCTCAAACTAATTTATATCATCGCAATAATAAAACACCCTACATTCGCAATAAGATAGGATTATTTATTAATTACCTTTGCATTGCATACAATATTTTCTTCAACATCCATCTCTACATTGTTGTCCTCAGCTTCGTTTTCTATTTCGTTGGTTGGTCCGGTTGGTATTGGTTCGTCACACTCCATTTCGTTATCGCCTGCTTCGTTAGGTAGTTCAACGATCTCTGCTTGTGTTCCCGAAGTGGAAGGCTGTGGTTCCTCACAACTCAGTTTAAAGTAGTTTGATCTAACCACTTCGTCACTTTTCTGTAAAACGTTAAATGTAGATAGTAATTGATTAAACTTTTTTTATATATTTATTTCATACTGAAAGGTGCCGCCTACGGCTTCCAATCCCGGGAGTTTTAGTTTGGGTAATACCGGGTTGCCGGGATTATCCATATTAAAAATTCCGGGATTGGAAGCCCTAGTGCCCCGCCATCTTCAAGCGCGATTTTTCATTCTTTACAGTAGTCTGCTAAAAAGAATCCTGTAATCATCTTTGAATGTCCAGCTATCTCTGACCAAATTTGGTTATAGTCCAGCCCTTTCAGCGTGAAGTAAGTCAAAGAAAAAATTACCAAGAGATGGCGCTGTACTGTAACTACTGTACAACTAGCGCCGCGCACCCATATGCATTTATGTGTGGGTGTGTTATGCAAACGCAAATATGCATGCACAAGGTGTGCACCGGGTAAGGCTTATCCCCATCCGTAAACTGAGGCAAACCTGCGCTGCGCAAACGTCAGGCTGTGGCAGCACATGCTGAGTTTACTCCTTTTGCCACGCGGAATACTTTGGGTGTACCTACAATCTATTCTGTATGGCCCGCTATCAAGCGGTATATCTATACTTACCAGATGCATGGGAGTATTCTTGCCGTATACAAACTGTGGTGACAAATCCAAGTTATGTTTCCTCAAAATCATGTCTTTGATTTTGGTGAAGCTTTCCTCACTGCCCGCTGTGTCATCCATAGGACTGTTAATTGTCACATTCGCCTCATTTTCGCCATTATCGTCACCCGCAGGATAACTCGTCTTTGGATCTAACGATAATTGTTGCTCAGAAGCTGGCAATTCAAAAGAAACTTTTTTCTTTTGTTCTTGAGAACTCTAAAAATAAAATTGAAAGTGTGATTAATGATTACGAATAATTCTACACAACACTTAATAAGATCTGGTGACATTTTAATATTACCCATAGTTGATCCAGGAATCCAGACGGCGGAAGTACAACTTGTTCTACATTTGAAGTTAGATCGAGTTCTTCTATATCCGCATCCGGTGCATCGTTAGCCTGCAAATTTAGTCACAGCCATTAGAAGTAATATCTTCGTGTAATGTGTCCTTTCTTATTGAATATTGTGTTTACCTTTTCGTTTGGAGATTCGAGTGGAATCTCGTTATTTTTATTTGCATTAGAAGTAATTACTGAAACCCCTTGCAGATTGTCCATGTTAACCTTTGATACGATATTGTAGGTATCTTTTTTGTCGAGTTTGATGTCTTCGAGTATGTTTATTAGTTTACGTTTCGAATATTTGAGATTCTTTTCATTTTCTCCAGTTGTGATATTGGCATTATTGAATGTGTTTTCCGACTTGTTAAAATATAGAGAAGAATATTCATTGCTTTGTTTATCAGGCGTGAGAGTGAGTTTCAGCCCGGTTTCTAGAGTTTTGTGGTCTGAATTCACACCCTTTAGTGGACTGGTAGTAGTGGCAAAGTCGCTCTTTTTTATCTGAAATATAAATATTATTTGCAGTAGAGCACGGAAGAATCAAAACAGTGGAGCTCAATATACTACTAGTACCACCTCTAATAAGTATAGATGCGCAAGTAACAATAAAATACCTGATCTAATTTAACACTCATCACGTCCAAGTCAATATTCATAAGCTGCAATTTCGGCATCTGTAATACATTAAACATTTTACCAGGTTTCTTTTAGACGAATTTGTATTGTGCTATAAGTTTAGGGTCCTTTATAAACTTACCAAATTGTTAACATTGCTGGTTAAATTCTTGTTCAGATTTGGCCAGCCATCATCAATCTTCAGTTTGGGAGCCCGCGTCCGTGGACTAGCGTCTGCAATGTCCGCTACGCTTTTGTTTTGAACTTCTGGAGCAACCTGACGTTCCGTGAGCTGTTCAATTTGCCTATTTAATTTTTCAATCTCTTGAGATAGAACTGAAATGTCTTTTTCTATCTTCGGTTTTTCATGTACGAAATAGTCTGCCAATTCTATTATCCGTTTCCTGTTCAATGCCGATACAACATTTTCCTTATTTTTAATTTCTTCAAGAAGCCCTCGAGTTTCTTTATCAAGAACGTTAATGTCTTCTTCTAAGACTTCCTTTTTCTTTGTAGATTGGAGCCAATTTTGCACAAATCCGATACTTTCGTATCTACTTTTAGCTTGCTCCCATAGCTCGTCATACTTCTTTTCTCCGATCTGTATTCGTTCCACGGTTTCTTGACTGTTTTCCTTGGCTAGTTGCCACTCTTTCTTAAGTTCGACATTTGCTGATTTTATACTTTCATGAGCAAGCATCAAGCTGAAACCATATTATTAGTCATACCTATACTCACCTTCATCGATTCGTTAGAATTATAATAAATAAATAAATATCGGACAACCTCACACAAATCAATCTACTCCCACAGTAAGCTCTAGTGGGCTTGTGTTATGGACACTAGACGACGATAAACAACTTATATAGATATATACATACTTAAATATATATAACACCCATGACTCAGGCACAAATATTCGAGTTCATCACACAAATGGGTCGATTGCAAAAAATAATGTACCTACATAGTTTAGCTTTTAAGCTTACTTAACAAACAAAGTGTAGGTATGGATAACTCATACAACAAAAGTCATACAAAATGTATGGATAACTTTCGTCACACAAAGGAATCAATTAAGTTTTGTTTTAATTAAAACCCTTAACTATGTAAAAAAAATTTGCAATCGACCGAAATATTTGACCTTGCCGGGATTCGAACCCGGCCATTTCTTCTCATTTAGACAATATATAGGTAATACGTTAACTATGAAAGGCATTTACAAGGAATAAGCTAAAGGTACTTAACCCTTTACCGCATATAGAAAAAAAAAAGTTGTTTGAATTTGAACCTTGATTTGTGCCAATAAGGTCCAAGTTCATATCTGCCATATATGGCTTCGTATGCGGTAAAGGTTTAAGAGACAGATAGTTGTTCTGTACATTTTCTTTATTAGTTTTTTAATAAATGTACTTATAAAGAAATACCCTAAACTTATTTTTATTAAAACAGTAACGTCTGCTAACGTAAGCCACATGTTTACAATGAGCGCTACGATGCCATCACCCTAAAGGCATGTTGAAGCAACTCGTTGAAAGATTCAATGGCTCTGACATCTGGTTCGGTGGTCCAGTTGGTATGACGCCCGTGTTGGTCCGGAAAGCCGTTGGAAACGCAGGTTCGAATCGTGTCTGAATCATTAATTTTTTCAATTTTTCGCTTCATTGTAAAAATACCCTAAACGCCTGTATTTACCTAAATGGCATTCAAGTTGAGCGGAAATATATAATAGGTAGGTACAGGTCTCTGTTCCTAGTGAGCATAGGTGGTAAGTGCCTACGTACTGATAATACTTACCCTATAAGCCCATTGGTAAAGTGTGTTAACAACAAGTTAACTTCGACTTGTTGATGCTGTTTCACAGATCTCACAATACTTACCTATTGTGAAATTTAAGCCTTATCTACCTGCCTACTCGAGGTAGGCCCTACTAAACGGATTTGGCCCTTGATGGCCTTGATCGTGATAGAGCAAAACTGGCTTTCGGTGCCCTTTGCTCGTGCTTCTCCAAAATATTAATAAGTGTCAAAATGATGAAGAAATAAACCGAAAAATACCTAACATTAGGTAATAAATATTAGGTATTTTTCGGTTTATTTCTTCATAATTTTGACTCATCACTATCACCTTGACGCGTAGAGCGGCCCACTCCACTCGTAGCATTTAGCTGAAAACTCATATGATTGGTACCTAAGCATACTAGTTATATCTACCTATTCCTAGAATTGTGTATACTTAAATATAACACTTTAGTCTTTTAAGTATAGTGCAATAGCTTTTTAAATATTGTAACATTGTAAATTTTCATTAAATTTAGTGTTTTTTTTTCTATGTTAGGTACCTACCTATTGAACATAAAGTCATTAACGTAAGCGAATTTTTGTTCATAACGCATGTTACGTTTGCCTGTAATTGGGTAAATACCTACTCTGATATGTTTCGTACCTGCATTTGTTTTTTATGTACCTATGTTATATAGTATTGTACCTGTTGGCAAACCTAATAAATAAATAAATAAATACCCACAGCCATATGAAAATGCACTAAAAACTAAAGATAAACCAACCTAAAAAGCTACATGAAAATGTCTTGCAACTTCGGAATAAGTTTACCTGATAAATTCATTACCTCTTTATCTCTTGTTCAGCACTTTTTATTTCAGCTTCAAGTTTAATATTGTCATTGCTGATGAATTTGGATACTTCTTTCTGGCGCTCGAATTGCCTTTTAAGCCTATTTACTAAAAACGCTTGAGCTAAAATGAAATAAAACTTCTCAACTATTTACAGGAAGTGAGGTTTTGAGTTATTTGATAACATATGATAATGTTTCTTTCTATTACTTACCTTTTATGCATTGATTCGAAAGTATAATTTTAACTTGGGACTCTCCGACTACACCCGAAATTTTTTCTATAGCTTTCATTTCATTATTAGAATCTGCCATATTTGAATCGTTTATTAGTACCAGATAGCCCAAATTTTAAATATTTATATTGCAATTAACTAGCATAAAAAATCACCGATTGGCACTTTTACAAACAATTTAATGTTTTAGTTGTTACGGTACTTGCATATTTTTCACGTTGTTCTGAAAAAATGGCGGGAAACATACTTTTAGTTTTAATTTTTTATTTAGTCTATGGGTATCGCTTTCAAGTATACTGATTATCGATTGAAGCTCGATTGTTTTGGTTCGATCGAAATTCTCAACGATTTATAAGGGTTACTAATGTGTTGCACAAAATTTATTGGCATATTTTCGTTTCGCATAGCAACCATTGGCACAATCATCATTTCGCACAATTGCTTTTTGCCTAAATTTCTTGGCATACTATCACTTCGCACACGTTTCTTTGGCAGAATAGTACATTGGCATAATGTTGATTAGAACAATACTCCTATGGTCGAATAATTGTGTCGCCGAAATTTATATGGCATAATATTCCGTTCGCATGATTATTTCAATACACCGAAAAATGAAAAGTCCGACTCAATATTAATACGAAACAACAAAATACCTACCTAATCTAAGCAAAGTCGGACCTGCGCAGCTCGCTCGCTTCGCTCGCTCGTTAGGGTCGTAGTTCAACCTAACACTCCTCCTCGCTTCACTCGTCGTCGTACCTAACCTAAGCCAAGTCGGACCTGCCTTAAGGTGAAATTGGTAATGTTAGGAATCGTAAGCCTGAGTCGGACCTGCGCGGCTCGCTCGCTTCGCTCGCTCGTTAGGGTCATAGTTCAACCTAACACTCCTCCTCGCTTCGCTCGTCGTCGTACCTAACCTAAGCCAAGTTGGATCTGCCTTAAGGTGAAATAGGTAATGTTAGGAATTGTAAGCCAAGTCGGACCTGCGCGGCTCGCTCGCTTCGCTCGCTCGTTAGGGTCGCAGTTCAACCTAACACTCCTCCTCGCTTCGCTCGTCGTCGTACCTAACCTAAGCCAAATCGGATCTGCCTTAAGGTGAAATTGGTAATGTTAGGAATCGTAAGCCAAGTCTGACCTGCGCGGCTCGCTCGCTTCGCTCGCTCGTTAGGGTCGCAGTTCAACCTAACACTCCTCCTCGCTTCGCTCGTCGTCGTACCTAACCTAAGCCAAGTCGGACCTGCCTTACTTACCTGCCTTGCCTTCGTTTCTGTGAGGGACACAGTTTCAACCTAACCTAACTTTGTTTTCTGGCAGCGATTCGGTTCTGTGGGTATGCTATGGTACAATTATGCCGCAATAAATTCGGCGGGACTTATATTGTGCTACATAAAATTCTGCGAAATAAAAGTTGGCGATATTAGTATTCTGCTATACAAATTTGTGCCAAATGAATATTATGCGACATAACAATTGTGGTGAGTATATAATTATGCGATAGTATCATTCGGCTAAAAATTATTGTGCGAAAACGATTATGCGAAGTGTATTTCGGACAATAGAGATTGTGCAAGATAAGGGGTACCCGATTTATAATATCGATATTAGTAGTGAACTTATAGATTTCAGATACAATTCCTAGACACGTTTAGTTTCAAAATTTTACAAACATGCATGATTTTATTCTTACATTCATAGAGTTTCTGTTAGTATGTAAGTTAGATATTTAAGTTAAGGCTAACATTGCTGTGCCCTTACGGGGTGCATACTATTACTTGTCTAAATCTTGTAATATTATGTTTTTGCAATTAATGAAAATGAATGAAATGAAATAAAATCTGGATTCGCCAGTATGTTTGGGTTTTGGGAGAACCAAATAACTTGTCATAGATACTCATATGCAAAATCACAGGCAAAATATAATCGATAATGTCAAATACTTCGTGAATTTTTCTTACAGTCCGTGAGCTTTAAGAATGAGATACGGGTTTTAGAAACTTATTTCGGGTAACGGCGATAACGCAACACGCGAATGTGATATTGCTTTTCTGCGTTCTAATTACACACATGACTTTTTAAACTTACCGTAAGTTAAGGTAAAGAATTACTATTAATGTAAATTACGCCCTAAATGCATATGGCATTGTTTAACATTCGACAGATAATTTTATATGAATTTGAGCTCACGACTGCTGCTCCATTACTGTTGTCAGTTGTACATACACAACAGTACCTATAGAGTTCCGATAGAACAGTAATCAGTATAGAGGCAGCCGCGACTACACCTATAGTCAAAAACATGACAAATGAATGTTGATCGCGAATTCATCAGGTGTATCCCAACAGGGTGTTTTACAGCCCACGCCCAGTGAACGCATATATTATCCGGTCACTGCCCACGCCATATTGCGGACTTATTTTTTAAATTTATTTTATATTATGATTTTTTTTTTGTCAAATCGCTACTGACGTTTGATAATGCAAATATATGACGTATGCTAATTTTTGCCATATGAAAGCTATTTGGATTACTCTTTGTTTCCTCGAGCTGCCATTCTCGGATTAATAAAGGAAATAATAAAACTGTTTGTAGCACCACTATCCCTGAGCTGGACCGACACCTGTTATACCGGCTATACATGATGTTAGGGGGTGTAATTTCAAGGACAAGGAAATAAAAACAACATTTAAAATACCTAAAATTTATTTAACAAAATAGTGTCATACGGTTGTTAAAAATAACAGACATAAATGATAATTTGCAATACAACCTAGCATCCTAATTAAACCAGGTACTTTTCATAAATTTATCCCACTAATAAAATTAAAAAGGGCAATGACGAATGCAGCACAAAGGAATGTTGGCTAACTAACGCTAGGTGTCGCCTTTGTGCGATCTAGCTGCTTACACTGCCTCCCACGCCTTACAGTACAGTACATCCGTCCCATACAACGTCATCCACCGCTGCAGTGTAAATAGCTAACGATTGGCACAGCATCATCGTTCAGGATAATGTATTCACATGCTCTCCACCGATCCTTACACTCACTCTCGCTATTTATACACATTCGTAATACTGTTAGCAAAAAAATACAATCCGTCTTACCCGAGTATCCCTAAGGACGCTCGACACAAATTCAATGAAATTTCTATAAGAACACTCTAAACACTCAATATGTTACAATATAGCGGTCTGTCGTCAATTAAATACTATGTATATTGCGAGTTAATTCATTAATTTATCCTGCTAAATACGGAATTAATATTTCCGATTCATTCGCTACATCGGCTTTGGTTTCAATGACTGGGGTTGATTATTTAAAATTTACAGTTTAAAACATTTAGATACACTACGTTTTGGGTGCTCGTCAAAATCAAAACTAAATGCACGATAACAACAGGTGGCACGGAACACGGATCAGATCACACTAGGAACTAACGGCGACCGGAACCGGAACATCCGCCGGATTTAGTCGCCTCGGGCGAACCGTCGCGCGGGAATCGACTAACCAATCGAATCGAAGGGAACAAAATCAAAAGCACATCATTCTGGAATAACTTAAACGTAATACTTAAAAATACGAACGTATCGAGTTACCTACTGGGTCCCACTTTGAAATTATAGTACTCTCTATGAAATAAACACAGTCCGGAGCGCCGACGTCGCCGGGGCCGGAGGTTCGAGAACGTTCAGCGTCAGATCACTGCCTCGGCGGCTCGGGCCCGGCCGCTCATTAACTGTCGGGCTGCAGGATCTCCGTCAGCAGGCGGGACAGGCTGTCGACGCCGGTGAGGAAGCCGCCGTCCGGCCCGTCGTGCGGCGTGGCCGTCGCCAGCGGGGACTCGGCCGCCGCGCCCGCGAACGCCGTGTGCGCGAAGTCGATCATGCGGATGTCCACGCGCTCGTCCGGCGGCTCCACGTCCGCCGGCGCCGGCGCCGCCATCTGCGGAGCCGGCGCCGGGCGCGGCCGCTTGCCCAGCTCCGGCTCCGGCGCCGGCTCCGGCTCGCCGCGCCACGACTCGCTGCTGGTGGACGAGTACGCCATCCAGCTGTCGGTGGAGTCGGGGCTGGGCGGCTGCCGGCGCGGCGAGTGGCCCAGCCCGCCCGTCTCGCCCTCCTCGTACCCGCCCATGGTTTCCTGAAACGACACTAGAGTTAGTCGAATAACACCACTATAAAACTAACCGTCCGGCTTAGGCTTACGCTGTGTTTATGATAATATATCTAAAGACTGACTTTGTCTCTGTCGGGCAGAAGGACATGCGACACATTTTCGACTCGTTCACTACGATCCTAGTTAGTAGCGAGCCACGCTTTTACACAGTAAGGTACTCCACATGCTGATGTTAACGGTAGGACCTAGGGTTTATAATAAAATCCCGCTAGAACTTAACCAAGCCAGTAGTGACGGAACTTTCAACAAAAAACTTAAAACGAAACTAGCGTCTCACGCTTACTATTCAGTTGATGCCTTCCGCGAGAGCTAACACTGTTGGTAGGTTTTTAAAATTTTAATCGAATACGTAACTGGTTCGCTGGCCAAGCCTTGACTCTCAAATCTGTATACCTAACCTGACTGTAAAATTAAAGTATAACTCTTACAATATTATTGGCATGTAAAATTTTATTTTATCAATAAACTAGCGACCCGCCCCTGCTTCGCACGGGTGCAATGCTGAGAAATTATGCATGTATTATACATATAAACCTTCCTCATGAATCACTCTATCCATTAAAAAAAACCGCATCAAATTCCGTTGCGTAGTTTTAAAGATTTAAGCATACAAAGGGACATAGGGACAGAGAAAGCGACTTTGTTTTATACTATGTAGTGATAGTGATGATTGAATTGAATTGATGTGAAGAGCCAACTGTAGTCGGGTGTGCGGCTCACCTCCGAGTGCGGCTGGAAGGGCTCGCGGTGGTCGCGGTCGGAGATGCCGTCGTGCAGCGTGGACATGTCGAAGTGCGAGGGCGGCAGCTCCGCCGAGCTGCTGGACGCGTCCGCGTCGTACGGCGCCGCGCACTCCGGCTCCGGCTCCGGCTCCGTGTCCGTGTCGCCCTCGTACACGATCAGCAGTGAACTGGAATAAATATAGACAACATTATAAAAAGTACCAACAAAAAAGTGGTGTTGTCATGCAGCACGCAACAAAGAAATGGCTTTACAGCCTCGCGATGCCAGAAGACTGACGGCCCGGCTGCGTCATCGGTGGCAACCGGTATTGGCGAACGGCGGCTATAGATATACGTAAGACCGCTTTTCGTATGCTATCGCTTATGGTCACTACTCGCCCTGAACAAACTTGGAGAACACACGAGGACTACGGTAGCATGGGTACCGGGACATCAGGGTGTGACAGGAAATGAAAGGGCAGATGAGATGGCAAGGCTAGGAGCAGAAAGGGAACTCATAGGACCCGAACCTGCCCTGCCAATATCGGCAGAAGTCACGAAAGGAGTTATAGCTAGGCTAATGGAGGAAGAGGCCAACAGACAATGGCAAGAGACGACGGACTGTCGACAATCGAAGATGATCCTAGGAGGAATCAACAGAAAAAGGACCAGGTATCTACTGGAACTAGGTAAGAAAACTCTCAGATTATTAACAGGCATAATCACGGGACACAACAGCCTTAACAGGCACCTACACATTATGGGAGTAGTAAGTGATCCATACTGCGTGCACTGTGGCCAGGAGGAGACGAGTAAGCATGTTATAGCAGAGTGTGGAATGTATGCGATAGTACGCTATAGCATCTTCAGAAAAGATAAACTAGAAGAGGAAGAGCTGAGGGACATTAACCTTAAAGATGTCCTTTCCTTCTGCAGGAGAACAAGAAGATTCGAGGAAGAAGGCTGTATGGGAGCGCCGCCGGGACAGTAACCGTTGGCTCCAATTGGGAATTGGGCTGAATGAACGCAGCCAAGCGATCGACAGCCCGCCTGTTTCCGGCCGGGCGTCCCTACACCAAATCATCAATCATCATCATGGTCACTACTCACTGCCAATATCGTAGCGGAGCCGTGACTTTCAGACAATGAAATGACTAGCCATATACTAGCTATATTTTATTTATGTTGAATATTATGTATATGTATTTATATAGATATTATGTAATATGTATTATATTGACTGTTACCTCTCTCTCTCTGTTGGTTTTTGCATTTTCATGTGTATTATTGTATAGTTACTCTTTGTATTGTACATGTTGCTTGGTTTGCCTACCATTTACATTTGTTTAGCACTCATTTGCTCAAAGGTTAACTGGAAAAGATCCCTTAAAGGGATAAGTTCGTCTTTGTACATGCTTCTTTTGTAATGTGTGTTTCCTGTTTTTATGTACAATAAAGTGTTTACATACATACATACATACTAGCTCTCTTTCTCACCAGGAATAGAAGCGATAGCTGGTCTGCTTGGCGATGGCACGCCTCAAAGCCTCGAGCCGGCGAAGCGCGCGGCGCACGACGCGCGCCCGCGGCGCCGCGCCCGCCGCGAAGAAGTGCCGGAGCGCGTCGCGGAGCCCGCTCTCGGACAGCGCGCGGCCCCAGTACTTGTCGCGACGCACGCAGGCGCCGGTCTCACCGTACATCTACAACAACACCATACCATTTTATTGGTACATTCCATACCTATACGAAAGTAACGTAGCAAAATATGTTATCGACAAAAAATATATCGATGTTACTGTCAAAATCTAATTTCATCGACATAAATAAATATTACTTATTTCTCCACATTTTCAAATAAAAAAATAAACACATTAAAACGTGTTTATTTTAAAATAATTTTCATAATATACGTAAATTGTCATTTTGATAGAAATTACATCCTCATACTTTTATTATCTTAATTTAAGAGGCTCAATATCAGATCAGATATGACATTGAACCTTTTTATAGTAATTGAAAATGTTCAATGAGCACATACATTAATTTAATTATATCGACATCTTTTTTATCGGCATCCTATCCCTAGAACGTGCCCCGAGTTAGCACAGGTATGACATTACAAACTTATTTACAGGTCAGAATCTCAAAAGATTACCCGACACGTTTATGTCGTATATGAGAAAAAAAATTAGACGATGACTCATCGCCACGTTTGAACTAATTATGTTAATATAAGCCACTCACTATAAACAAGTAAAAAAACAACGTTTGAACTTAGATCAATGTTTATGATATCGACCTGTAGGTCTATTATTTCTAACATACTAAATTTCACATGTGCGCTTAAAACTTCTTTTTCCTAAGATGAACCGACAATATCTAGAACATGTTTATATTCCAATTCTCGATTCATCAAATGTGCACTTCATTCTATAAAAGTACAGGAATTCCCACAAATTTTAATCCTTAAATTATTGAATCATTTAAAGATAGGACAACACCTTATCGACTAAGACATTCCAAATTTTCCTCGATCGCATGTTTCTTCAACGCCACAGCGCTTTAAATCAAGTTTCCAGCTATCATAAAACGAAATGGAATACTGTCTGATTCACTGTCGTCGAGTGTTATGTTTAGCTGATAATAATATCACAGTCTTTTGTTTGGTAGTAAAATATTCCATCACAAACAACCACTTTAGGTATAGGTCGCTCAAGTAATACGAGCGAGCGGTGCATAGCACGGTCGTCGCAAAATCTTTATGACCTAACTTTATGCAATCGTAAACCATGCCATACCTACAAAACCGTCACTTTTCAGTCCTAACTTCAGGAACGTTTGAACCGAAAACTAGTTGAATATTCGGTATATTTCCCCTAATAAAAACTAACCGCCTGACTTTGACACTCGACCTTTTCCAATCCGTGACTGTTTATTATTGAAACGGCTACGGCAATATCGCACTGGTTAAAGCCGGATTTATAACAAAAGGGTGATAACGATAACGAATAATATCTCGATACCTAGTGAGATAAGCTATAATTAGACAATGAGTAATGTGACATGCCTATATTCAAGCCTTCTAGAAAGTTCCAGTAATTAGGTAAATAGATATCTAGTAATTTATGTAAACAATTAAGAGCTATAAATATTTATCTATCAAGATTTTGCCTTCGTCCTAGACAAGAAAGGCCATTCATGTTGATTTAGTAATGTAGAGCATTTTATTTTTCAGGAAAGGATGGCTTTTTTATACATCATCACTTTACATCAGGTGAGATCAAGGTCTAACTTACATACTTTATGTAAAAAACCTGGTTAAGTTAAGTTTGCACCTGGTATGTATGGCGCCGGATACAAATGAGGTGCAAAGTTAACGCAACCGATTACAGTGTGTCGTATGGGAGCCCCCATAAATATTTATTTTATACTGTTTTTTAGTATATTTCGTTGTTTTAGCGGCAACATCTATGAAAATTTGAACTAACTATCACGGTTCATGAGATACAGCCTGGTGACAGACGGACAGACAGATAGACGTATGGACAGCGGGGTCCCGCTTTTTACCCTTTGTGTACGGAACCCTAAAACAGTACCTTCGTCTAAACGTACTGTACCTATCTATATGACCCCCAATTTGGTGTTGTGATTACATATTCAACCATTCCTATAATATAATATGGTTACCGTGGTAACCGACGTGGTAACGTGTTAATTAAAGGCATTTATCGGTCGTTACTCCCAAGAAGCCTTCAATGACTAATCACAACCTTGAACTCCAATCCAAAGTCCCTTAAATGCTTCACAGGTTATATTTAATCACTGCGGAGCGAGGTCGGAGCTCGTTATAACTGTGCGTTACGACGATACAATACTAAACTACCAATAATTAACACAACTTATATCGGGTCTATCGCGATATTTCTTATTTACCTACCTTCATAATATAACGTACAGTAATAATGTCCGTACATCTGAGAACACGGCGTGTGCAACTGCAACCCCGCCGAAACGTTAGATTATGAAGGTAAATAAGGAATATCGCGATAGAGCCGATATAAGTTGTGTTAATTATGTGCACAAACCGCGAGAGTATAAAGTGTTATATAAACTACCAAACTACAGAATTTAACACTCGACACCAGCAACCCGGTAGCCGGGCGCTCTGCTCGTAGTAAGTTTTCGCTACATACGGTTTTTCCCATGTTATCGCTACGCGGTAGTGAATGCATATCAGATTTAATAGAAACTGCATTTTTTTGCTATTTCTATTAATCTAAAATCTACGCCATGTTTCTTAAGAACAGATTTTTTTATTTCTTATAGTTTTCGTTTACTCCCTACTGACTCGGATCGACCCTGTATATCTGTACTTCGGGCACAGAGCCCCGGTAGTTACCTGCATGCCGCAGAGCCGCACGCCGAGCGAGGCGGAGGTGGAGGCGGCGCACTTGGCGATCTGCTTGGACCGCTTCTCGGCGGTGGCGTCGTCGCCGTGCTGCCGCGTGCCCATCTTCAGGTCCAGGATGCACGGCCGCCGGTACGACGACGTTATGTTCTCCATCATCAGGAAATCTGCGACAATGACATTCATCATTTGGTAATGCGTCTTTTTCTGACAACCAAATCACACGCGAAAGTTTGCGAGTGGGTTTGTTACTTCTTCACGCGGAAATAGTACTGATGACACCCTGGATTGGCACATAGGCTTATCCTGAACGCGGGTGACGCCGCCGGCGTAGGTAGTAAAATATAGATGGGTAAGGATCATAAAACAGTGAAGGCAGGTAACGCAACCGTAAATATTTTATTTATAAAATATAAAATACTACACCACAAGTGAGCCTAAAAAAGAAAGCATAAATAAGTGCTATATAGGTATATTCCAGCCTGGTTCATATTACCTTATACAACCACACAGTTCTGACAAATATCTGCGCGGAAATGTTTTAAAATAGTGACACCGACCGAAGTGGAGAAAGATAATGTCAGCGCTTGTAAAATTACGAGACTTCTGCTTGACTAAACATGT
Organism: Apotomis capreana; assembly: GCA_947623375.1. Taxonomy (NCBI): domain Eukaryota; kingdom Metazoa; phylum Arthropoda; class Insecta; order Lepidoptera; family Tortricidae; genus Apotomis; species Apotomis capreana. The sequence continues at coordinate 19,526,163 of OX392512.1, forward strand.
TTACCCATGTTGTTGTTGGTTTTTTGTATGTTTTTAAAGTTATTAGCGTGGTTTAGGTACATATAATCAGCCAAAAAAGCTAAAATTGCACAGTGTTACTAAATTAAAACCTTCGCGGCTTGCCGTAGAGCCAATTATAACAGTTACCTACTTATTTAAACCACGAGTAAGCCTCAAAATGCATTACAATATTGTCTCATGTTTTAGGCATAGTTTAATATCCAACTTATGGAATAAGTAAGCTACTACGCAGGATATTTATGCTGTTCGGCGTTTCACATACAACGTAAATCGATCCTCAAACACAATTGATAGAAAAAGCTAAACGCGTAAATGATACAACGAAATTAGAACTCTAACCTAGTTCCCTGCCACACGCAAACTTCTAAAGCAAAGCGGGAAATTCACACCCAAATGCATCTTTATTAACACAGCCATAGAGCACGAATTAGTACTTCCATGTCCAGATGAAAATAACTGTCTTATCGTGTTTCGTCATCCGATTACGCGATACCATGTTTTTAAAATAAAGATTACTGAACTCAGCTGTTCCGTGTGACCGTTACGGCTATTCGAAGCGGTCGATAATACTGCAGTTAATTCTGATAGCGTGATATAAGTTACAAATGCCCTGTTCGAATTTTAAATAAAAAAGGAGCTGCTTTAAAAGGGTTTGTTTATATCATTAGTTCAAGTAGTTCAACTCTAACTTAGACCTTACTTCTTATTCGATTAAGTTTGCTATTGGAAAGAGACCAAATAAAAACTATAGCGATGAAGCAATGGAATACTTACATTGCTTATTAGAATTATCCATGTGCGCTATACTCTTTAGCACTTCACTTGCATTGCCATTTCGGTGAACTTTAAATCTGCAACAGGAAAGCATAGTTATAGACCTCCATCGGCGTTCTCAACTATCAGTAAATACAAACAAAAAGTACTTAATGAAACACAGTGACGGTGTAATGTTCTTATATTGTATTGTAACTCAATCAAATATCATTACCACTAGATCGGCGCGGGTCACGTCACGTTCGGTGGCGCGGTGTGACCGATAGTGGGATATGTAAGTGTATGAATGGCCGGCTCGGGCGCCAGAATTCTGAAATATGATAAAGGACACATGACAAGTGTCAAGGAGTGGGGCCGCGAGACGAGCGTCGCGCGGATACGCACTTGAACACGTCGTCGCGCTTGCGCTTGCCGCCCAGCGACTGCTTGCGGCCGTTCTCTTCGCGGAAACATGGCGAGTACCGCTTCTCCGGCTTGGAGCCTCCCGCGATAGACGCCTGCATCACCCCTGTAACAAACGGCCAGACTATCAGTTCCATGCGCCCGCATAAACAACACTTATATTCATTACCAGCAATTACTGTATCGACAGGATCAAGAAATTGATGAATAATTCAATAAGGGTAAATTTTCTAATGGATAAGGAATATAAAATAAGAAGTTTCGATACAATGCCACGTCACCAGGAGACCTGACATGTAGCGATCGAGTAAACTTCTGTATTTCGTATACAATGAAATTGTTGTAAAGTCAATAATAACTTACTATAGTGCAAGTTGACAGCATTAATTTTGATGATACAGTGAAGGTTCAAAGGTTACATTTTAAAAGAGGGTTTGTATATCTTTTGTATGTGCGTGTGTCGTGTTGCTGTTTTTTTTATGTTAAAAGTGGTGTTTCGGATATATGTAGGTGTGTAATTGTGTTTGAGGTGTGTGGTTGTGGATGTAGTTTAAGTAAAGGTTTACAAACCCAAAATGTAAATTTACCGCTATAAGGCGCTATTAGGGGCGGTAGTGTCGAGTGCCGCCGGAGCCACGCCGTCCGCCGCTGCACCGCAGCCCTTGCGACAACAAGGAAACTAATATTTTGTTCCTGACCCCAGGCCCGCTTCCGCTCCCGCTCCCGCTCTCGCGCGCAAACCCGCCCGACCGCTTGCCCGGCGGCCCGCCTCCGTCTCGCGGGCCGTGCCATTCGATATTTACGATGCGACGTCAATATCTATTACGACGTTTGAAGCACATGAGTTTAACAATAAACGTTCAGTGTCGTTCTGTCGTAATCTAGTTGGCAATACTGCGACGTTAATTGTAATTACGTTCGATGTATTTTTCACAATATTTACGCTGTTTAGCCTTATTAATGACATCACACTGTTATCGTTACCTATTAATGGATTGCGCATTAGGTAAAAAAACACAATAAACGATTTGCCCTTAATGAGACTAAAACTCATTAAGTAAAGACCAATAAAAATAAAAACCTAATTAAAAGGATATATTAAAATAACGAATTAAAAGGAATTGGTGGTAAAATATAAAGTTGTACTATATGGAAAATATAATATTTAACGCATTATTAAAAAAGCAAATCAAAGTAAGTTATTTTATTCACATATCGTTCTATATTAATATAGAATGATCATAAAAAGGATCTTATTTAATTTGTATATGCGGTGGCGGGTTTGCTTGTATCACCGTACACACAGTTCTTTCACACTCATACTCATTTTATAATGGTGATCACGATCAGTCGAGCAATAAGGAAAGAGTCTCTATTTTAGCATTGTGGTCGTCCTTTATTTCACAGCCCTATGCAATGCCTTCGACTGGTGCGTCGATTAGATACGTAAAGCTGAAAAGGTGATTCACCGCGAAACAGTGGAACAGACGATGGGGAATGGATGAAATAAAAAAAAATGAATTTACTGTTTAGATATCGGTAGGAACTGAAAAATGATACAGATTTTTCTGTAACTTAAAAAAGATGAAAATGTTTTTTCATGCCTTGCACGATTTCGTACGGCTTGGCAAGGGTGTGCTGCCGTGCTCCTGGATAAAGATAATATAAATTACCAACTACGGTAATTCTACTGTTCATATAATGTTCCTTAATTATATTACCTAAATAGGTATCGAGAAGCAAAAAATTATCACCCCGATGAGGTTACCGTACGAAATCGTACAAGGTAGGAAAAAATTATGTCACCTTTTTTTAAGCTACAGAAAAATCTGTATTTTTTTCTAGGAATGAGAGGGGGTTATTCCAACCTATAAACAAAATTCAAGATTTTTTAAATTTTGTATCTATTCCCCATTACCTATCCCGCGTCAAATTTGAATATTTTATTCACCAGTTGTAGCAAAACCACAAATATATGGCGCGTGAATCATAGGCATCATAGACGGCGACATGACGGCACAAAGACTCTGACAAACGCTTAATCTTTGTGGTTTTGCTCCGTGCTAAATGTTTGCGATGTTCCAATTGCGTCTCAAACACAAAATCCAATCAGAACTCTGATATATTCTGGGGACTCGCAGTCGCAATCCGACTATGCACTCATAAAGCTGTGAACGTTCCGACTCTATAAATATGAATTTCCTTAGTGCTCCAAAATGAAATAACATCAAACAACACAATTCGAAGTATAAACAAAAACGAGGCATAGACAAAACGTTTTGATTAATATTAATAAAAAAAAGTGAAATGCAATGAATGATAATGATGCATTCAGCGAATCTTAAAAGCGTTCCGAGCATTACTCTATGGGCAATCGTGGGGATGCTCACCTTTGTAGCGCGGCACGAAGCTCTGGATGTCTTCGGGAATGTTCATGTAGAAATGCAGCTCGCGGATGTTCAGCGGCTTGATGACAGTGCTGTCATTTAGCACCAGCAGGCGCGTGTGCCCGCCCACCTGCGCAAACGTCGACCATTACAATACATTCCAATACAGCGAGAGATCAAAACAATTAGATCTGTAACCAAATATTAAAATCAAATGTCACATGAACTAAAAGCGTGATCGACACACTAAATTATACATACTTAAGAGTAATGAAACTCGTAAAATTCCATATAAAGTGTACACGTTTAGTCTGATTACATAATAATATCTCGGGTATATTACAGCTGCTACAGCTCCCAGCTGTATAAAGTGATCAGTAGCAAATTCCATCCCAACTCCCTTAATTGCATTTTGCAACACCCACGTCGGAGGGGTGACATCGCAAAGGCGACGTCGCGCGGCCAAATATTATTAGAACTCTCATTATAACGTGCACAGCCAGTATTTTCCATGACGATGTATCGTACGAGCTGAAACAGTAGTGTACTCAAACAGATTGCTGTTTGTTTTAACTTTAGAACGTATTCGCAACTACGAGTATCAAATCTAAATCCGTCCTACAAACAATCGGTTCATTCACTTGCAATTGGAAATAACAATGTTATTGTTGCTGTATACCCAAATGTATTTGTCGTCGTTTGTGACGTCAGCGTTTATAGTTGTAAACAATAAATTCAGGTAGGTATACCTACTGATATCCGAAAGCGTTGAGCGATTGAAATGTTGCTAAACATGCACTATCTGATAAGATTATAGTTCATTGTGTCCAAAACAAGACTTGAATTCCTTAAGAGAATACCAAACCACTATTCGTTTTGCAACTTTTGCACAAAGTAAACTGCGCATCGCAAAGGTTAGTAGGATACCTACAAAACGTGTATGATATCGATTGTTAGGAGAACGCTAAATACATGGTTCTTAAATAGCAAACAGGTGTATTTAATCAGAGGAAGTGGGTTGCAAAAGCACATGGCGATTGCGTCATACAACGTATACATGCTATGTTTATTGTTTCAAGTAAGTACACACACACACCAATTTCGTAGATGCTCTTATAAAATCTGCTTGGTATTTACATATAAGGTCAAGAACAAATAGCATATCACGAATCGGATATGTTATCTTTAAACATTTAGGTAATGTATGAATCTATAATTCAGTGTAATATACAAAGGTTCCTTATGATCTTGCTTCACAATTCGAAAATCTGATCGGCGGTCGAATATTGAATATATTTACGGAGAACTTTGTCAGAAAACTGGTCGCCATATAGCACACAAAAGGCAATAAAAAAGCGGTCAACACGCGATCTCAATATACCGACTCACACTGCTCAAATTTAAAAGGGAGTAGGAATGATCGAAACCGCATATTCTTAATGTCTTTTTCCAATGCACGGCAGTGTAGCGGTGGCGACACAATAAGTAAAAAACGCAGGGAAGTGGCGTTGACCTGCACACCTGACCGGCCCGAGGGAAGCACGAGCTGTGGCTAGCCGGTCTCGCATCAATTTAACAGACCGAATAGCCAATTTTCTACTTGTGATTTGATTGACTGTTAAACAACGAATGACGTATTCGCTGAATATAGTGGCCGATAGTTGACATAAGTTTAAGCGTTAGGCAACGTATTTTAAGTTCAATCTCCAGAGTCGAATATGGCACAAGAATGGCCGAAAGTCTCGCCAGCTCGGCACTGGCAGCGCACACCTCTACACCAAGGTCGGTGCAACGCGGTCAGTTCTTATTATTACAAGCTCTTATTTAGCGTCACCTGTACGTCTGTCTAGACTATTCTCAAGTACGATTACGTTCAAATATCAAAGGTTAACTCGAAGAGATGGCTTATACCTATTTTCCCTTTGCACTTGCAATACTTGTTATGTATGGAGTTATAGAATAAAATGCATACATTACAGATTAACTGCAAGTAGGTATTTTGGGCTCTCTCAAAGTTGTTACACTTGCAGACAACTATAGTATACGTAGGTACCTAAGTAGCGGGGACTCGATTAACAAAGCTGCCATTAAACCACTGATACCTGTATTTAAACACTTTTGATAAAACGAGCCGTATTATATTTCTGATAAAGCTTAATGTCTGCATATTGTATCTGGTCAGTAATAAATTTTCCGCTTAAGTGACTTTTCCGCATGGCAACGACAACCGCACCGTGTTTGAACAATGAATGCGATCTCGGGTAATTGCATTGTGCTGATTCGGTTTTTCTTTGTGCCGTAGTCCATACGTATATAACACAATATACCTACGTGTACACAACGGCGGGCCCTGCTGTTAGCCAATGCGGTCAGATACTAGGAGCGCTAGTGCTATAGCTTGGAAAGTATGTGTGTAACAAGTCACGTTTCCTTTATGCAGATTGGCAACAGCACCGAAGAAAATTATTTCATGGTATTCGCATACAGGCCATAGCGCTCCTCTTGCATGGTATCAAGCTGTTTCATCGTACGTCGTCTATCCGTGTATCAACTATATATACTTGTATATTCAATCCCATCAAAAACATAAATGTAAAATGAGAGCCAAGTTCAATATCGCGTGCACTTCGCCGACAAAAGAATTGAGATCTGCAAGGGCGCCAAGTTCTTTGCCCTAAATTTTTAGATACAAGGACATGCGACATACTCAATGCATTTATTTTACTTGGGGAGTAATTCAATATCAAGATTTGACTTGGCTAGTTTTCACAAACTAACTAAATTTTATAAAAGTAACATAGTCATAGTTCATTATCAAGCTAACAGTATAAGTAACAAGACGTACACTAACTTGCGTACTTACCTTTACGAAAATAGGTTAATGATTTAATTGATTTTGATTTATGATATAAATTTATATTTTAAAACTAGCCAAGTCAAGTCTTGATATTGAATTTTACACCCCAGGTAAAATAAATGCATTGAGTATGTCGCATGTCCTTGTATCTAAAAATTTAGGGCAAAGAACTTGGCGCCCTTGCAGATCTCAATTCTTTTGTCGGCGAAGTGCACGCGATATTGAACTTGGCTCTCATTTTACATTTATGTTTTTGATGGGATATCATTATTTTTTGTACAGAAATTATTATGATGTGTAAATTACTTAATTATTATTTGTTAATTAGTTCTGTGTGCTATTCTAGTACATCTTTTGAAAGTTTTGAACAAACAAAGAATTTTCCAAAACGGTTTATAGTACGTATTGGATTTTTATGTGCATGTATGTGTAAGTGTGTGCGTGTGAGTGTATATGCTATTCTAGTATATCTTTCAAACAAAAAAAGAATTTTCCAAATCGGTTTATAAATTACAGAGTTCTGAGGCAACAACCATCAATAATAATAATAATAAAAAAACATAAAAAAATCACTGTTTTCGATTTTTATATGTATACACACACAATTACTAAGCTGGATGCCAAATTTCACCTTTCTAGGTCACCTGGAAGTGGGTTAGGTTTTTGATTACTAGTCAGTCAGTCAGTCAGTCAGTCAGTGATAAAAATACCGTTTTTTGGACTTTAATGTCTCAATAACTATTTAACCTATATTAATGAAATTTGGGGTTCTACTTGTTCTAAAGGATCTTAATACATAAGCCAAATTTCATATTTTTATGTTAAATAGATTTGGAGTTATTGGGGGGTCAAAAGTGGCTCCAAACGGTTCGTGTAATATAACACACGGCTGCTGCTCGCCAGTTCCTGCGGTGAACTTGGCTGGACACGCTGCCGCGTGTCTAGATATCAATAGAGTATAATGTAGGATACGATTGGAAAATTGATTATACCTAGATTAGTACAGACTTGAATCTTATTCTGATATTAGTAAATACGTGAAAACACCAGAAGATTGAGTTGTAAAAGTGTTACTATTTCAGTGATAGTATTAGTAGTGCCAAACAGACAAATAATGTTTCCACAAGTTATTCAAACCATGTCCTTTAGGTAACGCGAGCTGCTGCATGCGCTTACCACCCCGTGCCGCTCCGTCTCACCTATGCCCCAGTCGAGAGAGTACATTTACATAGGGGTAGTACCTGATTGTTGAGGGGGAGCACGTCCACCTCGTGGCCGTCGTCGGGCGACAGCGACACCGCGGACTGCGAGCGCTTGCGGTCCGCCCCGCGCCGCTCCGGCTCGCCCATGCCCCAGCCGAGAGAGTACAGATACATAGTGGTAGTACCTGATTGTTGAGCGGCAGCACGTCCACCTCGTGGCCGTCGTCGGGCGACAGCGACACCGCGGACTGCGAGCGCTTGCGGTCCGCCCCGCGCCGCTCCGGCTCGCCCATGCCCCAGCCGAGAGAGTACAGATACATAGTGGTAGTACCTGATTGTTGAGCGGCAGCACGTCCACCTCGTGGCCGTCGTCGGGCGACAGCGACACCGCGGACTGCGAGCGCTTGCGGTCCGCCCCGCGCCGCTCCGGCTCGCCCATGCCCCAGCCGAGAGAGTACAGATACATAGTGGTAGTACCTGATTGTTGAGCGGCAGCACGTCCACCTCGTGGCCGTCGTCGGGCGACAGCGACACCGCGGACTGCGAGCGCTTGCGGTCCGCCCCGCGCCGCTCCGGCTCGCCCATGCCCCAGCCGAGAGAGTACAGATACATAGTGGTAGTACCTGATTGTTGAGCGGCAGCACGTCCACCTCGTGGCCGTCGTCGGGCGACAGCGACACCGCGGACTGCGAGCGCTTGCGGTCCGCCCCGCGCCGCTCCGGCTCGCCCATGCCCCAGCCGAGAGAGTACAGATACATAGTGGTAGTACCTGATTGTTGAGCGGCAGCACGTCCACCTCGTGGCCGTCGTCGGGCGACAGCGACACCGCGGACTGCGAGCGCTTGCGGTCCGCCCCGCGCCGCTCCGGCTCGCCCATGCCCCAGCCGAGAGAGTACAGATACATAGTGGTAGTACCTGATTGTTGAGCGGCAGCACGTCCACCTCGTGGCCGTCGTCGGGCGACAGCGACACCGCGGACTGCGAGCGCTTGCGGTCCGCCCCGCGCCGCTCCGGCTCGCCCATGCCCCAGCCGAGAGAGTACAGATACATAGTGGTAGTACCTGATTGTTGAGCGGCAGCACGTCCACCTCGTGGCCGTCGTCGGGCGACAGCGACACCGCGGACTGCGAGCGCTTGCGGTCCGCCCCGCGCCGCTCCGGCTCGCCCATGCCCCAGCCGAGAGAGTACAGATACATAGTGGTAGTACCTGATTGTTGAGCGGCAGCACGTCCACCTCGTGGCCGTCGTCGGGCGACAGCGACACCGCGGACTGCGAGCGCTTGCGGTCCGCCCCGCGCCGCTCCGGCTCGCCCATGCCCCAGCCGAGAGAGTACAGATACATAGTGGTAGTACCTGATTGTTGAGCGGCAGCACGTCCACTTCGTGGCCGTCGTCGGGCGACAGCGACACCGCGGACTGCGAGCGCTTGCGGTCCGCCCCGCGCCGCTCCGGCTCGCCCATGCCCCAGCCGAGAGAGTACAGATACATAGTGGTAGTACCTGATTGTTGAGCGGCAGCACGTCCACCTCGTGGCCGTCGTCGGGCGACAGCGACACCGCGGACTGCGAGCGCTTGCGGTCCGCCCCGCGCCGCTCCGGCTCGCCCATGCCCCAGCCGAGAGAGTACAGATACATAGTGGTAGTACCTGATTGTTGAGCGGCAGCACGTCCACCTCGTGGCCGTCGTCGGGCGACAGCGACACCGCGGACTGCGAGCGCTTGCGGTCCGCCCCGCGCCGCTCCGGCTCGCCCATGCCCCAGCCAAGAGAGTACACCATTACTTCGGCCGAGCCACCGCCGCCGCTGTCCACCTTCAACAAAGAAAAAACACGATATAACACTCCTGTGGGGCAGAGGTATTCCTGTTTATGTGAACGTGCATTCAAACAAAGTACGAAACACTAGTAGAGCTATTAATTAACCAGCTTAAAAAATATATATTTCTCGTTATAGCGATTGAACTCAGATGAGTTCGAGTCAAAAAAAATACTGTGTAACTTAAGTATGTAGGTACTTAATAAAGCCAAGACCATAACTGATCACTGGTATATATAACTAACTGATCAAGGGTAATATTAGTGGCTAGCTAAATATTCGAAATGCGTAGAAACATCGATAAACATAGTCTAAGATCCCTTTAAGAACGACCTTCACCGAGATGTTTATTTGATGAAATGTATTTTATATTTAATTTAATATGTCAATAAATATATTGCATATGGGTTGCCTAACAAATTTTAGTCCAGGGTATGTTTAATTAATGATTAAAAAAATTTTTTTTTTTAACATTTGATTATTAGATAAATTCTATACCAATCGAAAGTATGAAGCCCATAGAATATGCAAACGTTAGGTTGCCTATTCTTTTCCCGTCACAACTATCGGGTAGCCAGGTTTAAACTCGTAAATCTATACTAGCATTTTGCAACGGTCTTATTATTGAATTGAAATTAAATAACATTAAAGATTATTTTATTATGAACACGGTGGTATAGGGTTGCCTGCGAAAAATCAGTCCAGAATTCCGGTTGTCAAATTTTGAAAAGTAAAATATTGCAGCGAGTGAATGTGTGCGACTGAGAGGTCCCAACCAAAACCATCCCATACGATAGAAGAGGACACAGCATAGCAGCTGTTTGAAGTCCGCCCATTTAAAAAAAGAGAGTGCGCATGCTATTTGTGCTTGAAAATGAAAAGCATAGCGATAGACTCGTATATGCAGTGCATTATTTTGGAGTAGTTTATTATTAAAATAGAGAAATAGTTATTTAACTTTTTTTTTAATCAATTAATAAATGAAATAATGATCTTTATTCTGCAAGTAGGCCACAAGGGCACTTTTACATGTCTGAGTCTATCGACATTTCACAAGAGGTGACCACTGTTGAGAAGAAACTCCGAAAGATTAGATACATTACATTTGTTTTATTCTACTACCTATGTTTCTACTTGAATCACTTAAAATTAATGCCGTTTAAACACTTTTCACCGTTGGTTAAAATTCTCCAACATTTAAAAGTATGAGAATCACTGAACACCATGATGACGTAGGCTTGTGTCAGTCACGTGGTTCGCGAGTCTCGGAAGAGAGTACCAGGCGGAGTATATTATTATACCATGCATTTTATTGTATCTATAGCGACAATCTACTCCAAAATAATGCACAGCATATACGAGTCTATCGCTATGCTTTTCATTTTCAAGCACAAATAGCATGCGCACTCTCTTTTTTTAAATGGGCGGACTTCAAACAGCTGCTATGCTGTGTCCTCTTCTATCGTATGGGATGGTTTTGGTTGGGACCTCTCAGTCGCACACATTCACTCGCTGCAATATTTTACTTTCAAAATTCGACAACCGGAATTCTGGACTGATTTTTCGCAGGCAACCCTATACCACCGTGTTCATAATAAAATAATCTTTAATGTTATTTAATTTCAATTCAATAATCAGACCGTTGCAAATGCTAGTATAGATTTACCAGTTTAAACCTGGCTACCCGATAGTTGTGACGGGAAAAGAATAGGCAACCTAACGTTTGCATATTCTATGGGCTTCATACTTTCGATTGGTATAGAATTTATCTAATAATCAAATGTTTAAAAAAAATTTTTTTTTAATCATTAATTAAACATACCCTGGACTAAAATATGTTAGGCAACCCATATGCAATATATTTATTGACATATTAAATTAAATATAAAATACATTTAATCAAATAAACATTTCGGTGAAGGTCGTTCTTAAAGGGATCCTCTACTAACAGACTAATAAAAACCAACCGCAAATTTTACTGTGCAAACAATTTTTAAGCCATTCCTCAAACACATCACATCAGCCCATCACAATAGAGTGATACAGATTTGACGTCACTAATGGATAGCTATTTATTCTCGTTACGCAAGACAACTACGATATCTATGGCTTTAATGGATGTTACGTAGATTTTTACGTAAGCCGATATAAATACTAAAGAATAGGATGGACTTAAGTTTGTTTGTTGAGCAACCTGCAGATAACAAGATTGTGATTGTTCACAACTTGAGAAGACCCTTTGTACTACTATCTTTAGCCGAAGAAACAATAGGTGTTTAGCTTTCTTGAAAGACAATGACACAGTTGACGAACTAGGCCGATAAATATTGTCAATCTACTTCGCCCGCGATAATACATATTCAAGTAGAAAGTGTCAATAAACATGAACTTAAGCCTCTTGCCTTTGTACTGATATCTGGCTTTATTTGTTTTGATATTTTTTATTTAATTTGTTATCATGTTAAATAACGTTTACATACATAATAAATGCTCAAACATTCGATTTTAAATAGAACATTATGTGGCTAACGATAAGCTATGCGTACAAAACTGCAAAGTACCAATATTCAGTATTTGTACGAAATAATTTTTACATTCGGAGTTTGAAGACGTAACACTAGGCTTTGTAAAATAAACATAGTATAGCTTCTAGAATTGAAAAAAACATTACTTGGTTGACCTATATATCATTGCAATTGCGTACTCTGCAGCGGCATTGAGTACTCTGACATTAAGGGAAAGATAACGACTTGTAAACAGATTAATTGGCAAAACACGTTCGACCTTAACTAATAACAGCAATCCCTATCTTCAGAGTCATTTACACAATACTCATACCTCATAGAGTATGACTGTTTGAAAACCGGGAACTAGGTATACTAAATATTATGTCTATCATTCTGTCAGTTTCGAAAAAAATACAGCATTCATGATTTTCAGAAAAAAGCATCTATTTCTCATATTTAATTATTTTTATTCTTAAAATATTTTTTTTATTTAAATATTTTCTTGTAATTCTTATTTATAATTACTTGAAAAACATTGTCACGATAACTAATTAATTTGATAGTAATCAATCCAAACCCAAAATTAGCCACGAAGCCATATACAAAATTGAAGACCATTGAAGTAAATGATCACTCTGTGTAGCGTGATGCAAGAACAGAGAAAATTTCACTTGGTTCGTTGACTGACTGTCCAAGATCTTTTCGAGACCAGTAAACATTTGATAATTCACTTATCGGTCGTAGGAATTTGTGCGAAAAGATAAATCGAGTTCAAGACCGTGGTCAACGTTGTTATTATCTAGGGAGAACAAAGAGACCGTAAGTGGTTTGAGGCAGTGTCTCACGAGCGACTTGTTCTAGTTCCCGCCGGTACAATGCACGCGGGTTCGGGGAACCAATGCGCGTGAGTGGATCCCATTTGACCGGTCCATGCCCTCGCGCTCTTCGAGCAGATATAATCAAGACCGCCGCTTGATTTGCTTTACTTTTACCCTAAGGCGATCACGCTTGATTTGCTTCACTTTTACCCTAAGGCGATCACGTTTGCATGTTAAGTATAAAACGCGAATAAAATAACGAATCCCCTTGATATATTAGAATAATTTGACAATGCATGCTTTTAGGTATCTCCACGCATAAATAGCACAACTTATTTACAGTAGTCCTTGAAAAAATATGAATAAACAAAGATGAACCTAAAATAAACCAATCTATTCAAGTCACGAGCGCGTTAGCAAACATACGACTTTGTCTGTAATTATTGAACAGTAATTGCTTTATCAATATTATTGTTTTGCTAATAGACAGCGCCCACCGCTTCCGCTCGTTATTTCAGAAGAGTACAAAGGACAACAAACATATGGTTGGTTCACGTTCATTGCCAATATTTCGCGAAAAAAATTCTCTCGGCGGAGGCTTGTGACGTAGCGCGCGTCGCCGATTGCGTTGCGGCCACCAGCGCGTCCGCGGCGTCACCAAATTAGACCCGATCCCCGACGCCGGCGCATCGCGGGGAATCTGGGTGACGCGCCGGCCCCGCCTCTATCGATCATCGCACATTCGTTAGCGAACCACGGAACCACACGACAATCGTACGTCAAAACAGAGCAAACTAAAATAAAGCCCGCAAAAATAAGCCAGGAAACCGTAGGTACGAAAATAGCTTGGCTTGGACCCACCAATTTATCACAAACAACTAAAGATATATACTACATCTCGGTATAATTTTCTTCAAGAGTACAGTGATGTGTGTGTAAAATATTTGATTATAGAAACCAATGAGTGTAAATATTTATTAGCACAAGCAGACTCTTGATCGAGGATGCCTTGAAACTTCTGATAAGAATAACAAACGAGCGGTTTGTGTATGCTTCTTCGACTTTGCACGGAGCAATCGCGTCAATCCGAAGTACGAGTGAATGATTTCAGACGTTAGATAATAAGGTCGTACTCAAATGTTAGCCGGGCCGAACCGGTTCCGAGAAGACGAGCGCTTTGTGTCGACATCGGCAAACAGTTAAATTTATCATTCGACTCGGCAACTGCGTACTGTTAAACTACACACCACATGTGCCCTATGAATACACCAACATTCATAAACACGCAATTTATTAAACAAAACGAAGCCGAGAAGAACAAAGCGCGACCAAAATTAAGTGAATCACTTGAAATCCACAACACGGAAGAGGAAGACGACAAAGGAAATGGATTCCCTGTCAATGTTAAACTAATTATCTAAAACGTAACCTAGAAACAGAAACTCTGCATAGATTTAGTGTTGAATGATAACAGTGTTACATTACATTTATGGAGTACTACTGAAGAGTAAACAGAAGTTACTGGAAAGCGGATCGAATCCACGTTGTACAGATATAAATGGAAATAACAAAGCCTTCACACTAAAGTAACAACACGATTAGGGATTATTTATTGAACGTGTCAAACCTTGAAAAATAAAAACAATGCGGTTATATTATTTGCAACGCAATAACACGTTGGATAATTCAAGTGGCGCACGGCGAGGTGATTTCCTGATATGTATAAATAAAGAATGACAAGACGGTGCGGTGGGTCTCACCGGTGGGACGTGGGACACTCCCAGGGAGGGAGCGCATTCGCCAAATGTGGGTTACTACCAAGTGGGTCAGTAGGTCGGATGCAGTGCGAGCCGCACTCGCGATCTGCACCGTCTTACATCCACCCAACCGTAACTCGAACTAAATCTCCTGCTTAACTCTTCTAATTACATCACTCCGTACCCACAGCTGCCAACTGTCACTGCCGGTTAGCGGGAATTAATTCCTAATCACAGCGATAAATCGTATTCGTATCTTATCCGGGAACGCTCCAAACATGCACTACCTATGATTCACGTGGAAACTCTACTGTCACATGGCGCCAGACATTTATATACTCCGGCGTTATTTTCGCTTTCGCGAAAACATGCTTCGACTGAGTTAAAATTGGACCGAAATCACATACTGCGGAAATACGGTATTTGATGACAGCTCAAATCAGCTACTCTTTATAAAATGTCAAAAATTGGGCAAGTGTGAGTCCGACTCGCGCATGAAGGGTTCCGTACCTATATATATATATATATATATAATCTATAACAAGTTTGTTGTATGGGAGCCCCAATTAAATATTTATTTTATTTTATTTTTAGTATTTGTTGTTATAGCGGCAATAGAAATACATCATCTGTGAAAATTTCAACTGTCTAGCTATCACCGTTCTTGAGATACAGCCTGGTGACAGACGGACGGACGGACGGACGGACGGACGGACGGACGAACGGACGAACGGACGAACGGATGGACGGACGGACGGACGGACAGCGAAGTCTCAGTAATAGGGTCCCGTTTTTACCCTTTGGGTACGGAACCCTAAAAACGATCTGTGAGTATGAAGTTTCTATGATGATACAGGCATGTGACGTCTTAGAAGGCAGTAGTCAAAACACGTCTTCTTTTTAGTTTTCTTCCAATTAAAAATAGTAAAATGTCCAAAAGTTAGTGGTAGTTTATTTGGTTCCGTGTATTTTATATTCTATTTTTAGTGATTTTAATGTCTTAAATAATTTTCACTATAGTCAAATACCGTATTGTGGAATCCATTGATCACTTAGTTGTGAACGCTTTTATTAAATTCTCTAAGCGTGCAAATACATAGGTATAGTTATTGATCATGCTCTGATGTACAAAAACAAATATCACACGAATACACGATAGTTGTGTTTCTCAATGACAGGTAGAGCAGAGCCAAAACGTTGATTCACCATTTTCATTCATAAATGTTCCCAAGGAATTCCAGGGCTACCTCGAATATGGCTAAGACCATAAAGTTTGTCAAATACATGGAATTAACCTCAATACTTTCGGTTGGTATAAAAGTAGAAGCGTAATTTATAGGTAATAATTGTCAACGAGCCGATTTGATTGCAGAGCGAGCGACGACACGCGACATAGTCGATGCGGATCAACAATAAATGAAATAGACAAGCACTTCATTTACCTTGAGCTTGACCTGACGACAGACAAATTAAAACTGAATCTATTGGCGAACAAACGATTACGTACGAGATACGCGAATCACAATTAGAGCTATATGTCCAGATAGTGTACATGTATGCGAGGTGTCACGTTTAAGATTTTTTGCGGTCCGTCTGAGCAATAAGATTGATTATATGACTTAAGCATGAGGTCATGAGACGCTTGCAGTTTAGACTCTAAACTTTAGAGGCACAAAATCAAGCGGTCTTGTGACGCCGCGACCAAACAAGGCGTAGGTATTGCAACTCACGCCAACTGCGGCGTCGAAGCCAGCGTTAATTACCATACCACACTATTCTTAAGGTGATTTATGATTATAGATAGAAGAAGAAGATATTAAATTGTCACTACACGAATTAACATGGCATAGTATAAGTATTGTCTCGGCCGAGAGAGCCAATAAGCTATAAAGGCGATTCACATATTCACAAGTATGTAAATGATAATAATAAAGCAAATATTCAACTTATACTAGCGCTAAATATAGCCCTGAATTATATTGCATAAACTTGTGATCCAGTAAGTAAAACTGGTAAACAATCCCAAGTACCCAACTTAATGTATGTCTCGATATCGTATGTAAGTTCCTAACTTAAGAATGCAATAAACTCAACACAAAATATTATGCGTAGTATAAACAGAAAATTCCCATTCATTACAAATGTAATATCAAGGCGGAACCAATTATAATGGAAAATTCTAAAGCTTTCTAGAAGCGGTGTACTTGCGACATGCAGCGCCGGTGGCGTGGTGCGGCAGCAATAACGCTATCAATCGTAAAAGGCAGTAAAATGTATGAAACTCGTACTTCTTTACCGTCCTTTTGGTTCAGGCGACAGCGTATCGGGGCTTGCATCCAAACGCACTTTCACTACGCACGATAACGCTTCAGCCAGCAACCGTTAACAATACAATACGATACGACCTTACACTTTCGACGATTCTACTTTGAAGTTAATTCAGTGTATTAAGCTACATTGTAGTTAGCATTTCAGTGTGCCTTCCCGCCGTTGAAATAGCTTGAGACGAGTTGGGAATGAGAAGACAATTGGAAATTCATCAACCCCCCTTGTTCAACTGCTTCACGACTAAAACTGGGTTCCGGGACTGTTATTGGCTCGGTTTGTTTAACTCTTCAACCAACAACAAGATAAATACTACAATGTAGTATCTATAAAGTTATTTATTGATTCCACCCTTAGGTACCTGACCTACTAACTTAGGTTAACTTAGATATATAAGTGATGCAGAACTCAAGTAGGAATTTTCGCATAACAAACAAAATGTTGAGTGGAATATTAATTACAGTCGTGAGTGCTATTCGCTGAAATGCTGATAAGCATCCGATACATTTTGTGTTTGGTTTGCAAGATGATTTGCCGTTGTTAGTTCCGGTTACCGAAGGACTGGTGAAGACTTGATTAAAAATCTTATTTCAATGGGATTGTTTAAACGTGTTATTCGAAAAATTACAAAACATAATAATGAATTACTACAAATAGTACGTCATTATTATTTAAATCACATTTAAATATTATGTATTTAAAGTCTCTTAATTTTTACGTCGGTGTTCGGATACAAGATTCTTGGGAATTAATTTAATACAAAACATATACGACGTAAGTTGTATTCAAGTGAAATTATAACCGCAATCATTAATAGTTGACCATCAGGACTGAATCATTAGATGACTAATAAAAATATCAAGATGATGAATAACGATGTATGCGATAAAAATAACAATTGGAACGAAAATATGCAAATGACTATGAAGTGGCAATTCCAACACCTGTCCTTAGCATTCGTCTGAATGGAAGTGTTACTACGCAGGGCTATCAAACAAGGTCGACGCAGTTGGTGTTCCATACAAATAAACAATGTAGAATAAAAATAAACAGCAAAACGCGTGAGATTTTGACGAAACAACTGTCCAATTGGCGTGGGGCCTGGGGACAGAGGCAGTGGTGAGATAAGCGATTCTAGAGCGAGCCACTCGGCGCTCAGTGCCGATGACGTGGTGACATACGCAGCGCGCGGCGCGGCCTGCTGCCCCTACGATGAATGAACCGAGCAAACACTAACTAAAACATCAACTGTCAACGTCGGAACAATTCAGGCACCAACCTAATTTTAGACGACCACTATTTCACAATATTCAACCGCGTTATAAAACATTATGTTAATCAAAATCGTAAGCACCCAGCTGTGAAAGAAGTCAAGGCTTTCGAATTACAGTTGGAATATCACGGTCAGCCAACTGAGAGAATCCTATAATATAAGAGCGAAGTCTCTACTCACTTGACTATACACTTCCTTGAGCCCGCTCGTGATGAAATCCTAAATGGGAACACGTCCGCGATGAAATCTTCAGATTCTTCAAGCACAGTCACTACAACTGACACAGAATATTACTCAACACACAGGAACCGAAGTAGGTAGCGCACAAGCGTAGCACACTGAACTTATAATAAAAACCCGTAGCTCTATACACGTTCATACGAAATTGATAACACGGCCAATTTAAAACAGGTTCTTTGGTTGAAGCTCAAGATAGCACAAAAAAATTAACGCAAAATAAAAGTAGCGCTCTAGAGCGCAGAACACTTGTCTCCGTTGGCGTTGCGCACTAGTGACTGAGACGATCGCGCGAACAGCGAGTAAATCAATGTTGCGCGCGCGGGCGTGTGTGCCGGCGGTGTAGACGGCGGGCTGCGCCTGTGAGCGGCGCACACTACCCCGTCAGGCCTGCTCCCGCGGGGCGAGCATTGTCTTACAGGCCTCGGGACCTACCTCACCTCACCTACCGCTCCCGATACCTGTTCAACGATCCAGTGAATGAACCCCGCTCAAGTGACCCCTAAACTCGACCAATGATATTGAACACATCACTGAGTTTCACAAGCACCAAGGCCACTTTAGCACACATGAGTTCTCTCTTGAGTAAACCGCTTATGCCCCAGAAAAGAAACCACTCATGTTTTTGTATAAACCGCACAAAGGTCTTCATTATTCAATAAACGTAAAACGCAAACATTCACTATTTAATAATTTATACTGAAATTTCAGTAATAATGGGATATTTTAAGAGTCCAACGAAAGTCATACTATCTTTGTTTGAAGAGTGTGTCCTACAGAAGACGTAGATGCCATTATGTCATGGAATGTTAAAAAAAAAAACATTTCAGCAACACCTATTGTTAATTGTGACGTTTAACGTCACAAGAGAATTTCAAAAGCTAAGTAAGAACATAACAGGACTTCCGGTTTGTGACTTAAGATGGCCGCATGCCTTTAAGTTTAGTTATTCGTTATTTATTCATTTTGCTTGTTCAATGTGTAGTATTGATAGCCTATTGTGCAGTGAACTAACGTATGAGTGAATGGTTAATGAAGAATTCAACTTGAAGCGTACATAGCCCTTCTTGGGTCAAGGCCCGGTAGACCGCGTGGTTTTTTTGTAAATCGCTATCAATTTACAAAAAGGCACCTCACCGTACAACGTGATATAAATCCTCAATCTTGTCGCCGTGTGCGATTCGAAACGAGTCATTGGCGAAATACCACTTGCTCAGCAAGAAGGTCAAAGCCACAATAAAAAAAAAATAAAGAAAGAACATAACAAATTCTTATTTTATGATCTAGTTACAGGAGCTTGAAATGACGCAAGAGGAACCAACTAAAAAAAAGCAAACACTAACCAGTGTAGACTGGAGCGCTGCAAATCAATTGAAGCATGAAATTGGTTAAACGCTGATATTGGTAGAGAAAATAATGGTTCTGACGTCAGTGCCGGCATTGTCAACGATGCGTTAATAGGCACCATGTTTATTTGCTCTGCTTTTGTAAGATATTTAGCCGGCACTAGAATTTCTGGAAAAATCCCAAACTAGCTGCTTATTGCCATAAAATCCGCCCATAGTATTCTTTAACAAAATTCCTAAATTTCAAGAAAATTTCACATATCTAAGAATAAAATAAAAACTGCGTCCTGACAGATTAGAATTAGATCACACTGGGACGTCTGGGACTACTAACTAGCGCAATAATGGTTACAATGTAGAGCAGTGACCCTTATCTTCAAAAACACAATTCTAGTAAACCTACAAATTTCTTAGTATTTATCAATACTTTTCATTTGCACGACTACATACACTACCGTTTTGACTATAATATTACTACACTACTTATTGTACGATTTCTTTCTACATTTTAACCTTCCTCGAAACTAGAGCAAAGCAGAATTCTATCTAAACGCAAACATATCTTGGGGTAATAGCTGATGCTGGGCTTACCTCCTCGAAGCCAGGGATCGCTGTAGCGAAGCCAAGGCTGTCCGGAGCCACCGGGAACGAGCGCGCACCTGAGACCAACATGTTACAGAATGACACCGAGCTTACTAGTGCAGCCTTACTTAACAGATAAGATAACGCTTTGTGTACTGTGCAAGCCTGAAACAATATCCTCCTTTGAGTATTGATTGATAACGGGCAGACTAATTGTTTATCAATACCTGAAGAATTAACATTACTAGCACAATGTAAATACCTAATATAAACATCTTTTTAGGGTTCCGTAGTCAACTAGGAACCCTTATAGTTTCGCCATGTCCGTCTGTCCGTCCGCCCATCCGCGGTTTAGCTCCGTGATCATTAGTACTAGAAAGCTGAAATTTGGTATGAGTATGTGTATGTATAACGCCGACAGAACGGTAAAATAAAATTTAAAAAAAAATTTTTTCGGGTACCTCTCGAACACCTAAAGTGGGGGTGATTTTTTTTTCTTTTCAACACTGGTGTGTGGGGTGTCGTTGAATAGGTCTTGTAAAAATAATAGGGGTCTTCTAACATTATTTTTTGATAGTCAGCAGTTTTGTAAATATTTGCCACAAAAACAAAAAAATAGTGTCCCCCCTCCCCTCTAACTTTTCAACCACGGGTCAAAAAAAATCGGAAAATTCATGTTAATGAGGCCTTCAATGAAAACTATATTGAATAAAATCAGTCGAGCCGTTTTTGAGTTATCGCCAAATTTCATATTTTTTCTTTAAAAGGTCGTAAGTTGACTTCCAGAAGGTAATAAGTGATTACAGTTTCTAGGGCGTTTACGACCTTTTTATAGAGCTTAAAATCTTTCTTAACGTAAACCTCGGGCTTAAAACAGCAGTTTATTGTGAAGGATGAGCAACTACGGAACCCTACACTGAGCGTGACATGCTCTTAGCCGGTTTTTTTTTGGGTTCCGTAGCCAAATGGCAAAAAACGGAGCCCTTATAGATTCGTCATGTCTGTCTGTCCGTCCGTATGTCACAGCCATTTTTTTCCGAAACTATAAGAGCTATACTGTTGAAGCTTGGTAGGTAGATGTATTCTGTGAACCGCATTAAGATTTTGATGCAAAAATAAAAAAATAATAATAAATATTGGGGGCTCCCCATACTTAGAACTGAAACTCAAATTTTTTTTTTCATCAAACACATAAGTGTGGGGTATCTATGGATAGGCCTTCAAAAATGATATCGAGGTTTCTAAAATATTTTTTTTCTAAACCGAATAGTTTGCGTGACAGACGCTTCCAAAGTGGAAAAAAGTTGGTCCCCCCCCCCCCCCTCTAACTTCTAAAATAAGAAAATGAAAAATCTAAAAAAACATATGATGTACATTACTATAAAAACTACCAACGAAAATTGTTTTGAATGAGATCTAGTAAGTAGTTTTCTTAATACCTAACTTTGCACCTAATTTATATGAGGCGCTACACATACCAGGTGCAAACTTAACTTAACCAGCTAGGGATGGAAAGTGTTTGTATGGAACCCTCGGTGCGCGAGTCCGACTCGCACTTGGCCGGTTTTTTTTTTTGGTGCAGTTTTCTGTTTAGATTACTTAGAACAGAATAAACTCAAAAATTAAATAAACAATTGCTAACAGAAGGAACCGCTCCTTACTACGCAATTATAATACACTAATCATAATTTGTAATGCCTTTGGTTACAAATGTTGCAATAGGTACGTTACGTACTACCCATTATTTTCCCAAAACCATTTTCCTCAAATAGGTTTATGTACATATGGTAAAGTCTTACGCTAAGAGCTAATATTAGTACAGCAGTAAATTATTCACTAATATTTCTCCGTAGTCCACGTTACCATCGACTCTTTGCTTAGATTACCAGTTATCTACACAACAACCTACGATAACAGTTTGTACTGGATTAAGTAAATTTCCACTATAAATCAAAGACAGCAGTTTTACAAATATTTGTTTTAAGTAATCCTCTGAATGTTATTGCACCGGTGAGACATCTTTATTTGAGAATGTTTACAGTGTCATAATCAGAAACATTAAGAGGAGATTACTTAATTTTTCATTTATTATAAATTTCAATATTTACTTGAACGTTATTTTATTCTTTTTCGTTAATCGTTGTTAATTTCTTCTTCGTTAATTTAAAGTCAACAATTTCATAGTATCAATTGAAAAACTTCTAATCTAGACAAGTTCTTTTGCAATGATCTCTACAACGGTTGGTCCAGGGCAACCATCATCCAATGGTTTCCTACGTTCTTGAATAGATCTCAGTCCATCCTGTGGGGCACCTTCCCACCCTGTGTCTTCAGAAAGGTGTTCTATATTCAAGAATCCTTCCAATCACAACTGCCATTCGTTCTTCCCGCAATGTGCCGACTGGCACTTAAGTCTGGCAACTCCCTGAGCTATTCTTAGGACGCAAGCTCTCATTCCTATGAGATTGACGACTGATTTATAACTGGTTAACAAAAGTTCAAGTTCAAGACTAGTTCTGAAGGTCAGCTGCAGTCGAATTCATCAGTCATCGGATTGGACGTTAATCCCGAATTAAATACTAATGAATAATACAATTAACCTTCAGCTTATCGGCTAAACACCAAATATAGAATCGCGTGCGCTGAACTAACTACGCCCTTATCAGTGACGCCAGCGAATACATAAAACGAAGTTGTAAGTACATGATTGCCATGTTTTTTTAACTTCCATTTGTAATTTGTTGATTTATTTTTCAACTAGTGGATCGCCTCCCGATTTGCTAGATTAAAATATGTATACACGTGAATTACATAGATACCTATACCTACATAACGTATGCGGAATGAAATCTGGACAAACTCTTTAGGCGTAACTAAAACATTAAACGTTCGAAATTTGAAATTTTGTGAATGTCATTTGTTTTCGAGTACATTTTTCAGTAATTTGCATAATTTTGATGGTTGTGTGTTTTTTATTGAATTTATTATGGCAAATCGAAAAGAAAGACGTCTAGAGAATGTGTGTAAATTTTGCGACATTCACCCGAACTGGCCTAAGTCGAGGGTCATAAAACATTTCACACAAATGGGGGAAAGCAGAAGTACTATTTATAATATTTTGTCATCTTACTCCTTACAAAAAACAACTACTAGAAAATCTGTCTCGGGGAAGGTTAGCAGTTTAAGTAGTTCTTCGCAGAGGAGTCAATTAAAGAAAATGACGGCCGATCGTGTGGCAAAATCATACAGAGAACTTGGAAATAAATTCAGCTGCGACGGGAAAACCTTGAAAAAGCATCTCAATAACATGGGTATTGTTAAACGATCAAGAAAAGTTAAACCGTCCGTCACCGAAAAGCAAAAACTATCTACAAAAAAAAAACTTAAAACTTTGGTTAAAAATATATTTTACGCAAAAACGACATAGAGTGCGTTATGGATGATGAATCCTATTTCACCCTAGATGGCAATGAATGGCAGGGTAACTTTTATTTTGAAAAGGCTAATGACCGGACCGAAGAATCTGTTAAATATGTAGAACACAACAAGTTTCCAAAAAAAGTTCTACTATGGGTAGCAATAAGCCCTCGTGCTATGTCGAAGCCGGTGTTTTTTAAGTCTGGTTTGGCGGTTACTGCTGACAACTACATCGAGCGATGTTTGCCAGTTGTGAGTCATTTTATACGGTCAAATCATAGAGGAGCTAATGTAGTGTTTTGGCCAGATCTAGCATCTAGTCATTATTCAGAAAAACTACGAAGGAAATGGATGAGCCAGAAATCCCGTACGTACCGAAAGAATCAAACCCGCCTAACGTACCCCATCTACGGCCAATTTCTGATTTTAGGGGCCAATCTGAAAAGACGTGTGTACGCAAATAATTTTCGACCCAAAACTATAGAAAGTTAAAAAAGAAAAATTAAATCGGAGTTGAATTAAATGCCAACATCCTCGTATACGGCGGCCATGAAGAAAGTGCCAGAAAACTGTCGAAAAGTAGCCCGGATGGGACCAAATTTCTTTTCACATTAAATTTTATTTATTTTGTGTTAATATGAGTACAAATAAAAACATATTTGGTTAAACTAATTTAATTAAATAGCGTATTGAACTTTGTCCAAATTTCATTCCGCATACGTTAGAAGATTTTCAGGAAAAGCATTGATTAATATAAAATCCCGCAAAGTAACGCCAGATTTTGTCAATCACGTGGAAAGTCAAGGTCCTCGTAGCAAACATCGCAATATAACCGATCTAGTAATTTTCGTGTTTTTCACACGAACTTAGATAAGCCCTGTCCCTGGTTAGGTTATAATATCAAACTGGCAATCTTAAACTAAGTCGGGTTAATAAGTGAGGTAGACGATACAGGAAAATAGAATCATCAGAACTCCATAAAAAAACAGCAGAATACAAATCATTTGATTTATACAATTGTTAAGAGGTACAACAACAATACATTAAATGCGTAACTTGTACACCTAAATGCAAATGATTGAGGCCGGTGACAAAGCCGAGCGCTGGGCGAGATTCTCGAGCTGGCGTGCTGCCAGAGATCCCCCGAATCGCTAATTAAAGTGTCCACTGTCCACGTGAACCCTTTGTCGGAGCCGGTGACCTCGACTATCACGATAATTCGTAATTATTCTAAGAAGCTATAATGACTTCAACGAAAAGAAAAAAATTGCCCGAGGGCAAATGCACTAGTTCATAAATCACAATAGTACCCTTGATTTTTCTAAGATTCCAGATCAGACCCTGACTTTTCAGCTCATACCAAAAAAACGAAGAACAGAAAACCTCCTCTTTTTTTTTTATCGGTCCCAAAGCTCCAATTGTGTCCATTTTCGAAGACTTCCCAGAGTATATTTAGCAAATAATGAGGTTATTAACCGGCGATTTATAAATTGTTTTCAGAAATGCCTGACTGTTGATTTGTATGTTTTTACAGGGCTTGCAAGCGTGGTCGTAATTTTAATCGGAGGGCATTTATTCAGACACCGCCATCAATGATGACGACGAGCTTCGGTTTTTTTTTAGTGAGCCGTCATCCGTTTTGGCCATTGTTCATGAACGATTAGGTTCCCAGCATTAAGAATATACATATAATTAACTCGCGTCTGTAATCTTTGTGATCATATAATTCATATAAAAAAAATCTCGGGTTTGGGTTATCTGGCAAGACAGGTTAGCAAACGTAGACCCACGTTGCCATCTTTTTTTTTGGGTATTTCGTATCAAAATACTTATTCTTTTTGACTTCAACTGCTAGGTGATGAGGTAAAGTTTCGATGAGCCGCAGGAGATATGGGCACCAGGGAGCTAACTAATATCATCTAACGACACTAGTTGGTAAACAGAGGCATTGTTTAATGTACCACTTATATACCCGAGAGCCCCGAATATTTCAGCGAGCGCTTAGCGCGTGAGGCGGAATACATTTACGGTCTTTGTGAAGATTTTAACGGACGTGCTAGTAAAGAATTACACACAAAGTACTATTTAAGTAACATTACCAAGCAAAGCAACAGCATTGCTCAATGGAGACCAATTCGGGTAGGCATCGATTAAACATATAAATGCATCGTATATCCAATAATGTTATCAAAAAAATATAATGTTGTGAGCCTTAATAAGGTTCTTTGTATCCCAATGATGGTATTAGCTTTAGAAGTTTAAATCGTCGAGGTATTCAATAAATTTATTTCGTCAGGTATAGATAAGTTATGAAATTACATTGAATAAAACTAAATTGCCTAAATTAACTAAACTTTAAGCTAAGCCGTAACCCGTGGATAGGGTTCCCATAGACAGGATAAACGTAAGATGGAACAACTTTTACCCTTTTTACAACGTTCAACGTTCGCAGGTGGTAGAAGCAGACATTTCATTCGGTGCATAAATTGCGCTATCGTAGGAGGCAGCTAACTTTATCAAGGGTTAAATTGCTGGAATTTAGGGGGCTGGAAACTCCGCCCACGCGGGGTTCCCAACCCCCACGTCGTCCACGTCCCCTTACACCCACACTTTCATTCTTAATTCCTGTCACGTCCCAGAGCTTTGTTGGCCTTGTTATCAACAAATTAGCTCACAGACACCGACTTCATCAAATCCGACGTAAATTGATGTAAGGTAAACTTAATTCCCGCGCTCAATTCATCAATTTCACCGCTCCAAATCAATTATTGATTGACTCGGCACGGAATGTTATTTTGGTCAGTTTATCGAACTCTTGATTCGGTATTTCGGTCAAATTTATTTTAAAACACTACATGTACCTATATCCCATTTAAAAATATAAGTTGGTAAATGTTTACCGTAAATTTTGTTTTAAGTCGTTTCAGAAGTGCAGTTTTATTTGCGATACAACTGTACATTCCGATTGTATGTTGTCGCTCAAGACTTACATAAGTACATATATGTACATGCAGGCTACGGCAAATCAAATTGCATTGTAAAAGTGAGTGCTCAATTGTTCACTCACCAAGTCCTCGCGATTCCAAAAAGGTTTATTTTAATCGATTCTAGTCCCAAACTAAGCAATGCTTTTGTACTGTGGGTACTCGACGACGATGTACATAAAGTAACATCCATGACTCAGGAACATTTTCGAGTTCATCACACAAATATTTGCCCTTCCCGGATATCGAAGCCAGGATCGTTGGCTCAGCTCACTATACAATTTTGTTATTTCCCTGTAAATAAAAATACATGGTATCGCTCCTGCTTACCTAAAAAATTTACATATCTCTTCAGAAAAGATCCGTAGAGGATAGGAGGTATAACATCGATCACGGCATGCAACCCACCCCACATACTTAATGTAAAAATACGTGATCGTGGCATCGGTCACACTCAAGGTCTCACTCCCGGAGTGCCGCATTGCGTTTCCCTGGCTCCCGATAAATCAGCTCCAAGGTCACGAGATACCCGCGGGCCGCGGCTGTGCCCTTCAAGTAACTAAAGCAAATTGACGGCTCCGCGCTACATACTAAGTGTGAAGCTTCCAAGGATTCCTCTCTTGGATGCCGACCAAATTCGGTAATCTGAAAATTATCCGATAAATTTCGCCGGCGATGTTGTTTTTCCTCAATGGAGCGTTAAATGAACCCGTCACGAGGTGAAGAAACTTAATTAAAACTGAAAATCTTATCGTCGCCTGTATGCTAAAACACTCATTACTTATATGTCGATTCATTCATGGCAAATTCTGCAAATCCCATGCAAAATATTACCGGAAATTCCAATTTAAAACGTAATAAACATTAAATTGTTACAAAGAATTTCAAATAGGCAGTTATGACTTATGATATGAGCCAATAAATTCGTATTTATGAATAAAGTTTCGAATGCCAAGGCTCGAGTGAGTTATCTATGCGGGCAAGCCTTGGCCGTGTACTGGGGTGCGTAGGGGGCGAGCTAGCGTCACGCAGACGATGACGTCACTCCACCCTGGTGTCCTGCGTCATCGGCCTTCTGTGATGCTACCGGGCAAAGCCAGCGTAACCTGATCTGTGGGTCGTGGATACGAAAATCCCCGATCATGAAACGCTAGACTGTGGGGTTTGGGTAAAACGGCGCCTCTGTGACCTTGCCGACACAAGATTGTTTTCGTCAATAACGAATGTTTATGGACCACTTACGCTACAGTTCTGAAAGTTTTTCAAAACTGTAACACTTGTAATATAATTATATGTAAATGGAGATGGGACGTCTAGACCAGGCAATATCAGAGGATGTATTAACATTACATTTATGGATATTTACATGATATTGATATTACTAGTTACTACGGAATAAATTGTCAAATAATAAAAGCACGCGACTAAACTAGGTATGTCGTTGACTAATCGGTGCATGTCTGGACACAATGTATACAATGTAACAGCAATGTGCAGCCCTTATTTCAAGTCACTCAATATTTTGACATTGCCCTGTTTGTATATTTTAGAAATAGCAAAATTCGTTAAGTGTAATCCTAGTTTATTTAATAAAATTAATAACACACGCAAGCTACCTACTCGGTCGCAATATCAAATCATGTTACGCAGTAAAGACTTTAAGACTGCATTAGTGCGAAAAAGCATTTTGGGGATGGCACCCCAAGTATACAATAAAATTCCACCTAGTATCAGGGACTTGAATTTAGATAAGTTTAAAAAACAACTAACATCATTATTGATCGAAAAGTGTTACTATAATACACAAGAGTTTCTTAATGACATTGATTTGTAATTGTTTTATATAATTTAGTTAATATTGTTTTAAATTCTAGTATTATCATATTTTTTATTTTCTACCTGCTGACATTGTATTAGTTTTAATTTATTTCCTTGGTTTGAACTTATATTAGGGTCGAATACTTAACCCACAAATTTGTACGCCTAGTGGCAAGATATAGAGAACTTCTGTCTAATGTAACAACTACTTTGTACCTATGTTTGACAAATAAATATATTCTATTCTATTCTATTCAGAATAACTTGGGTTATAAATATTATAACTATATGTATGTAATGAAATATTAGCAATGATTTTATTTAAACAGTTGCTCTGAAATCTGGATAAAAACCCTTACCTAAGCAAAGCATTTCCCGCGAGAGCACTCATTCTTCACTTCACTACCTATATAGATAAGTACATAGGTGCGGCTGTAAATCACAGGCGACGAGTTTTACACAAAATAAATTAATGTACATGGTCTGTCATTGGAAAATTTACATCACTTGAAATAACTTGTTAAGTAATTGGTGATCTAAAAAATATGTTGCAGTGTAGTCACGCGCATGCAATTTGGAAGATAACCTTTCCAATCAATTTTGTCATGTGAGATACTGGATGGAACTAGATATTTATCTGAAGAATTTGTATTTATAGTTTGTGGTTAAACATCTATAGATACCGAGATTAATGGTCAAGGCGTCTGCGAAACGTTTCAGTGACCGCTTTGGCGCGACTGAGCAATAATTTATCACTGAGATAAAATTCAGCTTAAGATTCAGCTTGGGAAACTGTATATGGCTCTGTAGAGCGGTAATAAATCCAGCTGTCTGACGATTACCTCGTCTGGGCTTTCGTACTATGTAGGTACTAAAGATGTGAACCGCAAATCAAAACGCAAATCCTTGTTTGGATCAGCATTTAGTTGGTAACTTTCAGTTTTAACCAGTTTTTCAACGGCGTTTAGAAAATAACGAGTTTCACCAGTTGAGCTTGTTTTTTATGTTGCTGCATCCGATTTCTGTACAACTATTTTAAAAATTGATCTTTTGTTTGAACTTTGAACGCTATTTTGGTATTGCATCGATTTCAGACAAGCAGCAACATCAGTTCTACGTAATTTTAGCCACATAATTTGGAATACTACGAGTAAAATTTCACTCAGATTTATTTATTTAAATTTGGATAGTGAATATGAATTACTAAACTAACGTTAGTTACCGTAACTCACGAAGCCGACCTGACCTCTCTTCCGCTTCTTAACTTCCTCAATGCCTACGAAATAAGTCAACAGTTTTCCTTGATACACGTGACTGTCATCGCTCTACTCGGTCACTTTGTTCCAGGTGGCTGCACTTGACAAGACATCCTTTACAACAATATAAGTGTCTCATTCACCGATTCCTTGTCCAAGCTATTTTTGTGAAAATAGCGCGTTAGCCAGGCTATTTTAAAACACACTACGCGTGTAAACATTATTTCTCCGCAGAAATGCAAATTCTCTGAAGGTCTTCATAACTAAAACATGGAGCACTTAGCGGGACGTCACATTACGATAATCAATTCAGACGAATTGATCTCACGTCGGTTATAAGCATAATTTACAGAAACTTTAGCTCAGAGTCTGGTTTCAATAATATTATGATTTCAGGAGCAACGTTAAACTTAGCGTGTTGGGTTTCCAAGACTGTTTCGCGACTGAAACCATTACATAACATATTGAATATTCTCACAATAGTAAATTTGAGGAGTTGTAAAATCGCACGACGTATAAGTACAAAACTTTACTTTCATCTTGATGGTAATAATGAATTACCTTCAGTGTTTTCAGATGTTTTACTTACTAAAGGAACACGAAATGTAAATTTGCCTATAAATCATTAATGCTATCAGAGAACTAATAAATGTAGCGATGTTCTTTCAGCTTTTACAAATTTTAAACTAAATCATTCTGGTCGATTAATTACGGATATTTACATCGCAATAAACAAGCTTTTATCATATAATGGCGGTGCAGGGAGCAGTGATGGATTGTGAGCGATGGCCAACATCCAGTGTCGCATAAGAGTTGTAGACGCACCAATTGTATTCGTTGCCGCAGCATGCCATCGAACTTTGACTTTCTTTTGGCATGTGCCGATGTGCCGAACGATAGATACTTGGAGTGCGTCCAACGAAATGTAATAAATAGGTGTATCGGGCGCCAGGTCGCCGTTATAAAACTTATAAAAGCGTTAGCGTTATGAACTTATGACGGAAATAGTGCACTTTTGCGATAAACCGACTCGAATGATGTCGCATTTATAGCTATCTAGGGGAACCTGAGGAGACTAGATCCCTCTAGATCCGTTGGGAGACTTGTTAAAGTTAATTTAAAATTCAACCAAACGCGATACTTTTTCTTACGCTAGCAACACTCATTCATTTATGCCTAACTTCACGTTTTTTCGTGGCACGTTGTGACTCACGTCAGTATTTTGCACATGGTGGCCGTTGAAATATTTGTGTCGCGTCGAACTTCATTTTCGGTAAGTTTTAACTTGATTTATTTAATGAAAAGTGAAATAAATGCTATTGTTTTAGTGTGTTTGTTGTTTTAGTCGTTTATTCAAGTGTAGATTGTCATTGAATACGTTCAAATACGTGATAAATAGTTTTGAGTAGCGCATGTTTTATAGTATAGTATAGTATAGTCCTCCTTGTCGTATCCGACAACGGCGACTCTTACACTCTCCGTTCATGTGCGCGGATGTGACTTGAAAAGCCAAACTTGGTCTTGAATGTCCGGTCACACTGTGCGCAATAAAGTTGCCCTTTGTGTGTCAAAAGTGTAAGCGTAGGCAGGTTTGGGTCGACTCTTCCGTTTTATAACAACACTATGTATGGGGAGACTTGAGAACTTTTGATTTGGGGGTGACATGATGACGGAATTATGTGTCCCCGTGAGGGATCAAGTCTTATCTATGCTAGGATTAATAGAGCTGTCGATGATATATTATTTTTCGCCCGACTACGACAAAGTTAAAAAGGCTCCCAATTAGGGGTAAACAAATCTCCCTTACATGGGGGATACATGGTAAAAGTCTACAATATTGTATTTCATTTAATATTGAGTTAAATTGTAGCATAATCTTGTTTTCATTCAAACTATCAATGAATAGATAAATTTTGAATATTTTGGCTTGAAAAGATCACCAATACTGTAAAAAATAAAAAAAATAGAGTCCAAAATCAAAATGGGGATCAACTATCCCCAGGTTCCCCTACTATGCGTATCGAGCGTGACGCATGTTACTAATACATTTACTGGTATCAATTTATATGTCTCGGCTCAGCATAGCTGACATTTAAAAGTTACCCATATTACGGCTTTGGTGCCAGCAGTTGGTAACTGCAATTCTTATGACCTATTATCGCATTGAAATGCATTCTTAGCATTGATTAAGAAGAACTGCAGATACAAAGGTTAGCAGAATGACATTATGCAATAAGGTTTTAAGTGCAAATACAGCACAATGGAATGTTTGCAGAACAGTGGCCGTGCACGTGGACTAGACTAATTAGCCGTATGTTCAAACAAACCCACACCGCTGGTACAATGAATCTTCATAATAGATTCTAGAGGCCAGAGATTTTACATAGGTCAAACTAACTAAAAATACAATTGAGGTAGGTATAAACTAAAACAATGTGTGTCTGTAAATTATTAGCCAGTCAGCGTCTCTATCATTATTACAACCTAAAACGTTTTCATAAAAGTTGTCCCGGGTCATCTCTGCAATGCACTCCAGAGTCTGATCATAATTAAAGAAGTTGAATCTTCCGTTGCGGTAATAATCAGTAAAAACCGGCCAAGAGCATGTCGGGCCACGCTCACTGTAGGGTTCCGTTGTTGCCCATCCTTCACAATAGACAGCGGTTTAAAACAGCGGTTGGAGATCCCGATTATTTTTAAATACCTTTTCAACGATACCCCACACACGCGGACGGACGGACAGACGGACATGGCGAAACTATAAGGGTTCCTATTTGACTACGGAACCCTAAAAAGGAATGACCCCTAAAACCGCTCGTCACTCAACCAATGTGTTCCCTTCTAGTAATTTAGATAGAGCGTTCTAGTTCACCCTGTTCTAATTCAGTTCCCTTCCCTAGGGCAAGTTATCTATGTCGGCGGCCGATCGTAAAATCCGCCAGATCACGAAATTCCTAGGCATATCGTGAAACGCCGCCATTTCATGATTTGACTAAAAGTTGACCAGGCAAATCATGAAATGCCTGGGCAGATCGATTAGAGCAACGCATTCGTCGATAGTCCTAGCTCTATACCGGGCATATCGTGAAAATCCGGCAGATCACGAAAAGGTTAGGTTAGTTTTTTTTTTATATCCCTAAAAAACGCTCCATAATGTGCGGTTTTAGCCAAATCACGAAATGGCGGCGTTTCACGATATGCCTAAGAATTTCGTGATAGCCAGATCATGAAATGGCGGCCTTTCATGATATGCCTAGGAATTTCATGATCTGCCTAAACGTCACGAGGCAAATCGTTAAACGTTATGTTTTGAACGATATGGCGGATGTCGTTTAGCCAAATCACGAAATGGCGGCGTTTCACGATATGCCTAGGAATTTCGTGATCTGCCGGATTTTACGATCGGCCGCCGACATCTATACCGCGTAATCTCCTGCTTACTCAGTTAATGTGTCACCTAGTTCTAGTAAAATTGGTACTATAGTCTGGCCAATGAAATATTACTCATTTTTGGCGGTAAATTTAAAAAATCTGCGGTTGGTCACACGTTGTGTAGCAGGAATTATAGTTTTGATACTAGAACATATTTTTGATTTTCTATGTACACCTTACGTGTAGTTACCTAAAGAAATAAGATAAATATATATTGACTTGCACTCATAGTCTGCTCACATAAGTTCCACCACTACTTATTTATCTATATATATATTACGCGAGGCCGATTTTTGTACATCCCATCAGATCCACAGTTATGGTCCGATTTTGATAAATGATATGTCATTAGATTCGTCTCATGCTGGAGAGGTGCATAAAACTCTTGGAATTTTAATTTTTTCCTGAAAAGGTACTGAAAAATGGATTTGAAAAAACTACTGTGCGCTAACCACGTGACTTTGACCACGTGACCTGTGATCCCTATTTTGACATAAGATGACCAAATAATAATAAGCATGATTTGCTCACAAACCTGTAGTAAGTTGTTCAGCATGATGAAATATTATTTTTGAGTCGGCAACATAATATCCGCAACACTTAAAACATGTACAAATATGCAAAAATAATTTTACAGTTTGTTGACAATGAATGACAGTAGCCATATTCTGACAACTTTTAATGTCTTTTTTATTGGGGGCTATTATGTCAATGCTCTAAATTGCCAGGTTGTTTTTTTTTTTTAAATGTTGATATGGAAACTTATTTCGCATACCTGTTAAAAATGTGGAGAAAAAAGCCGGTCAAGTGTGAGTTGGACTGGTGCTCGAAAGACTAGAAAAACTGACCGTCATTCAAGAATAGATTATTTCTATAGGCGAGTTTTACTAAATCTAAATCAAAGCAGAAAAAAAATAGTAAAACTAATTTAAACGTCATTCAAATATGTAAATTTATGGTAGATTATTATAAATATGAATATATAAGTCCATCAAAAAAATAATTCCAAGGAAAATGGCATGAGTTATGGTAAATTAAATGGTATTTTACAAGAAGAAACTTAGTCCTTCCGCTTGCATGTCGACGGGATGGGAAATGTGGCCGAGTTGAGAATATGGACGACTTGACAATGTAGATAAGTTGGGAATGTATCTTCATTGGTAATATGGATGAGTTGGTAAAATGGACGAGTTGGAAATGTGGACGAGTTGGGAATATGGACGAGTTGGGAATATGGACGAGTTGGGAATGTGGATGAGTGGGCAAAGTAAACAAGTTGGGAATACGGACGAGTGGGCAATGTGGACGAGTTGGAAATGTGGATGAGTTGGCAAAATAAACAAGTTGGGAACACGGACGAGTGGGCAATGTGGACGAGTTGAGAATATGGACGAGTTGGCAATGAAGACGACTTGGTAATACGGACGAGTTGTAGATATGGAAGATTTCGCAATAAAGACGAGCTGATAAAAAGGACAAGTTGGTATTGTAGTAGTTGGGTGTATCGTCGAGTTGGGAATATGGACGAGTTGGAAATGGGGATGAATTGGCAATGTGGATGAGTTGGTAAAATTGACAAGTTGGGAAAATGGACAAGTGGGCACTATGGACGAGTTCGCATTATGGACGAGTTGGCAGTGAAGACGAGTTGGTAATACGGATAAGTTGGCAATGAAGACGACTTGGTAATACGGACGAGTTGGTGATATGGAAGATTTGGCAATAAAGACGAGCTGATAATAAGGACAAGTTGGTATTGTAGACAAGTTGGGTGTATCGTCGAGTTGGGAATATGGACGAGTTGGAAATGTGGATGAGTTGGTAATATGAATGAGTTGGTAAAATTGACAAGTTGAGAACATGGACAAGGGGGCAATGTGGACGAGTTCGTATTATGGACGAGTTGGCAATGAAGACGAGTTGGTAATACGGACAAGTTGGTATTATGGACGAGTTGTGAATATGGACGAGTTGGGAATGTGGATGAGTTGGCATGAACAAGTTGGGAACACGGACGAGTGGGCAATGAAGACGACTTGGTAATACGGACGAGTTGTCAACGTGGACAAGTTAAGAATATGGACGAGTTGGAAATGTGGATGAGTTGGCAAAATGAACAAGTTGGGAATATGGACGAGTTGGCAATAAAGACGAGCTGATAATAAGGACGAGTTTGTATTGTAGACGAGTTGGGTGTATCATCGAGTTGGGAATATGGACGAGTTAGAAATGTGGATGAGTTGGCAATGTGGACGACTTGGAATTGTGGACGAGGTGGGAATATGGACGAGTTGGAAATGTGGACGAGTTGTATTTGTGGACGAGTTGGCATTGTGGACGAGCAAGTAATATGGACGCGTTGGCATTGTGGATGAGTTGGGAATATAAACGAGTTGGCAATGAAGACGAGTTGCTAATACGGACGAGTTAATAATATGGACGAGATTGGCAATAAAGATGAGTTAATAATAAGGACGAGTTGGTATTGTAGACGAGTTGGGTGTATGGACGAGTTGGAAATGTGGACGAGTTAGCAATATGGATGAGTTGGCATTGTGGACGAGTTGGGAATATAGATGAGTTGGCAATAAAGACGAGTTGGTAATATGAACGAGTTGGCAATGTAGATGAGTCGGGTGTATGGGCGAGTGGGCAATATGAACGATTTGGCATTGTGTACGAGTTGAGAATGTGGACGAGTTGTATTTGTGGACGAGTTGGCATTGTGGACGAGTAAGCAATATGGACGCGTTGGAATTGTGGACGAGTTGGTAATATGGACGAGGTGGCATTATGGACGAATTGGGAATATGGACGAGTTGCCAATGGAGACGAATTGGTAATATAGACGAGTTTGCAATGCAGATGAGTTGGGTGTATGAACGAGTTGGCAATGTAGACGTGTTGGGTGTATGGACAAGTTGGCATTGTGACCCAGATGGGAATATAGACGAGCTGACATTGTGGACGAGTTGGCAATGTGGAATAATTAACATGTTACGCTAACATGCGAAACTTGATGGAGAAATAACCTACATATGATGCAAATTTCAAAAAATCGACGCGCTCAAGAATAAATCATATTTGAATTAATGACGTCTGGCTGATCATTCTTATTCTCATTCAAAATAAAAATTGACAAATTCTGCGGTCAACAAAACAAATTGATTTTATAAGGTTTCCGTTTTTACCGAATATGGTAAGGAACCCTAAAATTAGGTTTATATTATAGGCTTGAGAGTCTTTAGCATCTCCCTCACTCTTCTGTCAGACACAATTTCAATGAGAGGAAAGACACGAAAGTTTGAATTATTCTTTTTTCAAACATGTTTAGCTGTTTTATATATTGTTTTTTCTTATTACACATATTTGACACATTCTTTTTTTTATGGTGGAGTATTGTTGGTCAGTAATTTATTTAGATTAGTAAGTAGGGTTTGATTAAGTATAACTAGCGTAAGAATTTCAAACACAATGTGTAATTGTTATTGAATAAATGATTGATGATGATGACATGGCAGCACCCATATTAAGAAAACTTGCACGATCTAATGAATTTCATAAAAAAAAACAAGCATTGATAATAGTGGTTTTTCGTGTATCTATAAACGTTTTTTACTCTCTATTTCATACAATTGAGTTTTTGTAACATTTTTTATTATTAATATTGTGAAATATTTACGATTATAAATGAATACATAAACAGTTACGCACTCCATGATTTCCTGTTTCCTCAAATCTGTCGTTTCGATTCATGTGCTATTTCTGGAAATTGATAGAAATCGATCAAATCGATAAATTTATGTCCTGAAGAAAGAACAACAAATTAAAATTCTACCAATCTTATGTTCGGTCCTATGAAAATATGTCAATTATATTTTTAAGATATGGGACTATTGTCATGAATATATTTTTCCATAAATCGAATAATATGCATTTTATTTGTGAAACAGATCAGCAGATCACATGTCATGCACAAGTTATTTTTACAAAAGAGTTGAATAAATTGTCACGATGAAGCTGGCAGTTGGCTATCAGGCCTGCCTCTAGCCTGGCATGTTTTAACGTTTTTAAAACATAATTTTAATGTGTTTTTTTACAGTATTAATTTATTCTTCATTCCCCAAAAACTTCTTATCGATAAAGTAGTTATTTTCTGTAACACTACCGGATTTCCATATTCTAGCGGCGGTTCGACGCCGCAACGGGTCTCTAGTTTATTATAATAATTAGCACTAACAGTTAAACCTTACATGCTAATCGTAGTACGATACAAAACATATTACATTAATTATGATTATTGTAAAATATTACATTATTATTCATTATATAACTCATTAGATAAATAGTCTATTACACAAATGCAAGTTTAAATAATAGTACTAGCCGTTACTATAGTTTCCAGGTAGCGAATCGATGCTGTCAAAAATGCCGACTCTGATCTAAAGAATATGTCCAGGTCCCTATCGCTGTCTAAAATACTATTCAATAGGGTAAGCGCTTGGTGCAGAGGGGGAGACGTGAGCGCGCCCGTCCTAGCCGCTGGTATGGCAAACAACCCCCTACGCCTAGGGCGAAAAAGTTCAGTGGAGACACTGGGGATCCGTATGAGTATTTGAGCCAGTAGCTGGGGATTGGTTGACTGCCCACGTATTAAGGCGTGAAAGTATTTTATCAAATGGATATAGGTATCTCCTGGTCCTGGTTTCTAGGGATGTGTAGTTCACTATGTACGGATAAAGTCAACGACATACACATATGTTTACACTTTCTAACTATATACAAGGCGAAAAATGAAATGTAGTGTAAATAAGACCTAGCTCGATAATACGTACCATATTAATCCATCACTGAAAAAATTACATTAGTACTATGCCAAATTTCAACTCTATCGGAATGTTAGAACTAGTACATAAAGTATCAAAATTATTTATAGATTACCCACCTACTAAATTGTTTAAATCATAGACAATTGGTAATACCACAAGGAAATATCTGTCAACATTATTTGGCTAGCCAGACTCTACTTAACTACGAAATAGCTATGTAACTATAAAGTTGTCTGGGTTGCAGATCGCTGTTGAACATGTGACTCTACCTAATATTTACCGATGTCATGTTATGATTTTTCTTTGTCTTGTATCATTATCATTACTTGTTGTAGCCGAGAAACAAAGCCCTTGTGCTACGTTATCAACATACCGTGTATGGCTTTAAGTTATTTCATCCACGTTTCGGGGTTCCAATAGCATTCTGCGGCAAATTATCGACGCCGTTACTTTGGAGTCGTGCCAAGTAGAGCGGTCTCGTAGACTGCCTGTACCCCGAGCCCTACAAACAACCCAATGAGATGAACAAGAAATAGCGGCCTTATGCGCTCGTCCTACTGAACGTGTGGAAAACGTACATAACATATCTGTAACGTAGGTAGCTACACGTGTTATTAAAACAAAACCTAGTTCTTTTCCCCTCTCTCAAACAATTTTCTTATTCTCTTGAATAGAGATTCCTTTTGCCATTACTTAAGTACCTGCACGTATTATCTGCTAAATCTTCTGTACTTCGGGAAATCTGTCCGTCTTAGCCACTATCTACATGATTATGGTCCAATTTCAGATACAGCGTTGCGATACAGTGCAATTTTATAGCTTTTTTTGGGCTGTACATGTAAAAGCATAATTTTACTGTTGGCATAATTTATAACTATTAAATTTTGCTTTCAGTTTAGTAATTTGAAACTTATTTTAATGTCTTGAAATTTTTATGTCACCCTAGGCGTAAGTGGTGAGAAAATCTCTGTTCCTGACAAAGCAAGACGTAAAACTTTAGACAAACCACGGGCAGTAACTAGTAAAGCCCCAAATCGCATGTTTATGGCCCTTACCTTCGTTTCGTGCCACATGGACCTGCGATCTGTGACATTTACTAATTCACCACCACATAGGTATGCGATGAATAATGTTATTCATAATACCCATGTGTAGTTTCCATTCCCTGGAAGTTATTAGTTATAAAATGCAACTTATGCCAATAGTCGGCAGATCTTTTCTCGTGAACAATATACATACATGCTGATTAATAGGTACTACTGTATGCAGCTCTCAGTGACGTGGCGTCCATAGATTCCGACTGGTCCGTCCACTTCAAAGAATCGAGCACCATTCTCTATTACAAAGAAGAAAAAGTAAACAAAATCTACCCCGCCTATAGCTCTTTCCCTAAAAAACGTCTCAATGACTAGTCCTACGAATGGATTCCAATGGCTTCACTAGATCGTCACTCATAGTGTACCTTGCAGGGGATGAAGACCTTTAATCGTATATATATACGTGTCGTTGCTACACGTGTCGTTATGTTTGAAAACAATGTCGGAAGTTTTCGATATGGTAACGGAGATTACTTTTAGTGTAGCTGGCAATTAACTAGTTACCCACAGGAGACAAACTATTGAACGTTTCGAATTTTTAATTTGTTACGCACTGTATATTTATTATGTGTAAGTATGTAACTTTTTTATAATAGCAACAATTCAGATAACAATCGCCTCGGTAGAGATTCGCGGTTTTCTAATGAACAACTTGGTGTAAACTTGAATAAGTGAAAACCATGTCCATTCGAATCAAATAATGACGGACAAAAATGTTCATTGGTTGAATGGTTACTTACAACTTTCTCTAACGCTTTCAGCGTATTTAATATTCCCTACGATATTCATAAAAACTGCGTAGAACATGACAACGCATAGCAAAGTCAATAATTGCCTAGACAAAAGCAGACAAAGAAACGCTATGGGGCATAAACTAGTAGCAAATATTAAATAGGCTAATATTAATTTAACCCACTCACGCAACACTCAAATACTTAGGTATTAGGTCCTATGCAGGACAAGGTTGATCCACGGACACTGGACAGTTACTACCATGGGGAATTGACGATAGGATACTAATTAAATTGAAATGCATTACAAGTGAAGAGCTGAGGGGCAAAACTGGCTAAGTCCATTTTTCGTGTACGGCTAGAAAATTACCCAGTTCATCATATAACTATTCAAAACTAGCTGGATCCCGTTTTTTTATATGTTTACCTACGCCGTGCAGTTATAATATAAGATGATTCTGGTTTCACAACTTCAATTGTCCGTCTTGTAAAAGTTTTGAAATGGGACTTAGCTAGTTCTCCCCCTTATTCCTTCGAGTATCTAACAAATAAGTACTCAATTTCCTTCGTACTTAGCTCCGCGCCGCACGTGTAAGTTTAATAAAATTGTTCATAAGAGATCCTGTTTAAATATATGTTATATACAAGTGCACAAGCACACTGCATCTGAATTGAAATGTATGTCGTTGAGGAAATAGATCTTTCATATAATAATGTATACCTCGTCTCCTATTTTTTTTAATAATATAAATGAATAAAAAAAATTACCTCGTTAAAAATAATTAAAAACAAGTAAGATAATTCAGTTATCGTGCTAATTAACAATAACATCAGTCACAAATCACGCTACACAACAGGACATCACGGTTTATCAGTTAAGTAAGCTTTATCGATTGCGTCAAACCGTGCCGTGTTTATCTACACCATCGACCTTCCTTCATAGTGATTTTCGTTGTACTGTTTCTAGTTTCCACGAATAACCGTGCCGACCAAATGGAACAAAAGTTGAATGAAACACCTACTGGTGACATCATTGTTATCAACGGAAAAATATTATAAACGCTTATTCAACACATTTTTTTCCTTGTATCTATCTGCGAAGGTAATAAAATTATAACCCTATTTATTTCTTAAAACATTTTGCTTTAAATAGTGTCTAATATGGTAGCTGTATGTGTGTATCGAGCTACCATCACAGCATTCAAAGATATTAAAAATCGGCATTGGCAGTTTTCTCTGTCGCACACGACCTGGTAATTTCTAGTTAGGTATATCATAAAAACTAATTGATAGATCAATACACGTGCAACCATTGAGTGATACCAGGATAACTAGTTTGATAACTGCTACACTAGAATAGATTATGTGCCCATAAATTACTGTAACTAAATAAGTAAGTAAGTACATAGACATACTTAACTAAACTCGCTATCCTGTCTTTTAGGAATTCGATATTGGTATTTTGTAAGAGTGTATATTCAGAATTCAGAGCAATGGGCTACCTTAAATAATTATGTATAATCGATTGAGAAGAACATTTCCACTGTATCTTTATGTGAGTCAACCGCAATAAAATTGCACGACATTTAGAACAAGGCGGTAAGAACTGACACGCTTTAACAGTTCTAGGAATAGAGTTGTACCGAATATATTATTGAGTAGGTACTGTCCAACAAAAAATAATGCTTAATGCTTAGTACCTCTCATAATGAGTAACGTATCCTCATTATATTTGTATAACAATTATAATACCTACATACAGTTACGTGGCGTGATACAAAATCTCTGGGCCTGAGAGAAAAAGAAATAACCGTACCGTTTAGTTTGCAATTAATGTTGTTCATATATTTTTACAAAAGAAACACTGCTCAGGTGAAACCAGATTTATTAGACGGTTTAAAACATTTGACTACCATCTCGCCAGGGGGTAGAAGAAAAGGTAAAAAAGCATAAAGCATAAGCAATCTTTGGTCAACCACTGGACCACTCATGGCTGCATAAGGGAAACTTGAGAAATGAATCCGATGTATATCCGGATGCTGATATCATCTTTCAAGGTAAAGTTTCGGTCGCTCGGTTTCTCTGATCTACGGGTGTAAAAACCTCTTCAGCCGTAATCATTTCATTAGTACCAGCGGTAAGTTGATTATGTTTTTGTGGCATTGCTGATTGGTCACGACATTGATCGCAATGGCAGCCAGCCTGTCGCCGCCGGCCGCGTGAATAACAATTTTTTCCGAGCCATTGTGGGAATATTATATTATGATATATGCATTTGTCGGTATAGTTCTTTGCAAGTGTGTAGCCAGTTCCACTCCTAATCACAATACGTCTCAATTATCAATGATAGATTAAATATTTCGTAACCTAGATATGTTCAAATGATATCAAAATACGAATAAAAAACATCGTGCAATACGATGTCAATTACAGTATTTAGATTAGTGTTGGTAGTTAAGATGAAATGTAAGGTGTTGTATACACCTTAGATAATATTCTTCATCATCCTGGTTATCGTTCTAAAGTAGAGACATAGGCAGATTCGCCATGTGTTGAAACCACAAATTAAAAACCGATAACAATTCCAACCAATCAAGGCGTCGGTCTGTGGTCATACGATCGTTTAATAATACCCACATGCATTTAATATGAGTACTGCACTTACGTCATCCTCGCTTATGGTTTCTCGGGGGCTTTGGTTTCCGATACACCTAGGATAATCTTTTATTAAGACTAGCACTGGTATTAATTGACTAGTGGCTCTGAGTGTCAAAGAGACTAAAAAGAGAGATGCTAAAATCGGACGTGCCCTAAGATGATAGTGACGAACACCGAAAAGGCCTGAATACGAAAAATACTCAACACCAAGTGTGACGAAATGTCACAAAGACTACCAACGAAAAAACGAAAAGAGAATGAGACGATTTTAGAACATGGCAAAACACTAATAAGACGACCCAATATGATACCAGTAAGCAGAATGATATAACAAATACTTCAAATTTACAAGGAGAAAGCGGCGGAACTACCCGGTCTCCCTACAATCTTTAAAGATGATAAAATGTTTGCTCAAATAAAAAACCTTTGGCTTGATTTTGGGCATTGTAATCAAATAAATAACAAGAACAGACGCCATAAAAATTAAAATGCATGGATAACAGAGTGCATTATTCATTCAATCTGGAATTAGGTATTATATTATCTACTTAAAAACCGTATAATCGATGAGATAGATACGCAAATCACATAATTTGTTACAGATAACGATAATTCAAACGATTACCGAATTAGATAACAATTAAAATATTTCGTTCATTAGGCATAATGACACTAGATTTATTTAGCTTCGCACAACTTAACACTACATATATTAGCATGGCGTCAAATCCTTACGCAAGCCTGGACAGAAATTGCTTCTCTTCTCTATTGCTATAGAGAAGTGTGCTCTCTGTTTACAGCTATACAATAAAATATTTTATGTTCTTCTATTCTAAAATTGTCCAAAATAGAATAGACAAGAAGATATAAGAATTTGGCTCCATGCGTCGCCAATACCGCTTGTGTTGCGTACCTATATTATTCAAAACAGAATAATACCAAAAAGCAGGAGGCAAGCCACTTTAGTTGATATATGTATAGGTATAGTCACAATCATAAACAAGACTTTTTACTAATAAATAATTCCAATAAACTAAATATTTGACTACTTCGTAAAATAGTTAACCTAACATCAAATAATTAAACCATACGGCAATAAAGTTCATGATATAATCGCCTGAACGCCAAGCCGTATTTTAGATCTTATCTGTCATCGGTATCATTTACCTGTTTATATCCTCCATATTTACAGAAGCAACAGAAATTACGGAAATAGTCCAGTATCACGCTATTTCAGCCAGGAAATTGAATGCCAAATAAACTTATTTGATATTTTCAGATATTCCAATCAACACTATCTCATTTTAATTATAGTACCTAAGTAAAATAAAAAGATATCTAATTTTAATTACACACAGCTGGTAACTGGAATATTAAATGTAATGATTCGCAACTAGAAGGCGACAGCAAATTCTTTGGGGACAATGAGTAAAAAAATCATAACCTCATTTCTTGACTAACTGTAGGCAAGTAAAAGGCATCATTATGACCATCTGTGTATGTGCTGCTATATGTATGTGTACGAATAGTGGTCAAAATCCGGTCTATCATTTTAGGTGACGGCTAGAATGATTAATGCAATTATACAAACACCAACTTTAAAAATATACAATATTATATTTGAATAAAATATCTTTAAGCAAAGGAAACCCAGTCCTCCAGGATATATGTACATATAGTTTAGGTCCCAATAGTTGAAGTTAGGTTTAATTAGATCATAAGTTTGTTAAGGTTTAGTTATAAACTTTTTATGGTTTATCATCATTTGCTTAACAACTTTTTACTAATAATCACTTAACAAACAACGATTCACAAACTATTCATTTCAAAAAACCTGTCATTCCTTAAAATGCTCATTTTACAAATAATTACTTGACAAATATAGATTTAGTAACTTTAACGCTTTATAAATATATTGAAACACAAAGTTTCATTTAAAAAATGTTCACTTCACGAAGAAATCGTTTTAAAAATCTGTTATTTTGCAAAACGTAAATTGATTAACTATTATTTCATAAAAATATTAAAAATAACTCTATGTAACGAAACGCAGGACGGTATGAAACTATGAAGTTCAATACTCGAACTTTGTAATTTTTTATTGCTGTTTTTTTGCTTATATTAGATTAAATTTTGTAGATTACGCTAAAATAAGCATTTTTTGTTCTTTAAACTTTTTCTCTCAGAGCGACATTTACCGAGATATTGAGTTGCAAAAAAATTTTTTTTTTTTTTCAATGTTTGCCATATTTAGACTAAATGAGATTGAGTGATGTTCCATTTTTTAAGCAAGCATTTTGTCTATTCTGTCGTATCAATAAGAATAAACTGAACATATATTTTTAAAACAGCTTATGCAAATAAAAATAATCTAGAACTTGTTCATCATTAGTGCTATCTCACAAATATTTGCCAGAGCAGCCGACTTTATATGATATTTTTGGC
Organism: Apotomis capreana; assembly: GCA_947623375.1. Taxonomy (NCBI): domain Eukaryota; kingdom Metazoa; phylum Arthropoda; class Insecta; order Lepidoptera; family Tortricidae; genus Apotomis; species Apotomis capreana. Next base: position 19,571,132 of record OX392512.1, read on the forward strand.
ACGTTACTTACGTTTAATGTAGCGAGTGAAAGAATTTATTAGACTAGATCGCTGATTTGAATTCTTTTGACGACACCCAATCAATTCGTGATACTTAATGTAATGAAATGATACGTCTATATGTTTTTAAGCTATTGCGAGCTGAATTCCCAAAGTAGCAGACCTTCCTAAATTCGCATTTCTGAAACAAACAATTGCAACAGGCGGAGCGGAGCAGTGTCTGTCTTTATCTACATTATTACGCTTAGTTTTGATAGTCGCTGACCCCAGGTTAGACTGGACAACAGACCGGTAAAAAGTGGATAAGATAACATTGATCTAGTCACAGTGGCTAAGCACTGGTGCAATGATCACGTTCACGACGACTGATAATATAATTGATGTACAGTTGAAGTCAAAATTTGTGAGGGCAACGAGCTCTAAGCCACATTAGGCAGGATGTGCAGCCAACGGCTAGGAACGCGACGACGTCTCTTACGTATATATATAAGTAAGTACGGACAGTACGGTGGAAGCCTAAACTCTTCCCCGCGATTCTATCTAAGCCGCTTAGCTTAGCATAAGCCTAGAAGCATCCGAATGTTTTCTTTACGTTTCGAGGAGAGCCTCAGTACGCACCCTGTAACAATAGGACTGACGATCACTAACAAATTTATTCGATTGCCATTAGCAAAAACAAAACAAGTTAAGGATCTTGATCCCTTCACACGAAGAGGAATGATTAACTTGATTTCAAAGTATTATTTTCTATTTTCTATACGCTACAATTTAAACGCTAACCAAAATGGCTTTTATACCCTAAAACTAAATTCCAAGTAAAATGAATTACCTCCATATAAATTAAACCCACTCTATACAGAGCTCCCTAAACTAAATCATTTTGTATTCCAAAATTAATATACATTACACCAGAATAATTTTACGTTGAGTCCGTATATGTTTTTGCTTCCCAAAATGGATTTTTTGCTCAACAAATATTGTTTTCATAAAACATCAAAACTATTACCAAAAATTGCAGTCTATTTTGCTTTAGTGTAATCAAAGTATCTAACCTTTAGTCAATAGTAGATTGTACGACAAGTGCATAAAACGCATCATTTTACACGAGACGTTTATCCATCCGAGCGAGCTTGCGAGCGAGGATGAATACTAGGTCGATGCAGAGTCAGCCACCGGCTAAGCTTGCACCATAGATTGGAGCGGAGTTTTTTTTTTTTTTTCGAAATTTTCTCTTCGTCACGACCTAGCGAAATTTAATTTATGCATTTTAAAACAAAAATTTCTAAAATCGGTTGAGAACTCGCAGAGATCTGCGCATTGTTACAAAGTCCATTCGAGTCGATCCATGGGAGCTTCGATCGCTTCGCTCGCTCCGCTCCAATAAAGTCGAGTGTAAAATGCGTTTTATGGACGAGTTGTGTCGCGACGAACGCGAAAATCTGACACTCAAATATCTTTTCCCTACAGCGCCGAAACTTGTGTTTAGTGTCCTATAGATTGGCCATGGAAAGATAAGAGAGTAGCACAGCTCTTTAGTAGTCATACGTTTGTCCTCTGTGGGGAGTGTCGCGACGGACGCGAAAACCTGACACTCAAATATCCTTTCCCTACAGCAACACTGAACAGCGCCACCTGGAGGGGGCCGTAGGGAGTAAATCAAATCTGTTTCCGTTAAGTAGACTAGTCACACTAGTCAGTTCCAATGTGGCGCGAAAGCATGCAAGTTCTTAAAGTAGTGATAGTGTGATTGAAGGTGAAAAGTCTGAAGCTATCCGGAGTTATCTAAAGCTAAGTGATTTTAATTCTCTTGGTGAAAGCTCACAGTGGTTTATGGATTCTCTGTACAGTTGACTTTGTATTGATTTTAGCTTGCCATGGCGGGTGCGCCATGGAGGCTATTAAAGTTGTTATAGTAAGAAACCATCTCGTGATCATAAGGGCGGAAAGGTGCTCCAGGCGAGATGCGTTATCCCCGTGTAGCGCAATCTCGCAGAGCCGCACGGATATCTGTGTAGAGATGTGGTGGCCCCAAAGTCGCTCGACAGGGCACGAGGTACTCCTGTTTTCGGACGGCGAATATCTCTAATTATATGAGTTTGAGCTGGAGTCCTCTCCCGACCCTGCGAGATGTGTCACCCCAAGTAAACGAGTACAGTAATTATATCAAGTTAAGTGTAAGAGGTTGATTGTGTAGAGAAGCCATGTTCATAGAGCTAATTTTCCCACAGATCGTTATATGCCGGTTACAGCCGCCAAACTAACGCCCGCGAAGCAGTGACGGTTCCTCTGACCCGTAGGAAAATAATAGGCAGAACACAGGGAACCTCTAACTGGATATGAAAGGTATGCGATGCATTCTGAATATAAATATATACGTATGTCACCGTTTCCCCCCTTTATCGGTCTTGTGTATGTACCGAAGGCGGCGAGGGGAGAGGCGGCGACAATGGTGGTTAATGTGCTGGGATGAATGATCTTAGGCCCACATTGAGTATAATTCAGCAATGCAACGCATACATTTCCTTATTTTACGTGTTATTAGGATCACTAATCGAGTTAGCATAGTCTTATGGAGTTATGACACAAAAAATAATAGAATTTTTTGGCCCATAAAATGTCGGTACTTATTAAAACTCAACGCATAAAATACACATGCGTAAAACGTAGCCTACCCTTCAAATAAACAGTAGCAAACAGCAAATTGAGAAACTTGGACGTGCCTTTGTCCCACGATGAAGTCCTATAGGAACTTCTAGATAAGATTGAGCTACTATGTAGTCGCGAGTCGCGAAACCTCGGAATGCGTGTATTCTTAATACATTCATACAACATTTAACACGGCATGATTCTTGGCTCGTTTAAATTAGGTAGTTGATGGTGAGAAGTGATTATGTATAAAAGGATGCCTTAGAGTAAATAAGTAACAAGTAACATTGAAACTAAGGAAAACAACAAGACTCCCACGCGCCCACATGAAGAATCGTGTTATCGTGTATCATAGTGGATAGTTCCGGTTAACACTTTCGACACCAACAACCCGGTAGCCGGGCGCTCTGCTCGTAGTAAGTTTTCGATACATACGGTTTTTCCCATGTTATCGGCTACGAGCGTAGCCCGTAGTGCTACGCGGTAGCGAATGTGATTACGTTTTCATAAACCCACAATAGACTAATTTCATTTCTTAGTTAGATCGATGACTTAATTTCAATTAAAGGACAATATATGAATATTACAAATACTATAAGGAGTATTTATTAAGTATAAACATTACGTTCCGTTATTCCGTCATTAGGTTCAGTTGACCATAGAAGACCATAGCGGTGTGTTATACCGTATGTGCCCTTACATAGAAAGGGATGGTAAACAACGAGTACCTAATGCACAAACTAGAAAGTAACTAAGAAACCCCGTAAAACAAATGAAATATGTAACGGTAATCAGAATTTTCAAAATCATTTAAAGATTCAAATTATAAATTTCCTAGATGGAAGATAGATTTAAAAATGTCCTTTTCCTTTCCATGTAACGACAACTTTCCTATGAGACTATTTGATAGCTACGAGATATACTATAGTTAAAGACCTTTACTTTTCTCAAAGGAAATTATGCCTATATTTAATTTAATGACAATTTATCGCCTATGATCAGTGAACACCGTGCGATACAAAGTTATGATAGGGTTGTCCAGTAATTATTTAATATACCAGTAAGATCAACACTGATACCACAACATTGTTGAATAATGCGACATAACAATAAGTAAGCAAAGTAAATTCTGGGTAAGCAGAGATTTATGTGTACGGTGGAAAACCAAAATTCCCTCATTTACATTTACAAGACTTCGTATATTTAAAAGACATTATAAAGTAAAACGCATAATGTCCTTTGCCTACAATACCGAATTCCTAGTGCCGGATAAATGTTATTAATATATTACATAGCCTCTCAGTTTTCGTACTTATATTAAAGATTTTACATTCGAGGATTTGCTACGGTAACTGGCTGGAGAGTAGAATAAAGTGCTCCTTTGAAATCCTGTGTTTCTGATCAAATCTAGTACGCTGGTTGAAGGGACAGATTGTTAGCGTTACATAATGAGTGTATTCCCATTTCGCCTTGGTTTTTAATATTTGGTTTTTAGTATTTGGGTAATATGGTATATAGTTTTATTTTGAGTGATTTGTAGATTTCTGAGCGTTGTTTCATTAGCACTACCTCTGTCCCATACCTATATACATATATATATATATATATATATATATATATATATAGGCTTCCTCGTCGTGTCCGGCGACGGCGACTCCGTCAATAATTCTTGTTCGTATTGTGAAAGGCTCTGTAAGGCGGTTAGGATAATACTTCACAAGTCGGTTATGAACGTATGTCTCATTTGGCCCTCATTAACAAACATTGTGTCATACAGGACTTCCACATGACGATGATAGTCGTTTCCATTCTAATTCACTATCCAGCACCATTCCTAAATACTTCTCTTGGGGTGATTCTTTATTCGCATTTATTAGATACGAATGGTATTCCGGTATTTGTTTCCTTACCTTTGAGTGAATTACCGTCTGAATATCGATAGCTTGTCTCGAACTCTTGAGAACGTTTATAGAGGGTAGGTTATTTGTAAACCCAATCATGTAACACATTGAGATCATTTCGTGCTTTCAGTGTCGTTTTACAGTTCATTTATTATAATATTCGGAGTAAAATATGCAAGTGTCATCTGCATACATACTTACTCAATTCTCCTCGCAAAAGGAGGTTATTGCGCTATTCATCGATATATTGAAAATAAAAGCGGCCCGAGAATAAAATCTGGTAAAAAATATAGTGAATTGTAGTTGAGTATAAGTAGGTATGACCTCTTGTTTTTTGTAGTTGCTTAATGCATTGAGGAAACTTGTATCGATGCCTCGGTGAGATTTCCATCCCATAGAAAAGTTGATGCCATTGTGCTTTAAGTCATCGATATGAATGTTGTGGGAAACGCCGGGTTCACTCGGCTCCGCTGGGTCAGTTAATAATTTTCTAACAAGATACCCGGACCAAAGCGAGGACCAACCCTTTAGTCGCGATCATCGACCCTATCATCAGTTTCAACTAATGAATCTTAACGTTAATTAATCTACCTTACTTTTACTGTCCTCAATTTTAAATTTGTTTCGGGTTACGAATTTCGAGTATCTAATTTCGAGTTTCATGTTTTATACTCCGAACGTCGAGTTCAAAGTTTATAGTTTCGTGAATTAATTTAGTTTCGAATTTCAAGTATCTGATTCCGAATTTGGAGGTTCATATTTTGAGTTTCGAGTTTCGGGTTATGAATCGGAGTTCCGAGTTTCGACTCCGAAATTCGGGTTTCGGATTTAGAACTCGAGCTATTACTTCCGTTCTTAATGTAGATATGTCCTTAAAGCAGAGTTGGTATTTGTACATTAGGGGTTGATGTTATTATTATAGTACAACTTTATTGTTGTACACAAACCAATAACACAGATACAGATGCGAACTACCCTTATAAGAGTCCCCCTTCAGTTGACATTGAGAAATATTGATTCTTATCTATGCCTTGAGAGGAATAAAGTACTAGCCAAATGACTGCAATAAAATGTCATAACCCTGTGAAATTGATGACAATTACAGTAGATAGTTATTGTAGTAAAAGTCATAGCATAAAATTATAGTTCGTCGTTGCGGCACAGGGGGCGACACGTGGCTGACGTCATCACTGCTATGATTGGTCGGTTTGGTTCCGACGAACCGTTTGTTCCCAGTGGCCTATCATGATCATGACACTCAGATTCCCTTGTTACTCTATTGACGCTAATGAAGTCGCAAGTGTTTAAAGCATTTATTATGACAAAGTAAGATTCAGTGCGAGAAGGTGACGGGTGAAATATAATTTTTGCACGAGTGATGAAAGGGAAATTGTATCTTATCACTTAATTTATTACTAGGGGACGGCAAATGCTCGGTGACGCGGGCCAGTACCAGTGGCCTAAGTGACGAACTTCGTGTTATGGATCAGGGTGAAGGTGTACAAACCTCGGCTCATCTTCACATTGACCATACTTTTATCAGTTTAACGTGTAAACGATACGGATATTATAAAACGAGTTTTGATAGATTTACATTTATAAATTGGTTTGCAATTTGCGATTTGTCACTTTTCATTTGCGATTATTAACTTGTCGAGTCTGGTGAACCAAATCGGTCGTAGATGTTGTTCACATTTCCTCTCGCGACCCGTTAAATGAAAATACGGTTCGTAGTTAAATCATCATCATCATCTTGCCTCTTTATGTTAATGTGTGGGAAATTAAGAGACATACTGCCGGCCCGTAACACTTAAATAGATCCAGTAATTTTACAAGCTTTTATTGACTTGAATTGTATGTTTAATGTATGTTTGTTCGGATGAAATCTTGCAACTCAAAATTGACGCAGATATCGTCAACCGATTGAGCTGAAGTTTTGCATACTTACTTAACTTTGATGACAATACAATGATGTGGTACCATGGGGCTGATCTAATGATGGAGCCGGAAGGTGGCCATAGGAACTCTATAATAGAAAGGGCCATCCTACCGAGCTTGGACTCTTTAGAATCGTCTCAGTGAGCATTTGATGGGTATCCAAAGAAAAGTACAGTCAGCTATAAAAGCTTGCCACTAAAGTGTCATTTTTGACAGAAACTTATTTGCCTGACAACTAAGCACAAATTTAGGAGAACGGAAGCAATTAAAAGCCAAATTGAATCAGTCCCATTTCAGTCCTTTTAGTCGACATCATCATTGCTGAAGGTCATGTATAACTTAAAATATTAATGTTCGCCACTTGATATACCATGCGTTTCCACTCGTTGCTGTTCTCAGCGGTCTTGATAGCTTTAAGTATAGGCAGGCCAGTACTTGTCCTTATGAGATCGGACAAGCGAGTAGGCGATCACACGCACGGTCCTTTTCCGTCTACCTAGCCAACTACCATCAGCTTAACCATACTTTCCGGGCTCCTGTGAGCAACGCGTGCGAAGTAGTTAAGTACCTGCTGGAAGCAGATGGTGGACAGCCTTTGGGTTATTCCGAGCTCCTAGGGAATGCACACGTTGGTTCGCGTGCATCCGCAACATCTTGGAGAAAACAGAGAAAATCAACGCTCACCCTAGTCTCACTTTAGTTTTGCGGGATATAATTATTCTGATCTTTCTATAAGCGAACCTCTTAGGAAGCAAATTCCCATGCCTACTCCCAATACTACTTCAGATGCCAGTATTCATTAAAATGTGCTGACTTGATGGGAGTTTAGGACTCCCTCAACCTACCCGAAGTAGACAAGATCTCGTGCTTCGGTTTCGGTTACTCGACGATGAAAAAATAATATCTAGGAAGGATCACTCCCATGAAACAAAGTAGTATTATAGCGTCGCTCCAGTGTCAAAATCCGTATGTAGTAGGTGTCATTACCTGAACGTCTCTGTTGGCAATAGGGGCCATATTGTTTGGCTATTACCATCTTTACCGCATCGGTAAGATCCCTAAACTCCTTAACCTCAACTGACGTTAGACATCCGCCAAGAGTGTTGTATTGTCAAGAAACAGGGCCCGTTAGGTACGTTTGACACTTCATTGATTTGATCCGTTGAGGAATTTCAAGTTAGTGGTTGAATCGCTGTTCAAAGTGCCCTGTTGCTTACCTCTAATGAAGTTAACGTGTAATCTGAGTTAGCGTGTACTAATAATTTCTCGTCGAGGTGTCCAATGAAGAATATTCTATTCTATTATCTTGTAGGCCCATTTTCGATGATATAGCTTACTGAATCAAAGATAAGAATGACGTAATTCCCTTTCTTTGGAGATATACCTACGTGTATAAATTTCTCCATCTTTATGTCTGAGAATGGATTATATTGAGAGAAATAATCTAGCATGGGTTTCTGTCAGCGTGAACATTTGAATTTAGAGTAGTAATAATCTTTAAATGCAGATCGTTGAGATGCATAAGTTGCGACTATCCCCTCAGCATGTCCTAAACGTGACACTGGGGTATCCTTCCGGTACTCCTTCTTTTTATATACAAACTCAGTACCAGAACCGGGAATTCCTTGCTCTCGCCATTCAACATCAAAATCGGGAGCATGTCCTACGTGATATGAATGCGTGCTGTTAGACCCATTACACTAGGCTTCGGATCAATTAATTCATCCAAAAAATCTGACAGGTCTTCAAAGTCTTACTTTGTTCGGATCCCCCAGAGAGCACAGGTCGTAAGCTAATGCACTTATAAAAGAATACAAGACATCTGGGGATTCATTCGGGACTAGGTTAATATATATGTGAGGTCGTCCCATATTAATTTATTTATTGTCAAGCACGAGGTAAACTGAGAGTGATATGACCAAATTCGAATCTCGGATACTATAGTTACGTTGCACGATCGACACATTGAGGACTCGATTCGCGGGGAAGCGTTAGGCGTTGGGTCGACAGAAGAGTGTATACATTTGATAGACGTAAATATTTGGATTGTAAACTTCTGGAAATTTTGCAAACTCCATACCCATAGTTACCTTGGTCTCCAGAATCAGGCTGTAGACATATATTAGGTAGTCCTTGATACGTATTTTGTAATGAAGCTAGTTTTTATTTAAGTCTCGTAACAAAATCAAATTCAATTCACCTTATCCAACAAAAGGAATATATAACGGAATATATATAACCAAATGAAGGAAAATGTGAACGTCGTATTGTAACAGACAGTCAAGGAGAGAGCTCAAGATAGAGAAAATTGGAAATTGCTCCACCGGCAAGAGCCTAGCCCTTTAGTTTATGATGATGAAGTTAATGTAACCTACTCAAAGATGTGACACCTTTAATCGGACTTAAATCCAGCAGACGTGGGGACAAAACCTACCTCTTTAACGAGGGTAGGAAGAAATGACCAAATGATCCACGGTTCATAATGGAAGACGAAGAAGACCCACTGACGTAGCTGGCTACATCCAGTGATTGGCTAACCAGTTTTTTCTCGACTGGGGAGGGTCTTGACATATGCAAGAAAACGAAGAAGATCAAAAGAGTTTAAGTTTAGGTTTAATTTTCCTATCACCCAATTTGGGTATTTGTTGACTAATTAACAATGTGCCTCAAATAGTGAACAGCACACTAGAATATACTTGACCTCTTACACATACAATCGATCTGGTTGTTTCTTTTCAACTCGTAGATAAGATACACAGCACGCACGTGTAGGTACACTGAGCCCAACAAAATTTGTTATTTTGGTTTCAGTTAAATTGCGGCCTTTATATTATAAGCTATAGATGAATTAATAGTATTGTTCAAGACTTTGTCCAAAGGTCATAATATTAAAATCGGTATATACATTTTTAAGTTGCTATTTTTTGTCCATTATTTAATCGATTTAACCTTTAAACGCATACAATTTTGTATTTCTGAAATGACGTAATTAAACAATGAAATCCACGTCAGTTTGAAATTTCGGGACAATCATGACAAAGTCTTTATTGACAATTTACAGATTTTGACTTGTGTCATTTCAGTAACGTGTAAATATACATCATCATGCATTTACGGGTTAAATGCTTTAATAATATCAGATTCATATATTTGCACATCCCGTCCAGAAAATAGAACTCCGCCATCAGCAAAGAGGAACATTGAGTTTTCTATCCTTAGGAATATCATGAATGTAGATCAGAAAGAGTAATGGACCCAATACACCTCTTTACGGAAATGACGAATAAATTTCTTCAGTTTGTATACTAACCGAAAGCTTTATTGTGAATTATTTGTTTTCAATTAGTTATGTAGGATTCCATCAAATAAAGAACGTTGCCAAATATCTTACGGAAAAGAACTTGCTAACCGATAGAGAACAAGTCCTATCTAACGCCTCACAATCTTAGGAGACGCGTTCCTCTGCAAGTAGTTGATCCTATGTCTAGTAATTTGAGCGAGCCTGGTTTTATGCTAGAGACAGCTAGAACATTTCACGCGGCCTCGAGCCTAACAAGTAGAATACCTTGATATAAGCTCACACGACCTAGAGAAGTTTGCGTCCTTAAATGACAAACCCCCGAACAGGAGTGTAGGCATGCTGGACAAACCAGCAGGTGCACCATCGTTTGTGATGCTGAGTTAGTGCCGACGCATTGAGTTGAGTGATCCCGAAACAGACCCCATCGAGCCATGCTTTCCCTACTCCTCCAGATTGGCCATGGGAAGATGGAAGAGTGGCGCAGCTTTCTGGTAGTCATGCTTTGCCCTTGTGGGGAGTGTCGCGACGAACGCGAAAATCTGACACTCAAATATCTTTTCCCTACAGCGCCGAAACTTGTGTTTAGTGTCCTATAGATTGGCCATGGAAAGATAAGAGAGTAGCACAGCTCTTTAGTAGTCATACGTTTGTCCTCTGTGGGGAGTGTCGCGACGGACGCGAAAACCTGACACTCAAATATCCTTTCCCTACAGCAACACTGAACAGCGCCACCTGGAGGGGGCCGTAGGGAGTAAATCAAATCTGTTTCCGTTAAGTAGACTAGTCACACTAGTCAGTTCCAATGTGGCGCGAAAGCATGCAAGTTCTTAAAGTAGTGATAGTGTGATTGAAGGTGAAAAGTCTGAAGCTATCCGGAGTTATCTAAAGCTAAGTGATTTTAATTCTCTTGGTGAAAGCTCACAGTGGTTTATGGATTCTCTGTACAGTTGACTTTGTATTGATTTTAGCTTGCCATGGCGGGTGCGCCATGGAGGCTATTAAAGTTGTTATAGTAAGAAACCATCTCGTGATCATAAGGGCGGAAAGGTGCTCCAGGCGAGATGCGTTATCCCCGTGTAGCGCAATCTCGCAGAGCCGCACGGATATCTGTGTAGAGATGTGGTGGCCCCAAAGTCGCTCGACAGGGCACGAGGTACTCCTGTTTTCGGACGGCGAATATCTCTAATTATATGAGTTTGAGCTGGAGTCCTCTCCCGACCCTGCGAGATGTGTCACCCCAAGTAAACGAGTACAGTAATTATATCAAGTTAAGTGTAAGAGGTTGATTGTGTAGAGAAGCCATGTTCATAGAGCTAATTTTCCCACAGATCGTTATATGCCGGTTACAGCCGCCAAACTAACGCCCGCGAAGCAGTGACGGTTCCTCTGACCCGTAGGAAAATAATAGGCAGAACACAGGGAACCTCTAACTGGATATGAAAGGTATGCGATGCATTCTGAATATAAATATATACGTATGTCACCGTTTCCCCCCTTTATCGGTCTTGTGTATGTACCGAAGGCGGCGAGGGGAGAGGCGGCGACAAGTTGCACACTCTACTTTTCAATTCGATTGCGAGGAAGTGAAACTGTATCATGTAAATAACATATATACACATATCATGTATACCTACTTAAAAACAAATTTAATTAAAATTTAAAGTTACTTTAAATATTTAATAGTTTAAAAAAGTAATAGTTTAAAAAGTAATAAATGATAGTACATAAAAGTTACAAGTTTATTTCAAGAAGTTTTATTGTGTACTTTGGCTGTTGGTATATTTGCCTTGGTCTTAGAATACTAACAAAACGAAATAAAATAAAGAGTTAAAACCCGTTTCAGACCTTCCGATCCGATCCGATTTATCGGAAGAAATCGGATAATGTTGTGTAGTGCAATTGTTAGGATCTTATACTTACACTACACATTATCCGATTTATCCCGATAAATCGGATCGGATCGGAAGGTCTGGAACGGGTTTTATTGTATGAAGTTTTATGTTTTTTTTTTTTACTGTTTTCGTGTGGCTGTTGGACCGATCGCCTTGGTCTTCGACGACGATTTTACTTTATGCTCTAGAGCATAAAAAGCGACTTTTTGTCGCCTACGCACAGCATAAAGTCGAACTTTTAGAGCGAGAGAAGTGAAAAATATATTACTGTCAATCTAAAATTATTATTGCACAGCAAATAAAATAAATGCCTAATAGCAAAAATTTTACTGCAGATAATTAGAAAATACATATCAGCACGACATTACTTTCATCTTTTTAAAGAACCCAGTAGGTTAGGTTTGTTTCATAATTATTCTGAAAAATAAACAGTTTTTGAAAAAAAAATTGTGTTTCAGCTAGGTAACCATCTAATCCTGATCACCTTTCAGAGCAGCTCCGACTCGGCCGGGTTAGGTTAGGTTAGGTTTTTTTTTTATATCCCTAAAACACGCTCCATAATGTGCGGTAGTCATTATTAGCTATGTTAAATTCTCATTACTTAAATATGCTTTACTTTTAAATAAATAGATGCACGCCACTAATATAAATTGAAGTATATTTAGTAACATTTTGAGTGCAATATTTGCTGTGCAATCAGTAATTTTGATATAAATTTTGATTATTTTTGCATAGAAAAAGGTATTTTTTGATGTGCGTTATAATTAAATACTACCCGTAATTGAAACCTCAATATTTATTTATTAATTTTAGGGTATAAAAGCCATTTTGGTGAGCATTTAAATAATAGCGAATTTTTATTTAAGTACTATATCATATATTAATTGAATGCATAAAGTGATAAACAAGTTCCTTGTGTTTGGGGTACGTAGTAATATGTTTGGTATAACAAAAAATTTCATGGTCAGCAGTTAGTTTTTTGCCTCAGCAAAAATGACTAAAATGGAAGTAAGAATATAAAATATTGGTGACATCCATTTAACAATAATATAGATTATTTGGTCTGAAATGAACTTTAACGGTGTTCACATATTTTTATAGCATGTAAGAAAAATAAATATTAGCTTTATTTTACAATAGTTTATGATACACTATTTGGTGAGCATTCATCCGTTTTGGCAAGCATTAAGAATTTATTGGAAGTAATTTATCGTAGGCGTTTAAACACAAGCCTTTTCTATATATGCATAGATAAATATTAGATAGTTAAAAAGTGGTATTTAACTAACGGATAAATATTGCGCTTACTGGAATTCGCAACCGAATCCACTACGGTTATGGTAGTGGTAGGGGGCTAGGAGGTTATGGCTGGTATGGTGTATGGCTGACTCTAACATGTCGGGTCGGTGTATGGTCCTGTCGGGTACATCATGCACGTGAACAGTATTAGTAACGTGGTGGAGCACAGCTCCACGTACATGTACGCGGACGACACGTGCCTGGTGTGCGCCGACAGGGACCTCTCCGTCATACAACACAAGTTACAAGCTGATTTTAATAAAGTATTAAAGTGGGCACACGATAATGGCATTCTTCTCAATGTAGCAAAAACAAAATGCATGCTTGTAAATTCCCCGCATATGAAAACACAAAATGTAAATGTTACAATAGTAGGACACACATTTGAATGCCTGCATAACGGTTTAGCATTGTGTCAATGTAAATCATTAGAATTTGTTAATAGTTATAGATATTTAAAGCATAGTTCACTTAGAAGTGGCACACGTTTATCATCAAATAAAAAGAAAATATGGTTCAACATATAAAAAACTGTCAATCACAACTTAATGTCAATATGTTGAAGACTCGATGCTAGAAATTCGGTTGATCTGACTTTTTGCGTTTATAAGTTATTGGTGATGGAAGTTGAACGACGAAAATGTATTGTGAACAAATACACGGAAAATCTCTCTTGGTCTGGGTCCATGGTTGCTAAATCATTAAATTTCCCGAAAACTACTGTTTGTAGGGTCATAAAAAATACAAGGATTCTCTGGCCTTCCATAGAAAGTCTCAAATCAACCGACGGTCTGGTACAACGGATAAAATTTTGGAGAAGAAGGTTTTAAGGTCAGTGGCACAGAATCCAGGGCTGTCGGATTATGATTTAGCTCGAAAAAAAAAAAACCGCAGTACTATGAGACGAATTCCCCTTCGAGCAGGGTATAAGAGCTATAGAGCAATTAAGCAGCCAAATCGAACCGTCAAACAGAACAATAAAGCTAAAACACGAGCTCGTCTGCTGTATGACAAAGTTCTAACTAAATTCAAAGGCTGCCTCTTGTTGGATCATGACACATACGTAAAGCGTCTTTAACCAACTACCAGGTTCTAAGTTTTAGAAGGCCGACGCTAGAGGGAATGTTGACGAAAAATACACGTTTCACAAACTCGAGAATTTTTCAAAAAAACATACGATTTGGCAGGTTATACGTAGTTGCGGTCTTAAGACTAAAGTTTTCGTCACTGCGCCATGAACGACATCAGATGTTTATGAGAAAGAGTGCCTGCAGAGACGAATTTTGCCTTTCATTCGAAGCCACAATGGTCCAGTCAAATTTTGGACCGATTTGGCTAGCTGCCATTATTCAAAAAAGGTTTTGAAGTGGTATGCTGCAAATCACATTGATTTCATACCAAAAGAGCTGAACCCACCCAATTGTCCCCAGTTTCGACCAATTGAAAACTACTGGGCAATAATGAAAGGGAAATTAAATAAAACTGGCAAAATAGTCCAAGACATCAACTCGGTGCGGTCCACATGGAATCAACAGGCAAAAAAGGTGGACGGAGGTCTTGTTCAGAAGATGATGAAAACTATTTCCAGAAGAGTCCGTAATTTTGTGCATGAATGTAGTAAATGATTAAATTTTATGTGAAACGCCAAAATTGAATAAATAATCTTTTATATTGCTTAATTAAAAACCTTGTTTTTCTTTTTATTAAAAAATTATATGTCTTCCATCGTGTTCCAATTCTATATGAACTATGCTTTAGGACTCACCATAGACCGGAACTTTAGTTGGAAACTTCATATAGATGTTTTGTGTAATAAACTCAGAGCTATATTATGTAAACTTAATAATTTAAAACGTGTAATTAACAATGCGATATTACGTACTTTATATCATGCTTTGGCAGATTCAATCATTAGTTATGGACTTATTGCATATGGGCGAACTTTCAAAACATATTTAAATCGAATTTATAAGTTACAACTTAGATTAATTAAAAATATTGTAGATAAAAAAACAAAGCAAAACTGTAAAGGAAAATACCATATACTGTTTAAAAAATGTAACGTACTACCTGTCCATGTTAAATTTAACTATTTATTAGCTGTAGACCAATTTAAATGCCCAAAATATAAGATAACAAAAATGTACAATCGTAATCTTAGATCAACATCGTCGCGTAAAAAGTTTGTTGAACCCAGATCACTTAATAACTACTACGGACAAAGGACAAGAGGGTACCTGATACCGCGCATTTACAATACATTAATATCAGAGGATGAGTATGAAACGATAAATGTATTCAAATCTAAAGTAAAGGCGTGTTTAATGGATACCTTTCTTAAAGAAAATGAAAGTAGGTAGTTAGTTGAGTAATTAGGGTAGGCATCCTATAATGCGTAAATTCGTTGTTATAATAACTGTCACTATTAGTTAACGTAGATTATGTAGTTGTAGTGAAACTGTTTGTATTAAATACTTAAAATAGTAAGAGTAGGTATAACAATAAATAAATATCATAGCAGTATAAATTATAGTAGGTAATGTATAAAGAGTGCGGTCTTCGCCAACAAACTGCATTGCAGTTTGGCGAAACATAAAATGTACCATTTTTGTAATTTTCTTTAGCATAATAAATAAAAAAAAAAAAAAAATGTATGGTGGACAGTGAATGTGGCATCAGGGCCATGTAGGTATAAAGTGTCCTCTCATACAAGAACAAAACATTCTACTACTTAGCACTGTATGGCGTTCAGTTAGATAATAATGCAACATCCCTCACAAAAAAAAAACAGTTAACCAGTAGACCTATATTTTAATACATATCGATTGTGTGTGTATAATAAAACTAACAACAACAACCTGTTACCCAACAAGTGCAAAAGGAAGTTCTCATTGAGCGATAAAATGACTATATGACACGTTTACGTTACGTAGTAAATGTAGTAATAATCTAATCTCTTACAAAGCAGTAA
Organism: Apotomis capreana; assembly: GCA_947623375.1. Classification (NCBI taxonomy): domain Eukaryota; kingdom Metazoa; phylum Arthropoda; class Insecta; order Lepidoptera; family Tortricidae; genus Apotomis; species Apotomis capreana. Next base: position 19,587,080 of record OX392512.1, read on the forward strand.
ACATGACAAATGTAAAGGTTATGCATAAAATAGGTGACAAGGCGGAACACTAACTCTATTAATAGTAAATAACTGAAAGCACATATCCATATCGAGAAAAAAAATTGTTGGATGGTTCTACTTTTTCTTGTTATTATGTTAAGTGATCCAGGAACCAGAGAAGAATAGTGAATAAACTTCTTACAAAAGTACGTACGTTACATACGTTCTTCTAGTATATATGTACGTTAATTAGAAAAAATTACGAGGGACGATCATGGACGTTTCAAACAAAATTCCTCGAGATTTTACCCCAACAATTCCTATTAACCTCTCACGTAAATTAATGGATGGCGTCTGAATCTGAAACATAGGTACTACCTATAAATTTAACAGTTTAGAACGATATAACCTGTAGTCGTATCTAGAATACCAAACGGACTTGATACAACAAAAACCCCTTATCGCTTACACTTTCATGTAATTCCCCGCATCGTTATTTCAAACCAGTATGTCTTGGGCAACTAAAAGGTAGGTTAAGCAACCTCTTGCACCGCAATGGGGGGACGCACGTCTCAGTGAGAATATCACTGCACTTAAGAGGAAATACCACAGCAAATTTTGCCATACCGTCGGTTATCGTTAAGTTTGCACCTGGTAATTATAGCGTCGCATACAAATGAGGTCCAAACTTAACGTAACAGGGTTATACAAATCGAGGTTTTGTTCTCGACTGTTTCCTCCTCGTAAACTTAATCAATCGTACCGACATTTTGGAAACTGATTGGAAAGAAAATGTTCATTGTCGGACCGTATACATTTTTGCGCTTTTTATTGAATTTCTGCACTACACGTCCGTTTTCAGCGAAATTTTATTCTAAACGGACACCTCTTCATAAATTGTAATAATAAGTTATAATAATAAGTGCGTTTATACCCGATGGTTCCGTACCCAAAGGGTAAAAACGGGACCCTATTACTGAGACTTCGCTGTCCGTCCGTCCGTCCGTCTGTCACCAGGCTATATCTCAAGAACGGTGATAGCAAGACAATTGAAATTTTCGCAGATGATGTATTTCTATTGCCGCTATAACAAAAAATACTAAAAATAAAATAAAATAAATATTTAAGGGGGGTTCCCATACAACAAACTTGTTATAGATTATGGTACGGAACCCTTCATGTGCGAGTCGGACTCGCACTTGCACAATTTTAGTTTCTAAAATATCGTTACGATTGGTTAAGTTTTGGAGGAGGAAACCGTCCAGAACGTAACCTCGATTTGTGTGGATAAATTAGCCGTGGCATTTCCTCTTAACTGACGCGGCGTAGACCTTCGGTCGACACTCAGGAAGCGATGGAATCCAAATGTTGTTAAGTGTTAACACTATTGCTGCAGCACGATCCCAAGATCATACTGAGTAACAGACAGTCTAACAAAACTCCGAAGAAATCCCTTAAATGGATAAGTTCGCCTTTGTATACACCTACTGTTTTCATGTCTTTGTTAAATGTTTTATGTGCAATAAACAGGTCACATCCATCCGATCATTTGTTTGCAATTGGCACTATACATAATATCTTTTCACAAAAAATAACCGACTTCAACGAAAATAAATCGTATTTCCGAGAACACACGAGTTAAGTACTTAACGAATTTTATGTGACTAATCTGGATGCCTCCTCTCGAAATAATAAATGATTTTCTAAAACGACCAGTACTTACATAACGAAGTTCGGAGGAAACAAACATTTACAAAAATACAACCCTTAACCTCGTCTTTTTTGAAGTCTGTTGAAAAAAGGAGGTAGTGGAAAGATTACGATAACGATTCCTATGTCGTTTCCAAATGAAGTTGCGATCATATCTAGGATGACTTCCGGTTCGTGTCCCAAGATGGCCGCATGCGTTTAAGTTTAGTTGTTCATTATTTATTCATTTTAGTTGTTCAATGTGTAGTATTGATAGCGTATTGTGCAGTGATCTAACGTATGAGTGAATAGCTAATGAAGAATTCAACTTGAAGCGTTCATAGCCCTTCCTGGGTCAAGGCCCGATAGTCCGCGTGGTTTTTTGTAAATCGCTATCACTTTACAAAAAGCACGATTTTTTCAACTCACCGTACAACGTGGTATCAATCCTCTATCTAGTCGCCTAGTGCGATTGGCAACGAGACATTGGCAGTAATGGTCGCTTAACTGTGACCGGTTGCCATTTTTAAAAAAATAGAATAGAATAGATCATATCTAGCTCGATAGGTAGGCTGCTTTTGCAACATAAAACTTCCAGCAATTTTTTTATACAAAAGAACTTTGCGGTTTGTATAGGTTCCTATTCCTTCACCTAGTTCCAGTGAGTTCAATTCCAATAGATTTTTTATCAAAGCAAATTAAAAAGGGCATTTCGAACTTTATTTTAAAAGTTAAAACAAAACAAAGGAACTTTTACATATACTTACCTCGGAAATTGCCCCGGAAGAAAAGCAAACCTCAAAAATGTCTGACTGTTTTACATAGCAAGAATATACCACCTACCAAAAAGATCTAGGTATATTCCAGAACATGGTACCTAGATAATAAAATGGGTTCAATTATTTGATCACCTTGCCGTATTCTCGCACAATGCATTAATGTAGACGCAGTGGAAAGGTTAATTGACATGGCAACAAAGGAACCCTAACCTTTCTGATAGTGATACAAGAACAACAAAGCCAACGGTTATTGAATAAACGCGGAAGTGTTGCGTAAGGCGTAGATAATTGAATGAAACAGAGGCATTCTTACAAGTGCAGTTATTCTAGTTCGCGCGATCGAGTTCCTAATGTACAAATGACGTAGGTTGCAATGAATAGTAGGGTTCATCTCACAATAAGCTAGTTTCCTAATGTAAATTAATCGGTATCAACCATTCAAAATAGTGTTCGAAAATATCCACAGAACAATATATTGCAATATATTCGCCAAGTTGATGGAGTGGCCATGGGTTCGCCAATAGCACCCGTCACCGCCAATATTTTTATGGACTGGTAGGAAGAGAGTGCTTTAAATAGCGGGCCTATTACACCTAGATATTGGTGGCGGTATGTGGATGACATATTTGCAGTTGTCTGGAAAACCGGCCTACTAGAATTCACGGAGTACCTTAATACATTACACCATAAGGTCAAGTACGGTGGAGAAGGAAAGTGAAGGAAGGTTGCCGTTTTTGGATGTTTTGGTGATGCGTAGACCTTGTGGGCGGTTGATGACTACAGTGTATCGTAAACCAACTCATACTGACCGGTACCTTAGGGCGGATTCATACCATCACCCGAGTCATTTGTCTTCTGTGCCTTGGACATTGATATATCGAGCCTTATGTCTGTCGTGTGATCCTCAATTTGTTGATCGTGAACTAGGTCACGTAAAACATGTGTTGGAGCGCAACGCCTACAACTGGAAGCAGAGTAATCGGGTTGCGAATGCATCGCCACGTCCCCGTCCAACTGCAGTAAAGAGGCTGCCTTTTTACTTGCCTTATATAAAATCGGATACTTGTTACGCTTTAGATTTTCCGCCCTCATATACAGCTCAGACAGTTGGTGTGTTCCCCGAAAGATAAAGAACCGTTATGTAATCCTGGCGTATATATGATTCCGTACTCCTGTGGGAAGAACTATATAGGAGAGACTGGCCAGAACATTTTCACAAGAGTGACTGAACACATACGTAGTATGAAAAATCGAGATACCCGGGGTTCTGCAGTGGGGAATATTCACTACATGCGGTTTGATAAGTAACTGTACTGGCGAGAGAAAAAGTTTTCATTCCGCGGAAAGTACGGGAGGCTATCGAAATTAGTCGTCATGCGAATTTTAACCGAGATTGTGGATGGTCAGTGCCCCCGCTGGAGGACGGTTTTGGATACTACATCGGTGGTTAGTTTGGGCGAGACCTTAGCAAATGACATAGTGAGTGTTGTTTGCAACCCGACAATTGACATTGTGTGTGATGATGAGGGTAGATTTTCGCCTCCGCCGGTGACGCCTGCGTCGAGCAGCCGCGCGGGGCGTTTGCCCGCAGTGTTCGGTTGGCCGCCGCCGCGACTGATCGGCTCTCCTGATGATGAATCGCGTACCAATTCGAAACAAGTCGAACTATATTCGACTTCTACGACGTGAGTAAGCCCGTTTATTTAAGTATTTTGATATTAGTCTGCTCGTGCACAGTCAGCGTTAAATACGTAGTAGCGACACTAACGACCAAAGGATGGTAATATAGGTACTGGAAGATATCTTTATTTGCATAGCAATAAGGACGTGATACGATACATTCACTCACTCTCACTGTCACTCTGACTGGTACTAAATAAATGATGCTGATTGTACCAGTGGCTCAACCGCCTAAATCACCTGTCTCTGCCTACTAGTGACAGCTTGTGATTTGACAGTCAAATTTCCTGTAGGTATTGGAGGTGCCAGGCGCGGCATTAAGGATGCCAAGCGCCGTAATATAATGACATACGCATTCGTCTATTACCTACTACGAGGGCTGCCTTTTAAGTTGTGTCGTTTGGAAAAACTAAAGACAATTTAAGTGTTAAATGGTATTTATTGTTTTTCAAAGTAATAACCGTGATATGTAATACACTTTTTCATTCAATTGAACCAGTTTTCGAAACACTTATTCCGGTCCGAAGTCGGGGTCTCCAAAATTGCCGTTTTGTATGCCTCAACCGCTTCTTCAGGCGTCTGGTACCGTTGACCACGAAGTCGTTGCTTGATTTTTGGAAAAGTAAAAATATCGTTAGGGCTTAAGTCTGGACTGTACGGCGGGTGTTCCAGAATTTCGGCGTTTTACTCTTTTAAAAACGCAATTGTTTGCCGGGCGGTGTGCGAGCTCGCATTATCGTGGTGCAGTCTTATACGACGTCTTGGGTTATTTTTTCGAAACTCGCCGATGACTTATGGTAAACAGACAGTGGTATACCAGTCAGCACTAACCGTTTTACGATCCTCGAGCACGATGGTGGCAACGTGGCCACTTTTCGCCACAAACGTGGCGACCATTTTTTTCAAAGTGCTCCGTGAGCGTATTACTTTGGTCGGTTTTGGCTCATCTTGGAACACCCAAACAGTCGACTGCTGTTTAGAATCGGGATCGTAGGCATATATCCAAGATTCGTCAACACTGATAATGTCGTAAACATGTTTCGAGTTTCCTCGGTTGAATTGCCGCAGAGTTTTGCGACACAATCGAACGCGTGCCGTTTTTTGGTCTTCACTGAGTAAATGTTGTATCCAGCGTGAGATCAACTTTTTTACGCCTAAGTGATCATGCAAAATACTGTGAACACTGGTCCCTGAAATACTTAAGGAACCTTCTATCTCACGGTATGTCGCATGGCGATCTTCGACGATAAGTTGCCGTACAGCATCAATGTTCTCCTGGGTTACGGCTGTTTTTGGTCGACCTTCACGATGTCTATCACCAAGACTAGAGCAACCACGTTGAAATTCTACATACCAGCGTTCCATAGTCCGGATGCATGGTGCTTTATCATTGAAAACCGTAGTCAACTCTTCGAAGCACTGAAGTCGCGTTAAGCCCCTTTTGAAGTTGTAAAAAATTATCGCACGTAAATTTTCCTTCGAAATTTCCATTTTCACTACTGACTTGTCAACTTTGAATGAACGCTGTACTAAAACGGTTGGGCCGATTTCGAGTCATTCTTTTGTTTTCGAATTCTAAATTCAAATATTTTAAGATGACACTAGTTTTTTTTTATGCAATCAATGGGAGGTTTGCAAACGACAGAACTTAAAAGGCAGCCCTCGTATTTATACGTTTTGATATTGTTAAAGTACACATTCTAGCAACCCGTCCAGTGCTTCACGACTCATTCTTATTATCTTAATATATATGGATTACTAGCGGCCGCCCGCGACTTCGTCCGCGTATATTTTTGATGATGACAAAGATATTAAAATAGGTAAATGAATTTTATTCTTAGTTAAAATGGTCTAGACAATGCAATTGTTAAAGAATTTTTGAAGATTTTCCAATTAGATTACGGGAATTGTTTGCAGGATGCTTAATATTTATTCCGTCAGTTACCTGATGCTTTTAATCTTTGGCAAAAATGACTGCAAGATATAGAGCGACGCATGGATTTGGAGTTAGAGAATCGCCGTGTATCTCGATTGTCGACTCGCGGCAATGTGTGTGAGTTTGTTATACATTGACGTTTTTCTGAAAGAGTTGCAGTTTTAGAATAGTAACATTATCGCTTAAGGAATACAAATCTTGCAAAAAAAGAGTGGGATATTTTTTGGGAAAAATAATTACATGGAAACTTTGAGTTTCGAAAAAATATCGCTTAAGAAATCAAAATATTGGGGAAAAAAATGACATGGAATCTTTGAGTTTAGGAAAAATACCTCGTAAGAAACAAAACTATTGCAAAAAGAAGCGACTGGGAAACTTTTGCTATAGAAAAAATATCGTTTAAGAATTAGAAATATTGTGATAAATGTCGTTTGGCCATATTTGAGAATGAGGAAGCAAGCAAATGAGAAAAAAAAGTGGCGGGTAGAAGTTCGAGTGGGGAAAAATGCGAATGGAAAGTTTGCTACTCGGAATTAACGATTTCGGGGAAAAGATCTAATCACTCGTGTGGCGGAGTTCCCGAGGGGGGCCAAAATGTTTCTAAATGGTCTAGCAGGTACCCCAGTTATTAAAAAGGCTAGTGTTTAAAGATAATTCTGAAATGTGACCATTAAAAACTAAATGCACATAAGCGAATTTAATGATCCGATTACTATTTTGGTCTACAGGCTAGTAGTATTGTTTGAAGAGTGATTCAATATATTCTGGTGCTATATCTCTCAAGAAGCTAAATAAAGTAAGAATAGGTATATAAAGTATAAATTATTCATGTGCTGATAGACAACTCACTAAATATATTAACACATAAAGTTTGGAACACAATAAATAAGAGACAGCACTAAGAAAATATTGTTGACATTCAACCATAGAAAAGTTGCAAGTTCGTTTTAAAAAATTTGGCAAGTGCGAGTCCGACTCGCGCATGAAGGGTTCCGTACCTATACATATATATAATCTATAACAAGTTTGTTGTATGGGAGCCCCCCTTAAATGTTTATTTTATTTTGTTTTTAGTATTTGTTGTTATAGCGGCAATAGAAATACATCATCTGTGAAAATTTCAACTGTCTAGCTATCACCGTTCTTGAGATACAGCCTGGTGACGGACGGACGGACGGACGGACGGACGGACAGCGAAGTCTCAGTAATAGGGTCCCGTTTTTACCCTTTGGGTACGGAACCCTAAAAAAGGACGTAGTCACTGGGTAGTAGACAGGAAATAACAAATATATAAACTGATAACGTTAGCGTAACACTTCTTTATAAACAACATTAGCGGTGTTCCCCATACAAACTTTGCACCCCTTTTTAACCCCCTTAGAGGTGAAATTTTCCAAAACGCTGAAATTACTTTTTTTGTATTTGATTAAGTAAGCTATCTACAAAATTTCAAGTTACTAGTTCAAAAAATAAAGTTTCTCCCATATAAACATTGCACCCCTTTTTAACCCCCTTAGGGGTAAAATTTTCTAAAACGCTGAAAGTACTTTTTATGTTTTTGAATAAGTAATCATTCTACAAAGTTTCAAGTCTCTAACTCTAAAAAAAAAGTTTACCCCATATTAACTTTGCACCCCTATTTAACCCTCTTAGGGGAGGAATTTCCAAAAATCCCTTCTTATCTTTAGCCCACATTATAAAAGTAACCTTCTGTGCAAAAATCAACTCTCTAACATTAGTAGTTTCGGCTGTGCGTTGATGAGTCAGTCAGGACTTCTTCTTTTATATATATAGATAAACAACTAATGTTATATTTTAGTTTAACAGTGATTTAAACAAGAGGAATACTTTGTATTTTACTCCTATCCTATACTTAAACTTATACCACATGATGTTATTACAAGTCTTAAATATTTGATACGATTCTACTCTGACAATAGTTTATTAATCTGGTTCTAATCCAATTAAATTTACGTGAAAATCGACAGTGCAAGCATTTTGCAATAGTGAATGGTGCATCGCTGCCAGGATGCAACCTTGTGTTGATCTGAAGACCTACTTACCCACATCTCAATGCATTATGCTAAGAGTGATTGCAGCCAATAGCTAACGGGGCTTGCGTGCTGCAATTAACGGGTATCTATTAGACTGGTCGTGTGAGCATTCCCACAGTAGTTACCATGACAACGAATGATCTACCTCTATCCTATGGACCATAGTTTGCACCTAACATGTAGGATTGCGACTCGCTTGTCGGTTGAGCAGTATAACATTTATTAGCTTCACTTGTAACTAAGTTAGTTTGTAACAAAAAATGTAATCAAATCTTTGAAGTCAATTTTAACCTACGCCTAAATATCGTATTGAAATGAAATTTTGCATGTATGTTTACGTGACAATACAATAATTTGTTATGTTGGAGCTGTTCTGCTGATGGAGACGGAAGGTGGCCGTTGAGACTCCTAAGAAGCACAAGATAAACACATCGTGTTTGGGCTCATTTAATAGGTATTGATGAGCAATTGATGTTTGTGTAAGAATGTACAGTCGGAAATAAATGCGTGTCTCATAATAAACTTTTCAAACAAACTTAAACTCTAACTGTACGCATTGGACAGATTTAGACAACGTTTGTAGTTACATAATTATTACAATTGTGCTAAAGACAACAGATAGAAACGACTTACAGTCATATACTTCATTTTATCAATACGTAGTTACTTAGTTAGTTATCCAAGTTTAACAGGTATATATATTAAAATAAGAATACTATTCATATTTGAAGTAATGTATACAGCAACGTAGCACTGGTACGGCAAGAGTGCGATGGCGTGGCGTGGCGTGGCGCCAAAGCTATCTGAGAGTAAGCCAAAATACATTTTGTACTTTTTAAAACGTATCACCATTATTGGCCTCCTTTTAGGGTTCCGTACCCAAAGTGTAAAAAACGGGACCCTATTACTAAGACTCCGCTGTCCGTCCTTCTGTCAGTCTGTCTTTCTGTCCGTCACCAGGCTGTATCTCATGAACGGTGATAGTTAGACAGTTGACATTTTCAGAGATGATGTATTTCTGTTGCCGCTATCTATAATAACAAATACTAAAAAAACAGAATAAAGTAAATATTTATGTAGGGCTCCCATACAACAAAAGTTATTATTGTATTGCCGTTTTTTGCTCGATACTGTCACCAGGCTGTAACTCATGAATCGCGATAGCGAGACAGTTGAAATTTTCACAGATAATGTATTTCTGTTGCCGCTGTAAAAGCAAATACAAAAAAAATGGAATAAAATAAATATTTGAGTGGGACTCCCATACAACAAACGTGATCGGTTGCGTTAGCTTTGCACCTCATTTGTATCCGGCCTGCAGCAGCAGTGCAAAGGGTCCGTAGGACCCGCAAGCTTACCTTGGAAAAAAAAAGTATCCGGCGCCATACATAGGTACCAGGTGCAAACTTAACCAAGCCTGTCCAGTTGTTTTATTTGATGGTACGGAACCCTTCGTGCGCGAGTCCAACTCGCACTTGGCCGGTTTTTTATCAGATGATTTGCCTAGTTTTATAACAGAAGTTCCCAACCAGGGTTAGCACTCCTCACTTGAGTGACGTTAAGACATATTAAAGAAGGGCAGAACACTTAAGCAAAAATGTAAAACATCCAAATATCACAATAAAACAAAATTAAAAGGGAAACTGACATAAATATTTTTTTGTAATCCGGGACTCACCAAAAAAGGTTGGCGAAACCCTGGTTTATAAAAATTACGGTTTAACGGTGCTTAAATATCTCACAATATATTTAACCTGTGGGAATCAGGAGTGTCCTGAACCAACCGAATCGAACAAGGTGTTTTTCTTTAAAGAACAATTTTCAGACGTAGGTAAACGTCTTTTGACTGATTTTGATGGTCTTACGAGTAAAAGCAGCACCGAACCCAGGTGTGAAAGGATACTAGATAACTGCAGTACAGTACAATAATAAATTAATAAAGGAAAAATACCACTAAAGCTAGACAAAAACATATGACGAACCACAGTTAAATTACCTACATCGATTATTATTGTAAAATAAGAAATGACAGAATCCGTGAACCATACTCATTGATATGCATAATCTTATTTTTTACATCGCGTGGATATTTGTTTATTAAAACCGGCCAAAAGCATGTCGGCCCACGCTCAGTGTAGGGTTCCGTAGTTGCTAATCCTTCACAATAGACGTGCTTCGAGGTTTAAATTACGAGAAAGATTTCAAGCTCTATGAAAAAGGTCGTAAACGCCAAAGTAACTGTAATTACTTATTACCTTCTGGAACTTTTCGATTATACGCGCCAGATTGAGCGGAATATTTTAATGCAGTATGGCACTTAACTAATATGTTTAACGTTCGAAGTATAAGGACACCGTGCGGCACTTACGTCATTTTAAAGAAAATTATGAAATTATAACTCAAAAACGGCTCGACCGATTTTATTCAATATAGTTTTCATTGAAAGTGCTTATAAGGCCTCATTTTCATGAATTATTCCATAATTTTTTGACCCGTGGTTGAAAAGTTAGAGGGGGAGACGCTATTTACTTTATTTTTGGAGCGAATATTTACAAAACTGCTGACTTGATCAAAAAATAATGTTCGGAAACCCCTATTATTTTTAAAAGACCTATTCAACGACACCACTAGTGTTGAAACGAAAAAAAAAATCACCCCCACTTTAATAGGTGTTCGAGAGTTACCCGAAAAAAAGTTAATACATACACATACTCATACCAAATTTCTGCTTTCTAGTAGGTACTAATGATCACGGAGCTAAGCCGCGGACGGACAGACGGACATGGCAAAACTGTACCTAAGGGTTCCTAGTTGACTACGGAACCCTAAAAATGAGATATCTATTTTAGAAGGTCTTTAAACCTTGGATGTTTGTTTTCCGATAGAAAGCTTATTATTTATTTACATATTCCGAATATAATTTCCGATATTTTTAACAATAGCGGGAGTCTATTACGTTCTTCAAATTGTATATCTATTATTATAAACTACGCAGAACTGCGACCGTAAATAAATTTACGTTATACGGGATTACGGATTATACAGTTCAGTAAACAGCCGCTTGAGACTTAATTTAAAATACGCACAGAGACAAAACGTGACATGGCAATCAACTTCAATAAAGGCTGGTTTCAGGTCAGCGCGTCAAACAATACGTTATTATGTAAAATACGCTAGAATTTGACGTTGAGATCACCTGATTGTATGTCGATGAAGCCTAAGTTAAAATATGTTTGTCTAAATAATGCTCTCGCCTTGATGAGGTCAAAGTTATAATTTTCAAGGGAAGGGATCGCCGAAAGGTAATCCAACTCTCTCTTACAGGTCCGACTGATCTTTTGAGTATGCCAGAGCAATATTGACTAGCTTTTACTTCATGAACACCAGGATAAACCCAATTAGACCCAGGTCAAAAATGTAGACCTATTCTTGACCTGGGTCTAAATGGGAGTGTCTGTAGTCAAATAAAAGTCGATTAAAAGGGATCACTAATAATAATTACGGGGTAATCAAAATTACAAGTCCGTGTAGGTGAGGATAGTGAGAGAATGGAGGGCACCATCCTGTCTAGCACAACTACGTCATCGCCCGTCACTCTCTCCCATTACGGCGAAGAAAGAGATAGGTAGTATGTCTCGCTCGAGAGAGTCGCATGTCACAGTTGTGCTAGAGGTGCATAATTAACCTCCGAGAGCGCGCGGGCTGCGGACATGGCACGAGGAAAACTATAGTGCCTACTGCCTTCAATATGAGATCATGGACAACGCCGCATATGTTGGCACAAAAATATCCTTGGAGTTTGTGGATAGAAACCACTTATTTTTGGGAATAGTTTTTTTTTTTTTAATGGATGTAAACTACTTTATATCAAATTTAGTGTATTTTTAAAAAGTATATTGCTAATGGCTGGCCTAAAAAAGATCATAGCTATTTTTTGATTAATCATAGCTTCGCCAGGATTTTGTTACTACAGATTATTAACTTAGGTAATGCAATCTCGATCTCGTGCTGCCATTTCTTGAGATTTTTTACTTTATTTTGCATTAGATTAGAGTGAATAAGAATGAGGCGTTGCGTGTTCACTGCTAATATATCGCCATACAGAGCAACTCAAATGGGAAACACCCTAGCACAACTGCGCGACTCTTCTCTGGTGACGTATCGTCACCTGTCCCTGTCACTTTCTCACAGTAGTTACTAGATTGAAAGAGATGGCTAACGTTTCTCTCGCGAGAAAAAGCCGCGTGTCACAGTTCTGCTAGAGGTGCTGTTTGGCCCTATGATTGACTGATAGATAATGCCTTATGGCATAAAGTCCGTCATTTGTACTATTTACTATTTTGTATTGTGCAAACATTTTACGTTACATTCCACAACCTAAATTCAATTTAAACTATGTAAAATAATATTATTGTGTTTTCCCGAAATAAATCTAGCCAATGTGTTTGGCATTTCAAATGATTATAATTAAACCTCTACAGTAGCAACGGTATGAGTTATTTTGGTTACTCATATTATGTGCTACAACAAATTCTAGAGCTAGGTTAGATAGTTATTTAAAATTATATTGCTGCATAACTTGAAACCAGTTCATCTTACAGTACTATTCATATTTTAAGTTAGGTGACAAATTAAAGATTTTAAGTCTTAATACAATACAAATATTGTTAATGCACTCTAACAAGAAAATTATACTCGAAAATTCGAAATATTAAATAAAAATGGTAGACAATATGCGATCTTATCGCTAAAGAGCGATCTCTTCCAAACAACCTTTGGTTAGAGTAATGTGAAAGAAATAAACAATATGTGAGAGGTGGTGAGATAAAAACATCAGTTACTAGATTAAAACATAAATAACATACAAGCCATACACAATACTTAGATAAATATATTTTGATATGAACATACACGTACATACACATACAAAAGAAGAATGAAAACAACACAGCTGATAATAGACTAACTTGGAAAAAATAACAATAGCACACAATAAAATAACCTACATATGGGAGAGACAAATAGTGATCTTTCAATTTATATTGCCATTGAAATAGGTGGAAAAAAATTATTATACCTAGAAACATGTACATAATATGTCTGTAATATTCCGAAGGAAAAAGATAAAAAAACAGACGACTTGGGAACATCAACAAGAGGTCATTCTGTAATATTTTATTTTGTGGAACAAAACTACACAGAAAAACATGTACATATTATAGAGTTGTGTGCAAATAATGTATGTAAGCACTTGGTTTGCATAGCAACTTCTATTACTTATACAGACTATATTGTTACTTACTAAATGAATAGAACTACACACAATTACTTATCTATTTAACATTCATAACATGTTTTTACTCTTGAGTATTATTCATAAGAAGACAAACACCCTATTATTAAATTCTTAAAAGTTAAAGCACTTATAACAATAATAAAAATAATGCATATTAAAATTCAAGGTCATTTGACAGATATATATTCAAATCAACTGCTTTATGTGTATTTCCTGGAGTGCATCAATGCACACTGAATGATAAGTAATTGGACCATTGTAATGAGGAGAAAAAAAAACTTGTTATTTAAAAACCTAAATAATTTTCCAAATTGGAATATATCACAACATTATTAGTGAAATGTAGTTCATTTGAGATGGGTATTGCTAAAATACTCAATGTGATGAACATTCAATTCATAAATCCCAAAAATGTACTCCCATCTGATGTATCACAGCAAATAAGATCTTCATAAATATCTGAACACAACTCGTAATGTCAAGGAGTGAGAGTGTGTTTTAAGATATTTATGAACACATTACTTGCTACAATATATATGATGGTCTATACCATAAAACAAACTCATAGGTGCTAATGCATCATTCACATTTAGTCATTGATATAATTGTAATAATAATTATATCACCTCAAAACTTCTGTAGATACAGATCTTGTTATCTACATTTATATTGCACTTAAATAAAGTTACAGTTCTAATATTATGAGTCAAATTGCTGGCAAAAGATAGAACAAAAATAATCCTACATTATTCACTGATATATCAGCCTCCAAGTCTAGCATGACCGGCACCAACTCATTTGTAAATTTTATGTCTCAGTTCTGCTGTACGTACTGTAGCGGTGGGATACCTGTTGCCTAAGAAAGAAAGCACTAACTGACATACTTAGCATCTGTGACTGTTTACAGATTTTGAACACACTCAATATATTCATTTCATAATGGTGGCTGACATATCAACCTTCAATTCAAGGTGTGTGAGCACCAAAACAGGATCCCCCAAAGGAGATGAATAGGAAAGTTATAAATTGTACAGAAATCTCAAATGGCTCAAGGCTTGTGTTCAATTAAAACCTGTAAATAGCGTACAGAAAACTCAACTTTATTAGTCTAATTTAAGAGATCTGAAAGGGAAGCATAAATTTAATACAAAGCTTACCTTATTTGACGGAGCCTTCAAGGTAAACTCACGAACAGCTGAGAAAGTCTTCAGCATTCAAAATTTTGTCTTCAAAGGAAATTAATGACAAGTAACACTGGGAACTTCACTGGGTACTTATTATTATATGTATTAACTGATGGATGTTGTGATTAACTAAAATTTACTAATGAACAACTGTAACAAAATTGTAAATTGATTTCATATAAAGTCATGCAATAGTCGTCGTGAAATGTTAATTTGAGTTTATTAATTTTATTATATTTTTACATTCAGGTATTGTACTCGATCATAGACAATATAGATAAGATAAAGATAATGTATTATGTATGTGTATTTCCTGTCGTGTGTCAAAAAATGTACGGAAAGGAAAGAAAAATATCGTTAGTGATGTGCCCAATTATTTTGGAAATAATACTAATAAAAAAAAATTAGGGCTTTGTAATAAACTTCTTTTTTTTTATTTAGGCTATTAATGAGATAAACCTCTTTTGGATATTCTTTTCCTGTGTAAGAAAAACGTCTTCAAAGTATTTGAAATACGAATGTATCTATTTGACATTAACAGATAATCATATTTGATAATATTTGTGCCGAATTTCAAAAAATGTTGAAAATACATTAACACGTTTCAAAACATGTCGATTGAGCATCCCTGTGCCTGTAGCTCTCCCACAATATGTTTACCGGCGGTAAGTTCAAAGTGGTTCTAAATATAAACTATTTATTTCTGCAGATTCGAATGTGTATTGTGAAATAGCCGTTTTTATCTTGCCTGAGCTGCTGTGGACAATTATAACAAAAATGAAGATTGGCATTTTAGCTTCGCCTATAGATGAAGCTGAAATGCTCTCTAGCCGATTTAGCGTTAGCTCCCCTTAAGCGCTCACTGCTCAGCGGAAAAGCTCATTCGACGGAAAAAAAGGTTTTGGGTTAATGTAAGTTGCTTCACTCAGCTGTAGCATAGTGTACTCACACCTTTATTTATATGTTATCTATGGTGTTTATTAATTCATTCCTTCAATTCATTCATTATTTTCTCCAGGGGCATTTCACTCAGTACTTTACAGATTTCATACATTAAAACTTGCGTGCGGTTAGACTCGAGACTCGCTCGATAGATGGAGCTAAATTCAATATTTGAATTAGTGTTATTAAAATGAAATCTGTTTTTATGTTATTATTTTATCCATAAATAAACATATAATAAAAACATAATTATAAGTTATTGTGAAAGATTATGAAGCATTATTTTAATTTATCATTACAGGCAACATTACGGCTTAAGATTAGATCCCCGTTCCATTCCACTCATTTATTTTTAGATTTCACCTATTATATTTTAAGCAGTTATATGATGATTGTCACAAAAAATTTAATATCCACAAAAAAAATGGAAAATGATAAATGCGTATTTTTTTAAATGTAAAAAAACAATAGAAGAAAGAAAACTCAAAGACTACTTAGTTAATACAATTCGGTGTAGAGGAACGCGTAGCGTAGTGCTGTTTGACAGTTTACTTTATATGGATTATGGACAAGTTTGTTTTCTGGTGTATATTCAAACGGGTTTAAGAAATTTACTTCGGCTGTGCTTTACGGATATTAGCGAATCTGCTCTACGTTGTTGACCTTTATGCTAACTTGGATTCCGACGACAGAAGTTCCAGGAAGGATTTCGATCCCGGCTTTGTGTAATGGATCACGATTGCCTCGTTTTAAACTATTTTAAAGTCAAGGTAGCAGTAAAAAATGTTGTGTGTGTCTACCTGTGGTAAGCGTTTGTTCTAATTATGTTCCTCAAAATTAATGAAATAAATATAATTAATTATAAATGTGTCTTTTTTATACCTTCCTACAAGCATAACTAGTTTTAAAGCCCACTTATTATGGTAAGTGTGAGATGAATCATATAATATGTATTGAAAGTACCTACAGTACAGTGCATATAGCGATTGCTATATATATACATATGTGCATGACACAGATAACTCGAAACTCGCTCAATAGATGGCGCTAGTTCACAAAGGAAGCTGATGACTCTATCTCAGTATATATAATTTACTCTATGATTTTCTCTACCTTGTCTGTGCTGCGAACCGGAGATGGAGAAGTAAAGTAGCAACACGAGGGTTTTGCCTAGTAAAATATATAGATTTCCCGTCCTAAGTCCGCGTAAAGCTAACACAGGATAGTTTCAATCGATTAGTATATTTCTGAAATAAATCCATAACATGCTTATGGATTTGACCGATGAGCTGGAGCAGAGTGATAGCGGAATGGAATCTTTGACAGCGAGCAAAGACGATACTCCTGAGCGTAAGCCTGAGGATAATTTCAGTCTTCCCGTGGTATGTGGCAGTTAAGAATCGTAATTACTAATGAGGTAGGCTATTGTCCGACTTCTGTAATGATGGTTTAATTTCTCTTTCCAGTTAGGATCATCTCCAGAGTTAGGAGGACCTCTAAAGGAATATGACGATGTAAGTGTATTTTTAATCGAACTGTATAACAATGTCCCATTCCTTATTATTTGTATATATGTCACATTCCATGTATGACGGACAACGTGATAATACTTGTTATCAGCATTTTCGTATATATAGGTTATGTTGTTTGATCAAAGTCGTTGTGTAATAAAATAAAAATGTCATGCTACAATGTTTACGTCCTGTAGGAACCAGATGAGACCCTCTCCGAAAGATTATGGGGACTGACTGAAATGTTTCCAGTTTGTGTCAGAAATGGAACATACACACTCACAACCAAGACCTGGTAAGTTAAACAATATATTTTTCACTTTTACTTAAAAATTGTGTTGATTCTTAGTTATGGTTTCTTAACACTTTTTAACTGCTTTATAAGCTGGTGCTACAGTGTGACAATCATTGACTATAATTACCTGTCAGTTACTCAGTTAAAATGCGTCTGCAATTGTGATGATGTACTATCTTGAATAAAGCTTTTTCTATTCCATTGAAACATAATCAAGCAAAATTTTATCATCCAGGTCAGGAGCCAAGTCATTCTATAGTCTGTCGCGCTCACTGGTGTGGATAGTGGCCAGTTCGTCAGTCATACTGTTCGCCCCCGTTATTTTCGAAGTGGAGAGAGCTCAAGTAGAGGAGATGCAGAAGTCACAACAGAAACAGGTAAGCAGATATATTTATTTATTTTAGTGACTGACCAAATTTAGGTTTTCGGTTCAATTTTCAGCCAAAAATCGTGAAATATTTTTATTTTCTCCTGTAAACCAGCTGAAGCTTTAGACTGAGCAAGTGTAGCATTACTATGACACGCGGCTCTTTGACGCGCGACAAATACTACCTGCAACTTTCCTGTCCATACTGTGTGAGAAAGACAGGTGATGCTAACTCGCGCGTCAAGTGAAGTTGCAGCAAGATATGCTAGCCCTGCAGATGACCTTGCTTATCGCACAAATAGTTGTCCTTACTGGTGATCAGAACCAGAACTACCCAGGTTCATAACCTGCTGTACAGTCAGTATCAGTATCAAAAGTAGCTGACAATTTTAAGGCTGATCAACTTTTGCTACTGGCTTATGTGAAATTGCACACATAAGGCTGATTTAGACGAAGACAATTTTGAAACGCCTAAATTACGGCGCCTCGAAAAGGCACCGTATAAACACTTTCCGCGCCATTTTTTCGCGGCATGTCAGCGCTGGCGCGGAATAGAACACGGGCCTCTGCCACTAATGACTGGTACTGAAAAAAAGCACTGTGTAAACACGACTGGCGGCGAGATTTAGGCGGCTGAACATAGTCATTGTCTAAACGGTCGGAGGTGTGCTGTGCGGTAATCACTGGCGCCGTCATTTAGGCGTCTCAAAATTGTCTTCGTCTAAATCAGCCTTATGTGTGCAATTTCACATAAGCCAGTAGCAAAAATTGTCACAACAGCTACTTTTGACGCTGACCATACAACCAACAATAGCTTAACATGTCATTTATTCAATATCCTACTGACTGCTAATATAAATGCAAATGCTTTAAGAAACGGTTAGATGTTGTACTCAACAATCTGCTGTAATTTTGCCACTCAATTGCTTCGAATTTTGATTTGGACTCTATTTATATAATATAATATGAGCGGTGACAGGTAGCTGTAGTCACCAAAAGCAATCTAGTGGATATATGAATATATTGCCTGGTGACAACTAAAACTCACTATTATTTCTGTCACTGCTCTTTAAAACCCCGTATCTAGTAAGTACATTAATACTGAGATACGGGCATTGTTTTAAGTAGGTATTTGTTACTTAGTGAGTTTAACCTTTAGGTTGTCAACAGATGATATTCTTTTTCTCCTGTTAATTCTGCAAGAGCAGTTCTTAATTCGGAATAATCACAGATGTCCCAAAAATATTGACATTTCAGACAAAAATTCTCATGACACATCTTTTATTGTTTCAGGTTTTACTGGGAACTAATACTGCCTTATCAGGGCCGATGCCAAACATGCCGCCGATGCCGCGATAAACTAACTTTGATGACATATAATCATAATATATTTAGTCACACTATATTGTTCTATCCATTTCAACTTCAAAATGTCATCCTAAATGCTTTAATTTTAGGTTGTTAGTTATATAGGAACCTATGTGTAAATGGCTATATTTTATTTTGAGGTACAGCGAAAATAAAACAAATTATATTTATTTTTTAACATTTCAGTCAGTCACTGTCACAATTCGAAAAGAATTATGCATTTACCCATACTATGTGCAGCAAATCAAAATGTAATTGTAATAGTCTAGTAATGTTTTGCCCAAAGGTTTTTGTTTTAGTGGAACTCCTTATTTCCCATAAACCTGGTGAATATTAGGGGCATTGATGTATAGATATGATTTTTCAGTCATTTGTAGATGTTTTGTTAACAATACTTATAGAAATAAAATACTGTTAAAATAACTATCCCTTTTTTATTTATTCTCTTTTCCATACTATAGTTAATAAGCGTGGAGTATTTGACGTTGAATATTGGTCGAATGCTAGTTCATCTTCTGTTTATTAATCCTTCGTTATGTATTTAAAGTCTGTGAAGTAACAAATTAATTTCATTTCAGTGTCTTATGCGGTCCTATCCTAAACAATTAATCCGATTGTAATAATAAAAACTTTCGGGAAACTCTTGGGCACATAACAGAATTTAAGAATTAGCGAGTGTGGATTAAACTAATTTAATTGGAGTTAAAAAGACTACCAGTCTACCACTCTGATACGGTACCACGTAAATAGGATAGGTCACTTATTATTATTATTAATCCGTTTATGGCGGCACGAAGCTTATGCCAGTATCAGTTTTTATGGTTTATAACCAATGCATGACTTCCGTGTTAAATGTAAATAAAACTTATCAAAAAATAAAAAATAAAACATGAGATGAAATGAACATGAACAAAGATGGCCGATGAATCAAAAAAATCATAGGTCACTTGGCTTGCCTCTTACAAAGCGGTATAAAATTCAGATTCGGACAGTGAACGTCTTAATTGAACAAAAGTAAAGTTGTATTCAAATCGATGAATGATAGTGGCTGATTGATGTTAAATTCATTGATCCTAAGCCTCGCAAAAGTAGCAACATTAAAAAATATATATAGTGATGTAACTAGAATGATCCGGTATTACCGTTTTTTGTAAAGTAATTAAATAAAGTTAATAATAAAAGGAAATTTTGAGAAAAGTCAATCATAATAGTTTTATCATCTTCGTGCATAATTTGTCCAAAACATATATTATATAAATACCATTTAATTATTTTTTGTATTAACCATAGTCTATGGTCCATCGAATGAAACATAACAATTTGGTAGAATTTCACTCATTAAAGTCATTCACCCATTCGTTTCAACTGTCAGTCACAATCAGTCATTATTTTTTCGAATTATTGGACGTAAGGAGCTGAATCTATTTTTTTCATGGTTTAAATTATAATAAACATGGCTAATACGGGCTTATTGCCGTTTGTTCGTGGTGTAGATTTTACATGTAATGATTTCAGCGTAAGTATCCGTTGAAAGAAACAGATATTAATAACAATTTAAAAGATGATATCATATCCCTAACCTATGTCCTACTATTTTTGTTGTTGTCCTAATTATTTCTTTATTCCAGGATGAAAAATTCCCAGATGCTATTCGGTACATGACAGGGCTTCAGTGGTTGAGGCTAGACAAGACGAATTTGACTGAAGTGCCTGAGGAATTAGGGAAACTTATGAAATTGGTAAATAATCGGTGAATAAAAGTGATAATGCACATAAACTACTGAGAGCAAACAGGTTTTTTAGAAAAATATATTTATGTTTATTGCAGGAGAATCTCTCACTGAAGAATAATAATTTGGAAAAGTTATTTGGTGAGCTGACAGAATTGAAATGTTTGAGATCTTTGAATGTGAGACGGAACCGCGTGAAGAGTTCTGGGATTCCTGCAGAACTCTTCCGCCTGGAGGATTTGACTACCCTGGACCTTTCCCACAACAGACTGAAAGCTGTGCCTGAAGGCCTAGACAAGGCCAAATCATTGCTTGTTTTGAATCTCAGCCATAATAAGTGAGTCACTTGCCTTATCTTTTGTTTAGTGTAGCCCTAGATTTCTAAAACAAAGTAGCTTGTGTTTTATTGTATTATCCTCATTACATTCTTGGACCAGATTCCCGTCTCTAGATAGTGTATATATTTATTTATTTATTTAATGCACAGGCAGCTTATAGCTGATGCGTGCATATCACTGTTCACTTGTGTTCTGTGTTTGTAAATTTTTATAAAATAATTATTGTTTCAATTTTAATCATCTTTCACTAGAAATTGCTAAAATTTAAACTACCATGGGAAGTTGATTTTTTAACTTATATTTCAAATAATATTGTACGTTTTTATAGAAAAAAAAATATGTATATACATAGAGCCCCCCGGTGTTTTATCCACTTGACCGTCCAGCCCGCGAGACTATTTTCCTGTCAACCGGCCGGGCTTTTTTAGCGACGCACGCCCCGCGCTGCGCATCCTCAACTTTCTACAAAACTTAACTACACTGCCATCTATATTTTTTACAGCAAACTATTTGGTTAGGCTACATTGTTGCATCAAGATAATTAGTAAATAATGCCGAATCATTCCACTAATGCCACTATAATCAACTGTTCCGTCTTCCAATCTTGGATAATAAGGTATCCGTGGACGGTTAGGAGCATATTGGTTTTGGATACTATGCTATCGTCGGACGGTCAAGTGGTTATATGACCGTCGCCGCCGTAAACTCAAAAATTTCATAAGATCAGCTTCCTCGTAGCCGTTTTAGAATGTTGTATTTTTTAGGGCGGGGGGCTTCGACCCCCGAGCCCCCCATATTTTATGTCACCGTCGCCTCCGTAAACTCGAAAATTTCATAAGATCTGCTTCCTTGTTGTCGTTTTAGAACGTTGTATTATTTAATAACTTAAGAAATTTATGATCTATTTAAGCCTAACTCAAACTAATATTTTAATTTAATAACCAACTATCATTACTATACAAATGGGACATCCAGCTTTTTAAGTTATAGAACTTTTATTTGATTGTTGCCATGATGATGTCACCCTCACCTGGGTAATTGTTTAAAACTACAATTTAAATTTAAATTTCGGTGTTTATACAATTTACCAGAAACTTAATTGCAACATATATGTATGTATAATATAATCTCCTGACAATACCAATACCCATACTAGTATAAATTATCAACACTTTTCCAAGATGTTTAATCACTATTGTCCCCTGAGTCACAGAACAGAATAACAACACGAAAAAAACAACTTAAAGAAATAACAAAATATAAATTCATAATATAAAACCTGACCTAGAGTGCCTGTTATTATTGTTGTGGTTTTAATCACTCTATAGCTGTAAATAAATAATAATAATAAAATTTATTCAAAACACATGATAAACGGCGACACTTTCGAAGATATCTGAAAACAATATAAATAATATATAAACACAATATATATATAGAACATCCATGACTCAGGAACAAATATTCAAGTTCACACATATATTTGCTCCGGCTGGGATTCAAACTCCGGGCCGCCGGCTCAGTAGGCAGGTGCACTACAAACTGCGCCAACCGCATCATCATTAGATTGCATCTAGTTTACCTCTACTTGTAATCTTACTCAATCTCTGCGTTCTGTATCACTTCCTCATTCAAGTGCATAATAAAGCTCCCAAATAATGAGCAGAGCAGGGAATAAGTAGTGCCTATCTAGCAAAACTTCAAGGAGAACATAATTAAGAGTGGTTAAAACCACCGATAAAATATTTTGCTGCATAAATATTGATGAAAATGAAATGAAAAAATAAGAATTTTTACAATAAGCAATTTCAATAGCCGGATCCTGACTGAGCGAGCAGCCTCGCGAGGCCGCCTCGCGCGGCAAATCCTCGGCCAGTCAGGACGTGCCTCGCCCGAGGCAAATGCATGTCTGGCCTCGGGCGAGCGTGCCGCGGCCCGAGCCGAGCGTTGTCGGTTTTTGTCCATGCTCAAAGGCGCCTCAGTACGTTTGCCGCGCTCACTCAAGACGGTTGTGTTTTGCCTCGCTTGATCGTCGCGCGCGTGTTAGCGTCATGGAGCCGAAAGCACAGTTTCTTTCTCTCGCGGATATTGCTTCTCGAAGATTTGTGTCCTTCTTCCTTATTTTTTGACGTTTTATTTTGGCGTTTATAAGAGAGTACAGATTTTCAAATTAAATTTTACTCATTCTAGTAAAAAAAAAATCTGCGTTATCGAAGCACACCTCTTCAAACAATCTGTTCCCAGTATGTTATCTGTTTTTAAATAACAGTTTCATCCAAAAACGTTTAGGTCTCCGCTTTCTTTTTTAGGGTTCCGTACCCAAAGGGTAAAAACGGGACCCTATTACTGAGACTTCGCTGTCCGTCCGTCTGTCTGTCACCAGGCTGTATCTCAAGAACGGTGATAGCTAGACAGTTGAAAACTTCACAGATGATGTAATTGCCGCTATGACAACAAATACTAAAAACAAAATAAATATTTAAGGGGGCTCCTATACAACAAACTTGTTTTAGATTATAGTACGGAACCCTTCATGCGCGAGTCGGACTTGCACTTGCCCAATTTTTTACAAGCCATAGAATTATTAGAAAGGCAGTGGTGGCGACAACTTTTCGAACGTGCGGCCTCATGGCGTTCTTGAGCAAAACTGGCTCGGCCTTTCCTCGCGCGGCACTTATTTATAAATTCGTAACAACACGCGCCGGCCTCGCGCGGCAAACGTTGCGCGGCAAACGTCCGAGGCGGCCTCGCGAGGCTGCTCGCTCAGTCAGGATCCGGCTATGACTAACAAATATGTAGTTAACCTAACTTAACTATTCAAGTTCAATAAATTGTTTATCTCTAGCATGCAGTTAATATAATTCAGGTTAGTACCAGCTGCATTACTTTTGACCCCCGCAATAGGCGAACCTGTATTGCGGGAAATCAACAAGTGTAATTTCGAAATAATTTGATTTTATTTCAAAATAATTTGTTGCTAGTTAATAATAGTTATAATATAATATATTATGTTCAATATAGCTAATTACATTTTCATTTCAGGATTGAAAGCATACCACCAACACTCTTTGTCCAACTCACAGATCTTCTTTTCTTGGATCTATCTGACAATTTATTGGAGACCCTGCCACCTCAGACAAGGAGGCTGGCGAACCTGCAGACTCTAATACTTAATGATAACCCGCTGGGGCTGTTCCAGTTAAGGTAAATATTAATGTTATTGTGAAAAAACTAGTTTATTGTTGTGACTTCACATGTGTATATCTTGGACCACACTCTGAAAATAAATGTTTTGATTTTGAATGTATTAAGCGGAGTGCAGCATGGTGGTTAATTTATTAAGCACGAGCCGCGCCGTGTTATCCGCTCATCCCACGGGAACACTATATTTGTTCGGGATAAAGAGTAGCCTATGTGTTAAATAGTTAATCCAGGGTATGAGCAACCTTCATACCAAAATTTATCAAAATTGGTCCAGCCGTTTGAGCGTGAAAAAGTAACAAACATACACATATTAGTGTGATTGTAAAGTAAGCAAGCACCTGTGGACACTGTTGCTGAACTTGTTATGTTTTTGAGCGCTCCTCCAGAATGATTACATTGGCTTTTTTTTTTATTTTATTTTATTTATTCAAGTCAAAATAAGCTTACAGTATACACCAAATCGCTTACTTGTAATTAAAATTTAACATTATACAAAGTAAAAATAATAATAATTAAAACAACAACACATAAAACACAACAAAGGAACACAGGTAAAACATTGATCATATCTTCATGTTCCTCTTAGAAATAAATGGTTGCCAATTCATAAAAAAAAAAAATCACATATAAATTCATTAATAAATTAAAAAACAATACAAACTCAAATAAATAATTCATTGATAAAAAAATTAAAAAACCCAATAAATAATCCAATAATAATAATATAAAAAAGTCAAATGTCGGCTTGTTGTAACATACTGATGAGTGGTCTCCCATTTTGTTATTTTGTGATTATCTGTATTTTTCTTTGCATAAAGGCATTATTTTCTTTGTTCCGCAGGCAGCTCCCATCCCTTCAAAGCCTGGAAACCTTGCACATGCGCAACACGCAACGCACCCTGGCTAACTTGCCAACATCCTTGGACACCCTCTCGAATCTCTCCGACGTGGACCTCTCGAAGAATGCTCTCACCAAAGTGCCTGATGCTTTGTACTCGCTGGTGAACCTGAAGCGGCTCAATCTTAGCGACAATGAGATCACAGAGGTTTCACAAGGTAAATAACTTTCATTTTACTGTAAGTGATTGCAGAGTGACTACCGTCTCATTAACATGAACTAGGGCCATCGTCATCGATTCATATAAATTTTCAGTATACGGTTTGAGAAATGTCATGGACAACTTTAATATCTGATTACTAGCGGCCCGCCCTTGCTTCGCACGGGTGCAATGCTATATTATGCATGTATTATAACTAATAAACCTTCCTCTAGAATCACTTATCTATTAAAAAAAAACGCATCGAAATCCGTTGCGTAGTTTTAAAGATGCACACATAGGGACAGACAACAGGAAGCGACTTTATTTTATACTATGTAGTGATGAGAATTGTACGGTTCTCAAAAGATAGAACATTTTCCACACTGTCATTCTGAAAATTCGCATTAAACCTAATGAGTTAGACATACCGCTGCCTCAATATTACAGGGTTCTATGTTTGACTTTTGACGATTTCGAATTTGAATATTGTCATAATAACATTAACTCTAATTTTAAGTACCCTGAAAATTTAACATAGAACCGTGTAATATTGGGCCAGCGATACGAAGTACGTGTTTTACATCACAGGTTACATTTTAATGGTCTATCAAGCAAATGATCTAATTTGAGCCAGCCAAAGGTTATGAATAAATGATACATGTCTAAAGGTCACATTATAGTGCCTAGTGGCAACAGGCCCGTCAGGGCTGCGCAGCACCCACGCACATTTGTGAATACGGCACCCCGTATGAAGCCGCATAGGAAAAATGTAGTACTAAACGATGATACAACCACCTACTTAGCTCATAATTCACAAGAGCGCAAGTGGCATAAGAGATGGCGCGGCAGATAACATTTTCTTCACACTTATGTAAGCAATTTCTCTCGCAAGCGTCTATTTACGCTGCGTGTCACATGCCATTCCCTGATTAATGAAAAAAAACATGCAAAACGCCCAGAGAAAAGGAAACTCATAAATTGTGCGTTGAAATTTGATTTTATCTCTGCGTTTTTACGAATTAAGTCTTACTTCTGTTGAGAGAAAATATAACATGCGTCGTATGTAATTGTAATTAATTAATTATCATTTATAAGTGATAAATTTTGGCTATAAACGTCAAGTCTGGTAATAAAAGTGTAATAAAAATATTCATATGTTAATTCAAGTGATTCGAATTCGTATATGATATTTTATTGTTATATTTGTTATAATTATGATAACTGCGCAACAGATTTTCTTAAGAATGTTTTCTATCATTATATATAATCACACCCAAAAACCAGCGTTCCTTGCCTAAATAAGATGAAATTCAGAATTATGTAATGATTTTTCAACATTGATACACAATGTAAATACATTGAATATGTTTTAATGTTTCGCTAACTGATCCAACAGGAAAACAGTGCCAAACACGTTGGACAAATATTAACCAATTTTGGTACAGGAGCTGGTTATAGGATAGCTTTTACTTGTCTATGGTAAAGAAAAAAAATCGCGGACGCAGTCGCGGGCAACTCCTAGCTATAACATATTTATCAAATACATATTTAATTCCAGCTATCGACAACTGGCAGAAGCTGGAAAGCCTGAACCTGTCACGGAACAAGTTAACAATCCTCCCACCACCACTCTGTAAACTTCTCAACTTGAAGCGACTCCATGTGGACGACAACAAGTTGGACTTTGAGGGGATACCCTCGGGGATTGGGAAGCTGTGCAGCATGGAAGTGTTCTCCGCCGCTAACAATGTGTTGGAGATGATCCCTGAAGGATTGTGCAGGTTGGTAACCTCTACAGATGTTCTTCTTGAACAGAGTCCATGAAGAAATAATAAGTTGGACTTTGAGGGGATACCCTCGGAGATTGGGAAGCTGTGCAGAATGGAAGTGTTCTCCGCCGCTAATAATGTGTTGGAGATGATCCCTGAAGGATTATGCAGGTTAGTAACCTCTACAGATGTTTCGAAGATGGTGTAGAGTTTTAATAGCATAATCGATGTAGTTTTGATTCCAGATTTGACAGTCCGGATACCTATTGATTCACAAAAAACGTACATATCATCTGTCCTCCTGTTGCATCTAGACTTGACCGTCGGACATGGCTTCACATTTTTGATTACCCTAATGTGAAGATTTCCTCACGATATATGGGCATATACATATCGTCTGTTGACAACTAAAACTAGTAACTAAATACCTACTCAAAACAAAACTCGTATCTAAGTATCAATCTACGAACTAGATACGAGGATTTCAAGAGTACTGACAGAAAGTTTAGTGAGTTTTGGTTGTCACCTGGCGATATATCGTGTTTCTGAGTGCTCGGAAAATTTTATTGATTACATTTGTGACTTGGGTCTTTCGGTTTCCTGCGAATTCGTATTAAGCCACCAAGCATTCTGTAGGTATGTAGAAATTCAATGATGCGTTAAAATAATACTTTTGACTTATTCATTGTCCAAACATTAGCAAAGTTCATGAAATATTAACTTTGAGGAGACTGCACTTTCTCCGGTGCCCAAGAAATCACATTTAAGATATCCACGTCGCGGGCATACCTCTTTGTGATACATCTGTTACGTTCAGTGCGTTCCTGGTAAATCATTTACAATGCTAAGTTATTATAAAACACTTTTCGTTTCATCAAGTTTCTAATGGATGTTAGAAGAAACGTTTAGAGTTCCACATTACGTTGATTAGAAAAAAATATGGTTCAAACCTTTGTCGTGTACCGTAGCTACTCGTGACAGTACAATACAAGTACAAGTACTCTTCGCACCTCACAAAACATACATGACGAAAGGAAATGCAATTAGAGGTAAACAACAGGCGGTCTTATAGCTAAAGAGCGATCTCTTTCAGGCAACCTTTGTAGGTACACAGTTTTTGCCGCTCTTCACGGGTTCATTATACTTTTCATATTGGTGAGATACCCACAAATTCCATCGCAGTTTTATTTTCTTATACCTGGTCGCGATCTCATGTCATAGACCAATCATCTGAGTACGGAATAGACCAATCAATCTGAGTTGAAATCTGTATCTCAGCTCACTTCTATCAGCTTCACTTTTGTCATTGGTCGATTCCGCTCATCTCCACTCCGCCTCAGTGGAGATGCAGCCTTATTCTATAAGTACACCAAAGTTTTCCGTTCTGCAATGTTTTCCACCTACGAGCGGCCTAATAGTTATTTGCCACTGTTATTTGCATAAGCAGGGGTTTTGGATGCGCCAATGATTTGAAGGTATTTGGCCGAGCGAGCCATGCGTCTTCGCTTGGGCTTTCGTATGTCCTGTCTGGACGTTTGGATGACCGTTTTTCCAGATTTCTAAGTAGCTGTTGTTCTTTTTTGTCAATTCAGTTTGTCGTTTTTTTTTCTAAATGACGGTTATATGGTTGTTGAACGTAAAACAAACACCATATCGAAATAAACTCGCGAGGTCTAGCGAGGGCTAACTTTAAACAATATGGTATGTACAGCATGCTAAAAGAACAATACTGCATTAGCCATGTGTATAGGCAGTTGTTTTAATTGATATACCTATTAAATTACCGGTTACATCACTTATTATTGTAAAATCATAATAGAAAAACATCTCTCCACTCATGTAAAAACTCGCGCTTGTCGAGTGAGTCGCTTGTTGCACCCAATGAAGCGTAAAGAAGTATACATTATGTTTTCACTCATAAATGGTCTCCAAATAATATCGGTAATTGTATTCGTGACGTGTGTTTTATGCAATTATTCTTATTATATTACCCGTTCTATAATATCGAGGTTGTTGACGTGAAATTGATTTATGCAATAAAAGAAATGGTCACGCAATACAAAAATAATTATACCGACACATCGTGTTATAATGAAATATCGTAATAAAATGTGCATTTTCAACCACCGTCATTTTCCCTTTTATTGTCAACGTAAGTTTTTTACCATTTATTATTGTAGTATATAGACATTTATAGATAATAAATGTACCCTCGATCCGCCAGCTATCGGACATTACATTGACAGACGTCACCGGTGGCGGACGCACTGCAGGTTTACTGAAAGCCCGATTAATGTGTTTATTGAAGTATCCCAATAGGAAACCCTAGTGAACACTACAATGGCGACGAGTATAAAGCAACGGAATAAAAGCGTGACTTAAATTTGACTTAAAAATCATTGACGTAATTACCGACGTCGTTGACAGTATTTTCTTGGAAAATAAAAAGGGACGACAAGGGCATTGGAAAAGTAGATGCGGTTTCTTTGGGGTGATAAGACTATTAACACAAGTTTTCGGATGCTAAATGTAGGATAATTTTATTTTGGGTAGTGTATATTAGTCACGGAATTCGTGCTGGGGCCTACCCACGACATGAGGCTGAGGCCTACCCACAAAGCACCACCTTGTGGAAAGTTAAATAAATAGGAACACAGGCGAAGTGTATTATTTTGAATATTAATTTGTAGTTGTGCACTCGAGGAATATAAATATTTAGCAGTTTAGCGTAATTCTCGAATTGGTCGTGTTACTAATCTTCGACTGCGCAGTGGCGCAGTGGATGACGAATCACAATATAATAATTATGAACAGATTGGGAAAACGATTGGACTGCTAGGCGTCTATTTAATTTATACGACTGTTAATTTGTGCGTGCGTACTTAATTGAATACGCTACTTAATACTATCCTATGGAGTGGGCTTGATTGTTCTGAATTCCAAAATATATTGACGGGTTAAATATTATAGTGTGTGTATACATCCACCTCAAGGGTCATGTATTAGTACACATGACACACATAGGTGCATATGTCACATGTAATCAATTTGGTATAACACAATCAGTAATAACATACCAGCAGATATTTTTATAGAATTACAGACCAGCGTCTTGTAAGGTATAGAACAACGAAATATAAAGAAGCAAGAGAGCCTTACGTCTGTGGGAATTTCGTTGTAATTATAAGCTATTTGCGAGTGTTGACTGTTGAGCGGTCATTATCATTATATACCAAGACGGATTAAAAGCGATATGGAAGACTTTTATTTGGAAAATCATTTTGAGTTAAATTATAAATGTATTTGTTCAGTAACACCGTAATCCAGTATACAAACAGTTTAGTATCTCTTAAGTATTTAATACTTGTGCTAAGAGGCAGCACTCTTCTACATGGTAAAGTTATTTGTATTATTGAGGAGTTTATTATTTTTAATTAAAATGTTACTGACTTAGTATACAGTGGAAGTCAATATGATAGGCTATGACTGGATTGTTATAGAAAATAGGTGTATCTATAAGGAAGGTCAATATGATAGACCAAGTTGAATATAAAAGTGATATGGAAGACTTTTAAGTTGAAGGTCAATATGATAGGCTATGACTGTATGGTTACGGAAAACGGAAGGCTTTATGAGAGGTCAATTTGATAGACCATGCTGGATTGCCAATATGATAGGCAAAGGCCGTATGAGAGGTCAATTTGATATACCATGCTGGATTGCCAATATGATAGGCTAAGGCCGTATGAGAGGTCAATTTGATAGACCATGCTGGATTGCCAATATGATAGGTAAAGGCCGTATGAGAGGTCAAATTGATAGACCATGCTGGATTGCCAATATGATAGGCTAAGGCCGTATGAGAGGTCAATTTGATAGACCATGCTGGATTGCCAATATGATAGGCTAAGGCCGTTTGAGAGGTCAATTTGATAGACCATGCTGGATTGCCAATATGATAGGCTAAGACTGTATGAGAAGTCAATTTGATAGACCACGCTGAATTGCCAATATGATAGGCTAAGAGGATTGTTAAAGTAAGCGAAATGCATTTTGAAACGTCTATTTAATAGACCACGGGAACCAAAGTATTCGTAAGAAAGATATCGTAAGGCTTAAAGGCGAAGCAAATATAATTGCATGGAAGGTAAATTTGATACACCATAGAAATATTATAAGCGGTATGTAAAGTGCCGCGTTCGTGCTGGAAGCTCAATTTGAAATACCATATTATTAAATTTGATTACTATATGTATTGAAGCTTCCTTTTAATTGGGAAATATTAAAAGTAGTTACTTTAAATTCGAATTTGTAATGAACCTGAATCTAAGGTCTCAAGTATGTGCTTTTGAGACTTCTATTAAAATTTGAATATCGGTGGCTTCGACGCGTCGATTAAATTGAAATATGATGTGCTTTAAATCTTTAGGCCTTAGTGAGAATATTGAACGAGAGTACATGATGACGTATTAAGCAAGTTAGCTACTTTCAGTTTCAGTTTCATTTTAAATAATTGAAGATAAATAATAATGAAGATAATAATTGATGGTAAAAGGGGGAAAAGAGCAAGCACTAGTTCTTAAGCGCTTGACAAGATGGTTGTTGTGAAATAATTATCCAGATAAGGCTACATGTCGCAATTCTTAAAAATTCTGGTATCAAGTGTACCTTTGTTTTAATAATTCATTTATTTTTCAAATAAGTTACACGATATTACAGTAATTAACCCTACATGCTTTGGAACTACAAAACTACATGCAGACCAAACTTAAAACTAGTTAGATTTAATTTAATAAGCGCCTTAATGGCTTAAGCGACATAACAGCGTGGCTCCGTTGCGTTGTTTGACCCGCAGCTCTGGCATAGCTGTCACATGCGACTATTTCTCGCGCGAGATATTTGCCTGTCTCTTGCTGTGCAGTGGTGTGAAGGAGTGACGGCTAACGCTGAGTCGCGAGGCATAGTTGTGCTGGACAGGCTGGCAGGATTAGGCAGGTAGTAGCAGCCTGTAGCTGCTGGGACACGCGTAGCTCTAACGAGCTGAATTGCACGTAGTGACAGGTCTGAAGTGGTACACCTTCATGTCCTCTCGTTGGACACGGTGTCTGTGCCACTTAGTGTTGTGGGGCACCATGCGCGTCTTGCTCTTCCTTTCCACCAGTGTGACTCCCTCCCTATCCACATTGGTGTGGGAGAACTTTTCCTTATCGCGAACGCGTACGGGGGCCGGTTAGCCGCGACCGCGACAGACTGATCGGCGACTACAGCATATTGCACGCTGTCGCGACTTCGAAACGGTATCCTTTGTGTTTCCTCGATGTATCCTCTAAAGCGTTGTGTCAAACAAGGTTTAGGGCAAGTTTATATTGCAGAACTAGTTCTAATGGGTTGTGTGAAACGAATTAAATTTTAAATTTGCTTTGATTTCAGAATATTGTTTTCAAGTATCAGGAATGTTGTTTCAAGTCACTAATGTCGAGAACTATCACTGGCTTAGAAGTGAATATACTTACGGCATTTTACGATAAGGAAAGTAAGCTCGGAAAAAATCTTCATTAAAATCTTTGAACTAATTTATATATTTTGCTCTGTGAGTTTTATTGCGGCGCTTCTTTATCACGCAAGCCTTGTTTAGAAGCGCCGGTAGATATTATAAACTTTCAAATATAAATAAATAGCTTTCTAGCTACCGCATGAGTAAATACTTAATAAATATCTTAGAAACATTTAGTAGGTATGAGATGGTAAAAAAATATAAATTTACTGAATAGTTAATAAAAGTAATAACAAATTGGAAATAAATAATAAAATAGAAACGAACTGAAATAAAGATAAAAAATTAAAGCAAAAAAAAAAACGTTGTCAACGGGATATGGAGGGCGGCATAGAAGTTTCCATGGGATAAAGGAAAAAAGTGGGTATGATTAAAATAAATAAGTAGAAGACCAAATTGTTCATGTTGACTACTAATTGTATTAACTTGAAGAAAACTAAGTACAAAGAGGATTATAAAATCATAATACAAAACAGCTCGGGTTCTTAACGAGACGTCGTAATCGACATAGTGTAAAGAGCGTTGTGTTGTTGGTCTTCGAGATCTTTGAGCGAGCATTTCGTGTGTTGGTGTTTGTCATAGCTGTCTGGTGTAGGGCGCCTGGAAGTGGACCCTAAACAGAATTAGTTGACACTTGGGCGGGACAGTGAGTAAGTCTACTAAAGGCTTGTAATACTTGTAACTACCTAATTCCAAGCAATTTCTAATTGGTAAAAAGGGAGAGATGTAGTATATAGACATTTATAGATAATAAATGTACCCTCGATCCGCCAGCTATCGGACATTACATTGACAGACGTCACCGGTGGCGGACGCACTGCAGGTTTACTGAAAGCCCGATTAATGTGTTTATTGAAGTATCCCAATAGGAAACCCTAGTGAACACTACAATTATTTATCGTATGACGTAAAATTTACACTGCGTGCTTACTTATAATCTAAATTTACAATTTGTGAGGAAATTAACAGCTTCGCTTGTTAGGTCTTTAAGATCTTCAACCTGGCCTGCGAATCTAGTACAGTCTGCTCTGGGCATCCGCATTAGACTATATTTGGTAGGCTATTTTACACAATAAAAAGATATATTATTATCATTACATCATTGAGACAAGTCAGTTACATATTTGGTCAATGGTTATCCTGTCTGCAATTCGGGCTGCGTGCTATCGAATAGAATGATCCAGCTGTGGGAGCATTAATACATTCGTCTCCAGTTACACAACATGTGTTCAAAATAATACTCCTAAGCCGGGGACGCACCATAAGTGTCTACGGAATATGTGCTCCTATGCCAGTGACACACCCTGTCTCTACGGATCTGTACTCTTATGCCAGTGACTCAGTTCGGGTGCCATAGGGTTCAGAGCACTATTCGGGGTGAGTAGAGGTCATGCGTGGGTTCAATCCCCACCTGCAATGTAGTGGATTGCGTAAAATTTTGTATTCATACTTACCCTCTGTATCAATGACACATATATTTAGACGACGACGTTGGCTCGGTTTGTAGTGCTGGCCC
This sequence comes from Apotomis capreana, assembly GCA_947623375.1. Taxonomy (NCBI): domain Eukaryota; kingdom Metazoa; phylum Arthropoda; class Insecta; order Lepidoptera; family Tortricidae; genus Apotomis; species Apotomis capreana. Next base: position 19,621,314 of record OX392512.1, read on the forward strand.
ACTGAGCTGGCGGTCCTGGGTTCGAATCCCGGCCAGGGCAAATATTTGTGTGATGAACTCAAATATTTGTTCCTGGGTCATGGATGTTATCTTTATATGTATTTATATATTATGTATATCGTCGTCTAGTACCTATAGTACAAGCTATGCTTAGTTTGGGACTAGGTCAATTTGTGTAAGATTGTCCCGTAATATTTATTTATTTATTGCACATTGCTGAATATTATAAAATACAGGCGAAATTTTGCGAGTGTGTTCGTATGTTTGTTACTACTTCACGCTCAAACGGCTGGACCAATTTTAGTAAATTTTGGTGTGACGGTAGCTGACACTCTGGATTAACACATAGGCTACGAAAAAACGTAGTCTTCCCGTTGTATGAGCGAGTAACACCGCGCAGCTAGCATTCATATAGAAATAAAATCTTTATACATTCTCCACACAAAATATAATTTGTACGCGTTTTTATCAATTTCTTTCGTAACATTTATTGACTAAGAATTTTGGTAATTAAATGACCTCTCTCAAAGCCTGAGATACAGGATTTTTCTAGTTCAGGCACGAGTATTAAATGTGTTCTGTGTATGTGTATATGTAAGACTTAATATTTTCTTCGGTTTCCGCGACTGTCACACATTTAAATAAAACAATTTAAACGGATTATATCGCGTATATTAATTATTTGTGCCTCCCTGACGTTTCAGTACCTTTACAGATACCGTTGTCAAAGGTTGACTCCCAACCAACCTTCCACGTCAGGGAGGCTCAAATAATTAATATACGCGATATAATCCGTTTAAATTGTTTTATTTAAATATATGTAAGACTTTTATGCTAACGATTATTCTTATGTTATTTATTAATAAAGATTTATTTATTTATCGACAGATGCGGCTCCCTCAAGAAACTGAACCTCAGTTGCAACAAGCTCATCACGCTCCCCGACGCCATCCACCTCCTCAGCGACCTGGAGAGCCTCCAGCTCCACGGCAACCCCGACCTGGTGATGCCCCCGAAGCCAGTGGAGAGAGTGCGAGGGTCGGGGCTGGCGTATTACAATATAGACTTCTCGCTGCAAGCACAGCTGCAGTTGGCGGGCGCGGCTACCGCGGAGCCGGTTACACCGAGCAGTAAGTTCTAATATTACTACACTTAATATGACCTCGCGAACGTTTTTCGGAATGGCAATATGCATATGACCCCCATACTTGACTTTGACGACGCGGTTGGCGCAGTGGTTAAGCAACTGCCTACTGAGCCGACGGTCCCGGGTTCGAATCCCGGCAAGGGCAAATATTTGTGTGATGAACACGAATATTTGTGCCTGGGTCATGGATGTTCTATGTATTTAAGTATTTATTTATCTTATATTTATTAAACTTTGCACCCCTACTTAGAGATTGAATTTTTCAAAATCGCTTCTTATCTGTTGTACACTTTATAAATGCAACCTAGTGTGCAAATTTCAACTCTCTAGCATTTGTAGTTTCGGCTCTGCGTTGATGAGTCAGTCAGTCAGGACACTTGCATTTGTATATATAGATTATTTATACCTCCGCCATTTCGAAAATAAAAAGACAACGGACTTTCACGAGTATCGGTTGAGAAATGCGACCTGTGGGTGAGAACAGCCGGAAATCCGGACAAACAAAATAAACGGCCAAGCTGCAAATGAATGCATGGTTCCCGTAGGATAGTGTACCCCATTTCAACGTAAAGCCGCGGGCAAAAGCTAGAAGATTTTGTTCTTGATAGCACTGCACAGCAGAACTTGCACATCTTGCCGCTACTTCGTTTGACGCGCCACTTAGCAGTAGTAGTAAAAAATCTAAGATGTACGGTCATAAAGAGCTTACCTTGTAAACGTAACCCCACAATGCCATTGTCTTACTCGTGTAAAGAAGTTCATATTACAAACTAGCGACCCGCCCGGCTTCGCACGGGTGCAATGCTGATAAATTATGCATGTATTATACAATACATATAAACCATCCTTATTATGAGTCACTCTATCTATTAAAAAACCGCATCAAAAGTGTTGCGTAGTTTTAAAGATCTAAGCATATATAGGGACAGGCAGACAGCTGGAAGCGACTTTGTTATATACTATGTAGTGATGGAAACAACAAGAAAATCAAGTACATATCCGGTTCGAGGGACCATTAAATGTATGGGCTGGGCCTGGGATGTTTGTTGAATGGAGAAAGATAGTTAAAGTTAAAGTAATTTATTATAGTAACACAATAAAGTAAATATATTAATATTTTTTTCTCTTGATGCTTAGTGCTCGGATGTTAATAGCAATCTCATCTATATTATAATTGAAACTTATTATAAATACGTTGTTGCCGTGTGGCCTAAAGTAGGCCGCAAGTAAGCATAAATAAATGTACGGTAATGAAACCGTACATATATTATGTTGCAGGCGTGAAATCTGATCCGATAGCTAGAAAGCTGCGGCTGCGGAGAGGGCGCACGGAGGCGCAGGGCGGGGAGCGAGAGTCCGCCATGATCCTGCGCGGGATGCAGGAGCAGGCCAACACGCAGGCCAGCAGCGAGCCGCCGCCCAACAGCGAACTGAAGTCAGTGACTCACTACCACAGACCACCCCCACTAGACGGAGCATGTAAGGCACATGTAAGGCCACCCGCGCGCACCAACGATATGGTACGGCAAAACATTAAGGCAGATTTAGACGAAGACAATTTTGAGACGCCTAAATGACGGCGCCAGTGATTACCGCACAGCACACCTCCGACCGTTTAGACAATGACTATTTTCAGCCGCCTAAATCTCGCCGCCAGTGACCAGCAAGCCGTGTTTACACAGTGCTTTTTTTCAGTACCAGTCATTAGTGGTAGCGAGAGACGCGGAGGGGGGGTCACTGGCGCCAAAAAATAGGCCCGTGTTCTATTCCGCGCCAGCGCTGGCGTGCCGCGAAAAAATGGCGCGGAAAGTGTTTATACGGAGCCTTATCGAGGCGCCGTAATTTAGGCGTCTCAAAATTGTCTTCGTCTAAATCTGCCTTTAAAGTATCAACACGGCGGCCACCGTTTAGTTGCGTCCATGTTTATGAGGTCTCTCTACAGCACTTAACACTACAATTTACCATGTTATTTATTGAATTTCTTTTTTCGTTGACGTACGCATGGATCATAAACAAGGACGCAACTAAACGGTGGCCGCCGTGTTGATACTTTAATGTTCTGCCGTACCATATCGTTGGTGCGCGCGGATCGCCTTACATGCTCCGTCTAGTGGGGGTTGTCTGTGCTCACTACCAACCAATCATTAAAACTTATTGACGACGCGGTTGGCGCAGTGGTTAAGCAACTGCCTGCTGAGCCGACGGTCCCGGGTTCGAATCCCGGCAAGGGCAAATATTTGTGTGATGAACACGAATATTTGTGCCTGGGTCATGGATTTTCTATGTATTTAAGTATTTATTTATCTATATAAGTATGTATATCGTCGCCTTGTACCCATAACACAAGCCTTCTTGAGCTTTATTTGGGACTAGGTTGATTTGTGTGAGGTTGTCTGCTGTTTATTTATTTATTTTATTTATTTATTGAATCGGGTCAGTTGTTACTGGAGATGTCAACTCGCTGTTTCATGAGTACGTCTGAGACGTGCACGTGGAACCGTGTCGAAACGTCAGACAGTGAAGGTAAATCAAAAAATATCGCTATAGACCCGGTTCAATAAGTTAATTATGTGTACAAACCGCGAGAGTATTAAGTGTTATACCAAGCAATATTAACTTACCTTAATGTTCTATTTTGAGGTTGCTTATTGTTTAGTTTTTGTCGGTTTGGTGCTGAAAGGAAACGTGATATTTCTCATAAGTTTATAACTATTTTTCTCCCCAGCAGCCCTAATAGAGAACCGCTGGTAGATATTTTTAAATAAAGTAATTCTTGTCCATCTGGCACATATGTAACTATCTATACATATTGGGCCCGCCAGGCATGTATTTTTGAAGCATATTTACAAAATGGATAGTTACAAATTTAACTTTGAAAGAAAAAATGAGTTTTTATTTTCAGTCAACCTTTAACATCGGGAACTGCAATAGTTACTGAAGCGTCAGGAAGGCTCAAAAACTTAATGAATATATGCGAAATATAACTTTTAAATTGTTATATGTGACAATCGCAGATACCGCAATAAAAAATAGTGCGTGGAGGCCCTCCGCGCGGAAGAAGTGAAACTTCGTAATGTGGATATGAAAATAGGAAGGGGTAGAAATTGTACTTTCAAAAGAGAAAACCTAACAATCAATTGATATTCACAAGAGAGAGAGAGAGATATTCGCATTGTCCGTGGGATTGTTGCGTTGAACGTTTAACGCAACAGTTCTTTCCTACCCCCTCCACGGTAGTGTTAAACGTTTAACGCAACCTTGTTGGAAGTCGCATTAGAAGTTTCACTTCAATAAAATTGCAACCATGTATAGGAGCGAAATGAAAACTGTAGTCTTTCTTGCTATTATGTTTTGTAAGATAAATTGTATAGTATGATTGTAAAATGTAAGTGAGGTAAAGTATTGTTTTTTAGCGGTTTCCAAGTTAATTAATACGTAATTTCAGACCAAAACGCTGGGACGAGAGCCTTGAGAAGCCGCCGCTGGACTACTCGGAGTTCTTCGACGAAGACACCGGCCAAACGCCTGGCCTGCAAGTCTGGGAGATCGAGAACTTCATACCCGCCCCCGTTGAGGAGGTAATGTGTTTACCTTTTGACTGTCAACGACGGCAAATCACGTCATCGGAAAATTATGCCACTGACGCCAACGTCGCCTAATGAGGTCCAAATTTCAATGATCAAAAACTTTGAAATTCAAACCTACAATTACTATTCAATCCCCGTTGAGCACATCTAATTTTTTTTGCTGTGGCTTCATGGGCACAGTGAATTGCCTCACCACTTAGAGTTCAAAAGGCTGTAGTTGCCCAGAGAGAAATACAAATCGCCTAGGATCGAAAAGGAGGCCTTTTAAAAGGTCTGGGCGCCTAGAAGTTATACATATTCTGGTAGGTTTGGTGGTTTATTTTATATTCTTAGTTTCAGCGTAATACCCTTTTCTTAGTTATGAGATAGCAACATTAGTGTGTTGTATTTAGGTACAGTCAGCAGCAAAAGTTGCTACCCACGACGGGTGTTCCAAATGATATGCACATTTGTAAACGGAGTTTATTATTTAGAAAATAATAAGATTAGAGAATATGAGTTGTAGAGATAATTATGACCGTGTTTTATGACTGTATTAGAAAGAAACCAATTTTAAAATGAAGTCGTTTCCAATGACTTGGTAGTTTGATGTTGCTATTGTTATTGAAGCCTCATTAAGCATAACAATATAATGTTATTAATTTATAACGAATATTTAGTAGTCATAGCAACATCACATTTTGATTATCAATGCAAACATCAAGCACAATACACAATTCTTACCATATTTGAACCAAGCATGGCAAATGGTGCAACTAACTTCTGGTGCATAAAAAATATGTGGGAACAAACAATTTTTATCTTTTATTGTATACTTTATATCTTTTTATTTAATATCTTTCGAACAGATACTAGCGCCGCGTTAAAAATGAGGTGAATTCGTTGAGTCAGTCGGCCTCAAGCTACCTCGAGGATGGCAGACATTGGCGAGGAAATCAAGCCGGTCGTCCGGAAAGGGACTTCAGAGCGTGTGCGTGTGGATTGAGTGAGCACCCTTCAAAAATGAAAAAAAAAAATGTGCTGATAATTTAGTAACGACAGTGGATATTTAGTAAAAAAAAATACTAAAAGTTGAACTACTTTAGAGTTTCCTAGATACTATAAATCTTAAATTTTTTACTTACGTATAATGTGTGGACTGAGTGAGCACTTACAAACATTTGTTATGTGGGTTATCTGTCACGGGAGAGGTACATGACCGTCAAACAAGCGAGCTAGTTCAACACTCATTTATTGCATTATTTTATACAGGTTACAGTATGCGCGCACCCACACATGTATATACGTAACATCCCTCCACCTTATAGCTAGAACTTAAGTTCTAAATTATCCTAACTTAGGTCACATACGTTTTCACTACTCGTTATCAGTATCGAGGTCATCGTCCCGCAATGATGTGGGAGTGGCGAACTGCGGACTGATTGCCTGACGTCGCCGAGTACCTGCGCCGGGTGGCGGCGTCGCCGGCGCCTGGGTCTGGCTAGACTCTGGCTCTTCTAACCCAGCTGTTGGGCCATCTCTTTCTCCCTCTTGCGGCAAAACTGCCCAATCATCACCAGTAGTGACCGTTGGTGCGGCAGCTACCGTTGCAGCGGCAGCCAGTGTCGACGTAGCAGCTGGGTTTACCATTACGGCCGAAGTCTCTGCGTCACCCGCCGATGTTACGTCCGGCACCACGTCTGGATCCCACTGCGAGTTGACGTTTCCGATGTGGCACAGACGGGCCCTTATCTGATCGATGTGTCTCGTTGCGTCGCAATCCAGCTGCGGTATGTAAATAACATACATAACTCTGCCAATTCGTTGTCGTATGATGCCCTCGATCCAAATAAACTTTTTGTTAGTGTTTGTATATTTTGTTGTCCACACGTTATCATTAACTCTAAATTCTGGTCTTTTAATTCCTTTGTAGTATTTAGCCTGTAAGGACTGATTGCGTTCCACGGTGTCAACGAGGTCTGCGGACGGAGGAGACGCTGCGAATGGGTTAATTAAGTCCAATCTCGAACGTAAGTGTTCTAGATGCGTATGATAAAGGTTTTTCCTGGCCATCGGAACCTATTTGTGATAATATACTCCCTAAGCCGACGGGGGAAGCGTCTACTGTTAAAATTAATGTAGCATTTGGGTCAAAATGCGCTAACGTTTCCTCGGAGGCAAGGTTATTTTTTATTTTAGTGAATGCGTCATCGTGGATAGACGTCCACTCCCATTTTACGTTCTTTTTTAATAAATTATACAGTGGGCTTAAAATTGAGGACGCAGCCGGTACAAAATTTCTGTAATAGTTCGCTAGACCTAGAAATGATTGCAGCTGAGAAACGTTCAAGGGTTTAGGAGCCTCTAGAATAGCCTTAACTTTATCTGGCGATTTTCTAACCCCGTTTTTGTCAATGACGTGCCCGAGATAAGCAACTTCGTCCTTGAAAAACTCGCACTTACTCATTTGCACCGTTAACTGCGCATCTTCCAAACGCTGTAACACCGCGGTTAACCTTTGTTTGTGTTGCTCTTTGTTCGCGCCTGTGATAAGAATGTCGTCTAACAGAAATATTATCCCTTCTATTCCCGCCAATACGCATTCCATGGCGCGCTGGAATATTGAAGGAGCCGGGGCAAGTCCGAAAACCAACCTTGTGTACCTTAGGAGACCACGGTGTGTGTTAATACACGTTAGTTTTTGTGACTCCTCGCTAAGTACAAATTGGTTGTAAGCCATAGATAAGTCAATTTTACTGAATTGGACTCCCCCGTGTAATTTGGACAATAAATCGTTGACAGAAGGTAATGGGTACTGATCAACTAAGAGCTGTTTGTTAATAGTGACGGAATAGTCTGCGCAAATTCTCAAACTACCATCTTTTTTTAGGACGGGCACTATTGGTGAAGCATATTCCGAATGTTGAACGGGTTTTAAAATTCCCAACCCAATTAGTCTATCTAACTCTTTATCTATCTTTTCTTTTAATGCATACGGTACCGCCCTAGCTTTGAAGAAAATCGGTTTAGCGTCTGGTTTTAAGTGTAAATCAACACTGTACTTATTAAATGTTCCAAGATTTCCCGAAAAAACTTGAGGGAATTTAAAGGTTAATTCTTTTACAATATCGTGGTCACAATGGTGTTCGACGCACGCGGACACGGCGTGCACAGCGCGCGCGTCGGTGGCGGCGTGTCCGGCGGGCGCGCCGGCGGCGGCGGCGGCGCTCGCTGGTGCCAACTCTAAGTTAAACGCGCGAATGAAGTTCCTCCCTAGGATTGGCGGTCCTCCATTACACACCACATAAACAGACAACAAGTGGGTTTCTCCGTTATATGATATAGGTACACTGAATATACCTTTTGTAAAAATATTTCCGCCCGTATAACTTAATAATTTTTTGTTTGTGACCGATAATGGCAAATCATTGAAATGGGAGTTATAAGTATCCGCGGAAATAACACTGACAGCTGATCCACTATCTATTTCGAACTCTAAAAACAGATCACCGATTTGGACGCTTTCCGTCATCGGTTTGCCCTTTATGCACCGAATATTAAAAAAATGCTTACCGTCGTCTCCTTCGTCCTCATTACCTTCTTCCACATATTTGACCTTATCTTTAAACGAACACATTTTACGTAAATGTCCTTTCCTATTACATTTCTTGCACTTGTAGTTTTTGTACCCGCACTGATCAGACTTATGGTTGGTAAACCCGCACACACTACACTTTTCCCTTTTGGAGATGTTGAACACGGTGTCGAGGCTCGCGGCTAGGGTTTGCAATATCCGTCCCAGTTTTAGTATCCGGATAATTTGAATAGTTCATTTTCAATATCCGGATATCCGGATATTTCGGATAATTTGAATATATGAGAAAATAAAACTAAAAACCAATTTCAAGTCTTGTAATCAAAAATATAAAATCGAATTTAACTTGTAACCCTTAAATTAAAATAACTCCTGCGTCATCATACCACACATGATACATAAAATACGCTCACAAATAAAATAATTATATAATCAACGAGACTTAAATATAAGATCAAACTAAAATTCTTAAAATTCTTCATCTATCTAGTTTTAGTACTAACAGTAAACATAGAATCATCTTTGGTTGATTAGTGACTAAAAAAATCAATATTTTACGCATGAGAAACCTAATCACACAATAGGAACTTTGATACTTGTAATAATTTAATCAACAACAACGTTGTTGCATGTGTGCTGGTACTGCTAGTGCTGCTGCTGGTACTGCTGGTGCTGATCATTTGAGACGTCGATGCCGTTGTTGGTGTGTTTGATGAGGATATCGATACATTTTCTAAGCGTTTCTTTAGGTTTATTGAATGAAGTTTTAAATGGTTATGAAGTGGAGATGTGAACCTGAGTTTTCAAAATTTTGTTACATATTTTGAATTTCACCCTTTTTCCATCTGTGGCCTTTAAAAAATGTTTCCATACGGAGTTTGTTTCTTCATTAGCAGTTTTATTCGGTAAACTCACTATCCATTTTAAATCATCTTTTTCTCAACTCAACTTTCGAAGTTGATCTGCCAAAGAAAAAAAAACATGTTTATATTTTTACGGAGCTTACAAAATGTAAGTACCTATTTCATATTATTTTTTGTGTTGTGGATAGGTTCAATACGATAAGGTTATACAAATACAATGTGTTAATAAAACTGAATATATTGCTTGCAACAAAAAATTGGAATTATTGTTGTAATTAACGTTTTCGGGCAAAATATTTAGTATCACAAAATTATACTAGTACCTATCAAATTTTCAAGTTGCACGTAACGTGTTCGCTTGCTATGGTATGGTTTTAGACTAAAATACAAAGTTCGATTTACTTACGTTATCCGGGCGAGTTGTAGAAGCCTACCGAAATGAACACGCTTTTTTGGTAAACACTACTATTTCACTTTACGCACGGCACGACACAGTCAATAAAAACAATAACAACTATCTCCCAGAACTGCGACTGATTGACTGTCAAGTGATTAGTGGACAGAAAATATATCAAGTTATTATGCTTTATTTTTTCTATAAAACATCGTGACACTAACTGTTGGCTAACAAACATCTGTATTTTCAAATATTCCTAATGTTTTTATAACAGTTGATAGTAATATTATTCTAGTTTTTAGTAGTACCTCAAATATCCGGATATTCGGATAAATCGTGTTGCATTATTCGGATAATATTTATGGCGGATATCCGAATAATTTGAATATTCGGATATCCGGATTGCAAACCCTACTCGCGGCGCCTGCGCCGGCGCCCGGGGCGCCCGCCGCTGGAGCCAGCGCGGCGGCGCGTCGCGCGCACCGCACGCTCTCTGCCAAGTCAATGGCCTTGGCCAGAGTCAGATCCTTTTGATCCTGCGCGAACAGTTTGTCCTTTTCGTGTCCTGCCGCCATGCCCATAATAAATCTATCCAGCAAGGCTTCTTCCAAATCTTTAAATGCGCAATGTGCCGCCAATCCCCTGATCCTGGCTGCCCATTGAGTGTGACTTTCACCTGGCCGCTGCGTTGCCGAATAGAAGGTAGATTTCTCCGCGAATCCGAAACGTTTCGGTGTGAAGTGATCATCGAGGAGTTTGGTTATCCTTGCGTAATCCAATTCTTCTACCTTGCTAGGCAATGCCAAGTCACTAGCTAACTTGAATGTTGATTCGCTCAGTGCACTCAATAATATCGCCCTTCGTTTGATCGCGGACTTGTCTGTCTGCTCATTGAAATCGTTCGCAATAAACCACTGATTCAACCGCAATTTATAACTATTCCAGTCGTGTGAAACATGATCGAAGGTTGATAGAACACCGAACGATACTCCCGTGGCCATTTTAAATAGAAACGCGAGTCCGAATCGTCGCCACGTGTTATGTATGGGTTATCTGTCACGGGAGAGGTACATGACCGTCAAACAAGCGAGCTAGTTCAACACTCATTTATTGCATTATTTTATACAGGTTACAGTATGCGCGCACCCACACATGTATATACGTAACAATTATCCAAAAATCTGCCACGTTAGCGGTTTGTTTTGTATTTTACGAATTCCCATATGAATATTCTTAACCAAACACAGTTTCAATCTCCAGTTTTTTCATCAGAAATCGGGTTTTCGAAAGTGTGCAGATTGAGTGAGCATACCAAATTATTTGTAAAACTTTAAATACGTTACCAGGTGATCTACAAATTATTACCTACCTTAAGCATAAGTTTTACTAAAAAATAGGATATAAATATTATATGTTAAATAATCACATTCACAGATTTCGTTGGTTGTTTGTGAGAACTGAGTGAGCATACGTTAATGAATGTATTCTTTTTATTTATCGTTTTACAAATTCATCAATTAGTTTTACAATTGTTTTAGAACTTTTACTAAATGATCAGCACATTTTTTCTCATTTTTGAAGGGTGCTCACTCAATCCACACGCACACATTCAGAGCGGCATTTTTTGTGGACGGCGGTAGAGAAACCGCCGCGAAAGTTCGCTTCGCAGTTGTAAAATCTTAGTTTCTGTAGTTTGTTATTGACAAATAATGTTGTATCATCCTATTGAATGATTCAGTTGGATACGCAATATTTACATACGTCTGTAAACAATTTTAGAAGATGTTATCGATATAAGCCGGTGATAACATCTATTGTTTTGTTATTAGGTGGCGCAAGGCAAGTTCTTCGAAGGCGAGTGCTACATCATTCTGAAGACGTCGCTGGAAGAGCAAGGGCAATTGACTTGGGACATTCACTTCTGGATTGGATCTAAAGCTACGGTAAGTGAAGTGTTAATATATAAGCCAAACATTTGCATACTCAAACTTCTAAATCTAAAATGAAAATTGCCAAAATTTTAATCGGTACCAAATGTACAAATGTGTATTTTTTGTGTGTAATTATAATTATTAGGTATTGTATTTGGAACTTCCAAATATCACTGAATGTGAAATGACAGAAACATGAAATGAAAGAATTTTTTTTTAAAGACATTGATTTAAATAACTATGTGGATGGAAAAGTAAACGGAAAACAAAAAGGCGGGTTAATAGTATTTTCTTCTACAAATATTTATGTTTCGCTTCGTACGCGCAACACGTACTACATTATATTATATCATAGCGTTTTTTGTTTTCAATATTTTAAATTAAATTCTTGAGAACAAACTATGAAGGAATAATTGTTGTTTAAGAAAATAGTAAACCAAATTAGTGAAATACCTATAGAACAAACTGGTATACTTAACCTCGCGTAAAAACGCGGTGTCAAACTCGTTATGTAGTAAAATGACAACCGCGCAATGCGTTTTACGTGAGATTAGGCATCATAATTTGGTAAGGTAGGGGAGTAATCTAGGTTCAATGATAAGTTGCTCAGTTCTTAGTGATTTATGTATTTATCTATCTTTTCATATTTTGAATATACGCGTTATCTATATATATATTACGCGAGGCCGATTTTTGTACATCCCATCAGATCTACAGTTATGGTCCGATTTTGATAAATGATATGTCATTAGATTCGTCTCATGCTGGAGAGGTGCATAAAACTCTTGGAATTTTCATTTTTTCCTGAAAAGGTACTGAAAAATGGATTTGAAAAAACTACTGTGCGCTAACCACGTGACTTTGACCACGTGACCTGTGATCCCTATTTTGACATAAGATGACCAAATAATAATAAGCATGATTTGCTCACAAACCTGTAGTAAGTTGTTCAGCATGATGAAATATTATTTTTGAGTCGGCAACATAATATCCGCAACACTTAAAACATGTACGAATATGCAAAAATAATTTTACAGTTTCTTGACAATGAATGACAGTAACCATATTCTGACAACTTTTAATGTCTTTTTTATTGGGGGCTATTATGTCAATGCTCTAAATTGCCAGGTTGTTTTTCTTTTTAAAATGTTAAAATGTATGGAAACTTTTTTCGCATACCTGTTAAAAAGGTGGAGAAAAAGCCGGTTAAGTGCGAGTTGGACTGGTGCTCGAAAGACTAGAAAACTGACCGTCATTCAAGAATAGATTATTTTTATAGGCGAGTTTTACAATAAATCAAAGCAGAAAAAAATTAGTAAAACTAATTTACACGTCATTCAAATAGGTAAATTTATGATAGATTATTATAAATATGATTAAAGTCCATCAAAAAAATAATTCCAAGGAAAATGGCATGAGTTATGGTAAATTAAATGGTATTTTACAAGAAAAAACTTAGTCCTTGCGCTTGCATGTCGACGGGATCGGAAATGTGGTCGAGTTGAGAATATGGACGACATGACAATGTGCCTAAGTTGGGAATGTATCTATATTGGTAATATGGATGAGTTGGTAAAATGGATGAGTTGGAAATGTGGACGAGTTGGGAATATGGAAGAGTTGGGAATGCGGATGAGTTGGTAAAATTGACAAGTTGGTAATATAGACGAGTTGGGAAAATGGACGAGTTGTTAATATGGGCGAGTTGTTAATTGGACGAGTTGTTAATTGGACGAGTTGTCAATGTAGACGTGTTGGGAATATGGACGAGTTGGGAATGTGGATGAGTTGGCAAAATGAATAAGTTGGGAACACGGACGAGTGGGCAATGTGGACGAGTTGAGAATATGGACGAGTTGGGAATGTGGATGAGTTGGCAAAATGAACAAGTTGGGAACACGGACGAGTGGGCAATGTGGACGAGTTGAGAATATGGACGAGTTGGCAATGAAGACGACTTGGTAATACGGACGAGTTGGTGATATGGAAGATTTGGCAATAAAGGCGAGCTGATAATAAGGACAAGTTGGTATTGTAGACGAGTTGGGTGTATCGTCGAGTTGGGAATATGGGAGAGTTGGAAATGTGGATGAGTTGGCAATGTGGATGAGTTGGTAAAATTGACAAGTTGGGAACATGGACAAGTGGGCAATATGGACGAGTTCGCATTATGGACGAGTTCGCAGTGAAGACGAGTTGGTAATACAGACAAGTTGGCAATGAAGACGCCTTGGTAATACGGACGAGTTGGTGATATGGAAGATTTGGCAATGAAGACGAGCTGATAATAAGGACAAGCTGTTATTGTAGACGAGTTGGGTGTATCGTCGAGTTGGGAATATGGACGAGTTGGAAATGTGGATGAGTTGGCAATGTGAATGAGTTGGTAAAATTGACAAGTTGGGAACATGGACAAGGGGGCAATGTGGACGAGTTCGTATTATGGACGAGTTGGCAATGAAGACGACTTGGTAATACGGACGAGTTATCAACGTGGACGAGTTGAGAATATGGACAAGTTGGAAATGTGGATGAGTTGGCAAAATGAACAAGTTGGGAATATGGACGAGTTTGCAATAAAGACGAGCTGATAATAAGGACGAGTTTGTATTGTAGACGAGTTGGGTGTATCGTCGAGTTGAGAATATGGACGAGTTAAAAATGTGGATGAGTTGGCAATGTGGACGACTTGGAATTGTGGACGAGTTGGGCATATGGACAAGTTGGAAATGTGGACGAGTTGTATTTGTGAACGACTTAGCAATATGGACGAGTTGGCATTGTTGATGAGTTGGAAATGAAGACGAGTTGGGAATGTAGATGAGTTTGGTGTATCGACGAGTTGGTAATGTGGACGACTTGGCATTGTGGACGAGGTGGGAATATGGACGAGTTGGAAATGTGGACGAGTTGTATTTGTGGACGAGTTGGCATTGTGGACGAGCAAGTAATATGGATGCGTTGGCATTGTGGATGAGTTGGGAATATAAACGAGTTGGCAATGAAGATGAGTTGGTAATATGGACGAGTTGATAATATGGACGAGATTGGCAATAAAGACGAGTTAATAATAAGGACGAGTTGGTATTGTAGACGAGTTGGGTGTATGGACGAGTTGGAAATGTGGACGAGTTAGCAATATAGATGAGTTGGCATTGTGGATGAGTTGGGAATATGGATGAGTTGGGAATAAAGACGAGTTTGTAATATGAACGAGTTGGCAATGTAGATGAGTTGGGTGTATAGACGAGTGGGCAATGTGGACGATTTGGCATTGTGTACGAGTTGGGAATATGTACGAGTTGGGAATATGAACGAGTTGGAAATGTGGACGAATTTTATGTGGTGACGAGTTGGCATTGTGGACGAGTAAGCAACATGGACGCGTTGGAATTGTGGACGAGTTGGGAATATGGACGAGTTAGCAATATGTTCGAGTTGGCATTGTGGACGAATTGGGAATATGGACAAGGTGCCAATGGAGACGAATTGGTAATATAGACGAGGTAGCAATGCAGATAAGTTGGGTATATGAACGAGTTGGCAATGTGGACGTGTTGGGTGTGTGGACAAGTTGGCATTGTGACCCAGATGGGAATATAGACGAGCCAACATTGTGGACGAGTTGTATTTGTGGAATAATTAACATGTTACCCTAACATGCGAAACTTGATGGTAGAAATAACCTACATATGATGCAAATTTCAAAAAAAACGACTCGCTCAAGAATAAATCATATTTGAATTAATGACGTGTGGCTGATCATTCTTATTCTTATTCAAAATAAAATTTGTCAAATTATGCTGTCAACACAACAAATAGATTTTTTAAGGCTTCCGTTTTTACCGACTATGGTAAGGAACCCTAAAATTAGGTTTATATCATAGACTTGAGAGTATAGATAGCATCTCCCTCACTCTTCTGTCAGACACTATTTCAATGAGAGGAAAGACACGAAAGTTTGAATTTGGAATTTGGGTATACGTAAGGCCTTCAGCTCTAAATTTATTGAATAAAATATATCTTATATTCTTTTCTCAAACATGTTTAGCTGTTTTATATATTGGATTTATTTTATTACACATATTTGACACATTCTTTTTTTATGGTGGAGTATTGTCAGTCAGTAATTTATTTAGATTAGTATTTAGGGTGTTCGCTATCACTTTACAAAAAGCAAAACCTCACCGAACAACGGCATGCTCTACGAGCAAACTCGGAATTGGCGAAATCATCATTAACTATGATGGAAGCCATATTTTAAAATTAGAATTAGAAGTAGGGTTTGATTAAGAGTTATACTGGCGTAAGAATTTCAAACACAATGTGAAATTGTTATTGAATAAATGATTGATGATGATGACATGGCAGCACCCATATTAAGAAAATTTGCACGATCTATTGAATTTCATAAAAAAAAAACAAGCATTGATAATAGTGGTTTTTCGTGTATTCTATAAACGTTTTTTACTCTCTATTACATACAATTGAGTTTATGTAACATTTTTTACTATCAATATTTTGAAGTATTTACGATTATAAATCTATATATATAAAAGAAGAAGTCCTGACTGACTCATCAACGCACAGCCGAAACTACCAATGTTAGAGAGTTGATTTTTGCACAGTAGGTTACTTTTATAACGTGGGCTAGAGATAAGAAGCGATTTTTAAAAATTCAATCCCTAAGGGTGTTGAAAAGGGGTGCAAAGTTTGTATGGGATACAAGTTTTTTTTAAAGATAGGAACTTGAAACTTTTTTAGAAGATATTAAAATAAAATAAAAGAAAACTAATTTCAGCGTTTTTGAAAATTCATCCCCTAAGGTGGTAAAAAAGGGGTTGAAAGTTTGTATGGAGATCAAGTATTTTTTTGAGCGCGGGACTTGAATCTTTGTGTAAAAGCATACTATTAGAATGCAAGAAAAGTCATTTCAGCGTTTTCAAAAATTCGACCCCTAAAAGTGTAAAAAAGGGGTTTAAAGTTTGTATGGAGATCAAGTATTTTTTTGAGCGCGGGACTTGAATCTTTGTGTAAAGGCATATTATTAGAATACAAGAAAAATTGTTTCAGCGTTTTCAAAAATTCGTCCGCTAAAAGGGTTAAAAAGGGGTTGAAAGTGTGAATCCATTACAAATTCCTTGAAACTTCTTATTAAGGCATATACAATAATAACAAAATAACATTAATTTAACGTCATCAAAGATTCAACCTCTAAGGGGGTTAAAAGGGGGATGAAAGTTCGTCTTGGGGTTCAAATTTAATTTTAAGCTAGGAACTTTAAACTTCGTAAAAAGTTATGCAAATAAAATGGAACAAAAGTGATTTCAGCGTTTTTGAAAATTCATCCTCTTAGGTGGTAAAAAGGGGGTTGAAAGTTTGTATGGAGATCAAACCTTTTCTTGAGCGTGGGACTTTAAACTTTGTATAAAGGCATATAAGTAAAATACAAGGAAAGTAATTTCAGCGTTTTCAATCATTCGTCCCCTACAATGGTTAAAAAGGGTTGAAAGTTTGATTCCATTACAAATCTTTGACTAAGGCATATATAATAATAACAAAATAACATTAATTTAACGTCATTATAAATTCAACCTCTAAGAGGGTTAAAAGGGGGATGAAAGTTTGTCTCGGGGTCAATTTTAATTTTAAGCTAGGAACTTGAAACTTTGTAAATAGGTATTAAAATAAAATAAAAGAAAACTGATTTAAATGTTTTTGAAAATTCATCCCTGAAACTGGTAAATAAGGGGTTGAAACTTTGAATGGAGATCAAACCTTTTTCTGAGCGCGGGACTTAAAACTTTGTATTAGTGCATATAATTAGAATACAAGAAAAGGAATTTCAGCGTTTTTGAAAATTCAGCCCTGAAGGTGGTGAAAAGGGGTTGAAAGTTTGTATGAAGATTAAAAATTTTTTTGAGTGTGGGAATTGAAACTTTAAATGGAGGCGTATTATTAGAATACAAAAATGTGATTCAGCGTTTTTGAAAATATATGTAGCCCTGAAGATGGTGAAAAATTGGGCAAGTGCGAGTCCGACTCGCGCATGAAGGGTTCCGTACCTATATATATATCTATAACAAGTTTGTTGTATGGGAGCCCCCCTTAAATATTTATTTTATTTTATTTTTAGTATTTGTTGTTATAGCGGCAATAGAAATACATCATCTGTGAAAAATTCAACTGTCTAGCTATCACCGTTCTTGAGATATAGCCTGGTGACAGACGGACAGACGGACGGACGGACGGACGGACGGACAGCGAAGTCTCAGTAATAGGGTCCCGTTTTTACCCTTTGGGTACGGAACCCTAAAAAGGGGTTGAATGTTTGGAATGGAATGGAGATCAAACCTTTTTTTGAGCGCCGGACTTGAAACTTTGTATAAATGCATATATGTAATTAGAAATCAAAAAAAGTAATTTCAGCGTTTTTGAAAATTCAACCCCTGAGGCGGTAAAAAGGAGGTTGATAGTTTGTATTGAGATCAAACATTTTTTTGAGCGCAGGACTTGAAACTTTGTATAAGGGCATATTATCAGAATACAAGAAAAGTGAATTCGTTTTTGAAAATTCAGCCCAGAAGGTGGTGAAAAAGGGGTTGAAAATTTGTTTGAAGATCAAATATTTATTTTGAGTGCGGGACTTGAAACCTGAGTTCATAATGATTCCGCGTAATTAGAGCAATTTAGCCGAAAAAAGAACTAAAAAGAGGCCAAGAGCGAGTCGAACTCGCGTACGAAGTTCGGTACCATTACGTATAAAATGGCAAAAAAAAAACAATTTATTGTAGGTATGGGAGCAGCACTTCAATATTTATTATTATTTATTTTTTGTTGAATTACAGTAACCAACATCAAAATCATCAACTTGCAAAAAAAGAAAAGTAATTTTAACATTGTTTAGATCTGAAAATAATATAATAAAGATGTAAACTGTTCAAGATAAGATTCCACGCGGACGAAGTCGCGGGCAACAGCTAGTGAATACATAAACAGTAACGCACTCCATGATTTCCTTTTTAAAACCTGCGTAGTGAGTGACCAAATCTGTCGTTTCGATTCATGTGCTATTTCTGGAAATTGATAGAAATCGATCAAATCGATAAACGTATGTCCGAAGAAAGGATAACAAATTAAAATTCTACCAATCTTATGTTCGGTCCTATGAAAATATGTCAATTATTTTTGTACGATTTGGGACTATTGTCATGAATTATATTTTATCCATAAATCGAATAATATGAATTTTATTTGTGAAACAGATCAGCAGATCACATGGCATTAATGCACAAGTTATTTTTATAAAAGAGTTGAAAAAGTTGTCACGATGAACCTGGCAGTTGGCTATCAGGCCTGGCTCTAGCCTGGCATGTCTTAACGTTTTTGATTTTAACGTGTTTTTTTACAGTATTTATTCTTCGATCCCCAAAAACTTCTTATCGATAAAGTAGTTATTTTCTGTAACACTACCGGATTTCCATATTCTAGCGGCGGTTCGACGCCGCAACGGGTCTCTAGTTTATGTATAATACAACATCTTATCTAACTTAGAATACATTTAATCACTTAATCATAGGCACACAGTTATCCTATCACTTAATTCATGAGACGCTCAGGGAATGAACTAACAGTCCACAGAAAACTGGCACTTAATACACAATACAAATAAGTAAACCATAGTGTTACTGTAGGAATACTAAATGTAGACATTAGCTACATACTACAGACAGATACTTCATAATAAAAGTGATATGTGTCCTATAACCAGCTTGCTAGAGCTGTAAAGTCTTCATGTTCATAATTTGTATGTAGCTGGCAATGTTGCTGTCTTGTTGTTTGGACCTTTACCTCACATACTCTGATAGCTTAACTCGGTTGCCGTAAGAACAGCCGCATGAGTTTGGTTTATGCCTTGGTTTATTTATGACTGGTGTATTTCCACAATCGCGTAGATCTATACTTAGTCTAAGTTTTGTCTTTGGACGATGCATACGACGGTTCCTCAGATGCTAACTGAGTGGCATTAACATTTGCATATTTCTTGATTTGCATGGCTTCGGCAGAATCTTGTTATGGATGGACTTTTCTCCGAAGGTCCGCGTGGCAGGGTCTCCATGTCATATTTTACCAGACCTGGTTCTGGGTTGTATCTTATTCCGGTGATGATGTTTTGTTGGTGTTTCGATTTCAGCACGATTTTCTTTTATGAGGTCTGCATGTGATATTTTGAAGATAGGTTTAGCTGATGCTTTCATGCATTTTTCTTCTGACTTCTTTCTTTCTCTTTTTAGTTCTTTGCCGGGTTCTCGTTCTGGGCGGGGTTTTTTATCTATAGTATGAATTAAGAAACTCGGGTCCTTAAAATGTAATGTAGATTACAGTCCAACCACATTTGAAATGTTAGATTCACTGATCTAAGCAATATGCGTTTATATTGCCGTAAGCTATTACGTATTCGCAGTCAAGACATATTTTCTGAAGAATATTAATGATTCTTTCTAATCGTATAAAACAAGTTCCTCGGTTTTTGGGAGGATTTTCGTTTAAGAAGGCATGAAATATTTTGTACATTGGAATGTAGATAACGCCTTCATGCAGTTTTTTCTTCTCTTGTTCACATTTTCGTTCCTTACCGGATTCAGGTTCTTGGGTCTTCTTATCAGCTGACTGGGTCATTGGTGCGTATGGTATGGCCATGGAATGTATTAGGAAACACGGGTCCCCAGATTGTAATGTAGTTGTTATAACCTCTTTTAAACTGAAAGATTCACTGATACAAGCAATGTGCGTTTATGTTGCTGTAAACAATCACGTGTTTCAGACAAGTCGAATTTTCCAAAGAATAACGTAGTGAATAATCTCATATAATCTTGCCGTACTGTCCTCGATGAATATGACAGTTCTTCAGACGCTAATTCGGTAAAAATTCTTCTACATATGTATAGTGCTGGCTCTTCCCCGTCCTTATCCTGGTGGTTGTCGGTGGATTATTGTTTGCTGCCGAAGCATCGCATATGTTGGAAACTGTAACCATTAGGGTCTAGGATAAACTCCTCAGGCAAGATTTTCTTCTGAAGATTGGTTGGCGATTTAGATGCCTTCACGCAGGTTTCTCTAATTTGATTAATTTTCTTTTTAATTCTTCATCGGTCCTAGCTGCTTTCTGGGTCCTTGGTCTGTGTGATGTAAGATTCACTTCACTGATACAAGCAATATTCGTTTATGTTGCTGTAAACTATGAGGTTAGTCATGTTCTAGACGAATGCTCCAAAGAATAATGCAATGAATAATAATAAGTATTACAAGCTCCTCGGTTTTCTTCAGGATCTTCTTTAGACATGTAATAGTTTGATGATTGGTATCGTGACGTCGTCGCCACGCAGGCGCACGATTTTTCTGACTTCTTTTGTTCTCGGTGTCTACTGTTCTCCATATTATACTGTGGTTTATATAAAATATTTTTTATGTATTACACAGTCGTATTTAACCTTTGTGTCTCACGGTACAAAAGAGTTTGTAGTATGAGACGCTCTTTTATGATGTTGGGTGGTCGCTGATCTAAGCAATATGCGTTTATGTTGCAGTAAAATATTATGCCGCTGATAAACATTGAACCATTAAATTCAGTGATGTGTAAAGGTTGGTGCTTGGTAGTAAATGATACTACAGTTTTCGGAGGTGAACTGAATATTTATTGGGAAAAATACAGGCTTTTTATAGTGTTTCCGGGCGTCACGTAACCTTTAATAGGTCCGTGACATTTACAGTAATACAGAAGGGTTGTCGTAGGTTGACATTAGGATTATGTATATTCTATTGCATGTCGTGTGACGACCAAGGGCATGTGACGTTACTATCCCGTCACATACAACACTTTCCCCTTTTTTTTCTAAAAAAAAATTTCAATATTAAAATTTTTATATAATGTTAGCTTACTTTCTAATACATCTTATGTGTCTAATTTGATACATTTTTTCTTACTATATAGGTTATATGCTGTTATCGGTATACAAACGCTTAATCTAATCATAATTATATAAACAATCATTACACTGGTTGTTACTATAAACCTTATTTCTAAATGTAAACATTGTGACGTTTGTCTTATGCGTACAATATGATCTTATTGCTAGGAGGAGTGATGCATGTCCTTTTTTGGACGGCAATGTTTGCTTTTTGTTTAAATGCCATGGGTTCCTGTTGCATTCTGTGCTTTCGATATTTGATTTATTTGTTCACTTATTATCGCGATGTCCATCAATATGGAGCTTAAAGAATTCGAGAATCTTAGCGCCTCCTTTAGTGCGCACTTCAAACTGAAATTGTATTACACAACCTTGGTGGTTACCTCGGCGGGTGGCCAGTATTATTTGAGCGTATTCGACGCTCCCGAAGGACATCCTATCTTTTGTCCTCGTAATTCCGCTCCCGACTTGTGGATGACCTTCTGGCTGGAGTTATCGATAACTTCAGCCAGCGGGGACATATTCGAGGTAACTCACGAGTTATGTCCAAGTCGCCTATTCTGGCACATTAAATGGCGTAGAGTGAATTATGCTGATTTCGTGGACTCTTTGGTTCTATAATTATATATATATATATATATATTTTTTTGTATATTCTTTTTCTTTTTTTTTGAACTTTCTGTGAACTTGACTATAATACTTAGACTGTGTGTGCGTGCGTGCCTGTCTTCATTATGGAATGGTAAGTTTTTTATTTATTAGTAGTGATATGGCCTTGTTCTGTTTTTGTGAACTATGTTTTCCTTCCCGGAAACTAATATTTTGACATTTACACCCTGGTTTTCGATTACTGTGTATGGTCCAGTGTATACTGGATCCATTTTCTCTCTATCTTCCTTTTTTACTAGAATTAGATCTCCTATCTTATAATCTATTGGATTAATTTTTACATCATTTATTATTTTTCTATTAGGGGAGATAGGGGAGCATTGGGCAGTCGGGAGGTTCGGGCACCACCTTGTAAGTCGGGTCGTATGGAATCTACTTAATTTTGTATACTGTGGTAGTTTAGCTTACTAACTGGGAACACCGCTCAGGCTAATGTTATCTGCTATTTTGAATAGTTGTCGGTCTCACATGCCGTCGACCGTTTTGTGCGTGCGAAAGTGAATATTTTGATGTAATTTCGAAGGAAATAACAACGTGATCTGTGTAAAGTCGTAAGTTTCTGTATTGTCATCTAGTTATGTATTTAGGAAAGCTAATATTAACGTATAAATTATGGTAAAACATTAGGCTACAAAAAACTTATTTGAATTTATTTGTGAAATGAGGGGGTGGGGAGCATTGAGCACTAATTCTAAAGGGAGGTTTGGGCATGCCCAATGCTCCCGCCACTATTGTTTGTTTCGGCAATCGGTGTAAAAAGTAGGTTCTGTTACGAGAAAATTATTTCGACGTGTTTAAATTGCGTGTAAATATTGAATTTGAATACTACATACTTTTGATGTGTCACTACTATTTGTGTTACTAATTATTATATTTTTTTTCTAAAAATGCTGTTTGAATTTAAAAAGAAAAATAAGCGACGCGAAATCCCTAAAGAGAGAAAAGAGTGCCATAGAAGAAATTAAAACCGGCCAAGAGTATGTCGACTTTGCAAGCCACGCTCAGGGTAGGGTTCCGTAGAGCACAATAGACGCGCTTAAAACTGCGGTTTTCGGTCCAATAACTCAAAAACGGCTCCATCGATTTTATCCAATATAGTTTTCATTGAAAGTACTTATAAGGCCATAATTGTTTCGCCCGCGGTTGATTAGTTAGAGGCGGGGGACGCTATTTTTTGGATTTCCGGAGCGATTTTTATAAAAAAATAATGTTTGGAGACCCCGTATTATTTTTAAAAGACCTATTCAACGGCACCCCATACACTAGTACTGGAATGAAACGTAGCTAAGCCGCGGACGGACAGACAGACATTGCGAAACTATAAGGTTTCCTAGTTGACTACGGAACCCTAAAAACGGAGCAAAAATTGAATCGCCTGCAAATCTTAGATAAAATTGATTACTTAATGAAGTAAGAATACTGAGTATTGAGTACTAGGTATGTCTTTATTTTTATTTTTTTGAGTATTTATAGTTTAAAAGAGTTGATCGTTTGTTGATTTTGTTGAAAGTTTTTATGATTATATTATTTAATATTCAAGTAATTTACCATTATGAGGCGTATTTAATACAGTGCCCAAACCTCCCATTGAGGTGCCCAAACCACCCGACCATTGGGAGGTTTGGGCACTTTTGACAGTGTTCAGAAAATCTCTTGCAATTTGGAGACCGATTATTATTGTATAAGTGTTCTTCGTAATAATTGAAGCCAAATATATGTGCTACTAATATGAGGAGTAAAAAGTCGATTTTCTTAAAAAAATGCATTTTTATTAAGACTTAAGTAAAAAAGTGCCCAATGCTCCCCTACCTCCCCTACATTTAGTCTTAATTAAATTATATCTAGCATCCGCTTGGGATTTTTGTAATCTAAACTTAAGTTCTATTGGATATGAGTTAAAATTA
Organism: Apotomis capreana; assembly: GCA_947623375.1. Classification (NCBI taxonomy): domain Eukaryota; kingdom Metazoa; phylum Arthropoda; class Insecta; order Lepidoptera; family Tortricidae; genus Apotomis; species Apotomis capreana. Next base: position 19,645,354 of record OX392512.1, read on the forward strand.
TACATTGGATCTATTTTATTTACAATATTACTTGGTAAACGACATAGTTATCGACATAGTATATCTGCTTGGTTTGTTTCATCGTCGTATATATTTATGTATGTATCTATTTATATATATATGTATATTATATATATGTATGTACCTAATATGAGTATTTTAATTATATGAAATTATGTTGTCTGATGCACCGCCTACAATTTCTCTGCTTTGCCCTAAGGTTGACTGGTAGAGAATGCCTCATGGCATTAAGTCCGCCTTTTGTACGTTAAGTTTTTCTTTTGTGCAATAAAGTTTAAATAAATAAAATAAATAAATAATAGTTTACCAAACACTAACTCGTATGGTGTATATTTGGTCGCTGAATGCGTTGTTGCGTTGTAAGAAAAACACCAATATTGTAACCAATCTGACCACTCGTGGGCCTGGTTATTCGTTTGTATTCTTAGGAAAGCTATATGCGAATTTTCTAATGAACCAAGGCTCTCATGGTGGTATGCAGTTGATTGTAATTTGCTAATATTTAATATTTTACATATTTCTTGCATAGTAGATGAAATGAATTCTGTTCCCCTATCCGTTGCAATTTCCGTGGGGACTCCATAGCGTAATATGAAATTATCAACAAAAGCTCGTGCAACTGTATCTGTTTCTTTGTTTAGAAGTGGGTACGCTTCTACGTACTTCGTCAGCTGGCACTGTAACGTTAATATGTAACAATACCCATTTGCATCTTTTTTTAATGGACCGACTAGATCCAAAAATACTTTGTCTAAAGCACCCGTTGCCGTGTTCGTAATAGTTAATGGCTGTTTTATGGGTTTTTGAAATTTTTGTTTTTGACATTTATCGCACTTTTTTACGAATTTAATAACGTCGTTATCCATGCCTGGCCAATAATAATATCGTTTTAATTTGTTAGTCATTCTTTTTATGCCAGCATGGCCGCTTGTGGGTAATATATGGAAATCATTTAATATGACATGAACTAGTTCCTTTATAAACAATGCGGTGTCATTATTATGGAGTATGCATACTTCTTTGATTCGTTGTGCATTGCAAATATTACAAAGTTCTCTAGCGAAGAAAGCTCGTTTCGTACGCGATCGAGTGCTTGGATTGACACACAACGTCAGTAAGGATGGCGAGTATATGATAATATTATTTGGACTATAAACACAATCTTTTTGTTTTAGTATTTTATAATAGTCTTGTTCGTTAATACTTAATTCAGGCATATTATTTGGTTTTTTAAGAATTGCCACCATTCTTGGGTAGCTAGTCGAGTCATAGTTCCCCTTATCAACCAAACAGTGTACCTGTTTTTGCGCTTCCATTCGTTTCCTTTGCGCTCGAGTCATTACGGATATCACTTGTTCCTTCATATGCTTTAGTTCTTCACTGGTAATCTCAATCCTAGATAATGCGTCTGCAGCTGCATTATCTTTACCTTTTAAATATTCTACAGTGAAATCGTATTCCTCTAAGCATATTTATATTATATTATTATTTTATATTGTTTGATATTGGTACTGGTTATATACTTGTTAACTTAGCAGTGGCTCTGCGAGCTATATGTATACGCGGCGAGTATGTTTCTAAATGGTTGAAATTTGAATACTTTTTATCCGCCATTTTGAAAAAAAAAACGAGAAGCAGAATCGACAAAAACTAAGTAACGAACCTACTTACGAAATTTCAAGAGAATCGGCAATGTGACCTCCAGGCGAGAATAGCTGGAAATCCGAACATACGAAAAAAAATAGGCCAAGCTGGAAGGGACACGCTTCGCTCGCTCAGTCAATAAAATACTGCTCAGGAAAGTTATATATTATCCGTTGACAAACAAAACTCAGTAAGTCACAAATGCCTATTTATAACAAAGCTCGTATCTCGGTGTCAATTTACAAACTAGATACGAGGTTTTGAAGCGTAGTGACAGAAATTTTCTTTGTCACCGGGCGATATCACTACATAGTATAAAAAAAAGTCGCTTTCTGCTGTCTGTCTGTCCCTATGTATGCTTAGATCTTTAAAACTACGCAACGGACTTTGATGTGTTTTTTTATAGATAGAGTGATTCAAGAGAAAGGTTTATATGTATACATGCATAATATAGTAGAGAAACACGGATAATTTTAGAGGTTTCGTGCGAAGCCGGGGCGTGTCGTTAGTGTAAAATAAATATTAAAATGGTCCGTGTTATACATTCTATCATCCGCGTCCCACGTGTATCCGATTAGCGGGCATATCATATTGAATGTGTAGGTATTGGATTCTTAGAAGTAATGCGAAGTAAAGAGTGCCGATCTTGCGATCTTGTGCAATAAGGCTCGTATGCATGGGAAGCGCATTGTAGGGATCTGTATCGAAATACGTGCGAATTTAATACTATAACGGAGCATTTTGAATTTTTCGAAGAAATAAAATTTTCAGCTATTTAAAAAAATGTTCGCAAGGTTTCTGTGACCTCTTAGGATCAAATGTGAAATAGAATCACGCTTAATTATTAGTTAAACCTTGCTATGATGCTGCTGCTGCCGTACTAAAACCGCACAAAGTGGAGATCCTTTGTGAAAAAAGAGACCTCCAATTTCGAATCCCGTCGGTGCATCGAACTAGATCTCAGACGGGATGAGCTGAAGGCCCGACCACCTGTGGCAATCAGTTACAATTATATTGATGGTGTGCTCACGTGTTCATTGTGTGCACGGACCTTTATCAACAAGATTGGGTATGTCAGTCACACAAGAGCACACGAGCGCCGCCAACAACGGAGTTGAAGCAGTCGCCGTGGCCGAAAACGGCCTAGAAGAGAATAATAATAATAATAAGCAAAAGCGGTATCTCAATTAGAGTGCCAAACTGTGATACCGTTGTTGCGCTTAACGCGGCAGTATATACATATTATGCCCGATCAAATTGTTTGTCCTTTGAATCACAACACGTGTTTGTTTATCTCACAGTTGGACAAGGGCGCCTGTGCCGCCATGCACGCGGTAAACCTTCGCAACCTCCTCGGCGCCAAGCGCACCCAGCGGCACGAGCAGGGAGACGAGTCCGAGGAGTTCCTCGCGCTGCTCCCGACCGCACCCGTCTACATCCAGGGCGCGCATACTGCCTCGGGTTTCTTCACTGTGGACGAACCGGTGAGTACCAGATTCAGGATAGGGCTACGTCACTAAGGTATCTGCAGGGCGACGGATCTGCAGTTCCTCGCGCTGCTGCCAACCGCACCCGTCTACATCCAGGGCGCGCATACTGCCTCGGGTTTCTTCACTGTGGACGAACCGGTGAGTACCAGATTCAGGATAGGGCTACGTCACTAAGGTATCTGCAGGGCGACGGATCTGCAGTTCCTCGCGCTGCTGCCAACCGCACCCGTCTACATCCAGGGCGCGCATACTGCCTCGGGCTTCTTCACTGTGGACGAACCGGTGAGTACCAGATTCAGGATAGGGCTACGTCACTAAGGTATCTGCAGGGCGACGGATCTGCAGTTCCTCGCGCTGCTGCCAACCGCACCCGTCTACATCCAGGGTGCGCATACTGCCTCGGGCTTCTTCACTGTGGACGAACCGGTGAGTACCAGATTCAGGATAGGGCTACGTCACTAAGGTATCTGCAGGGCGACGGATCTGCAGTTCCTCGCGCTGCTGCCAACCGCACCCGTCTACATCCAGGGCGCGCATACTGCCTCGGGCTTCTTCACTGTGGACGAACCGGTGAGTACCAGATTCAGGATAGGGCTACGTCACTAAGGTATCTGCAGGGCGACGGATCTGCAGTTCCTCGCGCTGCTGCCAACCGCACCCGTCTACATCCAGGGCGCGCATACTGCCTCGGGCTTCTTCACTGTGGACGAACCGGTGAGTACCAGATTCAGGATAGGGCTACGTCACTAAGGTATCTGCAGGGCGACGGATCTGCAGTTCCTCGCGCTGCTGCCAACCGCACCCGTCTACATCCAGGGTGCGCATACTGCCTCGGGCTTCTTCACTGTGGACGAACCGGTGAGTACCAGATTCAGGATAGGGCTACGTCACTAAGGTATCTGCAGGGCGACGGATCTGCAGTTCCTCGCGCTGCTGCCAACCGCACCCGTCTACATCCAGGGCGCGCATACTGCCTCGGGCTTCTTCACTGTGGACGAACCGGTGAGTACCAGATTCAGGATAGGGCTACGTCACTAAGGTATCTGCAGGGCGACGGATCTGCAGTTCCTCGCGCTGCTCCCGACCGCACCCGTCTACATCCAGGGCGCGCATACTGCCTCGGGTTTCTTCACTGTGGACGAACCGGTGAGTACCAGATTCAGGATAGGGCTACGTCACTAAGGTATCTGCAGGGCGACGGATCTGCAGTTCCTCGCGCTGCTGCCAACCGCACCCGTCTACATCCAGGGCGCGCATACTGCCTCGGGTTTCTTCACTGTGGACGAACCGGTGAGTACCAGATTCAGGATAGGGCTACGTCACTAAGGTATCTGCAGGGCGACGGATCTGCAGTTCCTCGCGCTGCTGCCAACCGCACCCGTCTACATCCAGGGCGCGCATACTGCCTCGGGTTTCTTCACTGTGGACGAACCGGTGAGTACCAGATTCAGGATAGGGCTACGTCACTAAGGTATCTGCAGGGCGACAGATCTGCAGTTCCTCGCGCTGCTGCCAACCGCACCCGTCTACATCCAGGGCGCGCATACTGCCTCGGGTTTCTTCACTGTGGATGAGCCGGTAAGCGCAATAGAATAAGATCACCTCGCTCGTACAAAATCTTAAAAAAACCGATCAAGTGCGAGTCGGACTCGCGCACCGAGGGTTCCAAACACTATCCATCCTTTAGTGGTTAAGTTTGCACCTGGTATGTATAGCGCTCCATACAAATGAGGTGTAAAGTTAACGCATCCAATCTCGTTTGTTGTATGGGAGCCCCCCTTAAATATTTATTTTATTTTATTTTTAGACCATTTTACATCATCTGTGAAAATTTCACCTGTCTAGCTATCACCGTTCTTGAGATACAGCCTGGTGACAGACGGACGGACGGACGGACGGACAGCGAAGTCTCAGTAATAGGGTCCCGTTTTTACCCTTTGGGTACGGAACCCTAAAAATGATGTTTTCTAAAACTAAACATCGGAACGACTAAATCAATTATGGCCAAGCTAAAATGGAAACGCTTTGCTCGCTTGGTGAGTTTTTCGGAACAATATAACCTGATTGTTTACATTGTTAATTCACGATTCCCCACTCTTCTCTATCCCTTGATAGTTTCTTGGTCTCCTGATACGGCACAGTGCCTACTTTCTCCTTCACTTAATTAAAATAAGATAATCAAAAATCTGTGTTGGCCTTAAGGCTCCTTATCCGTTCAAAAATGCTGATTGTTATAGATTTTTTAGGGTTCCGTAGTCAACTAGGAACCCTTATAGTTTCGCCATGTCCGTCTGTCCGTCCGCGGCTTAGCTCCGTGATCATTAGTACTAGAAAGCTGGAATTTAGTATAAGTATGTGTATGTATAACGCCGAAAGAACGGTAAAATAAAAATTCAAAAATTTCATTTTTTTCGGGTACCTGTCGAACACCTAAAGTGGGGGTGAATTTTTTTTTTCTTTTCAACACTGGTGTGTGGGGTGTCGTTGAATAGGTCTTGTAAAAATAATAGGGGTCTCCTAACATTATTTTTTGATAAAGTTAGCAGTTTTGTAAATATTCGCTCCGAAAACAAAAAAAATAGTGTCCCCCCCCCTCTAACTTTTCAACCACGGGTCAAAAAAATTCGGAAAAATTCTTGTAAATGAGACCTTATCAGTACTTTCACTGAAAACTATATTGAACAAAATCGGTCGAGCCGTTTTTGAGTTATCGCCAAATTTCATATTCTTTCTTTAAAAGGACGTAAGTTGACTTCCAGAAGGTAATAAGCGATTACAATTTCTAGGGCGTTTACGGCCTTTTTATAGAGCTTCAAATCTTTCTTAACTTAAACCTCGGGCTTAAAACAGCAGTTTATTGTGAAGGATGAGCAACTACGGAACCCTACACTGAGCGTGGCCCGACATGCTCTTGGCCAGTTTTTATTTCTCTATGATCAAACATGTTTCTTAACATATTATCAATGTTACTAGTTACAACAGGGCTATTGCGATTTATTAGTATATATTTGAAACCTACAGTTTGAATTTCCATTGATAATTGTTGTTTCAAAAACTACTCAAAATAACCAAATTCACGCAGAAGACTGATTTCTTCAACTTATTTTCGACTGCGCGCAATGAAAGCCTGAAATAGCTATGTTACAATCTGGAACTCAAGGAAAAGTATTATTTATTAATTTTAAAAAGTTGGTTGAAATTGTCTATATACCTATGTGTCATAATATGAAATAAATACATTTTACAATATATAAGGCCTCTTATTATAAGTTGTTGCTTTTTTTTATTATTATTATCATTTTATAACATTTATCTTATTGTCGACAGCGTTACGTGACCCGACTGTACCGAGTGCACGCGCACGGCAGCGGAGTACACTTGGTGCCGGTAGAAGTGTCCGCTTCCTCGCTCGACTCGCGACACGTGTTCATATTGGACACCGGCCTCGTCATATACTTGTGGTGAGTATCACATTCTAACAAAGTGGGGCTAGCATATCTTGTCGCGCGACTTGTCACCTGTTCTTGCTCGCACGGTATTAAAAGGAAAGTGACAGATAGTATGTGTCCCGCGAAAAAGAGTCGCGTGTTTCAGTCGCGGGTTCCCAAAGTTTTTTCTATCGCGCCTCCCTTATGATAGGAAAATAGGACATTACGCCAATACATGCTTCAAGTTCATACAGAATTAGAAATATCAATGACTTTATTTATTTATTTATTTATTTATTTATTTATTTATTACATCACACAACTATCATTACAGGTTTACCTAATGCGACAGTGCGGGATTTTATGTTAGATAATATTCTGTCGTCCGCGCTACCTGCCCCTTGTAGGCACCCCTACAGTTTAAAAATGAATCGTCTAAATTAATTTCTCGAATAGAGATCTCGAAACACAGCTTAGATCCACCGCCCATTTTTTTTTTATAGGCCGGTCTGACGACCTGGCCAAGGTCGTGGGAAGCCGATGCCGAGATGGATGTAGAAAGAATGTGGAATGTGTTTGTTGTGGAAGTTGGCGGCTCCACATTAGTGCCGTGAATTCACGGCGCGAATTCACGGCATGAATTCACGGCCTAGTAGTGCCCTCCACATTCACGGGATGCTCACAATCGCTTGTGAAACCCGCCGCGAAATGGACGTAGAAGCTGATGCTGCAATAACTTTGTTTGCTGTGGCAACATATCACTATTTAAACAAGAAAGTTAGTAGAAAGCGTTGGAAAAATAGAAGATGGTGGATGACTGAAATACATCGTAACCGATCAAGGTATGTTTGCTGGTGTAGTGAATTTTTGAATTGACTTATTATATCATTAGAACAGTCTTAATTAATTCTATTAAAATCATTTCAGACTTTCTATGGAGAAGCAGTTATCAGAATTACATTCTGAACCCAGTGGCGAATTTAGGAAATTTACTCGTATGGTAACAGTGGACTTCGAATATTTGCTTCAGAAAGTTTCTCCAATAATTTCTAAAACAGATACCCAATTTAGACCAGCAATACCATCAAGAAATCAGAATGGTAATGCTCTAAAAAGAGCATCTCCGCGACTCCATTGCGCGCGGACAGCGACTGCACACGTCCGTACGCCTTTGTAGTCCGTAGTAAACTGGTGCGGGGCCGTGAATGTGGATGGTATACACGTGAACGCCGCGTGAAGAGGACGCGAATCCTTTGTCGCGGGACAAAATACCGACTCTGATCGGGGAACAGGCGTGCACGCGCGTGAACCCCGCGAAAACCGTCCACATTCACGTTCACGCCTGTTCACGGAGCTTCACGGCACTAATGTGGAGCCGCCAAGGAAAAAATCTTTAGCTGCAGGCGTCGACGGGTTGGAATGATGATGTATATTTTCAAATATGTTTTTTTTTACAGGTATGGAAAAAAAGCGAAGAACACACTAAAGTCCAAGGCGCGTCTGTTCGCGGAGAAGATAAACAAAGAAGAGAGGAAGAACAAAGCCGAGCTAATAACGGAGCCTCCAGGAAAAGAACCTCGGTCCTTCTGGCAGACGCTAGGCCACGAGGGTGACGCGTTTGTACCGGAGGTTAGTTGTGCTGTGTAGCTGAAGATTGTGTTTAAAGTAATACATTAAAAGAAGATTTTCTTCTAACCGAGCATTCACACCTCAAAAACCTCCAACTGGATTCAAAGTACCCCGTCGGCTCTGGACCGCCCAAAACTGATTGATTACGGGAGTTGGAAAGTGCGCCTACCACTGGCATAAATGAAGCCTGTCCCCAGCTTGCGACTGCGAACACCCAAAACAGACCATCGACCATATGGTCTAGGAGTGCCCTCTAACTAAATATACAGGCCATTCAGGCGATTTCAAGAACCTCCACAATGCGGCAGCTGCCTGCCTGAAACGGTAGAAATTCTAACTAGTATTTTCTCCTTAATTATTTTGATTGTTTTTTACTGATCCAGTGTTTTTTTAATGCTATAAGATAAATAAATAACTTCTGTACTTCTTTATAGTATGTCTTCTGCATGTTTAACAGTTGAAATGCCCACAGGAACACGTCCCCGCAGACTTCAGCTGGCTGCCACCTCGTCTATACAGGGTGGAACTCGGCATGGGCTACCTCGAGTTACCGCAGCCCGAGGCCGCGCCGCTGGCGCGCGGAGTGCTGCACACACGCAACGTGTACATCCTGGACGCGCACCGCGACGTGTTCGTGTGGTGAGTCGCCTTGTAGCATTGCGAGTACTTCAGCCGTCTATTATATCGTCTATACAGGGTGGAACTTAGCATGGGTTACCTTGAGCAATGCCAACTCTAGGCACTCCCGCTGCGCAGAGTCCATATGACACTTAACTCGCTCGTAAATCGCAAGTGTGATAAGACCCTTATATACTAGAAACGTGAACATTATATCGTGTTTGTGTGGTAAGTGTCTTATAATCTGGGGTCCTCGGCTGTGTGTTTCGGTGTGCTTCAAAAATGTAACTAAAATTAAATAGATAAAGAAATATCAGTTAATCTAAATATTTTCGAATAATTTGCCAGGTTCGGCAAGAAGTCTTCCCGGCTAGTGCGCGCCGCTGCCGTGAAGCTGGCGCAGGAGCTGTTCAACATGGTGGAGCGGCCGGAGTACGCGCTCGTGACCCGGCTGCAAGAGGGGACCGAAACTCAGGTGAGGAGCTTCATAGTTTTTAGGGTTCCGTACCCAAAGGGTAAAAACGGGACCCTATTACTGAGACTTCGCTGTCCGTCCGTCCGTCCGTCTGTCACCAGGCTGTATCTCAAGAACGGTGATAGCTAGACAGTTGAAATTTTCACAGATGATGATGTATTTCTATTGCCGCTATAACAACAAATACTAAAAATAAAATAAAATAAATATTTAAGGGGGGCTCCCATACAACAAAGGGATTGGTTGCGTTAACTTTGCACCTCATTTGTATGGAGCGCTATACATACCAGGTGCAAACTTAACCACTTAAGGATGGAAAGTGATTGTACGGAACCCTCGGTGCGCGAGTCCGACTCGCACTTGCCCAATTTTTAATAAAGGAGATGGAGATAACCAGTGTAACTGCACTCGTATTACGATATTGCACGCCTTCTGAATTCACTGGTGAGACCCGCTTGTGGGCCAGCAAATCGATTCGCTACCGTAATTTGAGTATAAAAAACACTAAATTACCTCAAAGGTTCGAAAGACCATTAAATGTACGGGGTGGGCCTCATACACTTGATTTGCAGGTTGTAGTTAAATGTTTGTTGAATGGAGAAAGATAGTTAAAGTTAAAGTGATTTATTATAGTAGCACAACAAAGTAAATATATTAATAATTCGTTCTCTTGATGCTTAGTGCTCGGATGTTAATAGCAATCTCATCTATATTATAATTGAAACTTATTATAAATACGTTGTTGCCGTGTGGCCTAAAGTGGGCCGCAAGTAAGCATAAATAAATGTACGGTAATGGAACCGGAACAGAATGGAACGGAACTGAAAATGCGTGAACGCATTTTCAGTTTGCAAAATTGCATTGAATGCTGACAACGGAAGAAATAATTTATTTTTTAAAAGAACCAACACCACAGATGCAATTGAACACAGTTCTATACGTTTATAATAGATGGCGCTGCTATGCTTATTTGTTGTTATGTGTAATTAATATCTTTAACAGTTTTTTTTATTCCAAGCGAATACATAGCCAACATGGCTCATTGAGTGAACACGGGACTAAAAACAGCGAATAGAAACTAATTCTCAAGTTTAATGACAGTCCATTCATATTGGCAACGGTAATTGACACCTTTGCTGTCGGCAATTAAGTTGACTTGTAATTATACTTGGTACCGGGTCGAAAATTCCCATAAGCAGTAAAGGTGTTAATGGGCGCGGAAAGACGGAATCCTTTTTTGACATGTCTTAGAATATTACGTACTCCTATGGTATATCGATTAGTAGTATTTAGTAGTTTACGTAACCCTAGGCTGTAAGTGCGACTTTCTGCTCGCTACACGGGAAGAAAGTCTCACTTCCTGGCCAAAGCAAGACGTACAATTTTAGACAAACCATGGGTAATCCGTAAGGTCCCAGACCCTTCAGTTCGGGCCACGAACACCTGCGATCTGGGAAATTCACGAACTCACCTCCCTAGGTGTGTAATATACTATTAGTGCAGGGCGGTGGATACATTTCCCCTTCCTCTTGAAGGCTCTCGGTCTATAGGAAATACGAATTTATATTAGCTTACATGTTGTTGATGCAGATATTCAAGACGTACTTCCTGGGCTGGGAGGAGGTGATCGCGGTGGACTTCACGCGCACGGCCGAGTCCGTCGCGCGCACCGGCGCCGACCTCGCCAGCTGGGCCAAGCAGCAGGACACCAAGTTAGTGCTTACAGGGACATACACACACCGACATCACTATACAAGACGTACTTCCTGGGCTGGGAGGAGGTGATCGCGGTGGACTTCACGCGCACGGCCGAGTCCGTCGCGCGCACCGGCGCCGACCTCGCCAGCTGGGCCAAGCAGCAGGACACCAAGTTAGTGCTTACAGGGACATACACACACCGACATCACTATACAAGACGTACTTCCTGGGCTGGGAGGAGGTGATCGCGGTGGACTTCACGCGCACGGCCGAGTCCGTCGCGCGCACCGGCGCCGACCTCGCCAGCTGGGCCAAGCAGCAGGACACCAAGTTAGTGCTTACAGGGACATACACACACCGACATCACTATACAAGACGTACTTCCTGGGCTGGGAGGAGGTGATCGCGGTGGACTTCACGCGCACGGCCGAGTCCGTCGCGCGCACCGGCGCCGACCTCGCCAGCTGGGCCAAGCAGCAGGACACCAAGTTAGTGCTTACAGGGACATACACACACCGACATCACTATACAAGACGTACTTCCTGGGCTGGGAGGAGGTGATCGCGGTGGACTTCACGCGCACGGCCGAGTCCGTCGCGCGCACCGGCGCCGACCTCGCCAGCTGGGCCAAGCAGCAGGACACCAAGTTAGTGCTTACAGGGACATACACACACCGACATCACTATACAAGACGTACTTCCTGGGCTGGGAGGAGGTGATCGCGGTGGACTTCACGCGCACGGCCGAGTCCGTCGCGCGCACCGGCGCCGACCTCGCCAGCTGGGCCAAGCAGCAGGACACCAAGTTAGTGCTTACAGGGACATACACACACCGACATCACTATACAAGACGTACTTCCTGGGCTGGGAGGAGGTGATCGCGGTGGACTTCACGCGCACGGCCGAGTCCGTCGCGCGCACCGGCGCCGACCTCGCCAGCTGGGCCAAGCAGCAGGACACCAAGTTAGTGCTTACAGGGACATACACACACCGACATCACTATACAAGACGTACTTCCTGGGCTGGGAGGAGGTGATCGCGGTGGACTTCACGCGCACGGCCGAGTCCGTCGCGCGCACCGGCGCCGACCTCGCCAGCTGGGCCAAGCAGCAGGACACCAAGTTAGTGCTTACAGGGACATACACACACCGACATCACTATACAAGACGTACTTCCTGGGCTGGGAGGAGGTGATCGCGGTGGACTTCACGCGCACGGCCGAGTCCGTCGCGCGCACCGGCGCCGACCTCGCCAGCTGGGCCAAGCAGCAGGACACCAAGTTAGTGCTTACAGGGACACATACGAACATACACACATACTCGCAACGACATCACTACACTAGACCAGCCGTACAGGGTCACAGTAATCTTATAAAAGCGAAAGTTTGTGAGTGTATTTGTGATGTTTGTTACTTCTTCACGCTCAAACGGATGGACCAATTTTGATAAATTTTGGTATGAAGGTAGCTGACACCCTGGATTAACAGACAGGCTACTTATCCAGTAGTAGTGTTCCCGTGGGATGAGTGGGTAACACAGCTAGTGATAGTATATAAACAAGTTGCTAACGTTCAAATGCTACGGTGACAGCTCATCATCAAACAGTCGTACACTTTATTTGTATCTATCGTAGTTAGAAAGAATACTGATGATTTATCCCCTTTTGGGGAAACGTTCAGAATGATTATGACGTCACATTTTTTTTAATTCCAGTTAGGTCCTAAGCAAACCTAACAATATTCAGTTAAAACTTACAGCAGAACTGTACTTTCCGGAATTTGAGCATAAATAAATGGAGAAGTTTGGCATGCGTTAGTTATTAAAATCGTTGCTATAATCCATATCCATTACGTATATGTTGGACTTTCACATGCATTTTGGTGTTCAAGCATGATATTCATATTCCCAGGGCGGACTTGTCAGCGCTGTTCACGCCGCGCCAGCCGTCCATGCCTGCAGCCGAGGCCAAGACGCTCGCGGACGAGTGGAACGAGGACCTGGAAGCGATGGAGGCGTTCGTGCTGGAAGGCCGGCACTTCGTGCGCCTTCCCGACACGGAACTAGGCGTGTTCTATTCACAGGACTGCTATGTGTTCCTGTGCCGATACATCCTACCTGCGGTGAGTTATGCAATGACGAAGTCCGCATTGTTCACGATGCGGCAGCTAGCCATCCTTGGAGCCGAGGCCAAGACGCTCGCAGACGAGTGTAACGAGGAGCTTCAGAGGACCTTCCTTCGTAGAAGAATCACTGGTCAGAATGACTATTTAATCTGATAATAACTTACTTCTTCTTACTTTACTGCGATGGGGTTACCGGTGATGCTTTGGTGATATAATACGAGTACTTTAACATCGGATGAAATGTTTCAAACCACAATATAAGATTTTTGGCAGCTAAAATATAAAATGGCTGCTTTGATTCGGACTGACGGTGTCATGTATCACATGAAACAACCTAATGCAATTAAATATCTTTTTTGTGTCTTGAATGTATTATTGACAAGAAACATCTTTGTACAATTCCACTTCCGAATATTTGTTTTTTTTTTTACGTTTTCTACCCTTTTGTATATACAAAACCGAGTACGGCACAGATCTGTTTCACAGCTCTGTGCCCACAGGAATTTATTTATAATTCTCATAATCATAATCATTTATTCACTTGTAAGACATAGGTACAAAAGGTGTTACATTAATAAATAATAGTATCACTATGCTTCGCCATGTGGCATACAAATTAGAAATAGTATATTTTGTTGTAGGTATGTTGTTTTAATTTTTTATAGGAATTTTTTGACCTGAATAATTATGCAAAAACAGATGATTACGAGTTTCTTTCCTCTCCCGCTATCTACAAAGGTCTAACGGACTGTTTTTTTTTTAATTGGACTATTTGGATTTTCCAAATGTTTATCTAGCTTTATATGATTCTGACTAATGATTATTGGATCTGTCACAGCCGGAAGACGAGAGCCTGAGCTCGACCGGCGAGGAGGAAGCCGACGCGGACGCGGTGACGTGGGTGGTGTACTTCTGGCAGGGCCGGCGCGCGCCCAACATGGGCTGGCTGACCTTCACCTTCGGGCTGGAGCGCAAGTTCAAGCAGCTGTGCAAGCGGCTCGACGTCGTGCGCACGCACCAGCAGCAGGAGAGCCTCAAGTTCATGTCGCACTTCCACCGCCGGTTCATCATACGCGACGGCAAGCGGAACCAGAAGCCGGTAGGTAGCTTAGTGACCGGCATAGCCAATATTACAGCCTTCTATGCTTCACGTTTAACGAGTTCAAATATGACTTCATAATGACATGAAGTCAAATTTTTACTTGTCTGAAAATGTAACATAGAACCCTGTTATATTGTGCCAGCGATTTGTCAGTTAAGCGTTTCTTTTTTTAAAGTATACCATGTACTTTTTTTTTTTCAGAAAATTTATTGTTTATGCTCATCCTAATGAGAATCAGTGTACGTTCGAAACTTATACAAGAAAAGAATGTCCCTAAAATTTTGTATCAAAACATAAATTTCCTGTGCGTCACATACATACAAAAAGGTGACGATTTGGAATGAACATTTTGGAACTTTTTCTGAATTTGTCCTCCAAGTTGCTAGGTGCCATGGCCTGACATGCAATCGCCTCGGACTAAAATGAGACACCAATTTTGCATCTGGATCGGATCAATGATCCTGATACTTACTACGCAAACTACTAAGTAAAGTAGCTGACAATTTTACTAACCACTCAATTGCTTTTGGTAACTACAGCTGCTTGTGAACGTTCTTATTATATAAATAGATTTCAACTCGAATTGCGAAGCAAGTGAGCGGCTACTGGCTTATGTCAAATAAAAATGAGTGAATTTAATTATAAATGAGTACACCCCGTTATCTACTGCTCAGTTTGGGGGCAAGTGACGGGGCAGTCGCGATAATCAATATCGATAAAAAATTAAGTTGATTTACTCACTTAATAACATATAAATAGATCTGATTCATACTTAACAGACCTCTATAGTGTTTTTTAAAAATTGTTATGATATAAAAAACTTTTATTTATTTATTATTTATTATACATTTCATAATAAATTAACAATATTTTTTCCATATTGGATGACGTCAAACTTCGTTGCTTGCTTGTGAAATACCATTTCAAAAAAGAAAATGATTTTTCGACCTCGACGGATGTAACTGGCAAAAACTGCAACTTTTGTTTACAACGCATAGTACCATCTCCACGATGAATTCTCATTATTTCAATTTTTGCGTTCATCTCCCTGCAATATTGACGATACTCATCAATGGTTCACTAATATGTTGCATAAAATTGATACTCATAAATTCATTTTGTATAACAACTTTCGACAGAAACATCATTTCTCCGAAAGCTAATAATAATTCGGTGAATAGAGACTAAAGTACTATGTGTGACCTTACAAACGGTCCGGTAGTTTTGAATTTTTTATATGTTATCTAGGATGGTTAGTCAGTGTTTAAAATGCAAAATGCACAATCCCCCCCCCCCCCCCTCCGCGCCCGCCGCCATATTGAAAAAACCGGCACATTCTTCATATTTTTGCTCATATCTTAGCATTTTAGCTAGAAGAAAGCTGTGACAATGTTATAGAAAGATAAATTTACTACATTCTCCATTTTGTATTTTGTTTCTAGGACAGATAGTTACGGAGATATGCACATTTAAAAAAACGTAAAAAATCGCAATTTCCAACTAAAAACAAACTTCTGGATTATATCTTCGTTTAGGAGCATTTTAGCTAGAACAGTGCTTGGGCAATATTGTAGAGAATTCAATTTACTATAATTTACATTTCAAATTTTGTTTCAAGGACGGTTAGTTACGGAGATATGCACATTAACAAAACTGGAAAAATCGAATTTAAAGAAATTTCAAAAAATTCTTGGTTTACAACGCTGTCATTCAGTTACGGACTAGTCTAGGACAAATTAAAACATGTTGGAAATATAATTGCTTATAAAACTCATGTCCATTTATACATACATTTTCGGAAAATGTGACTTTATTTTTTACATAACTATCCGTAACTATCTGTCCTAGAAACAAAATACAAAATGGAGAATGTAGTAAATTTATCTTTCTATAACATTGTCACAGCTTTCTTCTAGCTAAAATGCTAAGATATGAGCAAAAATATGAAGAATGTGCCGGTTTTTTCAATATGGCGGCGGGCGCGGAGGGGGGGGGGGGGGGGGATTGTGCATTTTACATTTTAAACACTGACTAACTATCCTAGACAACATATAAAAAATTCAAAACTACCGGACCGTTTGTAAGGTCAAACTCCTTTATTAACTGAATTATAAGTCGTCTGACGCTGTCTAGAGCATTCACAAAATAAGAATTTTATTTTGATAAACAACCATTTATAGATAAATATGAATCGACTAATAATGTGAAGCAACATCACTATTTGCCCCCAAACTGAGCAGTAGATAACGGGGTGTATAAATGAGTTATGTTTTTTTTATTTACGCAGGAAGGCGGCAAGCAGCCGGTGGAGCTGTTCGAGCTGCGCAGCAACGGGTCGGCGCTGTGCACGCGCCTCGTGCAGGTCAAGGCGGACGCGGCGCAGCTCAACAGCGCCTTCTGGTGAGCGCTTTGTGAACTACCTCGAGCACAATTCGCGTGAGATATTTATCTATCCCTTTCCCTGCAGTGCTGTGAGAGTGACGGGCGATGTTATATCGAGCGACAAGAATCACAAAGCGTAGTTGTGCTAGACAGGCAGGGGAGTTAGCATATCTTGACGCGACTTCGCGACGCCTGTCTCGCACAGTAGTGACAGGAAATTGACAGTTATTATTTGTCGCGCGAGAAAAAGTCGCGTGTCAAAGTTATATAGGGCAGTGCACTCTCCACCATAACTGATTGGAATAGGTAGTGCAATTTGGGGTCAACGACCTTAAATTTTATACATTCGCACCCGATTCCTAACACTGGTAATGGTGTCGCTGTGAGAAATATAGTCAACTTCTGCTGGTTGAGTGGATATTTTATGGGTTGCCGCACAAAAAAGGATTTCGTCCCATTTTTATCTTGGAAACAAAATACCGAGCCTGTCAGTACATCCCTCCAATTGAAATCGGGGTCAAGGGATCAACGTAAAGATTAGAGTGCTTCAATTCTTCATCACGTCACACTACTTTTCAGATTTCACCTTGCCAGCTTTTAATAATGTGACGTTAATTGTTACAGCTACATCCTGAACGTGCCGCTAGAGGGCGCCAACGACTCGTCGTCGGCGATCGTGTACGCGTGGATCGGCAGCAAGGCCGACGCCGACTCGGCGCGGCTCATAGAGCACATCGCCGAGCACAAGTTCAACAACCCCTGGGTCAGCCTGCAGGTAAACAGTCTCGACATATAGTCAACTACTTGACGTAACCTTGTACTTGTGCCGTAGTACTCATACTGATATAGTGTTTTATGAGAAATCGACGCCCTGCTTCGCGTGGCTTCTATTTCCAATCGAGGACCTGAGGTAACTAACGCACCTAACCCGACAAACTAATATCAGTTTGAAGAATTAGCTCTGTAGCACCTAACTCATTATATCTCTTCTTACATTAGATCACTTCGTAAATTTCTGTAACAATATTATACCACTCGTTATATAAAGCAATAGTATATCAAACCAAAATAGATTTAGTGAAATTGTATAAAATGTTATGTAACCACATACTACTTTATTCCTGAGTGCCCGCAATTTCATCCGCGGTTCGCGTAAAGCTTTTTTCTTTGCCGCAGTCGGACAAACAGTATGATATAATAAAGATAAAGATAAAGATAAAGATTCATTTATTGTCATAACCGTGTACATCAGATCATATTATGTCATAAAAAAGGTCCAACAGCTTACCCATTTCGGGCGTACAATATAGCAACAAAATATACTAAAACAATCTTAACTATATCAGTCTATACCTCTAAAATATTCATTTAAATTGTAGAAACTTTTCAGTAACAGCCATTTCTTGAGCTTTGTTTTAAATCTAATTCCATCTTGAGATTTGATACATTCAGGTAAATTATTAAATATTTTAATTCCAGATACATACGTGCTCTTATTGAGTATAAAGCTGGAAGGTCTAACCATACATACGTCATATTTATATTGTGATCGGATGTTATCTTTAGAGTCGCTTTTTTTTATAAAAATGTCATTTCGGTCCTTAACTAATAAACAGATTTGTAATATATAGATACATGTCAGTGTTAGTATTTCGTTTTCTTTAAAAACATCTCTTAAGGATTGCATGTTCCTAAGGTTAAATATGATTCGCAGACATTTTTTTTGAAGAAGAAATGTGGACTCTACGTTTACAGAATTTCCCCAAAATATTATACCATACATAAGGACGGGGTAAACATTTCCATAGTATGCATTCATCGCCACATCGATTGAAGTTACGTTAGTCAATATGGAAAGAGCGTAGCATGATTTGGCTAGTTTCTTGTTTATTTCGTCGATGTGGGACTTCCAGTTCAGGTGGCTATCGATAGTGACTCCAAGGAAATTTGTATTATTCACCTGTTCAATAAGTTTACCATTTGTAGCAACATTTAAACTTTGCCGCGTCTGCTTATAATTAATAAATTGTAAAATTTTAGTCTTATCTAAATTCACACTTAATTTTAACGTGGATAACCAATTAATAACAATTTTTAACGTATTTTGCAACTCGTTAGCTATATCAGAGCCTTTCTCTCCGGAAACAAAAATAGTGGCATCATCAGCAAACATAACACACAAATGGTTTGTTATCAGGGGGAACTCGTTTACGTACACCAAAAACAGTAGTGGCCCCAAGACGCTACCTTGAGGAACACCTTGTAGATTAGTGCTATATTTTGACTGCACTTTTGTGATCGTTTTTGTACTCCTATCATATGTGTCTAATATCGTAGCCTGAGTCCTATTTGTAAGATAAGTCTCTACCAATTTCAAGGCCACTCCGCGAATCCCAACGTGTTGAAGTTTTTTCAGTAAGATTTTATGAGATACGCAGTCAAACGCCTTTGACATATCTATAAATAGTCCTACAGAAGTTTTTTTCTTATCCATGTCTATCCATATTTGCTGTAAGATTTTAAATATAGCTAATGTTGTATTCTTCCCCTTTTGAAAACCAAACTGATTTCCATTTAAAACTTTAAATTTGTCAAAAAACGATGTGAAGCGACTTAATATTACTTTCTCAAATATTTTTGAAAAATTAGACAGTAAAGCAATAGGTCTATAATTACTTATGTCTTGCTTGGATCCTCTTTTATGTAAGGGCTTTATTAATGCCTTCTTTAGGTCATCAGGAAAAATTCCATTTTCTAAAGTTAAGTTGATGATGTGAGTTAAGGGTCCTGCTATGTATTCAATACTAGATTTAATCAGTGTCATAGGTATGTGATCATGGCCTGTGCTTTTTTTGTTTTTTAGTGTTTTGACAATTTTTACTAACTCTTCAGTGGTTACCGGGGCCATATATATACTGGATAAAATTGATTGTGAAACTGGTTTATGTTGGGAGTGTTCATGTGTATCAGTGTTATTTGAATTTATAAAAAAATCATTCATTATAACAGCAATATCACGTGGATTATCTATTAAACTGTTTTCTATTTTTATTGATTCTACTGTATCTTTTATAGTGTTTACTTTTGTCGTATTTTGTTTAATTACTTGCCATGTCGCTTTACTTTTATTGCTACTCTGGTTAATGAAGTTTACATTTGAATTGCGTTTTGCTTGCTTCGTCACTAACTTCATAATCCGACAGTATTTTTTGTACTCATTTTTGACCTTCGCATTACTTGATTTATGCGTTTGTAAGTATAATTGCCTTTTTTGTTTACTAGCTCTTACAATGCCTTTAGTTTTCCATGGAGGCCTCTTTTTATGAGTTATTTTAATTTTCTTAATCGGTACGCAAAGGTCGAAAATAAGTTTGAAAGTATTAATAAACGTTTCATAGGCATGATTTGAATCCGTTGAGGAGTACACATCAGAAAAGCTGATTTTTGATATGTATTTCAAGAAAATGTCTGAATATTTGGCTGGGTTTTGACTATATATATACCAAAACTGTTCTTTGAACCCTAACCTCGTCGGAATTTTGACGATTTGACAAGTATGATCGGATAACCCAAGGTCTAATACTTCAGCCTGACAGTGTACTTCGTTTGTGAAAATATTATCTATACATGTAAGAGAAAGAGCCGTTATCCTTGTTGGTGCTAATATTTTTGGGTGAAGTTTGTACGTTCGGAAAGTATTTAGGAAGAGGTCACTTTTATTGTCTTTTTTTAGGATATTTACATTGAAATCACCCAAAACAAAAACTTTTTTATAGCAGTTTCTTTGCCTTGCCACTAGTTTGTTGAGTAGGTATTCTAAGTTTACGAGAAATATGTCAAGATTACTATTAGGTGTTCTATATACGCATATGATCAGGTAGTTAAGTTCACATACTTCAGCGCCACAACACTCAAAATGACTTTCTACCGACATCTTAGCTATCCAATCAAGTTCACGGCACTCAACTGAGTTTTTTGCATAGATTGCAACGCCGCCTCGTTTTTTGAGCTTGCGACAGAATTTAGCGACATTTTTGTATCCTTCAATCTGTAATATTTCCACTTCGCTATCTTTTAAAAATGTCTCTGTAAAACAACAGATATCTATTCCTTGCTCATGAAGCATTAATTCTAATTGGTCTATTTTTGATTTTATACTTTGAGTGTTTAAATGTAGACTGACAAGGTTGCTTTGAGTTTTCGCATGCACATGTTTATCTTTGTCCACGAAAAAAGAGTGACTGGTTTTGTTGTGTTTTTAAGTTTCCTCTATTCGTGTTCGACATGTATTCTGTGATAAGTTTTTGGCGTGAGTGTGTTTGACAATGTATTGTTTGTTTTTTTACATGCAAGTGCTCTGTAATATTTTTTTTGTATCCTATGCGTAAGATTTCCCTTAACAACCATCCACCAGTGCGTTTGAGTTTATGTATGGTATTATCATATTCAAAAGGCACGTATGTTGCATGTGTAGACTCAGAACAAGTCATACGAATATGTTTGTTTAAACTTTGTACATTTAAGTGTTTATTATGTTTTATCTCGCCAAACAGAACATTTGTATGTGAAAGCAATAATACATTTCTGTGAACAATAGATTTGAAATTTGTGGGGTTCAAGTCATTTGATCCACCAATGATTACGACATAGTCAAACATTGTGAGGCCTTTACACATATTTTCACAATTTAACAATACTTGTTCAATACGTGCGTTAGGTTTTACGATAGCTGTTACTTTATAATTACCACCCAACAAGTCTTGTAACACCGAGCGAAGTCCTTTGCCATATTGATCACTGAAAATTATCACATTATGCTTTGAGTTGCTTTTTGCTTGCTTATTCAAACGTCGATTCTCGTAAGATTTTTTCACCGTATTTGTCTGTAACGTATTTGACTTATTTTCTGTCTTTGACTCTGTAGTTGTTGACTTATTTTCAGTATCCGCCTGTATATTCTCCTTCGTTTTCGTGGTCTCTAAGGTATCTAAGGAAAAATACAATGAACATATTTGGATGTCCAGCTGTCCCTGTGACAAAATTGATAAAAATCCGGTCAGTCGTTTCAACGTGATGAGCGGATAAAGAAATGTTTATCAACAGATGTCGGTGTTCGGCTGGCGCCGCGCGCCCATACAGTACAAAAGGCGATCCTGCATCTAATTTTTTTCCGCTATAACCCTCCATAAAAAACTAATTCTCAATACAAATCTAAAATGTTATAATAGCCTCCTGACTTCCAGTGTCCTACACATACTACATAAACTTCAATTAATGTTAACTATCAACTATTTGTCATGAGGCTAAAATTAAATTGACAAATTATGAATGCTGGTCGTCAGGAGAATAATATAGATATACCTAAGTCCCGGCATTTGTCGCGTAGGTCCTGGCGGAAGGCAGCGAGCCGGACAACTTCTTCTGGGTGGCGCTGGGCGGGCGCAAGGAGTACGACACCGACGCGGGCTTCCTCGACTACACGCGGCTATTCCGCTGCTCCAACGAGAAGGGCTACTTCACCGTGTCGGAGAAGTGCACCGACTTCTGCCAGGTAACTGACACATCTTTGCCCAGCAGTGGGACACCTAAACGGCTATAAAAAAAATATATATATATTTTACTGTAACCACAAATTTTTGGTAACTGACGTTCAAAATCGGTGAATGTCACCGATGTAAACAAAGAGGAAACAGGACTAAATTTTCCGCAAATTTCAAGTAATTGTTGCATAATAAAGCCAAAACTAGTCACAGTGATGAAAGCCAAGTCATTTTCTATGGGACTCCGTATTTATTTAGCAAGAAGAACGAAGGATTAAGCAGCAATCCGGTAAACAATGATTTGAATTTGGTTAATGACAAATCGAAACTGACGTTTAATAATTCAAATTTATGACGTATGCTTACACACACATTATTGCCATATGAAAGCTGTTTGTAGCATTGTACAAACTGTTTAATCTCACGGAAAAAAATGGCTGGAACGGCCCGACATGTTTCGAACTCGTATGGGGCTCTTCCTCAGGGACAGCTAGTTCGTAGCGCGTAGCGAACTTTGATTTTAATCTTGTTATAACTATTAAAGATGTGTCACGATAGTTTTAATAATAAAATTGTACAAATCGCAGAACACCATATAATTCCGAGTTAGTGTTTTGAGTTTGTAGCTTTATGCGCCAAAAGGATTTACGTTTGGGCAGGGTCTTAAGATGACTTCGGCCACTTGGCAATAAACCTAACTTATTTATATCGGCCCGTTCCGTATTCCTATAAAACAGCACAGTAGATAACTGTAGCCGTCTTCAAGAAATGCACTGATGTCTGCCAGGCGGACCGCTGGGCAGGTTTTGATTATAGGTGAAGAGGCAATCGATTTGATCTCAGTTATACCGTATTGTTCTTCCATTGTGGTAATAATCATGACACCATAATGATGATAAAAACGTGCAGTTTGAACCTCGGACATTCGCCCTGCTACACTGAACGATGTTTTACACGAGACCTAGCACAGCACCACACAGCTTTTCTGGATTTTCACGCAACAAGTGCGACTACATGAAAAAAAACGACTTTTAGACTTTTATTGAACCTAAATGAGTCTCATTACTTGACAGGACGATCTCGCAGACGACGACATCATGATCCTCGACAACGGCGAGCAGGTGTTCCTGTGGCTCGGCGCCAAGTGCTCCGAGGTGGAGATCAAACTGGCATACAAATCAGCACAGGTATATTCCATTTGCTAACCGTAGTTACTTTGCACCTAGATGAGGTTACATCTTAAAATTATCTCACATCTAACCGCCTGGCACTCGATCGGCGCCGAAACAACTCCAGTCGTTCAGTATTCTTTGTATGACATTTCAAACTGCAACGCACACCTATTGAATCCGTAACGGCATCAACTCGCCTCGATGCACGCTAACGGCGCGTGGACAACATGCTGTCACCACCGTCAAATGAACGTCGCTATTCCAGCTAGCCGCCTGCGGAGAGGACAGCGTGTTGCGCGGTTCCCGCGCTTATAAACACAATCGGCCTAGCACCCATAACACAAGCCTTCTTGAGCTTAATTTGGGACTAGGTTGATTTGTGTGAGGTTGTCTGATATTTATTTAATCGGAAAAAGTGGATGTCTTGTCGCGCCATCGCCTTATTGACTGGTATCCCCGAGGTTTTCAAAAACTACTTGAAATTGAAATTCAATATCATGTTGCATAAAAGGTTGTAGACGTGAAAGCTTTTCTAAATGTGGAATATAATTTCACAGGCAAGGAACAATTCCTTTTATTTTACGGTATAATAATGGGACCATATGCCAAACTGGTTAGGGTGGCTATTTACAGAAATGTAGGTACTGGGAGATGCAAAGCTCTTATTTGGTTTTGGTGTAGTGTAGGTCACCTTTTTTTGACACAGCGCTTGGTCCACTAGGATAGGTTCATGTTTTGTAATGAATAGTGTCTCTAAAATTAAATCTGGGAGATACTTTCTGAATACAACGAATATATGAAGAATGCTCGAGGGATACGATTAATAGCGCCATCGCCATCTGCTTCGACATTCTAAGTTATAAAAATAAACTTTAGACAGATGAGACAAATTGCTGCTAAATAACTGAAATTCCTACTTTCCTTCTGTGGCTTGTAATAAATTGATATTAATACTTGACGACATGTTCCCAGGTATACATTCAACACATGAAGACACTGCAACCCGACCTTCCCCGCAAGCTGTTCCTCACTCTCAAAAATAAGGAGTCTCGCCGGTTCACCAAGTGCTTCCATGGCTGGGGCGAGCACAAGAGGCCTCCGGAGTAAACAATACTCATTTTACACCTGATGACATTGTCTTGTATACAACGAATGTGTGGTGGCATAGACAGAATATAACAATTTTTCTAAATTTTTGTGACAATTTAATCAAGCCACCAGTATATTCTCGAAATTAGTGCTAAAAAAGCTAGATGCAATGTGTTTATGATTTAAAAAAATGTTCTGCAGACTATATTTAGGCTTCATTTGGCTATGCCTAGTGAAGTGAAGGCTGAACTTGTTCCATTGTCCTAATATATGCCTCACCTTAGCATGCAACAGATATTCTGGGCAGGTACCCATAATATTTATATAAAGCCTTGTTAATTTTACTGCATGAACAAGACCAATTTTATTAAGCTCCTTATTTATGAAAATGTATTATTAAAATTTATCTTTTAACATAAACTAATCAGATTTCATTTGGATAATTGATAATTATTTTCAGGTGTAGATAAGTATTTATTTTATGTTAGGTTTGATCCATATTATGTCATAAGTAAGGACTGGCTATAGAAAATGTAATGCTTGAATTTGTTGCCGTACAAATGTTTTTGATCTTCTACAGGAATCAGTATTAGATTTCATTTTGACAATAGCCTTGATAAACATAAGGAGTTTGGGGTTACAGTAGTGATTTGCACAATTTTAACAATGAATGTCCCATTGGGCTTCCATAAAAGATATTAGCAAGGAGTCATAGCTAGCAATGAAAGACTGAATCATGCCATTTTATAAAGTCATTTTATTTGTCATCTTCACTTAAAATATTAAGCACAAGTATGATGAGATTATGAACATTACCCTAGTGCTACGGGGCGTAACAGTGACTAGCATAACAGAGATTGCATTTTGTGTACTCTGTGACAGGTTGTGCATTTGTCATAATGCATTTACTTATGTATCAAATTCTATTAATTTAGATGTACATACATAGAAATATTATTGAATTTAATATAAATTGATTTTCTTACTGTAATCATGTAAATAAGATGAATAAGATTAAGTTATTTAAGAGCTAAAATTCAAATGTTATAGTTGATGTGCAATAAGAATAACAGTTTAAAATAAGCAGTTGAGCACAAAATGTATTACCCACTTAATGTAGCTTTTGTAACAATTGTATCATAAAATCTATTTAATAAAGTGAACAAACTGTTCATGCATTTTTATTATATATTAAATACAGGCATAATATGCATATGGTTATCTGAAAAAAATATAATTCTTGATTAAAACGAAGATAGTTTGTACAAGAAGAAGAATTCCTATTAGTTGGTTATCGTCGAAATTTAATCGTCATCATCGTCGTCGTCGGAAGGCACGAAGAGCTCGTTCTCCTCCAGGAAATTCGCTATATTTTTACTAATAGCAGCTCCAATTAGTAGACCTGGAACTACAGCACACACGATGCCTAGGAGACCGAATGGAGTCTTTTCAGGCTCTGGGAGGATGGCTCCAGTCGGGGTGGTCGTTGCTGTTCTTCTTTGAACAATCTGCTCGGGTTTCGACACATTCCTGGTCTGGGCGAGAAGCCTGGACAGCCGTGAGATATACATCGTGAATGCGACGTAATAAAGCACCGTCCGCTTCTCGCAAGAAATTTAGGATATATTTTTAGCACTTCTCTATTTCTTTTAACTTCAGTTTTGACAGTGACTGACAGCAGTCAACAAAAAACTACAGACAAGAAAAATGCTAGTGCTGTGCTAAGAACAAATAATATTTACCGGAATTAATTAAGAATATATCGGTTTTTGAGTGGTAATTAAACTTCAACCATAGTCAAGCACTACTTTTCAGTAAGAAATTGAAACCAGAAATGTCAAGTCAAGGTGTCAACGAAACGAAAATATTCGACCGTGTTATTATTCGCATTATACCAATAAGTATTATATTTTTGTTTGATGTTTGAAGATGAATGTAACGCTAGTGAGCTTGGAAGCATTACTTCGTAAGTATATTAATATTTGCTAATCAGACTTAATGTTTTTTTAAAGATGAGACCGATAAGTTATTTTTGTTGTTTAGTGAAAGCTACGCACGAATCCCTGCCATGTCCAGACGCTCTGGCATTGGAGGCGTTCTGCAGTGTGATGAAGGACTCCCCAGAGGGTCCTCAATTGGCGGCCCAGGCGTTATCAGGTCGCATTCACTCTCGCAATGCTCGGGAGGCTTTGCTCGCTCTGGTGACGGTAGACCGCTGTATGCGCAAAAGCGGGCCGGCTTTTCATGCAGAAATCGGAAAATTTAGGTTCCTCAATGAGATGATAAAGCTAGTATCACCTAAATACTTCGCTAATAGAACAGTACCTGAAGTACAAATCATGGTGAGTTCAGTAATTTAATGTACTTAGCAAACTGTTATTTGGTTAATTTCACACCTAAATCTTTGTAATGGAGAAACAAGAAGTCTAATTAAATTACGGAAAAACTGTACATAGTGGAGTGAAGAGGATAATTATATATTATACTAGAATTTTCCTCATATTGATGTATTTTAGGTGCTCCGGCTGCTACATGCTTGGTCAATTGAGTATCCAAAGGAGCCTAAATTTAAAGTGGCATATGAAATGTTGAAAAACCAGGGGGTGGTTAAGGAAACTCCTCCACCACTGCCCCCAGAAGATATGGTGGTTAGTCCACGGAACAAAAACTCTATTTTTGAGGATGAGGACAAATCCAAGCTCCTGCAGAAACTGTTGCAGAGTAAGAAGCCTGAAGACCTGCAGCATGCCAACAGGCTTATTAAAAGTATGGTCAGAGAAGTGAGTAACATTTTTCACCTTTTTCTCTTCTTGATATTATTAAAAGATATTCCTTAAATATTCAGTCTGAGCAGACAAACAGAAGCACGAAAAAAAAATATAAAGCATTAACCACTTTTATTGAAAAGTGTTTTATTTATTTTGATAAATAGCCATTCGCAATAAATTAGTTAACAACAATATGTCCAAACTGGAAACATAATTAACACTTCGGGGCGAGCACACTTACAGCGTGTGTTATGACACACCTAGAGAAACAAATAACTATATGGCATCTATAGACATTGCTCACCCAAATGTTAATACCTTACTGAATGAAGATAATTAACCCTTTGTATGCCGTGTCCCGTATCCGTCCTATACAGATATAGGTAAAATACGGGGAGGCGGCATACGAAGGATTAATCACAAACATTTCCAAACATATACCGAAGGCAACCTACCCTAAACAAAACCCTAGTTCCTAAAATACGATACGGAAGTCAATCAAAACCCTCAGAAAAAAGGTTTTTCTAGGATATTAAAAAAATTATAGTTTTATTACTATTCAAATGTAACTACTTCTTCACAATTACCAGTTTTAGTTAAAATTCGATAAAATTACACATTCAATGAAACATTTGTCTATAAAAAGGGGATACCATAAAATTTGGCCCCTAGTTTACTGGGCTAAATTCATTTCAAATTAGCTCTAGTATAAGCCCCTTCAAGTAAGGTCGGATTGACAATCAACCTGTATGTTCTGCCCATATTCATACCTCAAGCTTTAGTTTGGGCTCTCAATTCAATTCGTTTATTTCGGAAGTAACTCCATATTTTGTTATTTTGTATGGGGATCAGTTCTGTAAAAGTGTTTGAGATACAACACAATCACTGCAAATCCTCTTTATTACACTGCACACCTCAAATACACAGGGAAACAACATATAGGAGATACAATAATAATCAGAAGTTAACAACAGGCACTCTCTACGCTAAATAGTGATCTCTTCCAGCTAACCTGTAGTGGAATAGTTAAAACAAACATTTGAATTGAGTAGATCAAATGTGATCTAGCCCTAAAGCTGAAATCGCATATCCTGCAGCCAGACTTTGGGGTGCTACCTCGTGGTGTGTAAATAATAACTCAGATATACCACTTAATTAATCAGCCTTTTATGCCGTTTATTTACAATGAACCATAAATATAATTCCTAAGATATTTCTACTTGTAGAGTACAGGCTCTAGTGCCTCTATTTGATTGATGTTAGGTTCCCATGAGACCGGATACACTGGTGCAGAAGCTTATGGAGGGGAACAAGAGCTTATAAGGCTAATGCGTGAAACACAACGTTCACATCAGTTAGACTCCAGGATCCAGTGTGTAAGGTGAACCACACCCTAGTTAGGAGATATTTATTATTAATATATTATAGGAGGAGCGTCGCAGCGAGGCTAACTTCCGCCGCGCACATGAGGTAGGCTGCGCGCTGGACAGCGCAGGTCTTCTGCAGGACATGTTATTGCACGCAGTGGATGCATCGCCAGACGAAGAGCAGATTATTCATGAGCTGTTCGGGCGGTGCGCCACGCTGCGGCCCGCGTTACAGCGCCTAGCAGCCACTGAGACCAACCAGGACAACCTCGGTAACTACTCATTAAACCTAACTTACCCCATAGTACAGTTCCATATCACAACCACAAGTAACCATATTCATTATACAACTCTTTTTATCATATGGGTACTTATCGGAAACATAAGGCTACTCTTGTTTTGAATATATGTTGAATAGATAATTAGCTGTTCTTAATACATATATTCGCCATTTAGTATACCTGTACTCACCATCATTAAATTTCTGTTACAGAGGATATATTAGGTTCAATTGATCTCTTGGATGAAGTCGGCGAACTCTACAAACAGTGTATGAGCGCAAAGCAAGCGAAGAAGAAGCCAATAGAAAAACCAACCAATACGGACAGCTTACTGGACTTTGCTGGAACCAATGCGCCAGTTGGTGATGGTGATCAATTGTTAGTTCAAAACCAGAGCAAGGGCACGCCAAGCCAAGCTATAGATGAACTCGGGGACATATTCTCTGCCAAGGATGGCCCTAGCAATATCGCCGAGCCGTTGAAACCTGTGAATCTAATGTCTAATGGCAAAGAGAGTGGTATGTTTAAAATCAAAGATCGTCACAGCAATGATTAATTAGCTATGACTCAATTAAAACAAGTGATTCAGCGCAATGTCGATAGATGTGGGTCAAGTTGTCACCGAAATATTGGGTCTGTTAGAACTGTTCTCTAAGAATACTTTGTTAATTTCAGATGATGTTGATCTTCTCGGCGAAAAAGCCAACAAAACTGAAGGCTGGAATGAGCTGGACTCTCTAGGAGCGCAACTTCTTAAACAATCTCTGCCTAGCAACGCTAAAGTAGTCGAAAACTTTAACAGGTATGTGTCTATCTATAAGTACCCAAACTTTGTTTTTGTCTAAAAGATTTTAAGTGATAAAAACTTATTACATTTTTCAGTAAACCTCTTAACAAAGTACCCATGAAAGACTTAGAAAAGCTGTCTCCAAAGCGTAGCGAAATACCAAAGAACGGCGGCGATTTCGACCTAGATTTCTTCACTAAAAAGGACAAACCCAATGCGATCTCAGAAAACAAAACAGAATCGACCTTCTATGACGTACCTGTACCGACGAGTCCCAATGACGATGTCATGGTGGATATATCAGAAAACTGTATCCAACCGGAGGAAACTAAGAACCCGTATGAAAGAAGGCCATTTAAAGCACAGCAAATAGATGAGAAGCCAGTAGAGCCCTTAACGGATGTCAACGTAGATTGGAAGTGCGTGACCCCCAGTGACGTGCCAAACGTGACGGCGTTCAATGAGGAGGGGGGGGTCACCGTGGAGCTGCAGTTCTGCAGGGACAAGCCGCGGCCGGACGTCACCGTGGTCATCGTCACCACCACCAACAACAGTCACGCGGATATTGAGGACTATAAGTTTCAGCCCGTCGTGCCGAAGGTAAGCTTAATTATTGTATGACTAGCGCGGTGTTACCCGCTCATCCCACGGGAACACTACATTTTTTCGGGATAAAAAGAAGCCTATGTGTGAATCCGGGGTGTCAGCTACCTTCATACCAAAATTTATCAATATGGTCCAGCCGTTTGAGTGTGAAGAAGTAACAAATATAAACACAAACAGACTCACAAACTTTCGCCTTTATATTATTAGTGTGATGCTGATGAGTGTTCGTCTCCATGTGTGTGCATAGTACTGAGATCGCTTTTTAGCGATAAGAATGCCTGTTGTTTATCGCTATTGAAAAATAGTATTTGTTTTGTTTCCTTTTGTAAACTCTTATTGATGTGCAATAAAGTATTGTTGTATTGTTAAATTTGAAGCATGGAATATTACATGATGAGCAGGCGGCTACAAGAAAACGATGAGAGCTTGAAAGCGGGTCCTTTAATTGTGTACATGATATTTACTTCGAGGACTATGTATAGTTAAGTTCATATTACTGTAATAGTTAAGTGCTTATCTTCCTGAAAAAATTACTGACTGTTGAGTTTATTTTGGCGTTTCTTCGCAACAATGGTCTCTTGTGAAATGCCGGTAGACTCAGACATGTAAAACCCCTTGTGCAGAATAAAGTTCATTATTTCATTACTATCTATATATGTATTTATATATTATGTATATCGTCGTCTAGTACATAGTACAAGCTTTGCTTAGTTTGGGACTAGGTCGATTTGTGTATGATTGTCCCTTAATATTTATTTATTTACTATTGTTCTCCAGGGTTGCAAGGTCCGTCTGCTGCCGGCTGACGGGTCGTCGCTGCCGCGCTCCAACCCGTACGGGCGTGCGGCGCTGCGGCAGGCGATGCTGATCGCGCGGCCGCGCCGCAACCCGCCCGTCGGGCTGCGCTTCGTGCTCACCTACACCGCCGCCGGCGAGCCCTGCGCCGAGATGGGCGAGGTCAAGCGCCTGCCGCTCGACGACATATAGGGACGGTAACTATACACCCCGTCTAGCACGACTAGAGATGTGCCGTTTCGGAAATTTTCCGGAAACTTCCCTCATTTCCCATACAAAATGTGGAAAGTTTCCGGAAAATTTCCGAAACGGCACATCTCTAAGCACGACTATGGTTCGCGACCCATCACCCGTCACTCTCTCACGACAACATCAAGGCTTTGCTTAGGTTTGTGGAGTTGGGGTGGTTGGAGTAGCGCTACCCCCTTTTCACGCAAAATTGGCACGTTGGATGTCGACTTGCGGAAAATGCCCAGCGCAACTAACTAACTTACACTCACGATAGTGTACGGCATGGTTATGAAAACAAGGTATGGCACTCCGGCAAGTCAGCCTTCTACGTCACTGATCAGTTGCCGCTTTATGGTAACAAAATAATAATAAAAAAATAAAGAAAAAATATTTAAGGGGAGCTCTCATACAACAAACTTGTTATAGATTATGGTACGGAACCCTTCATGCGCGAGTCGGACTCGCACTTGCCCAATTTTTTTAAGTGTCGCTTGCACCGATAAGGCAGTTAATTTATCTCAATCATAGTCATAGTCTCATATCAATATGTTATGCACAAAGTCATTGACAATGTGATCTTACTTATCCCGCAAAGGCTACGATAGACTAATACGATTCAGCACGTGCGTTATATCGTACGACATGCCACACGACGCGCCGAGTTCGGTGTAACAAGAGACACATGATTGTACCGCCAGCCTTACAAAAAAAATGCATTTATTTTACAGTTCTTTAACTAAATTTTATTTTATTGCAATATTTGATTTAAAATACTCGCGATTTTATAAGATTCATACAGGTGACAAGGAAATCGGGGAGTATTTATGATACACCACTGGCAACACAGAAACGGATTGACAGAACCGTCCGACCAATCATAGCGTGAGTCTCGCCTGTCATTCCGGAGTGCCATACCTTGTTTTCTTATACCATTACACAGAAAGGGATAGGTATGAGGGAGGGTTATCTCGCGCTAAAGAGTCGCGTGTCAAAGTTGTGCTAGAGGTGCAGACAACAAGCTTACATGGGTCGACGGTAAATGATGCACATCAGCCCAAAGAAAGAGATAACCAGCCGGCATCGGCTTCGGGTAGAGATGTGCCTTTTCCAAAAAAATCTTTTCCAACTTCATTTTGTATGGGAAATGGGGAAATTTTCTGAAACGGCACATCTCTAGATTCAGGTCGTTTCTTTCACACAGAACATCGTGGTACAATATCTATTAGGAGCTGTTAAAACAATTAGGTATAATTTTTTTGTTATTTGAATGAATCAATCGACATTCAAATAACAAAAAAATTATACCCAACCTTTTAACAAAAATAACTTAAAAAAAAAAAAACATGATATGTTTTCAAAATTTTATTGAATCTACGTCTATTACCTATCTGAGATCACTGAACTAGTGAACATAAAATTGTAACTATTTCTGGCATCTGCACAAATGTTCGCGGATCCAGAAGACTTAAATTTTTTTTTTCTGGATTAAATAGTTTTTAGCGACGAATTACTCCAAAACAAACAAATTACTTGAGCTGAAAATGTACGTACTTACAAAAAGTAGATTGATCCGTTTATTTAACAATTTTACTTTACGTTCATTCTGAAAATCATCAAATAGATGTTATCTCCGTCTTAGAGTCGATGAGCATTATTTACCGCCGAAACTGTCTATCGTCCGTTGACAACCCACAGCTCACTAAAATCAGTCCATAGCTCCAAAACCTCGTATCCCGCAGTGGCGTGGCGTTCGCAGAATTGAATTCCCATCGACTTGCTTGACATCGATTTTAAGGGGTTTGAGCACCTTGTTCTACTTTTGAAGAAAATTAAAACCTAATCTGATTCGGCTTTACAGTTGCCAGCAAACTTCTTGAGCATAACCTTGACTGCGCAGTAGCCGATTTACGTACAAATACATGCGCAGATCCGCTATCTTTGTTCAAGAAGTTTGCCTGCAACCATACCATGGTTGACACCACGCCACTGAATCGATACTAAGATACGAATCGATACTGTTCCAAAGAGGGATTTGTCACTTAGTGAATTTGAGATGTCGACCGGCGATGTAGTACCTACACTGGGAATTGCATTTTCATGAATCATGACAAAAAATTCACGAAATTTTTTCATGAGTAAAAATTAGCAAAACGCTGATCGATAAATAAGTATAGACTTTCAACTCTGCTGGCATACCTGAGTGATATTAAAATATAATTTCTTGAGCAAATCATTCATCGCGCTAATTTCCAGTGTATAAACTTCTTGCATGGCGCTACAGCTATCACACGCATATACTATTACATACACAACTACTCTGACAATAAAAGTCAGTATAAGAATGAACAAATATGAACAGTTTTTTATTTAATTTCGCAAATGTTTAATTATCTTGTATTACTAAGAGTCAACACGTGAACAATGATTTTGTTCGGTAGTAACTACCACGACGATATAGCTTAAAACTACAAGTGCAATGTTATTGACTCAAGGTCAAGCAATCGTGACTTAAGTAGGCAACCTACTAATTATCTATAAGCTTATGTTATTTTATTTCGACGTGTGAGATGAATCAGATCTGATTAATGTTAAATATGTAGAGACCATGGGGTTAATAGTTCGTTGTCTAAGAAATATGCGTTTACAATGGCCTCTTATAATTTGCCGTTGAACGACACGATCGTGTCGTCACTACAATACAGGAGACCGCAACGTATAGAGTTTTTGTCGTGCCCGAAACTATAAAAGCGGTTGTATACAATTTAATACAATTCGGTTCTGGGCTTAAGGGAGATGCCACGAACTCAGTCTTAGCGGCGAGCAGATACGTGTCTCGCTCACTCATATGGCCGCCGTGCTCGGATCTCTCGCTCAACCGCTCGCCGCGCCGCTATCGCGCGAGGTCGTGACGACAATGTAAGGTTGTGTCGTTCAACTACAAATCAGGCTTATATGAGGCCAACTATATGTTGCTAATATAGTTGGCCTCATATAAGCCTGATTTACTGTACTAAATTACTGATCTTGTTATTCCCAATAGAGCGAAATTATGACGACATACGAAAGGAACATTGTTCCAAGAGTTTATATGGAAGCGAACATTTTTAAAATTGTATGGTCCGAGCGCGATTTGAACCCACTTCAATATAAACATTTGGTTTACGCTAGCAGACGTTACTGCTTTAACACTTTCACGACCAGGTAAAAAAAACTAGCCCAGAAACCGACAGAGCCCGCTAGGTGGGCGCAACCCCACCCCAGACGCTTACAGACCCCGCCAGGTGAGCGCTTATATAGTACAATCCGCGCCGCGAGCTGATGCGAGCGCCCATCAGGCGGGTTAGTTGTGAAAGTGTTAACAAAAATTAACATTGTCCTAGTTGGGAAGATATTTAAAGTATTATTATTCTTAGGCAGTGGCGATATTACGTTCATACTTACTGATAAATATCAAGGCAGATACTTACGATGTTATATTACATGCTTAGTGCTAAGCTGTCTTTCATATTTGCTTTATTGCTACCAGTTTACTGTGGTGAAGGGTAACAAAAAGCTAAATGGTGATAAAGACACGCGCTGAGAGAGTTATGTTGACGAAATGGATTGATTGTATGTCAAGAAACGCCCACGACTTGGCTTTTAGGACTAAAACTTTCAGTTTATTACAATTTGTACGTTTATAAATAAACCACGTTTGCCCCCTATAACATAAAAAAAAAAAAAAAACACCTTATTCTAAAATTCCATCGGTCAAGTAGAAAACGACACGATCATTTTTGTTTTTTCTCCAGTGATGAGACTTTCATGGGCGCATACAGATGGGCAAGTTGTGGAAAGTTAAAAAAAACATTGGTAATAAATAATTTAGCCGGAAACTTCTGGAAAGTTTCACAAGAATTTAAAATAAATATTTCAGTTTGTATATTTTCTATAGGAAATGTTGAGAAATTACCAAGTTTTTTCCATCTAGAATGATTCGCAATTTTGGAAATTTTCCGTGCCACACTGTATCTTCTAAAACATTCAAGCACATTATCTTAATGCTAATTTGCTTAGTTGAGGATAGAGTCGCTTCGCCACGCCATCATTCCTAGTTGCACGTATAATTAATTGCGCTGTAAATCAACTGTTTTATGATTTTAATTTATCTATGTGGGAGACAAAAATATTCTCAGCGCGTGTCAACGTAGCCATATTTTATTATGTTCTATGGTTGCAATAATTCATATTTTTAGTGTACAAATTATTATTTGTGGGAAAATGTTTCAAATATTTTAATTATTAATTCTAGTCGAAATTCCATTGAGAAAATTGCATTTATAATTATAACATTCCAAACATGACTTTGTACTTATAAGCGTATTTTTAGTTTTTCAATAAGCATTTATAAATGTATTTTATTTTTAATGGATCTGTGTAGCAGTATTAGTAATACGAGAGTATTTAGTATTAGATGACCATTGGTTTATTTATGCCGTGAAAATGATGCATATTACATTTCAAAAGCATGTTGACCAGAATCTAGAAGGTTTATTTTTAAATTTTACTTTTATTCGCAAAATAAACATGCTTTAAAAGTAAAACAGTCAAACAGCGGGTGACTCCCTAGACTAAATGAGTTTCTCCATCAAAGTAAAGTTCCTGGTCACATTTTATAATGATTTGTTCAGTATCGACGCACATAGTTATTACTGGTACAAAGACAAAGCAAAATACCGGTTTCAAGTTACTGTCACTTGCGTCTGTAGGTTGTCGTATGTTACATAAACTCCTCATCAACTTGAACTTTGTATATTTCTTACAGCTTTCCATATATATACAGGTTTATATTGAAAAATATTTATTTATCCGTAAATATGAATCAACTCAACCCAAAACTAAGCAATTCTTGCATAGCTATGTGCAAGAATTGCTTAGTTTTGGGTTGAGTTTACTATTTACCAGTGATATTTAATTTATATTATAAAGTTCATACGTGAATATACTAGTTACATACATACCAGTTGATGCAGAGTTTCAGTAATTAACGACGATCTTTTAAGAGTTCAGTAAAATGTCCAATCTCATTTGGCGCGCGACATGATTTATTTTGTGCCGCGAATGATTCTTGTGATATATGCTGAAGCGGCATAGACAATATATATCGTTTGAGCAGTTTTATATAAAAGTGACTGTGAGTGTACTATATCTTTATTTAGAATAAATGTATTGAAAATGTGTTCGTTTTTATTTTCATCTCTTTCCCAACTCTGACTTTTTGGTAAGTCGAATAAATTTAGATTCCATCCTTTTTAGTCTAATAAGCTTGTCTTTTGTGTGTTGGAGTTAAGAAACAATGAGTTTATACCTAGAGTACAAAAGTACCCTAAAAATAAAAACAATTTATTTTTCATATATTTATATTGTGCTTACAAAAAATCTTAATGTAGATATTTACAATACCTATAAGTGCATGGCACAAGCATTATATTATTATGTACATATGGGTATACAACATGTATTCACCAACAGATGAACATTGCAATATATCTGATTGAATAATTGTTATTTTTTTGTTGTGTTATCATGGAAATATAATATTTTTACTACGGCGGGTTAAGTTTGACGGAAGTTCTTGGGCTACATTTGGCAGTAATCATGTAAAGTTAAACTATTTAACATTCCCCAAGTGCGAGTCGGACTCGCGCACCGAGCGTTCCATACAATTAAATAATTATCAACTTTTTTATTTGTACTTGTAGTGGAAACATACATAATATGTGAAAATGTCAACTATCACGGTTCATGAGATACAGCCTGGTGACAGACGACAGACCGACGGACGGACAACGGAGTCTTAGTAATAGGGTCCCGTCTTTTACTTTTTGGGTACGGAACCCTAAAAACGTTTTCAAATATATACAATCATCTCATTTATGGCTCAGTTTCATTGGTCGATAGGGCCCGCATGCGGGGTGCGGTACATTGCCATAGTGAGTATGCCATTATGAGTTTCACTGGTCGTTATACCGTATGCGGGGAGTCCCGCACGCGGTATACCGACCGAGTTATCGACTTGTGAGTTTCACTAGTTGTTATACCGCATGCGGTATATCGACCAATAAAACTGAGCCATTAACCCATTCAGGGCCAGTGACTCAGCGTATGGGTCATGCTCAAACAGTCGCGTAGGGCCAGTGACTCGCATGTGAGTCGGGACAAAATCCAAATTAAAAAAAAAGGAATCTTACTATGACTTAATAGTATTAGTATAATAGCTACCTGGCTTGAGAAGCGGCGGTCTATTTAGCGTTCGCGCCGGGGTCATGACCAACACGTTAAGTCACTTGTTTTAGCAAAAAAATGGTTGTATGGTGGCCTGGCGTATAGTGTACGGTCAACGGCGCTTGGCCGTGGATGGGTTAAGCTTATGAGCGTATCGTTAGAAGATGAGACAGGCAAGTGCGCGGCGACCGCTACACAGCCTGGTCGCGGAAGGCGAGCGCAGTGATCGGCTTCTGGTGGCCGCAGTACTCGCGCTCCAGCGTCCCCCTCTCCAGGTCCCACAGCCGCGCGTAGCTGTCCGACGAACCTGACAATAATGAATCGGTAAGAAACAAACCTATTGATACACGTCTATTGGCATTCAAAATTTGAGTTTTGGGGTGCAATAGGCGATTTTTATCGAGTACGTACATAAAACCTATCTCAATATACAAATATACATATGTTAAGTACTTTATTGATTAGGATGCACGATTGTTTTAAGTTGATTACGCTCGGTTGGTAAGCGGTTTATCCACTTTTCTTTTTACACTAAAACGGTGGCAAACAAGCATGCGGCCCGCCTGATGTTAAGCCGTTACCGCCGCCTATGGACGCTTGCGACGCCAGGAGAAGTTTATTTTTTCCGGAGTCAAAATTAGAAATTTTTAAATGGCCTTAATATTAAATAAATATAAATAAATAAATAAATATTAAGGGACAATCATACACAAATCGACCTAGTCCCAATCTAAGCAAAGCTTGTACTATGGGTACTAGACGACGATATACATAATATATAAATACATATATAGATAACATCCATGACCCAAGAACAAATATTTTGCACAAATATTTGCCCCGGCCGGGATTCGAACCCGGGACCGCCGACTCAGTAGGCAGGTGTCTACCAACCGAGCCAAACGCGTCGTCAAAAACCATTGATACAAAGAGCAAAGCAGAGGTCTGCATTGCTGGACCGGCAAATCCAAAGGTACCGGGTTCGATGTCCGGTCTCTTCCACCAGGTTTTTCTTTGATCTTTGTATTAATGGTTTAATATAAAAATTGTGGTGCGTACCCACATTTAAAAAATGAGACATTACATGTTTCATAAATTGACGGCCGAAATATGTTGAAACTCCTTACAACCCGGTTACAATATCTGTGGACCTCGCTGCAGTGTGAAGCCATCGACGCCAGGTCCACAGATATTGTAACCGGAAGAAGCTCACCGGTGAAGAGGTACCGCGAGTCGTTGCTGAAGGCGCAGTCCCAGACCCAGCGCTGCGTGTCGTGGCGCAGCTCGCGCGCCAGCCCCCAGTCGCTCGTGCGCCACACGCGCGCCGACCAGTCGCCGCTCGTCGTCACCAACATACTGCACACAAACATACAACAAATAGTATAGGATACGACATTTGAAGATCTAGGAGAATCCGTATATTCCTTCGCTTGCGTAAACATAAACAATGTAAGCACTCATCCAAAGAGCTAAAATTCACCTCCAAATGAAGACATCAAATCGGTCATGTTATAAGGTTAACAACATAACGAGCCGAATAAAGTAACAGGCAGACGAACGAGGAAATAGCTTCTTTGTGTAATGCGTAATGCCACGAACGTTCGGTTCCACCAGATATAGCACAAGATTACTCGTTATTTTATGGTGCTATTTGGAGTTTAGTATGAAAGCAAACACGTTGACCTCTCTCGTACCTCTATTTTAAGTCAACCTGACATTACAGAGTGTTCTAAGAGGCCTTATTCCTTTTAATTATTTTTTTAATATTATGACAAATATATTGATAATTTCAACTAACTTTTTGCAGTGAATAATACTTTTCCCCGAGTTCTAGGTAGGTACGTGCAGTCGAAAATAAGATGAATAAACTTATTTTCCGCGTGAATTTTGTCTATTTCGAGTAGTTTTTGAAACAAAAATTATCAATGAAAAATTCAAACTTTAGGTTTCAAATATATACCAATAAATCCCTGATCTAAAATGTCTAAAACAATCAGCATTTTAAAAGGAATAAGGTCTCTTAACATATGGCTAAAAGCCATTATGACACTAAAACTATATTTGTACAGAGTGTCACAATAGCTTATTTTAGCCCCTTGTCAAACAATATTATAAAATTCGAGGTTTGTATTGAACATTATTTTTCTATGCGGGGTCATGATACTCATGATTCAGGAAAAAATCTTAATAGCGTGATGCAGGATCGTCATTTGTTTTGTATGGGCGCGCGGCGATCACGCCAAAACGGCTGGACAAATTTTAACCAATTTTGATACATGAATAGCTAGACATCCAAAGATGGTTATAGAATACTTTTTATCCGTCTACGGTAAAGAAAAAGAAATAATACGCGGACGAAGTTGCACCCTCTAGCCCTTTGACCGCCAAAGACGGCAAATCACGTCATCGGGAATTCGTGCCACTGACGCCAACGACGCCTATTGACGTCAAAAATTTCAATGGTCAAAAACATGTTAATTCAAACCACTATCTGTATTTTTCAATCTCTGTTGATTTTGGAGCACTTTTTTTTTTTTTGTTTGGCGTCTGGCACGGTGAATTGCTTTGCCGCTTGGCGCTCAAAGGGTTAAAAAGCTACGCGCTACTCACGTGGAGTCGGGGCTGAACCGGCAGCGGAGCGCGTACTTGCGGTGCGCGAGCAGGTGCTTGCGCGGCACGGGCCGCGGCGGCGCGCCGCCCAGCGCCCACACGTAGCAGCTGCCCTTGTTGTTCACCGCCGCCATCATGCGGCCCTCGGGGTCGATCGCGATGTCCTGGATCGACGCCTCCGCTTCTGGGATCTGTCGAACATGTCATTACATTATTTTTTTTTTTTTTTTATGTCATAGGGGGCAAACGAGCAAACGTATCGCCTGATGGAAAACGATTACCGTCGCCCATAAACACCTGCAACACCAGAGGTGTCACAAGTGCTTGCCTACCCGGAGGACGAAGAGAGAATGCCTCTATGCTAGTAATTTCACCGGCTATCTTACCCCCACACCGGAACACAACAATGCGAACATTGCTGTTTGGCGGTGGGTTAGCAGGCAAGACGGTAGTAATAATCCGGACGGACCCTGCACGAGGCCCAATTTAAAAAACGCAATTCAATAATATCTCATAATTAACCGAACAGAATATATTACTACAGAAGGCTTGGTACATTTCTCGGAGACCATTATTATTATTTTTTTCGATAGTCCTTCCTGTAAGGACACTGTTTCATAGACTGTATAATAAAAGGATATTTTTTACTGGTGCTGAAGGTAGTAAAGCAACATTTGTAGTTTTCTACATATGCCGAAAACATGCATGTTGCCACTATACACAGGTATTCATAATCACAAAGTGATCCTAGTATGATGTCAGAAAACATTGAGAACTATAGCAGCACTGACCAGTTGTTCATTCTGGTCAGTCCGAAGATCCCACATGTGGATGATGCCGCTCTGGTCGCCCACCATGATCTGCGTCTGGTCGGGGTGCATGATCACCGCGTTCACTGGGGCTGGTACTTGGAAGATGCGCTGGCATTGGAATTGGCGTCCTACTCTGCAATTGTCTTAAGCTTCAGTCTTATTCTTACTTAGTTTTCGGCCCAATTGGGATATTGGTAAATTTAGAAACCATAGCTGGGAATAGTGTTCCTATATCGCAATAAACAATTAGATTATGTCAATATGACACCTGTAAAAAGTTACTAATATTACATTGTTTCGACTTTCATTTTGTCCTTGCCGTTCTACAGTACAAGTCATGTGGAATAATGACGTCACCACAAAATGCTTGCTTATGCGTAGGAGCGTAACTATAAGTATAAACGCATCTAATCGGGGTACAGATGATATTTGAATCTTAAATGGACCTACGTGTATATTCCGATTTTGAAATTGGGGTCTTTATTTTCTTGGTAAAGCTTGACTTTCGTGGCTAGCGACCGATGCGACAGCCGTGCGCAACTGTCGCTTCGGCCGCGAACCACGAAAGTCAAGCTTTAAATGTGTCGGGAGCATTTCATCAGAATGTCAGGCACATAACACTATTATTCTTATACTTCAAAGTTAGGAGATTTATTTTTGGTAATTCAATATTTTATTCAATATTTTATTTTATTAAATTATAACTTAGCTTTTGTATTTATAGAGATCTATATATTTTTAAGGTATATATAATATAAGAGTGGGGCTCATATTTTCCGAAAATCATTTTTTCTTCGTGGCAATTATTCCGTTCCCATGATTTCCCAGTGTCAGTCACTTTTCTCCAGTCACCTTCTTTCTTGGTGGTAATTATTCCGTTCTCATATTTTCCCAGTGCCTTTTTTCCCGAATATATAATTTTCCATGGGTCGGATCTGCTCTGAAAGGTCATTTAAAGTTTGAGAATACTAATCAATCCCCTTTCAGAGCAGATCCGACTCGGCCGGGTTAGGTTAGGTTAGTTTTTTTTTTTTATATCCCTAAAAAAACGTTCCTTTTGTTCTACTTGTGAGTTGGATGTACACGCAAGCGTGCAAGCAAGCAAGCATTCTGTACGTATATGATCACGTGAATCTTACATACTAGTTTGTTCTATGTCAAGAAAGGGAAGAGAAAAAAACCAGACTATTAAAATTTGGGAACGGAAGAAAATGCCCATAGAAAATAAAATATTAGGAAAGAATTGCACTGGAAAATCATGGGAAAGGAATAATTGCCACGAAGAAAAAATGATTTTCGGAAAATATGAGCCACACTCCCTAAAATAAGGCACAACACTGTAAAATGATGATGTTTGCTTGAGCCACTTCGAATATGCTTTAAAAACAGAGGGTTTTCTGAATATAGTAAATAATCTTCTTAACCAATTAACCATTCCTGTCAGACAAACATCGTCAATCCACCAGAATCGCTGCTTTTTGGCACATGATGGCCTTATATATGAGTGTGGCTCATATTTTCCGAAAATCATTTTTTCTTCGTGGCAATTATTCCTTTCCCATGATTTTCCAGTGCAATTCTTTCCTAATATTTTATTTTCTATGGGCATTTTCTTCCGTTCCCAAATTTTAATAGTCTGGTTTTTTTCTCTTCCCTTTCTTGACATAGAACAAACTAGTATGTAAGATTCACGTGATCATATACGTACAGAATGCTTGCTTGCTTGCACGCTTGCGTGTACATCCAACTCACAAGTAGAACAAAAGGAACGTTTTTTTAGGGATATAAAAAAAAAAAAACTAACCTAACCTAACCCGGCCGAGTCGGATCTGCTCTGAAAGGGGATTGATTAGTATTCTCAAACTTTAAATGACCTTTCAGAGCAGATCCGACCCATGGAAAATTATATATTCGGGAAAAAAGGCACTGGGAAAATATGAGAACGGAATAATTACCACCAAGAAAGAAGGTGACTGGAGAAAAGTGACTGACACTGGGAAATCATGGGAACGGAATAATTGCCACGAAGAAAAAATGATTTTCGGAAAATATGAGCCCCACTCATTTTAGGTTCATATTTGTTGACTGCTCACCTAATATCCCATATTTTTGCTGTACAGTCTTCACCCCCTGTATACATCCATTTGCCATCTTCCTAAAAACCAAAGAAAAATTTCTATTATAACCAGTGATCGGGGATTTCTCTGCCACTTGGGGTTAATTACCTCAATCATTATGCTAGTATGGATATGCCGCGGGATTCCGGGATTCGTGTGCGTATAGCAGAGTGTTACGGCATGTTACTGTTAATCAATTTATCATGCATTGCATATATTATTATTATTAATAATTGAAAATTTGATTACAGATCAATTGAATATATCAATAAAACCACTAAGCTCGCGTTACCTTATCAGTTTCGCATTGCCTTTCAACGGCCGAGTCGAGACGCATGTTGCTGGTAGTAAACGCGTAAAAATAAATGTCAGTACAACGATACAATGGTTACGCGTTGGTCTTCTTTTAATAAAAAACGTGACATACGAGGGTCATGCCAAAAGAAATTAGATACTCAAAAATCATAATGTTTATTATACATTAAAGTTGTCTATTTTTTCGAAGTATTCACCGTGAACACGTATACACTTTTCCATCCGTCTAAACCACTTGGAAAATACTAATGACCACTCTTCTTTAGACACTTCAGAAATTTCATAGTTATAAGCTGCCAGGGCATCTTCTTTGCTTTCAAATCGCCTTCCTTTTAATTTGTCTTTGATTTTTGGAAACAGATAAAAATCACATGGTGCTAGGTCCGGTGAATATGGAGGATGAGGCAAGATAGTGACGTGTTTGGTACTAAAATAGTCCAGTGTTCTAGCAGAAGTGTGCGGGGCTGCGTTGTCATGGTGCCAAAGCAGTTGCTGGGTTCCTGACTTTGGCCGCTTATCACACCAAGCTGACAATACTTTTGGGGCACAAACTGTCACGTACCATTCCGAATCGACTGTTTTTTGATCTTCTAGTATCACAGTAGCAATATGTCCCGTTTTGCAGAAAAACGAGGCAACCGTTTGTTTCTGTGTGCTTCGCGTTCGGCGACATTTTGTTGGTGTCGGTTAATCTTCAAAGCACCATACTGTTGACTGTCGCTTTGTTTCAGGATCATAGTTATATAGCCATGTTTCGTCACCTGTGAGTATATCATAAACATTTTTTTTTTCACCGCCATTAAATTTATTTATCATAAATTTGCACCAATCCACGCGACGTTCCTTTTGCAAATCTTTGAGCTTGTGCGGCACCCACCTTGAACAACGCTTGTGGAGGGATAATTGTCCGTGAATTATAGTTTGCAACGCTGCTGATCCAATACCCAGTTCTCGCTCTAGCTCTACGTATGTGATTCGTCGGTTTCCACGAATCATTTTTTCCACAGCTTGCACATTTTCTTGAGTAACTGCGGTTGGCGGCCTACCTGACTTCGGATCATCTTTAAAACTCGCCCGTCCTTTTTTAAATTCAGCAAACCAGTTAAAAACTGTTGCACGTGAACATGCAGACTCACCAAAAGTCGTGACTAAAAGTTCAAAACATTCTTGAGGCTTCAAACCTTTTTTAAAGTCATAATACATCATAACCCGAAAATCACGTCGTGTCAGCTCCATGGTCGTAGAAAATTCCCGCCAGATTTAATCAGAAAAAAAATCATAAAAAAAAAATATACGTAGTTTTGTCGAGTGTTTAATTTTTAAATTTATAAGTAAATAGCCAGCCTTTGTGGTGGTGTGTTACTGGCCAGTATCAATTAAATGAGCAAGGAGTATCTAATTTCTTTTGGCATGCCCCTTGTACATACATAGAATTAAAATCTTACAAATTGTATAAAATCAAACTATAACTTTCTTAATGCTATCAAAATATTTTAAAACTAGATAAGATAATATAAAAATAACAGTCAGTTTTCACATAAAAATTGTATATTA
Organism: Apotomis capreana; assembly: GCA_947623375.1. Taxonomy (NCBI): domain Eukaryota; kingdom Metazoa; phylum Arthropoda; class Insecta; order Lepidoptera; family Tortricidae; genus Apotomis; species Apotomis capreana. The sequence continues at coordinate 19,690,270 of OX392512.1, forward strand.
TACAATTTATACATAATCATTTATTTCGAATGTCAAATAACATATTATTTTTTATTACTTTTGGTCTCTATAAAATTAAAATAACAAACCATAATTTTTTCAATGTTATCTAATGTTAATCTATTTCGCTTGACATCTAAGATCCAGTTATAAGCCGAAAATGACCTTTCTACTTCGACCAACGTTAGCGGGGCGAATTTGTATATAGAAATTTCATCAGATGCGGATTCGTGTGATATTTGCTCGGCGTATGCTCTGACAAGATCTAAATCCGGATTTCGAGCCATGACTGCTTCTAGTTTAGTCTCTATGCGTAAACTATTACTCCAACTTACAACTGTCCGGACTTCATCAAAGATTTCTAGGGCATCGGTGATTGACATATCTCGTTCCTGTAGTTTAACTAGTTTTTTCAACCGACATTTTTGACTATTGTTTTAGCTTTTGCCCGCCTGAGAGTTTTGAATAATATTTTTTCTTTAAATCATAACCAACACTGTTTTTTAACAGTCCTTTATTTTATAAACGAATTACCAACACCGAAATAGCGTTTACTTTTCGAACAGTTTTGTTCCTATCGCGGGCCAAGCGGCGTATCCATATTATCATTTCGACTTGATATCCCGCGTGTGGCAGATAAATCCCCGATCACTGATTATAACAGTGTGCATATTTCAATAAATTCGTATTTTTTTTTATTAATTGCAATAAAGAGATGTGCAAGTATTATAAACTTAGATTGTAATTTGAAACTAGGGGTATAAAAAATAATAATAAAGTTTATTTAAAGGAGAAATGCAGGGATATGACAAGGTTAATAAAAAAATAGGATAAGTCGGGGTATTTAAAAGATAAATAAAATCAATTGGGTCAATAACGGTCACATAAAGTTGATGGACCCTTTCTTTTTATTAACTTTCAGTGCATTGATTTTTAGCATCACCACTTTTTTTAATTGTCGCGGGACACAGCATTAGCTGTCTCGCTCACAAGGTATTTAAAGGAAAGTAACAGGTAGTATTTGTTGCACTGCAAAGATTTGTGTGTCACAGTTATGCTAGAGGGACAGAGGACATTAATTTTAGCAACGAAAAAGCTGATTTAGTCCAATTAAAGTGTAGATCAATAAATTTTACAGATTGATCTGGGATTAGTTTTATTTGTGTAAAATATATCTCCTGATATAACAACATACAAAATGGATTATTGACTTACTGAGAATCCAACCCTAGAAACATTTTTGCTGACACCCTCATAGTTCATGACAGGATCGGGGTTGGTGCTGGCAAGGTCGTACATTCGGATGTGCTGATATCCACAGGCTGCCACCATTTGACCGTCTGGCCTTATTTCTAGACCATTTATTTGCTGCAACAAAGTGTTAAGTATATAGGAATTTATAAATACTTACAGATTTTATTATTTTTAAGGTAAGGTAAGTATAAATGTGTTTTTAAATCCTTCATAAAAGAAGAGATCTATTAGTGTAGCTGCCAGTAGTGTCCTCCTAAATGTACAAAACGATTTTGATTTCGTTATTTCGTTTTAAAGATGGCAGAAGTATTTTTAGCTATAATCTGTTTTTTTCTACAAGACACCATGCCATGTCGAGTTCTATGAACAAAACAAATAAGATAGCTTAAACGGGGAAATGGACTAGTTACATTAGTATAACAGCCGATTCATTTGTGTAGCATTTTTGAGTATGAGGATTGTTTATTGACAATATGAAAACTTGTTTATAAGTAATTAGCTGAGGTTATTATCAAGTACCGAATCTGGGTGCTGCATGGTCCGCAAGCAGACGCCGCTGTGCGCCTGCCATAGCTTGATGGTGTGGTCATACCCGCCCGTCACCAGCACCACCTGCGATGAGCCTGCCACGCTCGCATCACCCGACATCTTCAGTCAACTATCAATTTTATTTTATTAGCTATCAAATACCGCTACCAAGCAAGCGACAAAATAACTTAACACTGACAACTTTTAAATTTCAGATGCAGAGTAAACTCTACGTCGAAATGTAACAGTTTAAACCCATTGAATAATTTATGTTATTCTTGATAATAATAAAAACAATATAAACACGCGCTACCCGACAATGAATTCGTCGAACGTCAAAGTCGTCAAACTATGGTCAAACTGACTGGCACTACTGACAGTGACACCGAAGTACTGAACTGAAGTGACACCACTAAACTGACAGTCTGGTCTCACTTATTGATTATTGAGGCCATAATTGAGGCCCACACTAGTCGCGAAGTTGGGCGAATATGATAGTGTGGGAGACACTTCACTGCGGAAATCCATAATTCGGCCAAGGTTGGGCGAACATGATAGTGTGGGGGCTTCGACCAACTTCGCCTAGCGAGTAGTGTAAAGCTGCGTCTACACTTGTATCATTTCGCTGATCCGATCCTCGTCGCGTATCATGAACAGTAGTGTGGTCGTCGCGCCGTCGCGATCATGCAACGGCCCGTATCCGCTCGCTCGAAATCCATGGCTGCGTCTACACTTGTATCATTTCGCCGATCCGATCCCCGTCGCGTATCTCCGACGCGTATCGTGCTGTTTGGACGCTCACTGCGAGCATTCCGTATCATTTGCGCCGTCGCGCGAAGAAACGCGTCCACACTAAGCCGTATCGTCTGACCAAAAAGAGTAGAAATTACCAGCGCGTATATACGCGTATCTTCAGTACCCCGCACACTCGCGACCAAGAATGCGTTGCATGATCGCGACGGCGTGACGTCCACACTACCGTTCATGATACGCGATCATGCTACGGGGTGAGGATACGCCGTGATCCATCTCGAGTCGGTTTTTGCCCGATCATCAAAGGCGATACGGACTAGTTTGGACGTGCACCGATCCTTTCTTCGATCCACGCCGCGGTCATTGGTTTTTAATATCTATCTTTGAAATTATGTAAAAAAAAAACCATACTACTGCCGGACTGTCTACTTTGTTCAAACAAGAACAGTCATAATGAAATGAAATAATGAACTTTATTCTGCAAGTAGGCCACAAGGGCACTTTTACATGTCTGAGTCTACCGGCATTTCACAAGAGGAGACCACTGTTGATAAGAAACGCCGAAAGAAACTCAACAGTCAGTCATTTTTTCAGAAAGCATAAGTACTTAACTATTACAATGATATGAACTTAACTATACTATACGTAGTTCTACAAGAAAACATATTAAAAGTGTATTTTAAGACATAAGTGAGGAAAAGTGTAAGAATAAAATAAAAACTACAAGAAAGCCTGACGGTTTATCACAATTTATGTACGTTTGATATGCTTTCTTATTAGAACTGTGTCCCTTAAACTAGTTAGGTACAATCTAAGAAGGAGTCAGCTACGCGGTTTCTGGTTCAGGCCATGCATTTTTGTCTGTCAGATAGTTCTCTACTGTATAATATGCTTTTGACATTAGAGATTTTTTCAAATAATTTTTGAGAGATGGAAAGGCTAATTTTAAAACATGATCAGGTAACTTGTTATAAAAATGAATACATATGTAGGTTATATCTCCGTGATCGGGTGACGTAACTGCGGGCCTCACCACGCGGTGTCTTCCGGTACGTGGTTCCCATTCGAGAACCTCTGCCGCATTATCTATTATAAAACAAGCACAGTCATATGAATGCTAAAGCTCCATGAGCGGATGACAAAATGAAGGCCTCCCTCGCTGCGTGTTCCGGTACGTGGCCCCCACTCAAAAATATAGAACGATCACAAACGAAATGAATAAAACGATCGGCGAAATCGAAATGCCAAAATGATCGGGGCAGTGATACGGTGCTACGATACGGATAGCGTCCAAACTACTGCACGCCGAAATGATTGGTGCGGTGATACGATACGAGGATACGATACGGGTTAGTATGGACGCGTTTCTTCGCACGACGGCGCAAATGATACGGAATGCCCGAGCGTCCAAACAGCACGATACGCGTCGGAGATACGCGACGGGGATCGGATCGGCAAAATGATACAAGTGTGGACGCAGCCTAAGCTGCAACTAGGGCAACGTGTGCTTACATGTCGGTTTGATTGACAAGTATTACTACATTCAAATTGAATTCTAAATTTACAATAAAATAAGGAAAATCATTATTAAAAAATAAATCTTCTTCCTCGTAACTCGCTTTCGATTCGAAAAATATTTATCAGTTTAGAAACTGCGATTGTTCGTTATCGTTACGTCAACGCAGTTTATTATTGCTACTAAAAATACAATTGACAGCGGATTCAATTATTTTAGGGCAATCAGCTAATATTGGACTAATCACGGATTAACTAATTTGTAATATCCTCTATACAATTAACTTGGCATACGACGTCCATAGGCTAAGTAGTCCGTGGCAATATAATCTTGCTATCTCATAATAATTGATGTAGTATTATTGACAATCACATATTGACAGTTTAATTTTTCCCTTGTGTGTAATTGTTTCCTATTTTAATAGCAACACTGAAATTAAAATTGCCATCCGTTCTATTTTTGACATTGTTTCTATGTAATTTATTAAATAATCCATACTATAAAGTATAATTAGTTATATTTAATGACTTCAATATAATCTAAAGAAAACCATTCATTAAAACCCTAATCAATCATAAAAACTCAAAATGGGTACCATTCAAATTACACATTAATGATGTCATTTATGTGACATGAGACGCTCTTCCATTGTCCTTCTTATATTTTTGGGTTATATCTTCCTAACATTATATTTCTATTACGAAATCAAACTACTACAGTACTTCTAATTAGATTACGTATGAAAACAAAACATTATATCCCTACACGAACTACACATCCACATAAAAATAATCAATAGGATAGCACGTGACTCAGTAGTAATAATAATCAGTCGAGGACGCGGTCACCATTTTGTTTCATTGGCTTGGCTTCATAAAAATGTCGGAAAGCTAGATACTTTTTTTCTTGCTTTCAATAATTTAAGTAGGCCATCAGTTACGAACAGTAAAGCTCCTAACATTAGTATATATGAAAACGTAAATACGAAACCACGACCTTAATATGACGTTATTAAAGATGTTTGGTAATATCAGAAAGATTTTGCTCCCGAAAGTTGTCTACGTGTTATAAGCTTCTCTTGTATTGTTTTGTTTTCATAGAATGCTTGCTGCTATGTTGACAAAGGTTTGCAAAATGAATAAAATCGGAGCTTTAGTTACCACAAAATGAACGAACGATGTGCACTCGACTTGTAAGCAATGATAACTGTTACACTTTGTATATTTTGTATACAGTTTCAATCGCCTCAAGAGTATCACACACTAGTGGAAAGGGCTGAGAAATGAAGAATGAAAAGACAAATTGAAAAATAGAACTATTTTATATGAAATTACTTTATTGAACATGTAAAATCCGTATTGACATGAGGAATGCTAATTCTCATTTACAAAATAACACAAATGTAAAATTTGAGAGACAAATCACATCGAAAACCTACCTATTAACTAACTAAAATTACAACATACACATCAATTTCCTAAATTATTTAAATTGCTCGGTATGGAGACTAGCCCCAATACTTTCTGTTCTTAGCTTAAGTTTGGTACCATTATCAGCATTGAAATTTACAATGAGAAGAGGTAGGTTTTTATTAACAATAAGCTGTCACATCCTTCCATGAAATAAGTCTCTAAATTTACTTTCTGTTGAATAAGATCTGACCAAAACCATTTGTCATGTATACTAAAGAGTTACATTAACATTATGGCATAATATTGAAGCACAGCTACAGTCAGTATTACAGACATCAGTTTGGATTAATTAACCAGTCGAGGTATAAGTAAAGGTGTCCAGTCACAGCGAACTTAACGAGGGAGGGCTAACTGTACAATTTCCCCAGTGTATACATGCTAACACTTAACATTATTTTTTTTGTGAGGCTTAGATCTAAATCCTAGCCAATGGAGACTTTCCAAACTCTGCATTACAGTGCACCAATATAATCTAAAGTCAAGATAGGACATCAATTACAAATCAAAACTGAAAATGTCACAAATTCATGTGTTGTTAATATCGTTATACAAAACAATTTTCATATTTATTCCAAAGTTAATCCAGACAAATACACATTACAGAATCTGAATCAAGTGTTATGCAGATTTTGGAAAATCAGTCCAGTTTTACTTTGTAATAAATTAAGTCCAAGTAAATTACTCATTATGAACAGAAGTCTTAGCGGCAGGGAGATCATTCGCTTTCCTCTTCCTCCTCATCGTCATCATCGCCATCTTCATCTTCAGACTCCTCCTTCTTCTTCTTTGTTTTCTATAAAAGAAAGTTCAGTTAGTGTCACATCAAGATAAAGTAATGAATGCCAATATATGAAACAAATAGAAGTGAAAACTTACAGGAGCAGCAGCCTTTTTGCCAGCCTTCTTTCCTCGCTTCTGTGCCTTTTTGGTGCCACCACCCTCGCCACCGCCGCCGTTCGCATTATATGACTCGAGGTCCTTTGTGTACTGTTCCTTCGCCTTAGCCGCTTTCTCTTCCCATACCTGGATGAAAAAGGTACATATTAAATTTATGCCAAGCCAATGAAAGTATTGGTAAAGTAAGACAATGGAAAATAGATAAGAGATCTACTTACACTCTTGTCCTTCATCCCTCGCCATATTTCGCCACCTTTTTTGGCGATTTCGGTGACTTTAAGTCCGGGGTGTTCAGACTTTATCGATTCCCGGGCACTGTTAAGCCACAGCATATATGCTGACATAGGACGCTTCGGCTTGTCCGTCATTTTAACTTTTTTCCTGCAAAAAATAGATTTAATTGTTATAATGTAGAAAACAAGCTCGCTGATGAAAGGCAACAGGTTATGCAGGCCATGCCTTGCACAAACCAAGCGGCCGCATACGCTAAGACTATACATGGCACGGCTATAGGGCGTCGTTTTGGCGGGAAACGCTTTAAAGTCTCATATTACTGAAAATACACATTCTCCGTTAATTTCTATCGACATTTATGGTTAAAAACAACACGATGCACTATATTTCTTAACAATTAAATGTAGAAAACGTATGAATCGGTTATCACCCATATAACGAGTTCACTGGCCCAGGCTTGGGTCGAACGAGCCATTTTGTTTTCTCGTTTTGTGGCGAAAATACGCAATAACTGTATAAGACATCATTACCGAATAATCTAATCACTATTCAGCTATAACTTGTAGAAGAACCGATCCGGACGTTCAATGGAAAAGATACGAGAAATTAATTATTGAAAATGAGGCGTCCTCCGTACCCACGCGTACTAAGAAAGTATGGCGATGCCTATAGCCATGTTTGAACGAGAATTCCAACGTGGAATGAAATCTAATTTTACGAAATACACGATAATAAACACTATTAAACACAGTAAAACACTTAACTTTGATTAGAAAAATAATCTAACTTACCTGATGGCAAAAATTTTGAAGTAATTTTTGAACTGGTACACAACCAAACTGTAGACTGTAGAGAATCAGAAGAAAATGTATGGAGCTCGAAGCAATGTTCCCAGAGCAAGGCAGCTTGGGGGTCGACTCGCGTCACTGTACAGCGCCATCTACAACGCCTGTGATTGGCTGATGAATTCAATGCTGCCAACTGCGCGCAAACAAAATAGCATCGTGTACTACGTATATCCGTGACAGGCTTAGAATTGCGTTCAATGAAATTTGAACCTTGCCGTACAGTTATAGGTTGGTAACTGATTTGGCAGAAAACATTTCATACATTTACTTAAGAAATTTTATTCTACAAATTTGTTAGGAATATAGCGTTATATTAGCCGAAAATCAAACGGATTCAATCAAAATCGATACAATTTATTTTTTCCTTGACACTTTTCTAACAAAAAAATTATAAGTACATCAAAAAGTGACCCAGTCCTTCGAGGATCCCTTTACCAGCATACTACCAAAATTAACTCGCGCCTGATTTTAAATGCCGCCAAACACAACAACAGAAAACATCAAAAGCGCGGCAAAGATGGTGAGAAAGAGACGCCAATAAAACATAGCTCTTGAATGGCAGATGCGTTTGTTTACGATTTGATATTTTGTAGAAACCATGATATAGTTTTTATTTCTACAGATATAAGGGTGTTGTATTTGTAACACCTAACCTACTATCACAGCTATGTATGAGTCGATTTACTACAAGACAATTCATCGTCAACTTTAAGATTCCCTGATGCATTATCGATGACCCGACCACCAACTTAATATTAAATGTGTTACGATCAAGTTAAGGCCGTATTAGATACCTATTGATTGTGGCATATATTACTGGGAAAATTTAAACATGTTAGGAATATTTGAATAAGACATTTCAAGTAACTTCGATAGTTCGATGCAAAGAATATAATACTCACAAGGAGTTATATGTTACTTTCTTTATAATAGTTTACTAATAATAATCCTTACGACCTACTCTTCTAAATACGTTACTGATACTTATAGGAAATGTCTACCTACAGTGAATGAATTTAAGTTACTTATAAAGTTAAGAATTAAAATAAACAGGTACTTAATGAACATTTTATAAGTTAATTAAAGTTGCGTTTTTTTTTTTTTTGTAAATTAGTATTTAACCTTAGTAGATTAGCGGAGTAAAGTCTAGATGGTTAAATTAAATGAAGTAGCCAACGTACAGCCTAAACGGGCAGAACAGCAAATAGAAACATGAAATAAGTACTTTTGTACGACAAAGTTGCACTTATTTTGGTTAGTGGCATATGTTAGTTTATTTGGTTCAGGTTATGAGGACTTATTGTTGTTTAATGTAAGTATACTAAGTACTGTATTGTGTACGTAGTTTTTTTTAATTTTGCCTATAGATATCGGTCGATATGTGACTGTTGACTGTTGGATGAACGCTGCTGGCTCATACTCCATTATTTTAGAAAATCCATATCCATACTAATATTATAAATGCGAAAGTGTGTCTGTCTGTCTGTTACCTCTTCACGCTTAAACCGCTGAATCGATTTTGATGAAATTTGGCATGGAGATAGTTTAAGATCCGAGGAAGGACATAGGATAGTTTTCATCCTGGAAATTATCCCTAAAAAGATTGAAAAGTGAGTAAGTAATTCATGATGACATTGATGACCCTGTAGAAAATATAATGATTAGACCAAAAGCACAATTGCTCTTACATTTGCTTAGGCGCCCCCTTTTATTAATTAAGGTGATAAGGGGATATCTATCGTGTTGTACGAGGTTGCTTCCATACTTCCAAGTTCCACGCGGACGTAGTCGCGGGCAAAAGCTAGTACTTACATATATGGTGGTTCTTTACTTAGGTAAATTAGCTTAGTGGCTGACTGACCTGCTGTAGTTCCAGTTTACAAGTGTACCTTTTCTCGTACGATTCATACCCAAAATACCCAGGGGTATTCAAATTCAACGCAGTTTCAATTAAGATTATCTTGTCGTACTTCAATTTACTCCTACCCTCTTTCAATTTACATCCACACATGAAAGGTGCGTTGGGGTAAAACCCGCTCCAGACCTTCCGATCCGATCCGATCTATCAGAAATTTTCTAACAATTGCACTACACATTATCCGATTTCTTCCGATAAATCTGACAATTGTACTACACATTATCCGATTGCTTCCGATAAATCGGATCGGATCGGACGGTCTGGAGCGGGTTTAAGTTGGAGAACAGGATACGACGACGACGACGCCGCGGTTGGCTCAGTTTGTAAGCACTTGCCTACTGAGCCGGCAGTCCCGGGTTCGAATCCCGGCCAGGACAAATATTTGTGTGATGAGCTCTAATATTTGTGCTTGGGTCATGGTTGTTCTATGTATTTAAGTATGTATCTATATCGTCATCTTGTACCCATAATAACACAAGCCTTCTTGAGCTTAATTTGGGACTAGATCGATTTGTGTGAGGTTGTCTGATATTTATTTATTTATTTAGGATAAGATAAAACCCGTTTATAACTCCCTATTCCGTGCACATTTTTTTGTTCCTGATAAGTGATAACTTTATTGAGAACTTACCCCAACGCACCATGGGATTTTTCATTTGAGAGGAAATGTGGTAATCCACACGCTTGGCATACGAGTTGACAATAGCAGTATAATTTACACTGTACCTACTCGGGGGATGCTGCTGCCTAACCTGCGATCGTCTTGGATGTAGTTTTAGGATATACGTACTTAGGTTCGTGGATCCACTGCATAACGGAACGCACAGCGTGGTCCTGAACAAGCTTGGCCGATAATCGGGTCAAAATTGCTGGAAGTCGTTGGATGAGAGCGATTCGAATTCGCCCGAATTTCATTTGCCATAAATGTACCACTTGCCATCATTTCAATTTGCTATAATTTTTTGTTTCATAAACCGTAAATTCTTCAGTATTTATTTATACTCACTGTACTGTTATTACGTACATTCTATATTAATTTACAGGATGTGGACAGAAGGTCAGACATCTTTGTACGAGAAGTACGGGAAGGATCTGTCTAGGATGTACTTCGTCTACCATTTGAGATCGCCATCTATACCATAAACCATTTGTGATATGAATATCTCTGATTGCCTGTTGCCTTCGAAAGGCGGTACTCTTTGGCACCACCTAGGAGTTGACCTACCATCGCACGTGCAGGGCGTCGGCGGGTAGGATCCTGCAGACACGAGCTGGGGAGCTTCAGCTGACTTAGCGAGCTTAGTCATCGCCTACTTGGCAGCTGAATACTATTTTAAGTCACATATTGTCCCGCCCCAACTGAGCCGACTCCATGACTTGATGAAAGAAATCAAGATATCAAGCAATCCCTCACTACCAGTCCACGATAAATTTTGCCATCCAGCGACTTAAATTTTAGAACCTACCTATGCTTTAATCTTAAGAGCTTCGATATTGCGGAAAGCTGGAAAGTCGGATGGGCTGCCACGCAGGGACAATCTGCCCAACACATAGACCCATCGGTAAAACCAAAATAATTGATTCGACCTTCCTCGTAAGCATCATGCCGCCTGACGAACAGTCATGTCAGTCCTGATGAAGACATTAATAATTTGACACAGACGCAGCTGCCTGGCTTGGCTGGCATATTTTGATTTCTTTGTATATAATACCATACATATATACTATTAAATAACTGTACTGTATGTATAGAAATCATTAGGTTAATTTTGTTTTATAACAATCCTGAACATTCAACTTGTACAGAAAACATAATTTATGGCTAATTAAATTAGGTACTTAATATTAAAACTAATTAAAAAAAAATATGCTGAAAAAGTATAAAATTCGAGCAAAAGAAAGAGAATCCCTTCGAATGACATTATGATGATGATGGTGTTCCCTAATTCCTCCCTTTTTAGGGTTCCGTAGCCAAATGGCAAAAGACGGAACCCTTATAGATTCGTCATGTCTGTCTGTCTGTCCGTCTGTCCGTCCGTATGTCACAGCCATTTTTTTCCGAAACTATAAGAGCTATACTGTTGAAACTTGGTAGGTAGATGTATTCTGTGAACCGCATTAAGATTTTGATGCAAAAATAAAAAAATAATAATAAATATTGGGGGCTCCCCATACTTAGAACTGAAACGCAAAAATTTTTTTTTCATCAAACACATACGTGTGGGGTATCTATGGATAGGTCTTCAAAAATGATATCGAAGTTTCTAAAACATTTTTTTTCTAAACCGAATAGTTTGCGTGACAGACGCTTCCAAAGTGGAAAAAAGTTGGTCCCCCCCCCTCTAACTTCTAACATAAGAAAATGAAAAATCTAAAAAAAACATATGATGTACATTACTATAAAAACTACCAACGAAAATTGTTTTGAACGAGATCTAGTAAGTAGTTTTTTTTAATACCCATTAATACCTAACTTTGCACCTAATTTATATGGGGCGCTATACATACCAGGTGCAAACTTAACTTAACCACTTAGGGATGGAAAGTGTTTGTACGGAACCCTCGGTGCGCGAGTCCGACTCGCACTTGGCCGGTTTTTTTATTGTATTTCCGGCATTAGATACGAGTCCCTATTTACCCTAGCCTTTCCCGCAATTAACACCGTGGCCCGTTAACACATTTCCCAAATTATCCAAGGCTCCAACTTTACATTGCCTATCACTACTTAACTATAGTATAGAGTATAGTACAATCATCAATTTACCTCAACCTGTAATCATCTAAGTTTACTCATATCCGGGTCATGAAATTTACATTTCATTTTATTGTTTAAGAATAGGTCTACTTATAAAATTTTCGATTAAACCACACGAACCTGCGTATGATTGCCTACCGTTTGCATTTTTTTTCGTACATTTACCGTGATTACTTTCGGAGATAATATTGTTTTTAGACTTTTCGTTTTTCATTTTTTTATTTCATATTTACCATAACCCCGTATTAGGCGGAGATATTTTACACAATAGCTCAAATGTACCTTTATCAACTGTATTAAAATCGCGATCTAATACCGCGGAAGATAGTTAATGATTGAAAAAAATAGTCAGGGTTGCCTCTTCATATATCCGGAAAATCTGGACATGAATATTTTTTCATTGGGATATAGTTAAAATGACATTTTAATCGAATTATATTTGCAACGAAATTATGTTTAATGAAATAATGAACTTTATTCTGCAAGTAGGCCACAAGGGCACTTTTACATGTCTGAGTCTACCGGTATTTCATAAGAGGAGACCACTGTTGAGAAGAAACGCCGAAAGAAACTCAACAGTCAGACATTTTTTCATAAAGGATAAGTACTTAACTTTACAGTAATATGAACTTAACTATACTATTTATAGTTAGGTTTAGTTAAGTTTATATATATATACATATATTCTAGTTTTAATTGTTTCTATGTATTATCTTTAGTATTGTGTTTTAGTAAAATTCCCATACTATACGTAGTTCTCGAAGAAAACATATTAAAAGTGTATTCTAAGATATAAATGAGGACTAGTGTAAGAATAAAATATAGAAACTACAAGAAAGTATGACGGTTTAACACAATTTATGTACGTTTGATATGCTTTCTTATTAGAACTGTGTCCCACTAGTCAGGTACAATCTAAGGAGTCAGTTACTCGGTTTCTGGTTCAGGCCATGCATTTTTGTCTGTCGGATAGTCCTCTACTGTATAATATGCTTTTGGCATTAGATCTAATTAGATTTTTTTTTAAATACATAATTTTTGAGATGGAAAGGCTAATTTTAAAATATGATCAGGTAACTTGTTATAAAAATGAATACATTGGCCTAAAAATCATTTATACTTTACGAACACGAAACTTTCTTATAGCAATTTTTTTTTATTTCTAGTGTTAAAATTGTGGACATCGGAATTTTTTGTAAATGAATCTATTTCTCTAGTTTCTCAATAACCGTGAGGTTTTTATAATTAAAATTAAAACTAACATAATGGATTATATAATAATAATTTTACGAGCATGGGGTTCGTATTAGATAGAAAAAGCACAAATTAATCCACAAATTAAAACACACACTTTATTACAAAATTATACACACAATTCACACAAACTGTACTTGAAAATGTGAAACGCACTAAATCACTTGAAGCATTTCATCGAAAATTCGAAACATAGCAACTAAACCGGAAGGTTCAGGTTATCTGGAAGAAATTCCTCATAGGGATAAGTTCACCCTTGTACATATGTATTGTTTTTGAGTTTTTGTCAATATTGTTTTATGTGCAATAAAGTGTTTACATATATACATACATACTAAACTAAATATCGGGACCCGGATATAGTTTCACCCGAAGTGACAGCCCTAACTACAAAAAACCGGTTTTAACTTCTATAATTTATATCTTCTATCTTCCGCGGAATTAGATCCTGATTTTAATACTGTTGATAAAGTTACATTTCAGCTATCGTGTACTAAAATATCTTCGTCTAATACGTGGTAAATATGGAATAAAAAATTAAAACAGAAAAGTTTAAAATCAATTTTATCTCCGAAATTAATGACGGTAAGTGTACGAAAAAAATGCAAACGGTAGGGATTCATACGCAGCTAGGTTCATGTGGTTTAATCATTTATGTGTAAGTAGAACCATTCTTGAGCAATAAAATGAAATGTGAATTTCATGACCCAGATGTGAGCAACTTGGATGATTTAAAAAAAAATCCGCACAGTACAATAGCCGCTCTTGTAGCCTTTGAATAAATTTTAATTTAAGACTTAATGACTTTATTATCACAATTTGAATCATTATTGGACATGTGCTTGTAGCTTGCATAGTGCTGCAGTTGAACTCACTGATTAACTGAGGAACTTTATAACAATAAATTCCTTTAAATTTCGCGCTATTATAATTCACAGTGAACTTAAGTTAATTTCCCCCGTTATTATATTGAATTTCTATTAAAACTAGAACAAGACAGACTGAAACTCCTACTTTTATCGCATTCACACATTTCCACAGATAAGAAACACTTGCATTTGACATTTGGGCATTGGGTAGCGAATAAAACGCTAAATCGACAAGCGTTCGGTATAGGCGGAGCGGGAGCGGCTTGGCGGTGAAGTGACGCACCGAGCGATCCGGTGAATGCACAAACAAATCAATGTATAGAGAAGAGAATGTATGTCGAGTGTACGGTACGGGACGGGTCCAAACCCGCTGTTGGGATAGCATAGCCTTTCACCGCCACGTCGCTTATCGCTCCGCGAATCGCTCGTAGTTTGGCGGCAGTGTTATACGCTGTGTTTCATGCAAAAGCCCTAATATTCCTATATTTTTCATTTGTTTTTGCGATAATAACGTTTTGTACAGTGAATCGGACCTATATTTTAATGACTTTAGTGTCTGTGTCGTGTGTTTGACTTCACATACAAGTTATTGTTTATTCTTTGTAGGAAAAATGAATCCACATCCACAAATCCCACAACATCCACATCAACTTCAACCTTTACCGCTACCTCCACCTCTACAACAGCAGCAACATCAACAACCGCCCCCGCCGCTTCAACAACAACAACAACAACTCCAACAACAACAACAATTTAATCATCAACAACCACAACAACAACCGCCACAGCAACCAGGGACTCGAGGTTATTCTCTTATGATGGCGTTAGTTAAAAATAGTAAATATTTCGATACAGAGCGTATGCAAACACTGCAGGATACGCCAGGGCTTCCAAAACTTAAACGATCTAGGAAAAAGATACGCGATACTTCCACTTGGGAGATAAATAAAGTGAAAAAAGCGAGAGAACAAGGTAAACCTTATTTGACCCAAAAACGTATAAAAGGTGTTAAAGTAGGCTATGAAGAAAGAAAAAAAAGAGTAATGGGGCCTGCTTGTAACTCTCGCGTGTGCCATAAAAGTTCAAAGAGAAAATGTGACCAACTTGATGATGAATCCAGACAAGAATGCTTTGACAGTTTTTGGGCTGAAATGACATGGCCACAAAGGAAAGCCTATGTGAGTGCTCTAGTTAACATTTATTATACCAGAACTACAACTGTTCCAAATGGTGAGTCCAGGAGACACAGAACCATCAAATATTCATTGAAAATCAATAACCAACATTGGCCTGTTTGCAAAAAGATGTTCTTGAACACTCTCGGTCTAGGTGAAAAAACGGTTTTAGGTTGGATTGAGAAAGCTAATGAACATGGAGTTGTCTCAACCCCAGTCAGAAAGAACAACAAAGAAAGATACAATAGAGAAAAGTTGATACATGTGGAAACATACTTGAAGAACTTGCCAAAGCTTCCATCACACTATTTCCATGGCAAATCTGAAAAACAATACCTTGATATCAATTTCAACTCTGGAAAGGAGGTATATTTAGGTTATAAAATGTATTTAACAAAGGAGGGAATAAAAGATAAAGAGATTTCTTATCCCTGTTTCTTAAGGAAAATGAATGCGTTGAATATTGCTCTCTTCTCCCCAAAGAAAAAAGTTCCCCCTAACAAAAATAATGCCAAGCCTATCTACAGACAAGAACAGACGTAGAGTGGACAGAATACCGGACACCAAGCAAGTGGACTAGTGAAAACCATCCAACATGTGATTAACTTGTGTTGAAATGTCAATGTTTTATTACATCTCGGATACATTTGGACTGTGAGAGTGTAAAAAATGTTTGACTTACCATCTTTTTACAGTAACAAATATTCAAATTTTAAAAGGAATGTATGTTATTCCTTCTAGTCTACCACCCTATCACTAAAATTTAACTAAACATCGGAATGTGTTTGGTTGGTCATAGGCAGCAGTGTACAATAACATGACTCTCGCG
Source organism: Apotomis capreana (assembly GCA_947623375.1). Classification (NCBI taxonomy): domain Eukaryota; kingdom Metazoa; phylum Arthropoda; class Insecta; order Lepidoptera; family Tortricidae; genus Apotomis; species Apotomis capreana. Next base: position 19,706,572 of record OX392512.1, read on the forward strand.
AATATGTAGTATGATTATAAACACCACAATATGTTTTTGCTTATAACACAATTCTAATTGTTGCTGACTAAAAGTTATTTAAGTTATTGCAATATCATATAATGTCATATTTACAGTGTTGTGATATTACAAACTATTTATAAGGTGGTAATTATAGGGATATCCTTGTGGTAGCTATATAGGTAACTGATATGTAGTATTTGCAGTCATCCAAATCAAAAGTATTATAAAAATACTTACAAATAGCCTTTATTTCCGATACTGTGCATTATTTTTTACACTTATTATTATTAAGTACAACATTTTAAATTATTTTTCAGGAATTATAATATTTTACAATATTGCCATGCTACTAATTTCAAATTATTATTATGTAATAATATGATTAATTATTTAATTCAATTCAATTTTACTTAATGCATTTTATTGAATACAAATTTGTAATAATATGATATGATTAATTATTTTATTTAATCCATTCTATTAAATATAAATTTGTAATAATTCATGCTATAATACAATTATATAAATATTACCTTGAAATTTGAGTTATTACAATTATAAATAATAATTTAATACATTATATTTCATTTCATTCACTTTTATATTGTTTATTTCAATTATATTGGGCGATAATCATTTCATCCTTACCTGGCATAGGCCTCCCATACAATACTCCATATTTCCCTGTTTCTTTTATGACATCTGTAACTTAAGTATTTTTTATTTATTTGTTAATTTGGGAAAAATACTTGGGAAGATACAAATAACTTAGAATGTAACCTAAGTCATCTGCTACAAGCAGTTTAGGTTTGGATGACAAATAATATATAAAAATGTATGTTACATTACAAGTAGATTATACCCAATACTAACCATTTTACTTCAACAACTATTTCTCAATTTAGCCTTATAGTAATGCTTGATAGGTATTCAATTAGATATAAGATTATTTATTGTTCAAATTAAGTAATTAATTTAGAATACTTAAAAGATAAGAAACATTTTCCTATTGTACTGCCATAGGATTTATTTTTATTCTAATTATTTCAATGTTTAAAACATTTGAGATAAAGATAATTTCTTTTACTCTACCGAAAATTATTTTGTGTTGTTATGTTTTATTATTTTAAGTTTGAGACTGATTAAATTCCTATTTTGACTAACTCGTAAAAGTATTTTTTCTATATATTCATAAAATACGTTTAGGTGTAACATATAAGAATAAAAGAGTTTAGAAGGAATTGTTATTTTGTTATTTATGAACCGGAAAATGCCACCCAAGAGTAGGTATTTATAAATAGAATAAACGAAAACCGCATCTCTCTGTTGGTCTGTAAATAAAACTTATAAAGCACTGGCTTGAAGAATATTTGTTATTCCTAAGCTAATTCAGTGAATAAAGGATTTTGACCTTACAAACGGTCCGGTAGTTTTGAATTTTTGATATGTTGTCTAGGATGGTTAGTCAGTGCTTAAAATGCAAAATGCACAATTCCCCCCCCCTCCGCGCCCGCCGCCATATTGAAAAAACCGGCACTCTCTTCATATTTTTGCTCAAATCTTCCTTTAGGAGCATTTCAGCTAAAAGAAAGCTTCGACAATATTATAGAGAGTTAAATTTACTAGATTTTCCATTTTATATTTTGTTTCTAGGACAGATAGTTACGGAGATATGCACATTTAAAAAAACTTAAGAAATTGCAATTTCCAACTCAAAAACAAACTTCTGGATTATATCTTCGTTTAGGAGCATTTTAGCTAGAACAGTGCTTGGGCAATTTTGTAGAGAATTAAATTTACTATAATTTACATTTCAAATTTTGTTTCTAGGACAGATAATTACGGAGATATGTAAAAAATAAAGTCACATTTTCCGAAAATGTATGTAAAAATGGACATGAGTTTTATAAGCAATTATATTTCCTACATGTTTTAATTTGTCCTAGACTAGTCCATAACTGAATGACAGCGTTCTAACCCAAGAATTTTGAGAAATTTTCGGAAAATTCGACTTTTCCTGTTTTTTAAATGTGCATATCTCCGTAACTAACCGTCTTTGAAACAAAATTTGAAGTGTAAATTATAGTAAATTTAATTCTCTACAACATTGCCCAAGCTTTGTTGTAGCTAAAATGCTCCTAAACGAAGATATAATCCAGAAGTTTGTTTTTCAGTAGGAAATTGCGATTTTTTACGTTTTTTTAAATGTGGATATCTCCGTAACTATCTGTCCTATAAAAAAAATATAAAATGAAAAATGTAGTAAATTTAACTCTCTATAACATTGACGAAGCTTTCTTCTAGCTAAAATGCTCCTAAAGGAAGATATAAGCAAATATATGAAGAGAGTACCGGTTTTTTCAAAATGGCGGCGGGCGCGGAGGGGGGGGAATTGTGCATTTTGCATTTTAAGCACTGACTAACCATCCTAGACAACATATCAAAAATTCAAAACTACCGGACCGTTTGTAAGGTCACACATAGTACTTTAGTCTCTATTCACCGTATTAGCAATATGATTTTGTTTTTAGGCCCATACATAAAAATACATTCTTAGAGCCTTAAACCAATTTTCAAAATGACGACGTCAATTAACAGAACCTTAATTCTCAGGCATAGCCATAACATTGATATAAAATCAGCCAAGTGCGAGTGGGACTCGCGCACGAAGGGTTCCGTACCATAATCTGTAACAAGTTTGTTGTATGGGAGCCCCCCTTAAATTTTTATTTTATTTTTAGTATTTGTTGTTATAGCGGCAATAAAAATACATCATCTGTGAAAATTTCAACTGTCTAGCTATCACCGTTCTTGAGATACAGCCTGGTGACAGACGGACGGACGGACGGACAGCGAAGTTTCAGTAATAGGGTCCCGTTTTTACCCTTTGGGCACGGAACCCTAATCCTATCCCTTAGATCACTGAACTGTAGACTGTGTTTGCAAATGGCTGAAATTTTGTAATCTATTACGTTTTCCAACACTTATATCTCCGTAATTTGAAAAATTTCGAAAATTAACAAAAAAATGGGCAAGTGCGAGCCCGACTCGCGCATGAAGGTTTCCGTACCTATACATATATATAATCTTTAACAAGTTTGTTGTATGGGAGCCCCCCTTAAATATTTATTTTATTTTATTTTTAGGTTTTGTTGTTATAGCGGCAATAGAAATACATCATCTGTGAAAATTTCAACTGTCTAGCTATCACCGTTGTTGAGATACAGCCTGGTGACAGACGGACGGACGGACGGATGGACGGACAGCGAAGTCTCAGTAATAGGGTCCCGTTTTTACCCTTTGGGTACGGAACCCTAAAAATCTGTAAGTATAAGTACTGTAGTTATCGAACCTACTCACAAAATTGTATTACAATCGTTTGAGCGACCTCTAGTGTAGTACAGCCGGAAAGCCCGGAAACCGGAAACCACTCCAGATGCTTTCCGGCTGTTGTATGTACAGTCGCCATCAGATATATCGCAGCATATAAGGCGTTCATAAATATCTGAACATATACTGTAACGCCCAGTCAATAAGAGTCGTGTTCAGATATTTATGAGCGCCTTATATGCTGCGATATATCTGATAGCGACTGTACCTATATTGAAACTTATATTAAAATTTTCTCACTTAGTTAACAAGTAGGTATTGACCGAGCGAGCGATGCGTCTCTGTTTCAGCTTGTCCTAAATTTATTTCGTATGTCTGGCGAACTCCAGACACTTCGCCTGAAGGTCGCATTTCTCAACCGATTCTCATGAAATCTTGTTAGTAAGTTCGATATGCATACTTACTTAATTACTCCGACGATGGCTCAGTGACCCAAACAGAGTCTTGGCCTGCGATAAGAGGTTTCGCCACTCCTGACGATTTAGTGCCGATATGTAGATATAGAAGATATATAGTTTTTTTTTGCGTAGACACGTGGGTTTTAATAACGTAAAATAAACAACAAAATTTCATAATTTTCGAAACAAACTCGCGAGATCTACAAGTCTCAGAACCACTAGTGTAGTAGTTTTCTGTTTACTTTAATAATAATTTCTAGACCATGAACGTAACATCATGCTCGAAACGTCGAGGTAATTAAATAAACACTTAAAACGCGATTAAGTTCCGCGTTTTGTGTTATAATCATTCCCTCTTTATATTCTTGCATATACCAAATGCTGTTTTATATATATATGAGTGAACCACAAATTACCCAGTATCTACGATCATCGCCATGGCTGCTGGGATGGTAGAGAGAGAGGTAGAGGTATTAAATTTCAGAAAGCGGCAGTACTTGAGGCGCGAGTTGAATGCAGTCTGCAGAAGAGAGACCATCGGGCGAATTTCTTTACCTACCAAATCCACAACGACAAATAGTCGCTTGGCAGTTAGGCTAGACATGGGACTCAACTCGTAGGTATGTAGATCATAGTCAGTGGTCCATAGAATCCAATTCCCACCGACTTGCCATGTCAACTTCGGGGCGATTGAGCACCGTTGTCTAATTGCAACTAAAGAAAAAGTAAGCGAAATCTAATCTACCCCGGCTTGCCCTGAGTTAATGTATGACGTCACGCAACTTAATGTACAGGTATTTGGATAAACACTTTATAATATTTTTTAATAAATTTAGGCATAGAGGCCTTCATAAAGTTAATGTAGTATAGGAGAGAAAATAAAGCCCTTAATAAAGATCTTCATTTATTATGACAAGATCTATTTAATTTATGCTCTATCATCATAGGATCAGTCGATCCGATTAGGCGGTTATATACTCGTGTGTATATATATACGGACATAAGGTAAAATAATTATTCGTTCGTAACCCAGCTACGTAGAAGGAAATATAAATTCTTTGTTTGTAACCTACAGGCAAACAAAACCATCAAAATTGAATTATTCTTCATTCGTAACCTGGTTACAAACCAAGAAAAAAATCCTAGTTTGTAGCTAGTTACACAACTTAGTTACGTACGCGGAAGAAGGGAGAAGCTGCAAATTTGCATTTACCTACACCGGAAATGAGGTTAAGCGGCTAGGGAATCTTCGACTGAGTGGCCGGATTTTTGTAAAGTATTTTGTTAAAAACATGGACATTTAATTCTTACTGTTGCATAATAGTATAAAATACATTAAGTTTACCCGTGCGATCGTGAGTGATGCTATGGGACCACAGAACCTTAATATTCTCTTGTTCTGTATATGGGACTTTTATTGTTTCGGTAGTAGCAGATCGACTAAAGGGATGGATGAAAAACATAAAAACTGTTTTAGTTTCTGGGAGCTCAGTCTTAAATTATTATCATGGCAAAATACTACTTCTATTGTCAAAATCAGGATGGTAAATATAGCGTGTCTTCACCCTTAATTATTCCCACGGAGTCTTACAGCTAAAGCCGTTATCGTACGAGCCGAGTACCTACCGAAGGGTCTATACTGGGAAAGAGCTAATTCTGCCGTGTTACGGTAAAAGGTCGTATCTTTATACGGATGTCATAGTAAGATACGTCCTTTTGCCGTAGCATGGCAGTAATAACAATAAACACTTATACCTTATACCTGCCCGAGTACCCGTCTACTTTGAAAAAATCTCGTAGCTGCATAGGGAAAATGTCGTGGCACTACACTACCGGAGAGATCCCACACCGTCTGATTTGTAGATTCGGAACGTTCGCAAGGCTTCTTACACTAGTTTTATTTTGTTATGTTAATTATAATTTTATTCGCACACAGGCGTTTATGTAAAATGTAGCAGTGGCGTGGCGCAACATTGCATCTCCGGGCAACAGATTCAGATTTAGCTTACTTTTTTCCAAAAACAATGAGGACGTGGGAACTGGGAATCGTATTTTATTGACGTCTCGTCACTGAAACGTATGTAGCTGGGCTTAGGCAAATTAAGACTTTAACTATTACTTATTATGTGACTTCTGGAGTCTATGGATCGTAGATGTAATCAGGCAATGACTCACAGCATGGTGGTATAGATAGGTCTAAAAATAAGCATTGAAATGGTGATATCGATGCGGGGATCAGCACGAAACTATTGAAATCAACAGAACACCGGCGACCTTGACATTAAACTATTCATGAGGTCATTATCTGATATACCTAATAAATAAATAAACAACCGGTTGTTTAAGGAGTGAGCGATTCGTCCATACGTTAAGAAATAGCGCTGCTCATTTTTTCATACAAATCGAGGTTTCGTTTTTCGTTCTCTCGACTGTTTCCTCCTCCAATACTTAAGTAATCGTAACGTAATTTTGGAAAACTGAATGACATTTCCTTCCTATCTATTTTGATTTTTGTGCTTTCTACGTCCCCATCTCGGTGCATTATGTTGTACACTTGAGAACCCTGTCCCTGTGCCGAACTATATTGTATTCGTGCGGTTTCTGTGTAGTTACAATATAAGAAGTTTGTTATGACTAATTAATATATATTATGAAGTAAAATAGAAATCAGTAACGTATGTATATAGGATCAGATTCCCACCAGTTTGCATATTTTAAGGCTCCTGATAGCACCTTTGTATTTATTACTCTTGGCAAAATTTGGACGCCACCAAAGAATATATATATATTATATACTAAACGTACGCCACGCCATTGGTAGACGTAAACCAATTTAATTAAAAATGTCTTCTTTTGCTTAATGAAAAGAGTTTAGATAAGCTAGTAAGTAACAGTATGTTTAGTATAGTACAGTCATCATCAAAAGTAGCTGTCAATTTTAGTACCTATGTAATCCGACATAATTCCAGTAGTAAAAATTACAGTTTTTTATTCATAATGAATCTTTAGTAATAATCAGCGATTTTGCATAAATTGGAGGATTCATTTGAACATTGGTTATCTAACTACCAAATAAAGCGCTGAGCGTATTATTCGGAGCCATACTTATATAGGTACTAAACATACTTTTTAGGTACATATTTGAGCTTGTCACTGATGATACGTGTATATGTGAAGGTTAACATGTGCGAGTACTTATCAGTAGGCACCGTACTCTACTAATGATTGTTGAGTATTTTGACCCCGATCGCTACACGATACATGTTCCTGATGGTTATCTAGTTATGGTAGAGCTGTACTATTATATCTATTCTATGGTAGAGCTTACTTAATACTCAATACATCGGGCTTACTGTGGGACTAGATTGATTTATGTTACACTAGTTACCAAATCGCAATTTACCTTAATTTTTATCTACATATTTCAAAGAAGGGCGGACGGTCTGTTTGGTGGATTGTTTATTACGTTAAAAAAAATAACGCATTCACTAGACAGAATTGAAAAAGCCCAAGCTCGATTGGTTTGTTTTATTTTTACCGAACAAGTGATAAACAAGTACATACTTATTACAGTTAAACGAGGTGTAGGTCTGTCGTTGGCGAATGCTGATAATCGCTACGAGCAATATCTATATGCTTATTTAGTTATTTTTTATACTTACAAAAATGTTTAACTTAAATTGACCACTTCACGAGGTCTGTTAATAATATTGACCGAACCTTTTTTTTAGACTCATAATAACTTTAAACGCTCCAAAATTAACAGGAATCCAATGACGCCAATTTTTTGCATACACCCTAGTTAGTTTGGGTTGGATGTTTTTATATGAGTAAGCAATTTAACGATCTTTCTCACACTGCTTCCCTACTCTAATATTATTAAACGTATGTACGTGCATCTAAAGGTGCAAGGAATTGTATCATACGTATTGACATCATTGAGTTATTTGAGCAACGATATTAACCCCTACTAACCTACCGCAAAGTCCCCTAGCTTCATACAAAGCCGATAGCCGAGGCACAAAAAAGGGCCCATGCTTCAACGCTCCACGCGGCGTCGCTGCAGTATTGTACCGGTTCCCCTGTCTTACGTTTTAATTCGAAAAGGACGTATGAACATTCTAAATTTAACGACACGTAGGTCTTTTTCGATGGTGTGGCGGACGGCGTCTGTCGGTTTCGCGCCATTTTTAACCCTCAGTAAAAAACGCCCGCGGTTGTCCTTAGCTTGGTAATAAATATGCGCCGTTATGGGTGCCCCATAGTCGCTTCTCTCTTGCAGTTAATAATTTATAGGAGTTTAGAATTGCGGGAATGTTGTGCCATGAATTTAGGATTTTACTCACGATTGTTCGACGAATTTACGTAACTTTTAATGAGAATTCATCAATAGAATTTTGATTAGACACTGAAGAAATTAGATTTTATGGCTTTGGATGGGCTTATATTTTATGAAAAATATTTGTGCGGGAACTATGTGAATGTGAGAATACTGGAATAACCACTGAGCAATAGTTGAGTGCTTAAGTATGGCATTTTATTGAATATGTGCAATTACAACCAAATAAAAAAAAACAGCGAAGTTAACAGTTTGACTACATATTTACCTAATTGGCTGTTAAATCTATAACAAGATTAATAATGGAATATGAATCACGTCGAATGGTTGCGCCTCAATTTTTTGCGATGAAAAAATACCTATATAGGCCATTATTTCGTTCAATTACTATATTTTAATCATACCTAACTGTACGCTATCGAGAAGAAGATAAATTAAATTTGAGTTATGCACAACGTGAAAGATGGAATATTAAACAAACTTCAAAAGAATAAAATGAAATGTATTTATTAATTAACACGATCACATCTACATAAGTGCTGATGCCCCATTTTAAATATTGAATACCTGTGCTAAGAGGCACCGTTCTTCCTTGAGTAGCTCTTACTTAAGAATATCTCATTCGTAAACGGGATTTGGTGAAGGATATAAGCCGTTCAATGTATAAATTGTAACCTTTTGAGAGCCCTGTGTACTGGCAGAAAACTCTTCCTCAGACGCCAGGCAGCCCAGGCAGGCGTTATTGCGTTTGTCTTAAAGGGGTTAAATATAAAGTAAAGTTGATGAAAAAGTTATCGCCGGCTGCGGAATTATCGTCGGACGTAGCGTCAACGGCACGGTTTTTAGCTGTTGACCACAGCAGACTGAGGTGTTCAAAAGGTTAAAGGCCCGATTCACGTGTTGACTTGTTTTCTCATTGCCAATTATTGTGCGAGTTTACAATAACAGTTCAGTCCTAAGTTTAGTAGCCTATGAATTAATGCATGAACTCAAATTGCGCACACGTATTATAATTTAATTTGTATGAGGATAGGATGAGACGACACATTTCAAATATTACGGCGTAATATAGAAAATGAAACAAATAAGTAAACATAGTATTAAAGCTATTGTAATTAAAACCTTACAATATAAACTTAATCACAAACAGGGAACAGGCGATGTTTCGCACAAATAATTACTTAAGGCAAACATTTTTCCAATTAGGTTGAGTCTAATCGGAGACAAATAAAACTTACATATTTATCAAACGCACCACTATTTTAACTAGAGAGTAGGGTTGTGCCGTTGAGAATTCTCGGTAATGTTCTCAGTTATGTACAGAATATTCTCTGTAACGTTCCAAACAAAACGCCGAACGTTCTCGAGAACGGAACAACTCTACCAGAGTATGAAGTTTTAATAAAGGAGTGGTCAGTTTACAGAAAACCAACCAAATAAAACAGCTTGGTTCATTTGCGAGCAGTTGACAGAAGTCCTGTAATACTTTGATTTGTACGATTTTAAGAGTGTTTCCTATGAAAGTTGACCATCCCGTTACTAACTTACTACTCATACACTTGTGGAAGCAAAAATAACTACGTTGGTTATTCTCATAAAGTTTTGGGAATATGTTGTAAAAAGCATTTCTCAAAAAGTTTGTACACAATTAAGACAGAAAATTAAAGTCAAATATAATTTTCCTATTTTGTTACCATTTTTTATTGTGATTTCCAATACATTGATATAAGATTATGTATGATTAAAAAAGTATAAGCATAACAGAACCTTAATTACCGATCATAACCATAACATTGATATAAAATTACTAAAATAATTCGTAACAAAATAGGAAAATTATATTGGGCTTTAATTTTCTATCTTAATTGTGTACAAACTTTTTGAGAAATGCTCAAAAATGTCAAGACTTGTTTTCTATAAAGTGGACTATTCTGTTACTACTAGTAAAAAATTAGACAGTAGAGACAAAAAGTTGTAAAATTGTAATAAGACTGTCTAATTGGCAGTATGTTTATTGGGATTGTTTACTTTCCAACTAGAATCTCGCTCTTGTTGACAGTGCAAATAAAAAAAATCAACCAATATTAGACCATGATAAGGAACGATAAAATCACCTTATTCTTTTTTTGTTACATTTCAGGCGATTGCTCGCGGTCAGGCAGCACTCTTAATTCCGTAGCTCGGTAACTTTTTCCTGAACTGCACAATATTGATGCATTTGGACCAAATTCAAGAAAGTTTAATGACTTCTGCACGGTACATTCCAAATTCGTTAACGAATAATGCCTTAACTATATTTACAGAACATGATTGGTACAAAACAGATCATTCGTTTGACAGGAATGGTTACTAACAATATCACATAAATTTTACATTTACTCTAATTTCATTCAGACACAAATAACCGGTATTAGCTATATTTCAGGATGAACATACAAACGAATTAATAAAAGCACAGCTTTATGAACATTTATAAACGTAAGATTTCGTCTCGACTTCAATTATTTTCGTTGATGCAAAATGAGATAACTGTTTTACATAGTGAAGTTTTTTTTGCCAAATTAGAATACAACTTGGATCAATAAGACAATGCTCGAGTTCTTTAATACATAGGTATAGTCTATTAAGAATATAAGATCAAATTATGACAAACTGACAACAACTGAAAAATTACCCATTTTTTTAATGTATGGTCGATTATAACTTGTTCATACTTGACATCATTTGATTTTAGTTTTGGTCTGAAGTATTAATTTAATTCTTCAAATCGGTCGTAATTTTAATCCGTCCGAGTGTACAGTCGAGTCCATTAATTTGTGAGCAACATTTCATCAAAGATATGCGAACTCGCCTCTATTGTTAACGACACATAGGCGTGTTCTGATATTTTTGATCACATGAAATGTGAATTTAAGAATTCGACTGTACAGTCGCCATCAGATATATCGCAGTATATAAGTCGTTCATAAATATCTGAACATGTACTGTAACGCCCAGTCAATAAGAGTCATGTTCAGATATTTATGAACGCCTTATATGCTACCATATGTCTGATGGCGACTGTACCTGCATTATGGAGTTCTATTTACGTACTTATTGTGAAAATTGATTATTATTACAAAATTTCGAATAAGGTAAAGAGAGATAATTAATTAATTACAATAAGAACACATAACGTACATAATGATCCAAACTGTTTACCAAATATAAATCTAAAAGCATTTCTCTCGAGTCTAAGAGGTTTCTTTTACCCATTTATTCAAGTATGTACCAGTAGCAGAAATATTTTCAAAACAACTTCTTTTCGAACGATTTCTTTGTAAAATGGGTATAATTCTCTCGTTGGGGCAATAATGTGTGTAGAATGTAGATTAGACATAGACATTTGACACTTGATTTTCGACACGTTTAACTTCAGCGTATCTAAACACGTGTCACAGCAACGTTGGCTGGTTCTACAGAGAATATCCATGAGTGTGGTCGTGACACTAGTCGCTCCCGCTTCCGCTCTCGTCTGCCGAGCCCGACGAAGCTTCGGCTTCGGACGAAGAACTCTTCGCTTTCGCCTTCTCCTTCTTCGATTCTTTACTCTGAAAATTATATTGAAAAATGTTGCAATAGCTGGTAGTATATAAAATAAAATAGATGCCTTACGGAATAGCAACAACAACCGTGCGTTTAATGTTAATGCAGATAAGATTTTTTTTTAATAGAGATAAAAAGAGAATATATGATAAGAATATTGATAACCCTTTAATTACCAGAATCAGAATAAGACGATACGCCTGACTGAGTGAGTCACCATGAAAATGGAGATAAAGACAACTTAGTCGTGCGCCGAAAGTGTTTGGTATTTTCGTACTTGTGATGATCATATTTCGTACGTACATGGTAGGTATTTTTTGAACCGTTTCTATATTTGTATTATAAAAGAACATCTAAACAAACACTTATTAAATCAACTAAATGAAACGATACCTAGTTATATTCAATTGTGTTCCAGTTACCTATTATGAATAATAATAACATGCATGCTTCTAGTAAAAAAAATAGAATTGCATTCCGTGAACGCGTTTAGATTTTTTTAATGACTACACAAACGTACGGGCTGTGTCATTTCTGTATTACGTATTAAATTATAGATATCAATCAATTCGCGCGTTCACGAAAATAAATGTGCGAACTTTACATACTGTTAATCATCCTTCTGCCGCGTAAACGAAATATCAACAATAAGAAATCAGCCATCATAATTATGTCGTGTTTGTTTTGAAGATGACACTGTATGCCAATACTCATTTTTTTTAAACGATTGTATTTTAATATTTCATACTTCCGGGCCTAAAGCTAATAAAATGGTTCCTATTTTTTCTATTGTTGTTGTTACTCTATTTCATTAAGTTAAGTAAAATTAACCTATGAATATTTAAACGAAATATAACCAATTGTATAATAAGCTTGTATCTAGACTAGAATCCGGTGGAATATAATAGAGCGTTTTTAAAAAAAAGTAAAAAGGTTTTATCAGGGAAAATATGAGACTCATCTCTCACTTGTATAAGGTATTATTTAACGTATAAGCTTTGAATGTACAAAAGATTCTCAGTACGATTAGCCTAAAAAAGCTTTTTTGCTGAAGCGAGAAGCATGAAAAAAAGGTCATGTACACATTTTTTTTAAAACGATTTTACGCTTCTGACAAAAAAGCTGTGTTTTCGTAAATCATTAACACTAAGTCGCATTTATTTTATACTCACGTCCTTAGAATCCTTCTTCTTCTTATCACCATCAGAGTCCGAGGAGCTGTCGTCATCTTCAATATACTCCTTGCTTGTAAACTTGCCAGAACCTGACCCGGCGCTGGTGTTCTTGGATTTCTTGCTAGCCGGGGCATTCTTCTTCTTCTCCGCTGCCTTCTGTTCTTTGGCCGCTTGTTTCTTCTTCTGTTTGAATTCGTCGGCGGCGCCGCTGTCTTTGTACTTCTTCATGGCGATGTTGTATTCTTCTTTCGCTTTGCCGGCCTTCTCTTCCCATTCCTGTAAATTTAAATAACAGTGTATTAATAAACTTATATCCCTCAGCATTTTCTTCCTATCATTATCGTATGATGGGATCTTCACACTAGGTAGATAATAGGTATCAAATCATCACGGTATTAAAAACCCCGGGGACTGATAATTACATTTCTGGAAATTGCGATTTATATATATTTTTTAAATGTGCATATCTCCGTAACTATTTGTCCTAGAAACAAAATTTAAAATGTAAAATATAGTAAATCTAACACTGTCTAAACTACTAAGATATAAGCAAACATCTGAAGAAAGTGCCGGTTGTTTCAATATGGCGGCGGGCGCGGAGGCGGAGAATTGTGCATTTTGCATATTAAACACTCACTAACCATCCTAGACAACATATCAATAATTCAAAACTACCGGACCGTTTATAAGGTCACCCCTAGTTTCGTCTATATTCATCGAACTATAAATATATTGATAAATTCAACCTACTATTTGAAGTGAATAATACTTTTGCCTGAGTTCAAGATAATAACATAGCTATTTCATGCTTACATTGCGTGCAGGTGAAAATAAGTTGAAAAAAAAAAAAAACATTATCTTGTGTTAATTTTGAAAATGTCGAAATATAAATTATTAATGAAAAATTCAAACTGCAGGCTTCAAATATATACCAATGAATCGCAATAGCCCTGTTCTAAGTAGAAACGTTGAAAATATGTTACGAATCTTATAGGGAAAAATGTCTAAAATAATTAGCATTTTTGAACGGATACGGAGCCGTCATCCGCTATCACGCGCTGAGTCGCGCAGACATTTTCCTTGATATTGTTGGATTGTATCTGTTTTAAGAGCTACGAAGCAAGCTCCCAAGTATCACGGGCTATATCATGCAGCTTGTGTGGTACTAGGGCTGTGCGTGGACTGGTGGATACGTACGGACTTGTCCTTGAGGTCGCGCCACAGCTCGCCGCCGCGCTTGGCGATCTCGGTGACCTTGATGCCGGGGTTCTCCTCCGTGATCCGCTTGCGGCTCTCGTTCAGCCACAGCATGTATAACCGGTTATGCAGGCTGTGTGCTACAGGGCTGTGCGTGGACTGGTGGATACGTACGGACTTGTCCTTGAGGTCGCGCCACAGCTCGCCGCCGCGCTTGGCGATCTCGGTGACCTTGATGCCGGGGTTCTCCTCCGTGATCCGCTTGCGGCTCTCGTTCAGCCACAGCATGTATAACCGGTTATGCAGGCTGTGTGCTACAGGGCTGTGCGTGGGCTTGGGATACGTACGGACTTGTCCTTGAGGTCGCGCCACAGCTCGCCGCCGCGCTTGGCGATCTCGGTGACCTTGATGCCGGGGTTCTCCTCCGTGATCCGCTTGCGGCTCTCGTTCAGCCACAGCATGTATAACCGGTTATGCAGGCTGTGTGCTACAGGGCTGTGCGTGGGCTTGGGATACGTACGGACTTGTCCTTGAGGTCGCGCCACAGCTCGCCGCCGCGCTTGGCGATCTCGGTGACCTTGATGCCGGGGTTCTCCTCCGTGATCCGCTTGCGGCTCTCGTTCAGCCACAGCATGTATAACCGGTTATGCAGGCTGTGTGCTACAGGGCTGTGCGTGGGCTTGGGATACGTACGGACTTGTCCTTGAGGTCGCGCCACAGCTCGCCGCCGCGCTTGGCGATCTCGGTGACCTTGATGCCGGGGTTCTCCTCCGTGATCCGCTTGCGGCTCTCGTTCAGCCACAGCATGTATAACCGGTTATGCAGGCTGTGTGCTACAGGGCTGTGCGTGGGCTTGGGATACGTACGGACTTGTCCTTGAGGTCGCGCCACAGCTCGCCGCCGCGCTTGGCGATCTCGGTGACCTTGATGCCGGGGTTCTCCTCCGTGATCCGCTTGCGGCTCTCGTTCAGCCACAGCATGTATAACCGGTTATGCAGGCTGTGTGCTACAGGGCTGTGCGTGGGCTTGGGATACGTACGGACTTGTCCTTGAGGTCGCGCCACAGCTCGCCGCCGCGCTTGGCGATCTCGGTGACCTTGATGCCGGGGTTCTCCTCCGTGATCCGCTTGCGGCTCTCGTTCAGCCACAGCATGTATAACCGGTTATGCAGGCTGTGTGCTACAGGGCTGTGCGTGGGCTTGGGATACGTACGGACTTGTCCTTGAGGTCGCGCCACAGCTCGCCGCCGCGCTTGGCGATCTCGGTGACCTTGATGCCGGGGTTCTCCTCCGTGATCCGCTTGCGGCTCTCGTTCAGCCACAGCATGTATAACCGGTTATGCAGGCTGTGTGCTACAGGGCTGTGCGTGGGCTTGGGATACGTACGGACTTGTCCTTGAGGTCGCGCCACAGCTCGCCGCCGCGCTTGGCGATCTCGGTGACCTTGATGCCGGGGTTCTCCTCCGTGATCCGCTTGCGGCTCTCGTTCAGCCACAGCATGTATAACCGGTTATGCAGGCTGTGTGCTACAGGGCTGTGCGTGGGCTTGGGATACGTACGGACTTGTCCTTGAGGTCGCGCCACAGCTCGCCGCCGCGCTTGGCGATCTCGGTGACCTTGATGCCGGGGTTGTCCTCCGTGATCCGCTTGCGGCTCTCGTTCAGCCACAGCATGTATAACCGGTTATGCAGGCTGTGTGCTACAGGGCTGTGCGTGGGCTTGGGATACGTACGGACTTGTCCTTGAGGTCGCGCCACAGCTCGCCGCCGCGCTTGGCGATCTCGGTGACCTTGATGCCGGGGTTGTCCTCCGTGATCTGCTTGCGGCTCTCGTTCAGCCACAGCATGTATAACCGGTTATGCAGGCTGTGTGCTACAGGGCTGTGCGTGGGCTTGGGATACGTACGGACTTGTCCTTGAGGTCGCGCCACAGTTCGCCGCCGCGCTTGGCGATCTCGGTGACCTTGATGCCGGGGTTGTCCTCCGTGATCTGCTTGCGGCTCTCGTTCAGCCACAGCATGTATAACCGGTTATGCAGGCTGTGTGCTACAGGGCTGTGCGTGGGCTTGGGATACTGACGGACTTGTCCTTGAGGTCGCGCCACAGCTCGCCGCCGCGCTTGGCGATCTCGGTGACCTTGATGCCGGGGTTGTCCTCCGTGATCTGCTTGCGGCTCTCGTTCAGCCACAGCATGTATAACCGGTTATGCAGGCTGTGTGCTACAGGGCTGTGCGTGGGCTTGGGATACGTACGGACTTGTCCTTGAGGTCGCGCCACAGCTCGCCGCCGCGCTTGGCGATCTCGGTGACCTTGATGCCGGGGTTGTCCTCCGTGATCTGCTTGCGGCTCTCGTTCAGCCACAGCATGTATAACCGGTTATGCAGGCTGTGTGCTACAGGGCTGTGCGTGGGCTTGGGATACTGACGGACTTGTCCTTGAGGTCGCGCCACAGCTCGCCGCCGCGCTTGGCGATCTCGGTGACCTTGATGCCGGGGTTGTCCTCCGTGATCTGCTTGCGGCTCTCGTTCAGCCACAGCATGTATAACCGGTTATGCAGGCTGTGTGCTACAGGGCTGTGCGTGGGCTTGGGATACTGACGGACTTGTCCTTGAGGTCGCGCCACAGCTCGCCGCCGCGCTTGGCGATCTCGGTGACCTTGATGCCGGGGTTCTCCTCCGTGATCTGCTTGCGGCTCTCGTTCAGCCACAGCATGTATAACCGGTTATGCAGGCTGTGTGCTACAGGGCTGTGCGTGGACTGGTGGATACGTACGGACTTGTCCTTGAGGTCGCGCCACAGCTCGCCGCCGCGCTTGGCGATCTCGGTGACCTTGATGCCGGGGTTCTCCTCCGTGATCCGCTTGCGGCTCTCGTTCAGCCACAGCATGTATAACCGGTTATGCAGGCTGTGTGCTACAGGGCTGTGCGTGGGCTTGGGATACTGACGGACTTGTCCTTGAGGTCGCGCCACAGCTCGCCGCCGCGCTTGGCGATCTCGGTGACCTTGATGCCGGGGTTCTCCTCCGTGATCTGCTTGCGGCTCTCGTTCAGCCACAGCATGTATAACCGGTTATGCAGGCTGTGTGCTACAGGGCTGTGCGTGGACTGGTGGATACGTACGGACTTGTCCTTGAGGTCGCGCCACAGCTCGCCGCCGCGCTTGGCGATCTCGGTGACCTTGATGCCGGGGTTCTCCTCCGTGATCCGCTTGCGGCTCTCGTTCAGCCACAGCATGTATAACCGGTTATGCAGGCTGTGTGCTACAGGGCTGTGCGTGGGCTTGGGATACTGACGGACTTGTCCTTGAGGTCGCGCCACAGCTCGCCGCCGCGCTTGGCGATCTCGGTGACCTTGATGCCGGGGTTCTCCTCCGTGATCTGCTTGCGGCTCTCGTTCAGCCACAGCATGTATAACCGGTTATGCAGGCTGTGTGCTACAGGGCTGTGCGTGGACTGGTGGATACGTACGGACTTGTCCTTGAGGTCGCGCCACAGCTCGCCGCCGCGCTTGGCGATCTCGGTGACCTTGATGCCGGGGTTCTCCTCCGTGATCCGCTTGCGGCTCTCGTTCAGCCACAGCATGTATAACCGGTTATGCAGGCTGTGTGCTACAGGGCTGTGCGTGGGCTTGGGATACGTACGGACTTGTCCTTGAGGTCGCGCCACAGCTCGCCGCCGCGCTTGGCGATCTCGGTGACCTTGATGCCGGGGTTCTCCTCCGTGATCCGCTTGCGGCTCTCGTTCAGCCACAGCATGTATAACCGGTTATGCAGGCTGTGTGCTACAGGGCTGTGCGTGGGCTTGGGATACGTACGGACTTGTCCTTGAGGTCGCGCCACAGCTCGCCGCCGCGCTTGGCGATCTCGGTGACCTTGATGCCGGGGTTCTCCTCCGTGATCCGCTTGCGGCTCTCGTTCAGCCACAGCATGTATAACCGGTTATGCAGGCTGTGTGCTACAGGGCTGTGCGTGGGCTTGGGATACGTACGGACTTGTCCTTGAGGTCGCGCCACAGCTCGCCGCCGCGCTTGGCGATCTCGGTGACCTTGATGCCGGGGTTCTCCTCCGTGATCCGCTTGCGGCTCTCGTTCAGCCACAGCATGTATAACCGGTTATGCAGGCTGTGTGCTACAGGGCTGTGCGTGGGCTTGGGATACGTACGGACTTGTCCTTGAGGTCGCGCCACAGCTCGCCGCCGCGCTTGGCGATCTCGGTGACCTTGATGCCGGGGTTCTCCTCCGTGATCCGCTTGCGGCTCTCGTTCAGCCACAGCATGTATAACCGGTTATGCAGGCTGTGTGCTACAGGGCTGTGCGTGGGCTTGGGATACGTACGGACTTGTCCTTGAGGTCGCGCCACAGCTCGCCGCCGCGCTTGGCGATCTCGGTGACCTTGATGCCGGGGTTCTCCTCCGTGATCCGCTTGCGGCTCTCGTTCAGCCACAGCATGTATAACCGGTTATGCAGGCTGTGTGCTACAGGGCTGTGCGTGGGCTTGGGATACGTACGGACTTGTCCTTGAGGTCGCGCCACAGCTCGCCGCCGCGCTTGGCGATCTCGGTGACCTTGATGCCGGGGTTCTCCTCCGTGATCCGCTTGCGGCTCTCGTTCAGCCACAGCATGTATAACCGGTTATGCAGGCTGTGTGCTACAGGGCTGTGCGTGGGCTTGGGATACGTACGGACTTGTCCTTGAGGTCGCGCCACAGCTCGCCGCCGCGCTTGGCGATCTCGGTGACCTTGATGCCGGGGTTCTCCTCCGTGATCTGCTTGCGGCTCTCGTTCAGCCACAGCATGAACGCCGTCGACGGCCGCTTGGGGGCGTTCGCGTCTTTCTCCTTCTTCGACTTCTCTTTGCGTTTCCGGGGCGCTTCCGACTGGAATTCATATGATAAGTATCAAATATTGTGTAAAATATGTTTCTTTTGATCGAATTGACGTTGGACAGAGGAATTGTATAAGTAAAAAACTAAATACCAACAATAAAAAAATAATTTAATATATCTCTCTCGTCTAATTTTTCCATGTGTAGATTGTGTAGCATAAACAGATCGCAGGGGACGTAAGCGTACTGTAACCCACAGTTGAGTTGGAAACCACAGAATACTATTGACAATTCAATGACGCACATACTTGCTTCCTAGAAAAATAAAATGAACAATATCCCTGAGTTTTTTAAATCACTTGAAACTTATAGCCTATGTGGGTTATAGTCAGATGTAGGGTCGTGGCTTTCCTGTGGGCATAAGCCAAATTAATGATTCCAGGGCCTATACACCGAAATACACTTGATTATTAAATTTAAATCAAGCGACTAGTTTTGAAGTCGCAATTATATTTTCGCGCCATGCCAGCGTGACATCTTCAGAAATTACGATAGTGCCACAAGTATAATTATACGAAATTTCATACATAGAAGGCATCACTCTTAGCTTAACAAGTTAAATATTTCGGAAAGTATAGTATAAGGTGCACAAAAAATGTTACGTAATATTATCTAGTTTTTAACGCGGCAAAATATTACGTAAAAATAAAAAATTGGTAACATTTTTCATAGTTGCTTAAGAAAAACACGTGTGACAATGACTTCAAATTGTATGCATTCCCGTATGGGCCCATATCATTTATACTTACGATCGTAATGGCCTTCTTGGGTTTCTTTTCCTTCTTCTTCTCTTTTTTGCTGTCGTTGGAGGCGCCGGACGCGTCCGAGTCTTCCGAAGACGATGGGTTCGTATCGTATCTGAAATAAGAGACCAAAGCATATAAAGTATACTTTTTTAGATATTCATTACATTATTTGGCTCAATATTTTGTTTTTTTTCGGGAATAAATAGTGAATCGAATTGAAAAAGACTTTACTTTCATCACTATGCGAAAATTATTGAATTTACGGAATATTTAGTCCTGTTTCCTCTTTGTTTACATCAGTAACATTCACTGATTTTCAACGTCAGTTACCAAAAATTTATCGTTGCCAGTAAAATAAATTAGTACCGCTAAAAATCCGCAATATGGCGTGGGTTGAAAAACACCCTGTTGGGCAATAAATTAATAATTCTTATTTTATTTATTTATTTATTTATACATGGAGAACCAACAGCTTAACTTACGCTAATAGTGACATAACTAGTAATACAGAGCCAATTATAGGATCTCACATATAGCAACATAATAATATTAACAATAAGTTAAATAACACGCACAGTTTTACATAGACACATGCAATAATAACAGCAAATTAATACTAAAAAAAAAAAAATACAGAAACTGAATTATGAAGTTGGAACGAAGTTGCACAATAAGTACCTAATTAATTACAGTGTGCTATTTATAATCTGCAGAGTTCAAAATCTAACAATTCATAAACATACTTTACGCTCGGGCATACCTACTACCTACAATATTTTTTATTTTTAAATTTTTGTTTTATTTTTTTAATCAAAGAAAAATGATGCCAATTTACGTCTCACGGAAGGAATGGAACAATTAAAAATGTCAATATCTTGGTCTCTTGTCATATTATTTAAGCAGCGACTGGCTCGAATCAGAAAACTATTTTGCCTATATTTGGATGAAACACATTTGACTGAAAGGGGGGGGAAATGTCTCTTAGACCGAGTAGGCGCATTAAACGAGAGTTTATGAAGCAGTTCGGGGCAATCAAGATTACCACTTGTGATGTTGAGAATGTAGATAATGTCAGCTATCTCACGACGTTTATGTAACGGTAATAAGTGGTGTTTTTTGCACATACTATAGTAAATGGTCGAATCATAAGGACATTTTAGTTTAAAATTAAGAAATTTCAGGAACTTTTTTTGAACGCGTTCAATTCTATCAATGTAGGTTCTATAGCAAGGATTCCAAATTTGAGAGGCGTATTCCAGCTTACTCCTAACTTCTTCTTATACTAACTCTTCGGCCACGTCGCTCTCCTTGGCCTTGTCGGGGTTGAAGTCTTCGTCGGTGCTCTCGTCGTCGCTGTCGTCGCTCTCCCGCTCCTCGGCCTCCCTCTAATATACATGTATATGTGCGTGTGTATACTAACTCTTCGGCCACGTCGCTCTCCTTGGCCTTGTCGGGGTTGAAGTCTTCGTCGGTGCTCTCGTCGTCGCTGTCGTCGCTCTCCCGCTCCTCGGCCTCCCTCTAATATACATGTATATGTGCGTGTGTATACTAACTCTTCGGCCACGTCGCTCTCCTTGGCCTTGTCGGGGTTGAAGTCTTCGTCGGTGCTCTCGTCGTCGCTGTCGTCGCTCTCCCGCTCCTCGGCCTCCCTCTAATATACATGTATATGTGAGTGTGTATACTAACTCTTCGGCCACGTCGCTCTCCTTGGCCTTGTCGGGGTTGAAGTCTTCGTCGGTGCTCTCGTCGTCGCTGTCGTCGCTCTCCCGCTCCTCGGCCTCCGTCTAATATACATGTATATGTGTGTGTATACTAACTCTTCGGCCACGTCGCTCTCCTTGGCCTTGTCGGGGTTGAAGTCTTCGTCGGTGCTCTCGTCGTCGCTGTCGTCGCTCTCCCGCTCCTCGGCCTCCCTCTAATATACATGTATATGTGCGTGTGTATACTAACTCTTCGGCCACGTCGCTCTCCTTGGCCTTGTCGGGGTTGAAGTCTTCGTCGGTGCTCTCGTCGTCGCTGTCGTCGCTCTCCCGCTCCTCGGCCTCCGTCTAATATACATGTATATGTGCGTGTGTATACTAACTCTTCGGCCACGTCGCTCTCCTTGGCCTTGTCGGGGTTGAAGTCTTCGTCGGTGCTCTCGTCGTCGCTGTCGTCGCTCTCCCGCTCCTCGGCCTCCGTCTAATATACATGTATATGTGCGTGTGTATACTAACTCTTCGGCCACGTCGCTCTCCTTGGCCTTGTCGGGGTTGAAGTCTTCGTCGGTGCTCTCGTCGTCGCTCTCCCGCTCCTCGGCCTCCGTCTAATATACATGTATATGTGCGTGTGTATACTAACTCTTCGGCCACGTCGCTCTCCTTGGCCTTGTCGGGGTTGAAGTCTTCGTCGGTGCTCTCGTCGTCGCTCTCCCGCTCCTCGGCCTCCGTCTAATATACATGTATATGTGCGTGTGTATACTAACTCTTCGGCCACGTCGCTCTCCTTGGCCTTGTCGGGGTTGAAGTCTTCGTCGGTGCTCTCGTCGTCGCTGTCGTCGCTCTCCCGCTCCTCGGCCTCCGTCTAATATACATGTATATGTGCGTGTGTATACTAACTCTTCGGCCACGTCGCTCTCCTTGGCCTTGTCGGGGTTGAAGTCTTCGTCGGTGCTCTCGTCGTCGCTGTCGTCGCTCTCCCGCTCCTCGGCCTCCGTCTAATATACATGTATATGTGCGTGTGTATACTAACTCTTCGGCCACGTCGCTCTCCTTGGCCTTGTCGGGGTTGAAGTCTTCGTCGGTGCTCTCGTCGTCGCTGTCGTCGCTCTCCCGCTCCTCGGCCTCCGTCTAATATACATGTATATGTGCGTGTGTATACTAACTCTTCGGCCACGTCGCTCTCCTTGGCCTTGTCGGGGTTGAAGTCTTCGTCGGTGCTCTCGTCGTCGCTCTCCCGCTCCTCGGCCTCCGTCTAATATACATGTATATGTGCGTGTGTATACTAACTCTTCGGCCACGTCGCTCTCCTTGGCCTTGTCGGGGTTGAAGTCTTCGTCGGTGCTCTCGTCGTCGCTGTCGTCGCTCTCCCGCTCCTCGGCCTCCGTCTAATATACATGTATATGTGCGTGTGTATACTAACTCTTCGGCCACGTCGCTCTCCTTGGCCTTGTCGGGGTTGAAGTCTTCGTCGGTGCTCTCGTCGTCGCTGTCGTCGCTCTCCCGCTCCTCGGCCTCCGTCTAATATACATGTATATGTGCGTGTGTATACTAACTCTTCGGCCACGTCGCTCTCCTTGGCCTTGTCGGGGTTGAAGTCTTCGTCGGTGCTCTCGTCGTCGCTGTCGTCGCTCTCCCGCTCCTCGGCCTCCGTCTAATATACATGTATATGTGCGTGTGTATACTAACTCTTCGGCCACGTCGCTCTCCTTGGCCTTGTCGGGGTTGAAGTCTTCGTCGGTGCTCTCGTCGTCGCTGTCGTCGCTCTCCCGCTCCTCGGCCTCCGTCTAATATACATGTATATGTGCGTGTGTATACTAACTCTTCGGCCACGTCGCTCTCCTTGGCCTTGTCGGGGTTGAAGTCTTCGTCGGTGCTCTCGTCGTCGCTGTCGTCGCTCTCCCGCTCCTCGGCCTCCGTCTAATATACATGTATATGTGCGTGTGTATACTAACTCTTCGGCCACGTCGCTCTCCTTGGCCTTGTCGGGGTTGAAGTCTTCGTCGGTGCTCTCGTCGTCGCTCTCCCGCTCCTCGGCCTCCGTCTAATATACATGTATATGTGCGTGTGTATACTAACTCTTCGGCCACGTCGCTCTCCTTGGCCTTGTCGGGGTTGAAGTCTTCGTCGGTGCTCTCGTCGTCGCTCTCCCGCTCCTCGGCCTCCGTCTAATATACATGTATATGTGCGTGTGTATACTAACTCTTCGGCCACGTCGCTCTCCTTGGCCTTGTCGGGGTTGAAGTCTTCGTCGGTGCTCTCGTCGTCGCTCTCCCGCTCCTCGGCCTCCGTCTAATATACATGTATATGTGCGTGTGTATACTAACTCTTCGGCCACGTCGCTCTCCTTGGCCTTGTCGGGGTTGAAGTCTTCGTCGGTGCTCTCGTCGTCGCTGTCGTCGCTCTCCCGCTCCTCGGCCTCCGTCTAATATACATGTATATGTGCGTGTGTATACTAACTCTTCGGCCACGTCGCTCTCCTTGGCCTTGTCGGGGTTGAAGTCTTCGTCGGTGCTCTCGTCGTCGCTGTCGTCGCTCTCCCGCTCCTCGGCCTCCGTCTAATATACATGTATATGTGCGTGTGTATACTAACTCTTCGGCCACGTCGCTCTCCTTGGCCTTGTCGGGGTTGAAGTCTTCGTCGGTGCTCTCGTCGTCGCTGTCGTCGCTCTCCCGCTCCTCGGCCTCCGTCTAATATACATGTATATGTGCGTGTGTATACTAACTCTTCGGCCACGTCGCTCTCCTTGGCCTTGTCGGGGTTGAAGTCTTCGTCGGTGCTCTCGTCGTCGCTCTCCCGCTCCTCGGCCTCCGTCTAATATACATGTATATGTGCGTGTGTATACTAACTCTTCGGCCACGTCGCTCTCCTTGGCCTTGTCGGGGTTGAAGTCTTCGTCGGTGCTCTCGTCGTCGCTCTCCCGCTCCTCGGCCTCCGTCTAATATACATGTATATGTGCGTGTGTATACTAACTCTTCGGCCACGTCGCTCTCCTTGGCCTTGTCGGGGTTGAAGTCTTCGTCGGTGCTCTCGTCGTCGCTGTCGTCGCTCTCCCGCTCCTCGGCCTCCCTCTAATATACATGTATATGTGCGTGTGTATACTAACTCTTCGGCCACGTCGCTCTCCTTGGCCTTGTCGGGGTTGAAGTCTTCGTCGGTGCTCTCGTCGTCGCTGTCGTCGCTCTCCCGCTCCTCGGCCTCCCTCTAATATACATGTATATGTGCGTGTGTATACTAACTCTTCGGCCACGTCGCTCTCCTTGGCCTTGTCGGGGTTGAAGTCTTCGTCGGTGCTCTCGTCGTCGCTGTCGTCGCTCTCCCGCTCCTCGGCCTCCGTCTAATATACATGTATATGTGCGTGTGTATACTAACTCTTCGGCCACGTCGCTCTCCTTGGCCTTGTCGGGGTTGAAGTCTTCGTCGGTGCTCTCGTCGTCGCTGTCGTCGCTCTCCCGCTCCTCGGCCTCCGTCTAATATACATGTATATGTGCGTGTGTATACTAACTCTTCGGCCACGTCGCTCTCCTTGGCCTTGTCGGGGTTGAAGTCTTCGTCGGTGCTCTCGTCGTCGCTCTCCCGCTCCTCGGCCTCCGTCTAATATACATGTATATGTGCGTGTGTATACTAACTCTTCGGCCACGTCGCTCTCCTTGGCCTTGTCGGGGTTGAAGTCTTCGTCGGTGCTCTCGTCGTCGCTGTCGTCGCTCTCCCGCTCCTCGGCCTCCCTCTAATATACATGTATATGTGCGTGTGTATACTAACTCTTCGGCCACGTCGCTCTCCTTGGCCTTGTCGGGGTTGAAGTCTTCGTCGGTGCTCTCGTCGTCGCTGTCGTCGCTCTCCCGCTCCTCGGCCTCCGTCTAATATACATGTATATGTGCGTGTGTATACTAACTCTTCGGCCACGTCGCTCTCCTTGGCCTTGTCGGGGTTGAAGTCTTCGTCGGTGCTCTCGTCGTCGCTCTCCCGCTCCTCGGCCTCCGTCTAATATACATGTATATGTGCGTGTGTATACTAACTCTTCGGCCACGTCGCTCTCCTTGGCCTTGTCGGGGTTGAAGTCTTCGTCGGTGCTCTCGTCGTCGCTGTCGTCGCTCTCCCGCTCCTCGGCCTCCGTCTAATATACATGTATATGTGCGTGTGTATACTAACTCTTCGGCCACGTCGCTCTCCTTGGCCTTGTCGGGGTTGAAGTCTTCGTCGGTGCTCTCGTCGTCGCTCTCCCGCTCCTCGGCCTCCGTCTAATATACATGTATATGTGCGTGTGTATACTAACTCTTCGGCCACGTCGCTCTCCTTGGCCTTGTCGGGGTTGAAGTCTTCGTCGGTGCTCTCGTCGTCGCTCTCCCGCTCCTCGGCCTCCCTCTAATATACATGTATATGTGCGTGTGTATACTAACTCTTCGGCCACGTCGCTCTCCTTGGCCTTGTCGGGGTTGAAGTCTTCGTCGGTGCTCTCGTCGTCGCTCTCCCGCTCCTCGGCCTCCGTCTAATATACATGTATATGTGCGTGTGTATACTAACTCTTCGGCCACGTCGCTCTCCTTGGCCTTGTCGGGGTTGAAGTCTTCGTCGGTGCTCTCGTCGTCGCTCTCCCGCTCCTCGGCCTCCGTCTAATATACATGTATATGTGCGTGTGTATACTAACTCTTCGGCCACGTCGCTCTCCTTGGCCTTGTCGGGGTTGAAGTCTTCGTCGGTGCTCTCGTCGTCGCTGTCGTCGCTCTCCCGCTCCTCGGCCTCCGTCTAATATACATGTATATGTGAGTGTGTATACTAACTCTTCGGCCACGTCGCTCTCCTTGGCCTTGTCGGGGTTGAAGTCTTCGTCGGTGCTCTCGTCGTCGCTGTCGTCGCTCTCCCGCTCCTCGGCCTCCGTCTAATATACATGTATATGTGAGTGTGTATACTAACTCTTCGGCCACGTCGCTCTCCTTGGCCTTGTCGGGGTTGAAGTCTTCGTCGGTGCTCTCGTCGTCGCTCTCCCGCTCCTCGGCCTCCCTCTAATATACATGTATATGTGCGTGTGTATACTAACTCTTCGGCCACGTCGCTCTCCTTGGCCTTGTCGGGGTTGAAGTCTTCGTCGGTGCTCTCGTCGTCGCTCTCCCGCTCCTCGGCCTCCGTCTAATATACATGTATATGTGCGTGTGTATACTAACTCTTCGGCCACGTCGCTCTCCTTGGCCTTGTCGGGGTTGAAGTCTTCGTCGGTGCTCTCGTCGTCGCTGTCGTCGCTCTCCCGCTCCTCGGCCTCCGTCTAATATACATGTATATGTGCGTGTGTATACTAACTCTTCGGCCACGTCGCTCTCCTTGGCCTTGTCGGGGTTGAAGTCTTCGTCGGTGCTCTCGTCGTCGCTCTCCCGCTCCTCGGCCTCCGTCTAATATACATGTATATGTGCGTGTGTATACTAACTCTTCGGCCACGTCGCTCTCCTTGGCCTTGTCGGGGTTGAAGTCTTCGTCGGTGCTCTCGTCGTCGCTGTCGTCGCTCTCCCGCTCCTCGGCCTCCCTCTAATATACATGTATATGTGCGTGTGTATACTAACTCTTCGGCCACGTCGCTCTCCTTGGCCTTGTCGGGGTTGAAGTCTTCGTCGGTGCTCTCGTCGTCGCTGTCGTCGCTCTCCCGCTCCTCGGCCTCCGTCTAATATACATGTATATGTGCGTGTGTATACTAACTCTTCGGCCACGTCGCTCTCCTTGGCCTTGTCGGGGTTGAAGTCTTCGTCGGTGCTCTCGTCGTCGCTCTCCCGCTCCTCGGCCTCCGTCTAATATACATGTATATGTGCGTGTGTATACTAACTCTTCGGCCACGTCGCTCT
Source organism: Apotomis capreana (assembly GCA_947623375.1). Classification (NCBI taxonomy): domain Eukaryota; kingdom Metazoa; phylum Arthropoda; class Insecta; order Lepidoptera; family Tortricidae; genus Apotomis; species Apotomis capreana. Next base: position 19,733,809 of record OX392512.1, read on the forward strand.
CCTTGGCCTTGTCGGGGTTGAAGTCTTCGTCGGTGCTCTCGTCGTCGCTGTCGTCGCTCTCCCGCTCCTCGGCCTCCGTCTAATATACATGTATATGTGCGTGTGTATACTAACTCTTCGGCCACGTCGCTCTCCTTGGCCTTGTCGGGGTTGAAGTCTTCGTCGGTGCTCTCGTCGTCGCTCTCCCGCTCCTCGGCCTCCGTCTAATATACATGTATATGTGCGTGTGTATACTAACTCTTCGGCCACGTCGCTCTCCTTGGCCTTGTCGGGGTTGAAGTCTTCGTCGGTGCTCTCGTCGTCGCTCTCCCGCTCCTCGGCCTCCCTCTAATATACATGTATATGTGCGTGTGTATACTAACTCTTCGGCCACGTCGCTCTCCTTGGCCTTGTCGGGGTTGAAGTCTTCGTCGGTGCTCTCGTCGTCGCTCTCCCGCTCCTCGGCCTCCGTCTAATATACATGTATATGTGCGTGTGTATACTAACTCTTCGGCCACGTCGCTCTCCTTGGCCTTGTCGGGGTTGAAGTCTTCGTCGGTGCTCTCGTCGTCGCTGTCGTCGCTCTCCCGCTCCTCGGCCTCCGTCTAATATACATGTATATGTGAGTGTGTATACTAACTCTTCGGCCACGTCGCTCTCCTTGGCCTTGTCGGGGTTGAAGTCTTCGTCGGTGCTCTCGTCGTCGCTGTCGTCGCTCTCCCGCTCCTCGGCCTCCGTCTAATATACATGTATATGTGAGTGTGTATACTAACTCTTCGGCCACGTCGCTCTCCTTGGCCTTGTCGGGGTTGAAGTCTTCGTCGGTGCTCTCGTCGTCGCTCTCCCGCTCCTCGGCCTCCCTCTAATATACATGTATATGTGCGTGTGTATACTAACTCTTCGGCCACGTCGCTCTCCTTGGCCTTGTCGGGGTTGAAGTCTTCGTCGGTGCTCTCGTCGTCGCTCTCCCGCTCCTCGGCCTCCGTCTAATATACATGTATATGTGAGTGTGTATACTAACTCTTCGGCCACGTCGCTCTCCTTGGCCTTGTCGGGGTTGAAGTCTTCGTCGGTGCTCTCGTCGTCGCTCTCCCGCTCCTCGGCCTCCGTCTAATATACATGTATATGTGCGTGTGTATACTAACTCTTCGGCCACGTCGCTCTCCTTGGCCTTGTCGGGGTTGAAGTCTTCGTCGGTGCTCTCGTCGTCGCTGTCGTCGCTCTCCCGCTCCTCGGCCTCCGTCTAATATACATGTATATGTGCGTGTGTATACTAACTCTTCGGCCACGTCGCTCTCCTTGGCCTTGTCGGGGTTGAAGTCTTCGTCGGTGCTCTCGTCGTCGCTGTCGTCGCTCTCCCGCTCCTCGGCCTCCGTCTAATATACATGTATATGTGCGTGTGTATACTAACTCTTCGGCCACGTCGCTCTCCTTGGCCTTGTCGGGGTTGAAGTCTTCGTCGGTGCTCTCGTCGTCGCTGTCGTCGCTCTCCCGCTCCTCGGCCTCCCTCTAATATACATGTATATGTGCGTGTGTATACTAACTCTTCGGCCACGTCGCTCTCCTTGGCCTTGTCGGGGTTGAAGTCTTCGTCGGTGCTCTCGTCGTCGCTCTCCCGCTCCTCGGCCTCCGTCTAATATACATGTATATGTGAGTGTGTATACTAACTCTTCGGCCACGTCGCTCTCCTTGGCCTTGTCGGGGTTGAAGTCTTCGTCGGTGCTCTCGTCGTCGCTGTCGTCGCTCTCCCGCTCCTCGGCCTCCCTCTAATATACATGTATATGTGCGTGTGTATACTAACTCTTCGGCCACGTCGCTCTCCTTGGCCTTGTCGGGGTTGAAGTCTTCGTCGGTGCTCTCGTCGTCGCTCTCCCGCTCCTCGGCCTCCGTCTAATATACATGTATATGTGCGTGTGTATACTAACTCTTCGGCCACGTCGCTCTCCTTGGCCTTGTCGGGGTTGAAGTCTTCGTCGGTGCTCTCGTCGTCGCTGTCGTCGCTCTCCCGCTCCTCGGCCTCCGTCTAATATACATGTATATGTGCGTGTGTATACTAACTCTTCGGCCACGTCGCTCTCCTTGGCCTTGTCGGGGTTGAAGTCTTCGTCGGTGCTCTCGTCGTCGCTCTCCCGCTCCTCGGCCTCCGTCTAATATACATGTATATGTGAGTGTGTATACTAACTCTTCGGCCACGTCGCTCTCCTTGGCCTTGTCGGGGTTGAAGTCTTCGTCGGTGCTCTCGTCGTCGCTCTCCCGCTCCTCGGCCTCCGTCTAATATACATGTATATGTGAGTGTGTATACTAACTCTTCGGCCACGTCGCTCTCCTTGGCCTTGTCGGGGTTGAAGTCTTCGTCGGTGCTCTCGTCGTCGCTCTCCCGCTCCTCGGCCTCCGTCTAATATACATGTATATGTGCGTGTGTATACTAACTCTTCGGCCCCGTCGCTCTCCTTGGCCTTGTCGGGGTTGAAGTCTTCGTCGGTGCTCTCGTCGTCGCTCTCCCGCTCCTCGGCCTCCGTCTAATATACATGTATATGTGCGTGTGTATACTAACTCTTCGGCCACGTCGCTCTCCTTGGCCTTGTCGGGGTTGAAGTCTTCGTCGGTGCTCTCGTCGTCGCTGTCGTCGCTCTCCCGCTCCTCGGCCTCCCTCTAATATACATGTATATGTGCGTGTGTATACTAACTCTTCGGCCACGTCGCTCTCCTTGGCCTTGTCGGGGTTGAAGTCTTCGTCGGTGCTCTCGTCGTCGCTGTCGTCGCTCTCCCGCTCCTCGGCCTCCCTCTAATATACATGTATATGTGCGTGTGTATACTAACTCTTCGGCCACGTCGCTCTCCTTGGCCTTGTCGGGGTTGAAGTCTTCGTCGGTGCTCTCGTCGTCGCTGTCGTCGCTCTCCCGCTCCTCGGCCTCCCTCTAATATACATGTATATGTGCGTGTGTATACTAACTCTTCGGCCACGTCGCTCTCCTTGGCCTTGTCGGGGTTGAAGTCTTCGTCGGTGCTCTCGTCGTCGCTGTCGTCGCTCTCCCGCTCCTCGGCCTCCCTCTAATATACATGTATATGTGCGTGTGTATACTAACTCTTCGGCCACGTCGCTCTCCTTGGCCTTGTCGGGGTTGAAGTCTTCGTCGGTGCTCTCGTCGTCGCTCTCCCGCTCCTCGGCCTCCGTCTAATATACATGTATATGTGCGTGTGTATACTAACTCTTCGGCCACGTCGCTCTCCTTGGCCTTGTCGGGGTTGAAGTCTTCGTCGGTGCTCTCGTCGTCGCTGTCGTCGCTCTCCCGCTCCTCGGCCTCCCTCTAATATACATGTATATGTGAGTGTGTATACTAACTCTTCGGCCACGTCGCTCTCCTTGGCCTTGTCGGGGTTGAAGTCTTCGTCGGTGCTCTCGTCGTCGCTGTCGTCGCTCTCCCGCTCCTCGGCCTCCGTCTAATATACATGTATATGTGAGTGTGTATACTAACTCTTCGGCCACGTCGCTCTCCTTGGCCTTGTCGGGGTTGAAGTCTTCGTCGGTGCTCTCGTCGTCGCTCTCCCGCTCCTCGGCCTCCCTCTAATATACATGTATATGTGCGTGTGTATACTAACTCTTCGGCCACGTCGCTCTCCTTGGCCTTGTCGGGGTTGAAGTCTTCGTCGGTGCTCTCGTCGTCGCTGTCGTCGCTCTCCCGCTCCTCGGCCTCCCTCTAATATACATGTATATGTGAGTGTGTATACTAACTCTTCGGCCACGTCGCTCTCCTTGGCCTTGTCGGGGTTGAAGTCTTCGTCGGTGCTCTCGTCGTCGCTGTCGTCGCTCTCCCGCTCCTCGGCCTCCGTCTAATATACATGTATATGTGCGTGTGTATACTAACTCTTCGGCCACGTCGCTCTCCTTGGCCTTGTCGGGGTTGAAGTCTTCGTCGGTGCTCTCGTCGTCGCTGTCGTCGCTCTCCCGCTCCTCGGCCTCCGTCTAATATACATGTATATGTGCGTGTGTATACTAACTCTTCGGCCACGTCGCTCTCCTTGGCCTTGTCGGGGTTGAAGTCTTCGTCGGTGCTCTCGTCGTCGCTGTCGTCGCTCTCCCGCTCCTCGGCCTCCGTCTAATATACATGTATATGTGAGTGTGTATACTAACTCTTCGGCCACGTCGCTCTCCTTGGCCTTGTCGGGGTTGAAGTCTTCGTCGGTGCTCTCGTCGTCGCTGTCGTCGCTCTCCCGCTCCTCGGCCTCCGTCTAATATACATGTATATGTGAGTGTGTATACTAACTCTTCGGCCACGTCGCTCTCCTTGGCCTTGTCGGGGTTGAAGTCTTCGTCGGTGCTCTCGTCGTCGCTGTCGTCGCTCTCCCGCTCCTCGGCCTCCGTCTAATATACATGTATATGTGAGTGTGTATACTAACTCTTCGGCCACGTCGCTCTCCTTGGCCTTGTCGGGGTTGAAGTCTTCGTCGGTGCTCTCGTCGTCGCTGTCGTCGCTCTCCCGCTCCTCGGCCTCCGTCTAATATACATGTATATGTGAGTGTGTATACTAACTCTTCGGCCACGTCGCTCTCCTTGGCCTTGTCGGGGTTGAAGTCTTCGTCGGTGCTCTCGTCGTCGCTGTCGTCGCTCTCCCGCTCCTCGGCCTCCGTCTAATATACATGTATATGTGTGTGTATACTAACTCTTCGGCCACGTCGCTCTCCTTGGCCTTGTCGGGGTTGAAGTCTTCGTCGGTGCTCTCGTCGTCGCTGTCGTCGCTCTCCCGCTCCTCGGCCTCCGTCTAATATACATGTATATGTGCGTGTGTATACTAACTCTTCGGCCACGTCGCTCTCCTTGGCCTTGTCGGGGTTGAAGTCTTCGTCGGTGCTCTCGTCGTCGCTGTCGTCGCTCTCCCGCTCCTCGGCCTCCCTCTAATATACATGTATATGTGTGTGTATACTAACTCTTCGGCCACGTCGCTCTCCTTGGCCTTGTCGGGGTTGAAGTCTTCGTCGGTGCTCTCGTCGTCGCTGTCGTCGCTCTCCCGCTCCTCGGCCTCCGTCTAATATACATGTATATGTGTGTGTATACTAACTCTTCGGCCACGTCGCTCTCCTTGGCCTTGTCGGGGTTGAAGTCTTCGTCGGTGCTCTCGTCGTCGCTGTCGTCGCTCTCCCGCTCCTCGGCCTCCGTCTAATATACATGTATATGTGAGTGTGTATACTAACTCTTCGGCCACGTCGCTCTCCTTGGCCTTGTCGGGGTTGAAGTCTTCGTCGGTGCTCTCGTCGTCGCTGTCGTCGCTCTCCCGCTCCTCGGCCTCCGTCTAATATACATGTATATGTGTGTGTATACTAACTCTTCGGCCACGTCGCTCTCCTTGGCCTTGTCGGGGTTGAAGTCTTCGTCGGTGCTCTCGTCGTCGCTGTCGTCGCTCTCCCGCTCCTCGGCCTCCGTCTAATATACATGTATATGTGCGTGTGTATACTAACTCTTCGGCCACGTCGCTCTCCTTGGCCTTGTCGGGGTTGAAGTCTTCGTCGGTGCTCTCGTCGTCGCTGTCGTCGCTCTCCCGCTCCTCGGCCTCCCTCTAATATACATGTATATGTGCGTGTGTATACTAACTCTTCGGCCACGTCGCTCTCCTTGGCCTTGTCGGGGTTGAAGTCTTCGTCGGTGCTCTCGTCGTCGCTGTCGTCGCTCTCCCGCTCCTCGGCCTCCGTCTAATATACATGTATATGTGTGTGTATACTAACTCTTCGGCCACGTCGCTCTCCTTGGCCTTGTCGGGGTTGAAGTCTTCGTCGGTGCTCTCGTCGTCGCTGTCGTCGCTCTCCCGCTCCTCGGCCTCCCTCTAATATACATGTATATGTGCGTGTGTATACTAACTCTTCGGCCACGTCGCTCTCCTTGGCCTTGTCGGGGTTGAAGTCTTCGTCGGTGCTCTCGTCGTCGCTGTCGTCGCTCTCCCGCTCCTCGGCCTCCGTCTAATATACATGTATATGTGCGTGTGTATACTAACTCTTCGGCCACGTCGCTCTCCTTGGCCTTGTCGGGGTTGAAGTCTTCGTCGGTGCTCTCGTCGTCGCTGTCGTCGCTCTCCCGCTCCTCGGCCTCCGTCTAATATACATGTATATGTGAGTGTGTATACTAACTCTTCGGCCACGTCGCTCTCCTTGGCCTTGTCGGGGTTGAAGTCTTCGTCGGTGCTCTCGTCGTCGCTGTCGTCGCTCTCCCGCTCCTTGGCCTCCGCCTTGACTCGCGCCAGGTACGCGTCGGGCTCCTTCTCGGTGTCCGAGTCGCCGAAGTCGTCGTCGTATAGGGCTTTGTCCTGGAAATTACGAAAATGAGCTTAGAGACAAACTTCAATACAAAATTAATATGATAGAAAAAAGGTAACAATATGCAAACGGCACGGTAGGCCAGCGATCCTTGACCAAGTCGCCTTTAAAACAGAAAAATTAAATAAAGTCGGTTCATCAGTTTAGGACCTGCAATGCCACAAAGCTTTTGCGCCAGACTTAATCAGCATGATTAACAATCTTCTATACTATTATAAAATTGCTTTAAAAATGAATTCGCTGTTTAAAATCTTACAGCGCGATGCAGGAATTGTGGGCCTGTGCCGTCTGTTGGTAAAAAAATCTTTATCCTCTCATCACGCCGAAACAACTAGACGGATTTTAACCAATTTTGGTACAGGGATAGCTGAACATGCATAGTTGGTTATTGAATACGTTTTACCCGACTACGGTAAAAAAAAAAGTTTCACGCAGTCTTTCTAGTAACTATAAGAAAAAGAATACAAATTTTAGATTTTAGATTAGTCGGAGTAGTTATCGTGTATTCCACACGCATGCTCACATTTTTGCCCGTGTTCTTAACGTGCAGCTTCTTGGAGGTGATGTAGTCGAACAGCTTGTCGTACTCGCCCTTCTCGATACTGCTGAACGTGTGAACACTGCCTGATTTCAACTCGATCTCGAAATCGAACGATCTGTAATAATGCGTCAAATACTTTATCATTACAGAACTTTTTATGCGTGCGTTACCATATTTTTGTCGTCTTCGAGGCCCCTCTTTCCCGCTGGACACTTTGGACACGTGACCAACCCGCCTAGCACAACTACGCTTCGCGACTCTAGTATAGCATCGCTCGTCACTCTTTCACATTACAGCCAAGAAGATAGGTAATATTTCACGCGTGAGAAAGAGTCGCGTGTCACATTTGTGCTAGAGGTGCAGGGTCTCCAGTCTTGGGATCAGTCGTGGGGACCCAACGACTCCCGAAAAAACATACCTAGATGACGTTTTTTGAGGTCCCTAATTATGGGCCCCGGCATGCTTTAAGACGGCTATGTCGTCTTCATATTCAATTGTGATAACTACGGCGCTAAGCGCCAATGTTAGTTAGTACATAGAAGATGAAGTGGAGCATATAAATCGTTTAGATGTAAAAACAGCTACTAATTAACTTTGCAACAATGCGAAAATTTTCTTCACGAGCTAGTAGTTCCGCCTGAAAAGATATCTGCATTTTAGGGCCAAAACACAAATACAAGATACGACATCGCATAGCGCTACCACCAGACATCATGGCACGATGCGACGTCGTGAGATAAAAAAATGTGTATTAATTTTGAATCTGGTTATATAAAGTTGACTTTGGATTTATGTATTTCCACGACACGACGCGTCGTACCACGACACGTTGTCGTGTCAATTAGCCCTTAAACTTGGTTAGGGTTTTAGTTGTAAGTTAGGCCGTGTCTTGTAGAAGTACTGTAATGACCATAGTTATGCAGAAAGCGACCAGCGTAGATTTTTTGTCAGTGACTAAGTCTTAATCAATGAATGATTTTGGTCGCTTTTTGCATTATGAAAAAAAATCTTTGATCGCTTTCTGCATAACTATGGTCTGTTAGAGCTAACCAAAGCAAGTGGTCCATACTTGGTGGAGGAGGCGCCGCCCCTGGCGAAGTTGACGGAGGCGATCTCCTCGAAGCGGATGTGCACGGGCGGCTTGTGCACGTAGATGAAGCCCTTCTCCAGCGGGTACAGGTAGCCCGCCGCCGCCTTGTACGAGCACGCGACCGCCGGCGTCTTGTGGTGCCTGGCCGTGCGCAGACAATACTTGTTAACATTAAAAAAAAAAAAAAAAAAAAACGAATAGCAAGGGACATCCGGTATGACGCTCGTATTTAATGACTTTAGGCTGCGTTTCCACCAGTGCGTTAACCAATAGAATCAGTTGCGCTGAGCGAGGATAAGTAAATGAAGTTATTCCATTTGTTAACAAAAACCCCTCGCTACGCATCCTCGCACATCTCTGGAGGAAACGCAGCCTTATATTTCCCGTTAAACTCTACTTTTCGGTTGCGAAAAAGAAATGTATCATTAAATATGATCATAGCATAGCGCGTCCATCTTTTCTTTAAGCTCCATGTCATCACACATTATACCGTGACGCGCTATCAGTAAGCTTGCTGATGACGATGTACTCAATAGTGGCTACTGAATGTTCCGGTCTGTAGTCTGACACGGATAAAGGCCGTTTCCGATTAAGGGAAGAAAATATGCCCTTTCGTGATAATGGACAGATTTTTTTTCTACAGTCAGTTACGTCTAGTAGAGTAACTGTGTCAAGTTTGGTTGAAAAATTCTTTGTGGTTCCGCAGAAAAAAATAATAACGGAAATAATGAAATATGGTTTTTCTCCAAAACTATTTAACTTTAATGTACTATTTTTTTTTTCATTCTGTAAAGCTTAGTCAAGTTCATGTTTTAAGTGAAAGTGGTATCTCTATATCTAACGATTATGTAAAAAAATAGGTAAGTAAGTCAAAATTTTAATATATATATTTTTTTACTTTTGTGAGAGATACCACTCTAATTGACATTTCTATATAAGCCTTAGTTAACGTCCTGTAACATATATTAATTTGATGGATAAAATCGGAAAGCAACTGTGTCAAAATTAAATAAATAACTGGGCTGGAATTCATTATTACTATTTAATTAGTAAACTACTCTAACACTGCTAAATAACCAAAACATAATATCCTCTTTACAAATAAACAAGATTTGACAGTTACAGTGACATTTGCTAGAAAATGTCACCTTTTTAGTTACGTAATGAATAAAAATACACTTTTTCTAATCCTCATCGCTATCTTCATTGACAGTATCGTGAATTCCGTGATTCAAAAAAAGTCCGCTTAAAGTTTCAGCAAGCCGAACGATTTTGGACAAATATCTTGCGTGCGATAAATAATAAACAATAGCAACAATGTGTGCAACACCCTACTGTTCGCATTCCTTTGGGACATCCACAATAATGCCGCCTTATGGATCCAACACTAATGCTGTTTGGGACATATTCGATAAAGCATCTGTAAATATTTTTTGAAATATGGCGAGATTGGACTTTCAGTTTCAGATTAGAATTTTCCTTCACATATTCCAAATTCAACGAACCATCTTCATTAAGTATTTCTGATAGATACGAAATCGCTACTTATATCATTGCGAGGTGATATAATGATGTAGGTTTCTTTCTTAATATTTTTTTGATTGCATTCGCTTTAGAATTCATTTTGTAAAGATGAGTTATCTTTCTAATGTCCCTGAAATGTCATGTTACATTTAAAAAAACAATTCATCTTTTTTACTGTCATAATATGTATTTATTTTAATTTCGGTAGAAAGAGGATTATTGCGTGGCGAAAAAAGAATAGTTTGTAATTACAATTTCAAGATAATGAAGTCATACCCGAAAAGTCTTTTAATTTCCATTTTACAGTTAGTGTCGGATTAAAACCTTTAAATTGATAATCTGGTATAATGTTAAGTAAAGCTTATATACCAAATAGCAAAAATGATTAATATATGCATAGTTTTTATGTTATTAGAAAAATAATGACATTTTCAATAACAATAAAAGGCAAATGTCACTAACTGTCAAATCTTGTTCATTTGTAAAGAGGATGTATGCTTTGGTTATTTGGAAGTGTTAGAATAGCTTACTAATAAAATGTAATAAAATCCAACCCAGTTATTTATTTCATTTTGACACGGTTGCTTTCCGATTTTATCCATCAAATTAATATGTGTTACAGGAAGTTAACTAAGGCTTATTTAGAAATGTCAATTAGAGTGGTATCTTTCACAAAAATAAAAAAAATATATATATTAAAATGTTGACTTACCTATTTTTTACATAATCGTTAGATATAGAGATACCATTTTCACTTAAAACATGAGCTTGACTAAGCTTTACAGAATGAAAAAATAATAGTACATTAAAGTTAAATAGTTTTGGAGAAAAACCATATTTCATTATTTCCGTTTTTATTTTTTTTCTGCGGAACCGCAAAGAATTTTTGAACCAAACTTGACACAGTTACTCTACTAGACGTAACTAACTGTAGAAAAAAAAACTAAGTCATAATATTAAAGGGCATTTTTGCTTCCCTTAATCGGAAACGGCCTTTATTTATTTATTTACACTATTTCACAAAACAAAAGTCAGTACAAATGACGGATTTTGGCATTCTCTACCAGTCAACCATATGATAGTGCCAAACAGAGATACTAGAAATCGGTGCAAATCAGAAATCAAATTGTACAGATCAATCTACATAATTCCAGATCAATTGCAATGTAGACATAATATCATTCTCACAGTCACATTATCTAAATTTGCACCACTTGACAGCATAAATCAATTCTTTAGTACAGGATTCTCAGCAATACTGCTGAAGTTAAAGACGGGAGACTATACGCGTCACGTCTTTTTCAAATCATCACATTCAACAAATTACGATTCTGCAGTCAGTACCATTTTGAACAACGGTGTGGTCGCCCCTTAATAACTTACCCTAAGAAGTCGCCAGGGCCGGTGACCCTCCTGTTTATGATGACCTTCATTATTTTGGCGAGCACTTCGTAAGTAGGCCCTGAGAGCTCCTTTGAGATCTTATCTTCGTATTTCTCTTTAAGCTCCTCCCTAAAATCAAATAATTGTTTTATATCAAATTTTTCATTTTTTGCTGATGGTACCTGTCATTTCTTCTTCTATGCTGAATTACGGATTAATGATATGGGGTAATTCAGTAGATGTGAAAAATGTATTTTTAGCACAAAAGAAGTGTATAAGGGCTGTGTGTAACACCCACTACCTGGCACATTGTAAACCTTTATTCCAAGCTACGGGGATCTTACCTTTACCATGCATGTATATTAAACAGATTGCATTATTTGTAAAACGACATCCTGAATATTTTATAAAACATGATCAAATTTACACTAGATCAACTAGACATAAGAATAAACTATACTTGCCTCGATCCAAAACGCATGTTTTTGACAACAATTCTTATTGTATGGCAATTAAAATTTTCAATAATTTACCGAAGTATGTACAGGAATGCCCCCTTAATCAGTTTAACAAAGTCATAACAAGTTGGCTTCTTGAAAAATGTTATTATTCCATCCAAGACTTTCTGAATGAACAATATAATAATAATAATGATAATAACATTTAAAACAAATATATTTCCTAATTTTGACATATTGTAATCTATTGTAATCATATTAATAATAAGTCGACATTTAATATAGAATTGTGCCTACTGTCTAAGTTATGTTCTTTATAATATTGTAAACAGCGAACAAAAATTAATTATATTGCATGCCTATTTTAGGTCGAACATGAACTTCCTGTGTGTTATCAACATCCATTGTAGCTACACTGTTCTTGCAATAAATATCTTTATCTTTATCTTTATCATATTTTATTCGATCGTTGTATTTGGCCTTTTTTAGCCAAAAAACATTACACAAGTAGTGTCCGACCGAAACACGTTTTTCTGCCGAAACCGAAACCGAAGGTTCGGTTCTGATTACAGTTTCGGCCGTTCTTTCTAGATCTTATAATTAATACAGTGAACCATTTTGCTGACCGATGGAGCTAAGTGTTTCAGTTTCAGTTTGGTCCAAAATTGTTTCGTATGTACGGACGATTGGATGCTTTTCTGTTCTCGCCTGGAGGTCGTATTTCTTAGCTGATGCTCATGAAATTTTGTGAGTAGGTTTGATATGTAGGTATATACTTAGATTCTTTTTGTCGAATAAAGAAATTAATAAAAATGCAGATGGATAGAGAGTGAGGTGGGGGTAGACAAAGTAAAAAAAATACAAATCTCAGCAATTACACAATAAACACACGTTTTACTTTTGTTGAATTGATATTTTAACATTGACACTTGACTAAATTAAATTACCCAAAAAGTGTACTGAGGCAGCGATCTGTTAATTGTAGATGGTATAAAATGAAACAAGTTTAAAAACCGAACAAAAAAATAATTGATTGAGTTATATTATGTTATTTTTATAATTGCAAACAGGCAGGCTAATAACGCTAATTCAAACCTAGGTACTCATTTTATTACATACACGCAACAATGTCGAATCCTAAAGTCATTTTATGAGATAAGTAAACTTCCTAACTTTTATCCTAAATAACCAATACCGCCGTCAATTTGTTTGTAAATTAAGAAAATTGCGTTATAAATTACACTATGAGTTGATAAATTCACAAAAAAAAACTTAATTAAGTAAATTTAAAGTAAATGTATATTTTTAACCGCAAATCTCCGCTATTTAGAAAATTTCGAATAACTGAATCGACGAAAACATACTATAATACTTATCAAACATAGATACTCACAAAATTTCATGAGAATCGGTTGAGAAATGCGACATTAAGGTAAGGCAACAGCCGGTAAGCGCCTGGACATCCAAACATCCGGGCATACGAAAGAATTTTAGGCCACGCTGAAAAGGAAATGCTTTGCTCGCTCGGTCAGTTACTTAACATTATTCGAGGAACGTCACCTCACTGAGCAAACTGATTCAGCGGCCGGCGGAGTCAGGCGAGCGACGCCATATTGCCAGCCGTGCCGACTGCCGAGCGCACCCGACGTTAGCCGAACGCGATCCGACAGTACGATGTTGTAACTTTCGGCGCGGCCGAAAGGTTCGGCTGTTTTTTGGCCGAAACCGAACCTTTGGCCGAAACATGATTTTTAGGCCGAAACTGGCCGAAACCGAAACCGAAACCTCGGTCGGTCACTATACACAAGTCAACGGGTGAACATGCAAGATTGGACCAGACATACCAGACATAACCCCATTATTGCGCAGCTCGTTAACGGAAAACTGTCCCAGACGACACGCAGCAGATAGTATGGCATAGCGGCAAATACACGTCGTGGCGCCTGGGACGCAGCTTTCCGTCGACGTTATTAGCCGCCTTTAGGGCTCAAAAGGCTTGCAATAACTCAATTTATTCACAAAATATAGGCTATTGCAGCAGTTCTATGAATTAATGACATATTGTGCGACCTTGTAGTTTTGTAACGAGTTAGAGAGACGTTTTAAATACTTACTCCGTAAAAGGCAGTTCCAAGCTGGTCTCCTCTTCAATCCCGAAAAGCAGCACGAGGTAGTGGTACCGCGTCTGGCCCTGCTTGATGGGCGGGTCCAGCGACACCACGAAGAACATCTGCCGCGTGTCCTTGTGCGGCAGCAGGAACAGCCGCAGCACCGTCGACATCGGGATCTTGTAGTCGAACGTTTTACCGTGGAGTTGGAAGAATGTTTGGAATACTTTGATGTCATAGCGACCTCTGTGGAAGATTTATGAGTTCATGGTATTATTATGTTCCAATCATCGTTAAAGATGGTGATTACAATCAATAGGTAAGGTACCATTGGTTTCTAGTGAATGAGTAATTCGTAATAAATAAAGATTCTTGGATTACTCAGGATATCATGTAATAATGTTTCAAAAGTGTCGCATAAAACTTTTTGTTTGATTGCTTAACTTTTATAATTGTTATGCAATTACATCTGAATAGATATTTTAATGCCAATACGATACACTATCCAATAGTAATATTATAAGTTTTTACAGTGGCAATGTTTTTACATTCAACTTGATTCAGGTCCTAGCTAAAAGAAGGAGAAGCTGTGCACGCGTGGGTTCGGATCCCATCCTCGTCGCCACTATTATAACTCACGGTTTAGGAGTCCTAGCACATGTGCTGGGCAGGAATCACGATGACAGAACTGCTTATTCACATCTACCTCACAATATCATATAATCATGATCACTACCCTCATTGTCTATATATAACAGACTTTTTTTTTATAACAACACAACAAAGTGGCTCCACTTCGGCTGATCATCAGCAAAAAGGGGAGCCCAAGTCACAATGACGAGAGATGCTTCTTCACACTTTGTTTGAAGGGTCCTATGTTACAAGAAGGAGGAAACATGTGAGCCGGCAAATAGTTCAATTTGTATTTTTTATAGTTTGGCAGATGAAGGAATTGTCAAACTTCTCAGTTTAATTCAACCCATCTTACCTAGGTGTAAGGCACTGTAGCTCCCTGAAGATGGCAATGGCGTCACCAGACACAGATATAACGCTGGCCTTGTTCATGACCTGCTGGTGGAATGCTTCCACGGCATCCATGTCACCTGCCAGCTCGTTTGTTGGAATATGGAAGCGCATCTCCATCAAGGATGCTGGGGTGTCGTCATTCTGTATTGTGGACGAGTTGCAGAGTTAACTAGATTATTCAATAGGGTTGCCATAAAAAATGGGAACCAGAATAAATCTACCAGGTTTCTGGAGACAGTAAAGCTACTAGCAAAATGTTACTTGTTACCTACCTGATGAAACTCAAGTGTGACTTCATTTTTGCCCGTATTGCACTGTGACACATAATGCAAAGGAATCTCAAAGGCAGTGTTGGAGCCAACGTTGAAGCTGAGCAAGGCCCCATTGAACTTGGCCGTGCCCCAGTTCCAACCCTTTAGGGACAACTCCTTCTCCAGCATGTCCTTTTTGTAGTTTGATTTGAAGAATTTGGCAACTTTGTCTTGTTCCTGTAGAGTATTAGCATTATTGTAGTACTATTGGTTATAGTATATTCCAATCTTGGGTAATAACTAGCAGCAGACTTATGCTCGAGCTAGACTGTACCCACAATTCATACTTTCCTCACCCTCCTTTTATACTGCTTTTCCTGCCATTTACTTGCCCCCTCTGGGCCATAATCTGGTAACACCCTTGATTCTAGTCATCCATAGCAAGAATCCAGTAGTGGGTGGTACAGAAATGAAATTGGACACAGTTACAAAATCTTGGCCTCCTGAGACCCAACATTTTAATTACAGGTGAAAAAAAGGTAATTTAGACAAAGATGACTTAGTGGCGAGCACTATTAAGACGCCTTTATAAGAGTCTGTCACTGACAAAGCATAATCATAATCACAATTGTGATAACAAGCAAGTACAAACAAAATTCGGTGTTCAGACTAATCGACAGCATGTGATATTAGTTTAATGCGAACATACCCCTTCTTTAAAACCTCCATATCTGTGTAGTGTACCATTTTTTAGAAATATTCGCAGACCCCAAGAGCCTATGAATTTTTGGAAATGTACAAGCTCTATATCGTTGGCTGAAATCTGTTCCACTTTTCCGGTCTTGCTGTTCTTGAATACAATATTCTGATCGGTCATTTTTAATCTTCCAGGCACCTGAATAAGACAAAACTGATGGTAAGAACAGCTGACATTTAATGAGAAAATTATGCTTTACAAATACATGTTTCCATTACCATAGCGCCTTTAATTTCCGCAGATACATCGTTGTATTCTAGGAATTCCATTTTAGTTCCCTATTAACAAATAAATTCACTCGAAACCACACCGCTACTGAGATAAACGTGCACCAAACAAATTTTCCTAACAGCGGCAACAGCATATGAATGACAGCTAATGAGCGAATGATGAATGAGTGAATGAAAATAATTGGCATTGTCTTTGTCTATGGGCTTTAGTGGTGTGAACTATTTTATGGCTTTTTTGGCCATTACAAAAAATCCAAATACTCGTAGTCTGACAATTTACGTGCAAATTTTATTTCACATAAGTAAGATGAATTTAAATTAAATCAATCACTATAAAACATAAAAATATATTTAAAAAAAATCGTAGCGTGGAAATATCGATAGTAATTCCTCGATACATGAAGACCATGAAGTCACCTTTGCTTCATTCTGTCGCTTCACTCGCAGTTCGTTCGGAAAGTGCGTTTGTGTTCAACTTGTCTTGTCTCACTTGTGCGTTTCGTTTCGTGGGTTTGTCTCGTTTCGTATTGTTCGACTATTTCAATCACCCAAATTTTGACAGACGTGTGTGCGGTGCCGAGGGATAAATGTGACTCCTTCTTCAAAATAATACAAAAAAAACTGTTTCGGATTCAAATTTCCATACAAACACATGTGTATTCTATAGTTAAAGTGTATTTATAAATGAAATTAAATAATAAGTGTGTTCTGTGTCTCGACATATGAATAATTTGTTATTCTGTCGGTGTCGGCCTCCCACCTTTATTTGAAAATTGAATTGTGGTTCGTGATTTCCTGGTGCAAGATTTTCGTATGTATTTAACCCATGGCGTCGCTGTCGTTACCCCGAGTCCTTCAACTAAAGAAGAACAGCTTGGACGCTGAGCGTGAGCACTTTGAAAAGTTCCAGGTCAGTACCAATGTAACAATTTTTCTAAAAACTGCTTGAAATATTTGAACCTCACACTGACCTTTCCTTTATAAGGAAACAAGTCTTTATGATTATAAATGATTCCTCTCGCAGTCTGCTTGTTATGAGGATGTTTGTTTATTATAAGTCGTTATATGACTACAATCAAATGTTTTGGTCCAGAGCATATACAAAGCGAAACAGATATTATATAAATGAGCACTGGGTCCTACTAATAAACACAAAAAGGTATATTGCATTTAACGTTAATTTAATTGGTAATTATTATTTAAAAATATTTCAAAATGTGTTCAGAGCTCCATCATTGCTTAATTAATGTGTAATCTACTTGAGGATGTCAAGGTCAGAATGAAGTAAACCAGACTGCAATTAATTATGTTGCTCAACTTGTAAGTTGTCTCCATCAACTATGTATCTTCATATTAAAGGTCTTGTATAATAAGTTTTGGGTCTTTCAATATTCATAATCAGAACTTATAATAAGTTGTGATTGCATACATTAAGTGGATGTATTACATGCATGCCCTTTCCCACTGGGAACTTTGGGCACATGCTCTGGGCCCCCAATCTCACGTGGGGGGTTATAACAACTCCCGAAAAAACATACTTAGATGACGTTTTTTGAGGCCCCTATTTATAGAGTGCCCAGAGCTCCGGCATGCTTTAAGACGGCCTTGATCAATTTATTTGCTTATAACAAAGAGAAACTTAGAAAGTTAGACGTAAAATTGACACTTTTAAAAGTATTTAGATCCACATAAGCATTATTTATTTCATGTCAATTCCAATCTAGCTGTTAAAAGTGGGCAAAAATAAACTTGCAGTTGTGTGAAAAAAAAACAAATCACTAAATTATATAGCTTACTTTCATCAAAAACATTGTTGATTCCAAAAGACATTCCTAAATAAGTGTTTGTGGGTGCTATGTGGTAGCTTCATGCAACACTATTGTAAAATAACATCTATCTATACTATTATAAAATCCTAAATTGGTATTGAAAATAAATTTTCTATGGGGGGAGGTCATGATTTCAGGAAAAATCTCGATAGCGTGATGCAGCCGGATAGTTGTTTTGTATGGACACGCTTCGCCGTGCCAACCTGGCGCCATCTGTTTTCAAAAAAACCGTTGTCCTCGCATCACGCCGAAACGGCTGGATAAAAAGTTACCAATTTTGGTACAGGAATAGCTGAACATCCAAAGATGGTTATAGGATACTTTTTATTATGATTAATATTTATCTCTGAAAACATAAATTCCATGAAATATTTTCCTTACAATGTGTAACCTTATAATGACAGCGTTTGTGATTTTGAATTTAGAACGACGCGACCCCCGCGTGCCTCTTACGTGTACAAAAACTAAAAAGTGTGAATTCGACATAATACCTCCTCGCGGCCCACCGGTATTAACAATAAGGTTAAGGTTGTTTGAGGCGTTCAGTTACGGAAACCGTCTTAGTTAGATAGAAAAGATGGCGCCAATTATCGACCAACACAGACGAAAATATGAGTGCAATGTTCGTTGTAAATTGGCTCATGCTAAAAAAAACATACATTTCTTTAAAAACACAATTTGCGACAATAGGAACTAATTAATGCTCTTTTATTGAATATGCAATTATATTCTTCTGTAGTTTGTAAGTATTGACCATAAAAAAGCCCGGAGACGCAATAAAAAATGTTAATGAATAAAACAGATTTTTAATGCCATTTTATCGAGTGTAATTGAAATAAAAGTATTTCGAATCAATTTAAGTAAATTAAATACATTTTTAAATATGTTTTACCAACCAACATTTAGAACATTAGGCGCAAATTTTGGTATTGTTTGTGTTTGGCCTAACTTACTAATAAGGTAGCGAAATGTATAATAAACGATAAATATACGATATATTTAGCCACAATTTTGCATCTATGTAGTTGTTTTTAATATTTATTAATTTATTCAAAGCATTAAATATCGGTAATTCTTTATTTTTAATGGTGTGTTGAGATTTTGTTCTCAATGACCAATTTTCCGCTAGATGGCGTTGTTACTTTGACAAAATCTCCATACTAGCGGCTGCATCGCGCTGTTAAGATTTTTCCTGAGTTAATAACACCAGCTCCATACATGCAAGGTTTTGGAGCCATTGATGGGTCTCCCCGACACCAAGGCCAGGATTCACGTACGTCGTTGCGTGCCCGTGACCACGATTCGGCACAAGCTAGGGTCCAGCTGTGATGGGTTAACCTGGACTTCGAGAATTACTACCGAAGTTGTTGAATATTGATTGTATACCTAATAAGCAGCAGTGTATCAGGTATTGAGAGTTGCTGCTCGACAATGTATGCATTTTATATGAAAAACAACCATGATTCGAGACAAGACAAAATTATGAAATTTACAATGTAGAAAGGATTTCACCTAGCCGGGATTTGAACCCAGAACCTACTGAAATAATAACCGTGTTATCTCATGCATTTTCCTTTGCTTCCTTATTCATTATACCACGGATAACAAAACAGTGAGGCCATCACGTATCCGTTCAGTGGTGCTGTCGCCATTATTGACGTACGCTCGATTGAGTTAAGTTGGCACCTGAATCTTATGGCGTTACTTAGGACATTATTATGACAGGTCATATTATTATTATATTTGTATTAGTACCATTGTAGACGAAAATAATTTATTGTCATCTTAATAGATGTCATTAATATATATGTTCAGGTAGGACTATGAGCTAATTATTTTTCAAGGTGCTTTGAATAGTTATCTACAATAAACAATAAATATTCAAAACGATGTATAAACATAAGTCTAGCCTCAATTTAAACTAAACCAAGATGATGTTCACAATGGTAGCACCGAAGGTGCGGAGCGATCTAGAGTAGTCCCACTAAATTAAGAAGTAACTTAATGCGAGGCCGTAGGCCGAGCTCTACGAAGCACCGAAGGTGCAGAGCGTCCCAGGGATGCCGCTCACACATTTAAGCTTATATTAAGTGTGTGGGCGGCCTCGCATTAAGTTTTTTAAATCTACAATAGACAATAAATACTAAAAACAATATTTTAAACATACCTAAATCTTGACCCATCTTAATTAAACCAAGATCATGTTCACAAGCGTAGCACCGAAGGTGCGGAGCGTTCTAGGGAAGTCGCCCACCCACTTCAACTTATATTAAGTGGGTGGGCGGTCTCGCATTAAGTTATTTAAATCTACAATAGACAATTAATAATCAAAACGATTTTTTAAACATAAGTCTTGCCTCAATTTTAATTAAACCAAGATCATGTTCACAAGCGTAGCACCGAAGGTGCGGAGCGTCCTAGGGAAGGCGCCAACCCACTAATATAAGTAGTAACTTAACGCGAGGCCGTAGGCCGAGCTTCACGTAGCACCGAAGGTGCAGAGCGTCCCAGGGAAGCCGCTCACACACTTCAACTTATATTAAGTGGGTGGGCGGCCTCGCATTAAGTTATTTGAACATACTTTAAGTGGGTGGGCGTCTTCCCTGGGACGCTCCGCACCTTCGGTGCTAAGTTACTTTATAAACCCTTAGTAATTTAATGCGAGGCCGTAGGCCGAGTTCCACGAGCGTCCAAGGGAAGCCGCCAACCCACTTAACATATGTTTAAGTAGCTTAATAGGCGGCTTCCTTGGGACGCTCCGCACCTTCGGTGCTACGCGTAGCTCGGCCTTCGGCCTCGCACTAGGTTACTTCAACTTATATTAAGTGGGTGGGCGGATTCCTTGGGACGCTCCGCACCTACGGTGCTACGCGGAGCTCGGCCTTCGGCCTCGCATTAAGTTACTTCAACTTATATTAAGTGGGTGGGCGGCTTCCTTGAGACGCTCCGCACCTTCGGTGCTACGCGGAGCTCGGCCTGCGGCCTCGCATTAAGTTACTTTAACTTATAATAAGTGGGTGGGCGGGTTCCTTGGGACGCTCCGCACCTACGGTGCTACGCGGAGCTCGGCCTTCGGCCTCGCATTAAGTTACTACAACTTATATTAAGTGGGTGCGGCTTCCTTGGGACGCTCCGCACCTTCGGTGCTACGCGGAGCTCGGCCTTCGG
This sequence comes from Apotomis capreana, assembly GCA_947623375.1. NCBI lineage: Eukaryota > Metazoa > Arthropoda > Insecta > Lepidoptera > Tortricidae > Apotomis > Apotomis capreana. Next base: position 19,754,456 of record OX392512.1, read on the forward strand.
CATTAAGTTACTTCAACTTATATTAAGTGGGTTGGCGGCTTCCTTGGGACGCTCCGCACCTTTGGTGCTACGCGGAGCTCGGTCTTCGGCCTCGCACTAGGTTACTTCAACTTATATTAAGTGGGTGGGCGGATTCCTTGGGACGCTCCGCACCTACGGTGCTACGCGGAGCTCGGCCTTCGGCCTCGCATTAAGTTACTTCAACTTATATTAAGTGGGTGGGCGGCTTCCTTGAGACGCTCCGCACCTTCGGTGCTACGCGGAGCTCGGCCTTCGGCATTAAGTTACTTCAACTTATATTAAGTGGGTTGGCGGCTTCCTTGGGACGCTCCGCACCTTTGGTGCTACGCGGAGCTCGGCCTTCGGCCTCGCACTAGGTTACTTCAACTTATATTAAATGGGTGGGCGGATTCCTTGGGACGCTCCGCACCTACGGTGCTACGCGGAGCTCGGCCTTTGGCCTCGCATTAAGTTACTTCCACTTATATTAAGTGGGTGGGCGGCTTCCTTGGGACGCTCCGCACCTACGGTGCTACGCGGAGCTCGGCCTTCGGCCTTGCATTAAGTTACTACAACTTATATTAAGTGGGTGCGGCTTCCTTGGGACGCTCCGCACCTTCGGTGCTACGCGGAGCTCGGCCTTCGGCATTAAGTTACTTCAACTTATATTAAGTGGGTTGGCGGCTTCCTTGGGACGCTCCGCACCTTTGGTGCTACGCGGAGCTCGGCCTTCGGCCTCGCACTAGGTTACTTCAACTTATATTAAATGGGTGGGCGGATTCCTTGGGACGCTCCGCACCTACGGTGCTACGCGGAGCTCGGCCTTCGGCCTTGCATTAAGTTACTACAACTTATATTAAGTGGGTGCGGCTTCCTTGGGACGCTCCGCACCTTCGGTGCTACGCGGAGCTCGGCCTTCGGCATTAAGTTACTTCAACTTATATTAAGTGGGTTGGCGGCTTCCTTGGGACGCTCCGCACCTTTGGTGCTACGCGGAGCTCGGCCTTCGGCCTCGCACTAGGTTACTTCAACTTATATTAAGTGGGTGGGCGGATTCCTTGGGACGCTCCGCACCTACGGTGCTACGCGGAGCTCGGCCTTCGGCCTCGCATTAAGTTACTTCAACTTATATTAAGTGGGTGGGCGGCTTCCTTGAGACGCTCCGCACCTTCGGTGCTACGCGGAGCTCGGCCTGCGGCCTCGCATTAAGTTACTTTAACTTATAATAAGTGGGTGGGCGGGTTCCTTGGGACGCTCCGCACCTACGGTGCTACGCGGAGCTCGGCCTTCGGCCTCGCATTAAGTTACTTCAACTTATATTAAGTGGGTGCGGCTTCCTTGGGACGCTCCGCACCTTCGGTGCTACGCGGAGCTCGGCCTTCGGCCTCGCAATAGGTTACTTCAACTTATATTAAGTGGGTGGGCTCCATACATGCAAGGTTTTGGAGCCATTGATGGGTCTCCTCGACACCAAGGCCAGGATTCACGTACGTCGTTGCGTGCCCGTGACCACGATTCGGCACAAGCTAGGGTCCAGCTGTGATGGGTTAACCTGGACTTTGAGAATTACTACCGAAGTTGTTGAATATTGATTGCATACCTAATAAGCAGCAGTGTATCAGGTATTGAGAGTTGCTGCTCGACAATGTATGCATTTTATATGAAAAACAACCATGATTCGAGACAAGACAAAATTATGAAATTTACAATGTAGAAAGGATTTCACCTAGCCGGGATTTGAACCCAGAACCTACTGAAATAATAACCGTGTTATCTCATGCATTTTCCTTTGCTTCCTTATTCATTGTACCACGGATAACAAAACAGTGAGGCCATCACGTATCCGTTCAGTGGTGCTGTCGCCATTATTGACGTACGCTCGATTGAGTTAAGTTGGCACCTGAATCTTATGGCGTTACTTAGGACATTATTATGACAGGTCATATTATTATTATATTTGTATTAGTACCATTGTAGACGAAAATAATTTATTGTCATCTTAATAGATGTCATTAATATATATGTTCAGGTAGGACTATGAGCTAATTATTTTTCAAGGTGCTTTGAATAGTTATCTACAATAAACAATAAATATTCAAAACGATGTATAAACATAAGTCTAGCCTCAATTTAAACTAAACCAAGATGATGTTCACAATGGTAGCACCGAAGGTGCGGAGCGATCTAGAGTAGTCCCACTAAATTAAGAAGTAACTTAATGCGAGGCCGTAGGCCGAGCTCTACGAAGCACCGAAGGTGCAGAGCGTCCCAGGGATGCCGCTCACACATTTAAGCTTATATTAAGTGTGTGGGCGGCCTCGCATTAATTTTTTTAAATCTACAATAGACAATAAATACTAAAAACAATCTTTTAAACATACCTAAATCTTGACCCATCTTAATTAAACCAAGATCATGTTCACAAGCGTAGCACCGAAGGTGCGGAGCGTTCTAGGGAAGTCGCCCACCCACTTCAACTTATATTAAGTGGGTGGGCGGTCTCGCATTAAGTTATTTAAATCTACAATAGACAATTAATAATCAAAACGATTTTTTAAACATAAGTCTTGCCTCAATTTTAATTAAACCAAGATCATGTTCACAAGCGTAGCACCGAAGGTGCGGAGCGTCCTAGGGAAGGCGCCAACCCACTAATATAAGTAGTAACTTAACGCGAGGCCGTAGGCCGAGCTTCACGTAGCACCGAAGGTGCAGAGCGTCCCAGGGAAGCCGCTCACACACTTCAACTTATATTAAGTGGGTGGGCGGCCTCGCATTAAGTTATTTGAACATACTTTAAGTGGGTGGGCGTCTTCCCTGGGACGCTCCGCACCTTCGGTGCTAAGTTACTTTATAAACCCTTAGTAATTTAATGCGAGGCCGTAGGCCGAGTTCCACGAGCGTCCAAGGGAAGCCGCCAACCCACTTAACATATGTTTAAGTAGCTTAATAGGCGGCTTCCTTGGGACGCTCCGCACCTTCGGTGCTACGCGTAGCTCGGCCTTCGGCCTCGCACTAGGTTACTTCAACTTATATTAAGTGGGTGGGCGGATTCCTTGGGACGCTCCGCACCTACGGTGCTACGCGGAGCTCGGCCTTCGGCCTCGCATTAAGTTACTTCAACTTATATTAAGTGGGTGGGCGGCTTCCTTGAGACGCTCCGCACCTTCGGTGCTACGCGGAGCTCGGCCTGCGGCCTCGCATTAAGTTACTTTAACTTATAATAAGTGGGTGGGCGGGTTCCTTGGGACGCTCCGCACCTACGGTGCTACGCGGAGCTCGGCCTTCGGCCTCGCATTAAGTTACTTCAACTTATATTAAGTGGGTGCGGCTTCCTTGGGACGCTCCGCACTTTCGGTGCTACGCGGAGCTCGGCCTTCGGCCTCGCAATAGGTTACTTCAACTTATATTAAGTGGGTGGGCGAATTCCTTAAGACGCTCCGCACCTTCGGTGCTAAGCGGAGCTCGGCCTTCGGCCTCGCATTAAGTTACTTCCACTTATAATAAGTGGGTGGGCGGCTTCCTTGGGACGCTCCGCACCTACGGTGCTACGCGGAGCTCGGCCTTCGGCCTTGCATTAAGTTACTACAACTTATATTAAGTGGGTGCGGCTTCCTTGGGACGCTCCGCACCTTCGGTGCTACGCGGAGCTCGGCCTTCGGCATTAAGTTACTTCAAGTTATATTAAGTGGGTTGGCGGCTTCCTTGGGACGCTCCGCACCTTTGGTGCTACGCGGAGCTCGGCCTTCGGCCTCGCACTAGGTTACTTCAACTTATATTAAATGGGTGGGCGGATTCCTTGGGACGCTCCGCACCTACGGTGCTACGCGGAGCTTGGCCTTTGGCCTCGCATTAAGTTACTTCCACTTATATTAAGTGGGTGGGCGGCTTCCTAGGGACGCTCCGCACCTACGGTGCTACGCGGAGCTCGGCCTTCGGCCTTGCATTAAGTTACTACAACTTATATTAAGTGGGTGCGGCTTCCTTGGGACGCTCCGCACCTTCGGTGCTACGCGGAGCTCGGCCTTCGGCATTAAGTTACTTCAACTTATATTAAGTGGGTTGGCGGCTTCCTTGGGACGCTCCGCACCTTTGGTGCTACGCGGAGCTCGGCCTTCGGCCTCGCACTAGGTTACTTCAACTTATATTAAGTGGGTGGGCGGATTCCTTGGGACGCTCCGCACCTACGGTGCTACGCGGAGCTCGGCCTTCGGCCTCGCATTAAGTTACTTCAACTTATATTAAGTGGGTGGGCGGCTTCCTTGAGACGCTCCGCACCTTCGGTGCTACGCGGAGCTCGGCCTGCGGCCTCGCATTAAGTTACTTTAACTTATAATAAGTGGGTGGGCGGGTTCCTTGGGACGCTCCGCACCTACGGTGCTACGCGGAGCTCGGCCTTCGGCCTCGCATTAAGTTACTTCAACTTATATTAAGTGGGTGCGGCTTCCTTGGGACGCTCCGCACCTTCGGTGCTACGCGGAGCTCGGCCTTCGGCCTCGCAATAGGTTACTTCAACTTATATTAAGTGGGTGGGCGAATTCCTTAAGACGCTCCGCACCTTCGGTGCTAAGCGGAGCTTGGCCTTCGGCCTCGCATTAAGTTACTTCCACTTATAATAAGTGGGTGGGCGGCTTCCTTGGGACGCTCCGCACCTACGGTGCTACGCGGAGCTCGGCCTTCGGCCTTGCATTAAGTTACTACAACTTATATTAAGTGGGTGCGGCTTCCTTGGGACGCTCCGCACCTTCGGTGCTACGCGGAGCTCGGCCTTCGGCATTAAGTTACTTCAAGTTATATTAAGTGGGTTGGCGGCTTCCTTGGGACGCTCCGCACCTTTGGTGCTACGCGGAGCTCGGCCTTCGGCCTCGCACTAGGTTACTTCAACTTATATTAAATGGGTGGGCGGATTCCTTGGGACGCTCCGCACCTACGGTGCTACGCGGAGCTCGGCCTTTGGCCTCGCTGTTGTGGAAACAGAAATGATATGAAAATTTTGTACCTTGGAATAGTCGATTCAGGTGGAAAGTGTGGTGTGGTACTTGCGTGGGATCCCTCGTTGAGCGGCGCCGCTTGCTTCTTGGCTATTACACCACACTTAGTCCGTCCGTTACGTCAAAAAAGTGAACTTTTGGGAAATGCAGAAGGCAGACAGCAATATTAGGAGGATGAGAATTACTTTACATGGTTTGTTAACATTTTCAAACGCGGGAGCACGTTGTCGCCGTGCGAACGAAAAAATTGTTAGAGTGAGAGTGAATGAAAATGTAGAATGAGCGAATGAGAACAAAGGCGGGATACGGAAGTGAATTTAATTAGATTTTGACGTTATTTAATGTTGCCAGTTACCATACTTATTTCCTAAACATACTGCCCCGGGAAGAAATCTGTAGGATTTCTTAGGAAAAGAAAGAATACTTAAATTGTCTGTTATTGTACACAACACTTAATTAATTACCTACAACTACTTACTAAATTATGAAATTACCTTTAGTCAATGCTGATGAGGCAGTGGACATAGCTTTGATACAGGTCGCACTAATTGGTTACCTGTACCTGTCTTTAAGGTAGCAACGCGGGCTACACCGTCACGTCCCGGCGACAACGAAACGATGCGAGCCAATTTCCAACAATAAGGAGTGGTGTTTTCGTTAACGATAAGAACAATATCGTTAATTTTTAAATTTTCCGTGGTCTTGAACCATTTGTTGCGGCCTTGCAAAGTATGTAAATATTCTAAGTTCCAACGACGCCAGAACTGTTGAGTGAAATTCTGAAGGAGTTGCCAACGAGACAAACGGTTCAATTTCTCGGTCGTTAAGTCTGGTTCAGGAGGAGTTACCATGTCGTCTCCTATCATAGCAAGGTGAGCGGGTGTCAAAACATCAATGTCGTCTGGATCGTCAGAGACGGGGCATAAGGGCCTGGACTTTAAAATCGACTCTACCTTTGTAAAAACGGTTTGTAACTCCTCAAATGTCAATACAGTGTCTCCTATAGTGCGTTTAAGGATCGTTTTCGCCGACTTTACGGCCGATTCCCATAATCCACCCATGTTGGGAGCGGACGGAGGGTTGAAATGCCACTTAAGACGGTGTTTTAGGAGGTAATTCTGCACGTCAGAACAACCAGTATTTTTCCTTAAAAATGTGTACAGTTCTCGGAGTTGGTTATTTGCGCCAACGAAATTAGTGCCACAATCGGAGTAAATATCTGAGCACCAGCCACGACGACCCATAAAACGAGTGAGACATGCTATAAAGCAGTCAGTAGACAGATCTGATACGAGGTCGAGATGACAAGCTTTGGTGACCATGCACACGAAAACACAGAGATAAGCCTTTACAATAGGCGCACGTTTCAGTTTAGATGCCTTAATTAGAAACGGCCCTGCGTAATCAACACCGGTCCTAGAAAAGGGTTTACATGGTAAGACTCTTGATGGCGGCAAGTCTGCCATGAAGTAGTCTGCAGGTTTTGGGTCAGCCTTAAAACACTTGTAGCATTTCCTAATTTGCTGTTTGATGACTGTGCGAGCCGACAAAATCCAAAATTGCTTCCTTAGCAACGATAATAACATGGGAGCACCCACATGTAAGTATAAGTCGTGATAGTGATTGATGAGCAAAATCGTCAGAGTATGTGATTTTGGAAGAATCACTGGATGTTTATGTTGACGGGACAGATTCGCATGTCTAAGTCTACCACGGACCCGTAAAAGCCCTTCAGCGTCCAGAAATGGGGCCAAAGTTCGAAGCTTGGTTCGGTGTGGTGAACCTTGTTCAACCAGTTTGATTTCTGTGGCAAACTCGGAACGTTGAACTATTTTTATCAATGAATACAAGGAATGTCGCCATTCCGAGTATGTCAATGGGCCTGTATATTTTGAATTTGGATGTTTCAAATTGTGGATAAAACGAAGGCAATATCCATGAACTTTAACAAGTGTATGAAGGCTGCTATATTTTTCTATAATGTTAGTGGTCATCGGATCACAAGTGATATTGCTCGTTAGAATAATTTGTTCTGGTACGTTACTGTCACCAGAGAACGACGTGTTTGAGTTAACAATTACATTCTTCGGCCAAGTGTTCGCCGAGAGCTTGAGCCATGGTGGAGACCACCAAAGAGGATGTGACCAGAGTTCTGAGGGCATCAGACCACGCGAAGCCGCATCAGCGGGATTCAACTGAGAAGGTACATGCCTCCAATCAGACGGAACAGTATTTGTCAGTATTTGAGAAACTCTGTTTCCCTCAAACATTTTAAGTTGATGGACAGGAGTGCGTATCCAGGACAATACAATACTAGAATCGCACCAAGCGATAATTTCAAGAGGTACATCAAGTAATGCAGCGCAATGTTTTATTAGTTTGGACGATACGAGAGCCCCACAAAGCTCAAGACGTGGTACAGTCATCTTCGTTTTGATCGGTGCGACCTTTGATTTGGACAACAGTAAGTGAACCTCCACTTCACCATTGGATCTCTCTACACGAAGATAGACCACAGCCGCATATCCTTTGAGAGATGCATCACAGAAACTGTGCAGCTGGAAATTTATGCCGTCCGCAGGCAAAACAAATCGTCGTATTTCGATGTTTGACAAGTTAACAAACTCATCAATAAAAGTGAGCCATTGAGCCTGCTCATCTTCAGGTAATGGGTCATCCCATCCAATGCCCAGGAGCCACAGCCGTTGCATAAATGCCTTAGCAGTAAATACGACCGGCATTAGCCAACCACACGGATCATGGATACACGCAATGTTAGCCAACACGGCGCGCTTTGTCAATCCAGTATTCAAAATCTTGCTATGATACGTGAACGTGTCAGATACAGGATTCCATTTAACGCCAAGTACCTTGACCGACCCTTCATTCTGAGGCTCAAATAACAACGACCCTTCGCAGACGTTGTCAGGTAGGTCGGACAAGAAATCACGACTGTTGCTAGACCACTTTCGCAACTCGAAACAACCTTGGCGCAAAAGGTCTATTAATTCAGCTCTATACTTTCGAGCAGTGTCTATATCAGGAGCACCAGTCACCACGTCGTCGACGAAGATCTGGTTGGATAAAATTTTACTAGCATCAGGATGTGATGCCCTTCCTTCTTCTGCCAGCTGTAAAATGCAGCGCATGGCTAAATATGGTGACGAAGACACACCAAAGGTGACTGTTCTGAGACGAAACTCCTGGATAGGATCATCAGAGTTCTGACGCCAAAGAATTAATTGGTAATTTCGGTCATCAGGATGCACGAGGACTTGTCTATACATGGCTTTGATGTCACATGTGAACGCGACAGGTTGAAGTCGAAAACGTAAGAGTATGTCCACAATGTTACGTTGTAACTTCGGACCAGCATGTAGAACATTATTTAGAGATATGCCTGTAGTCGTAGGCATAGACCCATCAAACACAACTCTCAACTTCGTGGTTGAAGACTCCTCCTTAACCACACAATGATGAGCCAAGTAATATTTTCCGCCGCCAGAGGGCGCTTCAACAGGCTCCATGTGCTTCTGTTCCAAATACTCGTTTAGAACTTTGTTGTATTCAGTCCTCAGTTGAGGATTTTTATTGAACCTTCTTTCAAGGCCCAAAAGTCTGCGGGAAGCCAGCTCTCGGCTGTCACCTAATTCAGTTTGATTCCCTTTGAAGGGAAGACGCACCATAAATCGCTGCTCATCGTCGCGTGAGACAGTTTTCAGAAAATGATCTTCGACAATTTGATCATCGGGATCGGGACATATAGTTTCTGGGATCTGCTCGAGCTCCCAGAATCTAGACAGACAATCATCCAATGCCACATGGTGTGACACCAGCTGAGGAACCGAATCAGTGAACCTTGAGGCGTCACCAATTATGACCCAACCGAAGACGGTTAGATAAGCGGCCGGAACATTGTGGGAAGGCCACACCTTCTCGCCACAATAAATATCATTATATATGTCGCTGCCTAAGAGAATGTCTATAGGCCGCGACAGATGGAAATTATCATCTGCAAGTTGCAGATCATGATAATTTAGCCTTATGTCCTCAGACAGAGATACAGATGGCAAATTGCCAGTCACCTTCTTCAATATGATAGCCGATACAGTCAATAACGGCTTATCCGAATGTCGACCTTTCAAGAACAAAGTTGTCAATCCTTGTGACTTGTGCGGCACGCCCGAGCCTACACCCCGAATAGCCACAGGTTGACGATTTTGTTTAAGTTGGAGCCGCTGAACACACTCCTCTGATATGATAGAACACTGAGATCCAGGATCAATTAAAACCCGAACAAGCTGGAAATGGCCATCACCATTGCCGGCCATACACAACGCTGTACCTAACAATATATTTTGTAAATTGGACTTGGTAATTGCAGAACACGATGGCATAATCATTGTATTGTTTACATTAGGAATGTTGGGCACATCCATTTCATCACAAACCTCTGAGGATGAAGGGTCAGGGCTGTCAGCCACAACAGCTGCCGATCTAAGAGGTGGCCGTGAGACCTCAGTGTTTGCCACCGACGGACAGATTAAGGTATGGTGTTTGGCACGACACACCTTACATTTATGCAATGAAGTGCACTCATGGTACTTGTGAATACCAAAACAGTTGAAGCATAAATTTTTCGACTTGAGAAAATCTCTACGTTGCTCCAAACTTAAGTCCTTAAATTTGTTACACATGTACATGTAATGATCCAAGCTACAATAACGACATTGTTTGCCTTCATTGCTACGTTCCTGAACGTGCATGACAGTTTTGACGGTTCTAAAAGGTTGAGACTTAACAGGCAGTGGTCTGGACGCAACACTAGAGCTCGGTTTCATGATACAGGCGGTTTCAAAAGCCTTGCACCTGGTTTCCAAGAAATTTATGAAATCAGTATATTTAGGTATATTAGAAGTCTTCAAACTCATTTCAAATTGGCTTCGCACTTCATTGGGCACTTTACTTAACAAGACATGCAAAAGGATAAATGACCACTCATCAGGTTTAAATTCTAATGCTTTAAGAGCAGCAATATGTTCGTTGAATGAATTGAGGAACAACCTCAAATCGGACTTCATATTAACAATTGACGGCAATGTTAATATATACTCCAAGTGAGTATCGGCTATAAGTCGTGTATTGGAGAACCTATTCTCCAGCAAAGTCAATGCAACACTATAGTTTTCATCAGTGAATGGCAAATGTTTCACCAAGTCAAGAGGCTCCTTTGACAAGCATGATATCAAATAATGTAATTTTCTTACAGGCTTCATACTACCATTTTCATCTATCAAATTTTTAAATATGTTTATGAAATTAGTCCAATCGGTAATTTTACCTGAAAACGTTGGCAGCGAAATACGCGGTAAATCATACGCTTGACTTTGTGCAACGTTGCGATCGACAGACGTAGACGAAGTTTCACACTTTGGAAATATTTTGTTATAAATCACACTTACGTGGTTCAATTTCGTGTCGTACTCCACGAAATCCTTTAAATGTTGGTCGGCGTCAAAGCCGGCTCGTTTACTCGCCTCGACAGAAATGTACGATTCGAAAAAATCAGCCTTCACGGCGTTTAGACTTTGGTAACGCGCTTCAAGTTCTACACGTTTGGACACGTCATCCACTGCACTATTAGCGGCGTCCCAAATCCTATCTATTTGCATTTTTACAACTTTATATCGAATATCAACCGACATTTTCACAAAATAAACTCACTTAAGACACCGAAATAACAATTCAACTATTTGACAATCGAATTGACACTGACACTTGAACGAATGAATGGTCGATTGCGTTTCGTTCTCGCCACAGACACGTAACTGTGAGACAAATTGAACACTCCGAAATAATTGACCGAATGAATGAACGAAGCACTTGTCACAACACTGACTGAACGTAATTTCCGTGGGTACAATTTTATCTACCTACTTTACTTTGCAAAACTAGCAAGTAATAAAATGGCGACTTTGATGAATGATGATTATTGAAAAATATTATTCACTGCTGGAAATAAAAGTTCGTTATACACAGAAATGCGAATTGCAGAAAAAATAAGTGTTTATGCACAACAACAGACAATACAAAATAATCAATCGTTATTGATTAGAATATAACTATGCAAAAGCAGACACGTTGCGACTTGTATGTTTACTGTTTAGTAACCAAGTTACAGACTAGGTATTGGCTCAATTAGAAAAATGCAATCTTTATGCAGACAAGACAATTTACAGTTAAATGCACGCGATGCAGACAAATGTATGAAATTAATTAGACAAATGCAATCTTGCAGACAATTGACACTAACAAATGCACGCAGTGCAGACAAATAATGAACTTAATCAGACAAATGCAATCTTGCAGACTATTTAGTTTTATTTTAGACAAACTTCGACAACATGGCGGACAAATTTAGTAAAGGTTAACTTTTAAATTTGAATGTCTGGAAACAATGCGGTTCGTGGACCAAATTTATGTTGTGGAAACAGAAATGATATGAAAATTTTGTACCTTGGAATAGTCGATTCAGGTGGAAAGTGTGGTGTGGTACTTGCGTGGGATCCCTCGTTGAGCGGCGCCGCTTGCTTCTTGGCTATTACACCACACTTAGTCCGTCCGTTACGTCAAAAAAGTGAACTTTTGGGAAATGCAGAAGGCAGACAGCAATATTAGGAGGATGAGAATTACTTTACATGGTTTGTTAACATTTTCAAACGCGGGAGCACGTTGTCGCCGTGCGAACGAAAAAATTGTTAGAGTGAGAGTGAATGAAAATGTAGAATGAGCGAATGAGAACAAAGGCGGGATACGGAAGTGAATTTAATTAGATTTTGACGTTATTTAATGTTGCCAGTTACCATACTTATTTCCTAAACACTCGCATTAAGTTACTTCCACTTATATTAAGTGGGTGGGCGGCTTCCTTAGGTAGGACGCTCCGAACCTTCGGTGCTACGCGGAGCTCGGCCTTTGGCCTCGCAATAAGTGTAGTGAACGTAGGATATTGTGTTTACGCGTGCGAAGCCGCGGGCAAAAGCTAGTCAAGTAATATAAGTATGAATTACACTTTCATAATCCAAGTGCACAACTAAGTTGGTTGAAAGCATAATTACCTCTTTATAGTGCAGTAAATTCCAAAGTAAAAATTATAGTCAAAAAGTGAACTGCATAAAGATGTAATACAAAATAAACAATATGTCCATCCAATTTTCTCTTAACCATATTTATGGGTGCTAGAGTAGAGTGGAGATAGTTTTGACCAGACTAATTGTGAATATCTTATTATTATATTATATAAAAATTATATTATATAACTTTTTTATGATGTTAAGAAATTTATTAAGTTTATTTAACTTATAATAATTACAATATTAACGTCGACATAATAACTAACCTAATTACATTAGTCAAACCCGCTCGTTATCGTTTCCGGTTATATAACCGTTTTCTTTATATAACTTATATTATATAATATTAAATTTTCATGTGATAACTTATCAAATGTTTTGTGATTACAAATTGACCATTACCACTGTGAATCTCAGTATGAGGAAAAAGGTAAAGGAAATTCATATTTGAGGAAGTTACCTTACTAAAATACCTTAATAAAAATCACATGTATTATTATAAAAGTAAACATGATAGTAGTAAAATGTAAACACCTACCATTCTATCATAATATTATTGTGAATAATAATGTTGGTTCTTTTGTAAATGGTGTTTCCGTATTTTCAGACTAATATAGTCATATAAATCATTGTATAGTAACACAGCTCAGAGAAAGGGCTCTACTTTATACCCTATTTCAATTTTTCAGAAGATAGGTTTAAGTTACTATTTACGCATTTTTCTTTTCACCTGAAAGTTTCCATTGTGGGAAAAACTACCAGTACAATAAGGAACCATAAAATAAAACCTTTAGGTACGTTATTCGATTGTTAATTGTCGTCGTACAACGGAAAATTACGTACAAATTTTAAAGAGTGAGTTAAAAGTTTTTGATCTTCACCTTTATGTGGTTCTTACTTCATAGTGTCTAATAGAATAACCAATTCCTTATCTCCTTAGCATTTTTAACTCATAGTGCTACACGGATGATCTACCGCGCCTACACTTGTGGATGTGTGTCTTGCGTCACGACCCAAGCCCTGACAGCTGTGTACACAAACATTGCATATCACCACGCACATATCTATCTCTAGGATCAGCTATACCGTATGCACCAGTGGCGTGTCGTCACACGTATCGTTGGAGTAGGTTTAACTAACTTTTTTTATAGAGCAGTGGAATAGGTGTATAAGTACCGTAAAACCAGGAAACCCGGTGGGAATCGAGTTTTACGTATGCTTCAGAATGAGACAGATAACTATAGCTAAGATGAGACTTTCAGAAAAAAATATGTTCCGTTACCGTAGACAAACTTACAGATACACATGTTATACTTAAAACACAACTCTTTTTTCGTCGGGGCTAAAATGGTCCTTTGTAGGTAGCTGAAGCGTCTTACGAAGTAATTTTGCAGTTAGGCATTTTGAGTCTCCAATTTTTTACTTGTGTATCTGTGTGTCTGTCTGTGACTTCATAACTTTCCAACAGATGGACCAATTTGAGTGCGTTTTTTTATCAAATGTCTTGGCTGTCGAGATGGTTCTTAGTCAGGTTTCTCGATTGCAGAGCTAAAAATAAGCGACAGACGAAACAGTCGCTGTCGGCAGTCGAGTCCGAAATCATAACATAGCGACATGACGCCACGACGTGTCGCCGACACGACATCTGTTGCTGCTGTCTGCGGTCGGCTACGAACCGACACCTTTATTCTGCAAGTAGGCTACATGGCATACGACGCGACATCTTTTTTCGGTTCGTTGTCGCGCGACATATAGGTAGTATACTATCATGTCAATACAACATGAACAAGACAGGTGACGCTGAGTCGTGCGACAAGCGAAGTCGCGGCAAGATATGCTAGCCCTTCTGTGCCAAATATCTAACTCTCAACCTTTCTCGTCCTCTCCTTCCCTCAAATTTTCCCTCTATACTGCTTTTCTATGTTACATAAAATTAAAACAAAACTCAATGATGCTCGCGTCGCGTTCGACACGTAGACGTGCCTAGTGGATAAAGGTTAAAACCTTTGCCACAATGCAGCTACGTAGTCTATTGTCGTGTATTCATGTCGCAACCGCTCCAGTCAGTCAAGCGTCTTACGTTCACGTAATGAGCAACGGGAATTTCCTATAATTTGTATAAGTAGACCCACTTAAAAAGGACCCACTGAGTGGCATTATATAGTAGTTTATGCAACTGTTACATAATGAGAGGTCTTAAAACGAGCCGATTGCGAGGGCATAATAGGATTACACGAGTGTTTTAAGACCTAATCATAATACAGTTGCATACACTACTTTATCTACAAACCCGATGGTGATACATAACATTATTTGTTTAACTCTCAGAGTTAACTAGTTGATGAATGTTTATAACTCGTACATTAAATACCTAGATCGGTAAATTCGTAAATGTCCCATCGGATCGCAGGTATTTGTGAGGCTTTACGATTAAGCGCCCGTGGTTTGTCTAAAGTTTAACGCCTTGCCTTGGCCAGGAAGTGAGATTTTCTCCCAGGCAGAAAATCCCACTTGCAGCCAAAGTGACGTAAAAGTAATTTCCATCATTTCACAATGTTCGACTACAGTATCCATTTTCTTAGCTGCTGTTCTCCACAGCTTAATATAATATGAGTATATGTTATTATATTTAGAATATAAGTTTTTACATAGGTACAATAACTAAATATAAAAACGCATAAAATATAATCCGCATCCAATCACTTCGGCTTAACTAAAAGTATTCAAAATAACATGCATTTAGAATGGAGGCGTAGCAATTTATGACTCGTGTAGGTTTCTCATTGAGTAAATTACCATTCAACGTATTTTCCAAGTTCTTCTGGCGTCTTTCCAGGGCACCGCATATCCTATATTTTGTTTGAGAAACATTTGGAATATTATATAAAATTTCCTATTTATTTAGCTAGCTGGTCGCATTCTGACAAAAATTGCCCATCGTCATTTATCTTACACGTCCCTAAATGGTCCAATGGTGCGATTATAATTTTCTCTAACCAAGCTGAAAAACCCTATAACTTCAATGAATGCAATTTTGTGGGATTAGAGCAATATTATCTATGGAGAAAATCTTAAACAAATCGATTAAATCCCAATTTAGCTCAAGTAGGCTTCATAATAAGCCGATGTTGCTACAACGGATTACAGCGTTCTAATATTACGAGACGTATTATTTAAAAGGTGTAACGTGTGAATGTGAAGGTTGGCCGGTGTATTCCAAACATTTTACATGGGATGAACTGTAAAGGTGCCAAAGGACATAAGTTTATTAGCCCAATGAACTCAGTACGAGTGCAGGCGAGGCCATCGCGACCGGAACACGGCTCCCACTGCAATTTGCGAATTTAAACCAATCTCCACGCAAATGCTCGACCCACTTGGATTAAACTGATGTTAACGTTGAAAGATCATAACTGGCAGGAATTTCGTACCGTGATTCGTCCTTTTGCGGTAAATGGCAAATGAGATGGAGATAATTCAGTGCAGTACACCACATGTCAAATTTGGTGAACATTTTGTAAAGGATGTTTTAAAGGGTTTAATGAATTGGGTTGTTGTTTGTTTCTTAAACTGGTTAATTTTTCAACTATTTAATTTCGCCAGATGTTTAGTTTTCTTTTGAAACCCTTATTTTTTCATAACTGTGTGTAGGCGCTAGCAAAGATTTTCCGTTTCAGTTTGGGCAATAATGCTTTCACCCATGTCCGTTTGTCCGGATGTCCAGTTTTCCAGATTTCCGGATGTTCTCATGTGCAGGGCGCATTTTCAACCAATTTTCGTGTACTTTGATTAAGTTATTCAAAATATAAAAAAAAAAACAAATTTCAGCTATTTCGCGATGTCTACAGAGAGAGGGTTTGTTGGTCGTTATCCCATGCAACTACTGAGCTGTCGTGATTATTGCATTACTACTGTACCTTAAAAACCGACTGAGTAGGTACTATTTCAATTCGCGGTTCTATAATAATCAAATGTAGGAACGTCTTTAGCGCGATCGGAGTCATTACAAAATTTTATATATAGCCTTGATCCGTAAAGTCTCCTGTTCGATTTGAAAACGAGTACCTACCTAAATGTGTCTTACACTGTGTGAGCTGTTAGAATGCGATTCGCGTTTTATACCTGTCTCGCTCGCTCTTACGCGATCCAGATGAGAACCTCTCAGTTTTTACCCAACCCCGAATCACAATCTGGGAGCTCACGGACTCTAACCTGCGAATTATGAATTAAGCTGGTCGTAAAATGATTAATTAGTAGAAAAGAGAGTTGAAGCTGGTATAAATATCGACAAAGCAATTCAACTCTGAAAATAGGGGATAAACTGAATGCAAGTTTTACCTGCTATTATTAATTTAGGTCAAGGATATTTTGGGTTTAGTTAATGGTAAATTCGCTAAACTGCGAAAGCGAAGCCAATAAACAAACTCACTTTCGTATAGTATTTCTAATACAGGTATGAAATGGTATTTTTGGCGTTCGCTTTTGCCCTGTTATTCCTGTTTCTTTACTTCCAAGCTGTAGCTATTTTCACATCTTTGTTGTAAGCGGATGTTAAGTCTATGGTTATTAATAAATTCGGCCGTTCACCGAGTATTGGATATCATTGTATCCTTTGTTATCGACAAACATTCGATAATGGCGATGTTGTGAAGACCTGACGCATCTGATAACTTATCAGGTTCGGCACTTCATACTCCCACCTTAGTTTTTCATCGTACGCCCATTTATTCGCAGGGATTTTTCGTGTTTTCGTGAATTGATACTGTTTTCATTGTTTTTACTTCTGTGTCTCACGCAATTAACGTTAGGTGAGTCTTTTACAACTTATTTACACGTTACAATAACAAACGCGAGGTTAATGATCTTTTGAGATGTTTTCTCTTCCGTATTCACAGATATGACATTCTTTTGTTTGTACCGATTTATCGACACTAATTTGTTTGAATCGCTTCTAAAAGTATGTATAATATAACTAGCATCGCCGCGCGGTTCTACCCGCTCATCGCTCATTTAAATCTTTTTCGGTTTAAAAAGTAGCCTACTCGTATGTGTTAATTCATTGTCAGGTACCTTCATACCAAAATTTATCAAAACTGGACTATCTGTTTGGGCGTGAAGAAGTAACGAACAAACACACTCGCAAACTTTCGCCTTTATAATATTAGTGTGATACTCAATCCAGTGGCGTGACGTCCATACAACCCGTTTCCCACCGGCTTGCTCACTTCAGGGCGATTAAACACCATTCCCTATTGCTACTAAAGAAAAAGTAAGCGAAATCTATACTATGGCTTGCCCTGAGATTGATGCCATGTCACGCGACTGCTTAATACTCTTTAATCAATCGCATAAAACACAGTCTTAAAATTGCAGACACACTTCTACAAGATTACAAGAAGATTAGACATCAGTGGTGCTTAAAGACACGTTGCTCCTTCATAAAGGCGTCTGCACTGTCCGTTGGACCCGTGTTGGCTGCGTTCGGTAATCAGATCCCACGTCCCCATTAGAGATCGACCACGATCGATGTGGGAGCCTGCTTTATAGGTTCTCACAAATCGGATCGATTTCAATTTCCTGATTGCATAGAATTATAATGAAATATTCAATCTACTCGCCTTATCTGCTCGCGTAGCGTGAAAACCGCTGTAAAACTAAACTATTTCCCTCTACAGCTTTAACGTTTCACTCATCTCATCATGCCTGCAATTCGTTCCGGAGCGAGGCGTTGCTAAAAATAAATTTCCAACAGATTAATGAATTCAGGTTTTTTTAGGGTTCCGTAGTCAACTAGGAACCCTTATAGTTTCGCCATGTCCGTCTGTCCGTCCGCGGCTTAGCTCCGTGATCATTAGTACTAGAAAGCTGAAATTTGGCATGAGTATGTGTATGTATTACGCGGACAAAACGGTACAATAAAAACTAAAAAAAAAATTTTTTTTTCGGGTACCTCTCGATCACCTAGTGGGGGTGAATTATTTTTTTCGTTTCTTCACTAGTGTGTGGGGTGTCGTTGAATAGGTCTTTTAATAATAATAGGGGTATCCAAACATAATTTTTTGATAAATTCAGCAGTTTTGTAAATATTCGCTCCGAAAACAAAAAAAATAGCGTCCCCCCCCCCCTCTAACTTTTCAACCACGGGTCAAAAAATTATGGAAAAATTCATGAAAATGAGGCCTTATAAGTACTTTCAATGAAAACTATATTGAACAAAATCGGTCGAGCCGTTTTTGAGTTATCGCAAAATTTCATAATTTTCTTAAAAGGACGTAAGTTGACTTTCAGAAGGTAATAAGTAACTACAGTTACTTTGGCGTTTACGACCTTTTCATAGAGCTTGAAATCTTTCTCATAACTTAAGTCTATTGTGAAGGATGAGCAACTACGGAACCCTACACTGAGCGTGGCCCATGCTCTTGGCCGGTTTTTTTAAGACATGCCTTGAACTGTGTCAGGGCTGATTAGCCCTCACTACCAGTAGTCGGACTTTGTGCGGGAATATAACCCGCTAATGGGATTATCTCCGCGCCACAGAAGTAATTTGGGGAGGATGACGCGGGCGCACTGGGCGCATGGACTGCGTCGTGATCGTGATCGTCCCCGGGTGTTTTAGCAGCTTAAGCGTTGCCTTTAACAAAAAATACATTTCGTCGTATTTTATATCATAGTCCCTTTATCATAGTAATTTTATAAATAAACCGTTTTCCGGTTTGGAGAACTTCAATTGACATTTATGGACGTTCAATTAAAAAAACGTTGCTGCATTTGGATTATGAAGTCTTATTTACTTTTAAGAGTTTTAAGGTCTATCGTCTATCAGTCAGTTACTATGCATTAAAATAAGCTGATTTTTCACCTCAACTTTTCAGGTAAAATATCACCTTAACAACAACAAGTACAACAACAGCTCTTAAGTTCTAACTTCTAATTCTAACTCAAATTCAAACTCTTGATCTTGATTTCGAGATTACTGTTTTCAATAGTTGCTACGCACGATTTCGCTCGACATGCATATTGTTTATAGATTGTAACATGCAATACAAGCAACGAAGTTACGCCATCCGACGCACAACATTACTTCACAAGATGCTAGAAGTTTACTAACACAGATATCCGCTGTGATGCTTGATGATTCATATCAGACACGCAAGATATGCTGTGTGGTATATATATATATATATATATATATAGTATGCATTGTATATATAGATATACTAGTTACTCGCTTACCTTGCCGTGTTAATGGGCTTATGAGGATTGCTACCGAGTAACGCATTCTTATTAAGTTGTGTGCTTTGTTTGTTAAATGCGCTAGAAATATTGAAAATTACAATGCGCGACAGAACTCTGAAATTGTTATATTGTACAACTTTACAGTTTGTACCTACATACAAGAGTTGAATTCTACAGCATACCTACTATCTTTGAGGTAAAAAAACACAAAAATGTAAAGGAACTTTGAAATATTATGAGACTTCAAAGGTACGCAAATCTGAAGTTTTTTTTTCAAAATCCTCAATGTGTGTAGACTTTGATCCCAAAAAATAGGATCGATTAACCCTTAAATAAAATTGTCATCATGCCTAACTATTGGACAGGATGAGACCTAGGTACCTTTGATTTTGCCTAGGCCGGTGTGCGAGTTAATCTTGCGATCCTAAAGTTACAATTAGAATATCTATTTTAGCCACGCGTAACATATTTTATCTGTACCTACTAATGAAAGTGTCTAGTGATGTGCCGCTGAGAAATTACGCACTTACCGTAATTTTCAACTTGAGAAATTACCGTAAATTACCGAGAATTCTCGGTAAAGTTCTCCACAAGTAAATCTGGTTGAGTTAAGGTTGGGTTATTAATCGCTTAAAATGCTGCCATCTTTCTTTAAATACTTTTATTAACTACATTATATTTAAGACACTACATTTCGTGTTAATTTTAAAGTTAGGGTTAGGACGTTATTTTGCAAACAGGTAAATGCTTATCAAATAGGGTCGTATTCGTATTGTATTCTAGCAGGTAAAAAAACCGCTAGAGGTAAATGGTATTATTTCAACTAATTAGAAGCTGGGTCTCAGTCTCAGTATTCCTAGATAGTAGCGGTACCTGATTGGCCCTCAGCCCTTACCCTTAAGTCATGGTGGGGAAAGAATGCCTACGGCACAGGCCGAACGATGTACCTAGTTTAGTTCATCTTGAAGCTACCTATTGTAAATATTACTTAAGTGATATCAGTGTTGTTTTGTGAAATCAAGTGGAACAATGAGGCCAAAAGGCAAAGTATTAGAATATTTTAGACAATCAAACGAAAACGAACGAATTAAATATATTTGTTTGTTTTGTGAGCAAGTGTATACCGCCAAAAATGTAACTCGTTTCGCACAGCATTTAGTCAAAAATTGCCAGAACTGTCCTATTGACGTTAAGTCGGACCTTAGAAAAGTTGGAGCACAAAACAACAATCCAGCAGCTGCAGTCGAAGGTTCTGAATCCGCAGCAACCGAACAACTCAATGATGTATCTGTAGACGAGGTAAGGAATAATGTGTTTTATTAGCCATTTTTGTGATATATCATATTTCTCTTACACCTTTGTACGTAAAGGTTGCATTAACAAAGATATATTTTTTGTAAATGCAATCAATTTTGTTTCAGAATACAATCCATAAGGCTTTTGCCAGAGCTGTTTATGTAACCGGTATGCCATTGTCCATATTTGAGCACCCTTTATGGATTCAAGCATTTGAACTCCTTAAACCAGGATATAAACCACCATCACGTAAAATCCTGTCAACGACACTTTTAGAAGATGAGTACAATGAGATGAAGGCCGTAATCACAAAGAAAATCCAACAATCGAATGTTTTGCACTTGGCGGCTGACGGATGGACCAATGTCAGAAATGATTCCATTATCAATATAATGATTTACACTCCGCAACCGTTTTTTCACACATCAATTGATGCTCAGACAAATAGACACACGGGAGAATATCTAGCTGAGAAAATATCGGAGACAATGGAAGAAATTGGGGCTGAAAAATTTCTCGGCATTATAACGGACAACGCAGCCAACATGAAAAAATGCGGCAAATTGTTAGGCGATAGGTATGAAAAGACCACGTGGATTGGGTGCCTTGCCCATAGCCTCAATTTGCTAATAGCAGATGTGCTAAAAATGCCTGAAGTACATGAAATGTTTACAACAGTGGTTACTGTTGTAAAGTGTATTTTGAAATCACACATATTATGCGCGGAATTCAAAAAAATTGCTTGTGACAAATCATTAAATGTGACTTTAGTATTACCGGTGAAAACACGATGGGGAAGCTATTTGCACTGTCTACAAAATTTTACAAAATCAAAAGCAATTCTGCAAACAATGGTAATCAATGAAAATAATAGAGACATGCAAAAGTTCAAAAGTGAACTGCTGGAAGAAAATACATGGAGCAACCTGGAGCAGCATATTAGTTTGTTCAAACCCATTGTAAAATGGATAATTAAACTTGAAGGAGACGCGTGTACGATTCACTTAGTGCGACGAGGTTTAGAAGAAGTGGAAAACATGTTAATTGGTGATGACGTGGCTAGACGCGTATTTAGTGAAGAGCATTTGTGCAGTTTGATTGCAAAATTTCAAGAAAGAAAACAGAACTGTTTAAAACCCATACACTTTGCTGCAGCTATTCTTGACCCTAAAAATCAGGGGATCTCTCTGAATTCTGAAGAGCACCTTGACGGATGTTCGGTCATTATGGAATCTGCTGAATGTGATGCTCAAGTAATTCTGAAAGAGCTATCAGAGTACAAATGTCGAAACGGGATATTCGGAAAAGAATTTGTATGGCAAATCGTCGAAACTGTGGAGCCTGTATCATGGTGGCAATCGCTATATCCAAATTCTGCGTTGGGAAAGGTAGCTCTAAAAATCTTGTCAGTACCAGCCACATCTGCATCAGTAGAAAGGTCATTTTCGACATTTGCGAATATCCACACAAATAAAAGAAATAGATTACTGACTGAGCGATGTAACAAAATATGCTATATATCACATAATTGGAAATTATTGAACAAAAAAAAATCAGAAGACCGAGCTACAATCAGCCCTGTGACTGTGAATATGTCACAACGTGATCTCAGTGAAGAGAGTTTGGAAAATGACTATCTGAACGCTTCTTTTGAAGTTGAGCCGATTGCCAACGAGTTCGATACTCAATATGATGATTAAATCCATATTTTATCAGGTTTAACACTGGATAGTACTTTTATTGTACCTGTTTAAATTTTTAGTAAAATTCATTTTTGTGTCTATATTGTCAGAATTGTAAGCTTTTTTTTTTTAGTTGATTATTTACACATTAAATATGATTTTCATTGTTTTACTTGATTGTGTATTTTTACTACGTTGATTATATTTAAATGGTTTAATTTTAAAGATTATTATGTTAAGTAAATATAGTTGATTATTATGTGTTCAAAATTATTATTGCGTTGATACACTTGATACCATTATGTTATTTTTACTATCAAAACATCTTCTGAGATTGTAACGTGAAAAAAAAAATATTTTTTTTATTGTTTTATTTTATTTGATTATTAAACATTTAAGAATATGAAGCAATTTTAATTGAGTTCACCTATATAAACTCCACAAGTTAAATTTTTGCAAGCATCATCACGTGAGAAACATCTCAGAGAACATGCTCGGTAAATTACGCCTGTAATTTACGCCCGTAATTTACGGTAATTTTGGTAATATACGAGTTCCTATAGTCCGATTATTTTAATTTCTTTAGGGTACATTATTATCGCTAATTTAAATAGAATAACATAAAAAAAAATTAGAAAAACAAAAAACTAACACAACTTTCTCGATAATTACCGTCACGGAGAACGTTACCGAGAATATTACCCGAAAATTCTCCCTGTTCTCGTAATTTACGGTAACGGCACATCACTAAAAGTGTCTGATGATCACACATTATTTCACTTCGACTCCAGAAGATTATTTCGGGAAGAGTGGCGAAAATATGCACTCGATGGGTAAACATAATAGGCCATATAAATAATTAATATACGCGATATAATTTATATCTTTAACGAATTACAAGATATTTGGAATCGGAAGTCAAAAGTATGCCAATGGCAGTAGCGTGAAGAAACCTTCCAACTTATACGTGTAAATAATGACAATTACCTTTTGTACCGCTTGTCGATACCGACAAACAACCAAGGCGATGTAAGTGGTACAATAGGTGCCGACAAGCTTAATACTATTCATATTCAAGGTGAAGCGAACATGCAGTTTTTGCGGTATACAATCACGTTTAATCTCAGAATCCTGTGAATATACGACGAATCTTACCGAAGAAATATAATTATCTGATTTGCTTTTGCTCTCTCGACATTCGACAATCGCGACTTCGATTGATTCGATTCGAACTACGTACAATATTCTAATAACTTCGTCATTGCATAGACGCTATATTTACGTAAGTACGAGTATATCACACAGACTGGTACTTATAGATTATTATAAAATGTAGTGATTAGTTGATTACATACTATGTCAATATTTAAAACCGAAGTTGCAGCGCTATAGCTAAAATCGAATCACTTTTTAACATAAAAATCCGACTTTAACTGGAAGCAAATGCATGAAGTTACATAAATAAAATAAAAAAATTACTATACTTACGTATACTTACAAAAATAAAAGAGATCCGTCAATTCTTCAGTGAGTTCATTAAAAAAAAACGATTCATAAATGACGCATTACTGAGGTAGTAAAACAAAAAAGCTATCGTCTATTTGAGGACATTTTTTTATTTGATTTAAAAATAATCTGTCAGAAATCTATAATGCAACAATAAGTCAATACCTAACCACGAAGACTAGTCTACGTTTTTTATCGAAGATGATTAAGTCCCAAGCGAACATTGTTGCAGATGTGCCGTTTTTAGGGTTCCGTAGCCAAATGGCAAAAAACGGAACCCTTATAGATTCGTCATGTCTGTCTGTCCGTCTGTCCGTCTGTCCGTCTGTCTGTCCGTCCGTATGTCACAGCCATTTTTTTCCGAAACTATAAGAGCTATACTGTTGAAACTTGGTAGGTAGATGTATTCTGTGAACCGCATTAAGATTTTGATGCAAAAATAAAAAAATAATAATAAATATTGGGGGCTCCCCATACTTAGAACAGACACTCAAAAATTTTTTTTTCATCAAACACATACGTGTGTGGTATCTATGGATAGGTCTTCAAAAATGATATCGAGGTTTCTAAAACATTTTTTTTCTAAACCGAATAGTTTGCGTGACAGACGCCTCCAAAGTGGAAAAAAGTTGGTCCCCCCCCCTCTAACTTCTAAAATAAGAAAATTAAAAATCTAAAAAAAACATATGATGTACATTACTATAAAAACTACCAACGAAAATTGTTTTGAACGAGATCTAGTAAGTAGTTTTTTTAATACCTAACTTTGCACCTAATTTATATGGGGCGCTATACATACCAGGTGCAAACTTAACTTAACCACTTAGGGATGGAAAGTGTTTGTACGGAACCCTCGGTGCGCGAGTCCGACTCGCACTTGGCCGGTTTTTTCCATTGACTCGGTATTTATCATTGAATAAATAAACCTGCAACCGGTTTGCATTGAGTTTATTTATCCAGCATTCTTAGTGGTCATAGTTGTCATCAAACAGTTATTAGTCATGATAAAGAAGATGTTTACGGTGTTAGTCATGTAAAATCAATTTAATTAATTTATCTAGTTTGTGATATTGTATCATAGCATTCATAGCAAAAGACTAACGTTAACGTAGTTCATAGTTCCATATAAAAGGTTATAAATTACGTTGAATCATTTTTGATAGACCGGTATATTAATCTACTTCCTTAAAAGGAAGCCAAGCGTTGTTAAGCAATGAGATCTCGAATATCTCGATGTTACGTTCAAGAATGTCTGTCGGTATTTTGCGAAATCATTTGACCATATACATTCGACCATTGTATCAAACATATGCCATAGTTGTTTTATACCAACCTGAGCCTAATTTGATAGATTTTCAAAGTCAAAGTCAAAGTCAAATAACTTATTTGCTACGATATAGTACCTATAGTTATTTGAGTACAGTGGCGTGGCGTCCATAGAACTCGATTCCCACTGGCTGGCCTACTTCAGGATGATTGAGCGCCATTCTCTATTGCTACTGAAGAAAAAGTAAGCGAAATCTAGCCCGGCTTGCCCTGACTGTGCCCTGAGTGTTGAGTAATGAACTGCAGGGCTAGCATATCTTACCGCGACTTCGTTTGTCGCGCGACTGAATAGCATCACCGGTCATACTCGCACGGTATTGAAAGGAAAGTGACTGGTGGTATGTGTCGCACGACAAAGAGTTGCGTGTCACAATTATGCTAGACGTCTGATGATGATGTATCAAATTTTGTTAATGGAACTGCAAATTATGTTGCAATAAGTGACATTGTCAGGTTGTCATTTAAATGTAAATAGAGCACGTCACTTATATTGCTTATATTGTAGATATGTCATTAGACATTAATTTTGTCCTTTTTCCCCGTAATTTTCCACTTTTGAGGTCATAATGACTCCAAACACGAGTTATAAATGGTGCCCATAATAAATTTTGATATTTTTTCATTTACTTTGAGTTAGATCGATGTTTTCTCATTGCAAGTACTCTAATTTTCATTACGAGTACAATCAATTTTTAGTGTTTGAATCAGAATTAACAGCGTATCACATTGGATAGATTGAATAATCGACGCCATTGGACACACAGTTTATCACAGGAAGAGTTCGTTGAGTAATAGCTAAAATAGCTTCCTTGTTGCTCTAGTTGCACAATTTCTCTTTACTGTCAAGGTGTTTAGAAAAGTGTGGTCGTGCAGGATATAGTTGCGCCCCAATAAGGAATTAGGTTTGTTTCGAATTTAGTCATGCTTCGCAGAATTTCCATGTAAGTACTTCGCCGTAAAATTTGTCACTATATATATATATACTCGTAGGTATAGCCTTTTTTGATGTGTTGTGTATTTATTGCCTTATTACACAATTTGTGATCGGAAAAATTTGTCATGTCAACATCATGACTAAATTTAAAACATAAGTAATGTCAGATCTAGATTATAAACAGTGATGGTAAATAGCAGTGTCGTGGCGTGACGTGAAACAAATCACAAGGAAAGCCTGTGGGAATCGGGTTCGTTGAACGCCACACCACTGGTAGGTAGAGACAATGTAAAATAACCAAATCGGAAGCGTGTACCAATATAAACTAAAATATGCATACGAAAACCTAGCATAAATAACATCAACAGCAACGAAGAACACAACTTGGTTTACGTCTGACTGTGGTACTAGTAGCTGTAGTTTGCATTCATACTTAGCCAGTCGCGGAATTTATATTGTACCTACCTATAATACTTAGATATACACGTATTACGTTTACACGGGTCGGCGATAAAGATAATGAGTCATTAGGCAAGGAGTTTCCTCTGACTAAGCTTGAACAAATTCGCGGCTTTGGTTGTAAGATCTGGTTGGAACCGGTTTTCTTCCTGACCCAGTAAAGTTCACCGTGCAGTTTACGGTACTAGAGAACAAACTGAATTGGTAATTAATCGATAACCTTTTTGTATCTTATTACTAATTTAATTTTATGTAAATGTCATACTTTTTTTAGAAATAATGTATATTATAATTGTAACATAGGTAACGCTGACATCATAATCATAGAATTCACACACTTCATAATGTAGTTAAATAAACATTGTCCTGAAATTGTTATCAGATCAGTTCCTCTATGTTACGTGGTTTATATATACAGAGATTGTTTTTCGGGTCTGGACAGTCAAGGATATAATAGGGATATAATAGGGTTCTCAATGGGAACGCACATGGCTATTTTTATATAGATATGATATACTCGTAGATATCCCGGCGAATAAACTTTTTGATCGACACTTTTGCCTGTCTCTTGCATTGCTCAAAATGTCTCTTGAGTTACCATGAAATCGGACGTCTAATACAATTGAATACAGTTTCTATGGGGAAAATATAGTATTAAGGCTAAACTATCTTCCTTTTTCGGGAAGGTCCCCTGTTCTCTTCCACCCTGTATACATATTTTCTGTTCATTAGGTTTAAATTTTGCGACATCGAACGTTTA
This sequence comes from Apotomis capreana, assembly GCA_947623375.1. NCBI lineage: Eukaryota > Metazoa > Arthropoda > Insecta > Lepidoptera > Tortricidae > Apotomis > Apotomis capreana. Next base: position 19,781,779 of record OX392512.1, read on the forward strand.
ACGTAGGTAAGCCATAAGTTTAAACATGGAGAAGCCTTTATTTATAGCTGAAATTTTACAACGAAGTTTAAAAGTTATGTCCAGATTTGTGTCGGTCAAGAAATTGATTCACCCACCTGACCTACCTAATGCGCCCAACGTAGTTTTGAACTGTATCAAAACTGTAGCCTTCTAATTTCTAATGCTCCAATGTTCATGCCAATTAGAAACTGGCAAAGGAAAAACAAATGAATACCAATTTCTTTATGTTCCTAGCATTCATAATATGGAGTCGTTTTCAAAAAAACATGTACTTAGTTAAGGCGACGGGTAATGCGAAACCTTCATAATCTGATATTTTTTTAGAAATAGCTGAAGTCTGGGAGCTAGCAAAACACCTTTAATATTTATTAAATCACTATATACAATTTGTTCACTGTAGTTTACCTTACAAAACTTGTTCACGTCAAAAGCGGCCACAATAGTTTTGGGCAAGTTTTTAGAGATAACTAAAGAACAAGAAATTGTGTATAATGATTTAATAAACACTAAATGTGTTTTTCCAGCTCCTAATATCTTGCAATTACTGGTTTGGAAGATATAATAAAAATTCGTAAGTGGCGCTAGTTTCGCAGTACCCGTCCCCTTAAGGTCTATATTCCTTTGTGTAACGACAGTTACCCATATCTTTTGTATGAATAACTTTCGTTACACAATAAACGCGATCGTAATTTTGTTTTTATTAAGCCTTTAACTATGTTCATGACTTTTGAAAACGACTCCATGTTTCTTCGGTCACCTAAGATAGCTGCTGTCCAATTTGGAAAGTATCTGAGAAGCAATCCAAGCTCGTATAGCTTCGTGGAGCGACAGCGATTTCCACAAACCGTCTCGAGTGCTTAATGCGAGCAGCTTTCTAATTATCACGTTTCCACGACTTTTACTTCATTTCTTTTCTCGCCGGATATAAAGAGTAATTATGAATATTAATTACGAGTGCAATCGTGCAGAAAAAATGTGAGAATGGTTTTCATATGTTTATTTGAAGGGTAGAGGGAGAGAAAATGTCTTCAATTCAATTCAATTTTTATAAATAAATGGCTGCATTGGGACAATTCTGCCAGCGTCAAGGTTGGGAGCTACAAGTAATCGGTTGTAAAAATGTCTTCTTCTTCTCGTGTCGATGGTTTCATTTTGGTATCATACAGTGCGGGACCAGAAAGTGGCGACGTTCGGGGCCCTCTGTGTTGCAGAAAATGTCTTGCTTTTTTAACCGACTTCAAAAAAAGAGGAGGTTCTCAATTCGAACTAATTTTTTTTTTTTTTTTTTTTCTATGTATGTTACTCGATATCTCCGAGAATCGTGAACCGATTTTCAATTTTTTTTTTTTAATCGAAAGGGTATAACTCCGAGTTGGTCCCGTTGGCACTAAGTCGGGATCTGATGATGGAATCTTGGAGAAATCGAGGGAACTCTTCAAATGTTATAGGGACATGTACGGCGCTTTCGGTAATTTATTGATAAAGTCAAGAATTTACATTCAGTAAATAGGATTTGGCCACTAGAACTTTTATATGAATCACTAAAAAGCAAAAAAAAAAAAAATTTTTAACAAAAAAAGAACCGACTTCAGTAAAACTAAAAAACCAAAAATAACCCGTTCAAGTACAGATTACATTTGACTCACCCTTCGAAGTCGGTGCCAAACCTCGCATAAACTATAAGTAATATAAATATAAGAACTGAGTGGTTTGGGATCGACTTCGAAGGGTGAGTCAAATGTAATCTGTACTTGAACGGGTTATTTTTGGTTTTTTAGTTTTACTGAAGTCGGTTCTTTTTTTTAAACGAGATTTTATGCCATAGCAACATTTCACCCCGAGTTATAATCTTTAAAGTGACAGATACGACACATGACAGACATTAGGGGGATCGTAGATTATACAAATACAAATTCTTTATTGGTAACACCAAGTTACATGTCAACAATTTTGAGCATAGGTATTACTTATTTTACAAATGACAGGTTTTAACTTATCACTTAACTTAATTTATGGTTATCACATTGTCCTAATTATGAATTGCGTTACTAAATTCGTTGGATATTATTATAATACATTTGACTAGATGAAGTAATTATGTCACATAATTGACATAATACAACGAAAAAGTGTTATAATACATTGGCATTCGTTCCCTGTACCCTTAATTTCAAAATCTTTTCAGTTTTCATCTAGTCGTTATCATTCTGTCAAGTAACTATTAAACTTTTTCATTCCTTTACTTAAGTTTTTTAACGTCATGGTTAAGAGAAGTGCTCTCAAGTGCCGTTTACACACGACTTTATTGAATAAATATCGCGGTGTTCAAAATGTATGTTCGTAAATATATGCTTATAAACTAGAGGCATAACAAAACTGATTGTTGAATGTTAAATGTATTTATGGGATCTTTTGCAGTTAATATTTCTAAACTATTAAGTAGGTGCTATTCTAATTCTAGTTGAGAATCCGTCCAAACATCGTCTGTAAGTGCCCTCCTAAGACAAGTTAATTTTCTGCTTTACTCGGTACTGTTACTCGTATGTAGTTATGGTGCGCGCAGCGTGTGTGACCGCACTGATTAACATCACAATTTCGACGACTATGTGGGATATGCAAATTAAACAATCACTAAAATTGCTAGAGATCTCTTTCATTTCTGTGTTTCCGTAACTTGAACCAAAAACGGAAATTCCGAACATTTTCTCGGATACGGTTGTACTTGGAAACTTGGATTTTGATATGGTTATGCAGGTTAGGCAAATTCAACGTCCTTCAAAAAAATGGAACGATACTTAATTGAATATGAATAAGAAAGACTATTATGATCATGAGACTTTGCCACACACTCTCTAAATCTGGTATAGTTAGTAGCTCATAGTATTTATTTCCATTGTGGGCATTGTGGCCTAGAAATAAAATCGGTTAACTGTCGGCGTGTTGATAGGTGTGGTTCATGTGTTTGAATATGTGTACACTCCCACAGAGTATGCAGACCTATGCATATTTGAACATTCGTCAGCTCCTCCGTTTTCTATGCGTCGAACATGATTCACTCGTGCTGTAAAACAGAAATAATTTAGCTTTTATAGAGAGTTGATCAATGAAATTGTATCACTTCAATAACCTAGTGAGAACTTGAAGAACACGCTCCAACATCTTCTAACAATCATGGGTGGGTCAATGGGATATAATGTAGGTACAGTTATAAAGTATTTGAAAGTTTAAACGCGAGATTCACTTTAATAAAATCTGTGAATCGTTAAACAACTTTTCTTCCAATTTTCCGCCATTGGTTGTTGGCGCGTTGTCGTCAATCATCCACCAATTTTCTGCCCTCATAAGTACCCGTTATTTCATTGTCCGGCAACTGAATAATGGTAGCTTTATCTCGCTCATAATCATCACCATTCATACTTACACCGCCTATGTTACATTGACCTTTAATTTGTATGAAGTGATGAACGAATGTTGGTTCATTGTATTATGGTTGGGTTATAGCAGATGGCACATGCCCCTGAGGGCAATCACCGCCGCATCCTCTTCCGGCAGCATCCCGAATATCATTATGTTCCTATTTGTAAAACTAACTCACTTTTAGTCTGGATTCGACCAATCAATATTTGCTCCGAGTTTATTGCTTTCTCCGAGTTTGTTTTGGCAATTTCATCTCAATATTTGTCAAGATATTGATATGTATTTATAAACCAAAGATAAATATTGCTTTTACAATGCAATTTTAAGGCGTGAAAGTAGACATAAAGTTGTGGCCATTATTACGGTTAATATAAATGTATGATTTGGCTCATACGAACTCGAGAAATCTGGCAAAGTGGTGACAGAAACCGAACGTTTAATTGCAGTGTCCATCAGTCCACTGACATTTCATGTGCAATAATTTACGTTTTGAAGTGTGTGGTTGAATAACTATCACATTCATTCCCAGTTTGATCGCGGACGGATAATAACCTTTCTCTGATACAAAAATGTAAGCATACTTTCTTGGTTTACGATAGAATTTCAAATTCTGCAAAAAAACGCCTCGTGTTTAAAATAGGTCTTGTAGTACAATAAATTTATTCGTTCATACATAAGTGCCGTTCATTATGTCGTATTCGTATTACACGTTTAGAATTTCGTCAAGTATTCACTTTGCGTGCAATACCAGGTCAAGTGTTCCGCATAATTTAATTCGTTTCCTCACCACTGGTTGCAGTGTTTACAATGCCCAATGTTGGTGATAGCGTGTTACCGGATTTTAATTAGGCGAACTAACTTGACAGCTCAAAGTGTTGTCAGGAATAGAAAAAAATAAATAGTGATTGGTTTATGTCGATACTAATATGTCGATATAACCTTGTACCTACTATTCATTTGATTATATTTGTATTTTATCAAATACTTCAGTTCACACTCGTACTAATTACAATTTTACCATTTTGTCAATTTCAATTTTACTAATTGAAATTAACAAAATGGTTACCTTTTCAATAGTCGGTGGATCATTGTTTTCGTAAAACATATGTACTTTTCGACGTATCGCCGCGAATGTGAATTCGTCCAGCTTTCCCTTAAAATCGATTTTTGGCCCAGTTTTCATGGGAACACTAAAGTTCTGATTTTCTTTGTGCTCCTTTAAAATTTTAAAATCTGTGGTTCTTGAAATGCCTAAGATGATAATCGTAATGCATAATTATTATTTTTTTTACGACGTGCAGCAAACATTTTTTGCCTTATAATTACTTTGTTACCATAAAGCGGCAGCTAATCAGTGACGTAGAAAGTCTCACTAGTCGAAGTGCCATACCTTATTTACTCATACAAACGAAGACATAGTTAAAGCCTGACCAGAAATATATTAGGATTGTCAAGAGGGTGCTATTTATAAGACTTATATGGCAACAATCCTGCAACATTAGTTTAAGAGGCCTTATTCATTTTAAAATGCTGATTGTTTTAGACATTTTTCTCTATTATCAAACATGTTTCTTAACATATTATTGATGATACTACCTAGAACAGGGCTATTGGGGTTTATTCATATATATTTGAAACCTATAGTTTGAATTTTTCATTGATAATTTTTGTTTCAAAAACTACTCGAAATCTATTGGGGTTTATTCATATATATTTGAAACCTATAGTTTGAATTTTTCATTGATAATTTTTGTTTCAAAAACTACTCGAAATTGACAAAATTCACGCGAAAACTTAGTTTTTTTAACTTATTTTCGACTGCGCGCAATAAAAGCATGAAATAGCTACGTTACTACCTAGAACTCGGGGAAAATTATTATTCTCCTCAAAAAGTTGGTTGAATTTATCAATATATTTGTCATAATATGAAAAAAATTTTTTTTAAATGGAATAAGGCCTCTTAAATGCCTGTCTGTTCGTATGGTAACCTCTTAATATAATTTAATGGAATGTACTCATCTCCTGACTGCTTTTCGTGTAGTAAACACGTGTACACTTTATTTATAATATTACGGTCACGACTGTGAATGGTTTTCGGCATTTTCTATGAACTTTTTTAAATATTTGTCTTTTAAAGAAACCACCACGAAAGACATTCATATTGTTGAAAAACCATCATAAAGTCATTGCCAGTGTAAGAAATTAGTTTCAGTGAAATTCCGCAATATGGCGCATCTCAATAATTATATTTCTGGTCAGGCTTGAACTAAACACCCAGATCTTTATAACATGTTGCAATACCTGAGGTTTATATTCGTTTACAGTTATCAGTGTATTCGATAGTACCATACAACTGCCAAGAAAACAAAAAGGCGGACAGCGTTCTTAGCGATGTCCTAAAACAAAGTTCATTCGATGAAAGTATTTTAATTCCAACCGTTTTTTTATTATTTATTTGTGTAATAAAATTATTAGTTTGATTTCAAAACGCGATAATACAAAATTCATGAAACATGTAATGTCTAACCTAAACCTCTCTGGTATTAACTGTTTTTTTTATATCGATATTTACAACACTAGCCAAACAGTGGCAACATTCGTGTGCATTGAACTGTCAAGTTAGTTCGCCTAATTAAAATCCGGACTGCTGGTATCTGTGTGTGGGGAGCATTAGCCTAGTTGTTATATTCATGTAACTATCGCTAGTAGTTTCAGTCGATTTTAACCACAGCTTCCTGAGCGTGGGAGTTTTGAATAACACGCCCCTTAGTCTGCATTGCAAAGCTAAGCATATTTCTATATAGCTTTATGAATATTATAAATGCAAAAGTGTGTCTGTTACCTCTTCACGGTTAAACGTGAAACTTATGGATATAGTTAGTCCCGGGGACGGACGTAGGATACTTTTCAACCCGAATAAATTAGTGTTCCCGTGGAATGAGCGGGTAACATCGCGGGGCACAGCTAGTAGCTTTCTATCTCTTTATTTAATTGCGATGAAGTTAGAATGTAGAAATTATTATGTACACATAACATCGACAATAACTTTTTCACCTCACTCGCTCGGAAAACCTCCGCTCCGTTTATAGGGCGAAATCTGCGTGCAAAAGTCTATTTTATCCGCTAGCGTGCAAAAGTCATTTGAAATTCGAACACGACTATTTTGATTCTCTGTGGTGAATGTAACGTTTTTATATTTAAAACTCCTTCAACGCGTGACTGATTTCATCAGTCGATAAATCTTCGAATAACCAATCAACGCACGCTAATAAAGGGCGATCTGGTCTGGCTGGCTCAAATCATATGTACGTTTAAATACTTCTTTTAAAAAAAAAATACACCTACACGTCCAGAAACCTGGTTTGTGGTTACAGATTTTTAAGTTTATATTTTTTCTATACTTTATTTTATGTTCAATATGTTTAATATATATATTAATACCTAGTAAGTATTTCAGTTTCATTTACATATTTTGACTAGTAAATATATTAAATATATCACAAATTTTAATATTTATTAGTTATAAAAGTTGGAACATAAGAGTGTAATTACTGAACGCACCCGAGAAAAAAAAAATAATTAAAAAGTTGGAAGTTTTCACAATTCACGTAAACAACGTAAATTTGTTCTGTGGAGAATACATACTGTTGTCTTACTTTATAGAAATATGGAAAAAAAGAAAGTTAAGCCCAATTTGGAGTATTTATTCAATGCTAAAAGCCTGCATTAAAACGAAAAAGGATTTGTTATAAATATTTGGAGACGATAAGTAATTTACCGAAACTAATGGCGTTTTTAAAGAAGATAAAGCCGAAATAATCTTGTGCGGATCCCATCGTCCAATAACTTCCAAAGCAAGTGTTATGGAAAATACTTCCGAGTGGCCAACTAATCCTTCCCAGAATGCCATTCTCTCACATTCACAAACGAATATGTCAAGTAGTTTCAAGTACAAATATAATATAACAGTGCTTAAGAAAAACTAAACGATAAAATATACACGACGATAATACAAATTACGGCCATATTTTTAATATGTGTGCTTCGCTCGTATTTATTTGGTTTGGATTTGAGTATGTTAATGTTTTAAATTTGATGTGTTAAATAGAAGGCAAAATTAAATATGATTGTTTTTATGTTTTAATTGTTTTTCTTGAACTTCCATTTTCCTCGCTGTAGTGAGGTGAAAAGTTGTGTGTTCCGCATGGCTGCAAAATTATGTAGCTTCTCGTGTCTTGAAAGCTTCGCTACGCTCAGCTTTCAATTTCAACACTCGCGCCAAATAACAACTTTGCAGCCTTGCATAACAAATAACTATTGTACGTAATATGATTTCCAACTTGTCAACGTTTTTGGTTCTAATTTATGTTCATTGTTCTTGTCGACTGCTGTCTAAATTGCAACACTGTGTTTATTATACGCGGTGACATCACTTCGTATTGTTTGTTAAATTAACACAACTAAATGATGACATATCAAGAGATATACTTAGGTTCTGAACTTGATTTTAGCAGCCATACTTGTAAAGTGTCATCAATATCATAGACTAAATTAATTAACTTAACCTAGATATCACTTTATCAGTCGTATACTATTGATATTGACGTTGATTGTGATAGATGAAGATGAGTTAATTCCGATTGAATGTAACCTAATTAGTCGATTGGCGTTCATAGAGCATGATTCCCATCAGCTTGCCTATTTGAAACTATGTATTTATTTGCTCTTGAAGAAAAAATATGCCTGTAAAAGAGCTTGTGCGGCCTACAGGACTTTTAGAAGTAAAGTTCATCAATTTCGCTATTTATTTTGTTATAAGCAAATATATCTCGGATAGGAGTGTGCGTGTGGATTGAGTGAGCACCCTTCAAAAATAAAAAAAAATGTGCTGATCATTTAGTAAAAGTTCTAAAACAATTGTAAAACTAATTGATGAATTTGTAAAACGATAAATAAAAAGAATACATTCACTAACGTATGCTCACTCAGTTCTCACAAACAACCAACGAAATCTGTGAATGTGTTTATTTAACATATAATATTTATATCCCAATTTTTAGTAAAAATTATGCTTAAGGTAGGTAATAATTTGTAGATCACCTGGTTACATATTTAAAGTTTTACAAATTATTTCGTATGCTCACTCAATCCGCACACTTTTGAAAACCCGATTTCTGATGAAAATACTGCAGATTGAAACTTCTATATATGTATATAATTTAGTAAAAGTCATATAGGAATTTGTAAAATACAAAACAAACCGCTAACGTGGCAGATTTTTGGATAATACATGTTTGTAAGTGCTCACTCAGTCCACACATTATTCGTAAGTTAAAAATGTAAATATCTTAAGATTTTTAGTATCTAGGAAACTACAAAGTAGTTCAACTTTTAGTAAAAAAATTACTAAATATCCACCATCTAAAATGTCATATTCGTTGTCTGCTTTTAAAGATATTCAAATTTCATTTTAAAATACAATCTAAGATACAGTCCACTTTTTAGATTGTATTTTAAGAAGTGGAGTGTGATCTAAAAAGTGGACTGTTACGTGCCCTATCTCAGAACCGAAAGCTCCGGCCAGGGAATGTTACGGTTTCTATACTACCCTGAACGACCTTCGCTATTGTGCCTGTATGCGCTTCCGAGTCATTTCGTTGAGCTTCTTTGTCCCTCTCTTGCATGCTCACCGAAACGAAACGATTTGTTTTATTATAAGCAGTTATTCAGGGCACCGAACTGGCAGATGCTCCACGTGTCCCACGGAGCCCACGCGGCACGCAGCGGACGGGCTAAATCAGGAAACTGCACTTTACGCCCCCCGTTCGGATCCGAATAAACAACCGACGGATAGGACTTTATTTGTTTTTGTGCACATGCTATTTCTGAGTAGTATAGGGAGCAAAATACACAATGTAACAAGAGATGGACTTTCTCAGAGTGATTTATATGAAATACAATTTATACATATTGTAGTGTTGCTATCCTTATCTCGTGCGCATACGTCAGAACCAACGGAGTGGGGTTAGTCACTGTCCGACCCTTGCCGAGACTGGTGGTGCTGGTGGTGCGTCGTCGAGCTAAGTTCTTGCATAGTGACCTATATAAACAGCTGTACTGTGCCTGGCATAGGGTTAGGTATACTACAAGTGGCGACGAGGACAAAAGTGAGTAAAAATCTAATTACGCCTTCAAAAAAAAAAGAATAGGCGGGAACACGACAAAAGCAGTCTAACGTGTACTTGCACAGTAAATGTATAATAAATACAGGGCAAGCTCGATAGTGATATGATACATTGTCATTGAAGTTAATTTATCCAAGTTATAGTTTCACTAATAACTGTGGAACAAAAGACATCTACCTAGTGGGTAGCGGTAGCGGTGCACTGCTCAACTATCCCAGTACAGGGATCGACTCGTAAACAAGTTTTAGTTTGTAATGGGTCATTCGTTTAAAAAATAACGGTTATTGCACATTTGCAAATAACTCCTGGCGAATCATGCAGTTTTACTTACTTATAGATATTATTTTTGTCCGATATTTACTAACGGTATTAATGTCTAATATTTTTACCGGAAATGCGTCGATACCGCGACTCGTATATAATGAAAGATTTGTAAACCATAAAAATTATGTACCTACCTAGGCACAATAAGGAGGTATTGTTTAATAAGCGCAACGTATCTAAGTACCTATCTACTCGCGCCTACAACGTAAAATTAATGCAATTGTACAGTTTAAAACCATTGGAAAACATATAATAAATAATAATAATATAAAAAAGTGTGATAAAATGTTATATTAATTATGAAATAACGATCTGACTTAGAAGCGCAAGTTTATAGTCATTTATAATAACGGCTTGCAGGTAGATATATTTGAAAGTTTGCGATAGCAAAATTACTCAAGTAAACTAGCTTTAGTAAACAGTTCAGTTGTCAGAAATATTATCATTAATTATAAATAGACTTCGGTTGCTTCTAACGGCATTTGAGGCAGATTAGATCGGGTGCAGTATAAATTGTTTACGAGGTTGATAAATAGGTAACTAAGTTACTACATTTTGATAATACCTTGCGCTGCGGGGTCAATAGGTATGAAAGTAAACATTGAAGTGTTTAATGTTTATTTCACTTAGTTATTTACGGGAACGTAATATGTATGATGAAATATCCGTGTAGGTATATGGGTTTATGAGTAGTCAAACTGTATGATTGGTGTTGTAAATAAACTTGATGCAGAGTAAGTATATTGTACCTGGTCATTTAATTGGCAAGAATATAATGTTTACTAGTCATTATGGTATACTGACCTTAAACTAAGGCCAATAGGGTGATGCATCAGATTTCCGAATGGTTTGAGTCGAACGGCATGCAATTAAATATCGAAAAAACTAATATTATGCATTTTAAACTGCGCAAAGGCGACACCAATTTATTTAATATTGTTACCAATAACATCCACCTACCCCAAGTTGACCATGTTAAATATCTAGGATTTACAATAGATGCAGGTCTGACATGGTCGCCCCACATAGATGTAGCCTGTGACAAGTTATCATCAGCTTGTTTTGCCCTATCCAGACTCGCACCCACCCTGTCACCCGAAAACCTCAGGATTGCTTATTATGGATATTTCCACTCAATTCTAATTCAAGGTGTCGATTTATGGGGTACCGCGGCAGATTGTGAGAGACCTTTCTAATTACAAAAACGGGCACTAAGAATAATCTCCGGTAAGCCTTATGATTTTCCGGCTCAGGCGTTATTTAAGGAGAATAAAATCCTCACGCTACCGTGTATATACATATTAACAGCCTGTCAATATGTGAGAGCTAACCTAGACCAGTACACGAGCCGCGGGCAGTGCCACGACAGGAACACCCGAGGCGCGCACCTGCTGCTCGTCCCACGTCGGAGACTCGCCAAAGCGCGAAAGTCACTCGGTGTCCTAGGTGTTAAGATTTACAATACACTTCCGAGTGATATCGTGAACGCTGCAAGCGACAAAATATTCACTCATAGACTAAAACTAATGTTAATCGACCTCGCTTGCTACAGCATAGCGGAATTTATGTCGAGGTAATAAAATCTACAACACACCTTGTTTTTGTGTATTAAATTAGATAACACCCTACATCATTGGCTTGAGAGGTTTGGATGTTTGGACATAATATGGACAACAGATAAATGTTAAATGTATAATTATTAAAATGAAGAATTATAATTAAAATACTAATATAAAATTGAAACTTGTAAATAATTTAAATGAATAATAATTTCAATAACTTAAATGAATATTAATAATATCATTGTATAATATAGAATTTTGTATTTGAACTTACTTATATACTATTTATGTTAAATAATGAACTGACATGTAAAATTCTATAATTTTATCAATAAATATCTCAATCTCAATCTCAATCTCAATCACTGATCATTCAATTGATGAAAAAGACAAAGGTCTTGTACACCTAGCAACTGAAATCAAATATGTTGTGTCATTTAATTGACATATTGTTTTAACACTTCTAACATTGACCAAGGTCATGGTATAGCAGTAGTTAAGCGGTCGTTAAAACGACTAATGGCTAAAGGGCCAGTACGAACATTAAATTGTTTAGCAAGCGGTTAGATGAATGCTCCGCTTGAATCATTTGATTGATTGATTCCGGGACGCCCCAAAAGTACCCATGGCAGCCATAACTTTGGAAAAAATCCATTGCGAAGGCGAGACCTCTTCGATCGGTCTGAGATAGGAGCGTTCGAAACGAGCACTCCATGTATATTTGGAGGTGTCAGCTATCACAGATAGCCAAAAGAAGAGAGCAAGCCTCTTGCATTTCGGAGAAATTGAGCTCTAAGAAATATATTACAATATCCCTGGAGCGGACGCGGAGCCAGGTGTCAGCATAGAGGTATTTGCGATAGCCTTAGCAAAATTCGATGATTACTTTGCTCCTGCAAACAAAGTACGGTATATGAACGCCACGTATTCCGTTTGATGAAACAGTTCGAGAAATTCCTTGTACGGCTGCGACAAGCCGATAAATGCAATTATAAAGATGAATATGAACACATCATTGATCAGATCACGGAAAAATGCCTAACAATAGTTACGTAAAAATAAAAAACTATTAAAACACAAGTTTTCGGTTGCTAAATGTAAGATAATTTTATTTTGGGTAGTGTATATTAGTCACGGGGTTCGTGCTGAGGCCTACCCACGACATGAGGCTGAGGCCTACCCACAATGCACCACTGAGTGGAAAGTTGCTTACATAAATAAGAAAACGGTCAAAATGTATTATTTTTAATATTAATTAGTAGGTGTGCGTCAGAATGTTTGGTTGACTATTGAATTCAGCATTGATTGCTTACGTAAAAATTGCTACCTATTTGCTAGTATTTGCTACCATTTACCAAATAATTGCTACCTCAGTATAATAAAAGATATCACATTTTTTTTTTGACCAGTCATTCTGACGTCAGGATGTTTGGACATAGTTCCTATTTCGCGAAGGACGCACAATTTTCATGTTATTTAGTAACCAAAATTTGCTACCTAATTGCTACCTACATTTAGCTTAAAATCAATTCTGTAGCGTTACAGATCAAAAAGTTTCGCGTATAATTATTTTTTGGACTACTTACAACATGAACGCCTGTGCGTATCAGCAGAGCAATCCAAATCTGTGGTGTATTGTATTTTTTAACCGACTTCAAAAAAAGGAGGAGGTTCTCTATTCGAACTAATTTTTTTTTTTTTTTTTTGTGTGTATGTTACTCGATATCTCCGAGAACCGTGAACCGATTTTCAATTTTTTTTTTTAATCGAAAGGGTATAACTCCTAGTTGGTCCCGTTGGCACTAAGTCGGGATCTGATGATGGAATCTTGGAGAAATCGAGGGAACTCTTCAAATGTTATAGGGACATGTACGGCGCTTTCGGTAATTTATTGATAAAGTCAAGAATTTACATTCAGTAAATAGGATTTGGCCACTAAAACTTTTATATGAATCACTAAAAAGCAAAAAAAAAAATATTTTTAACAAAAAAAAAGAACCGACTTCAGTAAAACTAAAAAACCAAAAATAACCCGTTCAAGTACAGATTACATTTGACTCACCCTTCGAAGTCGGTGCCAAACCTCACGTAAACTATAATATAACTATAAATATAAGAACTGAGTGGTTTGGGATCGACTTCGAAGGGTGAGTCAAATGTAATCTGTACTTGAACGGGTTATTTTTGGTTTTTTAGTTTTACTGAAGTCGGTTCTTTTTTTTTGTTAAAAATTTTTTTTGTTTATGTCAGGCGCTCCTTTTTCTATAGAGTTTTGTGGATCCGTGTCGTAGTTAATTAATAAAAATATAAAACGGAATCAATATATTAATGATTTATAGAATGAGTACGGGCTTTTATTAATATAGGTAAAATATGAGCTAGTCTCCAGTAGATATGAGCGCCGATGGTTAATTCCGCGGCGGCGGCGGCGTGATGGGCAAAATTGCGCAGCGGCGGCGGCGTCACAGCGGCGTGACCGTGAGTATCTTTTTTTCACGTTAACGTAGAAGTTTGATTTTTGCGCAGCTTCAAGGGACCGTAGACTTTAGTATATGGTTTAAATTTCATGCCTCTTTACCTATCCTAAAATAATATAAATAACAAATGTTTTTTTATTAATAATTTAAGTTAATAAGTCGGCAACGTATAATATTTAAGAAATAATAATTGCATTAATTGCACTTTGCCAGTTAAATTTATAAGCAGTTAGAAATCATTTGTTCGGTAAAATAATTATGAGTGGTGTTTCGTGGAAAGATTTTTCATTGGCATTATGTAAATGCCTTTTATTCAGCTTTTATTTTCGTTTTGTAAACATCAATAGCAATCGAACTTGACGCCATTATTTACAACGCGGGTCAAAAAAAATAACACAAGTTCACAACTTCACACGGCAAAATACTTGTGTGCGTGTGGATTGAGTGAGCACCCTTCAAAAATGAAAAAAAAAATGTGCTGATCATGGGTCTATATCTGTTGGTCTAAAATTTTTTGCCCGATATTTTTTTGGGCACATATTTTTTGGCCTTATAATCTTTGGTCGATTGTTTTCTATGTCGAAAATTGTTTGGTCGAAATTGTTATGTATATATTGTTTTGGCCGAAAATTGTTTAGTATAACATTTGTATGGAATAACATTGTTTGGTCGAATGTATTTTAGGCATAAAATTGGTATTCCGAATATTGGTGTCACTAATAATCCCTATGTTTGTCAGGAACGCAGTTCTAACCTAACCTACTGTTCTGGGAGCGCCTTATTTTTATTAGGGACGCAGTTCTAACCTTACCTAACCTACTGTTATGGATGAGCCTTATTTTTGTTGAGGACGCAGTTCTAACCTAACCTACTGTTCTGGGAGCGCCTTATTTTTGTTGGGGACGCAGTTCTAACCTAACCTAGGTAACCTCGCTTTAGCATATGGGTTTTAGGAGGTTTTATGTTAGGCTAAAGAATAATTATAGCTTACAATATTATACTTTTAGTCATAAAAAAAATATACTTAATAATTTTAGGTCAAACATGTTTTAGGACAAAAAATATGTATGCAAAAAAATCTCACTGAAGTTTACTTGCTTAATAAATAAATTCGTTTTCTTCAAATTCATAATTGATTTCATTTTTAGTGGAATTAAACCCCTAGGTCAAACTCACACCGACTATGGTAGCACTATTATGGCTATAGCCACACATGTACCTAATACATTATGCTCCTTGCTAAGATTTTTAGGGTTCCGTACCCAAAGGGTAAAAACGGGACCCTATTACTGAGACTTCGCTGTCCGTCCGTCCGTCCGTCCGTCCGTCCGTCTGTCACCAGGCTGTATCTCAAGAACGGTGATAGCTAGACAGATGAAATATTCACAGATGATGTAATTCTGTTGCCGCTATAACAACAAATACTAAAAATAACATAAAATAAATATTGTATGGAGCGCTACACATACCAGGTGCAAACTTAACCACTTAAGGATGGAGTGTTTGTACGGAATCCTCGGTGCGCGAGTCCGACTCGCACTTGACCGGTTTTTTTGGTTGGTTATCTATTTAAGAGTTAGTAGTGATGTTGTATTGTTTGAATTATTTATTATTTTATACACCACAGATTTTGATTGCTCTGCTGATACGCACAGGCGTTCATGTTGTAAGTAGTGCAAAAAATAATTATACGCGAAACTTTTTGATCTGTAACGCTGCAGAGTTGATTTTAAGTAAAATGTAGGTAGCAATTAGGTAGCAAATTTTGGTTAGTAAATAACATGAAAATTGTGCGTCCTTCGCGAAATATGAACTTTGTCCAAACATCCTGACGTCAGAATGACTGGTCAAAAAAAAAATGTGATATCTTTTATTATACTGAGCTAGCAATTATTTGGTAAATGGTAGCAAATACTAGCAAATAGGTAGCAATTTTTAGGTAAGCAATCAATGCTGAATTCAACAGTCAACCAAACATTCTGACGCACACAGTAGTTGTGCACTCGAGGAATATGAATATTTAGCAGTTTAGCGTTATTCTCGAATGGGTCGTGTTACTAATCTTCGACTGCGCAGTGGCGCAGTGGATGACGGATCACAATATAATAATTATGAACAAATTGGGAAAACGATTGGACTGCCTAGGCGTCTATTTAATTTACACGACTGTTCATTTGTTCGTGCGTAATTGAATACGCTACTTAATACTTTCCTATGGAGTGGGCTTGATCGTTCTGAATTTCCAAATATATTGACGGGTTAAATATTATAGTGTGATAAGCTTAATTTGTCTTTATGTTGTAAATGTTTTTTTTTTAATAATTATCTAGAGTATCTTGTATAGTTGATAAACAGTATGAACATCCAGCTTAAGGGTTGTACATTAATAGGTACATATGACACGTATAGGTGCATATGTCACATGTAGTCAATTGGGTATAACAAAATCAGTAATTAAAGAACAGCAAATACGTCTTGTAAGGCATAGTATAATATAGGTATAGTATTTGATAGGCCAAACGGGTTTAAGTGATATGGAAAACTCCTAAGTGCAAAGTCATTAGTCAATATGATAAGCTCTGACTGTATTGTTACTGGAAACTAATAGCTTTATGTCAGGGGTCAATTTGATTTATTTATTTATTTCAAATAATTACACAGCTTTACAGTTAGTACTAATGCACTGTGAATTACAAGAATAATTTATCATAACATGCTACATATGAGGTAGATTCAATTACTGAAAAATTACATTCATCCATCGCCTTACAGTACCTTAAACATTCATGACACACAATTATCCAGCTACTTCCAAAAAACGTCCAAATCCGATGCTGATGCGAGAAGCGCATTAAGTTCTCGTAAGGCTCTAACTAGAGGAGAGTTTTTCGCGCTATGGTTCGCGCCTCAGGAGCAGCCAACAGTAGCAGGCAGCGTGGACGAAAATTGAACCTCGATTTATAAGGGACGAACAATCGGATAACCTGACTGACCAGCTCTGGACAGCCAGAACATCCTCGCAAGATTTTACAAGCACTAGTCAGCACATAATTTCGTCTAACCTCGAGGGAATAGATTGATAGACCACGCTGAATTGCCAATATGACAGGCTAAGGCGTTATGAGGTCAATTTGATAGACCACGCTGGATTGCCAATATGATAGGCTAAGTGGATTGTTAAAGTAAGCGAAAGGCATTATGAAACGTCTATTTAGTAGACCGCGGGAACCAAACTATTCGTAAGAAAGATAGTAAGGCTTAACGGCTAAGCAAATACAATTGCATGGAAGGTCAATTTGATAGACCATAGATATATTATAAGCGGTATGTAAAGTGCCGCGTTCGTGCTGGAAGGTCAATTTGAAATACCATATGTATTAAACATTCCTTTAAATTTATATTAAATAACTCAAAGTGTTCATAAACTGGAGTATTTGCTTTTGAGACTTCCATTAAAACTTGAATATCGATGGCTTCGACGCGTCGATTAAATTGAAATATACTGTGCTTTAAAGCTTTCATTCAATTGGAAAAAGCTGTTGTTTTAAGACTTCCATTAAATTGGAATATCTGAAGTATCAGAGGGCCGGTAACATGGGAATATGACGTGTTCTTGACTCCCGTTCAATTGGGATACTCGAGGTCTCAAAGCCTCCAGTGAATTGGAATTGATTGACAACCTTAATTGAATTGACAATAGTTTGGCACTTCAAATGAATGCCTGGATAATACTGTAATAGTTTTACATCATTTTTAAATTGACAAAAGTGGCATTTAAAATGAATGCCTATATTAAGTGGGATTGTTTAACAACCTCCATTATATTGACAAAAGTTTAGTATTTCGAACAAGAGCTTCCATTAAGTTCGAATCGTTTGAAAACATTAAGTAAATTGACAATAGTCCGGTATTTCAAACGAATGCCTCCATTAGATAGAAATTCTTTATCAACCTTCAATTGAGAATGGTCTGGTATTACAACTAAATGCCGGAATTAAATTGGAATTGGTATATCACTGTGATTTTAAACCTTGATCCAATTAGAAATGTGGCGGTTTAAAAACCTCAATTCAATTGGATTTGCAATTTAGTTTAGTATTTCAAATAAGTGCCTTCATTAAATAGGAATCGTTTCACAACATTAATTAAATTGCCAATGATGGTTCTGTATTTCAAATGAATGGCTCCATTAAACTGGAATTATTTATCAACCTTATATTGAGAATGATCTGGTATTTTAAATTAATGCCGCAATTAAATTGGAATTTGTTTATCTGTGATTTCAAATCTAGATCGAATAGGAAAAGACGCGGTTTCAAAATCTCAATTCAATTGGACCTTAGTTGCAATTTCGAAAATTTATTTGGATTCTCATATTCTTTTGAATGGTATATATCGTAATTTCAGATGACAAATTATAATGATGACCTTAGTGAGAATATTGAACGAGAGGACATGATGACGTGTAAAGCAAGTTAGCTACTTACAATGGAATATAATAGAATAGAATAATTTTTATTTTACCAAAAGAAATATTTCTACATTTAACATAATTTAACAGTGACTTCCACACTAAGGCACAGCCTGTATCGTGGAAGTCGTATCATACACATCAGGTTCGTTAACAATGCGGCTATAGACATGCCTTAATCAAGAAATTAAAACTAATAAATGAACAGTACTACGATAAATACATATATACTATCAGTTTCAGTTTCATAAAAACAAAAAAAAAAAAAATTGAAGTTGTTAAAAGGGGGAAAAGAACAAGCAATAGTCCTTAAGCGCTTGACAAAGTGGTTGTTGTGAAATAATTATCCAGATAAGGCTTCATGTCACAATTCTTAAAAATTCTAGAATGAAGTGTATAACCCTTGTTTTGTATAATTCTTTTATTTTTCAAATAAGTTACACAATATTACAGTAATATAACCTACATGCTTTGGAACTACAAAACTACATGCAGACCAAACTTAAAACTAGTTACATTTAATTAAATAAGCGCCTTAATGGCGTAAACATAATGGCGTGGCTCCTTTGCTTTGTTCGACCTCTGGAATAGCTGTCATGTGCGACTATTTCTCGCGCGAGATATTTGCCCATCTCTTGCAGCTGTGCAGTGGTGTGAGGGAATGACGGCTAGCGCTGTCGCGCGACGGGAACGGCGAGGCGTGGTTATGCTAGACAGGCTGGCGTAGGATTAGGCAGATAGTAGCAGCCTGTAGCGGCTGGGGCACGCGTAGCTCAAACGAGCTGAATTGCACGTAGTGACAGGTCTGAAGTGGTACACCTTCATGTCCTGGTTGGACACGGTGTCGCAATCCCAAGAACTGAATTAACCGGCTCGCTTGTGCCACTTAGTCTTGCGGGGCACCATGCGCGCCTTGCTCTTCCTTTCCACCAGTGTGACTCCCTCCCTATCCACATTGGTGTGGGAGAACTTTTCCTTATCGCGAACCCGTACGGGGCCGGTTAGCTGCGACAGACTAACCGGCGACTATAGCATATTGCACGCTGAAGCGACTTCGAATCGGTATCCTTTGTGTATCCTCGATGTATCCTCTATATGGTTGTGTCAACAAGGTTCGCGGCAAGTTTATATTGCAAAGCTAGTTCTAAATCAAATGAGATCACAAATTAAACTATTAACCGGTCTAGATAACATAAAACAAGACTGATTAAATACTTTATGGGTTTTGAGTGAAACAACCTTTTTATTTAAATATATAAACATTCACATATTATTATTTATACGATAACCAATTAATCTAATTTTAATTAAAATAAAAAAGGGATGTAGTGTTGCTATCCTTATCTCGTGCGCATACGTCAGAACCAACGGAGTGGGGTTAGTCACTGTCCGACCCTTGCCGAGACTGGTGGTGCTGGTGGTGCGTCGTCGAGCTAAGTTCTTGCATAGTGACCTATATAAACAGCTGTACTGTGCCTGGCATAGGGTTAGGTATACTACACATATGAATTGTTTATTTCCAAGTAAGACGTACATATTGCACTAGGTGCTCGTATATTCAATGTGACAGAGAACCCGTATGGTCTAGTCTAAGAAAAGGAAAAATACCATTTCAAACGGATGAGTACCAGTACCAACGTATAAAGCAATGTAGGATATGCATTTGTTGTTAATTAATTTGATTACAACGAAAGTTGGGCCCACAATGCTGCCTTGTGACACCGAAACATGACGAAAGCAATTCACATTGTTATATTAACAGATTAACAGAGATGCAATTTTTATTAGTAGCTGAAATGTAGACAATATGCAGCCTAGTTTAGTTTTTATTTGAATCAGTGGACAATACACTGAGTCTATGAGTATCAAGTTTACTAATACTCAGATACAAATTGTCTAAAGCTTTACATAAAACCAATTACATTACTTAGTCCTTAAATACTGGAACTGAGATTATCTTATCATACTCTGTATTTTTTGGACGGACAATGATTTAGCTCAATAAAATTAATGGATGTTTAGATCCTTACTGAATACGCTGTACCGTAATCCAGAGGTTACAGGTTACCGGGTTCGATTACTGGTCTCTGCCGTAGGGGTACGCATTTAATTTTTTCTTGCGCTTTGATCTTTGTATCAATGGTTTATTATGGAGGTGCCCGAGTGGGCAACTTTGTCTGTGTAGGAGAAAAAGTCAAGTTTGAAGATAGAAATGATTTTATCGGTGTTGGTATACGCCAAACTAAATCATATCTTTCTAGTCCTAAGAGAGAACATAGCGTTATCCAAATTAGATTTAGTTTCTTAAAAAGTTGAATTCTATTCAGCCGTAAATACCGACATTAAAGAAATATATTTCGCCTACAGTCGAGGTCTTCAAATATTTAGCCTATCTCAGCTAACCGAAATATCTTCAGACATTTCCTTTTTACAAACTGTTAACATGTACCTTACTGCACACCTCCACTAAACACTTGGGCAGCCCACGCAATCCTCAAGGTGCGTGGAAGGGGGACAAAGGTGACGGTTTCACAAGGTTCCATTGTACATTGTGTCATATTCAATAGGCGGTAGGGCCTAAATTAGAGTCCTCTTGTTATTTCACAATACTACGCAGATATAGTAGAAGAATCATAATCAGTATCTTGATTTGAAACCAT
The DNA here is from genome assembly GCA_947623375.1 of Apotomis capreana. Taxonomy (NCBI): domain Eukaryota; kingdom Metazoa; phylum Arthropoda; class Insecta; order Lepidoptera; family Tortricidae; genus Apotomis; species Apotomis capreana. Next base: position 19,802,896 of record OX392512.1, read on the forward strand.
GTAGAATTTCTATAGTACGGCTAAAGACGACAAAGAATAAAATAAAACAGTTCTAGCATTTTTCTCTTGTTTTAGAAATGTTAAGAGTTGTTCTTAATACGTTTTGGGTCCTTAAATAGTTCGTATTTCGAATGAAAGTTTATTCATACTTAAATTCTGCATTAAGTACCAAATTTTAAACTGTACACGGAAAAAATAGTATAACTAATAAAAAAAATATATAAAAAAGTATATTTTAATATAGGTACTTAAGTAGTAACTAGATAGGTTAGTTGCGTTCTTTTTTAACCGACTTCAAAAAAGGAGGATGTTCTCAATTCGAACTAGTTTTTTTAACCGACTTCAAAAATGAGGAGGTTCTCAATTCGAACTATTTTTTTTTTCTTTTCTATGTATGTTACTCGATATCTCCGAGAATCGTGAACCGATTTTCAATTTTTTTTTTTTAATCGAAAGGGTATAACTCCGAGTTGGTCCCGTTGGCACTAAGTCGGGATCTGATGATGGAATCTTGGAGAAATCGAGGGAACTCTTCAAATGTTATAGGGACATGTACGGCGCTTTCGGTAATTTATTGATAAAGTCAAGAATTTACATTCAGTAAATAGGATTTGGTGTAAGGAAACTGATGAACACACATACGAATCACTAAAAAGCAAAAAAAAAAAAATTTTTAACAAAAAAAAGAACCGACTTCAGTAAAACTAAAAAGCCAACAATAACCCGTTCAAGTACAGATTACATTTGACTCACCCTTCGAAGTCGGTGCCAAACCTCGCGTAAACTATAAAATATAAATATAAGAACTGAGTGGTTTGGGATCGACTTCGAAGGGTGAGTCAAATGTAATCTGTACTTGAACGGGTTATTGTTGGCTTTTTAGTTTTACTGAAGTCGGTTCTTTTTTTTGTTAATTTTTTTTTTTTTTTTCAAATATGTTTCATATTTACATTAATGAAATATACACACAAGTAGAGAGTCCACTGTATGAGGAAGTAAAAAGCCTTGTTCTTTGTAAACAATTAACTATATTAATTACAACAAATTATAACGGGTCTAACGCGATATTTCTTATTTACCTTCATAATCTATACCGTCATATGTCATAATCATAATTAACTATATTATAATATCGTAAAAAACTGCAAAGAAAGATGGTATTTTGAAGTCGTAGTACTGACACGATACCTTAACTCTGGCAGAGATGCAAATGTATGCGATAAATGCACTAATGAAGTTCTTAACATATCTATGCGCGGGAGTCGCTTGTGAAATACGTAATGAGTAAACTTTCATACGGGATTTAAATACAGCCATAACCTCATTTTACTAGCCACTATCTACGTAAACGAGAATCAAATGACCTCAACTCATCTCTGTTGGATCTTGGTCCAGTCTTCATGAAAACTTGTCCATGGTGCTTTGGCGGAATTGTCAAATATAAGCGGCGATGATATATCTAAAAGCTAATTATTTTACAATGTAGTGGTGTCCAAATGATAATGGACACATTGACCGACATTATGAGATGATCACTGCGTTTTGATTTGACCAAACCGGTACAAACAAAACAACGTCGTTTCGTTATCTAATTTACTACAATTTCATTCATGCCACAACGGAACTCGCACGTACACATACATCATATTATTTACATTTATTAACATATAAATGCAATACAAGATAATTCATCTGCTCGCGAATGTTAAACATTATACACTTTGCAACGCGACCAAGTTAAGTTGGTACCCGCTCTCGCTTAAAGTATGGTGAATAGTGTTCATGTGATTTTGGTCATTTGTTTTTTGTTTGCGTCAAGTTAGCTGACCTGATTTTAATTGCCACTGAAGCAGCACTAATTCTGAGATTATGTTTTGCCTTACGAAGCCTTACCAGTTTCTAGCCCGCCTACGAAGACTGTATTACGTATAACTGATGTTTTTTTTCCTGTATAATAATTTTGTGTCGACAAAAAATTTAACTAGCTAAATATACTGATCATTTTTTTGTAATTGGTGGTAATGTTGAAGGAACATGAGATTTAACCAATTAGCGTGTTACCCGAGAATTTTGAGGAACTTAACTATTACAAACGCATACATATATCATAAGATCATAACTTAAAATTTTGTTTGACTGAACAACTTACGAAGTTATGATGTAATAGTGCATAATCGTGTTTAAATTAAAATAGCTTACCGGAAAACCAGTGTATACATTTTTAGAGCAAGTTGTATATAAGTGCTGATTGTTGTTTTCTGTTCCAGGTATGGTGTACAAGGCGTTTTATAATTTTCCAGTGATTGAGCATTTTGAGCAAGTATAAATAACTGAAAATTTGTTGTTGCACAGTGAGCATTAAATATTTCTGAGAAAATTATGCATTCAAATTATAACTGAACTATAATTTTTCTTTCTGTTTTTCCGTATTCAACGTTATACAGAATAAAATAAAATATCGTCAGCCGTTTCACGTCGATCGTGACAAGCATAACGACTAAGTGACATTTGATGCAAATTGTGTAGGTACATTTATGATTCTGTTTGTATAACACAGTAATAATACATAATTAATATGCGTGCCACAGACAGCACTGCATTTTTCGTTTCATACTTCATTTCTTAACTCTGCGCAGTAGGATTGTTCTACTGTACTTGAGTAATTATGCCAATTGATATAATAATTGTCTATACATACCAGCAAAATAACATTGGTATTTTTTAGGGTTCCGTAGTCAACTAGGAACCCTTATAGTTTCGCCATGTCCGTCTGTCCGTCCGTCCGCGGCTTAGCTCCGTGATCATTTGTACTAGAAAGCTGAAATTTGGTATGAGTATGTGTATGTATAACGCCGACAGAACGGTAAAATAAAATTTAAAAAAAAAAAATTTTTCGGGTACCTCTCGAACACCTAAAGTAGGGGGTGATTTTTTTTTCTTTTTAACACTGGTGTGTGGGATGTCGTTGAATAGGTCTTGTAAAAATAATAGGGGTCTTATAACATTATTTTTTGATAAAGTCAGCAGTTTTGTAAATATTTGCTCAAAAAACAAAAAAATTGTGTCCCCCCAACTCTTAAACCACGGGTCAAAAAAATTCGGAAAAATTCATGTTAATGAGGCCTTATAAGTACTTTCAACGAAAACTATATTGAACAAAATCGGTCGAGCCGTTTTTGAGTTATCGCCAAATTTCATATTTTTCTTTAAAAGGTCGTAATTGACTTCCAGAAGGTAATAAGTGATTACAGTTTTAGGGCGTTTACGACCTTTTTATAGAGCTTAAAATCTTTCTTAACGTAAACCTCGGGCTTAAAACAGCAGTTTATTGTGAAGGATGAGCAACTACGGAACCCTACACTGAGCGTGGCCCGACATGCTCTTGGCCGGTTTTTTATTTGTAAGTTACAGCTAATTAACAAAATTTCATATGGTATCATCACTCATGTTTCTTGCCTATAAATCGGAAAGTGCATACAATCGAATCGAATTCATTTTGTAAGTCTTTTAATGTAACGCATTTATGTACAATAAATGTTTTTATTATTATTATTATTTATAACTGTACCCTTACCCTTACCATGAGTTATCGTGACAGTACTCGCTAGCGACAGCGTAAACGTTACTTTGTCTAACTACAGTTCTGTAATACGTAGCGGTAACTTTGTTGAACCACAATTCTGTAATACGTAGCGGTAACTTTGTTGAACCACAATTCTGTAATACGTAGCGGTAACTTTGTTGAACCACAATTCTGTAATACGTAGCGGTAACTTTGTTGAACCACAATTCTGTAATACGTAGCGGTAACTTTGTTGAACCACAATTCTGTAATACGTAGCGGTAACTTTGTTGAACCACAATTCTGTAATACGTAGCGGTAACTTTGTTGAACCACAATTCTGTAATACGTAGCGGTAACTTTGTTGAACCACAATTCTGTAATACGTAGCGGTAACTTTGTTGAACCACAATTCTGTAATACGTAGCGGTAACTTTGTTGAACCACAATTCTGTAATACGTAGCGGTAACTTTGTTGAACCACAATTCTGTAATACGTAGCGGTAACTTTGTTGAACCACAATTCTGTAATACGTAGCGGTAACTTTGTTGAACCACAATTCTGTAATACGTAGCGGTAACTTTGTTGAACCACAATTCTGTAATACGTAGCGGTAACTTTGTTGAACCACAATTCTGTAATACGTAGCGGTAACTTTGTTGAACCACAATTCTGTAATACGTAGCGGTAACTTTGTTGAACCACAATTCTGTAATACGTAGCGGTAACTTTGTTGAACCACAATTCTGTAATACGTAGCGGTAACTTTGTTGAACCACAATTCTGTAATACGTAGCGGTAACTTTGTTGAACCACAATTCTGTAATACGTAGCGGTAACTTTGTTGAACCACAATTCTGTAATACGTAGCGGTAACTTTGTTGAACCACAATTCTGAAATACGTAGCGGTAACTTTGTTGAACCACAATTCTGTAATACGTAGCGGTAACTTTGTAGAACCACAATTCTGTAATACGTAGCGGTAACTTTGTAGAACCACAATTCTGTAATACGTAGCGGTAACTTTGTTGAACCACAATTCTGTAATACGTAGCGGTAACTTTGTTGAACCACAATTCTGTAATACGTAGCGGTAACTTTGTAGAACCACAGTTCTGTAATACGTAGCGGTTACTTTGTTGAACCACAATTCTGTAATACGTAGCGGTAACTTTGTTGAACCACAATTCTGTAATACGTAGCGGTAACTTTGTAGAACCACAGTTCTGTAATACGTAGCGGTTACTTTGTTGAACCACAGTTCTGTAATACGTAGCGGTAACTTTGTTGAACCACAGTTCTGTAATACGTAGCGGTAACTTTGTTGAACCACAATTCTGTAATACGTAGCGGTAACTTTGTTGAACCACAATTCTGTAATACGTAGCGGTAACTTTGTTGAACCACAATTCTGTAATACGTAGCGGTAACTTTGTTGAACCACAATTCTGTAATACGTAACGGTAACTTTGTTGAACCACAATTCTGTAATACGTAGCGGTAACTTTGTTGAACCACAATTCTGTAATACGTAGCGGTAACTTTGTTGAGCCACAATTCTGTAATACGTAGCGGTAACTTTGTTGAACCACAATTCTGTAATACGTAGCGGTAACTTTGTTGAACCACAATTCTGTAATACGTAGCGGTAACTTTGTTGAACCACAATTCTGTAATACGTAGCGGTAACTTTGTTGAACCACAATTCTGTAATACGTAGCGGTAACTTTGTTGAACCACAATTCTGTAATACGTAGCGGTAACTTTGTTGAACCACAATTCTGTAATACGTAGCGGTTACTTTGTTGAACCACAATTCTGTAATACGTAGCGGTTACTTTGTTGAACCACAATTCTGTAATACGTAGCGGTAACTTTGTTGAACCACAATTCTGTAATACGTAACGGTAACTTTGTTGAACCACAATTCTGTAATACGTAGCGGTAACTTTGTTGAACCACAATTCTGTAATACGTAGCGGTAACTTTGTTGAACCACAATTCTGTAATACGTAGCGGTAACTTTGTTGAACCACAATTCTGTAATACGTAGCGGTAACTTTGTTGAACCACAATTCTGTAATACGTAGCGGTAACTTTGTTGAACCACAATTCTGTAATACGTAGCGGTAACTTTGTTGAACCACAATTCTGTAATACGTAGCGGTAACTTTGTTGAACCACAATTCTGTAATACGTAGCGGTAACTTTGTTGAACCACAATTCTGTAATACGTAGCGGTAACTTTGTTGAACCACAATTCTGTAATACGTAGCGGTAACTTTGTTGAACCACAATTCTGTAATACGTAGCGGTAACTTTGTTGAACCACAATTCTGTAATACGTAGCGGTAACTTTGTTGAACCACAATTCTGTAATACGTAGCGGTAACTTTGTTGAACCACAATTCTGTAATACGTAGCGGTAACTTTGTTGAACCACAATTCTGTAATACGTAGCGGTAACTTTGTTGAACCACAATTCTGTAATACGTAGCGGTAACTTTGTTGAACCACAATTCTGTAATACGTAGCGGTTACTTTGTTGAACCACAATTCTGTAATACGTAGCGGTTACTTTGTTGAACCACAATTCTGTAATACGTAGCGGTTACTTTGTTGAACCACAATTCTGTAATACGTAGCGGTTACTTTGTTGAACCACAATTCTGTAATACGTAGCGGTTACTTTGTTGAACCACAATTCTGTAATACGTAGCGGTTACTTTGTTGAACCACAATTCTGTAATACGTAGCGGTTACTTTGTTGAACCACAATTCTGTAATACGTAGCGGTTACTTTGTTGAACCACAATTCTGTAATACGTAGCGGTTACTTTGTTGAACCACAATTCTGTAATACGTAGCGGTTACTTTGTTGAACCACAATTCTGTAATACGTAGCGGTTACTTTGTTGAACCACAGTTCTGTAATACGTAGCGGTTACTTTGTTGAACCACAGTTCTGTAATACGTAGCGGTAACTTTGTTGAACCACAGTTCTGTAATACGTAGCGGTTACTTTGTTGAACCACAATTCTGTAATACGTAGCGGTTACTTTGTTGAACCACAGTTCTGTAATACGTAGCGGTTACTTTGTTGAACCACAGTTCTGTAATACGTAGCGGTTACTTTGTTGAACCACAATTCTGTAATACGTAGCGGTTACTTTGTTGAACCACAATTCTGTAATACGTAGCGGTTACTTTGTTGAACCACAATTCTGTAATACGTAGCGGTTACTTTGTTGAACCACAATTCTGTAATACGTAGCGGTAACTTTGTTGAACCACAATTCTGTAATACGTAGCGGTTACTTTGTTGAACCACAATTCTGTAATACGTAGCGGTTACTTTGTTGAACCACAATTCTGTAATACGTAGCGGTTACTTTGTTGAACCACAATTCTGTAATACGTAGCGGTTACTTTGTTGAACCACAATTCTGTAATACGTAGCGGTTACTTTGTTGAACCACAATTCTGTAATACGTAGCGGTTACTTTGTTGAACCACAATTCTGTAATACGTAGCGGTTACTTTGTTGAACCACAATTCTGTAATACGTAGCGGTTACTTTGTTGAACCACAGTTCTGTAATACGTAGCGGTTACTTTGTTGAACCACAGTTCTGTAATACGTAGCGGTAACTTTGTTGAACCACAGTTCTGTAATACGTAGCGGTTACTTTGTTGAACCACAATTCTGTAATACGTAGCGGTTACTTTGTTGAACCACAGTTCTGTAATACGTAGCGGTTACTTTGTTGAACCACAGTTCTGTAATACGTAGCGGTTACTTTGTTGAACCACAATTCTGTAATACGTAGCGGTTACTTTGTTGAACCACAATTCTGTAATACGTAGCGGTTACTTTGTTGAACCACAATTCTGTAATACGTAGCGGTTACTTTGTTGAACCACAATTCTGTAATACGTAGCGGTAACTTTGTTGAACCACAATTCCGTAATACGTAGCGGTTACTTTGTTGAACCACAATTCTGTAATACGTAGCGGTTACTTTGTTGAACCACAATTCTGTAATACGTAGCGGTTACTTTGTTGAACCACAATTCTGTAATACGTAGCGGTTACTTTGTTGAACCACAATTCTGTAATACGTAGCGGTAACTTTGTTGAACCACAATTCTCCATACAAATCGTTTACGTAGTCGCTAGCGGGTACCGCTGGAAACTCATGGTAAGGTAAGGGTGCTGATCTTATTTTCCGGGCAGCTTATAATATGTAGAAATGGCAGATTTTGCCAGCTAAAATAACTTGTCATTTTTCACCCAGGTAACAAATTTAGCCATATAATAATTAGACTTATTTTATTTAGCTGCCTCGTTAAATACATGCCTTTATTTCCATACAATTAAACTCGGACAACTTTCGCGATGGCCAAAATATGGTCTTAATTTTGTGAAATCACTAACCAAGATTCGATTATACGCACTTCCATCATTTTTATTCCCACTAACAGTACTAAACTAGTGTGGCGCGTCTCATTTCAGCGCCACACTGCCGCACTTTACTAATGCATGCTGATTGCCGAGCACTAATCTAGTTGCCATGGCCACCCCGACCGACAAGCGCTTCCATCAGCTGGTAAGTACAGATCCTACTGGACTAGTTGGAGCCTTAGCTTTAGGTCCTTATCACACCTGCGATTTGCGAGCGAGTATTCTATACAATAGCGTCGCGGCAAACTCGCTGCGTTATCGCCTTCATACGAAATTCGCTCGCAAATCGCAAGTGTGATAAGGCCCTTAGTTGCGCAAAGTAAGTAAGTTTCGGTTTCTATAGCGGCATTTACATGAGATATTGGCAAGAAATTTCTGCTTGTATCTGAGATACTTTCCTGGTTAACGTTTCTGCTGACGTTGACCAGCTGGCCTAAGCACTACATCTGTCGCGCGAGTAAGCACCATCCGTCTTGCTCGCGCGATATTGCAAAGAAAGAGACAGGCAATGCATGTCACGCGACTAAGAGTTGAAGAAGTTACAAAGATTATTTTTAAAATATAGAGAAACAGAATAAATGTAAACGTCGGGATGACGAATTATAGGGAAGAATGGAGGAAGAAAACATGCTGCGACGACCCCAATTAAATGGGAATTATGATGATGAGAGGAACAGATTTAAGATCCTTATTATTTTGTTACATTTTCATACTTACTTTCAATAAAAAATCTATTTTTACAAACAAAACTTGAACCAACTTTTGGTAATAGGGGTACGAGTATATAAACGAGTGTATCAACCATCGTAAGCGAGTTTAAGGTTTAAAGATATTTATTCTCAAAAAGACACAGGTCACTTACATGAGAACAATAATTAAAGTAAAAATGTACATGATCGTCCGTAATGTTATACATTTAATTTACACTTACCTAATGCATTACAAAGTCATCACAAAGCATGTAGTAAGTAGCAGTGGTTGTAGTATACTAGCTATGCTATGGCGAGTAACATGTTGTGATAACTCCGTTTTGAATGCACCAAATGAGCTTACACTTTTCAAAGCAGGTGGTAGCTTATTATACAGCTTCAAAAGTAAACATTTTTTTCCCTAATTGAGTTCTTATTTTAGGTAGTACTAAGAAACTTGCGCGGCGGGTAGATCGTTTAGTTACTTGTTTTAACTTCGTAAAGGATACATTTTTGAGAAATTCGTAAAGAGTTTATCGATATATAAATCCTGTCACTGTCAATATTCCGTTGTCTGGTAGCTGACCATCTAAATGTTGACCAAATGCTCTTCTATAAAAATATATACGGTTTTATGGCATATAAAGAAAACTATTCCGTCACGCTTATGCTGACCTCAAGGCCCTGCAACTGTGAAACAAATTCATTATCGATTCGTCGAATGCACCAGCTGTTCAAACGAAGTCCATAGTGTAGATAATCGATTACGCCTACATTACCTCTGAAATATCTACATTATATATTTTCTAGAACTAGTATTCGCATTTACCTCGGACTACAAATGAGGGACTTCAAAATGCACCTTATGCTTACATATTGCGTGAGATCTACTACGATAGTAAGTATAGTAAATTTCATATAGCTTAGCACGAGTGATATCTGTCAGTGTCAACTCAGTACTTTTTATTTCCTAAAAACGATTAAAATGTACTGAGATGACAGATGTTACTCGCATCAAATACAAATACAAATCATTTATTTCGGACTTTAAATCCATAGTGTTAGTGGGCATCAAGCTATGTGTATTAGAATATAAAATGCCAAGTTTATGCGTTGCGATTGTTAGATAGATTTGAACATTTGTTAAATAGAGGACATGTCGTCACATCAGTGGCGCTATTTTAGGATTTTTCGACTCTTGAAAACTCTTATTACCTAGAAATGTTTGTATGATTCCATTCAAATAAAATATTTATATTATATATTTTATCTTAGGATCATGCCCAGTAACTGACTGTTGTCAAACATTAAAAAAAAAACTGAATTCCCAGACTTAGGTACCGTCAGCATTAAAATTATAGATAACTTAACCTTCACCAAAATAGACATACGTGTTAAATGACCAGAATTCAGATAGGTGTCAAATAATTAAGTCCTCGACATTACGAAAACTAATGAATCTTCAAAATGTTGCTGATCTCTGGCAGACATTCATATGTGCATTGTGTTCTATAGTGGATCTATTCAGAAAGCGCGGGCGTCGAAGTCAACGGCCTTTTTATTTTGAGATGAGAGTCTATTTTGTGAAACCCACGCGAACTCCATTAGCTAATACCTATAACAAATACACATACTTAGTTATAAATAACGTGTGTACATCATTTTAATTGCTTACTAATAATATCAGTAAGTAATAATAACTGTACATATAACCAGTTTTGCTAATTTTTCCTGAGTATATTGTTGAGTTTTAGAATGCTTTAGACTATATTGCAATTCGTTCATATTCGCGAGACTAAAAGAGACTGATTATCAATCCACTTTGATTTTTATTAGGGTTCCGTACCCAAAGGGTAAAAACGGGACCCTTTTACTGAGACTTCGCGCTGTCCGTCCGTCCGTCTGTCACCAGGCTGTATCTCAAGAACGGTGATAGCTAGACAGTTGAAATTTTCACAGATGATGTATTTCTATTGCCGCTATAACAACAAATACTAAAAATGAAATAAAATAAATATTTAAGGGGGGCTCCCATACAACAAACGGGTTGGTTGCGTTAACTTTGCACCTTATTTGTATGGGGCGCTATACATACCAGGTGCAAACTTAACTTAACCACTTAAGGATGAAAGTGTTTGTACGAGTCCGACTCGCACTTGCCCAATTTTATTTGGTAATCTACGAATATTATGATGTTTAATAACGTAAAAAGTATTGTTTTGTTATCTTTATATAAGAAGATAATTGTGTAATTCCTTAATAAATTTGGCCCTGTCTGTCTGCTAAGTTCACCTCTCGCATTTAGCAACGAAACTCAGACCTTTGCGACATTATTCAAAGGACCATTGCAACGTCTCGTCTCCTTTTCAAAATCGGTCTCTCAGACAACCTTTAGTCACGTACGAACCCAAAGAAAACAAAAAACCTCTCTGTACACAAAGGAATAATCGCTCAGTAGCTGAGTGCACTGCTTTGTGTTTTTTTTGACAATAACAAAGCAATGAATTAAATATGCCAAAGTTAGCACAAGGTGACATTTGAAAAATGCGTTTACCATATTGAAAATGTCATTGAATCCATAGAAAAACTGTATTATACTATACAGCATAAACTGTACTATACTGTGAAATATTTAATAATTGATAAGGATATATAATAAATTGATTACTACATACAAAATTCAGATATTCGGGCGGATTTATGATTACTTTGAAATCAAATTAAATTACTAAAGTATGATAATAGAGGATTTAGGTATGTTTTTGTTTTCATTGTGTGATTGTAATTTATTATCTCCGTTGATAAGATGGGAATTCTATGAAATTAATAAATATTAAATAAATAAATGGGATATGGAGTTTTTCTCGTGTCGTAAGTTCGTCATAAAAGTAGGTTACTTTGCGCTCCCACATGCTAACACCGGGGTAGTGCCTTATCATAGAGCTATCCAGAAGTCGTCATGCCTAATCGAAATGTTAAAAGTTAACATATAATATTATTAGTAGCAGTTGTTTTTGTTGTAAATGACTTATCTCTTGATGTGACATATTGCAATCATAATATTTAGTAAAACTATATGTTAACGTTATCACTGCATAGCAACTGACGAACAGACATTTATTTCTTCGTATTTTCGTGTTTGACAAATTTAAAGATCTAGATGAAATCTGAACGATTACAAGAAAATTGTTTGTTAATTGTTTGTTTACAGTTTGTTAGTCATCTCATTGTAAACATACCTCACACATACAACGAGTGCTTGCCAGCATAATAAACTACCATTCTTATTGAATAACAAAGTGTAACATAGGAAGAATTACATATCTGGCCGCGTCAAAGAAACTAGTACTTACTGTCCAAATTACCGGATGAGAGTTCCTTTGATATTCTGCTTTATCTATATACTAGCTTTTGCCCGCGACTTCGTACGCGTAGAACTCCTTAATTGATATTGACAATAAGAAAAAAGCAATTAGACTTTCAGGTATTCAATACTCGAATGGAATCTAGTTATTAGTTTAGTCCTGGGCTATTGGTGAAAGTGATGGACAAAATGCAAAACATCCTTTTTGAATCTCTTTGGAGTTGCTAGGCTAAGTCACATTCGATTCAAGTAGCTATGCTCAGAAATGGCTCGAGATGGTGACGGTCCTTAATCAACTGACGAAGAAGGTATGGTTCTATTCACCAAAGATTATTGTGACATTATGAAATTGGGACAAAATAATTATTAGGTAGGTAGGTACTATTATTTTTTCCAACTTGGTTTTTACAACTTAGTTTATTGAAGTAGTTCAATAAGTTATCTTAAATGATTTATTTCGGTCAATAAAAACATGTTTTTTTATATTATTTGGAGACATGTGATGTGAGGAAGCTACATGCTGTTCATGAGAAAAACATGGCGTGCCCAAACGTTTGTATTCCTGCTACTTTTGACATTTGCCGTTTGTGTAACGATTTATTAATAGTCATAGAAAATGCTAAACACTTTTGGAAACTGTAGACGTTTAAAATTAAATGGTAAATTATTCGGTATAATTGGAATACGTGGTATAAGTACACTTTGTTCCTTGGCTTCTCCCGTTTAAAGCGTGCCCTTCACAATGTACTTCCCTAATTAGGTGATTCTCAATCAAGCGCCCTGGCAAGATCTGTGTGCGTCTAACTTGCGCATTAAGCTCGCCTAGCATAAGTACGCTTCGCGACTCTTGTCGCGTCACATAGCATCACCCGTCACTATCTCACAGTATAGCGAAGAAAGAGATGGGTAACATTTCTGGCGCGAGAAAGAGTCGCGTGTCACAGTTGTGCTAGAGGTGCTGGTACTGTTGATTTTCAAAACAATATCATTTTTCGTGCCAATATGGTTCTTTCACAGTCAGTTTTCGTCATGAATATGAATGTGCCCATAAACCGACCATGAAACAATGCTCGGTCGGTGATAGAGCCAAAAAATGGCACTCTTTTCTATTTCCTCTTATAAGTATCGCAATTAGGCTATCCTTCTCTATCAAAGCGTGTCAGGCCCTTGACGTAAGCACGTCGACTATGTAGTAAGTAGTATATGTAGTTGATTGACAATTCGGGTATTGTCGAGTATCCGAATCTAAGATCCGAGTAATACGAAAACTTTATGCACTAATACTGTACTCAGTGATAAATAAAATAATGCACTTTAGAAAGACAAAATTCAATAATTGGCTGTTTACGACGGTTTCCGAACACTGGCGACCGTCCATCAATCATCGTTTAAAATTAAGAGGAACAAACGTTAATACTTTTACGTTTATAATATTATTAGGATTATTTATATATATGTTGATTATCCTGTATTTGCATACTCAGTTATTTACTACTTTATTTATATTCAGTTACCAAGCGGGGGTAAATAATCAAAGCACGTACTATTTTCAGATGATGTGCGTAACGGAACGTGATACCTACCTGAAGGGCTACTGCGATGTTCGAAATTTTACCGTCGTATAGTGCTATTCCATTCACTCTCAAATATACTTTGACAGTAGATAGAGAAGGATGGCACTATTCGACAGTCGAATTTTGAACATCGGAGTAGCCGCTGGCATCACTGGTTTGAGATGACCTGCCAGATGGGTGTGTGACGTTTGTCAAATCAAATGTGATTGTTTCATATTTGTAAAATTTTATGTATTTGATTCTTGAAATTACGCGATTAATCGAATTTTGCGGATACATGTTCCCATATCAGAATTTATTGTTTTTTTACAAAGATTAATTTGGTATGCGTTTCGTGAAGGTATATCGTAGGCCCAGACGAAATCATTGATTAGTTTACGTCAAAACGATGACATGTAGGGAGTTGTTACAACTACAATGATTTGCTCTCCATACAAACTTTAATCCCGTTTTTCGTCCCTAAAATGGATAAAACTTGATATAAATGATAGCCTATGTCCTATTCTGATATATAAGGTACATAACTGGAAAGTTTTATAAAAATTCGTCCAGTAGTTCTTGAGATTAAGTGGAACGTACATCCATCCATCCATCCATCCAAACTTTCACGTTTATAATATTACTAGACGTGCCCGCGGCTTCGCTCGCGTAAATGAAATATGTACTTCCTATTTGTAACACTTGAACATGTAATTTGTTTTTTTTTTTTTATTATATATACTTAATGAAAAAAGGAAACTGTCATTGCAAGTTAAATAAAAGCTTTTTAAAAGGAAACTGCGTTTAGTCCTCATATTTGTATTTCCGAAATAAAATTAATTATAAGCAAAAGGGATTCAACACATTTTATATTTGTATACTTACATGGACTGGAGAGTAATACATATCTACATGTACAAATGTTACTCAAAGCAAATCTAAGCCTAGCAAAGCTTAATAAACAAAAGTAAAAATAATAACCATTAATAGGCAGTGCCGCTTCAGTAACAGACAAATCCGTGGGAAAAAAATCCTCTGAAAATAGGGAACAATCTAGATCTTCTCGAGAAATAAGCAGTAAGGGTCAGAGTATAGCAAAGCTGGACCGATTTTAGGACTAATTTTTTTTTGTTGGTTTGGGCTTAAATTAGATTGAATCTAGTAGATTACGCTAAAATAAGCATATTTTATTCTTTCAACTTTTTCTCTCAGATCGATATTTACCGAGATATTGGGGTTCAAATGCATAAACATATTTTGATCCTAGGTACGTAATAATAGTAGACTATTTATGAGGGTCATGTAAGCAAGCATTTTGACGCTCCGCTCGCTACGCTCGCTCCGCTATACATGGTCACAAAACAAACCTAACCTAACCTACAGTTTTTCGGTTTTCAACCCATGTACCATATTTTCAGACAGCATTTTTACCTTAAAAACCCCAATATCTCGGTAAATATTGATCTGAGAGAAAAAGTTTACATAACAAAACATGCTTATTATAGGATGTTTTAAAGGATACTTTAATAAAAATGAGGTGTTATATTGACATAAATTTCACGACACCGAAATTTTTCTAAGTCCCAAAACTGGCCCACCTTTCCTATACCGCAACCCCTGAGGTCTTACTAACCCAACATTATCGCATCGCATTCTACGCACCGAGATGCAGAACAATGAGTACATTGCCTTGCAAGGATATTTTTCTTGTGTTTATAATAATACATAATCTGTTAAATTCAAATTTAACAAAAATTAAACATGCCATCGCCATTCCTCCATCTCCCGAAACCGTGGTGGTCAATCTGAATAAAACCGTGATGGTCGCGATCAAAATACAAATTAATAACATAATCACTTAATACTTTCAATTCTCGGCATTTTCATAACACTTTTTGCTTATTGCACAGAAAATTCGCTGACAATGACAATGCCGATGACATTTAGTTTGACAGAGAAAACAACATACGTCAAGCAAAGTGCGTAGTCATTACATTTCGAGTAAAAAACTTCGATATAACGGCGTACCAACATGACGCCAAAATTTTTGGCTACTTAAACTTAAGTCATATAGCGAAAAGAAACTTTAGGCTACTTGAACCTGAGCCATAAGAGCGAGAAGAACCGAGTATCGCCGGAAATGGTCGACGGTCGCGAAATGAAGAATTTTATGAAGATTTCTTTAGCCGATTGTGAAGGTAATACGTAGTGAAAACGGTATTTTTTACGCTCTTATTCCATTCTCATATTTAGACAATAGATTTGAATAGTTTTTTCTGCGGTAACGTGCATCGTATTGGAGAAACGTGATCTAAAAGAACGTCGAGTTTTGTAAGGCGCCATCTCGCTTCCTCCCTAGTGCGTTATCCCGTTCTGGCATTTTCAATTTTATTATATAGAAGATTAGGATTAGGATGTGTATCAAAGTTACTTTAATCTACTACAGATATAGCGCGTAATGTTTTTCCGTTGTATTTTCGGGAAAGCTTATTTTTATATTTCTATATCAACTTCTTCACCGAAGCTGGTAGACAACAAAATCTAATTAACCTTTCCGATAAAAAAACGATGGAAAAGTAAAGTAACGCTTGAGTCGCTTGACCAATCAAATCACTACATAGCGCTATTATGCAGGTACCTGCTTATTTCATGTTTCGGTAAATTAATATTTATTTTCTTTCAACTGTGCATTTTGGGAAACACATAACATTTTTTAGATGAATTGATGATATTCCTCGCATGATCTTTATTAAATCAATAGATTCATCCATTTCGATGCCCTAATATACCTACTTTAGATAAGTAGATAATATGACCGCGTACATTGTTTTGACTCTACAATAATCGTTTGAACAGTTAGGTCTTGTATAATATTAGTGTTAGGAGCATTCGTGTGGTAATGATTAAGTCTGATGACGACGTCACGCGCGATAACTGTCTCGAGTCATTACCCGCTCATTAAGGTCATTTCGCCGATGATGAAATGGCGATAGCGTAGGAGACAATGTCGTGAAGGCGCATGTGCAAAGTCGTGAGTATGTAACGGGAGTGATGATTTATCCAACAATATTCGGGGCTCGTTTAATATGCACGTAGTTTAGTGAAACGACTGTTTAGGGCTTTGTAACGATGCCAAAGGGTGCTAACGGGACCCTATTACTATTTGAAGATTCTGTATGTCTGTGCGTCTGCCACAGCAACCGTTATAGGTAGAAACTTAAAATTTTCATGAAGTATGTACAAATACTGAATTGTATAAATAATAAAAATAAATCATCTTATGGTACGGAACGCTTCATGCGCGAGTCCGACTCGCACTTGGCCGGCTTTTTTTTATTGTATATATTAGGATTACTACGCTGGCTGCCTCAGTATGACATGACACTCATCATAATAGTCGTCAATCAGTAGTATCAGTACAGTTACCTACGCTCTATTACGGAGTCGTAAATGGCTAGGCATACTGCGCAGTGAAGTTGTTGCGTCTCAAAGTAGGGATATTTGCATTTTCAGAGTAATAACGGTTTGAAAATCTTAGAAAATTAATTTTCTTAAGAGGCATATAGTATATGGGTTACCCCATATAAGTGTGAAAGTAACTTTAGCTAAGTATGGGTCAAATACTCAAATGTCACCAGGCACGGGCACACGAGACGTAAAAATCAAAAGGTCTTGGAATCTTTTGAGTTCAGGATACCCATATCCTACAAAAGATTCCAAATTGGTCAGGCAAATTGTAGCTTCATTCTCAGAATTGAGATTAATCGCGCAGTAGACCAGTAATGTTCGGAGAACTTGTTTACAATTAGAGATCGGCCGTAGATGAATCATGAGAGCGACGTGAGATGAGGGAGACCTAGCACTAAATGGGGTTTACATTATTTGCATATAATAAGTAGCCATGCGTCGAGTGCAGTCGTAAATAATGCGCTAGTGTTGTGACGTAATAATTATCTACTATATAGTACGCGTGCGCTGTGTTGACGTTTACGTGCTGCGGGAGAGATTTTTAATGAAAACTTTATTAAGCACTCGGGTATAATTTTGTACGAAAAATGTTCTATAAGGTCTTGGTTTCTTTTTCTTATTAAACGTCGTACGTAGTGATTGTACACCGGTAAAATAGCCTATGGAAATTACCATTCACAGTGCATAGAGTCGCGGGCAGTTACTAAACTACCTATTGCGATTATTCTACTGTGTGACAAACAATTCATATTTTATGTTGTCTGTTCCAGACGCTAGCTGTCCAGAAGGCGACCAACTCGGTGGAGACCCCGGTCAAAGAGAAACATGTCCGTAGCGCGATCATTGGCACCTTTCAGGAGCAGAGCGCCGTCACCTACTGGGTAAGTCTGATCGTCAGCCAATCGTATTCTTGCTTTGGTAAACGTCAAAAGTCCTTGTTTTTAGGCGTCACACTCTTGTTGAAATGTTCTTGACGTCTTTGCGTATCGCTTCGTTCCGTGTGTCAGGGGACGTCGACGATTTTCTTTATCTTGTTTGTCTTATGGTATGGTGCTACGCTCTCTAGGGCCTAGGGACTTAGCGCTATATACGTATTAGTAGGGGCTCTACAGATTCACCATCGACATATCTCCAAAGAAATTAATACCAAATAAAAGATCAAGAAAGTTCAAAGATTTATTGACATTACACAATCAGTCCCAGTTGTCGCCCATCAAATATTGTCCAACAAAATATATTGACAAAAAAGATTACCAAACTTCCCTTATACAACATACTAACAAATCAATTTAAATACCTATTACAGATGGTGGCGATCCGACTCCCACTTCAGGACAACCGAATCGTGGCATGGAAGTTTTGCCACGTGACGCACAAACTGCTGCGAGAGGGGCACCCGGCGTGCCTCGACGACTCGCAGCGGCACATTGGCATGATACAGAACCTGGGGAAGCTATGGGTGAGTCTGATCTATATTCTATCAAGTATCAGGTTCATTTGCAACCTCGCTCGTAGTACAGAGGTTGCCACGTGACAATAAAGATACATTAAAAACTGTCACGGTGCCATTTATTTTTAAGCAACTTTTATATATCCACTTGGAATTTTTCTTGTCAACCGTCAATCTTCACTTACATTTCAACGATTTTGATCTTTTTGCAATGATTTAGCTTAGCTTTCTTCGAAATAAGTAAAATGACGTAGTCAATTTATTTATAAGCTCACACTATTTTTTCTTTTTTTTCACACAACTCGGTCTCTTATCTCAACATGTTTCCTGAGGATATGATCGTTTTTCAGGTGCACCTCCGCGAAGGCTACGGCCGCCTCGTCCACCTGTACTGCTCCCTCCTGGTGTGCAAGCTGAAGTTCCACGCGCGCAATCCTCGGTTCCCGGGCAACATGCAGTTGACGGCTGACGAGCTGGACGCCATTGCAGAAAACGATGTCAATAACTAGTAAGACCTGTGTTTAGAATAAAGTGACTAATCATGTGAATTGCATGGCGAGTGTAACGTAACTCTGCTTCTATTCTTAGGGCGGAACGTCACTAACATATCTTCTGTAACAGATATAAGTAAAAAGCAATAACTTCATAAACTTACCAAACAGGATAGACAATATATTTGTGTTTTTAATCATCATGTTTAGACATTGCCAATATTAACATCTTCGCTTTTTGTTACAGTTTTCAATTATGTGTCGAGCTCTTTGATTATATGGATGATATCCTGAACCTACAAGAAGCAGGTTGGTATTTCACAAAGCTTCATTTGTTTTCGTTGTGTATTTGCGAAATGAAATTATTAGAAAACAACGATGATGTCTATCTCTAGTTGATTAAATTCTGATGTTTCTTTTCAGTGTTCGACAGCCTCGGTAACGCGCGCGCTAATTCCATGACGGCGAGCGGGCAGTGCCGGCTGGCCGCGCTGATCCCGTGCGCGCAGGACTCGTCGCAGATCTACGACTGCAACGTGCGGCTGCTGTTCCGACTGCACGCGTCGCTGCCGGCCGACACGCTCGCGGGACACCGGGAGAGGTACACTACTGCCTGAGCTACCGACAGTCGACTAGCTCCATGCCGGCGAGCGGGCAGTGCCGGCTGGCCGCGCTGATCCCGTGCGCGCAGGACTCGTCGCAGATCTACGACTGCAACGTGCGGCTGCTGTTCCGACTGCACGCGTCGCTGCCGGCCGACACGCTCGCGGGACACCGGGAGAGGTACACTACTGCCTGAGCTACCGACAGTCGACTAGCTCCATGCCGGCGAGCGGGCAGTGCCGGCTGGCCGCGCTGATCCCGTGCGCGCAGGACTCGTCGCAGATCTACGACTGCAACGTGCGGCTGCTGTTCCGACTGCACGCGTCGCTGCCGGCCGACACGCTCGCGGGACACCGGGAGAGGTACACTACTGCCTGAGCTACCGACAGTCGACTAGCTCCATGCCGGCGAGCGGGCAGTGCCGGCTGGCCGCGCTGATCCCGTGCGCGCAGGACTCGTCGCAGATCTACGACTGCAACGTGCGGCTGCTGTTCCGACTGCACGCGTCGCTGCCGGCCGACACGCTCGCGGGACACCGGGAGAGGTACACTACTGCCCGAGCTACTGTCCGACTGTTGACTAGCTCCATGACGGCGAGCGGGCAGTGCCGGCTGTATCGTCACGATAACGCTAAAATGACTTTGGCCTTAAAGAACGCCGGAAAGTTTTGTTATTTTGAATATATCAAGTCTAAACGACGCAGCAAAGTCTAATAGCTAGATTTATACATATACATTTTGTAGGTGAGAATATGATTAAGCTCTCTCGTAATTGAAATTCCCTCGACGGCAGTCGGAAGTAGTATATTGAAAATAAATTGAGAAACATAGGTAAACACAGAACAGAAGTTCACAAATATATTTTGACCGTTAATTTTTCAGATTCCGGCAGCAATTCAAGAAGCTGAGCTCGTTCTACAAGCACGCGAGCAGCCTGCAGTACTACCGGAATCTTCTAACGCTGCCTTTGCTGCCGTCGAACCCGCCTAACTTCCTTATTCAGGTAAAACTTTAAAGAGGCCTGTCATAGGAGTCTTCTACTTTCATTGTAGCTAACGTCTGATAGAGGGGTGGATTTCACATGTTAGAAATTTTTAAATTAAATGTCGCGTGTCAATATTTTTAATTATTTTGTTTCCATAGTAAACCCACAAATCTACATTTTAACTAAAACCATACAGAACCAAACGAATCAAACCAAAAGAAAATCCGATTTGTAAGTTTACCACGGGAACGATAATATTACGCCTCAAGACCTGAGTTTAGTATGTTTATTGTTTCGTATTCCAGTGGCAGTTATTCAAAATAAACTGGCCATTTCGTAGTAGACAAATAAGATACGAATAACTTTGGTCTAAATCTCTATGTTAAAGTGATGGGAAATAAAGTCAGAAAATTCAAATTCATAACTAAAATAAGTTTCTGTCAAAAATGACATTTTAGTGGCAAGCTTTTATAGCCGACTGTACTTTTCTTTAGATATCCATCAAATGCTCACTGAGACAATTCTAAAGAGCCCAACCTCGGTAGGATTGCTTTTTCTATTATAGTTCCTATGGCCACCTTCCGGCTCCATCATCAGATCAGCCCCATGGTACCATATTATTGTATTGTCATCAAAGTTAAGTAAGTATGCAAAATTTTAGCTCAATCGGTTGACGATATCTGCTTCAAACTTGAGTTGCAAGATTTCACCCGAACATACATACTTTAAACATACCATGCAAGCTAAATAAAAGCTTGTAAAAAAGACAAATAGGGCGATTCCCGGCAAATAGGAAGCTTGTTTATTTCTACAATCATGTTTTTAAGTTCTATTTTGATTGCCTTACAAATAACAAAACACGTGTTTTTTACAGAGTGATTTCGGTACATACGTGACGCCAGTGGTGTCCATCCCGGAGCCGCCGCCCGACGACCTCGACACCGTCGGCTCCCTCATCGACACCTCGGACACCATCAGCATGGTAAGTTCAGTAAACAAGGGCCAACTGTATAAGGGAAACGAAAAAAAAATAACCTAACCAAAACCATCGATACTCTTCTTCATTTGTACAATTGTCATCTCTTGTAGTCCCTAAATCAGCAAGGTATCATTTCAAGTAACTAAATCATTGTCTCCTAATCACTGAACTATTAGCCAATCGAAACTCAGTTCAGAATAAAAATAATAAGTTATTATACATAGACATCAATTAACTAATTCAGTTTAGATAAACGTATGTAACATGAATAATATTACTGACCGAAAGAAACATCTCGAGGAAAAGCAAAATATTACATTCGATTGTTGATTAATCACCTATTTTAAATTAGGCTACGACACCAGACAACATGGACGTGGTCGACACCCGCACTACTCCTTCGCCGCAGCCCGACCCTGTGGTGGAGCGAGACAGGCTGATCGATCATCTGCAGAACGAGCTGAAAAGAATGCGGTGAGTATCTCCCACCCTTCGGATGTCCAATTTTAAAGATCAGTGGAAAGAAAGTTGGGTACTCTTTCGTTGCTTGCATGTTGACTATATGTATACACAATAATGAGATCTTAATATGTTTTACTACAGATTGGAAGTCTCACAAATGGTACAAGATCGAAACACAATGATGGGATCCATGCGTGAGCACTGTTCGAAGCTGGAGGCGCAAATATATACTACAAAGGTAAATTATCTTTACTTATAATACGCATTTCAACCTGGAGGCCGTCACAGTTATACATATGTCTGTTTCTTCAAATATATTTACAGTGTCTTATATTTACAGTATCCATTCTGACGACCTTTCTTTAGAAAAAGAATGAATGGTCGAGGTGCGACTTTATTTCACATACTTAGTTGTAACTCGCTTTTATTCACAGGCTGAATTAGAAGAAGCAAGGCAACAGGCTGAAATTTTAGCAGCAGAAACACCAGAAATCAAACGTAAGGAAGTCATATTTCATAATTTCAATCATTTGTACTCATTATTATGTATCTACTGTGTAGGAATTAATTAAAAACTTTAATTGCAGAAAAACTAACACAGACTGAGGAAAAGGCAAAAGTTCAAGATGAAAAGTTTCAGAAATTAAAAGGGGCATACACACAACTGCGAGAAGAACACATTACACTTATCAGACAGGTAAGTTTTAAAATAATACACATTTATGGCCTCTATACCTATAGACGACAAGAAAAATGAATTTTCTATGTCTAAGAGTCGTCTAACGGTGAGTAGGCATAATGTTTGAACTGCGAGTATTGCGAGTTGAAACAAAACATTGTTTATTGTAGAAAGCAGAAGTGGACAAAACTGCGGCCAGCCTGCGGGCGGCGGCCGCGCAACACGAGAGTGCCAAGACGGCGCTGCAGCAACAACTCAACGACAGGATGAAGTACGTATCTTCTGCTATGTCCACAGCATTGCCAGTTGCATCGCGCTTAAATATCCACACAATCTTGCGGTAATCAACCAAGGTCTAAACTAGCGAGGAGGAGGAAACTAAAGAATAATCAAACAAATTTTCCAATTTATTATAATTTGATAGTCACTGCAACTGATCCACGTTGTTATGTTATTTAATTATCCTTACAGAGACGTAGAATTACTGCAGCAAAGTGCATCATCAAGCGAGGAAATAGAAGCGTACAAAACCCAAATAGCTAACCTTCGAAGCGAACTCGAACAGTCCAGAGAAAAGGAAGCTGAGCTAGAAGCACTTAAAGCTTCCATGGAGGCCTTAGATATAGAACATAAAACGACAACCACAGTACAACAAGAAAAGCTTACGGCGCTAGAACACGAATTGAAAGAAGTAACAGAAAATCTGGAAACTGTTAAGAAAGAGAGCGAAGAGAAAGAAATAGCGTTCGTAAAAGTTAAAGAGGAGTTGGTAGGGCTTAGAGAAAAGAGTGGGGATGAATATAAAAGAGTGGTGGAAGAGAGAGAAGCGGTGCTAAAACAGGTAGCGGAGCTGACGCAGCAACATCAACAGGAGAAACAGGTCAGTACGCTTATAATGTTTGTGAGTAGGGGTGACCATTGTTGTATGTAAATAGCTAGCGCGTTATTAACCAAGTAGATATCAGAAGGAACTGTGTATGTTTAGATTTACAAATATTGGCTAACCAAATTTCCATCTTAGTATTTGTACATAACTAACCATGACTGCTTTTAATGACTAACTGATACTAGTTCCATTGACTGGCCTAGGTTTATGTATTCATATATTCATTTAGTCTTAACTTTAATAGGACCACATCGATTTAGTTAGCAATTTGAAAACGGACCTAGAGAACGCACAACAAAAAATATTAGAAACTGAGTCTAATTACAAAAGCTACATTCTTAAATTAAATGATGAATTAGATGCGAAGAATAATGAACACGAAAACGTTATCAAGAAACGTGATGAAGAACTAAGAGAAGCTCTTGAAAAACTAGTCAAATTAGATCAAGATAAGACTGAGGCTGTAGAAGAACTTAAAAAACAGCTTGAAAGCGTATTTACGGAAAAAGGTTCTATAATTGACAAACTGAAACACGCGCTCGAGGCAAAACAAAACGAGTGCCGAGTGCTACAGTCAGATTGTGATGGACAGTTATATAGAATATCGGAGCTTGAAACAATAATTGGTGATAAAACCAAAGAGCTTGAAGATTTTCATTTGAAATTAGATAATATTAATTTATCTTCTGAGAATGAAAAAACAGGCTATGATAGGAAATTAGAAGAATATCAAACACAGACAGAAATGTTGAAAAATGAATATAAACAGCTAGTTGAGAGCACGGAAGACATTATTACAGATTTGAAATCCCAGATAGCTGAAAAAGATGATCAAGTAATATCACTGGATATCGAAGTAAATAATCTTAAAGATAATATATCGAAACTTGAGGAAGAATTAAGTGAGACCCACGCTGAGCTTGAAATTAGTAAGAACGAATTACTGCAAATGAGAGAAGAACATGATGCTATAGTCGAGCGAAATGAGAGTAATCTTGTTTTAAAGAATCAGGAGTTAAGGAGCCTTCATAATGAAATTAACAATTTGACAAAACAACAGGTAGAATTAAAATCAGAAAAGCAAAAACAAAGTGACGACTTCGCAATAGAAAAACAGGTTGGTGTCATTATTCGTGCGTATTGTGAAGTCTTATCCATACTAATCTTAGTCTAAAATTGTCAACAGAATCACCCACGTTATATGTTTTTATGTAACTTGTAAAACATTGTATCGTATCGAAATAATAGTTTTGGCAAGTAAGTGATACAAATTCAAACAAATAGATTATTGTGTAAAATATTAAGCACATTTATATGTTACTAGGTGTACGAAACCAAAATAGATGAATTGACGCAAGAGCGCATTAAACTCCGTTGTGACTATGAAACTCTACAGAATGAAAAGGATCTAATGTCCAACAAGCTTAACGATGAAATCCTTAATTTAAAATTGGAACACGGTCACATTCAAGATACCAAAAGCAAAGAAATAAAATCACTACACGACAAAATTCAAGAACGAGAAACTGAATTCGCATCGCAAATATCTGAGAAAGATAACGTTATTTTGGA
This sequence comes from Apotomis capreana, assembly GCA_947623375.1. Taxonomy (NCBI): domain Eukaryota; kingdom Metazoa; phylum Arthropoda; class Insecta; order Lepidoptera; family Tortricidae; genus Apotomis; species Apotomis capreana. Next base: position 19,828,104 of record OX392512.1, read on the forward strand.
AGCGAAAAAGAATATCGATGAATTGAAGGCGCAGTTAGAGGAATTACAGGCGCTTAGAGTAAAAGAAAAGGAAGATGCGGAGCTTCAATTGACTGAGAAAGAAAACAGAGCTGAGGTTTGGATGACTGTGAAGTCCGAAGTGATATGTCATGTGTTTGTTGATGGAATAACAAATGTTTTGGTGGAAGGATTCATGTGGAAGTATCACTTGTCAACTTGTGGCACTCGTTTGTTGCGTTTCGTGTAATAATTATGTTTAACTGATAAACTTTTGCATAACTGTGCTGTCTGACTTCACTCGTTTTGTCTAAACTGGTGTTGGGTTGGATTTAATTGTGTTGTCATCTCAGAAAATTATATTCAGCGTGATTAAGTGTAAAATCTAATCTAAAACGAAACTTATAGTATTAGGGGATTTGTAGGTTAATCCTGACCACGTGCTATCTCAATTGCTCTATTGCTTAGGAACCTAAAACTGGAATAAGTTAGTATGTATAACTGTATAACATGAAATCTAGCAGTCCAGATATATCTCTAAACTCAATGATTAAAACTTATTGATGATGATTTCTTGTATCCGTTTCAAAACTGTTTATTATCATGCACGTATCTAAAATCCGAGGGCTATTAAAATCACCTTCGGTTTCATCGATATTAATGACATTTTGATATAACAATGAGTGAAACATCCGAAGATAATACACCCGAAGGTCATTTTACAGCTTATGGACTCTGTACTTTGTTTTCCAAATGTATATTTCTTATTTTTGTATATAGGATGCCTAATTAAATAAACTTGTCTATGTGTCACTTTGGCTATTGTATATTATCTTACACTTCAGCATTAAGTACCCACCTTTATGTCTTAATCTGCACATTTCCAAATCTTGCTTCTAGATCTCGTAGTGCAGTATCTAACGCATGTTTTTTCTCTTCTATTACCTTCAACGCTTGGACTGGCCTTCTACATTTGCATGGACTTCTGGCATCGTCGATGGCATGGCCGCTGGCTGGTATATATAGTTGTTGGAAGTAAGGCTGGGGCACACTGAGCGAGAGAGACTGAGCGCGGAGTGTGAGTTGCAGGATTTGCTGCAGCATAACACGGTGCTGGAGGCGGATTTGACTGCGGCGAGGATACAGCTGCAGGAGGCGCAGCAGGAGCTGGAGAAACGTAAGTTGTTGCATCTCACTTGTATACGATGGTATAAACAACCTCATTCTCATCCTCAATTTTTTTCTCTTGACCATATCTCACGTCTTTGGGGTTAGCGCAGCCTGCTTTTCTTCCATAATTCCCTGTCAGCCGTTATCTCGCCGCCTACTTCCTTCTCATTCATATCATGTTTCAAAAATCATCCATCTTTTCTTCGTTCTTACTCTCTACAATCCTTGACACTTGGAATAAACACGCCTAGAAACCTTGTTAGCGTTTGAAAGTGAAGCCAGTTTTGGTTAGCCACGGGCTAAGTTTCGTCCGTGTGCGCATCTGTCAAAACGTCAATGTCACAAGCATAGCGTCTCTATGATTGGTTTGTAGACACGCACACATAGAACCAAAAGCGGATTCATCTTTCGTAAATCTGTTTTATAAAGACTCTCTTTCTAGGCGTATTTATTCTTCACGATTTCCTCCTCCGACTATAGAGTAACTAGAGGTGTAATCATAGCTTAACTGCGTAGTACTTCTCGCTTGTTTCTCTTGATTACGTAAAAATATTCGACTACTTGTTCTAGAAGACTTATTGTATAAAATAACTAATTATCTGTTTCTTCACTGGAATAGTTGTAATCTGTTTAATACCGAATTCAATACTCGTGTTATGTACTTGTGTTATAGTTGCGTTCTATAAATTGTTCGTCGCTTCCAGAACGTTTACGGCTAGTAACGACGGCCGGCAAAGCCGCGGAGGAAGTGACAAATAGCGCTCTAGAGCGCCTGACAACGCACGACTCCAACCGCGCTGCGGCCGAGCTAGCCGCTTCTGCCTTGAAGGAACTGGCCAGCATTAACGAGGTAACATTTATATATTATGAAAATATATTGAGAAGACTCACAGCGCGTCCTCGAGACAAATGTATTTTTTGCTTTTCTCCTAGAATTCCGTATTTGATAGAGGTCTCTTCGGCCTTAATTTCGCTCTTGGTAGCGCTGTTGTGGTCATCATAACGGTCATGTGCCGATGACACACGGTTGTTCTACGATTATATATTAGACGGGCCAATCATATCAACAACCCACTAGCATTTAGGTATAGTATGATTAAAGATGTGCTGACTTCGTTATTCTGCTTGCAGATGAAGGGTCACGAAGAGTCGTTGGCGCGGTCCGCGATATTCGCGGCACACAACACGGCCCAGCTCGCCGCCTACGTCACTGAAGTCTCCAACATCACCACCGACGTGGACCTCACCGACAGTAAGTGAATCCACTGATATGTTATCTCTCGTTTAACTTCTTTAACTCATCTCGTTTCGTTATCATTTTTTCTCGTCTTTGATATAAAGATTCACTTTTTGCTGAATTTGGTCTCAGTTCATCATCAATTCAGCATGTCTTCTTCCTCCATTCTTCCCTATTACTCGTCATCTCGTCGATTGATTTTAGAGATTGGTTTTAGAGATTCTAAACATTTAAATTAAAACCCTTTGCTGATAGCAAAAATTACACTTATTTGAAGCGTGTTTTTACGACGTTGTCAACGGTAAACCCATCTGATGACCATACCTGAGCTAACTCGGGGCACGTTCATAGGGATTTGATGTCGAAGAAAAAGATGTCGATATATAAATACTATTTTATACATGTGATCATTGAATATTCTCGATTACTATAAAAAAGTTCGATGGCATGTCTGATAAAGTGAATATTTTCATCTAGACGGCAATCTTTTATACCGACGAGTATGGAAATAATATTGATTGTATACTTACTATAAAAACTATTATATTAAATAGACGAATAATAGACGTTTTATTGTTTTTATTTTAAAATTAAGAGAAAAAATATATTGAATAACATTTAGATCTTGACAGTAACATCGATATATTTTTTGTCGATAAAATATTTTGCTACATCATTTTAGTATCGGTGCCCCGATTTACCACAGGTATGCTGATGACAGATTGCATCGTAATTAATTTCATGCGTCTTAATGCTGGCTGCGGTGATGATAAGAACAATGGCTTCTAAAATTCCAGAACTGACCAACGAATGCCGGCAAATGTTGTCGGCGACAGCGGAGTGCCTGTCCCGTCTGTCGGCGGGCTCGGCGTCGGGCCCGTACGCCGCCGCGCGCGGGCTGGTGTCGGCCGTGGCCGCCGCCGCCGCCGCCGCCGACCGCGCCGCCGCGGGCACGCGCAGCGTCGACGACGAGCTCGCCGACATGGACTCCGCGATCGAGCTGGCCGCGGGCCAGATTGAGGTTAGTGACATGGCGTACCTAGTCTATAAACGGTAATGGTGGCCGCAACATATCCCGACGCGTATTCCCGCGCCGCTAATAAGTGCCGACCCGCAAGTAGTTGCAAGTTCGATGAACGAGTTATCCTACTGACTGCGCCATGTATGACCTTAAAATTATAAGACTTCGAGGTTTTTAAAAAATAAATTGTATATTGTTTATATACATTCATCGGCTCTCATTTCTAGCGATTTATACACTACACAGTGTTATGAGACAGGGGAAACAGAGCTGTCAAAAAAATGACACTTAGACACTAAGTTAGATTTTGGGTGCTGTCTGATACTGGGGCATGCCGCTGTAAGGTTTCATCATAATGTGGGACGGTCAGCATCAAAAGTAGTTGTTAATTTTACTACTGGCTTTAGTCAAATTGCATACTAAAATTGTCAGCAACTGTTGAGCATGTACCTTAAACCTACGAACGACACGCCCTGTAGGACGGCCTCGCCAGGTGGACCGACGACCTGAAAAGAGTGGCGGGAAGCGGTTGGATGCGGAAAGTTGAGGAGAGGTTGTCCAGCAGTGGACGACTCTGGCCTGACGATGATGATGATGATAACCTTAAACCTACTAGTACTAACTTATACGTTTACAACATACACATCCTACCCACAGGAGATGCTGGCAGCGAGCCGCGCAGGCGATTCCGGCGTGAAACTGGAAGTGAACGGCAAAATCCTCGACGCGTGCACCACGCTCATGGGCGCCGTGAAGGTGCTCGTGCAAGACGCCAGGAGGCTGCAGGCCGAGCTCGGGGACCCGGGCACCAGGATGAAGATGTACCGGCGGAACCCGCAGTGGTCGCAGGGGCTCATATCCGCGGCCAAGGCGGTCGTCTTCGCCGCCAAACTGCTCGTGTAAGATTATTTTGTCAATCATGCAATGAAATATCGTCATAACGTGCGTTAAATCAGGCTTCGGAGTGTCACGTTTCGGCCGGAACAATTCTAGAGAACTGTAAAGGAATTTCATACAAAATTGAAGGCCTAGGCGGGAACTCATTTTTTTTTAAACATGCCGTCTGTGTTAAACGGCTGATTTTTTTTAGTGGTGTGTTTTTTTTATTTCGTTGCATATGTTTAAGAAAAGCACTATACATGCCTTAGCCGTGAAAAGGGCTTGCCGGCTTCGTATCACTATCCGTCTATTACTACTCAGCCGGCAAGCCCTTATTTCGCGGCGTCTGCAGTAATGTACTATACATCTACATCTTTAATATCGGCCGAACTCTCTTTTTACCTTGATATTAGAATATACCTACAGGTATGATTCGTGAGATTCCTTCACGTGGATGTAGGTATACCCATTACTCTCTGCTTATTTATTAGGTAATTTGTGCACCTTATTTTGCTACTCTCTAGGCGATATTAAGCGAAAGGTTCCGGTTTTCTTCAGTGTATTTAATTCGACGCAAATAATCAAATCCCGGAACTACACACTCGCCGAAACCACGAGATATGTTTGACGTCCTTTTTTACATATATATATATCGAGCGAAGAATATAGTACGCGTGTCTTGCCTAGTCTCAGCCAGCGCGTACACCGAGGGTATAACGTCGCCAGGTTTATTCGCTTTACATAAAAGTAAAGTGAGTGAGAGACGACGCGGTTGGCGCAGTGGTTAAGCAACTGCCTACTGAGCCGTCGGTCCTGGGTTCGAATCCCGGCAAGGGCAAATATTTGTGTGATGAACTCGAATATTTGTGCCTGGGTCATAGATGTTTTTTGTATTTAAGTATGTATTTATCTATATAAGTATGTTTATCATCGTCTACTGTCCCTAACACAAGCCTACTAGAGCTTACTGTGGGACTAGGTTGATTTGTGTTAGAATGTCCGATATTTAAGAGGCCTTATTCGTTTTAGAATGTTGATTGTTTTAGACATTTTTCTCTATGATCAAACATGATCCTTAACATATTATTGATGTTACTACCTAGAACAGGGCTATTGAGATTTATTGGTATATATTTGAAACCTACAATTTGAATTTTTCATTGATAACTTTTGTTTCAAAAACTACTCGAAATTTACAAAATTCACGCGGAAAATTAGTTTTTTCAACTTATTTTCGACTACAAACAATGTAAGCATGAAATAGCTATGTTACTACCTAGAACTCGAGGAAAAGTAGTATTCACTTCAAAAAGTTGTTGCAAATTGTAATAATATTTGTCATAATATGAAAAAAATAAAATTTAAAAGGAATAAGGCCTCTTAAAATAAAATAAAATTTAAATACAAAATAAGCTGTCGTTTTTGTTCAGAACGTCAGCGGACGAGGCGGTAGGCGCGGAAGGCCGCGTGGAAGGCGTGTCCGCCGCCGCACACGAGGTGGCCGGCAGCACGGCGCAGCTGGTCGCCGCCTCCCGAGCCCGGGCCGAGCCGCAGTCCCCGGCCCTGCAGCGGCTCACGCAGGCCTCCAGGGCCGTGGCGGCCGCTACTGGGGCCGTTGTGGCCGCGGCTAGGGATACGTCCAGGCGGCTCAATGATCAAGGTAAACTACCTTTTGAAGCACCACTACCACACGAAGTCGCCTGCGAGCGAAGCCTACATTATTTATTAGCCTAACCTACACCAGCTAACGAAGTCCGATATTCCTCGTTCGCCGTCGGAGCTGTAGGATAGTAGCCGCCGGAATGAAGAACATTTCCAGGGCTTGCGTTCTTATTGCTAAAAAAATGTATTCGTCCTAGGTCAACATTGTATAACTCGTGTGGCGCGGATACGTACCCGTTATGGTAGTGAGGGCCTAAGCTAAGGGATAACCAGCCCTGATAGAGTTCAAAATATATATAAAAAAAGTCAACAACAAAGATATCGGACTTTGGCTTCATATTTTTAATATCTTCAAACTTTTCACCTCATGTTCAAGACAACATTTTCTGATGTCCTTGGCCTCAGTCATGCACAAATACTCTAACATAAGATCATGTATGTTTCCAGAGGCCCTCGACACGTCGGCACTGACGCTGACGGCGACACGCCGCCTGGAGATGGAAAGCAAAGTCCGGTCACTGGAGCTGGAGAGCGCGCTGGACGCGGAGCGCGCGCGGCTCTCCGCGTTACGCGCGAGACACTACCAGCTGGCGCAAGTACAGGAGGCAAGTATACTACAATAGTAAAGCAAAGTCCGGTCACTGGAGCTGGAGAGCGCGCTGGACGCGGAGCGCGCGCGGCTCTCCGCGTTACGCGCGAGACACTACCAGCTGGCGCAAGTACAGGAGGCAAGTATACTACAATAGTAAAGCAAAGTCCGGTCACTGGAGCTGGAGAGCGCGCTGGACGCGGAGCGCGCGCGGCTCTCCGCGTTACGCGCGAGACACTACCAGCTGGCGCAAGTACAGGAGGCAAGTATACTACAATAGTAAAGCAAAGTCCGGTCACTGGAGCTGGAGAGCGCGCTGGACGCGGAGCGCGCGCGGCTCTCCGCGTTACGCGCGAGACACTACCAGCTGGCGCAAGTACAGGAGGCAAGTATACTACAATAGTAAAGCAAAGTCCGGTCACTGGAGCTGGAGAGCGCGCTGGACGCGGAGCGCGCGCGGCTCTCCGCGTTACGCGCGAGACACTACCAGCTGGCGCAAGTACAAGAGGCAAGTATACTACAATAGTAAAGCAAAGTCCGGTCACTGGAGCTGGAGAGCGCGCTGGACGCGGAGCGCGCGCGGCTCTCCGCGTTACGCGCGAGACACTACCAGCTGGCGCAAGTACAAGAGGCAAGTATACTACAATAGTAAAGCAAAGTCCGGTCACTGGAGCTGGAGAGCGCGCTGGACGCGGAGCGCGCGCGGCTCTCCGCGTTACGCGCGAGACACTACCAGCTGGCGCAAGTACAAGAGGCAAGTATACTACAATAGTAAAGCAAAGTCCGGTCACTGGAGCTGGAGAGCGCGCTGGACGCGGAGCGCGCGCGGCTCTCCGCGTTACGCGCGAGACACTACCAGCTGGCGCAAGTACAAGAGGCAAGTATACTACAATAGTAAAGCAAAGTCCGGTCACTGGAGCTGGAGAGCGCGCTGGACGCGGAGCGCGCGCGGCTCTCCGCGTTACGCGCGAGACACTACCAGCTGGCGCAAGTACAAGAGGCAAGTATACTACAATAGTAAAGCAAAGTCCGGTCACTGGAGCTGGAGAGCGCGCTGGACGCGGAGCGCGCGCGGCTCTCCGCGTTACGCGCGAGACACTACCAGCTGGCGCAAGTACAAGAGGCAAGTATACTACAATAGTAAAGCAAAGTCCGGTCACTGGAGCTGGAGAGCGCGCTGGACGCGGAGCGCGCGCGGCTCTCCGCGTTACGCGCGAGACACTACCAGCTGGCGCAAGTACAAGAGGCAAGTATACTACAATAGTAAAGCAAAGTCCGGTCACTGGAGCTGGAGAGCGCGCTGGACGCGGAGCGCGCGCGGCTCTCCGCGTTACGCGCGAGACACTACCAGCTGGCGCAAGTACAAGAGGCAAGTATACTACAATAGTAAAGCAAAGTCCGGTCACTGGAGCTGGAGAGCGCGCTGGACGCGGAGCGCGCGCGGCTCTCCGCGTTACGCGCGAGACACTACCAGCTGGCGCAAGTACAAGAGGCAAGTATACTACAATAGTAAAGCAAAGTCCGGTCACTGGAGCTGGAGAGCGCGCTGGACGCGGAGCGCGCGCGGCTCTCCGCGTTACGCGCGAGACACTACCAGCTGGCGCAAGTACAAGAGGCAAGTATACTACAATAGTAAAGCAAAGTCCGGTCACTGGAGCTGGAGAGCGCGCTGGACGCGGAGCGCGCGCGGCTCTCCGCGTTACGCGCGAGACACTACCAGCTGGCGCAAGTACAAGAGGCAAGTATACTACAATAGTAAAGCAAAGTCCGGTCACTGGAGCTGGAGAGCGCGCTGGACGCGGAGCGCGCGCGGCTCTCCGCGTTACGCGCGAGACACTACCAGCTGGCGCAAGTACAAGAGGCAAGTATACTACAATAGTAAAGCAAAGTCCGGTCACTGGAGCTGGAGAGCGCGCTGGACGCGGAGCGCGCGCGGCTCTCCGCGTTACGCGCGAGACACTACCAGCTGGCGCAAGTACAAGAGGCAAGTATACTACAATAGTAAAGCAAAGTCCGGTCACTGGAGCTGGAGAGCGCGCTGGACGCGGAGCGCGCGCGGCTCTCCGCGTTACGCGCGAGACACTACCAGCTGGCGCAAGTACAAGAGGCAAGTATACTACAATAGTAAAGCAAAGTCCGGTCACTGGAGCTGGAGAGCGCGCTGGACGCGGAGCGCGCGCGGCTCTCCGCGTTACGCGCGAGACACTACCAGCTGGCGCAAGTACAAGAGGCAAGTATACTACAATAGTAAAGCAAAGTCCGGTCACTGGAGCTGGAGAGCGCGCTGGACGCGGAGCGCGCGCGGCTCTCCGCGTTACGCGCGAGACACTACCAGCTGGCGCAAGTACAAGAGGCAAGTATACTACAATAGTAAAGCAAAGTCCGGTCACTGGAGCTGGAGAGCGCGCTGGACGCGGAGCGCGCGCGGCTCTCCGCGTTACGCGCGAGACACTACCAGCTGGCGCAAGTACAAGAGGCAAGTATACTACAATAGTAAAGCAAAGTCCGGTCACTGGAGCTGGAGAGCGCGCTGGACGCGGAGCGCGCGCGGCTCTCCGCGTTACGCGCGAGACACTACCAGCTGGCGCAAGTACAGGAGGCAAGTATACAACAATAGTATATCTCGTATGAAACTCTTAAGAGCAAATAATACAAATCTAACAAAAGTTACAAAAGCAAAAGATTTTTATGTGCTATTATACCGATTTTAAACTAGTTCCAAAATATTCCGAATTTACGATTCACCGTCCCAAATGAGAATATGAACTTCACAACAGTACATTTAAATCTGAGGAATGTAATTGGTCAATTTTACTCAGCTTCGCTCCAGTGGACAGGCACCCCTATAAGATATCAAAATAGCCAGTTGGGAGAATTAATCTTTTATCTTCCACAGAACGGCAACATGACGAATGGGCAGAAGTAACACCAACGGCGAAAGACACCACATATTTCCAAACCGCAACCATCAACGTATCCCTTGCATTTAACCTCAACAGCAAAAGTATTCCTCAGTATTTGCACTTCACGATCAATTACAGCATTTTCTTGAAACTAATGCATTTTATATATTTTTACAACGAAACTGTGTTCATGTTTGAGAGTTATTGTAACCGACGAGAGAATCATGTCTTCCTTGCAGTGACGTGGCGTTTAATATTTTTAGATAAACCGAGGCAAAGGCGTAGTGTTTCTTCAAGGGCAGTAGTGTAAGGCTGCCTGTCCACTGATGCGGAGCCGAGAAAATTAACCAATGAGGCTGCGTCTTTGTGAAGACCAAAAAAATGATTTAAATCTGAGGAATGTGATTGGTCCATTTTAAACAGCTTCGCTCCTGTGGATAGGTACCCTAAGGTGCCCAAATGCTTTTTGATAGGCAAGTCGACGCCATGCCACTGCTTCCTTGTCAAGATTCAATAGTTCTATTAGTATGTTGTGATTTAGCCGTAATATTGACAATGCGTATTTTCATACATCTAAACTGAACCGGGGAGAAACTTAAAATTGTTACTGATTTTCTATAAATTTTCTTAAATCACCTGTATCAAATTGTACCTAAGCAATTAAAAAATTTTGTTCCAGCCTGATCATGTGCTTTAACTAAACGTAATTTTAATGAAATTTACACCCCACTGCATTAATATTATACTTAATGGTCAATTTATTCGTATGGATGGCACGGATGTATGGATAAATAAATTAACTTACCTTTAGCCAGACATCGCTAACTAACGTGCAATTTGTACCAAAATCTAGGTATTTATGTAATAAACATACATAGTTACATACACACTAGTGATTGCCGCTCGTTTTATCGAGATTTGTTGACAATTCTATGGTGAATTGCATGATAGTTACCGATGTCTGCGAATATCTAGTATTTCTAATGAAACTGAAGAACTATAGGTAGGCTATATTAAGTGTATAGATGTCGTGCATATTGCTAGAAACCCATTAGGCTAAACAGGCCTTTAAACTGTTCAGTTACAGTATAAAATCGTACTTCTGAACATTGATATAAGCGTATTATTACACCTAATTGCGTAATAAGAGGCCGTGATTATGAGCGCAGAATTCTAGGTTTGAAACAATCTAGATAACGATGATGAATCGTCTACGTACCTTCATAGTTCATGTATAGAGATATTTTATGTCAACTGATTACTTTAAGTCAAGGACCTGCTACGGTCAGTTATGAATGTAGTGTTAAAATAAAATAGAATCAAAATTGCATGAAAAAAAATCGAAAGATGCAACTAAATAATCGATAGGGCAAATATAGGTGCATGGCCCCATATCTCACTCGTCTACCCAACTTTATTTTTTTAGGGTTCCGTACGCAAAAGGGTAAACACGGGACCCTATTACTAAGACTCCACTGTCCGTCTGTCTGTCACCAGGCTGTATCTCATGAACCGTGACAGCTAGACAGTTGAATTTTTCACATTTCTGTTGCCGCTATAACAACAAATACTAAAAGCAGAATCAAATAAATAGTTAAGTGGCGCTCCCATACGACAAACGTGATTTTTATTTGATGGTACGGAATCCTACGTGCGCAAGTCCGACTTGCACTTGGTCGGTTTTTTTTTCGTTTCATAGTAAAGGACGTATATATAAATCCAAATCGTTCTCTTTTTGTTATCGATTAAGAGAGTCCGCGAGAAATGATAGCCCCCTAGGTTAGTTGTAAGTTTAAACATATCTATTCTCAACACATGAAATGACAGTAAAACAATAAGAACACTAATCCGTAGCTATACTCGTAATTTTGTAAGTCCTTTTGGATGTCTAAATCGGTTAATCGAGCCCCTTTGTATTAATTTATAGCTTATATTTAGACGTTTAATAATAAACTATACACAGAAAGTAGCTTGTTTTGTTTTATTTAATTAGTAAACGACAGGATGAAACTTTTCGACGAAGCTTTGTATACCTACCGTTCTTTTTATTTGTGCGATTAGTGATTACTTAGGTAGATCTCTCTGTGTTGATATTATTTTCAACCGACTACATCAAAAGTTTTTTTTGGATATGTAAGTATACTACGCGATTTCTTCGCCAATTGTGGACCAATTCCTAAAGAGTGAACTCTTGAGGTAGTCTCATTGTCACCAATTGGAGGACCGATGGCGGGATTCCGGGGAAATCAAGGCCCACCCTCAAATGTTTTATAGCACTTACAATGTTTTCATGTATTTGTATTTTAAAAAGTTGTTCAGATATTTGTCTGGCAGTCGTCTCATGATGATAAAAGATACAACTCTTTTTTTTTTGAAGTCAGTTAAAATTCGGAGAGAAGATTATATGAAATGTAGCAAATAAATAGATTTGTTTTACGAAAAGCATGATGTTTTACTACCATGATTAAGTGAAGTTATAATCACCATTTCTGTAGCTTAATTGGTCAGAGCCTATTGCACCGGCATGACATAGGATACCAGTTCGAATCTGGTCAGGGTCTCAAATTTTTTCACAGTTTCTATCTTCAGTTTATAATTTGGGTTTTGTGCAATCATTATTTAGGGTTTTTGAGAAGGTAGGGCGACGAATTGCGGAGACTAAATAATTCTAAAGCTCGCGCGGGTTCGTGTTCGTACCAGGTGCAAAGGTTTTTTTATCGCAAGACTAGACTTTAAGTTTATACAAAGTACTTATTTAATTATTACACAAGTCCACAATAATGTTTTTGGGAATTGGGAATGAAATCAACATTTACTCAAATATACTGTTATCGAGTACATACAGTGATAAACTATATACATACAGTCAAAACCGTTTACGACGACATCGTTTAGAACAACATACCGGTTATATTGACCAAAATCAAAGGTCCCGGCTGGATTCTATTAGACCGTCTTATAAAAAACACCGCTTTTTACGACATCGCTTATTACAACATATCTCTATCTCGCGACTACATTTAACTGATATTTTCGGAAAATTATATCTGTTAAAACGACCAGCCGTATTGTAAACATTTGAATAGGTGAGGGCAGTATCCCCTTTCTACATCTGGCACACTAAAGTCATTAAGATCGCAAAAGTAAACAAAAACGACTTGAGTTTAGGGTCCATTGTATTTCTTAGAAACAAAATAGGTACACGTGTATGCAGTATAATCGAAGCCCAAAGCCCGCTTTCTCATTTCTCTTCAGTCAGTTTGTTACTTATCTGAACACAAGACAAGACGCACCAAAACATATTATTTTTGAGTTATTCGTAAAACTTTTAACATGTCGCCACATCGATGCATGTCGCAAAGAAAAAGAAAACAAATTACTATACAAGAAACCGCGTATTGTATCAGTATATTAATAATAATAATACAATACTTTATTGCACACCAATAAAAGTTTACAAAAGGAAACAAGACAAATACAATTTAGTATATTAATCACACATTCAATAATAAGTATTAGCTGCTTAACGTCATCGGCTGTTACGACTATCGGTTTTTACGACCAAATATGAGTAGTCCCTTCGATGTCGTTATAACAGATTTTGACTGTATATATAAAAGCGAGTTACCAAAGCGCTTTGTTGCGAATGTTGGAACATGAAACTAATTTAGGCGTCTGGATAGGTAATCAAACAATCATTCTTAATAGAAGCAATGTTTCGTACCGTAATTGTCTGACCACTAATAACAGTACCCTTGCCAATTGCCATGTGTTTACAGTGCCAGTACTAGCGAGTGCGTAAAGGATTTGTATGAAGAATGGTAGTTCTACAAAGCAACCCCTACGGGCGCTGCACTATTCTCCATACAAATCATTTACGCTGTCGCTGGCGAGTACGGTCACATTAACTCATGGTAAGGCTATAGAACTTTGTTGAGATGACTAACAATAGGTTTTTAGAATAAAACAGTAACACATGCTTACATATACATATATTCGCTGTCATACATAACTATGTTATACTAAGTTCCGCCGGTTAACTTAAACATGGCATACACTAGTCATTGACAACAGTCAATAAATACGTATTACACCGAAAATACTGTTATTTGGGCAGGTTGTGACCCACTTACCTAGTCGGATTGTTAACTAACAGTTACGAGGGAAATGTCATTAAGATTACTTTTTAATGGTTTGACCAGCCATTACGTGTATTCTCATTCATTGTTTAAAAAAAATGATGTCTTTTTAATCACTGCGGTTAGTTAAAAATCCAATATAAAAAAAGTAAACATTACATTGGCATGTTTGCTTTTTTATGTAAAAAGCGTTGTTTTTCAGAGGATTATATGTAGGTATTAAAGTACACAGAAACGCGTACCTCTTGAACCCTTACTGTGACAAAAGGGAAAAATGTACGTGTTTTGATTTCCATGACTGTACTGAATTCATTCATAAATGGGCCATGCAATTCTGCAGCTCATTGTACATTATACATTAGAATTGATATATTAGTTAATAACCCACCCATACAAAATCACAATTTAAAATACAAAAATAGATCATAAAATTATTATATTTTAAGGGACAGTACAATACATAATTGTAAGTTTTTGAATACTGTAAAAATGCTGATTCGGAATGGTAGTATGTAAATAGTTAAGCTGTATATTTCAGTTACGTATTATATTTATTATTGTTTTTAAATTCATTGAACATCGCTTTGTTAGTGACCAAGTAAATTACCAACACCTATAAATTAAACACATTTTGCAAATAAATCTTAATGTAGTGATAACATTACTTACATCTTCGATTTACATCTTATCACATACAGTGGCACAACAGATTTGTGCTAAAACTACTTTCTACGGTTAAATTAATCAACATTGCAAAATAACACACAGACTTTAGGATATTTGTAAAGCTACAATTAGGCCAAATAATTGATTATATTATTTCTATGCAAAAGATAGCCCACAACATGAACAAAAATTGTCCAACTCACTAACCAACATACAGTAAATGAATTTTAAATACAGATCAAATCTTTATGAACAAGTCTTATAGACATAGGAATGATAAAATAGGAGCAAGTATAATAGAATTTCAAATGATGTTGGTAGTGGTCCAACTATACATCTTATAATAGTACATGCAAGAAGCCATTACCCACGCTGTATTGACTACAATGATATTAAAATCTTAAGATGATGGTAAAACCTTCAAAAATTTAGCACCACAATGTTGGCTTCTCACTTTTTCAGTACTAATTTCATGTGCACTATAGCGATACAACCATTAAATACATTCCTTTGTTCAAACAACTGTCCGGTTGGGCAACTATAATATGTCATGTCATGTGTCAGATAAGATAAGGTTGGCAAGCCTCCTCCTGTTCCTGTACACTTTAGATAATATTACAACGGAATTAAGTAAATGTTATTATAAGGCGCATGGTTCTCAAAAAAATTTTTTTTATGGAATTCATTTTTTTAAGGAGTACCTTAGAGCACAATCATACTAACTTTTCAGAAAAAGTAGGTGCTATTAACATGTTAGCGCACAAGTGGATTAAATTGATTGGCAAATAATTGTAATTAGAACGAGTGTGAACAAAGTAACATAATATTATAGGTCATTTCATTTACAACAAATTCTTAGTAAAATAATATTATCTAAATAAGACAGAACACATGTTTTACCAAAATAAAATGATATTCTAAATGTAACATGCTTTACATTGTGAACTGAGAGGATATATGGCAATGGTGAATATGGTGATACTCGAGAAACAAGTGTTAAAGTAACTGGGCAGATCTGGTCGAAGTCCGTTACAGTGGGGGCTCATCCCACTTGAGGTGCTTCTCTGGAGTCAAGTGCACTATGCGTACATGGACTGCTTGGTATTTCTCAAACTTGGGTGGGATGGGACACAGACGGTATATAACTTCATCACCTGGTAGGGGGACATATTCACCCTCAATACTGAAAGAAATAAATGTATGAAATAATAACACAGATTACACAACATTAAATAATTGATAATAGTCATGCAGAAAGTGTGCATGTTTTTTTTGATAAACTTGCTTGCTTTGTGCAGTCGTCAAAAAGTCTTGTGGTGTTCAGTAAAATTAGTAATTTATGCATCATAGCTATTTGTATTGTATACAGTGTAGATATGTCAACAACTACATAATATGTACTAGTACCTCAATGGTTACCATTAACTTTTCTAAAACTTGATTGTAGGAGTAAGTATATGCAAAAGCTCTTTCAAATAGATTGCACATTATCTTTTAAAAAGCAATGAAAATTCAGTTTAAATTCCGGGAAACATCACACACTACATACTCAAAGGAATGTTACAAATGCTCGTAGCTATTGAGGACACCCACTGACCTCATACAGAGGTGCTAATTAAATCCTCAATAAGAGGTTTTGTTTCAGTACTTACGCAGTTACGAAATCATAGAATAAGTAATATTATTATTTATTCGTATATCTAAACATAATTAAGTATACTAAGGTCTACTTACTCAGAGATGTGTACAAAAATATCTTCGCCGTTTTTTTCTGGGGTTACAAAACCATGACCCTTCGCTCGACAAAACGACTTGATTTTGCCGCTTTCTATAGGATTCCCTAGTGCCCGCTCAGATCTAGGAACAAAAAAAATATTTGTATATATTCGTCACAGTCACTGATCGTAGTATGTTTATACCGTGAAGCGTAAGACTTACGTTGAGGCGGTCCGGTTGCGCCGAGTAATAATAGGACTAGGAAGTTGGAGGTGCGAATTTGTTTTGTTCGGAGAGTCATCACTGTTAAAACCGTAGTCGTTAGACATGGCTTCGTGAAAATAATACTGCAATAGTAATCAAATCGAGGAGAGAAGATAAATTAAACGACATCTATATACGAAGGCTGCCAGCGAAGGCCGGAGGAAACAGATACAAAATAGTAAAGACAACTAAATGTCAAATAACAAATCGCGCGGTCCGAAATGTATCTTTAACTTTAGATAATTTTAAAATTCCTTCCAACAAAATCCACTTATTTAAAATAATTACTTTATTCATTTTATTGTTGACATTTGTACGCTTTTCTAGAAATAGAGGTGATGGCGATTTATTTAGGATCAAGTTTTACGTTACTTGGTCCTAGCGTTAGTTGTGGACGACGAAAACGCCATCTATGATGTAGCTATTGCAGTTTCCAGCTTCTATATCCATCTATTCTATTCTTACATTATTTCCAGAGTACCGAATAGAGGTCACTGTAATAAGTTTTAAAAATATCAGATCAATTTATAAGTAGTCTTGAGTCTGTACTTTTAGGTACTTAAAATAATGTAAACAAACTATTAAAAGCGTTGTTTATAAGATAACGTTTGCTTCATGTTAATCTCTTTATATTATAAAATAATTGACCTCACTGCTGCAGTCCGTTCCATTTAAATAACATGTTATTAAATCCCTTAATTTTACCGAATATATACAAATTCAAGAATACTAACATATTTTAATCACATTAAATAAATATGTTTTTTTTTCTCAGTAAATCGTCAATAAAAAGTACCCAAATTTGCAGAGGTTTAAAACGCAAGGCTGCATTATACCGGAAGTAACACGACCAAATAGTATTTACTAGGTCCATGGATATAACCAATCTTTAAATGAAGAAGGTTTTCCACATTTCCAGTACCATTATGCGATACTCATAATATATGTAAGATATTTTCTAAAGTCAGGGGCTAACTAAAACTTTTTCATTACATTATAATAAATAATTATCAGTAGAAATTTCACTTGAAAATGAAAACAATTTTTAAACTGTAGAATTTGACAAATTTGTGAAACATGTTATTTGATGTTATGTCTCATTATTTTTAATGTGGATACACCACATTTTTTTATAAACTATTGATAATTATAAAGATCAAAGCACAAAGAAAAATTTAAATGCGTTATGTGTTATGTGGTTAACACTTTGGACCGGTAATCCAGTGGTACCGGATTCGATCCCGGCCCCTTTCATCAGGTTATGCATTTGTTTTACTGTACGATTTGCTGATTTTTAATTCACTAAAATTTAATAACACTAAAAGAACATCCGTAAATTGGTTCCTAATTTAAAGAAGTTTTCCAAAAGTACAATACAAGATAAGTATCAACTTCTAAGCGCGTTTAGATACAGTGTTCGCGTCGCGCTTTTCGGTTGGCAGTATGCGTATGCGCGGTATGCGTCGTGCCAGTCGGCAATCCGCCCGGGCGGGCGCCACACGACCGGGATCTGCGCGCGCGACAGCGGTGACGAAAAATATCCTCACGGTGAAAATAAACACGAATTACTAACCGAGTACCGACCGCTTGGATTAGCGAGCGCACGATTCTGGTAAGTGCAGAGCAAATAGACATATAGATTTATAGTCTCGCCGAGATTGATTTAAAAGATTTCCGACAGTCTAATTTTAGTGCGTTCGTATTTTCGGAAGCTGCAGCTTCGCGCTGCCGTTTCACGGCTTTTCAGCCGCGAAAAATCGTTCGGAAACACGAGGATTGTTAATCTAATTGAGAACAATTGAATAAACCTTCGAAGTAATTGGCAGAGATACCGCTAGCGAATTCGTATGAAATTGCTAAGTGAAAATGAAAGTGCACGCTGCATTCTGAGCCAACGAAGATTTCTATAATCAGTGTAGCACGATGAAGAATAGATTTTCTTGTTCTCAATAGAGAGGCCGGACGGCCCAACTGGCCCAAATACTTAACGATTAATTCGTACGCCGATCGTCTGTGTAACTACCGAACGACATGAATGGAAATCGTAACACGCGTAACATTAATAAAGCACATCTTTATTAGGCATTCTATCAGTAAAGCTACACGTGTTGAGCTGTGGTTTAATTAGATAAATAAATCACCAGAACTGAAATGTTCGAATGTTCCGTTCACTAATAATAGTTCCGAAAGTTTCGTTTTTCAGCCGCGCGGAAGAAGTTAACTGAACGGTTGAAAAGTGCATTTTAGCGTTAGTTAGGTAACAAAGATACAGTGAACGGACATAGGCCATTGAGTCTGGTCACTCACCCCTGAAAGACTGACGAGTTACCTTACCTCCAGCAATCGCTTAAAACGATATTTTTTGTTACCTAAATAAATTAGTGAGTGAGGAGGTCCGCTCTGTAGCGGCAAAAAATGCTTGCTAAGTCGGCACGACTAGATAATATAGCGTGTTGTAGATAAGTACTCTATTTACTAACATACGTAAGTACAAGATCGAGTAGATATTTGTTCTAAACAACGTGCGTTTTTATCTAGGATCGCATCTCAATCCTTGTAAACTGGAAAGATGTCTCGGTTTTCTGTGTTCAGGCCAACTAGGATCTGCCTAATCTAGTCTCTACTACACACGTGTAGTAGGTACGTAGGTATGTAGAACTTAGGCTTAGACTTAGGCCCTGCACCTAAATTACTGTTCTCAGCGATACTGGTATTATCTTTAATTCATTATCTAGTTGCCCATACCTTATACAACACGCCACCCACCAGGTTTATTTATTTCTCTTTGGAGGGTCAATCAGTAATAGTAAAGACACAATTATGTACCCAGTTCATCGGGACGTCCCGATTCTCAGGGGTCTTCTTCGGTCACGATCACGATCCAATTTTCTCGTGGCCGGGACGCCAATGGTCCCGAGTTTTAGCACATTAGAGTAAAAAGTCTTATAACAGTATCATAGACTCGTAAATTTATTTTTCTCAAACATGCAATGAAATATTGTCTTTACGTTCCTTATAATAGGCTCGGAAGTATCGCTTTTTGGGCGCAACAACTCGAGAGGACGGTAAAGGGATTTCTTACTGCTTTTCAGGCCTAGGCCTGCAAAGTAACTTTTTTTTGGTTTCAACAACAAGGTCATTCACACAGCTGGCTGGTTTGACAAAAAGCAGGTTTTGTTTTTAAAGGTTGGTTGTTAGACTAAAATGTCCTATTTGTCAATTAATAAAATGTTGTTCTTTGAAGTATATTTTTTTATTTCATTGTATGTTTGAGAAAAGCACTATACATGCCTCGTCGTGAAAACGGATTCCCGGCCTCGTATCGCTATCCGGTATATACCTACTTGGCCGGAAATCCTCATTTTCCCGGCCTCTGATGTAATGTACTATTACTTCACCCTAATTATACCGGAAGTGGGATTTTCTGCCTACTAAGCTAGGCTACGTGAAAATATCGTTTCCTGGCCAAGGCAAGATGTAAAACTTTAGATAAACCACAGGCAGTAATTCGTAAAGCCCCAGGTCGACTATTTATATATGTCCCTCACCTTCGGTTCGGGCCACAAACACCTGCGATCTGGGACGATCACGAATACACCGGCCTAGGTATGTACCTAATGTAGGTACTATTACGTCTATCATATCACCAATATCTACGTGATATTATCTGCCTAGGGCCTACCTAGCCCAGGTAGCTAGGCTAGGTCTACTCCAAGTGCCGCCGCGCTTATCAAAGAATCCTGGATACAAAATTCAATTTTCTGTGCCCTGTAGTTGGTATCATTTATCACGAAGCTATCTAGTCTAGGTAGAAAGTACATTAAAAACAGCTGGCCCGCAAACACTTTCGTTACCTAATTAGTCTTTAAGGATTAATTTTATGTTTCAGTTTTATTACTAAGGCGAATGCACTTTCGATTTCAGGGTAACGACCTGCCGAATCCACCTACTACTTGATTGTACACGTTAATTATTATAGTCACTATCTATTAGGGTTTAATGTTTATACGTTTACTTAACTGCTATAAGGTTAGTGGATTTCCCTGTAATGGATATTGTTTAGATGAACAATTAACGCCAAATTTATTAGTTTTCAATAAAGCTGGACATAAGTGATAGGTGCCTATTAAGTGACAGTATTACCTTATTTTTTCAATGACATGCTTCTCAGTATTAAGATATCGGTTCATAAAACATAACCGAATTAAGAACTACCATCTTTTTAAGTCGGTTTAAAACATCATAAAACGCTGTTCGTAGCCGCCCGCAGATAGCAGCAGCAGATAACATATATGTCGCTGCAACACTACAGACAGCAGGTCAGTAGTGCACTCGGAATGAACTGGGTGTAGACCTGCTGTTGTCGGCAGTCGGTTTCAAAATCATAACATAACGACATGACGCCACGACATTTCGCTGCGATACGTCGTCTGCTGCTGACTGTCTGCGGTCGGCTACGAACATCTTTACCAGCCGGGAAGATATTGGGGCTTGGTAATACATACATACCTCTGCAATACAAGTCTAGGAAATGCATTTCAGTTATAAATGATATACAATTATTCTGCAATCTTGCATCCAGTTCTTTTTGAGATATTATCTGAATTTTCGTATTTGTTACCCGGTAGCGGCACCCAAGCAAAGTATAAGATGGACCAACATGTCACAGTCACAGTAAATAGTCTTTCACACTCTTACATTGCAACTGTGATAGAGCATGTCCATGTGTAGTCAAGAAACCAGCCTTCGACGGACCATTGTGAACATAGGTCGTCCTCAACTCCTCACGAAATTAAAGAAGAAGACACCCGTTCACCCGTTTACAGAATTCCATCTCTCCCTATAACCTTGTGTGAATACTATTATTTAGTATTTAGATCATCTCGGTTCAGCTAAGCTAAGTCAATAATTCAAACTTTAATAGACTTTGTCAGCACAGACGAGAAATCAGTAGAGCTGAATTCCTTTTAATGGTTTCAGTCAAAACGTAATGATAATACATACCTATCCATTATCGAGTTACTGTTATTTGGTTCGAACACTACAATATAGATTATGTCGGTTTCGTATCAATAACTATTATTGTAGAGGCGTAGGTGCCACAAGTGGGCGGCAAAAAAGGCGCGAGCGCCGCGGCCCTGACGACTCAATGCAGTCTACCTGTTTATTCATGTTCATATTAATGTAATAGGGATCATTAAGTTTTCCGAAGGTAGTCATATTTTATATTTTTCCGATAGTATACGTTACTGGGACCCTGAATGTACGAATAATTTATGTTTCAGTCGTATAGTTTTTTAGATATCATTTTTTAAATCCCCTAAACGACAGTTGGTAAAATACCGAAAGTAAACATTACCGTTCAAGTCAAACAATATTAAAATTTTTTTTTAAAAAAAGTAACACTTTAGACAGACAAGACTGTATATACATAAGTACATTTCCATAGATAAAAAAAAATTAAACTAGTTGCTAAAACTAAAAATAAAAACTTCATTCTTGCTTAAACATTAAAAAAGATCTAGACCCCGTGGTAGGGTACCCAAGACAATACGCAGGCATGACAAATCTTTGCGCGAGAAAGTTGCCCGCGCGTGGTTCGGGTGTCGCCTCTGGCAAGCGCTTGCCGACGGATTTGACCAGCCCTTGTGCCTTCTCTCCTGGCCGAAGCCAAACGTCACAAACTGATATTGGGCGTCGAGACAACATATATACATTAAGCCACCTTTGAGTTTTGAGGTGCACTGTCATCCGCCTCCGCACCAGCTCTTTTGCTGGTCGCTGAAAGGTAGGACACGGTTAGCGGATCAGCGCAGGTGTCGCCCCAAAGCGCGCGGCCCATTCACCATGGGATCAACGACATCCGACGATATATTATAATAAGTACCTACTGTCTTCATCTTCACAGATGGTTGGTGAGGTTAGCTAAGTGGGCAATGGACCGCGTCGTTTCCTCGGAAACGACGGGTCTGATGAGCATAACAAACAATTAGATTACTAGGGTGTGCTAGCGCAACTGCGCATCGGTTCTAACTGCAAATCGTAGTCTTAGTGAAACAAAGACATATAAAGATAAGCCCTTGTTCGAACAGGACAGGGTACGAAGCGGGTCAAATACAATGGGTCTACAGTAAGGTAAGCGTGATTTGAGTTTCCGTCAGGAATTACAGTGACGTAATCAATAATTTTATTTATCGGCTAATTATAATTAGTTATGGACTAACGCTCGCTCTGCTGGACTCTCCTTGATTTAAAATTCGATATCTTCTTCTCCTTCTTCACACAGAGAGTAAACTTTTTGGTCTTTACCCATTTAACGTCTTCATCGTTTTATAATAGGTATATCCTTCCCTGAAAACCGCTACCACTGCATACCCTGTCATCATTTAGCAGCAAGCGCGAAATAAAGTAATGCAGTACCAATCACATTTAAAGCTGCCTGTCCACAGATGCGGAGCGGAGAAAATGAACCAATCAGGCTGCGCCATTGTGAATCCCAAAACAAGTGCATTTAAATCTTAGGAACGTGATTAGTCTATTTTACAAATCTCTGCTCTGCTTTAGTGGACAGGCAGCCTTACTCAGTACAAGTAAATAGTCCAGTTTATTACTCTATTCATAGAGATCTGCAAATAAATGCATCCTTGGAACAAGCAAACGCCCCGAGCAAGGCGGGCAAGTTCAATGGAGACGCGATATAGTGCGCACTGTGCGCAGTTGAAGACTTTCATGACTCATTGCCTCGTCTTTAGCAAGAACTCTCATAAAAACCTGTTAGAGATACGCTATTGTGCTTATAATTTGAATAGTATGATGGAAATGTGGAATAGCGTAGCGTAGATATACCGTTCAGGCTAATAGTAGGTAATGTAATAACCTCTTTTCAATATTACTGAACGATTTCACAACCGCCACCGACGATGCGGAAATTGTGATGTTCGCCGATGACGGTTGTGTTATCGTAGCAGCCGAGAATTATGTTCTACTCAAAGCTAAATTGACCAAAGTAATGGATGAAGTAGCAAAGTGGTTCTCGGCCAACGGCATGATATTGAACGTTGATAAAACTAATATAATTCGCTTCTGTTTACGAGGTAAAAGAGAGCACGATTTACATATAACGTGCAACGGTCAACCTGTCCCTCAGGTCGACCAGGTGAAATACTTGGGCCTGATAATCGACTCCGGGCTAACGTGGAGTCCGCATATAGATCAACTGTGTGACCGCCTGTCATCCGCATGCTTCACCCTCGGCAGATTGCGCCCCAGTCTAAGTACCAATAACGTCAGGAAAGTTTATTACGGCTACTTTCATTCAATACTAACATACGGAATCGACCTATGGGGTGACGCTGCCGACCGACTGAGGCCATTCAAACTCCAGAAACGAGCAATTCGCTGTATAACTGGAGTCCCATGGGACCATCCAGCTCAGGAACTGTTCAAACAAACAAAGATCCTAACCTTACCGTGTTTATACATCTTCGAAGTGGCAAAATATGTTAGGCGTAATTTAACACAGTTTCCTACTCGTGGCAATGCACGAGGCCCAAATTCCAGAAGGCATGGTGAACTCTATCCACCCAAGACCCGACTTGCCAAATCCAGAAGGTGTATGCACACGGTAGGACCTAGGGTTTATAATAATATCCCACTAGACATAAAACAAGCAGAGAGTGATGGAACTTTCAACAACAAACTTAAAACAAAACTAGCGTCTGATGCTTACTACTCTGTCGATGCCTTCTACGAGAGCTAACACTGTAGGTAGGTTGTTAATATTAGGTATAATCGAATACGTAACTGGTTCGCTGGCTCAGCCCCGAGTCACAAATCTCTAAACTAAGTACGTTGAATTAAGTATTTATAACTCTTATTGTAATCGTATTGACATGTAAAATTTTATTTTATCAATAAAGCATTGAATTGAATTGAATTGAATTGAATGTTCATTATTTTTAAGGGACTCAACAGTGACTGGACTCGAACAAACTTTTACTCCGTGAATTACTCTTACCTTGGTTCTTGAGATAGTAATGTCCAACTATTATGGGGTTTTTATATCAATATTAACGCTTTCTCTCCTTAGAGCATAAGTTTCTCTCAGATAGTAATGTGACGTTTCTGGAATTAAAAGTTTGGTTGAATTAATGAATCCAGCCTAAGTATAAACTATCCCACTGCATTACCGAATTAAACTTTTCATGTTGCTAATATGCGCTAGAGGTAATAAATCAAACCAATTTGCGACTAATTTTCTGGGACCTTAATTATTAGACAACAAATTTTTCCATACTCGATTTGAATTGATTACCCGGTAAGTACAGACTTTTCGTTAGCATATAATGTTATTTGGTATAACTATACTTAGATACCTATTGGAAAGTGACAGATGCTTTATCATTTATCAATAGCCTAAACGCAATTATCATAACATATAAGCCCGCAGGATGATCTGTATATCTTTGTCGGACTAGTCTAATTAATTTGCTGTCACTTTTATTTAGTTACAAGGATGCACGCGCTAAAAGGCAAGACCTTCATGTTGGAGATAACGTGTACAAGGGGGTAGCCAAATTCAAATACTTAGGCTGCACTATCACCGACACCAACACGCGTGAGGAGGAGATAGACATCCGCATCCAAAACACCCTGCGATGTAGCGCCGCCCTTCATAAAGTGTTAGCGTCCAAGTTGCTTAGTAGGAACACAAAGCTCCGCATCTATAAAACGGTCGTAAGGCCTATACTCATGTATGCGTGTGAGACTTGGACGTTAACACTGAAAGAAGAAAACAAGCTATTGGTGGCTGAGAGAAAGATCCTCCGTAAAATCCTGGGACCAGCGCGGAATGAGGACGGTAGTTTCCGTCTCCGGAAAAATACAGAAATAGAGCAGATAGTAGCCACTCCTAATATCATTGGAGAGACAAAAGCCTACCGTCTCCGATGGTTTGGTCATGTCGAGAGAATGGGCGAAGATCGAGGCGTTAAGGGAGCGTATTTGGGACGACCAATAGGACGAAGGCCGGTTGGCCGGCCCAGATATCGCTGGATCGACGTCGTCAAATCGGATTTGCGTGAACTCCAAGCCAGCAATTGGCGGGAAACGGTGCAAGATCGAGGAAAATGGCGAAAACTCGTGTCGGAGGCCAAGACCCGCTTTGGGTCGCTGAGCCACTGAGTAGTAGTAGTAGTTTATTTAGTTAGGAATAACATTTTTTGCACGTTAAAGATTAGCATTATTTATCATCATCATTTGTCACTGAGTGACAAAGTTAACTGCCTATGCTGAACAGCAATTAAGTAAAAATAACTACTGGGTAACATGTGGTGGGCAATTACTCATTTGAAACTAATTAGAATCTAATATTCTACAGTACCTATGTTAACTTTTCCTTCTAGAGTTTAGAGTAAACGTTAGACAAAATGCCATCACTGATTGATCGCAATTTTCCACGCTTATTATTGGTCTTTGCTTGTACAGTATGCAGCAGCATTTCTGCAGTACCTATACCTATGCAGAATAAGAGAATAACATGCTTAGAGTGTTCTGCACGACTTATTCTTATGATAATAGAATCGTGTATTTTATCCGCGTAACTACTTCTGCTGTACCGTGCAAATGTTTAAGGGCTAATCTGTATCTGGGACCATAGTCGTACTTTTCTCGTATCGACCTCAACAAAGACATATGGGACTTTAATAACTCCTTTTAGAACCTCTCTTTACCAGTCCTTAGTCTCGTGACATGAATATTATGGCGACCGAGATATAAATGTTGGGCATGTGGTGTGGTCTCATCCCAAATCCCAATTTCCACCGGATTTTCTAGTTTAAACTAAGAAAATGAGTACCTTATTACAGAAAATATTAGGGGGCTTGCAGAAAACATATTAGGCAAAAACTGGCTCGTATGGTAACTCGAAGTTATTTTTAACGCCACTGCTTCTGATACAACAAATCACATTAATTAAGACCGGGAAGTGTTCCTAAACAGTTGTTGCGTTGCACGTTGGACAGCCCATTTACAAAACAAATGCATCGCTATAATTGTTATGTAATCGATATTATCACAATAATCGATATAAGCGGTGTATCGACCCAAAGACAATACACGCAGTGGCCTAGAGCCTATACGAGTATGCATTATGAACACAGTTGTTCAAATCCGTACAGACAATGTCTTATGACATGTAAATAACGGTACGCGATTGGCTATCTTAGGTGGTTTTTATAGGGTGCAATATTGATAGTAGTTGTTGAAAAATTTCATCCACGCGGGTGTGTCAGCGAGCAAACATGATGTCATGGAGATCCGCCTACAACTCTTAGCATCGTTTATTTTGTAGGTAGATACGACGTAATACTGGCGATGCGGGATATATTTAGGATAATATCTAGTTCTCATAAGTAATAATAACATGTCACGTCTCTCCCAGTGGGTTAAGAAAATATCACTTCGTGCCATTTGTTAGGACTTCGGATTTCGTTGCTTCCGCAACTTTCATGAAATTCCTCGCATATGCTCTTCGGTTTAGAACTTTAGAGGCTATAATGCTCGTCATATCAGTTGTGTATATAAAGAGAAAGAGCTTGGAGGCTTGCAGATACCAATGCATTGCATGGGGTCCGAAGACCTGGCAGTTTCCTCGCACACCAATCAACATAGCGAGGAAATGCTGCCAGCATTTACGGTACCATGCCGCCATTTATTTTTGTTTTAGCCTTTTTGTGCATTATTTCGTTCAAGTTTTTTTATTTACGGTTTCTTTGTTTTTTTCTTTTTTTGTACTGAAATTAATGTTAGAGGAGGAGAGGATATAAATAAAGAGAAGGATAAAGAAGTCCTGATTGACTGGCTGAAGTGGAGTAAACAAGTTCCCCTGGGCATTGAAATCAAAAAAATAGAGGCCAGGATGTTTGCTGGCAGAAGTTATTTGTGTTTATAATTTTCCTTTAGTTATGGTGGAGTTCGAGATCAGTCGGGCCTAAACCTAAGCCCTAAGAAATTAATATTCATATCTCTTAGGAGTTTTAGTACCCTAAGCTGATCTATTCCTGATATAAGCTTACAAAATAAATATACAAAAAAAATCTGCCATATTTTACACCGTTTCTTGTAGTTTGGAACTGTCCAACACACTGGTGTTGTAGAGACTTTAATTTGTGACTCAACACACGGAGGCGAATTCTGAATCATGGATGAATAGAGTTAAACACGAATAAATTACATGTCTTCCGTTTCGCAGAATTTTCCGTCGTTTTTCTTTAGGTTTTTTTTTATACTCAGGTGGATTTTATTTTATTTAAGAACATTGACGTTTACAGACAGATAGAGACCCACCTAAGACTTAGTATGTACTATGTACCAAGTATGTACCTACTGTTTTATAGCTTGAGATGTGTGCACTATACTCGATTTTCAACCGAATTCCAAAACGAGAATGTTCTTAACTAGGTTTTTGGTTTCTTTAATGGTTTGTTTTTTTTTATTCGAGATGCGGCACGTTGGTACCTTAAAATTTTGGTGACGATGTGATGTTGACAGATCCATGACGAATCGGAGTAACTTGAAAAATATTATAGGCACACTCACACTGGCGATTTAGGTGTGTTTACAGTAACTCGTAATAGTCCTCAGAAATGCGATTTGTTCTCGTTGAAGCAACTAGTTTTTTTTTTACTTTTAGTAATACATATTTTTGTGTTTTTACTTTATAATCTAGACTGTTAACGTATAATGTCAAAAGAACGCGTAAAATACACAGATATGATAGATTTCTACCGCTACTGTAATTTAGGCGTGCATATTCTGCGCAGCCTTGCTTATCTGTGTTTGTTCAGTATTTTAGCATCTACGTTCTAGGTTTTGTAAACTTGCTGTTAGCACAGACGAGTCGACATAAATACTAAGTGCAGGTTGTCATGACAAACACATTCAAGGTTGGCCAAGAAAGTGTCGTAAAGAAAATCATTATGATGTTTTCAATGGATGAAAACTGGCAAGGAATGCTTAGAAGATAAGGGCTACTATTGATGGTACTTCTAAATACAGTTGAGAGTTAAAAGAATTACCAACTTTTATGATACCCCTAAGAGAAATTTCAAATACTATTTGGCTTCGTTACT
The DNA here is from genome assembly GCA_947623375.1 of Apotomis capreana. Classification (NCBI taxonomy): domain Eukaryota; kingdom Metazoa; phylum Arthropoda; class Insecta; order Lepidoptera; family Tortricidae; genus Apotomis; species Apotomis capreana. Next base: position 19,856,478 of record OX392512.1, read on the forward strand.
AGATAGTTGGTTTCTGTCATTTCGGTACATTTTATAACTTAAAATAAACCAAAATTTACTGCGATGAGATGATATATGTCACAAAGCTATTAGAAGAATACCATAGTTGACCAGTAACACAGAGAATGAATTCCATTGCATCATTGCAATGCAATGCATTCGAAGTCGAACGAAGTAAAGAAAATATGTTTTTTTTTTTCGTAATACTCTTATTCATGCTCCTATGTTACGCCCCCTAATTAAATTATGACGCGAACATTTTTGTCACTAAATCATACAATCATCACTCGCAACCGCGACCACTTAATATAGATTAATTAAATCATAATTAACGCGACTTTCTCGTTGCAGTGAATCAAATACGAGTAAAGTGAACGAGTCTCGAGTGCAGAGCAAACGACAGACCAGGCACCACGAGAGAGCGGTGAGTCATCTATTAGGTTGTTTAACACTTCTAAATAACTATTATCTAGCATGCATTGCGTTAGTATTTTTCGATTATCACTTTTTTTAATGACTAGACCAGCCAGTCTAGCTGCGCGGCATACCGTCACCTGCCACTCTCTCACAGTACTGCACAGAAAGAGATAGATAAATATCTCCCGCGAAAAAGAGTCGCATGTCACAGTCGTGCTAGAGGTGCAGGCAGATAAGCGTCGACAAGTGATTAAGCTTCCATACATTTCAATATGATTTGTTTGGATTCGGTAGCTGGCGGATTCGCTTTGGCATCCCCTTGAGGCCGGGGACTCATGACGCTGACTTTTGACAGTTTCGCTTCAGTTCAGAAGTTCAGCACGGTTAGAATGTTAGTTAGTAATTAATAAGACAGCAGTGCGTCACATGCCGGACTTTCTGGTGGAATAAACGTGTGCGTGCATTTCACTTATTAACATCTGAACAATTATTTGAAGCCTTAGAAAGAAGTTTTCTATTATACATTCACTTCGACTCTATCAATGTCTTAGACCTTGCGCTTTGCCTGTGCTTTTAGTTTTAGCAAAAGCAGCGCCTCAGTATTACGAGTATTATAAATATCATCAACTTACGTCTAACACAGTATTACATTGAACGAGGTGATGTTTCTAAACATCTATTGAGTACAATACGCCGCCCGTAATAGCCAACTTCCCACTGTCATTAAACAAAACGTGCGTCTGCACATAGATCTACTCCACCATGTGGCCTACTGTACATACCGGAGTAATTGACGGTTTCCTTTTTTCGTTCTATGCAGTACCTACGTTAGTAATGATGAAACTGGTTTGAGATGCCGTGAATTGTGTTTTGTAGAGGTACAAAGATTTCTTATGTATTAGTTTAGCCGAGAAGTGCTCGGATCGGAACTCCAAAATGCATAATTGAATGTGAGCAATTCTATAATGATTTTAAAAACATGAACTGGTAATCGCTAATATGATAAAAAATCATCTATGAAAATGCTGATGGTCTTCAAATGTTTGTATCGATTTTCATGATTCAAATATAAGATTGTCGATCACCAAGCAAAATAAAATAAAAACTCTAGATTATGTTCTCTTTTACTATGTTTATTTCAACTCTAACCATCGCCTTTACCGAATATCTCTCTGTTATTTAATTTATTTAATTTGATAATTTCTTACCTTATTTTTTTTCTTGGTAACCTAACTACATATTTGGTTATTTGTTCCAGATTATAGGGTTCAAAGAGCCCACGACGAAACGATTCGAGAACGCTACCGTTGAAGCAAATTCACGGTCTCTCGAAAAACTGCAAAATCGCTCGGTGACGGTCAGGCACCTCACGCTGCACTGCTCTTGTCTTAGTCGTATTAAAAACGAAAAAAAAAACTCGAACATACGCCTCTATCTGTGGCCACGATAGAGGGGTAACATTGTTTTATATATGCATATATAAATCGGAGAAAACTGATCTCTAACGTGACGTCACAACAATTTGTGATTACTTATTGTTAAAGCTTGTATTCGCATTTTCGACGTGTATAGCTCGTTGTATACTTAGTTAGATTTTTGTACGTATTTATTGTTGTATAAATAATAGAGATTATTATATAACCAAAATAAGTGTGACATTGCGTTAATATTACTATAATACTAGTCATTCATCTAGTGTATCTATTTATTTAATAAAGTCTTGTCTATAGTGTATAATATTACAAATAAAAATAAAAACTAAAAAAGAGTAACCTGAATACCAGAGCTCACTAATTAACTACCAAAGACTTTGAACACACACTCGTTCACAGTGAACGAGTCGAACGCGGCAAATTAAAAAATAATAATTTGACATCTAATAAAGCGGGAATTCGCGACCACAGACTGCACGAATAACTAAAAAGTCCGACTTCACACAAATCATTTTCGACACCACAGAGTATCAAAAGTTGAATAAAAAAAATTGGACTTAGAACGTAAACAAGATGAGCAACGAGATGCAAACACAGATAGGCAGTCAGCTGCAGAGGAGCTACAGGATGCAGGACTTCGCCTCGCCTGGCGTCATCATGAGAGAGCGCAGCTTCATTCGCCCGCAGTCGCACCATAACATGCACCATAATCAGGTAACATACGTCATTTTAATAAAAAAAAAACTGGAGCTTTTTTGAAATTGAAATTGTAATCATATTAAAAGCTTATATAGCACCTGTCCCGGTGTCTGATCGTGTACTTAATCAATTCTTGTAAGTTAAGCGTCACTTACTTTCCGATTTCCGATTGAGCTGAAATTTTGCGTAGGTACACCTGTAAGTCGAAGGCATTGTAATATTATTATGATATAAGAGTAGGTAGTCATGTAATACGTATGTGGTGTAAGTGCGTTAATAAGACGACACAACCCCCATCGAGTTTGGGCTCATTTGGTTTCCTTTCACCTTTGTGGATATAGCTAGAATCACAAATAAAAAAAATTACTTATCACAAAACCGCGTTTTATAAAAAATACGACCCATTCACACAACCCTTCGTATAAAAAAAATACGGGCCTTACTACGCTCCGCATCCCCGATGGAGCTTTCCACAGCTGAGGGGATAAATAATGTGATTGGTAAACAATAAATACAAACCCACTAGCGCCATCTACAATATGATTCCTCAATCCGCGCGCACCGCTCAGTCAGTACTGTATCTTTCTATTAATCGACAGTCAACCGTGCCTGACTTAATTTACAATATAGCATATTAGCATTAACCAATTATGCAGCGATTGTGCAGTTGATTACGTGAATGCGTAGGAGCACAATCTAATCACCCACGCGTCTGCTACACCTCGTCGACCTTAACGGTTATGAAATTGCATTCCTTATTTGAATTTTGAACTTTTCTTTTTAATGTCAGTCTTGGTTTAACTGTTATACTTTATATGCTATTTATTGACCATATATCTGCATTCTGCTCGTTACAAGCAGATACATGAACCGAAGGAACGATCATACACAAATCGACCTAATCCCAAATTAACCAATGCTCTATGGGTACATAACATATAAATACATATATTATATATGATATTATTGTGTTCTCTTGTGTCTACTGTCTACCGTGTAAGCGTCTTGGTATTATTACTGTAAGCTTATATGTGACGAAATAAAGAAATTCAAATTCAATATACATAACATCCATGACCCAGGAACAAATAATTGAGCTCATCACACAAATATCTGTCCTTGCTGGGATTGAAACCCAGGACCGCCGGCTCAGTAGGCAGCTGCACTACAACCTGCGCCAACCGCGTCGTCGACTGAAAGTAACATAATAGTTTGTTTAATTATTATGTTAGTTCCAGTGAATAATTAAGGAGTTCGCAAATCAGTCTCTGAAAGTTTGAAATTATCAACGTAAAATAAAAGATATTTGGAGCGAAATGAGATGGCAAAGCATACTGTACAGAACATGATAGGTAATTACATTTGGGTCAATCAACTATTTTCTGCCACTCGTTGCCATGGTGATGCCCCTGGGTCACTTTTTAAAACTACGATTTTTCGTGGTTATATTTAGCAAAAGCTTTGTAATTTAAGCAGTTATAAGTGCATTCTTATGTAGACTATCTCCTGACAATACCAGTAATAATGTCAATTATCAACACTTTTCTTAGATATGTAATCATCCCCTGGGTCACGGACAGAATAACAGCAAGAAAAAGTTGATTCACCCATTTCCATCGGGATAACCATTTATTTATTTATTTATTTATTTAATTAATTACATGCAAATTTACAGTTCTCATACCAAAACATTTGCACGGTAAACACATGGAACACAGAAACACAATTAAACATAAAAGCAAAAAACAGTAAGACTAACACATAGAACAACAAACATTAAAAATAAAAGACAGTAATAATAAAAACAAGAAAAACAAGCTTAATTCTGTACAAAAAGAAAAAAACAACTATTTACAACTACTTCTAATAAATAAAGGTAAACGTATATCGACTTGTGTAGAGCTTAAGTAGGCAAAGATTTTTCTGAAAAATACACCAACACTGTCAGCAAACATGTCAACGTCAGCTTCGAGTGCAACGCGGTTTAAAATAGTAATCGCTCTCGCCGTTGGGGCGTTAGCGCCGCGGTGGGTGCGCGTGGCGGGCGCCGCCAGCAGCCGGCGGGGCCTCCGCGCCGGCACCGCGCCGCCCGCGCCGCAGGCTCGCGGTACCAGCAATCCAATACGTTGCAGAACAGATGGATTATCCACTTTATTATTGAGGAGACAATAATAATGAACCATAAGCAACATTTTACGTCTCAACTCGAGAGTGTGAATCCCGATCATACCGGTTACAAAAAGACTTGGGTATAAGAATGGATAATACCCATATAGCCGCCTATATACGTATCTGGCGAACTTCTTCTGTATTTTTTCCACCATAAGGACATATTTATCCTCATGGGGATCCCATACCACCGCTCCAAATTCCAGCCTGCTACGAATATAGGCGTTGTACAAAATAATAGCAACTGGCGTATCTAAGATATTTTTTTCAGGTGGGGCCTGGGTGGGGCCTGGGCTTGGCCTATGAGTTGAAGTCATGAATTTCTATGGGTAACCCAAAATTCTGGGGTGGGCACTAGACCATATTCGGGTGGGGACGGCCCACCCGGCGACCCCCCTAAATACGCCAATGGGGATAACTAAACCGACTGTTGTTGTTGACATGCATTTGCAGCATAGGTACCTACACTTAGAAATAGTAGTAATAGTTGGTAATATACTTAGGTGTATATTAATACTCACATAATTATTACTTACATTATCATAAAATTGTAACTAATACCATTAGTACATTTCCTACAGCCCAGATAACGTACTTTTTCTGAAAAAGTTTAATGGAATAATTGTCGTGAAAAAAGCCGATATGGCCGTTACCCGTCATTGCTTGCGAGTCTAGGTTGAGAAATTGCTAAATATTTGAACAAGGACACTATTAGACTGGTAGAAACATCCAAATATCGGCTTCCTTTACCGTCCTAACGGCATTTTGTGAGCCATTTTGGCAACATGACTTTTCCGACGTAAAAAAGCCTGCTGAATTCGATTCTGGATGTTGCCAAGCCGAATTTTGCCCCCTCCCCCCATTTCCCCCCTTTTTACCTCAAAATATGTCCCTGATCACGGTTTTTACGGTTTTATACAAAAAGTATTACAGGTAGAAAAAAAGTGTCAAAGACAAAAATGATCTCTATAAAATTTCCTATAACATGATGTATAAACTTTTTTAGTAGGCCTTATGGTTTGTGAGCAATATCTTCCCGAACTTCATATAGAATGTTAGAAAATTCTAAATATCGGCTTCCTTTACCGTCCTAACGGCATTTTGGGATCCATTTTGGCAACATGACTTTTCCGATGTAAAAAAGCCTGCTGAATTCGGTTCTGGATGTTGCCAAGCCGAAATTTGCCCCACCCCCCCCCAAATCCCCCCCTTTTGACCTCAAAATATGTCCCTAATCACGATTTTTACGGTTTTATACAAAAAGTATTAAAGCTAGAAAAAAGTGTTAAAGACAAAAATGATCTCTATAAAATTTCCTATAACATGGTGTATAAACTTTTTTAGTAAGCCTTATGGTTTAAGAGCAATACCTTCCCGAACTTCATACATATATTTTTTAATTGATATACATGGTCGAGGCAGTGAAATACACTTATTTTGGGATAATTGGTATCGCACAGGATCCAGCCGCTCTGCAGCTCTTGACGCTGACATCCAGTTGGCGTGCTGCTTATTATATGTCAAGCCTTACGAGGCTTCAGTCATAAGCAGTCGTCAGATTTACACGCAGAACTGTATGCAAGTCGGGCTAAAAGCGACGTAGAAAATAAAAATTCTATACTTCTGACCATGAAGTCATTCAAATGCTCACGCCAGATTCTCCAGAAACGGGCCTCAGAAATGCAGTTACCCAGGATCTTGCAGCAGAAACAAATGGCATGGTCCTTGAATCAATCTTCTTCCGGATCTGGCGAGCTGATAATTACCGTTTCTGTTTCGTTGCAGCCGTATGTTAATGAGGTGAGCATCCACAAGTGATTCAAGAACTTGCGGATATTCTACTGTTTCGGTGATTAGCCTGAAAACATTAGACTTTTCCCGCCCCTCAGGGATCCATCCGGGATGTAAATAGCCAGGGAGACAGCATGTAGCTCATGATTCAAGATCTCTCACAGACTTAAAGTTCTCCCAGCCTTGTCAACAGCTGTCAAGCGTTGTTGGACGCTACGGTTTTTCTAATTTGTAGTTTTAGCAATGGCAGATTTTGAACGACCTGCCAAGGCAGGGGTATTTGAAGGTCGGGCCTTTGTTAATTTTGACCTTAGCGCCAGTTGCTTACCTGCTATTGGTGAGCCTTTCGGAAGCAAACTTCGTTACTTGGAGTGAGCCAAGCTGCTTGGCAGTGAGAAGTGACACTTTATTTTTTTCTGCTGCAAGATCCTGGGTAACTGCATTTTTGAGGCCCGTTTCTGGAGAATCTGACGTGAGCATTTTGAATGACTTCATGGTCAGAAGTAAAGCATTTTTATTTTCTACGTCGCTTTTAGCCCGACTTGGATACAGTTCTGCGTGTAAATCTGACGACTGCTTATGACTGAAGCCTCGTAAGGCTTGACATATAATAAGCAGCACGCCAACTGGATGTCAGCGTCAAGAGCTGCAGAGCGGCTGGATCCTGTGCGATACCAATTATCCCAAAATAAGTGTATTTCACTGCCTCGACCATGTATATCAATTAAAAAATATATGTATGAAGTTCGGGAAGGTATTGCTCTTAAACCATAAGGCTTACTAAAAAAGTTTATACACCATGTTATAGGAAATTTTATAGAGATCATTTTTGTCTTTAACACTTTTTTCTAGCTTTAATACTTTTTGTATAAAACCGTAAAAATCGTGATTAGGGACATATTTTGAGGTCAAAAGGGGGGGATTTGGGGGGGGGGGGGGTGGGGCAAAATTCGGCTTGGCAACATCCAGAACCGAATTCAGCAGGCTTTTTTACATCGGAAAAGTCATGTTGCCAAAATGGATCCCAAAATGCCGTTAGGACGGTAAAGGAAGCCGATATTTAGAATTTTCTAACATTCTATGAAGTTCGGGAAGATATTGCTCACAAACCATAAGGCCTACTAAAAAAGTTTATACATCATGTTATAGGAAATTTTATAGAGATCATTTTTGTCCTTGACACTTTTTTTCTAGCTGTAATACTTTTTGTATAAAACCGTAAAAACCGTGATCAGGGACATATTTTGAGGTAAAAAGGGGGGAAATGGGGGGAGGGGGGCAAAATTCGGCTTGGCAACATCCAGAATCGAACTTAGCAGGCTTTTTTACGTCGGAAAAGTCATGTTGCCAAAATGGCTCACAAAATGCCGTTAGACTTGATTTTCTTTATTTGAACTACCAGTCTATATTTGCACATTTCTCTGCCTACTTAAGTATACTCATTACTCTCATTCAAAAATGCTTTTACAAATAAATGACAAATAAGCATTAAAATAAGTTTGGCCCCTCCCAAAGAATTCTTAACTACCTAAAAGTAAAAATAGGTAGGTACTAAATAAATTGTAAACAAGGTTTAACCAGATTCTGGCAAAATGACATAACATTTTTAGATTGTTTCGTGAAGTAGGTATATTACTGGAAAATCCTCGCAAATTCGTCCGAGTAAAACTTTTCCTTTACCGTAGTCGGGTAAAAAATAGGTATACTATAGGTAACCATCTTTCTATGTCCAGCCACCCCTGGAATATTAAAGCATAATATTATGTGACGTTTTCAAGCAAAAGGTACCACTTTGTCGATACATAAGGACACATTCACGGGTTATTGGTATAAAGATGCAATTCGTCCTTATGGGATGCGAGAAAGTGGACCCTTTTGGTTTAAAACTTCATATAATAATATTATGCGCTAAATGATAAAAAAAAAATGATTTGCATCATATTGAAATAAAACGCAGAAGATTTATCTTAACATAACATAGATGATCCCTTAAATCAAGTGTTGGTGTAAATGTAGAATATCAATTTCTTGTAATAAAAGGCGCTAAAAATAAAACGTGACAATATGTTAACAGTGAATAATATACTTCTTTATTTTCCAGTTTTCAAATAATGCGAAACGGAGGAGCATGATCTTAACCAACACCAAGGGAAAACCAACGCTAGAGATCTACAGACCACCAGGTCAGTACATACTTTAAAAAATAGTCAAGTCAAGTCAAGTCAAGTCAAAATATTCTTTATTCAAGTAGGCCTAGCTACAAGCACTTTCGAATCGCAATTATAATATAAATAATTTGCAAAGGAGTTTTTATTCAGAGATAACGATTTATTTATTGAGGTTGGTCAACTGCCACCATAGACAGTTACGCTTACGCACCGTATGGAAGTGCTTTACTGGGCAACGTCACCGGCTGAAATTGGCGCCAAAATTAAAAATAAACAAACAATCATATTTGGAACGGGCCGACAGTCTCATGTTTGCAGCGCTGTCAAACGTGCGCTTTTGTGTTTCCCCGATGTTAGTGGATTAAAGTATAATTTTAAGTGAATAAGTGTTCGAGGTGTATAATGAAGCAGTCGTTGGCTCAGCCGGTGGCGGCGCCGATCGCTGCAGTCGCGGCGGCGCCCGTGTCGCCGGTATCGGTTTCGCCCGTGACCGTGACCACTGCACCGGTACCAGAGCCGGTATCTGTATCGGTATCGGTTGCCCCCGTCATTGCCGCTGTGTCTGTCGCCGTGACGACACCGGCCGAACCTGAAACCCCAGGTTCGTTGCGATTTCGAAATAGCTAGTTGGTAAATGGAGCAACATGTGCAAACAATGTGTTTATAAATGAAAATATCTTTGACGTTGACCGTTTTCCTCCTTATAACATGCAAAAAGAAGTACTTATTCCAAACAAGACTTGATATATCTAATATATCTTCTAATTCAGAAAACCTCTGTGCACACGACAGTTGATGTATGCACGCCCGATTTGCCTTTGTTAATATTAGTTTAGATATGAATCTGTTAGCAATGTTAGCTAAACTGCGTGTTAGTTACAAATCTAGGATCAGTTAGAAAGCTAGTAATTCGTGCGTGGTGCTCGTCGCGCATGGCCAACTGGGTTACCTGATTACGTACAGATAGTTTATATGTGTAATTTTATGGCAATACATCACTCATTCATGCCAAGCATGCGTCTTCATATTTTACCTTTAGTATCGGAACGAAATGACTAACTGAATGAATGAGAGTGATCTCAGTGTCCCAGAGCTCCCCAGGTGTTCGGGGAGAACTATTTGAATAGCGCCCGAAAGAGTTCGTTTGCGTAAATATTTAATGTCTCTCAGTATTTTTTCTTGCATATGTTTTCATTAAATACACTCCGTTCCGATACAAAAGGCTAATTTAGATAAGCAAGAAACCTATTTCCTTAGCATTGGTTATGTTCTCGAGTACTTCTTTCCTATGTTTTCCTTCCTAACTTCCTTCTCATGAAATCAGTGGCGTGATGTGTATTCTATAGAGCTGCAAAATGCATTGAAGCAAGTTACAGATGCTGGTAGGAAACTGTCTTGCGTTTATGGTAGAGGCTGCTAGCAAAAATGATGCAGCGTTCCGGATTTGGGCTGCCTGTCCACTGTCCAAAATGGACCAAACATATTTCTCAGATTTAATTGCTCTTTTTTTGGGCAAGAAGCAGCCTGATTGTTTTTTTCTCCGCTTCGTTTTATTGGACATGCACCTTTATTCCTTGAGGATCGCCATAATAACTTTCTGCAGTTTACCGATACGTAATGTACCACTGCTGATTTAAAGTTTGAGTACACGGTTCTATCCGTTACGTTTAAGACGTTTCTGGATGCCTTCACTCTGTTATAGGCTGAGCAGCTTGAGGCAGGGATCCCCAAACAATTTGACTGGAGGTTACATACTTTGTACATAGTAGAGAAAACTGTGATTTCATTTAATAGATAACGTATTACGTAATTTCAATTATAAGTTCACTTCTCGCTACTGTATGATATTACAGCCAGGGGCGGCACTGAATATTGGATAAGGTCATCTTATTATCTTTTCAACACCAGCGACGGAATCATAATTTAGCCCGTCGCCAAAAACGATTTGACCAGAGTTCATTTTGAACACTTAGGTCAATTGAGGAGTCAACGACTTCAATGAGGACTGTTATGATATGACAGATGTTCTTATTTATGCTATATTCATCATCTTACCCCACTGTGGTCCATATAGGAGGATCTCCACGATGATGACTCTGCTTTCGGCACCCAATGTATATGCTGGCGCAGATTATCAAAGGCTTATGTTTTGGGATATGTTCTCGTTAGCGGTTGTTTACTCGCCTAGCCTTCTAAGTAAAAGTAAAATCATAATTACATCATAGTTTTTGGTTCTATCAATATAGTAAAGGAAACTGAAACGCGTACCTTAATGACCCTTATTGTCACTGTGACAAGAACAAAAACGTACGTGTTTCAATTTCCTTGACTGTACCTAATTAATTATACACAGAGAAGGTATATTATTTTTTATTATACCTGGCCGTTTGACAAATTTAAGCCTCTCCTGACTCGTCCGCATAGAATACATTCAGCCGCATAGATGAATCGGGGTTTCCTTGCAAATTCGTTGAAAAACGTAAAATATTCGTACTTGGAATCGAGATTCCACCTTAACCCCTAGATTGTATGATCAGCATTTACTTATAATATCATAATGTAGGTAAAAGTAAAATACACTTTTTTTCTCATGTGAACCCACTGTAATATTCAATTTTAAACTCAAGCTTCACTGTTAAAACTCGAATTGAATAGTTTATCGAATTAAAGAAATGATCTGTCATGGCGTTGAAAAGATAAATAATTGAATAATTCCCAAGTAAGCAATGTAAGCATTCATTACCAAGCATACCGTAAACGTTCCGTCCCTAGTCGCACGATACATGACTAACTCTTCTCAACGCCTAACATCTGTCCTGTCTCCTCTTCTCTTGACGACCACCGTTGACCACCAGGTGTCCGCACAGACGGCGTGGCGGCGCCCGCTGGCAACACCAACACCGGCACCAACAACAAGCTGAACGTCCACGCCAAGGAGTTCACGATGGCTAAGCCGGCTGATCAGCAGAATCGGTGAGTTGCACTTTTCCAATAATAAAACAGGCTGGTTGCAAGTTAACCTAACCTACTAAAGGTAAAAAAGATCGCAGCCGAGCAGACGTCAGCCGCTAGTGGCTGTTTGTCTCTGTTGTAGGTCGCACGCGTCCATCGCAGACTTCATACACTGAATAATGTTGTTCCATGTTATGTTATCTATCATGGCGTGGCACGTCAGGTCGTCCTCTCACGGTCCGATGTCGCGGGATTGAACAATGTCTTCTGATTATCTTGAAAAATCTGACAAAAACTAGATACTTATGGTTTATTTCACAGTACGACGTCCCAGCGTGAAATTGTGTTTTGCAGATTTTGTAACGTCAGAAATGGATGTATCGTCATTTAAATGGAGGAAGGTTGAGTCGTCCTATTAGTTTTATGTCAAATTCTTATTTCGTGTCATTCTGCTTTCGTCACCTATATTCTTCATTCGTCATTTTAATTTTCCACGTAGAATAAGAAAAATACTTAACACAAAAGTGTGGCCAAATATGATAAAGAACGAAAGAAGAATAAGATGATTAAGAACTTGACAAAAAACTAATGGGTCAACCAAATCTGATACCTAAATGGAATACTCTGGTTTAAACTAGAGAGTAAAGAATACTACTGTCGCGTCGTCGGTCTTTCCTCAATCTCCTTACATTCGTGTCATACTAAGAATGATATACTTACGTACATAATATTATGGGTAGCGGACACTCTTTTTATTTTTTTATTTAATCTTTATTAAACAGACTTAATACTTTTTTAGTACTTTGAACAGATTTTTAGACAGGTTTCCCATTTTGAGCAGGACTCAAATTGCCCGACTGCAAAAAAGGGCTAGTTTTCACAAATTACACTATACTAACTAGCGACCCGCCCCGGCTTCGCACGGGTGCAATGCTGATAAATTATGCATAGTATTATACACATAAACCTTCTTCTTGAATCCCTGTCTATTAAAAAAAACCGCATCCAAATCCGTTGCGTAGTTTAACGATTTAAGCATATATAATGGACAGACAGACAGGAAGCGACTTTGATTTATACTAAGTAGTGATGAGCAAACGATTGAAACAGGCGGCCGGCTCTACCGCAATCCTCGGTCCTCACAGCTGTGCCCGTTCCGACCCAGCGGCATTATCGATTGGCATTGACAAATCTATTTATACCGCCGTGTTTGGGACTCAATCATTTATCCTAATCTATATTGGCTTAGTCTTCGATTGGTTTGCAGAGTTTATGACGATTTGTTACATACTTCTTCTTTACCGAGGTCCTCATGAACTGAATGTCTTCTCATTCTATATGTGTCTTCTTCATAAAGCATTTTGCATAAAGGTTGGCTTCGTATCGTAACGTAGACAAACCAGTGTGACAAGACAAGTTAAAAACAGCGTATGGTCATTAATAATAGGGTAAACAAAACAATATCACTAAGTACTAGCTTGAAATAAAATTAAACACAACACGCTCAATATTAATAACAAAAATATGCTCGCAATATAATAATTTCTCTACTTCGTTATCGTTCCTTTTTAAGGGATAAAGTAATCTCCTATACTAAGTAATCTCGAAATAAAAATTACTTATTTACTTTCTAGCTTTTGCCCGTGGCTTCACGCTATGCTGCGAGAACTGCCTCGTTTTCGTGTTAGAAAATAACTTGTGTTAAATCAGGATTCAAATTTGCAAATGCAAATCCATCGAGCCGTTTCAGCGTGAAGAAATAACAAACACACACAAACTTTCGCTTGTATAATATAAGTGAGAGATTCGGTGTTTAGCCCTTATTAGCAATTACCTAGTTGGCAGATTGAAGGAACAGGAACGTTGTTGGCTAGATTTGTACGTTACGCTCCTTAGACGCGCGTTTGGTGACGTAATGTCGTATAATGAGTTATGTGACGCTCATCAGCACGCTGTCAACACATTGGCAACTCGTTGTGTAGTGTATTTACGACTATCTCTAGCATTTCGACGATTTGCTCCGACAGCAGTAGATAGAGCTATTCTGTAAATTAGGATAGGAAATAACTTGTTAGGTGGTCGTTTATCTGTAGTTTGAAAGCTTAAATATAGTAGTTACATATTCTTCCTCGTTTTAGTAATCAATAATGATTTGTGGTGTGTTGTTAAGCTTTTATATCTGTACAGATAGCACAATATAGTCGATCACAGTTACATAATTCTGTCTACCTATGAATATTATCCAAGAGAAGCTTTACTTGTTCTCGAATTAGCTCTCCGGAAATTGCATGAAATTTCTAAATTTTTCTAACTTTCCACCACATGGTCGTTGAATCAGCTCGACCTTGCGGCAATAGTTTGTTTTCGTCAAGCAGGCCAAAGCGGTAGTAATCCAGTTCTTTGGCGCCGCTCCAAAGGAGGCAAAACTCATTTCAGCTACGCACATCGCCCCGTCTATAGCTGTAGTATCAGTTTATTGTAGTTTTTGTTATCACTTTGTTTCGCGCCGCGGTGTGGAGCGCGCGCACTAACGGGCAGGAACTCGCGCCCGCGCAACGTCTGCGCATGCTCGGCCTGCGCGGAGTCCCCGACCCTAACGCGACCAACTCGAACCAAACGCGAAATCAACCGAACGAAACCGAAACTCTACGACCAACATCTTTGGAGCTAAAGTGAAACACTGTTTCAGGGAAGCGTATAAGCTCGTTGCGTTTATTTAGACTAGATTCTAATAATAAACCCGAAGCTATAGAGTGAAATGAAACGTAATTTCAGTGAGACAGATTGCCAAGTTTGCACAAGGATTGACGAGGCGGTTTCTGTGATAAATTTTATTATGTTTTAAGTAAACATTATAGTTAAGACGTGCTTATGTGAACGTTAATTGTGAATTTATTGTTTTGTGACTGAATACTTTGTTAAAATGGTGCGCGGAAGGTTTTCTACCTCTGATGTGTGAGTACTGTTTGTTCCTATAACGAATTCATAGGATTAATTTTACACAATAATCTTACATCAATATTTATGTTACACTAATTTATGTTTCCGTATCACACTAGCGTTTTCCTCTATTGCATTATACCTAAGCACTTTGAAGTGAATCAAGTTTTTAAGTCTGTAAACGTTACGTTCCGTACCTTTTTGTTACTTTTAACCCTGATTATCTTTCGTCATTGCACAGTTTTACTCATTTTAGTTGTGGAAACAAATCGGAAAAAAGCCATTCAAAATTTCTTACATTTTATCAATGGAACTAACTACAACTTGTCAAATTCGTTCGTGATACTCCCACGGTCTGCGAGAGACGAAAGACAGCGAGCATCAGGCACCCTATAAGCAAAACAAACGTCCATGCGCTTGCAATTCTAGCCTCTCTCTTTCTCCTCTCTGATTTTATTACGTTCTTAGGGCTTTTATTTGTAATCAGGTCTTGGTAGAAGGTAATGTAGTTTTAACGTAGCTAGACCTTATTTTTTCATTAGTAACAGTATAATTGCGTTCAGTCATGTGTGTATCTCATTTAAAAGCAACATCGAGCGAACAAGCATGACGTCTTATCTATGTCATTAGCTCCTACTCCGACTATATAGATCTTCCATAGTCTTGGCTGTCAACCAAAACGGTGTAGACACGTGATTATGGAAACTGAGACCATTGAACAGAACCCATTCTAATGAATGGGTTCTGTTGCAGTAGCATTGTAGTATTCAACCAACGTAATATAAACTTACTATAGTAAGCTCGCATCGTCCTTAATTGTATCACATAGTGAAGAATTATGTTTATTCTTGCGATCAACGTTGTCAGAAATATAGGTAATAGAGTTTCAATACATGCTTGTCTTAAGACTTCACTATTCTACAGAAGCCCATATGTACCTATGCCTCTGCCATCTCATCTGCCATACAAGATTGTATGGCAGAAGGGCTCGTTTTTTTTGCAGCTAACTGTAGCTACACTTAATCGAGATGTATATATGTAGAACTAGAATCTTGCCGTAATGTTTCCTGAAAAATACACTACCGATAAATTTCTCCACTGGTACCTATATCGATCCTCTGATTTGGAAAATGGTGGGATATTAAGTTTTTTTTTGGAATGGGCGCTACCATCGATTTCCAACCTTGAAGCCGTTTTAACTCCACATTTTTTTTAAATTGGCTTTTACATGAATCATGCTCATGATCAAACTCGTCATAAAGCGAAGCGCATCGCTGTCGTTAGTCGCGTCAAGGTCGTATAGCCAGACTGATGTGTTATTTTTCCATTTATAACAATGACTTCATTTTCGCCACTTAGATTTTCACTTCGATTTTGGTTATGTTATTGCTTGACATTCTAAAATAATTTGATACCTCTCTCGCCTATCCCGTGTGTCGTGAAATCTTATTAGACCGTTTGATACACTTCAACTATCATTTAACACATTCCGTGCCAGAAAGTGCTACGCGCTACGCGTGTAGCCGATAACACGGTTTTACCCGTATGTAGGCCGTAGCGCCCACCTGGTGGGCGCATGGCAGTGAAAGTGTTAACCGAAATTTCATAGAGTTAAAACCCTCTTTCCTATTATAGCAATTTATTATTTAATCGTATGGCATACATGTCGCATAAAACAAAAATGTTATACTTAGCAATAAGTTCGGATGTCTCGATAATAGATTGATCCAACCGCGTGGTGTCGGCATGCCGACAAAAAAACTGTTTCGGCGACAAAGAAATAACATAGTACCTATTTCCACTGGAAATTTATTACATATTGGTAGGTACTATGTAGAGCTGGGTCGTTAGTTTTCGATGAAACGAAACGTCACCGTTTCATTTTGACGAGTAACCGTTTCGAAAACAAGTTACTTAAAAAACAGTTTCTTTATTACGGCATTCGGTTTCATTAGTTACTAGGTGTAACGCTATTTCAAGAACCAGTTTTTCATAAAATGTTTAGTTAGCTATTCTAAAACTATTTTAATGAAGAATCGTTTTTTTTTGTCTTTCGAGAAAATTTAGCTAACAGAATGGTATCGGCTACGTGTAGTAGCAGGTCTTAAAGAAACTGTTATTAGATATGGCAAGAAACAGTTACTCCGTTTCTTTATAAGAAACGGTTTCTCGAAACGGTTACAGAAAAAAACGCCCAGCTCTAATTTCCACTAAGTAAAGTTTTTGATTTTTCAAAAACAAGTTAGATTCATAATGAAAGTTACTATTCGTTCCATTATGTCGAGTATCATAGTCCAGTCGTTAATTTTATTATAAAAGTAATAGACATGAACTCCGAATTCGCGCGTCGGTGTCGGTGTCCCAAGGACTGTTTCGTACATGCTCCGTTGCATATGAATGTTATGCTTGAATAAGTGTCTTCTCTTCGCGAAGGCTTCATATTGGTGTTGCGTGTTGCTATGCGCGTCGGCTTCACGAAATCGATCCGAATACGGTTTTGTGAACTCACTTTTTTAAGTTTGATAGGCAGGTCGGTTTCACATTTTGCTTGTACGGTCAACATCAAAAGTAGGTAGCTGACAATTTTATTACTGTCCTCTGTAAAATTGCATGAAATTTCTCTGTTAAAATTGTTCGCTACTTTTGATGCCGACTGTACATTGGTTTAGAATTTTGGAACTGCATTCCGTCGGTAGTAGTCAAGGAATTTGAAACACGTACCTTTTTCGCTATAGATATTTAATAATCGTACTGTATACAGTAAACATATATGTTTGTTTTGTAGCAAATAGGTACAGTCGAGTTCATTTACATCTACACACTTACGAGAACAAAAATATCTGAACACGACTTTATGCTCCTGACAATAGGGTCGTGTTCAGATATTTTTGTTCTCGTAAGCGTGTAGATGTAAATGAACTCGACTGTACAGCAAAATATATACTAGTATTTTTTCATTATTTTAATTAAAGAGCTTAGATCATTATGATGAGCATGTCAGCTCTAGCAGGCCTAATACACATAATTCATCATTAATACTACTATCTATTAATACTAGTATCCAAGCATAAATTATGTATGTTTTGGAACTTTTGGAGAAAAGTTTACTCACGGCCATGCATAATACTTATATTGTGTATGTACCAACCCAACTGTGTACTTACAACAATTAACAAAGTAATCACAAAAGCAGCAAAATGAAACAAACTGAACGTGTATCATATGGCATTATTTGCCCTCTACAAACATCACCGCTCTTTATACTACCTATCTATATAGGAAATATTTACTCAAACGAACCACTGCGTCAATATATATAGGTAACTAGGTAATATTTAATCTGTAACCTCGGTTACTATTTGTGTTTGCCCTGCGTCTGTTGCTACTTGATATTTTATTTCGATTTCGTCTTTGAAAGTCGATTGAACGATTATAAAATTCGTAGCGATTTAGTTTGGCAACCGATCGTAATAGTAATACCATCGGATATAATCCAGAGGGGCAGAATCTGGGATTCGGATTCACTTAGGTTTATTATAAACACTGGTTAAATTACCGATCCAATATTCAGCTATTATTTATTAGTTTAAATAACAAGTTTCTTTTATAAATATTGTTAAATACCAACGACAGTTTTTTTTACATTTTATATTGTTATAGGATCAACGAAAACAATTAAACATCCCGCCTTTAAATTTCACCTGTTACCAGAAGTTTTTTGCATTTATAGGTTTGGCTGGCAAGGTATTGCAGATAGAGCTACCTTTATTATTGCCATTATACATTTTTATTAAGTAGAAAAAGAAAATTCTCGAATCACAAAGTTTTTTTTTCCTATTGTTAACTAAGTACATAGTACACAAACATATTAACATTGACGCAACGAAAATATACCTACTGTCTATGTAGTCGCTTCTAATGATACCTACTTTAAAATAAATACACGAGTGCAACAACCGATAACATTGTAAATTACCTCTTCACATAGGTATGATGTATTGCAAAAGGTAGACTATAGACGGTAGCAACAAGTGAGAGTCGACGCGAGATTGTTGGTCTCTATGTATTTCTATGATAGTATATACCTTTCTTATTTAGGTACGTAGATCTTATAGATCATTGAAATATCAGCAAATATCAGCAACCAAAAATGTCACGACGACACATCACCAGCATCACGTGCTTTTGCTGCCTCAAGTCTACGAATTTGTACCATCAGTAATAAAGCACAATTTAGTAAATTGTTTAAATGCTTTAGACTGCTCGAGTATCTTTACATTATTACATTAGTGCTGATGCTGACTAAGACATAATCATGTTTAATATTGAAACGAGTGTGACACAAAGCAGGCCCTCAGACATGCAGACAGGACACGCCACTTGTCCCATTTCGCGTTCGATGCGGGACTGTGCCTTGTGTTACGAAACTAGCTCAATTGAGCATTACTCATTCTAACTTGTAGGTACAGACCACCTACCTAACTATGTGGTAGAGCTTATATTTCAATTCTATTTTCGCGATCAATTCTATTACTCAAGTAAAGAGACTTCGAAATTGTACCTTAGTGATTGACCTTAAATTAACACTTTATGGTAGTGCGTGTATAATATATCTTGGCAAATTTACGTAACTTATAAGTAATTCTACTGATATGGGGCTGACATCACGAGATGTAATTAAAAAGTGCAGGACAGGACGCCATGAGATGTTGCTTAACTCGTGCAATAACATGGGAATACCGATGCCATGGGAAGTTTGTGCCTTCTTAAAGGAATGATTTCATCGTAACCCCATTGCTTTTTTTTGTCAACGTTTCGATTATGTCATCAACCTTCTAAATTTTAATTCCATCCTACTTCCGCCAATGGTCATCATTCATGAATTTGCCTAACCACCATCACGTAGCGCCCATAGTCCATAATAGGTGCTGTGAAGTGCGACCCGGTCAAAACGGCGATTAAGTATTAGAATGACATTCGCGCATACGTCGTTCTTTGTGTGGTGGCAGTGTAGGCATTATTATTTATGAGGGCACCAAAGGACGCCCATTGTGGCTGTGAATAGTCATCGCCACTGTTATGTTGCTTGTCTGCCAGCCTGGCTAAAATCGAAGCATTGTTGAAATTAAGTGTGATTCGTTGCAGGTTCATTGATTTGTGACCAAAGTATTTCGGATTACTATATGTATATACAATTTAGAAATTCTGATCTTCCACGACCATATGTATGTGAATGAATTCTTTGTAAATTATGATTAATTAACGCATGTGTGTTATTAAATCTAAAAAATATATAAGTAGCTACTTAATCGTCTCTATTAAATTAGATAATTAGATAACAACCGGATGAGCTTAGCGAAAATATTTATTGTTGAACCGAATCTGCGTCGTCTTTCTGCATCATCTCTTAAAAAACCCTTGATGCGTTGAGATGTTTCTTCAATTAAACCAGTTCAAAGCAAATATCTTATTACACTTGCATAACAGAAAAGACATTGTTATGAGTGTTATGATACCAAAGCGGCGGCCGTCGCCTCGTGGGAATTGACAGGTACTTTCTCTTTGCTTTAGAGTGGACGTTAGGTCATCAGATAAGATAGACAGTATCAATTTTATATTTATATGCAATGTGCAACAGTTAAATTATAATTTATAATACTACGTACGTATATAATAAGTAAGTTGCTATCTAAGTAGCGCAAATACACAATCCTTTTTTACATGAGAACAGTTAGTTTTTAATTGGAGCGATTTGTTTCGGTTTACCTACTACTGTGATCACGATTTTGTCGATGGCTACATTTTAATAGTGCTTCCAACTTTATAGAAGATTCAGGATCTCTACTGACTACTCTTTCTCTCTCTCTCTCTCTCTCTCTCACGCACACACACACTCTCTCACACTACAATGCCACAAAAATAAAATCAATGCAGGCATAAAATGTGTCCGTGAATATGCAGCGGTTGAAACTGTCGAATATTACGCCAATGATAAAAATGAATCTTCCATCAATGGCCGATACAGTTATCGGCCCTTGATGGATGACATTTTCGAATGGCGTATTTAAGGTCGTGTCTTTATGTTGCAGACCAGCGATGGGCGTGGGGTTCGGCGGGCTGCAGCACTCGCGCTCCGCGGTGCTCTCCGCCCACGTGCCGCCTCACTACCGGCCGGTCATGCCGGTGCACGCGCTGCTCAACAGCGCGTCCAGCGGACAGGTCCCGCAGGTATACCTACTAGCTGCACTATTAACCTTGTGAACGCCAAAGACGGCAACTCACGTTGACGGAAAGCTGTGCTCCAGCCACCACGACGTCATTTGCCGCTGTACAATGCCATACTATCTCCTGTCAGCTTGGCGTGTGGGACACAGTTTTCCGTCGACGAGCTGAGCGCGCAAGGGGTTTCATTATTCAAATAAGTTACACAGCATTACAGTAAAAACCACCTGTGAACTACAGAAATACATATAAACAAAGACTTAAAACTAGTTAGATTTAGGCGACACAATGGCGTGGCTTCGTCGCGTCGTCTGATCTGGTGTAGAATGGCGCTCGACTTTCATCAGCCGCATGACGTATGGCTCAACGGGACGAACCAACGTGTTGTTCCTTATAATCTTAATTGCCGTTGAGGCCCACGAAATTGTGTGCCTTCATCAGGTAAAGACGCACTATTTAATTCCAATATAATTTATTGTACACGGAAAGAAATTATTATAACAATACTACCAGAACATATTGTAAATTTCATTCTAGTATAAAGAAACAGAATTAAGTTAAATTTACCGTATTGACTTTTAACAACAAATAGTCGTATTTTAATAAATGCCAGAATATTCTAGTAAAAACATTTTAGTAAACAATACTCAAAGCTATTTATAAGTACTATTATTATTGTAGAGATAAAATTTCGATAATTGTAAAGTATACCATCATAATTCGTTTGTTGTTGCTAGCTGTCAATTAAACAATACAATATTTATGGTTGTCTCTAAAATAACGCAAGTAACAAAAAATATTTTAGATATTTAAATAAGCTAGATTCATATAGTACTGTTTACCCCATAATTCGTTTGTTATTGCTAGCTATCCATTAAACAATACAATACGTAGGTTGTCTTTAAAATAACGCAAGTAACAAAAATTGTTTTAGATATTTAAATAAGCTAGATTCATATAGTACTGTTTACCACATAATTCGTTTTTTATTGCTAGCTGTCCATTAAACAATACAATATTTAGGTTGTCTCTAAAATAACGCAAGTAACAAAAATTGTTTTAGATATTTAAATAAGCTAGATTCATATAGTACTGTCTACCCCATAATTCGTATGTTATTGCTAGCTGTCCATTAAATAATACAATATTTATTGTATGGATTGCCTGAACTTTGGTTGGCAACACCGCCTGGCTGCCATTGTTTTGTTTATCATTTCATCTTTCGGAGCGATCAGTGCGTGCGCGTGCAGAGACGTTGACTGTGACAAATAGTGTGATTCGTTTAAATAGATATTATAGAAGTGAAGTGTTCCAAATCAGGAAATGGACAAAGACATTGAAAAATTATTGGAATCCTGGCAGTATATCGTTCAGATTCATAATGTTCCTTCCCAAATTGTTTCCCAATATGTCCCCTGCCTAGATTTCTTACAGATTACCTACAGACATGAGTAGAAGTCCGACCGCTCTTAAAAGGTGTCATGTTCATATTAATACAAAAAAATGGCAAAACAGGTAATGAAGCATCACAATTTTAAGATCGGTCGTACTTTTACTCATTTTTCTGTCTGTTTGTTTGGAGCGCTTTAAGGTATAAGAAATCTAGACAGGGAACATATTCCCAATATATATCAGGGATATATACACATGTAAGACCTCCATGTTGATTTTTAGATAACATTAATAATAAACTTACAAACGTTTAATGTTTTGTTTTATTTAAAACTGTTGTTGACCATGTCTTCATTATGCTTATTTTTTATTTTCAGAAGGTTGCAGGTTTAGCAGGCTCGAAGAGTAAAGTCCCTTCTACGTCATGCTATCACTATGTTTAGGTACTGTTTCTGATACAAAAAGTTTCAGTAATAAGCATTTATTCTATACATACAAAATAAAGATAGCTTGGCGCAGAAGGTCTTCACTTTAGTACGGCTTGTATTACAAGCTTGCTGCAAATGAGTCTTTAAAAAAAGTTTACATAGTTACCGTATTGTTAGCTAAGAATAAGTTAAAATCTGGCAGTTAAGTTACGAAATTATACTTAAGTATATGAACATTTCGTGACGAAACAGACAGAATTCAACTTTTTTTAACAACACGGTAAGTATGTACATATTTTTTTAAAGACCCATTCGCCTTCTCAATATTGCTCCACAATATTGATATTGTGGAGCAAAAAATACAACATTGCTGTAATTACCAAAAAAATATAGTAAACTGAACAATATTAATTTCTTATTTTAGTAAACTCAACCATTTGATGTGATAATGGCTAGCCACAATGTTGGTAGTAAACACTTAATAAGTAGTAAAGTGTAAAAAATATAAAGTTTGGTAAAATCTCAACTTGGTAATATTTGCATTAAATTTGTTAATAGTCACTATAATAATCTAGTAGTCGTTACTAAAAATCTGGTTATCTCCAAAATAAAGCATGGTGTTACGAACGATACCAATTCCGTTATACTTAACAAAACCTGTTTGTAATGGATACAGAAAGGTTTTTGTGCACTATACACACATTTTAATTATGTGTACCAGCATTATGTTTAACTGTGGTAGATATTCCTGTAAGCTATTACCAGATTTTTGAAGTAAACTCGACAAAATAGATAGGTGTCGTATATATTACACGACAATCTGGTTACATTAACTTTATTCTGGTTACCTAAACTAGAATTTTCTCTCCGTGTACGCTAAGAGAAAAAAACTGCCTGGGTGGTTTGGATTAAGGAACGTGGGAGGAACATACTAAATTCTTAGAATAATAGCAGAGAGTTTTATCTCTTATTGACGCTTTAAAATGCCGTAATAGCATAGGCAATATTAAATTACAACTTCTTGAGAACTTTACGCCTGACTGGGCAAAATACGTGTGCGTCAGTGTCGAACATGCATAATATATTTCTATTTAGATACGCAAGTTTAATGAGCCTGTAGCATGAAATGCCGTACAGTAAAAAAAAATCAAGATAACCCCTAATGCTGCTTAAAATATCTATATTCGTAGGTTTAGATTTTTTGTTATATGTTTGTAGGCTGAGGCTGATGGTAATCAGCCACATCCGAAGCCTGAGTGTTCTGTTCATTTGGGACCCAGGGGATATTTCGGGAATCTAAAGCTAAAGCCCAATGGACGTAATTTCTCCTCAATAATAATAATTTAAGGCCAGGGCATTAGGTGTTAATCTAACACTATCCTAATCTCAGGGTAAACATTCTAGGGCCCGCGCGTTCACTTCAAACTGCAGCCACAGCAGACCTTCCCAGAGAAGAAGAAATCTCCCCCTTCCTCCCTCTCAAACGGCAACGGGAGGAGCATCCGGCCTCAGTTTGTGCCCGGACTGAAACGGTCAAAGTCTTTAACTTCCGCCGACGCTCTGGCGAGCGGCATGGCCGCGCTTGGACTGGCAGCCGACGCCGGCGACCTGGGCAACTTCCCCGCTGAGATACAGGAGTGCATCGACAAGGCGCTTGAAGGTAACATTCACTATAGTGCAGTCTCCTTCTACCGAATGTACGTCGAGATTGAAGAGGTCGAGTTGGTGACGTCCACCGACGCTTATCTTCAATTATGTATATTACTGTTCGTCTGTCATCAGGCTGAATCTCATGAACCTTGATAGAAATGGAAAATTTAAGTGGGGTTCCCACACAACAAACGTAATCGGTTGCGTTACTTAACCTGACCAGTTAAGATGGGATAAAT
Source organism: Apotomis capreana (assembly GCA_947623375.1). NCBI lineage: Eukaryota > Metazoa > Arthropoda > Insecta > Lepidoptera > Tortricidae > Apotomis > Apotomis capreana. Next base: position 19,880,978 of record OX392512.1, read on the forward strand.
GCCTGGAACCCTCTGTGCGTGAGTCAGACTCGCATTGGCCGGTTTTTGTTTACGATAACACCAATTAGCTTGATCTTCAGCTCGTTTGTCATCTAAATATTTTACCAAATATTGCTTCTACTTCCTTGGACGTTACTAATTTTGGAAATAAAATGATGTTGTACTCCCCAGACCCGAACTCTGTGTGCGCGCGCACGCTGATGGACGCGGTGGGGCACCTGGTGTCGCGCGCGGTGGAGTCCCCGCGCTACGCGCTGCCGGCCGCGCGCCGCTGCATCGCCGTCGTCGAGCGCGAGCAGACCGAGACCTTCCTCGAGTCGCTGCTCAACACGTGCCAGCAGTGGTACCACGACCGGGAGAAGGTAGCCAGCCTGCTGCACTAAGTTAACAGACCCCCACTCGGTGTGCGCGCGGTGGAGTCCCCGCGCTACGCGCTGCCGGCCGCGCGCCGCTGCATCGCCGTCGTCGAGCGCGAGCAGACCGAGACCTTCCTCGAGTCGCTGCTCAACACGTGCCAGCAGTGGTACCACGACCGGGAGAAGGTAGCCAGCCTGCTGCACTAAGTTAACAGACCCCCACTCGGTGTGCGCGCGGTGGAGTCCCCGCGCTACGCGCTGCCGGCCGCGCGCCGCTGCATCGCCGTCGTCGAGCGCGAGCAGACCGAGACCTTCCTCGAGTCGCTGCTCAACACGTGCCAGCAGTGGTACCACGACCGGGAGAAGGTAGCCAGCCTGCTGCACTAAGTTAACAGACCCCCACTCGGTGTGCGCGCGGTGGAGTCCCCGCGCTACGCGCTGCCGGCCGCGCGCCGCTGCATCGCCGTCGTCGAGCGCGAGCAGACCGAGACCTTCCTCGAGTCGCTGCTCAACACGTGCCAGCAGTGGTACCACGACCGGGAGAAGGTAGCCAGCCTGCTGCACTAAGTTAACAGACCCCCACTCGGTGTGCGCGCGGTGGAGTCCCCGCGCTACGCGCTGCCGGCCGCGCGCCGCTGCATCGCCGTCGTCGAGCGCGAGCAGACCGAGACCTTCCTCGAGTCGCTGCTCAACACGTGCCAGCAGTGGTACCACGACCGGGAGAAGGTAGCCAGCCTGCTGCACTAAGTTAACAGACCCCCACTCGGTGTGCGCGCGGTGGAGTCCCCGCGCTACGCGCTGCCGGCCGCGCGCCGCTGCATCGCCGTCGTCGAGCGCGAGCAGACCGAGACCTTCCTCGAGTCGCTGCTCAACACGTGCCAGCAGTGGTACCACGACCGGGAGAAGGTAGCCAGCCTGCTGCACTAAGTTAACAGACCCCCACTCGGTGTGCGCGCGGTGGAGTCCCCGCGCTACGCGCTGCCGGCCGCGCGCCGCTGCATCGCCGTCGTCGAGCGCGAGCAGACCGAGACCTTCCTCGAGTCGCTGCTCAACACGTGCCAGCAGTGGTACCACGACCGGGAGAAGGTAGCCAGCCTGCTGCACTAAGTTAACAGACCCCCACTCGGTGTGCGCGCGGTGGAGTCCCCGCGCTACGCGCTGCCGGCCGCGCGCCGCTGCATCGCCGTCGTCGAGCGCGAGCAGACCGAGACCTTCCTCGAGTCGCTGCTCAACACGTGCCAGCAGTGGTACCACGACCGGGAGAAGGTAGCCAGCCTGCTGCACTAAGTTAACAGACCCCCACTCGGTGTGCGCGCGGTGGAGTCCCCGCGCTACGCGCTGCCGGCCGCGCGCCGCTGCATCGCCGTCGTCGAGCGCGAGCAGACCGAGACCTTCCTCGAGTCGCTGCTCAACACGTGCCAGCAGTGGTACCACGACCGGGAGAAGGTAGCCAGCCTGCTGCACTAAGTTAACAGACCCCCACTCGGTGTGCGCGCGGTGGAGTCCCCGCGCTACGCGCTGCCGGCCGCGCGCCGCTGCATCGCCGTCGTCGAGCGCGAGCAGACCGAGACCTTCCTCGAGTCGCTGCTCAACACGTGCCAGCAGTGGTACCACGACCGGGAGAAGGTAGCCAGCCTGCTGCACTAAGTTAACAGACCCCCACTCGGTGTGCGCGCGGTGGAGTCCCCGCGCTACGCGCTGCCCGCCGCGCGCCGCTGCATCGCCGTCGTCGAGCGCGAGCAGACCGAGACCTTCCTCGAGTCGCTGCTCAACACGTGCCAGCAGTGGTACCACGACCGGGAGAAGGTAGCCAGCCTGCTGCACTAAGTTAACAGACCCCCACTCGGTGTGCGCGCGGTGCTCTCAAAACAATCAACGTTTTTGAACGGATAAGGAGCCTTAACGGCGCAATGTATACGACTACCAAAAATTCGGTCGCATGAGTTTTTGGCTACACTCGCTAAAATCAAGGGGTAGCTTTTCGTGCTTGTCCTATATTTAGTTCTAATTGACATCTTCTTGTTCACAGCTTTTGGGCACGATCGTCGGCGGAGGTCGACCGCGGCTCATGGCGTTCCTGTCGTTCCTGCTGGAGATGTACTGCCAGCTGCGGCGCCGCGCCATACAGCGGCGAGGCGCGTCCGCGCAGCCCGGCCAGGTGCTGCTCACGCTCATCTGCAAGTGCTGCGAGGACTGCATCCGCCAGCCCGTGCCGTCCGCGGGAGACGTGAGTGTTGCACCGTGTCCATGGCTCTAGCTGGAGATGTACTGCCAGCTGCGGCGCCGCGCCATACAGCGGCGAGGCGCGTCCGCGCAGCCCGGCCAGGTGCTGCTCACGCTCATCTGCAAGTGCTGCGAGGACTGCATCCGCCAGCCCGTGCCGTCCGCGGGAGACGTGAGTGTTGCACCGTGTCCATGGCTCTAGCTGGAGATGTACTGCCAGCTGCGGCGCCGCGCCATACAGCGGCGAGGCGCGTCCGCGCAGCCCGGCCAGGTGCTGCTCACGCTCATCTGCAAGTGCTGCGAGGACTGCATCCGCCAGCCCGTGCCGTCCGCGGGAGACGTGAGTGTTGCACCGTGTCCATGGCTCTAGCTGGAGATGTACTGCCAGCTGCGGCGCCGCGCCATACAGCGGCGAGGCGCGTCCGCGCAGCCCGGCCAGGTGCTGCTCACGCTCATCTGCAAGTGCTGCGAGGACTGCATCCGCCAGCCCGTGCCGTCCGCGGGAGACGTGAGTGTTGCACCGTGTCCATGGCTCTAGCTGGAGATGTACTGCCAGCTGCGGCGCCGCGCCATACAGCGGCGAGGCGCGTCCGCGCAGCCCGGCCAGGTGCTGCTCACGCTCATCTGCAAGTGCTGCGAGGACTGCATCCGCCAGCCCGTGCCGTCCGCGGGAGACGTGAGTGTTGCACCGTGTCCATGGCTCTAGCTGGAGATGTACTGCCAGCTGCGGCGCCGCGCCATACAGCGGCGAGGCGCGTCCGCGCAGCCCGGCCAGGTGCTGCTCACGCTCATCTGCAAGTGCTGCGAGGACTGCATCCGCCAGCCCGTGCCGTCCGCGGGAGACGTGAGTGTTGCACCGTGTCCATGGCTCTAGCTGGAGATGTACTGCCAGCTGCGGCGCCGCGCCATACAGCGGCGAGGCGCGTCCGCGCAGCCCGGCCAGGTGCTGCTCACGCTCATCTGCAAGTGCTGCGAGGACTGCATCCGCCAGCCCGTGCCGTCCGCGGGAGACGTGAGTGTTGCACCGTGTCCATGGCTCTAGCTGGAGATGTACAGCCCGGCCAGGTGCTGCTCACGCTCATCTGCAAGTGCTGCGAGGACTGCATCCGCCAGCCCGTGCCGTCCGCGGGAGACGTGAGTGTTGCACCGTGTCCATGGCTCTAGCTGGAGATGTACTGCCAGCTGCGGCGCCGCGCCATACAGCGGCGAGGCGCGTCCGCGCAGCCCGGCCAGGTGCTGCTCACGCTCATCTGCAAGTGCTGCGAGGACTGCATCCGCCAGCCCGTGCCGTCCGCGGGAGACGTGAGTGTTGCACCGTGTCCATGGCTCTAGCTGGAGATGTACTGCCAGCTGCGGCGCCGCGCCATACAGCGGCGAGGCGCGTCCGCGCAGCCCGGCCAGGTGCTGCTCACGCTCATCTGCAAGTGCTGCGAGGACTGCATCCGCCAGCCCGTGCCGTCCGCGGGAGACGTGAGTGTTGCACCGTGTCCATGGCTCTAGCTGGAGATGTACTGCCAGCTGCGGCGCCGCGCCATACAGCGGCGAGGCGCGTCCGCGCAGCCCGGCCAGGTGCTGCTCACGCTCATCTGCAAGTGCTGCGAGGACTGCATCCGCCAGCCCGTGCCGTCCGCGGGAGACGTGAGTGTTGCACCGTGTCCATGGCTCTAGCTGGAGATGTACTGCCAGCTGCGGCGCCGCGCCATACAGCGGCGAGGCGCGTCCGCGCAGCCCGGCCAGGTGCTGCTCACGCTCATCTGCAAGTGCTGCGAGGACTGCATCCGCCAGCCCGTGCCGTCCGCGGGAGACGTGAGTGTTGCACCGTGTCCATGGCTCTAGCTGGAGATGTACTGCCAGCTGCGGCGCCGCGCCATACAGCGGCGAGGCGCGTCCGCGCAGCCCGGCCAGGTGCTGCTCACGCTCATCTGCAAGTGCTGCGAGGACTGCATCCGCCAGCCCGTGCCGTCCGCGGGAGACGTGAGTGTTGCACCAACTTTTGTAACTGGCTATTAAATGGGAATCCGAAATTCCCTGTTTGTAGCCGGTTGCGTAATGGGCCTGCATAGTGCCGATTGGTAACCATGTTTTGTAACTGGCTACAAAATAGGAATCCGAAATTCCCTGTCGAAATTTTGAAGCTAGTTACCGAATGGGATTTTTTTCCGGTTTCGAAGCTGGTTACAAACTTATAGTTACCAAACGTTACCTAAAGCCGTGTCCATGGCTCAGCTGGAGATCTACCGCCTACATTGTAGCTCAGTGGCTAGGCCACAGTTTTGCTACGATAACCTGAACGCTCAAAATATCGATATTTAACAAATAAATATTATTATTTATATATCGGACAACCTCACAAAAATCGATCTAATCCCAAATTAAGCTCAAGAAGGCTTGTTATGGGCACTGGACGACGGTATACGTACTTATATAGATAAATATACACTTAAATACATAGAACAACCATGACCCAAGCACAAAAGTTCATCACACAAATATTTGCCCCGGCCGGGATTCGAACCCGGGATCAAACCGAGCCAAACGCGTCGTCGAAATGTTTAAGAGAACGTTGTAAATTCCAGACGGAGAACCTGTTCTTCGTGCTGACGTACATCGGGCGCGACCTGGAGCAGCAGCTGGGGGGCGAGCTGGAGCGGCTGCTGGCGGCCGTGCGCGACGCCTTCCTCAACGCGGCGGCCGCGCCCTCCATCCGCCGCACGCTGCTGCAGCTCATCGAGCTGCACGCCTCGCGCTGGCAGCTGCCGGGCTGCGCCGTGCTCTACTACTACCCCTCCTCCAAATAGGTACACCCTTTTATAAAGACGATACGAGATTGGTGGAGAGGATAGGAGATGTGGGTGTCTGCTGGTGATTCTTTAGCCGGCAGGATAAACGTGGACGAACGGAATCAGCGTCGCTGGCAGCTCGACTACCCCTCCTCTAAATAGGTACACCCTTTTAAGAGGATAGGAGATGTGGGTGTCTGCTGATTCTTTAGCCGGCAGAAAAAACTGGTGGATGGAATGAGCCTCGCTGGCAGCTCGGCTACCCCTCCTTCAAAAAGGTTTCTAGTATGCTGATAATGATTTCTTAGCTTGAAACGACTTGGTCCTCCTCCAAGTCCATACAATTTTAAAGCGGAGGATCCAAGTTTGGCAAGCTTGACCGGCAGGAGCATTGTGAAACGTTACCGTGGTCTCCCTCTCTTCCAGATAGAAAAGTTTGCTTATTATGTGACCCATAATTATGATGCATCTCTAAATTTGTATGGCTGAATGGTTGATCAACAGTGATTGATACCTATGGATACTATACTTACTTTGGTACTGCTAATGTACGGATTTCATTATGTTTATGATCTTTGTCGTATAGGCGTGAAGCTGCCATAAGCTCGGAAGTGCCTTTTGAATTTAGTCCATTTTCGACACTTTCAAATTCCACATTGAACACGGGTTTCCCACGGAAACTTGTATGAAATTGCACCGAATCCTTGAAAGTGTGGGAGCGGACATGTATAAAATAAGGTTGTAGTTTAGCTTTAGGTGGATTTTTAAATAGGGGAGAAGAGGATATATGCCTTAAAAGTATTAAAAGAGTACGTGTAACATAGGTAGTTGGACAAGGCGATGTACGTTACTGTACGATCATCGCATAGTATTTCGTGCATTGCATCCTTTGTCGTTTGTTTATTTTCTAACTCTAGGTACCTATTGCAATCTTCGTAGTTTTGCCACTCGCTTTTTGTATACGTTTGCCGTGAATAGCTTTGTTAGTTATCCAATGTTGGCGAAGATTCTACTCGAGTTTACGGTGTATTTACTTAACAGTTGCTCATTTATATAAAGGCCAGTAGAATTTTCCCAAGTCCAATGTTTTAGTATTCTGGAATTCATGCGTTTACTCCCAAAATATTAAGTTGGTCAGCTAGCTTATGTAATAACTGTAAGCCATCCTTTCAATTGACGTTTGACTGATATTAGCGCGGGAGTTTCAATGTTAATTATGCTTGTGATATTATTTTAAATTTAAGTTATTGTAGGGTCCGTTCTGTCCTAACCAAAGACTGTAATGAGATGTCTTATTAACAAGAGATTAATCGAAAGAATTATTTGTTGATGCTGGACCAAATTTTGTTTTATGTATTTTTCCAGACTCTTGACTTCTTTAGAGGCTAAGTGATACCATAGTACTTTTAAGTTCACACCAAGTTTACCACCACACACATACACACACATGCACACAGTAGATAGTTTGATTGTGTAATGTTCATAATAACTTTCAAGCTCTCAGCCTAGGAGTGGTGTAAACTTTCAAGTATTAGTGTGCTACTTCTTGATATAGTCTAGGAGCTTGTGTAAGTCTTCAATGGATGTTGTAATAGTCGTGTGATGATTACCCATTCATAACTAAAGGTAAATTATATGTTACAATAACATATAAAAAACACAAAAGACCATAACTATTCATTACATATACTATGCATTATTAGCTGGTTAAGGTAATGGTAACATGATTTATATTTAAAAAAAAACTATAAAACGTAAAAAAATGGTGCTAACAACATATTGGTATAATTGTTAATTGTTTATAGGTTTCGAGCAAATAACCTGTTCTCGTTACCTTTAATTTTGTACCTAGGTAAAAACCAATAAAGTTATTTACATACGATTTGTACCACATGTTTTATTTCTGATTTAATTACTCTTATTAGGACTCCCAAGGGTTATGTATAATTATGAATCAGGGATTGAACACCGGTATTGATTTCATACAACGTACCTATCGAAGATCATGTCGAATGTCCATGCAGCACCCACCCCAGTATTGGTTGGGAACTCGGTCCTCGAAGTTGTCGACGAATACGTCTATCTAGGTCAGACGATCCAATTAGGCAGGTCCAAATTCGAGAAAGAGATCAATCGACGGATTCAACTTGGATGGGCAGCGTTCGGGAAACTGCGAAGTGTTTTCTCGTCCAAGATACCTCAGTGCTTGAAGACAAAAGTCTTCAACCAGTGCGTATTACCGGTGATGACCTACGGAGCCGAGACGTGGTCTCTAACTATGGGCCTCTTAAGGAAGCTCAGAGTCACTCAGCGAGCTATGGAAAGGGCTATGCTCGGGATCTCTCTACGTGATCGAATCAGAAATGATGAGATTCGTAGACGAACTAATGTCACCGACATAGCAAACTGAAGTGGCAATGGGCAGGGCACATAGCTCGAAGAACCGATGGCCGTTGGGGCAGAAAGGTTCTCGAGTGGAGACCACGTACCGGCAAGCGCAGCGTAGGACGGCCACCCGCAAGGTGGTCGGACGACCTGGTCAGGGTTGCGGGGACTCGCTGGATGCGGGTCGCTTCTATCCGGCCCATGTGGAAGTCAATTGAGGAGGCGTGTGTCCAGCAGTGGACGTCCTATGGCTGAAATGATGATGATGATGATGAACGTACCTATATTCAATTATCGAAATTTTATGTCAAATTTAAATTAACAATTGTAATAATACTACGATATGATATGAGGTCACTTACACGAAATTCAAGCAAGACGGATGACCTATGACAAACAGATTGACATAAAGACGACGTGTCTGGCAAGGTATTCTACGTCCGCTGGTTCGAGAGCCCGTGCACCCACGTTAGGCGCCGGGACAGTGCAACTGACTACGTCTGCGACTTCGGTAACAGCCGCAAGGATACGGAATAAGTAAGCCACCTTCATACGACATGGCTACGATATTATTATGGCCATAATCTCTGATTATAGGGTAAGGTTGCGATCATTGGACCGGCTCTTTCATTGGACCGCGTTGGTTTCTCGGAAACTAACAAATTAAAAAATCCACGATGGCGTCTAAACGCTACCTATTTGGGGTTCCCTACGCCATTTCGAAAGATTTTTTCGAAAGAAATTTGTTTGTTTCCGAGAAACCAACGCGGTCCAATGAAAGAGCCGGTCCAATGATCGCAACCTTACCCTATATCTGCGAATAATTCTGGAATATATCTATATTGATTCATAGAATTATTTTTCGTCGAAAGTTTCATTTCTTCGTAAATCATTTCGTAGAAAGCATATTTTTCTTTGCAACCGTAAACTACTTGAGATTGTTATAAAACTAATCAATAGGATGATATTTGCAAGATTTATGAAAAAATTATTACTACAGAGGAATAAAAATTCCACGAAATGAAACATTAGACGATATAAGTTTCTAGGAAACAAAGGACTCCCGTCTGAATAAATAAAATCATTCATTACTGATAATATAATACCATATATATTTTTAAATCATTATCTGATTTTTTTATCATTACATACATCATGTATGGTATTACATGTATAAACTATATACATTTTACAAACATGCTAGTATTTTTAAATTAAAACACTCATTAAAGTGTTTATGATAACACATTATAATATCACAAATGTTTCAAGATTGTACATTATATTTTGTTTTGGATGATACTTACTTAGGTAACATTAAAACATTTAGTACTTCCATAAGATAAACATGCGCATATATAAGTGTACATTACTTCAACTCTCTCTGGTTACTACATACCTGATATCTATAACAGTGGTTAGGGGAGCTATACCAAACATTTCTAGTCTAGTAACATTAGACACATATGAAGGCCAAATTTCAATGCTATCTATTGATTTAAGTTAATGCCGCATTCGACAACCATAGGTATATGTATCACAAGCGTTATTTGAGAAAATGTAAGTATATTTATTTTTTAAACTGAATGCCATCATGGGAATGGGGGCAGCTGCGGGGCTCGGGCGGTAGAGGCAGCTTAATCTTCGGAATGGCCAGGCCTTCCCATTCGCCCTGAAACCAGTCAAAAGTACTTAGATTAGTTAGATCTCATCATGCTTAGTTTGGTAAGCAATACAATACAATCAATGCTTTATTGCACACCAACAAGAAAAATATTAAGTACATGAGAAATCTTAAATAAAACAATGGTAGACAATAGGCGGTCTTATCGCTATAAAGAGCGATCACTTCCAGATAACCTTTAGCAACAAGTACGCTATGTATCTATTTTCTAGGATCTTTCTCTGGATAACATTACTGTTTTAATAAGAAAAGTCAAGCCCCATATCAAATGTGTAGGACGGCTAATTCACTACGGTGGCACCATCTACAACATAAGGTCAGCAAAACGCGAAAATATGAAGATCAGATTCAACCAGTTTATTAAAGAATTATTGATATCTGGTGCTACTCATCAAGTTCTGATACTCGCTCAATGCTCAAGCTGTCAGATTCAACAGTACCTGGAAGCGGTTCCCATCAGATTGGTTGCACTGCATGGAGATGGGCGACTCAGTGTAGAGAGAGTGCAGAGCGGTCACTCGCAGCGGGCTCCACGGATCTATAGAGAGGTAGCTCTGACGAGGCGGCGCGGTCTTCGGGATCGACATGTTGTCCCAGCTGGAAAAATTCGGGGAAAATTGCTTTATAGGTGATTCGCTGTCGATATGATAGTTGAAGTTGAGTGGGAGCGAATTAATTGTACGATTGATATAAAGCTTAAAGAAAAGTTTAAAATGAGCTAAGAGACCCGGTATCGAACCCGGTACCTCTGGATTGTCGGTCCAGCGCGTTAACCATTTCGCCACCGTAACTCCCAAGCAACCTATCGAGAATTTTTCTTATGCTTTGTTTATCGATCTTTCCATCGTTTAATATTTTACAAATACAAAATGCTTTATTGCACACCAAAAAAGTATACAAATTCAATACAGAACAATAATTTTAATAACGGTAGACAACAGGTGGTCTTATCGTTAAAGAGCGATCTCTTCCAGACAACCTTTAGGTAGTGGAGTTGATTAGTATAAATCACACAATGAGTAGTTATTTTGAAAGGCTTTACACCTTAGCTTCCTTTCTTTAAGCTTTGATATTTTTTATCAATGGTTTAATATAAAAATTGTGGTGTACACATTCAAATAATGATACATTATAGCTGGGTTGATAATGCACGCTGTTGTATGGGAACCTTGCACTTTGTGACTATGCGCTGAAACTTGGCACAGTTGATCCTTAGGTGGTCTTGAGTGAATTCAGACCGGTAGACGTCGAGAACCACCGCGCGTTTAGTGGGGGGGAGGGGGGGAAGTTCGACGCTACCGCGCTTTAATTAATGCATCATTTCTCTAAAACTATACATAATATGGCATGTGATATATCATTTTCGGATAAATTAAGGATGAGGAATCTATTTTTTGGACAGAAATAATGCACTTTCTAACTAAAAAAATTTAAAAAGTAGAAAAAACTGAAAAACGTTTTATGTGTTTTTTTATATAGTTGCCAATTATTTTAAAACTATAACAGGAATCTCAAAACAAAAAATATAGTCGTAAAGCTAAACTTATGTAGTTCCTAAAAATATATAGTTTATTATATATATCTGTTGATACATGGGAGATAATAAATAATATCAAGCGTAAGTCAGGGCGATCTCAATGCATGATCGTCCGTGAAGTAGGGTTTAGGTACTGTGTTAAGCAACATTTCTCTAAAACTATACATAATATGGCATGTGATTTATAATTTTCGGTTAAATGAAGGATGAGAAATCTATTTTTTTAACAAAAATAATGCACTTTTTTAACAAAAAAGGTATTAAAAAGTGGGCTAAACTGAAAAATGACATTTGTGTTTTTTACATACTTTCCAATTATTTTAAAAGTATAACAGAAATCTCAAAACAAATAATATAAACGTAAAGTTGAACTTATTTAGTTTCTAAAAATATATAGTTTATTATATATATCTGTTGATACATGGGAGATAATAAATAATATCAAGCGTAAGTCAGGGCGATCTCAATGCATGATCGTCCGTGAAGTAGGGTTTAGGTACTGTGTTAAGCAACATTTCTCTAAAACTATACATAAATGGCATGTGATTTATAATTTTCGGTTAAATGAAGGATGAGAAATCTATTTTTTTAACAAAAATAATGCTTTTTTTTTAACAAAAAAGGTATTAAAAAGTGGGCTAAACTGAAAAATTACATTTGTGTTTTTAACATACTTTCCAATTATTTTAAAAGTATATCAGAAATCTCAAAACAAATAATATAAACATAAAGTTAAACTTATTTAGTTTCTAAAAATATATAGTTTATTATATACATCTGTTGATACATGCTCCCATGTATCAACAGATGTATATAATAAATAATATTGAGCGTAGGTCAGGGTGATCTCAATGCATGATCGTCCGTGACGTAGGGTTTAGTTAATGTTTTAGACACACACAAAGTGCATATATTGTATTGTTTATGTGTCTTAGTATTTTAAATGAAACTACGCAATTGAAATTAATTTATTGCAAGTCTGTCCATGTAGGCTCCCAGTTGTTGTTGACCTTCGTCCAACCCCAAGTAGTTACCCCAAGTGCGTGATAACTGACACCCAAACGCCCACCTCTTGATAAATGCTGATACAAAGTGGCTTTGGTCGGTGGGAGGTGTTCTATCTGCTGGTCTATCTTGGTAAAAATATATAGGTATATGGGGCTCATTCACATGTCAAGGGCTCAAGTACATGAAGCTGATCTGAAATAATAAGTATGATATACAATATTCTTTTTTAAGTTTTGAGATCCTATTATTCTATTATATCAGTTTTAAAAGCAGAAAAACTGACCTATCATATGATGTTAAGACCTATTTTTCGATGAAAGCCATTACCTCCTCAATGCATCGCTTGATCAATAACTCGAAACCTACAGTAGGTCAGGAAAGGCTTCCATGCGTGAAAAGCACTTCTCTTTCGAAATCTCTTTAGTAAATTAAGAAAATACAGGTGTTTTATACAGATTTGTTTATTTACAGGGCCACAGAGAGCAAGAGTATTAAGATACCCTCTTTCACGTATTCACAGGATGTGATACGGTATCTTGGTTCAATGGTAAAGGAAAGAGAAGTGCTTTTGAAGCTTGGGAAACCTTTCCTCCATGACCTCTTTCTTCTTCGTTGGTTTCACTCTCGGCAGAGTGGTCGTGGTCATCATTTCAGATATTGGTGATAGGCTTCACAACACGCCGCCATTCTTACCTGATAGCCGCCTTCTTCGTGCATTCGTGTAGTAACGATGATGCATTTATTGCAGCTTTTATTTAGTTTGTCCATAACATAGGTGATCTTCTTCGTGGCCTGGTACCCTCAACCTTTCCGTGGACCAGAAGCGCTCAATAGCCTCCGCCCCCGGCGGCATACGTGGCCAAATAAGGTGGTACGATACTGTACTAAAGACCATGCCAAGTTTTCGAAGTATAGAATCGTTGGTACGGAATTCAGTCCATAATACTCCAAGCATTCTCGTCCAACACCACATCTCTAGGGCGTCTATCTTCTTCTCCTCAACTTCCTGCAGGGTCGACGTTTCTGCGGCGTACAGGAATATGGGGAATACAAGTGCCCGAACGAGCTGGCTTTTTGTGTCTTCGTGTTTGTTGCGATTCCTTCATATAGTACAAATATGTAATTTGTTTATTGTTAATTGTGCAATAAAAAAATCTTATCTATGTTATACATATATTCCAGACCTAACTGTAGGTTTCGAGTCAGCAATCGAGGGCCGTATTGCGGAGGTAATAGCTGTTATCAAAAAATATGTCGTAACATTATATGATAGGTCAGTTTTTCTGCCTTTGAAAATAATATAGGTAATAGGATCTCAAAACTTAAACCAGAATATTGTATATCATAATTATTATTTCAGATCAGCTTCGCGTACGTCAGTGAATGAGTGCCGTATAGCCCACTTTTAATATCTTTTTTGTTAAAAAAGTGCATTATTTTTGTTGAAAAAATAGATTCATCATCCTTCATTTAACCGAAAATTATAAATCACATCCCTATTATGTATAGTTTTAGAGAAATGTTGCTTAACACAGTACCTAAACCCTACTTCACGGACGATCATGCATTGAGATCGCCCTGACTTACGCTTGATATTATTTATTATCTCCCATGTATCAACAGATATATATAATAAACTATATATTTTTAGAAACTAAATAAGTTCAACTTTACGTTTATATTATTTGTTTTGAGATTTCTGTTATACTTTTAAAATAATTGGAAAGTATGTAAAAAACACAAATGTCATTTTTCAGTTTAGCCCACTTTTTAATACCTTTTTTGTTAAAAAAGTGCATTATTTTTGTTAAAAAAATAGATTTCTCATCCTTCATTTAACCGAAAATTATAAATCACATGCCATATTATGTATAGTTTTAGAGAAATGTTGCTTAACACAGTACCTAAACCCTACTTCACGGACGATCATGCATTGAGATCGCCCTGACTTACGCTTGATATTATTTATTATCTCCCATGTATCAACAGATATATATAATAAACTATATATTTTTAGAAACTACATAAGTTTAGCTTTACGACTATATTTTTTGTTTTGAGATTCCTGTTATAGTTTTAAAATAATTGGCAACTATATAAAAAAACACATAAAACGTTTTTCAGTTTTTTCTACTTTTAAAATTTTTTTAGTTAGAAAGTGCATTAGTTTTGTCCAAAAAATAGATTTCTCATCCTTAATTTATCCGAAAATGATATATTACATGCCATATTATGTATAGTTTTAGAGAAATGTTGCATTAATTAAAGCGCGGCAGCGTCGAACTTCCCCCCCTCCCCCCCACTAAACGCGTGGTGTCTATCGACGTCTACCGGTCTGAATTCACTCAAGACCACCTAAGGATCAACTGTGCCAAGTTTCAGCGCATAGTCACAAAGTGCAAGGTGTCGTGCACTAACACCCCAGCTATTACATGTTTCATAAATTTATAATTGGACGATGTTAAATATTTTCAACTCGCGCGTCAGATAGGTACGGGGAGGATGCCCGAGACTTGCATTCTCTAGAGGTTTCTTTGGTTTGATAACTGCAACATAACTACCATGCAGGCTTAAGATAAGTTAGCTTAACTCCTCTTCTTCTGCGGAACTCCTAATTTTTAATCCAATCACGCAAGGATACTCCATACCATGCTCTGTTAGGTAACTTTCCTTAGGTATAGCTATAATTTTCAACTTACTTCCTCTCAAAGTGAAAGTATCTCTCCAACGCTGCGTTGGAGACGGCGCTCTTGCAGACCTCGAGAGTGCTGGCGGGGTAGTAGTGTATGTAGTTGACGCACATCTCGTCCGTGATGGCGTGCCCGCCGATGGTGGCGTTCTGGCGGTCCAGCGTTCGGTAGATGCAGGTCGTCTCCAGGTAATCACCCTACGTTAAAAGCAAAGGTGTTAGAAAAACAAGTTGAATAGTGTTACGCTTAAGGTGATCAAATATGAGAGAGAAAGATTTTCAAATCCTTTAGACATTAACTACTTGACACAAAATCATAATCAAGATTAAGTTAGACCTGCTTCCCACGTAGCACATAGGCTGCATAAGAGCTTATACATCCCTTATACGACTTATTCAGCTGTGGCATAAGCTTGGGTTGTCAAGTAAACTCCCAGGGAGTTTCTTACAGGATTATAATTCAGTAAATAAAGGAGTTCGACCTTACAAAAGGTCCGGTAGGTAGTTTTTAAATGTACATATCTCCGTAACTATCTGTCCTAGAAGCAAAATATAAAATGGAAAATGTAGTAAATTTAACTCTCTATAACATTGTCAAAGTTTTCTTCTACCTAAAATGCTCCTAAAGGAAGATATGAGCAAAAATATGAAGAACGTGCCGGTTTTTTCAATATGGCGGCGGGCGCGGAGGGGGGTAATTGTGCATTTTGCATTTTAAACACTGACTAACCATCCTAGACAACATATAAAAAATTCAAAACTACCGGACCGTTTGTAAGGTCACACATAGTACTTTAGTCTCTATTCACCGAATTATCATGGGTTGCTCAACAAACTGTAATACAACAACAAAGGTGGATGCGTTCTTAAATGAGTTGCCTAATATCAGGAATTTGTAAGTCAACTGACCGGTAGAATAGTGACGGGCTTATGCAGCAGCCGGATCTCCTGGAAATGCGTGGAGTAATGCACGTCGCGGTTGAGCACGGGCAGCTCGATGCCGTCGCGCACGTGTCGCGTCCACACAGCCACGCCTGTCAGGTGGGTGTGCAGTTGGCTGCCGAAGACTGTGATGCCGCGTGATGGAAGACCCTGGTATTACACGTGTCAATGAACAAATGAGATTACACATGGCACAATACAACAAGTCTACTGACATACGCGGTGCCGGCGAATTCCCTGTTTAGTAGGTATATGTACCTCAGGCACATCCAGCTCAACCGCAAAAGCAAGATAAAGCAACAAGAAGAAATATTTTACTATTTCTGAATTCCCAGAGGAGTAGCTATGCCGCCGTATCAACCATATCAAATGTTCAAATTGGCTCTGAATCTACTCACGACGCCTGTGCACTGCGGCACACAGTAGCCGGTGAGCGGGAAGGCGTCCTGGCCCGGGGGAATTGCCATTTTGTCAGTGTATTCCAGCCCGAGTTCCATGATGGCGGCGTCATAGCGGCGGCGGTTGGGAGTCACGTAGAGGACGAAGCCGGAGCTGTCCACCCAGTCTGAAAATGATAGGACAAATTGTGAGTTAAATAGAAGACGGGTGGGATGAATGTAGATTGGAGCGTTGGATGAGGATGTCCTGTTAGTCCTGCCTGGCCGGGCCTAATAAAGCACAGAGATTTCACCTTCACCGGCCACACTCAATTGGAGCCAATGTTCTTACCAATCTCCTCAACGGTGTGCAACTAAAAAGAGTGGTGGCTTTCAAATATTTGGGGCATTTGGTCACCGAAGATCTGCGTGATGACGCGGACATCGAGAGGGAGCGCAGAGGATCAGCAATGAGAGCGAATATAATAGCTCGCAGGTTCAGCCGATGTACAGCGCAAGTAAAGATCAGGTTGTTTAAAGCGTATTGTACATCACTGTATACCTGCAGCTAATGGTACAAATATACGCAGCGATCTCTTAATGCTCTGCGCGTCCGGTATAACAACGCGTTCAGGGTCCTGTTGCGACTGCCGCGGCACTGTAGCGCGTCCGGCATGTTTGTAGACGGTTTTTTTGGGACAGTGGCCTGCTTAAACACTGCACTAACCTACATTTAAGTTTTCGTACTAACATAGTTATATAAGTTTATTTTGTTACTAAACAATCTATGGATCTTTTGGTGTCCGAACCGAAATAAATGTATTTAATTTATTTTATTTACCATTCCGTAGTTCAGGATTGTTGTAGTGCACCTCCAGCATGACGAACTTGCCGGCGAGCGGGCCGCCGAGCGGCAGCCCGGCATCCGCGGGGTATGTAAAAGGACGCGCGCCCATCGCCCACGCCGCTTTTACCTACAGCAACACAAACTTTTAACCTGTAGCCTTACCATGAGTTGACGTGACCGTACTCGATTACGTATTACGATTTTTACGGAGAATAACACAGCGCCTCTAGTGGTTACTTTGTAGAACTACAATTCTCCATACAAATCTTTTACGGAGTCGCCAGCGAGTACTGTCATTGTAAACTCATGATAAGGGTACTGTAACAATATAATATAACTCAATTCAGTATCAAGTACCATTAATTATTTCTAGGCATACGAGAGAAACGGGTGAGGTGACGACTGACGACATATGAAATGAAAATCTTTCTTTTCATAGGTTCTACAGTCAATTATGATAGCCCTGTAGTTCGCTACGATTGGGTAATATCATCAATATCGGTATTTTAGTTCTTTAGTTTTGTATTTACTTCAGGTTTCATTCTAATTTAATTGTCTGTGTTATACCTACATATTATATTTCTAAATTTGTGTGATGCGACTAATTTACCAATTAAATACAATTCCTAATTGATACATTATCTTATGGACACCTTTATATATATGTACCTACGTTATACATATAAAAGCATTCGAAAACTTAACTTACTTTCGAGCATTTCTTGGTAATTTCCGGCCGTTCAGGGGCAAAACAGTTGCCATCGTATAAGGGTACATCGTTCTTTGGGTCCACGTCGCAATAGAAAACTTCCATGTGGTGCACCAAACCTTCGTTTCCATGGGTTACAGCTGATTCAAACTGCAAAAAAATACCTTATTGTAGATAGGTACATAAAGAAAGAAAATGTATTCAAAGGTATAGTTAATTAGTTACAACAACTAAAATAAATAACAAAGTTTTCAAATGATGAAACTAAAACTATGCCTCGAAATGACACTAGCTCGAAAGCCAGTGCTGATCTTCCGGATTTTCCGGTGATACCATAATTTTATTGGCCTATAAGGTAATAATTAGGCATAATAATCAGATTTTATACGAAGGTGGAACAAATCAAGAAATTTACTTATCGTGCTCTCTTAATTCTCTCCGTTCTTTTTATTTAGCTGCGGTGGGTTTTTTATTTCATAATTTTATATTTTCATAAAGATCAGTCGTCGTGGATGTACTTATTACCTCATACCTGTGTAATATGATGAGTTTTCTCAGTAATAAAGTCCGGAAGCTTGACCACTTTGCACCAATACGTGGTATCTCCGCCCGGCACCTTCAGGTCTTTATTAGCGATGTGGTACTGGGTTCCTTCGGGCTTGGGCGTGGTCACCGGAGTCATGAGCCTGACCCTGACGAAGCCATGGTCTTTGGGCGACGTACAGGTCAAGCACAGGCCTTGAGATGAGAACAGTTTGTCGGTGCCCCTTGCCCAGACCACGTGGACGGTTCCTCCCTGAAAAAGTTCTACATTTGTATCTTATTCAAAACTAGAAGATCGCAATTGCGCTTATCATAGTACAGTGTTTGGAGACGGAAGTCCCGCAGTGGTGTCATAGAGACAGGTATACAGTAGTGTAAAGGTACCTCGATGGTAGTAGCGGTCGTCGCAGGTTCGAAGTAGCGTTCGAACAGCACAGAGCGTAAAGTGGAAGCCAAGCATATTGTCATAGCGACAGGTACAGTAGTGTAAAGGTACCTCGATGACGTAGTCGCGGTCGTCGCAAGTGTCGAAGTAGCGCTCGAACAGCACAGTGCGCGTGCGCGCGTCGAGGTGGAAGCCCTCGCAGTCCTGGTGTGGCTCGCGCAGGAGCCGCCCGGAGCTGTCAGCGTGCATGTCCTGACACAAAACAATAAGGTTTCATGAAAAAACTAGATGACGCCCACTTCTTCGTCTTCTGTTAACCGTAGTAAAAAGTAGGTATTATAGCTATTAACCGTCTTTAGATGTCCTGTTATTCCTATTCCAAAATTGGTTAATATCCATCCAGGCGTTTTGGTGTAATCAACACATAAAGATATTACTACTGATCTATTGGGCCCCGGTCCAATACTACCCAAAACGCTGGGACAAAACATAATAGGCTATAGGTAATATGCAATAAGCATAATAGTTAACGAATATACAATCGCAAAACAATGAGAATGACACACAGCATGAGGTTAACGTTGAAGGTGATAAATAATGACCATACGTACCTCAAAATGTTCAGAGCCGTTATAATCAGTCCACAGCACACACACATCGGAGCTCTCCAAGTCTCCGCGGTCGGAGAAGCCGAGCGCGAACCATTTGAAGACGGGCGCTGTCTCCGACACCAACAGCTGGAATTGCACCTTCTGGAGGGAGTAGTCCACGCGCCATCTCAGCACCAGCTGCCCCGCGGGGTCCAACACAGACTCACTCTCCGCAACCTGGCCTGCAAGTCAACAGGATAGAAAACAGCTTGAGGTTTCTTTTTTTTGCACACACATGAATTAAAAACGGAACGAAACCAAGCAAGGGACCATGCACCAAATTGGACCAAGAACCAACATTGATGAGAGTTAAATCATTAGCAGTGATTGGCACGACCCGATATATATTAAGCGATGCAAGTATCACATAGATCGACTCACACCAATGGTGGATCACAGAGAGCTTTATCGTGCTATTAAACCACTGGAGGATCGAGATAGTGGATTCTACTAGACATAGGGGCAACATTACGGTTTTCGGCGTAAAAAAATACGAACATGTTTATAATAAATATAAATTTAACATAATTATACAAATAGAACATATTATTTTCAATCGAGATCGCGGGATTTTTTTTTTTTTCATGTCACCAAGCTGAATTCCATTGAAGAGCTGAAGATATTCCTGTTTGAAATAAGGCAGATGTGGCGGAAAATGGAACTAACCAGACTCATACTGGACAGTGACCAATGCGTAGATAGCGCCAGAATTGTGCCGCCACTTTATGATAATTAACAAAAATTACCAATTTAGCAGCCGACTGATTTTAAAGAACACAGAAACAGATAATTAGTTGACTGTGAAATCCGAAGTTTTCGGAAAACAATTCAAACAATAAAAAGTTACCTGCATGCTCATGTAGTGTGTACGACAAATGCGAGCAAATGAACGTAGACAGTACCAGTAGGACGCGTTTATCCCCCATCTTCGAGACCTGCTCGATCTGCGGCCAGCGAGAGAATGGCGGTACTCCCCGAAGATCCGCGCCGAGGGTGTGACGGAATGCTAGATGATTGTACAGTCGGAGACAAAACTGCGGCTACGTTTGCATTAAATAAAAAAAAATTAACAAAAAAAGAACCGACTTTAGTAAAACTAAAAAGCCAAAAATAACCCGTTCAAGTGCCTACAGATTACATTTGACTCACCCTTTGAAGTCGATCCCAAACCACTCAGTTATTATATTTATATATTATAGTTTACGTGAGGTTTGGCACCGACTTCAAAGGGTGAGTCAACTGTAATCTGTACTTGAACGGGTTATTTTGGCTTTTTAGTTTTACTGAACTCGATTTTTTTTTGTTATTTTTTTTTATGTTTATTACCTCAGAACTCCGTCATTTATGAGTCGATTTGGAAAATGGTTACCTATCTGAAACACTAAAAACGTTAATCCGAAAGTCTGAACGGTCGTTAATCTGAAGTCGGTTAAAAACTATTACAAAGAAACTAAATCACTTTACATACAGTATCTTAATCTTAATTTACGCAGGAAATCAGATAAAGTGTTCATCAGCACCCATTACTACTTTTTTGTCATAATTATTATCTCATGAAATAAATGGGAGACAAAACCAAATATAATTAATAACACAATACCTGCCCTTTACTTACAGGCCCGTTCTGAGTGTTTAGTCCAATACTTATTATTTCAATTACTTATATTAAAATTAAGGTATTTCATCGTTCATCAAATCAAAGGAGATTGCCACTAAATAGAGAAAGATAAACAATAAAAATAAAAAAAACAAAGCGCTTTTTATATTTTTTTTCGACTTGGCAGGGGTGGTGGACGTGCTCCTTAAATATGTATAAAAAACTCCCATGACCCAGGAAAAAATATATTAGGTAAGTTTAGTAATCGAAGAAAAATAAATATAAATCGGACTTACCCTTCAGACTGTCCCATTTGAGCAGAATTAATAGATCTGCACACAAATAGGTGGCGGGGGTGCCGCGGAATGCACCGCCTTATTAAATTCCTGGAGACGAGGCCGAGGCACCTCCCGCAATCCAATAAGGTTTTAATCATGCCTCGGGATACGGCAGAGATATTAGTCTCACATCTCGTATAATGTTTGGATGAGGCGAAAATTATATTAAACTTTTATTTTATCTATCTATCAGCCACAGACGTCCACTGCTAAACATAGGCCTCCCCCATGACTCGCCACAAAGTGCGATCCCGTGCAGACGGCATCCATTGATTCCCCGCTACCCTCACGAGGTCATCCGTCCATCTAGTTGGGGCCAACCACGCTGCGCTTTCCTATACGTGGTCGCCATTCTCGTCCATTCTCTGGGCTACATGGCCTGCCCATTGCCACTTCAACCATGCAATCCTGTGAGCTATATAGGTTACCTTGCCGCCTTACGAGTCTCATTAAATAAATACATAAAAGATACCTATTACCTAATATATTTTTTATAAAATAACTTGTTAACAAAATATTGCATTTTCTTTTTAACTTGCATTTATTATGTAAGGTTTAATGTACGAAATTGTACTGAACTATGAAATAATGCTAGTGAACTACAACAATGCGTATTTTTATTTTAAATAATGTATATGTATGCCGAATTTGTTCCATTGTGCATACATTTGTTTCCATGCAGCGATATAGGTAATCAAAGAAAAACACTAGTAAACACGATTATTACTCAAGCGTAAAAATAACCATAGATCAAACATATAATTTCTTACTCTATGAAATAACTAAATTTAATGATAAAATAACCAGGCTCGAGACGCGGCGATATTTACAAATTTATTTATAAGTTTATTTACTTATTTTACTTAATTGATCGTTCTCTTAAATGAAATCTCTTATTATTCGGCTTACTTGGGAGATGCACCTGTGTTTGTCTGATTTCTTGAATTTTTAGTGGCGATTGAATAAGTTTTTTCAGGTCGTCTTTAACGGGTGTGTAATAAACGAATGACTTTGTGTGGCGAGACATGCCCACAAGTATGTGTGCTGCGGATTTGTACAGTGGCTCCTTCAAAATATGTGACATCCTCACTAATATCACATCCGCCGCCTCCTTGCCCTGGAACTCATGTATGGTAGACACGTCGTAACCAGCTTTAATCATTACCTTCTTCTCAGCTTGCTTGAACACCAGATATTTTACGTCCTTCGTTTTCGGTACACCTTTTAGTGACTTAAATGTTTTGCACTTCATACTCCACCGGACTTTAGACGCTGAATATGCCCCTCCGGCGTATTGACCAGCTATCTTGGCGATCACATCTACAGGACATCTGTATGAAGTGTTTAAAATTTTGGTAGTCTTGAAGAACATTGATGATTTGTCGTAGCGCAGTGTTATTGCTTTGACTCTGTTAATGTAGCCGAGCTGGTTGGGGTCGCCGAGCAGGGACAGCGTTCGGCAGCGGCTGAACAGACACACCAGGAACAGCTTCCCGGGGTGCTCCATGAGCGCCTCATCAATCCACACGTGGTGGTATTGGTCCAAGCTGTTTAGTAAGTACGAGTCGATTGTCCTGTATGAGCCCCTGTAGTCACATTCTTCACCGCCCTCTCTGTTAGCCATACGTTCCCGGATATCCCGGGCGCCTTCTGCGCATGACGTTAGCACTAGACTGCCATCATTGTGGTTTGTAATTATGTACGTGGTCTTCCCACAACCAGGAATGCCCACCGTTAAAGTTTTCTTGGGCATTACGAATGTTTCGAACAGCTGTGGAGCAGTTTTTGTCTCTTCTAGTAAGTTAGGTTCCTGCATCAATATAGTATATTTGCCGACAAGCAAGAGTCTTTTGCTTTTTCCTGTATTTTTGGTAAATTCGGTGAAATTTTCCCCGTCGTAACAATATTTATATTTTGGTTCATCTGTTTTAACCAGCCATTTTTTAGATTTAGTATCATATACACCAAACTCTTCCTTATGCTTCTGTAAATACGCCTTCAGTTTATCACTAATCGGAATCGTTAATATTGCGTACGTTTCTGAATAATTACATGCCGCTTCGTGTATTACGTATTCCCACAATTCTCTGATTTCAATAATAGCGTTAATTGCTTTGTTGTTTTTTTCATGTTTACTCCAGAATCTGGGCTTAAATTTAGGCTTAGAGTATTCATTTGCATTTGTACCCTTCTTAGGTGGTCGTAAAGGAGAAGATAATTGAATTTCATGAAGGCTATTTCGGATATTTTTCAAATTAAATGTGTCACGACCACGACTCATTTCTATATCTGCGCTAAAACAAAAAAAAAACATCGTTAATTTGTTACTTACCTTGAATTTCAATGTTATGAAATTAGTTTTTGCGCACGAGTCAAATTCCTGTTAACCCGTAACATTGTACAGTATACGTGAGGGACGCTAGACAGAATATGATTCAAGTTTATACCTGTCTGGCTCGCTCTTATGCGATCGAGATAAGAACCTCGCCGATTTTACCGAAACCCAAATCCAAATCTAAGAGCTCACGGGCTGTAAGTAGAAATACAAACAAATGAAATGACGTGTGTTTCCTGTTTTAAATGCTCTCCGTTCTAAGAATAGCTAACTCATAATCATGACATTGATAACGGTGCCTGCTGTCTTATTTACGCGAAGTAATAAGAATTTAATAGGTACTTTCATAATTCTACATTGATCCTTATGTCCTATTTGAAACTACGAATCACAACATGAATGTCGATTTCGGCAACAACGGCATGCGCTGCGATCGCTCTACCACCCCCAACGTATGCACTTTCGCAGCCATGCAACTTTCAGGAATAGTGTTTCATATATAAAATGAATGGGTTTATCATGCGGACAAACAGACATAGCGAAACTATAACTATAGGTATAGTTCTTAGTTAGACTACGGAGCCCCAATAAAGGCATAAGGGTAGATATATACATGAAATGTTTTATCGGAACTGTGCATTTTCTGCGATAAAAAATAACATTCAAAAATAACTCCTGTAGGCGACGCAGCAATCCACAGCATTGATGTAGCTACTAGGCGTGGACAAAGCTGCTTTGTTTATGGTATCGCATTAAACACTCGCTCAGGCTCTGAATAGTGACTACTGATATACCGTTCGACCTAGCTAGCTGGTGTCACTTCGCTATTTGTCTAGAATAAGTACTAAGTATTCCACGCCACATTAGCATTACTGATGTCTTTGTTGTATACGCGTAAGGAGTAAGGAGAAGGTAAGGAGGGGATCAAGGAATATAATTGGAGGGGATTCCCGAAGAGTAGACAGAAGATGACAAAGGGCTCAATGGCTCATTAGTCTATGATTACTTCTATGAATTCACGTCATATGAGCCTCTGCGTCAAGTCAAGCTAAACTGAATACATAAATACAAATCTAGTTCTAGGCCTTGCAGGAGGACTTTAATACGAGCTTTCCGAGTTCTCCGTACAAATTATTTATTTTTTTGCAAAAAATAAACACTTAGGTACTGCGTTTCTGCTACACCTACTAATATAATATGATATCAGTTTATCCCCTTAATTTACAATTTACGGGCTAAGTAAATTAATTCTTACATGAATAGGTATCCTCTAAACTTGAATCCGTATCTCCAGTTGGCAATTTTCTTCAGTTCTGTGCACTTAGTACCCAGTCTTTCTATCGTTGTAAGAATAAGAATACGATCTGAAATATCTGTATAAACGGAAGTTTTGCTATCGCTAAAATTATGAATGAAGATTGAAGTTTTTTTACCTATCGGGTAGAGACGTTTTATCGATATCGATATTCATTATTTTAAAACCGACAACGAATACATATAAAGCTACATACACATTGGATCAACCAAAACCAACAAATGGTATTCATCGTTGATTGAAGTTGATCATTTAATTATTAGATAATAAATAAGACTGAGTAGAAGATACCCTAATGTGTGCATGGGTAGCCACTTAATTTCTTTTGCCAGCTTACTTAAATTTTAATAAAGCATTTGGCAATCCTCCTGGACTCTAACATACGAGAAAGATTATCAGATTCAAAATGTTCAGAATACCATTCATGTGTCTCCTCCTTATTTCAACGCGCGGCATTCTGTAATGCAAACAACAGGGTATTCCCCTCGATATTTCACCGGAATAGTGAACTAAATCAAATAAAGATTTGTTTGGTTGCATTACCATTAAATACACAAATTTTGGTTATTTTAAAATCAAGTGATTAAGCAGTAAAATTAAAAATATTCTATTTAAAAATTACAACAAGCATAAAAAACTTTAACCTTACGAAGTTACCAGTTTAAAAATGGTTCTGTCAACTGTCAATTGTCTTGTCATAACAAAGTCAACAACGAGGATAGGGATACTGAGTATACTTAACCTATAAACGTGGGTTTCCTTATGTTTTGTGAGTCGAGTTAAGAAGTAGGAAAATAATAAGTACAGATGGGTGATGCAGGAGATACAGAGGTTCGCGAGGAGTATGCATACTTGGACCGAGGCGGGTTTTCATCGGAGAAATTTAAAATAGAACTTCGAGGCCTTCCAAAGTTTTACGGTATAGCGGTAAGCAAAACTTTTAAACTTCGTTACATTATTTATTCAACGTGTAAGTAATCATATTCAGTGTATGATATATATATATCTCTTACTTTTAGTTTTGAGCTTCATTCTCATTAAGTTTACAGTTAAATTTGCCTTGTTTTGGTCGACCATGCTATATTCAAGATAAGATAAGATAAGATATCATTTATTTGCTAGAATCATGGTCATACATACATTAGAGTGTTACATAAATTTTGAGAAGTCCATCATAATTCTGCCGAATAGACGGCGTGCAAATGTGGCAAATAAAACATGCATAACAGTGCCAATATGTCATGCAATCGAATTTAATTAACAATTATTTTATTTATATTATGTGCTAATTATACTAATTCTAAAATAACCTAATTCATGTCACATTCAATATAAATTAAATACATAGCATTCTGTCTAATAACAATAACCAATAATTAATATTACACGTCAGCACAATTTTGCTTATAGTTTAAAAATTCCGTAATATTATAAAAACAGTGGCTAATGAGCCATTTTTTCAAGGTTCGTTCAAATTCTCTTCCTTCAAGTTCTTTTATTTCGTTTGGCAGAGTATTAAAAATTAAGATGCACATGTTGTAGGCATTTCTTTTATAGATGCCAGTTCTACAACGTGGCTGGTATAACAGGTCTTTGTGCACTTTTCGAGGGTTACCTGAGTACACTTCTTGACGATTTTTAAAGTATTTCGGATACCTCTTTACAAAATTACATACTTTAAAGATGTACATGCCAATTAATGGTAAGATGTTTAGCTTCTTAAACAAGGGTCTACAGCTACTACCAACATCTTCATTTTCTATTGCGCGAATACATTTTTTTTGTATTATAAATGCCCGCTCC
This sequence comes from Apotomis capreana, assembly GCA_947623375.1. Taxonomy (NCBI): domain Eukaryota; kingdom Metazoa; phylum Arthropoda; class Insecta; order Lepidoptera; family Tortricidae; genus Apotomis; species Apotomis capreana. The sequence goes on from OX392512.1 coordinate 19,907,481, forward strand.
ACGTCAACAGAATTGCCCCAAAGAATAAGGCCGTATCTAAGAATGGAAGACACATGACCATGATAGGCCATAAGCGCGGCTTCCTTAGAAACACTTTGTCTTAATCGCCTTAGTGCAAAAACAAAGCGATCTAACCTAGAACATATTGAATCAATGTGATTTTTCCAATTTAAATAAGAATCAATATTCAAACCTAAAAATTTGATATTACTCGTCTCCTCTAAGCTAATGCCGTCCATCATAATATTAAGTTGAGCAGGTTTAGCCATGGTAGAGTGGAATTGCATAAACTGGGTTTTACTTAAATTTATTAAAAGATTATTCTCCTTTATCCAATCATTCATACCAGTTAAGGCCTCATTTATATCACATTGGTACAATTCATGTTTATTTTCCCTTACAATTATTGTTGTATCATCCGCAAACAATATGGTTTTGGGCTTTGTAGCATTTGGGAGATCATTTATAAAAATCAAAAATAATAGGGGGCCTAAATTACTACCTTGTGGTACTCCTGATATAACAGTTCGAAGGGATGACCTATAGGTTACCTTATTTATTCTATTGTTAACCTCTTCAATTTTCGTAATTTCTGTACACTGTTGTCTGTTAGCTAAATACGACTTGAGCCAATCATTTGCCTGACCTCTTACTCCGTATGAGTTTAATTTTTCAAGGAGCCTTGAATGGTTAACATAATCAAATGCTTTAGTCATGTCAAGAAATATTGACATGACCGGTTTTTTATCATTAATGGATTCGCTTACATATTTAACGAACTCAAAACAAGCCAATTCTGTATTGTAACCTTCACGGAATCCGTATTGATTTGGATGCAAAATATCAAACTTTGTTAAGAAACTATTTAACCTAACATAAAAAGCTTTTTCAATTACTTTGGACAGTATGGGGACTATAGTAATAGGTCTATAATTACCTGGATTGTCACGGTCGCCTTTTTTAAATATCGGTTTTACAATAGATAACTTTAACTGTTCGGGGAAGTGTCCCTGGCTAAAACATAAATTTATTATATGTGCTAGGGGCCGGCTTAAAGGTATAGCCGTCAATTTAACTATCTCCGTTGAAATATCATCAATGCCACACGTTTTACTATTGTTCAATGATTTAATAAGTTTAAATATCTCATTGTCATCTACTGGCACTAGGAACATTGTGGGTTGGTGATTTTCCACGTTAAATTTTGGTTTACTAGTCTCTACATTATCGTTAAGTTTAGGCAATTCAATAAAATAGTTATTTAAAATAGAACATATGTCATGAGGATGTTTATATATACGATTTTGCAATTTTAAGTATTGTATGTCAGTACTACACTCTAAATGTGATGTATGGTCATTAATAATATTCAACCAGTTTTCCACCTTGTCTTCATCAACGGCCCTTAGCTCCACTTCGTATTATTCCAATAACACTGCTTTCCTCCTGGAGTTAAATAATATAATTACAAAATTGTCCGCAAATACAAATGAAGATTTCATTATATTTACATGTGCATTAAATTATGATATTTGATATGATACTATTCTTACATATTTCTTCACCTGTTTTAAATTCTCCATGGCTACCCCTCCCGTAAGTTATCAATGTATTACATTATTTACAGGAACTTAAAAAGCTAATGAATCAGAAACTGTCACTTAACACAAGTAAAATAAAGAGGCCAAAAAATGGGAGCCACTGGCTGTTTGCTTGCTTCCAGAATGATGAGGACAGGAACAAGGCTATTGAGGCCTTAAATGGCTACTCATGGAAAGGTACTCACTTCACAAGGCATAAATGTACTTGCCTGCTTTCACATTCCTTGATAGGTATCTTTACGTTTGGCTGAAGCACATTAGACATCAGGTACACACTCATTCTCATGTCAGTTCAGTCCGTCATTCTGGATTCATTTTTAATTTTCATAAGTCTGGACTACTAGTTTGAGAGGGTTACACAATCATTCTCTCATCTGAACTGACACCAGATCTACATTAAAAAAATCTTAGATGGCTGAATCATGCTTAGAGATAAGATCCTAACTAATTTTGTAACTAAAATATAATTTATCCTTATTGAGTATTACAGTCATGATATATTGCAATATAACACTTATTAATTAGTTTCCTAACTAAGTATTTAAATAAAACTGTTTGAAGGTAAAACACTGATTGCCGAAATTGCTAAACCGGCTCCTGATCCCTTAGTTAAAAAAAGGAAATTAGAAGAAGATAATGTGGGCACTGATAAGAAAAAGAAGGAAGATGTCAGTCAGGAACAGAGGATAAAGGATGCCACTACTCCATACTGGAATATTCCCTACGATGAGCAGGTTAGTAAAATATCTGCCATCCAGTTATTCCTATTATACCGAAAATTATAGAAAATCTTATTATGCAACTGTTTTGCGTACAGTATACCTACAAAAATTAAATGTAAGACAAAACTAGAATAACCTATTTTAGGTAGGTTTTGATTATAAATGTGGACATTGGATTGTTCTTTTATCATACAAAAACAGATGAACATTATTTTACTCTGATATTAGGTTTATATGTGTCCAAGAATGTGATTGACTGGTTTTTTAGGACCTTCTTAGTAAGTTTTCCAAAAAATTTAGTTTGCTTTTTAAATTCAGGTTGTTTGTTAAATTGTTGAATGTAATTTTACTTTGTACCCATCCGAATTACCCTTAAAATTAACTACGTTTTCAGCTGAAACTGAAAGAAAAAGAAATAAAACATCTCCTGATGAAATTCGACAATGAGAGATGGAAACTGGACAGAGACAACCGTAGCACCCTAGAAGCGAAGCGCAAGCTTCACAACGGCCTAAGCTTCGAACTGAGGCCTATCGAGAAGTCCCCGGTGACTGAAGGCTACAGGAACAAGTGCGAGTTCACAGTAGGGATAGATGAGGAGACTAAGCTACCAACAGTGGGATTCAGACTGGGTAGTTACGCTACTGGTACTGTTGCTGTGGGTCCAATACAAGCGCTTATTCACATATCTGAGAAGACCAAGAAGGCTGTTTTGGTGAGTAACTTTGTGAGGGATCTCAGCCCTCTTGGAGTATTTATTGGTATAAAAAATAACAGCTTTTGTGAGTGATAAAATTATAAATTCCGATTAATAAACGTGGTACTCTGTAGGGGCTCTGCCGGAATATAATTCTTAATTTATCGCGACGTCGCGGTGTAGCTCAGGAGACACAGTAATGCTCCGGATAAGCAGAGCTTGTGGGTTCGAGCCCCACCTGCGATATAGTGGATTATGTAAAATTTTGTATTTAGTTTAACCTGTGTTCATCATGGCAACCCCGCACCGCGCGACGCAGCGTGGGTAGCGCCCCCCGCTGGTGAAGGTCGCTGGTTGCGGGCGGCGCAGGACCGGTCATGGTGGCGCTCTCTGGGGGAGGCCTATGTACAGCAGTGAATGTCTTTTGGCTGATCATGATGATGTGTTTATCAGTCGATCATAATACAAAACATTTCATGTTTTCCAATTTTGCGGCTTGCGACAATTCCAACGCCGTTATTCCATCTATGGCACGTCCATAAGCTGTTAAATACACTCATGTTGTCATACTTATTAAGCTACAGTCAATCTTATTTTTATTCTTACAGCACTTAAGTATATCCCAGTCATGAAAAGTTAACATTTAGAGGCAAAAAATATTGCAAGGAGTAGACTCAGATGTAAGAATTATAGCCACGGCTGGTGTGTCGCCGTTTTGCTTCGCGAACTTGGCGGACGCACTGCCGTGTGTATAATAGTTAAGGCTCCTTATCCGTTCAAAAATGCTGATTGTTTTAGACATTGTCCTCTATGTTCCAACATGTTTCTTAACATATTATCAATTTTACTACTTAGAACAGGGCTATTGAGATTTATTGGTATATTTTTGAAACCTATACAAGCTACAGTTTAAATTTTTCGTTGATAATTTTTGTTTCAAATACTACTCGAAATTGACATAATTCACGCAGATAACTGTTTTTTTTTTATTATTTTCCCAATTACATGTTGCTGCACGCAATGAAAGCATGAAATAGCTATGTTACTTTCGAGAAATCAGGGAAATTATTCCCTTTATTTATTTTTTGAAATTATATTTCTCATAGTATGAAAAAATTTTTTAAAAGGAATAAGGCCTCTTAATTAATGTTATTTTTTACAGATATTCGAAGAATTCGTTCGCAAATCGGAGCTGCAGCCATTTTCTCCCGCGGACTACTCCGGGTACTGGCGATATCTCACCGTGAGGCACTCCATGTCGTCCGGGGACCTCATGCTCATCGTGGCGTTGCACCCGCAGGTCAGTACTGCGGTCGCTCGCGTCAGTAGACTGGTCAGCTGTGCCGCCCGTCTATGCAGCCCGATTCCCACCGGCTTGCCCATCGCACCCTAAGGTCAGTACCTCGGATTCTCGCGTCACTAGACTGGTTAGCTGTGGTGTGGCGTCTATATAGCCTAATTCCCACCGGCTTGCCCACTATAGCAATTGAGCACTGTTCTCTACATATTGCTACTGAAGAAAAAACCGGCCAAGTGCGACTCTGACTAATTGGCCGGGTTAAGTTACATTTGGACCTACAAGTGAGCGTCGGGATGGCGGGTGTACATCAACAAATGGAGCTGCGGTATACGTCAGGAATGAGTGCTAGCAATATACCAAATGTGCGCCAAAATTCGAGCAATGTGCTCTTTAAACTCCAGAGATATTTAATAAATTAATGACGCCCGCCATCCTGACGTCGGGTTGGCGGGCGCATTTCCAGTTTTAGCTAAGGGCTGCCTACTCAAGGGTGAAAGAACTGCCTAAGGTTAGTGCTCGCAATGTGCTTCCACATGTATGAAGCACAAAAGTGTCACAGTTATGCTAGACGTGCTGCATTGAGATGTTTGTCGCGCAACAGCACGGTACGAAGAGCCCTATAAGAGTTCGTAACACGTCAGGTCGTTTTTGTCAATTTTACGAGAATTTAAACAGTTTTAAATATGTTTTCAGTATGTCTCACGATAGTTTTAATAAGACTACATACTTATACATTTCAGGAGCTCACAAACGAGCAGAAAGAACAGATCCACAAGAACCTAGTCGAGCACTTCACTTCCGAGGAATCCACTGCTTGCGGGATCAAGTCGCTGTACATTGACTACATTACTAAGAGGTATTTACTTATCCTCCTACCTATAGTAAAAAACCGGCCAAGAGCATGTCGGGCCACGCTCTGTGTAGGGTTCCGTACTTCCGTCGTAGTTTCTCATCCTTCACAATAGACTTAAGTTACCAGAAAGATTTGAAGCTCTATAAAAAAGTCGCAAACGCCAAAGTAACTGTAGTTACTTATTACCTTCTAGAAGTCAACTTACGTCCTTTTAAGAAAATTATGAAATTTTGCGATAACTCAAAAACGGCTGGACCGATTTTGTTCAATATAGTTTTCATTGAAAGTACTTATAAAGCCTCATTTTCATGAATTTTCCCATAATTTTTTGACCCGTGGTTGAAAAGTTAGAGGGGGGGACACTATTTTTTTTATTTTCGGAGCGAATATTTAAGAAACTGCCGACTTTATCAAAAAATAATGTTTGGAGACCCCTATTATTTTCAAAAGACCTATTCAACGACACCCCGCACACTAGTGTTGGAATGAAAAAAAAAAATCACCCCCACTTTAGGTGTTCGAGAGGTACCCGAAAATTTAAGTTTTTATTTTACCGTTTTGTCGGCGTGATATATACACACACTCATACCAAATTTCAGCTTTCTAGTACTAATGATCACGAAGCTAAGCCGCGGACGGACAGTCGGACATGGCGAAACTATAAGGGTTCCTAGTTGACTACGGAACCCTAAAAAACTAAGATGTCGGACTGTTCATAAAGAGTTTATTTTGTAAACATGGCCCATTAAACATTTGTCAGTTTGATCTAGTCTTTATAAATGTCTGTTATAGTTTTCCATGCGTTTTAACGTTATACAATTGGTTACCAGGCGAGTGGGTGAGGAGGCGAGCAGGCCGCTGCACCTATGGGGCGAGACGCATATCGTGGACACCATCCTTGGCAGGCAGTTCAGGATATCCCCTGAGGCTTTCTTCCAGGTATGAACCCTTGAGCCCACTTACGGATGCCACGGCTTTGCGCGACAACGTGTGTCTCGCTCACTCGTAGGGCCGCCGCGCTCGGATCTCTCGCTCAACCGCTCGCCGCGCCGCCGGTCCCGAAAAGTTGTGGCATCTGTTACTTGCTTAGATTTTTTACGATTAAGTACATACATACAGTGTACATACAGGGTGTGCTGACCAACGGTGTGCTGAACACTGGAAGCTGAGAGCTTCAGACCATTATTCTGAGATGGAAAATAGAAAAAAAATATATTTATTTACTGACTTAGGAGGAATTAAATAAATACAGTTTTTTTATACCATAGAGGTGGGAAACAGGCGTATGGCGATTACCGTGGTCTGAATATATAGATGCTTGCAACTCGAGGATTAATTCACACGCGTGTTGTCGACCCTTTAATAATCTGTACATTCCTTTTTTGAAGAACTCCAGTGTCCAGTTTTTACTAAAAATGCGAAAAAGGTTACAATAACTTGGGTAACATAACATAACCTAACATTTGGCTGGCCCATTATTACATTATTCTATGTAACGTTTTCTGAGTAGTTAAAATTAGACTTCATGTCATTATGACAATGTTGAATTTGAACTCGTCAACATCGAAACATAGAATCCTCTAATATTAAGCCAGCGATTTGACGGTATTCCGAAAAACATGTCCATTTTACAGACATAATCATCCGTTGACGATAATAGACTGTGAACATTTTTGCTATACTTCTGTTAGATCAACACAGCGGGCGCAGATATACTGTACCAGAGCGCAATCGACATGAGTCAAGTACAGCCTGACTCCACTGTGGTGGACATATGCTGCGGCACGGGGACCATCGGACTTTGCTTCGCTAAGGTAAGACAATTATTAATTTCCTAAGGATGGGCTGCGCCAAAATCCGCTGGTTCTTCATATTATAGAAAAAAACAGACCTTAAATCGTGCTTTAATTTAATTGAAGACGACGCGATTGGCGCAGTGGTACTGCAGTTGCCCTCGCCGGTGGTATCGACCAGGGCAAATACAAACTCGAATATTTGTGCTTGGGTCATGGTTGTTCTCTATATTTAAGTAGGTATATAAGTATGTGTATTGTCGTCTAGTATCCATAACACAAGTCTTCTTGAGCTTAATTTGGGACTAGATAGATTTGAGTGAGGTTGTCTGATATATATTTATTTATATTGTCAGCACTGCGGCCAAGTGTTGGGCGTGGAGTTGGTCGCGGAGGCGGTGCGCGACGCGCGCGCCAACGCCGAGGCCAATGGCATCCAGAACTGCGCGCTGTTCGCCGGGAGGGCTGAGGATATCCTGCCTTCGGTACTGGCAAGGGCTACCAGCGACGACATCATAGCCATCGTCGACCCGCCCAGGGCCGGTTTGCGTAAGTTTAATCTGGCCTCAATGACTTACCCATTGATATAGAGATCAAAGCTCAAAGAAAAATTTATATTCGTAACCTGGTGGAACCTTTCAAATAAACAATGCTAAGATCGACACACAAAGCGTAAGGAAAAATTCGAAAGGTTGCCTGGTAGGGCGGCGGAAAGGTTAACGCGCTGTACCGGCAATCCAGAGGTACCGAGTTCGTTTCCGGGTCCCTTACACCAGGTCACGCATTTCAATTTTTCTTTGAGTTTTGATCTTTGTACTCACACAAAAGAATGGACATTACATGTTTTATAAATATCCAAGACACTTGTGACTTTTGTCACGTCAAAATGCCATTCCATGAGGCCTTTAGGCTGGCGCAGGACCGAGGGCACTGGCAACAGCTTGTCAAGGACGACAAATTAATAGACGGGGTCACCCTCAACAACACTTGACGGACCGACTAAGGAGGAGGACAAATACTTAATTATTGGTTGGAACTTAAACATTAATCTGATCGTACCAAATTCAAATGCGGTTCGTTTCATCATCGCATGGCAGTTGTTTAAACCATCGCTTCGTCCACAGACATGCGCGCGGTGACACAGCTCCGCAACACGAAGAAAGTGAAGCGCCTGGTGTACATATCGTGCAGCCCCGCGTCCGCCGTGAAGAACTTCGTCGACCTGACGCGGCCCTCGTCCAAGACGCTGCGCGGCGCGCCCTTCGAGCCCGTGCGCGCGCAGCCCGTCGACATGTTCCCGCACACCAGCCACGTGGAGCTGGCCGTGCTGTTCGAGAGACAGGTACTGTCGCTGCAGACCTGCCCGTCCTCCAAGACGCTGCGGCAGCCCGTCGACATGTTCCCGCACACCAGCCACGTGGAGCTGGCCGTGCTGTTCGAGAGACAGGTACTGTCGCTGCAGACCTGCCCGTCCTCCAAGACGCTGCGGCGGCCCGTCGACATGTTCCCGCACACCAGCCACGTGGAGCTGGCCGTGCTGTTCGAGAGACAGGTACTGTCGCTGCAGACCTGCCCGTCCTCCAAGACGCTGCGGCGGCCCGTCGACATGTTCCCGCACACCAGCCACGTGGAGCTGGCCGTGCTGTTCGAGAGACAGGTACTGTCGCTGCAGACCTGCCCGTCCTCCAAGACGCTGCGGCAGCCCGTCGACATGTTCCCGCACACCAGCCACGTGGAGCTGGCCGTGCTGTTCGAGAGACAGGTACTGTCGCTGCAGACCTGCCCGTCCTCCAAGACGCTGCGGCAGCCCGTCGACATGTTCCCGCACACCAGCCACGTGGAGCTGGCCGTGCTGTTCGAGAGACAGGTACTGTCGCTGCAGACCTGCCCGTCCTCCAAGACGCTGCGGCAGCCCGTCGACATGTTCCCGCACACCAGCCACGTGGAGCTGGCCGTGCTGTTCGAGAGACAGGTACTGTCGCTGCAGACCTGCCCGTCCTCCAAGACGCTGCGGCAGCCCGTCGACATGTTCCCGCACACCAGCCACGTGGAGCTGGCCGTGCTGTTCGAGAGACAGGTACTGTCGCTGCAGACCTGCCCGTCCTCCAAGACGCTGCGGCAGCCCGTCGACATGTTCCCGCACACCAGCCACGTGGAGCTGGCCGTGCTGTTCGAGAGACAGGTACTGTCGCTGCAGACCTGCCCGTCCTCCAAGACGCTGCGGCGGCCCGTCGACATGTTCCCGCACACCAGCCACGTGGAGCTGGCCGTGCTGTTCGAGAGACAGGTACTGTCGCTGCAGACCTGCCCGTCCTCCAAGACGCTGCGGCAGCCCGTCGACATGTTCCCGCACACCAGCCACGTGGAGCTGGCCGTGCTGTTCGAGAGACAGGTACTGTCGCTGCAGACCTGCCCGTCCTCCAAGACGCTGCGGCAGCCCGTCGACATGTTCCCGCACACCAGCCACGTGGAGCTGGCCGTGCTGTTCGAGAGACAGGTACTGTCGCTGCAGACCTGCCCGTCCTCCAAGACGCTGCGGCAGCCCGTCGACATGTTCCCGCACACCAGCCACGTGGAGCTGGCCGTGCTGTTCGAGAGACAGGTACTGTCGCTGCAGACCTGCCCGTCCTCCAAGACGCTGCGGCAGCCCGTCGACATGTTCCCGCACACCAGCCACGTGGAGCTGGCCGTGCTGTTCGAGAGACAGGTACTGTCGCTGCAGACCTGCCCGTCCTCCAAGACGCTGCGGCAGCCCGTCGACATGTTCCCGCACACCAGCCACGTGGAGCTGGCCGTGCTGTTCGAGAGACAGGTACTGTCGCTGCAGACCTGCCCGTCCTCCAAGACGCTGCGGCAGCCCGTCGACATGTTCCCGCACACCAGCCACGTGGAGCTGGCCGTGCTGTTCGAGAGACAGGTACTGTCGCTGCAGACCTGCCCGTCCTCCAAGACGCTGCGGCAGCCCGTCGACATGTTCCCGCACACCAGCCACGTGGAGCTGGCCGTGCTGTTCGAGAGACAGGTACTGTCGCTGCAGACCTGCCCGTCCTCCAAGACGCTGCGGCAGCCCGTCGACATGTTCCCGCACACCAGCCACGTGGAGCTGGCCGTGCTGTTCGAGAGACAGGTACTGTCGCTGCAGACCTGCCCGTCCTCCAAGACGCTGCGGCAGCCCGTCGACATGTTCCCGCACACCAGCCACGTGGAGCTGGCCGTGCTGTTCGAGAGACAGGTACTGTCGCTGCAGACCTGCCCGTCCTCCAAGACGCTGCGGCAGCCCGTCGACATGTTCCCGCACACCAGCCACGTGGAGCTGGCCGTGCTGTTCGAGAGACAGGTACTGTCGCTGCAGACCTGCCCGTCCTCCAAGACGCTGCGGCAGCCCGTCGACATGTTCCCGCACACCAGCCACGTGGAGCTGGCCGTGCTGTTCGAGAGACAGGTACTGTCGCTGCAGACCTGCCCGTCCTCCAAGACGCTGCGGCAGCCCGTCGACATGTTCCCGCACACCAGCCACGTGGAGCTGGCCGTGCTGTTCGAGAGACAGGTACTGTCGCTGCAGACCTGCCCGTCCTCCAAGACGCTGCGGCAGCCCGTCGACATGTTCCCGCACACCAGCCACGTGGAGCTGGCCGTGCTGTTCGAGAGACAGGTACTGTCGCTGCAGACCTGCCCGTCCTCCAAGACGCTGCGGCAGCCCGGCGACATGTTCCCGCACACCAGCCACGTGGAGCTGGCCGTGCTGTTCGAGAGACAGGTACTGTCGCTGCAGACCTGCCCGTCCTCCAAGACGCTGCGGCAGCCCGGCGACATGTTCCCGCACACCAGCCACGTGGAGCTGGCCGTGCTGTTCGAGAGACAGGTACTGTCGCTGCAGACCTGCCCGTCCTCCAAGACGCTGCGGCAGCCCGTCGACATGTTCCCGCACACCAGCCACGTGGAGCTGGCCGTGCTGTTCGAGAGACAGGTACTGTCGCTGCAGACCTGCCCGTCCTCCAAGACGCTGCGGCAGCCCGTCGACATGTTCCCGCACACCAGCCACGTGGAGCTGGCCGTGCTGTTCCAGAGACAGGTACTGTCGCTGCAGACCTGCCCGTCCTCCAAGACGCTGCGGCAGCCCGTCGACATGTTCCCGCACACCAGCCACGTGGAGCTGGCCGTGCTGTTCGAGAGACAGGTACTGTCGCTGCAGACCTGCCCGTCCTCCAAGACGCTGCGGCAGCCCGGCGACATGTTCCCGCACACCAGCCACGTGGAGCTGGCCGTGCTGTTCGAGAGACAGGTACTGTCGCTGCAGACCTGCCCGTCCTCCAAGACGCTGCGGCAGCCCGGCGACATGTTCCCGCACACCAGCCACGTGGAGCTGGCCGTGCTGTTCGAGAGACAGGTACTGTCGCTGCAGACCTGCCCGTCCTCCAAGACGCTGCGGCAGCCCGTCGACATGTTCCCGCACACCAGCCACGTGGAGCTGGCCGTGCTGTTCGAGAGACAGGTACTGTCGCTGCAGACCTGCCCGTCCTCCAAGACGCTGCGGCAGCCCGTCGACATGTTCCCGCACACCAGCCACGTGGAGCTGGCCGTGCTGTTCGAGAGACAGGTACTGTCGCTGCAGACCTGCCCGTCCTCCAAGACGCTGCGGCAGCCCGTCGACATGTTCCCGCACACCAGCCACGTGGAGCTGGCCGTGCTGTTCGAGAGACAGGTACTGTCGCTGCAGACCTGCCCGTCCTCCAAGACGCTGCGGCAGCCCGTCGACATGTTCCCGCACACCAGCCACGTGGAGCTGGCCGTGCTGTTCGAGAGACAGGTACTGTCGCTGCAGACCTGCCCGTCCTCCAAGACGCTGCGGCAGCCCGTCGACATGTTCCCGCACACCAGCCACGTGGAGCTGGCCGTGCTGTTCGAGAGACAGGTACTGTCGCTGCAGACCTGCCCGTCCTCCAAGACGCTGCGGCAGCCCGTCGACATGTTCCCGCACACCAGCCACGTGGAGCTGGCCGTGCTGTTCGAGAGACAGGTACTGTCGCTGCAGACCTGCCCGTCCTCCAAGACGCTGCGGCAGCCCGTCGACATGTTCCCGCACACCAGCCACGTGGAGCTGGCCGTGCTGTTCGAGAGACAGGTACTGTCGCTGCAGACCTGCCCGTCCTCCAAGACGCTGCGGCAGCCCGTCGACATGTTCCCGCACACCAGCCACGTGGAGCTGGCCGTGCTGTTCGAGAGACAGGTACTGTCGCTGCAGACCTGCCCGTCCTCCAAGACGCTGCGGCAGCCCGTCGACATGTTCCCGCACACCAGCCACGTGGAGCTGGCCGTGCTGTTCGAGAGACAGGTACTGTCGCTGCAGACCTGACCGTCCTCCAAGATGTTGCACCAGCCACGTTGAGCTGGCCATATTGTTCGACAGCAGCAGGTACTTACTTCCACTGCAGCCCGTGTTGTCGACCAATGCCCAAGAGTATAAAAAATTCGCTCACATCAACATCGTATTTTGCTGCAGCACAAGCTGCTTCTTTGAGCTGCTGAGGTGACACGGTTTGACTGTTTTTGTGTACAATAAAGTGTTTACTTACATTCAAAAACCTCCTAATAACCTACCTATTTCACTTTGTGATTATCAAATATCTGCAATAAGCGAACATAGCTGCATTTAAATCATATGGTTTTGTCCACTATTATGGCAACAAATGTATCTTTTCCTTGATATGTAAATAAATATATATATTTTTTAATTTATACAGTTTTATAATAGTATTAGGAAATTCATGACCTCCGTAAACATTGAATGACATTTATTAAATAACAGTATTTGTTTTTATTATTACTCAGGTTGACGAGCAACCAGAAGATGCTATGAATGTGAAAAAGGAAGTTGATGTAAAAATGGAAATAACAGACACTGGCGCAAAAGAAATGGATACTGAAGTAAGAGAAAAAGATGAAACCACTGTTAAAGAAGAAACGACTGTTAAAACAGAAAGTGGAGTTGAAGAGCAAGTTGATACAACTGCATCTACATAGAGTTCTACAGATCGTATTTTTTTATAATTAGGTAAAAGTTTGACTAAAACCATTGAAATATACATATTAGCGACAGCTATACCTTGCTGGTTTTAATTATAACTATATTTTTTTTTGTCGCCCTAAAGGCCTGTCCTACTGCTGGGCAAAGGCCTCTCCTGTCCTCTAGAATTCCACACCTCCCGATTAGGTGTTTGCTCCAGCCAGTTGTTAAGGATCCTGTCTGCGCCTTTCGTCTTGCATTTCAAAGTCTCTAGATTCAAATTCTTTATTGGCAAATGTCCTAATCAATTACTTACAATAATATTTATATACTAGTAGATAGATATTATGTCAAATTTTATTTTAGATTTTTCGTGTTTAGGTCAACTAAATCACTAAAAAACTTAATCGTCATCATACTCATCATAATCATAGTGCTCATGTGTTAGTCTGTTTTCGACATTTCGGTAAAGCCAGCCAAAGAAAGAGCTGATCCAATAGACATACATTTGACACCTTTCGTAAACTGTTGTAATACATTTCAGAATCGACAGACTTTTTTGATGATTTTCAAGATCGTTTATTTGAGTTTCCATAAGCCTTTTCAGTTTATCTGTGACAGGCGTATAATAGACGAGTGATTTTTTGTGGCGCGAAATTGCTACCAGTACGTGAGGTGCTGAGTCATACAGCTGTTCCTTCAAATTGCGTGACATCCTCACTATTATCACGTGCGCCGCCTCTTTCCCCTGAAACTCGTGTATGGTTGACACATTGTAGCCAGCCTTTCTCATTTCCTTTTTCTCAGACTGCTTAAATACTAGATATTTAATGTCTGCTACATAAGGAACATCTGCAAGTGATGTATAAGTTTTGCACTTTAAACTGCGTACAACTTTCGATTTTGAATATGCCCCTCCATCATATTTGTTAGATAAAATTGCCATCACGTCTACAGGGCATCGGTATGAAATGTTCTTGATCTGTGTAGGCTTGAAGAACATTGATGACTTGTCGTAATGCAAAGTAATCTCACCAACTCTGTTAATATATCCTAGCTGGTTTGGGTCACCCACCATGTACATATTCTTGCAGCCACTGAACAAGCACACTAGGAACAGTTTCCCGGGATGCTCCATAAGCGCCTCGTCAACCCACACCTGGGAGTACCTTGTACGTTTGTGCAGTAAGTAAGAATCAATTGTCCTGTATGAATGTCTGAATGTGGATTCATCTCGTCCTTTCCATATGCCCATACGTGACCGGATGTCTGCCGCGCCCTCGGTACATGACGTGAGAATCAAGCTTCCTTCCTGATGGTTCTCAATAATGTGTCTCGTTTTCCCACAACCAGGCACACCCACAATCAGTTCCAAATGTGGCATTACAAATTTATTAAAAAAAAAAGGAGCAGCAACTGTTGCTCTCAGCAAGTTAGGTTCTTGCATCAATGTTGTATATTTCCCTACGAGCAAAAATCTGCAGTCTGTTGTTCTTTTACTTACTGCTTCATTAAATTCCACAAAGTCCCTTCCATTGTAACAGTACTTATAGTCGGGTTCGCTTGGTTTAATCAACCATTGTCCTGTTTCCTTGTCGTATACAGCAAAGTTTTCTTTGTGCTTTGTACATGTTAGCACTAATTTGGTATCAAAAGGAAGCCACAACTGAGCATAAATGTAGGAATAAGTAAACGACGCGTCTTTGATGACATATTCCCATAGTGCAAGTATTTCTATAATAGCATTAAATGCATTGTTTTCAGTGGTCTGTTGCAAGTAGTTAGGCCTAAACACAGCCCGGCCTGTAGGGTGATAATTTTGTACCATATTCCTGTCCACAGTATGAGATGACCCTAGAACAAAAATAAAAATTTCAGTCCTATAACTTCAGAGATATTAGGCTAATGATACCAGAATACGATACTGTATTCTGGATAATACAGTAGTCTCACTAATTCAGCACTATTAAAAACTACAGGGTGGAATGGTACAACCCATAATAACTAAAATACTAGCATGTGGGAGTCAACAAAGGTAAGGAAAGTGCCTGATATTGGACTTTTCAATTGCTAGATTAGTGAGATGTATTGTACATGCTTCTTTATATTTCTATGCTCTTGCTTTGTTGAAAATAATTTGACAAACTATATTAATGACTATTAACAAACAATTAAATGCATTTAAATAAAGCAATTTAAACGGATTATATCGCGTACATTAATTATTTGAGCCTCCCTGACGTTTCAGTACCTTTACAGATACCGTTGTCAAAGGTTGACTGAGAAAAACATAATTTTTCTCTGTCAAAGTTACATTTGTGCAAACTACCCATTTTATAAATATTAATTTCAAAAACATAATTGGTATCAGCTTTATTCGTCCCATTCGCTTTTCGGTCAATTCTTATTTCGTCTCATTCTGCATTCGTCACTCATTCTTTATTCGTCCACAAGGTGGACAGACGACCTGGTAAAGGTTGCAGGAAGCCGCTGGATGCAGGTCGCTTCCAACCGGCCGATCTGGAAGTCACTGGGGGAGGCCTATGTTCAGCAGTGGACGTCCTGTGGCTGAAATGATGATGATGATGATGATTCACCTTCAGGTTACAGATGAATTATGATATCAAATTTGTATACTTACTGTAAATAGTAACAGTAGAGTGGCAACCAGTTGAGTTGAGAGGTACACAGTAAATGTTTGCCTATAATCGTATAGCGAAGTCACTTATTTTATTGAGTTAGGAACTATCAAAAGACTCGACCCACCAGTCCAAAGAGAGTATGTAATTATAATACATTCTTATATACTCTGTGGTATGTCGTTCTAATTTTCCGCGGAGACGAGAGGAGACACCAGCACCAGCTCCAGCATAACACCACACCACTGGTCTATACGTAGTATCTCTTATTAGTGCTTATGAGTCTGCTGTGACTGGTCTGACACCTTACTGACAGTCCAGTCTGACACTGACACACCATTGACATTATGACATTAACAGTAACAGGTTAGGGTACTTATAGGTTATTGTATTTTTGTTCCATAAAATAGCATTGAGGTGAAGAAAGCATTATCAATTTTGACACAAAATTAAGGGAAATATGCGCCTTACCTTAATAAATTTAGTGTTTTTTACTATTTCACATCTTTCAATCCAGCTAGGTGAATCATAAATTTGTATGCACCTGTCAAAACGCCTTTTAGACGTCATATAGCATTTTTAATTTTGACGAGAAAACATGCGTCTGCTTTTCTCGAAAATAAATTAGCAAAAACACCAAAATATTGGAGTGTTTATTGCGTAAAAGAGTTAAAAATCGAGAAATGATTTTAGTAGTGATACTTGTGATCAAGAATGGACGCGCAAATCCTGCTACTAGCGGCCAGGCAAAGTCCGTATGTAACTGGCCGGCGATCTTTGCTTTGTTGAAAGAATGATCGTTTTATTCGCTACCTAGCGAGGCCGTGGTTGAGACGAGTCATTTGCAGAAGATGACTTATCCACCACTCAATATTTTATTTACGTAGTAGTAGTACAGTAGAATACCACGTACGTAGCGTAGTACCAAGTTTATAGGTTATGTCGTCGTCAATACATGTTGTTTTGAAAAAACTCTTCCAGGGTAGTACAATTTGGTCTTGATACAATACTCAATTAAGTATGTAGGTATTTTGGTGCCTAGTCAGCAAGTAGGAACTTGCTGACTAGGCACCAAAATACCTACAAACTTGAGTACAGGAGAGATAAATCTCCGTTTTATCTTCAATGCCATTTGAGAAATATTAATGCATGACCACATATGGTTAATTAATAAGGTTGCAGGTTGCAACCTGTTGTGATTGGATATCTTAATTTGTAAATCCACTGACTAATGACATGTCTCCAAACTGAGAGACTCTCTGACTAGAATACTGATATGCAGATTTCTATTATCAACAAACTGACATCAATGCTATTATGGTCCCATAATGTCATGGATTAAAGACCTGATAAAGCAGTGGTTGGAATAACCCAGCTAATTTACTGATAAAAATGGCCAGACTCAAAGCCACCGATGGTACCCAGTGTTGATACACAGTAGTAGGTGACCATACACCAGCTTATTGAGATGTCAGAATCTGTCTAAGGGCAATGTGTTCAAAACTTGCAAACAAACAAACTATCAAAAGATAGAGTTGATAATGACTTTTGGTGCGCGATTCTCTACTTCAGCTTTTAAACCATTAAAATTAAAAAATTAAATTATAATTCATTTATTTTGAGTAACATATTGACTCATAGTTGTAGTTATACATTTGTACCATTGATACAAAGCACTTTACATTTACACTTCAAAGAATTATTAAATACTAGTTTTAGTAATATATAAACAAAGTATTTACTCACCAAACTCAAACTCAAACTCAAACTCAAACTGTTTATTGCACACATATTACAACATAGTAAAATACTACAATTATAATATGTACCCTGTAAGGGCACAGCAATTTCCTTAATTCTACTTAGCACTAGCATTACAATAAAACTACAAAATGACATTCTATGATTGATTTAGATATTCCTCTAATGTATAGTAACATTTATCTAATAAATATTTATCTAGCTCCTTTATAAATACATTAACTTTTTTTATACATTTAATTTTGGGCGGCAGCTTATTATAAATTTTTATGCACATCATGTGCGGTCCCGTGAGAAATAGCCTTAAATTGGAGGACTTAGTGGTAGGTAGAGCCAGATTGTCATTGCGACAGTGATTTATTCGTTCTGAATGAAAGTCCGCCAGTGGGAAGAAAGTTTTGTGTGTTCGAATGAAAAGGCAGACTTCGTGGATGTAGAGTGAAGTAAGTGTTAAAATCTCAAGTTTTTTAAAATATGGCCTACAGCTTTCCATAGGTTTTATATTAGCTAGGATTCTAATACATTTTTTTTGCAGGATAAACAGACTTTGGACATTGGTACTGTTTCCCCACAGCAGTATACCATACCTAAATATAGAATGGGCGTAAGCATAATATGCTGATTTGGCTGTTTTTAGATCAGTTGTCTTTTTGAGTTCGTACATCGCATATATAAATCTTGATAGTTTACTTTCCACTTTTTTAACATGTTCTTTCCAATTCAGGTGAGTGTCAATATTCAATCCTAACAGCGGAAAGACATCTACAATTTCTAATTGAATGTTATTAAATGCGAAATCTATTTTTATTGGCTGTTTTTGAAAAGGTCTGAAAAGCATTAGTTTAGTTTTTAAGTAATTTAATTTTAAGTTGTGGTCTGTTAGCCACGTCTCCAGTTTAAGCAGAATGTTATTGAGATTGGAATTCAGATATCTCTCGTCGGAGCAAGGAAAGACAACAGATATGTCATCTGCAAATAAGACGCTAGTAGTATCTATTGATTTAGGCAAGTCGTTGATGTAAATCAAAAATAATAAGCACCCCAATACGCTGCCTTGAGGGATTGATCGGGTTACATTCCTTTGTTTAGATCTTACATAAGAAATTACTCCAGATTGGTTATCGTGATGTTCTATTTGTACATATTGCACTCGATTACTAAGGTAAGACTCAAACCATTTAAATACAGTTCCTCGTACACCAATACCATACAATTTGTTTAACAGTACTTTAAAAGAGACTCTGTCATACGCTTTACTTATATCAAGCAGTATGCCTACAGCATACTGCTTGTTATTTAATATTTCCAATGTTTGGTTGACATATTTGTAAACAGCTAGTGTTGTCGAATGATTCTTTCTGAAGCCGTTTTGATTCTCGTTGAAAATTAAGTATTTTTCGCAGAATGCGTACAGACGTTTCGACATGGCTAATTCGATTATTTTGGAGAAAGTTGGCAAGAGTGCGATTGGTCGATAATTATTGTAATCATTTTTTTTCCCTTTTTTGTATACAGGTTTTATAATAGATTTTTTAAGTAGATCTGGTACAACGCCCTCAGTGAAAGACTGATTTATTAGAAATGTTAAGGGCTGGGAAAGTTCATCGGCACATTTTTTTATTAGAGCCTGAGGGAGTTCGTCATAACCGAAACTATATTTTTGCTTTAAATGACTTATAATACGATGCACTTCTTTCTCCTGTACTGGCTGCAGAAAGAGCGAATTTGGTAAGGGAGTAATGACTGAATGGCCGGCACACGCGGTCTCTGAATCTTCCTCACCTACAGATAAAAAGAAATTGTTGAAGGAATCTGCAATAATTTGCGGGTCCTTTATTAGAACGTTTTGAATTTTTATTTCGATGTTTTCTTTATTCTTTATCGGTAATTTATTTGTTCGCTCTTTTATAATGTGCCACATTGTTTTGGTAATGTTGTCTGTATTTTTCACCTTCTGAATATATTGCATTTTTTTTGATTTAGCTACTACTCTTTTAAGTAATTTTTCATACCGTTTATAATAATCACTTAACACCGGACTTTTCGATTTAGATATTAGTAGTTTTAACTGACGTTTATTTTTACAAGACTTTCTTATGCCAGTAGTCAACCAAGTCTTTTTATTAATTTTATTTCGGATTTTAACCCGGATTTTGGGAATACAATTATTCAATATTATCTGGATAGTAGCAGCAAAAGAGTTGAAGTTATCATTAACGTTATTCATGCTGTTTAATATTAAGCTCCAATTAATACCAGCTAAACAGGTTTTGAAATTTTGTATGTTTTTGTCTGTAAATTTTCTTTTGTTGCTACTCCAAATTTTCCGCTCGTGGGGTAATGTGTTATTAGGTATGATATACACAATACCCTTATGGTCAGAAAACCCGTATTCATTAACAGAAATGGCGTTATTTATATTATGACAATTTGTATATAATAGGTCAATACATGACGCATTTTTTTCAGTAATTCTCGTAGGTTTATTTACAATTTGCTGGAAATTATATCTTTTAAAAAGGTTGATAAGCGCCAATGATGCCGCTGATTTCTCTAATATATTGACATTAAAGTCTCCACCAATGACAACTTTTTTCTTAGCATCTTTAATAGTAACAATTTTTAGAAGTTTTTCTAATGATTCATAAAATACACTAGGCTTCCTTTGGCTGTTAGGCCAGTATACAACTATGAGTAGCAAATTTAGATGTGGAATTTCGGTCGCACAGGTTTCAAATATGTATTCAGTAGATAGGTTAGTGATGTCATTACGATCCACAAAGGGAATATTGTCCTGTAGAAACACACACACACCGCCGCCTCTATGAATGCTTCTGTTGAACATGGAGGAAACTTTGTACCCGTCTAGCTTTAGCAGGTCTATTTTTTGTTGTGTGATCCAGGTCTCTGATAAACATATAGCATGAATATTTTTGTCTTCTTCCGTTGCAGATTCTAGTAAGTGGCGTTTGTTTACAATGCTTCTAACGTTTTGGTAGAGCATCTTGAAGTTGTTATAGTTCCCTATTTTCGCCTCGAAAAAGCTGTTGACTGGGTTGTACTGCTGTTGTAGGTGTGTGCCGCTTGTTAGCCGCATCGTCTGTTTCTTTTGTCGGGGAACATTCCTTTTCTGAGTAATTTTTCGGTGATTTTATTATAGCAAAGTCTGATATTTCCTTCTGACAGTTTTTTCCTCCTGCTGAATTTCGTGGCGCTTTTTTAGCGAAGTAGTCTTCAATTTTTTTCTGAGTTTTTGCCTTTTCCTTCTGAACTGGTTGTTTTTGACAGTTTTTTGGTATTCTAGGTTTATTAACGCTAATAAAAGCGCTTAGATGGTGGAATATGTTAGCCATTCCACGGTTATTTAACTTCCCTGTCCGATATGAAAACATGTCCAGAGATAGGTCTAGATTCGAATCGAAAGAGTAATGTATATCGTGGAAGAATGTGTCGCTGCGTAGTAGGGAAGTAAAAGTCTCTACTCTCCAGTTAAAAATGGGTGAACCACATATATATGTGGGGCATACAATAATTATATTAGTGTGGACGATAGGGGTAAGTATTTCTGTGGTTTGTTTCACCAAGTTCTGGTAGTCGTCGCTTTGCCGCAGGTCTTCCTCTCCAATTAAAACAATGCAATAATCCTTTAATGTGAAAGATGACAGTTTGCTTTCGATATGCTGCAATTGTTCTCTTATTCCCCCTCCAGGTATTATGTAGTGTAAGTGTTCAAAACTTCTGAGTGTGGCATCGCTCTCCACTATATTTGTAATACTATTTATTTTATTGCTACTCAGTATTAATAATTTATTCCTTGTATTCTTAGTATGTTTATTAAAGCGTTTTACAATGTGGGGCTTTTGAAGGCTAGGGTCGCTTTCTGGGGCCTTATTTTTGTCGGCTGTAATAGGCTGGAGGAATCCAGGCTCTTCGCCAGCCGACAGGGGAGCTTCAGGATCCTGCACCGCCGGCTTATTTACGACAGGAAAATTGCCGGAACTCCGTGTGGGAGGGCCTTTTTTTGATGGAGTTAATTTTCGCGGTGATTGATAATTCTCGCTAAGTAGTGTTTTATAAAAATCGAGTTTTTTTTGCTGGTCGCTAAGGATGTTCTTATACTCTACAATTTCTGTGCAAAGGCGGTCGATTTCTGCGTGGGCACTCTCTAGCTGAGAGTTTTTAGAGGCGATTTCTTGTTTAAGCTCTGTTACTTGTAGATCCTCAATGTTGGACATACTTGGCAGACTTTTAGAAGAGGTGTCCAAAAATGATGACAAATTGGTGTCTTCGTCTTGATCCGAGTCCAGTGTAAGATTTTCTAGGGAAAGTCTTTGTAAAATCGGTTTAGGTTTATTTTTCTGTTGCTTGCGATTAGGGGTATAGATCATATCTCGTGACGTGCTTGGTTGACAAATTATCATTTTGTCATTGGGTTTGCTCGTTAATCTCTCTGAATCATAACATGTGTAACACTTCCATGAGATTCGATTTTCTGTAGTCATTAGATTGTATCTTTCTATAGTTACATTGGCTGTGCACAGAACATCGTAACAATTCTCACATTGGCAACATTTTAAATAGGCCCTTGTTTTAATATCCTTTTTACATTTTTTGCAAACTTTACGGTTCACAGTCGGCTTAGAATTCATTTTCGTTATTTATCTTCATTTATTTAAAACAAACAAAAAAGCAAAAATTTTTGTGGTTGCAGGTTTCGAACCCACGCCACTAGTGCGCTCACTAAGCGTTTAAGCTCTTCGACTTGCGCCAAGCAGTCATTACAATAGCGGGCGAAAAATTCAATCAGCTGTCAATAATGCTTAACCTTTGGAGTCATTGACCGGAGCGCCGATGTAGTGCCGAGCACATACCGAAGTGTACCCGAACCGCATGTACGACACTCGCGCGCTTCGTGTGAATGCAGATTTTAAACGAAATAACGTTCGACACCAAATAATGTTTCACTGATTGTCAGGTTTTCTAGTATTTTTTACTAGATTTTCTTACACAATAATATTCCTCAGAAACAGTTACACAATTATTAATGTTCTGATCTCACTTAGAGTTATTGATTTGACACTTTTCGATTTATTTCCGTGGACACACTTTACGGCACTTCTGTCTTGCGCTAGCGGTATCGGACGACCCCCCTAATAACTTGGTGTTTACAATATCCTCTGTCTTTTTCTAAATACTGAAATAACCAGATTCCAAGAATTCCTTAACCTAATCTAGGTTTAAGACCAAATAAATTAAATTGAGGTCCTCGTTACTGTTATCACAAAATTGCTTGTAGTGTTGAGACATATGCTTTATTTTAAGCATGTTTGGATGTGAAATAGTGTTAACTCGGGCCCTCCATGTGATATGAAAGGGGTTAGAGCACAATTTGACAAATTATCTTATAACCTCTTGGTCTCAAAAAACTTACATTTATTTTAATAATATATAAAAAAATTGCTAAAAATCCATTGCTTGGGATATTATCTAACACAGAATAAGATCAAATGAAATGTTTGACTCTTGAGAGAAAATTCACTCAGATCAGTTGTAGCTTAATGCTACAGGTACTATTTTGTCACAAACCTGTTATTGTTGATACTTATTATTTTGAATGAAGCTCATATGGAATTTGAATCAAAGATCTAGATGAGTATAAATACTGCAGAACACTGATCATGTCTGAATTAGCTTCTTCTGTCTATCAGTGAGTAGAGTTATGCAATGTGTAAAATTCATATGCAATTGCATGAATGTTGTCGGTGATTTAAATTACCTTACAGTTGTCTGAGAATAACTTGCACTTAGGCCAATGTTAAACAGTACGTACCTACCTAACCTAATCAAAATCTGACACTATAATCTGTCAGTGTAACATTACATTACAAGGGCAGAAAGGGAAACTGACGGTTCACAGTCAGTCAGGCAGTCAGTCAATCAGTCAGTCAGTCAGTCAAACAGTACCTGTTGGCCCCCTTAACAAACATGACGTTTAATCAAGAGTAGACCCAGCCGTGATCTGTGGTCGACCTGATCTTAGCAGGGGGGGGGGGGGGGGATAAGCCTCCTAGCCCCCACTAGTCCCGCCCTGCCCTAGTTATACTGGGGGACGGGACCCTGAAGGCTGACAATAGTTTCTAGGCTATAACATGCGTATCCGGACTCGCATCCCGGCGTAACCACAGTTCAGTTTGCTGAAGTGGTATTAATTTGAAAACAAATATTTCGTTCTCACTGATCTCTACTAGCGCATGCCGTGGGTGGATGCCTAGTGTCCTGACAAGCGTCGGGCTGATCAACATATAGCCGACTGGGCGGCGAAACATCCTGACATGACGGCGTGGCCCTCGGAAGGGCACGGTGGCATTGCATGCAGCCAACCGTCTGTCAGGGTGCCAGGGCATGACCGGAATGGGTGCGCCTGTTTGTCCCCGGCCGCGGAGGCCGTAATCAGTAATAGGGACGTTAATCGAGGGATTGCCTACCTCTTGTGAGAACTGCACTAGTGACCGAAACTGTACTTCTAGCCCCCGACCCGGTGTCGTATGACATTGCCAACCTAACCTGAACCGGACCTGTCTTAAAACGGTGCTGGCTTGCGTCGCTTTGGCCATGGCTAAGGCCAAAAAATGTGACGTCATGTGACGTTATAGCCGTACGTTTTAAGGGCCTCAAACTATACCTACGAGTGTCTATGAATGCTGTACACACCTAACCCTCTCACTGCCACCTGCTCGAGCTCGAGGTCTTTCGTCGTTGCCGCGTACCTACCAGCGACTAAGTACTTACGAAGTTTAGATATAAATTAAACTTGGTTCTCAGTTTATGAATGAATTAAACTGTGTTATGAACGAACATTCAATCCTATGGCATTCTGTAGACAAACTTTTGTGTTTAAACTTTTCCAACACCGAGAACTTTTGTCTTACGCTAAACTTTATTCGTCAGTATGAAGATGTCAAGGACTCGAGTCGAAATGCAGTTTACGTACCGTGTTGTGACAAAAAGCTTAGCTTGTGATATCTATTCCATACAACATATTTTTGCTGTCGATCACTGAGAATTATTTTTCTTTTTAAAATTTTGTCGGCACTGGCATATTTTTACAATGTCGCGGTGTGGCGACTAAAGCGTCCCAAAGGTTAAAGGGGCAATAGTATATCTTGTAAAATAGATGCCGCAATATCCTTAGAGTAAAATTGGACATGCTGTAGAGTAGTCAGCGTTGAAAATATATATAAACACATACTTAAGCATAAGTAGGTATGGCCGAGTCGATATTTGCGTTTTGCATCGACTATTAGCAGGGATTCTTATCCTCTTCTATGAAATTGCAATATTATTCTTACACATTCTTGTACTCATGACAATAATATAGTCACCGATTGTACAAATAATATATATATATGCATTCATTTAGTTGCTCCGTCCATGGGGGTTTTAACTAACCCATTTTGGTACGAAGGAAATTCGCTCAACCAAGTCCGCATAAGTATAATATGTATTTTACACTGGTTGTATTTCTGAATCATGTAATGGACTTCATTAATCTTTCTCGCTAACGAAGAAAATTTATCATGGGATTATCATTACTTATGTCGTATGGCTTTATTCCTATGACTGTACAATGTATATATTACAGCGTATATAATTTAATTTCTAAAATAAGGAGGGCATGGCTGTGAAGCATTGCCGGGACTTATACCGATTAGCCCAGGTGCACTCATAAGTCACGTACGACAGTTTTAACAAGAAATTATAGGAAGCACAGCAACAAACTAGACAAACAAATACTATTCTACAGTCTAGCTGCTCAAATCTACTTTTTCTTAATACAATCCACTGATCGTCCTATAAGAGATAAGTGCCGAAGTGGCTCCGAAAACAATACTTGTACGCCAGCGACTTCATTTCAAGTTCATAGTGGCGTCATGCATTAATTGCTGTAAGGGCAATCTAATCATGATTTATACTTTAAACTAGGTAGTCGATTACTGCTTGTTGATTTCACCTGGTGACAACCAAAACTCACCAAAATTTCTGTCACTGGACTTCAAAACCTTAGATCTACTTGGTGGATTGATAGTATTGATACTGAGATACGAGCCTTAGTCTTAAATAGGTATTTGTATTTTTTATAATTTCTTCCCCAATAGCAATTTTAAACTTAATTATCTTGAGGGGTGCAACCTCGCTTTAATTTACTTTATGGCAAAGAGACTAACCGTCTCGCTGTCGCTGGAACTTAGCGGAAAGAACGTGAGGCAGGGTTTCCCTAAAGGACGTGATGAGATCTGTGGAGATTCTACCACCACTAAACTATTTAATAGCTCAAGTCCAGCCACTTGAAGCCAAGGTACTGTAAGTACTTGGAAACTTTAATAATCCCGATTGCATATTAATATTGTGGTTAACCCTTGGTCTGTCGAAGCACCGATTAGTGCAAAACATTCAAATCGTATGTAAACACATCATTGATTTTCAATATAACTGTATAAGTTTTGACATAACGACATAACATACGAGGGGTTATTAATATAATTGTGTTGAATCAACATAGCATTTACTCTTTCACCAGCAGATAACAAACAAATCTTCATCACAATGCTATTTTATGGAAGAAAAATACAATAAAACTGTTTTGCATTACAACAAAACAGATATTGTATGTGTGAAATAAAATAGCATTGCAGCAAATTGCTTGCTGGCGATTGCATGAAGACTATGACGTCTAAAAGGCGTTTTGACAGGTGCATACAAATTTATGATTCACCTAGCTGGATTGAAAGATGTGAAATAGTAAAAAACACTAAATTTATTAAGGTAAGGCGCATATTTCCCTTAATTTTGTGTCAAAATTGATAATGCTTTCTTCATCACAATGCTATTTTATTTCACACATACAATATCTGTTTTGTTGTAATGCAAAACAGTTTTATTTTTAATTTTAGTATTTTTTTTACTAAGTATGTAAAGTATGACGGCGGCTGACCATAAATATGGGTTGGACAAGGGCGCCATCTTGCCCTAGCGGAACGTCTAACTGACAGCGCGCGAAGCAGTTTAAAAGACGCTAAGTTTTGGAGTTCCGGTTCGTGTCTCAAGATGGCCGCATGCGTTTAAGTTGCGTTGTCCATTATTTATTCATTTTTGTTGTTCAATGTGTAGTATTGATAGCGTATTGTGCAGTGATCTAACGTATGAGTGAATAGCTAATGAAGAATTCAACTTGAAGCGTTCATAGCCCTTCCTGGGTCAAGGCCCGGTAGTCCGCGTGGTTTTTTGTAAATCGCTATCACTTTACAAAAAGCAAAACCTCACCGAACAACGGCAAGCTCTACGAGCAAACTTGAAATTGGCGAAATCATCATTAACTGATGGAAGCCATATTTTAAAATTAGAATTAGACGCTAAGTTTACTTGCTTGTTTTCTGTTGAGAATGCTCGCGTACGGTGTCTTTGACGAATCGCTAGTTCAATACCATACTGTTTTCCCTATCTTGTGCTTTGTAGTGACTATTATACCTAGATAATGTTTCTAATATGGTGATTTGTGGATTTGGTTACTAAACGTAAAGTGGAAGTGTTTTGATGTTAATATGTAATCGCAAGTTAGTTTTCATTCCCGCGCCCGCGACATTCCAGTTTAACATGAATGATCATAATAAAGGCCCTCAATTGCTTATATCAGATGTGGGATCGATTAAAATAAAATGCAATCGAATGGCGAACAAGGTTTACATGAAGCTAGTAATATTACCTGCAATTTAATCCAGATGAAGCAGATGCCGATATAGAGAGTTGGTACAGTGACCGAGATTATTCTAAACAGTAAACGAATAGTTTTGGTTTATTCTAGATATAGATAGATCAACAATTCTTGCAAGGAAAACCTATTTGAGTGCTGCGGTGTAGATATACCAGATAATAATTTGTCTGTTATATGTATATACAGGATACCGCGCGCAGACTTAGATGTATTTTTTGAGAAATTGCATGATGTTCTTAATTACTTATTAAAAAAAAAACCTAAAAGACGGATAGTAATTTGCGGCGACTTTAATATAGATCGCCTGAAAAGTAATTTAGAAATAACCAAGGTGTTCGAGCGTATTCTAGAGAACTATAACTTTAAACTACAAATCACTGAACCCACTAGAATAACGGATCTCTCTAAAACCTGTATTGATAACATTGGTACTCATTTCAATACTCATTGTAAACCAATCGTTCATCATCTTAACTTGTCAGATCACTCGGCTCAGTCAATTGATATACCTGCTAATCACAAAATATGTCCCACTTTTTGGTACATAGAGAAAAGAGACTTTTCAAAATTAAATCGTAAAAAATTCCACGAAGCCCTAACTAGTTTGTCATTTAACGACGTACTTACCTGTAACAGAGCAAACGAATCTTTCAACATATTACATGACCACCTACAACTTTTCTTTAAACTATGCTTTCCTATTTCTAGAGTTAAAATCCAAGTAAATAAAAAGTTGCGATGGATTACACGCGGTATAAAGACCTCCTCAAGGGTTAAAAGGAGACTGCGCTTACAAATTACCCGTGAAAAAGACAAGAAAACTAGACTAGACCTCAAAACCAAATTTAAAGCCTACTCGAAATTATTGAGGAGGTGTATACTAAAAGCTCAGAAAATTAACAACATGAAGGAGATATCTAACTCTGATAATATCTCAACTGCCACATGGAATATCATTAACGACAATACAGGTAAATCCCGTCCAAAGCAAACAATAGACAAGATTAACATGAATGGAAATATATTCACAAACCCTAAGGATATCGCTAATATTTTCAATAAAATGTATACGGAGTCTGAACCTAACTCTAGTACTGATTCTGCTAACTACCGTGATCTCATGAACCCGATGGGTAGCTCTAACTGTTCATCTATTTATATGAACCCTACTGACCCTTCTGAAATTTTAAAAGTGATTAAATCTCTTCGTAACACAAAATCGTCAGGATACAATGACCTGACAACGTCACTAATAAAAGAAAATGCCGTTGCAAATGCACTTGCAGGTCCATTGAGTCATATCATAAATCTGTCGATGCTAGAGGGTGTTTTTCCAAGTCGGTTAAAAATGAGCATCATCAAGCCGTTATTTAAAAAAGGGGACAAGGAAACATGTAACAACTATAGACCTATAGCCATCATACCTATACTATCAAAAGTGTATGAAAAAATAATATTCAGTCGAGTTCTGAAGTTCCTGGATAAGTTCAAAATTTTGAATACATATCAATTCGGATTTCGCAAACTGAAATCCACCACTCTGGCTATATACGAATTAATTAAGGATATTACAAGCTGTCGAGACAAGAGGACCCCAGTAACTGCGATCTTTATGGATATGTCCAGGGCCTTCGATTGTGTCTCACATAGCATTCTCTTACGGAAGCTGCACCACTACGGCATTCGAGGAAACTGCTACGATTGGTTACGATCATACCTATCTGGCAGGAAACAGAAAACGGAAGTGAGTTCCTACCGTGCTGACACAAAAACCTTAACTAAAGTACTTTCTGAACAGGCAGACGTCAGTAGAGGCGTACCGCAGGGGAGCATACTGGGTCCATTGTTATTTTTAATTTACATCAACGACCTCCCCAATGTCACTCAAAACAAAGTCCTTCTTTTCGCTGACGCCTGTACAGTAGTCATTCCCAGCAATGACCCTACAACCTACCAGTCGGAGGTAAACTTGGCATTCAACAAGATTATCGCTTGGTTACTAATAAACAGACTAAATGTCACATCAGCAAGACTAAATTAATGGAATTCTTTGCTCCCCAAGGAAAATCGAGGAACATAATGATTGAACATAATCAAATACCTATAGAAAGCGTTAACACCATGCGATTCCTTGGAGTAACTTTGGATTGTCATTGCAACTGGGAAGCGCATATTGACCAACTAATTAGTAGACTTAATAGGTTTGTGTTTGCTCTGCGGAGGCTAACACAAGTGGTGTCGCAGAAATCAGCTCTACTGGCGTTTCACGGACACATCATGTCCAATCTGCGCTACGGCCTTATCTTATGGGGAAATGCAACAACTGCCAACCGAGTATTCACATTGCAAAAAAAATGTCTCAGGGCGATTTGCGGCGCCAGTGGTACTGAATCCTGTAGACCCTTCTTTAGGAAATTAAACATACTGCCTTTGCCCACACTCTATATTTATGAGGTATGTATTTTTGTAAGAACCAATATTGACAATTATAAAATCATGACATCAAACCCTAGATCAACATCCGAGTTGCATGGCCTTAGACTCTGTTACCAAAAATGTAATACAGCTCACTTCAGTAAAAGCATATTACATATGTCGGTCAAATTATTTAATCATCTGCCGAATGAACTAAAGACCTTGAATTTACCTGAATTTAAGAATAAATTATATAAATGGTGCCTCAATAAAATGTTTTATGATATTAAGGAATTTCTTGAAGCGTCTTGGTAATTTGAAATATGTAACGTAAGTAACTCATACAACCGGCGCTATTTATTCTGTATTGTACCTACAATTGACATTATTTAATTATTATAACATAGTTTCTTTATTATTATTTATACCAATTTGACTACATACTATTTTGACTATTGTATTATTGTATAATTTATTTAATTGACATGTGGTGTGCGCTTATATCTACCATTGTGTTGTGCGCCAAACTCTGGCTGATTGTGACGAACATTCAACATATTATATTGTTACCTTTACAAATACTCACTTTCTGACAATAAACAATTTGAATTTGAATTGTTAACACTTAATAACGCGTAAAGTGCTTTAAAGTGGGCGAACTGCGGCTTGTTTGACAAAATGTGACTTTGAGATTTAACCTGGCTTGCAATTTTCAAGACCTTAATAAGTTGTCCAGGATTATTTTGATGATATTATGTTATGAGGTCCCATTTAGGTGCCTAAGAAACAGCAACAGAAGTAGTAAGTAGATTATGGAACATGTTTGAGGAATTACCAAAAACGAAACGATCGTTTAAAAAAAAAAATGAAACAATATCATCAAGACAAAGACAAATAACTAATTTACCGGTGGATATCATTAATGCCGAGAAGTTAGGCACTAGTGAATATACCTACTGAGTGTTTGAAGCAGCGTGAAGACTGGCGTCTAAGCTGAAGGAATACACACCTTCACCTAACGTGATAAAAAACAATAGGAACCTCTACCTGTGTGCGTGCGTGTATGTGTGTGTGTGTGTTTGTGTATTTGTTTTGAGTGCGGTAAACTTGAACTTAAGTGGCAAATGGACAGGGCACGTCGCTCGTAGAACCGACGGCCGCTGGGGCCATCGAGTTCTTGGGTGGCGACCACGCACCGGACGATGCAGCCCCCACAAGGTGGACTAATGACCTGGCGAAGGACGCAGGAGTCCGCTGGATGAAGGTGGCGCAGGACCGGTCATGGTGGCGTTCTCTGGGGGAGGCCTATGTTCAGCAGTGGACGTCTTTTGGCTGATGATGGTGATGATGATGAAAATTGAACATCTTCTAACAAGAAGAGCGGTATCGACGCAAGTATCAAAGACGTCAATTCTTGCAGGCATCGAGCGTCGCGAGGTCTGATGGCGTTGTCGGGTGAGACTGTATCTTTCTTATTTGAAAGCGGATCATCTTGCGTGCTACTTAGACACAGCACTTAAAACAATTTTCCGGTGTGTTTTTGGGTCTAGCTTCTTATTTTAGGAAGTTAATCTGTAGATTCAGTGGCGGCTTTAGCCGTCGTCAACCCGGGCGGCCGCGGCCACCCGTGGCGCTTACTCGTCTAAGGTTCATCTTTAATCGGATCTGGGGTGCCTAGGGTGCTGCATAGCGATTGTCTAACCCGGGCCTAACCTATATGGATAGGGCTGGCTGCGCCAGGATTTACTCATGTTGTTGGCCTGACCTTTGTACCTGCTTAGTAAATTTAAGGGTCAAATTAAATAGTGCGATAAGTTTAAGAATATCCGGTGGACGATAAACACGATAAAAGCACCAACGAGCCAGTACTTACCATTTTGGACCCGTGTTATAGGTAGAGCTACACATGGACACTAGCTCTCTTGGTTTTAGAATACCTTCTCATACAATAGAAGGTCAAGTGCTGACTAAAGTTGAGTTGCGATACTACCCTCATGAGCTCGAGGCTATGGTAATTATGCAGACTGTAGAACATCGTCAACCGCAAGTACTAACTGATCTGTGTAAATGACCCCGACCTCCCGGTCAGTCTTAGATCTAAGAAACTTTTTTTGTGACTTAATTGCTGGTATTACCATAGAATAGATAATAGTTGGTATTACTATAACTGGTTCATTAATCCCAAGCAGCGTCCGTCAACCTGCCCTCGTCCCTAGTTCGCTCCCTCCGCCATCTTTCTGTTGACATAGTAACGCAGTGGCGGATTAAATTAAGGGTCGAGAGCGCTCTAGGCAAAAACCTCATCGGCGCCCCTTTTGGCCCTTTTTGCGCTCCTTTGCGCCCCTTTGCGGCCCTTTGCGCCCCTTTGCGGCCTTGCGCCCCTAGGCACGTGCCTACTTTGCCTTAGGGATAATCCGCCACTGTAGTAACGTCATTTACGTAGATGCAAGAAGCGCTGGCATTTACTGTTGAATAGTGTGTATCTGCCTTAAGCAACCATAGTATAATATCATCTGTTGTATCTGTGTACCATAGACCTTAAGACTATTAAGACGCTTGTCTATGTAACTTCCTTCTCTGATTTGCAACTGACCAAACTGGACACGAAATGTGAGTTCCTATTTATATTCATTGTGAATAAACTCGATATCATCATAATGTGATTGTGGTTATCATTCCATAAGCCCGGCATACACTCCGCTCCTCAAACTAAAGTTATCTTTACATATGTCATACCACTGACACCAAATTCTGAACAAGATTTACATCCACGTTCGCGATAGTTCGCGACACCATGGATGCACGGAACACGGAAATTTAAGTTGTGTGGGAGAATACAATCAAGGTGCTTATTTGTCGAGCAAAAGTGTGCCAATGAAATCTCGGATAGGTACTGTAAAAAAGAAAAAAAAAACATTTTTTACAGAAAAAATAATAATAACGGATTACCTAGATACCTCTTGATGCCAGTTTAATTTGTCCCTCGATATCTAATATGGTTTACGGGGAAACTTACTGTTTTATAAAATAATTGTAATCTTGGAACATAACGTCTTCCATTGATTTGGCTAGTGCTGTGCACTAAAACGTGTCATAGCTGATCAGAGCAGTAACTTAAAATACTATTGTGCATGAAATAATCCTGGCAAAATGAATTAGGTCACATTGAACTAGCACCTAGACTTAACTCTACTGTATCAAATCTCACGAAATACTGAGATCATGATGGGTGTTAAGGCCCAGTATTTAAGGATTGTTTAGTCACACCTTAATTCGTTAGATGATGAACCGAGATTGGACTCCACCACTGTTTTGATAGTTCCTTAATCAGGGAGGACGCGTGACAAACAAACAAAATACCTCTTTACCCCCAAGCTTAGTTTCGTTCGTTCGTGCATGAAGTACTACATTGGGTGAGATGGCTCTAACAAATATCAGCTAGCTGCCTTGGATTCAGTAAAACGCGATCTCTAAGAGTCATAATCATAATTGATAATGCTTTGCCAGCTGTGGGTGACTTCCAGAGCCTCGAATATCGCCGCAAAGTTACCAGCTTGTCAGTTTTCTATCGTATACATGTTGGAGTGTGCACACGATTCAATCCCGCCGTAGCCGTTTCACCATCGGAACTCCAGGACAGGAGAGCGGAGCGCTTAATCCTAGTCTTGTAAGAATACGTTTAGCGTCATCATTTTAATGCGAACCGCTAACGACTCGCTCCCATCATGTGTAAGTATTTTCTGGAAATTGTAATTTGGGTCTCTTCAAGGTAGAGGTGAGTGGGCTGTTGCTGAGCCAGCGAGCGGGGTCTTCGACTCCGTAGCCACTGTCGGGTTCTGCTGAGGTCAATCGCCGGTCAGTTTTTATAAAAAAAAATAAAAAAAATTATACCTAGTCGCGATTGAGCTGTAGTAAAACCATTTCGAGAAGGTTGTCTGTATTACTTAAAATTAGCAAACAATTTGATCTCAAACTAAACTTGACAGTTTTATTTTTAAGTCTATTCATTATCACCGCTGTATTGGAAATTGAAAAACGACATTACGAGTTAAAAGCTATTACGGGTACTAATTGGTTTCATAAATAAGTACGCACAAATTTGCGTTCAGAACCATCAAACCGTGATGCTAATAATTAATCATTTATTAAACAACGAGGAGGCCGAGACGGCGTCGGGTACTGAGTTACGTGTTGATAAAAGTGATGATCGATGTTTGACCATAGGCTCGAATGTTTTAACTGGGAACACTGAATCTTCATCGCAAGCCCGAGTCTTTCAGTGGTAAATTTAGATACTCTCACGGCAACTTCGGGTTCGCCTAAAAATCACATCATCACCAGCACGGCTGTGACGGGCGACTTTCTCCCGCAAGAAAATGTTGCCTACCTATTTCTGTTCAGTGCTGTCACAGAGTGACTGGCGACGATGTGCCGCGTGACTAGTTGTATTAGAAGGGCAGGCACCGCCAAATCGAGTTCAGATAAAGAAACATTTAGTATCTATTCAGAAATTACTTTTGGGGACAATATACATAGTGGAATTGAAATTTCTGTGTTCCTTGTTATTGTATTTGATAGAGATTGAGTATTAGAGTGTAGTTAGTGACGTCCGGTCTAGGTCATACTCATATGGCTAGTCGAAGGGACGCACTGGTTAATAGGAATAGTGACGTCCGGTCCAGGTCGTGTGGCTGGTCGAAGGGACGCACTGGTTGATAGGAATAGTGACGTCCGGTCCAGGTCGTGTGGCTGGTCGAAGGGACGCACAGGTTGATAGGAGTAGTGACGTCCGGTCCAGGTCGTGTGGCTGGTCGAAGGGACGCACTGGTTGATAAGATCAGTGACGTCCGGTCCATGTCATGTGGCTGGTCGAAGGGACGCACTAGTTGATAAGACCATTGCCGTCCGGTCCATGTCATGTGGCTGGTCGAAGGGATACGCTCTGTTTGATATGAACATTGACGTCCGGTCCACGTCATGTGGCTGGTCGAAGGGACGCTCTGGTCGCTTATTGATAATGTTGGATGATAGATGTTTGATAGCTGGTCGTAGGGGCAGTGCTAATTTCGCCATGTCCTCGTGGCTGGTTGAAAGGACGTACATGCCCGGTCCATGCTCATATTGTATGATAAGAAGTATGTGAGGGGCTCTAGTATTCTTAGCCACAGTGTCAGGTTGGACGAGCGCAATTACGATGACGACGAGACGAAATAATAAAGTTTTCTGTTCGCCCGAGGACGGTCGACTGTCAGTCTGGCCGTGACGGCGGCTGACCATAAATATGGGTTGGACAAGGGCGCCATCTTGCCCTAGCGGAACGTCTAACTGACAGCGCGCGAAGCAGTTTAAAAGAGGCTAAGTTTACTTGCTTGTTTTCTGTTGAGAATGCTCGCGTACGGTGTCTTTGACGAATCGCTAGTTCAATACCATACTGTTTTCCCTATCTTGTGCTTTGTAGTTATTAAGTTGTGTGCCTTATAATAACTTTTGGTTTGTATACACAGCTTAATGCTCTATAACATTTGTCTATGCAACTGTGTCTATGCCTAGGAGCCACAGACTATGTTCGCTCATTCCGATTTTGCGCTCTCACGGAAATCCATCTATTCTAACCTAAATTAAGTTTGTACTGTCCTCGTGTGTAATTATAAACGTAATTCATATTTTAATCTTATGACTACTGATTATGTACTTTATATATGGTATATAAAGCTGCGTATATCACGAGGACTCGTCTATTTATTTTTCTCCGCCTACATATCGCTTCCCTGCACCACAGTTGGTAAGAATCCACGGCATCCTCAGCAGCACCCAGACTCTCAAGGTGCAATAGGTTCCGGTCCCAGCAAGAAAGACCGAGAGAGAGGAAGGCGGAGAAGAAGACGAAACAAGTAAGTCGCAACATAACCTACAGCTACACACAATGGCTGAGACTGCCACGTGCAACGCGGCCGCGACTCCTGTCTCCGGGGCGCAGTCGGTGCAGATAGAACGCTTGGCCGGCCCTCAGAATTACTTCTCATGGAAGTTCGCCGTCCGCATGGCGCTCATGCACGACGGATTGTGGGAGATTGTCGAGAACGAGCCGACCGAAGGCGACGCGCGTGACCAGCGTGCGCTTGCCCGTATCTGCCTGTCTATAAAGCCTTGCATGTACCAATACGTCAGGAACGCCAAGACTGCAAAGGCAGCGTGGAAATGCTTAGCGGACGTATTCGAAGACTCCGGTTTGGTTCGTCGTGTTTTACTCCTACGACAACTACATAGGATTGACTACGGTACGTTTACTACGATGTCAGACTACATTGAAGCCACGACAATGCTGGTGCAACAATTGGCGGACATAGGCAAGACTATTGAAGACAGAGAAGTTGCGGAGATACTGCTCAGCGGGCTATCTTCAGAGTATGACTCCCTCGTGTCCAACCTGGAGACCATGAACATGACAAGTACGTTGACTAGTGAGCTGGTGCGTGCTAGGCTTCTCCAGGAGGAATCCAGGCGGTTGTCATCGGACGGGGGAACTGCGCTTGCATCGATGAAAAGGACTACGCAGTCCAGGTGTCATTACTGCAAGAAGCCGGGTCATATCAAGAAGAACTGCTTCAAGCTTAAGCGTGAACGTCTTGTTCAGAATTTGGTGTCAGTGGTATGACATATGTAAAGATAACTTTAGTTTGAGGAGCGGAGTGTATGCCGGGCTTATGGAATGATAACCACAATCACATTATGATGATATCTAGTTTATTCACAATGAATATAAATAGGAACTCACATTTCGTGTCCAGTTTGGTCAGTTGCAAATCAGAGAAGGAAGTTACATAGACAAGCGTCTTAATAGTCTTAAGGTCTATGGTACACAGATACAACAGATGATATTATACTATGGTTGCTTAAGGCAGATACACACTATTCAACACTTCCCCTTATGCCTTCAAGCAACTACATTCATAAATATGTAGTAAAAAAACATATTTCACAATTGTACAAAAGTTTAAGTCTATGTAGCATCAGGTACATAGAGTCATTTGTCACAATAAAGATTAAAAGATCAATATACATAATTATACAATGTTAAGTTTCTCTACCATATAGAGATGTAACTTTTATAAATGAATTATATGTCCATATTGTATTCAATATAATATTGATGTCTATTAAAATTAGAGACTCATCATAGTCATTACAATAAATGATTAATAAATTATAAGATACATTAATATCTATTGGTCGTCATCACAAGTAACAAATTATAATAAATCATTTTTCGAAATTATATTCATGTCAGTAATGAAACTACAATGCTTT
The DNA here is from genome assembly GCA_947623375.1 of Apotomis capreana. Taxonomy (NCBI): domain Eukaryota; kingdom Metazoa; phylum Arthropoda; class Insecta; order Lepidoptera; family Tortricidae; genus Apotomis; species Apotomis capreana. The sequence continues at coordinate 19,944,343 of OX392512.1, forward strand.
TGCACACATAATGGCTTGGTCAATACATCGGCTATCATCTTGTCAGTTGATAAATATTTTACAGAAATACGGTCATTCTTAATTAAATCTTTAACAAAATGATATCTTATATCGATATGCTTCGTTCGTTTGTGACAGAATTCTTTACACTCTAAGAGTCTTTGAGCACTCTGATTGTCATTAAATACTGTACAAATTATTTGCTTATTTAATATCTCATTAAGTAAATTTTTAATGAAACAAATATCTTTGCAAACGTCACCTATAGCCAAAAATTCAGCTTCTGTTGTCGATAGAGCTATACATCTCTGTTTACGAGATTCCCAGTTAATGGTGTTATTGCCTAGCTTTATGACAAAACCAGTATAAGATTTCCTGTCATTAATGTCATTGCCATAGTCAGCATCAGTAAATGCCTGTAAATTACAATTAACACTCTTTATATAATATAAACAATAATTAATTGTACCAGCTAAATACCTAAGTACACGTTTCGCTGCTATCCAGTGTGACGTATCAAAGCTGTTATTAAACTGGCTCAATTGACTACAAGCAAACGTGATATCAGGTCTCGTACACACTGAAAGGTAATTGAGACTACCAACAAGTTGCCTATAGTCATAGGTCTCATTCTGTATATTAACACTATCGTTACTAGGTACAGTCAATTTACAATTTAAAGCCATAGGCGTTGCAACAGGTTTGCAATTTTGCATATTAAATCGTACTAACAGTTTTTTAATATATTCTGTCTGATCTAAACACAAAGTACCTTTTGACCTATTTCTTGTAACTCGCATGCCTAAGCAATTTCTTAATGGTCCTAAGTCTTTCACATTAAATTCTTTCTCTAAAATATTTAACAATTTAATTTTGATTGAACTATTTTTAGAGTAAAATACATAAAAGTCATCAACGTAAAGTGCTACAATGACAAAATCGTGACCAGACTTCTGAGTGTATATACATGGTTCACAAATAGATTGTTTAAAGTTATTATTTAATAGTACTTGGTTAACTTTTTCGTTCCACATTTTACTAGCTTGCTTTAAACCATAAATACTCTTTTGCAATAAACAGACTTTATCTTTATTTCCATTACAAAAACCTTCAGGCTGTTCCATGTATATTACCTCATTTAGGTCTCCATTTAAGAATGCTGTGGCTACATCAAGATGATCTATTTCCAAGCTCATTTCATTGGCCAAGGAAAATAAAATTCTCATAGATGAATGACGGATTACTGGAGCGTACACATCGGTGTAATCTATGCCCTGTTTTTGAGAAAAGCCTCTGGCAACAAGCCTTGCCCGATACTTATCAAACTTTCCATCCGCATCATGCTTTAACTTATATACCCACTTACATTTAACGACATTTCTGTTAGTAGGTCTATCGACTAGTTTCCATACCTTATTTGAAACCAACGAATCATACTCAGATTGCATCGCATCAATCCAATCATCATGATATGGTGACGCAATAGCTTCATCATATGACTGCGGCTCATCAAATGAAGTAGGTCGAGTTAACATGGAATAATCATAATCACCATACCTTTGTGGGGGTCGCCTGATACGGACAGAACGATCGAATGTACCTGCAGCATCGTTGCTCACAACCGCTTCCCCTCCAGATGACGTCGGTTCCGAAGATGTAAGGCGCTGAACGCGCTCATCATCGGCACGATAGTCGTTGGAGTCGGGCTCGGCCTGCTCGCCTTCCCCTCCAGATGACGCCTGCTTAGACAATGTAGGGCGCTGCTCGCGCTCATCGTCAGCAGATTCATCGGAGTCGGGCTCGCTCAATGACTGGTACTCCTCGTCATCTCCATCAGGTGTAACTGAAATTTCAGAAAAAACATTATTAGTTTCACTATTTTGACTAGAAATTTCGACATGATTATCCTGTAACTCATTATTAAAATTATTATTGCACAAATTGTCATTGTAAAACAAATAATAATTATCATTTAAATTAATAGATCCATTTTTATAATAAAACTTATTCTCTAAAAACGCTACACTACGGGACAATATCACAGTATTGGGACTAGACGGCTCGCACAAACGATAACCCTTTGTTGTCTCACTATAGCCAATAAAAATTGCTAATTTACCCTTGGCATCTAACTTCTGGCGTTTCTGTGACGGATTAAGATAGTATGCTGTACATCCAAACACACGGAGGTGGCTCAGATCCACCTTGGATCCAGAGAAAACCTCTTCAGGTGACTTTCCTGCTAAAGAGACCGTCGGGCATCTGTTTTTCAGATATATGGCAGTCATTACTGCCTCGCCCCAAAAACGGTTGCAGAGACCAGATTCAGTAAGCATACACCTAACTTTGTCCATAATCGTGCGATTAAGGCGTTCACTCACACCATTCTGTTGTGGACAGTACGGTACCGAGTTTTGATGAACAATGCCTTGCTGTTTTAAATAATTAGAGAATTTATTATTAATGTATTCACCACCAAAATCGGATCTAAGAATCTTAATTGACTGCCCTGTTTGTTTTTCTACATGTGTTCTAAAAGTAATGAAATGTGACATTACCTCTGATTTTTCCTTCATGAGATATCCGAAGGTTTTTCTTGAGAAGTCATCTGTGAAGCACACAAGGAACCTCTTGCCGCCCCAGCTAGGCTCTTGCACAGGGCCCAGAACGTCGCTGTGGATGAGCTGCAGTATTTCATCAGCGCGCCTTGCTTTTCCTTTGGGATAGGATGCTGCAGACATCTTCCCCTCAAGACAAGCAGTGCAGTTCTTGATGTCTTCATCCTGAAACATTATACCACATGCACCATCCCGCAAACATTTCATACCTTTAATATTTAGATGGCCTAAGCGTCTGTGCCACAATTCCGCTGGATGATCGGCTGCTAATATGGCCCTCGGTGATTCCTGGCTACCATCCAGGAACAAAGAGTGTTCCACGAGTGAGGTCTTGTTAGTTACACACACAGAGACATTTAATTTATACAGACCATTACAACACACAGCACATGCAATGGGCTTGTCAACATCAGTGGCTTTGCTCTCATAAATACAACAACCATTTTTATTAAACTGGACAATATGGCCAGACTCGACCAACTTTGATATCGAAATCAAGTTGCATGTAAGTTTTGGCACATATAAAACATTACAAAGTGTTAACGGACTCACCTTGTCTTTCAATGAGAGTTGCATTTTCCCTATGGCCTCACAATTAATAGTATTGTTGTTGGCAACAACAACAGGCGACTGGCGCGATACTATATCATGTAGAAATGATTTATTGTTAATCATGTGGTTTGTCGCACCACTATCTAAGTAAAAATCCTGTGAAGGTGATCCAGCCATGAATGCAGCGACAATGTTGGTTCTGTCAGCGCTTGCCTTCATCTTCTTCTCACGCTTCAGCTTAAAACATTTAGACTTTACGTGGCCTTGCTTCTTGCAGAAGTCACAGATGATGCGAGTGGTCTTCTTACTTATATACGCGGTCGTACTATTCGCTGTAGTTTTCCTACTATATTCCTGAAGTAGCCTAGTTTTTATTACTTCACTGGATAACTGACCATTTGCTGAAACCGTTGACAAGTTGGAAACAATAGTATCATACTCCGCTGGCAGTCCGCTTAGTAAGATTTCTCCCACCTCCGCGTCTTCTGTATTCCGCCCAATATCCTGGAGTTGTTGAACCAATGTTGTTACACTTTCAATGTAGGTAGACATAGAAGAGTATTCAGCAAATTCAATCCGATGTAGTTGACGCAGCAAGAGTACCCGACGAAATAGACCCTTATCCTCGAAAACATCCGACAGTTTCTTCCATGCAGAAGCGGGGGTTTCTGCATCTCTCACATATTGATATAACTCTTTAGAGACTGAAAGACATATGCGTGCCAACGCACGTTTCCGTTTACCATCATCGCTATCCCGTTCCTCAACGGCGTCCCAAAGCCCTTCCAATATGAGAACGTTCTTTATGGTGAATTTCCATGTATGGAAATTAGCGGCACCGGTAAGTTTCTCAATGGACGACATGTGTCCGCCGACTTGAAGGTTAGGTTGCGATACTTGTGATGACGAAGATTGTTCCGTATCCATAACGTGATATTTATTTTTATTAGCCCGGCACGAGCTCACTCAAAATTATGACGACAGCGTTCCAATAGTTATCTTATATTTTAATCTTTCTTTATAGTTGGGTCCATAACCTCTTGTTCAGAATTTGGTGTCAGTGGTATGACATATGTAAAGATAACTTTAGTTTGAGGAGCGGAGTGTATGCCGGGCTTATGGAATGATAACCACAATCACATTATGATGATATCTAGTTTATTCACAATGAATATAAATAGGAACTCACATTTCGTGTCCAGTTTGGTCAGTTGCAAATCAGAGAAGGAAGTTACATAGACAAGCGTCTTAATAGTCTTAAGGTCTATGGTACACAGATACAACAGATGATATTATACTATGGTTGCTTAAGGCAGATACACACTATTCAACAGAACGGAGGAGCACTCCGATGATTGTGGAGCAGGCTCTTTCTGCGACAGCCCTGGCAGCCGTTCCCAGTGATGTGATGTGTGTAGACTCAGGCGCTTCGGTGAACATCTTTAATAAAAGGGACTACTTCATTAACTTCAAGCCCAGTTCAAGTTATATTATAACAGCTAGTAAACACAAAATGAGATGTTTAGGTAAAGGAGAAGTCCTTGTAGATGGTAAATTGTTATTAAAAGATGTTATGTATGTGCCAGATTGCTTGAATAATTTAATTTCAGTTAGCAAATTAATTAAAGATGATTATGTTGTGACATTTAGAACAGATGGTTGTGATATAGATCTTAAGGGTAAACGTATAGCAGCTGCTGCATTAGTAAATGGTACATATTGGTTGATCAGAGATAGTAATTCGTGCAATTGGGAGAGCTCAAGATCCTTGCACGGGCAAGAAGCCTTGAGCTCCACAGTTACTGACGAGGAGCTTTTACACAATAGATTAGGTCATATAAACAGTAAAGATCTGCATAGTATTAGGGATAGGGTGCCTAACCTTTTTAAGTTTCAGAACCAGCAGGCAGACAGGTGCGTGCCTTGTTTGGAGGGCAAGCTGCCTTCCAAACCTTTTCCTAAGGCGTCGAGCACAACTGTCGACCAGCCCCTAGCCCTGATCCATACTGATGTGTGTGGGCCGCTCCCTGTCAGCTTGGGTGGCGCGAGATATCTCCTGACAATTACGGATCACTTCTCAAGAAAATCTTTTGGTTTCCTTTTAAAAAGGAAATCAGAGGTAAGTGACCGTTTTATAGAATTTGTTACCATGATAGAGAGGCAGCGAGGCTTACCTGTACGTTGTGTAAGATCTGATAATGGTAAGGAATTCGTGAACACAAAACTTTCTATGTTTTTTAGAAATAAAGGGATTTTGCATCAAACCACTGTACCATATTGCCCGCAGCAGAATTCGGTGGCAGAACGCCTTAACCGAACTTTAATGAATAAAGCGAGGTGCATGCTGCATCATTCAGGTCTGGACCGCCGCTTCTGGGGAGAGGCAGTGACGACTGCTATATACCTCAAAAACAGGTCTCCCACAGCAGCCTTGGATGGCAGGATTCCGGAGGAGGTGTGGGCTGGGTCGAAGCTGGACCTCAGTCACCTTCGTGTATTTGGATGCGTAGCGTATGCTAAGGTACAGGATGTGAAGCGAAAGAAGCTGGATGCAAAGTGTAAGCCCTATGTGTTTGTTGGATACTCAGAAACCTCTAAGGGCTACAGATTGGCTGACTGTGATGACCCTAGTAAGGTTATTATATCCAGGGATGTCGAATTCTTAGAGCAAAGGTTTTATAATTTTAATCGGGATGACATTAATAATATCAATTTTAATTTTGAATTTTTCAATGATTTTAATTTTACAGAAAATGATATTGACAATTGTATGAATGAGAGTAATACAGATATATCTAGTAGGAATGAGAGTACTACGTCAGACACAGGCAGCATGGATGACAGTGCTGATCCTGATGTTGCTAACGTGAAAGAGAGTAACGCTAGGGGCAAAAATGACATTGCCAAGGTTAACCATTCAGATGAGAATGATAGTATCGTGAATGAGAATGAAGTCGTGAATGATAGTAATGATTTCAGTTATATACGAAATGAACATGATTATTCGTTATCATTTCCAGGTTCGGGAGACGAGGACTACTGCACGGTGAGCGAGGATGACTCCCTCGCTGACTGTCCAGCTGGTGAGGCGGACAGGTCACCGGGCGCGGGCTCTGCTCCAGGGGAAGCTGTGACGCAGGCGCCTGCCCCGCCGTCGACGTCTGCGGGACGTCCTGTGCGTAGTACTCGGTCTGTACTCCCTAAAAGGTATTGTGATACGGATTGGTCGCTAACGGCCACTAGTAATTCAGAACCAACTTCATTTAAAGAGGCCATGTCTAGTCCTAATGCCACTAAATGGCAAAAGGCTATGAAGGATGAATATAACTCTTTAATGTCAAACAAAGTGTGGAAGTTGGTTGACAGGCCGAAGAATACCAATATTGTCAAGTGCAAATGGGTTTTTAAAGTGAAAAACGACGCTGCTGGTAATTTTGTTCGTTACAAGGCTCGCTTGGTAGCGAGAGGTTTCACTCAAAAAGAAGGTATAGATTTTCATTGTACTTACAGCCCTGTCGTTCATCACTCGACAATTAGGATATTGTTTAGCCTGGCAAATGAGCTTGATCTCAATATTGATCACGTAGACGTAACGACAGCATTTCTAAATGGCAATTTAAATGAAGTTATTTACATGGAGCAGCCGGAAGGTTTTAGTTCAAATAATGATAAGGTTTGTCTCTTGCAAAAGAGTATTTATGGACTAAAACAGTCTAGCCGTATGTGGAATGCGCGTATACACAAGGTCTTAAGTGATAATGGTTTTATGCAATGCAAAAGTGAACCTTGTGTATATACCATGAAGTCACATAATGATTTTGTAATTATTGCTCTCTATGTAGATGACTGTTACCTGTTTTACCCCAAGGATAGCCAATGTAAAAGTAAATTATTGGAGTTATTAGAATCAGAATTTGATATTAAAAATCTAGGTCCAATTCAGAACTATCTTGGCATCCGTGTTACTCGGGATAGAAAAAGTGGAACATTGACTTTAGATCAGTCGGTTTACATCAAAAATATCTTAAAAACATTTAACATGTTAGATTGTAAACCAGTGTCCACCCCTATGGTTCTCAATAGTAAATTACTTAAAGAAAATGTTACATTGCAGGACGAGCAATATAAGTATAGAGAGTTGATAGGCTCCCTTATGTACCTGTCTGTTTGTACTCGTCCTGACATCGCATTTACCTGTAGCCAACTGAGTCAGTTTAATAACTGCTTTGGAAAAACGCATTGGTTAGCTGCTAAACGTTTGCTTAGGTATCTGGCTGGCACAATTAATTACGGTTTACATTATGTAAAAAGTGATCAATTGGTATTAAATGCATATACCGACGCCGATTGGGCCAATGATTGTTATGATAGGAAATCATATACAGGGTTTGTAATTAAACTTGGATCTAATGTAATTCATTGGGAATCTAGGAAGCAAAAATCTGTTTCCCTTAGCTCAACAGAAAGCGAATACATGTCAATAGCTGATGTATCCAAAGATCTCTGTTTTATAAAGCAACTTTTAACAGAATTATTACCTGATGTTAAAGTGCATATCATAGTGTATAACGATAACCAGAGTGCTCACAAAATTATTGAAAATAAAGATATTAGTCACAAGAGAACAAAACACATTGATGTGCGCTATCATTTTATTAAGGACTTAGTTCAAAAAGGTTTTATGAATGTTAAATATCTATGTACAGAAAAAATGATTGCAGATGTACTAACTAAGTGTTTGAATTCAAAACAACATTGTATGTTTAGGCATGATTTATGTGTTAGGCCTTGTTAAATATTTGTTATATTGTTTTTTTTCTTAGTAGGTACTGTTGCATTTTGGATACTAAACTAACTGTGATAGGCATGTAATAAGGCTATGATGAATATTTTATTATTTTCTATGAATGCTAATGAGATAGGCATGTAATACTGTGATAAGGAATGATATGTTTGCTATTTATGTTTATTGTTTAATGTTGTGTAATGGTTTAATGGTTTGAAAGTTTGTAATTATAGAGCACAGCTGTTACATATACATGTCAAGTTCTTAAAGTCAAGGGGAAGTATTAAGTTGTGTGCCTTATAATAACTTTTGGTTTGTATACACAGCTTAATGCTCTATAACATTTGTCTATGCAACTGTGTCTATGCCTAGGAGCCACAGACTATGTTCGCTCATTCCGATTTTGCGCTCTCACGGAAATCCATCTATTCTAACCTAAATTAAGTTTGTACTGTCCTCGTGAGTAGTTAGAAATTGGGGGTTTCAGATTCTTCGAATCTGAAAGCCCCCAATTTCTAACTGTCATCTATTCAATTTTAACTATTCAACCTTTTTATCTATTCATTCAACCGTTCATCTATTCAATTCTATGAGTCATCTATTCAATTTTATCTATTCATTCAACTGTTCATCTATTCATTTTAAATCGTCAACTATTATACTTTATCTATTCATCCAATTTATGTGTTGACCAGGTAACTATTAAGTTTTAGTATGCCATTTAACTTTCAACTATTCATTCGTCTTCAGGTTAAGAATACTATTTACCTGGAAATATCTATAAGTAAGAAATAAAACCAAAATTTGTGATCATAGTCAGCATTTATTATTTACAGCGATTTGTATGTATTCATTGTTTTCAATAGATTTCTGACTCGAATGTATACATCATCTGAATATATATTTTCGGCCACGTGTTGGGCACAGATTTTTGCATTACATGTGCAGATTGAATTTTCCGCATTACGAAACTGATCGGCGTCATATATTTCAATTCGAATTACTTTTGATCCACGGGAGCTGGTTCGATAAAACGAGGAAACCTCATTCGTTTTGATCCAGGTTTCGCTTGGCGGAATGTCGACACCATCACGAGCTCTTGCATCCTCAGCATTCAAGTAATTGGAAACATTTGCCGACGACGAACGAGCATGACTTGAAATCTTGAAAAAAATAAAATAAAACAGATATCAGTAAAGATGGTAACACCCTTAATTTCAATATAGAGATGTTTAAATACTTACCGACATTTTAATCTCGACGTGCGGTACCGGCCACGAACTTTTATGTTTTAATGAATTTCCGATGTTTCTCCTTTATTTAAATAAGGGAACACATCTTGTCATTAAGGTTGCTATTAAAGAATCGTAAATTAAATTATGTCACTCGATCGAATTAATTGTTATCAGACTCCTTCACATTGACGGCTCATAACTCCGAGTAAGCATAATCCATCCATGAACTGTGATAAAGGCAGTGTCATCTCGCTAGCTATGCTTTAATTATATTCGATGGCAGTTACCTTAATGAGTGTAACGAAGGAATATATAAAAAACATTATATCACGATTTTTAATATTTATTCCATAATATATGTAAAAGGATATGAACATTTAAGTATAAAACTTAGTCTTATTCTATTACTAATAGAGTACAAATTCAGATTAGATATATTTTTTATAATTAAGCATCTAACTTATCCTGAATTTTACTTATAATATCCATAGTCCCACTATAGATTTCGTCAAATAATACACCTTTCACAGCATATTGAACACACATATCTGCTTGGCAGTCACACATTGAATCCATAGACTTTTCAGCATCATATAGTTCTATTTTAATTACTTTTGTTGCACGCTTAACAGGTTTCTTGATGTAAGAGAGCACTACTGGCTCATTTCTTGACCCCTTGCGAGAAGCAGCCGCGTCAAGACCTAGTTTTTGGCCCCGACCTCTGAATAATGGCTGGATCATGGGGTACGAAGTTGAAGAGGTCTTCGGTGTCCTGCAAATAAACGTTTTAATTAATTCTCGAACCTATGCAATATTATATAGATTCTATTTATTTCTATGACATAGAAATTTAGTTAACAGCTATAATTCAGACACTTACCGACATAACTGTACTGCTTGCTATGATTCTCTGAAGATACTAATAGTCCCGCACCTCTTTTTTTTTCTTATTTATAATATTTTCAATATGCGCTCATCCAGACCAAAAAGAAATTTACGACAGCCCTGGTTATGTTATTTTATATTTTACCTTCTATACGATTAAAATTCAAGATCCTAGCAGAAGTTGTGCTTTAAGCACATTCGGCGAGCTATGAAACCTGCCTTAAGTTTTAATATGAATAAAAAAAAATATACAAATTCGACGCTATGCCTCAGTCACTAGGCTCCATCATCGCAACCTTAAAGGAAAGCCGGTAGAGCTCACACGTGATGCTGACCCGCTAGCGCATGTTCGTTTACGCAGGCGTTGATATCCATATGCGTTTATGCATTTCTGGACTTCGATCTCCAGAATATCTTACCCAGCATTTACCTTTATATAGCTACACTTATATGGAAAAAGTGCGCGTAAATTATCGTGTATTTAAGTCAAGATGAAGCGCAGGGATGTCACAGTCTGAATCCAGAGCTATCTCGCTATCTACGAACCGGAACTCAAAAACCGACACGCTACAACAAAATGTAAGTTTCTCATTGTTTTAATATTAATCTTGTGCACTTTTTAACTTTCCATTTGCCTTTAAAAACTAAAGCCTAGAGCAATTAAAAAGACTAATTTTACTTGAAAAATATAGATCCTTCACACCTGAGTGTAATTCAATTGAACACATAGCAAGTAAATTCGCTTAACTTCTTCTAATATTGTTCACATCGCTTTACTCATTTATACTTTTGTTAACAGGTCTAAGCGAATTGAATCATCTCGCCTTTCAGAGTCGTCTAGCGACGATTCAAGTGCGGAGGCTCCAGCGCCAACGCTTGCCTCAAAAGAAAAGAAGATGCATCCTACTTCTTCAGCGCATCCTTCGACATCTAAGAAGCGCAAGCATCATGCCACTGTCGCACCGGTCCAGGCGAGCAAACTATCGGCATACGAAATGTTCGGGACAGATAGTGAGGATGAGGCTTCAAATCAGACCGGTAATCATTTAAAATTGCTCTATTCGTATTTCATTGTGAAAATATCTAAAGCTTATGCCAGACTAATTAATAAATCAAAATCCGGAACATATTATATAGTACTTCGTGTTTTCATGTCAAGCAACATTGAACAACTTCCATGTGCGAATAGATTACCTTGAGGAGATATTATTATTAAAAATAGAACCAGCTGCAATACGCACTGCTGCATGGAATCATGTCATGAATTATTGTAACGCAGTAAGAAAACTGAATCACAGCAATGTATTATATCTTAATTTTTTTAATTTCGAAGATGGAGTGCAAAGTGCGGGCAAATCACGTGAGAAAAAACGCCGAGCACCCTCACCGGCTCGCAACCCCGAGTCAACAACAAAGAAAACCAAGCCTCGGCACACCAGCTCAAGTCCGGCACCTCCTCCCGAATCTACGCCGAAGAAAACAAAGCCTCAACAGTCCAGTTCAGCATTGAAGAGGCTCTCCGCGAAAGACGTTTTCGGGAGCGATAGCGACGATGAAGAAATTCATGATCAGTCGCTCGGTAAAAATACAACCATAATTACTTCGCAGTTCATTAAAAGGATAGCGAATGGATTTTCGCGTCAATCCGACTCTAACAAAAAAGGATCGCACTATATAGAGCTCAAAGTGTATAAGAGCGATGAAATTCGAACCGTTCAGCCTATAAACAGATGGCGCCAAGCGATCATTTCGATTAAAAATAAAACAGATGACGAAACTGAGGCATGGGAGCACCTATGCAAATTTATAAAGGCGACTCGTCAGGAGTTTAAGGGCTGTCGTCCTGACATTATTGGCGGTGGCTACTCACGATTGAATGAATGACAGCATGAATTTTTTTTTTAATAATATGATTTAATAATCACCTACTTTATACCCAAATATGTATACCTATTAATTTTATTAAAGATGTAATCTCAATTTTATATATTTTTTTTCAGTATGTCCGCCCCCTGCTTCGAACAACAATTCCAGTAATGATCTCTATAAGGCGAATTGTTTATCGAAAAATGGAATTAACGTATCTGACTTTATTCGTTGTCAAATGTGTAAAATTGATTTACCTCGTTTAAAATACAGATATCATTTGAGAACTAACCTACATAAATCGAACTGCTTAATCCGAACAGAATTTGATAATATCGATGTCATTGCGACTGCATTCAAAAACCGAATAGTTACTTATCGCATAAACAGCGAGCGAGAAGTACACTACCCCTTGCCTGAAACGTTCTTGCATCACAATAAAAAAAACATCATAAATATTATAAAGAGAGAATTACAGAAACATAAATGCATTAAAGTTAACTTCGAACTGTTTGCCTTTTTCTCGCTAGCAAAATCAGATGACAAGCAACTAAAATCTTTTAATTCGAAATATGAAGTTATCTATAACTGTAGTAATTTAAATGATGTATTTATAAATATGGAGAACTATTTTAAAACTAAGCTATCGGAATTCGAACAATGTGAATCTGGTTGGACTTATTCTTCTATGAGCCATCTAGAAATTAATGTAAACAAGTATAGTCCAATGAGAGGTCGTTAACGATATAGAATTAAATGTGTTTTCCTTAAACAATTAAATTATTTGTGAAGTTAATATAAGTCGGTACGTGTCGCTTATTTTAAGAATAATCTAAAAATGTTTAGACGATATATTATTTTAATAAATTTAGTTTTACGAAACTGTATTTTTTATTTCCGACGAATATCCCCATACTTAACTGCTTTATTATTGTCATGTCTCATATATAAGTCGAGCTATAGTGTTTGTCAGCATCATAAGCACCATGAAGTTCATCAAGCATGCCCAAACTCTCGAAGTAAATGATATAAAAGTAGAACAACATACTCCGGCTGTAAAACACAGTACACTGTTCCCTAATACAATTCGTTGTATAATATGTGGTCCTTCTAACTGTGGTAAAACTAATATTATGCTAAATTTGTTGTTACATGATAATGGTTTGAAGTTTAATCATATCTATCTGTATTCGAAGACAGCCTTCCAACCAAAGTACCGTTATCTCCAGCTCATAATGAAGAGAATCCCGAATGCAAATTTCTTCATATTCAACGATAATAGTGAAGTTCTTCACCCAAACGATGCTTTAACTAACTCGATAATGATTTTCGATGACGTTGCTTGTGAAAATCAAGTAAATATTCGAAATTACTTTGCTATGGGGAGGCACAAGCAGATTGACTGTTTTTATTTGTCCCAGACGTATTCAAAAATACCGAAACAGTTACTTCGAGATAACGTCAATCTTTTATTAGTTTTTAAGCAAGATGATACTAATTTAAAACACATCTATAATGAACATGTCAATACGGATATGGATTGGATAACATTCAAAAAGCTTTGTTCTACTATATGGCGAGATACATACAGATTCCTATTAATAAATAAAGACTGCGCTATAAATAAAGGAAGGTATAGGCAAGGGTTTGATATATTTATATACTTTTAAGTGCCTCATATATACTCATTTCTTATAATAAATGTCTCACTCGAATGTAACTGTCTGAATAAAACAGTCAACAAAAGGAAAAAATAAAAAATCTGAGATGGAAATTGATTTAAAAAAGCAACTTATTAAATCAGTTAACAGCGTAAAAAACAAAATAAAAATGATGAAAAACGCGGAAGACGAAGCTGATTTAAAATACAAAAAAGTTTTTAAACCGATCACTGATCCTCTAGAAACATTAATCAAAATAAATGAACCAGTAAGTCCAGCTTATAACATGGTAACAAAAATAGATGAACAGAATAACATTTGCGAAGATTCAAACTCTTCTATGGGATACGAAAACTTCAAAGAAGTACTAAATTCTAATACTAATCATCATTCTGAATATTATGAATATTGCAATGAAGATAGCCCGGGAAAAACACTTAAAACGACTAACGACACGCTTTTGTCTCTAAAAAAAGAAGATATGATAGATTTGTATGAGAATATTAACATACCGTTCGGGATTCGTAGTAAAAATAATAAACTTATGATGGGAAATAGCAATGTGAACTTAGCTCTCATAAATAATGCTGTAGGCACAGGTAAAAAATATACCATCGTCGTAAATAATGAAAGATATGAATTAACCGCAGGTTTAAAGGAACTTTTGATGCGCAACAAACCTGATCTTAATCTCGTAACTGAAGAAGATAAAACCGTGTACAAAGACATGCTAACTATCACAAACGCACATAAACGGGACTTTGATCCGAACGGCCAACTGAAAGGCGATAAAGGAGCAAAATATTGCACAATTATTAAGCCTTTATTTTCTCAGAGTGATGTGAATAGAGACCCCTCGGAAAAGTTACCTAATATTAAAATTGGTGGTAATTTACCTAAATTAAAACAGTACAAGGAAAATACAGACTATATTTATTGGGATGATCCGAATGAACTGGTTGATAGACTGAAACTCTTAATGGCGTCTAAAAGCGCGGGTAACAGCAATCATGATAATGAAATCTTGGCAATTATTGAGGAGCTGAAGGAAGTTGGTATTATAAAACAGTAACCGATGTGTAATAATTACCATTCTATTTAGTAGTCTGTTATAAAGAAGACATGAATACCGAGGGTGATACTGAACATAGTAATATTTGCAATTGCGAAACGAAATTAATTGAAATCTCGTTGGAGCCTGCATTGAGTAAAAGTGGTAATCAGGAATATTTTGATAAAAAAGTAAAAGATTGTTTGAAAAAATTGCTACATCTCGAAAAGTCGGTCGCAGTATTATCGAAACGAATAAATAAAGCTGAAAAAGACATTGCGTACAAAGAACTGGATGAAAAAGTCAGCAAACATCTAAATCAAAGGCGTCTATGAGAAATTAAGAAAAATGAGTAAAGAAGAAGTCGTTAATGAAATTCATAAAAATGCTAGAGTGAATTTTCCACGAAGAAATGTGTTATTAAAAGATATAGATGATCTTTGGCAAGCAGATTTGATAGATATGCAGAAATTATCAAAATGGAATGCGGGATATAAGTATATATTGGTGATAATTGATTGTTTTTCAAAATATGCTTGGGCATTTCCATTAAAACTAAAAACTAAGGAGATCGTTTCTAAACAATTTCACACATTGTTTGCGACGGGACGTTTCCCTAAGAATTTGCAAACAGATAAAGGCAAAGAATTTTATAATAATTCATTTAAAAAAGTAACTGAAAAATACAACATTAATCATTACTCTACATTTTCAACAAAAAAAGCATCTATAGTAGAAAGATTCATAAGAACTCTTAAAAGCAAACTCTATAAGGAATTCAGTTTAAAAGGTAATTATAAATGGATCTGTGAAACTCTCAGCAAGAAAGTTCACGAATATAATCATTCTTTTCATAGAACTATAGGGACACGGCCAGTGGACATTAATGATAATAATAAAGAGTCTGTTCTACAGAGATACATTAATATTTCGTTATCCAAGAAAATATCAGATAATAAAAGATTTAAAGTTGGTGATTTTGTGAGAATCAGTAAATATAAATGTTGCTTTGATAAAGGGTATACACCTAATTGGTCTACAGAAATATTCAAAATAAAAAAAGTTCAACATACTAATCCTACCACATATTTATTAGAAGATGCAAGGTCAAGACCTATTTTAGGAGCATTTTATGCACAAGAAATCCTGAAAACTGCATATCCTGAAATATACCTTGTTGAAAAGGTATTAAAACGCAAAGGGAACAAAGTATATGTCAAGTGGCTAGGTCTACCGCCTAGTGAAAACAGCTGGATAGATAGAAGAAATCGTCTATAGATTCTACAATTCAGATTCGTAATGTTTAAATATGTTAACTTTAAATAATACAGTCATTCGTATTTAGTGTTTTGAGCAATCAACACCTTCAGAATAAAATATAATAACTATTATATTTATAGGGATAATGCGAAAACTGCGACAAAATAATCCTGATAATGCAAAGAAAAAGCCTGCCTTATCAGCAACTACACAAAAACGTGGATTCGGTTTGAAAAAAACGTTTAAGAATATTGTTTCACATGCTAAAAAGCATATTCGTAAACTGAAACCCAAATGCAAGAAAATGTTGACTGAATTAGCATATGCGGCTGCTCAAGAAATTGCTTCCGACCTGCCTATACAGTTACCGCGGGTGATACCTGTACCTAAAACTGGTGGAGCCCTACCATTAATTCCTATTTTTGCTGGCTTATCTGCCGTAGGTGGCTTACCTGGAGGTGTTGCCGGTATCACCGAAGCTGTCGATCATTATGAATCAGCTAAAAAACGAATCGAACTATTAAAAAGAAATAATGTAAAGATGGAATCAGCACGTATTGGAAAAGGTTTACACCTTAAACCATACAAGGATGGTTTAGGAATTTATGTAGCGAATCCAAAAAACTAGACACTAGGCTACCTAATCGAGCATTAAGTAACGTTGATATTATAAAGCACTCGAAAAATATTCCATACTTTCGCGATGTATTTATGAGAGATGAATTACCAGAAATTCCATGGGTGAGAGAGTGTGGTATCATCAATTTAGATTCATCCAAAAGTTCTGGTACTCATTGGGTAGCCTACGCGAAATTTGACAACCACATTGAATACTTCGATAGTTATGGTAATTTAAAACCACCAGAGGAATTCATAACATATGTAGGACCTGACATTAAGTATAATTATGAAAATTTACAAAGAAATCATTTATTTAATTGTGGACATTTATGTTTGAAGTTTTTGAAATCATTTTGGGTCAATCAAAAGAAGCAAAAATTACATAAATGAATGGTTTAAGCAGCAAAGTACATTTCCTACTAAGCAGTATTCAGAATAGGGCGTTAACTAACAGCACTAGAGAAGTTACATTTTTAAGTAATTAAACAAACATGTATATTTTCAATAAAACCCCGGTCAATGCACGAAAGTTTAATATTCAATTGCCGGTATTCAAAGAGAGAACACGATTAAACGTGACACAGAATATTACTAAAACCAATAAACAATTTCTTAAATCTCTCGGTTTTAAAATAATAAAACATGCTTCAAGTCATCGATCCACCACAGCAAGATAACTCTATCGAAAGCTATGAGATCCATAGTTACAATCCCTACAATCATAGTTACAAAGAAAATGATGAAATCAGAATACCTATTCACCAACAAGATGTTTATGTGCTGCCATCAGCAAGCTCTATTTATATTGAGGGATGTGCAAAAGTGACTGGATTAGACGCTACAGGTAAAAAAATATCAAAGGACATTAGTTTCATAAATAATCCAATATTATTTTTATTTCAAGATATAAGATACGAACTAAATGGTGTTGAGATAGACCGCATTAAAAATGCTGGAATCACAACAACTATTAAATCCTATATATCAATGAATGAGGGAGAAAATAAAAGCGCTGCATTGTGGGGTTGGACTTTGAATGGGTCCACACAAAAATCCGGAATTTTTTCCGTTATTATACCTCTGAACAAAGTGCTGGGATTTGCGGAAGATTATAACAAAATCCTCATCAATTGCAGACATGAGCTTATACTTCATAGAAGCAATACTGCAGAAAATAGTATTTTGACCGATAAAAGTAATGAAGTTGAAATAGATATACAGAAAATACAATGGCGCATGCCACATATTAGAGTTTCAGATCGTAACAGGCTATTATTGCTCAAGCACCTGGAAAAAGATAGAGCCTTACAACTAGCTTTCCGAAATTGGGATTTATATGAGTATCCGCTTCTACCTAAAACCACAAAACATTCATGGTCAATCAAAACTGCTTCTCAGTTAGAAAAACCTAGATATGTTATATTAGGATTGCAAACCGATAGAAAATCGAACAAAACGAAAAGTTCGTCACTGTTTGACCATTGTAATATAACGAATGTCAAGTTGTTTTTAAATTCACAATATTTCCCTTATAACTCACTCAATTTGAAATTTGACGAAGGCAAATTTAGTATATTATATGAGATGTATGCTAATTTTCGTCAGTCTTATTACAACACGAGCGTCGATCCCTTGCTTAATTTGAATGCGTTTGGTGTAAAATGCCCGCTATTTGTTATCGACTGCTCAAGACAAAACGATTCATTGAAAACCGGACCAGTTGATGTGCGATTAGAAATAGAGTCTTCAGAAGACATTCCTGATAACACTGCAGCTTACTGTCTGATCATAAATGATCGTCTTATAGAATACAAACCGCTGAGTAACATTGTTCGTAAAATATCATGAGTGTCATCATGGATGTTCAGGGTTTTAAAAGTGAAAATAATACGTTTATACCGAAAGAAATTGCGATTATATACATGAATAGTGTTCTTGTGTTGTTGATAAAACCACCATACCCATTCTACAATTTAACAAGAAGAGAACGTATCCAAGTTAGTTGGATAGAAAAAAACAGAGGAATATTATGGAACGAAGGATATGTGCCGTATTATAATCATAAGAGCTTGATATTGGATTTCTGTAAAAATAAATATATTTATACAAAAGGTTGTGAAAAAGTGCGGTGGTTGAAAGAAATCATAGAAAACCATAATGTTTATAATTTGGAAGACGTGGATTGTCCTAATTTAGAAACACTATATAAGAAGTATTCATTATCGACAGATGTTCAAACTTGTATTTATCATTATAAAACATGTGCATTCAAAAATGTATTGTGTATGAATAAGTGGTGTATAGAAAACAATATTTTTAGTACATAAATTATTATTTACCACATAAATAGTTCTTTTATTTATCTTCTTAATTATGTAAGAAACCCATAGATTGGTAATCAAATTAATAGATGAAAGCCTGAATGAATACATAAAACTGAATAGATAAATTTGAATATATGAAAGGTTGAGTGAATAGTGGAAAAGTTGAATAAATAGATAGAATTGAACAGATGAAGGGTTGGATGAATAGATAAAATTGAATGGATGAACGGTTGAATTAATAGATAAAAAGGTTGAATAGTTAAAATTGAATAGATGACAGTTAGAAATTGGGGGCTTTCAGATTCGAAGAATCTGAAACCCCCAATTTCTAACTACTCTCGTGTGTAATTATAAACGTAATTCATATTTTAATCTTATGACTACTGATTATGTAGGTACTTTATATATGGTATATAAAGCTGCGTATATCACGAGGACTCGTCTATTTATTTTTCTCCGCCTACATATCGCTTCCCTGCACCACAGTTGGTAAGAATCCACGGCATCCTCAGCAGCACCCAGACTCTCAAGGTGCAATAGTAGTGACTATTATACCTAGATAATGTTTCTAATATGGTGATTTGTGGATTTGGTTACTAAACGTAAAGTGGAAGTGTTTTGATGTTAATAATCGCAAGTTAGTTTTCATTCCCGCGCCCGCGACATTCCAGTTTAACATGAATGATCATAATAAAGGCCCTCAATTGCTTATAAGTAGATGCTTGTTTGTTTTTTATATTTAATGGTTGGTGTCGATGTCGATTAATAATATGATCGACATAGAATTCAGGATCGAGACTTTTAACGGTAGTATTTAGTTTTTGGGAATACCAAAAAAATTAAAAGTAGTGTTGCCAGTAGGAAAAATCTCAGGATTACTTAAACCATTTGCTTTTCCGCTTGGTGTAAGATAAGAAAATACCAAATACCAATAGCTTATTATTTGTCGGTCATCAAATGATATATCAAACTTGAAATGAAATATCTAATGGAACTGAATTTATTTCTGTTTTAGTATTGTATCATTTTATCCGCAATCTTTATGAAATTTTACTTATCAGAGTTTGATAAGAACTGTCGTACTCTACAAACGGCAAACCGAGGTCCTAAAGATTATAAGTACAAAATATCGTAAATAAGTACCAAATACAGGTATAAGGGGGAAGCAGGTATCAAGAACTGAAACGAGACCAACACAATCAACAAAGGTGCAAATTGTACAGGTAAAACAATTAATTTACCAGGTATTCACAACCACGCCCCCGTAGAAAAATGACTCATTCCATTTCAACAGATTACAGGACATCCAAGAATGGTTTTAATAGTAGGTACTTATACTTTTTCCAGACATTTGGTCCGAAAGCTGCACTTTGTGATTGTAGTAAGCCGTTTTGCACAGTGATAATGTGGACCAAAATAAACAATTTCACTCGAAGATCTCTTAGGAAGAGAGATGGCGCCACTTGTTTAAAATCTAAAACCTAAAAGGATATTCCGGTTTTGATGATTAAGGTGCCAATCGGCGGTCCCGGGTTCGAATCCTGGTCAGGGCAAATATTTGTAAGTAAGTAAGTAAGTAAACGCTTTATTGTACACAAAAACAGTTAAAAAATACATCTATTACAATTAACATATAGGTACAAAGGCGAACTTATCCCTATAAGGGATCTCTTCCAGTTAACCTTTGAGCAGTTGAGTGAGTACGAGAAGAAGATAGACAAACTAACACCGTGTACAAAAAGGTATTAAAAATAATAAGACTACTAATAATTACACATATAAACTATTAATACATACATACATATATACATACATACATATATACATACATACATATATATAATGTAATATAAATATACACATAAATATAAATACATTGTAGATCCAATTCACAAGTCATTGGAAAGCCATAACTTCTTAAGGCGACTCCTAATCCCAACGTCCTTGAGGATCTGGGCGGAGCCTAACGTTAATCCCCCCGCCGACCGTGCGCCCCCGGAACATTACTTCGTTCATTATCTCGTTGAGTGGCGTCCAAGCAGCTTCATACACTCGCATAGTCCGAGCGTGAGTTGAAGATCAACAAACCTTATAGGTACCTTATTTAAAGGCATTGAAAAATCTCGAAGTAAAATTTAAACAATGATATAATTATTTCGGATTACTAAATATCTATTTACTCACTACAGTAGAATATTAAAAATAAAATAAGTGAAATTGGCCATTTGGAAGTCTCGAATCGAAAAACACTTTTTAGTTTCTTTTGTATGTGTAGGTACCTACCAAAAATAGTTAAAATGCCGACAAGATTCTTGATTATACGTGTAAAATCATGCAGAAATAAAAAATATCGTTTTTTAATAAATAAATCATATCGTGATCGTGACCCAGCGGATGAACCGATATTTTAACATAGTAGTGGAGGCACAGCTTTATCCCCCGGATCATGCTGCTCTAATGAAAAGATAAACTATAAATAATAGAGCGACAAACTCAACTTTACCGTTGGAAAACGGATTTACGTCCTTTACCTACTTATAAACAGTGATAGTTTTTTATGACTACATTAGTAATGTTCTCAGATTTTCCCCTATACTTGTTGATATTGACGATATTTTACTAGACGATTTTTTTGGCTAATTTCAATGTTCAAGGTCAATGGATACCCTATAAATGTTAATTTACTTGAGTGTCAAAAGATGCCGATGCTGGAAAGGAGAACTTATCTAAGCGACATTTTTGGGGATATTGAGTTATATACACTGTTGGGATCGTCAGATTTTTCTGCATCGAATGGGTTGGGTCTCGTATACATCTGTCTGACGACTTTTGTGTCGCTTATCCCGTCGGTGATTTAGAGAATCTCTACTTTTTTTTCTACTAAACGACTTGATTTTTGAGACTCCATTTTGCTAAAAGATAGCAAAATGGAGATTACATAAAAAGTTTTTTGCATAATAATGAACCTTAGAGCTTTTTTACTTATTTGTCAAAACAGATCAAACAACTTGGATAATTTTTCTTTATTGCAACTAACCTTGCACTTGTTGGTTAACTGTTTTTACCTGATCGTAAAATATATTTTAATGTCGTTTGACTCATTTTACCTATGTCTTTATGATAAAATAACATAAAGGTAAATTATGAACGAAAAATTGAATGTGATCCACTGCAATGTAAGCAGGACTCGAACCTGAGACCCTAAGTTTCAAGCGTAGTGCTCTACCAACTGAGCTATCATATCGTTACGTCAATCACACTAAATCGTTGATTCCATAATTCTTCGCTACTGGAGCGCCCTCTGTGTCATGTGTGTTTAAAATGCTTATGCGCATTAGCCAAAAAGTAAAAATGTGGTATTTCCACATTATTAAACAGAATCGATATAAGATTCTATAAAAAAAAACATAGATTAAATTACCTGATTGTCGTATCTTAACTATTGGCGTTTATCCAAATTTACCTATGAAACCATTGTCGCTTATCCTTTTTTACCTGATATGACTTTGATCGACTACTGTCGCTTATCTTGAATTGCTTGAATGACAATTGAGTCGTATTTGTCGCATAGAATGTACTAAAAAACAAATATTTTCGTTAAATTGGTAGTAAGACAACTTTACCGGTTCTGTTTTATAAAATATCACACATTTAGTAGTAATTCAATATATTTATAAAAGCCGTTAGGCCCACCTGCGGTGTAAATCTGTGTCTGTGGCGCTAAGGCATTACTTTGGACTCGCTTGATGGACCCAAACGCCATCTCACTTAAACAGTGTCTTACGAGACGTCACTTTTAGCACACAGAGTTGTAGGTAGTTTTGTTATTCTTGTTAGGAGGATATTATCTCATTGCAATTGTAAAACTTGAAATTTCACGTATCACGTGATTTATAATTCCTTAATGAGTACAGAGTGACTGCAGTCTTGAGAACTTTTGTGCTGTTCTCATTAGTCATAGCTATCGTTATCGTTTGCTACCATACATTGGTCTATAACTACTGGAAATCTTTAAGCAGATCACACATAAAAATTGATAAAATTGAAATTTCACGTGAAATCTGATGAATAAATCTTTAACATTTCTAAAGCAGTTTTTTTGTATTTGCGTAGTTGGACCATAAGTTTTTGTCTTAGAGAACTTTAAATGTCACTTCATTAATTTTAATGTTTGAAAATAAATATTTTCCTCTAATTAAAACATTAATCGTGAGGGTTTATTGTACGATAAATAGCTTTTCATGTCTGTAATATTTCCTACAAAGGCGATTAGATAATTTTTCTTGATATATTAATGTGCATAAATCAGCATGAAATAATGCTGATTTATGCACATTAATATATTTACCTGACTATAAAATGAGCATGCACATATATATTGTTAACTGTGTTGATTGTTTAGTAATAGATTATACTATTTTACCTGACTAATTTCTCGGGAAACGTGTCGTTTAGATAATTTTACCTAATTCTATTTTGACGGCCATTTTGCGTAAGCGACGCTAAATCCTAAAATATTCCATTAATAGACAAAATAACAAAAGCAACATGTAAAAAACATGATATTGTTTATATAAAATGAGCATCGTATGCACATAGATATTGTTTACTGTGTTGATTGTTGTGTAAAATGTGGATTATACTATTTTACCTGACTAATATCTCGGGAAACGTGTCGTTTAGATAATTTTACTTAATTCTATTTTACAAGCCATTTTGCGTAAGCGATGCTAAATTTTAAATTATTCCATTAATAGACAAAATAACAAAAGCGACATGTAGAGAACATGATGTTGTTTATAATTATAAAATGCTTCATTTAAAAAGTAGGTCCACAGAATATTTAATAACTTTTTATTTTTTTGAAAAAGTTCGTAGTTTTTTAGATCTCCTGTAAATTTAGCTCCGTGTCTCTTGAATAATTTTCCATTCCAGCGTAGATACGTTTTTTTGCGGCACAAAGAGCCGTATCTTTTTTTTTTACGTTAACTTAGAAGTTCGATTTTTTACAGTTTCAAGGGACTGTAGACCAAAGTACGACGTGTAGACGGTTTTAATTTCAACTCGACACCTACACGCGTTACCGAGATAAAGGGTCGTGACAGAAAGACGGACGGTCAGCAAAATGATCCTATGGGTTCCGATTTATCCGGTAAAAATACCTAAATCTATAAATAATGAGGTTTATCACTTTTAATCAGTATATATGAAATTGAGCCGATAAAAATGGTCATTCGCATAAAATTTCAAGATTGAAAATGTTATTCATAACCAGGCTAGTTTTAAATGTTTACCATTTTATAGTGCAAAGGTAGGTTTTGAAGTTTAAGAAGGTAATAACATATTTTGACGGTGTAATGTGATATACTTATGAATACAATAGTACTTCATGTGACTGTACATAATGAAGGGTATTAAACACGAGTGTGGGTTTATGAAACGAGCCGAAGGCAAGTTTCATAATAACATCACACGAGTGTTTTAAAATGCCTAATTATGTACAGTTACATATACTACTTTATCTAGCCACATATCATAAGCCTCCATGATGCATTCAGAAGTCGCACATTATAACAAATATTACCCGGTAATGGCGGTAATGAAGTTTTCTGGCAGCTGTCATTGTTTTTATTTTAATTCAGAGACAAACTAGAGTCGGCCCTAACTATCATATCGTTCGATATCTTACTTACGTGTGACATTTGTCAAATTTGATTGAAAATTGACAATTCATTTCGAACTAAACGTCATCTAGATTGATATTAGAATAGAGGTCAAATCAAAACTTCTTTGTTTTTCAGAGATGTTCGAAATTTGAATAAATAATACTATCGAAATAAGAAATTTGTGCTAAAAACAGTGTATTTTTATGGTGGTCATAATGTGCCGTTCTTGAACGCATCATGGAGGGTTTATGATATTTGGATAGATAAAAGATTTAATAAAATAACAAGCTTTCGATAACTGAATGTACTTATACATGACTCAAAAGTTTTTTTTTCTTCAGATTATTATGCATATAAGCCTGTGCCGTCCCTTTGTCTGGTAAAGGCCTCTATCTTTTTTCCACTCGTCCTTATTTAGATCAGCAATGTCCAACCCTTTTGTAATACATCCAGGTAGTCCCACCATCTCCATCGTGATCTACCGTGACGCCGATTTTTATTGGGTGGGTGTAGATTTCTTGATCTGCAGATCGGTTGACATGCGGCAAACGTGTCAGCCCTACTTTAGTTTAGCGGTTGTCTGGGTTACGTAAGCTATTTGGGTTTTGGCGTTCCTTCCGCGATCGATTAATTTGATCCAAGATCGTTTCATTGCCCTCTGGCAAACTTAGAGAGAAAAATTCTGAGCATTAGTCATAAATCAAGTCCAGGCATTACGATGAGTCTAAATAAAGTTATATATTTTTTCATTAAATCAACTGTAATCCGATCATTAATATATGGCTTTTAAACGATATGTAATAAAATAAAAATCAGGTTTTTATTTTATAAACGGTAAACAATTGGAACAGAACTTATGGCCAGGCTAGGTATGTCTAGCTAGGCCCGGCGGATATGTCAATAATTACTAACGCTCATTTAGATTTAAATATGAAGTGGGAAATGTATTGATGCAAATATGTATTCTGACTATATTCACATAAATAAGCCCTCATGCCAAAATTGTCACTTGCCTTCTTGGACTAGAAAATTATTGTAATTTTGATAATGTATTTTTATATCATAATGCCATGTACTGTACTAGTGACGCAACGAATGTGAATACTTACAATAAATATTCGTATTAGCGTTTTACCGAATATTAAAATGGTATTCAAACGAACAATACTTGTTCTGCATTACGATATTCATATCTCTTAGGGTTGAATTCATAAAGATCATTAGACGTTATCATACTTAAATATCTGTATTATCAGATTTTTTTTACTAACCGAAATACCTAAAGTAGGTGCTCTAATATTACACAGAGAAGGGCCCTAAAACCCACACCAAGTGTTATTTTCTGGGAATCCTGTCTGGTGTGGGCCCATGACTGAGAATATCTAAGTATCCAAATGTGTTCGGGAATGCTAAGCAATGACAATTTTTTTTATACGTAGGTACTTAAAATTAATAGATACCTAAATACGAAAAAACAGTTGAATTTAATTCTATATGAAAATGAGTGCTTTTTGTTAAGTCGCATAGCGTAGTCGTGTGAAAAACGAACTACACTCTCTTAAAATACACTTCAAACGCACGAAGACGGATCGAACCTCCGCGGGATCCGGTACTATAACAATTTTCCGTAACTAGATGGATCGCGAGAGCAAGTGACACAGCCTTCCCCTTCGACGGTTAGATTTACACTGAGCTCGCAGCCCGGGCACGGCCGCGCTCGCGGAAATTCAGTTTTTTTGATGCTTTATTGGACCGAATTTCCATTTTACCAACTTTTAAACAATACGATTAAAGATCAATGAATTTTCAATGTTCTTGCGAAAGAGCCGTGTAAATATCACTTGTAGTTTAGAAGCCTTAGGGAATTGAAAACGACCCTATTTCAACATTATTTTTTCCATAGTAATTATTGCTTTTAAAAAAATCCAACTATAATTTTTTAGAAGAAATAGTCAAAAATAACATATATTTTTTTCAGATTTTTCCGTTGGCTAGATTACGAGCCTTAGGACTTTAAAAATCACCATTCCACGATCCACGTACGGAGTCGCCTTAAGATTCGTCTTGAGCGATGCTACAGATGGAGACTTCCTAAGGGACAGTGGCAATTCGTTCCACAACTTCACAGCGCTTACTGTGAAAGATTTGGCGTCTTGTTTGTGTGTTGAACTCGGATATTTGTGCTTGGGTCATAGTTATTCTAAGTATTTAAGTATATATTTATTTATACATATTAACTGGAAGAGATCCCTAGTAGGAATAAGTTCGCCTTTGTATAATGTTTAATTTGTTATGAATATAATATTTATAACCAGTTTTTATAACACTAATATATTATAAAGGCGAAAATTTGTGAGTGTTTATATGTTTGTTAGTTACCTACTTCTTCATGCTCAAACTGGCTGGACGAATTTTGATACATTTTGGTATGAAGAAATCTAACATCCTGGATAGGCAACTTTTTATCCCGAAAAATGTAGTGTTCCCGTGGGAAGAGCGGGTAACACCGCACGGGGCAGCTAGTGTACAATAAAGTGTATACTTACATAGATACCTACACAATTTTCTGGTTTCAGTGTCTTCACTTTGCCGAGCTACAAGGTCTACAAACGGTTCTCTTATAAAGAGCTAAAGGGTTCTCAAAGATGGTGAACGATAAGGCGACCCCGGCGAGGCTGAAAGTCCAAGTGGACCACACTAAATTTCTTTTACGAGAATTAACCCAGAGCAGAAATCTTGGCGGTAAAACTATAAATTATCTTTGGAAGCCTCCTGTGCAGCCTAAATACGTAAAACCAGAATTCCAACCAAAATATTGGCAGCAACACTATAAGAGCGACAAACCCATTAATGCTATTATTGAAATCAGATCCTTATGGCGATATGTCATACATGATGCATATTATAATTATTCAAATATGTATTCACAATTATCAATTCCGCTGGCTGAGGGAGTAAAGTTAACATGCCAAAAACACAAGGAGGCGTTTGCAGTATATGACACAAAAACTAAAAAATGGCTGATCGAGCCAGCTGAGCAAAATTACAAATATTGTTACAATGGGGAGTTCTTCGAAGAATTCAAACAAGGTAAAATAGAAACGCCTACCGAGAATAGGCTTTTACTCGTAGGTAAATATACCATTATGAAACAAGAAGTCAACTTATTCACTAAAACAAAATCTGCTCCTACGTTTTTGGATACATTTGTGATGCCAATAACGAGCTTCACCGTGGGCGTGCCGGGCTGCGGGAAGACTACGTACATATTAAACAAGCATAATGAAGGAGATTTGGTGCTGACGTCGTGTGCCGAAGGGGCCCAAGACATCCGCTCGCGTATGGCGATGTTGCATGGCGGCGGACCATCGCATTACAGACGCTCATACCGAACGATCGACTCGTACCTACTAAATAGCCGGGAAGAATACTCTCATGTGTGGATTGATGAGGCGCTTATGGAGCACCCCGGGAAACTCTTCCTGGTGTGCCTGTTCAGCCGTTGCCGAACGCTGTCCCTGCTCGGTGACCCCAACCAGCTCGGCTACATTAACAGAGTCAAAGCCATAACACTGGACTACGACAAATCATCACTGTTCTTCAAGCCTACAGAAACCTTGAACATTTCATACAGATGCCCTGTAGACGTGATGGCCGTGTTATCCAGTAAATATGACGAAGGAGCATATTCTGCGTCAGATGTCTTGCGTAGCATGAAATGTAAGCGCTACACGCGTCTAATAGACGTACCAATAGAAGAGGACACAAAATATTTAGTTTTCAAACAAGCCGAGAAGAAACAGATGCAAAAAGCCGGGTACGACGTGTCCACGGTACACGAGTTCCAAGGCAAGCAAGCAACACACGTGATACTTGTGCGAATGTCGCGCAATTTGAGTGAAGAGCTTTATAAATCGCCAGCTCATATCTTGGTGGGTATAACGAGACATAGAGAATCGCTCATCTACTTTACGCCAGTCCGCGATAATATCCAACAAACTATAGAAAAATCGCAAGCTATGAAGCTACTTGAAAAATATCGAAAAACCACTTATACAGTATCTGAGAGCTCTGTCTGCAGCGGCGCCGATTCATCAGATTCTTTAACTTTTAATAACTCTGATTACCTGCAAACTGATTATTCTGCAGCATTTAATGAGTACTTTTACGCTCCACCGGTTGCTCCTCCGTCTACTAACCCAGAGCGAACAATTCCAGCAGAGAGAATAATTTCAGTGGTTTCTAAAAGCCTCAAGCACAGTCAATCAACTAATTCGGATTCGGATTCCTCCATTAACAAGCATACAACTTATGCGTCAGATGGTTCTCTTGAACCACATTTGGCCAACAAATCTCACTATCGCCAATCAACTTTCTCGGCTTCCGATACCATCAACCATCGTCGCACAAACAGGTCTGAGGATATTATAAATCGGACAACTGTTTATTCAGGAAGCTATCATGAATCATTTTTCGCCAACCAAAGGTCTAATTATAGTCAATCAACAACTTCAGATTCCAATAGACAGTGCATTCCGTGTTGTTGCATATTATAATTATTTTGGTACGATTCTCTTCCTTCTCTTTCATGCCCCAAGTTAGGTTGATCTGGTTTAAGGGATCTCCGAACAGGCGCTTTGCTTGCCGGCCAATGAATCGCTCTCCCAATCAGTAGGTATCGTAGCAACATTTTCTGCATTCATCCTTGAAAAATTGCCTTGATGTACTTAGTAGGTAATTTCGGTGCCATGGTGCCTGGGCACTAGCATCGCCCTAGCCACTCATTTGCTTCGAAATTCGAGTTGACTCTATTTATATAAATAAGAGCGTTGACAGGTAGCTGTAGTTACCAAAAACAATTTATCTCCTTCTTCGCTGTACTGTGAGAGAGTGACGGGCGATGTTGTCGCGCGAAAAGAGTCGCGGAGCGTAGTTGTGCTAGACGGGGCAGTATTTTTGTTTACTTCTAAAATGTGTACTTATATTGATATGTTTGAGGTAGATGCGCTTATATTAGCGTGTGGCGCGCTTGTCCCGACTGGCCCTAAACCCGCCAGTATAATAGGGCCTACGCCGTAGGCGAACCCATAAGATGCGTTATCCTTTTTGTTTTTGTGGTTTTTACTGTCTTTAGTACAACGGTTATAAGGTAAGGGTTAAGGGTATATTTAATTATTGAATCATGTGTCTTAGGATAGTTTTTTTCAATTATTATAATAAATTATGTTCGTGAATTATTATTATAAAATATAATATAAAACCATAATAATGTATAAAACTATAATGTACCATATACTTTCTTTCTTTCAAAAAATATTAGTGAAAGGGTATAATTATGGCAGCCCATATATTTATTTGGTAATCATAAAAATAACTGACTATTCTTTTAAAATAAATTAATAACAATGAATACAGCTATGTACCGTTCTCGGTTCCAAACATTTTTTTCAATGCATCTTTATCTCTACTTTCTTTATCTTTCTGTAGTTTTCTTATGTGGGCCAGTTCTTTGTCCACAGTTGGGCCCATTGCGGGGTTGAGGTTCTTTAATCGGAGGAAATCCTCTTCAGCGAGGTGGGGGTTCCAAGCCCCTATGTGCGCTTTCGCTCGTCTGTACAAAGCTTTTTCATTGTCTGAAACATAAAATAATTAGTAAGGTTAGTTTAGAGCTTTTACGAAAATGAAAACCGACTAAGAGCGGGTTTGACACGCGCACGAAGGGTTCCGTACAGCGGTATATAAAAATGCCGTAACCAAAATCGTTTTTTATGTCCCCCATTAATTGGGTTAATTTATATACCAAAAATATAAACACACCATTTATTGACGTGATAACGTCTTATAAATCGATGAACGCCGGCTGCACGTACGAAAAAGCATGGCTTATTGTCAGATTCCGCCTGAGCTGAGCGTGCAAGCGAGAGCGCGGACAAGCGATAGAAAGGTAAAATCGGCCTAAGCGTTCGGCTTGTGTGACGCATCTAACTTCTACTCCATCGGCCGGTATACGTATCACGTAAAATTATTAATTAAATTTAAGATACGAATGTCATCCGTTTGCCAATTAGATACGCATAATTATTTTTCTCGTTTCGTGTGATCACGTCACGATTGACTTGTACTGCAAAATGGCAAGGACAAGTGAAAGTTAAAAAAAATCAATATGAAATATTTTCCACAGGTCATATTGTCGCAAACTAATTATTTATTGCGGTATAAGAGCCCTATACTCGAAAATGGTTTTGGCATTAACATAGTCGCAAACACTTAGCATATCCTAATTGTCATATCCATCTTCGTAAGGCTCAAGGTTATAGCTATTGAATTTTAATTATTATGTGTTGATGGTTCCGACTGACCAGCTAGCGACCTTCTTAAAGGAAGAGTTTTGGCCGAAAGGTGTTTTATTCCGGCGTTTCCGCGGTCGGCTACCCCAGAACACCCAAAAATTCCGAAGTTTTATTTATCATCCGAATCCATCATAATTCCGAGTTTTCATAATACCGAAAGCGCTATTACGTCAAACGATGATATTTGCTGTGGATGGGACCCGACACGGGAGCCCTTTGATACGTAGAAAATTTTTTCGTCGAATGTTCTCCGAAAAATCGTGTCGTAGATAGAATTTTTATCCTTCTGTAGTCATACATTATGTATCATTCTTGCAAATATCAGATGATATTTGCAAGAATATTGATTAGGTTAGGTTAGGTTTGATTTATAACAATCTCAAATAGTTGACGGTTGCAAAGAAAAATGGCTTTCTACGAAATGATTATTCGGGAAATGAAATCAATATACATCCATCTGACACAATTTAATTAGGTTAGGTTAGGGTTATATGTTATACCAAAAAAAGTCAATATTTCACTGGAACATGGTTTTCGGAATTATCAAAATTCGGAATGATGATATTGATGATGCATTCGGCCAAATGAAACTTCAGAGTATTGTAGTATATCGACTATACGAGTAGTATACACACAAGTGACACTAGACATTATGGACGTATTGTCTGAATACAATATATTTCATTTCTATAACCTATTTGTTTTATTCCGTTATACGGTTCCGTTGGTACTTATTACCTAACATTTTAATTACAGCGTAAGCCACCAAGATTTGGACCAGCGTCTAATACCGACTCACACGTTTGCCAAGCCTAGATGATGCAGTTATAGGAGGAATCTGCAATAAAACTAGGGCAAAGATTTACCCGGGGGGCTAGCACATCTTGCCGAGATTTCGCTTGTCGCGCGGCTCAGTGAACACTGAGTAACCTGTCTTGCTTGCTCGATATTGAAAGAAAAGTGACAGGTAGATAATGCCGTGCGTCAAGAGTCGCGTTTCACAGTTATGCTAGACGTGCTGGGACGACGTGCCATTTTTACATTTATGAATTTCGAATCCTCTTTTATTCAATTTTTCAATACTCGATTTGAATTTGTAGTATACTAGCGACCCGCCCCGGCTTCGCACAGGTGCAATGCTGATAAATTATGCATGTATTATACTTATAAACGTTCCTCTTGAATCACTATCTATTTATAAAAAAAACCGCATCAAAATCCGTTGCGTAGTTTTAAAGATCTAAGCATAAATAGGGACAGACAGACAGAAGCGACTTCGTTTTATACTATGTAGTGCTGTATGTATGAAGTACGGGTCCTTAGGATAGTGGAGTATAGATGGGCCACTGAAATACCTTTGTCGTGTTCCAGCACGGTGTTACAGTGCTCGATGACGGCGTAGTACTCTCCTTTGACTAGTTTGCACTGCGCGTAGTTCAGCAGTATGGGCAGTTTTATATTGTTCAGGTTTACCCATTCCTCGTCACTTTTTCTTTCCCTGTTTAAAAATAAACTGTATTAATAGTTCTTGATGATTTACGGACTTTGAAGTTGTCTGATTTATATTCAGACAACTACAGAGAATACTTAAGAGAAATTACTGGTAGAACCTAGTCAGTGTAGCTAGCCTAGGTGGGCCCTGTATCCGCGGTAGTATTTAGTTAAGGTATCATGAGCTGTTCGCAAATTACGACAACCTCAGCTTCATCGTAACCCTTCTGGCCGTAGAGCTGGTTTCCCTTCTCCCTAACACGGTACTAGCCCCACCGGGTTGAATAGCTGTCATACTTCCTCGTACTTTATCATGAGCTGTTCGCAAATCGCGATGGCATTGGAGTACGCCTCCTCAGCTTAATCGTAGCGCTTCTGGCCGTAGAGCTGGTTTCCCTTCTCCCGAACACTAGCCCCACCGCACAGTGCGATGAAACCCCGATCTAGGTGGACAATATTATTTAAGCCTCAGAACCGACTCTAGTAGGTCATATTATGATGTCAAAATAGAAATGAAATGAAAAAAATTACAAAATCACATTTAAATAAAAACCAGTATAAGCTGACCTATTGGTACTATAAATTACTACACGCGTGAAGGCCAATTTATATTGGTCTTTGTTTTAGGCAGTATAAATGTAGTTTTTGACACACATTTTATATTCATATTATTTTTATAAACTTAAGCTCTTCACTAGTTAGCCATCCAACACTTAATGGTAGTGCTTCGAATACTTCTTGTTTTCTCCCGCAAGCAACCCACTTTTCTAATAATTTCCCAGAAATACGATTTCTCTTGAAATTTCTTAGTGAATCTGGCGTGACTCTGCTCAAATCAAATTTAATTGAAAAATAATCGAAAAGACGGTTATTTTTATCCTTTTTAGCGTGTTTTAACCATTCTTCATAAAACTCCCTCCTAGGTACGGATAGTTCGATTTCTAAAAAAAAGTCAAAGACTCGCATCAGATCGCAGTTTCTAACATGCATCAAACGAAAGAACAATAAAAATTCTATCATTAAAAAAAAAACCAGCCCGGGGGCAAGGGGGGGCATCATTTTCCTTGTCTATGAAACACGAAACTCATGCAAAAAAATTGGAATTTTTTACGTTAAAGTTGATTTTTATTGGCAAAGGAATATCCGTTTTTAACAACTAATGTTTTAAAATGTATTCCTTACCATTTACTTCACGACCCATGACTAGAAATATCTTATTGATAATTATTATAAAATATTGATAAACGAAGAGCAGTAAAACGCACGATTTCACTATCGATGACAGTGTTTCGGTTCGCTTCGACATTATTTATTAATTTTATGAGGGTAGTAGGACAAAACTATTACTGGAATCATTCCTTCTAGGATGTTGGCTATCGCTATAGCCACCAAAGATAATGAAATAGCGTGACCCTTTTTGTCCACCTAGATCGGGGTTTCATCGCACTGTGCACCGGGTTGAACAGCTGTCATACTTCCTCGTACCTTATCATGAGCTGTTCGCAAATCGCGATGGCCTTGGAGTACGCCTCCTCAGCTTCATCGTAGCGCTTCTGGCCGTAGAGCTGGTTCCCCTTCTCCCGAAGACTCGGCACTAGCTCCAGTCGCTCCTCGGTGGACAGCTGCCACACCTCTTTCTCGTACTCATCCGATCTTTCTACTCTGAGCAGTTCTGTTGGTAATAGTAAATAGTTACAGACACTAGAAAGACGAACAATGTTCAACTAGAAGTCAGTTTTGTTCATGCAGGGATTGAAAACTCTCTTCATTAAACTAAAAATATAAAAAATCAAAGATATGATAATGAGTTTTTACATTTCATTACCATATTTTTATGCGCGTTTGTATTTTATGTTGGTGTAGAGCAGCCGAATTAACAAATAATGCCTACTCTAGCTAGAGTGGAGATGACACAGGATAAAAGGAAAACATATAAGTGATAAATTACTATTTGGATGGGAATAAACATGTTTTGTAATAAAATTGTTAATTTACATATGTATTAAGGTAAACGACCATTTTGAAATAGAGCGAAAATGGAAATGAATTATAACTAAATTAGTCAACCAATGATACACAAATATCAAAGCAGAAAGAAGAATTGAAATGCATAACCTGGCAGAAGAGAATGGGGAATCCCCAGGTAATTTATTTATTTAAACTTTATTGCACAAAACAAAAGTCAGTACAAAGGCGAACTTAATGCTTAATGGCATTCTCTACCAGTCAACCATAGGGTCAAACAGAGATGCTTCAAGTGGGTGCAGAGTAGAAAATTAATTCTTCTGTAATGTATTTACATTACATATTTCTTTGTGCTCTGATATTTGTATCAATGGCCTTGCTTACCAATGATAAACTCCAAGTCGCATGGCTCTTTCATCAAGCTGTCCAAGTCCGGGTAACCTAGTCCCTCGGTGTGCAGCGTCATGGTGCAGGCATGTTTCCTCTTGCAGGGGTCCTGGCCGAGCTCCCGCAGTGTCTTCGACACAAATGGATAGCTGAACACCAGCTGAAATAATTATTATATTTATATTACAAACACTTAGAAACTTCCATGAGAATAAAATTTATTTGGATACTAATTGATGTTGTTGCTATTTTATGTATTTGTACCTACAGTCAAGCAAGACAACTTTATTATTATTAAAAGCCTTTGTGAACAGTCATCAACTATCTTGCTTTTCAGCATAGGCCGCACCAAGATTTTTCCATGCCAATCTGTCTCTTGCTGTTCTCATCCATGTCGTTCCTGTTATTTTCTTTACATTGTCTTCCCACCTCCGATATTAGCACCTTGCATTCTTTTATTGTACTTAGGAAACCATTACATCCTTGGCCCAATTTTTTTAAATTTATTTTTAGCAAGACAACTAATATAACACAAATCACCAACATGCTCAAGGCTGCGTACAAGCTTGCAGGGGCGCTTGGGAACTTAACAAAAATATTCTTTGTTAACCAGTTTATTTTATTTTTATTTACAAATAAATTAAACATCAAATAATCAGGATAACATACTTCTTTTTTAACCCTGAAGCTGGCCACTTCCCCGACAGCCATCATCTTGACGATGGACTCCCACACTTCCAGCTTGAACTTGTGACCGATCACCAGCATCATGGGCTCCTTCTGACCAATCTTCCTGCTGTCATCTATTAGGACTCTTTCTTTACCACATTTCCAGGTTTGAAAATGGAAATGAACCTGTGAAATACATGATATAATAAGAATGTATCTTCTCCTACTCTTATACCATTTTTTCTTTTTTATCATAATCTTATTGACAATGACGAATTTTGATAAAATAATATTATTATTATGAATTATGATGACATCCTAATGTGTGAGTGTTTTGGTTATACACTGAAAAATGTGCAAATTTATTTTAATTATTGAAACAATTTTCTTGTTTATAAATACTAAGTGACTATACAATAAAAATTGCTCAAACTACAATAAAATGGGACTCAATCACAACCTAGTAATTGCCTAACCATATTCCTCCCAAGAACCCCTTAGATAAAGATCATGGATGTTACACTATATCCAAGTTTCAAACAATGTCATGTCTGGTTGATTAGACACTTAAAATTTATTCTAAGATTCAACACATAAGAAAACAGTAGGTGTAAAGAATAAAAAGTAAATTGAGTGGAAGAGACATTGTGTTCCTACACTTGTAGCGGGCAGAAGTATGTATCTGCTACTACCAACTAGGGCTGCCATCCTTCTTGGGGCCTTCCAGGGGCCATCCGAGCGGGTTTTTAAAAACTGTATGGGGAAAACCCGGATACTTTTTATGTGAATGAAAAATAAAGAAATTCTTTTTTTACTATTATTAAATTAAAAACCACCGACATGTCCAGGAGGAAATAATGTAATAGCGCCAAATGTTGGTTTTTTAAGTTTGTCCAGGTTCGGCGAATATAGAGATGGCAGCCCTAATATCAACTGAGGCTTACATATCATTGTATTATAGAAGACTAGCTGTGCCCCGCGGTGTTACCCGCTCATCCCACGGGAACACTACATTTATTCGGGATGAAAAGTATCCTATGTCCTTCCCCGGGACTGAAACTATGTATATACCAAATTTCATCTACATTGGTTCAGCGGTTTTAGCGCGAAGAGGTAACAGACAGACAGACAGACAGACAGACAGACAGACAGACAGACAGACACACTTTCGCATTTATAATATTAGTATGGATTTCTACAACCAGCACACAATATCTTGCGAGGTATTTCTCCTGTATGTTTTATGAGGTGTGCAAGAAAGAGTACTTGTATTGTAATATTTACCTTGCTGCCATCAGATATAGGTTTGTATTTCTGTCCGGCGTGGATAATATTTTTGACAATAGGAGCCTCATCGCCCATTTTCTTCAAGGATATCTTGGCCTCACTGATTGAAAAGTCTTTGTTGTCTTAACTTATAATATAAATGATGTCGAAAATTAAGTGCGCTTTGAAATATTATGTAGTGCATAAATATACTACAGTAGAAATAGATAGGTAAAGTTTGCTTTTGGCTTATTATCACAGTCTTATCAAGAATAAATTATTAAATAAGTATCTAAATTAAAATAAATTATCCATGTATAATATTATCTTCACTAATTAAGTATAGGTATATACTATAGTCACAGTCACAAGTCACAACATATTGACATTTTGACATTTTACAATATTCACATTTAAACCCGCTCCAGACCTTCCGATCCCATCCGACTTATCGGAAGAAATTTCCTAACAACTGCCTACACATTATCCGATTTCTTCCAATAAATCGGATCGGATCGGAAGGTCTGGAGCGGGTTTTATTCGCTATTGACTTGACATTGTAAAAGAGCGTTTTCACGACACGATATCAAGTATCGATTCTAACAATGGCTTATTCGATACCGTGCCTCTTGCCTTGGATACTTTTGAGATGTTTTGGATATAAACTTCTGAGGATTTTGACGTGACAACGTCTTAAATTAGGTTGCGCTCGGAGTCACTCATGAAAAAGTGTAACGCCCGCTCACGTCTGTTACGATGAGTCACCGAACGAGAGAGAGACCCGCCGGACCGGCGAATGCCTTGCATCTCTCTCCCACTCAAACATGATTGGTCCGCCGCGCGTTGTCACGTAAAATCTTCGCCCGTAAAACCGACTTTACAGGCAACCAGTTTTTTTTATAATGATTTAAATAGGTTTAAGTTCAATTGAACAGTATTAAGCCTTAAACTGGTTTATACCACACGCTACTTCAAAATTACTGAAATTTTTTTGATAGCCACTTCTCCACGGATTAACTCATTCGAATGCCGATATCACGCATTATAAGTTAAATGACTATAAAATCGTTGTGTCGTCCACTTAAATTTTGTTAAATTAATAGGCGAACCAATACAAGTAAAAACTAGCACATTTTTATATTGCTGTATCTAATAAGTTTAATCAAAGGGCCTTGGCAATTCAAACACTCATTTATTTAAGCACAACACATTAAATATACACTTCTAAAAAATACAATACACATGTCAACTTAAGATGTGTTCTCTTTAGCAGCTGTCAACGGAGTAAGTCAACATCAATATTTTATCTTACATCTGTCACTGGATTTGAATCAAATCAAATCCAGAACCATAAACAGTCGATTGCCAGTATCTCATGACACACCCCCTCAATCGACTCACTAATCTAAAATTACCCTGTATACACAAATTTTGAACCACCCTGTATACCTAAACTACTCAACTTTATTCACAATTTTTTCAATCTTTAGACACCCTGTATAAATACAATAAATTGGTACAATTTCCAAGCTCCTCCAAACAATTATAATTTTACATCCATATCCAAAAAACTTTAACCAAACCTTGCTACTACGTTCATTGACCCTCATCTCGGCACACACTCATCATTAAAATTCGATAAAACCAACTAACAAAACATTATAAATCTCCACTGGACTCGTCATCAATACTCAACATGAATTTCAAATTCTTACACTCAAAAACTTCAATACACGACTTCAATATTTAAATCAACTTCTATTATACTCCACTCGACACTTCATTTATTTAAAACCACAATAAGTATTTAAACATCCCTTCCCAACCTTTCCTATAACTACCTTTAAATTCTGCAACTCGATACATCACCTCATTAAACTACAATTAATATTTAAAAACTTCATCATCTCCTGAATCCTCACTTCACTAGACTACAATAAATATTTCAACTACTATCTTCTCCCACTCGAATCCTCACTTCATAAAAACTACAATAAATATTTCAACTACTATCTTCTCCCACTCGACTCCTCATTTTACTAAAACTACAATAAATATTCCACCTTTATATTCTCCTACTCGACTCCTCATCTTCATTATACTGCAATAAATATTTAAACCCTTATCTTTTCCTCAACCAACTCCTTCATTTTAATAAACTCATAAACCTACAACATACAACAACCAACATCAACTCACACTCAATATCACCAAAATACAATACACATGTCAACTTAAGATGTGTTCTCTTTAGCAGCTGTCAACGGAGTAAGTCAACATCAATATTTTATCTTACATCTGTCACTGGATTTGAATCAAATCAAATCCAGAGCCATAAACAGTCGATTGCCAGTATCTCATGACACTGTAAAAATAAATAACAATAAGGATCAATTCAGTCAATGAGTTAAGAAGCAAATATTCTGAAAACCCTTTCCAGGAGACCTTCCGATCCTACCCGACCCGATCCGATTTATCGGATGAAATCGGATAATGTGTAGTGTAATAGATCCTAACAAATTACACTACACATTATCCGATTTCCTAACAATTACACTATACAACTTGTATATAATCTGTGACTTATCCGATTTCATCCGATAAATCGGATCGGATCGGAAGGTCTGGAATGGGTTTTAGATAAGGTACTAATCGATATTTTTTCAAGTATCTGGCAACACTACCACGTTAAATTTTTTTTTACTACTAACAACACCAATCACCAACGCCAGATTTGATAGGTGAAGGAAGTGAAGTGAAAGAAAAACTATAGAAATTCCGTTCTTTCTGTTCTTATTTCTGTAATTTAGACTAATTTTTTATTATATTTGTTTGTAAAATCATTTTAATACCGAGTGTGCAAGAGGAACGACGTCTCCAAATAAGTTACAATGGCTGATTTCCTTGAATCTGAAGCAGAGGAAAGCGAGGTTAGTGTCGAGATCTTGGTTGTTTTGCGTTTTTGATTACGAATACATTTCTAAGCACTGTGATTGTTACTGTCCTTCTATTTGTGTCGTAGTAATGAAGGCCTTATATTTTTAGGTTGAATCCGATGACGAGAAACCAGCAGAACGCAAAAAGCCGAAGCGCAAAGCTGCAGTCCAGAGTGATGATGAAGAGGATGACGAAGGTTAATAAACAAGCCACGTTTATTATTGGCATTTATTGCTTAATAATTTGACCGTAGAA
This sequence comes from Apotomis capreana, assembly GCA_947623375.1. NCBI lineage: Eukaryota > Metazoa > Arthropoda > Insecta > Lepidoptera > Tortricidae > Apotomis > Apotomis capreana. The sequence goes on from OX392512.1 coordinate 19,984,188, forward strand.
TCGCTTAATGTTTTTAATATGTCTGGTTTTCTACTATGATACTAAAGTGGGGTTATTTTCTCATGACACACTTTCAAGATTTGTGCTAAATTTACCTGCATTGGCTCTATAAACGCAAGTTTCTTATGAATTTATGCCTAGATAGTCTCTTTGGCTTGTAGCATACTCCTTTTGTGACATTTACATGTAATTTTTGCGTTTAGGTTAAGTAATTTAAAAGCTAATTTAGACAATATTTTTCATAGCTTACTCTACTGGTAAAACATAGGTAGCGTGTATCTCTATGAAGTGTGTGTGTTCTTTATGAAACAGGATTTGTCTGAGTCATCATCGTAACCTTTACAATCACTACCATTATAAATATAATGAGTTTAATAATATTTTACCAATATTTCTTGCAGATGATGAAGAAAGACTCAGAGAAGAATTAAAAGATTTGATAGATGACGCTCCTATAGAAGAATCAGGGAGTGACGGGGAGGATTCAGATGCTAGTGCAGGTCCAAAAAAGAGAAAAAAAAGTGACGATGAACTGGATGATCGGCTTGAAGATGAGGATTATGACCTCATTGAAGAGAATCTTGGTGTTAAAGTGGCTAGGGTAAGCTATTTTTGGATACAAAGGTCAGGTAATATTAGAATCCTTTCCTCAACTTATAATTAGTCAAAATGCTTTTTTTCGATAAGTATAGGAACTGATTCATCATGACAGCATGATGACAGATGACAGAGACACTGGAAATGATTGCACAATGTTGTGCAATCATTTCCAGTGTCGTAATTAGCATTAGATGGTCCCAGTATGAAAATTTGCATTATGCTATTTATGTAGCCAATTTTCGCTACATATGCATATAACGTACATGCATAGCGATTCTTGATCCCAAAAGTGTTAAGCTGCCGAGCCTGGGTCTCCAGTAGGTATGCTAGTATACCTACTTCTCAGCAGCCTACTACATCTAATACACTTTCTTAAATTAGTCACTGAAGTGAAGGATACAGCAATATGTGAGGCACATGCAGATAACTCTATCTCTCTCCTTCATATCACGTCATCACTCTTATCAGTAACTAATCTAGGAAAATGTAATAGCCGCATAAACCTTTAGTAGTCACTGGGGCCTGATCTAGAAGTCGTCCACTTGTCCACTGGACAAGCTGTGATACCTAGTACAATCAGCAAGCATACATTTTAACATTTTCGGCACCAACAACCCGGAGGCCGGGCGCTCGTAAACTTTGTTCAGATGCCGGCCAACCTGGTAGCCGGGGTTGATGCTATAAAAGTCGGCTCGGCCGGTTTCTGGGATATGTCTTACTTTTTTGTCTGGTTGCAAAAGTGTTAAAACAAAGAAAAGAAGCAGAGAGTTGTTTTTGCCTGTCCAAATTAGCGAGGCCCTATTGTATAGCAACATATTTTAATTGTTCTATGTATCATGTCTATTTATTCTATTTATTATTTATTTAACAAGTTATATCCAATGAATTTGTTATTTTAAGTTTTAATATGTTCTACACAGAACAAATTCAAACGCCTGCGCCGATTGGAAGACGATGACAGTGACAATGAGGGGGCCGATGACCCAGAGTTGGAAAGAGAAGTCATTGCAGAAAAGCTTTTTGTTGCTGGGTCTGATGAGGTACAGTACCACTAAAGTTTTTTTTTTTACTTTAAAACTGATTTGTTTTTTGTTTGTGAGTGGGCATCTCTATGTTGGTCCCATAAAATGTTGGTGAAGATCTGATGACAAGATCCATGAGGAATCGAGGGAACTCCTTAAATATTATCCACTCACTTGCTTCAAAATTCGAGTTGAACTCTATTTATAATAAAATTGACAAGTAGCTGTAGTTACCAAAAGCTATTGAGTGGCTAGAGGTATATCTATGACGATTTCGGAGTTTTTTTACAGGATCTCGTTCAGTCGGAAATACAATTTCGTACTCATTGAAGTCTGTTATTTTATGTGAATACTTGATTATTAAATTAACAACTGATGATGCTTCTCCAGGAGGACGAGAACCGGTCGGAGTCGGCGGCGCCGCGCGAGGTGGAATACGACGAGGAGGGCGAGGAGGGCGAGTCGGACGCGGACGACTTTATCGTGGACGACGACGGCAAGCCCATCGCTAAGAAGAAACGGAAGCCTATATTTACTGACGCGTGAGTATCATATTGATTTAAGCTCACACGATTTTCACAATGACTCCTGTGAGATAATCTCATTAGTGGGTTATACTCCCACACAAAGTCCGACTACTGGTAGTGAGGGCTAACCAGCCCTGATACAGTTCATGTCTTAAAAAAGAACGATTTTCACACATTATTATAGCAAAACGTGGCTCAATCAAAGATGTTTATTTAGTTACCTTGAACTCGATCAGTGAGCAAAGTGATAATAAAGACGGACATCGTAGGGCTGGCTCGTTCCTCGTCCAACGCATTGGCATGGTAGCGACCTAGGGGATATATGTTCATATAGTTTAGGTCACAATAGTTTAAGTTAGGTTTAATTAGATCATAAGTTTTACGGTATAAAAACAAAAATACGCGTTCAAAGTTGCGGGAGAACCTTCTAGATTTAATACAAACACAAAACTTGATCTATTGTTGTATGATATTAATAGTTTTAACTTCCAATTCATATGGCAGATCCTTGCAAGAAGGTCAGGACATATTCGGCGTAGACTTCGACTACGACGAGTTTGAGAAGTATGGCGACGAGGATTCGGAGGAGGAGGACGAGGAAGACCTGGACGAGTACCTGGAAGACGACGAGGAGGAAGGTGAGGGGAATTGGTTACTTTGAATTTTTAGGGTTCCGTACCCAAAGGGGAAAATACGGGACCCTATTTCTAAGACTCCGCTGGCCATCTGTCTGTCTTTCACCAGGCTGTATCTCATGAGCCGTGATAGCTAGACAGTTGTTATTTTCACAGATGATGTATTTCTGTTGCCGCTATAACAATAAATATTAAAAACAGAATATAAAAAGTATTTAAGGGGCCTCCCATACAACAGACGTAATCGGTTGCGTTTACTTTGCACCTCATCTGTATACGGCGGCATACATACCAGGTGCAAACTTAACTTAACCCGGCCAGTTAAGATGGGAAGTGTTTGTACGGAACCCTCGGTATGCGAGTCCGACTCGCACTGGCCGGTTTTTTAATTAGGCCCTTTTCCGATATAATCAAACAAAGGATAGAAAATCAAATATGAGCTAATTTTTTACGTTTTCAAAAATAACCTATATTATTAAAAAAATCTTTTGAAAAGTTCCTTCATAAAAAAAAAGAGCGTAGGCGACAAATGTAAATCATACAGTCGGACTATTACGAAGACTGATTTAGTATGGAAACTGTGCCACTGTTCTTTTTGTAGGTTGCGACAGTCAATTTTCCACAAGGTGACTGAGTGCTGATTCTTAGACGACGCTGCCTTCACCTTTGTTTAATATTTTCATAACTAGTCCGTATAATCAAATAAAAATAATAGTTTTGGGTTCCGTGATAATAAAGTAGTGAAATTTGTTTAAACTTAACTTAACACTATTTAAAAATTATAAATGTATAACTTAATTATGAAACCTTATTTTTTAAATACCTGAATTGGTTAAGTTTATCGCGGTGGCCACTTTTTTGGCTAGTTAGCGGTAGGAACGTACATTTTGTACATGTATTTATATCCAGATTATTGATATCTGTTTACAAACTTATTTTATTTTAGGTGAAAGGAAACGGCTAAAGAAAGGCAAAGCCAAACGCCCGAGCAAGAAGTCCATCTTCGAAATATACGAGCCTAGCGAACTCAAACGCAGCCACTTCACCGACCTGGACAATGAGGTTAGTATATATTCTGGAAAATTTGAATATTTGCATTAATAATCTGACGAATTTAGTCTTTATGTGCTGTAATAAGAACATTTTGATTGCGTTATGTAGATTGTAGTTGATAGACAACTATTTTTAACGGTCTTCCGTTATACACACTTATACGTATAGGTCGTCAATCGAAGTCGATAAACATCGGCCGATCGGTGTGGTATACAGGATGATCAATCCAAATAGGTCAGTAGGGAGAAAACGAAAACTATAAGAGATAAAATTATGAAAGAAATGCAGTTTTTATTCAATCTTAAATCGAAGACATGGTTTATAGTTTGTGCCTTTTCCCTACTGACCCATTTGGATTGATCACCCGGTATACACTATTGAACGATGTCAATCGACCCATTTACAATCGAACGATAATCGTTATGTTAGAGTGGTATGCTTTTATGTTTATGAATCTTATTTTCAAATTGAGCAACTGTCTCACTTCACTGTTTGCACATGCATTTTATATTTATGTTCGTACGATAGACTCGCTGTTATAGTCACACTTTTCATCGTAGATCCGCAAAACGGACATTCCGGAGCGCATGCAAATCCGAGAGGTGCCGATCACGCCCGTGGCCGAGGGCAGCTCGGAGCTGGAGGACGAGGCCGAGTGGATCCACAAGCAGGCCTTCCTCAAGCCCGCCGTCTCCAAGGCGGACTCGCAGGAGTCCCGCGAGAGGACGCGGCGGTGAGTGTTGCGACAGGTGGCCATCACTCATGTGGCCGAGGGCAGCTCGGAGCTGGAGGACGAGGCCGAGTGGATCCACAAGCAGGCCTTCCTCAAGCCCGCCGTCTCCAAGGCGGACTCGCAGGAGTCCCGCGAGAGGACGCGGCGGTGAGTGTTGCGACAGGTGGCCATCACTCATGTGGCCGAGGGCAGCTCGGAGCTGGAGGACGAGGCCGAGTGGATCCACAAGCAGGCCTTCCTCAAGCCCGCCGTCTCCAAGGCGGACTCGCAGGAGTCCCGCGAGAGGACGCGGCGGTGAGTGTTGCGACAGGTGGCCATCACTCATGTGGCCGAGGGCAGCTCGGAGCTGGAGGACGAGGCCGAGTGGATCCACAAGCAGGCCTTCCTCAAGCCCGCCGTCTCCAAGGCGGACTCGCAGGAGTCCCGCGAGAGGACGCGGCGGTGAGTGTTGCGACAGGTGGCCATCACTCATGTGGCCGAGGGCAGCTCGGAGCTGGAGGACGAGGCCGAGTGGATCCACAAGCAGGCCTTCCTCAAGCCCGCCGTCTCCAAGGCGGACTCGCAGGAGTCCCGCGAGAGGACGCGGCGGTGAGTGTTGCGACAGGTGGCCATCACTCATGTGGCCGAGGGCAGCTCGGAGCTGGAGGACGAGGCCGAGTGGATCCACAAGCAGGCCTTCCTCAAGCCCGCCGTCTCCAAGGCGGACTCGCAGGAGTCCCGCGAGAGGACGCGGCGGTGAGTGTTGCGACAGGTGGCCATCACTCATGTGGCCGAGGGCAGCTCGGAGCTGGAGGACGAGGCCGAGTGGATCCACAAGCAGGCCTTCCTCAAGCCCGCCGTCTCCAAGGCGGACTCGCAGGAGTCCCGCGAGAGGACGCGGCGGTGAGTGTTGCGACAGGTGGCCATCACTCATGTGGCCGAGGGCAGCTCGGAGCTGGAGGACGAGGCCGAGTGGATCCACAAGCAGGCCTTCCTCAAGCCCGCCGTCTCCAAGGCGGACTCGCAGGAGTCCCGCGAGAGGACGCGGCGGTGAGTGTTGCGACAGGTGGCCATCACTCATGTGGCCGAGGGCAGCTCGGAGCTGGAGGACGAGGCCGAGTGGATCCACAAGCAGGCCTTCCTCAAGCCCGCCGTCTCCAAGGCGGACTCGCAGGAGTCCCGCGAGAGGACGCGGCGGTGAGTGTTGCGACAGGTGGCCATCACTCATGTGGCCGAGGGCAGCTCGGAGCTGGAGGACGAGGCCGAGTGGATCCACAAGCAGGCCTTCCTCAAGCCCGCCGTCTCCAAGGCGGACTCGCAGGAGTCCCGCGAGAGGACGCGGCGGTGAGTGTTGCGACAGGTGGCCATCACTCATGTGGCCGAGGGCAGCTCGGAGCTGGAGGACGAGGCCGAGTGGATCCACAAGCAGGCCTTCCTCAAGCCCGCCGTCTCCAAGGCGGACTCGCAGGAGTCCCGCGAGAGGACGCGGCGGTGAGTGTTGCGACAGGTGGCCATCACTCATGTGGCCGAGGGCAGCTCGGAGCTGGAGGACGAGGCCGAGTGGATCCACAAGCAGGCCTTCCTCAAGCCCGCCGTCTCCAAGGCGGACTCGCAGGAGTCCCGCGAGAGGACGCGGCGGTGAGTGTTGCGACAGGTGGCCATCACTCATGTGGCCGAGGGCAGCTCGGAGCTGGAGGACGAGGCCGAGTGGATCCACAAGCAGGCCTTCCTCAAGCCCGCCGTCTCCAAGGCGGACTCGCAGGAGTCCCGCGAGAGGACGCGGCGGTGAGTGTTGCGACAGGTGGCCATCACTCATGTGGCCGAGGGCAGCTCGGAGCTGGAGGACGAGGCCGAGTGGATCCACAAGCAGGCCTTCCTCAAGCCCGCCGTCTCCAAGGCGGACTCGCAGGAGTCCCGCGAGAGGACGCGGCGGTGAGTGTTGCGACAGGTGGCCATCACTCATGTGGCCGAGGGCAGCTCGGAGCTGGAGGACGAGGCCGAGTGGATCCACAAGCAGGCCTTCCTCAAGCCCGCCGTCTCCAAGGCGGACTCGCAGGAGTCCCGCGAGAGGACGCGGCGGTGAGTGTTGCGACAGGTGGCCATCACTCATGTGGCCGAGGGCAGCTCGGAGCTGGAGGACGAGGCCGAGTGGATCCACAAGCAGGCCTTCCTCAAGCCCGCCGTCTCCAAGGCGGACTCGCAGGAGTCCCGCGAGAGGACGCGGCGGTGAGTGTTGCGACAGGTGGCCATCACTCATGTGGCCGAGGGCAGCTCGGAGCTGGAGGACGAGGCCGAGTGGATCCACAAGCAGGCCTTCCTCAAGCCCAAAAAACAAAAATACGTGTGAGGTTGGGGAGAGAATGGGGGGAACGTAACAAAGAACCTCACCGAATATCACCAGCGCCCTTAGTTGAAGATAATATCGTAACCTTTTTGTTCAGGGGTCCGAGCACTGTGGTGAAAATCCGTCAAGCACTGGACTTCATGCGGAACCAGACACTGGAGGTGCCCTTCATAGCGTTCTACCGCAAGGAGTACGTGCAGCCAGAACTCACCATCAACGATTTGTGGAAGGTCTACAAGTATGATGCTAAGGTGAGGCACTCATCACTTTTCATTTTGTTCCCTGCTCATCAAATCTATAAAGTTGTTGGCATAATTCGTTTCGAATCAATCACTTTACATTACTATTAATAGATCGGTTAAAATGTTCTATCGTTTATTAACTCGTATGAATATACGGTATTATTTTCTTTTATAGACAAACGTATCATGGATTGTTTCATTTCGTCGGTGTATCATTTCATGTAGATGTATCTTTATCGTAAGCTAAGTAGGTATTATATAATAAGTTTCTTGCGCAGTCGCTTCTTATAAAGTATGTTTTCAGAGCTTTTTATCACATGATCAGTATTGTGACAGCCACAGTTTATTGTCCCCAGTGGTGCCAACTGAAGCAGCGAAAGGAGAACCTCCTGAAACTGCTGGAGAACATGAGAGACTTCCAGCTGGACAAGATCATGGCGGACCCCGACGCGCCCATCCCCGAGAACATGAGGCTCATCAAAGACGAGGACATTGACAGGTGCGAGCACGCTTAGTTCACTTATGGAATACTAGTCTGTGCCCGCGACTTCGTTTGTGTTGAATTTGTCTCCATGCAAAATTACGCTACTATTTTCCTGGATAAAAACTTTTCTATGTCCTGCCATGACTCAGTCTATCTCCATACGAAATTTCATCTAATAGACATACAGACAAATGGAGTTACCTACGCATTTATTATTTTAGTAGGGATCAGCAACTAAAATAAGAAAATGCAAAATGAAAACAGTCTTAAAAACATCTTCAGTAAAAAATAAATAAATCCGAATATCGACTAAATTACTTAAATTATGGGCAAATTGAGAAGATGACTTCTCAATTTGTCTCACCGAGGTTGTGTATCTTGTAACTCCATGTGAAGATTCTATTGACGTACAATAGAAGTGTTGTTTTAAAAATATCAAACCTTGGATATTTGTTGTTTTCTTCCTTGATGCATGTAACATTTCTTGTCAGGTTAAAGAGCGTGCAGACTCCAGAAGAACTCCGTGACGTGCACACTCATTTCCTGCTGTACTACTCCAGCGAGCTGCCCGAGATGCAAAAGGTGCAGCGCGCCAAGGAGAAGAAGCGGGAGATTGAGGAGAAAAAGTGAGTTCATGCCGCGAGGCAGGCAGGCAGAGAGTTTAGGAAGTTATTAACTAAGCAATGTCCAGTAAAAATGTAGTGCAAATTGCACAGTTACGAATTCTGTTAATCTAATTTGTATGCGATAACACCTCGAATTGGAAGTTTAATTTTGACTACGTCGCCACGTGAGGCAACGAAACTTGCGCTGTGCGTGGATTGAGATGACACTTTAAATGTTTATGACAATGGTCATTCTTTACAAATATGTCAAATTGTCTATGTATACTGAAGTGTTAAAGTGTGAATGCACATAAGCTGCAGTTGGTCCGTAGTAAGCATGAATAGCAGGTTCCCAGGTAGCAAACGGCCTGTATAATAGCTTATACAGCCATTTAACTCTAATTTAAGCTGTATAAAGGCTGTATAAGTGTTTATGCAGCCTGTGTGCTACTTGGGTTGTATGTGTGTGGGCAGACGCTTGGCTCGCTTGGAGGCGGAGCGCAACGGCGAGGATCCCGAGGAGGCGGCGGCGAGTGTGGAAGCCATGCCCGACGACGAGGACGCCGTCGACGTCAAGTACGCCGCGCGCTCCGGGCCCTACGAGCTCTGTCGCCGCGCCGGCATCGGTGAGTCAGTGCTCACATAGCATGTGTGGCAGGGTGTATATGTGTGGGCGAGGACCCGAGGAGGCGGCGGCGAGTGTGGAAGCCATGCCCGACGACGAGGACGCCGTCGACGTCAAGTACGCCGCGCGCTCCGGGCCCTACGAGCTCTGTCGCCGCGCCGGCATCGGTGAGTCTAGTGCTCACATAGCATGTGTGGCAGGGTGTATATGTGTGGGCGAGGACCCGAGGAGGCGGCGGCGAGTGTGGAAGCCATGCCCGACGACGAGGACGCCGTCGACGTCAAGTACGCCGCGCGCTCCGGGCCCTACGAGCTGTGTCGCCGCGCCGGCATCGGTGAGTCTAGTGCTCACATAGCATGTGTGGCAGGGTGTATATGTGTGGGCGAGGACCCGAGGAGGCGGCGGCGAGTGTGGAAGCCATGCCCGACGACGAGGACGCCGTCGACGTCAAGTACGCCGCGCGCTCCGGGCCCTACGAGCTCTGTCGCCGCGCCGGCATCGGTGAGTCTAGTGCTCACATAGCATGTGTGGCAGGGTGTATATGTGTGGGCGAGGACCCGAGGAGGCGGCGGCGAGTGTGGAAGCCATGCCCGACGACGAGGACGCCGTCGACGTCAAGTACGCCGCGCGCTCCGGGCCCTACGAGCTCTGTCGCCGCGCCGGCATCGGTGAGTCTAGTGCTCACATAGCATGTGTGGCAGGGTGTATATGTGTGGGCGAGGACCCGAGGAGGCGGCGGCGAGTGTGGAAGCCATGCCCGACGACGAGGACGCCGTCGACGTCAAGTACGCCGCGCGCTCCGGGCCCTACGAGCTGTGTCGCCGCGCCGGCATCGGTGAGTCTAGTGCTCACATAGCATGTGTGGCAGGGTGTATATGTGTGGGCGAGGACCCGAGGAGGCGGCGGCGAGTGTGGAAGCCATGCCCGACGACGAGGACGCCGTCGACGTCAAGTACGCCGCGCGCTCCGGGCCCTACGAGCTCTGTCGCCGCGCCGGCATCGGTGAGTCTAGTGCTCACATAGCATGTGTGGCAGGGTGTATATGTGTGGGCGAGGACCCGAGGAGGCGGCGGCGAGTGTGGAAGCCATGCCCGACGACGAGGACGCCGTCGACGTCAAGTACGCCGCGCGCTCCGGGCCCTACGAGCTGTGTCGCCGCGCCGGCATCGGTGAGTCTAGTGCTCACATAGCATGTGTGGCAGGGTGTATATGTGTGGGCGAGGACCCGAGGAGGCGGCGGCGAGTGTGGAAGCCATGCCCGACGACGAGGACGCCGTCGACGTCAAGTACGCCGCGCGCTCCGGGCCCTACGAGCTGTGTCGCCGCGCCGGCATCGGTGAGTCTAGTGCTCACATAGCATGTGTGGCAGGGTGTATATGTGTGGGCGAGGACCCGAGGAGGCGGCGGCGAGTGTGGAAGCCATGCCCGACGACGAGGACGCCGTCGACGTCAAGTACGCCGCGCGCTCCGGGCCCTACGAGCTGTGTCGCCGCGCCGGCATCGGTGAGTCTAGTGCTCATCTAGGCCCCGTCCCATCCGCATGGAACTAGCTTTATTCCGACAATTCATGTTAGACTTCACATTTTGTCACATATTCTCCGGACAGATCCTCTCAGTTTGGTTGTATCCGGCCTTTATGCGCAGCCAAGCTACTTGCTTCGTCCGACACAGTCCGCAAAAAATATTGTGACATGTTTTTTCACTTATTAACAACTTCTTATCATTTCTAAAGAAAAATAAAAAAAAAACTACTTAACATTACGAAAAACCAAAAGTCAAAAAATACTAAGAAGTCAAAATGAACACTGAGCATAATACTGTGGCAAGCTGCGGCGCAGATATTAATGGTACCCCTCAAAAAAAAAAAAACAAGCACTAACAAAAATGAAATTCTTGTAACCAGATGCACTGGTGAAGATGTTCGGGTTGACACCGGAGCAGTTCGCGGAGAATGTGCGGGACAACTACCAGAGACACGAGGTGGAACAACAGCCGATACCGCCGCTGGAAGCTGCTGCGCCATTCGTGAGTTTATTTATTATTTCAATCCCTGTATTATTCCAACGTTTGCAAAACAAATATGCCCGACCATATGTTCAGAATTGTGGAGTCCGAAGTAGGGCGTATCGAAACGAAACTACTTGCATCTGGCTGACAACGCACAGTTACCGCCACCGCGAATGCTCCGCATGTGGAATGAGCTCTTTGCCAATTTTTTCCCGGGGGCTACAATATGGGGTTCCAAGGTTAGAGGTTCTTCAAGGGACAGTAACGCGCGTGTGATGCCCCCGCGCTCCTGGCGTCGCCTGTACTAGAATTAGAAACATGAAATCGCCTGGTGACAATCAAAACTCATTAAAATTTCCTTCACTGCTTTTCATAACCCGAGTAGATTAACACCGAGATGCGAGCTTTGTTTTAAGTAGCTATTTGTTACTTAGTGAGTTTGGCTGGATTATGTTGCACTTTTATTGGTGTGCAAGAAAGTATTGTTGTATTGTATTTGATAAGTTTTGAACGTCGTGAATAGGCTATTTGACTGATGTTGAATTCTACAGCGTATAAAATTAGCTAAATATTTCACGAAACAAAGAAAAAAAATCCAGAAACATATATCTTTTTTGGAAATATGTGACTTCAAAGGTACGCAAATTTTATGATATTTTTTTTTTAATCCAAAATATATTTTGAAAATGTTTTCAGAATCCTCATAATTTTACGAAACAATAATTGCACGACAACTAGGTGCAAATGTCAAATTTCTTAATTTTTCCATACAATTATTGGTACCTTTGGTTTGCAAAATAAATGTATCTTCTTCTTCTTCTTCTACCTATACCGGCCTGTGACGTCACTAGCCTGACGCGTTTTGTATGGAGCGTTTTTAGCGCTACGTAGGAATGTTGAACTTTGACGGTCATTTCTGACTTTTAGTGCAGTTTGAATGTAGTCAGTCCCATATAGACATTTGATCACAATAAAAAATAGAATCGATTGACATCCTCAAAAAAAATTAGTCAACATGCCTATTGTATCAGGTGGGGGCCAGCGGCTCTGCGCAAGAGGTGGTTCGGCGAGCGGTGTACATGTGCGGCGTGCAGCTGGCGCGCGAGCCGCAGCTGCGCGGAACTCTGAGGGACGCGTTAAGGGAGCGCGCCACCGTCTCCGTCAGGCCCACCGCCAGGGGACTCAAGGAGATCGACGAGGGACACCCGTGCTTCACGTCAGTATAGCTTTTTTTAGGGCTCCGTACCAGGCTATCCCCACGCGTTTCGGCCGCGCGAAACATTCCGATCTCTAAGTGCCAACCCCGCGCTACAAAATGCCAGTGGGCTGCCACGCCTCGCGGCGAGCGGACGGCGTACAGTTAACGTTTCCCGCGCAACCTGTGCTGTACGATGTCGAAAAATAAAAGTCGGGCATATTGTTTTTGTGGCAACAAAGACGATTGAAAATGATTTCATTTGTTCCAGAACACATTAAACTCTCCGGAATAAAAGATTTTGTTTAAGAATTAACGTTTACTGGGGCACTATTGACGCGTAACTAAGTCTGGGTATTTCTCTAAAAATCTTTATGGGGGCGCCTAGCTTTTTTTCGAATTAATTGTGTTGGTTTGATTCCATGCTGTGTTGTTATTACTGAATGTTTAGTTATACAATCAATAAGTAAAATATTTAAAGATTCACTCTATTATTCGTTATGTTTTAGAAACACGATTACTTGTAGTTTCCTCGATAGTTTTTTTTAGTTACCTCAAAAAAGCAACGTCAACCCTTAGTATGTCATGAATACTGCAGGGAAAGTTATCAGTTTTTTTTAATAATAACATAACGAGATGTTAACTATAATGTATACGTCTTACATTTTCAAAATCTGTATTATTTTAATAATTAAACCGAAAAAACATGATTTCCGCGGCTCCCAGCAGAGATGGGCAAAAGTTAATCGATTAACGATTAAGATTAACTTTTTTAATCTCAATTAACGATTAAAATTGTCGATTAGTTAATCTAATCGTACGAGTTCCGATTGATTTAATCTCGAAAGATTAAGTTAACTGTCGATTAATTTTTAGCGATTAAATTTTTAAGCGATTAATTAATTCGATTAACTTTCTCTTAAATTAATATTAGGATAAATAAGAAGACTTTTTGTAAGTCCAAGTCCCTGCCTAGAACATCTTAGAGTACCGCACTATAAAAAACCATCTTGTATTACTGTAACAAGAGGGAAGAGCGGAGAGCGGCGTGCGGAGAGCGGCGTGCGGAGAACGGAAAGCAGAGAAGCGGAAAGAGGGAACGGTCGGATGCAAAGGTTTGAACAGGGTCTTTTTAAAGAAAAAGACCCTGTTCAAACCGTGTAGAGAATGGTGTTCAATCGTCCTGAACTGGGCAACCCAGTGGGAATCGGGTTGTATGGTCGCCACGCCTCTGCTGACTAGACTGGTTGACCAAACGAGCGAAGGCACGAGAAAAAGCTAGCGTTTACATAACGGAGGCAACCCTAGCGCACATTCCAATGACGTTGCGTTACCCGCGGGAGGGGGCATCGATAGCGGTGGCAACGCCTGCCGTCCAAACAAGTGGGGTATCTGTTACGTAGTAACTTGTATATAATCTGTGTCCGTACCCTAAGGGTATCAAACGGGACCTTATTATTAACCCTTTGACCGCCAAAGACGGCAAATCACGTCATCGGGAATGCGTGCCACTGACGCCAACGACGCCTATTGACGTCAAAATTTCAGTGGTCAAAAACATGCTAATTCAAACCACTATCCGTGTTTTTCGATCTCTGTTGATTTTGGAGCACTTTTTTTTTTGGGTTTGGCGTCAGTGGCACGGTGAATTGCTTTGCCGCTTGGCGCTCAAAGGGAACTCTGCTGTCCGTCTGTCTGTCGGTCAGTCCGTCTTTCACCAGGCTGTATTTCAGGAACCATGATAGCTAGACAGTTGAAATTTTCACAGATGATATATTTCTGTTGCCGCTATAACAACAAATCCAAAAAGACAGAATTAAATAAATATTTAAGGGGGCTGCCATACAACAAACGTGATCGGTCGCGTTAACTTTGCATCTCATTTGTATTCGGCGCCTTACGAACCAGGTGCACACTTAACTTAATCCAACCAGTTAAGATGGGATAAGTATTTTTACAGAACCATCGGTGCGCGAGTCAGACTCGTACTTACCCGGTTTTTTACAACTGTACAGTCCGTGATTTGTTTAAACTTTAAATACTCAGGTCTCGCTCATTCTTATGCGAAATTTGGACCTCAGAGCCCTAAGTCATTTGACGATTGCGTCCTCTGATAGAAGTTAATTCTGATTTTATCTTCTGGGGGGTATTTCTAAACTAAAATTTACAGAGTTTTACGCCAGACACTATTCTCTTTTTAGCTCTGAATCTAACAGAAAGGGAGGTACGTTTATGTTTATCACTTATCATAATCATGGCGCAGTTTTACGAACAGCGTAATATTAAAACCTCTTGCGCCTCTTGTTTACCTATATTGCTAAGTGTTATCTGTGTTTGTGTTTCTTGTTGAGGTGTTCAATAAATAGTAATATCTATCTCTCTCCAACAGGATGAGATATCTGAAAAAGAAACCGGTGCGCGATCTGACTGGCGACCAGTACCTGCGGTTGACGATGGCTGCGGAAGACAAGCTGCTCGAGCTCACCATCAGCGAGAACATCGAGGGCAACACCGGCCCCAACTATCTCGACGAACTGAAGAATCTGTATCAAAAGGTAACTTATATTACCGGCTCAGGTCCCAAGTTGGCCGCTGCAGGGAAAGCATGGCTCGATGGGGTCTGCTTCGGGACCAGTCAACTCAATGCGTCTGTAACTCAGCACCACAAACGATGGCGCATCTGCTGGTTTGTCCGGCATGCCCATATTCCTGTTCGCTCCTTGACCTGAGGGATGCGACGGTCAGGGCTGTCGACGCCGCTGCCTTTTGGGCATCACATATTTGAGGAACCTCGACACGAAAGAAGAAAAGGTAACTAAAATATTTCCGAATGAGCCCTGTGATATTGTCTTGGGATCAGTCACTTATGAATTTATGATGAATGAAAATTGGCTGGCGTTCACCCCAACTGGAACATTAAGAGCAACACTGGCCCAATAATTAAAAGGTATACAATTAGACGACGCGGTTGGCGCAGTTTGTAGGCACTTGCCTACTGAGCCGGCGGTCCCGGGTTCGAATCCCGGTCAGGGCAAATATTTGTGTGATGGACTCGAATATTTGTGCTTGGGTTATGGTTGTTCTATATATTTGAGTATATATTTATCTATATAAGAATGTATATCGTCGTTTAGTACCCATAACAGCCTTCAGCCTATCAGCCTTCTTGAGCTTAATTTGAGACTAGATCGATTTGTGTGAAGTTGTCTGATATTTATTATACAATATCTCCAGATCAAGCCATGTGACTTTTTGGGGAATCTGTTCTTAAAGTAGAGGAGAGCGCACCTTTAGCGAACCGTTTCAATGGCGGGTTAGAATAAAACCGACTTCTTCACAACGGTCGCCCGTCACCTATTTGGCCTATAATTCTATTAAGGTCAGGTAAGTGAGACACATGGGGGAAGTGGAACACTGGAATATTTTCTATATTATAGCTTTAATAGACATAAAACGACCAACTGCAGATACATTTATTTTTTACCTAGAATTGTTTCTAAAATCGGTTTCATCACATTTACTGCGATTTTTTTTAAGTGTTTCCCTTACCCCAATGTGTTTCACTTACCCAACCTGACCTTACGCTGAATCATGCTTAGGATATCTGAAGAAGCAAAGGTAAATTGTACTTGTAGGGAGCCGCGTAAGTGGTATTCTTTTCATAAAATCCTCACCACAAGTGCTCTTCAGGACGAGTTCGCGGCGACGGTGGAGGCGTGGAACGAGCTCCGAGCCGAGGCGGTCACCATCGCCTTCTCCAAGATCGTGATGCCGGAGATGAGGAGAGAGCTCAACGCTGTGCTGCTGCAAGAGTCCAAGGAATATGTGCTCAAGTAAGTTTAATATCGGCTGTGGACAACTAAAACTCGCTAAGTACCAAATACCTACTTAAAACAAAGCTCGTATCTTAGTGTCAATCTACAAACTAGATACGAGGTTTTGCAGAGTAGTTACAGAAATTTTAGTGAGTTTTTGGCTGTCACCAGGCGATATGTTTAGTTGAAAACTTCAAGGTTCACCAGTTAACGCGTTGTTGAGCAACAATTTTCATAAAAAAAACATATATAAAAGGAAAATGAGTTTTATTTGTAATTTTTATTTCCAGGTGCTGTCGCCGTAAATTATACGATTGGCTGAAAGTGGCTCCGTACGAATCGAGAGTCTCGGACGATGACGACGAAGAATGGGATACCACAAACGGTAATTGGACTGAACCAGCTTTCTCGCAATGTAGAAATATGTATAGATCATACAGAATTTCAGTAGTTGTTATATTACAGTTCGTGAGCTCTTAGATTGAACCTCAGGCTTAAATCAGAGATAAATAATTCTTGAGACTATTTGTTACATTATTGTAATTAGCTGCGTACTTTGAGGTATATGTTTGACATTCAGACAGTTAGTGTAATCCGCAAGTACAGTCGCCATCAGATATATCGTAGCACGTAAGGTATTCATAAATATCTGAACACGACTCTTATTGACCGGGCGTTACAGTACATGTTCACATATTTATGAACGCCTTATATGCTGTGATATATCTGATGGCGACTGTACAACTGGATTCGATTAGAATTTTCGTGGCATCGATTGAGCTGGCTTTAAACTTCGATTTTCATACAGGCCTGCGCGTGCTGTCGATCGCGTACGTCCCGGACCGACAACATAGTGCTTTCGCCTGCCTCTGTGCCGGCGGCGGCGAGGTGGCGGACCACCTGCGGCTGCCGCACCTGCTGTACCGGAGGAACGCCTGGGACGCGCTCGAGCGACAGAACAAGGAGGCCGACATGACTGCTCTGCGCAGGTCAGTGACGTCATCGTACCCTAGTGAATACAGGTTTGCGCGTGCTCTCGGTCGCGTGCGTTCCAGACTGGCACCACAGCGCGTTCGCGTGTCTGTGAATCGGTGGCGGCGATGTCGCCGAGCACTTGTGACTACCGCACCTTCTGTAACGAAGAAACGTTTGGGACGCGCTTTCAGAATAAGAAGGCTGACAGGACCGCGCTACGCAGGTACATGCCATCTTATCTCAGTAACAATAACATGCTCAGAATGAAGAGACAAAGTGACGTGTGTGAAATAGAATTGACCTTTGGCATATCATGGAAAGGACGAAGAATGTAATACCACAAAACAGATAGGTACAGAAATCAGTCTACATACTAGCGCGCTCGAGCAAACGCACACATAGACATTGCTCACGGACACGGTATCTCAGACCAGTGTAGACCAGTACGAGCGCGAGTGCCATCCGCTTGACGTGTGCGTGAGCAATGTCTATGTGTGCGTTTGCTCGAGCGCGCTTGTATGTAGATTGATTTCTGTACCTATCTGTTTTGTGGTAATACCTATAATACAGAAATTGAAAATGTGTCCGCCGGGACTCGAGATAGTGCACGCGTTTGGCTGAGACGGTCAGAATGTTCATGTCTAGTAAACAAATGTTTCCATAACTTTCTAATTATTGTTTAATTACTATATTTCTGTTATCAATAAATTAAGCCCCGTACATTTTGTGTCACAGATTCATCCTCCGCAAGAAGCCCCACGTGATAGTGATCGGCGGCGAGTCCCGCGAGGCGCTGAACGTAAAGGCGGACGTGGTGGAGGTGGTGCAGCAGCTGGTGGAGGACGAGCAGTTCCCGCGCATCCCCGTCGAGATCGCCGACAACCACATCAGCAAGATCTACAGCAACAGTCTGCGGGGACGGGTAACTAGAGCCTAAAGCCTAATCACCAACCAATAGAAGGAAACGCAGGTGGACGACGAGCAGTTCCCGCGCATCCCCGTCGAGGTCGCCGACAACCACATCAGCAAGATCTACAGCAACAGTCTGCGGGGACGGGTAACTAGAACCATTATCCGAACATAAAACCTAATCACCAAGCAATAGAAGGAAACGATTCACTTTCAAATTCTCTGCCTACTACGCGTACTCGTATTGACGCTCGTGGTTTGGAATCGTAATATGAGGTAAGCTTGTATCTATTGCCATCATGGCACTCCATATAGGACTTGGCTACCGGGTTGCATAACGCAAGGAAATTAGAACACTAGTGCATATTACCGCATTCTCTTGTCTACTACGTGTATGTAAATTCGTTTCGCTCGTGGTTTTGAATTCTTCAGTAAAGAGGTAAAACTCGTTTTGGTGTCATTGAAGTTCCGCCTGATTCCACTGATCACTGTATTCTATATATCAACAGACACACTTATACAATCATCTTTTTTTTTGTTTACAGAACGACTTCAGAGAGTACCCGGACATCCTTCGGGAAGCCATCTGCCAAGCGCGCTTACTGCAGGACCCGCTAATGGAAATCTCGCAGTTGTGCGGCCACGACGAGGAGATACTCTGCTTCAGATACCATCCGCTGCAAGACCAGATAGCTAAGGAAGACTTGCTGGAGGGCATAGAGCTGGAATTCGTTAACCGGTCAGTATATCCTTTTTCTAAGCAGTCACAGGTAAAAGCGTATCTTACAACACGAGGTGCCTAAGTCGTTCCTTTAACTTGTCAGTGTATTTTTCGCTGTCCCAATATCCAGCGGCCAAAGTCCTGGCCCTTAGGCTCGGGCATAATCACTTCTGTAGGCAATCTATGGAAGACTTACCGAAAACATAAATTCTACTAAGTACTGTATTTTCCCAAACCTACCTAAAATGAAGAACTTTTTTTGATTGCATTATTCAGTATATAACGATTTCATTGCAGGGTGAACGAAGTCGGTGTTGATGTCAACGAGGCCATCTTGACGGGCCGAGGGACGGAACTACTCCAATTCGTATGCGGCCTAGGACCAAGAAAAGCCCAAGCGTTGATCAAACTCTTCAAACAAACCAACCAGAAATTAGAAAACCGAACGCAGTTGGTCACCTTCTGTCACATGGGGCCTAAAGTGTTCATCAACTGCTCCGGTTTCATCAAGATCGATACCAGTAGCTTGGGCGACAGTACGGAAGCCTACATTGAAGTTCTAGACGGTTCCAGAGTCCATCCAGAAACATACGAATGGGCGAGAAAAATGGCAGTAGACGCTTTAGAATACGAAGACGAGGACGCCAACCCGGCCGGCGCATTAGAAGAAATCCTAGAAGCCCCTGAAAGACTAAAAGATCTCGATTTAGATGCGTTTGCTGAAGAGTTAGAGAGGCAAGGGTTTGGTAATAAAAGCATAACGCTGTACGATATAAGAGCCGAGTTGAACTCGAGATACAAAGACCTCAGGGTGCCTTATCGCTCGCCAACGCCGGAGGAACTCTTCGATATGTTGACCAAAGAGTCGCCCGAAACTCTGTTCGTGGGTAAACTGGTGCTGGCGTCTGTTGTGGGCATCTCGCACAGGAAGCCGCAGAGGGAGATGCTAGACCAGGCCAATCCTGTCAGGAACGACGAGACGGGGCTGTGGGAGTGTCCTTTCTGCCATAAAAACGATTTCCCAGAGTTGTCAGAGGTACGTGAAACATTTGATAAACTAGGATTTGGTAGATTAATGATACTAATTTCTAAGACATAAAACTCGACGATTGAGAGCATCCTAAATAGATTGTTTTAGTTGTTAATTTTGTTGGAGGACGCGGTTGGCGCGTTTGTATTGAGCCGGCGGTCCCGGGTTCGAATCCCGGGCATCCCGGCCAGGGAAAATATTTGTGTGATGAACTCGTTCGAATATTAGTTAGTTCCTGGGTTATGGATGTTATCTATGTATTTATATATTACGTATATCGTCGTATAGTACCCACAGTACATGCTTTGCTTAGTTTGGAACTAGGTCTATTTGTATAATATTGTCACTTAATATTTATTTATTGATGCATCTAGTGCAAATCAAATTCATTTTCCTCGTTTTTAACCTACATTACAATGCTTGCCTTCCGCGCTTGCTTTATATTTCGTGTCCCTGCGGTAGGTATGGAACCACTTCGACGCGGGCGCGTGCCCGGGCCAGGCCACGGGCGTCCGGATCCGGCTGGACAACGGGCTGTCCGGCTACATCCACATCAAGAACCTGTCGGACCGGCACGTGGCCGACCCCGCCGAGCGCGTGCGCGTCGGACAGACCGTGCACTGCAGGGTGCTGAAGATCGACGTCGAGCGCTGGTCCGTCGACTGCTCCAGCAAGTCTTCCGACTTGTTGGACAAGAATAACGAATGGAGGTTGGTTTTACTTTTGATATCTTCATCATCATCATCTCAGCCATAGGACGTCCACTGCTGAACATAGGCCTCCCCTTTGGACTTCCATATATACCGGTTGGAAGCGACCTGCATCCAGCGCCTTCCGGCGACCTTTATAAGGTCATCTATCCATCTTGTAGGTGGACGTCCTACGCTGCGCTTACTGGTCCGAGGTCTCCACTCAAGCACTTTTCGGCCCCATCGGCCATCTTCGACTTTTAATATCTTACTCTTGTGATATTGTTGAAATGTGGTGCTGGCGAAGGATGAAGGGAATAAGCTGGACAGAAAGAGTCACCAATGAGGAAGTATTGGAAAGGGTAAAGGAGAAGAGACATATACTTCATACAATAGAAACTCGAAGAGGGAAAATGATAGGTCATTTGATACGACACGACGATCTAATACAAAAGATAATGGAGGGGAAAATTGAGGGAAGGAGAGGAAGAGGAAGACCGAGGATTAGCTATTTGGACCAGATCAAGAAAAAGGCAGACGTCGGGTCGTATCGGGAAGTCAAAGAACTGGCGTTAAGTAGAACGGACTGGAGAGAACTGCACCGACAAGAGTGAAACTCTTAAATAATAATATAATCTTACTCTTATTCGACGGGTTTCGCTTAGACTAAACGTAGAACGGTGAAGTGTATATTTTAGATTTATTTATCCTTTTCTATAAGCCGGTCGGGAGTAGCTTTTAAGTAGCTGAAATACAGAATAGGGTGCAGGAAAACCGCTTGCGTTGGTATGGGCACGTAATGCGCAGAAACGAAGACCACATGACCCTGCGAATTTTAGCCATAGTAACTGGCAAAAAGGGAAGAAGTCGTTGACACCTGGATGCATTGATTAATTAATAATTTTCTACATTTTCAGACCATCAAAAGATCCGTATTACGACCAAGAAGCGGAAGAAAAGGACCTGCGCAAAGATAAAGAGAGCAAGCAGACTAAAGAGCGTATGCAGTATGTGAAGCGGGTTATCGTACACCCCGCCTTCCACAACATCTCGTTCGCGGAGGCCGAGAAGCTGATGGAGAATATGGCGCAGGGAGAGGTCATCGTGCGTCCGAGTAGCAAGGTAACATGGTCACTGCTCAAATTTACCTACTTACTATATTATAGTAAGTACAGTACAATAACGATAATAATTTCGCTTCCCCTCGAAAGTGTAAGAAATTTGCGTGGCCCCTCAGGCCGGAGCTACAAACAATTCGTGCGGTGACTTTGTTTATAGAGAAGACAGATACCAGATTTGTATCGTTATAAATCTTAATGGTTTACAGGGGTCCGACCATCTCACAGTTACGTGGAAGGTAGCGGACGGCATCTGCCAACACATCGACGTGCGGGAGGAGGGCAAGGAAAATGCTTTCTCTCTAGGTAAGTCACTAAATGTCAAGAATATGTAAATTGAAATAAAGCAGTTGCAAAGATGGCAGTCACATTAGTAACTTTTCGTAAATAAAATTACTATAATTTTTCAGGTCGAAGTCTCTGGATCCAGGCCTCCGAGTTCGAAGATCTGGACGAAATCATCGCCCGCCACGTCACGCCAATGGCGGGGCACGCTCGCGACCTCATCTCCTACAAGTACTACAAGCCGCTCGGCGGCATGCGCGACAAGGCGGAGGAAATACTCAAGGAGGAGAAGGCTAAGAATCCCAACAAAATACACTACGTCATATCCGCAGCGAAGAATCACCCTGGCAGGTTCCTGCTCTCGTACCTGCCGCGCGTGCGCTGCACGCACGAGTACGTGTCCGTCACCCCGGACGGGTACAAGTTCCGGCAGCGCATGTTCGACTCGCTCGGCGGCCTGCTCAAATGGTTCAAGGAGCATTTCCGGGACCCGCCGCCCAGCGGCACGCCCGTGCAGCGCACGCCGGCCATGCGCACGCCGCACGGCATGTCCAGCCTGTACCACACGCCCGCCGCGCACACGCCCGCCTTCCACACGCCCGCGCACACGCCCGGCCCCGCCTACATCAACACGCCGTACACGCCGTCGGCGCAGACGCCGTACATGACCCCGTTCGCGACGACCCCCCGCCAGCCGGACTTCCTGACGCCCGCGGCGATGCCGCGCCACAAGCCCGCGCCGGCGCCGCTCTACCAGGAGCCGTCGGACTGGCAGAAGGCGGCGGAGGACTGGGTGCGGCACCGGGCGCGCGACACGCCGGCCACGCCGCGCAGCAGCGAGGGCATGTCGACGCCGCGGCAGTCGAGCCGCACGCCGCGCTCGGACTCGCGCTCGACGCCGCGCCACGAGTCGCGCACGCCGCGCCACGACTCGCGCGGCACGCCCCGCTCGCACTCCGGCCGACAGTCCCGCGCGCAGTCGGTGCGGTCGACGCCGCACACGAACACCTCGCCTCGCTCGATGTCGCTCGGCGACGCGACCCCGTTGTACGACGAGAACTAAGCTGAGACTGCTTAATGTAAGGATGTATTTTTATTTTTGTACCGCGGATGTCCCCGAGTCGGCTCGCGCGTCGAGACGTTCGCAAGAGAACGGTTGTTTGTTCGTCCGTGCGATATGAGAAGTCGTACGCGTGGCCGCTCATGGAAGTGTGATAAGTAATTGTTCTCTTGTGACAGTGAGAAATGACGAAGAATTTGTATGAATACGAATGAAATGTTAAACATTTATAGCTAGTTACTAGAATTATGTGTATTTACTACAATTACATGAAATGATTTGATCCTAATAGTCTTACAGTTTCGAAAGACGTAATTATTGGAATCTACGATATAATAAAAAACTAAAGTAATTTTTGCTTAGTGATTTAACTCGATGATGAGATGAGTTGTTTTTCTAAACTTTTATAGACGAATGCTATTCCTGTTACCACTGACCCAATATAAAGCTTCTTTAACATCGGCATTTTAGAATAGGTATACTATTATCTAAACGTGGCTAAGGATTGTAATAATCATAATTATTTATTATTTCTAATCGAAGGATTATGCTAGTTAATATTCTCTTTAATTATGTTACTGTACCAAGTAATATTGGTAGTCCTATGACAAAAATATGATAGGTTATTGTAGTAAGCGGTTTAAACTCACGTGAAATGGTCAGGAATGGCCCGACATGTATCGAAGTCGCACGGGACTCTTCGTCGGAAACTGCTAGCCGTACACCGGCGCGGCAACTTCGTCAACTTAATACAATACACCGCTTAATACAATAATTAAATATGTCTCACTAAAGTTTTAATATGATATGATAGGTGTTTGAACTGATTTCAAACCCTATTTCCACCACTGACAGATTCGCAACTTCTTTCAGACCATGTTGAATTATGTGTTTGTAATTGACATAATAACCTAAAGGTTATAACATAATTAAGCGTTAAGAGTTTATGTTTTCGAGAGCCCGAGAAGTGACGCGTTTACAGATGCCTTTAGAGATGGTTAGTGATTATACTTAAGGGAGTTCGCACACCGCCTGCCATGAGTTGTCGGGTATGTGTGCGGACTCCTTTACCGCAGCCGTTCTCTCGATAAATAAATAAACGTTGATAAGGACCGTAAACAGTTCTTTTATTTTCCCTTAACCTCTATTTAACCTGGACTAACGAACGAACCGTTACTAACCTGAAACAACACAAACGTAGATGCTTTAACATGATAATTGCAAACTCGATCAAACCAAATATCGATACAAAAAAAAAATTAACAAAAAAAAGAACCGACTTCAGTAAAACTAAAAAAGCCAACAATAACCCGTTCAAGTACAGATTACATTTGACTCACCCTTCGAAGTCGACCCCAAACCAGTTCTTATGTTTATATATTATAGTTTACGCGAGGTTTGGCACCGACTTCGAAGGGAGAGTCAAATGTAATCTGTAGTTGAACGGGTTATTGTTGGCTTTTTTAGTTTTACTGAAGTCGGTTCTTTTTTTTGTTATTTTTTTTTTTTTTTGCTTTTTAGTGATTCGTATGTGTTCATCATCAGTTTCCTTACACCAAATCCTATTTACTGAATGTAAATTCTTGACCTTATCAATAAATTACCGAAAGCGCCGTACATGTCCCTATAACATTTGAAGAGTTCCCTCGATTTCTCCAAGATTCCATCATCAGATCCCGACTTAGTGCCAACGGGACCAACTCGGAGTTATACACTTTCGATAAAAAAAAAAAAATGAAAATCGGTTCACGGTTCTCGGAGATATCGAGTAACAAACATACAAAAAAAAAATAAAAAAATTAGTTCGAATTGAGAACCTCCTCCTTTTTTGAAGTCGGTTAATAAAGACACCAACTTCTTATGCGGATTCCGGACCAGTCATATCTGTACGTGGCTGGTATGTCCAAAACGTTTCAACAATCTGTATACCATTCTTATCATCCCGATCAAACATCAGTAATTATGTATAGTTATTTATACATAATTACTTTATATCAATGGATATGGAGGAAAAAGGGAAGAGATAGGTATCTTATCTTTCATAGGATAGAATATTTTAAAGTGTCCAGCGGTAAGCAGTAAAAATGATTGTTCGATTGCCGTCCGCAATAGCGCTAGAGTAGCCAGATAGTATATAAAAAAACAAGTTTTAGACGGAGTGAACAGTGTCGAATTGAAAATTTTAATATTTTGGGTGACCGGAGTTAGTTGCTTTAAGTATTTAAGCAAAACCTCATAAGTCATAATTTAGTTAAAGATTACATTTTTTTTTATTAAAACAAACAGTTGCTAATAACTTAACTACTCTTAGCCACAGTAGCGCCACCAATCATACACCTTTCAGCGGACACTTGGACCACCAAAAACATTTCATGTAAAATTGGCGGCCAAGACTCACATGCTCATAACGCTTTCGCTGTAAAAAAGTTGTCAGATCCCTTGAAAAGCCAAGCCCCTAAACCCTGAGTTTACTAATCCCACACCTTTGCTTCAAAAGTATGGCTTGGCCGTTTCATAGAGTAACGTAAATAAGTCCAACGGACCGTCTGGCCCATACGGTATCAAGAAATTAAGTTTATGTCTTCATGATAAAATATATTAACTTAATTCCTTACCATATAGGGCGGACAGTCCGTTAGACTTATTTACGGTACTTTATGAAACGGCCAAGCCATACTTTTGAAGCTAAGGTGTAGGATTAGTAAACTCAGGGCTTAGGGGCTTGGGTTTTCAAGGGATCTGACAACTTTTTTACAGCGAAAGCGTTATGAGCATGTGAGTCTTGGCCGCCAATTTTACATGAAATGATTTTGGTGGGATCTCATTTCTTTTTGTAAGGTGCCCTAGTTTTTTTTATTTATTTGGGCCTTAGCGTCTCTAAGTAAGAAGTAACAATAGCAAAAACGTTATGAGCATGTGAGTCTTGGCCGCCAATTTTACATGAAATGTTTTTGGTGGGATCTCATTTATTTTTGTGAGGTAATTTTTAATTTATAGGTTTTTTTTAATTTTTTTGTGCTGAAGCGTTTCTAAGCAAGTAGTAGTAATAATTGTGTATTTAAGAAATACTTACGTTTAGCCCCATATATATATACACTTTTATCCCCCTTTATGGAAAGCCCATACAAACTTTCATCCCCTTATTTTGAGGGTGGAGGGTGATTTTTTAAAAATCCTAGAATGTGTATTTTATTTATAACAATGAGTATAAGTAGGTATACATTTTCAGACCTCTATCAAAATTTGCGAAAGTCTCATACAAACTTTCATCCCCTAGTTTAAGGGGTTGGGGGGTAAAAGTTCCAAGTTTCAGAATTATTCTATTGTTTGTGTACTAAAACTAGCTTACATACCAAAGGCCGTTTCCGATTAAGGGAAGAAAATATGCCCTTTCGTGATAATGGACAGATTTTTTTTTCTACAGTCAGTTACGTCTAGTAGAGTAACTGTGTCAAGTTTGGTTGAAAAATTCTTTGTGGTTCCGCAGAAAAAAAATAAAAACGGAAATAATGAAATATGGTTTTTCTCCAAAACTATTTAACTTTAATGTACTATTATTTTTTCATTCTGTAAAGCTTAGTCAAGTTCATGTTTTAAGTGAAAATGGTATCTCTATATCTAACGATTATGTAAAAAAATAGGTAAGTCAAAATTTTAATATATATATATTTTTACTTTTGTGAGAGATACCACTCTAATTGACATTTCTAAATAAGCCTTAGTTAACGTCCTGTAACACATATTAATTTGATGGATAAAATCGGAAAGCAACTGTGTCAAAATGAAATAAATAACTGGGCTGGAATTCATTACTATTTAATTAGTAAACTAATCTAACACTGCTAAATAACCAAAACATAATATCCTCTTTACAAATAAACAACATTTGACAGTTACAGTGACATTTGCTAGAAAATGTCACCTTTTTAGTTACGTAATGAAAAAAAATGCACTTATTCTAATCCTCATCGCTATCTTCATTGACAGTAACGTGAATTCCGTGATTCAAAAAAAGTCCACTTAAAGTTTCAGCAGGCCGAACGATTTTGGACAAATATTAATATCTATATATTAATATCTTGCGTACGATAAATAATAAACAATAGCAACAGTGTGTGAACAACACCCTACTGTTCGCATTCCGTTGGCACATCCACAATAATGCCGCCTTATGGATCCAACACCAATGCTGTTTGGGACATATTCGATAAAGCATCTGTAAATATTTTTTGAAATATGGCGAGATTGGACTTTCAGTTTCAGTATATTAGAATTTTCCTTCACATATTCCAAATTCAACGAACCATCTTCATTAAGTATTTCTGATAGATACGAAATCGCTACTTATATCATTGCGAGGTGATATAATGATGTAGGTTTCTTTCTTAATATTTTTTTGATTGCATTCGCTTTAGAATTCATTTTGTAAAGACGAGTTATCTTTCTAATGTCCCTGAAATGTCATGTTACATTTAAAAAACAATTCATCTCTATTACTGTCATAATATGTATTTATTTTAATTTCGGTAGAAAGAGGATTATTGCGTGGCGAAAAAAGAATAGTTTGTAATTACAATTTCAAGATAATGAAGTCATACCCGAAAAGTCTTTTAATTTCCATTTTACAGTTAGTGTCGGAACCTTTACCCTCTCTCTCTCTCTTCTCTCTTTGACCAGCCGGCTAAACTGTTAACACCGGCCGTTTGCTACTCTTATAAGTTTAATTACAAACCATAGTTATTTGTCGTAATTACCATGTGAAATATATGTATATAAAGCCAAAAACATTAGTTCTAAGTGTGCGTGTGTGACTTTTTGCAAAAAAACAGTGTAACTATGCAAAACTAAGCTAATTAATAAACAAGTGTTTACGCAGCGACACGGGTAGCGCCGCGCAAGAAATATTAAAGCGCATGAACCTGCACGCGAGTTTGATACGTACGCGACTGACTTAAGTGTTCAAGTGGTGCGCGCTGTGACCTTGTGTTTTGTGTTCCGACCGCGGCGAGCGCATCGCTAATGATTAGTCACAAACAGACTGCGCGCGCGCTTGGAAACGTAGGATTGCCTCTGTGAGGATCGGCGCGAGTACAACATACAGAATAATTTTACAGAAACATGAAGTGTGCAGGTTGTTTGAAGGCCTGTAGCAGTGCAAGTGCTTTGCGTTGCTCTGTATCTCCCTGTGAAAAATCTTTTTGCTCTTTATGCGTCAATTCCTCTACGTTGACCCCTGACCGGAAGAAAAGTTGGAAATGCCCCGACTGCAGTGCCGCACAGAAAAAAGGAGGTGACAATAGCTCAACCCCAATTAGGGCGACGCATGATGACCAGAATAATATTACCATGCGCAAAAAAGATAAAGAGCCGTCTACAGATTCCACACAAAATGATATAAAAGAGCTTGTTACCGAGGTAAGAACATTAACGCAGGAAATCCAAAGTTTAAAGAAGAAACTTGAAGAATCCACGTCATCGCTAAGCCGTTGTCAAGAAAGACTTAACGAGCTGGTAACTGCACAGAGAACTTCTGACACCCGCATAAACCGTCTCGAACACAGGGATGAGGAGTTTGTTCTCCTTCAGGACAGAGTGAGACAACTGGAAACAATGCACAATACACAAGCGCAGGCTCAGTTAAGAAACGAGCTCGAAATCATTGGCATTCCAGAGGTGACTAATGAAAACCTTGGGCACATTGTGCTCGTAGCTGCGCGTAAAATTGGAGTAGAATTGACTGAAAACGATGTAGACTGGGTGCGGCGAGTGGGACCACGCCGCCCTGTAACTCCTGAAAACAATTTTTCGCGTCCTGTGGTCGTGCGTCTGTTGCGTTATAGAAAGCGAGATCAACTTATTAAGGCCTCAAAGTCACGACGTAATATAACTAGTAAGGATCTAGATGTTGCTGGACCAGTGAAAAAAATATACTATAACGAACGATTAACCAAGGAAAACCGGCAGTTATTTCGCGAAGCCAGAGCAACTTCGAGCATGTTGGGTTACAAGTTCTGTTGGTGCCACCAGGGAGCGATATACATGCGACAGCGCGAAGGATATTCCGCGCTACATATCCAATCAAAAGAAGACCTTCAAAGAGCACCTAAGCCTATCCTTACAACGGTTACAACAGACGCAAGTCTGGAAGAAGTTCAGTCTCCTACAGAACAACAGTGTATCACACCGGAAGAGCAGACAGCTGAGTAAACAACATTTGTCGCAAGACTCGCAAGTCTCTTACTTTGCATGTAATTTATATGTTTTAGATTTAATATTTTCCCATCTATATACAGAATGGGTGTCTTTAAGTTTTTATCCTTTTCTTTACTGCATAATCGTATCTCTATATTGTAATATTATGTTTTTTAACCTGAAAACACTGCGAATTACAAATACTTGTTATGAACCTTTGTACCTACGATTCCTCAACGATATGTTCGAAATACACTTTAATTCGTGGCAGTCCAGTTCAATCTTACATCTGGAAAATATCACAAGAAATACAATAAATAGGTACTTATCATGATTGTTCATAATGACATTGCAGAAGACATCGACCAAATGAATATTGATTGCCACGAAATTAACGAACTAGAATTATGTACAACTTTTCTGACACCTGATCATAACTTTAAATTGCTTTCATTTAATATAAGAAGCCTTCAAAAAAATTTTGATTATTTCATGACAAGCGTTCAACGAGCA
This sequence comes from Apotomis capreana, assembly GCA_947623375.1. Taxonomy (NCBI): domain Eukaryota; kingdom Metazoa; phylum Arthropoda; class Insecta; order Lepidoptera; family Tortricidae; genus Apotomis; species Apotomis capreana. Next base: position 20,013,546 of record OX392512.1, read on the forward strand.
AAACTAGCATTTGACATAATTGTACTCTCAGAGTGCTGGCTTAGTGAAACCTGTATAGTGCCTAATTTTCCCGGGTACACGGCACACTCTACCAAGAAAAATATTAACCAGAATGGCGGAGTCGTTATTTATATCAAAGAATCATGGAATGCCTCTGTAATCGAACCTGAGTTTGATGAAGCAAACTGTCTTGTTGTCAAAATAGTTGATTTTATAACAGTCCTAGGAATTTACCGCTCTCCATCATTTAGAAATACCGACAATTTTATATCTTCTTTGGACTTACTTTTGAACCAGATTGGAGTTAATGAGCAAGTTTTAATCACAGGTGATATTAATATCGATATTTTAAATTCTAGCGACTGTCAAGAATATTTGTGTCTTACAGCAGAGCACGGACTTTTACCAGCAATTACTCGCCCTACTAGAGAGGCAGCATGTCTTGACCACATTATTATTAGGTCTAAAAGAGAACTTGTAGGGGTAGTGTGCAAGTCTGATATTACGGATCATAATATGGTCATGGCTGGTATAATGATGTCGGAGGGAAAACCGTCCACTGATTGTAAACGTTTGTCCTTGAAACGTGATGTTGAATCTATTAAAACGGAACTACAGTCTACTACTTGGCCGAACATATTAAATCAAGATGATGTGAACAAGGCTGTGAGTGAGTTTATGGGTCACTTAGAAAACGTAATCAGCAAACACACACGCGCAGTAAAACTGAGTCGCTCGAAATTCAACCTGAAGCCATGGATAACTCCAGGCCTCATGCGTTGCATGCGTCATCGAGATCGTCTTCACTTGGCAGCGAGATCTGAACCGAAAAATGAAACGGCACAAGTAACCTACAAACGATATAGGAACTTTTGTAACGACTTACTACGAAAACTGAAACTGGAAAGTGAGAAAAATGAACTACAAGGTAGTAAGGGAAATCCGAAAAAACTGTGGCAAACAATAAAGGGCATTTGTCATCTTTCCCCCTCCAGCAAGGAACCCATTGAGCTGTTGTCCTTACAAGGAGCAAACAATGAGAAAGAGTCACTGGATCAATGCAACCGCTACTTCTCTAGTATTGGGCAGTCTTTAGCCGACAACATACTTGCGGAAATGAACACTAGAGAAGAAGACCTCGCAAACTCGTATGTTGCACAAGAAAATGGTAAACAGGGTTCATTCTTTATGCATCCAACAGACTCTCGTGAAGTAGAATCTCTGATACTTCAGCTCGATAATCACAAGGCGCCAGGTAGGGACAAGTTGAACAATGTTTTCATAAAAAATATCAGAGATACTATAATTGATCCATTAGCAGCAATTTTCAATTTAAGCTTTTCTACTGGGAAATTCCCAGACATTTGGAAACTAGCATCCGTTTGCCCAATATTCAAAGGTGGCGCTAGAGGGGATCCAGGCAACTATCGCCCTATATCACTCCTCAGTGCGTTTTCCAAAATACTAGAGAAGCTAGTTAACAATCGATTGGTCAATTACTTAGAAAAGCACAAACTACTATCAACTCGGCAACTAGGTTTCAGGAAAGGCAAATCAACCGAAGAGGCTGTCCTTCTTCTGACTAAATCAATAGCTAGTCGCCTTGATAAGAATGAAGCTTGTGTCGGAGTATTTTTGGATTTAGCGAAAGCTTTTGACACTGTCTCAGCTCCAATACTCCTTAAAAAACTTAATGCTTCTGGAATCAGAGGATTACCTCTGCAATGGTTCAAAAGCTATTTATCGGAACGGCAACAATGCGCGAAGGTCGGCCATCATGTAAGCAGCCCGATGAAGGTTCATTTCGGAGTGCCACAGGGGAGTATACTAGGACCTACCTTGTTCATTTTATATATGAATGACCTCCACAATCTACCACTGGAAGATGCAGAAATAATTTGTTATGCAGATGACACTGCCATTATTTTCCGTGGCCAAAACTGGAAGGAGGCTGTCACAAACACTGAACATGGATTAGGCATAATTGCTAAATGGCTCCAACTTAACTTATTAACTTTAAATACTAAGAAAACAAAGTTTCTGTGCTTCCATAAAACTAAAGCGTCATCTCCACCCGCAACGATACAGAAGTTAAAGGTTCACTCATGCGAACAGAGTGGAAGCGATTGCTCGTGTAGTGAAATATGTAAAGATGATATAATTAAATACTTAGGCATCAACATAGATCATAAGCTCAACTTTAAGGCCCATCTCACTGCACTATCAAATAGAGTAAGGCGTATTGTCCACGTAATGAGGTTATTAAGAGAGGTTGCAGACTCCAGTACGCTTAGAACAATATATTACGCACTGTGCCAATCACTTTTGACGTACTGTATTACATCCTGGGGTAGCGCGAACAAGAGTGCCTTGATTCAGGTCGAAAGAGCACAACGTGCCGTCCTGAAGGCAATGCTTAAAAAACCCTTTCGATATCCTACGAATCTGCTGTACAAAGAATGCGAGGTGCTCACTGTTCGTCAACTGTATGTGCTAAAAGTAGTCAGTGACAAACACAGAAATATTATCGGCACAGAAGAGCATAAAAAAATGCAAAGCCGAAGAGTTTATCGAGTGCAGTTGCCGGCGGTGCGCACTGTCTTCGCAAAGCGTTTCGAACCATTTGTCTCGTGCTATATTTATAATATCACCAGTAAATACTGCGATATCAGAGAAAGCTCAAATCTAGACGCTAAACAGCTTGTCAAGAAATGGCTAGCAAGTCTGTCTTACGAAGAGACAGAAAATATAGTGAAAATTTAAATTTGAAGCATCTTTTAGAAACTCACATAGCTACCATGTTTATTATATACTTCTAGTTCTGTAGATCTAATGTTGGAATAGTATGGAATATGTAATATTAATCATTGTATTTGTACGTTCAATTCGTTTATGGTATGTATGTAATTCTACTTGTAAGTATAAAATCATTGTCCTGTAATTTAAAACTAAACTTAAAGAGTTATTTTATAATTATGTTAACCGGCAAAATCGAATTCGACAAAGCACCTTGTTGATTTCCCGCGATACAGGTTCGCCTAGTGCGGGGATCAAAGTAAATCAATGCTGGTATCAACCGGCACTATTTTATTAACTGCATGCTAGAGACAAGCATTTCATGTAATTTAGATATGTAAGACGCTATGTCGCTGTCATTGAAATTGCTTATCGATAATAAAATATATTTTCATTTTTCATTTTTCATTTTTTTAAATTGATAATCTGGTATAATGTTAAGTAAAGCTTATATACCAAATAGCAAAAATTATTAATATATGCATAGTTTTTATGTTATTAGAAAAATAATGACATTTTCAATAGCAATAAAAGGCAAATGTCACTAACTGTCAAATCTTGTTCATTTGTAAAGAGGATGTAGGTATGCTTTGGTTCAAGGAATATAATACTTGGTTATTTGGAAGTGTTAGAATAGCTTACTAATAAAATGTCATAAAATCCAACCCAGTTATTTATTTCATTTTGACACAGTTGCTTTCCGATTTTATCCATCAAATTAATATGTGTTACAGGACGTTAACCAAGGCTTATTTAGAAATGTCAATTAGAGTGGTATCTCTCACAAAAGTAAAAAAATATATATATTAAAATTTTGACTTACCTATTTTTTACATAATCGTTAGATATAGAGATACCATTTTCACTTAAAACATGAACTTGACTAAGCTTTACAGAATGAAAAAATAATAGTACATTAAAGTTAAATAGTTTTGGAGAAAAACCATATTTCATTATTTCCGTTTTTATTTTTTTTCTGCGGAACCGCAAAGAATTTTGCAACCAAATTTGACACAGTTACTCTACTAGACGTAACTGACTGTAGAAAAAAAAACCAAGTCATAATATTAAAGGGCATTTTTGCTTCCCTTAATCGGAAACGGCCTTTCAGCTTTCTAGGTCATCGGGAAGTACCCGATAGGTTTTGATACGTCAGTGTATATACCAATAAAACCTAAAATATAAAAGCTAGATCAATGAAATTAAGTACATTTTATATGTTCCCTAACAGCATCTTAACCTGTGAATTTGGGCGCTCTGGTGTTAACTGGGCCAAAGCTATGAGGGTTTGAAAATTAGACGAAACGGTTCGAGAAAAGGTAGGTAGTGCCCCGCTTCTTTTTTGCTCGTCTTGGCGGGGGCACTACCGTGCCTCCAGAAATACAAAGATACCGCCTCCCCCTTTTACCCTCCATACTGAATACCTATTCCCAAAAAACAAATGGCGGCGTACAATTTTATAACAGCCAAAATATCTGAACACGCCTCAATACCGTTAAAAATAGATGTGAGTTCACATATTTTAGATCCAATATTTGCTAACAAATTTATGAACTCGACTGTATTTTTCTCTTTTGTGTTTAGTGCAATAAAGTTTAAATGAATATAAAAAGAGAAAGTTCCAGTAGGTTTTAATGGAATTCGTGCTTGGGTCACGGTTGTTCTGTGTATTTAAGTATACATTTATGTATATAAGTACGTATATCGTCGTCTAGTACCCATATCACAAGCCTTCTTGAGCTTAGTTTAGTCCAATATATAAAAAAAATAACTATAATATACGGATATTCTAAACGGGAGGCGATGATCGGCAATAAATCCGTATAGTTGGGTTACAGTTTTTTTAGAATTACTTACCAGGCGCGGCGTACATACAAAATACCCAGATAAGAATCAATGGATTCCAGCTCCCCACAGCGCGGTGATGTAATTACGATGATTCGAATTTGCACTCGTAATCGTAAATAAAGCAACGGATTACAAAAACAATAGGTCAGGGCCGGCGCATCGCCCAGCACGACGAAGGCAGCGTTTTTACCTTACGTTACCTTCATTAGCCTATATTGTTTCAGTTTTTTTTCATATAGGCGTAGAGGAATTAACTTAGTTCATAAGGAAATCCGTAATCAAATAGTTACAGTGCCTCTAACTTCGGTATCTGGAGAGTCATTCTGAAAATTCTCAATAAACTATACCTGGTTCGGCTCTGGTCATTTACTTTTCAGGCAACTAGGGTCCATAGATAAATGCTACCAATAACATAAAGGCACAGTTCCCATTGGTCGATATTAAGGGCCCATGCCCGCACCCCGCAGCCCTGTCGACCAATCAATGAAATAATGCCTTTACAGTTTATAGTTTAGAAACAGATCAATAGGGGAAAAGTTATACGGTGGTAGTGATCAACGACTTTTTTAAATCGGGGCAAAACTTTACATGATGTTTTTTTTTTATTTTAAACTAATTTTGTAATTAATGTTGACATTTTGTACGGTTTTTTAATAATAGTACATTACATCAGAGGCCGGGAAAATGAGGATTTCCGGCCAAGTAGGTATATACGGCCGAGCGAGCGTGCGAGCGAGGCCGTATAGTGATACGAGGCCGGGAATCCGTTTTCACGACGAGGCATGTATAGTGCTTTTCTCAAACATACAATGAAATAAAAAAATATACTTCAAAGAATAACACTTATATTATTTATTTATTTATTTAAACTTTATTGCACAAAACAAAAGTCAGTACAAATGGCGAACTTAATGCCTAATGGCATTCAACACTTAATATTGTTTGTCCGATATTTTCCGAATTTGACCGAATTTTAAAAATCCAATTTCAGATTCTGACTCAGGAGCCCCAAAAACCCCCGGATACCGAATTTCAGCTTCCTAGGACCAATTTGAAATTTTCTCCATACAAACCGTTTTTTTTCGATATTTTCCGAATTTGTCCGAATTTTCGGACAAGATTTTAGATTTATATTTTTGGGCCCCGAGAGCCCCCCGATACCGAGTTTTAGCCGCCTAGCACCAATTTGAAATTTTGAATCGTTTTTTTTCGATATTTTCCGAATTTGACCGAATTTTCGGACAAGATTTCAGATTCATATTTTCGAGCCCCGAGAGCCCCCCGATACCGAGTTTTAGCCGCCTAAAACCAATTTGAAATTTTGAAAAAAAAAAGTCGCCATCTTGATTTTTTTTTCCACAAGTGTCTAACAACCAACCTTTAAAAACAAAACCTGCTTTTTGTCAAACCAGCCAGCTGTGTGAATGACCTTGTTGTTGAAACCAAAAAAAGTTACTTTGCAGGCCTAGGCCTGAAAAGCAGTATGAAATCCCTTTACCGTCCTCTCGAGTTGTTGCGCCCAAAAAGCGATACTTCCGAGCCTATTTTAAGGAACGTAAAGACAATATTTCATTGGATGTTTGAGAAAATACTTTTAAATATAGACTTTGAACTATATGAAAGCGGTGCTCTCTGGAAAACGGCCCAGGTGCCCCAGTTGACCCCTCCCCAGAGGTATATTCGGATCTGCACCAGCTTCAGAGCGGCTGTCGGCTGTCGGCTGTTTTGTGAATACGTTCCCTACAGCTCAAGTCCTCTACTCTAATAGCACAGTACCCTCACCATGAGTTTACAGTGACCGCACTCGCTAGCGCCTGGGTAAACGATTTGTGTGGAAAAAATAGTTCTACAAAGAAATCACTAGAGGCGCTGTACTATAGTGTGGAGAACGGTTCACTAATGTTTGACCAAAAAAACGTTTGACCAAATGATCACTTGACCAAACAACGTTTCACCAAAATAACGTTACGCCAAATGATCATTTTACAAAAGTATCATTTGACAAAAAGTCATTTCACCAATGGTTCATTTCACCAAATAATCATTTGACCAAATGATCATTTAACCAAACGTTATTTCAAGATGAGGATGAGGATGAGGATGAGGATGAGGATGAGGATGAAGATGAAGACGAAGATGAAGATGATGAAGATGAAAATAAATGTATCTCTATCCCGTCCCGTCCCGTCCCGTCCCGTCCTGTCCTGTCTATGGATATAAACAAAAAACTAACCTAACCTAACCCGGCCGGGTCGGATCTGCTCTGAAAGGTGATTGATTCACCTCAAGTTTGGTCAAATGACTCAGTTGCTAAATGATCATTTGGTCAAATGATTATTTGGTGAAATGAACCATTTGTAAAATGATCATTTGGCGAAACGTTATTTTGGTGAAACGTTGTTTGGACAAACGTTTTTTGGTCAAACGTTTTTTGGTCAAACGATAGGACACCGTGGAGAACCACACAAAACGTTTACGCTATCGCTAGCGAGTACGGTCACGTTAACTCATGGTACCTAATTAAGGGTTCATAATATGCTGTCGCGCGAAATTTACCTACTTATTTAATAGCAATTTCCTCTCAATGGCGTGTATTATATGCCGAGTCGCACGGCAATGAAAGTTGAGACACTCGACTCTTTATCGCGCTACAAATATTGTCTATCCCTTTCCAATAAATACTGTCAAGAAAAGAGAAACGAAGTCGCGACAAGTTCCGCTAGCACGGCTACAGTAGGTATAGGCCAGTGAACACAGTAGGTACAGGCGGAGACATGTGTCGTGGTGACTTGAGTAAGCAATTTAAATGATACTATATTGAAATAAAACGTATGAATGAAGGAAAATATATTAAAGTGGGCCAGGGCAGCAGCCTCGGAAGTTTAAACTTGCCACATTGACAAGTACCTACCTACCCATTTCCTTAACGTAGGTACCTAAAGTAACAAAACGAGTTTTATTATTGTATGACTTTTGAATGTACAAACTATTCTGAGTAAGATAACTTAGGTACCTAAGCCTAAAAACAAATTTCTGTTCATGTACTTACCTACACTCTTTTCTTCCCCGGTGGGGAAAGAATTTTCATTAAGTATAACCTATACCTACTATACTTGTATACATAATAATTATTAATTACTCAAATATTTAGAGTTCAACGAACTTAGGTCCTTGAGAAAGTATTTGTTGCTATTACGAAGAGTGGAATTTATTAATCCATTCAGCCAGTTAAAAAACCGGTTCCAATTTTGATTTTGTAATAAATTAGTTAGTAGAAGTACTTAGAAGTTTAAAAGTCTCGTTCTTGTAAAGTAAGTAAGTAGTTTACTTACGTTTAACTAACATTTTCAATACTACGCAAAATATAACAGACACCTACTACCAGATATCTAGAGTAGGTACATTATATATATTTATACTAGGTATCATATTTTTTTATAATTGCAACGCTTTGTCTTCTCAAGTCGGTGCGCAGCAAGGGGATCCATTGGGTCCATTGATATTTTGTATGGCCATTCAAAAACATATTACTGCAATAGAATCTCCCTTGAACGTGTGGTATTTGGATAATGGTACTATTGGGGGAGCGCCTGACGTAGTACTGAATGATGTGAAAAAATTGTTGCCATCTTTATCAGCCATTGGCTTAGAGGTTACTGCAGAGAAATGTGAGCTGTTTTCTTGTAGTTCGTTTGTGCCTATTTCTGGTTTTCAATCGTTCTTCCAGGGCTGAAAATTATGGACAGGGGGTCGTTCTCTCTTTTAGGAGTACCAATTTTTTTAGAAGGTGTTCCTGCCGCAATGAAAAAGAAGTCGGGTGCTCTGTCTGGATCATTCACCCATCTTCAACAGTTATCGGCACATGTCGCTTTGGTTTTGTTGCGCAGTTCCTTTTCAATGCCTTGTATGACTTACTTTTTAGGACGGCGCCCTCTTGGTTGTTCCCTCGCGAAATGATCGAGTTGGACCAAATTCTAAAGCATGGCCTTGAGACAATATTAAACGTTAGGTTCAGCGAAACGCAATGGGTCCAGGCGGTGCTGCCCGTTCGGTATGGTGGTCTCGGAGTAAGGCAAGTACAAGATGTCGGGCTTGTCGCATCCAGGGAACTTGTCACTCATATTTTGTGTGTAGATGATGACAGTTTTCAGGTTCCGTTTTTAAAGGAAGCATTAATCGAGTGGAGGGTTCGATGTCCTAATGATACTAGACCCGATAACTTGAAATCGCAAAGATCCTGGGGCGATATACTGAGCTGGCAGTTTTATAACGATCTTTTGGAAGCAGCGTCCGGGGTGGATGAGGCCCGTCTGAAGGCTGTGGTGGAGCCTGAGTCGAGCGCTTGGTTACATGCGTTACCATCGTCGCATTTAGGTACACTTTTAGACAATGACTCATTAAGAGTAGGGGTAGCACTTAGGTTAGGATGCTCGGTGTGTGAACCTCACCAATGTATTTGTGGGGCATCAGTTGAGGCCAACGGCCATCATGGCTTAAGTTGCGTACGGTGTGCGGGTAGGTTCTCAAGGCATCACTCTATAAACGACATCTTACGGCGTGCAATGATCTCTGCCAACGTTGTTGGTGAAAAATTAAGTAATAAAATTAGTTTAAACTTAACACTGTTTGAAATGTTCTTGATTGCTGATTACAATCTGGCTTTTCCTTTCTTTTATCGAGTAGCAATATTGTTGTTTATTTACAGTGTACTTTTTGTAGTTTGTAAGTTAAATAAAATGCGATACTACTCAATAGTAATGTACAATGGTGGAGGGCACTATGTTTTTCTGCCAACAAACTGCTGTGCAGTTTGGCAGATATTTAAAAAGTTTATTGTACTATTGTGTTACATAAATAAATAAAAAAAAAAAAAAAAAAACGTGCCTAGTATACTGGAGCCTCAGGGTCTTAGTAGGACAGATGGCAAACGCCCGGACGGGTTAACACTGGTTCCTTGGGAGAAAGGTCGTAGTCTAATTTGGGATGCAACGTGTGTTAGTACATTCGCTCCCTCCCACCTCGGCCAAACCATTAGCAAAGCAGGGGCTGCGGCTAAAAGTGCAGCTAAATTAAAACATGCCAAATACTCGAACTTGGAGCCAGTGCATGACTTTGTTCCGGTGGCTGTCGAGACGGGTGGACCATAGTGCTCAGAGGCCAAGTCGTTATTTAAAAAAATCGGACAGCGTTTGAGAGAGAGGTTGCGACCCCCGGTCTGGCTCGTACCTGGTTCAGCAAATATAGCTGGCAATACAACGGGGCAATGCTGCTAGCGTTTTTGGAACATTTCCGCCAGGTACTCGTCAGGCCGGAGTTTGATTTTTGATGGGTTATTGACAAAGCGTGTTGCGGATTATTATCTAGACACGCGGCAGCGTGTCCAGCCAAGTTCACCGCAGGAACTGGCGAGCAGCAGCCGTGTGTTATATTACACGAACCGTTTGGAGCCACTTTTGACCCCCCAATAACTCCAAATCTATTTAACATAAAAAAATGAAATTTTGCTTATGTATTAAGATCCTTTAGAACTAGTAGAACCCCAAATTTCATTAATATAGGTTAAATAGTTATTGAGATATTAAAGTCCAAAAAACGGTATTTTTATCACTGACTGACTGACTGACTGACTGACTGACTGACTGACTAGTAATCAAAAACCTAACCCACTTCCAGGTGACCTAGAAAGGTGAAATTTGGCATCCAGCTTAGTAATTGTGTGTGTATACATATAAAAATCTAAAACAGTGATTTTTTTATGTTTTTTATTATTATTATTATTATTGATGGTTGTTGCCTCAGAACTCTGTCATTTATAAACCGATTTCGAAAATTCTTTTTTTGTTTGAAAGATATACTAGAATAGCATATACTTACACTCACACGCACACACTTACACATACATGCACATAAAAATCCAATACGTACTAACCGTTTTGGAAAATTCTTTGTTTGTTCAAAACTTTCAAAAGATGTACTAGAATAGCACACAGAACTAATTAACAAATAATAATTAAGTAATTTACACATCATAATAAATTCTGTACAAAAAGTAATGATATCCCATCAAAAACATAAATGTAAAATGAGAGCCAAGTTCAATATCGCGTGCACTTCGCTGACAAAAGAATTGAGATCTGCAAGGGTGCCAAGTTCTTTGCTCTAAAATTTTTAGATACAAGGACATGCGACATACTCAATGCATTTATTTTACTTGGGGTGTAATTCAATATCAAGACGTGACTTGGCTAGTTTTAAAATATAAATTTATATTATAAATCAAAATCAATCAAATCATTAACCTATTTTCGTAAAGGTAAGTACGCAAGTTAGTGTACGTCTTGTTACTTATACTGTTAGCTTGATAATGAACTATGACTATGAATATGTTACTTTTATAAAATTTAGTTAGTTTATGAAAACTAGCCAAGTCAAATCTTGATATTGAATTACTCCCTAAGTAAAATAAATGCATTGAGTATGTCGCATGTCCTTGTATCTAAAAATTTTAGAGCAAAGAACTTGGCACCCTTGCAGATCTCAATTCTTTTGTCGGCGAAGTGCACGCGATATTGAACTTGGCTCTCATTTTACATTTATGTTTTTGATGGGATATTGTATCACATGGACGAAGCTTGTTGCTGATAAAAATTTATGTGTCATTTTGACGATGGTTGCTACGGATGCTCTTTTTGTATTTATGACGAAACCTGCGCTGTGGATATAATATTTGGATGCATGCATGAAAGTTTATTAAATAAAGATAAATATTTAAAAGTCATTATATAGACATAAGAAAATGTTTTAGGGCCAACCTCTGTGAAAAAAATAAAATAGGTGACTGCCGATCGTTTTTCTAAATATTTAATGTAATAACATTACCCTTATTGGATATCTATAAAATGGGAGTAGTTCAAGCAAAGCCTATTCTTTATTTCGAAAAAATGCATCAGGTACAAAACATGCTTCTCGACACGGGCACTGCTCTGATTACTCTGTTATCCTTCGGTCGCAAAAGACAGCTTAATTTGCAAGAAACGTTTTAGAGGGACCCCACACTATAGGTACCCTACACGTCTTTTGTAACCCTAGCTACACTATCGCGAAGTTGACCGAAGTATGAGATTCCACAGCGAAGTTCCTCTCCACACTGTCATATTCGCCCAACTTCGGTCAACTTCTCACTCGGGAAGGAACATCTCTATACCCAGTGTAGAGTTAGGGAATCGTTCGCGCAGCGTCGATGCGACACCTCTAATTACCAGCTACGACTTGCGCAACCAGCGGCAGCGGCGAGCGGATAGCGAAATATCCAAGCGCGGCGGCCATACGCCGCTTGCCGCCAAACTCTTTCAAACGTCGGCAGACGACGCAGTGTCTTGTAAGGGCCCACACAGTGACGCTGTGGCGGATATGTGCTCAATGCAATCCCCTCACCCAGGGCCGGACTTAGAGGGCCAGGGCCCCTAGGCACTTGGCATTTGGGGCCCCCTCCCCTATAAGGAGAACATTATTATGGCGCAAGTCCTGCGTCTGGGACTGGGCCCCTAGGCCCTGTGGGTCTAGGGGGAAATACGGCCCTGCCCTTGTAGCGATTCACATGATCTCGTCATGTGCTCGCCATCATATAAACATATATCACCATCGTAAGACTCACATCATCATTATCATCGTCAAATTCCTGACACATTAACATCATATTTCGCCAAGCTAATACTAAAATCGTCATTTAATAGGTATATCCAATACAAATGCTTAATAGGAGTAGCAGTATGAATGGTTACGGAAGCGGGTAGAAAGACATTCCAATGACTAAACAACCTACCATTTTAAAATAGCAAACTGCTATTCACAAGATTTGCCAGCGGAAAAATTGAACTTTATTTATACTGCATAAGGATTAGAATTGTGTGAGTGTCCAGAGTGTCCAGAATATTCACCGAGTCCAGGGTGTCTAAATTGTATAGCGTATCTGGCGTGTCTAGCATATCTAGAGTATCCAGGGTGTCTAACTTGTCGGGAGATACTGGATATAAATAGGCAAGGGCTTATTAGGAGGGGATTCTTTTTGTTTGGAACTTCGTCTGAGTAACATTGTTTTCTGGCAGTTAACGTATTAAAATTAATTCTAAGAGGAACTTCTGTTGGGGTTTTGGTTGTCCCTAAGACTATATTTGCCTATTGAGATTGAGTGGGGTTTTGTTGCTTTAAAGGCTATTAAGCTTAGTCACATGCCAGAAATAGTGTTTTGGTACATGGTTGCCAGGTGAAAGATATTTAACCTTGCGGCTGTTAAACGAATATCTTTCAGACTCTTCTAGTTTTACCCGAGATAGGCGACTCGGGCACTAGCCATATATAAGTGCAGTGAATAGCCTACGAATGTGGATAGTTTTGTTTGGTGAAAGCAAGGACCACACGTGATGGACATGCGGGCCAATCCGCGCTTGCTGAAGCCAAATGGACCTCCAGGCTCGGTCTCATAAACTTATATATTTATATATCTGCTTATATACACGTATTAGGGCGAGCTACTCCATGCTTCCGGCGTCTCATCAGCCGCATGGGGGGGGGCTCAAATACACAGATGCTAGCCACTTTCTCGGGCTAATCCCCCGAACTTACAGTTTAGCTTAGCTAGGCCCCATACACGTTTAAATATAAATGTGAGACCTAGGTCTCTAGTGTTCTTTGTATTAGCTAGGGAACAGGGGTATGGTGTTAGGTACACTTCAATAGGAATAATAGAACGGGGTTCTTTATCTTCCGAGCAATCGGCCATTCATCATTAACTATCATAACATCTATTCAAATTATTTTAATTTTGTCAGGTATAGACGATAAGAGGTTGAACTATTATCTACTTAATTGTTTATAACCCGGGAAGTTAGTAGGGGAAGAACAGAGTCTTGTAGTGGTTTGTAAAGATTGGGAATAGGGAACCTGTTATTTAGGCCAACCAGATATTTAACATCTTTAACTTACCAACATTAATTGTAGGAATAATTAGTTAAAATTTACCGATTATGATTTAAAGTAATGAATCTTTGGTATAGCTTAAGTGATAGAATGGCATCACTGAAGTAAAGTCGAGTCAGTTGGCAGTAGATATTCGCTTTTTCAATGAACAGTAATAGTTTAAACTTTGTTATAATTTTGATAAGGAAATTGTGGATCGTTGTATAGTATGGAAATACAAAGCATTCCTAAGACTGGATGTGGAGTATCTGAAGTGTAAATTGCTAAAAGAAGCCGGGGACTTATGGATGACAATAATGAAAGTTATTCGTTCCCGTATTTACATCACAGATCTCAGAACTAAAGTAATTTATATCACAAGGGTTGAGAGTAATTTCCTTTATCAGAATGAGTCAGTTGAGAGTTGAAAGATACTCCGAACGGGCACAATAGTCTTCATGATTTCAAGGGTATACTACATTTATGAATATGGTCAAACGAAAACCAAGTTCTAGAACTCATTAGAAGGGTTCATACCTACTAGGGAAGAGTAGTGTATTAGACTTCTTACAAATACAATTATAACTTCATTTTTCTGAATTATCATAGTTTTACAATCATTACATATATTAACTAGTTGAATAGGTAGATAAAAGTTTTAGCGTAGGCCTTGTGTAGTTAACTTAAAGAAGCCTGCGCCAAAAGGCTTCCCTAAAAGATGGATCCTCCTACACTTTGCCTCAGGCTAGGACATCATGCATAGATGTGGAGAGATCCCACAGTGGTTTGATCAGTTATTAGCCAGGCGTGAAGGTCCGTCCATCCCTGTGCTGTACGTCTTAATTAGCTTTGCCAAATAGAATAGATAGCTAAGGCATACAGTATTATTCCTTCACACACTTAGGAGGGTTGGCGATTTTCTAAAAAAAAAAATTTTTTTTTTTTATACACCTTAAAGTCACCTTCTTCATTTGCTATAATCTAGTCCTTACTAGTTCTTAATTGTGAAGACTATAACCACTCCCTACTTATTGTATAGGTCTAGAATCCACTACAGATTGTCCTACTATAGTTTATTTAAGGGATGTATACCATCTTCTCAGATTAAAGTATAATAACAAAATTTATTTAATATTGTCAAATAGGAAAACTTAAGAACAATTAAATTCATAATAAAATCTCATAGATCCTGTAACTTCCACCTATTTATAGATTGGTAATGAAGTGTAGTTTCATATTGTACATAGACACTTGACTTCTAATCATTCTGGAGTAAGAACATGCAATTTTAAGAACTAAATTATCTTTCATTCCGGAATCCTAATAAAATTTGGATAGAATCACATATTGATTCTTATTGTTACATAAGGTAATCTAGTTCAACTATATCTGACTATGGTCTAAATGAATTTGATATTTCATACAGAATTAAACAACTTTTATAAGAGTATCTATAATATTTCATATTGAAATTTGCTATAGGAACTATAGATATTTTGTTGGCTAGCCTACATAGGAAGTAACAAGTTATGTTTTAAGGATAGATAACATTAAACTAAGTTAGAAATTTAATTAGTACAAAGAACCGAGGTAGCAGTAGGATAGGAGTAGCTGGCATTAAATAATTAAGAGAATACACATTTATTTGGAACTACATAGTAGCATAGCACAGTATATAGGTACGGAGACACTTAGCGACACATCACGCTTAAATTCCCTTAAAAGAAACTGAGTTACTACTTCAACGTAGGTTCCTGTCATCTAGACGTTCACAACGGTTATACCGATCACTTTTTTGGCCATTAATTATAAGAAATGTTCAGCTCAACTGTATAAAGATCCTTTCATATCTAGGTTTGGTTAGTTGTAGGTTCTGGAAGGCTAGGTAGTCGTTGAAGGGTTTCCTAGGGTTTCGTTGTAGGAGTAGAGTCTGGAGGCGAGGGTGAAGCAGGCGTAGGACCTGTACCTTTAGTTAGGGCTTAGCATACATTACAATTGGCGGTCCCGTGACTCAGGATAACTCTAGAGTTAAAGTACTTAGCTCGTAGGCATTACACCCTCACCCCGTGTCGAAACATTTGTCTGTAGAAATCATTAATAACTCAATGGTAGAAATAAGTAATCTGACATGGATGAATTTAATTACAAATTCAACAAATTGTGTTTGGACAAGTGCTATATTATGTAGGGCAATACAACGGGGCAATGCTGCTAGCGTTTTTGGAACATTTCCGCCAGGTACTCGTCAGGCCGGAGTTTGATTTTTGATGGGTTATTGACAAAGCGTGTTGCGGATTATTATATTGTATCACATGGACGAAGCTTGTTGCTGATAAAAATTTATGTGTCATTTTGACGATGGTTGCTACGGATGCTCTTTTTGTATTTATGACGAAACCTGCGCTGTGGATATAATGTTTGGATGCATGCATGAAAGTTTATTAAATAAAGATAAATATTTAAAAGTCATTATATAGACATAAGAAAATGTTTTAGGGCCAACCTCTGTGAAAAAAATAAAATAGGTGACTGCCGATCGTTTTTCTAAATATTTAATGTAATAACATTACCCTTATTGGATATCTATAAAATGGGAGTAGTTCAAGCAAAGCCTATTCTTTATTTCGAAAAAATGCATCAGGTACAAAACATGCTTCTCGACACGGGCACTGCTCTGATTGCTCTGTTATCCTTCGGTCGCAAAAGACAGCTTAATTTGCAAGAAACGTTTTAGAGGGACCCCACACTATAGGTACCCTACACGTCTTTTGTAACCCTAGCTACACTATCGCGAAGTTGACCGAAGTATGAGATTCCACAGCGAAGTTCCTCTCCACACTGTCATATTCGCCCAACTTCGGTCAACTTCTCACTCGGGAAGGAACATCTCTATACCCAGTGTAGAGTTAGGGAATCGTTCGCGCAGCGTCGATGCGACACCTCTAATTACCAGCTACGACTTGCGCAACCAGCGGCAGCGGCGAGCGGATAGCGAAATATCCAAGCGCGGCGGCCATACGCCGCTTGCCGCCAAACTCTTTCAAACGTCGGCAGACGACGCAGTGTCTTGTAAGGGCCCACACAGTGACGCTGTGGCGGATATGTGCTCAATGCAATCCCCTCACCCAGGGCCGGACTTAGAGGGCCAGGGCCCCTAGGCACTTGGCATTTGGGGCCCCCTCCCCTATAAGGAGAACATTATTATGGCGCAAGTCCTGCGTCTGGGACTGGGCCCCTAGGCCCTGTGGGTCTAGGGGGAAATACGGCCCTGCCCTTGTAGCGATTCACATGATCTCGTCATGTGCTCGCCATCATATAAACATATATCACCATCGTAAGACTCACATCATCATTATCATCGTCAAATTCCTGACACATTAACATCATATTTCGCCAAGCTAATACTAAAATCGTCATTTAATAGGTATATCCAATACAAATGCTTAATAGGAGTAGCAGTATGAATGGTTACGGAAGCGGGTAGAAAGACATTCCAATGACTAAACAACCTACCATTTTAAAATAGCAAACTGCTATTCACAAGATTTGCCAGCGGAAAAATTGAACTTTATTTATACTGCATAAGGATTAGAATTGTGTGAGTGTCCAGAGTGTCCAGAATATTCACCGAGTCCAGGGTGTCTAAATTGTATAGCGTATCTGGCGTGTCTAGCATATCTAGAGTATCCAGGGTGTCTAACTTGTCGGGAGATACTGGATATAAATAGGCAAGGGCTTATTAGGAGGGGATTCTTTTTGTTTGGAACTTCGTCTGAGTAACATTGTTTTCTGGCAGTTAACGTATTAAAATTAATTCTAAGAGGAACTTCTGTTGGGGTTTTGGTTGTCCCTAAGACTATATTTGCCTATTGAGATTGAGTGGGGTTTTGTTGCTTTAAAGGCTATTAAGCTTAGTCACATGCCAGAAATAGTGTTTTGGTACATGGTTGCCAGGTGAAAGATATTTAACCTTGCGGCTGTTAAACGAATATCTTTCAGACTCTTCTAGTTTTACCCGAGATAGGCGACTCGGGCACTAGCCATATATAAGTGCAGTGAATAGCCTACGAATGTGGATAGTTTTGTTTGGTGAAAGCAAGGACCACACGTGATGGACATGCGGGCCAATCCGCGCTTGCTGAAGCCAAATGGACCTCCAGGCTCGGTCTCATAAACTTATATATTTATATATCTGCTTATATACACGTATTAGGGCGAGCTACTCCATGCTTCCGGCGTCTCATCAGCCGCATGGGGGGGGGCTCAAATACACAGATGCTAGCCACTTTCTCGGGCTAATCCCCCGAACTTACAGTTTAGCTTAGCTAGGCCCCATACACGTTTAAATATAAATGTGAGACCTAGGTCTCTAGTGTTCTTTGTATTAGCTAGGGAACAGGGGTATGGTGTTAGGTACACTTCAATAGGAATAATAGAACGGGGTTCTTTATCTTCCGAGCAATCGGCCATTCATCATTAACTATCATAACATCTATTCAAATTATTTTAATTTTGTCAGGTATAGACGATAAGAGGTTGAACTATTATCTACTTAATTGTTTATAACCCGGGAAGTTAGTAGGGGAAGAACAGAGTCTTGTAGTGGTTTGTAAAGATTGGGAATAGGGAACCTGTTATTTAGGCCAACCAGATATTTAACATCTTTAACTTACCAACATTAATTGTAGGAATAATTAGTTAAAATTTACCGATTATGATTTAAAGTAATGAATCTTTGGTATAGCTTAAGTGATAGAATGGCATCACTGAAGTAAAGTCGAGTCAGTTGGCAGTAGATATTCGCTTTTTCAATGAACAGTAATAGTTTAAACTTTGTTATAATTTTGATAAGGAAATTGTGGATCGTTGTATAGTATGGAAATACAAAGCATTCCTAAGACTGGATGTGGAGTATCTGAAGTGTAAATTGCTAAAAGAAGCCGGGGACTTATGGATGACAATAATGAAAGTTATTCGTTCCCGTATTTACATCACAGATCTCAGAACTAAAGTAATTTATATCACAAGGGTTGAGAGTAATTTCCTTTATCAGAATGAGTCAGTTGAGAGTTGAAAGATACTCCGAACGGGCACAATAGTCTTCATGATTTCAAGGGTATACTACATTTATGAATATGGTCAAACGAAAACCAAGTTCTAGAACTCATTAGAAGGGTTCATACCTACTAGGGAAGAGTAGTGTATTAGACTTCTTACAAATACAATTATAACTTCATTTTTCTGAATTATCATAGTTTTACAATCATTACATATATTAACTAGTTGAATAGGTAGATAAAAGTTTTAGCGTAGGCCTTGTGTAGTTAACTTAAAGAAGCCTGCGCCAAAAGGCTTCCCTAAAAGATGGATCCTCCTACACTTTGCCTCAGGCTAGGACATCATGCATAGATGTGGAGAGATCCCACAGTGGTTTGATCAGTTATTAGCCAGGCGTGAAGGTCCGTCCATCCCTGTGCTGTACGTCTTAATTAGCTTTGCCAAATAGAATAGATAGCTAAGGCATACAGTATTATTCCTTCACACACTTAGGAGGGTTGGCGATTTTCTAAAAAAAAAAATTTTTTTTTTTTATACACCTTAAAGTCACCTTCTTCATTTGCTATAATCTAGTCCTTACTAGTTCTTAATTGTGAAGACTATAACCACTCCCTACTTATTGTATAGGTCTAGAATCCACTACAGATTGTCCTACTATAGTTTATTTAAGGGATGTATACCATCTTCTCAGATTAAAGTATAATAACAAAATTTATTTAATATTGTCAAATAGGAAAACTTAAGAACAATTAAATTCATAATAAAATCTCATAGATCCTGTAACTTCCACCTATTTATAGATTGGTAATGAAGTGTAGTTTCATATTGTACATAGACACTTGACTTCTAATCATTCTGGAGTAAGAACATGCAATTTTAAGAACTAAATTATCTTTCATTCCGGAATCCTAATAAAATTTGGATAGAATCACATATTGATTCTTATTGTTACATAAGGTAATCTAGTTCAACTATATCTGACTATGGTCTAAATGAATTTGATATTTCATACAGAATTAAACAACTTTTATAAGAGTATCTATAATATTTCATATTGAAATTTGCTATAGGAACTATAGATATTTTGTTGGCTAGCCTACATAGGAAGTAACAAGTTATGTTTTAAGGATAGATAACATTAAACTAAGTTAGAAATTTAATTAGTACAAAGAACCGAGGTAGCAGTAGGATAGGAGTAGCTGGCATTAAATAATTAAGAGAATACACATTTATTTGGAACTACATAGTAGCATAGCACAGTATATAGGTACGGAGACACTTAGCGACACATCACGCTTAAATTCCCTTAAAAGAAACTGAGTTACTACTTCAACGTAGGTTCCTGTCATCTAGACGTTCACAACGGTTATACCGATCACTTTTTTGGCCATTAATTATAAGAAATGTTCAGCTCAACTGTATAAAGATCCTTTCATATCTAGGTTTGGTTAGTTGTAGGTTCTGGAAGGCTAGGTAGTCGTTGAAGGGTTTCCTAGGGTTTCGTTGTAGGAGTAGAGTCTGGAGGCGAGGGTGAAGCAGGCGTAGGACCTGTACCTTTAGTTAGGGCTTAGCATACATTACAATTGGCGGTCCCGTGACTCAGGATAACTCTAGAGTTAAAGTACTTAGCTCGTAGGCATTACACCCTCACCCCGTGTCGAAACATTTGTCTGTAGAAATCATTAATAACTCAATGGTAGAAATAAGTAATCTGACATGGATGAATTTAATTACAAATTCAACAAATTGTGTTTGGACAAGTGCTATATTATGTAGGGCAATACAACGGGGCAATGCTGCTAGCGTTTTTGGAACATTTCCGCCAGGTACTCGTCAGGCCGGAGTTTGATTTTTGATGGGTTATTGACAAAGCGTGTTGCGGATTATTATATTGTATCACATGGACGAAGCTTGTTGCTGATAAAAATTTATGTGTCATTTTGACGATGGTTGCTACGGATGCTCTTTTTGTATTTATGACGAAACCTGCGCTGTGGATATAATGTTTGGATGCATGCATGAAAGTTTATTAAATAAAGATAAATATTTAAAAGTCATTATATAGACATAAGAAAATGTTTTAGGGCCAACCTCTGTGAAAAAAATAAAATAGGTGACTGCCGATCGTTTTTCTAAATATTTAATGTAATAACATTACCCTTATTGGATATCTATAAAATGGGAGTAGTTCAAGCAAAGCCTATTCTTTATTTCGAAAAAATGCATCAGGTACAAAACATGCTTCTCGACACGGGCACTGCTCTGATTGCTCTGTTATCCTTCGGTCGCAAAAGACAGCTTAATTTGCAAGAAACGTTTTAGAGGGACCCCACACTATAGGTACCCTACACGTCTTTTGTAACCCTAGCTACACTATCGCGAAGTTGACCGAAGTATGAGATTCCACAGCGAAGTTCCTCTCCACACTGTCATATTCGCCCAACTTCGGTCAACTTCTCACTCGGGAAGGAACATCTCTATACCCAGTGTAGAGTTAGGGAATCGTTCGCGCAGCGTCGATGCGACACCTCTAATTACCAGCTACGACTTGCGCAACCAGCGGCAGCGGCGAGCGGATAGCGAAATATCCAAGCGCGGCGGCCATACGCCGCTTGCCGCCAAACTCTTTCAAACGTCGGCAGACGACGCAGTGTCTTGTAAGGGCCCACACAGTGACGCTGTGGCGGATATGTGCTCAATGCAATCCCCTCACCCAGGGCCGGACTTAGAGGGCCAGGGCCCCTAGGCACTTGGCATTTGGGGCCCCCTCCCCTATAAGGAGAACATTATTATGGCGCAAGTCCTGCGTCTGGGACTGGGCCCCTAGGCCCTGTGGGTCTAGGGGGAAATACGGCCCTGCCCTTGTAGCGATTCACATGATCTCGTCATGTGCTCGCCATCATATAAACATATATCACCATCGTAAGACTCACATCATCATTATCATCGTCAAATTCCTGACACATTAACATCATATTTCGCCAAGCTAATACTAAAATCGTCATTTAATAGGTATATCCAATACAAATGCTTAATAGGAGTAGCAGTATGAATGGTTACGGAAGCGGGTAGAAAGACATTCCAATGACTAAACAACCTACCATTTTAAAATAGCAAACTGCTATTCACAAGATTTGCCAGCGGAAAAATTGAACTTTATTTATACTGCATAAGGATTAGAATTGTGTGAGTGTCCAGAGTGTCCAGAATATTCACCGAGTCCAGGGTGTCTAAATTGTATAGCGTATCTGGCGTGTCTAGCATATCTAGAGTATCCAGGGTGTCTAACTTGTCGGGAGATACTGGATATAAATAGGCAAGGGCTTATTAGGAGGGGATTCTTTTTGTTTGGAACTTCGTCTGAGTAACATTGTTTTCTGGCAGTTAACGTATTAAAATTAATTCTAAGAGGAACTTCTGTTGGGGTTTTGGTTGTCCCTAAGACTATATTTGCCTATTGAGATTGAGTGGGGTTTTGTTGCTTTAAAGGCTATTAAGCTTAGTCACATGCCAGAAATAGTGTTTTGGTACATGGTTGCCAGGTGAAAGATATTTAACCTTGCGGCTGTTAAACGAATATCTTTCAGACTCTTCTAGTTTTACCCGAGATAGGCGACTCGGGCACTAGCCATATATAAGTGCAGTGAATAGCCTACGAATGTGGATAGTTTTGTTTGGTGAAAGCAAGGACCACACGTGATGGACATGCGGGCCAATCCGCGCTTGCTGAAGCCAAATGGACCTCCAGGCTCGGTCTCATAAACTTATATATTTATATATCTGCTTATATACACGTATTAGGGCGAGCTACTCCATGCTTCCGGCGTCTCATCAGCCGCATGGGGGGGGGCTCAAATACACAGATGCTACTCGTAGCCACTTTCTCGGGCTAATCCCCCGAACTTACAGTTTAGCTTAGCTAGGCCCCATACACGTTTAAATATAAATGTGAGACCTAGGTCTCTAGTGTTCTTTGTATTAGCTAGGGAACAGGGGTATGGTGTTAGGTACACTTCAATAGGAATAATAGAACGGGGTTCTTTATCTTCCGAGCAATCGGCCATTCATCATTAACTATCATAACATCTATTCAAATTATTTTAATTTTGTCAGGTATAGACGATAAGAGGTTTAACTATTATCTACTTATAATCTTAATCTATATATATAAAAGAAGAAGTCCTGACTGACTCATCAACGCACAGCCGAAACTACTAATGTTAGAGAGTTGTTTTTTGCACAGTAGGTTACTTTTATAACGTGGGCTAGAGATAAGAAGGGATTTTTGGAAATACCTCCCCTAAGAGGGTTAAATAGGGGTGCAAAGTTTGTATGGGGTAAACTTTTTTTTTGGAGTTAGAGACTTGAAACTTTGTAAAATGATTACTTATTCAAAAACACAAAAAGTACTTTTAGCGTTTTAGAAAATTTCACCCCTAAGGGGGTTAAAAAGGGGTGCAATGTTTATATGGGAGAAACTTTATTTTTTGAACTAGAGACTTGAAACTTTGTAGATAGCTTACTTCATCAAATACAAAAAAAGTAATTTCAGCGTTTTGGAAAATTTCACCTCTAAGGGGGTTAAAAAGGGGTGCAAAGTTTATATGGGGAACACCGCTAATGTTCTTTATAAAGAAGTGTTACGCTAACGTTATCAGTTTATATATTTTTTTTATTTCCTGTCTACTACCCAGTGACTACGTCCTTTTTTTAAAACGAACTTGCACCCCCTTTTCTATGGTTGAATGTCAACAATATTTTCTTAGTGCTGTCTCTTATTTATTGTGTTCCAAACTTTATGTGTTCCTTCATGTGTATATTTAGTGAGTTGTCTATCAGCACATGAATAATTTATAC
This sequence comes from Apotomis capreana, assembly GCA_947623375.1. NCBI lineage: Eukaryota > Metazoa > Arthropoda > Insecta > Lepidoptera > Tortricidae > Apotomis > Apotomis capreana. Next base: position 20,037,060 of record OX392512.1, read on the forward strand.
TTTATATACCTATTCTTACTTTATTTAGCTTCTTGAGAAATATAGAGAACTATAGCACCAGAATATATTGAATCACTCTTCAAGCAATACTACTAGCCTGTAGACCAAAATAGTAATCGCATCATTAGTTTTTAATGGTCACATTTCAGCATTATCTTTAAACACTAGCCTTTTTAATAACTGGGGTACCTGCTAGACCATTTAGAAACATTTTGGCCCCCCTCGGGAACTCCGCCACACCACTCTTTTCGTTTAATAGGCAGGCCGGCGTGTACAAACTACAAATACCAGTGCTGCCTTCTTATGAACAGAGGTCATTATTTATTATTGTTTTGAAATAAAGTTTATTATTTATTATTATTAAAAGAGATACTCTTCATTAAACTGCCTCCATCTCTCGATTTCCAGTATGAGTTTAAGATTATTTTAACAGCCTTATGATATTTAACATTTTTTTTAATTCTCACTCATAATAACTAAGATCCCCATTCTCTAACTCCAAATCCATGCGTCGCTCTATATCTTGCAGTCATTTTTGCCAAAGATTAAAAGCATCAGGTAACTGACAGAATAAATATTAAGCATCCTGCAAACAATTCCCGTAATCTAATTGGAAAAACTTCAAAAATTCTTTAACAATCTGGGGGCACGGCAGTGCTCCCGCCAAGTCGAGCAAACGCGCTTGCCGGCATTGCATTGTCTAGACCATTTTAACTAAGAATAAAATTCATTTACCTATTTTAATATCTGTGTCATCATCAAAAATCTACGCGGACGAAGTCGCGGGCGGCCGCTAGTTGTTTATAACCCGGGAAGTTAGTAGGGGAAGAACAGAGTCTTGTAGTGGTTTGTAAAGATTGGGAATAGGGAACCTGTTATTTAGGCCAACCAGATATTTAACATCTTTAACTTACCAACATTAATTGTAGGAATAATTAGTTAAAATTTACCGATTATGATTTAAAGTAATGAATCTTTGGTATAGCTTAAGTGATAGAATGGCATCACTGAAGTAAAGTCGAGTCAGTTGGCAGTAGATATTCGCTTTTTCAATGAACAGTAATAGTTTAAACTTTGTTATAATTTTGATAAGGAAATTGTGGATCGTTGTATAGTATGGAAATACAAAGCATTCCTAAGACTGGATGTGGAGTATCTGAAGTGTAAATTGCTAAAAGAAGCCGGGGACTTATGGATGACAATAATGAAAGTTATTCGTTCCCGTATTTACATCACAGATCTCAGAACTAAAGTAATTTATATCACAAGGGTTGAGAGTAATTTCCTTTATCAGAATGAGTCAGTTGAGAGTTGAAAGATACTCCGAACGGGCACAATAGTCTTCATGATTTCAAGGGTATACTACATTTATGAATATGGTCAAACGAAAACCAAGTTCTAGAACTCATTAGAAGGGTTCATACCTACTAGGGAAGAGTAGTGTATTAGACTTCTTACAAATACAATTATAACTTCATTTTTCTGAATTATCATAGTTTTACAATCATTACATATATTAACTAGTTGAATAGGTAGATAAAAGTTTTAGCGTAGGCCTTGTGTAGTTAACTTAAAGAAGCCTGCGCCAAAAGGCTTCCCTAAAAGATGGATCCTCCTACACTTTGCCTCAGGCTAGGACATCATGCATAGATGTGGAGAGATCCCACAGTGGTTTGATCAGTTATTAGCCAGGCGTGAAGGTCCGTCCATCCCTGTGCTGTATGTCTTAATTAGCTTTGCCAAATAGAATAGATAGCTAAGGCATACAGTATTATTCCTTCACACACTTAGGAGGGTTGGCGATTTTCTAAAAAAAAAATTTTTTTTTTTATACACCTTAAAGTCACCTTCTTCATTTGCTATAATCTAGTCCTTACTAGTTCTTAATTGTGAAGACTATAACCACTCCCTACTTATTGTATAGGTCTAGAATCCACTACAGATTGTCCTACTATAGTTTATTTAAGGGATGTATACCATCTTCTCAGATTAAAGTATAATAACAAAATTTATTTAATATTGTCAAATAGGAAAACTTAAGAACAATTAAATTCATAATAAAATCTCATAGATCCTGTAACTTCCACCTATTTATAGATTGGTAATGAAGTGTAGTTTCATATTGTACATAGACACTTGACTTCTAATCATTCTGGAGTAAGAACATGCAATTTTAAGAACTAAATTATCTTTCATTCCGGAATCCTAATAAAATTTGGATAGAATCACATATTGATTCTTATTGTTACATAAGGTAATCTAGTTCAACTATATCTGACTATGGTCTAAATGAATTTGATATTTCATACAGAATTAAACAACTTTTATAAGAGTATCTATAATATTTCATATTGAAATTTGCTATAGGAACTATAGATATTTTGTTGGCTAGCCTACATAGGAAGTAACAAGTTATGTTTTAAGGATAGATAACATTAAACTAAGTTAGAAATTTAATTAGTACAAAGAACCGAGGTAGCAGTAGGATAGGAGTAGCTGGCATTAAATAATTAAGAGAATACACATTTATTTGGAACTACATAGTAGCATAGCACAGTATATAGGTACGGAGACACTTAGCGACACATCACGCTTAAATTCCCTTAAAAGAAACTGAGTTACTACTTCAACGTAGGTTCCTGTCATCTAGACGTTCACAACGGTTATACCGATCACTTTTTTGGCCATTAATTATAAGAAATGTTCAGCTCAACTGTATAAAGATCCTTTCATATCTAGGTTTGGTTAGTTGTAGGTTCTGGAAGGCTAGGTAGTCGTTGAAGGGTTTCCTAGGGTTTCGTTGTAGGAGTAGAGTCTGGAGGCGAGGGTGAAGCAGGCGTAGGACCTGTACCTTTAGTTAGGGCTTAGCATACATTACAATTGGCGGTCCCGTGACTCAGGATAACTCTAGAGTTAAAGTACTTAGCTCGTAGGCATTACACCCTCACCCCGTGTCGAAACATTTGTCTGTAGAAATCATTAATAACTCAATGGTAGAAATAAGTAATCTGACATGGATGAATTTAATTACAAATTCAACAAATTGTGTTTGGACAAGTGCTATATTATGTAGCTTTAATGATTAAGGTATTATTTGTGTCCTAACAGCGCTGTCATACGGATTATTTTTAAACGCATGGGAATTGATAGCTGTTGCATAAATGAACCTTCTTTATTGATATTTTGCGTATGTAAATACCTTCTCCTCCACAAATGAAGCTGCATTATCTTGTAAAGCAGACTAATTTACATGTTCCTTTAGATTCGTCATTTTTTTTAACTAAGAACTACACATGACTCATGCGGATTAGTTATTAACGGTAATTTTCCTTGAGGGTATGTGGAAAATAGGATTGCCTAACTATTTATCTATGTATAAACAACAGTTAGAAGAAGTCCAAGATTTAGTTACCTATATTATAAAAATCTCATTTTAATCATTTTTAGTTAGTAAAATATACTTCTAGAGACTAAAAGCATCAGGGCACTGAAAAAACTAACCGACCAAAAAAAAAATCTAACCAGGTACCTATTAAATTGTTTGTATTAAACAAATCATTCAGGAATGTACCTACGTTAGATTGTGGGAATTTCTATCAAGACGTGAACGGAATCTCCCAAACTTTTCTGTACTTAATCTCACAACTCGTGGGAACCAAGTCCTTGGCCGGGAAATCCTACCGGACTTCATGGTTTGCGGATGCCTCAACTTAAACCATTGTCTAATCGCTGAGTAAAAAACGTTTTGTATTTTATATTTGTTTGTAATTATAAAAGGCGTTATCAGCGCAAATAATCTTTTGATCTCCAAGCCATATACACGGCCGAGTACAGTACAATGATCAGTCAGTAAAGACGGTCGCTTGGCTGCACGCGCTCGATGCTCGCGCCAATTTCGCGCGGGAAACTTCTTAAAAAGAAAATTCTAAAGACAATTGTTATACATTGACGTTAATTAAATTTTGATTCGGTTAAGACAAGTGAGTTACTGAATAGGTAAATTGGTAATACGATACTTAATTAATTAATAAATATGTCCTATTTAAATATATTTATTTAATTTGGAAATACGACAGAATTTTGAAGTATTTTCCAAAAAAGTAGGTAGGTAATTATAATTTTATTGAAGGCTTATGAAGGTTTTCAGATGATTTATTTATTTATAATAAAATATTTATTTAAATATTTTGGTGTGAGGTATCTGTTTCGCATCGATATGCATAATTAACAGAGTATGTAAAAAATAAATCATAATTTCAAATCGCTTTGTTAAAAAAAAAAAACTGCTATTAGTTTCTTACATATCGAACTTCGCCACTACTAATGGAGCTAGTTGCAAAATATAATTTAAAACATCGTAAAAGAAAATTGTTTTTTTAAATAAAAATGTGGTTCTTACCTATACAAGATCATCTCATACTCAGGTTAAAAACCAAAGTATCACACACATTTAAATGCCCTACGACAAATGAGTCTCACAAGATTTATTTGTGTATTAGTGCTTAAGGGCTCTCAAAAAAATTTAAGAAAATATTTTGTGAAAACAACGGCGAGAGGAAACCTTAAAATTAGAAATCAATTGTAGGTATACAGAGTGTGTTACCGCCAAGTAGACTTTTCTTATAGTAGAGTAAAGTAACATAGATCTTTAACGTATCCATGACCTTAATTTAATTAATTAACTTAAATTCAGGCTTTATTAACTTTCTAACAAAATTTTAATTGCCAGTAATGTACAGTAAAGTAAATTAACAAGTGAGTGTTAAATGACAGTACACTACACTACATTGAATGTGCGGATTTAAAAATAATAATTGTGCAGTTAATTTACATAATTATGATTAGCTAATACATGCAAACAATTACTAATGGATCATATTATCAGTTTTAATAAATGCCCGCATGCTGGTAACAGGCTGCATAGTTAAGGATTATCCGAAAAAAAAATTATGGTCTTTCAACAACTTTAGTTCCTTTTAGGTAGGTAAACAGAAACATGTATATATCTTTATCGTAATGGATATTTCACAAGTCAAGACAATGGCATTGATCAATTAAAGAATAGAACAAATCAAAATTACCCAACTTTGTAATTCCGTTCGTTTGCGCCATACGCCGGTGGAGGAAAACCATTCATGGAAAATTGTTTTCAGTTGCGATAACGAACGCGATAATTTTCAAGGCGACAAGTTTGATGGGTGTAGTAAAATAATTATTTATTAATTTATCTTAAGATGCCGTCATATCTCATTGCACAAAATGATGATGATGATGATGTCCTCCCAGACGTATAAAAATAGTACGAAGTCGGCAAGCCCTTTTCACGGCTAGGCTTGTATAGTGCTTTTCTCAAACATAATGCAATGATCTAAATATTTGTATAGAATCTTTTTATCGATTCTATATTTTTTATGTGGTAATACCACATTTTTATTTTTATAAATAACTAAGTAGCTGTTGCCCGCGACTTCGTCCGCGTGGAATCTTATCTTGAACAGTTTACATCTTTATTAGATTATTTTCAGATTTAAACAATGTTGAAATTACTTTTCTTTTTTTGCAAGTTGATGATTTTGATGTTGGTTACTGTAATTCAACAAAAAATAAATAATAATAAATATTGAAGTGCTGCTCCCACACAATAAACGTGTTTTTTTTTTGCCATTTTATACGTAATGGTACCGAACTTCGTACGCGAGATCGACTCGCTCTTGGCCTCTTTTTAGTTTTTTTTTCGGCTAAATTGCTCCAATTACGCGGAATCATTATGAACTCAGGTTTCAAGTCCCGAACTCAAAATAAATATTTGATCTTCAAACAAATTTTCAACCCCTTTTTCACCACCTTCTGGGCTGAATTTTCAAAAACGAATTCACTTTTCTTGTATTCTGATAATATGCCCTTATACAAAGTTTCAAGTCCTGCGCTCAAAAAAATGTTTGATCTCAATACAAACTATCAACCTCCTTTTTACCGCCTCAGGGGTTGAATTTTCAAAAACGCTGAAATTACTTTTTTTGATTTCTAAATATATGCCTTTATACAAAGTTTCAAGTCCGGCGCTCAAAAAAAGGTTTGACCTCCATTCCATTCCAAACATTCAACCCCTTTTTAGGGTTCCGTACCCAAAAGGTAAAAACGGGACCCTATTACTGAGACTTCGCTGTCCGTCCGTCCGTCCGTCTGTCACCAGGCTGTATCTCAAGAACGGTGATAGCGAGACAGTTGAAATTTTCACAGATGATGTATTTCTATTGCCGCTATAACAGCAAATACTAAAAATAAAATAAAACAAATATTTAAGGGGGGCTCCCATACAACAAACTTGTTATAGATATATATATAGGTACGGAACTCTTCATGCGCGAGTCGGACTCGCACTTGCCCAATTTTTCACCATCTTCAGGGCTACATGAATCACTTTTTTGTATTCTAATAATACGCCTCTATTTAAAGTTTCAAGTCCCACACTCAAAAAAAAATTTAATCTTCATACAAACTTTCAACCCCTTTTCACCACCTTCAGGGCTGAGTTTTCAAAGACGCTGAAATTTCTTTTCTTGTATTCATAGGCACTAATACAAAGTTTAAAGTCCCACGCTCAGAAAAAGGTTTGATCTCCATTCAAAGTTTCAACCCCTTATTTGCCAGCTTCAGGGATGAATTTTCAAAAACACTTAAATCAGTTTTCTTTTATTTTATTTTAATACCTATTTACAAAGTTTCAAGTTCCTAGCTTAAAATTAAAATTGAACCCCGAGATAAAATTTCATCCCCCTTTTAACCCTCTTAGAGGTTGAATTTATAATGATGTTAAATTAATGTTATTTTGTATATGCCTTAGTCAAAGAATTTGTAATGGAATCAAACTTTCAACCCTTTTTAACCATTTGAGGGGACGAATTATTGAAAACGCTGAAATTACTTTCCTTGTATTTTAATTATATGCCTTTATACAAAGTTTAAAGTCCCAAGCTCAAGAAAAGGTTTGATCTCCATACAAACTTTCAACCCCCTTTTTACCACCTAAGAGGATGAATTTTCAAAAACGCTGAAATCACTTTTTTCCATTTTATTTGCATAACTTTTTACGAAGTTTAAAGTTCCTAGCTTAAAATTAAATTTGGGTTTAACGAACTTTATTTTCTCAAAAGAAATTTAACATTTCACTTAATGAGAAATTACAGTATAATAGTGTAAAAGTGAGCATCAAGAACACTAAAAACAAGACAAATTACTTACATCATAATATGACGCCACATATGTAGAAATTAACCACTTAAAGCATACTATTAATATCTACCTACTATCTAGGCGACTTATAATTTACACAGGCAATTTATAGATGAATATTTTAATACAAAACCAAAACCATACCGATACCTACACATATTTTAAGTTTACGATGGCCCCAATACAAATTTACTATGAAATAAACAAAGCAGGACTTCCCGTTTAAGGTAATATGAGATATTTTGCGTGGCTAATGTAAACTAAATGTGGGTAAATCGGAAATGTAACCAAGAAAAAATAAAAACATTGTTTACACTGTTGCGCGAATTTCTTTACACAAAACTAAAAACTTAATTTCTTACAAAACAAATTAGACTTGCGAAACAGAATGCAGTTAAATGCGTTATCAGTTGGAGTTCTTGATTCTTTTGTTGTTTAGTTACGAACTGCCAGGGCCGAACTTAGATATTTAAATTTGAACCCCAAGACGAACTTTCATCCCCCTTTTAACCCCCTTAGAGGTTGAATCTTTGATGACGTTAAATTAATGTAATTTTGTTATTATTGTATATGCCTTAATAAGAAGTTTCAAGGAATTTGTAATGGATTCACACTTTCAACCCCTTTTTATCCCTTTTAGCGGACGAATTTTTGAAAACGCTGAAATAATTTTTCTTGTATTCTAAAAGTATGCCTTTACACAAAGATTCAAGTCCCGCGCTCAAAAAAATACTTGATCTCTATACAAACTTTAAACCCCTTTTTTACCCTTTTAGGGGTCGAATTTTTGAAAACGCTGAAATGACTTTTCTTGTATTCTAATAGTATGCTTTTACACAAAGATTCAAGTCCCGCGCTCAATAAAATACTTGATCTCCATACAAACTTTCAACCCCTTTTTCACCACCTTAGGGGATGAATTTTCAAAAACGCTGAAATTAGTTTTCTTTTATTTTATTTTAATATCTTCTAACAAAGTTTCAAGTTCCTAGCTTTAAAAAAAACTTGTATCCCATACAAACTTTGCACCCCTTTTTAACACCCTTAGGGATTGAATTTTTCAAAATCGCTTCTTATCTCTAGCCCACGTTATAAAAGTAACTTACTGTGCAAAAATCAACTCTCTAACATTAGTAGTTTCGGCTGTGCGTTGATGAGTCAGTCAGGACTTCTTCTTTTATATATATATAGAATAGATGACACAAAGGTAAATTAAGAAAGAAAAATTGAACCCCGCTTCGATTGTAGTAGATCGCATTCAATTTTTCTTTCTTAATTTACCTTTGTGTCATTATTTATAAAAATAAAAATGTATTACCACATAAAAAATATAGAATCGATAAAAAGATTCTATACAAATATTTAGAACAGCGCCATCTCTCTCGCAGTCTTCACACTTGCTGTAAAGCAATGGGGATTGGGGATCGTGCGTGTAAAACGCACATCCTAGGGTATGGCTAATGCGCAATAAGCATTTCAAAAAACATATATGACGCAGAGGGCGCTCCAGTAGCGTAAAGGATTAAGGGATGAAAGATTTGGTGTGACTGACGTAGCGGTCGAATAGCTCAGTTGGGAGAGCAATGCGCCGGTAACGCAGAGGTCGCGGGTTCAAACCCCGCTTCGATTGTATAGTCTGGCAAAAAAGAGTAGAAATTAAAAAGTGGCAATACTGTAGTGCCGTCCCCGTTTTCTTATATTAATTAGAAAGGGACGACACTACAGTATTGCCACTTTTTAATTTCTACTCTTTTTTGCCAGACCATAGTTAGATCGCATTCAATTTTTCTTTCTTAATTTACCTTTGTGTCATTATTTATAATGCAATGAATTAAAAAAAAAAGGATTAGTTTGGCTATTCAACGGGGGAATGTAGCCGGCATCATGGTACCCTGCCGCAGGGCCGTGATCTGGGGGACATCGGTTTTAGTCAGTTAATTTTTTTTTTTTTTTTTAATTTACTTAATGATTTAATTAATTAAAATTATTTAAATTTGCAGATTACATATTAAAACATACATATAACAGTCCCTTATAATATAAAATGTTAACAAATACAAAAACTTACTCAAATAACCCGCCCCGCACCATTCCAGGCGCAAAAGTTCCCAACACACTCGCTGCGTTACCGCGTTGAACAGCGATCGATAACCTCTGCGCCAGGAATGATCCGGAGCGAGCATCATACCCTTTCTCCCTCAAGCGACCCCCAAGCTCTTTCAGGAACGCCCTTGCCTCCGCGCACCAACAACCAGACGTTTCAACGGCCAGAGGAACAAACAAATAGCCCCCCAAACAAGCATACTTCGCCCTCTTCCTAAAGGCGGCAGTCTCAGCAGCGGCCCCGGCCAAAACTGAGGTACGACCAATGTGCGACGCAGCATAAGTGCTCACGCATGTAGCGTCCCACAGAAGGCACTTTCCTTTCTGCCAAGGCACCAACGTCATACCGTCCGGCCTCTTGCCATCTGAACGGCTAAGACCAGGAGGTTCCAGCAAACACGGCACACCCGCAGAGACAAGTGCCCTGCGGATGATATCGTTTAAAGCGTGATGGTGTCGAAATCTTCCTGCACACCGACAACAACTCAAAGCATGGTAGCCGCTGCTCTCTACCATTGTGCCACAGATGCATAAGTGAGGTACACACACATCGCAGCCCAAGCGGAGAGCAACCGCTACCCGCAAAGAATCGTTGTCGAGAAGAGTGCCTAAATGCGGGGAGGGAAGCGCATGCAGCCACGCGCCTGACTCGGAAACCGATCCCGCAAGAAGTCTCGCTCTGTCCACTCCCACCGCCGTCCCTAACAAGCCCTCAAATACCCGCTTCACCCCAACGTCGTCCCACAGCCGCTGAATGTCTTTCCTCTCAGGTGGGGGTTCGCCCGGGTTGACAGCCTTCCAGGCCTCCAAAGCATCGGCAGCGAAAGGTACAGCAACCCTGTTACCATCCGAATTTAAAATTTGAGTAACAAGGGGCTCCACCCCACCCGCCGAAGCCAAGAAAGCCGGTAGACACACGTCCCGCGCACGTCGGACACCTAGACCACCACTCCGGATTGGTAATGATGCAAGGGCCCACTGGTCCGGATTGAGGGAGACATTTACTAGTGACTCTATAGACTCTCTTAACACGTCGTCAAAAGAATCCAAGAGTTCAGGGTGAAGCCAAGTCGGTACTGTGCGTAAAAAATAGGTGAGCTTGGGAACGGCGAAGCAAACCCGCAGCAAAACGAGCGCAACATGCGCCGACAGATCTTTCAACCTCTCCCGTACCGACAACAGAAGCTGCCTACGTACCTCGAAGGCCTGAGGGACAGCATCAGGAAAAATAGGGGAGCCCAGAAGGCTAAAAGTCTGTGCCGACAACTCTGTGAGCCCGGGAAGCAAGTCGCTAAAAGCGGAAAAGGAGGACCGGGAATCAGCGCTGCAAGGGAAGAACTCGCACTTTCCCGCGTTAACCTCCAAACCCAGGTCTCGGAAGCGTGGAAGAAACGCGATCAGGTCCTGCTTCACGACCTCTGGCGTACCGCCCAATGTGCCATCGTCCAAGTACCATAAAAATGGCGATTTAAGCTCGGATATCGCTTTCTGAATTACAAGACTGAAAACAAGGGGACCAAGCGGATCACCCTGCTGCGCACCCACTTGTGAACTAATAGGAGAGCCATTATAATATAAAAAGGATGGGGAAGCATATACTTGAAAGAGAAAAGGGTAGAGAGAAGGCACCTTCTCCTTGACCTCCGACAGCAACACATCCCGCTCAATCGAGTTAAAGGCATTTTTAATGTCTAGCTTAATTAAGACGCACTCAGCATTATTAGGGTCTACAGAAAAGGCCCGTGTAGCATGAATAGCCGCTTCGCAGCCCAACTTTGTGCCAAAGCCCAACTGTGAGGGCCGGAGATAAGACGCTATCTCCTCCCTCACAGCTCTGCAACCCAGTTTGGCTATCAAACGCCTAAACGTGCTACCAATAGCAATCGGCCTAATACCCCCACCCTTTTTGGCCAGAGCACACAAAGACGCCCCATAAATATAGGGACAGACCTCTAGATTTAGTTGGCCACTTAACAGAAAGTTACACAGTTTGGTCCAACTCTCCAGCAGCCGCAAACCATTGTCCCCTGCCGATCCCGATATTAGCTCCTTTAAATGCGCCGGCCGGATGCCATCCAAGCCCGCTGACGAACTACTGCTGAAAGAGCTTATTGCTTGCGCCACATCCTCGGTACTCACCGACAAAGCAGGAATGGAGTTGTCGGGCTCCTGAGGAAATACTAGCGGACGAGAGGGAGCCGGGTGCTTTGACTGCAAGGCCATAAGTGTCTCCGGGCCCGAAGGCGCCATGCCGTCGTCTGACATAAGGACCCGCACTGCCCCTCTGAGACCCTAATTTTATTTAGGTTAAGTTCTGTTGATTTCTGTTAATTTTTTACTTGTTTTTCGTTATTACAAATTAAAATATAGTAAAATAATACTAAAAAAATATATAATTCAGCTGTTTAGCCTGTTCATGAACACAGGCGGCATGCTTAAATAAAATTTACTTCCCGGCTTAGGCCTTCAATTTTGTATTAAATTCCTTTACAGTTCTCTCGAGTTGTTCCGCCCGAAACGTGATATTTCGAAGCCTGTTATAACGCACGTTATGACGGCATATCATTGCATGTTTGAGGAAACGTTATTAAACAACGAAAATGCGGAAAGTGTCCGATTTGTTTTCCTTTCCACATACTTACATAGTAGTACGTCACGTGTACTTACATGAAAGCCCGTAAGACATATTTATAAATAAATAAATAATAGTAAAATTATGAATTACAGACGCCGGTAAAGAAGGGCTTGCCGGGTGAGTAGGTAAAGGTATACACGCACATTATGACGACATTTCATTGTATGTTTGAAAAAATTATACTATAAAAGTATGGCAATGGAAATTCGAAAATGTATGAACATATTGGGACACTATACTCTGTCTATTACAATCGATGGTATTCATGTATTTTTTTATTAGACCTAAAACAAACTACAATTTATTTTCAAACACCCATAAGAAACATTTCAAACACCCAATAACAAAACAATGAGTAAAAATGCATAGGACCCCATATTCATCATTCTCTTATTTACCACTAGCTCTTGCCCGCGGTTTCACTCGCATTGAAGACGTGCTACTGCTACTCTATCCTCCAAAACCATGCTTTTTTTCGGGATAAAAAGTAGCCTATCTGTTAAATTATGGTGTAGGTACATTATGTCTGTTAAAAATTATGTGGAAATCCATCCAGCCGTTTCAGCGTGAAAAACTAACAAATATACAAACACACGAACTCACTTTTATAACATTAGTGAGAAAGTAACTGTAACCGGAGTGAACAATAGTCTAACCCTTGGACTACAGCAAGTCGTTAAGTACTAAGTCGATGATCAGTCCCACCCAGAAGTCGCGTATTGCACTCGGGCTTAAAATAGCCTGATAAGCACTTATTGACCAAGACCCCTAATGCCTCATGATGGGAAAATTGCACAGTTCCTACTCTTGACGAAACGTTACGTTGCGTAACTTCGTAGCATTCCTTTTCCTTGGACTCGGTGATCACATGAATAACGTACCTACTTGTGTGTTTGGGTCAAATGTTTTTAGTCCATTTACACTCAGTTTCAATGTAGTTTTAGTAGGAAAAAATGCCTATGCTATATTTAAGTACCGACAAAAATCTATGCTATTATTATAAAAATCTAAAAATTGTATTTAAAATCGGTTTTCTTTCACGAAGGGTCATTATTTCACGAAAAATCTTAACAGCGCGATGCAGAATTTGTACGGGCGTGCGGCGCCGGCAGTACGGATTCCCACCGGCTTGCCCAAACAAATATTTCACGTCACGCCGCTAGTAGAGTAACCGGGAATTAATGCTTCTTGTAAAGGTCGGTTGCGTTTGTTGACCGTCCTAGCTTCGCGTTAAACGTCCGTGGTCAGCTCGTTTGATATTATTTTCTCATAAACAATTACCAATTCTTCAATTTCAACGAGAAGAAAGTCAATTTCCAAGAAAAACTGAACAAGTTACTCTAAAAAAATATCCTTAGGCTTATTTTACACTAGGAGGTGCCCGCAACTTCGTCCGCGTATTTTTCTTTACAAAAAGTATCCTATAACCATCTTTGGATGTCCATCTATCCCTGTAATTATGAAAATAGATGGCACCAGATTGGCACGGCGCGGCGCCGCGCGCCCATAACGATCCTGCCAAATGACGATCCTGCATCGCGACCCCCCCCCCTAAGAAAAATGATTTTCAATACAAATCTAGAATTTTATAATAGTGATATAGATATTTTTAACCAGATTGAACTTGTTTGCCTTAAAACTTTATCCTATCTTTACAAACCCTCTTAGATGGTTTACTCGTAGCTCAAGATGACAAAAAATAATGTTCAATACAGGTTAGATAACTTAAAATCCTGTTTAAAGAATGATATCTTTAGCTGTATCCCATAACAAGATTTGGCTATTGACAGGAAATTAGTTTAGGCAATAAATTGTGCTGTTTTTACCTATGTACCTACGTCCGTGCGCCCTCAGATTGCGATTCAGGTTTGATTGAAAACTGAGAGGTTCTTATCAGGATCGGGTAAGAGCGAGCGAGACAGGTATAAAACGCGAGTCGCATTATGGCGTGGTTTTTTTGTTACTGCGGCGTAATATCTATTTATCTTTTGCATTTGACGAATAAGAAGATAATCGTTGAATGCATAACATGGTAATTCGTTTACGACTATAATTTTACACTGTAAATAAGTACTTAGGTGTTAAGTAATTAATTGATTAATCCCTTTAATCCTTACTTAGGTACGTGACAAAAACCATAAAGTGAGAATAATTCATGAATATTGTGATGTAACGTATAACAAGTATAACAACTATGTAAAAACATTTATAACGCCTTACATTTTACTATTACTTTTCCTACCTTAAGTACATTTATCGGCTTCAAGTTTTAAAAGATTTACCTACATATACGCAAATCTGTTCGTTAATGGGTTCGTTAATATTATGTATGGGACAAGTACGGGGCTTTAGAAACAAGTCATTATGCGTGACATTTAACAGATTTTCTTTATTGTTCGTGCAACTTGCCAGAGGCTTCTTTTTGGCAGATTATCAGGTTTAGAAGTCAAGGTTGTTTCTTTTGCACATTAGCGTTCGATTATTGGCAAAAAGTATTAATTGACTGAACTACACGTCCGCTTCCGGACCCATTACGGTTTAATAAATAATTATGTCTAATTCATTATTGATTTACTTATCGGGTTCGGATAGTGATGATGCGATGGCACCTAATTTGCATCAGCACGTCTAGCATAACTTTGACACGCGACGCAACTCATGACGCGCGAGATAGCATCATCCGTCACTATCTCATAGTACTGTACAGATAGAGACAGGTAGTATATCTCGCGCGAGAAAGAGTCGCGTGTCAAAGTTATGCTAGCCGTGCTGGTTACAGATAAATTATTGTAAATTAATTATATCCCGCTTCTAAAAATATCCGAGTACAAAGAACCATAGAAGACGGTTTGGTCGAATGTCGTCAGTGGCGGCTTTGGGTAGGGCGACCCGGGTAGAGATGTACCGTTCTCTGAAACGATTCCCGATTCATATGGGAAATGTTTGTATTGGGAAAAAAAACCTTATACAAAACAGGAAACGTTCTCGAGAACGGCTGACCCGGACCCGGGGGATCGCCCGGGGTGTTAGCCTAAAAGGCATCTGTTTAGGCCCTAGACTGGATCACCTCATCATCATTAGCCTTTTACATCTATAACAGATGAGTTAAGCAGCGTCTAATAAACTGCGGCACTTTCGAAGATGGCTGGATAGCCCGATACGAGAGTGACAGCCGCGGCCGCATAATTGACAAATAAATGTTGTGCCTATCGATGAAGGGGGAAGAGCTGCACGCTGGTGTCTCACGTCGCACTTGTGAGAAAGAGAAGTAAACCATACTTCATCATGCACAACCACACTATCGCACAAAGTCTTCCTCCAAAGGTCACGATCTTCAGACATAACCTCCCAGCGTTTGGTTTAAATTTTGAAGGATAACATGTCGCGCTTTACGCTGTCCTTAAAGCGTAACATAGGTCGTCCAATGGGTCGCTTAGCATCAGCAATCTCACGCAAGAGAGCTATACGTGGCAAACGAGATGGTTCCATCCTTTGCACGTGCCCAAGCCAACGCAGGGTCACCTAGGGCGCCAAATAATGACTCTTCCAGGACGTCAGTAGGGCTACTACGGCCGGAATGTCGTGAATGTCGTTGTGGCATGAGGATAGGAGCCACAGAGCCACAGGGCCTCTGCGACTAGGGTTGCTAAGTCAAAAAACACTAAAGCCGAACTTTGCGCTTAATTTAGCCGGACATTTCACGTTTAACGGGTTTGAACATTAAGTGGCGCCCAGGTGCTCTTGACCTGTATATACACGTAACACCCCGGGCCGTCGCCCGGGTCACCTTACCCAAAGCCACTGACGACATTCGACCAACTCGTCTTCTGTGGTTCTTTGTATTCGGATATTTTTAAAAGC
Source organism: Apotomis capreana (assembly GCA_947623375.1). Classification (NCBI taxonomy): domain Eukaryota; kingdom Metazoa; phylum Arthropoda; class Insecta; order Lepidoptera; family Tortricidae; genus Apotomis; species Apotomis capreana. The sequence goes on from OX392512.1 coordinate 20,052,892, forward strand.
GTGATATCATTCATCGTAAATTTAAGAGTCAAACTCTTGTAGGTGTAGCTGATGTAGTATGTAGCTTTCTCCATCTATCCCTATCCATAGCCAACTAACCTTGCCAGTAACGTGCACAGAGTTTCTACGAGCTATCGAAATATGTATTTTCATAACAAGGTTCGCAGAGGCCTATTTCTATAACCGTTTTGAGTAGACAATGCCTTTGACGATTTGTTCCACGCAAACCACATAATAGATAACATGTGTACGGCCTGTGTCAAAAATATTTTTCTAGTTTTTATATTATGCTTTATATATATACATAACATCTCAGGAAAATCAACAAGATGTTGATTTCGATTAATAAACAAAATTATTAATCATTTATTACAACACAACATTAGAACACAATTTTTACTTATTACATTAATTTAATTTATTTATTGCAGAAACTGGTCGGTTTGTACAACGTCATCCTAAGTACGTAATACTTCTATAGAAGCGCGAGATTATTGTATAAATGTGAAAAATAACGGTGAATAATATGTAAATAAATTATAGAATCCCCACCTCAATTCAACACTTATATGAAGGCATCGTATTTCTGATAGCACGGTACGGTAGGATGATAGAGCCAGTATTAATATTAAAATTTAATTCATACTCATTCAAATTGCCTTTATGGTTATTGCGGCTAACACTTTCATATTAAATAACTAACATTACAATATTACAAACTCCTAGATTTAACAATATTAATTAGTATTTTATAGTCATGTCATAACTAGATTTTCGATAAATAAAAAACTCAATTTACTCATTTACAGAAATCGAAAATTATTTACGTATTTTATGATGACGACAAATACAATGCCTACACAAATCAGGTCTTTGTATATTCTTCTGACTTAATATAGAATAATATTAAAATTGCGAATTAAATAGGTACCTACACTTAGTCACTTATGATTATGAGTATGCGTATAAATTACTTTTAAATATTTTCTTCGGTTTCCGCGACTGTCACAAATTTAAATACATAACTTTTAAATGTTAATTATCGGCTCCATAATAGTTCTCTAACGTCCTACCATGCAGTCAGAAATCCAATGCCTACCTATATCCTACAAAGAACATCATTACGAACTGTAGTACAGTACTCCGGTAAAACATGGAGTCATTATTGAAATGTAGTAGTAATAAAAGCAGGTATTGCAGCCATTGTTTTAATTTCAGGCAAATTGTTACGCAGGACCATGTCATCACTTGCTTATTCAAATTCAAATTTCAAATAATTTATTTACGACTAGCTTTTGCCCGCGGCTTCGCTCTCACAGGGTCTAGAAACGTTATCTGTGTAGCTTTCCACCCGTTTTATTGTTTCTTAAAAAAATACAACTAATAGAAATCTGTGCGCATACATAATTTTTTGGGTAACACATTTATATTTTTTCTAGATCACGTCGTGGTATACACATGGGACAATTCATTTTCCGATGAACCGAACAAAATCATAGTCAAAAGTTTAATCTCCTTAAGGATAGGAATTTCCTCTAACGTTTAAATCAGTATTCTCAGTTGATACAAATAGCCAGTCAAGTGCGAGTTGGACTCGCGCACAGAGGGTTCCTTACGAACTATGAAAACACTGCACATTACTAAGGAAAAGATAAAATGTACTCATTGGCAAACTTCACATTACCGTTTGAAAACTGTTTAACGTACTTTAAATGCACACTACTTTTTTATTTAATTAGAAATGTATAGTTTCAGATTACTCCCTATAAGTACTTCTAGTAAGACACGGTATTACTTGCCAAATTCATAGTTCTAGTACAACTGAAAATATCTAAGTACCCTATAATTTTTGATTCCCTTGAGAGTATCATCGTTTGTTGTGGCACAGGTAAACAGCCGGATCTTTTTTTTACGTTATAACTTAGAAGTTTGTTTTTTAACAACTTCAAAGGACTATAGTCCTGAGTACTTAATACCTATGGTTTTCATTTCCATTTTATTCGATAGACGGACAGACAACCAAGTGATCCTTTGAGTGTTGCGTTTCTTCCTTTTGAGGTATGGAACCCTAACAATGCATTTTTTTACACGAAGTTTTGTCACTCAATCCTACGTTTTGCATATAAAATTTCTAATCACTCCAGGAGTGTTACCTCTTCCAAAAATGAATGCAGAGTTTATAAACGAAAATATTCCTTACATGACCTTTCATCTTCCCCTTTACTCACACAACACAGGTACATTTAAAAAAAATCTGAAAGTAGTATTTTTAAACACACAGAATATGACCAGACTTACGAAAAGAATCTCATCTTTTCTCATCCAAACTTTCGCCACCCATTAGACCCATTTTGGAGATGAATTTCCCACAAAAACTTAAGTTTATTTTCTCAATTATCACTCTTACTCAAAAAATATTAGGGGTTGAACTTTCAAAAATGCTGAAATCAATATTCAACGTTTTTGGTGAAGAGTCTACACGCAAAAGAATGCACCCCTTAGGCACTCAAAAAATCCACGTTTCTCAAGAAAGTTTTACTGTCCATTTAAATGGACAGTAAAACCGGACCCCTTTCGGAGATGAATTTCCAAAAATGCTGAAACTTGTTTTCTTACGTTGCAAATAAGAACCTGTGCACAAAATATTCCCACTCCTCAAAAAATCCCAAGCTCTTCATAGAATCTTTCACCTCCCTCTTTACCCCATTAGGGGTTGAATTTTCAAAAACGCTGAAATACATGTTTTCAATTTTTAATGATCAGTCTACACGCAAAAGAATGCACTCCTTACTCAAACAGACCACGTTTTTCTTACAAAGTTTCACTGTGCATTTAACCCCTTTCGGGGATGAATTTCGAAAAATGCTGAAACTTGTTTTTTTACTTTGTACAGAAAAAGCTGTACGCAAAATATTATCACTCTTACTCAAAGAATTCCAAGTTCCTCATACAAACTTTCACCTCCTATTTAACCCCTTTAAAGGATGAGTTTTCAAAAATCCTGAAATTAGTTTTCTTGATTTTAAACCGAAAATCTATGCACAATGTTTTATTACTCTAACTCAAAAATTACGTAAGTTCCATACAAACTTTCAACCCCGATGAATTTTCAAAAATCCCTTCTTAGTGCTTGCTTGCATTGTATATTTGATCTATTCCAGAAATTTGAAGTTCCTAGGTTCAGTAGTTTCGGCTCTACGTTGATGAGTGAGTCAGTCAGTCAGTCAGGACTTGTCCGATTATATGTATAGATAATCAATGGCTACATTTTGTTAGTTAGTTAGCATCGCTTGCCCACAGGTACTCTGTCCTTTGAATTGACCAAAGACGAATGTTTAATGCGTGTCATTTGTATTGTTTATATGTATATTTGTTGTCTCCTTGAAATGTTACGTGTTGGCTGTACAGTCAGCTTTAAAAATATCTACACATTTTAAAATAAATTCGACCAAATGAAATGAAATCGAAAGTATAGGTATGACGGTGGTATGACGAAATATTTGTTTCAGTCTATATGGGACCAACTACACTTAGAGCGGTTTTGCACTTCGTCCGATCCGAATCCGATCCGTGAAAATATGGTCCATCGTAGCCGTAGAACTATTTCTATGGTAAGTTACGCACTAGATCCTATCTCCATCATCCGGTTTTCACGGTGTTTTCACGGGTTCGGATCGGATTGGGATCGGACGAGTGCGAAACCGCTCTTAGACTGCTCTTAAATTCAGAAATGACCGTCAAATTTCAGCATTCCTAATGGAGCGCTAAAGCACTCAATACAAATGGCCACCTAATCTACAATTTGTGTTGGATGCGATAAATATTTTGCTATTTTCACCTTGAAAAAGTGCGTTTAAGTTCATGGTTGTCATACAAACAGTATGTTTTGTTAAATATTGAGGATTTTAACAACAATTTCAAAATTTCTTTTGGTTAAAAAAAGTTCCTTTGAAGTCGCATATTTCAAAAAATATTTGTTTTTCTTTGTTTCATGACATTATTGAGCGAATTTTATTCATATAACTACAGTATGCTGTAGAATTTAACATCAGTTGTTTTCGCTATTTGCACTAGATCTGTGGCTAAAACAGCTAGGGCCTCAAAGTTTCTAATGACATCTTGTGTCCAGTGTCTACGTTAGCGTATGTCCTTTATTTTGCGTTTTAATTATGTCAAGTTACCAAAGGCGTATTAAGGCAAAATGTCTGTCATTCATTGGCGTAAGTATCTAAGATTGGGTGGGGGCCTGGTCCTGGCCGTTGAACTCCTGTATTTATATGGGTAACCCAAAATCTGGGCACTAGACCATATCGGGGTGGGCACTGGACCATATTGGGGTGGGCACTAGACCATATTGGGTTGGGCACGGCCCACCCGGCCACCCCTATAAATATGCCTACGCTGTCATTTGGCCGTTACATTGCTGAAATGGGTATACCTACCCAGTTTTTTAAACTCTTTTAACACACAACTGGCATAGGAGCATGACTTGATACAGTGTAGTTAATGATATGCGAGCGAATGTAAGGCAAATGTAGGCTTTTATCATAAGTATGAGTACACTACACTAAACACCTTGGCAAAGGTCGCGTTTACTGTTCGCAGTGGCTAAAACCCGTAGGTTGGGTATTATATTAGTGTACGTACATACATTCGACTTGAGAGGTTAGAGGTATGGGAGAATAAAAGATTTTGCTCAACTTTATTCTGTATTTTATTCACGACATTTGTATCAAGTAAAAAATAGCCAACTGTCAACACAAAAATTAAAAATATATATTTTGGATTAATGAAACCATGATGTGAAAAAATTAAAGAGCTGCAGTTTGGCGATTCTTATAGCAAGGACTATTAAAAAAAACTGTCTTCCAAAAACTTTACTTACCCTATTAGTTGTGATCTTAGCGAGGCTCAAATCAGTGTAATTAAGTAGGCGCAGAAATTGTATAGATTAGAAATACAAACTTTACAATTTTCTGTTGTACTTACTTATAACTCCAGTCGCTACAATATGTACACATGTATTTGATATCTTTCCTGTAAACATGAACATAAGTAAAGTGCGCAACAGGCTACTTGACATCATTAATGTGGTTATATGAACCTAATAGGTATTCCTATGATTTCGCTCAATATAACAACAAGTCCAACTAGCCAGGTATTGCTAATGTTTACAGACTGGATTTATCGAGAGAAAAAACAGTTTGATTTTATCTCCATACAAAACAATGGGAAATAAAAATAATGGTTTGGTGCATTGCTGGGTTATGGTATTGTTTACTCGTAACTTTAACCAAAATTAAAGTCGACGCAAGTAATGTGCATGATTGAACGTCATATAAAATATTATAACGGTATATTAAAACTGTACATGTACAGTCGAGTTCATTTACATCTACACACTTACGAGAACAAAAATATCTGAACACGACCCTATTGTCAGGAGCATAAAATCTTGTTCAGATTATTAAGGTCTTGAGATGGTGAGAGAAAGTAAAGAAAGATATTAAAGACGTTTATTGTAAGACGAGCAAGAAGATAGACATCTTGTTAATTTCTATATGTCATATAAGACAACCATAGATACTATCGTAACATCTCCCTCCGAAGGAAAGAAAATACTACGCCGACTGTACCTACATAGAAATCAATATTATAAACACTAATTTAAAATTATGTTACAACCTCTATACAGTGAACTTTACGATACCTACGTAAAACGAAACACTGTCATATTTGACAAAGGTATAAATGACATCCGTCAGTAATGGATGTAAACAAACTTAAATAACTTTTCAAACGAACATAAAATAATAAGGGATGACTGTAAACAATATTAAAATTATAAAATTCGATTAAAAACAGTAGTTAGCTAGTAAGCAACAATCAAAACGTTTAGGTTTCTTAACCTCACGACCTGAACGCGTGTATATCTTGTGAGGGTCAAACACCACATTTTCTTGCGAACGATGTTAGACTTTAGATGGATCGACCGATACTCCATCTTGGTTAAAAATGAACCCTAAATATTTGACTTCAGACACACACAGAACCGACTTTTCCTTATTAAATCTAAGACCTATTTGATCCGCACGTTCTAGAACCTGTTTCAGTCTTAAATCATGTTCAGACTTCGTTCTTCCATAAATCAAAAAATCATCAGATCAGAGAGAGATCAGATATCTCCGAACCTCCTGACCATTTCACCATGAAAAATTTCTGGTGCAGCGTTGATTCCGTATGGTAGACGGAGAAACCGGTATCTTCCCTGAGGCGTAATGAATGTACATAGTTTAGACGACTCTTCATCCAGTTTCAACATCCAGAAACCAGATCTGGCATCTAATTTGGTAAAGAAATGTGAACCAGACAAATCTGACTTAATCTCATCGATGTTAGGGAACGCGAAATGTGACCTTAAAATAACCTTATTTAATTTTCTTGGGTCTAAGCATATTCTTAAGCTTCCATCGGGTTTTGAGACTACAACAATAGAATTAACCCATGCAGTTGGTTCGTCAACCCTGGTAATGATGCCTTGTGACTCTAATTTTGACAGTTGTTCTTGAAATTTCTGTTGTATTTTAAAAGGTATTTTCCGGCATGCATCAATACTAGGTTCGACATCAGGTTTTAACACCAAATGGCATTGAAAATCTTTTATACAGCCTATACCTTCAAAAACATGTTTGTACTGATCAAATAAATTCGTTGGCATTTGGTTCTGACTATCATCAAAATTTCCCTTATGTACTCGTTTTATCAAGTGTAATTTTTCGGACGTACCTCTACCTACTATATTTTGACATTGTATATTCGCGATATAAAATGGTATTATATGACTTGAACCATTGTATACACATTCCAATTCGCATTGACCATAGAGTATATTGAATGTTTTATAATAGAGTCATCAGTCAACGATTTCGATTGCAGCGCCTACGGCGTTAAGTGGCCAAAACTATACACGACGCGCGACTGTAGCTATAGCTACAAATAGCATTTCTCCTTGTTTACCTTCTATTTTTATAACGCCATATTGAATTCTTTTCATGTAAAAGAATAGTAATATGGCGTTATAATAATTTACAAAATACGAGAGAAAATTCAATTAAAACACAATTTTAGATTTTTGCAGTAGATTTATTCCTTTTTACATAGTAATTACGTGCTTTCACTTGCATAATAATCTGGTTTAAAGGTAGTATAAAATCTGTCTGCTTGCGTGTCTTGGTTCAGGGAAAAAATGGGTTATGACGTTATTCGGACCTGTAAAGATATTAAAGATATAAAATAACGTAGTTTAAGCTCATAATAATTATATAAAAGTCATTTTAAAAGAGAAATAAAAACACGAACATTTTATATTTCTGTTTAACCTATAAGGAGAACTTTAACGAACTGTTAGGACCTTCATTTTATTGACATTGTTGTGATTGTTGTGTTAACTTACTTATTTAGAAGGCAAAGGAATACTTACAAGTTTTTTCACAACGCGGCACACATTTGTCGACGTCATGGCGGAAAGTTATCCAATCCAGGGGAAAATCAGAGTCCAAAAACAAAAAAGTGGTCAACGTAACAAGCCGAAATCATCAGGAGTCCAAGTGCAGCCAAGTCCTCGTAAAAAATAGAAAATAAACACAGAAAGCACTTTTACGTTCACGGAAATAAACGGAAATTTGAGAATTGCAGGTACAATAACAAATTAGCGTTTCGTTTTCGGTAACTAATGTTTCTTTAAAATTTCCAAAAAATGTATGGCCGTAAGAATACAATTTTTATTTTTTTATTTTATTACTATATAAATACGAATTACCTACAGTTAAACACTTTTAGGAATATTTTCTTTTTATTTAAACTTACTTTGAAATACCAGGACTGATTAGTTATTTAACTTATTTTGCGTAATTTGAAACGAAACAAGTGAATGATCCCAGAGTTACTATAAGAAAAAATACTGTAGTGATACCATAGCAATATACATTTGGGTCATCATTTTGATTTAAGAGCCATCTATTGTTAAGTGGTAGCATAATACTCTCCCCCATAGAAACCGCTGTTTTGTTCTAACTGAAACCACTGTGGCATTGACCCACTGTAGGAATGACATGACCGGTTAAAGTTGACAATTTGAAACTACTTTTCTTTATTAAATGCGACGGCAGTCTTAACTTTTGAAAATCACAATAAGACATGACATTTGTATCAGCTCCTGAGTCGATCAAGAAGGTCAATGGGATGTCGTGTATACAAAGGTTTATAGTCCACGGCTTATTTTCGATAATACTATTGCATTCAATAGATCCGAAGAACAAAAACCGGCCAAGTGCGAGTCGGACTCGCGCACCGAGGGTTCCGTACAAACACTTTCCATCCCTAAGTGGTTAAGTTAAGTTTGCACCTGGTATGTATAGCGCCCCATATAAATTAGGTGCAAAGTTAGGTATTAAAAAAAAATGTATGGTTTTCGTAATTATTCCTTTATCTATGCTATAAGACGTTGCTTCGTACCAAATTTCAAGATTCTGAGTTCACGGGAAGCACCCTGTAGGTTTTGATTCCCTTGCAAGTGTCGAAAATTTGCAAATTAGGTGCAAAGTTAGGTATTAAAAAAAAAAATTATGGTTTTCGTAATTATTCCTTTATCTATGCTATAAGACGTTGCTTCGTACCAAATTTCAAGATTCTGAGTTCACGGGAAGCACCCTGTAGGTTTTGATTCCCTTGCAAGTGTCGAAAATTTGCGGCATAAACGGCTGTATCTTTTGATTGCGTTGGCTTAGAAGTTTGATTTTTTCACAGCTTCAAGGGACAGTAGACCTGAGTAATTGATATAAATTTCAGCTTCATACGTCCACGCGTTCCTGAGAAAAAGGGTCTTGACAGACGGACAGACGGACAACAAAGTGATCCTATAAGGGTTCCGTTTTTTCCTTTTGAGGTACGGAACCCTAAAAAATTGTCTTTGTCGGGACTATCTTCAGCAAATATCGCTGATATGTTTTGTCTACGACAGTACTTACTGTAATGACCTTGCCTTTGACAGATTCGACATTTGACATTACCCGCAGGGCAGCGATAGCGGTGTACTTGACCACAGTTTCCGCATGATCGCTGTGAAGACGAAGATGGTCCTGGCGAGCTGTATCTCCGTGACGGCGTACCGGAACGTGACTTGTCGGAGGAGCTTCTGTACGACGACGGGCTGTTGAGACGAGACGGTGTACCCGAACGAGACGAGACAGTGTACGACGAAGCATTCCTGGACTTCGGTGGTGACGCGGCTCTATGTGACTTATATTGACTCCTGCTGATGTGTCTTTCCACTGAAAAAATATTCGCAGTGTCGTTGGTTGACAGTTCCTTTGCTTGGATCCTGGACAGTTCTACCGACTTCGCTAAGTTGATTGCTTCATCTAGAGATTTAGGAGTTTCTTGAAGTATCTTTTGTTTGATATACTGGTTTGATTGATTTAAGTTCCAGCTAAAAAAATCTCTGACAAGTTCATCGCGTAGCTTGTCAAAGTTACACGAGAGCCCTATATTTTGCAGATCAGTCGCGTAGGAATCTATATCTTCATCAGGATATTGGCGACGGTTGAACAATTTATGACGTTCCATCGTGATATTTATTTTTGGCCTATAATAATTTTCAAATAGTGTCATCAGCTCGCTCAACGTGATTTTATCCATATCTACATCAAAGCTGTAAAATACGTTTAAGGCTTCGTTGCCGACATGATGTAAAAATATGGCGACTTTTCGTTGTTCGCTCTCTTCTACCAAATTATAGGCTCGCAAATATATCAGGAATTTCGTTTTGAAGTTTTTCCAAATTTGTGGCATGTTATTTCCGTTTGTATTTAACGGTTTTAGGCTACTTACATTACCCATTTGCTTAGATTTTATTTCCGATGGTGACATTGTAGGCTCTTTGACAGGAGCGGAATCACTAGAAGTTGCTGGATCCGACATTTTTCATTAAAACAGTAACAATTTGAAATTCACCAACGTGATGATGAATTTTCCGACAATCGATATACACCTGACACCATATTAAGGTCTTGAGATGGTGAGAGAAAGTAAAGAAAGATATTAAAGACGTTTATTGTAAGACGAGCAAGAAGATAGACATCTTGTTAATTTCTATATGTCATATAAGACAACCATAGATACTATCGTAACACAGATATTTTTTTTCTCGTAAGTGTGTAGATGTAAATGAACTCGACTGTACATATGTAGGTATAGGGTGAATCAACTTTTTGTGTTGTTTACTCTGTCCCCGTTGTCCAAGTGACATCTTCATACTGTTTCATAGAAAAATGCTTATTAGGTTGTCCGAGGGACAAATTTTGCGTAACCATAGCAACAAGGTGCACTTAAAAGTTGATTCACCCAACAAGGAAATTTGGAATTCATAGCTTCGATATTGGTTCGAATTCTGTCACCAGTTTTAATAAAAACTGATGGATATCTCCAAGACGACCAAACATAACTAACCATAGCCATATACTTATAACCAAGCACCAAACATAGGTAAAAGTATCAAACATAGGTATAGGTATCTCGACAAAAAAGACGTTCGATTACAAACTATAGTAACTACCCTACCGTACCGCATTCAAATCGGTTTATCCGTTTGAGTACTATGATGTTACAGACAGACATATATACAAACATAGCCACAATTCAAAGAAACATACATTTTGTACGAGCTATTTACTATTCCAACTTCAGTTGACACGTGAGGACAACTCGTGCGCATCGCCGTACTACGGTAAAAGATCGTAAGTCCGGGGCAACATATATTTACTACTTAGCTCAAAACAGTATTTAGTTGAAATAGAGTAGGTAATCTATTTTTTGGAAACCCGGGATATGAGCGAAACAATAAAGTACTCACTCCTTTGGCCCTGTATTCAATTATTTGTCTATCTACTTATAATAACGTAATTTAGTTAGTCAGTCGTCCGTCTGTCATGTAATGGGTAGGAACTATTTATGTATGTGTCATGTGGTGATGGACCTCAACAACAACAATAACATTCTTTACTATCTTCCAACTTCGAAGAAAAATACTAAAACAAACGCACATAACATGCTGCAAAAAAAACGCTTACAAAAAAATATCAAAGCGTATTTTCCGTGAAAAACTGTTGGTGGTTTTTTTATATCTGTATTTTTAAAAGTAAGTTAGTTTACTTATTCTCGGCAGCAGCGGTGACTTTAGGGGAGTCGACCCGGGCGCCTGGGGCGCTGACAACTAAAGGGTGTTTCTTTAACCAGGTCTTGGGCCCCTAGGGCCGGACAAACTCCACATCCACGCAATGAACGACTCAGCCGGGGCTTGTATGGCTAAGGCCGGCCATGCTCGGCAGTATACTTACTCTATTATTTCTAATGATCTTTAGTAAGGTAGCTAATCGTGACGCCTTTCCTCGACATGCCATAAACGTAATCTGGCGCAAGGCTGCGTAGTAGGAAATGTGTTATTTAAACACCTATGTCAACGTGCGAGTTCAATGCACACGGTAAGGAAAACGGATTTTACGATGAAATAAAATGAAGATTATCTCACGTCGCAGGATTTCGACGGACGAGCCGATGGCGAGGTCGATGAATATGTGATCCGCCAGTCCTGTTTGTCCAGGCGGATGCACGCGGCGTAAATAGAACCCAACTCCCGGCGGCTTGCCTAATTCAAATACTTCTAAATTCTCAACACAGGACCGTTTTGAAAATTGCACTAGTAAAAATCGTAAAAAAAGTTCTAGTCAAGAAAGGCAAGTAAGTCAGTTGGAAATAAGGTTAGTTACATAAATTTTGCAAGCTATAATTTGTTACAGAAATCGAGTTATTAGCTTACGATACGTGTATGACGCAGGCTTCATATGCATGTCTGGGTCACGAATTGACCTTTATCTAATACACTCAATTGAATTATTTCCCTAATGTAAAATTAGTTGCTTCGTAAAAACTTAAAAAGCATTCACTATAAATTAAAGCTCCATTAAGTTAAGGTCAGTGAACGGAAGTTAAAGTTACCAATAACTGCCAATATTTTAACACTGTTTATCATTTGTTGCTTTTATAATTTATATAATAAATAAGGTCCAAGGTTCTATCATAGCCAAAACAGGGAACATGGTATAATATAACGTCACGCCTGATATTGGCTACTTTTTAATCCCCGACGCAAAAAAGAGGGGTTTTTGACCCCTAAATTCACAAGTTTGACCCCTATATTCGTGTGTCTGAAATCTAGCTCGTAAATGGGTGGACAAATTTCTATATTTTATTTCATAGCGTGGTTCTATATCGGAAAGCTGTAAAGCGGGTTGAATGTCGTCGTCTGCAAGATATTCAACTACTTGTGTGGGGATTATTATCCTACAGAAAGTAGGTACACGATTCCTATTCCTATAGAAGGTCTATCCTGTTCTCCCAATGACTCGATGGAATCTGATTGCATGGAATTAGAAAACCGCACCATCATGTTTGAGACTAATTCTGCTTAATTACGCGGATGTGTTGGTTGTATGATCTTTTTAACCACAGCCTTGATTAGGCATGTGCAATTACTCGGAATGTAATATAATAATGAATAATGATTATAAAGAAGTATGTTTTCCGAGTACAATTCTTCGCATCTCCTACACTGTTTACCACACATCGACACTCGTTAAACTGCTTATATTCGTCTCTGATTTAATTTCAAATTTGCTTTTGGATAAATAAAAAACAACCTAATTTACGTGTCTTTGAATTCGCATATGTATTTCAAAGTACAAAGTACTAAGTAATGTTTCGATTTTATTTATTTAATCTTTATGCTGCAAAAATGTTATGGTTCAAAAGGCGGACTTAATGCCATATCATACATAATAACAGTAATGTAGGTATGTTGTATAATTTGACGCCAGTCATCATCCTTATTGGATTCTAAATTCCACTAGATGAAATCTAATATCTAAATTATATGTAGGTACATATAGTCAATGATATTATTACTGTAAATGACAATATACACCTACCTACAGGTTTCGTTCATTAATCGAATTAGACCTTAATGTCATCACGTATTATTTTATTACATACAAGAAGTAAGGAACCCTTAAAATTATGTCAAAAAATATACGTGACTAAAGTTCTTATGTTATGACATGCATTAATAATAAAATAACATTTTAACACTGCAATTTTCTTACAAAGTATTAGGGTAGCCGTAAAATAAGCACGTTTAGTGACAGCTGATCGATCACACGTGTTACTTACTTAGTAAACATTGCAGTTCAATCATTGGTTTCTTCAGCCGAATCCTTTTACAAGATACATAGATATGTAAATGAGAGCATAAGAAATAGATGAACTTCGTTACACGTGGAAGCCAATAAGCGTAAAAACAAATAAGAAACGAGTCACTAACCTCGGTTGAAAGAAGCATAAAAAAAAAACAAAATGATTTGGCCTTAGTGTCATCTTGTATATATTGGAGGATTTAGAGGTTATATATTTAATAGTTACTGCATTTCATCAAGTAGGCTACATACTAGTACGATTTAGTACTGCGTCGTAGGAGGGACCCTTTTGGGGTGTAGTTTTATTAGTTTTGTTTAAGGTAATTTCTTTTCGTTCTTCCGTCATATTTTATGCGCTGTGATAACTTTAATTGAGTTTCTTGATTTCTTTGTTTCTTTCGAAGTTGACGTAGAAAAAACACATTTTGTGGTACGAGCCAAAGGCGAGGACGATAAACATACGATATGTTCTTATTTATGATCGAAGTATGCGTTACCTGTAGATCCATAAATTCCTACTACTACTTTCAGCTAACAACATTATCTTAACTTGTGTCTGTGTAATCTTATATTTCAAATGACTTTGATTGGTAGTGATATTTAAAATATAGTGCAATGTGTGAAGTGAAGTGTGCGAGTATGTCGAAAGGCGAGAAAGAGGAGAAGAAGCCTCCAAAGCCTGGCGAGACCTGGAGAATCGTGAAGAATGTCGTGGTCATCAGTGTCGCGTTTATGCTGCATTTCACAGCTTACAGCGTAAGTAGTGCAGTGTACTTCTTTATCACTTTTTAATTTAGGTACTTTGCGGCGTGCTAGTGCCAGATTTAAATTTTAACTGATTAATTTCATAAATAGCATTGTTTTTTCATAGATTAGTAGATTACAGTATATAGTACTATATCACATGGTTTGCATTTCATTTAAGCTTAGCGTTAATTTATTATCGTTATACACGAACGAAAACTAGTTTAACTAGGTATTTAGTTTTTAAAACGCTTGCTGCGTTCACGGGACCTTTGCATGCTGAGGTACAGACAAACTCATACAAAAAAGTTTTATTCAAAAGCGGCAGAAGGGCTAAAATAACGAGAAATAAATTTGTGAAACATGTAATGTCTCATTATTTTAAATGTGGATACACCACAATTTTGTTTAATTGTTTTTTTTTTATTTGTATCAATAGTTCACTACGAGCAATTCGGCTGTATACGGGGTGCCAGTTTTGCGAAGCAAACATCGCCATTTACAGACGTGGTGCCGTATCATTAATATCAAGAGGGTCCTTATTTACGTACTGTCCGTGGAAGTGTTAATATTGAATTATTGACTAAAAGTAGATAAATATACTCATTTTGTTATATTTTAATACGAAAGTATATAATCATCACTTGGGTACTTTTTTGTGTTCGCAGTTTATATTTATAGTAGGAGAGCCGAAGAGGGGATTTCGGGAGTACCCAAAGCGCGGCAGATTAATATATAGGGGGATACCTTATACCCAGTTAAGTACTTCCACCAAATATGAGCCTCATATATATGGCCGCCCGTCAAGGATAAAAGATCAGATTAGTAAAAAAAAATAGTTCATCGGTCATTCTCCAGATTTGTGTTCTAATTCTAATTAACGCGTCGCTTTTTTTCTACTTACTTTTCAATCATTTTTATCTGAAATATAGTAACATATCGACCATTGAAACTTAAATGTGGATAGGGCACATGATAATTATTAAAGGTTCATTACTTATAAGCAAATTAAAATTTATATGACGCGTGAATTAGAAAAACGACGTGTTAATTAGAATTTTGGACTTTTTGTATGACGTGTTAATTAGAAAAGCGACGCGTTAATTATACAAATTCAGTTATATTTTTTAATATTAAAATAAAAACGTTTTGTATAATAATATATGACTGATATGGTGACAGTTATATGATACTAGACGTGCCCGCGGCTTCGCTCGCGTACATCAAATGTACTTCCTATTTGTAACACTTGAATATGTAATTTTGGGGTAGGGGTCGGGTTGCATCATACTCATCATTACGCATAACTGTAAATAGTTATACATTTATGCGCATAACGTTTTTAATCATAATGTTTAAGAACAACAATTGGGAAGTTAGAGAAAATTATGGGTCCTATTGATATAATATGTATGACTGAGACCTTTATAAAAGCTGGATCTATCACAAATTTAACATTGAATAATTATAAAGTTGTTGTATCATATTGTAGAGATGATGAAAAAAGGGGGGGCTCATGTATTCTTATAAAAACCAACCTAGACGGTACACCATCAAGTATTGTAAACTCGCTCGCTCAGAAATATGTTTTCGAGGTGTGTGGTTTGGAAATATCTGCATTTGATTTACTTATAGTCTGTATATATAGAACGCCAACATCAAATATCGGCATATTTTTCAATTTACTTCGCCAATTATTATACAAAATCACCTCTAATAAAGCTAAACGGGTCATTATATGTGGAGACTGGAACATTGACTGTGCGAAAGAAAATAAATTTAAAAAAGAGTTGATGTCAATACTCTCAAATTACAATATCAGCAATCATATAGTCTCCCCTACGAGGAAAAAATCGTGTCTAGATTTAATTGCTAGCAATATTGCCAATTGTATACCTAAAATTCATTTCTTAGCACTGTCCGACCACGAGACAGGGCAAACACTTACATGCAATTTAAAAGTAAAAAAAATGTTTAAACCTAAGCTACAGTTTTGGTATGAAACAGTAAGAGATTACAGTCAAGAAAATTTAACAAAGTTTTATGGTTGTATGACTGCTTTATCCTTCAACGAGGTTATTAATGAAACAGACACAAATACGGCGTTTCAGGTATTTCATGATTTAGTTGTTTTGTTTTATAATTTATGTTTTCCTTTAATAAAAGTAAAAAATAATAATAAACCGATCAAGAATAAATGGCTTACACGTGGTATAAAACGATGCTGTAATTATAAGAGACATTTGTACAAAAAGGTAATTAAGAATAAAGACAACACTGAACATCTGAGAAAGTATAAGACGTACACGAGGCTTCTGAAAAAATGTATCAATAAATCTAGACAAATATCAAATGGCAGGTTTATTAAAAATTCCAGGAACACATGTAGAGCATCTTGGCAAATCATTAAGCAAAACTGCGAAATGAAGCCTATTAGCCATGAGATTAATAAAATTGTAATTGGTACCAAGGAAATAACTGATCCTAAAATGATAACTGAAACATTCAATAACTATTTTATAGAAAATACAAATAAAAAAATAAGCCGAGATACAAGCTATAGTCACAATATAGAACAAGTAAAACACAGTATATTTGTATCTCCAGTCAGCCCAGAAGACGTTATGAAGGTAATTAAAGGGCTAAATAATACAAATGCCACTGGTTACGATGGTATATGCACTAAAGTTTTAAAACAATGTGCTAGTGCATTATCAGTACCACTAAGTCATATAATCAATTTATCATTCATGCAAGGCATCTTTCCGGAACGCCTAAAATACGCCATAATTAAGCCATTACATAAAAAAGGATCGAAATCAGACTTAAAGAACTACCGTCCTATTACTCTCATACCGGTCATCTCAAAAATTTTTGAAAAAATAATGTCGTGTAAGTTGTCTAGCTTCATCACAAATAATGATATTTTAACCAATAACCAGTTTGGCTTTAGGAAAAATAGCTCAACGACTTCAGCATGCTTTCATTTAATAAAGCATGTTACTGAAAGTTTAGATAAACAGGTCCCAATTGTCGCGGTTTTGCTCGATATGAGTCAGGCATTCGATTTTGTGGATCATGATATATTATTAAATAAATTGTATAGATATGGCATAAGAGGTCCAACACAAGAATGGTTCATCAGCTACCTCAAAAATAGAAAGCAATGTGTAGAAAGTTTCAAACTCATTGGTCATAACAAAACCGTTTATAGGTCAGAGTATAAAGTTAACCGATTCGGAGTGCCACAAGGTAGTATTTTAGGCCCACTACTATTCTTGCTCTACATCAATGATCTACCTAAAGCTACAGATCATAGTTGTATCCTTTTTGCTGATGACACTACACTACTCATAAAATGCGAAAATATAGCATCATTTGAAGATGAGATAAACAAGACATTGTTAGAAATAATTAAATGGTTAGATAATAATAATTTACACATTAACATTAATAAGACAAAAATGATACAATTTAGGACATATAAAAGTAAACATTTAAAGTTAGCCATTAAATATCAAGACAACAACGTAGAGGAAGTAAATTCGACCAATTTTTTGGGTATAACAATTGATTGTTTTTGCAATTGGAAGACTCACATTGACTGTTTGCGTAGTAAACTCGATAGATTTGTATACGTATTGCGCCGAGTACGAAATGTAGTGTCGGAAACAGCCGCTATGTCCGCTTATCATGGGTACGTAGCCTCTCTTCTAAGATATGGCATAATTCTGTGGGGAAACTCTGTGGATGCGCAAATTATTTTTAAGACTCAAAAGAAATGCATTAGAGCAATGACTGGAGCGAACTTCAGAGACCACTGCAGGCCATTATTTAAAAGCAAACGAATTCTGACAGTACCGGCTATGTATATTTATGAGATATGTGTTTATGTCAAGAAGAATCCGTCTGCTTTTAAAATGATTACGACTAAATCGGAACGAGGTGCCTATAGAAACAAACTGATTCTTCCCAAAACTAATCTTTCACTTGTAAGAAAGAATGTGCACGGAATGGCAATAAAAATATTTAATGCACTGACAGATAAATTTAAAGAACTGCCACTTAAATTATTCAGGAAAGAATTGTTGAATTATTTAATAGAACATAGTAACTATTCAATTGATGAGTTTATGGCTAATTGTAAATTGTGACATGCACCAATGTGTAATATTATTAATTATGAATGTATCGCGGACTTCACTTAATTTAAAACAATGTTATTAATTAAATTATTGTATTATTGTTATTTTTTTTTTATATTGAATTGATATTTAGAATTTATGTTACTGACATTGCGCATTATTAGTAGATCTTACGATGCCTATGTAAAAAAAAAAAAAAAAATTTTGCACGCCATCTTATGGTATGAACAAGTAATGGGATTGTCTTATAGTAGAAATATAACACCAATGTAACCTTTGTTTATGCAAATAAATAATTTATGATTTATGATAACATACTGTGTAATGGGCATACAGTTGATGCGCATGAAATGATTTAAGCATACTTTGTCATGGTCATACATTGATTAATCATAAAACAATGCAACCATACTTTATAAACGCATACATTGCAAAACGCATAGTCAAGTCGGTTCTGACCAATTCGGGTTTCAGGTCATAAAAAAAAAACCTAAACCTAACCCAACCAAGTTGGATCTAGCCAAGTCGGATTTCAGGTCATAAAAAAAATAACCTAAACCTAACCCAACCAAGTCGGATCTAGCAAGTCGGGTTTCAGGTCATAAAAAAAAATAACCTAAACCTAACCCAACCAAGTCGGATCTAGCCAAGTCGGGTTTTGGGTCTTAAAAAAAAAATAACTTAATCCTAACCTAACCAAGTCGGATGCGACCAAGTCCGATTTCAGGTCATAAAAAAAAAACTTAAATTAAAGCTAACCCAACCAAGTCGGAGCTGACCAATATAATATAATTTGTAATTATCAATATTATGGCTTGAAAAGTGTATGACATTTACAATTATGCTAAAAATAATTGTAATTCTCAGACTAAATAAATGTATGACATACGACATTATGGCTAAACAATTATGACGTATAGAAATTATGACAGCGAACAATTATGACATCGTACAATTTATGCCAAAAAAAATGTATGCGTAGCAACTTTATGCGTAAACTGTTATGACAATCGATATTATGACAATAGTTGTTATGCGACCAGAGGGTCCCCCGTAATTTTGTTTTCTCAATATATATAATGAAAAAAGGAAACTGCATTTAGTTACGTTGCAAGTTAAATAAAAGCTTTTTAAAAAGGAAACTGCATTTACTTAGTGCAAATAAAATTAATTATAATCAAAAGGGATTCAACAAATTCTATATTTGTATACATGGGCTCCAGAGTAATACGTAGGTACATGTACAAATGTTACTCAAAGCAAAGCAAAGCCTAGCAAAGCTTAATAAAAACCTAATGCTACGTTGTGTCTGTTTTGGAAAATAGTGGTGGACGTTAGCCTTTATCGGTAAAGGGCCTCTTAATCTTTCAATAGAAAGTAATATGTTAAAATACATACTCGTTTAACTAACATAGTTTCTGTGTTTATTTTACGCTTGTTTTCTCTCACAAACTCGTTCCTACCCGTTATAGGTAAATATATGCTAGGCGTATACGGAGTATAACGTTTTGGCAACAATATAGTTGATCTTTTTTCACTAATTCCATTCAAAAACATTAATACACATCACAGAGTTGAGGTTATGTCATGTCGGCGTTTGACATTTCAATTGACTGAGACTGACGTTACATGTCGTCTCACTCTATCGTATAAGCAAAGTGTAGTCATTACATTTCGAGCAAAAAACTTCGATATAACGGCGTACCAACATGACGCCAAAAATGTTTGGCTACTGAAACTTAAGTCATATGGCGAAACGAAACTTAGGCTACTTGAACCTAACCCGTAATAGCGAGCGACAATAACCGAGGGATCGCCGAAAATGGCCGACGGTCGCGAAATGAAGAATTTTATGAAATTTCTTTAGCCGATTGTGAAGGAAATACGTGGCGAAAACGGTATTTTTTACGCTCTTATTCTATTCTCATATTTAGACAATAGATTTGAATCGTTGTTTCGGCGGTAACGTGCATCGTATTGGAGAAACGTGATCTAAAAGGACGTCGAGTTTTGTAAGGCGCCATCTCGCTTCCTCCCTATTGCGTTATCCCGTTCTGGCATTTTCAATTTTATTATATAGATAAGCTATGTTTTAAATAATATGAAAGTACCTAAGTACTCAAGAAACAAGCACACCGGCCGTTACTTACTAGGTAGGTTAGGTATGCAATTACGTATATAAATTGAATTATTATGAAAAGTTATAATAAATAATTTATACATGTACCCGCCCTCGCTACGCTTACTATATTATCTCCTCCTTCTCCTTGCATCAGTTGCCTCATTGCTGAGGGTCGTGGTCATTCCCGGATGATGCGGCGCCATCTATTGCTGTCAGTAGTTGTGTGTAGAGCATCGTTTACTGTAGTGCCAAGGGTTGTGAGAATCTGGTCTATCCAGCGTGTTGTGCTCCTGCCTCTTGGTCGCTTGCTTTCAACTTTTCCAGTGATAGTCGTTTTTCCAGGTTATCACTGTCTTTCCTGGCAATGCGATCAAAGTACTCCAGAACCCTGCGAAGATAGGTCGTCGACAGTTTAGTTCGGATCTTGAGTTGGGCTAAGATCGGTGCGTTGACGTGGCGTGCTGTCCATGGTATGCGCAGCATTCTTCTCCAGCAGAAAGCATCAATTCGATCACGGTCCGCTTTCTTCAGTGTCCATGTTTCTGAGCCGTATGAAAATAGGGAGAACACCATAGTTCGGACGAAGGTAGTCTTAGTGTTGGCGGAGATGTTCCCGTCCTTCCGTACATTATTAAGCTGTGACATTGCGCCCTTGGCCATCCCAGCGCGAATTCTGCGAACTTCCGTCTTACATGAACCATTATTGCTAATGTTAGAACCCAGGTTCTCCGTGATTTCGAAGTTAAGTGTTCCACTGTTCTACCTTGCCTGTACGATCAATAATCATGAGTTTGGTCTTGGATCTGTTGATTTGATTGAGAGTCCGAATTCTTCACTAAAGCGTGCCATCCTGTTCAAGGCTGCTTTTATCCCCCAGAGCTTTGAAAACCTCGGAAGTAATGTCGTCTGGTCCAGGAGCTGTTATCTCTGATTTGAAGATGTTGAGCTTCAGGTTCAGAAATCCCCAGTGCAACCGAGTGTCGGTGGATGTACAGGGTCTTTTGTACAGCTGCTCATAGTGGCCACGCCAGCGTTCTGCAATTTTGTCAAACCCATGCAGCGGTTGCTCATCGTGATTTTCAATGACCCAGAACTTGGGTTTGAACTTTCGACTCAGCAGGCGAACTTTCTTGAACAGATCCGGAGTTGTAATTTAAGTGGATGCGACTCGACTTCTTGGCATATGCTCGTTCTTGTCTGCGGCGTTCCCTTTGAATTGCTTTACATAGTTTCAAGTATTCCCTTTTCACCTTGGAGTCTTGACGGGCATTAATTTTCATTTCTTTCCGGCGCTGAATTAGGTTCCACATTTCCTCAGTGATCCATGTGGACCTTCAACAGTCCCTCCCTCTCTTAGATACGATATCCTCAAAATCTTCATTTATTACCTGGACTCAGCGTCACCTATCCGCGGTGGATCTAAATTCATGAGCGTCGCTTCCGTCAGATTCTGGAAATGGGATCGCTCTATTGGATTCTAAGTTCTGGGTTTAGGTCGCGCGTTACGGTAAACGGCTTTGAGACGAATGGCGAAGGAGGGAACCAGTAACTGCATTCAGCTCAAGGGAAGGTTTTCACATTTTGGACAGATGATTTCCAGCACTTGTCTACCAGTATGTAGTCTATCTGATCCTAAAACGACCCAGGTTCCAGGAGACTTCCAAGTGTAGAGTCATCTTTTGTGATGGTGAAAGAGTGTTAGAGTAATGGCCAGACACAGAACACAGAACTCTGCAAGCCTCTGACCTCGTTTCGTTACTAGAGTCTAGACCATATTTTCCAATGGTGTCTCGGATTTCATGGACTATTTCTGAGCTTCCTATTTTAGCATTCCAGTCTCCTAATACCATTGCGATTTACCGGCTTGGTATGCTGTCTAGAGTTTCCTCTAGTTCTCTTCCGTGGACTGTGTTGTAAACTTGCACGATGTTGAGAAGACATAAATCGGTGTTCAGCTTCACTGTTATTATTCTATCAGACACAGGGTTATATCCAAGTACGAAATATTGTTCATGCCTGATGGTGCTAATATATGGAAAAAACCGCTTCGGCTAGAATTTTCCAGCCCTGAGAAATACAGCTTGCTACCTGATGAGGTTTTAAAATGACCTCACGACGATGTGACTATATATTATAGGTACTATTACTATTATATATACAAATCTACTATTAATAATGTATTGCTGTTGATGTTCCAAATAAATAAAATAAAAATAAATAAAAATGTACTAGAAAAAAATTCCAAACTGATGATTAGAACCGCATGGATGGTAAAATTCTAATTAACGCGTTCATTTTGATGCGTGAATTAGACTTGTGAATTAGGGATTCTTGAAAAATAGAAAATAACTTTTTATAGGTACATGTAATTATCTACAGAATCTAGTATCTATTAAATAATGCGGCCTTTAATGTGCACTAAAATTCTATGCGCGATAGAGTTACTGGTTGATTTTTAAAACGTGAACGTGTTAATTAGAAATTTCGTGAGCCAAAACGCGTGAATTAGATACTTACATTCATAATCCGCGACCCGTACACAGCTGACACAACCATCCCATACGGGGCTCTGGGCACGACTGACCGCTTCACCGAAATGCGTTAGTGAGATCCGTACCTACCTTCAGAGGACTTGTGTGATCACAACCGACCTCGACGCGTCAATTATTATACGTTTCGAGACAAAGTTACTATAATTGATATCTTTGTGATATATTATTTGTATTGACTAGGTTTTTTTTGTGCAAATTAAACATGTATTCTTTTGTTTAATAATCTTGCTTACATTGTTTTTTCTTCATGTATATCATCAGGAGAAATTGGTATGTAAGTAATTTGGGTAGTGGGACGCGACGTGTCAATTAGGAGAATAGGACTAAAAGTTTTTTTTTCTATCCGAAGGGTTTTAAATATGTTCTTGAAAATTCATGTACAGCTCAATACGAATACCTGCTACGATCAAAAAATATAAGACATAATTAAATCAATAATTTTATATTTTTAAACAGCGAAGACAAGCAAAAATGTACGTCTGGAGAATGACCGTCATCTGAAATTCTCGAGCGCGTCAGATTAAGGTAGGGTGAGTTAGTTACATGCTAAAACGTGTATATTCCTCTAATCTGACAATTTAAAGGTGACGTAAAGAAGGCGGAGGGCTACAAAGTTGTAAAAAAAAAACTTCATCTCGACATTCTCGAGCGTGGCTAATTTTTTTTTTATTTAAAAGGGAATGAATCAATGATAACGGAAAATATATAATCTGACGATTTCCACTAGCCGAAGTAACAAAAATTCATCGATAAAGTATAATGCGTGCAGTTACGTGATGCCTGTATTCCACTCTGGTTTCTGTTGCCAATGACGCCATGACAGTTGATCATGTTGTTTACAACACTATTAAATATTTGTACTAGCACTATTAAATATTTATAGTTGCCGGCAACTTTTAGAACAAAAATGGCAGATTTGCGCATGTACCTACATTTGTACGTAAATCGGCTACTGCGCAGTCAAGATTATGCTCTAAAAGTTTGCCGGCAGCTGTACTATGAGTGATATTAATATAAAGTGTGTATTTTGTGGTAAAACTACTTTACAAAAAACAATTAAGTAAATTTACATTAGAAACATAACAAAAATGTGTAAATATTTTAGAATATAGTCGGAGCAAACCGGTTCTCCGAAAATCCCGAACAACATACGATAATCTCGAGAGAATCTTCATTAAATGAAGTAAATCACGCACAGTGCTATAAATTATTTATAGCAATAAAAATACCGCGAGTCTTTCTGTATTTACAACAGCGGCAACGTATAATGGAATATGACAGTGCATCGGAAGTTTCTGGGAATAGCTCCGAATCACATGCCCCTGCTCCTGGGGAGTGCTCCGAGTCACATTTTCCTGTTTCCGGAGAGTGCTCTGAGTCACAAGTTCCTGTTAATTTTTTCAATTGTCAGATTAGGCGAATCCCGCCAGATAATCGTCAGATTATGAGACAGCACGTCTAGGGCATAAAGATGAACCATATATATCTTAATCTGACGCGCTTGAGTATTTCAAAATGGCGAATTTTTTTTGCACATTCTAATAATAACTGCGAGTTTGCGTCACATCCAAATCGTCAGATTATTATATAAGAGCTTTTTCTTAGGTTCACTTAACATCCCCTTAGAAAATCTGACGCGCCCGATGAAAAAATTTTTTTTTTCATTTTCAACCCTCAAGTACGACCACCCCCATCATGGAAACAATCAGTTTAACATGCGTACATCTTTAAAAATGTGTAGGACATGGATGCTATCAATATCTGACGCGCTCGAGTATGTCCATGCAACAGTTTTTTTTTACATTTTTGAAAATCTGTAGCCGCTCCCCCCACCGATGAAAAGGTATATCTTATATGACATTTTTTTCTTTTTATCATCTAAGCTTCGCAACCCAATAGGTCTCTATGACGCTCGAGTGAATCCCGAGTTAGCATCGTGGCGTACCCTACTATTAGATTTATTTTCAGATAGAACCCTATAATTAAAGATTAGCATCTCTGTTTGGCCCTATGGTTGACTGGTAGAGAATGCCATTAGGCATTAAGTTCACCATTTGTACTGACTTTCGTTTTGTGCAATAAAGTTTGAATAAATAAATAAAAACGCGTATAAATTCGACAATTACTTGGTTAAACCGTTTGTTAGCATGCAAATTGATGTCGTTTAATTGTTTTCAAAATACCTACCTAATTGAACAAAATGGTAGAAAATATTTCAAAAAATAAATCATTGCTGATATACACAGATTCACGGCAGTAAACAAAGTGGCGTGGTTAATGGTATAATACATGTAGGTATGTATCAATGTAACTTTTTTATCTAAAGCCGCTGAATAAACCTAGGTATTATTTCTTTGAATTCCAGGGAGCTGCTAACCTGCAAAGCTCGATCAACGCTGAAGCCGGGCTTGGAACCGCGTCGCTGGCGGCCGTGTATGCTGGTCTCATCTTCTCCAACATTTTCTTGCCAGTACCTGTAATAAAGTACGTATAGTAAAAAAAGTACATTTAATTGGGTTGCCTATCTGAAACACTATTTTTGTTTCCCATCCGTAACGTTTCGCCAAATTTTCATTTGTCCGAAAGCCATTTTTACCCAAAACAGAATAATTATAAAACAAACCTAACCTAGGTTCTTTAAAACGATGTTTATAAAATCCTGAAAATATTACGTCTTTCAGGAAATAATGACTTCGAACAAATGAAAAGGTCATTGGGCATTTTGTTCGGACATATGACCCACGGCGTACACAAACGAAATAGGGCTAGGTGTGTAGGTAAATGTATCTGCTACTCAGTGGTATGAGTCGCATTCTTGTAAACCATGGGAGAATTAAGAAAAAAAATAAAAATCATTTCTTATCATTATAGCATTTTTGCAATGAATTAAGTCAAAACTATTGGAATTATTTCAAAAGTACTTTGAATAGCTACTGTTATATTGCGTTGCTGTTGTTATATTGTGTTATATAACTAACTATTTTGGCTCAGTGACCTAAACAGGATCTTAGCCTCTGAAACGAGAACTAGTACGCCACTTGTCCCGATCCTGCGCAGTTTCTTGCCAGTTTTCGGCTTGAAGCTTACGCAGATCCACCTCCACCACGTCTCCCCAGCGGTACCTGGGACGACCAACCGGTCGTCAACCGGTTGGTTGCCCCAAGTATGCTCTTTTTGCCGCGCGATCCTCTTCCATAAAGAGGAGCAAAAATAAAATCCAGTTCTAAAACCCAATTTTTTATTCTGCTTGATCAAAATCAATTGTTAATTCGTCTAAAAAGGCAGCAGGCGCGTCAATCACTTCTTGATGCCTGGCCCACGATAAAAAATAGACTACGCTTGCAACATGTGCACAGCTTCCGACAGTGCGACGGCCTTGTATACACGAGCAGTAATAGTTTTGAATACTATTTCTTCCAATCTGCGTGGGATCTATTAAAATATACGTGTAGTACTGCTTCGCACGGACGTGTCGCGACTGTATTCTGCCTCTTATCAGTATCTTGTTTTCAATCATTTCTTGTTGTCGGTACATTTCAATGGTGTATATACCATTTAAACGCATGTGCTCGTGGCAATACGACCTTGCGATTCTTAAGTGGTACGATCCCAACGTAAACAACACTAACTCCTCATATGCAAGCGGCGGAAACTCATCGAAATCTGGATTATTTCCATCGAGTCGCACAAATGCTACTCTCTGCCTGTTCAAATTATGGTTTATCACATAATCCGCCAGCTGATTGGGTTGATTCATCCGTTCATTTATTATGGCTATGAAATGTTCCGCATACATATGGTCTTCGTATGGAGGTCGCGTAGCATTAATTATAGCCGCTGTTATTTTGAAATCAATCATCATATTTTTCATGGCAACGTTAAAATATACATGGCGGAAGATTTTAAAATCTTTTTTGAATCTGCCGTTAATAGTTTCTACTACCCACCGGATCATGGTTATTAACCTAGATTTGTTAGCTTCTAGTGTCGTCAGTTGTTCACCTCTTCTTCTCGTTGGCGGCATATGAGGATTATATCCGCATTCCTCAATAGAATCGATAGAATCCCGAAATCCACGATCCAGTATAAATACATCGTCAGCTCTCAAGAACCCATGAATCGGAGAATCTTCTCGCATGAGGTCGAGCATAATTGTTGCATCCGAAGTCGTGGCTGTGTAAGGTCCGGTAACATCTACTATGTAGCCATCGGTACATACTATTAAAAATGGTTTAACTAAGTTTCGAAACTTATGGAGACTGTAAGTCTTGCGCTGAAAAAGGAAATTCGCGCTCTTTTGTAAATAAATAAATGCACCATCACATACTAAAATAGCTGCCGGTTCATTCTGGTCACCACCAAAGAAATGGCTTGAAATTGCAAGATTTCTGCCCACCACTTGTTCTCTAGTAATGTGATTTAAGCCCAAATTCTGAGGAACAAAATCATCCCTTAAGCATTCTCTTGCTATCGCCAAGTTCCTTTCTAAGGTTCTTCTCGACGTACTGAATCTTGTTGCTAAGCGCTCATCTGGTTCACCAGTTCTTATTTTTGTTAAGTACATTCCGAGAACGGTGGCGGGACGACCTGATCTATCACGCAGTGAAGGCGTTTGGTTCAAAATAACATTAAAATGATATTTTGTAACTCCCGTCCAAAAATGAAATTCATTTTCATCTATTTCTTCGATATTTTCGAAATCATGATGGCGTTTTCGTTCGAAACCCCATTTATACAATTCCATCATGCCAACCACATGAGCACTGTTAAAGTTTTCGAGGGCTGGATTATTAAGCAAGTCTTCCCAATCATTGTTCATAAAATGAGCATTGCAAACCCGAGCTAGTTCTGGTATGTAAAAATTGCGATTGTGTAAAAGTAGGAACCTAGCATATTGTGGAACATTATGGGCCACCACATTTCTGCAGTTTGCAAATATACAATGCCTTGCTGTATTTGATGCTCGCAAATATCCTCTAGGTGAAACAAAACCTAATTGTGGACCTGCAACCTCTCTTTCCTCGTTTGCCTCTCCTTCAACTTGAGGGGGTGCTTGATCTTGTTCTGGTTGATCTCGTATACGTTGATCTTGAACTGGTTGGTCTGGTACGGGTTCATTTTGCAAATGACGATCAAACCTCATCCAACAAGCATGGCATATGGCCCTCGAGCCATCAAAACGAATCTGTAACAACCATTAATCTGTAACAAACATAGTTCCACAGTTTGTGATCAAGCAACAATGTCTCTGTGGCGCCTACATGAATAACACAGTAACTGGATCCATAAATAGTTTAAT
The DNA here is from genome assembly GCA_947623375.1 of Apotomis capreana. NCBI lineage: Eukaryota > Metazoa > Arthropoda > Insecta > Lepidoptera > Tortricidae > Apotomis > Apotomis capreana. The sequence goes on from OX392512.1 coordinate 20,081,058, forward strand.
TGTAGTTAATCGAACTTTAATTCGTCACATGACAAACAAAGAAACACATCGGAGAACAGCGGTTTTATGATAATAATTGTGACGCTGACTTAGCGAACCGTCAATTTTTAAAGCATGCTTAGTAGTATATCTTTCCATCGCTATCTGCTAGGTTCGGCGAGCCAATAAGAGTAATAACGGAATAATGGTAAAGTACTTACCTCGAGTGGGATCATTTCTTGCAATAATAATTCTGCATGATCCCGGTGTATTTCCAAAAAGAGCTCTGTCAGCACGTGTTTTCGTCGACGTAACACAGATCGATTACATGACACACAATTATTTTGTCTTTCCATGTTAACGTAATAGCCAATCGTGAAGCAAAGCCAGGAGTCCATAAAACACGCACAAGTAGATAGTCGATAAATAATAGTATCAGAAACATTGAAACGATAGTTGACGTACGACTGCAAGGCGGTTCAAGCGATGGCATCGTATGCACATTTTGGTACCTACCCACAATTGTCATTTATTTTTTTATATATATATATATGGCTTTTATTTTTCGCGAGGTGGATTCTGCCAGTGTCTATGTGTAGACTTTTGACTTTTTACAGAGAATTCTGCATGAACCACACCTTTGCGCAATGCTGAAAGTAAACACTACATCGTACACATAATGTTGAATAACTTTTTTCTGCCGGTTGATACATTAAAAAAAACTACATATTTAGAAAAGTGGGATTAAATTCTCTACTTTAAAACTAGTTTGATCTCTGTACGCGAAAGTTCGGAAAGCGGGTCAAAAACGCCCAATGACCTTTGGCGAAACGTTATATTTAGATGGGAAAAAATCTTTCGGAGTTGAAATGGGATACCATTTAATTGTACAAACAATCATAATTAAAAAAACATTGTTAATTTTATCTTATGGTTCACATTACAGTTAACATTTTAAATAGAAACTGCGAGCTATATCATAATAATTATTGAATATCTACACAAGTTACGTCTATTGTAATACCATGAAACATTATAAGCGTTACTGGCTGTATAAGGAATTTACTCTAAAATCCATATGACTTTAGCAGTGGTCTTTGGTGGTTTTTCAGTCCCAAGATCCAGTTAGATTTGCAGCTGAGTAATTACTGGGTATTTTGACCGTAATTGAAATACCGGCTTATCTAAAACTAAACATTTATAAAATTTATCGTCTCTTAATCTAAAGCCACATTGTCTTAGATCACATGTCAAAACAAACATTTGTGGATCCGGTAGGTTTAGCAAAAGGTACACGCCATTTTGGCAGGATTAGTACTTTGGTGTAGTAAATGTGGGATTTAATACATTCAAATATAATCAACATATATGATTCTAATAAATTAATTACGTAATTATAATTCTTACATTTCGGCTATAAGGTACAGCTGTGTTGTACTATGGGATAACCTAAACGAGTTTTACTTTGTTCGATTCCAGATGGATGGGTACGAAGTGGGCAATGTCACTGTCCTTTATAACGTACATGCCATATATGGCAGCACAGCTGTGGCCCCGGTTCTACACCATGATACCAGCGGGGCTGATGGTTGGGCTTGGCGGCGGGCCGCTTTGGTGCGCCAAGTGTACCTACATATCTGTGGTAAGACTATCAATGTATCTGTCCTTTATAATGTGCATGCCATGTATGACAGCACAGCTGCGGCCTCGGGTCTACACCATGATACCAGCGTGGCTGATGGTTGAGCTTGGCAGCGGGTCGCTTTGGTGCGCCAAGTGTCCCTACATCTCTGTGGTAAGACTATCACTGTATCTGTCCTTTATTTTATAACGTACATGCCATATATGGCAGCACAGCTATGATACCAGCGGGGCTGATGGTTGGGCTTGGCTGCGGGCCGCTTTGGTGCGCCAAGTGTACCTACATCTCTGTGGTAAGACTATCACTGTATCTGTCCTTTATTTTATAATGTACATGCCATATATGGCAGCACAGCTATGATACCAGCGGGGCTGATAGTTGGGCTTGGCTGCGGGCCGCTTTGGTGCGCCAAGTGTACCTACATCTCTGTGGTAAGACTATCACTGTATCTGTCCTTTATTTTATAACGTACCTACATGCCATATATGGCAGCACAGCTGTGGCCTCGGTTCTACGCAATGATACCAGCAGGGCTGATGGTTGGGCTTGGCTGCGGGCCACTTTGGTGCGCCAAGTGTACCTACATCTCTGTGGTAAGATACCCACCTACCCGGACTGGAAGAAATTAAATAAAGAAAATTATGACCCGGACTACCACATCAGTGGCTTATTTCTATTTCTAGTTTATAATTTGCATCTCTTGGGAATATTGTCAGCTGATCATAAAGCATTGTCAGCCGTATTTGCTCATTACAAAGTCACAGGAAAATCAGTTAGCGTTCATTCCAACAGTGCGGTTTAATTAAAAAAAAAGAATGGTACAAAACTTAATTAATGATCATTCAGTGGTCTCGCCTTGTGAAATGCCGGTAGACTCAGACATGTAAAAGTGCCCTTGTGGCCTACTTGCAGAATAAAGTTCATTATTTAATTATTATTAATAAGTATCTCAGAAAGTATATAAGTATTAATAAGTATCTTAATGTATGCGGAAAGCTGAGGACCGGGTATGGTGGCGCGAACTGGGGAAGGCCTATGTCCAGCAGTGGACGACACCGGGCTGATGATGATGATGAAGTATCTACAAACGTCTAGGGATCTGGACTGGAGAGAGAGCGAGAGAAAACCCCGTAAAATAGAAAATTTAAAATGGGTTACTCTGATGTAATGAGCCCCAAATGTCTTAATTGTTAATTGTTATTATATTTGACCGATCTTTAATGTTTTTTATTCAAGGTCTCCGAGGTGCACAGCCAGATATCCAACATCCCGGCGGAGGCGCTGCTGGTGCGGTTCCTGGGGCTTTTCTTCATGATATTCCAGATGAACCAGGTCTGGGGAAATCTTATATCTTCGTTAGGTAAGTTATACGGTAAATAGCTGGTTAATCAGGGCATAGTGGAAGGTAGCAGAAATTGTGGCCAATCACCAACTCGATGGGCAGACGCCTTCAAATCTGTCACTGAGACTCCTGCGGCAGAATGCGCGCGCCATGTAACCAACAGACACCAATGGAGATGAATCCCTAAAGAGGCATTAAGAAAAACGGACGAATCCCCATGACCACGACCACTTTGTCAAGAGTGAACGACTAAGAAGAACGGTAAATGAATCTTTAATTTGATTGGCCTTCGGTTCGGATGGAGCGAATTATATACTGGGAGTATTCTTGCGTGATCGATCCGGTAATGCCGAGATACGTACGTAAGAGGTAGAAATAGATCAGAAAGTCATCAAACTTATACCACAGTGGGCACTGGGCAGGGCACATTGCTCGTACTCGTAGAATTTATTTATTTGTTCCATAAATTAACACATTACAGTCAAGCTACACGTGTTATTAGGAGAGTAAGTATACATAATAGCGATTAATAAGAATTAGCAGACGCTGGGGCAAAAAGGTTGTTCAGCGGCTAGCGCGTATCGGTAGGAAGGCCCCCAACAAGGTGGACCGACGACCTGCTTAGGATCGCGGGTTGGATGAGGGTGGCGCACCCGACCAATCGTTGTGGAGTGTTTGGTCGAGGCCTTTATTTAGCTGTAGACGTCGATCGGCTGATATGATGATGATGATTTATTTATTTATTTTGATCATGATGAACTTTCAGTGTGCCTACCTGTAAGATCCATATCAATTTCAATTTCAATTTATTTATTTGCTTGAACATACATTACATAAAATGAATAAATTACATAAATGCATGGTCCGCCACAGTATGGCATGCAAACTTACTTACACTAATCTATAATTAGCCTAAGGTTAATACAAATAAAATAAAATAGCTGCACTTATGTAACACATGGACTAAATCTATGTCAAAATTGTCAAATCCAATTAAAAATTAAAAAAATAACAACAATAATAATAATGATTTTTATAATAAAAAAAATAATAATATCAATTATAGGAACTGATGATAATAAAAGGTATGATAGTATTTTTAGGTGCCTTTCATATTCTCAAGAAATAGTTTGTTGAAGAAAAGCAACGGACTGATTTCTATTCCCGTTTGGTGTTTCCAGTGCTGTCCTCGTCAGACAACGCGGCGGCAGTGACCGCGGTGAACGAGACCATGATCCCAGTACTGTGCGGCGCCAACTTCTTACCAAGTGCTGATGCTGGGGACGCCCTGCAGGCGCAGCCGCAGGCCAAGATACAGACCATTGCAGGTTAGTTGCTACGAGAAAGGCAAACCGAACCCTTAATTTGGCAATGTACACCAGGATGTACAAACTCTTTGACCATTTTTTTTTCTATTTTTTTCAAACGAGAATTTGCTCTTGGTTAAGGTAACGAGACTTGAACTATCGACCTTCGTTTTTTTTGTCAAATTAAGGGTGCAATTGCAATGAAGGGTTGAACTTTAAAGATGGGTGTAACGACTTTTTTCTCAATAGGGAAGGTGCAGGAACTAAATGTAAGATGGCAGCACTATACATGTCAATATATTACAAATACGACAAAGTAAGGTATTCGGCTTGGAAGCACCTTCGTGGTGCACAAGGCATATGCAGGAGCTATACTTTTTTTTTTAACATGACTTGAACTGTATCAGTTCTGGTTAGCCCCCACTACCAGTAGTCGGACTTTGTGTGGGAGTATAACCCGCTAATGGGACTATCTCCGCGTCCGCGCCACAGGAGTAATTTGGGGAGGTTGACGCGGGCTCACTGGGCCCATGGACTGCGTCGTGAATAGAGCTATACCTACAAGTATTACTATACTATACTATAAGATTCGGATTGGCGGCGCCAGTTGGCAGCACCGGACGTTCCCGTGCACGTTCCTTAAAGTATTCAATAATTTTAATAATATGCCTTTTGATTAATTTTCAGGTATTTATCTCGCCTGCATGGCCGGAGCTGCACTGATCGTTGCTGTTGGTGTGGACTCTATGAAGAGGTATATCGACAATTGTATCTATGAGTATCATACCCCGGGGTTTTTGTTGCACGAATGATTTGACGTCTACTGCACCGAAAATGCCAGGGTATGATGAGAATACATTTCTTCACTAACATTTTAATACTATTATAACAATTTTTATTGTTTTCAAAATCAGTTTTCTATCGAGGGGGGATATTTCAAGAAAAATCTTAACAATACGATTAGGTGTTGCATATTTTAGTATGGCGGTACCGGGAATTCCTTTTACTATTTATACTATACTAAAATTTCCCGGTTCTGTAAGCCCTCTAAGTACGATGCAGAATTTGTATGGGTGCGCGGCACGACAGCCGTACAGTCATGTTGGTAAAAAAATATCCACTCACCACGCCGGAACAGCTGGACGGACTTAACCAATTTCGGTACAGGAATAGCTGGACATTCAAAGATGACGACTTATCATAAATTTTTTTATTCACAAGCCCATGAAAAATATGTACCATAGAGACAGAAAATAGTTATTTTTCAACCGACTTTAAAAAGAACGAGACGAGGCTCTCAATTCGGTTGCCTTTTTATGCCTCGGAACTCTGTAATTTATGAACCGATTTCCAAAATGATTTTTTATTCCAGTGACGTTTACGGTGTTTTTATAGTAACTCGTTCTCGAAAATACAATTTCTTCGCGTTGAAGCTTTTTTATGAAATAGTGACTATCTAATGGTTATTTATACGATTGGAAACAGATACGACACCGGGCGCACTGGTTCTGGTACCGGCCAGTCTGGCTTGCAGTTGCTGGCGGTGACCCTGCGGCTGCTGGTGGAGCCCAACCAGATGCTGCTCATCGTCATCAACATCTTCATAGGGATGCAGCAGGCGTTTTTCGGAGCTGACTTTACTGCGGTAAGCGAAGTGTTTGAATGAGGAACTCGAATGGAAACCGTTTACTATAGGGGGACATTACACCAGGATGTCGTACTTCTAAGAAAGGAAGTGAATTTTTGATATTTAAACTTGGCTTTTATGTATATTGGTAAGTGGCATATTCTTGGACTTGCTATATGTTTTAAGGTCGTTGTCTTAGTCGATGTTCGATAAAGTAAGACGTTCTACTGGAAGGCTCCTTGGTCATTAATAATATTGGGGCTCAAAGACGAATAAGTTTCTGAGGGAAGTTGGTTTAGTTGTTAGTTTTATTGGCAAACTTTTTGTTATACTAATGTGTTTTTGAATTAACACCAAATAAAAAAGAAATTTTGTTAATGTGCCTGAGTCAACTGTTATAAATTTCAGTTAAACTATTGTACTTTTCCAGTCTTTCGTATCCTGCGCCATTGGAACTGGCACCGTGGGCTTCGTCATGATGGTGTATGGGCTGGCAGACGCCATCGGCTGCATCGTTACTGGATACTTGGCTAAGGTAATATTTTGATTATGTTTCGGACTTATATCTACTATCTCTTTTGGTCAGGCGAGCCACATTTTTTTCACATTTTTGACACACTTTCCGAGCATTGATGGAGCTGAAATTTAGTAACTACTTAACTTCGATGACAATACTATAATGTGGTACGAGAAGGATGGCGGTTATGGTCATAGGAAGTCTGTTAGGGCTTAAACTTGGGCCCTCAAGAATCGTCTTGGAGAGTACCGTCAATGTTCGTAACTTCACCTGTGCATTTTTTCTGAGCAAAGCAACGGACACTAAACTAAATTACTTTAGTTTGCGTAGGCTTTCGTAGAATTATACGGTAGGCTAAGAAAAGATCGGTGATTCGGAGTGTTTTAACCACCACATTACCATAGCTCAAATATTGGAACTATACGCACAAACTTGTGGCCAATTTTGCTTTGCGTTTATAAATATAATTTATATTTTACGTTTCAACCCAAAATTACCGTAACTGCAATGTTGGCCAACTTATAAGCAATCAACATAATTTTGATAAGAATTTTAAAAATCTGCGTCTTTTACAGGACGATTTAAAGTGGCGCCTTTGATCAAGAGGTTGGTCCAAATATATAGCGGTCACGGTAATGAGGCGGTTATAACGCTCGAATAATCACCGCAATAAGCGAAGATTGACGATAGTTCATGATTGTTTAAGGAACATACAGTCAGCAATTAGAAGTTGTCACATTTTTTTTGACTGAAACTTATTAATAAGGAAATCGGTCTGATTGCTCTATTGCTTTTTGTCCGTTACCTTACTTTAAGTTTAACTTTACTAAGAGTCGTAACGCTATTTGCTTTAGATTTCAGGTCGCATCCCGCTGATCATTGGAGCTACTATCGTCCACACTGGCCTGCTAGTGACATTACTAGCGTGGCAGGTGCAAGCAGGGTCCGCCTACGTCATGTATGGCATCGCGGTTCTTTGGGGATTAGCTGACTCTGTATGGATGGTGCAGATTAATGGTGAGTTACCAGTACTTGACCCACAGTGTGAGCTACTATAGTCCGCAAGGGTTTGCTATAGTGACATTATTACAGTCGATTGGTGCGTGTTCACTTACGTGCAAGTCTGTGGGCCACTAACCACTTTCGTTGTGCGATACTCAGAGAAAAAATAATCTCCCAATTTATTCGATTCCACCCACGTTACTTTTTCACGCATGCTTGTATGAAAGAAACGTACCTAATATTAGTAAGGAATGCAATCCGGTAGATTTTTGTATGGAAATTACCGGATTACCGGTAAATTACCGTCTGGTAATTTACCATATGAAAAATACCAGTTTAAATTCTCTAAATGTAATATCAAAATTTGCGTGAAATGATTGGGACTATTATTCATTTTACTAAAATCAATAGTAGGTACATATGAAAGTACGTCAATTTACAAATGTTTGACGATAGCGATAGGTAAACTCGATCATCACTTGATCATTTTCTTTCAGCTTACTACGGCATCCTCTTCCCCGGTCGTGAAGAAGCCGCCTTCTCCAACTTCAGACTCTGGGAATCCGTCGGCTACATCATCGCTTACATCATCTCCCCATACTTGAGGACCAGCGCCAAGACCGTGGTCCTCCTCATCATGATGGTAGCTGGAGTTGCCGGATACTTTTCCGTAGAGATTAAGGAGCGAAAAGTTCAGAAGAAGCTGATGGAGAAAGAGAAGGAACTGGGCTGTGAGAAGGGCTGCGATAATATTGCGTTTCAGAGTATTGAGAGGTTTTGAATGCAGTTATAAGACTTTATGTTAGGGACGCATCGAAAAACAAAAATATCTGGATATAACTGAACCCGAAATTCAAAATATAAACAACCCCCGACACAAGTAGCTGAGTGGTTTAAAAATACTACTAAAACTGAACATAACCATGAAATTTGGTATTCTTAGCTTCAATATTGGTAGAAATCCGGTCACTACTTGCAATCAAAGCTAAATATTTTTAAATCAACTTTTATATTCGCCAATCCTAGCTAAAAACCATCTCGACAAACAGGATTTTCGATAAATAAACTGCATTCAAATTGGTCCATTCTTTTTGTAGCTACGATGCCACAGAGAGCCCCGACGAAAAAGCCCCCTCTTTTTCGTCGTGGGTTAAAACAAAAGACAAATAATTGTTCTGAATAAAAATATAGTTTTGTTTTCTTCGATACCCAAATCGTTTGTAAAATAAATTAAGTTTTTTTCTATTTCAAATAATATTTTCTAAACGTACGATTCAATAATAATGATAGCATTTTCGATGTCTTCCTTTTCTTAAGTCTACCTACATGGTATTTGTAGTAAGTAGTCATTGTAAATACATGAAATATCTATTTTACCTTTTAAAATGATTATATTCTTTAGCTTATAATCCAGTCAATAAAGGAGTTTGACCTTATAATACGGTGAATAGAGACTAAAGTACTATGTGTGACCTTACAAACGGTCCGGTAGTTTTGAATTTTTGATATGTTGTCTAGGATGGTTAGTCAGTGTTTAAAATGCAAAATGCACAATTCCCCCCCCTCCGCGCCCGCCGCCATATTGAAAACACCGGCACTTTCTTCATATTTTTGCTCATATCTTCCTTTAGGAGCATTTTAGCTAGAAGAAAGCTTCGACAATGTTATAGAGAGTTAAATTTACTACATTCTCCGTTTTATATTTTTAAGCGGCGTCCAGCGGAGCGTCGCGGGCGGGTTCAAACCTGTTTGAGTTTTGCAGCGGCGAGAAGAGCGTGCCATACGTTTTGTAGTTAATATATAAAATTAAATATTTCGTGACTTAGTGTAAATTAAGAGGGAGAGAGTGTTTCGTGTATTAAATTAAAATGTCGTGCGAACAAATAATTATAGAAATTCAAAATAAGCCAGCACTTTGGTTATCATCCCATAATTTATATAAAAATAGACTGTACAAAAATAAAATAATTTTCAGCCATATATTCTCTTCTAAAAAGAAATTAATGATGTCATCTGACATGGTGATTGCTACCGATTCATACGAGCGGTGAGCGTGCACTGAGGCCACTAGCTGGACGCTCGATCTCACGCTAGCCCGCCCCGCTGCACGCCCCGCCGAACGCTCCGCTCCGAGCGTCTACTCAGGCCTTACACTTAGCGTCAGCGAGAACGGAGGTAATAGAGCGATTCCGTCTTGGAATAAGTGTTCATTAGTGAACTAAGCAGTGTATATTTGTATAATGTTTGTACATGTTATGAGAGCAGTCTGTGATACATATTAACAGGTAAGGGGAAAAACTAGCTCAATCCATTTTTTCAAATTAATGTTTTTTCGTCTGACGATGAGCTAAAAATTGATAAATCTCGCTGGATCCCGATTTCTTTTTGCTATGACTTTACTTACGCCCTACAGCCATAACGTTATTTCACTACTTACATTTTCTCTACTGTAAAATTGTTAAAATGCGACTTAGCCAGTTCATCATAGGGAATGCAAACCCATAATTTCTTCTATGGTAATTACCGGTAAATAATCGGTAATCCGGTAACACCATACAAAAAATTACCGGTTAGGTATATTTTTCTAGTTCTTTCCCTTAGTCCTTGATAATTATATCTATAATAAAAGAATCTGACTTGTAATTCAGAGTATATTGTAACAGAAACGAATTTCGTTAATATGATTGTTTGCAGTAGTACCTATAGTTTGTTAAAAGCATTTCAATATTGAAAACATGAAATATATTTTTTTATTTAGTTTCCTTACCAGGGATGTACATAAGTAATAAATAATTACGTTTGTTATGAAATAAAATATAAAACCTTTTAATTCGTTGTTTCATTTATATCTTTCGATTTTTATCTTTTTAGTTTGAGTAGGTACGGCAGAATAAAGCTAACTCTGTGCACCTGGTCGTCTAGCATAACTGGACGTATTTATGCAAAAGGGGACCAGCCCACAATATAAAACCGTTTACATTGAACTTTTTAACTTTAGCATAAAGTGCAAGCGTTTAATGTGGGCTGGTTCCCTTTTGCATAAATACGCTCAACTGTGATACGCGACTCTGTCGCGCGACATATACTACCTGACACTTTCTTTTTGATACCGTGCGAGCAAGACAGGTGACAACGATTTGCACGACAAGCGAAGTCGCGGCTAGATATGCAAGCTACAGGTATCGTATTGAAACTATAATATTGTCATGCTTGCAATATTTATAGACGACGCGTTTGGCTCGGTTTGTAGACAGTGTAGACACCTGCCTACTGAGTCGGCGGTCCTGGGTTCAAATCCCGGACGGGGCAAATATTTGTGCAAAATATTTGTTCTTGGGTCATGGATGTTATCTATATATGTATTTATATATTATGTATATCGTCGTCTAGTAACCATAGTACAAGCTTTGCTTAGTTTGGGACTAGGTCGATTTGTGTAAGATTGTCCCTTAATATTTATTTATTTATTTATTGGTCTCACTGAGTGATTCAATCGTGGTACCTACATTGACCGCTTGACTGCTTCTCCGCAGAATTCATGAGACCAACTAATGTTTTTATTATACCAGAAACCTGTTAACTTGTCGCAAAAAGAGAATGATTCATAAATGCGTCGGAAAACTACCATGGTATTTTTTTATTATAAATAGCTATTTCTTATTTTCCTCGTTGTGATAATCCTTACCTAAATTGTAAACAAACATTTACGGCCAGTTGCAAACCAGTAGTTAGTTAGGGTTGAGTACCTAATGTTACCTATCCTATGTTTTAAAGCATAGCTTGGGGCAAGACCGGCTCACTATACACCATAGTCTACACACCAGGGTGTACCAATGCGTAAACGCTGCCTTCCACATTTATTAGGAAATCTAAAGCACGTCGGTCGGTAAACTACTCAAAACACCCATTTCATTCCATTCCATTAAAAATCTCGCACGTCTGTGGTAATTCTAATTAAAACTAATAAAGTAATAATTAATAAAGTGCAAACGAATAGTATTCAGTAAAGTGCCTAACATAATTACTTAGTGAGTACGTCAAGCACTATAGTCAACATTCCTTACGCCTACATTGAACTTACACAGCTGTTAGCTATATGTATATACCGTCGTCTAGTGCCCATAACTTAAGCCTACTAGAGCTTACTGTGGGACTAGATCGATTCATTTGAGGTTGTCCGTTATTTATATTTATTTTTAATCTCTACTAAGGACCACTGCTCTGTGCGCTGTAAATCTCGCAAGTCTGTTCCCAAATAGCTGAAATATGATATTTTTACGTTTTGAACCCCCATATCTCCACCATGTTGAAAACAGGGTATACGGACTTTATCCATGTTGGAAAAGCTGAATCAGAGATGCTTCGCTTGCTCGGTGAAAAACAACTGATAAACGCCGCATTTTCCACTATTCTAAATAGGCTACAGACCGTATTTCTGAAGCGATTCTCATGTTATTCTGTGACGAGGTTCGTTATTTATATATATATTTTTATTATTGTGTAGGATTTTCGTTTAAAAGATTACACATTTGAATCGTTTCGAAACAAATTTGTGAGGTCTAAACCTAACAGAGCCACAGCAGGGTATCATCATCATCATCAGCCCGTATCAGTCCACTGCTGGACATAGGCCTCTCCCATGGCACGCCACTGAGCTCGATTTTCAGCTCTCCTCTTCCAGTTACCACCCGATGTCCTACGAATGTCATCGCTCCACCTTGCTACAGGGCGCCCTACACCATATTTACCGATCCGTGGCCTCCACTCCAGAATTCGTTTGCCCCAGCGGTCATCGGCTCTCAGACAGATATACATACAGAGATACAGTCGTAAGGTATAATATAGTTTTATCACCTATCAGCTAGTTTTTCCCACAACTGTACCGGGGATTTCCCTTTGATGTCCACTAGATGGCTAATTTAATAATGAATTGTGCTAACATGAATAAGTTTCCTTCCATTTGAACGTGGGCAGTATAATCGATACGATAATGGTAATAGATATTTAATAACCTATGCCATTTAAAATTCCTAGAGCCACGATCATATTAATAACTGATATGATTAGGGCTGCCATCCCTCCTGGTTTCCCCGGATTTGTCCTAGTTTGGAGGCCGTCCGGGGGGCGTCCGGGGGGGGTTCTAGAAGTGTCCCGAAACCCGGACACTTCTCGGATGCGAATGAAAAATAAAGCGATTGTTTTTTAATAATATTGTTTTCGGACACGACCGGGGAAAAAATGCGATTTACGCCAAATGTCCGGGTATTTTAAGTCTTTGTCCGGGTTCAGCGAATTAAGAGATGGCAGCCCTAGATATGACCTGCGTCTCTTGCTAGATTACACACGCAGCGCAGTGACGAATAGTTTGATTGACTTGTAAATTTCAACTCATTCACGAACAGTACGTCGAGAGACATAAATTAGGAGCCTTGATAGAAGATAGATAGAAAGTTGATATTGGTTTTTGCAGTTGGTATTTACTATTTAGACGAGCCCACGTCACTTGGCGTATGTTTGACCACCGGTGACCGGGAAATATACCACTCTCACTTTACCTTGAGGCCGTCCCTGACGTCATAATACTTAATGAAAAATAATAATTAATGGATGGAATATTTTGTGGGAGCCCTTTGACTCCTAGAAACATATTTCGTCGAATGTTTCAATTCCCCAAAAAATAATTTCACAGAATTTGTAATCTTCTATAGTCATCAATTTTCATAATTTTTGCAAATCAAGGATGACCTATTGATTAGGTATTAGTATTAGTATTCCACAGGGAGCTCAGTAAGCGCCTGAGGGAGGCAAAAGGGGGCGCCCACGCGCGGGCAGTTTTCTCACGCAAAGGCTTTCCATAGCCATACAGCGTGGGAATGCTGCCTTCGTCATGGGCACCCTACCTTAGAGGTCTTAGTTTTATAAATATATGTTAATCATAGAATAATTTTTAGTTTTAATCCCATTAATTTGTTATTTTCTAAATAATAAATGATATTGATTATTTGATTGATAATAGCTTAAATTAACATGATAGGGACGAACTGCAGCGACATTTACGTATTTTTTCTGCCATGTTACGGTAAAAGGACGTATCTTACTATGACATCCGTATAAAGATACGACCTTTTACCGTAACACGGCAGTTTTACTATTATCTATTCTGTGGTTTTACTCAGAACTGTTTCGAAAAATCTGATTCACCGACACATAATGTAATAAAAAATAATGTGGAGTAGAATCGGAGGTTGACTGTATTTTTTGTGGAATCAACATATTGATTATTTATGTATTGCTACATCGTGAAGACAAAATTGTATGTGATGCCCTGCAGCCCGAGTCAGTTCACTAAGTCAAGCACTACTCCGGTAGAGGTCTTAAGATCGGTCCTCACTTGGATTGTAGTTCATTTCATAAAATATTTCCTTCACAATTACCTACCTAATCATACATTCTAATTTAAATTACACTTAAAAAAAAAGCTTAACAGTGCGAAGATTTTGCCTAGAATCATGACTCCGTAACACTGAGGATTTACCAAAAAAAATTGCATTTCCAAAAGGTATCTAAATCCACATCCATAAAAGCTAATGCAAAAATTCCAAATATCATAACTGATCACCGACTCACTGACCCCATCGTCCTATGGTTGGTACGGTGTCAAAAATGGTTCAGTGCCAGCCTACTCGCTCTTGTCTGCCTGTCAGAGAACTATTAAACACCATTCACCCAACCGATCACAAAACAATGTACAATGCGCACAATTCCACATTCGCGACCGGCGCGTACGCACAGTTAGGCCAATCTCATAGATCGGCCATTCTGGTCAGATTCTACAACCGACCGAATTAAAAATAGTGCATCATTTTCATTAATTTGTTTTTAAGAGTGTCTTATCATTTTATTTCATTAGTGTATCCTTCTTTTGATTGATCGATCGCAAAATCGTATTAATGTGAGCATTTTTTAATAAAAGCAGGTTTTTGGGTAATTTTAAAAACTTCAGTTGTGACTTATGTATTTTTGATGAACGTGAGTGTAGTGCGTGAAAAGTGAAATAACTCGTTTGATTGGATTGGTAAGCGACATCTATAGTACATATTATAAAATTGTAAAATGGAATCTTTGTCCACTCATCGTGCAAAAACGGCTGGACCGAACTCAAAAAAATTTGGTTGACGGGTAGCTGCGCATCTCGAGATACTTTTACCCGAGTATGGAGAAGCAAAAAAAAGGTTATGATGATTTTTTTTTACGCTGACAAAGTTCGCGGACACATTGATTTAAAATAAAAAAAAAAGACAAAATTATTTATTTCAAAAAAACACACTATAGTCTAAATTGATACGGGAAAATTATTTAATGTTATACCAATAGTACGAGAGCCCACGACCAAAATCTTTGTCTCATAGCAATACGGCCAAAACCGCATCAAATCGATAGATACGATTATCCTGAACTCGAAAATACCAATATCAGACATTTTCCGCGTAGCGTTTGATCTGACCGAATTTTCAAAATTGTCAAAGAATTTTACCGAACTGCATCATAGCAATATGTCTGATTTGCAGACTGTAGTTGAATGATAGTTCTGAGATACCGGAAACATATTTTTCAGACGTTAGTGGTGTAGCGCAAACCCGTAAAATCACTTAAAAAAATTAAAAATGAGACAAAAAAAATGTCTCATAGCAATACATCTGAAAATCTTTTTTATTAGTAAATTTTGGTTATTTGATGCGAACAAAACAATTTTCAGACGGAAATGTGAACGCATTAAATTTTGAGACCGTTTTGAAAATGTTAACAAATTTTACCGATCGGTATCATAGCAATATGTCTGAAAATTGTTGGACATGATAAAATAAGTTGTCCACATGTGCAAAAAATTTATATCAGACAAATTAAGTGTAGCACCTTCTCTATCAGACAACTTTTCGATACTCAGATATCATTTAAAAATCGTATTGAGGCATCTTGAATTTTCTGTTACAAACCAATGAATACGTTGCGACCCTGAATTTATTAGATGATAATTAACAAAGAATTTACCCGAAACCGTAACATTAAAGTTGAAGGACTGAAATAAATCGCACAAAAGGAAACTGGGATGAAGTTGAAAAAAAAAACAGTTTATTCAAAGTTACAAAATATTCTCGTATTCAATCGCTGTCGGATTCGGAATCGTCATCTTCGAAATCACTCTCGACGTCGCTCGGGAGATCTACCTAGTACCAAACTAAGCAAAGCTTGTACTATGGGTACTAGACGACGCACGATAGTCATAATATATAAATACATATATAGATATCATCCATGACCCAAGCACAAATATTCGAGTTCATCACACAAATACTTGGCCTGGCCGGGATTCGAACCCAGGACCGCCGGCTCAGTAGGCAAGTGCTTTAAAAAGTGAGCTAACCGCGTCGGCATATTGTACACAAGCACGTCAAAAACAATACCCTCAAATAGAAATGCTTATTAGAAAATACTTTGCTTTGCTTAGTCACAACGAGGACATAGTTTCATAAGACTAAAAGAATTAAATAAAAAAAATCGTTAGTATTCAACTCCAGAAGAAATTAAAACGAAAATAGCTTAAAGTGTCGAATACCGTTTATTGATTAGATGTGGATTCGTTTTTCAAAAGTTTCTCTTGTATAGATAAATAAAATTTTGATTTAATATATTAGATTTGTTTTATTGTACTACCTATGTTTCTACATGAATAACTTAAAATTAATGCCGTTTAAATATTTTTCACCGTTGGTTAAAATTCTCCCACATTTTAAAGTTTGAGAATCTGTGAACAGCATGATGACGTAGGCTTGTGTCAGTCACGTGGTTCGCGAGTCTCGGAATGGAATACCTGGCGGAGTATATTATTATACCATGGTTCCAACGTTTGGAGCAGCTGGCGAGTGAGCTGTATAATAGTAAGAAAGGGGCAGGAGCGTAACAAGCGCTGAGGCTGTTGAAATTAAATACTGATTGATTTGATAGTTTTGGTTTTATTTAAAGCACACTTGAGTAACTTTTACAAAAGAAATAAGTAATGACATCTGTCATCTGTCAAAGTACATATAATAGACAAGAGAGATTCTTGAATATCTATGAAGGCTGTAAATTTAAAAAAACATTTAACAGAGGCGTCGGTAAGGCGACTCCGAAACGTTATTTTCGTTTTTGGGAGTATATGCTACACTTAAAGTGTCTGAAAACAGGTTTTTGGTAATCATGGCAGCAATACGAAAAGTTGAAAAAAAAAATTATCCGTATTGCTATGATACAGGTCGGCTAAATTTGTTGACATTTTCAAAAATGCGCTCAGGCTATATGCTACGCGCAAAATGTCTGAAAACAAACTTTTTCGTAATACAATTATAAAATCTATGTACATTTTCACTATCAGACGTATTGCTATAATACCGACTGTCTTTTTTTTTTGACACAGCAGAAATGGCCTCCCACGCAGTTGCTACACTTTCGACCGTTACTACACACCTAGTCGGGTTCAGAATCATACAATCTAACGATTTTATAGGGTTTTTGCCGTATTGCTATGAGACATGGTTTTGGTCGTGGGCTCTCGTACTACAAGAAAATGATTCAAATAAACTCTTAATATACTTTACGAAGTAGCTTAACTTAGTTGGTAGTAGCACTAGAGAATGTGTCTACGAAGAAAAGGCTCCTGGCTTCGATCATAGGTAAGATAAAGTAAATAAATACTTATTCTCGAGTCTTGGAAGGTTTCTCTATATTTATAATATATATTAAGTGTACATTTATTTGAACATGGATAAGAAAGATTATAATTAGATAGTCGAACAAAATAGCTTCATTAGTGACTTTAGACTGGATTTGTTGATGACTGTTCCTTCATAATTCACCGACCAAAAGTGAGGTGCGTTTAAGTCCGACATGTGTATACGTGTGTGTGCCTCTGACATCATAGCTCCCAAAACGATAGGGCGCTTTGAGTGCGATTTTTCAAATAGTTTTTTCCTGTAGCTTATAATATTATTATTATGTAGTTTGTTCAAATTTTTAGCTAGATTTGGTAGAAATAAAAGAGGTCGAGTTCAAGAAATTCAGATGACTAAATACTGGCGCATCTGATGGATATTATCAAGTTTAGCTGTATAGATTCATATTTTACAACCTTTTATTTAACTTGTAATGTTTTTATGTATGTGCGGGTCAAATATTTCAAGGTAGCTTTCGACCACAATTTCGAATATTTACGTAATTTCGATACGAGAGCTTGTCTGATGATGGTGTCGATTGAGGTGAACATAGGAACTCTGTCTAATAAATAAAGTGATCCTACTGAATTTGTGCTCTTTAAAATTAATTATAACTAATTTTACTTCGGTAATTATGGTACGAAAAATTAACATGTATTTTTTTCCTTCTAATATCGTCTCGGTAAGTATTTGATGGATTTTCAATGAAAAGTACAACCGGTAATTAAAGCATGTCACAAAATATTTTTTTTGACAGAATTTGTATTTGTTACAGTCTCTCTGTTTCAAAACCCCTCGGTCTCTCTTACGAGGTAAAATTAGTGTTAGTTAAAAAAACATAAAGAGATACGTGTAGATAACTAATCATGTGACAAAAGGAACTGCCTCTTTTTAGTACATGTAGTAGGCGTTCTTGTAAGGTTTCATTCAACATTCATTGTAAAATAATTTATGTTGACTGTAGTAAAGTACCGTATCGAAATCAATGCAAATACCTAAACGTGTTACGCAAGTAGCCCTCAGGGGTTTACCTTTCATTGTGTGCACAAGAATTAATTCCTGTACTTGAAGTAAAACCTTGCCTAATTGTAATGTAAACAGTCAACATAATTTGACAAACAGAAAATAGTCAATAAATGGATTTACCCTTGAACTCGAATTAGACAAGAAAACTTGTTCTGAGGATCAGTTTATGATTTGATCTATTACATTTTTTAGCTTCTGCATATTAACATGTTTTTTACTGTAGCAACATAATCCGAACACATAAACACTTATATGTATGTATAAAAAATTACGACACCACCGGCTAAAGTCCTCTAAATTTATTTTCGAAGCATCAATCCTACGTCTACTGTGCTATATGTACATTTAAATAACTTGTCACTAGTGCGCCCAACTTTTTTGTGAACTGAAGGGTGTCGCCACAATCTTCGCACACAGACCTCTTGAACGCAGGGACACTGACAATATTATGAACTAGAAGGTGCCCGCAGCTTCGTACGCGTATTTTTTTTAATACTGTAGTCGGGTAAAACGTATCCTATAACCATCTTGGGATGTCCAGCTATCCCTGTACAGAAATTGGTGAAAATGTGTCCAGCCGTTTCGGCATGATGCGAAGACAATGGAAATTATGACCAACAGATGGCGCCAGGCTGGCATGGCGGAGCGCGCCTATACAAAATAAATGACGATCCTGCATCACGCTATCGAGATTTTTCCTGAACTCATGACCCTTCTCCATAGAAAAATTAATTTCAATACAAATTTAGAATTTTATAATAGTATAGATATGACAGTCGTAGTTTAGATCCAAATTTCGCCGTTTCACAGAAAATAGCATAGCAACCATCAAAAGGCATCGGTAATTTTAATAGTCATTTCATCATATGTCACAATCATAATTTATTACATTCTATTATTTTTTTATGTACTTATTCAGATTAGAGCTGGGTCGTTACGCGTTTTCGATGAAACGAAACGTAACCGTTTCTTTTTGACAAGTAACCGTTTCGAAAACAAGTTACTTAAAAAACAGTTTCTTTATTACAGCATTCGGTTTCATTAAGTTACTAGGTGTAACGCTATTTCAAGAACCAGTTTTTCATAAAATGTTAAGTTATTCTAAAACTATTTTAGTGAAGAATTGTTTTTTTTTTCTTTCGAGAGAATTTAGCTAACACATTGGTATCTGCTACGTGTAGTAGCTGGTTTTAAAGAAACTGTTATTAGATATGGCAAGAAACCGTTACTCCGTTTCTTTATAAGAAACGGTTTCTCGAAACTGTTACAGAAAAAAACGCCCAGCTCTAATTCAGATCTTGGCGTCAACTTTTTCTGAATTAGCCTTATGAATAGCAGATATAATTTGTATGTTCCATAGATGTGGCAAATACTTTTTTTATACTTTTTCGTGATAAATGCCGTAAACGTGTTAAGTTACCTAAAACAGTTACAATACAAAGCAGCTAAATAAATAATGTTCAATGAACAATGAGTTTGAGATTCTCTCGGCGTTCTCAACGGCAGTAAAATGCCGGTAGATTCATGCATATAAAAACGCCCTTGTGGCCTAAGTTCATTATTTCGTTATTCTATGATTTCACCATTACATTAGTTCATTATTTAATTATTTCATAGTTTTATGATTGATGCCTGGCAAACAGGTACCTATTAAAAGATCAGTCACGGAGAACGTACATACTGTCACGCCAGTAGGTTAGGTTGAAACTTCTGAGTCTTCAGACGTCAATTTGAGTGCTTTCGAAGCGTTTTCAGCAGGCTGAAAAGTCATTTCATGCCATATGTAAAGGCTTCTAAAGCACTGACGCCGGCGTAACACTACGTAACCATCCAGTAAAGCATTTATTGTAACTAAACTAGCTGCGCCCGTGCTACCCGCTTATCCCACGGGAAGACAACATTTTTCGACATAATAAAGTGGCCTATCTGTTAATCCAGAGTGTCACCTTCATACCAAAATTTATCAAAAATAGACCAGCCGTTTGAACGTGAAGAAGTAACAAACACACTCACAAACTTTCGCCTTTATAATATTAATAGTGTGTTGCACACAACTTACCTTAGGTAGATCCCTGTACTCTGCACATAATTCTCCCCCCTTGCTTCCCCCACACTTCTTCTTTTTGTCAGTATTGATATCACTACATAGTATAAAACAAAGTCGCTTCCTGCTGTCTATCCCTTTGTATGCTTACTCGTAGATCTTTAAAACTACGCAACGGATTTTGATGCGGTTTTTTAATAGATAAAGTGATTCAAAAGGAAGGTTTATATATTTATGCATATGTTTAATAATATATTTTATTTTTATAATATATTTGCCCTCCATGCAGAAGGGTACTGCTGCAAATATAAGATCCTTTATTTCACAAGTACAACAGCAATTGTATACTCTGAAAAATTTAGATCAACCTGTCAAAGAGTGGGATATGCTATTGATATCCAGTTTAATATATTATATGCATAATTTATCAGCATTGCACCCGTGCGAAGCCGGGGTGGGAAGATAAATTTATACTAAAATCGCTTGACAAATAAAATGGACGTGCATCGCTTCGAACGGAAAGAAATCTAAGCCAGTAAGTGACTCATTACATTATTACCAGGTATTACATGTCAGGCATTTAAGCGCCATGGGAAAAACTAATGAAGTAATGATCTAATAAACGTCATTTACACAGTACCTGTTTGCAGTAGGTCAGTCTGTGTTAATTACTATGAATTTGCGCCTTTCACTGTGAAGCGATGTATGTTAGGGCATGCGGGCGTGGCATTGGTATCAGCTCATTATATAACACATATTGGAATAAAGGATTTCAGACCAGGGTAACTTAACTGAAACAAGCTAAATAAATAAAAAATGCTCGGTAGGTGTAGGTATCCGATTAACTAGGTATATCCACTACAAAAAAGAAGAGTTCTTAAGCTGCAATCAACGACTATTTTTTTATATACTGTTAATATCAGTAATAAAAAAATCTATTTAATTTTGTTTAACCTTGCTGTTTCAAACATCATCGTGAAATATCTGCTAGGGTTTATTGGTATCTTATTTGTTAAATAATTATATATCAAAAATATATAATTAGTTATTCAACGTAGGTATGTATCTACACAATATATAGGTACTGTACTCGTACCTATTTATAACCAATCCAACTGGGAAACTGGTTGAATTAGTATCTTAAATTAACCAATTTATTATTACCTATTCGAAATTTCTAATTAAATTTTACTATTTCAATGCACTGACATCGTTTTGCGGTCTGTTTACTACAGGTAGGTACTAGTAAATAATTAGGAAACAGATTTTTGTTCACCCAGTTATAATTACGATGTAATGGTGAAGGGAACATCCATATCTACAGATAATCATGGTGTATTGCAAAACGAAAATGCACCTACAGACATTAGCAGGAAATCAAGATATATTAGGTATTATTTGTGTTAATTTATTCGTTCAAATTAATTGGGTATACATAAGTTACTTTACGTATTTAAGGGTAAGTTCTTCTTGATTTTGGTTAACAGTGTTACTATTTTGTGATTACGTGCACTTTGTGTAAAGGTTGGACACTAAGAAATAAATATTGCTTAAATTGGAAGAAGTAGTTTTCCAAGTGGTATTTATTACATATGAAGCCGCTTTTGGTTTTATGTGAGCGTGTCTACGAACCACTCACAGACATGTTTTGCTTGTGACATTGACGTTGTTTCGCATATGGACGAAACTTAGCCCGTGGCTAAACAAAACTGGCTTCACTTTCAAGCGCTAATTCGGTTTCTATGCGTATTTATTAAGCTGCCCCTTAAATTCGCGACACCGAAGCTTGTCGATTGTCAAGGCCAACTATTATTGCTATTATTTTATTTGCACGTTACGGGTATGTAGGCTGGCGTTAATATACGAATCGTTATCAAGTCAAGGTTCTGTTGATGCTTTTAATTCCGGGATAGTAATGAAAAATAAATACAAGGAGCGCTCGCTGAAGTTTGACAGTGCAATTTCGAAAATAACTTAGCAAACGCGGGATTCGTTGTAAAGCAAAAATGTATTTTAATTATATGTCGAGAAGTTTTCTTGAGGCGTTTTTCTTTTTTTCAGTAGCCCTTATCCTGGAACGCCTGGTAGATTTTTATTAAAAAAAATAATGTTTTTTGTGGCACTCGTGAAACTGTCCAGTAAGCTGTACTCGCACCTCCACCAAGTGTAGCGGGGTGCAGCTTAGTGGAAATTAAATAAAGGGCGTAGATGCAAACTTATATTTTATCGTGGGGCTTTAGTACAGTTGTATTACTTAATATCATAGCCTATTCCCGGCTCTTTTGGTGTGTGATAGAGACGGCCATAATTCGAATATTCAAATATATCACTACATAGTATAAAACAAAGTCGCTTCCTGCTGTCTGTCTGTCTGTCCCTATGCATGCTTAGATCTTTAAAACTACGCAATGGATTTTGATGTTGTTTTTTTAATAGATAGAGTGATTCAAGAGGAAGATTTATATGTAAAATACATGCCTTATCAGCATTGCACCCGTGCGAAGCAGGGGTGGGACGCTAGTTTTTATATACAATTTAATATGCTAGTTCTGCTGTCATCGACCAATAAGATCCTTACAGTACACATAGAATTCTCAAGAAAGCTTTGGACTTTTCATAGCACGGTAGGACGTTACAGAGGAGTTGCCATTAACATTAAATTGTATGTATGTATCTATGTATGTATGTAAACACTTTATTGTACACGAAAACAAAAATACATTGTAATCCATACCTTTTTTATTACTTATTTAGTTGATAAATATATTCATGTGTCTTATGCTTTTGTATTCTAAGAACTGCAAACTATGATTATAAAATATTTAAATTTAATAACTACTATATACCTACTTCAATTTGCATTAATCTTCGTGACGAACAAGATTGAATTTAATTTATTTACAGAGCATTTAGCAATTACTTTGTTAATAGTCTTTGTTAGTACATATTGCTTATTAACTTGACGTACCTACGTCATGTGAATGGGTTGATATTATGAATGGGTTTCATCGATTATCTCATTTCATGGAAAGCCTTTTTCTCAAAAACCTTATTTTTATGGAATTGTTATAAAACAAACCTAACGTGATAAATCAGATTACAAATCCTGAAAATACGAGTATTACCCTATTGATTAGGTTTAATTAATAGTGTCATATTACTAAGATTTATGAATAATTAACGAATAATGGGAAAAAATGCAGATGAAATGAAACTAGGGGATCCCGAATAAGAGGCTTGCCACAACACGCTGTATATATGTGTGACATTCATACTTAAAACAACATTTAAATGGAATTAATCGTAAATGTTGTCCCCCTACACATATGTATACATGGTGAAACAGATCGAAGGGCTTTTAAGCAAACAGGGAATCGTTCAGACTGAGTACTTAATTTTTCACCAATGAACTATGTAAATATTTGTATCCATTTTTGAGATACAGTTTATTAAAAGTTAGTGTAAAAATCGGCACATATCAACCCTAGCATCTTTTGAACATTTAAGTTAAAGACAGGTGTCAATTTAAAATGTAAATAAAACCTTTGAATTAGAAGGGTTGTCACTGATATTAAAATATATTATTTTGATGATTTTTTTACTTTTAAATCGAGCTTTACAATTATAATACGTCGATTGTAGATCACTCAGATGACACTATCCTGTCAGCTCAGTCTTTCTTTACCAATTTTACACCCTGTATACCATCGTCATTGATACTAAAATTATGTTTAGGTGTACTTATGGTGTCCAACACACAGATGGTGAGATACCAACACGTTTCTTCTACTATCTCGACATGACTATTTTACCAAACTGCCAATAATGTGCTCAGAAGTATTGCCCTCAGCTTACTTAAAGGTTATTTTTTATTTAAATGGCAGAATATGAAGTCTACATCGTGCTTTGATTAGATTTATATGCAAAATGTGATCGTGCTTCGCGCGCTTTAACTATTTTATGGTTATACTACTTATAATTATTATTACCATACATCGCAGTTTGAAATGGAACTTGTGACAGACGGTATGAGTCTAGTTTTTAGGGTTCCGTACCCAGAGGGTAAAAACGGTACCCTATTAGCCTTCGCTGACCGTCTGTCACCAGGCTGTATCTCATGAACCGTGACAGCTAGACAGTTGAGATTTTCATAGATGATGTATTTCTATTGCCGCTATAACAGCAAATACTAAAAACCAGAATAAAATAAATATTTAAGGGGACTCCCTTACAACAAACGTGATCGGTTGTGTTAACTTTGCACCTCATTTGTATCCGGCGCCATACATACCAGGTGCAAATTTAACTTTACCCGTCCAGTTAAGATGGGAAAAGTATTTATACGGAACCCTCGGTGCGCCAGTCAGACTCGCACTTGGCCGGTTTTTTTGGTTTTTATTTTGTACTTCGATCCATTATGGATATGGATTTCCAGTCGTTTCTTAATCGTCATAATAATTAAAGCTCACAATGTTAAATGAGTTTTGCATCAATTACCGACAGATTTCGAAATGACGGACACATACGGACATAACTTTATGGAAACGTCGTCATGGGTATTCGTTTTCTAGGTTCATGGAGTGTAAATATCAAAAATTGATTCCCTTTTGGATTTCAAGGTGGCAATGTGAAACTTAATGACGAATGAATTTTGACGACGCGGTTGGCGTAGTTTGTAGTGCACCTACCTTCTGCCTATTATGTGTATCGTCGTTTAGTACCCATAATACAAGCTTTGCTTAGTTTGGGACTAGGTTGATTTGTGTAAGATTGTCCCTTAATATTTATTTATTTAATGTAACCGAGCTTTGGTGCAAAATTTGTAGAATCGTATGTTATGATTGGTTCCTATCGGTAGATCCAATTTATTTGCATTCTTCGATACAAAATGAAACTGGTCCTAGAGAGATCGTGTAACGTTATCCTTGAAGGAGCGAGAGAACGGGTCGGCCACGACACGACATTGCTAGCTATTGTAATGTAATTATATCTACAGGCATGTCTAGTGATAAAGTGACACGTTCAATAATGGGCAATTTCAGGGCAAATATTTAATTGATGCATGGCCTTAAGTCAATGAGGGCTATCGTTTTTGTGCTCACCAGTTGGCGCCACTGTCAAGCAAGGTCAGTAGAATAGGCCAAAATTGCACAATGCAGGTATAGCTCCAGTAATAATTGCTCTTTAGGGGTACACTACAATAATACTCCGAAGCTTCATTTGTCCAAATATATCATCATTCCGAATTTTCGTAGTTCCGAAAACCATGTTTTGATAAAATATTTAGTTTCTTTAAGGATAGCACACAACCCTAACCTAACCTAATTGTAATTATAGTATTTAATATATGATCCATGGAAAAAAATCGTTTCACGTTATATCACTTTCGGAAATTTGAAAATTCGGAATCTTCACTTGACACTTGCGTCTCTACTGTCTCTAGCGGCTAATTCAAGCGCCATATCCCTCATTCAATCCATTTAAATCGGGCACCAGCTGCCCATATTATACCAGCAATTTAATTAAATAGCCATTCGCAAGATGCTCTTAAACATATCGCTGGCTCAGTATTACAGGGTTCTATGTCTGACTTTTGACGAGTTCAGAATATTGTCATAATGACATTAACTCTAATTTTAACTACACTGAAAATGTAATATAGAACCCTGTAATATTGGGCTAGCGATATTTGTATAGAGAAATCGTTGTAATTATGGCGAGCTGTTGGGGGGTAATTATGGCGACCCCACGTACCTGAGTGCTCCTGGGGGAATCCTGACGGGGCCTTCGCCTCAGTCTTGCCTTAACTGGCCGGCCAGAGTGGAGTCGCGAGAGTTTCAGCTCGGGGGTGGATGTGGAAACCTAAGTGGTTAGTTGGCTCCGGTTTAATGCCCAGTACACACACCTCTCCTCTCCTTAGCCTTCTGCACCGATATTGCCCTTAGGCCACTCTATGTGTCGCTATTTATGGGGGCCCATCTTAGCGGGAGGCGAGTCATCGTCTACCAGTCCCATTTTTTCTGTGAGACACTTTTCTCCTGGTAGACGTCCGGCTGTCTCACACAATAGCCCAGAAATTAGTCCATAGCATTTCATATACAATAGCCTAGTTCCATGTTTAGACTCCATGCAACCACAATAGTTCTTGCATCTAGCGGGTGCTGTCTCTGTGTGTGCCCCATGACACAGGCAGGCGCATGGTGTACCCCTTACATTTCATTAAATTGTCGAAAGGGCCTCTGCACCTTAGCGTCGGCTCCGTGCGCAAAAAATGTAGAGTTCCCGTGGGACGAGCGGGTAACGCCGCGTGGCACAGCTAGTATGAATATATATATATATTAAGTAATATTTATATTATTGGTAGTATTATTTAAAATAAAATAAAAAACTCAGCTACTTGAACACAGACTCTTTCAAGACTCAGGAATTAATTAATATCCAAAAAATTAGGAAGTAAATGTATTTTAAATTTGTTATGGTGTAGGGACAATAAGTATACGATAACCATACAAATAAAAAATATTATAATTTTAAAGTAGGCATCGGTTTTACTTAAGCTGAAATAACAAAATCAAATTTACCATTTTTATGTCCCGGACAATCTTCCCCTGTGTGCCCACTTGCCCAGGACTAAAAAAACTCGCTCAAAACTTCAATGAATATATTAAAAAAACACCAACTTGCTACTACATCGTATAAATAAAATGTTAGCTTCTATATATACAAAAAAATATTATAAATATATATTATATTAATATTATAATAAATTTCACCAATAAAATAATCTTTTTCAGACATTCACAATGCCGAAAGAAGTGGTATTCGGCGTGAACGAGAAATGGCGGATCAACCGCAACATCTTCGTGCTGGGGTTCGCCTTCATGGTGCAGTTCACCGCCTTCCACGGCGCCGCTAACCTGCAGAGCTCCGTCAACAGCGACGCAGGCGCCGGCGCCTTTACCCTAGCCGCCATATACTTCTCGCTGATCCTGTCCAACATCCTGCTTCCGGCCGTCGTCATCAAGTAAGTCGGTATCCTTACCATGAGTTTACAGTAACCGCACTACCTAGCGACTGCGTAAATGATATCCATACTGTCCACTGCATCAAAACGTGGAAGTTTTGATACAGTGGACATTTTGACACAGTGGACATTTTGACACAGTGGACGTTCTGATACAGTGGACGTTCTGATACAGTGGACGTTCTGATACAGTGGACGTTCTGATACAGTGGACGCTCTGACACAGTGGACGTTCTGACACAGTGGACGGCTTGATACAGTGGACGGCTTGATACAGTGGACGTTCTGATACAGTGGACGCTCTCACACAGTGGACGTTCTGATACAGTGGACGCTCTCACACAGTGGACGTTCTGACACAGTGGACGGCTTGATACAGTGGACATTTTGACACAGTGGACATTTTGACACAGTGGACGTTCTGATACAGTGGACGTTCTGATACAGTGGACGTTCTGATACAGTGGACGTTCTGATACAGTGGACGCTCTCACACAGTGGACGTTCTGACACAGTGGACGGCTTGATACAGTGGACATTTTGACACAGTGGACGTTCTGATACAGTGGACGCTCTGACACAGTGGACGTTCTGACACAGTGGACGTTCTGACACAGTGGACGTTCTGACACAGTGGACGGCTTGATACAGTGGACGTTCTGATACAGTGGACGCTCTGACACAGTGGACGTTCTGACACAGTGGACGGCTTGATACAGTGGACATTCTGATACAGTGGATGCTCTGACACAGTGGACGATCTGACACAGTGGACGGCTTGATACAGTGGACACTGTGGACACAAAGGAATGATATGTATGAAGAATAGTATAGCGCCCCTACCGGTTACTTTGTAGAACTACAATTCTCCATACAAATCGTTTACGGTCACTGTAAACTCTTGTAAGGGTACGAGTCTTATCGACCAATAAAAATGAGCCATTAGAGACTAATTTTATAATAGGCAGATAGGCTGACAAGTGGGAAAATTAGCGAAGAATTTCGATCATAAAGTAAGAAATTTTGACGAATTATTAACGGACATGGTGTTTAGTAAATGTCAGTACGTACTTATTCGTTGAGATTCGATTCAGTGAATAAAAGCCCAACAAACAAAATAACCTTATAAAATTAAATCTATAAGGACTAAAGTCTCATAGTTGTTTTAAAATGGCATTCATTACAACAATGTACCTTTTAACGGCTTTTTATAAGACAATTTGGCTAAAATTGCCTTTATTCTTATAATTTGGTTATGTTAACGTTAATAAAACCAATTAATATGCCTACAATAAGGGTTAATTTTTTTATATTCTTATAGAAGCTAGCTACATTGCGTTTTAGCTGTATAATATTGAAAGCCTTGTAATGGCGTTTTATATGGCCAATCATTCTTATAAAAGTAATGCACAAGGTACCTATAAAGCTTTTCGGCTTATAGGAGCTTTTTATAAGATGTTTACCCAACGAATGAATTATAGCATTTTATATAGTCTTAATAAGAATTAAAGCAATCCATATTCACTTATATAATACTAATAAGGGCTATGTTCTCTATAGTGTTATATTAAAAGGTTTTATATGGTTACGCCTAATACTTTTGTAAATCTACAAAATGACCAATCTGGTACCGAGGTAGCAGCCGGTGGTTCCGTAGAAGATTATTTTATGGAACATGAGAGTGAGCAGGAAAGCACTGAGGAATACATTTGTAGCGGCAGTGACAGTGATACAGACATATCGTCAAATGAGGAATTGAAAAAACTTCGAAATAAAGTAGTAATTAATAAAAAATGGCGGGGTTATTTGTAAACCGCGCTTGACATCTACTACTGCGCATGTGCAAAAGCATTTTTTTAATATTCGTCTAATGTCAAAATGGCACAAGCGCGTGTACATTCAGCCAAATGTATTTAATGAATAACGATTTTAAGTTCGTTTATTAATCAAATTTTATATCTAATGTAATTAATGACGTGTTAAATGAATGAATTAATGAAGTATTTGGTTTTATTGTACTTTTATATGTAATAATAATCGGTATTTGACTAATTCATCAAACTTTTTTAAATATTAAATACTTACTCGTCCGATTAATAATAAGTGTTACGGATTACAATATTCGCATTCATCTGCAATAAATCGGTCGTATATCAAATACGCTTTACAATTTTGACAGAAAATTAAAGTGAATTGTTGCAAAACTTCTATATATTCACGACATATGACAAAGTGTGATGGTAAATTTGGATGAGTCGGATATCTACTTACTTAGTTACTTACCTAGTAGATAAGGGACTTCACTTGTGAGAAAGGAACCCTAACGACATATAAAATGGCGAATCATAAGCAACACCTATTGCTAATGATAGATTTTTAATCTCATAGTGTATTTGTAGATGATGTGCAAATTTCTTTCGCTCTTATAAAGGCCTTTTATAAAACATGACTAAATAATTAACCACATTTTCAGTACAAAACCGCAATAATACAAAGGCGCGTTGATAACACATCATGTTTTATACCATAATCTATCACAAATTTAAATTCCCACACAGTTTTCACTATAGATTCGGGTACCCTAACATAGAATAAAAAAATAACTTAGGTACCGTTTACAAGATGTTGACTAATTATTTTTCGTCAAACTATTACAAAAAAGAAAATAAACTTATTGCACAGTCATAAACATACAGTTATAAGAGCCAAATACCTTATTAGGGGCATTTGTCTTGCCGTTATGAATTTTACGCCCTTAAATCGGACTATAACAAAACGCGTATAAGGACGATCGCCCTTATAAACGCTTTAAATATAGTTCTTATAAGTATATTAACCTTTTTAGTGCATTTTCCATGCCATTATAAGTTTGACTACCTTGTTGCTTTTCACAATAAAGCACTTACAAGATAAATAAAGCAAATAATAAAGCAACTATAAGTTGAGTATAAGGTTATTGTATTTATAATTTGTGCCCAAATCCACCCTTATTAGCGATAATATGGCCTTTACAAGAATAATATTTTTGGCTATATAAGCCACTACAAGAGGATTTTTTGTTTGTTGGGAGCCCCTTACCTTTGTTTAAACATATCAAATCGCCTCTATTTTTAATCCATACATACTAATATTATAAATGCGAAAGTGTGTCTGTCTGTCTGTCTGTCTGTTACCTCTTCACACTTAAACCGCTGAACCGACTGAGATGAAATTTGGTATGGAGATAGTTTGAGACCCGGGAAAGGACATAGGATAGTTTTCATCCCTAATAATTTTAGTGTTTCCGTGGGATGAGCGGGTAACACCGCGGGGCACAGCTAGTACTACTATATTTTTGCTATACTTACAATTTAGGCAAATGGCGGTAGAGATGCGCAGAATGTGTCACTAAAGTGAAAAGAGTGATATGTGTCTTTAGCTTGAAGATTCACGACAGCATGATAACATTCATGTCATGAGCGAGAGGGAGCGAGTAATACTGAGATGATAGATGATATACTGAGCTACTTGAATCTTCAGTGAGCGAAAGAGCTAGTGAGTTAAACCAAATGATATTATAGCTCGTCTGAATCACTCACTCGCGAGCTACATCTCTAAATGGCCGCCATATAAAGTGGCGGATTAAGGGTCGAGAGCGCCCTAGGCAAAAACCTCATCGGCGCCCCTTTGCGGCCCTTTGCACTCCTTTGCGGCCCTTTGCGCCCCTTTGCGGCCCTTGGCGCCCCTTTGCGGCCTTGCGCCCTTGCTTAAGGATAATCCGCCACTGAAATGGCGGCTTCTAATCTTTAGTAATTTCGAGTGACAAAATATAAACGGTACTTCTTATAAACTATTACCATTTTATTTTACGCTAATTTGATTAAGATAATATTGATATGGTGCAGAATGTTTCAAGCTATACGATGATATAACTCAATAGTAGTGTTTTTATTCTGTGTCAATAGTGATATTTTTTGAGTAGATCTAGCCGTAGTGGGTTAGGTAATCGGGCCCGCAGATGTGAGCAATTATACCTTATTTGCGAAAAGAATCAATATCAATCGGTCTATTAATGTCACACTAAAGTATACCACATTTCAGAATAAAATCAGAGCAAACTGTTGACAGCTAGATAGATAATAATGCAGTTATAGAATCATAATTGGAGGCGTAATGTTTACAATATTAGCTAACACGGGTAGTTGTGTATGTATTGTCATTCTGTCCGTATCTAAGATCGCAAGGCCGATTCCAGCAACGGATTGTTTTGGTAACTGTTTTGGCTTCACGCAACGCTTAGATTATACGGGAAGTGCTGATGATATAGTAGATATTCAGTTCCTTTGCGGTTCTTTACTTTTCCTTTTTTTTCAAAATTTTTATTTAATAGGAACTTCTAATCTACGTAACAACAATTATTTACAGAACTAAAATAAATAAAAAATATGCAAAAAACTGTGCCCCCGCGGCATGGTCCCTGGCAGCATTTCCTCGCTGAATCCCAATGCTAATGTGTTGTGCGTTGTACGAGGAAGCCGCCAGCTCTTCTGTCTCCAGTAGTTTCTATTCACCTTTTACTAAGGTCTTTATAAAGTTTGTGGTCGCCGGGACCCCACGGATCTAAGGTCTCGTCGCCGAAAACTATATACTTATTTACTTCCTGTAACAGCCATATCCATTCTGTGAACAAGTCTCGTTCCAAGAGACTACTGTGATGGTCATTAGTAAGATCGCCTATCCTATAATCACTGTGATTTTGGAGACA
Organism: Apotomis capreana; assembly: GCA_947623375.1. Taxonomy (NCBI): domain Eukaryota; kingdom Metazoa; phylum Arthropoda; class Insecta; order Lepidoptera; family Tortricidae; genus Apotomis; species Apotomis capreana. The sequence continues at coordinate 20,113,061 of OX392512.1, forward strand.
AAGTTCCGTATCAGCGCACACACGTCATGGACATTCATGCATAGTAATTAAATTGCAATTACCTACAATGAAATAAATGAATATAATTTTCATTCGGCGATGACAGTATTATCTTATAAGTTTACTAATTACTATTTATTATTATTATCCGCAGTAATTTGTCGCAACGATAGAAAAACTACTACTTACAAGTAATATAATGGCCGACAACTGCAAGGTTCCTTTCGGCTTGAGTTGTTGAAATTGTAATTTTATGCATTAAATAAATTTCATTATTTCCTTAATACAGTAATAAAATTTTATTGTTGGTGCAATTCATGTCCGGCATAGTACTTAGTAGTAGCAAAAGAAAGAATATTAACCGAATAAAAGAAAAATGGCTTAATTTCACAACAGACAACGATTTCGAATTTAAAATGTTAAAATTATAATTTAGACTGATGTTTAACTATGATATTTCTATCATAGTTAAACATCATGTTGAAGGCTTTCGCCTTTAACTTTTTTCTTTCATCGTTTAGAAACAAGGCTAGTAGGTACTTCCTGCCTGTCAGGTCAGTCACACATAGAGTAAAGAAAAGAATACCCAAAGTATATCGTATTGATTAACCTTCGGTATGCCGTATGTGTAGTTATATTAATCATTGCAGAATACCTTAGTTCCACGAGTATGTTTTTAAATCAGTCCAAAAATAAAATGTTGCTTACCATTAGTCAGTGCTTACACATAAAAAAAGTTCATATGGTGAACGCTCTTCCTCAGATGGCTGGGCTGCAAATGGACAGTGACGCTGTCCTTCCTCGCGTACATGCCGTTCATAGCTGCCCAGTTCTACCCTCGGCTCTACACGTTGATACCCGCAGGCATGATGGTTGGCTTTGGCGGTGGTCCACTTTGGTGCGCCAAATGCACTTACTTATCTGTGGTGAGTCAGTTTGTCCCTCAAACAGCACGTCGCGTACTATCCATCCCTAGCAGTGTCTACTGTCTGAAGTACATCATGATTACGGCAGAGCAGTTCTACTCTCCTATATACACGTTGATACCTGCAGACCTGATGTTGGGCTTCGGTGGCAGTGTACCTACATTTCTGTGGTGAGACACTTTGTTATTTAAAAAGTACCTCGGGTACACTGTCTCTGGCGGACAAGCCAATTAGATGCTTTGCCTGGTTTGATGGTGGTCCGTCTCGTGTGCTTATTCAATTATTAATTAATGTTACTCCTGGAATATATTTCTACAATGGAGGAAAGTTATTCCTGTGATGACCGCTTATTCCCTCAATAATTAACGTAGATGATACTAAATCGTTCCTGAAGTACATGATGATCATAACTGGCAGGACTTGGGTGGTCTGCTCTCGTGCGCCTCCTTGTGGTGAGCATTATGTTCTTTAGCTAGCACCGCGTGCGGGAACTGCGCTTCCTGATGTACCGTGGCTATTGTCCTTCTTAGAGTACATATCAATTCCCCATCGTCTCTATATGTATAACTAAACTGGTAAAAAATAGAGGTGGGCTCGCATTTATATGGCTCTTCAACGAGGATCAGTCGACTATGGTTTAGACGCTTTTGGACAAACGGCCGCATCATGAGCAGTTTCTATAAAATTTGACGACCTTCAACAAAAACTGAATGATGACTACCAAATGTACAAATTTACAATCCATTGTCATGACAGTAAAAGAGGCAGTCAATATTTTCATATGTATACTTGATTAATTTTACATATGTTTTGATCTTGCTTACATTGCATATTCAGGTGGCTGAGCCCTACTCCAAGCTATCCGGAGTGCCGGTAGATGTCCTCGTGGTGCGGTTTTTCGGACTGTTCTTCATGTTCTACCAGATGGCACAAATCTGGGGCAACCTCGTCTCGTCAGCCAGTAAGTCTCTTGTTCTCAAGATCCAGGAAATAATATATTGTAAAAGTCTCAACCGGTTTTTTAGGTGACGTGTTCACGACATGCTATTAGATTAAACATCTCTAACACAACTATGACACGTGACTCTTTCTGGCGCGAGAAATGTTCCCTATCTCTTTCTTGGCAGCACTGTGGGAGAGTGACGGGCGATGCAATGTCGCGCGACAAGAGTCGCGAAGCCTTGTTGTGCTAGACGGGCTGATCTGTAAAAGTAGCCACCGTACAACCTGGGACGCAAAAAATAAGGTGCTAACAAATTGATTATCCTGAAGGGTAAATGTCCCCGCATTTTTGAATATATGTTTATTTTATATATATATTCCTATTTCAGGATAAGGATGCACTTTTTCAGCAAAATATAAATACGTACCTTCATCTATTTTCTAATGAAATAATTGGAACATTTTTATTTATTTCATGCTTAGAGGCCAAAGGCCAACATTTACCCGCTGGGGCAAAATTGCAGGGTTTCACGGTATACCGATACTTTTAGAGTTGATAGTACTCAACTCCGGAAGTAACCTTAAGTACCTATAAAACAATTGAAAGTTCATATTTATTTTATGAAAATTAGGGAAGCAAATTAGCTTGCCGAAACGTTCAATTCTTGCTACAAAACGATTCAAAGTGAAGTTGATAATAAATACTAATAATGTACTTGCAGTAGTTTACTCGTAAACCTGTGGTCATTCATGAATCATCAATGAACGAACACTTTTGCTATTAACTATTTCAAAGAAGAGACAAGTCCAGTTGCGGTTGAGGTTATAATTATAAGTAGGTACTTAAATATCTATCTATGTCTAATTTACATTCTTTACTGTTTGTTACGTAATTTATACACAGATAATGCATGACTGTATTGAAATTAAAACATGTTCCTATAATCCTTTTAGCTGACAACATCACAATAAGCGAAGGTTGGAGTAAAGTTAAAGGTCAATTTAATCACGTTTTCGACGTATCAGACATTATCTTATTTAAAAAAAATCATTTTTTTTTTTAAATTTTATTATAGCAGTAATGTCTGCTAGCGTAAGCGAAATGTTTATTATTGAAGAGGAAATATTAAAAAAAAAAACCCCACCTGCACCATAAAATTTTGAAATGTTTCTTTTCGATGTAAACTTTGACTTTTAATTTAATTAAGTATGTATTTATCTACCTAACGGTATACTATGCCTTCAGTATGCCTTGGTTTGTGTAGCGAATCGGGATATACCATTTATTACGACTATGGAAATTCAGAAACAGAATAGGAATAGGGAATATCTGGGAATAGGGTTCTCATAACACAATAAAAATTAACAATAAGAATGTATTAACATGACACTAGTAAAAAAATATTCACACATATTCGCCTTTCATACGTTCTTGTAATTTTGCCGTACGAGGCATCTCGGGAAAGTATCTTAAATTTTCCTATGCTTTACGATTTTATTAAAAGTTATGTTTCTTTTTGTAAATTACTGCGGATTAATACAGTAATTGGGAAATTTACAAGATAATACTCTCATCACCGAACGTTTTTTTTTGTATTTTTTTCTCTCTATAAGAGAATTTCTCTTAAAATGTGTTGATTACTCTGTATGCCTCTATGGTTAGTCTAGTATTTTAAATAATTCATGGATTAAGTACTTGTTGAATGATTTTCTTTTAATATTTTAATTTAGATATTTACAGATTATGTACAATAAACTATCAAAGTGATTACAAATAGAATATTCTTGAGCCGTGGTTTTTAGTCGTGACTGAATTATTTTTATCTGCCCTCACGGAAGCAAGTGAAAGTGTCGTTTCATTCACGACATAGCCTTGGCTATTTAAGGATTTAGAATTAAGTCAATGTTTTTTTTATTCCATTAAGTAGTTCGGTATTCGGTATGACCTACCTACTGAGATGAAAAATAAATTAAGTGTAAAATTTCGCTTTCATGGATGTTTCGATAAAGAATTCCGCTTTTTCTCAAAATACCATGTTGTAATACACCAGACATATTCAGATCATAATTGTAGATTTTACAAAAACGCATTGAAAGGACAAGCACAACATATATTTTTGAGTTATGTTAATTTTTTAGATACGGGAAAGTAATGAAACAATGTGTGGTATTTTCATATACCGGATGTGACCTATTACAGGAGCAATAATTTAAAATATAAATTCTACTCTTCAAACTGAACTGCATTCGTTAAGCAACTTAAAAAAATGAGATTTTTCATATTTTCATGTAGAGTATTTCAAAGAAATTTAATAGTACTTAGTTCCAATGTACGCCGTCCAATAATGACATGCCCTTAGCATTGTCATAGCTGTCACTCTACTTAATATTAAATATTACACATTGTTTTGTTAAATAAACATTATTTTATAACTTATTGTTCAGTACAGGTTATTTTGTATAACTTGCTAAACGAATATTGTTCAGTTTGAAGGGTAGAATCAATGTTTTAATTTATTGCTCCTGTTACAGGTTACACCTGGTATATAATTTTGTACTTTCATTTTGCGCACATTTCTGAAGCATGATGGTTGTTTAATATTTTCTGTTCAGTATTATCATCATCGCTTGGGGACGTTGTGTCATACGCGAATGAGACCGTGGCTCCAACGGCAGCAGCGTTGGTCAGCAACCTTACCTCCAGCAAAGTAGATTTCGGGGCCACCTGCGGGGTCAACTTCTGTAGCGCGAGTGCCTCTCATGTATGAATTAATTTAAACATCTAACCATCGTATTGTCATACGCGAATGAGACCGTGGCTCCAACAGCATCAACGTTGGTCAACAACCTCACCTGCAAAGTAGATTTCGGGGCCACTTGCGGACTCAACTTCTGTAGCGCAGTACTTCTCATGTATGTATCATACTCGTACTCTAACCATCTATCCATCGCTGGACGGCGCTCGACGTAGTGTCATACGCGAATGAGACCGTGGCTTCTACGGGAGCTGTGTTGATTAGCAACCTGACCTCCAGCAAAGCTGATTTCGGGGCCACCTGTGGAGTCAACTTCTGTAGCGCGAGTGCCTCTCATGTATGTATTACTTCAAACATCTATCATCAGCGGCGCTGGTCCACAACGACACCTCCTCCGGTAAAGTCTATTTCGGGGCCGCCACCGAAGTCATTCTGTAGTGGGAGGGAGGGTCACTCACGTAGGTATTGTTTTGAGCTATCAATGTATAATAAAAAACGTGCCTATTAGTCATGAACTGAAAAATTATATTAACCCAATGTAGTTTTAATCATCACAGCGGAAGGATATTTCGTAAAACAAATTCTTGCCAGTGTAGCTGATGATGATGAAGTAGCTGTCTCCATTTAACCTTATCCAAGGCCATCTCTTTGATCTACCTTCCCTTATATTTATTTTTCTTCTAGCCGAACGATATCCAGTATGGGAAAAAACTATTTATTTGAGTTTACATAGTTAAGGGCTTTAATCAAAACAAAACTTAATTGATTCCTTTGTGTAACGATAGTTACCCATATCTTTTGTATGAGTAATTTTCGTAACACAAAAGAAGCGACCGTAATTTTGTTTTTATTAAGCCTTTAACTATGTACATGTTTTTTGAAAATTACTCTTTAATCTAGGGGTTTGAATGAAAGTTGTTGTGTTAATAATTTGTTTTATAAATGTTATCATCATTCATATTTTCAGGGAAACGCGAATCTGGAGCCGCCGTCAGCTCTCAAGATCCAAGTGATATCTGGTGTATACCTCGCGTGCATGGCGTTTGCAGTCTTTTTGGTAGCGGTGGGCGTGGACTCCCTCAAAAGGTCAGGGCAACGCAAGAAGTTATGATAAATTTTCAATATTTTCATGCTAGCCTAGTTACTTTTTGGTTAAAATATATATTTCTCATCGTAGTTGAGTCGTATCTGCAATCGTCTATTGATCAGTGGAGAAACGTATATCAAGCGATATTAAGATAAGAGTTATTTTCAAAAAACATGGATATAGTTAAGGGCTTTAATTAAAACAAAATTTAATTGATTTCTTTGTGTAACGATAGTTACCCATATCTTTTGTATGAGTAACTTTCGTAACACAAAAGACGCGATCGTAACTTTGTTTTTAATAAGCCTTTAACTATGTACATGTTTTTGAAAATGACTTATAAACCTCAGTTAAAGGATCCGTCACACTAGCACTCAGATCGGTGGGAAAGGTACGGATTTATCAAAACAAAAATAAAAGTGTCAATCATGCGCCCGGTGAACATCATCAGCAAAATTCACCGTGATGTCATCATTACTGACATTAATTGGAGCCTTTGAGAAGTGTGTGTGACTCCCTGTGTCATATCTGCCCCGTATGATTGGCAAAATTAGTTATTTTTACGTAACTTTGAAGACCTACTGTATCAGTCGCATATAAACACTTACCGCTTTAAACGTCCGTACATTAATCGGTATTTCGAACTCGACTTTATTTTACCCGTAACTATCATCTATACCTACTTCAACTTTGCGTTATAATCACTCCATAATGTGGCATTCCATCAGACTGTAGTTTACGTAAAAGCAGTCTTTTGACGGGTTGTTGCTAGGACGCAAAGTTTTGATATGACAATATAATTTTATTACTGAACTGAACTTTAATTAAAGTAGCTGTCATAGGCACCAAAGACGAAGACGAGACGAGAAAGAATGTCCTTAAATCTACCTAGATGGTTGGAATTTGCATAAAACAGGTACAGCAGCAAAAGGTCGTGCGAGGGCAAGTCGGGGCTCAAACTGCTGGCGGTGACGCTGCGGCAACTGCGGCACCGATACCAGCTGCTGCTGTTACCAGTTATTGGGTACATTGGCGCTGAACAGGCTTTCATGGCGGCGGACTTCACTCAGGTAAGCCATCTACACTGTATGTTTGGTCACGAAATAGGTCGATTGTTTATTGTTTCCTCAGCTTCTCTGACGACGTGGTTGGCGCAGTAGTAGTGCAGGCGCTATTGAGCCGGCGGTCATGTGTTTGAATCCCGGCAAGGGAAAATATTTGTTTGATGAACTCGAATATTTATTCTTGGGTCTATGTCTAAAAAGGAGGGGCGTTTTTTATGTATGTAAACTCATTATTACTCATACGCTGGTACAGTCGCCATCAGATATATCACAGCATATAAGGCGTTCATAAATATCTGAACATGTACTGTAACGCCCAGTCAATAAGAGTTGTGTTACGATATTTATATGCTGAGATATGTATATCTGATGGCGACTGTACATTGCGTTGGCATAGGCTGAATTGGCATGGTAGCCAAATGGTAAAGCGGGTCAAATTTGGCATTTAGGTATGAATATATCCGGCGTGCCCCGGCATGCGCGTGAGTGGCACTAATGGACATCACGCTCCGACGTCTCCGCGTTAGTCAGGAGCGGACAGCGATAATTCAGTCCATTTATTTACTATATTTTATTTAGTTTCACCTGATCAGGAGTCTGTGGGTTTATCTGTAATCTTGCAAGTCAAATTTGACCCACTCCATAGTTTTTGATTGGGCTGAAATTTTGCATACACATGTAAATCGGATGACAAATGCAAAGATATTGGGACGTGATTTCACGATCGAGCCGAGAGTTAGTCATAGACTAAGGGTACACTTTCCAGGATAAAATCGTGTATCATGGTTTGTGGCTTCGCCTTCTGGTTTATTTCGGACAATTTAGTGCTCGTTCGTATATAGCCATAATTCTTTTTACAATAATTCATGAACAGAAATCGAACGGATGGGTGTCATTATACCTTCACCTTAGAATGTCTTGAAGATATGTGTTTTTTCGTTTTATTTAAAGTCCCATGGTTATTGACAAAATCGTACTAACATATATTTTTTTAATGATTGGGACCTTGTTTTACTGTAGGACAAAAAGGTATGGCAAAAATAAATAAAATTTTCGTATAAAACGAAAATTGTAATTTTCAATGATATATTATTTTCTTTTTTTTGTTATACAATGTCGCGGTTGAGAAGGTTGTCCTTTAAATACAGGACACCCTTTATAATGACGCCCATCCAACCGATCTCTGTTTGTAAAATATCATTCTCATGCGGTTTTTGGAAAAAATTAAGCATAGACTCTTCTGCAGTCAGCACTGTCAGCAGTCCGCTATCAGCGTGTAACTTGAACAAGATCACAAACCATTGTCTACGGTGGTTACCGATTCGCGGTGACCTTTACGGTCCCATGACGTTATCTATCTGTCACTCTGATTGATAATATTATCTGCTCGGTTCCAGAGACATCCACTTGCCACACAAACCGAGCACATTTGGTAAGCTAATTGAATAAGCACGAATTATGCAAATGTGGCATCATTATCCTTTCGACCTACGAGTGGCACTTGTGTATATGTTTCATCATAACGATATTGATATACTAACTTAACTATTATATAGGTACTAGAGTGCAACGGGCCATTTTATTTTTTGTTGTACACACCACTATTTTTAGATTTTGTATATTTTAGGTATTTTCTACCCAGAATCAAAAGCTCTTTCGATCTAATTAAGAGAAAAAAAAAATACCAAAGAGGTTCATATATTTTGTTTTTCCATTACGTTACCGCTATTATAGTAGCCTCCTGAGTCCCAATGTCCTACACATAGTACATAAACTTCAATTAATAGTTAACTGTAAATCTATTTGGCTGCCGCCGCGACTGATCGTAGCTCCTGATGATGAATCGCGTACGTACCGAATCGTTTACATATTATCATAATTTATTAGTTCCTGATTGCAGGCATTCGTCGGTTGCGCTTATGGAATCAACAACATTGGGTACGTGATGATCTGCTTCGGCGTGTTCAACGCGCTGGCCGCGCCCATCGCCGGCACCCTCGTCAAGGTCACCGGCCGGTACCCCGTCATGGTCACTGCTTTGGTAAGTACCAGAGAGTAAGTATAGAACTACTGTCCTGCCTGTACAGGTTCAATAGGTGCTCTTTCTGCATTTTTGGCAACTTCGGCTACATCATGATTGGCTTCGGCTTGCTCAACGCGCTTGCTGCGCCTATTGCCATTGCAAGATTAAATAAGTAACCTCTACCTATTTACCAGTTTATGGAAGAGCGGGGCATCCTAACACAGGTTTACTTACCTAAAAGGAAGTCCCAATAACTGCAGACATTGTACTTGTTAAAAAAAGGGAAAATAATCAATTTTCATTTTCATTTTTCATTGCCGGCGCCCTTTGCAAGATCATCAGCCGATATCTCGTAATTTAAATTACGGGTTATCGGCAAATAAATCACCAAACCGTTTCGAAACATTAAAACATGTAGTAGGTAAGGGTTGGGCTAATATGATCAAGAGCTCTTCTTCAAGGTGATATAATCGTTCGTGGGCTATCCTTGCGATATCAGACCACCAACATCGGCAATATCTAGTTAAGGTTAAGGGTCTGTACCAAGTGGTGACAGATGTTATTATGTATGGTCAGCATCACAAGTAGCCGCCAAGTTTAATATTGGCTTACGTCAAACTTTTGATGCTGACTGTACATTTACTGCTTTAAATAGCGAAGTCGATAGATAGACATAAATTAGGGTTTGTAAGTGGTGCATGGAGACCGGGTGAGACACGTATGTTATACATTTCTTACATTCTCTGAGTAGTAAAGAAAGTCTCACACTGTCTCGAAGAGGATCTGCCGACAGTTACCATGACAGTTGCTTTCTTGTGTTCCAGTTACTAAACCTCGTTCTGCTGACGGCACTGCTTCTCTGGAGACCGAACCCTGAGAACTGGCTGGTGTTCTATCTCCTGGCTGCCATATGGGGTACTGCGGATGCTGTGTGGCTTGTGCAGGTCAATGGTAAGATACTAATGCCTAAAGATGTCCACTAAGTACGAGTATATCTACGAACTATTACAAAATGGAACTCTTTGCCGGCTCATGTGTTTCCTCCTTCGTATAACATGGGACCCTTCAAACGAAGCGAGAAGAAACATCTCTCGGGCCACCATGGCAGTGTTAATTGACATGGCACCGTTAGTTTCTTGTCGGTTGCCATTGTGATCTCCTTTTTGCTTAGGTACCATCAGACGAAGTGGAGTCAATGTCTTGTGCCGTTATAAAAAAAAAAAAAACAATTGCGTCTAGCGGCTTATCGCCATCATTACAAGATTTTGTCTGTCTTGTAGAGGACTCCATGCTACTTTGTGATGTAATGTTTTATTTGTGTTAATTTAAGGCTAGAGTTTTCCAAACTCTTCTATCATACCTTCTTTTGCGGCCGTAATCTATCTCTGTAGAGTACTTGTCCGTCCTTTTAAGGGGTGAGACCTACAGGTCAAAAACCGAAATAGATCAACGAATAATTTTTAAAAGTGTGTCAATTGTAATCCTCAGCTCTATCCGGAATCCTGTTCCCCGGTAATGAAGAGGCCGCTTACTCCAACTTCAGGCTGTGGGAAGCCACAGGCAGTGTGTTGTCCTACGCTACAGCTCCGTATCTTTGTGTGAGAACGAGGTAAGAAGCTAACTGTGACGATACTGCTAAACTTCGATCTGGAGCCACCCTTACTATGAGTTAAAGTGACTCTACTCGTAAACGATTCGAATGGAAAATAGTACAAGCAACGCCCATAGCGGTTACTTTCTAGAACTACAATTCTCCATATAAATCGTTTATGCTGTCGCGAGCGAATACGGTCACTGTAAACTCATGGTAAGGGTGTGGGTCTAATTATCTAACGTCTAATGTTTTAAGTCTGTCTCTGACTCTCTATCATCATAACATTCACCACCTTCTTGTTAGATCATCTCCTGTCTATGTTACTATATTCGATCAAAGTGTAAATTGCATCATGGGCAATGTGGGCATGCCCACAACCTGAATTCAGGTTTATACACTGATATGTATTGATTCTGTAGTCCAATTGGTACTAGACCTATTTTTTGTATGGGTGCCCCGATCCCTTTTTTGAGGGCTGCATCCGCGCCTAACATCACTCGTGATTTCTACTGAATGTGCCATTTCCATACAATTGGACCCAAGATTATGAAAAATACTCCTAGCTAAAGTAGAATAGCAATAGCTTTTAATAAAACATTGGCGTACCAACTTACGTAGGAGTTACGAAACGTAACGCTCCGACGAACGAACGAACATAATAATCATACTTACGTGTATGATCATTGATAAATAGTAATAAACATGCTTTTAAGATGGTAGAACTTTGGTAACGTAAAATGACCTAGCTATTAACACTTTCACGACCAACATCCCGCCTGATGGGCGCTTGTAACTTTTACTTAGCTACCGGCCAGTTCGCCGGGTGGATTGTACTATAAAAGCACCCACTTTGCGTGCTCTATCGGCGTTTGGGGTGAGGATTTTTTTTTCCTGGTCGTGAAACTGGTAACAAAATTATACAATTATAGACCGACGTGTATTAGTTGAATTGAATACTAAACTGCACGGGTTAAATTTAGTTTTCATTGTGCATGTAAATTGTAAAAGTTGATTTCAAAACTGAATTTTTGAAATGGTTTAAAATAGTGTTTTAAGAGAAAACTCTCTTATAACACTATTTTAAACCATTATTTTAATTATTAAACAATAATACTTAACTTATTGACTATAGACAAGGGGGAGTAATTCCGCGCCGCGTGTCAAGAAATATAGCAAATAATTTCGGGTCACAATTGTGACCCGGCCCTTCGATCGCTCCGCCTTTAGTCTGTGCTATAGAGGACTATGGAGATTGTACCGTCGGTAAAATTATAGCCCTACTTTATCTTCCCAGACTGTACGTCCTCCTGGGTTTCCTACTCCTCGGCTTCGCGGGCTACACCACCATCGAGCTGATGGAATACAAGGTCAAGCGCGCGCACCAGCTCGAGAGGAACTTCGAGCTCGTCGACGAGAAGGGGGACGATTGAGGATACCAGCATGTCTATCACAACTATATGCTTTCGACTTAACGTCACCCGTCACTCTCTCACAGTACTGTACAGAAAGAGATTATGTTAAGAGTTTATGAGAGGTAATGTAGGTATCTCGCGCGAGAAAAAGTCGCGTGTCACAGTTGTGCTAGAGGTGCAGCACGTCCCTGTCACTTTCATGTCAATACTGTGCGAGTAATTAGTAGTAGTTGAGCCATTATTAATTTTCTCTCTCATTTGTCTCTACGACTCTCTAGTATGATAGTTCAAAGACTACACACATTGATCGATTAGTGTAGTAACCCATAATAATGTTTGGTACTGTAGCGCTATAAGGGTAAGAACCAAAAAAATGGGCAAGTGCGAGTCCGACTCGCGCATGAAGGGTTCCGTACCATAATCTATAACAAGTTTGTTGTATGGGAGCCGCCCTTAAACTTTTATTTTATTTTTAGTATTTGTTGTTATAGCGGCAATAGAAATACATCATCTGTGTAAATTTCAACTGTCTAGCTATCACCGTTCTTGAGATACAGCCTGGTGACAGACGGACGGACGGACAGCGAAGCCTCAGTAATAGGGTCCAGTTTTTACCCTTTGGGTACGGAACCCTAAAAATACAAAATCACAGAGGAAAAAAAAATTGAAATGATTTTTCCCCTTCTCCGCCTCGCATTTATAAAAAAGAATATTCATATTTTTAGTTCAACTGTAAACGAATTGCACAAGAGATGTTAACATTTATATTATTTCTATTTTATTTTAGACCTAAGTACTCCTTGATAAAAAAAGTCCGACTTTAAGTATGCATATGGATTTTGTTATGTTTGTACTGTACCTAAGTGTATATTGTAAATAATTAATTTAACCATAAGATCAATTTTGTATTTTAGGTAAATAAGATTAATAAAACAACATAGTTATCTCAATATTCATCATTTTAATTCTTTCCACATAAAATCGGATCCAAATATCCGTAAACAGGATAAACAAGCACATTCATAAACTAAGTACAACGCAAAGAAACAAGTGACTAATACCTTGTTAAACATAATTATTCATTAATAATAACGTAAGACAAGTCTTTCAGTTGCCAGACACTACACTTCTGTTCAAAAGAATGCTTTAATAATGTTTTGATTCGTACAACATAATTGCTTTTCTTTGGAAACGGAAGTGTACATAATAACACTAGCTGTCTTGTTTTAATGACGCTTATTAAAAGGAGATGGATAGTTACTATTGAGCGTCTGCTTCACTTTTGTGCACACGAGTCCATTTCATTTACGGAAAGATACAGTGTGATTGGAAGCACTGAAATGGTGTTTGAATTCGCTACGGCGTAGCACTTGTAGCTTAGCGTACGTAGCGCTACGCGTAGCGATTTGAAATGTTCCACTTTAGACTTTATAATCAATTTAACATTTGTTGTTTTCTAATGGATAAAAATATTTGGTAGCTCTGGATAGAAAAATAGATCAAAGTGTTAAAAGTACCAGTCGGTAGAAAAATAACGCGATATGAGTAGGTAGCAGTAACTTAATAAGTTGTAGTTAATCATGTTTCATACTCCTATCTCGTTTTAATGCTCCCGACATGTAAAAAAGGAGTTAAGTTGAAATATTTCATCTATGTTTTAGTATCAAAGACTATTTCACTGCCATATATTTTTTTGTATAAATATGCGAAGATGTTCGTAAAATAAAATATGAATAAATAATCAAAATAAAATTAAATGACAGTGCAATACTCTTGTATGTTCCATAGTAGTTACCAAATTTCAAAATAAGTTTCTGAAAAAATAAACTCGTGCTACACTTAAAACTTATCAAATACAGTTAAATAGAGCTCTTCGATTTGTGTTAGAAATATTTAATTTCCATACAAATCAAGTAACCCTATTTAATGTCTACATTATTGTCATCTCTTAAATCACATGAAACAAAAAAATATTACTTACACACATTATACACATGTCATCCATTCGTAAGTCACTGGTCCTATTATACGTTAGTTACATAATAAAAGCACTGATTCTTGAATATAATGCTAAAATAACATCACCTATTATATTCTCAAATATTATCTATAATTAAGTATTATTGTTTAACTGATTTAAAGCGTAGAACCGTAATACTTTAACATCTGAATATATTTTCATTTAAAGGAAGACTATTTCAAGGCACGAGCAAAGATTTTTATCACCAAAATAGCACCTTTATTATTATTTTTAGATAAGTTTTGATTATGCACTATTATTATATATTCTTATATTTTCAAATCTATTTCCTATTGTTAAGTGATTTCTGTGTTGGAAGACGCATTTGTATGGTTTAGTGAAATGGAAGTATTATATTTCTGTGCCTTAAAAGGGAAAGTTTCTTCTAGCTTGTCCATCAATTTAATCTAACATATTGTATGCATACATACGTATTGTTTATATGTTGTAAAACATACACTATTTTGGCAATTAAGGAGATTACCACAGGTAAACACCTACTCGTTACAATGTATTATCTCTACAGTAAAATAGAACTGACAACTAGCCGCAAGTGGAACGTACCTATTCACATTTTTATTTTTTACACAGATAATATTATGCGGGTTCAAAAAGAATTTATTTATACTTAAACCATCGTATTATGTACTAAGTAACATTACTGTAGTCGGTATCAATATACTGAGCTTTTTTCAGGTGTATTAAATGCTATTATACAGTGACGTAAATATACATCTTTATAAACTATGTATGTATATACAGTATATCTTTGTGACCCTGTATAGATGTAGATTATAGTAGCCTCAAAAATATATAAGTAACAATTTTTACAATCGGCCATTATATACATTTTTAAACAGTTTATACTGTTTTACTCCCTCAGGGTCATAGCACCGAATTTTACTATTTAAGGTCCTTGAAGTATCCTCTATTCCAAGTATACTTGAATCTTTAAAAAAATATTCATTAAGTCATTTTGGACGGCAATACACGATCTATATTTACATAGATATAAGCTAAGTGTACACCTAAACGTAATAATTAACTAAATGCAAAATCTACATAGTTATACAATACAGGAAGACTGAAACAAGGACTCGATGACTGCGGAGTCGATATTCACTATAGTTGGCATGATTCGTGTTCAACATACGAGCTATATGGTACTAAAAATATTCAATGTATATTTTAAATGACATTCAGTGTAGTTGGATTATTATATTCTTGATTAAAATCTTCATAAAATCAGGATTACAAGCGCATTTTGAGTCACTAAAAGTTTTTTAGATTTCAAAGAAACGTCACGTAATAAAACGGCAATTCAACCCCTAATATCGATAATTTTCAAAATGCAACTCGGATTAAAATAAAATGAGCAAACATGAAAAAACTAAAAATGCGCTCACAACCTGGCCGGATAGAAACACGAAACACGACATTAAAAAGAAATAATACTAAAAGGTTTGCTCTAACTGGGGCTCGTAGTGTTGCTCCTCGGCTCGGCTTTCATCGCTGTTCCATTTATCCTGACGTTGGTGGGACTGCTCTGAGCTTGGATAGCTTGGCAGCTCGCGCAGGGCTCGAGTGTCCTAGCCAGGACGGCCTTGAGCTTGAGTGCTGGCCCTAACTTCATCTGCAGCATGCCCGTTAGGTGATCTTCGGTGAGGAGAGGAAGGCCCGCTCCGTCGATTCTCTGCTCGCGGAAGTTCTGTAAACAAAGAGAGAAAAATGTATAAGTGCATGTTTCTTGTGACTTTATTATATGACATTTATATTAGCACAAGACTAATGTACTGTGTACGAATACGGTTCAATATGTAGGTAAACCGGAGAAAAACTGCTTCTCTAGATGCCACGGCACTATTTGTTGTAGAAGCAACGACTTAGCCACTAAGAAAACGTGTTAATGTCTAGCAACTAGGGTACCTACTAAATTTTAATATCACATTAATATTATAATTAACCGGAAGCTTGTATGTTTATGAGTGTACGTTCGTTATTTCAATACGCTGAAATGTCTGGACGGATTTTCATGAAATGTGGAACAGCGATAGTTTATATCCTAACTTAACACTTTTCTTTGGCTTTTCTACAACTACAACAATGACGGACAGCTATAACGTCCCACTAGTGATCGTGTGGGAACAAGCTGGAATTCACGAGCCACGTGCGCACACGCCAGAAACAGTTGACAGGGTGTCGTTGTTGACGGATACGTCAAGGAGGACAATCTTATTATCATATACCGATAAAAAAATACAGTTACCGTAGGATAATATACGCCACTTCAACGCGAGCGATGCCACGGCTAAAAGCTAGCTTTTATAAGTACTTTCGCAACCAGATAGCGTTATAAAAAAAAAAACTTTGCACTTGTGTGTAATGCGCGCTTTCGAACAAAGACAGGAAATTCTCAATATCAATTATCAAGATGTAACGTGCAAGTTCGGCCATAAGAATCAAGTATAGAATGTGGCGACAGGGCAGGTGTTTATTTCGGTAATTTCTCGGTTAATACAGATAATCGATCGGCGACAAGGAGGCAATGACGTCCCACATGTTATGGAGTCCACGGGCTCGAGTATTTCATACCGGTTTGATGGCGTCTTTGTACTTGTACTATGAATATAAGTATGATTAATAATGTTGATATACTTATTGAAAGTTATATGTATGTGCTGGCCGGTTTTAGTATCGTAGGCACATAATAAAAAGCGATGAATTCTTCGAAATTATACAAAAGCAACGCACCGTGTGTTTACATGCAACGTGTTAATAGTTTATGAGAAATCCGGCCGCAATTTTATTTTTTGGCCACTTGGTCGAACTTCTCATTTAATAACTAAGCATCGGGAATATGAGATAGCCTCTAATAAACTAATTCATCTTCTTTACAACGCCATCTAAAAATGTTAAAGAAAGCATCAAGTCATAATCAACAATTATTATTACTTGTCCTTCTGATTTATACATTGCCATCTAATTTACTAACTCAGCCACGGAATTTGCAACTCATCATCATTTTTCGTTTTACAGCTTCAATACAAGCTCCTCAAAAATTATATATTCGAGCTTCAATAGACAGCATCATATATTATAACTTAACATCTAAAATAATACTTCATATTCTTTTATCATGAAAATAGCCACTGTAGGAACGATTTGGCGCGAGTGCGCGCCATGACAGCCACGGCCATTTGCACCAATCAGAGAGCGCCATTCGATTCTTGTACCGACCGACCCGCCCGTGTTTGTTTATTGTCATTCGTTCGTTCATATTGCAATAGGTTCATCTGCGTTCTCTCTAACCTAGTTCTAAGGCAGGTCCGACTGGCTTAGGTTAGGTACGACGACGAGCGAAGCGAGGAGGAGTGTTAGGTTCAACTGCGACCCTTAAAAAAAAAAAAAAGTCTGACTTGGCTTAGGTTAGGTACGACGACGAGCGAAGCGAGGAGGAGTGTTAGGTTGAACTGCGACCCTAACCTAAAATGAGATTTAAGTATTTTGTTTTGTTCTCTCCTCAATAGTTCATATGTAATAATAGTGGCTTTAATATACTATTTGATGACAATTTTAGGTAAATTTTACGATCGATTAATGTAGGATGACTTACATTTTAAACATACTAACATAAAAAATTAGAAGCTAATAGAGTTACTATTTTGGTGTCGTATAATAATATTTTAGAAGTTTGCTATTTGAATGCATGCCTCAAATTTAGATGCTAAAAAATAATCACCATGCTAAGTTACAATTACAGTGGCTTACAAAGAAGATAACTAGTGGCTGAGATATTGTTATTCAGACGCGCGTTGGTTGTGGCCGACTTAGTAATTTAGAAGGTAACTTATATTTTCTGAGGCGAATAACGCTATTAAAAAGAAGCCTGTTTAAATAGTACCCATAGTTTATTGATAATTGTTTCTAAAATCATTTATAAAATTAATCACACTAATATTATAAAGGCGAGTGTGTTTTTATGTTTGTTAAAAGTTGAATACTATTAGTAAGTTGGTACTGGGGTAGTTGGCACGCTGAATTAACGCATAGGCTACTTTTTATCCCAAAAAAATATTGTGTTCCCGTGGCATACAGGGCGTGGGCGCAGCTAGTTTAATATTTATTTATTTATATATCAAATCACAGAAAATGTAACATGACAGTTTATTTACATATTATTTATTATTTTATTTACCTAACTTACAATTAACTATTTTTGTACAGAAAATATTCGGTATGACATGCAACTAGTTATTACCTTTTTTTTTCAACGTATTAAGAGCAGGTCAAAGTGACGGGCGCTAAGTGGCTACTATTAGCCAAGTGGGCAACCGGGCTGCATCGCCTGGGAAAACTATTTAGTAGAAAAAATTGCAATTAGGACTGTAAGAAGAAATGTAATGTACTTTGTAACACATTGTGTTTTATCGCAATCGAATGGGATGTAATTGCGTTCATATATCAATTATTTATGGATGGCTCTGTGAGCGGCAGACCTCGCGATTTTGTTTCTAAATGGTTCAAATTAATCCTTTTTTATTTTCAACTCCCTACCTCCGCCATTTGACAACAACATTGTATGTATATACCACCTACTTATCGAGCCTATAGGTGAGAACAGTCGGGAAGCATCTCGATCAATAAAAAGACCAAACGACGAGGCAATTTTTTTTTACAAAAAAACTAAAAAAATTTAATCAATCCGTTTTGTTCTACCTATGTATATCCGACCTATGTAAACAAAACTTGCTTTTTCAGTTCGAGGTGTGATGAAGAAGTAGTTATAAAAGTACGTAGATAATGTTTCGTATATATGACGAAACAACGATTTTCTTATCACAATTTTAAACTAGTACTTTTCGTAAATTCCCAAGTACTTATATTGTTACCGTTATGTCTATTTTTTATTTAAACAAGCATGCAATCCACCTGGTGGGTACCAAAAGTGAGGCTAGTAACTTGCCGCAGAGTTCATGTCAGTAAAACGAGTTTGAGACTTAATTATACTAGTAATTATATGACCTAACTGGACCTCTTTCCCACGGAGGCGGAAAATATGCTGTTTATCCTTATTTGGGCAGATTTTTAATTAGTTGTGCCTTTTTTATTCCTTCAGATATGAGCGAGAATTGGTAAGTGCTTAGAGTAGAGAGAAATAATTAGATTCAGTGTAAAAAAAACTGTGTGGAAAATCATATTTGATGATTCCTAAAACATATGACAACTTCCATTGCGCTACGACATACTTATGAATCTATCCAGAACAGTTTGTGTGTGTATCTTATGACTGTTCTGATCATACCTAATACTTCATATGTATAGGTGTAGGTACATAGATTTTTGAATAATGCATTCAATAGAGCTGCTATCAGGTTAGGCTTATTGATTTAAAAAAAAATAACTTTACACGTTCAAAAATTGTTTATTTAATTACCTCGACGCATTGAATGTGAGTAATTTCTACTCCGATCCTTTATTTTGTTAATTATTTGTTTGTTTTGATATATTTCTGTTTAATTTACTTTGCCTTTCCTTTCTTATTTCGTTCATTTAGTTTAGTTTCTTTCTCTCTCCCCTATAACTACAGTCCACTCGCTCTAAAGCTCATCCCTGAGCTTCGGAGCTGTCCTTGTCAGCCATTGTCGTCTTCAATATACTTAAGTACATAAGAACAACTATTACCCAAGCACAAATATTCGAGTTCATCACACAAATATTTACCCTGGCCGGGATTCGAACCCGAGCCGCTAACTCAGTAGGCAGGTGCTCTACAAACTGCGGCAAACGCGTCGTCATGATATGTTTGATGATATTTTTATGGTCATCTATAACTTATTTGAAAAAGAATCAAATGCAATGCCTACTTACAACTATTACGGTGAATTGTAGTTCACACGATCATAGAGTTCTTAATAGGTATTCAATGAAGAATAAAATGGAGTCAGCGGGAAGCTAATATGACAATTACCAGCATACAGAGTGTAAAAACCCGTTCCGATGCGACAAAGAAATTCCAAGCCCGTCTGTTTTCGTATTTGGTAGTTTAATTATTATGGGACCATTATAAAGGCTATTAAAGGGCTGTTTAGTGGCCATGGCGAACCTATTTGTATGGTATCGAATTTGAGAGAGGACAAGAAGTTTACCAACTTTCAGTGTGTAATAAGTTTTCAATGCAATTGTTTAAGTTAATTTAATAACATTCACATTTACTTAATAATTGAAATTAATTGAGTACGTACCTACCTCAGTGTGGTATATTGTATGTAATGAATTAATGATTGTTTACATTCAGTGTGACACATGCTGGCTGACTGTCGCTAAAATTGAAAAATCATATGAAAAAAGCTCTACAGCAATTATTCGATTTATTCCTGTTTGCTTTCTTATTTAAAAGCAGAATTGATAATATTCTAACCTGTCTGTTGACTTGCATTATTGTATTGCAATTTCTTTTGCATTTTCGCAAATGTTAAGTGCAAATACGTATCTCCGTGAAGGCTACGAATACAAAAGTAGCCATTGACTTGACGAAGCTCGGTTCGTATTATTAGTAGAGTCAGGTGTGCACCTGTCGCGTTGTCACGCGTTCTACTGCCGCAAGTTCTTGGTACTTGCTGTAATTATTGTTCAGGTAAAAAGGAAAAGGTAAAATAGTTTGAGAATGATACTGCTGCTGTAAGAAACACTATAATACAGCCTTTTACTGAAGCACGATAGAATATTGCTATATTCTTCATGTAATGCTACGTAGAAAAGAAACTTGAATTCTGTTAGAAGTAACCACATGAAAGTTATAGCTGTATAACAAGTTACACGGGGTTTTCAGCAATTTTTCATAGGCATCGGCCTATGTATAATAAATAAAGTCCGTAACGCTGATATTTTTTTAAAGTTTGTATTCTGTGTTTATGGAGAAGACGACAACTGGCGACATGAAACGAAACATGATAAAGTGTGTTACGATTATGAACTTATTCTTATTACAATAACTTTTATAAGCTCATACGTTATGCAATTGAATAGAAGCGTTTTTTAGGGGTAAACTTGGGCCTCAGTGTTTTTATACGATAAATTGTAAAAGAGAGGATTTTAGGGGTACTTATACGAATTGTCGAATTTAATTTAATCGTATGGCTGAACACACGTCGAATATAGCTTATATAATAAGTTTGAGACTCATTAGCCATTTGATAGCATCGTTGCGCGTCGTTGAGGTTGAGGTCGAACTGTGTCTCAAGTATCAAGACGGCGGGTCGCTGGAAGCGACCGCGACCCGTCATCTCGGCGGGAACGTTGACAAAAACCGCGCCGCCTACGTGACGTCCTGCCCCCTCTCCGGCCGCAGCCTCACCACCTCACACCCGCGCTCCACCACGCTTGACCACTTTTTACCGCGCGACATTTGCCCAGAGTTCAGTTCGATCCGTGTCATCCGACGTATTCCTTTTTTAAATTGCGCCGGAGCGTTCGATTTTGTTTTTTAATTTTTATAAGGCTTCGGCCGAGCGGTAAAAAGCGACAGGGCATAAAAAAGTCTATGAATAATTAAAGTGAGATAGCTACCGGCGCTCGCTAGCATGGGAACGGAATTATTAGCGGCGACAGGTCGGCGGCTGCGCCCGCGCCGGTGCGCTGAAGGACAGGTCAATTTGCGATACATTTTGCTCTTTTTAAAGCATTAGCCTTATCCCTGCCAGCCAGTGAGTTTATGTTCTTATTACGGAGATATCCTAATGGAAAAGGCGGCTAGAACGCCGAGAGTGACGTATGAAGAAAGGGGAGCGCTGTGATAGCTATTCTGATTCTAGATACGGGCTTATTGGAATTCGAGCTTAGGCTTGGCTTCCATTTCAATGCAAAATACCATATCATTACTCATCTGGGTGTCGTGTTCAATTTGAATCATCAAATCTGCTAGCTACGAGTATATCGCGTTTCTCTGAGAGAAAAAAGAAGCCTACCACAACAAAAATGTCTTCGAATAGGTTATAGTTATCGATATACTTTTCTTAGAAAGGAACAAAGGGTCGGCCTGACCCCGCCGACCTTCAGATCCTGTGGTTTGGGGGCATGTTTTATTTAATAGGGGTTACCTTTAGAATCGTTTCGGGATACTAATGCGAGCCCGGGGGTCAGGGCTGACCCACACCAAATGAAACGGAATGATATTTGAGAAAATTGTTTAAGTGGGGGTCAAATTACAGGTTGGAGGAATTCCGGACCAGTTTTATTTGTGTTCCTTTTAAGGGTCCGTATCGAGGCTTCATAAGATAATGGTGACTGTTTAAAAGAAATGGCAGCCGCTTTTTGTTGGTGATTTGCAGGTTAGTTTGTTATAATAGTGTTGTTTTTTTCGTTGTCATAAAACGGTAAAGGTAACGGTGAAGATCTTTGTGATGTTTATTTTTTTATGTGAAATATACTTACCCTGAAAATGTATATTAAATGAAGCTGCAATAACAACTATTTTCTCAATATCCAGTTGAATCTAAAGCTAGATTTGAATCTGGGACATCTAAGACAGGTTTTTCGGCTGACTTAAGTGCGGAAGTAGCTAATGATATATTATCATACGATAATATCGCTAGCAATATTATGTATAATCATCTAGGTATACGTTAGGTAAACGATAATTCATATATAAAAAGGTACGTTAAAAGATAACTTATGTACCTACCTAAAGTCAAAAACTAGTCGCGTTACCACATTTTTTCTGCATTTCTTTTTATGTAGGACCAACAGCAATCTATGAAATAATCTGGCCAAACACATATGGTATTTTTCAACAAATTCAGCCTAAAATGCTACATATACAATCGATGATATCAAGTACACGTAAAACAATAACATTCAATTAGCCGTAATTCCGCACCAACCCTCATTGTGAGCGCACAATGCACCGAGCGATAACTTTAAATACAACCCACGCTATATTTACGTACCATAGTTAACAGGCCGAGATACCGCGTATGGCCTATGGCCATGATCTTTAAATTGTCTGTATAGTCACAGCAGCATCCTGCGAACAGGTTGGGAGCAAAAAAGGTTAAAGCCAGGGGCCATGCGGGGGCTGGCGAGGGGAGGGGCAGGGGGCTTAATGACAGGGGCGGCCGGCGCCTCCGGCGGCTTCCGACTAAATTGATGCCTGCGCCCTCTGTGGAACCTTTGCTCCCGGCTAGTGATGTGCACTGGATAAATTGTGACAGCCGGGAATTATGGCGTTTATCGATCGGGTGCTAGTTCAATAAATGCTGTAAATGGGCTTGGTAAGGCTGCGGCTAATGCCGGGTTATCTCGGCTGGGGATTTACGCGCTGGATTGGACCCGTAACATAGGTATACTTTCTGACAAATCTTTGGATTCTATGGCGATATGTTTTTGAAAATTGCAACGATATATTTGAAAAATAATCAAATTTATTTTATAAACGCAAATATAAATATCTCCTTGTTTTTTTAAAAAACATAGTGTACGGGCTGAGTACAGTCATAAAATCATCTTTGTAACTGTCTATAAGGCGTAGTCACAATCTCGTGACGTAACCATTTTCTAATGCAAATGTAGTGAATGAATTAATTCAATTTCATAAATAACATAAAGTAAATCTAATTCACTCTTGGCAGGTCTATAGTTAGCGCTAAAAGCATACTAAATCGAAGTGACACTATAAAATGTCTACGTACCAACAGCCTTTCGAGTCACGCCCTTGAGCATACCGGCAATAATATCCATATCGATAATCAAATTCCTGACCTCACTAGCGCAGCATTACACCATAAAGATTGCTATTAATTTTAAAGCAAGAGGCTCGGCTTATATTTAGAGCTGACGATGCGCGGCTCCTCGTATAATTATGTCTCAGACCATCGCCATTTCTCAACTCTTTTTCTTTTAAAAAGTAAGAGGTAAGGGGTCATGAGACTCGGGTTTTTTAACAATTGTCGTTTTGTTCTATTGTCCGACTTTCTAACTTTTACTTCGTGGTGTCTATTAAAGTTTTAGTTGGAAATATGTCCCGATCGCAATATTCCATAATGATTATTGCTACACTGTACATTACCTATATGTAGGTACCCGTAGATAAGTGAACATAGGTAGACATGTGTTGATTTTTGGGAGTGTACAATTATTTTGATACCTAATAACAATGTTTGATACGGCTCATACGATACCACAATCACGTATCTAATTACAATAGATATTTAAAATGTTTGTCATCGGTTACAAAGAACTGCTTAAACTTTATTTATTTAAAGTATAAACAGATACAATCATTCGTGGTTTAAGTTATTAGGAAAGTCGTAATACAGCCTCAAATAAGCACAACATTGTAAGTGGGTTTCTCTAAACAAGGTTATCGATTTTCAACAACATAAGTAGCGTCATAACATTACTGTCAAACCTTTTGTTGGTCTGACCGCAACACCGACTCATTCTGTAACGAGAAAGCTTATCTCCGGGCATCGGCGTAAGAGCAAAAAGCTCAGTAATTGGAAAATAGCCTAACGTTTTGTGGGAGTGGCGGGCGTTAGTGACGGTGCAACGAAACAGACAGATCTAAACGTCCTAAGAGCGAAAGAGACTGCGTAGTGCGCTCGCGCAGGTGGGCGGGGTTAAGACACCCGAGCGGCAACGAACGCTTCCGAACGCACGCAAATTGAAAACGCCCAGCGCTGATGCTCGGCATAAAACTGGTCAACTTAGACCTCGGGTTACATCTGTGTTTGATTTAGATAAGGGTCTTTATACTCTGGTTGTTTACGGTCTGCAATGCTAACAATGTTTAAGCAATGCGGCTCGGTTACTAGTTTGTATCGGTATAACATGTGCTTATTCGTACAATGGATAGAGTCCCAAGTATGCGGGGATTGCGATATCTTTTACAGGGGGTAATTAGTTTGGTAGGAGATTTGTGTAATCGCCGGTATACTGTGATTTTCTATTTGTTATATACAATCTGCACATTTTACTAGAGTCTAGGTAGAAATTGACAAGACAAAGAACGAAGTATATGATCGATTGAAGCTGGTTCATTAATGAGCGTAGGAGTTGAAAGTTATAATTTATTAATTCATTTATTAATTTAGTTCAACTGTTTGTAGGTACTCATTTCTTGCATTGCTTAGTCCTACGACATTTTTAATGAATCTATGACGTCACTATTCCCTATTTTTAATGATAGGTGTGCGAGGTGTGTCTCTAAGTTTAAGTCTAATTTACCTTTGACTTCAATGATAACTGCTCAATGTACGAATATGTGACTATTAATTAGCTAGCTTCTCATATAACCATTTTTTGTTGCAATGAGACGGACGGGGCATTGCTTGTAGAAGTTGCTGGGGCACGTTGGGGCTGAAAGGTTCTTGAGTGCCGGAAGACATAGCGTGGGAAGACCCTCAACAAGTTCGACCAGCGGTGGACGACTAGTCATTGTGGAGAACCTTGCACTCTAAAAAAAATTTGGTTGGTCCTATCAATATCTCGATAGTAGACATGCGTCATGATTCCATACGAGCTTAACAAGGATTTGGACACATCAAATAACGCAATAGTGATTGCTCTTACTATTACTATGTAACTAAACCACTTAAGATCTTGTTCAATATTTACATGAAAAATAATTATGCCAACTAATTGATCCCAGCAAGATCAACTAAGATACGTAAAGAATTGAATCAACCCATGTTACATAATGCAACGTATACAATTGTTAGGATTAATAACATACCCACTTTAGGTATTAGTTCAATCACAGATACACTTATTGTTTTAAATGATCAGCTTTGTTTGATATATGTAGGATCGTAATTATTATAATTAACTTAGCGTGAACTAAGAGAAAACTACTCTTAGTTGTTTAAATAAAACAATTTAAACGGATTATATCGCGTATATTAATTATTTGAGCCTCCCTGACGTTTCAGTACCTTTACAGATACCGTTGTCAAATCAAAGGTTGACAACGGTATCTGTAAAGTTGGGTGTAACGTTGGGAGTCAACCTTTGACAACGGTATCGGTCGACGACGCGGTTGGCGCAGTGGTTAAGCAACTGCCTACTGAGCCGACGGTCCCGGGTTCGAATCCCGGCAAGGGCAAATATTTGTGTGATGAACACGAATATTTGTGCCTGGGTCATGGATGTTCTATGTATTTAAGTATTTATTTATCTATATAAGTATGTATATCGTCGCCAAGTACCCATAACACAAGCCTTCTTGAGCTTAATTTGGGACTAGGTTGATTTGTGTGAGGTTGTCTGATATTTATTTATTTTATCTGTAAAGGTACTGAAACGTCAGGGAGGCTCAAATAATTAATATACGCGATATAGTCCGTTTAAATTGTTTTATTTAAATGTGTGACAGTCGCGGAAACCGAAGAAAATATTACTCTTAGTTGGTCTTAATTTTTTAGAGTGTGGGGTAGGCCGTGGGCGACTGGGCCTATTTTAGAGGATATTTAAATGAGACAACGACAACTGAACTAAATAAGTAACTAATAAGGGGGGGTAAATAATATTATTTACGAACACGCCCGAGGATAAAATGCGATTTACGCTAAATGTCCGGGATTTTTTCAGTCTTTATCCGGATTCAGCGAATTTAGAGATGGCAACCCCCATCTCACTTTTTATTTTTGGATGTATCATTACGTCACAACGCCTTGATAAAACGCGTAGCTTCCATCAAAACCGGCACACCCGCTTCAATACGCACAGATAATTACCGGAGCCGGTGGTGCCGTTAACCAAACACCGACCGTTAGTTAAAGCTCGGTTAACTCGCGTTTATGGCTGTTGGCGCGTTGCCTTTGGTTAAGTGGTTTTGAGTGTTGTTCTATCGTTTGCCGAAAAAAAATAGGCGATACGAGGAAGTAAAGCTTTTGAGAAGAGATTGTGAATTGAGGTCCGAAAACGTCACATTATAGTTTTATTCAACCATAATCAATGAAAATTTACCTAATTAAGGATTTAACAATAGGCCCTAGGCGTAGTAGTCGTCAAGTCATTCGTGCACTAAAAACCAAGGGATATAGTGATATAACAACTGTTTCATAATGAAACATTTTATTGTATGTATCATATAAAAAAAAAACAGTTAAATACAGTTCCGTTAGGTCTTATACAAATTCCTGAAAAGAATTTTCTTTTTGTATGAGTACCCAATACCAGTGTTCCCGAATTTTAAGGACCTAATAGCTAGTAATAGTAGGAATGGGTTTTGATGTTGGAGGTTGTTAGTAAAAACGGTTAAAATAAAGAAGCCAATTTGATTTGATGTAATTAATCGAATATTTAATACGGTATTTGGCTTTAGTGAAAATAAATTATGTCATTGAAACCAATAAACACACATTCAATAATACGCGGAACCAAATTAACTACCATTAAGTTTTGGATATTATACTATTTTTAACTGTACACAAACTAAAAAGAAGACGTGTTATGAGTACGTACTGATTTTTATGACGTCACAAGCCAGTATCTTCATAGAAACTTCATACATACAGATCGTTTTTGACATTTCATAACGAGTAGCTGATTTGAGCTGTCATCAAATACAGTATTCCACGATGCAAAAAGCGGTCTATCACTTAAGCTACCAACTCTTAGTTACATCTCTGACTAGTTGCCGCTTTCGTTGAGTAGCTGATTTGAGCTATCATCATAATACCGTAGTGTTTATTTTTTTTTCAAAATAGCCATGCATTTAACCTCGATTGCACCTGATGTTAAGTGACAATAAGGCCTAAGATGGAGCATGCTTGGCTAGAAGATGCCTATTCACTCTCGACTTGAAGAGATCCAAGTTATGTGTAAAAAGTTTAAAGGCCGAAGTTTATGTATACATGACAGCACTAGTGGGTATGCAAGTGGCTGTCCGCCGCGGACCAGGTGCGAGGCACGTAGTGGGTGTGTGTTGACTCTCCGTGTGCGGTGCAGCCTGAACGGACAGGTATGGATGTTGATTTAAAAGGTCAAGGCTGATGATCAGCGGAATATTGCTAAGCTTGGTAATATAACAGAAGGTAACCTTAATCATCAATTAATCACTATGATACGACGACGACGCGGTTGGCGCAGGTTGTAGTGCAGCTGCCTACTGAGCCGGCGGTCCTGGGTTCGAATCCCGGCAAGGACATATTTGTGTGATGAACTCGAATATTTGTTCCTGGGTCATGGATGTTATCTTTATATGTATTAATATCGTCGTTTAGCACCCATATAGTACACGCATTGCTTAATTTGGGATAAGGATGATTTGAGTAACATTGTCCCTTAATATGTATCTATTTAATAAAAAAGAATCACGGTCACAGTGCAACTGAAAGAATCGTAATTTATTGGCTATATCGAGGCCATATGGCTGTGACATGGCTGACACATCCCTAAAGATAAGGAACTATAGCTCAAAGGAAAATGTCTAAGAGAACGACTCGCAGGTCGCGCTTGTTCGTAGAGGCAGCTACACGAATTGCCAATCGTTTTTCCAGCCCAATTTCTCAAAATCTCAAGTTTGCCGTTAATCCCAATAGTTGTCAAAATTAGATTATTCGTTGATATTATACCGCAGTGGAGTAACGTCGGATAAAAATTTTCTCCGAAGAATGAAACCTACTTTTTATCGATTTTCTTATAGAATTGGGTGAGGAAAGGTCCTCAAATAAGGAAGCAATCGGAGGTCGGGTAATTTAGATGCCGCGCTTGTGATATACAGCTCGTTTGCTAAGATACGGCTAATGGACGGATTCTTTAAAAGGCATTCTAAATGGACATTGTAGGCAGAAAACTGCCATGTCAAGAA
Organism: Apotomis capreana; assembly: GCA_947623375.1. Taxonomy (NCBI): domain Eukaryota; kingdom Metazoa; phylum Arthropoda; class Insecta; order Lepidoptera; family Tortricidae; genus Apotomis; species Apotomis capreana. Next base: position 20,141,694 of record OX392512.1, read on the forward strand.
TCACGCCGATGAAGATAGAAGCCCCGGGATCGAATTCCGGTTAAGGCAAATATGTGTGATGAGGGCAAGTATTAGTTGGATGTTTTTAGGGTTCCGTACCCAAAGGGTAAAAACGGGACCCTATTATTACTGAGACTTTGCTGTCCGTCCGTCCGTCCGTCCGTCCGTCCGTCTGTCACCAGGCTGTATCTCAAGAATGGTGATAGCTAGACAGTTGAAATTTTCACAGATGATGTATTTCTATTGCCGCTATTACAACAAATACTAAAAATAAAATAAAATAAATATTTAAGGGCGGCTCCCATACAACAAACTTACAGATAATGGTACGGAACCCTTCGTGCGCGAGTCCCACTCGCACTTGGCCGATATTTTATCTAAGATAGTATTTAGTAAAAAGCTCGAAATAAGAAATACATTGATTTATCGTCACAGATGCGTCTGAGCATCCACTTCCCAACCCTAACGAGGTCATCTGTAAACTATGCTCTAGCCCTAACATCTAGCCTAGCTACAGCAGTGACCTACGGATGAAAGGCGGTATCAATTTCCCTAGCGCTCTACAAGTGCAACTTCGCCTGCTATACAGAGGTAATATAGATGTGCTATAGATACCCAGGTCTGGTGAAACAATCTAGTTGTATCATCGGCGGAATAGATACTATCGCGGCTCGTGCCACTTGTAAACTTGGTAGGGTTGCGCTACCTAGATAGTGTTATCGATAAATGAATCGTTTTAATATATATTTTTTTCAATTTTAAGCTAGAGTAGGTATAGAAAGTATAGAAAAAAATGTGTAAAGAAATTTTAAATGAAAAAAGCTTTAATTAATTCAAAATATCTATAAATATATTCTTTTAATATACTATGAAGTACTCTTTTAATAAACTATACTTGTCAGTATAGGTACATATCGAAAACAAAAAGTTTGAGAATTGCATGACTTCAACTTGGGAGCAACCCAAATTTTCTGTATAAAGCAATATAATGTCTTTTTATTTTGACTGATTTGCGTGTTATAAAGGAAAACGAATGTGAATAGCATACGTGGATATTTTTGAATAAAAAAATAAACACGTATTTAAGTTATACAGCCTAATTTGATCGACAGATTCATACTGAAACTTATCGTACAAAATGCAGAATAATTGCCATGCATTATTTACGATCCTACTTTATATACTTCAAGCAAACCAGACAAAAATTATCTAGCGGTCTACACTTGTGAAATGCAAGTAGATGCAGATTATTCAGACTTGTAAAAGTGCCTTTGTGGCTTACTTACATACAGAATAAACTACTTGATTTTATAAATTTATGGAACATGTAATGTCAATTTTTTTAAATGTGGGTGTGGCATAATCATGTAAACCACATTTTTTTTTACTTGATTTTGATAAATTTACAGTTATCGATATCAATACATTAAACTTGACCCGAGCTCGTCACTAGCTGCGCACGAGTAGCGGTCGCGTGCCAGCCCTCGAAGAAAGTGCGCCACGGACGCTTAGATATATTACCGCTTACTACCTTTATTATCTATCATTGCTTTCTAGAGATAGCTCTTTTTACGGCTCTGTTCCCGTCGAAGTAAAGTGTATATAATTGTAGCGGTTTTTGATAACATTTTAATGCATAGGTACGTGTAAGTCTAGGTTTAATTAGGCATATTTAGGTCTTATGTTCGTTACGCGGAAAGTTTAGGAATTCTGGATTGCAGATAATTATGTAATATTGTTACAGTGAGTGGTTTCCAAACTACGTGAATTAATTAGTCTTTTGTATGGCTGTGGTATATAAGAGTAGGTAGGTATTGGCTTAACCAAAATCAAGTGTATTATTGTTTAGTTTTTTAAATACCTATAGAAATAAAGTATTCATATCATTACTCAAATTATGCTTGAAACAAACCTATAATAATAAGCTCAATCCTAACAGATTAGCTACTTTTTGTGTTTTTTTCCAATTTCTAAGTTGTCAATGTCTATGTATTGTCGTATTAATTTGCCTCCATAAGCACTTCATACGGTATTCGCTTTATTTTAATAGGAATATTTTAATTATTATCGTATTTATTGAAAAGTTGCGGATGTGAAAGCTTAAGGCTATGTTCAATTACGTTTTTACGAGGCACGTAATAGTGCCTTGTGATCTCAAAGATGCTTAACTGTTTAAAGGAGTAATCAAGTGGATTGTACTCATCGAGTGAGGGGAGAAACGTATGTGTGTATGTGTGTTGCAACCTAATAACAAAAATAAAAACCGGCCAAGTGCGAGTCGGACTCGCGCACCTAGGGTTTACCGCTTACCGTGTCAAACTAGCATACCTACCTGGCAGAGTATATTCTTATACTATACGTTATTCATAGTCTTTGTTGAACTAAGTTTCATTGGTAATTTGAATACATCAACATCATACTGCGAGGTATACCAAACAACACGCACTAACGCCTAAATAAGTATAACAAAAGGTCGATGTATGAACCTTGGTAGGAGCAGCATTTCAATGCATACCGACATGGGAGTCAGGCACCGCCCTTACCGAGTCTCCTTGTCACATTACGGATCAAGTTATTCGTTCATCGATATCACATTGCATTTTAAAGTACAAGGTGAAGACCAATATGTCAATCTGTAAACGATCTTTGTGCACCTAGTCAGTAACCGGTCTATTACGTATTTTCTACTCGTAAGCCCAGGGCACAGTACAGAAATAGGAATAAACAAAAGCCTATGTTACTCTCCAATATATAAATAAATAAATAATAAAATATTAAGGGTCGACACAAATCGACGTAGTCCCAAACTAAGCAAAGCTTGTACTATGGGTATTAGACGACGACCGCCGACGATGGCCGGGATTCGAACCCAGGACCGTTGGCTCAGTAGGCAGGCGAACTACAAACTGCGCCAACCGCGTCGTCACCTGCTTCATGCTGTTTAGTAGAAGAAGGATAGAGAAAATGAAGTTTTGTATTTATTTATATCTATAAATAATATGGAGATACAGATAGCACGTTGAGAGACGTAAATTTAGATACGGGCCACGTATATAGACAACGACTTATATCTTCAGTAAACTAGCACTCCATCTACAGACGGAAATTTGTCATACTGTTTATATGAAGACAAATGTTGTGCCCTTTTTGCTAGAAAAGAGTTTTGTCTGTGCCGCAGCATACAATTTTCAAAATGGTTCCACGTCTGTGAACGTGTTAAAATGGTATGTTTATAAAACAGCAGCTTAAAATAAATTATACCGTCTTATAGCAAAAGCGTGATCTAATGATTTATAGATGCAACCGCGACGGTGTAAAATTTGTTAACGCGCCGGCATACTCGCATAAGTACTTAGTATAAGAAGTTGTGTTGGAAATACTCGTAAGTGGCGTAGAAAATACTTGTGAGATGTTAGTGCAGGGCGATCCGGTAAACGCATTAGCGGATAGTAGAAAGATTTATTTCAGTACGTTATGGTTTGTGATAAATATTTCATGATTAAAATATTTTGCGAGTTAGATTTCATATAAAATCATGCTGAGTAAATCAACTTTTTGACAAGAAAAGTTCAGTATCACCTGATCTGGTATAAGTAAATGTTTTAAATCTACGTGGAATTTCTGATAATTTATATAAAAAGTTAGTACACACGATAATCACGTAATAGTGCCTTGTGATCTCAAAGATGCTTAACTGTTTAAAGGAGTAATCAAGTGGATTGTACTCATCGAGTGAGGGGAGAAACGTATGTGTGTATGTGTGTTGCAACCTAATAACAAAAATAAAAACCGGCCAAGTGCGAGTCGGACTCGCGCACCTAGGGTTTACCGCTTACCGTGTCAAACTAGCATACCTACCTGGCAGAGTATATTCTTATACTATACGTTATTCATAGTCTTTGTTGAACTAAGTTTCATTGGTAATTTGAATACATCAACATCATACTGCGAGGTATACCAAACAACACGCACTAACGCCTAAATAAGTATAACAAAAGGTCGATGTATGAACCTTGGTAGGAGCAGCATTTCAATGCATACCGACATGGGAGTCAGGCACCGCCCTTACCGAGTCTCCTTGTCACATTACGGATCAAGTTATTCGTTCATCGATATCACATTGCATTTTAAAGTACAAGGTGAAGACCAATATGTCAATCTGTAAACGATCTTTGTGCACCTAGTCAGTAACCGGTCTATTACGTATTTTCTACTCGTAAGCCCAGGGCACAGTACAGAAATAGGAATAAACAAAAGCCTATGTTACTCTCCAATATATAAATAAATAAATAATAAAATATTAAGGGTCGACACAAATCGACGTAGTCCCAAACTAAGCAAAGCTTGTACTATGGGTATTAGACGACGACCGCCGACGATGGCCGGGATTCGAACCCAGGACCGTTGGCTCAGTAGGCAGGCGAACTACAAACTGCGCCAACCGCGTCGTCACCTGCTTCATGCTGTTTAGTAGAAGAAGGATAGAGAAAATGAAGTTTTGTATTTATTTATATCTATAAATAATATGGAGATACAGATAGCACGTTGAGAGACGTAAATTTAGATACGGGCCACGTATATAGACAACGACTTATATCTTCAGTAAACTAGCACTCCATCTACAGACGGAAATTTGTCATACTGTTTATATGAAGACAAATGTTGTGCCCTTTTTGCTAGAAAAGAGTTTTGTCTGTGCCGCAGCATACAATTTTCAAAATGGTTCCACGTCTGTGAACGTGTTAAAATGGTATGTTTATAAAACAGCAGCTTAAAATAAATTATACCGTCTTATAGCAAAAGCGTGATCTAATGATTTATAGATGCAACCGCGACGGTGTAAAATTTGTTAACGCGCCGGCATACTCGCATAAGTACTTAGTATAAGAAGTTGTGTTGGAAATACTCGTAAGTGGCGTAGAAAATACTTGTGAGATGTTAGTGCAGGGCGATCCGGTAAACGCATTAGCGGATAGTAGAAAGATTTATTTCAGTACGTTATGGTTTGTGATAAATATTTCATGATTAAAATATTTTGCGAGTTAGATTTCATATAAAATCATGCTGAGTAAATCAACTTTTTGACAAGAAAAGTTCAGTATCACCTGATCTGGTATAAGTAAATGTTTTAAATCTACGTGGAATTTCTGATAATTTATATAAAAAGTTAGTACACACGATAATCACTTTGCTATTAGAGTTCTATTTAGTGACATTACCAAGTGGACATTTTATAGTATATTGTTTTATTTAAATATTGAATTACGTCTATCAAAAGCAAAGAAAATATCAGGTAGAATAACACATATCACTAAAGTAGAAATATAAAAGCGAGATTTCCGGTAACTGACAGTGTCAAACGTCAACTTGCGGATCCGTAGGTCCTAAATAGATATGAGATACGGATTGAAACAGCAAAAGGAAAAGCCATATGATGAGTAGGTCCTAGGTACTAGGTTCCTACTACATTATTGCTAAGTTATAGTATCTTACTGTAGCAGATTTAATAGCACCATAGCGCTATTAGCCGTGCTTTCATCGGATAACTGGTCCAGTGGCAGCCGCCGTATAAGGGAGGCGGATGTGGCCACCTTGCAGCGAATTGGGTCCTTCATTAGTATTTAGTGAAATTGGAGCAACTTACAATGTTCGGGTTATGCTAAGACGCGATTTATCCCGCCTAAAAAGGTATTTGAAATACGCTTGGTATTTTGTAGTAGCCGTGTTTGTGTTCGGAATGGGAATTTGTTTACAAGTATTTTGTACGAGTATGAGTCAAGCAGCGGTAATTAATTATATTATAGCATAAGAAAAATATGTCCTTCAAATTAATCGCTGTACTCGATTGAACAGTAGTAAGTAATTTATTAATTGGTAAGTGACTTCTCTTGCTTGGTTATTGATGTTCTTTTTTCAAAATATTAAGGGGCATTCTTTTTTATTTAGAAAATAAGGCCAAGTAAAGTGACATCCTTAAACATTAAAAATCCGTAGAGTATATGAAATATTGAAAATAAGCGGAAAAAAAAACAAAAAGAACTTGTCTCATTGGGATATATACTATTTTTTTTTATGAAACCATTTAACTTAACTATAATTGCACTATAATTACACAATATGCCATACGAATAAGTAAAAATAACAAATTCTGGGAGCTTATATCGCCATTAACAATTAGATTAGTTTTTCATAATACATTTTTCGACATTGACTTGTCCTTGGCGTTTTGCAGCACAAGTCTATTCAATAGTGACGTCTTAACAAAGTAAGTACTAAGGAGAATAACAATGGATTGAGTTATTGTCTTAAAAACAAAAGGATGAAATTATTGTCTTAAATTGAAATTATTATTTTACGATTTTAATAAAAAAATAAGGTATTTTTTAAGTATATCCTATTTATGGTTACCCTATTACAGTTCGGTCCTATCTGGATGTGCGACAAGGTATCTCGAGCGTTGGTTTGTCTGTTAGTACTGAATATGCATTGTTTATTTGCACGCTTGTCTCTGTACACATTAGCGTCTGTAGAAATTTATCGTAATCGCATTCTCTTTAATGTTTAACAAGGACCTCTTAGTAATACTTTGTAACAGTTTATTAAGCTTGTGTAATGTGATAATCCTTACCAATGTTACAAATTCAAAAGGGTGTTTCACAGCACCATGAAGCAATAGATCAAAATGTTTTGTTTCAATAGAGGACAGGTATATAATTTTATTGTATAGTGATAAAGGCCAATGGAATTATAACTACTTATTTAATAAATATTTATTCTAGTAATCCAAAACGGGGAGCAGAAAATGTTAACAGCAAATGACGTTGGCTAAAACGGTATAAATCTATCCGTACACCCACCGCGACCCGATAGTATCATGACACCGCGCGCTTTGTGGTGTCCGGCCGAATGAACTGGAGCCGTTGCCCGTTCTGATTTTAAAACGATAAATATTCCATTTTCAAAAGGGGATTCGAATTTTGAAGCACGAATTAAGGCCAAGAAGCGGTTTATTTGATATAGAATCGATTTAGGTTAAAATGGCGCTACGTGACGCGTGATTTCCATAATGAGAACTGTTTTAGAAAAGTAATAAATAAATAATACTTAATTAGCAGAACGAGTATATCCAATGCTAAAAATAGGCTAGACCTTGTTAAATACTGAATCGAAACGGCACTTGTTACTTCTAATTAGCAATACATTGCATTTTTACAATACGTAGTGGATCACCGAGACCATCCGTCACGCTTCTTAGAATCCCTCGCCCGTGCTCTAGATCCACACCAGCCGATGTATAATGACATCGATTACATATTGGAGGCACAACAATCATGTTCGTTTCCTCTGCACCGCGCATCCGGACAGGGCTGCCAGGAAATGTTGGATAATTATTGATAATTATGGAAAGGTGCCCGTATAACTTATAAGAACAGAGGAACCAGCAGAAATGAAAGATGACGTTGAAACTGGAATGCTTCTGCTTTTATTAATGAAAGAAAATGCTATTTCTGTAACGGCCAAAAAGAGTTGCTGAAAGTAGAAATATAGTGAGATCTCTAGTCAGTGGCCAATGACGAATTGAGGACCAGTTTCTGTTAATTAACCTGTAAAAATCTAAACCAATTTTGACATTAACAGTCATGAAATACGACTTACGTTTTATGCCACATGTCCCTAGTGTGTTTTCCTTGTTTTCGATGATATCGGTGGATGAAGTAAGCTCAGGTCCGCGCCAGCCGATAAATCCTAATAACGGTACCTAAAATAAGCATCCTAGGTATCATACGTCTCCGTATCGGCAACCCTGATCGGATCAGAGCGATCTCTCTTTAATTATATTGTTATACCGACCGCCGGGCGGGAGGTCGTGAGGTTATACCAAATAGATTATCTACAGGCTGCCGCTCTGTGAATAGCCCCTTTCATATCTTATATCGGATTCTTTGCCGCGGGTCATTATCATTACGGCACAAGCCTCTTTGATTGCTTTTTGTAATTTGGAGCATTCAATGTTATTTGGAGAATTCTTTTTGTCGATTTCAGAACGGCGTTTTCATTTGTCTGATTGTGCTGAAGTACAGAGTTGGTAACTGCAGAAGTTTGACTCAGCGTCAAAATGATGCCTTTGATCGATTCTCATATTAGCCTACTACTACCTACTCACAGTAATAATGACACTTCATACCTATTATAGTATTCGATACTGTCGTAGTTATCTATGTAAACAGTTGAACATAAGCAGTTTCGACTTCAAAATCTACGTAACTTTTATTTCGAAATATGAGAAGATCTAAATTGACTGAAGGTCTTCAAACATTACGAGTACAAGCAAAATAAATAATGCGAGATAGCTTTAAAACTGGTCTAAAGAACAATTTAAATACTGAAAAAAGTACGATTGTGTATTTTTAAGATTTTTGTCGCTCTTTAATTGGTGTACTGGCGCCAGCATTAGGTATAGTTTTAAGTTACTGTTCCAACGTTTTCTGTGGTTGAATCGTTTTGTTTGCACGTCATAATCGTAAGTAACATTAATAAATTGTTTTATTAGTTTAGTGTATAGGTGCGGGTGCGTTTTCTAAATAAAGGAGAGGAAACGATCTGTCAGAGTGTAAAGGTCAGGCAAGTCTTTGTGACCACCTTCGTCCATTATTAGTAGAGAAATCTGATACTATATTATTTTATTCAGAGAACAGTGATATGGATCTCAATACCCCAATGAAAACACATAACTGTGATTAATGTAGGTTATTATTTCTTCAATTCAATGGCTAAAGTTTTACACATATGTATAGAAACTAAAATGTTATCATTGTAGCGAACCTACATCCCTAAGTCACTTATTTTGTAACCGTATATCAAGAAAGTTTGTTTCCTGAGACCATTTGAATCAATCTTATCCAAGTACATTTTTATCTGTGATATTATTATATACTATAAGCTGAGCGTAACTGCAATTACGGTAACATTACGCTAAAGAAACATTTCGTTTGCATAATCGCCCATCTGCGGTGCACCTGCCGGTACTACCATTAGTCGCACGCGCGCGCGCGACTCCAATCTTACGCATTGTCCGAAAAAACTTCATTCACAACACGCATATCTGCTGTCCGCTTAATCACATCTTTACCAAAATGTTGTAAAATTATACCCATTGTCGAAATACATTAAAGTTGCTTTTGGATAAAACAATTGTAAGAGATACGAGGTTTATAAAGAGGCGTTGTCACATTCATACAAACAAAAGAGTACAACTAAATAACAACAATCACTCGAATTTTAAATGTAGAAAGTCGCCAAAAAGTTGAAATTGGAATGTATTCGTATATCAAGTTATTACTTTTTACTTTTAAAGGTAAGCTTGATGGCAGCGCCTAAGGCTTGACGATGACCTGCTCTTGTTTTTTAAGATGATGATTTATTTCTGAATCAAAAATTACGCTTCAATGGCATAGTTAGGCTCTACTATGCCAGATGGGCGTGATGTTGTTTTTGTTTTGGTAATAAACCATGTCGAAACGCTTTACTGCATTCTCTTTCATAGCTATGCTTGCCATTTCACCTGGGTAACATTAGATTTAAGAAGATAAGATACCACCGTAAGACTAGTCCACATTATGATATATTCGTTTGAAAGTTTTTGGATTATATGTATCAGCAGTGAGGGTAAAGGGTACAGGGTAAATACAAATAAAGACTAACACAATTACAAATAACTGAAAACTAACTATACAAAGTTGGGCCCATTCAGCATAGTTCCGAAAGTGCTGGCAGCATATCGCTGTACGGCAATTCTAACGCGTTGAGTGACTAATCTTTTTGCCAGCTCAAAAAGCTGGTTAACGATTGGCTGTTCACAAAGGGAGTTATTTAGCTGGTCTATATTTACGTACCCAAACCGTCGCATGACCAAATGTCATTTAAACTAGAGTTATTGTGAAATCATAATACATATTCATAGGCGGTATGAAATACTCAGTGCTCGTAATTGGTCTAGCCTGACCAGATTAACCTGCTCTACTGGACGCGACAAATGTCAACCTGTTGACAACTTTAGGTTGGCGCTTGTTTACCCTTTATTCGCTTAATAGGCTGCGTTTTCACCAGAGATGAGTAGTGAGGGATGTATTTTTGTTAATCAATAGAATCAGCTCCACGGTAGTAACGCAGCCTTAAGTTCCGGTCGAATCTTTGGCGATTATTTGTTTTGCGCGATTAACAGTATCGTGATATTGATATAGAAAGATTAAACATCCATCTTGATTTGATAAGTATGCTATTGCCTTAAACGCGTCTTGTTGTGTAGACCAAATCACACTTGCGCTTTGTGAGCGAGTTTTTTATACAAATAAGCGTCGCGGCGAACTCGCTGCGAGATCGCTTTCGTACAAAACTCGCTCGCAAATCGCAAGTGTGATAAGGTCCTTAGAGATTTAGAGAGGACACAAATTGAAAATTAGTGCATTATGTTTTTTTTTTAATATATATTGTATCTGCGAAATTCGTGGGTATATAAAATTATTTCATGGAAGTGAAGTCGTAAAATAAATAGTTAATCATAATGACCGTGTTAAAGATTGTAAAAAAAATCTCACGTGCACATTATGCAAGTCTAATGGGTATTAACAAAGGCTGTCCATGCCAATTTGACAGTCGAAAATTTCGCCACCGGCGTACAAAAGTTGGTAAGTACTGACATTAGCATATTATTAGTGAAAAACACTTATCGATAAACAATCGATGGCTCGCGGCACTGGCCTAACCTCGCATACCTACTTTGACATTTAGCCCGAGCGACCTTTCGGTTATTTTCGGGTGGACTCGGTAACTCCTACCATCTCATTATTCAAAACATTATCTGGAGAAATACAATGATATCTTTACAGTGATGAAATTTGAGCGAGCATACGAAACTGCGAGTAGTATTTGATGGTTGGGCCACGAGCAGCCGCAGCGATAAGTTTGTAATAGTATAGTTGGCGGCCCACGGCGCGCCCACTCCTTAGACAAACTAGATCTTGTATTGATGTATTGTTGTCAAGTTTTTTGTGATATTCCTGTTTGAGACTGGTATGCTAAGATGCATCAACATAATGTTGTTTAAATATGTTGTCTTAAGTAGCTGATAACAGAATTAACTTCAACAGTCTTATGAATATTTACTCTACTCAAGTAGACTTAGTTGGAAATTATTGAATGAAAAAATTACAAAAAATAAATATATAAGTTCTTTAATGAAAGCCCAATTAGAAAAAGATAAGATAACCGTGCAATAAAACGATTTGTATCGACGACATTAAAGTTTATGATCTCTCGTTTAGTGTTTGGGCTCTCAACGAAATCGTTAATGACGTCATGATCATGACATTTCACGATGTTTAGATAACGAACGACTTTTTCTTTGACCCGCTAATGGATTTAAATGAACTGATATCTCAAGTCACACGGGACGTGCAGTTCATTAAAAGTTTTAACCGCAGTTTGGATAAGGTACTCGACTGGTAACATTTCATACAATCTGATGAAATAGACAACATTTCATATTTCTAACAGGTGGAAATTAACATCGGGATCGAGAGAGCTTTGCGTCGTCTACACCCTAAAAATATTTAATGTTATTTTTTTGTATGTAAAGAAATATAAGTATATACAAAAAATAACTGAAATCTATGAAAACTATGCCTGTATAGAGTTGTAGTTTTTGACCTAACCGCGAAATAAAAATAAGCTGTCAATAATGTCAAGCTCAACGTCATTCTTTTTTTTATTAGACACCAGACTAAAGTAACCTTTTTTTTGTGGCATAGTTTTGTAGTTACTACATTTTAGAATGAGTAAATTTTAATAAATAAATACTATAATAATTAGTAGTCTCAGGAAAAATATATAACCAGTGATTAGAACTCAGAATCACGAGCTCTTTTGATCTAATTAGGAGAAAAAAACTGTCCCAAAATATTAATAAATTTTTTGTTTTTCCTTTCCGTTACCGCCGTAGTAGGTTATATAGAAATGGTAACGGAATGGAACGAAAAAACTTGGGATAGTTTTTTTCTCCTAATTAGATCAAAAGAGCTCGTGATTCTGAGTAGAAAACATCCAAAATATCGAAAATTAAAAAAAAAGTGGGGTGTAGATACAACCAGAAAAAATGGCCCTTACATCCTTTTTCTAAGCGGAATACAGAAAAGCAATAAAATTGTCCTCAAAAATAAGAAATGTTGTCAATTCTAGGTTCTTCTTCACAAAAGGGTTTTCTCCAGGGGCTGCAGTATACGGTTCTTCAAGAGGGGAGAAAATAGGTTCTTAATAAAGTGTGGGTAACGCGCGTGTGATGCTCTCGGCATTGCTAGCGTCCATAGGCGGCGGTAACTGCTTAACATCAGGCGAGCCGCATGCTAGTTTGTCACCGTCGTAGTATAAAAAAACGGGTGTCATTTCATGATGATTAAAAAATTGGGCAAGTGCAAGTCCGACTCGCGCATGAAGGGTTCCGTACCATAATCTATAACAAGTTTGTTGTATGGGAGCCCCCCTTAAATATGTATTTTATTTTATTTTTAGTATTTGTTGTTATAGCGGCAATAGAAATACATCATCTGTGTAAATTTCAACTGTCTAGCTATCACCGTTCTTGAGATACATCCTGGTGACAGACGGACGGACGGACGGACGGACGGACAGCGAAGTCTCAGTAATAGGGTCCCGTTTTTACCCTTTGGGTACGGAACCCTAAAAAGCAGGTAAGGCTGACCTTTGAACATTCATTATCATGCCTTTTCCCATAGAAGTAGGAAGAAAGCGCTTTCTTTCCATTTGCAACGAGATTTACTTAACGATCAGGTTCGTATTATTATGTCCTAAAGACATATCCAATTTCACAATTAATCGTTAAATTAAACACTTATTCTGACTTTTGCCCTCGGATGTTAGTATAGCCAATTACATAAAAGTATCATCTCTGCAAGAAAAAGTTGACTGGATGTGTCACTTTAGAACCGGATTATTAATTAACTTCGGAAGCCACTGTTAGTTATTATGGTGGAAAAGAAAGCTAATTTATTGACAGCCGGTCCTAAGTCATTCACACGGTGTTAGTTTGTTTACAATTAGTATTATGAATAAATGGTAAACAATCTACAATCGTTTATAGAGAAAATTTATTCACATCGAATCGAACATATCTACATAGCACAGGAAAATAGCATATTTTGGCGGCAAAATAGGTACATCAATGAAACTTTGTTGTACAACTTTATCTTGGCACTTTTGGGGTCCTACCCCCTTCTTATAAAATATGCCATTGAGGGAGGCCTCAATGGCATATTTTATAAGAATTAGCAAGAAAAGTCACCGAACTGTCCGGCTCTGATTTGATTTATATTTTATCTGTAGTATACAGGTACAATATGATTGTATGCAGGGTAAGAATATAAGTCTCGGCTAGTTCAATATATAGTTATAATTTCCCAGTTATTGTTAAGACTGAACTGATTCTTTCATGTTCCTTTCGCGAATATCAACCCAAAGGCAACCAACTCTCGGTTGACTTGAATTTTAAAACAAAACGAATCCTAGTTTAATAGTGTCATAAAGTGCTGAACCATTATTGTAGGTATTGAATTATGTACATCCATTAAATAATTGAACATCCAGAGTATTTGAAGGATACGAGTACAATTTATAGACCTAAAGAACAGTGTTTAATTTAGCATCGATTAAAGCTCGAGGTTCGCGTAACGAACTACGCACCGCACTAGCCTGGTTAATCGGCGGAATGTGCCGTTATACTTGTAATGGGGTACCACTGGTACCAGCAACGATCAACGTTTGTCCAATATTCAAACACTAAAATACTACAGAACATTATTTCTTTTGATCTTCGCAAAAACCACCTGAGACTGTATTTTATTGGTTGCATGTGTTCAATGAGATGTAATTGGTCGTGAGGAGTGGCTACCAGTGGCTACGCGATCGAACAGCGTGTGTCCGTCTCTACGTGGTCTCTACGGAATAGGGTGGAGTGGACACAGATACTTATGAATGATTTTTTTTAGGAAAAGAATACGAGTATGCAATAAGCATGCACTTGACAATATACAATTCTGAATTTATCAGGGCCCTTATTAATTTAATTCATAAATGAGATATTTTTCCATTGTTATAGTTTATTACCAGCACCATCAATTTAGCCCAACGTGCAGCGTAAAGTGGCCGCCATGTTTATTGAGGATTAATCTGCTCCCCGGCAACAAAACGACGCAACCGCCAAGGAAATCGCAATTTCTTAGGCTTTTTCACATAAGCTGCGCAATAATCTGCGCATCGGCGCGCGCAAACGCGTGCGCGCCGCCGGCGGTGCAACTTGGGTTTACAGGTGCGCTAACTAGGAGGAAAAATGTCCTAACCGCCTCTTAGGTGCGTCGTTACATGCGTCCGTTTGCTGTTATGAGAAGAGGTACTTACCAGTTTTATTGAAAGAACCGACTTTTCCGAACGAGCTTCCAGCTTTATCCGTGTAATGGATAATGCCTATGTTGTAGAATAGGTCAACTTGCATCGAACTTGTGAGGATTCTAGTGCTTAATCCTTATCGTATGGACACCGTCTTGTGACACTGACAATTCTAAGTTTTGGGAAAATGTAAATTCAGTTTCAGTGCTGATAATTAACAGATCAAAAACTGACGCGCAGTAGCTCAGGGGCCAGAGCACTAACTCCGGATAAGTAGAGGTTGTGGGTCTATCCCCACCTGAAATATAATGAATCGCGTTAAATTTTGTATTTTTATTTAACCTCGTCAGCAATATTCTTGCTTTATGGATTCAACATCTAAATAGGAACACCAGGTGCTTAAATGAAGTCGATACAATGTTCTCACTTTAATACTAGATACTTCACCTTTGCGCACGCGATTCAGTAAAAACCAAAACAAATTATTACAAAGTGTATCTATTTGCGAAATTGTAGGTACCATTAACTCGTAACTTCATAATATTGATTATGAATTGCAAAACTACAAAACCGTGAAATAATATCGCATGGAATACTGTCATTGGAGGGTTAAAAGTCCGCAATCTCGGATAGAGAGGCAGTACTTAAAACAAAGCAGTATGGCAATATTAGCAATATCGATATACCCATTATCGAGAGGTACAACTGTGATATTATGATATTACTACTACAATAAATAATTAATCGATAAGGATAATTATCAGTTGTAACAATTTTTCCAATATTGTCTATTTAGCTTCAATGTATAATGCCAATTAATGCATCGCAAAAATCTGAAGTCGGGAGCCTAATTCCATTGACATCGACATGTATTATAAATAGCCATTTAAGCAATGTACGTGACATAGTTCGAGTGTTGCGTTTCGAGCCTGTTTATGTGACATTGACTACTCGTCATTTAAAGGTAAATAGATCATCGTGAAAGTAGAAATACACTGAATTATTATACAGTGATGATACTTCGGGCAGATGTCATTCAATTTGTTGAATTTAGATGTAAATGTCTAATATTTATGATCATCTGTCACAAGGAAGCCGGACGATGTAAAATTGTGAAGTGATTCGTGGATGGAGTCTTACTGCAGCTTTCTGTGTACTGTGTTATTACTGTTATAGTTATGAGATCGTCGTCTTGGGAGGTATCTGCATTGATAGTCATAGGAAATGTTACTGATATCCAGACCGACTTTTGCGATGTGGGTTTATAAGTCTAGTTCTAGTAAAATAATATACTGTCTAGATAAATATTTTTCTCAAACATGCAATGAAATATTGTCTTTGCGTTCCTTAATATAGGCTCGGAAGTATCGGTTTTTGGGCGCAACAACTCGAGAGGACTGTAAAGGGATTTCATACTGCTTTTCAGGCCTAGGCCTGCAAAGTAACTTTTTTTTTGTTTCAACAACAAGGTCATTCACACAGCTGGCTGGTTTGACAAAAAGCAGGTTTTGTTTTTAAAGGTTGGTTGTTATGTTAGACACTTGTGGCAAAAAAAAATCAAGATGGCGACTTTTTTTTTTTAATTTAATATAAAATATCGAAAAAAAAAAACGATTTGTATGGAGAAAATTTCAAATTGGTCCTAGGAGGCTGAAATTCGGTATCCGGGAGTTTTTGGGGCTCCTGAGTCAGAATCTGAAATCGGATTTTTTAAATTCGGTCAAATTCGGTAACGGGGGACTCTCGGGGCTCAAAAATATGAATCTGAAATTTTGTCCGAAAATTCGGTCAAATTCGGAAAATGTCGAAAAAAAAACGATTTGTATGGAGAAAATTTCAAATTGGTCCTAGGAGGCTGAAATTCGGTATCCGGGGGTTTTTGGGGCTCCTGAGTCAGAATCTGAAATCGGATTTTTTAAATTCGGTCAAATTCGGTATCGGGGGGCTCTCGGGGCTCAAAAATATGAATCTGAAATCTTGTCCGAAAATTCGGTCAAATTCGGAAAATATCGAAAAAAATAACGATTTGTATGGAGAAAATTTCAAATTGGTCCTAGGAGGCTGAAATTCGGTATCCGGGGGTTTTTGGGGCTCCTGAGTCAGAATCTGAAATCTGATTTTTAAAATTCGGTCAAATTCGGAAAATATCGGACAAACAATATTAAGTGTTATTCTTTTTTTTTTTTTTATTTCATTGTATGTTTGAGAAAAGCACTATACATGCCTCGTCGTGAAAACGGATTCCCGGCCTCGTATCACTATCCGGCCTCGCTCGCACGCTCGCTCGGCCGTATATACCTACTTGGCCGGAAATCCTCATTTTCCCGGCCTCTGATGTAATGTACTATTACTTTTATTAAGATCCGGATCTTGAGATAGCATCTGTCACGGAGAATGATTAAACCCATGGTTAGATCTAATTACTATTACTCTAGATTTTTTATTTCGTCGTCATGCAAATTTTGTGAATGGTGGCATTACAAATGACGTCCCTCTAAATTGAATTATTATTTTAATGACAAATTGTTGTATGGCATTTTTCTGTCAATTTTGATTTATAAAAACCAGCACAAATATTGAAAAAAAAAAAAAAAGAAACTCAGTCAACACGCAACTACGGAAATGTTCATACACGTAACTTCGTCAAAAGTAGGCCTAGAAAATAACACAGCAGCTACCGTGCAACGACCATAACCGCCTATTATCCCAACAAATTACCATTATATCTATTACGGAATAAACAATTCATATATGCTAATCTGCCTACGATAGATTATTATATCAAATTGGCGTCTGGACGTGGCCAGTGACAGCCAGCAATCTGAAATAATTAAGCTAGAAATGCACGAGACTTGTACCACTTCACCCATTTTGAAACGTTGTATGTGCATTAAAAAGACCAAACTCGCATACACTGTATTGGTAATGCCCTCGATCGTTTTCACTTAAAGAAGCAGGCTATAGAAACATGTCTTTTGATGGTGGATAAGTCATTATGGATTTATGTTAGATTGAATTTAAATGAAGCGACAAGTTAAGTAATGCATGGGTACCACGGTTCGTCGAACGTGGTTTGATGTCACTGCTATGTCACATCGAGGCTTTAGAAGTTAGATGTTTGAGTTATTTATGATATGATCTAATTTATTAGTTTCGATATGTAGCTTCGAGCATAGTTAATTTAGTTGAAGCTGATTTATACTTAACTACCCTACCTTGATCTCATCTAAATAAGCAAAAATATGAATTGTGTTCACCTAAAGGGAAAAGAGTTCAAGCAGATCGTTATTTAAATATATAATATTTATTGTAGGAACACGTGATTTACTGTTATCAGTCAAAATAACAAATGATTTGTAGCTAAGAAGGTATTGTCGTGATGCTAAAGAGATCCCATTTGTAGGCACGTGTACCAATAATCTAACTATGGACCTGAACATAGCCCCCGGTACAAACAGACAGGGGTCCATCAATAGAGTCCTAATCTAGTGCAGTCAGATCACCAGCGCCTTTTACGGCGAATCTGATCCATTTCACAAATGACACAGGCGAGCACTAAGATATTTTATAGATTGCAGGATACGTAACTGGATTTTGATGTTTACGTCTTAAAAGGTGGCAGATAGCACAAATGTATATTTTGTAGGGAAGCGGGCCGGAATGTCGCTACAGGTTGCATTTCATAGAAAAAACGAGCTAAACCAACCAAACGAACATAAAGTACGTTTTCTCATTTATTCTGTAAAAGAATAGCTGTAAAACTCCGTAGTCCGTAACTTCACCTGGAATCATCATCGTCTATTTTTATAAAACTTGCGTCTAGTTTTTAGGCTACTAAAAACTGAAACTACTAAATAGAAAGTATTTTTTATGCATGGTGATATTCTAGCATCTACTGTGGCTAATTTAAAAAGTAGGCGGGAATTTCGACTTTTATAAAAATAGGCGATGATAGGCATCCTAGGCGAAGTCACGGGGTTTTACGGTATCTTCCTATTTCAACTGAACCTAGCTCAAATTTTGCGTCACAAAATGAAATAAGCAAAGAAAGTTCGAGTAACATTAGTAACCCAGTGATCGTGAGCAGAACAAGCTCGTCCCAGTGACGTCTGCGGTATCACTCGAGACACGAAACCCGAGACAGTTGACGTGGACTCAGTCCTTAATTATGCTGTCACAAGCTATGGTGGTCTTAATCTTATGCGGCTTATTGGACTAGGTTTTGGAAAAATGGCAATTAACCTACATGCATGAAGTTCCTGTGGCATCTATATGTCGGAGGGAAACTAGATCCTTATGTAAGGAAGTAAGAAATATATCCATAAATCTCCAATCATTCTCGTAGCTTCGCCAGGTGGATATAATTATGGAGATAAAATTACTTGTAATACGATATTGAAAGCCACTTCCTCTTTGTGTGTATACACGTGTGTTGGCTGAGAAATGAGTGAGTCTTTGGCCTCCTTGCCCTCCTAATCTGAAATATTTAGATACTAAAATAAGGGCTTATGCAGTACTAAAATGGTTCCAAAGTGTAATGTAGTGATTATTAGACTGAAGAGAAACTCGGTGAAATGTTACCAGTAGTGCAAGAGATGGGGAGATAAAAGCCAGACATTACATTTAATGTACGCTGCCGTTAAATGGGTGCAGATTTTATAAGGGTTAATCGGTCGGTCTTTGAGTACTCTCATTTTATACAATAGAATAGATTAGAATACTTTTTATTATACACGTCAACAAGAAAGAAATACAGATACCACTTAGAATGTTTAAGAAGTAAATAAAGTGGGGCCAAAAACTACAAGCAAATGAAGATTTGAAGTGAAAATTCTGTCCTAAAGTTTGCGTCTGTTGATGGTTGATTTAATAGTAGCATGCGTAGCGCATTGAAACTTTGTGGACAAGTTTAGTCTACAGCCTATCTCTTAAAAAATGGGTTTATTTTCTAGAAATACCTAATTATGTATCATAGACTAAGGAGGATAGTCTAATAGATAATCTTTAAAATTATGACGCTCACGTCCAAAGAGACGCCCACGTACAAGAAGAAGATTTCATAGACAATTGTCAATATAAATGGCCTGAAACACCCACCGTAAATCACAAAGGGCAGTTGAAGGCCCTGCTTATAGATACGATGGCTTCCAAATATACGGCTCTCTCCACAAAGAGTCCTTTTATTTCGCATCATTAAAGGTGACTGAGCATGTGACCAGGAAAACAGTAAACATCATAAATTGAGACCTAACAACGCGATCTTTACTGGATTACAGGCGAGCGCAGCCACCCACAGCAAGACAAGAATCGACTTTACTAGAACTTCATAAGTATCAAGTGGGGTGTCTAATAACAAATGCACCGGTACTCCGGGCCGCGGGCGACGCGACGTCAAGTTGACATTCCTAGGCGATTGAAAGGTCGCAAACTGGTCCACAGATTACCACAGCCATTACCTAGATGGCGGTCGCCGGCAGTGGTCGCGATTACTGGCCATTGGCGGGCCATTGCGGGCCATCCCGTAGCCATCTGCCAGATTGCAGGCCATTATGCCAGCACGCGCCTGCGCGTCCGTTTGAGCTGTGCCGGCGCAATAGAGTTATGTGCAGTAGCGCATTTTGTAACCGAATTTAAGAACAACGTAAAAGTGAGTTGTAATCCCAGGGCGGAATATTATGTATATATTGTAAATATGAGATTGCAATTGGTTTAATCTAACGTTTTGGATTTACTTTAAATCGAAGGGCACAGCTGTAGATGCTGCACAGATGTAGCATGCGCTCGTCTGGTTTAAGCCTTAACCAGACGAGAGTAATTTGAGTCGCGTAATTTCGGTCGCGCCATATACAAATACAAATACAAAATAATTTATTTGACAAAAACAATCATCATCATCCTCATCCTCCTAGCCTTTGTCCCATATCTTTGTAGAGAGTGAATTCTCAATCGGGGTCAGCTACCTAAATCCCAAGATGTGGCGTAGGCACTAGTTTTTACGCAAGCGACTGCCATCTGACCTTCCAACCAAGAGGGGAAACTAGGCCTTATTGGGCTTAGCTTAGGTGGTTTCCTCACGATGTTTTCCTTCGACGAAAAGCGAGTGGTAAATATCGAATGACATTCCGTACATAAGTTCCGAAAAACTCATTGGTACGGGCCGGGTTCGAACCCGCGACCTCCGGATTGAAAGTCACATGCCCTAACCACTAGGCTAACACCGCTCTCATTTGACATTTTGACAAAAATAATACTTTACATAAATGAAGCTATCCGTCAGAGACCAAACTAGGCTGAGCCTGTATCTTGGCCGTCTGCAAGACAAGACGTCTGCAAGATATAATATGTCACGTGAACCCGTCACACAAGTATGGACCGAAATAACGCGACTCAAATTACGCTCGCCCTAAGATGACATAAAGGTTTAACAATTTGTGACTATACTAGTACACGATATTAGATCTCCAGTAAAAGTTTTACAACGGAGCATAAAAGTTCAAGTAAATTGAAGTGAAAGTAAAGTCAAGTGAAATTGAGACTTAGATTTGGATTTACTCGATATGTGATAGCTGCAATGCAGTGATTCAATAACTAATTATAATTAGATTTAATTTTGTATATAATTCGGATTTTTTTGCCAATTTTTACTGTTCCATCTACTGTGTTGTGTGGTACGAGTAACAACTTATATCAAAGTGACTGTGGCGATCTTCTCCGTTTGCGCTCTTTTTCAAAAACTATAGGACCATTACTTTATTTATGCATAAATTGAAAATATATATGATACCGTATAATTGTGACTACCGTTATTTTGTGAACTAACTAGTCATATTGTGAACTGACGGATAGGTTAGATTAGTTTGTAGTTTTCATTAAATATAAAATCGACGCCATCGTTCCTATAAGGACAGATTTCCCTATCTCTAATTAATAGCTATTTTCGTTTTCTCCGTAGGTATTGACTCATTTGGATTAACCACCCTTTATGTTTGAGCTTCTGTGTGTTCCCTGCGCTGTGAACCGCAGCCTCGCGACTGATTAGAGGCGACTGGCGTGAAATGGTGCAATTTGGCCGATGCGAGCTTTTCCTATTGATTTCTCTTTTAGTTTTCCTACCCGTTAATTGGTTCTCTTAATTGGTTGATTCTGCTGCTGATTTGTTCAACTGGTTTGGACATTGAAGTAAAGTTAGAGACTGAAGTTGAATAAAATTTTGTAACTTAAAAAAAACCTTTTTTTATTGTGGAACTTGCAAGGTTATGCGACCAATATCACATTTTTCCTCGAATGGTCCTAAAGGTTCTGTGACACACCCCAAGGACCATCCCGTTTAAAAATATGCCGTACATATGTATACGCCCTAATGAGAAATGCAATTTGAAATCTTTATATTTAGAATTTTTGTATAACGCTTAATCTGACCTACAAAAACTTAATAGAGGCTAAAGTTTGTTCAAAATGTAATATTTCCAATACCATGACTGTTTATAAATAAATAGATATTGGAAAAACGAGTGTAATACTACAGAATCGACTAGATTCGATACGGATTACTTTGAATCGATTCCGAAGGACCCGGCTACGTGACGGGACATCGGGGGCGATTTAGAAAATTATGAGATCGCAATCACACAGGAATCCCATTTATATCTGTATGACGCGTGTATGATTGGTTATTTACCGCACATGACATGTAGGAGTCACGCAACGTGTAGCGGTTTACAAAATTGTTATAAGCAGGGATCGTAAAATGTGTGCAAAATCGATTGAAATGACAAACCAGCCCACTTCAATGAATTTTGGTCGTATGGCTGGTCATAGGTCAAAATCAAAAGTAGAAACTTGTCTGACTTATAGACAGAAAGTGGAGAACCTAGGCATAGCTAAGATCATTTATGTATAGTCAAACCACGCTAACTTTTTAAGCAAATGAACTATCAAACCATACAAACTGACTCACTTTGTATGGATTGACAGTCCATTTGCTTGGAAGAGTTGGCGTGGTTTGACTCTACCCAGGTTTGCCAAAATATTAAAGACTATTGGAAGAAACATATAAATTAATAGTCTTCAAAAATCTTTACCTTCCCTATTCTATACTCTCTGCCACATTGAAGAGCATAGACTAGCTCCGAACGCTACAAACGAGGGTTCGCCACAGATAAGATCATGCTCCCGCCGTATCGGCGCATCTGGACGTCTCTATTTAAATACCGAGCCCGAACTAAATTAAATCCTGCCAACGTACAGGTAAATTAAATGCCCCCGAGACCATTGGGCTCGTTATGTTGGTAGTTTCATTAACGGTTCATATCGAATAGCTTGGATTGTTGGATTAAGATAATGTAGATTACTTAATTTCAGTTTTTGCGCGGAGTTTTGAAAATTGAACAATGAAATGCCTGAAAATTTAAAAAGTGGAAGTCACTGTTAAATTATGTTTAATGTAGAAACATTTCTTTGGGTAAATAAAAATGATTCTTATTCTTCTTCAAATTAGTGATTCATTGAGTGTTTCAAGCGTAATTCGTCAATATCGATGACATTGACGACGCGATGTTATTATAGTTATTATTACTTATTAGTTATTTTGTAGCTGTCGCTGTTTTATATAATTTACTTGTTTGAAGTCCCCAATATGCAGGGTAATTAAAGAATATGCGAAAGCCATCACTGATTGATTTTGTGTTGTAACTTAATCGATCACGTTAAACTCTACTGCGTCAGGATGCCTCAAATTATATGTGTATTAATTAACATACATAATAACAACGATGTATTATGACCGACGGAAAATCAGAACAAATTCGACGTAATTCGTGAGGCTTTTATGCCAGTTGTTTCTGTCTCCGTTATTCCTTCGGGTTGCAAGTGGTAGTATAACATTTTCAATTAACGTTCAGAAACTATTCACTATAATACAACCTTAAACTATATTAAACCATGAGCCCATTTCATTTCGCCCTACCCTAGTTTTGTTTTTTATAGCCTATATTGTACAGGTTGACCAATTTAAATGAGTCAGCACAATTCACTGTATGTTTGTTTCTTCATGATATACAAGGCAAAGGAGAAGATGGATCAGCTGATTGATGGTAAGCAATTACCGTCGCCCATAGACATTGGCAACACCAAAGAAGTAACAAAGAGTTCGCTCTTCTTTTTTTGAAGGCTTGATGGTTATAGTGAGCGACAATTCATTCCGCAGTTTAGCTGTACTGTGTATTGAGTTTAGATAGTGCATTAGGTATACTAGCTCACAGCAATGCACACGACTATCGTATCGCACCCTGTATTTACAGTACCTTGTGTAATGCTTTTATTCTGTCACCAGCTAATAACAACAGACTGTCGAGTAAATCGGAGTTTATTTAACACCGGCCGCAATTTATCGAGCGGCGTTTATCAATAATTAATACCTCCGTACCGGCGTGCGTAAGTATACGCCATTCTGTTGGTTGGTTAACCAATGCAATGTAGCATTGTCTTTTAATTTGTTAGTAATTTCCGGAGGTAATTTCTATTAGTAAAACCATAGATAAAAGAAAATTAATTGACTGGTTATATGACTCTTTGGTAAAACCGACGTTAAACTGAACCATATGTTTACTTAACTTTAAATAAAATGTTATTGTGCTGTAATTTCTTATTAATAAATAACTATTATTATGTTTTACTTAATGAATCTTTAGTAAATACATATTCATTAGAGGTGCGTTCCGTTTCTAATTTATTTTACTCTTAAATTATAAATTAGTTCTTACATGTAACAATAGAACAACTAATATTTATCATAAAGTGACCGCCTAAGTAATTTCTTGCAGTAAATAATAACAGTAGGCTATCTCAGTTGTGTCATAACAGTAAAAGTGAAAAAGTGTTTTGATTTGACTTTTGCTTTTGACTGTACAAGTTCTATGAAAGACAGAGGGTAACGAGTTACCATTTAATTGCGTATTTGTTTATTTATAACTCAAATTAAGTGTCAATATATTTGGAATGAATTTAACACTTATCTGGAGATAAATTAACACAAAAAACACGCAATATAATGGTAACGTGCGTTACATTACTCACAGTATATTTAACGGTTGTAGTTTTTATATGCTAACGTAAAAATAACCACCATTCATTGCTTATAAATGTATAGTCATAGTCTGACATTACATACTGCTGTATTTTACGCACGTAAGCTTCTATAAGATAAGCCCGACTAGTGCAAATCCGAACTATCTTCCAAGTACCAGAATTATCTCCCACCAGTTTACTACCATCCACAGTCAATTAAAAGATAGACAACTTATTGCCACGTAATTCTAGTATTCGATACTTGCAGGACTATCCTGTACACAATCAAAAAGTCTTAAACGACTACGTTTTCTGAACATCTTACGACGTTTTACAATATCGCAGGACTTGTCTGCTACACAAGAATGAAACGTATCAAGCGACCAGGGTTTGTGAATACGTTACGTCGTTTTACAGTAATAGTGTTGGGTATCGGCGATCGTTATCATTTGCCTGACCCTTTAATTAACTTGCTTTCATCATACACAGCCGGTATCTGGTTGTCTGGATGAGATCGCTTTTCAGCGATACGTGCCCGATGATTGCCTAGTTATGAAATTACTACTGTGTTCATTATTTATGTTTTAACATGGCACATTATAAAATATGGCATATGCATTTTTAGGGTGCGCAATGTGCGCATAATGATGTAGGTGATTTTATACTACTTACTTACTTATTATAATATTCTTAATTTGTATTGAAAGTATTTTTGTACTCTCAAGTGTTCGAAATATGGACAGTACAGCCTACGTACTCAGGCTGTACTTTTCATATATGTACATTCATAACATAAAATAACGGGACGTATTATCTTAATTTAAATAAGACAGATCATATCCCATAGAGAATCCGGCTTTTATTTGGGAGAGAAGTACCTAATACATATAAGGTGTACAAATGATTTATAAGAGGCAAGCCAGTGGAAATCAGATTTAATGCACGCTACTGGTAACTCCTCATAAATGCAAAACTCCTTTTAAAGTAACATTGTAACTTACTGAAGGTGCTAGGAAAATTGAAAAGGCACAATTCTCATTACTCGCTACCGAGATAATAAATATGTGCACACTCATGGCAAGTTATGGCAAGTTATAGCAAGGAAATTATAATATAAGGCTTATTACCTGTCTTATAATCGTATTCTACAAATTATATGTACTTAATATCCTTACAAAGCTGGGGGGTCTCTCATTTATGATATGTCAGATTGTACCTAATTCAGGGAAATTGAATTAAATGTATTGAAAGTAACGACTTTTGTGTTGTTTCATTGAAATTCGTTTTAATAAATTCAATTTTATTGTGATTGAAAAGCGAGTTCATATGCTTTGCTTGGATTAAAAATTCCTGCTGCTTTATTGTTATTTATTTTTATCTTTAAATATTGAAACATTGTAGAGGGTTCTCTTTTTAATCTTCGCAAAGGCCATCTAAGAACTAATTTTAGTAGTTGTTTGAGTAAAATGAGTGTAGAGCGTTGCGAGACGGATCCCAATTGAAGACATTTAAATAAAATAATTACTATAATTATTTTTGCAGGTTCCGCGACCGCTACCTACACATTTAGGAACGTAAGGAAGGCTTAAATAATGAATACGCGCAATATAATCCGTTTCAATTGTTTTATTTAAAACATTTCTAATTAGCCACCGTCGAATCTTCAATATATTAGGTAACCTATACACTTAAACATATCCTACGGAAACCATGTTTTTTTTTTCAGGACAATAAGTAGCCTATGTGTGTTAGGGTATAAACAATTTCTATTGCAAATTGTATTCATACCTTTTCAGTAGGTTCAGTGTGAAGAAGTAAAACATACACAGACACAACGCTTTTATAATACTCGTAATTACTAGATAAAAAAAAATATGGTGGCATAAAATATCTCCACAGCGCTTCTACAAAGCATAAACTCAATCCAACAGGTACCAGGCTATCATAAAATGGAAGTACCATATATAAATCACAGATCTAATACGTTCTGAAACGTAGCAATACCGCGTTTAGTTATTGCAAGTTGCCCGGCGTTATTGGTGGTCTTTCCTATTAGCGAGCACGCTTATCCATCCATCTGGACACACACGTGCGCGTTTCGTTTCGTTCATCTGAGCGGATATTCTTAATTTGAAATCCGCGATGGCGATTCGGTTTTCAATTAATTGAGTTGCGGAAATGAAATTGGTTGTTTATGGTTTAATTAAATGGTTTCTAACAATAATTATAGTCTTGTGTGACCATGAAAAGCAGAAAAAATACTTGTATATGTAATGCAGAACTTATATACTTCATCCTATTCCGTTATTCACTACTAGGGCCTCATTAAATTAACATACTCCATTTGATTATATATTTGTACATCAATTTTGCTTTTCTACAGAGACAGCGAGAGATTTTAGCTATTCGATATTGACAATTAGAGAATCGCTAAGATAGACGTATCTCGGTTGTATGTAATTTCAAACAACCAATTTAGCCTTTTAGTTGAGATTATTCGCTAAAATCCCTAAAGAATTTTCTCTCGCAGATAGTCTATTACGAGTGAGTAAGGAAGCAACTGTAGCATTACATTAAGAAGATATATCACTATTCTTTTGTCTAGACTATCAGTTTACGTTAAATTTGCACCTAGTACAGTGTGTTTGATATTATAACAAACATTTGACAGTTCTCTGTTGATGTTTGTAGTGATGTAGCAAAAACATATTGTTTGCCAAACCTAACGATTATGAATGGTTGATCAAATCGATTTTATCGACGAACTTTTTTTCAAACCTGAATATATTTTTGTTTATTTTGTGTAAATCAATACTTTTTTGAGCTACAAGCCGCCGGACTCACTAGAGCTTTCTATGTAAAGTAATAGTTGGTTGTATTGTTCTTTCTTTAGGTTATAAACTTATCGATTTAATCGATTTCTACCAATTTACAGAAATAGCACATGAATCGAAACGTAAGATTTAGTCACAACACAACTTAAAAAAAAAATAAGACGTAGTACGTAACTGTTTGAGTAATGATTTATTATCGTTAAATACTTCAACACCGTGATAAGAAAAAATATAACATGAATTCAATAGTATCAAATAGAAAGTGAAAAACGTTTATAGATACTTGAAAAACCACTATGTCATTCCTTGTTTTTTTTATGAAATTCAATGTGTCGCGCAGATTTACGTTATATGGGTCCTGTGATGTGGCAAATGTTTGTTATAATATCAAACAGACTGTAACTATGACGACGGATATAAATGAGGTAGTTCTCGTCTGTTTCCTCCATCAAATCTTAACCAATAATTACGAAATTTTAGGAACTGGATGGGAAGGAAATATCCTATGTCGGACCGATTTTTGCGCAATCGATTATAGAATTTGTGTACTAGGCGGCCGTTTGCGGCGTAATTTAGGCCAAAAACAGACACTTAGTGCGCAAATTGCATAATAAGAAGCGCAAAAAACGAAACAGTCCGATATAGAGCATTTCTTTCACATTTAGTTACTAAAATTTCGTGAAGATGGGTTAAATTTTAGAGGAGGAAACAGACTAGAACGAAACCTCGACTTTTATTGAAAAAATACCTGTGCTATTTCCTCTTAAACAAAGCCTTTGAAACGACTCTGCACCTCTAGCATAACTGTCCTACGCGACTATTTCTCGCGCGAGATAATTACCTCATCTCTTTCTTTGCAGTAATGTGTGAGAGTGACGGGTAGCGATATCTCGCACGACAAGACTCGCGAAGTAGTTGTGCTAGACGGGCTGGTCAGCACCGGCTTTCCTTCGAATCTTCCAATTATTGCAACGGCATTTATTTAAACGCTGTCTTGAGTCGGAACCGTAAAGAGAATCCAAGGAATCGATCGTTTATTGGCACTAAAATATTTAATCTATCCCGACTTTACGTTGCTTTTAATACCCTCCGTTTAATCGGTAGTAAATTAACCAAACAGAAAATAACCAAGCGGACTGATCAATTAAACAAGTGAGTGAGTAGCAGTAAAGTCCGTTGGCAACCCTAATTGAGGTCGGAGGTCCATCAGGACGTCTGTATCGCTCGTTAAAGACAGTGGTATGGAGGTAGTGGTATTGTTAGGAATGACGTGTGTAAATCGTGGGGATTTAGGGTTGCTGCGGCTATTGGTATTACCTATACAGGGTGATCAATCCAAATAGCTCAGCATACTTGAAACTAGCATATCTTGTGGCGGTCTTGCTCGGACGGTATTGAAAGGAAAGTGACAGGTACTATTCGTCAAAGTTGTGTTAGGGATGCTCTCGTATTCAAGAAATCGAGCAATAAGGCCTATACAAAGGTCAAGAAGCACAATGAAAAATTGAAAAGCGTAACCTAGCGGAAGACATCGAGAATCGAACCCGGTACCTCTTACCGGTCCAACGTGTCAACCACTCCACCACCCCAACGCCAAGAGACCTCTAATTTTTTTCCTTGTGCTTTGTGTATTATTTATTTATTGTTTCCGTTGCTTATTTGAAAGGATTTACACTTTAGGTCTCCTGTCGATAGGTTACGCATTTATTTTTTTCTTTCTGCTTTCATCTTTGTATCAATTGTTTTACAATAAAAATTGTAGTGTTTCCACATCAAAAAATAATCAAACGTGACTTGTTTCACAAATTAATTTTTGAGTTATAGCGCACTCATAAATAATAAGAAAATGAGAAAACTGAATCAGAATCAAGATGCATATTATATTTCGATCTTGACTTATTTGGATTCATGACTCGAGACCCAATTCTCCCAGTCGTCTAATGATCAGCGAGATATATAAATTTATCAGCTCGTTGCTCTTGTTTCACAACTTAATGTCATCATCATTCCAAGTGTCAAATACCGGTTAAATGATCAGAGAAAGCTGCCACCTGATGTGAACTAACGTAGAATCATTAATGATGAAACTAGCAATAAAAAACTGCAAGCCTCGCTTCCATTTACGCCTAATTCACTATAACAAACGTAATAAATCTACAGCATCATTAGAGAAATCGAGATGAGCCGTGGCTAAACTAAAACACGTGCTAGTTAAAGTAAAATAAAAAAACCAGACACGTGCGAGTCGGACTCGCGCACCGAGGGTTTCGTACAAACACTTATCTTAACTGGCCGGGGTAAATTTGCACTTGGAATGTATGGCGCCGGGTACAAATGAGACGCAAAGTTAACACAACCGATTTTTTGTATAGCAGCCCCCTTAAATATTTATTTTATTTTGTATTTTAGTATTTGTTGTTATAACGGCAACATAAATACATCATCATCTGTGAAAATTTTGTCTAACTATCACGGTTCATGAGATACAGTCTGGTGACAGACAGAAAGACGGACGGACAGCGGAGTCTTAGTAATAGGGTCCCGTTCTTTAACCTTTGAGTACGGAACCCTAAAAAATTCAACCGCGTTTAGAAAACAAGTCAAATGTGGAATAAACGCATTGTTACCAAATCGATTATGCAAATCTAGCGTTGTAAATTCATGCCCCTCGGAATCGTCTTCGTGCCGATCGGATGATACCAAATTTTGAAAGCTACCACATCTATTAGCCTTATTAATGTGAATCGTGTTGCGTCAACTAGTACAGGAATCCCAAATCGCTCGTTTGACAACAAGTAATAAATAGCTAAAATTTAAAATAAATATCCATCGTTTATAGCGCCTGCGATGATAAACGTAATTTGAATTAATTTGTCATATCGAAATTACGAAACGCGTAGTAAGACGCGATTTAAATTAAGAGCGATGCATTAATTTCTTAAAAACGACGGATTCAGGGTTCGGTTACAAAATTTATTGCGCTTCAAAAATAGAACAGGTCTCGATACTAACGATAGAATTTGCATATACATGTGGTAGCCCTGGTTATCGATAGATACAGATCTGGATCCGAAAGCTGGTCGTAAATTTTCGTAGTCGCTCGTAATTTCTAACGACAATCGAGTGAAATCGAAATCGCTTTGCGCAACTGGAGCGTCGCACACGCATGGTGACCCGTGACCGTTTTCGAATCCATGACTAAAATCATAACAATGTGTCTGAGTGGTCACGATAACTTGGTCATTATAGTAATTACATCTCTACGAGCACCGTTTCAATTTTGGCGGTTAATGTATCCTCAATCGACGGTAGTTAAAAGAAATAAGGTGGAAGATTGCAGGGTTTTATTCAGTTAATTGCAAATGTAAGTTTGTAATAAGTTTAACAATAGTTGAGGGTTTGCTATGTGAGTCGTGTATGGCTCCGGGTGATGATGTGGGTGTACATTGTTTGTTTTTGAGGTGATATTTAAAGTGAATATGGACGGTTTGATCTTGAAGAGATTTCAAATTGCAGGGAACGCCCGCGTTCGGCATTTGGCTGCGCGCGTGACCGAAGGCTTTCGTTTCGATTTAATTGTGGGCGATTCTTATGAAGACATACGGGATCGTGAAATGTAAGTAGTGTACTGTACCCTTGCCACGAGTTAACCTCCTCGTGGCCGCCCCTTACCGACGATTTGTATGGTGAATAGTACAGGCCCCTAACGGTTACTTTGTGAACTACAATTCTCTATACAAATAGTTTACGCAGTCGCTAGTGAGTAGGTACTGTCACCGTAAACTCGTGGTAAGGGCACTGGCCGGTGTGTTCCTTCGATAATAACTTTGAGGATAGAAAGGTTCTTGAATATTTAAAGCGAAAGGGAGATCATTCGACAGTCAATGTTTTAGAGTCCTATAGGTACACTCTTCAATAGAATGACAGTGTGAAAAATTTAAGTGTTTGTCGGTGTGTCGGTTCAAGAGGCCCTCTGTTACACAGACGGACTTAAAATTCCGTTGGTATCCTTTGGGTAAAGAACCCTCAAAAAACTAGTTGAGTATTGAATCTCTTCTACTTTTTTGTATTGAAAAGACCTATGATGAAAATACATAATTGAAATCAAATGGAAATGGTCAGAAACTTTACGCTAGATGTAAAAATTCAATGGCTCACGCATCGGTTCGGTTGTCTAGTAGGTAAGACACTAAGAAAGCCGTTGGAAACGCGGGTTCAAAACCTCGAAAACTACCCGTACCATCAAATTCCTGAAATTTTCGCATCAATAAAACCAAATTATGTACCTATCAAAATAAACGATGTTTTGTTTCTAATTCACACAGTTGCTGACAATATGGTGATTTTAACTCGCTCTCCTCCTCGAAATCTCGATCGTCGATCTAAATGGAAACAGATTAAGGAATTCCTAGTCAACTTCATGTGTTTGCATGTGTGATATCGATGTCAGATCTAGTATAAACGACCTATAAAACTAGTGCTGGTTTCCCCATTCTCATATATAGAGTATTAACGTTCAAACTCTACGTTTCTCGCACAAACTTCAACTTTAAATGTTTTGCGCAAGGTTTAAACGGAGTGGCTGTATGTGTAGTCGCCTTTTTATACCTTTTTATATGCCAATATTAGATTATATGAAGACGCATTAGTTGAATTCGAATCTACATTTGCATCTGGGGGCACGGTAGTGCCCCCGCCAAGACGAACAAAAAAGAGGCGGGGCACTACCTACCTTTTCTCGAACCGTTTCGTCTCATTTTCAAACCCTTATAGTTTCGTCCCAGTTAACACCAGAGCGCCCAAATTCACAGGTTAAAATGTAGTTAGGGAACATATGAAATGTACTAAATTTCCTTGATCTAGCTTTTATACTTTAGGTTTTATTGGTACCTAAAATACGCTGATTTTGCCACTTACTTATACACTGACGTATCAAAACCTCTGGGGTACTTCCCGATGACCTAGAAAGCTGAAATTTGGTATGTAAGCTAGTATTAGTACACAAACAACAAAATAATTATAAAACTTGGAACTTTTACCCCCCAACCCCTTAAACTAGGAGATGGAAGTTTGTATGAGAATTTTGCTAATTTCTATACTAGAGGTCTGAAAATTGATATAGTCCCTATATATCCTGTTATAAATAAAACACATAATATTCTAGGATTTTTAGAAAACTAGGGCACCTTACAAAAGGAAATGAGATCCCACCAAAACATTTCATGTAAAATTGGCGGCCAAGACTCACATGCTCATAACGCTTCCAAAAGTGTAGCTTGGCTGTTTCATAGGTTACCGTAAATATAAACCGTAATGGGCCAGACGGTCCGTTGGACTTATTTACGGTACTATGAAACGGCCAAGCCATACTTTTGAAACCAAGGTGTAGGGTTAGTAAAGTCAGGGCTTAGGGGCTTGGCTTTTCCTGGGATCTGATAACTTT
Organism: Apotomis capreana; assembly: GCA_947623375.1. NCBI lineage: Eukaryota > Metazoa > Arthropoda > Insecta > Lepidoptera > Tortricidae > Apotomis > Apotomis capreana. The sequence continues at coordinate 20,174,490 of OX392512.1, forward strand.
TTACAGTGAAAGCGTTATGGCATGTGAGTCTTGGCCGCCAATTTTACATGAAATGTTTTGGTGGGATAGGTTTGTCCAAGAGGGATTCTCCGTAGACGTTTTTAGGAAAAATACACTCACGTACACCCGATATCAGTAGAGTAAATACAGGTCATAGATCAAGATACATGCTTTATTTAGATAATTAAAATGATTTAAGAGTATTAGGATCTTAAGTCGCCTGTTGACTGCGCTTTTGCAATACAAAGAACAACAAAACAGTACAAATGTTCATTAATTTCCTTTGAATACCTACTCGTATGTGTAGGAAACTTAATGAAAAATAAAGCTCCAGGGCAAAGTCACTGAAGAAATAAAAAATCAGAAAATCAAGCACTCTGAATCATTTGTCGACGAAATGTAAGCATTCCTTCTTTAGTGACACAACGTACCGAAGAACGTAAACATATGCGATTTATTTCATAAGCAGCCCTTAACTTGAATGCTTTGCGACACGGCGTCACGGCGTCACGCGCGCACGAGACATCCCGCAAGTGACAATACGCAATTAGGACTAAGTGCAGGATGCTTACATGGTACAGTCAGCTGCAGAGAAAAGGTGCCACTCTATAGTTGCCGACAAACTTCTTGAACAAAAATGGCAGATCTCCGCATGTACTTAGTTGTACATAAATCAGCTACTGCGCCGGCAGATATGTAATGCGTTCATCATAGGAACGGTCTTGGGGCAGATGTCATCTGAGAAATTTCATGACGTGACTAAACCGATTCGACTTTTTATTCGAATAGCGACAAGGCTTGCAATTAAAAAACAAATAAAATGCGGCTTTTAATTTGCAACTGCCATTGACTCTAACGCGACCCTCCAATCGTAAGCCACCGTCAGGCTGAATAAAGTATTTTAACCTTTGGAAAAATTACGGAAAAAATATTTCCTCCATAATATCAGCCATATATATACGGCCAATGCTAAAAAAGGCCTCCCCCATAATCCGCCACAAGGTGCGGTTCTGTACAGACCGCATCCACCGACTCCCTGCGACGAAAATAATAGATGAACTGAATTAAGTGCGGGAATTTAGTAAAATGACCGAAGTGGAGTTTTAGTAATAAACCAATCCGTCTAAGACCGTGTACCAAACGGCGTGAAACGATTTCTAAACACCTTTGTCACACGGAATACTGCCAATTATCAGTTTCTATATCGCACGTCTACCGGATTTGCACAACAATGGATCGTAGCCTTATTCTAGAATTTTAACCCATTAACTAGAACTTTGTGTAATGCGCTTCTTTAATTGGGATATACCAAAAAATAAAGAACGCATTTTATTAAAATCGTAAAATGTTGTGCAATTTAATCTTATTCATCCATTTTTTCAATTTAATCCGTTTATGGTTTTATCCCCAAGTGAGTATTTCCGGTGACGTCGCTACTAGACATGACCCGTAATGAAAAACGACAAGGACAGGTGAAAATCAAAAAACATTTTTTTTTTTTTTCGCAGGTGTAAGATGGAATATCGAGTTGTTTTGCTTTCTTGTTACTGAAAGTGAGCAGTTGATTGTTGTCCCACTTTCATCTTTCTTACTACATTTATAAAAACAAAACCTACTTGCGATGGATGGTACGCCGGCAGTTTAGAACCCAAGGTGATGTTAAGCTACAAAGCGAGGAATATTGTTGAAAACCTTGTTTTAATTAAAATTGGGTGTAAAAATTGCCTGAGTTTCAGAATAAGCGTGCCAAAGGTGTGATTGTACGTCGAAGCACGAATTGTTGCGCAAACCGCTAATACGGGCATGGATTTAATGCACAATGCAGACGAGCGATGGGCTCCATTATAAACATACGCTCGGAACGTATAAATCACTTTTGAAGTATGGAGAACGTTCGTAAATCTACGATTTTAATCCAAAACAGCTTCCACGCTATAAACTCTAAAGTCCCTTACGACGTTTGATAAACAGAAATCATGTTAAACATTCTTATTCCAAAAGAACATCTGTAGAAGGTTAGTTGACGGCGGTTGTGCTGTTTTAGAATACGAGGACTTTTGATGCTTTTGGAACTAGATCATGGGTTTATGTTAAGCAATTAGGAAGAATCCATTTCGCAGATTTTATGACGCTTACGCGAATACTCAGGATTAGTTGCAATAAGCTCAATTTTGGAAAACAACGATCTGAAGCCACTTTGATCCGGATTAAATAAATGAAAAACGAATACACTCACAACACAAAAGTGTTTTCTAAATAGCAGGACATGACAGTTAGACAACCCGTCAGTAACTGTCGTGTTCTTCACGTGACCATGAAGGGATTATTATTGATGTTTAATTCATTAACATACAGTAGTTATACGAATAAAACAAGATTAAAGAGAGAAAAAAAGGAGAAAAAAAGGAAAAAAAAAAATGTTTTTTGAATTATAAACTTTTTAAGTTTATTCAGAGTCCTCCTTCAACAACATAATAAATATATGGTGATCATGTACAATTTCACAACTAAAATGACAAGTTACTTAGTTCTTTTTTCATACATATATGGGTACCTTTACGTGACGATGACATAACGGTATCGTGTACATTTGTACGCGTTTTGAGCGCTTTGAAGGAACCTCAGACTTAAAACGGTCATTTCCGACTTTTAGAGCACTAAGTGTATTCCTTAAAGACATTTTATCCCTATAAGGAAATCGATTATCTTCCTCAATAAAAAATTTACATCGTGCCCATTGTACAATATATTTTTTTTAAGATTACGCGATATCATGTCTAGTAGTTTCCTTGTTAGTTACGGAATCCTAACCAGCAACCTTTATGCAGTAGTTACGAGCATAAATCATTTGACTGGTTAACTGAAAATTATTATCTAGGTTACAATTAATTGCCTCAGAATTCAGACACCTTCGTTAGCAATAAATCTTTAGTAATCCGATCTGACTACTGTATTGTCGGGCAAATTTGAAAAGGCATATGTATTATAGGAAGTAGGCTTAGTTACAACCTTTAAAGGCAGTGCCGTTCCTATAGGGCGAGTCGCCCACTGGTACCACTGGTAAATGATGAGGTATCATCCTTTTAAGAACTATTCAGAACTGCATTCCATTTAAACGGAGTGGATTAAAAAAAAAACTTGTTACTAATAATTTTTGATAAGAAGAATTAGGGTACGTTCTCACTGAGAGGTAATGTAACAAAAAAATTAAATTTTCATATTATCTGGGGGCACGGTAGTGCCCCCGCCAAGACGAACAAAAAAGAAGGGGGCACTACCTACCTTTTCTCGAACCGTTTCGTCTCATATTCAAACCCTCATAGTTTCGTCCCAGTTAACACTAGAGCGCCCAAATTCTCAGGTTAAGATGCAGTTAGCAAACGTATAAAATGTACTAAATTTAATTGATCTAGCTTGTATACTTTAGGTTTTATAGGTACCTAAAATACGCCGATTTTGCCACTCACTCACTGACGTATCAAAACCTCTGGGGTACTTCCCGATGACCTAGAAAGCTGAAATTTGGTATGTAAGCTAGTATTAGTACACAAACAACAAAATAATTCTAAAACTTGGAACTTTTACCCCCCAACCCCTTAAACTAGGGGATGGAAGTTTGTATGAAACTTCCGCAAATTTTGATACTAGAGGTTTGAAAATTTAAACCTATAGGGACTCATTGTTATAAATCAAATACATATTGTAGGACTTTTAAAAAATCACCCCCCACCCTTTAAATAAGGGGATGGAAGTTTGTATGGGTTTCCCATAATAGGGGATAAAAGTGTATATATATGGGGCTAAACTTAAGTATTTCTTAAATACACAATTGTCTACTTCAATTGACGCCCAAGAAACCCTGCAGCCGAAAAAAATTAAAAATACTAGGGCACCTTACAAAAAGAAATGAGATCCCACCAAAAACATTTCATGTAAAATTGACGGCCAAGACTCACATTCTCATAACGCTTTAGCTGTAAAAAAGTTATCAGATCCCAGGAAAAGCCAAGCCCCTAAGCCCCGACTTTACTAACCCCACCACCTTGGTTTAAAAAGTATGGCATCAACTGGCTTCAAGCCCCTAAACCCGGAGTTTACTAAACCTACACCTTTGTTTCAAAAGTATGGCTTGGCCGTTTCATAGAGTACCGTAAATAAGTCTAGCGGACTGTCCGGCCCCTATGGTAAGGAATTAAGTTTATAAGTATATATTATCAAAGACATAAACTTAATTTCTTGATACCATATGGGCCAGACGGTCCGTTGGACTTATTTACGGTACTCTATGAAACGGCCAAGCCATACTTTTGAAACAAAGGTGTAGGTTTAGTAAACTCCGGGTTTAGGGGCTTGAAGCCAGTTGATGCCATACTTTTTAAACCAAGGTGGTGGGGTTAGTAAAGTCGGGGCTTAGGGGCTTGGCTTTTCCTGGGATCTGATAACTTTTTTACAGCTAAAGCGTTATGAGAATGTGAGTCTTGGCCGTCAATTTTACATGAAATGTTTTTGGTGGGATTTTTTGTTACATTAAATGCTAGCGGTGCGGTATCCAATGTGTTTAATAAACATTAACTTGGTTGAAGATCTAGCGGTTGATTTTAATTAACTAAGAAGTATAATACGAAATTGTGTTATGATTTTTATGTGTCATATATCTTATCTTATAAGTTGTACACAAGTCCAAAAAAGCTCTAAAGCATAACCTAATTTACGAAGCTTATCAATAATCTGGCCGGCATATTCGTAAAACCCTCATTACAAGCTATATTTCTGAAATGCGCAGGCATCACGTGCTAGAATTATGCAACTGGTACAAATATTATGGAGATTTTGAGCCATTGCATCTTTTCCCACGTCGGGTTAGTTCACGTAATGTATGTGCAAACGCAAGTCGACTAGGATAGGTCTCCGTACAACCGAAATTACAAATCACATTTTATAAATTCTACAGATCGCACCCTACGCGCAACTATCAATAGCATTGAAAACTTAATTTAGAAATAAAGTTCGACAATTTTTTTTTCTGATTTCGCGCGTAAGTGCTACCGCGTACATTTTTTGTCCGCCCGCCTCCTAAGATGGCTCAAATTTTTGCTTAATAAAATTAAATCTCGAGATTCAACAATTTTCCGTTTCTTGAAAAGCGACCTCAAAAAATTGTTATTTCGAAATTCTAGATCCAAGACAGCCCATCCGCGTACCTCTTATATCTGCGGAACTACAGGCAAATGTCACAATACTTAAATTGGGGCTCTAGGTATACTCTATCAGGAAAACATAAACATTTTCAATGTTAAAAAACACAACATAAGGTGCCGCCGGAGGCAGGGCACAGACTATTCGCCCAAACGATTATTAATTGCGACGATAATAATATATTAATGGTCTTCAGCTTCACATAGTGACATCTATATGAGATGTTAGGTACTCATGGATTTGATCGTTTGCAGAAAATATTCGAGCCAAGTTATCACATCAAACGTATATACCGCAGTTCCGTAATTTATAGAGGTTTTCAAGCGGTATTGATTGCAACTGTAGTTATGGGCATTTTTAAGCCGCAGACAGACATCAAGAGACTTGCGCTGCGAATGGTGTGGCACAAATGCTTCAGAAGTTTTCGTCGAAGGGGGACTCTTCTATTATTTTTTTACTGCGACGGTGACAAACAAGGATGCGGCTCGTCTGATTTTAAGATACCACCGGCTATGGACGCTCGTGACGCCAGGAGCATTGTACGAGCGTTCCCGTCCCTTTAAGAACCTATTTACTCCCCTTTTGAAGAAGCCAAAACTGTAGCCCCCGGAGAAAACCTTGGCAGGGAGCTCATTCCACATGCGGAGCGTCTATCTTTGGTGTAAGAGTCCATTACTTTTCATGCTAACAGTTAAACTAATCTTTGATGTTCATTAGGCAGGCTCAAAATTTCATATTCATTACGTGATACAAAGCACAGAAAATCGGGAAGTCTAGGAGCGATGTAAGTGTGAAACTCACGAAAGGAGAAGTGAGGGTAAGCACGACAACCAAGTCAAGCGTAGGTATAGTAGGAATCCTTTTTTTGAAGCCGAATTCACTTCGCTTTGTTCTAACAAAGCTTAACCCCCAGGACCTAATAAGTACTTTTATTTAAGTACAATAGTTCAGTAGCCACAAATTGTAACTCTGAAATGAAAAGTGTTAAAAGTGCAGTTTGTGGCCGTATTTCATAATACTCACAATACTCAATGAGTCCCATTGTTTGTTAGAACAAAGCGAAGTGAATTCAGCCTCAAAGATGATTCCTATTATGTATATATATAAAATCCAAAAGTTGGTTTCGACGAAGAGAAACTACTGCTATTGTATTCACTGTGTCTACGGTGAGTTGTGTAAGCATGTTCAAGGGGTAATGGTACATTTCGCGGCACGTCGTGCTTTGACGCGGTGTTTTGGACGCAAACATTTGTCACGTTGCTTCATCTGTGCTAAATGGCCTGTAGGCTATTGTAACACGACACAGATATACACGTCTTTAATGCTAGGTATATTGACTCGATAAAAGGGTTGTGTTGTGTCCGATCGGTTGGTAGAAATGATTGTGCTACTGAAAAAGTTGAAATACCTACATGCTACATTAATAGTGACATTTACGATAATCAACCACCACTATATAGTATAAAAAAGTCGCTTACTGCTGTCTGTCTGTCCCTATGTATGCTTAGATCTTTAAAACTATGCAACGGATTTTGATCAAAGAGGAAGATTTATAGTTACTATATAATATAGCATTGCACCCGTGTGAAGTCGGGGCGGGTCGCTAGTTATCTTTAAGTGTAATACCCCGATAATTACAACTCAAAGTATGTACCACTTTATTGCGTGTTTTTTTTTTCAAAGTCAAAGTCAAAAAGTCAAGGTCTAAAATACTACCTAACTTGTGCAAAATCCATTAGTAACTTCACATGTATTTCTAAGATTAAAAATGAACTAAAACTAAATAATAGGAATCTTTGTTGGCTAAAGCAATAAGGTCCTAGATATATAAAGTAATACTAAAAATTGGGCAAGTGCGAGTCTGACTCGCGCACCGAGGGTTCCGTACAAACACTTTTCATCCTTAAGTGATTAAGTTAAGTTTGCACCTGGTATGTATAGCGCCCCATACAAATGAGGTGCAAAGTTAACGCAACCAACCCGTTTGTTGTATGGGAGCCCCCCTTAAATATTTATTTCATTTTATTTTTAGTATTTGTTGTTATAGCGGCAATAGAAATACATCATTTGTGAAAATTTCAACTGTCTAGCTATCACCGTTCTTGAGATACAACCTGGTGACAGACGGACGGACGGACGGACGGACGGACAGCGAAGTCTCAGTAATAGGGTCCCGTTTTTACCCTTTGGGTACGGAACCCTAATTATATTCAATAAACATACTTTATCAAATGGTAAGTCGCGCTACTACTTTTATGGAATTACCGTAGGTACTTGAGGTGAATTGAGTTGCTTTTGTATACGTGATAGCAATTATGTATGACCTGACAATATCGTGTTGTTAACAAGTTTATTGTCACGTTGTTGATTGAAATATTATTCAAACACAGAATATTAATTTTATTGTTCTTGTTCGACACCGTTATTTGAAGAATAACAATTTGTAGGCCGTAAATAAGCATGCAAATATCACAGTTCAGTTTTACTATGAATAATGTGAAGGAACCTAAGAGTGAGTTCATAGAAACACACGACAAAATTGACGTTAATCGTGCCGTGAACAAACAGCAATAATTAATAAATATTGCTCAAAGAATGACTCGTAAAAAGGGTAAAATATAATTACATCGAAAAATGCCTTCATGATGCATGACCACTTTTATCACTGGTATACGAAGAGTCTTCTCTAGAAAAGGTAGTACTAGATTTTTGTGTCAGCATCCCGTCGTAAATAGACAAGGAATGTTGTAGTAAAAAACGGCTTTGGTAGTCCCATCATCAAGGCTTCCAATAATTGGCAATAAGCCCTTTAAAATTCCCCATTAACGTGGTGAAGTGCGTAGTGAGATCGCGCTGTCAGTCAGTTGTCGGTAGTCAGTCGTCAGTCGTAACCGCCGGTTAGTCACGGTGATTACCTCGTCACATGTTTATGTCGTGTTGTTGGGGGAATTTATCTTACTTGTTTTAGTAGATTTATAATTAACAGTATAAAGAGAAATGCTGGATGCCTATGAGATTTACGAGTGGATATAGGTTAAAACGGGTACTTGATAATTACTTGTCCGGTTTCTACTACTCTACAAGGTACTAGGATTTTCCTTAAAAATAAGTCTCCAGACGAGGGCAGTTCTATTATTTAGCAAACGAGTTTAGTTCGTTGGCAGAAGTAAGATGGCGTTAGTAGTATAACGTCTGTATAGTCCTTCGGTTGGCGTTATGTACGATCTCATAAAAAACAATTTTAATTCTTGGCAAAGGTTTTAGAGTTGATAATCCACCAAAATGACACGTTCTCTATGAAACACGCTTCTCTTTTATGACGGACGATACAATACAATACAAGTACTTACGCTTTATTGGACACCAAAAACATTAACACAAGAAACACGGTACAAGACCACACTAAAGTAGGTACTGTTTTCTTTAATGAGATCGTACACAACGCCAACCGAATTACTCTAATTTTCGATATTTCGTGTTTATCCTGTTTCAACTTACTAGGTATTATCGAAGAATTAAATATAACATTGATATCTTTACTACTAAGTACTTACTAACTTTACCTACTTTAAATATTTACTGTGTCTTTGGGTATTTTGGGGTACATCAACATTTCCGTATAGATAAATTCATTGTAACTGCACCAACTATGCAAAATATGTAATAACGGTGCACGGCTTAGACCACATAAACTCATGCAATTTGTGGACAACCTAGACCTAGAAAATCGTTGCGGCTGTATCTCAATACCAAACCCCAAATGCCAAATAAACCATCCATGCTAATGCAAAGTCAATAGCAAAGCTAAATTATAGGCAGATCAGCAGCAGTTATTATAGACAAGATTTTATGCTGTGACGCGCCGTAAAGTTTCGTTGAGGTTTTGACACAGAGCTAATATTATACTGGGATGCATTTCATCCATATTTTACCTGAACTTGTATGCAATTTTGATTGCAGTTGTAAGTCGGATACATTCAGAATGAACTACTGATATATGAACTTGCTGATGTATATTATTAAGGAAGCAATCGGCTACTAGGGTAAAATCTTCTCTAAAAGTTATTTTTAAGTTAAGGGTCGATATTGTAGTTCAAAAATAAGATGAAGCCATCTTGTTTTTCAACATCAATATTGACCCAATTAAACAACTAAAGATTTAATTATACATTTATATTATTAGGAGATACCATTAGACTATTTAAACGTAAATTATTTTGTAATCTTTTTGCAACTTTGTTTCAGAAATTGTGAGCGGCCGCTTTCTATACAACTACCATAATAATGTCGAATTCGTTTCCAAAATTGAACGATAGTATAATAACGGCACATTAAGAAACTAAAGTACCTGACATTTAAGAATGTTATTTTCATTTAAAAGTAAAAGTTTCAATTAATTCACAGTTTCGGCGTTAATTATTTTTTGCACTCATGTATCACAGATATACGCTCCCATTCGCGGCGTGATATTAAAATTAATCAACATGTCGAGATATATATCAGCGTCGTGGCGTGTGTGAATGATCGGTAGTGCTAGCTTTAATCTACCGTGCGTCGCCGATGTGGCTGTACTTACAAGTGTACAGCGCACATGTTAGTCAATCCTGACAGCTGTCATCTCCATACATTTCAGAAGCTAAAAATAGATTTTAGGTTTTTTTTTTAAATCTTTATTGAAAAAAAAAAGGCTTTGATCGCTTAGCGACCATGTCAGCCCCATTTTAGGTTTTAAAATGTATTGAGATAACAGCTCTATAGTGAACGACCGAATTTTTGTATTCATTACCTATCGGTCAACAAATTATAGAAGCCAAAGCTTCGTTTTCAGCTAAAAATCTATTTTCAGTTGGACACTAAAAATAACCTTGTGGTCGTCGTTTTGAATCTTTGTGATTTTACCCGAACCCAAACTGTTCTATCTTGAAAAATCATAAAAAAAAAAGAATAATATGAGGCAACGTATGTTACGGTTGAATTTTATTGGCATTTTCTATTAGAAAGATACAAAACATACAATTAAATTTTACATACATTTAAATACAACAAAGATTGATAACATACAATTTACGCAATCATTACAATGCGAACAAAAAATCAAACTTTCTTGTCAAACGTCACTATCTACTAAAATAGTCTACCTAACCAGTATCATGTTTGACTTGAAACAATCTAATTACTCCTGTGGCGCGAAGAAAACCCCATTAGCGGGTTATACTTCCACACAATCCGACTCATTGGTAGGGAGGGCTAAACTGATACAGTTCAAGTAGTGCTTTAAAAAAAGACTTGAAACAAACGCGCGTCGCCTTAACACAGGTGTCTCGCCACACTGGCGTAACCACGAGGTGTAGAAACTGAATGATTACGAGTGGCAATCGTGATTACCAGTGACGAACCCGACCGTTGATGTCTTCATTGTATCGCGGCTATGTCTGCCCCTTAACACCAAACCACCATACCCAACTTTTAATCTTCACAACAACAAAATAAAGTATATTTTAGTGTGTTTATGGTAGCAGAATTTGGGCGTAGATGGATGCGGTGACTAACTACGTATTGTCGAATGACTGTTTGATTACTCGGTTTCGGGTGTTAGGTACGTCCATTAGATCGTCTTTTGTCAATAGCGCGTGCGTCATTTCTCTACATGTCTTTATTGTCGAAGTAGCTTTTTGTTATTAAGTAATAATTACAAACATAACATTTCAAAATTTGGGTAGTTCTAAAATCATAAGTTTAGTGAAGGCGACGCAGTGCCACCTGTCGCACACTTCTCTTGTCAGGCCTGCGGTAGAATATGTCGATCTCGTATTTTGTGAGCGAATTTACTCAGCAATAAAAAAGTAGGCATTCAATTTGTATCAAATATACATTCACCCATCTATCTAAATAAAAATCATCTCATCAGCAACGGAAGCCGATCGATCCAATCATGTTGTACGCATGTAATGAGAAACATCGATTATCGTTACAAATTGGTGCAATCGGTTATTCACCATTATCGACTTTCCTACTACCATTACGCTTGATTAAAAATTTAACGTACTATGTCGATAATTGTAGGTACTGACCTGTTTTACATATGGGTAAAATTAGTAAAGATTTTAATCTCAACTGGTCCAAGCCTTTGCACGGTCTCACCACAGAGGATGCCAAAAACCGATATGAGAGAGACAGAGGTAGTTCTAATCTAGTATATTTAGGGAACATTTACGTTTGGCTATACGTCAGTTACGTACACTGTACAGTCATTGACAAAAGTAACTGTCAATTGTTCAGTACCGTTGTCATAGGTACCTATCGTTTTACTTTAAATGTTTGAACACATTCGAACTGCCGCACTCGAACGCCAACAGCCTTCTTTTGACACCGACTAGCGACTGTATTATCTGCTTGCTTTACCCTACCTCTACACTACTCGCGAAGTTGGCCGAGGTTGGGCGAATATGACAGTGTGGAGGGGCACTTAGCTGCGGAAACCCACACAACAGCCAACTTCGCGAGTAGTGTGGAGCTAGGGTCAAAGTGATACACTTTATGAATCTTTATATCTGCTTACATATTATTTTAAACCACACACACACTCCTATTGCTATTAAAACGACGTACACCTTGGCGCTTTTTTTATAGGTTTATTATCTCTTCGGTTATGACCTGCCATCAACCCATTTCACCCATACAGAACTAATGAGTTTAATTGGCATATGGTTTCAATGTAATATTTACTAGTAGTAATTAGTTATTTATACTGGCAATATCCTGATTATAAAATAAATTATTAGAAAAGCCCGTTTTACCGGTTAAATTGAAATTGTAGAATTTATTGATGCGTATTGGAATCGGGAGTGAGGTCAGACAGGGCGCAAGAACTAGTTTATATCGAGTAGGTACGGAGGTCCGTTAGTTGCGGAGGAAAGTTGATGCCCGGCCGATAGAACAAACACTGCAATTGTGGAATATCTGAACTACTGATGGTGTACTGATGCTATACACTCTATTATATTGTAACTGGTTGTGTATTGAATTATTTTAATTTTGCTTTGTTGGTATCGTGATACCGTCCAACTTTGCCCTGGCGGGTAAATTTCCGCATTGGCCGTTGCCAAACAAAATTATCTCCATTTAATTAAGAGATCTACCTAATTGTGGATATCGTAGATAGTGTTAATACGATATCACGTTGTATCGATGTGCGTTGACACTTAAGTGTCTGTTTCTTATTATGCAATAACTAAGTTAAGTAAGTTTCTATGTAGTGTATTAGGTGTTGGTTCTCGTTAAATAAATAAATATAATCTTTATACGTCGTTGTTATCATTGGCACCTGTAAGAATCGTTTTTATGCATATCGAAAGCATAAAGGATCCACTATACCGAAGTTTGATGTTGCGTACGCAGTGATGATTTGACTGCGTTTACGGCGCATATCTTTTGAGCAGTAGGTATATGGTCATTCTATACTGCATTTGTTTTCATAGTGTTGTGCACTTACCGCTGTGTATTCTGCGCAGATATCGATAGACGTGACGAACTCGCAAACGTCGTCGACCGTCCACGCCGACAGGCGCGCGCGGGCCTCCGCGCATAAGCAGTCTCGCGCCTCACCCCGCTCTGATAAAAAAAAAACCATAGTTAGAGATAAACGCAGCTTAAGTTCATCCCCAAATATTACCATACTCTGTTATTTGTCAAGGACTTGAACAAGCCAGCGGTAGTGGAAAGTTGGATGAGTGCGGTGCACGAGTTGTGGACGTTTTTCAGCTAATGACAATGAACTGACGCTATTGACTAACGGAGCATGGTGAAAATGTTTTTTTTTTTCAGTTAGGTACCTGTGAACACTATTACATTTTAGATAATAACATCTATGTAGCAGTTCAGTTTTACAAAGAATGACGTAGAAGTAGCCGCAATACCTAATAAAATATGATTATATATGTTTAAGTAGTGCATAATAAATAAACGGTTATAATACGTGACCACGTTGAACGTTCTCTTTACCATTGAACCTTTTTCACTGCACCGCCTTCTTTGTTTGGCTAAAATGGTCGCTTGTAGAAAATACCATTTACCAAGAAGGCATCATCAGGTCATCTTTATATATTTCTATGCTTGTGCAATAAAGCGTTACTAAATAGCATAAAACCAGGTCCAGCGTAGTGGAATGAACGACCTGTCTATCTATGCTATAGACTAGACAGGTTCACAGTACGTATTGCCATCTAAAGTACAGAAGCCAAGTCAATGGAATAAGGAACAAGCGAAATTAATGATAGGTACCTACCTCAATGGTACCGCCAATCGAAGTTATTCCGTAAATACCAACCGTGCTCCGATAAAAGATTCAAAAAAAAAATCGATAAAACCCATTTACCAAATCGCTGCCCCACTAAAACTCATCACACGATCGAACCTATATTTCATAGTAATTAATTTCAACGCGAAGACATTCGGTTTTCGGTAGCGGTAATTAAATATATTGAAACATAATTGCTTTTCAAAAACGCCGTCGAGTATTTAAACTAATTGAATGTGGTGCATTTAGTGGATTGGCTCCTAAATGCGAAAGAAATATTGGTTTGAAATTTGAACGGTGAATCATAATGGAATGTTGAGTTGTTTTGTGAAGTCGGCACGTGCAAGAAATGTTCAATCAAAGAACTGCGCAAAAACTGATTAAGCTTCCGTTCAGTTATAAATTTATGAAACATGTAATGTCTCTTTTTTCAATGTGGGTACACACCACAATTTTAATTTAAACAATTGATAGAAAGATCAAAGCTCAAAGAAAAAATTCAATACGTAACAGGTTACTATAGGTTACGCAGTTCAATTTTTGTTTGGACTTTGATCTTTGGATCAATGGTTCCGTTCAGTTAGTTAGAAAATACGCATTATTTTTTACCTTTCCAGCTTCGACCACGTCGAAAACACTGAAATAATACCCTGGCAGAATACCAGCGAAGTGGCTTGCTGCTTCATTATGCTCAGTCAGCGCCTTTTATCAGCTACGACACAATATGGTTTCTTAAATGTGCTGTAATTGTTTTATACCTGTACTAGTTTTAAGTAGCACCTGTTTTCTTCATTTTTTATCGTGTCTAACCATGTAAGTTGTGGATATGAATAAAGTGTTTATCTATCTATCTATCGAAATAGTCAATATACTGCACCGCCGACATAACTACGTTTGTCTATTAACTCCGTCTATTGTTGGTAGTCCTTGATGGTTCTTGTAAGTTTTTTGACAACGCGTACCAGAGACGTAATACCTAAGATAATCTCGGTTGGTTTCTAACTACGTACGTTCGGTTGTTTGCTTTTGGTTATCTAGTTGGCTACAATTAATTTTAAGAGTGTACCTATCAGTGAAATCTAAAATGAGTAACCGACAACGCAACCGTTCGAGGTCTTTGTTTATCTTGCATTCTTTTTAAAACAATGTAGCAATAATTTCTAGAACATTATAATGATTAAAACCGAGATTATGTTACCTGTGTAACGAGTTTATGATTTTAATAGACTTATCAATAACTCTATTCCTGTCATAATAAAGAATAGGCAAACCTTATTGTACTATTTAATAAAGCGATATTTTATAATTGGATAACATGTGTCGTAGCCTTGCCAAATGTTATCAGTAGCTGTCTAGTATTTAATTATAGAATTTAAACGTATTCCTTGTAACAAGACAACGCGTATTGTATTGTATTGTTCATAGCAAGACAAACTGATACGTATTTAGTTTTGCATCTGTAATAAGTTTGAAGCCGAGAATCGCCGTTGATCACACAGGCGATTCTTAACACGATAATCTTGTCTACAACTTCTAGTCTGGATTATGGAATAGAATATACAAAGAAGACAGAGTAACCTCACAAGTCGAGGTCACTCCCGTAAATCGTCGGCATAATCAGGGTTCTCAATCATTCAAAACAAGAGAAGCTTCTAGAGTTGGAAGAAATAAGGATAGACACCTACCATCATTGGACGCTCGGTCTCGATCCAGTGGGGAATGTTCTATAGTGTTTCCTATCACGCGCTTATGTCCTTATAACTGACAAGGGTAGAGTACAGAAGCCACTTACCATCATTGGACACTCGGTCCGGTCCTGATCATCGCTGTCGCTCCCAGTGCTCGGGCTGATAGCCGAGCCCGTTTGGCTGCGCTCTCTACCGCCGCGGACAGATCCAGTGGGGAATGTTCTAGTGTTTTTTGGAGTTTACTCCTTAAGAATCGATTTTCATATATATGCCCGGGGTATGAAAAATATGGGGTGTAAAATCGAACGTATCTGCCGTGCTAATTTAAAAAGTCGTATCTCAGTATACGATCGGGGTAAAAATACGACTTCGTAATTTAGCAGGTTATGCGTTAAGCGTTATAGACTAAGGTCCCGATATAAAATAACCTTCACCGAGATGTTTATTTGATGAAATGTATTTTATATTTAATTTAATATGTCAATAATTATATTGCATATGGGTTGCCTAACAAATTTTAGTCCAGGGTATGTTTAATTAATAATAAAAAAAAATTGTTTAAAAACATTTCACCGGTTTGATTAATATTAGATAAATTCTATACCAATCGAAAGTATGAAGCCCATAGAATATGCAAACGTTAGGTTGCCTATCCTTTTCCCGTCACAACTATTGGGTAGCCAGGTATAAACAGGTAAATCTATACCTACTAGCATTTTGCAAAGGTCTGATTGTTGAATTGAAATTAAATAAAATTAAAGATTATTTAATTATGAATTTATCTAATAATCAAATCGGTGAAATGTAAAAAATTTTTTTATTTTATTTTAAACTAAACATACCCTGGACTAAAATTTGTTAGGCAACCCATATGCATTATATTTATTGACATTTTAAACTAAATATAAAATACATTTCATCAAATAAACATCTCTGTGAAGGTCATTTTATATCGGGAGCTTAGTCTATAACGCTTAACGCATAACCTGCTAAATTAAGAAGTCGTATTTTTACCCCGATCATATACTGAGATACGGCTTTTTAAATTAGCACGGCAGATACGTTCCAAAAATATAAGTATTGCGAGGATTGACGTTTGGTTGTCAAAGGCGACGGTTGAAAATTTTATCAAATTTTATTTTATTTATAAGTTAATTCAGTTTTAGAGTCCTTTTCGCTGTATTTGCGATGAGTGAGTCAAGTCGAGGTGTCGTGAGTGATACGTCACTTTTAGAATGTGGGCAGCGGGCAGCTCCGTCGTGGCTATCTGAAGTGGAGTTTGATAATAAGGCAGGGCCGAGTCAATCGGATATTGTATCGGACGCTGAGTCCATGTCGGATGTGCGGCATATAGCGGTGAAGCGTGCTTGTGGTCTGAGCGACGAAAGCTGTGGTTGTAGTGATAGTTTTATCACAATAGGCAGGAAACCTATACGCTTGCGGGTTTTAGCAACCGCCAAAACGCAGCTGGAGCCGGACGGTGTGCCTGACAAGCTATTTGAAGTTTATATAGTGTCAAAAGAAGATTTACCGAAACAGATTGGTTTGGCAAAGTTGCTGCAATTTAAGGGTATAAAAGGAATTTTATCCGTCAAGTTTATGGGTCCACGTAAAGTTCGCATACAGTTTAACTCTAAGGATGATGCGGAGAAGCTTCTGGCTTCTCAGGAGTTTAACAATGAGACGAGACGTTCTTATTGGTCTAATATGGCATGCTGCACTTATGGAATTATAAGGCAGGTTGAGTAGGAGGTTGAGGAAGACGAATTTTTAAAGAATATTGAAGGGTCTGAAGACATTTTGTCAATATGTAGACTGAACCGTTTGGATCATGATGGGCGTTGGGTTAAGGCTGAAGCTATTCGTCTGTGTTTTAAGAGAACTTCTTTACCGCCATATGTTTATGCCTACGGTTGCCGATTTAAGGTAAATCAGTACACTTTCCCGGTTACCCAATGTTCAATATGTTGGAAGTTCGGTCATCTGAGCAGGTTTTGTCCTACTACTAAAGTTACTTGTCCGAAATGCGGCGGGGAGCATGCCAATTGCGAAACGACTATTTTTAGATGCATTAATTGTAAAGGCAGCCATATGGCCTTAGATAAGTCGTGCCCGGTTTTTGTGAAGGAGTTAGAAATTCGCAGGATTATGTCTGCTGAGGGATGTATATATAAACGGGCTTTTTGGTTGTATATGCAAAATAAGGAAAAAAAGGATACGGATGTTTGTAGTCAGGATGCGCCATCTGTTTTTGAGAATGACTTAAGTTTTGGAAAGTCATATAGAGATGCTGTTTTGTCGAAGCCGTTACAATCTAAAGAGTCTGAAGATTCTGTCTGTCAGGCTGAGGGCCAGCGATCAGTAAGTCAGTACAGATTAGAGAGCGAGCCACAAAAAGAGGTTCGTAAGCCGCGGAAGTCAAAAAGAGTAACAGATGTGAAGAGGTCCGAGTGTCTATTGGTCAATCAGCCTACTATTGAGCGGGCTGATATGGAAGATCAAAGACAAAATAAGGACAAGAAGAAGAGACGTATTACTTTTGAAAGGCTGGTTGAGAAGACGAAGGATATTTTGCTTTCTACCGAAAGTTGGGAGGAGAAGTTCAAAACGCTGTTTGGAGTTGTTGTTAAGGAGATTTTGGATTTATTTAAGGATTTTTTTAAGGAAGGTGATTTTGTACGTTTGTTTTTGTCTAATGTAAATGGCTAGGTCTAATACCAGATCTTTCTTGAATGTAATGTTCAATTCAATATTGGCGGAACCCTTATCGGAATCGGCTAAATTTGTATACAGTTTTTTTTATGTATATACAAATTTAGTTGTTTTCGTGTACATGTTATTTTTAAGTTTATACGGTTTATGTTTTTATTTATCTATGTCTTTTAGATGAATGATGTTGTGTATTAGGCCTGCTGGAGCTGGCATGTTCATAAAAATGATCAAAGCTCCTTAATTAATAGATTAAAAAAAAAAAAAGTATTGCGATACTACGGTAGAAAGGTCGTATCTTTGTATGGATTTCATAGTAAGATACGGTTTTTTTTCCGTAGCACTGCAGACTGTAGTAACTAAACTAGCCGCTCGAGGGCGCTTTACATCACGCTTCCTTATTTAGTTACTACTCATGCTCTCTCTAATTTGTTAAAAATGAATCGGAAGTAAATTTTCCTTGTAAAATATTGTAATTTAGCTGTATATTATACTCGTATATTAATATTATGTAAGTGCCTACCTTGTTCTTGTTTGCAGCACCCAACAGGGTACATAATGTGATACTTAAACTATTTACTAATCATTATGTGCAATAAATGTATTGAGTATATATTTTATAATCGTTCTTAAGGCCAGGCGCGCACCACGATTTTAGTCGCGCGATAATTTTGTCGCATAAATGCAAGATATGGGTTTATATGAGAGTGCGCGCACCACGATTTTCATAAACCCAGAAGTACGCTTATTTCTGCGACAAAATTATCGCGCGACTAAAAAAAAATCGTGGTGCGCGCCTGGCCTGAAGAGTAAACTCCAGTCGTGCGTCGGAGCTGACACACACACTTTTTTTCTTACGCGCTTGTATCATTATAACCCACAAGGACAGAAGACACTTACCATCATTGGATACTCGGTCTCGATCATCGCTGTCGCTCCTAGTACTCGGGCTGGCTGATAGGCGAGCCCGTTTGGCTGCGCTCTCTCCCGCCGCAGATAGATCCAGTGGAGAGTGCTCTGGTGCGGTTCCGACGCGCTTGCGTCGCGAGCGGCCGCCGCGGCCTACTCGGGATATCGCAAGCAGCGTCTGTGAAAAAATGTATATGTTAGCCAAATCATTGTACAGAAATTTTGT
This sequence comes from Apotomis capreana, assembly GCA_947623375.1. Classification (NCBI taxonomy): domain Eukaryota; kingdom Metazoa; phylum Arthropoda; class Insecta; order Lepidoptera; family Tortricidae; genus Apotomis; species Apotomis capreana. The sequence goes on from OX392512.1 coordinate 20,193,514, forward strand.
ATATGATACTGAATATAAACAAATATGTTATTCAGAAAGCATACAATTTATTGTGTGACAGCTATGTTAAACTAAAATATTTAGGCTACTTCTGTCTGAATTTATCTAACCACCCTGTAAACTATTTCGGACACTAATTTTTATTTTGTTTTCGGTCACCGTGTTTTAGAGTTTCAGTATAAACTATATAATATATAATTCGTATATAAATACGTCGACGAGTTAGAGCGTGAATCAAGTGCAAGCAACTGTTACTACACTACCTCCTTATTTTTATTTCAAGACCAAATTCAAATGAGGACATATAAATTATGTTCATAACGAGTAGCTAAAAAAGTCTTGCTACTTTTCGCCGAGCATACGTAATGACAGGCAGTTTGTAACGCAGGAATGCTAACTTTGATTTATTTCTGAAACCGCAACTGTCTTCCAAAGCCCGGTAAAGCCGTTTCATAATTGACTCCTCAAAAAACAGGTAGCGAAACTCAACTTTCTTTAATTTGATAAATTAAGACAAAGAACGTGTCGTCGACCTCATCTATCGTGCTCAGCCGGTCAGATGGCATACAGCACCGAGTACTGAGCCGTTGAGCGCTGAGCAAACATGAAAGGTGAGCCGTTATCAGATCGAGAGCGCGCGCATTCATCATAATAACGTACCCACCCGTCACGCTAGCTACCTGCGGGTCAAATTGCAATCTATCTTTTTTAATTGCTCACTAAAAAAGGCTCATGCGTTCTAATTTCGTATAAAATTCAGACGGCGTGAAATGAGCGCGTGCGACGGCGAAACAGATGGAGAGATTTATATACCCTTCGTTCCCGCTGCCATTTAAGATGAAAACACATTTGTTAGCGCGGCAATCGAAGTAGGAAACGCGACATTTCACTTCGCCCCGGGTACTTGTCAAGGATCTGCATGAGTAACTAGAGGTAATCATTTGTTACGAGCCACGCTGTGGGCGATCCCCGTAACCATAATAGAATCCACCTTAATTGATTGTTCAAGCTAATTTGAATCAACAGCGGAAGATCGTGACGCAACCCCGATTCAACGGCTAATTGCCTCGGAAAACAGCTTTACCTATTGTAGCCCTCATTGCAACATGTGAGCAATATAATCATTACCCAGTAATAAAAATATCTCCGTCTCGAAAGCGCGGGTAATCCGCTCGTGTCATAAAGACACGCTGACGATTGAGACAAATATAATAACGCCCATTTTGTATCATTACGCCTTTTTATTAGAAAGTCGGAGTCATAACTGTAACAATTTTAACGCTGCAATATCCGCGTGTACTGCACTCGTGTGTAAAAAGTCATCTAATTTAAAAGTCGAGCGGCGGTTTGATTTCACATCCCATCACATCACTAGCGTGTCGCGGGCGCTCGGCGCGTGCCACTGCCAATTAGTGCAGCTCCAGTTCCTTTTACAGTCGAGTCGAGAGTCGAGCGAGGCGCGCGCGCACCACGAGGGGCGGGGCGCCGCCATCGCCCTACCGTACCGGCGCGCGCGCTCGCCTATACCCCTCGCAATTAACACTCTTTCCACGTTATCTGCACTCCAAGGAAGTGTAAAGGTCGTGAGCCTTATCAGATTTAATTGCCTTCATTATTACTGGAAAGGAAGCGTGCTACTCGCCGCGCATTATGATTTTAAAGAGCTTCAAATTAACATAAACGAGCTCGCCTCTAGATTCAAGGCGCGATAGTCTTATGAATTTTACGATCCCCGAGACATTTTAATCACAGCCGTGAACTATGAAACCAAGTAAAGCAAGCAATTAAAACAGGAAGGTCAGTGAGTACGGGCATAAAATAATTAATATGAATTTAAATCGTGGTTTTGAAATTAAAACCCAGCTGACCGTAAATGATTTCATAGGGGCAGTGGCTTCTTAAGTAACGAGGATTACCTAATACATGTACGCCAACGTTGCGAGTATTTTTGATTTTTTACGATAAAAAAACGGCTTGGTGTTTTTTTGTACAGTTGCCCTGAACAAAGCGGTTACAACTGCCACAAGCAGTCATGTTCTCATTTGACATTTGAATAAAATTGAGTGTAGTATTTTATGTCTGGCTTTTTGGCTTCGGTAATATAGCTGTTGACTGTACGAATGCTACCGATTGTTTGCTTAGATCATCGACATCCTGCGTCTAACCACTAACTACACACGCGATGCGTTTCCTTCTGAACTCACAATTTGAACAAGATATGTTTTATAATTGGAGCGATTATATAAATACGTCGGCCAATCCACCAGGCAGCAATATTTTCGGGTTTAAGTGGCAGAGAAAAAAGGAAAAACGTAACCGGTCAGATCTACGATCCAATTTTGTGTTCATTATACTTAATGAGCTTGAATATATTAACCGTAAGGGTAATATTTTCCAGGATCGCCCACCGGGTGCGAGGATAATTCGTCCTCTAGCACAACTGCGACTCGCGCAAAACATATTACCCCATCTCTTTCTGTAGCGTACTGTTACTGTTAGAGAGTGACGGGTGAAATCAAGTCGCGTAGTTGTGCTAGGCGGGATGTTGTTGGTGAAATTGATATATTCATGAACCTGGTCCCCGATTCCACATATAATTCTCTGATATCAGGGAGAGATCCCCGAAGTGGCGATAAACCTAGTATTTCGCCACTTCGCCAACCCCGTCCCGTTTTGCGCCTCATTTATATGCAATGTCATAATTAACAGGCGCAAGATACGCATGGCGAGGATACACCTGGGATATATCTTAGACATGGCTTATTTGGAGATTTCTCAAAGTACTTTGAGTAGCTTGAGTGTACGTGACAATACATAATCATAAAATTAATCGCCCCGTGTTAGCCCCGTATACACACCGGTGATATATTGAACCAAAACATATACCTACATCAAATAACTATAGGCCCTGGTTTTAACGTTTTCAGAACATTTCGAATCTATGATGATTTATTACCAGATGTCATAATATTACACTTAAGTGAAGGTTCTGTGATCTACAAGGCAGGATTGCAAATTGAAACAAACAACAAAGTTGTGCTCCATAGTGATGTACCGCATTCCGAACTCACTGTGAACGTTAAAATGGGATTACAGTGCAAACGTACGGTCAGCCAATTTGAGCGATATATCGATAATAGTTCCACCGGTACCTTAGTGGAGCTCATGTCCAGCATTACAGGGAAGGCGGGCAGGCGCGGCGGGCCGCCCTGCTGCTTCGCTAGTTTGGTAAACAGCCCGCCGAGCGGCGCGTCTGTCGCCTCCTGCGCCGGCGCACGCTCCGCGCCGAAGCCATTCATGCGGTGGAAGTAGCTGTGGACAATGAGTTGTGTTAGATTGTTTCGTTTGATTTCCTTTACTTTATTCTTTTAGTGGTAACTTGGACGAGTATGCAATTTACATACATGGGCTAATAATAATTTATCTTTCGTAGTGTTTAATTATGCCAACTAGTTAGGCGTTTCAGTAAAGCCGTAACCTTGTATAACCTAACTTAACCCTTCGTATGCCGCCTCCCCGTATTTTACCTATATCTGTATAGGACGGATACGGGACACGGCATACGAAGAGTTAACTTACTGAGATTTACTGGTACATCACAATGATTATAAACATTAATATGATTAAGATGTTGAAAATTATAAATAATACCTGTACTTATAATACCGGGTATATGATATATATTTCCACCTGATTTCGTTTTCCAAAATGACGACTTGTCAAAAACTTTATGGTAGTGAACACTGTAATAATTATAAAGCGACCGTTTACTCGTGTTATTTTAAACCTTACCTTACTTACTTAAAATAAAATTATATGCACCGTGCAAAATTTACATACACGTCCAAATTTACAAGGCGACCTTGACAAAGCGTCTGGCTACCACAAGCGTCGATGGAGGCTTGCCTAATCTCACCTCACAACATTCAAATTTTAGTAATCATAACCAAAAGTCCACCAACAAAAGTATGAATACATTTAGTAAAATTTAAATATTAACTGATTAAATACGCTCTAATGTTATGAAAACAGAATCCTAACGACAAATTAGTTGCATTCCGCATAATTAACTAATCCAGGCGAGATAACTTATTGATTCATTATAATTAATATTGACAGAGGTCAGTGACCCCCGAAACATGAGCAATTCATTAATATAACATAAGTTCACGCGGCGTGCATCGGTTCTCACGAATCATGTAAATTTGTCGACTAAACGTAAGTTATCGAATCGATTAATATGCTAATTGGCTTGGGCATCACTAGTCGGTCGCTGAACCGACGTAGTGTTGTGACATGCCGTGTGAAATGTCGAGAGTAAATCGGAAATGGGTTGCTTATAATGATTGAGTGTTTCCTTTTTGTAATGTCTAGATAAAATAATGTATCTACATATGTTTAAGATCGTTAAGTTTGCAAGCTACGAGTATGATAGGTCCATTACGATTTAATAACTTTGACCTACTAGTGTTGTAGTCAGAAAGATAACTGCAGTTGTGTGTCATTTATAGTAGAGTGTATATAATACTTTATTTAGACGGTCAGCCTTTTTAAGTTTGTTAGAAATACAAAAATTGGAATAAAAAGTTTCCAAGATACCCCAATCTTTATGGAAAAATACAACACGAGCATGAGACGTATTAAACAACAGGCGATCTTATCGCTAAATAGAGATTTATTCCATATAACCTCTAAGTAGCGGAGTACTTAATAAGAAAGCTTGTATAGAGAAATGTTAATAAACTTAGTTCAATCAAACGTAAATTGATTAGTGTACTAAAACGATGTGAGTCAGTCAAAGAGGCACGAGCCATTATTACCAACTACTTACTTATCAGTAAGTGCATTATAAAAGTTCCATTTACAGAGTAAAGTTTTATCAATATGTAAAAGATTTTGAAGATATTTGTTTTTCTAATTATTTTTATTGAGGTGTTAGTGCTACTTAAAAACGCTTAATTGGCGTATTTGTTAAAAGCTTTGAAATGCCGCCATGTTTTAATGGATTTATGCAGTTATTTGGGATATTTTGGTTTTAAAGTAAACTTTGTAAAAATAAACGGTTATAGATTACTAAACTGATATAGATACCGGGTTGGGTAGAAGTTAATATCATTTTAATAGCCGATGTTGATTGAGTCACATTTTGCGTCAGTCGTAAAATCTTTACGAGTTACTTTTATTTTATTGAAATGTCTCATCCGTTCTCAAGATTCATTAACATTCTAATTCCACTGTTGAGTAAGTTTATAAAACAAATGTCAAACTATGAAAAGCATTACGTATATCAGTATTATTGTCAACCACAGTGCTCGATGTTGATTATTCTTTATGATGTAGTTGTAGAGTGCTAGAAATATAATACAAAAGTAGTTTTGCGCGTAGTAACTACTAGCTTTTTATTGCTTATTGTTGTGTACCTACTTAGGCTTTTATTCCGTGAGGTTCTTGACACCTGAATTTCTGTTTGATGCCATAATTTAAGATAAGTTTCCTAAGTTTCTGGACAGGTAAAATCTGATGGTCGCAGTAAGTGATGTGCTGTTTTCGAGAATTCCGGAAACGGGGAACCTTTTTGTATGGGAAAATTTAACGAGAACTTTCTCACTCAATACAAATCGGAAAACGTTCTCAAGAACGGCGCTGCAGAGAAACGGTGGCGGCGGTGATGTAGATGCATGGCGGGTGCTGTGGTCCTTGTTTTGATTGAGATGAGATTCGCTTTGTAGAGAAAAGGAATAGTGAACGTATGCCTTTGCGATGCATCGAACATAAAATTGGACAGCCTAGAGAGCCATGAACATACTACGACGATGATGATGATGATATAAAGGTATGATGAAGAAGACGATACTTACTCGTTGGGCTGGGTGTTATACCGCGCGGCTAGCGAGCGCATGATGTCTGAGTAATTCCTCGGAGGGAGCTGTGGCGCGTGCGGGCTTCCGCGCTCCGGCGGCGTGCCCGGATACGATGACGTCGATGGCGTCACGCTGCGGGATCTGTGGATTCCAGGGAGAATCAGTGATGTTGAATTAAAAAAAATCTAATTACAACCTGATAATTAAGAAAGGTGTAGTCAAACACGAGCCATTGCCTTAGCACTATTGTTTTGAAAAAAAAAAGGTATCGTTTGGCTCATTTGCGGTCTTTATTGATTTAAATTAATGGCATTTGGGTTGGTTAACGCCTCGCAGATGCAGCAAAGTTTGATGGTAGAGATGTGGAGTTCTCGAGAACATTTTCCGATTTGTATGGAAATGAAAAGAAGATTCTTTCCCCATACATATCGGGAAACGTTCTCGAGGACGACACATCTAGTTGATGGCCATAATTATTCCATTCCAATCAGGATTAGAGGCAGAGGCCATTACAAAGCTAAGCTTTTGCCATATTGCATATATCGCAATGCCTAACCGTGAAACTTTTTGGGTGTTGCGTATGTTTGTGTGTCATCATGTAGTCTTACCTGGAGGCTGTAGAGTCGTGAGGGCTGAGCCGCTCGCTCTTGACATGCGGCGGCGCGGGCGCAGGCGCGTGCGCGGGCGACGCGGCATCGCGCGCGCACCGCCGCGCCCCGCCGCCCCCTCCTTCACCTGCGACAACAGAAAACAAATGTTAATTACAGATATAGTTACTTTATAAATGTCAAGCTAACACTGTAGCGAAATTAGTCAAAATCAATCCAGCCGTTTTGGTATGATAGGGACACTACGAGATATAGATATCGACCTTTAGGTGCTTACAATTTTATTGATAATAGGTAAATGGTGTTGCTACCAAATGCCCGTATGAAAAAAAAAGAGAATCAAAGAAGAAAACATATTAGCTACAAACCGAAGTTCATGATAGTTCAGCGAAGAAAAACGATCATGGCATTTTCAACGAACATTTTGTAAAATATGTTCCAAATTGGTATTTTATTAAGTAGTAAACTCGCAGTTTGTGAATAAAACTATCAAAAATAAAATCTCGCTAAAGATTACCGTAGTCGAGTTTATCTTCCATTCCCTTCGTGCTTAGACTCGGTTACTCATAATTATCAGAGAAAGTTATTTTGAGGTTATATTACTTTAGAATCAAATAATGCCGCGAAAGATCACGACCCGCGCAGATACGCATCGCGGCTCTTTTGACGCAGGCGCGATTCTTTCTAGCAATCTCAGCGCCATCTGCTGGATTAATGCGCGTCGGCCATGTCTGTCGCGTGATAAAGTCGACTGGCTGGAGAATTGACCCCAGTATGCAAAGTTTGTGGTACGTGAAGAATGGTGTGGACTCGTAATTTATGATGTTAACATGTTTAAATAAAGCGTTTAAATCGGGTTTAGTACAAATTTCATAATATAATGCACACAACAATTTCTTCTTTTAATAACTCTACTAATGTTTTTGAGCAAAAATTGTTCTGTTTCAAAGTATGGATAAACAAAATCAGAAAGTATTTGGTTGCATGAACCTACAAGGAAATGTAGCTTCAGGATCAAAAAAGCATTTGACACTAAAATATCACAATATTCCCCACTAATAATCACTCTAGATAAAGACAAAATTTTGTGGGTGTTTGTGTATGTTTGTTACTTCTTCACGCTCATACGGTTGGATCAATTTTGATAAATTTTGGTATGAAGGTAGCTGAAACCCTGGATTAACATATGGTTACTTTTTATCCCGATAAAATGTAGTGTTCCCATCGGATGAGCGGGTTACACTGCGCGGCGCAGTTAGTATATCTTATAAGAATAATCGTTGACTTGTAGAGAATTGTTGATGAATTAATGATGCAATAAAGTTCAAATAGTATTAGAAAAAATTAACAAAATAAATTGCATAGGTACACACATAGATTCTGTAAATGTCCGAAAAGATTTAAAGGACTGTGAATACGGTACTGTTATCAGTAAGAAGGATTCGGTACATTTCGGATACACTTTTAAGTTATTCGTGGATCGGGGCAGAGACGTCGGCACGTGTGAAATTTGTCAAACACCGCATTTCTCCGGTGATAGTGACAAATGGCGCAGCTCGGACATTTCAGACATTTGCGATAATCTGGAAAAAGAGATACTATAGCTAAAGCCGTTTACGCCCTTTAACTCTCTATCATTACAGAATGATCAGCCAAAACATCGTAAACGCCAAAATATGTAAAGATTGGTATGAACGGTTTGTGATCTGTTTAAAAAAGCGGCACTATAAAACGTGTTTAAAGAAATTGGCAATTGAGTAAACAGTTAATTTGGTATTCAAGTTGGAGACATCTTGAAATTAATCATGATTAATTGAAGGATTATTGAAACTGAGTTTTAAGACCAACATTGTATTGTTGTTCTGCTTCTTTAGGCGTAGGCTTTTAGGATATAATAATGTTTACCTTATATTTATACTGTAAGGAAGTTACTGGTCGGTGACAGCGAAGCTGGCAGAAAAGATGTTATATTACAATATATTCGAATATTCGAATTATGGCCGTCTCTGTCACTCACCGGGTCAAAAGAGCCGGGTATTCGGGAATAAGTTAATGAATTAGTAATGAGTTGTTTTGAAGTCCAAATATAAGATATATAAAAAGTCCCCTTTATTATTTAACCAGCACTGAGCTGCACCCCTGCTATAATACCTATACTTTGAAGACATAGAAAATTATATATATACACATTTCGCATAGTTTTTTTTTATAGAAACAGTCAAGGACTAATAAATAAAACTGTAACATATTAAAATTTTCCCATTTTCCCCACAACCCACACAATTGCAAAGCATGTTAGATAATACGCTGCATATATCAACTTTCGCTATTGTGATTTTTTTATACACAATAAGACAAAAATGACAAACTAGATTTCATGGACAAACGCTGAACTATAATAACTTAACAAAACAAGTTTTTATCAACATTACGACCGTGACATTACGCTGTACAAACCAGAATTGACATAAAAGTCCCAATTAATAAATACTCGTGATACAAGAAACGACACTTCCTCTAGATGTCAGTTTTATTTTTATTGGTCGGTTCACCTTGCCACCTTCAATTGTTTATACATTATAGCGATCTTAATGAGTTCATTTATATTTCTAGAATTCCTGATTCAATTGACTTTGACATATGACCATTTGAAATACATTTGCCATCGGGATTAAATTGGTCATATTTTATGATATGCCTATAAACAAATATCTACATATCATGGCTAGATTAGCAATGTGCACATCACACTCATATTATACCTAAGGTAAAATTTTGCGAGTGTGTTAGTATGTTCGTTACTTTTCTTCACGCACAAACGGCTGGACCAATATTTATAAAATTCGGTATAGAGGTACCTACTTGACACTCTGGATTAACACATCGGTTACTTATTATCTGATAACCCACGAGTAACACCGTCGGGCGCAGCTAGTTTGCTCATAAATGACAATTTCACAATGTCATAATGCAGTTATGACATTGTGATGTTGTCATTATTAAAAAAAAATGGCCGTTTCACGACCATGATAGGGATAGTAAAATGCTCAACTTACTAAAGGTATGACAATAACATCTGAATGAAGCGCCTATAATCAATTTATATAGAAAAAATAGATTTATCAATTGTTATTATTTGAATTGTGAGAAAGCACATATTCTTGAAAAAAAAAAGAAAACATTTTACAAATACTATAATTCTATCAAATGCAATTATTGTCTCTCCATATACAACTCAGATACCTTCTGAGTTCTTTGACACATTTATTAAAATCAAATAACATTAACATAAAGATTAATGACATAATACAAGCCATACAAAGGCGTTAACACGTTACCGGGCATAAAAGCTTTTCATAACACCATTATGGGGCTAGACCATTAAAACGAAGTTACTTTGACAACAATGTATTGAATGACCGAGTATAGAGTAACTTCATAACCATGCATATGTTATGGGGAAATTATTTCAATGTGACATTTCTGAGACATTATACGGGTATAATGATATCTCTTTGTGGGGTATCGCCTACGTGGAGATGGGCCATTTTTTACAAATTCTATGGAACGAATCTTGATATGGACATTTAGATGTAGTTAAGTATATCGAATTATCACATTTGACTAATACTTATGTTTCGTATGATTTATTGTGTTTTAAATACACGAAGTGTATATAAATGTAGGTGTATTTCAAACAAACATGATTTATTAAAGATGTTTATAAATTATACACAGATGTAGAATCGACCAGAATTTGCTATCATTAAACTTTAAAAGTTCCCATGCCAAACCGCGTTCTTAAAAAAACAAGTTACACTTTACAAACTTATGAATTCCGGTGACCAAATTTAGAGCTACACAAAACTTTATGCTACTTAATCGCCGTCATACGCAAGTGGCGCCTCATTAAACTGCAAACGTATCATTGCGTTCCAAATTCGAAATCAAATATTTGTTGACGGAAGTGATCAGAGCCGGTGATGACCGATGGTAGCCGAAAGCGTTCGGGTCACCAGACTTTTTAATGAGAGGAAATGCGTACCGTTATCACTTTTACCGTATAGGCTAAGAGTCAATACTATTTGACTACAGACTAAATAAATTATTCCTGTACGACTTTTGATATTATCATTAAAGAGAATACAAAAACTAACAACTGTTGTTGCATTTGGTTTTCGAATTTTAAATGAAGGTAATTTTGACGTTCCTGAAAAAGGCTCTTCGATGCGTCAATAATCGTTAACATAAATTATTTAAGTTAACGATTTTAATAAACTGTAGGTACGATTACGACAGAAATAATACCTAACATATTAAACCTACCCCTAATTTAAAACATATGAAGTATTTCTATGTCTAACTGCGTTTTATGTACAGCGGTTTCTTTTAAGTAGAATACATAATTAGCTTATATGTCTTAGTATTCTTTAGCATAAAGTTTGACGTTCGAGATGAATATTCAGCCTGACATTAGTCTCAAATACATCATTAACTAACTACTTTAATACTGTTCAATATTAACGACTTTTCATATATATAGTCAACTGTAAAATTTTACCAGCGGTTCAAAGTAACCGCTCGATTAACCCCAGGTACCTACTTATTTAGGTACAACAGTGTTTTTACATCCACACTGTTTCAAACGGGTCGACTGAACTTTTGTGTGACATGTTCCTGTACAAGGCACAGGAGGCTTGAGAATTTCAAGAAAAAATTATACTACTACTAGCTGTGCCCCGCGGTGTTACCCGCTCATCCCAGGGGAACACTAAATTTATTCGGGATGAAAAGTAACCTATGTCCTTTCCCGGGTCTCAAACTATCTCCATACTAAATTTCATCTAATTCGGTTCAGCGGTTTAAGCGTGAAGAGGTAACAGACAGACAGACAGACAGACAGACAGACAGACAGACAGACACACTTTCGCATTTATAATATTATAGTATGGATAAAATTATAGATTTGTATTGAAACTCAGTTTTCCACGGACAGGTCATGATTTTAGTAAAAAACTTAATAGCGTGATGCACGATCGTCTTTTGTTTTGTATGGGTGCGCGGCGTCATGCCAGTCTGGCACCATCTGTTGGGCATAATTTCCATTGACATTGCTTCACGCCGAAACGGCTGGTAAAATTTTATCATTTCGGTACATAGATAGCTGCACATCCAAAGATGGTTATGGATACTTTTTACCCGAGTACGGTATAAAAAAAAATACGCGTGCGAAGTTGCGGGCACTACTTAGTTTTAAATAAATGCGAGCTGCTCTCGAGAAGTTAACCGAAGTTGGGCCAATAGGATACTGTGGAGGGGCACATCGGTGGAGGAAGTAATTCTTCGGTCAACGGGACTTGGTCGTCTTTGCGAGTAGTGTAGCGCCGGCATAATATAATGATCCAGGATATCTACATGATCAATCTTCCGAGCTTCCGTTAGTAAAGTACCTATGCATCGTAAGGATGAACCACCGATACTATAGTTTTCTCTTTTGATTTTTGCTAAAGCGGCTTGAACTGTATTTTTATGGTTATTTGTGAAAAATTACATTTATAATAGACGGTGGGGAGTGGCGACACGATCAACAGACGTGTTTAGCACGAGGGCTATCATTGCCCGTCTTCAATATTTTGAATGACGGAAGGTGATGCCGATGATTCAGACGTTTGTAATTTTTTGGGCATGGCTAACAGTGAGACGGCCTTAGAGCGGGAGTACAAAACCGACTACACTTGTAATACTTTTAAGTATAATTTACGAAAAAAATGCTTCCTGTAGAGTTTCTTGTGGCTTACTTCTCAACAGCGGTCTCCTCTTGTGAAATGCCGGCCGGTAGATTCAGATTCAGATTTGTAAAAGTGACCTATTTCTACTTACAGAATAAACTTTTTGATTTTCATTGTTTATACAGGAGTCCGTCTTAGCCTTGCTTGCGCTTGTAACTTGAATCCTCACAGGTCACGGGCACCGTCAAATGAGGTACCGTACGCACACCTGACTTGAATGGGCAGGGCTTATTGACCGGTACCGTATGCAAATAGATGGCGTTGCCTGTTATTTAACCTGCAGCCGAGTGACGTCCAACCTGTTCGTAAAGACTGTCATTATATTACAGAATGTCACAACTGACAGGCTTTTTAATTGAAAAGATCCTTGTCGTTTTGAACTAGCTTTTAGTAAGACGCTTTGTTTAATAATATACTACTTAATGGTGAGTTTCAGTTTTAGCCAATGAGGTTTATTGTGCTGTAAAGTATAATATCTGGATTACCAAACAGACTTGTAACTTAAGTCTTTTATTAAAGATCATCCCTAATGGCTTATAATATAGGTATATAGATATAATACCTACTCTTTTTTGTACACCTCGACACGAAAGAAATAATAACACAGAAAACACTTAAAACTACAGTAGAGCTAGACAACTGGCGATCTTATCGCTAAAGATCGATATATCTTATAGACAACCTTTGGATATAATTATCAGCTTTAGGTAATTTATAATAACATAAAAAAAACGATTTGCTCAACTTGGGCCGTGGCTGTACCTACTTAAAGAACCAGTGGACAATATTTAAAAAATCGTTTCATACAACAAAATAAAAAGTAAACAAGACTAAAGGACGTCGCACTGGACGCAAACAGACGTTTGTTTGAAATCGATTTAATAACAAATCGATTCCCGAGACCTCCGGGCGACCTGTTCGATAGTCAACAAAGACTGGAGTTTGCCGGTAGTGTGCCGGTAGTATATACTACTTACCATTTCCTCATTCCTAATAATGCAGATTATAATAGTTTGGGTCGTCTAGTACCCAAAGTATAAGCTTTGCTTTGTTTGGGACTTGGGACTAGGTCGATTTGTGTAAAATTGTCCCTTAATATTTATTTATTTATTACAGAATTTAAGTACTCTATGTAAATCGCAACTTTTGGTACGACAAAAGGAAGTTAAAAATATATGTATAAAATTAAACAAAACAAAAGGTTATACGTCGACTATTTTTTAACAAGTTATGATGACGATGTCTTATCTTTCTCCAGAATGACTCCGTATATTTTCAAAAACATTTACAAACCACCAAAACCTGAAACTTAACAGTTTAGTCAACAACGCATTCTAACAATTTCTGTCAACTGCCAGTCATGTTAGATGGATTAGAGTCTACCCGGCTACAATAGGTCGTAAGTACGTAATATTTACTGGTAAGATAGGTCATTTTGAGTAAATAGGGCTCATAGCGTCCCAGTCATAAAAGGACGCAAGCGCCCGGGATTTACAGCAATGATAGGTCTTTTTGTGTACATAGTGCTGCGTACGCGCCGGTCAACACGCGACGTTGTTTGCGCTGCGTGGGCGGCTGGGCTGACCCCCCGGGAGACCACTGAGTAAAATACGGTAGAAAGCTAGCAGCTAGTAAAACAGATTGTATCCTTAGGCTTATTCGGAGTTTAGGTGACCAAATGACGTAGAATTAACACTAATACTACACGTAGGAATAAACCTTATTATACCGGGTGATCAATCCAAATGGGTCAGTAGAAAGTCTCAACCACTAAGAGATAGGAAAATCTGTTCTTAGTTACCATGGCGTCGTTTGATTTAATAAAAACTACATTACACATATGTAAGTACATACATAACTCAGCCAAAATCGCTGCAAAGAATGTTACAATACGACATGCGATTACTTACAGAATTTAACTTTAATTTTACCAAGTTAAATTCCGGTTATGTATGAGATTATAAATAAAAATGTATTTTTTATTAAATCGAAAATCGACTCCATTGTTCCTAAGAACAGATTAACCCTATCTCTTATAGTTTTCTCCTTACTGACCCATTTGGATTGATCAGCCTTTATATCATACTAATCAAAATTTAGCAAAACTACGCAGAGCTTTTAGTATTTAGTTGAGTAATGTATTTTTTCTATATTAAGGACTATGATTTGTTTCTAAAACAGCCTTGGGTGCATATTAGGGTGTGCATTCTCGGGACATTTTATTATACCAGCCCCGGGACCGCAAACCCTAGTGTAGTAAATTAGCCACGTTGGAAAGGTCAAAGAGAAAAACCAGAACGTCTGTGTGCCAATGGAATGTGAAATAGTAATACTAATGATTCCTAACTTTACAGCAGCAATTAAAATAATTAGAAACGTACCTATATCAATTATATTGAGTAGAAGGGTGCAATCAACCTGCAAAATCACCTCTAAACTTCGAGCTATAAACCTAGCACCGACATGAAGTTTCTACAATAATATTTATTCTATATGCATTATCCAGGGTTGACAGGCACGGGTATTACTTGACTCGAAGACTATAAATCTTGCATTTGCCCAAGCTTTGCTTGCAAATTGTGCCCGTAATCGCTTCCTTATGACAAAATCATTTAATTCGACCTAAGGGACACGTTGTGTAATCTACACGATGTGAATGTGAGGAATGTTTTGAGACTGTGATCTTAAGAGATTCTGTGTAGTTGTATTTTCATTATCTCTGACATCTCTATTGTTGTTACTTCACGACTCACTGACTGAAGATCGTGATTATTGGAAGTCTTATGTTTGGAAAGGATGAACTGCTGTCATTTGATTCTGTTGGTCACCACCCGCAACGCAACACGTCACAAAACTTGATATTCTTTTCAGTAGATACTATACTAGTTATACTCGTATTAGTTATTCTCCATTATGAGCAGTTAGAGAGGAGCTCTCTACCGGTAAACCTTTTCCCCGAACAATATGATATTGATATAGTAGTTAGTTCTAGGTAAGCATACTCCATCGTCGGTTTCATCGTCGGTTTTTGACGACGCGTTTGGCTCGGTTTGTAGACACCCTGCCTACTGAGTCGGCGGTCCCGGGTTCGAATCCCGGCCGGGGCAAATATTTGTGCAAAATATTTGTTCTTGGGTCATGGATGTTATCTATATATGTATTTACATATTATGTATATCGTCGTCTAGTACCCATAGTACACGCTTTGCTTAGTTTGGGATTAGGTCGATTAGTGTATGATTGTCCCTTAATATTTTAATATTTATTATTTATTTCATCACCTGTCGAAAATTTAACTATTTTAACCCGTCGCCCGTACCTTGTACTAATATTTTGGCCGGTAGAATAGCAATATCATCCAACATTGATAAGCTAGGTCGCTACCAGAACTCTGATTCTTATGGACCACGTAGACCCTCAGTATGCGTAACGTGTTAAAGCCAGTCTATCTGACAATAAAAAAAGTTTGTTTTATGAAACCGTGCCTACAAGTAAAGCCCTAAGCATGCTTAGTTTTATAGTCTTATGAGCAAATTCCGCATATTTTCACATGTTATTGTATGTGGCAGTTGAATCCGACAGAGTAAACGTCTAATCTCACGGTAATGCACAACCATTGCAACTATGCAATTCATTTGTTTCACATGCAAACAAACGACATTTTTATTATCATAGTATCGTTGACTTTCTACCGCTCTCTTTTCGCTGTGCTGGTTCTTTCCTCTTAGTTAAAAAAATAACTTTTGTTTGTCTTTATAGACATATATTATATTAATACTTCTTACGACTGTCTAGGAAATTATCAGTTTAAAAGTATGCCCTTTTCTTTACGCTCAATAACATTAGCTAGTAACTCCAAATAGAATTTAG
Organism: Apotomis capreana; assembly: GCA_947623375.1. Classification (NCBI taxonomy): domain Eukaryota; kingdom Metazoa; phylum Arthropoda; class Insecta; order Lepidoptera; family Tortricidae; genus Apotomis; species Apotomis capreana. The sequence continues at coordinate 20,209,642 of OX392512.1, forward strand.
GGGCAAGAGAATGTATTAAATGCATGAAAATATAACGGGTTAGCACTAATTGACTGGCACGTTATTATATATCGGATTAGCAAAGCAATATTAAGTATTATTTTAATCAAGAGAATGTCGTCTTTTTTTTATTTTATGCTTCTGAAGTTCGGAATTCAATGTTCGTTTAATGCTATTTTTCTCTTTCACGTGTTGTACCTACTGTATTTGAATGAACGGTACCTACTCAGACATGTATTTCATGAAATTTGGTCAACTAGGGTTCAAAATAGGAATAAACTCGCTGTTTCAATCAAAGGCAACCCACTGGTAAGTTGATGGCATACAAGTGACCATAGCCCATCAAATCAGTCCCTTCGCCTTAAAAAAACACTGCTCCATAACAAGCGCGTCGTTACCGCAGGTGAGCGGCGAGCGCAAACAACAACTGTTTGTGGACGCTGGATCAACAACAGGTGCGCAGGCGCATCAGCGCTGCCAGATGGTGCGCGAGCGCGAGTGCGGGGCTTTAATTCGTTGACTGTATGTTGATACTTTAGTTTGGTAAGTGTACAATCGGAGATGGCGGGTCATAACGCTAAAATCCAGATTTATAATGTGTAAATTATATCACACAAAAATGTACCCTTGACTGAATTCGAACCCAAGACCGACGGTTCCGTAGGTCAGACACACCCACGAAACTGCGTCGTCAAATTAATTGTGACATAAATGGAGTCCATATTTCATAAAATAATACATATCGAATAGCAACAATCAATATGGGCATGACTGAAAAAAAAAGGAATATCGTTAAGTGCTCGTAAAATTAGTATCCAGTATCGCTATTTACTTTATACCATCCCATGTTTTGAAAGTTTGGAACAGGGAGAACCAGGTGGGCAAAGTACATAAACCCATAATTTACCGATGTTTGTTTAAAACGTTAAACAGTTAACACTTCGAAGAAACACAGTTCACTCAGCCCTCGCTAGGAAAACATCGTGAGAGGTCACCTCTTCACGACCTCTTAACGACCTCTCGACGACTCTTCAGTGGAAGATGACAACAGGTTTTGGGCGTGACGACTTGGTTGTGCGTGGGTTTGAAAGGGCATAAGGGAAACGAAGTACATTCAGTATCAATATTCAGTAAAGTGATAATTTTATAGTATGCAATTTCTCATGTGCCATTAGGAAGTATCAGTCATTTTGAATGGTGACTGTATTTATCAGATGTTGAATTCGACGTTACTGAGTTAGGTATATCTTAGATCACACCAATATTTATAGTCTACTTTAGCGGTTGGAATATTTGATTTTGATAGGTGTAGAATTCCAGATGTACCAACGGTCAGCATCGGCATTAGAGTTTCCAATATTTTGTATAGGTGATCCCGGGTCTTTTTTGTATGGGTGATCACGGGATTGTCCATACAAAAATACCGGGATCGGAAGCCTTATCCAGCATCAAAAGTAGCTAGCAATTTTACTATTAGCATTTATGTCAAAATGCACACAAAAATTGACAGCGATTTTGGATGCTAACTGTACGAAACATGAGTTACCTACTTTTAATATACGAAATTGATTGAATACCAAATCTATTAACCTTAAATAGTCAAGTATGTAGTTTATACTGGACAATTTAAACGTCCTTTAAATAAAACTAAAACTTGATATGATACGTTTTTAATAAGTTACGTATTTTTCTTTACATGAGTTCGAATGATCGCGTCAGAAAGTGTTAATTATATACATACGAGTAGGTCTCGTTTGATCTGAGTATAAGGACAAATTGAAGATAATTCAATTATGTGACTTTGAATTCTTCTACCTGAAGCTTAAGTCAAAATGTGGTTGAACAGTGGATTCTTTATTTGTGTTTGTTAGGTTAATTGCGCTAAGCGGTTATGCAAACGCTCCGTCATTTATAGTTATGTGAGAATTACCTAAGTTCAAGGCTCTGTGACGTCAGCGTGTATGAGTCTAGGTGTATGTTATGAAATATTGATTTACACCAATATATGAATACCTCCGCTTCGTTTTTAAGCGTCATGCCACATCGAATAAGGTCCATAGGTATGTAGTGGATAAAATACTACTAAGTAATGGTCATGTTTGCACCTTGTAGCTTGTAGTTTGGTTTCAAAAAGATTAAGATACCATGTAATTTTTTTCTTTACATTAAAGAGTTACAAAATTCGTTAAATAAAATGTTGTGTTTATGTGAGCTAGCTATTCAGGTCCTGAGTATATCTCGATACGATCCAGAATTCACAACATTTCATATATTTGAGACTAAAATTTTATTACTTTTCCGTATTCCGCTTAGAAAGTGGATATAATCACTGTTTTTAGGGTTCCGTACCTCAAAAGGAAAAAACGGAACCCTTATAGGATCACTTTGTTGTCCGTCTGTCCGTCCGTCCGTCTGTCAAGACCCTTTTTCTCAGGAACGCGTGGAGGTATGAAGCTGAAATTTATATCAATTACTCAGGTTTACTGTCCCTTGAAGCTGTGAAAAAATCAAACTTCTAAGCCAACGCAATCAAAAGATACAGCCGTTTATGCCGCAAATTTACGACACTTGCAAGGGAATCAAAACCTACAGGGTGCTTCCCGTGAACTCAGAATCTTGAAATTTGGTACGAAGCAACGTCTTATAGCATAGATAAAGGAATAATTACGAAAACCATAATTTTTTTTTTTAATACCTAACTTTGCACCTAATTTATATGGGGCGCTATACATACCAGGTGCAAACTTAACTTAACCACTTAGGGATGGAAAGTGTTTGTACGGAACCCTCGGTGCGCGAGTCCGACTCGCACTTGGCCGGTTTTTTATATTTTCGTCAGCATTAAAAGAATTTTGACATTATCCAGTAGTTCAATTGTCAAGCTACTTATGATGTTAACCGTACGCGATATACGAAACATCCACAATACGAGTACGCTTTATTGCACACCGAAATTCACACAATAAATCAGGCGGTCTTATCGCTAAAGAGCGATCTCTTCCAGGCAACCTTTGGGTAGTGGAGTTGATGTTAAAAATCATATGGTAAGCAGGTGATGCAAAAGAGGAAGAGGATAGATTGTAAGGTAAGGTAAGAAAAAAAGAAAATAACGATCATATAATAATCATAACACCGATTTTTGTGAAAAAAAACGCAATGCAATGCTGAATGAGAAGTTTAAGTCTCAGCTAAATAAGATGTCAACGACCACTAAAACACACCAACATGATTAAAATATCCAAATTTTCGACGGAAATCATTAATGGAAACAAATCCATAAATTACACATCTATCCCACACATTATCACATTAGCTAGATCGCCATCGTCTTAATTTATTGTTTTCACAAATAATTTGATTCAGCTTAATTTCGCATGTTAAATAACCCGTTATGCATTTACAATAAAAACAGACTGGTATGTATTTTAAATTAGTTTAATGTTTCCCACACTTGTGTATGAGAAACATCGACATTGGTGCCAAATTACGATACTATTAATTCGAAATTATTTATTACGTTAAATACGTTCCACATAATCATCAATAATAATGTAATGACAGTCGAGAATATCCAAGAATAAAACGCGAGAAATTTAAGAATAAAACTTCTTGAATTTCTCGCTAGATGTCAGATGCAAGAGTTGTCAGATACACGTGACAGAGATGCCACGACTTGCGACAGCGGCAGTGGTGTAGGTACGTGTGTCTCTTACTCGTATGGCCGCTGCGCTCGGACCTCTCGCTCAACCGCTCTCCATGCCGCTGGTCGCAAAAGGCGTGGCATCTCTGTTACCCTTCAGTCGGAATTGTGTATAGTGGTGACTGAAATGAGAAGTTAAAGACGAACTGCCATACTAAAGCCAGCTATCAAGTCAAAATCTCATTTCGTTAAAAAGTTCTTCGACTAGATCTGTTTTACAACTTAGTCTCATCAAAAATTGCCTAGCGACTCTCAAATAGGCCATTGGGGTCACTTCACGTACTTCCCAAAGAACTGTTTTAAAATTGAAATTCCATACACACGTTTAAAATTCCTAAAACTATCGATACTTAAACAAACCATAAAGCAGTCAAGTGAAAAAAGAGGCTGCGAAAAGTTGAAAGGCGTGTTAAGATTCCGGTGGGGTCGCCATTGTGCCGGGGTCGGCGGTGAATCCACAATTAACCTGTATGAGCATCTGCTGAGCTGGCCGATGGGCCAAGTCACAGGTTGGAGCCTGTTATTTGCTTTGAAGCCACGAAAATTAGTTTTGCGGCGTATAGGCATCTTTATTATAATGAAGTGTCCCCCGCCTGCCCGCTGCCGCCATTACGATGACAGACGTCAACGGCAGCGGGCAGGTCGTGGTCCACAGTAAACCCGTTTACGTGTTTTATTGTATCTTTTCCCGCCCTGGACGTCACAAGTTTGACAACGAAATACAACTTAGTTATGAAAACAGCACTAATAACATGTACTGGTACTATATCTGATGCGGCTGACCGGAATGCCAAGCCATAGGAGTCTGTTGTTTACTTTTAAGACTTGCCATGGCTATTAGTTTGACAATGTTACAGGGCGAAGTCGCATTCGTGGTAAAAATTACAGCCACGGAAATTAGCTAACATGTAAGTTATTTTAAGTCGCTGTAACGTGTTGCAACGCGAATACTATAAGATTGTGACCACAGAAATTAGTTTGAAAGTGTAACCATGAGAAAATAATACATAATGAACTTATAAGTGAATTTAAAAGACGAATAGTAGTTTCGAACCAAGCCGTATATATTGTTCTTAATTCTTTGAGTAGCCTTGGCGTTCAGAAGGTAACAAATAAAAGGAAAGGTCTTGTTTTTGCTAAAAGCCCATAGGTATGCTTCTTTCATAAACGTCTTATCTACGCCTAAGTGCTGTGACTGAAAAAGGAATTTATTGTAAACTTACACTAGATAAGTTTTACAATGGCAAAGATCTGATCTATTCATTGGAATACGCCCTTGGAACGACGCCTAAAACTCTAGGAATGTATTAATAAAATGTAAAATAGTATCATAAATGTGACAATGTTGAAGTAACTATCCGATTTTACGATTTCATTTGCATTTGACTACTGTTTGGCCAATATCATTTTATAACAGACTTTTGCCTGCGGTTTTGTTCGTTTTCTAAAATGAAAATTATGTTTTAAGGAGCTTTGTTTATCTTAATTGAGCCAGCCCAACTTTAAAGTAATTTACAAAAGATACATAGGTAGATATACTGTATACAAAATTAATCGTAGCTTTTTCTTCATATTGATTATTTACAGTTATGATTAACTATTTTAACTATGTACAGAATCCACTCAGAAAAATAAATTACAAGATGTACAATCAACCAATCATGGGCATATTACCCACAGAGCAAACGGTAAGCGCACAAAAAAAAGTACAAACCTCCTGTAATTTTACCTACGAACCTTTTAACTTGTCTAAACGTGACCGAGTACTTGTACTCAATACTCAAACCCAATAAAACATTAAAAGATTAACAGCCTTACGTTTTAAAGTTTAAGTCCTCTTTCACCGATTTCGGTAATTTCTGCAGTGCATCCAAAATTCCAGGAAAGGACATACCTGACCGTTAAAAAAAATGCAGGTACCTGACCTGTTTAGAATAGTCAGGAAATAGCGACAATGGCACTGGGAGGCCATTGTGGCTGAATTTTCACAATTGTACATCGACAGGCGGGTGCAATTGTATGGGATTGAAATGTTAGGAGTGCACTGGGGTGTATGGGGCATTTAACCGGCATCACTTGGTACATTGGATTTAAATGAAATAAAAAGGCATGCCCTTTTAGTTGTGCAGGTTAAATTGTAGAAGCTTCAGGCCGAACTACCGATGGAGATCCACACAGAAAAAAAAGGATTCTGTGTAACGCTCTTTCTGCGTCGAGTCGAGGGTTCACAAATGACATGCTGTAGGAATTTGCACTGAGATGATGTTTTCAAACTTATCTAGAAATTTAACATTTTTGGCCTTTTGTAGGTAGTAGTTTTATTTCTATGTACTTAGACTTCTTTTTTATTAATTTTGAGGAACTTAAGGATTTCTGTTTCGAGTAAATTCGTTTTTATTCGTGATTTTTACACAACGATATCTCTGAAGCTGATTCTGGGTAATTTGCCTATACTTCTTGTTAGTGTTCAATTAGATACAATAGGTACGGACGTGTATCATTATTTTTTACCAGTATTATGACAAAAAAACTGTGTACCTTTGATCCCCTACCCAAAAGACAAAGGTAACACGCAAAGCGACCATAATCGTGTGTGTAGTTAGAGCACGTTCTGTAATGCGATAAATAAGTGAACTACGGCCTTGACGACAGATTTAGTACTAATCAAAGTGGCTGATCAAATCCTAGCTGGACTTATAAATAAGGAAATCGCATTTGAATGTCAGGTATGGATCTGTTTATGCACATAAAAATACTAAACATTCCGCTACCTATGTAATTTTAATCAAATCCAGGAGAACAAATCTTTATACCTAAATGTTTTTAATTCAGGCAATTATACATTCAAGCAGATAATGTTTAACAACCGTTATTTTATTTGTACTGTAAGCAAATCAACATAAAAATCCTCATAACTTAGTACAGTCAAGGGTAACTTTGGCCCTTCCGTATTACTTTGCCCCACACTTACACACTGGCAGTTTTAATGGTTTTACTGTTACAGAACATAGATTGTTATCATTGAGAGCAGGGACTGCTACCATGAAAAGGAAGTCCCTGATAAAGAGCTCCATACGAGTTCGAAACATTTGGGGCCGTTCCTGGCAATTTCACGTGAGTATAAACCGCTTAATACAATAATTAAAATATACAGTAATTAGGAATAGCTCAATGACTTCATGATAGAATACAATTCCCTAAAATACTGCTCGTGTTTATATATTTACAAACAGCTAAAAAAACACAGTCAAGACAAGACCAATCCATTCCGACCGTACGATCCGTAGAATGTGAAAAATCTGCCGAGTTCAATTCCAAGGCCGAGGTCAGGGGTGCCGCGGGTCGTGCGACGCCGATGCTAATGCTGACTCACGGGCCAGAGGTTGCCACCCCTGACTTTAGCACGGTTGATTGTTTAGACTCGGGCTTAAAATGTACAGTTAATTGTATGTCACGTGAATATTTTCTAGAGGTTTTGAAACTTTAATTCTAAAAAGTAACGTTCATGACACGTTCATCCAAAACTCTACGACAGAACTATATAAGAAGCGTCAAGTGAGAAGCATCGTAATGTTTGGGTTTGTTTTACATTTGTGCCAGTCTGACATGGGTAATTTTTCTCTTGACGTAAAACTAAGCCCTCTCTCTCCTCCTCTTCTCTTGATGTAACATTTTAAGAGCTTTATACACAATGAAAAAAAAAGATTTGTTCACAGTAGCCCAAATATTAGCTGGTAGTTACATAAATTGGAGGACTGACAAACTGAGGGCTACTAGTAACCAAAATATAAGCATAGTTATCATAACTACTAAGTACAATTTGGCTATTTCTCAAGTAGTTAAACTAGTTGGGCTATTTCTTTTTTCGGTGCATTTGTAAATAACACTGAATCTCACTGTTTTCTAAATATAACCAAAAGTGTATTGCCCTGCAGAAGCTAAGGTACAGTAACTACTGTAAGTTTTTCATTTCACCAATTTTATTAAGCTACAGAGTCTGGTAAGGGTGTTTTCAAATTTGTCACTGCTTGCTGTTGTTTTAGATCTTTGTACTTACTTTATGCATTTAACCGTCTGTAGCTTAATTGAATCAGAGCGTATCACTCCGGCATGGCATAAGGTACTAGTTCAACTCTGGTCAGGGTCTTCATTTTTTTCACTGTTTCTATCTTTATTAGTATGAAGTAATACCTTTTAAATATTTGTGTATGAAAAAAGTATCTCAAACACAAACAGGTACGTACCTACCACAGCCTCCTTAAGCCTGTACCTGCGTAATCCCTGGACCCTGTCCTTAAATGACCACGCCAGAAAAAGGTCTTTGTTTGGACAGCCGACCTTGCAAAGGCTAAAGTGAAGGGATAACGCGGATTGTTACGGTTTATCTGAAACCCCTGTTAGGGTGTAAGCGGGCTTAAATTAGCAGATATTAAATATACTACTATTTGGTAATTTAGTTTTTGCTCGAAATGTTGTTGGGACACGAAGTAAACATAAACATATAGCTACGTATGTTGTTGATACTTATGACTGATATATAATCGCAGTCGGTTTTTCTAATCCGCCGTATTTACATTACGGCTAGCCGTTATCAAAATAGGGCCGTTTTGATATGCCGTGGTTCAACGATTAGTCGGATTGAATACGGCTCAATGAAAATCCGCCGAAATGTATTCTACGCCAGACGTTCTTCAAACGATTGAGTTGAAATTGTGTATACTTAACGTTGACGATTATACGCAGAGCTTGTGTGATGATGGAGCCGGAAGGTGGCCTTAGAAACTCTATAATATATAAATCAATCCTACCAAGTTCCTGCCATTTAAAATCGTCTCAGTGAACAATTTATGGTGATGGATATTCAAAGAGGAGTACAGTCGGCTATAAAACCTTGTCACAAAATTGAAAATTTTGATAGAAACTTATTTTGGAGCCTTTTTATTGGGCCTACATAACGTGATCTCAATTTAGAGTCCATTCTATCATTTGAAACAAGCGAATATTGACTTGATTCGAGAGAGGAAGAAGGTGGGAATAAGAAACAAAAGAAAAAGTTATTGAAGGGTCGTAAAGGTGTTTTATTTTAGTTATCAATTATTCAAAGTTACCTAACCTCTAAATAACCCTGTATACTCTTTCACCATACCCTTCATTACAAAAACTTTAGCCCATTGTGATGTCTCGCCATTTCTTACTTTCAATAGCGGCCTGCTTTTGAACCTGCCGAAGGGTTAGACGTTCACCCTTACCTGTGACTGCAATAAAAAATAAAAATAACAATAAAATGTTGCAAAAACTGACCAGTCACAGGGTTTTGTTTGCCGGCTTTAATTTAAGTTGTCCAGGTAGTTAAAATTAAATGAAATTAGTTTTGGAAATGGTTAAGGTTGGTGATTGTTAGTTAATAGATAGAAAATTATGCGGTTGGCGCATTTTATAGAGAACCTGCCTACTGAGCCGACGGTCCTGTGTTCGAATCCCGGCAAGGACAGATATTTCTGTGATTAACTCGAATATTTCTTTATGGGTCATGGATGTTAGATGTATTTATACAGGGTGGAACGAAACGACGTTATTTCCTTTAACTGTGGCATTATACAGGCTTAGAATATTATTTTCTCCAAATAAACTTTATTAATATCTCTCACCGTTTTCCAGTTATAGCATGTTAAACTTTCATACGAAAAAGTGTGTGTGTACAACCCTATTTTAGAGTGCAATGACCTCTTCATAACACAGTTAACTTTTGTAAACAAACTTTTTACAAATTGCCTAGCCATTTCTTATCGGTTTAAAAACCTTTGAAAATACCCTTAAGATTGTTTTTAGACTTTTTAGTTGACATGATTGATAGACGTTACATTGACTTTTTGTATCGTATGCTGTGTGCAAAAATGCCGGAATTAAACGCTAGAGGCTATTTGAATTTGCTTCTTTTGTACGCGGAGTGCGATTACAATACTGGAGAGACTTTGCGCCAATACCGGAACAGGTATCCTCCTCCTCACCCAACACACTCTAGTACGATATTACGCGCTCTTGACCGTGTTGGTAACAATCGTCCTATTGTGCCACGAACGGGTCAGGATGACCAGCGCGGAGGACGCGTTATTCAACATGATGTCAGATTGGAAGAGAGAGTGCTGCAGTACTTCGAAGATTATCCGAGGTCAAGTTCAAGACAAGCGGGCCGACATTTTCGTATGACTCATACGAAAATACTCAGAATACTAAAACGTGAGGGCCGTCACCCTTACAAAATACAAAGAGTCCAGGCATTACTACCAAGAGATTGCCCCGTTCGCGAAGCCTATTGCCGGTGGCTACTGCAAAAGGTGTTAGAAGACAGAGACTTCATCAAACACGTAATATGGAGTGATGAAAGCTTGTTCACACGGAACGGTATGTGGAACAGGCATAACGAACACGTGTATGCCGAAGAAAATCCGTTTGCCTACCGTTATACGGGACACCAGTATCGTTGGTCTGTTAATGTTTGGGCGGCGATACACGGGGATACAATAATAGGCCCTGTATTTCTGCCTCAGACTTTAAACAGACACGGATACATGGCTCTGTTGAGGATAGAGCTCGACGACTATCTGGATGAGTTGACGCTGGCAGAAAGAAGACGCACTTGGTTCCAACAAGATGGAGCACCAGCTCATTCAGTAGTCGAAGTACGTGAAACACTGAATAATGTGTTTGAGGATCGCTGGATCGGCCGATATGGGCCGCACCGTTGGCCTCCTAGGTCTCCAGATCTCACACCCTTGGATTTTTTTCTGTGGGGCACCGTAAAGGACATCGTTTACAAGACTGAGTGTGAGACGGCTGAAGAGATGAGGGAAAGGCTAAGGGTGGCCTTTGAAAGTCTTCGCAGAAGAAATAACCGACACAACATCTTGTCGAGGGTGCATCGCCACACGCGGGCACGAGCAGCGGCGTGTATCGTACGCCACGGCGGTACTTTCGAACACCGGATGTAAATGTAGGTAATTGTAAATACTCCCAAACGTCAAATAATAGTTTAAAAAAACTAGGGTTGTACATACATTAAAAAATACAATTTTAATCGATTTTCGTTTTTTTATTATTAAAAGAATTTAACTATTGCAGGTCGATTCTACATGAAATACATAGCATTATAGTTTCAGGAATGAACATCGCTTCGTTCCACCCGGTATATTATGTATACCATCGTCTAGTACCTAGTACCCATAGTACATGTGAGCATTGCTTAGTTTGGGACTAGGTCGATTTGTGTAAGATTGTCCCTTTTTTTCCTGGTGGCTTTCACTTCTTGCTGATCTTAGCAAGAGATATTTCACCAATAACGACGTTTAGACATATCACACGAGAGGCGATTGATTGGTAGAAGGGAGGGAGGCCTCCTAGACTTAAAACAAGAAACATTTATGTCATGGACATATAGGGCTTAATATGTTTTTCAAGTGCTGTTCAATTCTATCCTTCTAATATTATAAAAGCGAAACCTCTCGAGTTTCTTTTAAATACCTGATAGTAATTTTTGCCTTATCCAATCCCCTTTTTATCTCCAATCTATTTTAAACGTCCTGTACCTAAGTGAGGACCGCTTTAGGCACCAGTAATTTTTGCCCAAGCTGAAAAGGATCCGCTCTGCTCTCTCTCCAGCTCGATACAGAAGGTTATTGAAGAGTTACTGAGTTCAGATGCTAATTGCTCTTGATTAACCTAGGTTACGGTTAAATGCCTAACAGAGAGAAATGATAAGACGCAAGGAAACTTGAACTACATATTTACCCTATTGTCTTTTCTGGTAGTCTGGAAGAGATAGCTTTTTTGCAACAAGACCATCTATTGTTTACTTCTAATTGTAAATTCTTACATCATATATGTCCTGTTTTTGTGAGGTGTGCAATAAAGAGCACTTGTATTGTTGTAACTATATCACAAACCGACGCCCGTGTCGTAGCAATCCAATACCTATTTAGTAGGTAATATATATATTCAATTTAAGAAACGTGTAATATTTCTTTATTTTATATTTACATCATCATTTTTATTGAATTGATACAAAGAACAAAGAAAAACATAAATAATTGCTAAGGGGTAGGTGTAAATACTATCAAATAAAGAATGCAGAAATCAACATACAAAACATAATGAAAAAATCGTACGTTGGGGGTGGTGGAGTGGTTGACACGTCGGACCGGAAATCTAGAGGTACCGGGTTCGATTCCCGGCATCTTCCGCCAAGTTACGCATTTAATTTTTTCTTGTGCTATGATCCTGGTATTAAAGGTAATCATCAATTTTGTTTTCATAATATCGTACGCAAATGATAATACTGTAAACATGGCAACAGATGAAAATGTATTGTCCATTTCTCCGCGCCGACGGTACAATAGACTTCAACGCGTCGCGCATGCGCACAACGGCCGTCCGCAGTTTTTTTTCTTTTTTTTTATTTTATTGACCCATTCACGCATTATTTACTGTCAATAACTACTAAACAGCTACAAAAATGAAGGTAGTTTTCAATTGTTATGTGAGCTATTATGTCATAAAGGTTGTTGGTTAGAAAATGCGCAGGACTCACACATAACATCGTTAACAAAAAAAACGGCATTTTTTCTTATAAATTAATTTGCGAAATAATTAACCGGGGTTAGTGTTAATAAATATTGTTCGTATTTAGTCAAATATATGAATCACAAAAATAGTCCATTGCGCAGTACACCTAATACATATTGCATGCTTTATTTTACAGTCTTTTGGTAGAAATTACTTTCAAGCTATAAGACCGCCTGTATTTTACATTTACTTCTATTTTGTAATATATTTATATTTTATAAAATAGGCTTTTCTTTCTTGTTGTTGTCGAAAACAAATAAAGCGAATTTCAATCATTATTGTCCTTATTTTATCACTCATTTAATTAAAATAAGCCTATAATTACTCATACATACATATAATCTCTATTGAATATTCACAATTATTATATTATTTATTTCAATCATCTAAAAACCTCCATCTAAAACAGTACTCACTATTATTAGAATAAATAACAGCAGCAAACAATAATTATGCACGATTTTCAGATATAAAAATCAAAACCAATATTACACAAAGAAAAATAGTATATTCTAACAAATATACTATTTTTCAAACAATAAAATGCTTTAACTTACGATCGTCGTCCTCGTAATCCGAGAAGCACTTCTCCTCCTTCAATGCCTCCGTCTGATAGAACCTTTCCGATTTTATATACATTTTCATATACATGTCATAAAATCACTCACATTCACAATAACACAAAATAGTCACGCAGTAGTAATAGTAACGCAAGGGTAAAGTAACGCGGGGGATAAAAGTGAACTGGGCGCAGCAGACGCGCGGTCGGTCCGGCTTGCGCGCGCGCACTGAAGTTATCATACCTTTTGACAAAAAAACACAGGTAGTAACGGGACGACTTTTTGGTTAAAGGTTCGTCGGGTGTTCACAGGTCTTGTAATTGTTGTAATTATAATTTTTAATAATAATTTGTGTAATTATTGTATTGTAATTGTTACTTTGTTTGTTGACAAGTGTATGACAGAATGTGACGAGACAATTGAATTGTTGATTTATTAATTGATGGCAATTCATTAGGTACAGTTTTTTAAAGCATATTAAATATGATAGGTTTATTTTTCAGATTCTTCATACTTTATAGGATACGGTATTTGATGACAGCTCAAATGGGCTACTCTTTATGAAATGTCAATAAATGGGCAAGTGCGAGTCGGACTCGCGCACCGAGGGTTCCGTACAAACACTTTTCATCCTTAAGTGGTTAAGTTAAGTTTGCACCTGGTATGTATAGCGCCCCATACAAATGAGGTGCAAAGTTAACGCAACCAACCTGTTTGTTGTATGGGAGCCCCCCTTAAATATTTATTTTATTTTATTTTTAGTATTTGTTGTTATAGCGGCAATAGAAATACATCATCTGTGAAAATTTCAACTGTCTAGCTAACACCGTTCTTGAGATACAGCCTGGTGACAGACGGACGGACGGACGGACGGACGGACGGACGGACAGCGAAGTCTCAGTAATAGGGTCCCGTTTTTACCCTTTGGGTACGGAACCCTAAAAACGATCTGTTAGTATGACGTTTCTATGAAGAGGTTTGTGACGTCATAAAAATCAGAAGTCAAAACACGTCTTCTATGTAGTTTTTTTACTATTAAGAATAGTGTAATGTTCAAAATTTAGTAGTAGTTTATTTGGTTCCGCGTATTTTTGAATGTGTTTAGTGGTTTCAGTGACACAATTTATATTCACTATAGTCAAACAGCGTATTCTTTGAGTACTTACCTATGTGTCGAAATGGCTAAATATTGTAATTTTTTCGTTTTCAACTTTCAACTTCCATATTATCTCCGCCATTTTGGAGAATTAAAACAAAACAACATATATTTTATAATCAATAACAAAAACAACTACGAATCCTAAGAAAACACGCAAGTGTTTATATCTTTCTTACAAAAAGACAACCGGTATTAACAAAACAGTTTCAGACCCCGTGATTTGCATACTCGTTACCACTTAAGCGTAAATACTTGTTAATTTGTCTTGACATTTTTTGCACGAAAAAGTAGTAATTAAAACCGACAATCGAACTTTTGACACCACTTTATTAAGTATGCTAGTTATGTACAGTCAACTACACGCACATTCGTGAAAATATCTTCGGTCGTATTTTGTAGGCAATAAGGGTTTTAGGAATATTTCGCGGCGGTATATTTGTTGCTCAGTGTACTATTAGCATTAATTAGAATTCCATCGTGACCAGCTTTAGATTTTATTACTGTTTGTATAATAAATAACTTGGATTTAATTATAGCATTTTTTGACAATTCATTTAGTATTATTAATTTTTTACCAAAGGTCATGGATATGATACCTGGTTATATTATAACAATGGTATTAAATTTTCAAAAGTTACTATTATTTGTCATTTAACTTACCTTTAAGTACACCTACCTAACTTTTATCATGAAGCGTGTTTGCCTTTTTGTTACTTGCTTCCAATTGTTATTGTTTTTTTTTCAAGGGATTTTTTTTTATTGTCCTAATGTGAGCTTCTTAAACAAGTAAATAATGGATGGGGTCATGTTAACAAGATAAGCTTTTGATGACCATTCAGATATGTTACATTTTTTATGATATTATAAATATTTTCTCATATAATTATATCACTGTCTGTTTTGTGATACGTATATAAAGCCATCACTTCTGTTCACTGGATTGATCTAGAAAGACGCCATGTTACAGCTATTTATAGGATTCCTTAAAAAAATGGATACACAGTAAAGTTTAAATTTTTTTATGCTTATTCCGGTACGATTGTGAAAGTAATATATCTTCATTCACAAATATTTTATTGGCCCGTGAATGTAATATATACCCTGTATATGTTATCTAAACAGAGTCACATGGAGATAATCACCGCTATGTGACATTTACACCACCATAAAAAGTAACACAAACATTTTCACAGTAACATGTTTATTACAAAGTGTAACCAAATATAAAATGTATACGATACATTAAACTTATATAAAATGTCAGTGAATAAAAACACCTGTCAAAATATGTAAAAATGTTTGGACCCTTTCAAATATTGTCGAATTTTAGGTCCATTAAAGTTTGACTGAGATTAATATCTTGGAAGGTATCAAGTCGAATGCCATTCACGGTGACATGACTGTTCTTTTTTTTATCCATGTCACATTGCGGGGACGCGAGTTTTTAGTTAGATTTGAACTGATCTTTTTAATTAGTATTTTCCAACGACAAACATACAACAGATTTGCGAAAGATGAAGCCGGTTTTGGTTTTATGTGTGCGTGTCTACGAACCAATCATAGAGACGTTTTGCTTGTGACAGATGCGTACACGCACAGCCCGTGACAGGCCGTGGCTTACCAAAACTTGCTTCGCTTTCTCAAGCGCTGACTAAGGTTTCTAGGCGTAGGTATTTATTCTAAGTTCGATATAAATTAGATATAAATAGTATCAGTGAAATATGCTATTATAACTGAAATGCCGGCGTCATGGTTAACAGCGCAATGCATATTTTCTTTTGTTTCGTGTGTTGCCCTTTATTATACTGCCACCAGGCCGGAATATTTTTGGAGCTTCATCACAGAGGTTTTAACTAATTTTGTATAATGTGATGGGTGGACATTCGGAGATACATATATGATGCGTTGTCCCCAAAAACGGTAAAGAAAAAAGGACGGTCCAACAAAGTGGCACTTTCTAGTCTATTTATAACGTAGTAACACCATTGCGTACACTGTTCAGAAATTCGCTTAAACACGCAAGTTGACAACAACGGCATTGTTACGCGGGACCTGAGCCAGCACATATTATTCAAAGCAACGCAATTGTTAGTTCATTTGAGAAATCCCGCGTACGCCCAATACGGTGCGTAGCGGCTATATAAAGTTGTATTGTCAGTGAACACAGTTGACGTCTTACAAACAGTAATGCAGTCCTTGAGCAGTCAGATTTTGATTCGGGTTTGGGTGAAAACTGAGAGGTTCTTGTGTCGATTGCGGAAGAGCGAGCGAAATACGCAATGTGTTCCTAATGGGTGCAGTCAGCCTAGAATAACTTTTCTATATGGAACTAAATAAAAAACGTCACCCAGTCATTGACATAATGATGTAAATACAGTGTTAATCCTTTTTTTTTCTCTTCTGCCGTAATGCTACGATACCTACGGAGTCGTCAAATCATTATATATTGATATTTCACATAGCGCGTAAATGGGCGCCACAATGATTGCAAAAATTGGTTTGCCCTCTCTCTTACATGGGTGCCAGCTTTCGCTAATATCAAAGACGAGAGTCTTCTGTACTAGTACTACTGCACTGCATATTGTACTTTCTGTGCTTTAATTTATTCAATGGACCAATCATTAATCAGGCTATTGTGGCTCGCTAGATTTAAATTTACGTATATATAACGTAACTTTAACACGTTAGAGCGTCGTGTGACGTAACTTCGGGGCAACCATTTAGTCCCGAAGACACCTTTTAGACTTGTCGTACTGATACAGTGGCGCTACTGTGCGCGTACGCAGCGATTAGCATTGAGAAGGTCGGCGCGTGGGGTGCGTGCGCTAGGCGCGGTGGAATGCGCGTGACATTTTGGTCGACTAGGAAATGGTTCGGAGCATTTTTGGTGTCGCTGAGGGCGTCGTAGGACAAGTGGGAGAGATAACGTACAGTCCGACCAAAAACAGTAGAAATTAAAAAGTGGCAATACTGTAGTGCTCCCTTTCTAATCAATATAAAAAAAAAACGGGGACGACACTTCAGTATTGCCACTTTTTAATTTCTACTCTTTTTGGTCGCACTGTAGATTATGGAATACACGTTGAATCTCTTTTGTTTAGTATTTCATTGTATTAAAAATAATTATCACTCTTTTACTACCAATTACCAAAAAATATAAGGAATTAGATAAACTTTCACAGAACACGTTTGGAGTTGTTTACAATAATGCGCGTGTCATCGCGGTCGCCGCCTAGGAAATGGTCTGGAACGTTTTTGGCGTCGTGACGATATGTCGTAGGCCATATCCCTTTACAAGCCATAATGATCGTAAGTCATTAATGTCTTATGCATTGTAATTTTATACAGAAGATCTTTAGTCAGAATTCTGAAATCAATCACTTTACAGATTTTTTGAAAAGATGACTAGGTACTCGGTGGCCACTTTGGATTGTTTTATGACTATCCTGAACAGTCAGAAGGTTCTGTTTTTTTATAATATATTAAAATCAATGAAAACTCTGATATTAGATTATTATCTACATAATTTTATGGCATTAAATGCCTGTTGTGTAATTATAATAAAAAATAATGAACTATTTGTAAAACAAGGTATTATAAAGCTAAATACTTGAGGAAATCAAACTCCGAATAAAATACATAAATTAATAGTTACTAGGTATATTGTAAAATTATTGCAGTTAAAAATACAAGATAAGAACTGATGAGACGAAATCGAATGCTAATGGTTCAGTGGCGCCACAAGTGGCCAAATTAAGAAAACTATTGACATCAAGTTCTGTTCAGAAATGGTAACAATATTTTATGTTTACAATCTTCCAATAATACTTACTAATTTGCAAATCATAATTTGACAAATTTATTAAACGGTTTACACTCACTTGTCTAAAACGGCATGTTTCGAACTCGTATGGAGTTCTTCTTGAGGGACTGCTACCCGTACGCTCTCGCGGGAACGTTATAATCCAAAACAAAGACCGACTACTGGCAGTGAGGGCCAAACACCGTTCAAGTCATATTTAAAAAAGAAAGGAACTTAGTCACTGATTGTGATCGACGCTTTGCCCTTTCGTTTTTCTAATGGCGCCACAATTTCACGAGAGTGCGAATTTTTGATATAATACCTAATATGTTGATTAAAATTTGTTTGTAAACTGAATATATGTACGTGAAATGATTGGTTCCCTATAATGGTACTTAACGGAGGAATCGATCGATAAATGAAACGAGAATACGAAGAAGATGATGTTTTTATTGACAGCATTAGTATTAATTTGATATTAATAATTATATTTTATAGGATAGGTGGGGTTAATTAAAATTG
This sequence comes from Apotomis capreana, assembly GCA_947623375.1. NCBI lineage: Eukaryota > Metazoa > Arthropoda > Insecta > Lepidoptera > Tortricidae > Apotomis > Apotomis capreana. Next base: position 20,228,004 of record OX392512.1, read on the forward strand.
TATATATCTAATGAAAGAAACTTCCGATGAAGGTTGCTACTACTTAATGGTTAAATCGTTACTGTAATTAGCTGTCTTATAATGGTACATTACTGCAGACGCCATACGGTCGGCCGTCTATATATACCTATACCTACTCACTCGGCAAGCCCTTTTCACGGCTAGGCATGTATACTTAGTGCTTTTCCTTTTCTTAAACATTATATGCAATGAATTTAAAAAAATACACCACTCAAAAAAAAAAAACAGCTGTTCAGCCTATCGATTAAAAAAAATACTTTTCGGCCTAGGCCTTCTATTTTATATGAAATTCCTTCACAGTTCTCTCGAGTTACTTCGAAACGAGATACTTCGAAGCCTATTATAACGTACGTTTTGACGACATTTCATTGCATGTTTGAGCTAAAATAATTACAGAAGGATAGTGTATTAAAAAATATTTAACTTTGCATAGTGTTAGCCTATTCATGCAATTGTATGGAAAGTGATGCATTTACAGACACGTATCGAGTGTACAAAATATCTCATGCTTATGGGCAGTATCAAATAATTATAGGAATAATTAATTATATGGAATACGTCCATGGTCATTATAACAATCAATATAGGAGTGATACTTTTACTATTTAACAACAAAATAAATACCGTAAGGTGAGACTATTTGAGACCCTTGGGTCTTTGGGGTTTGTTAAAAATAATAATAAAATAAAATTAAAAATAAAGGGTTATTTGGTAAAACGAATATAAAAGGTTTTAAACCCTTATACCTATATGTTACAGTAGAACCTCACTAATCCAAATGGTTGTTGTTTATTTTATTATATACAAAACAAACTTGCATAAAAAACTGGTTCCCCTCCGTTAGCCCGAAAAACTTTCATCCTAATTTCATTGGCCCTAATTTTGGTAACCCTAAAATCACTAACCCGAATTTTCATTCATCCTAATTAATGAATATTCCGAATTTTCATAATACCTAATTACTTCATACCGAATTCTCACTAGCCCTAATTTGCACTTAGCCGATTTTTTTAGACTACTAATATTATAATACCTAATAATGCTAAAACCTAAATTTTATTAAACCTATTTATCTATAAACCTAAGGCGAGGGCTGCTCTCCCTCCACCTCCACGCTTCCGGTTTTGGAATAACACTAGGGTAGGAGTAGGACAGGCAAGACTACGTGGAGTCAGAATTGCCATAGACTCAGGATGTACATGGGTATCTTTTGACGCTCCGCTCGCTTCGCTCGCTCCGCTATACATTGTCACAATAGAAACCTAACCTAACCTACAGTTTTCGGGGTTCAGCCAATTCAATATTTGTCCAAATCCGTATCTTCTGTTTTAACCTAAAAATAGGTTTAATAATCTTTAGTACTCTTGACATTTAGTGTCAGTAATGATTAGGTCTAATAATCATTAGGTGTGGTAATTATTAGGTTATTTCATATTAGTATTGTTGACAATTAGTACAAATCATTATTAGAGCATTGGATTATTAGGTCTAACAACTAATTAGGGTATAAAAATTAGGTGAAATGACATTAGGGCTAATGAAAATTAGAGCTAACGTTGATAGGTGTAATAATATTAGCACTTGCGATATTAGGTCAAGTAGGGGAGTACCTAAAAAACTCATACAAGGTGGCCCGAGGAACCCAGTCACGTGTCTATTAGCAGTTAGCACGAATCACAATAGTCGTACAACGCCCGGGATTTACCCCACGAAATATTTGGCACCGAGGCAAAAAGACGTAAGACCCTCAGCAACAAAGGAGACTTGTCCCTTTTCGTCTCGGTAACTCAATTTTTTTAATGTTCAAGCGGATACCTAACATCGCCCGGTAACAAACAACCAAAACATACTAAAATTTCTATCACTGCTCTTCAATACGTCGTATCTATTAAGTAGATTGAGACTGAGATACGAGCTTTGTTTAAAGTATTTGTTGAGTTTTGATTGTCAATAGACGATATAGGCCAAAATCATACGCAGCGCAGATGTGCGATGTGCGAGATTTTTATAAGTGGATGAGTCATACTAAACCTTTTTCGTGTAAGTTGAATTGAATGCGAGTTGAAGATTGTCATGTAATTTACCTGAAAACAATAAAATTACAATAAATAATTAGGGGAAATAAACATCATAACAGCTCATAAGTTACTTCATACTATTCGTGTGTCATAATTGCTTTTATTTCAAATTATACACCTATCTTTTTAGTTACATTTTAAAAATAAATATTATATCAATCATTACACACCCTCGGAAATTATGAAATAAATAAATGAGTGAAAATTGACGGATCAAACTGGTGGCCTAATGATGAGCGTGTAACGATGTCTAAAAGCTAGAGCTAGAGCACATCGCCAAAGTAAACATATCGGGCATAAGTCAATACAAATGTTGATTTTACCTCTAAGTTAAAACTATCACATGTAGGTAAACGACGTGAGATATAAAAGCGAATTTATGACACAGCGATCGTTTCTAATGTAATTAATAATCGCAAGTCGGGTTTAAAAGTTAATCGAGTACCTAATTGTAAGTAATATCCAAGTATAAACACAGCAATACAGCGCGGGAATACTGCCTGTGTGATGGGCACGCTGCCAAAAGGGCCAAGTTTCGGTATAATACTTTCTAATACTTTGAGCTACCTTTTATTATAAGTTTATTTGTTTTTTACACATAAAACACAGTGGATTTAATTATGAAGGTACGTTAGAACCGTAAAAATAAAATAACATAACCTATTCGTTTGCAAACTTTATTCATATCACAGGGAATACCTATCAGAATGTCCGGCACATGACGATGTTATTTTGATACTTCTAAGAAAGTTAGTAAGTAAATCTTTGGTAGGTACGTCACTATTTTATATTAAATAAATAAATAATAATAAGCATCCAACAACCTCCCACAAATCTATCTAGTCCCACAGTAATCTTTAGTAGGCTTTAGTAGGCTGTATTAGTATATATAGTACTCGTATATTCTTATTTATCTATGTTTTTAAGCTAGCTCACACAACCCTCATGTACCCTACGGAGATATTCTGTTGGAATGCGCCCGCATCGCATCGCATAAATAAAATAAAATAAATAATGTAATATGATGATTTACGTTTCGCTGTGATAAGGTCAAGTGTTGTTTGCAAATTCAAATAAAAAACGTCTTTGTGCTAAGTCAAATGCAAAAGGTGACTCGAGGACATGGGGTCAAGTAAATACGTACTTAAGTACAAAACAAAACAATAGAAGATGCACATATATATTAATTTGAATTCAGATACTTTGTTTGTTTCTATCGGCAATAATAAGGTCGCTTAAACGAATTGAAATGCCCCAGGTTTATGAAACTGTGCCGAAACGAGGGGTAAATACGAGTATATAGTAAACAAATACCTACCAACAAAAATTGAAAAATAAAGAAATAATATGGATTAACTTTATTGCGCAATACACGATACAAATGGTCTACCACAGTCAACCATAGGGCCAAATATAAACTAGCAGTGGTATTATTACATTACCATTAAAAACATAGAAACAGTTGACGAATTTATCAATATATAGTAAATTTATCAATTATTATAATTTTTAAGAACGATATTTATTTTATTACTGCAATGCAGCGCTTTTGTGACCTTTACTGAATCGCCAAGCATAATCTAAGACGCCAATTGCTCGCATTACAACGTAAACCTTGTTGAGCTATTCATAACTTAGTCAAAATGTGTAACAAATTAGCATATTATATGTATAATGCGAATGGATTTGCGTCGCCATTGCTGGACAGATAAGCTAAAGGTCAGAATTGAAGTGGACGACGACCTTTAGTTCAGAGTGCTTCCGTTTCGACCTCGTGGAAGTGGTATTTATGAGCTACTGTTAGGGTGAAGGGATTATATGCAGGCTTTTCCGTGTCTAAAGGGCAATAATGGTACCGCTTGAATATATAGATCGTTGAGCCTTAATGCTGTTACACACCACTGAAATTTAAATCATGAACATTAAATAAAAAAGAAACTATAATTTTTTTCTGCGATGAGTTACGCAAGTCAGCGTGTTGTCGTGACGTATCACTTTACGACGATGTGACGTATAAAGTTGCGACATCTTGTAAGGTCGTGACGAATAAAGTTGTGAATATGTGTGACGTCGTGACGTATAAAGTTGCGACGTCTTTTAAGGTCGTGACGAATAAAGTTGCGAATATGTGTGACGTCGTGACGTATAAAGTTGCAACGTCTTATCAGGTCGTGACGTATAAAGTTGTGACTACTTGTGACGTCATGACGTATAAAATAGCGACGACGTGTGACGCTGTGTCGTATAAAGCTGCGATGAATTGTAACGTCATGACGTATAAAACTGCGACGACATGAGACATTGCGACTTGCGTTGGTTGATGAAGGTAGTGTTTTTCGAGAAAGAAGTTACATTTTCCCGAAATAAAATAATATATCTTTTACAAAAAATAAGATTGCTTCATCATAGCAAGAAGTGATAGAAAAATTTGGAAATTACTTCACCGACAAGAGCCTAGCTCTTAAATGTAATTTAAAAATAGTATATTTTACTAATCACCGGTCCAAATTATTATGTAGAAAATTCATATCAATACTTACTTTAAAATTTTAACACATTTTCTTGTCTAAATTTAGGGAAGTAAAGTTAAAACACAAATTTAATATGCCCAAGAAAATGTCGATATAATTATGCATGAACTTCGTTAAATATGTCACCTGTATTTATGCAGAGCAACAACGAGAAACCATTGGCCTAAATAATGTATGTTATATATTTGGAATGAATATTACAGACAAGAAGGCGCCTGTTGTATAATCGTGACGTCATTGTATATTAAGGGTACCAATATTTGTATAGAGACAATAAGTAATTTGCTGTAAGTATTCACCGAAAATAATTGTGTCGTTGTGTGTTGTTGCTGGTCATATAATTATTCCGTTAAATTATGAGGATTCTGAAAACTATTTCAAAATTTCTTTTAGAATAAGAAAATGTATAAAATATACGTACCTACTTTGCGTCACAGATTAAAAAAAATATGTTTTATTTGTTTTCTTTATTAAATGACATATTGAGTTAATTTTATTCATATAACCACAATATGCTAATTTCTACAAATTAACATCAATCGTGATCCTGATCACTATTTCCTATGAAACCGTCAAAGAGAATGTCATAAAATAAACCTAAACTAAAATAATATCCCTCGAATATGTTTTGTTACATTTTGATCGCTATATGATACAACTTGCCTCGATCAAATAGTTTCCTATGGTTATAAATAATACTTACCGTAACGTGCAGTTACTATAACAATAAATTAAATTAAACAATAAAACTAATAACTAAACCTAAATATTATCTAATCAAAAAGCCCGCCCCGAATCGTTCCCGGTGTAAAAGTGCCCAACACGCTCGCCGCGTTACCGCGCTGGACCGCGATGGACAGCCTCTGCACCAAGAACGACTCGGAACGGGTGTCATGGCCTCTCTCTCGTAACCGACGCCCCACTTCCCTCAGGAACTTTAGTGCGTCGGAGCTCCAAACACCGGTAGTTTCCACCGCGAGTGGGACAAACAGGTAATTGGTGAGAGCGGAGTATTTCTCACGCTTCCTATTTGCCGCCACTTCCGCTGCTGCGCCAGCTGACCTGGTGGTATGACCAAGGTGTGAAGCTGCAAAAGTGCTGACGCATGTGGAGTCCCACAGTAGGCACTTACCTTTCTGCCAAGGCACCAAGGTCATACCATCCGGATATTTATATATCCGTATTTTGCTATAGTATAAAAAAATACTTACCTAAGTTTTTTTGGTGTATTAAATTGCAATCTTTTTAAATAGGTAATAAGTGACAATTATAACTTATCCATTTAATATTTCCAATCAATATCTTGAATTAAAGTAGTTTCGAATCGCTTTAGCACTAAAAGTGATTTGATTGGATTACGCACTAAATATATAAATGACGGGAAAAGCAGGCAGCCATTGGCTGTTAGATTGTGCTATAAAATGACTACGCTCTTCTTAACATTGCTAATTTTCTAGTTGATGGCTTTTCACAGCACTTTGCCATCTTTGATCATTTACTGGCGTTCTCGGGAACTGTTACACTAACTAATAAAGATTCTAATAGAGTTAAACCAATTTAAGGCTTTTCCGTTCAAAAATACTGATTGTTTTAGATATGTTTATGTATGATCAAACATGTCACTTAACATATTATCAATGTTGCGATTGCGACTTAGAACGTGGCTGTTGTGATTTATTGGTATACCTAATATTTGTGACTTACTACTAGACTAGCTGGTCATGTAGGTGTGTCGTATAATCTAAAATTGAAAGAAATAAGTACCTATTTACAAAAGTGCTTACCTATAATCTTTGTACCTGTGTCCAACTAAAAGTTACAATCTCAGCTTGACCATACGGCCCGGCAGTCGCAACGCTGAATTTCAGCCTACTTCCTTATTGATGACAATCGACTTGCTATCATTCTTTATGCTCTTTGTACATATGCTTAGATAAATTGTATATTTCAATTATATGCGCTGAACACGTTCTCCCTTTCATTTCAACCAAACCATGTTCAAGCATTGTAAGCGAAATCATATTGTCTATTCAATTTCATTAAAGCCAACACAACACAGCCGCTTCATTGCAAAAAGTCGTAAGTGCATAGTGATATCAAAGATATATTACCTTCTTAGTAAGGCAGAGCACGTAGAAGATAAGACTTGCGTAGGCGCAGGTCAGCGCAGCCTTATTAGCCGCGACGCCGACACGGCCATACTGACACTATGATGCATATGATGACCTTGAGAAAGTGTTGGTTGACACGTTTGTAATGTTAGATACGAGTAGTTATGATGGGTAACAAGCTTGGTACTTTGCATGCAACCGCATTATGAAATAAACGATAAACGGTGAGAGCAGGTTTACTCTTGGCTGATGACGGATGAAGAGGTTTTGATCTGATTAGTACAGAGATGAAAAGGAAACGATGGGAATGAAAACAGTATTAAATCCAACAAATATACGCACTATTACAGTACCTGTACTGCCTCTGAGGGTGATTTTGGAAATCATTCCTATATCATCGCGCTAACTGCTTCTGTTTTTTCAATGTAAGTGAACGACAAGACTTGAATGGTCTAAGTCTGCTGTTTCTAGTAAGTTACCTACTTTACGTTATACTTACTTTTGTGTGAGGTTTTCCTATATTTAGTTATTTATTTTTACTTCACTTTAATGTTCTAAGTTTGTTGTTTGTTTGTAGTACCTTGTTATTCTTTATTTTATGTTTGAGCTTACTTTTGTGTGAGGTTCCCCGACATTCATTTGTTTATTCGTATTCTACAAATAGGCTTCAGTGAAAAAATCATTCGGTAATTTAATCTCGTCTGTATAGGGCCAGGAGGCCATCAGTCTTGTTGCAGTGGGAGTATTCTTATAGGTCTTCAATTTCTCTTTTAGTACTCTGCGTGTTCTTTCGGTAGTCAGTAACAGTAAAACTGTGGATTGCATTAAACACGTTTCCTTTAATGTCCTGGCTGACACCAACTCGGAGTCACCTTACGACCCACGTGTCGTATGACCTCACGTTTCCTCAAAACTGTTGCAATTTAATACTCGTAAGAATTGAGTATAGTTCTCTGAAATACGATTTAGAGAACGTATACTCAATTATATTTGTATATTTATTATGAGGTTTCTTATGTATAGTCAGTCTCAGAAGTGGCTTGAACCTTTTATTATTTGATGTATAACATTAAGGCACAAAACAATTACAAATGTGTTTACATACTGCTCCCACTAGCGATGGTGCGGAAGAATAACTATTGTTTATATTTTGCAATCCTTAGCTCAAGTTCTTTATACTCTTCTATACTATTATAAAATTCTAGATTTGTATTGATAATCAGTTTTCTTTGGAGAGGGGTCATGATTTCAGGAAAAATCTTAATAGCGTGCAAGATCGTCATTTGTTTTGTATGGGCGCGCGGCGCCAATCTGTTGGACATCCAAAGGTACACAGACGAAGTTGCGGGCGCCTCCTATGTCAGCAAAAAAAACTGCGTGGTTTGACTTATCCAGTTTCATTCAAGATTATTTTAATATGCCATATTAGTTAACACTATCAGAAATGATCTTAAGCGAATCATGCAAGATAGATTGACTAGCAAATTTAATCATATTTAAACTGCCACAAATAAAAACATGGAACAGGTTTAAACCTCATTGATTCACATGACCTTTCAAAGTCAAGAGCAAGAGGTCAACCGAAAAGCATACGTTGATTGCCATGAGTATGATTCACCTGATGACGTCATGTTGCACCGCACAGGGCAAATGTCACCCACCCACGTGTCTTGCAACATGCCTTTAAAATAATATGACACAAGTTAAAGGAACAATGCAAATATATTTTGGGTGCTATTTCAATGCAATTCGATGTAAAATGGAAGCGAACTCAATTAGCGATTTGATGCTCTTTTATTTTAAAAAGAACAACGTGTAGGATTTGAAAATGGAATATTAACGGCTTTATACCAAAAATTTGATTCTCAAATGGCTATATTAAATAAACGGCCAGTATTTTTATAGCTTTATAAGCGAACCTAATTTGGTAAATGCGATATTTTATGGTTTTAATTGGCATCGTAAATAACAGGTCAGAGTGTAATGATGGCGTGGAATTGTAAATATTGTTTTAGGGCCCTATTAGAGATTGGGTACAGTCTTGTGTGTTTTAATAGTAACGTGGTTAATGGATGCAAAACCAGATAAAGATTGGTATAATAATCAAACAAACTTATTTCTATTGCCGATATCTACCTATCGTGATTGGTCGCTGTAGATTATTTGAGCGTTTCTACCGCCTAATACATATTCCTACCTAGCGTAGCGTAGTCACCTAGGAAGTTAGTTAGTTACGCCCTTTTTTGTTATTATTGTATACGTACTATGATCAAATAATACCCCAAAACAAACATCTATAGCTCTGTATTAGCATTTTTTGTAAAAAAAAAAAAATATCAATATTTTTAGCCTTTCCGCATAAACTTTTGTCGAAGTTAATGTGTTTTTTTGTTATCTGGTTGACGCCGCTTGTTTGTGAAACTTTTATCAAAATAATGTTATTTTTTAATATGAAATAGTTAAAACTTGGCTACGATAATAATTGTGCGGTTTATATAATAGCAAAAAAAAAACCGTTCAAGCTCTGTTTTTTACCAATATTTAGGTATAGTTTATTTGCAAAATAATAGGCATTACGCAAATATCAGCAAGTAAAGCCGCAAAGTTCACATAAAATTACATATTTGTAACACTTGTCAAGTTAACGTTTCCTGATACAATTGGAATCCGAAAGTGCCTCGAAATGTCGATGTCGTTACCGCCTCATATTCCAATTTAATACGGGGCAAGTGCCATTACGGAAAGCCTCCAGTCACGTACGAGTATATATAAATAAGGATAAAAATGTCAGGACGCGTTACCCTTTGCTATCTTGAACGCTTACGAACAAATCTTGCGCACTAAAAAACGTGCAAGACGACTTGGGGACTGGAGTTCCGTATACTGCTTTGGTCAAGGTTTTTTAAATGTAGGCAGGTTATAAATATCTACTTATAATCTAAATTGCCATGCAAACCAAAAGAGAGACAGGCTTTCATTCTGCTGTTATGTGATTTTTTGCATTTTCGCTAACGAGTGCTACTTCGCACTGCTTAAGATACTTTCGCTCGAAACTTCTTTCAAGAAGCATAAAACTTCTTCTGTACAAAACCTTACTAAGGTTCGGTTCTGAGTGTTGGGGGCTTAGCAAAAAAGACGAAAATTCCTTGTTAGGAGCTGTGATGGTAGATGAAGATGATGATGTTGATGTGATGGCGAACGCATTATAACCACGAGCTTTACAAAATGTACGAAGAGTCAAACGTTATTAAGACCATAAAGATCGGACGCCTGCGATGGGCAGGGCACGTGTTGGGAATGGATGAGGCCAGAGTACCCAAACGGTCGCAGAAGCAGAGGCAGACCCAAGCTCAGGTAGGAGTGAGAAGTTGGAGAAGGAAAGCCATGAATAGATCGGACTGGAAAGATTTGCTAGACCAGGCTAAGGCCCACCTGCGGCTGTAACGCCTCAGATGATGATGATGATCACGCAGCGAGTACGCCGCGACGCATAATTGTATAGTAAACTCGCTCGTTTGCAATTGCAAGTGACATAAAGCCCTTATTGGGAAAGGATCCCTCCTGTGGCGGTAAAATGTCTTAAACCAAGCGTTTTCTTACACCCCGCCGTATGCTAAAAAAACAGTCTCGGAAACGCGTACGCACCTTGACATTCGCATGTCAAATGTCAAGCGGTCGTTGAACCGTGATAGTTCATTACAGATTGGGAGCTGTTTTGATCCTCGTTAAAACGGCCTTCGGCAGTCTAGGGCCTTCACGTTTACCTGAATATAACTTATATTTATGGCAGTGCTTTGTTCTTTTGTTTTTAAGGTTCAGTAGGCACTCAGACGTGAACTACTTATTTAAAATGAATATTTTTTCTGAGTCATAACTAAATCTAAATATACATAGTTATTCACAAATGGGTGTTCGCACTGTGATGGCTATGTTTTAATTATTTGTTTTACGGGCCAGTATGTTTTGACCTGTGAACCGACGGACCGACCGATATAATTATGTAAGTATGTGTAGTATTAACACATACATCATTATATCGGAAATTATCTAGGCACAGCTATAATACGAGAAAAGCTTTTCGATATTCTGCTTAACAACCAATAGGTAAATATTGACACTAAGGTAAATTGTGAAAGAAACAATGGTCTACTACAAACTACAATCTAAGCAGGACTCAAACCTGCGACCCCTACGTTTCCGGCGTAGTGCACGGGAATATTATGCTAGTATGGCTAATGCACAATAGCATTTCAAACACGTATGACGCAGAGGGCGCTCCAGCAGCGTAGAATTATGGAATGAAAGATTTGGCGTGATTGACATAACGATCTAATAGCTCAGTTGGGAGAGCACTACGCCGGAAACGTAGGGGTCGCAGGTTCGAGTCCTGCTTAGATTGAAGTAGATCACATTAAATTTTTCTTTCATAATTTTCCTTTGTGTCAATATTTATAAAAATAAAAAAAGTGTGTGTGTCAGCTCCGACGCACGACTGGAGTTTACTCTTCAGGCAAGGCGCGCACCACGATTTTTTTTTAGTAGCGCGATAATTTTGTCGCAGAAATAAGCGTACTTCTGGGTTTATGAAAATCGTGGTGCGCGCACTCTCATTATAAACCCATATCTTGCATTTATGCGACAAAATTATCGCGCGACTAAAATCGTGGTGCGCGCCTGGCCTTAAGAACGATTATAAAATATATACTCAATACTCAATACGTTTATTGCACATAATGATTAGTAAATAGTTTAAGTATCACATTATGTACCCTGTTGGGTGCTGCAAACAAGAACGAGGAGGTAGGCACTTACATAATATTAATATACGAGTACTTAGAATAATAACGCCTAGAAACCCAGTTCACGCGCAGCGGTGAGGCCACTAAAAGTAAGCCAGAAATGGCTTAAAGCGCCGATCGGCTTCTCAGTTGCAAGGACGCGTGACAGGTGTAAAGAGCTCCCACATTTTCAATTATTATGACGATTTGTGCAAGGATAGGGTGTCACAATGCATCGGATAAAAATGATAAACATGCTAAGATAACATTTCACTCGTAAATATTATTCTTTAACTCGTATTTTTACGTAAAACAGTAATCAAAATTTCATATCTTCTATAAGCGGCATGACCACGTAGTGTTACCCGTGTAACGGAATTATTTACCCTTAATTCTGTCCTGATAATATACTGATTACTTACAAATGTCTTGATGATGAGTTGACGACTGTGCAAATAAAAGTAAAGTCAGTTGTAAAATCATATCTAATTTTATTTGACACTGTAGTTTTTTTTGTGTCAGAGTAGTTGTGTGGATTTTAGATCAACATCATATTGTTACGCCGGTGGATTAACTTCAAACGTCAATTTCGGTGATTTAGAATCGTTTTTAGCTAGCTGTTAAGTAATTTTTGGCCGTTTCAGGATTTGCTATATTGCATATTCAGATTTGACTATACCTACATCATAACTGACATTTTAAATTAAAATAATAAATAAAAAACTTTTGGTTAATGCATTTAATGATGTTTGAACTCAGCAACAGGTCTAAGATTCAATTAAAATTTTGAAAGTAACCAAACACCACTGGCAAGAGTATTCCGCCAATTTGTGGGGAATGTGATTGCGCTAGCAACATTATTGGTGTGTTTGTGTGCGTATCGGCGCGTGTAAATACGAGTTGTTCACAACTACATGAATCCATTTTATGCCTCACGTGTGACGCTTCGGCCGTTTGAAACTATCATTCTAGGCGTTATTATTCTAAGTACGAGTATAATATACAGCAAAATTACAATATTTTACAAGGAAAATTTACTTCCGATTCATTTTTAACAAATTGGAGAGATCATGAGTAGTAACTAAATAAGGAAGCGTGATGTAAAGCGCCCTCGAGCGGCTAGTTTAGTTACTAAATTTACGAAAAAAAAACCGTATCTTACTATGAAATCCATACAAAGATACGACCTTATTAATTAAGGAGCTTTGATAATTTTTATGAACATGCCAGCTCCAGCAGGCCTAATACACAACATCATTCATCTAAAAGACATAGATAAATAAAAACATAAACCGTATAAACTTAAAAATAACATGTACACGAAAACAACTAAATTTGTATATACATAAAAAAAACTGTATACAAATTTAGCCGATTCCGATAAGGGTTCCGCCAATATTGAATTGAACATTACATTCAAGAAAGATCTGGTATTAGACCTAGCCATTTACATTAGACAAAAACAAACGTACAAAATCACCTTCCTTAAAAAAATCCTTAAATAAATCCAAAATCTCCTTAACAACAACTCCAAACAGCGTTTTGAACTTCTCCTCCCAACTTTCGGTAGAAAACAAACTATCCTTCGTCTTCTCAACCAGCCTTTCAAAAGTAATATGTCTCTTCTTCTTGTCCTTATTTTGTCTTTGATCTTCCATATCAGCCCGCTCAATAGTAGGCTGATTGACCAATAGGCACTCGGACCTCTTCACATCTGTTACTCTTTTTGACTTCCGCGGCTTACGAACCTCTTGTTGTGGCTCGCTCTCTAATCTGTACTAACTTACTGATCGCTGGCCCTCAGCCTGACAGACAGAATCTTCAGACTCTTTAGATTGTAACGGCTTCGACAAATTAGCATCTCTATATGACTTTCCAAAACTTAAGTCATTCTCAAAAACAGATGGCGCATCCTGACTACAAACATCCGTATCCTTTTTTTCCTTATTTTGCATATACAACCAAAAAGCCCGTTTATATATACATCCCTCAGCAGACATAATCCTGCGAATTTCTTACTCCTTCACAAAAACCGGGCACGACTTATCTAAGGCCATATGGCTGCCTTTACAATTAATGCATCTAAAAATAGTCGTTTCGCAATTGGCATGCTCCCCGCCGCATTTCGGACAAGTAACTTTAGTAGTAGGACAAAACCTGCTCAGATGACCGAACTTCCAACATATTGAACATTGGGTAACCGGGAAAGTGTACTGATTTACCTTAAATCGGCAACCGTAGGCATAAACATATGGCGGTAAAGAAGTTCCCTTAAAACACAGACGAATAGCTTCAGCCTTAACCCAACGCCCATCATGATCCAAACGGTTCAGTCTACATATTGACAAAATGTCTTCAGACCCTTCAATATTCTTTAAAAATTCGTCTTCCTCAACCTCCAACTCAACCTGCCTTATAATTCCATAAGTGCAGCATGCCATATTAGACCAATAAGAACGTCTCGTCTCATTGTTAAACTCCTGAGAAGCCAGAAGCTTCTCCGCATCATCCTTAGAGTTAAACTGTATGCGAACTTTACGTGGACCCATAAACTTGACGGATAAAATTCCTTTTATACCCTTAAATTGCAGCAACTTTGCCAAACCAATCTGTTTCGGTAAATCTTCTTTTGACACTATATAAACTTCAAATAGCTTGTCAGGCACACCGTCCGGCTCCAGCTGCGTTTTGGCGGTTGCTAAAACCCGCAAGCGTTTAGGTTTCCTGCCTATTGTGATAAAACTATCACTACAACCACAGCTTTCGTCGCTCAGACCACAAGTACGCTTCACCGCTATATGCCGCACATCCGACATGGACTCAGCGTCCGATACAATATCCGATTGACTCGGCCCTGCCTTATTATCAAACTCCACTTCAGATAGCCACGACGGAGCTGCCCGCTGCCTACATTCTAAAAGTGACGTATCACTCACGACACCTCGACTTGACTCACTCATCGCAAAAACAGCGAAAAGGACTCTAAAACTGAATTAACTTATACATAAATAAAATAAAATTTGATAAAATTTTCAACCGTCGCCTTTGACAACCAAACGTCAATCCTCGCAATACTTATATTTTTGGAACGTATCTGCCGTGCTAATTTAAAAAGTCGTATCTCAGTATACGATTGGGGTAAAAATACGACTTCTTGATTTAGCAGATTATGCGTTAAGCGTTATAGACTAAGCTCCCGATATAAAATGACCTTCACAGAGATGTTTATTTGATGAAATGTATTTTATATTTAGTTTAAAATGTCAATAAATATATTGCATATGAGTTGCCTAACAAATTTAAGTCCAGGGTATGTTTAATTAATAATAAATATCTAAGTAATCAGAAACGTAGAATCTAGCCTCAGAGCCCATTATTACACATTACTTAGTTTATCCTTAATCCTTAATGGAGCCTTCCGTAATCAATTTAGTTCTGAGGTGAGCAACTTTTAGCTCCTCGTGCGATTTAAATGCGAAATGGCGTCTCTAAAGACCATTTTATTGTAACGGGAAGCCGTTAGTTGTGTAATTTGTGCGAACTTGCGCGGATTGCGACGGATATATGTTATTAATTGAATTTAACTTTGTATATTAACATGCTATAAATAATTTGCGATCAAGTTATGTAGTAAAGTAGCAATATTATATTAGTCATAATCACAACTGATAAACTTACCTATTACATTGAAGTAATCATTTAAACGAATTAAGTATATCGTGCGTATTATCCTATTTTTTTTCAGCCACTTTTAATATTATATATCGGGTCAGTTGTATTACCGTGGCTCTGTTGACGTTGCAAGTCTGTTTTGAAAAGGCGGCAACCCTTGTATAAGTTATATAACTTATATGTACGCCATTATGAAAATATTACGAAAAAGTGAATCAACAAAAAGAGTTGATAAGCGAGAATTGATACGGTCCAAGCTGAAACGGACGGTTCTTCGCTCGGACAGAAATATGTGTATGATAAAAGTAGCAAAATAATTATAGCCATAACCATGTTTGCCAAGCCATTCTGAGGCAGTTAACTTTTACCTACCGCTAAGTATTAGCTTTACGCAATGCCGATAATTTGCTTGTGACGCGATTCACAATAAAATCATTAGAGGTAACGATGTCGACACGTGATGTCGAGAAAATTGCCTTGTAAAAAGAGAAATGCTTACTTAAGCCATAAAAATCCACTTGAAATCGCAGCCTCCGTGGGTGGGTTGTATTGGAGGATTTTTATGAGTCCAAGTCATTTGGCACACAGGCCAGACAGGTCATCTATTTCTTGTTCTTCTTCATGGTTGCCATACAATTATGATTTTGTTAAATTATGAGAATTCTGAAAACAATTTCTTTTGGATTAAAAAAAAACATAAGATTTTCGTTTTAGAAATTCTCACAGATTCTGTCACTGTCAGTCAGTTAGTAAATCTCCCCCGCATCACTTCATTTCACCCGCCGCCGATTTATATTACAAATCTATAGTTAATTATAATATTGTGAATATTTTTACACTAGTGGCTCTCTGTGAGTTATAGACCTCGCGAGTTTGTTTCGAAATTGCTGAAATGTGTATTTTTACGTTTTCAACCCCTATGCCAGCCATTTTGAAAAATTTCGAAAAACATAATCGGCAATAAATACCTTTTTTATGTCATAGCGGGCAAACAAGCAAACGGATCGCCTGATGGAAAGCGATTAACATCTCCCAATAGACACCTGCAATACCAGAGGAGTCACAAGTGCGTTGCCGACCTTTCAGGTGGAAGGACGCTCTTTTCTTAAAGGTTTGAAGGTCGTCTATAATACTTATAGAATCTACTCACAAAATTTTATGAGAATCGGTTGAGAAATGTGAGAAATGCACACGAAACCCAGGGCGCAAACAGCCTGTATAAGACCTTATACAGCCATTATAATTCTAATTTAAGCTGTATAAAGGCTGAATAAGTGCTTATGCCTGTGTGCTACTTGGGAACATACGAAATAATTGGCCCAATCTGATCGGAGAAGCTTGGTTCGTTTAATAAGGGTATAATCAAAAGTAAACAGTGTTCCAGTACATTTGTAAACAGCCTAACAGCTGAGCGTTCAGATGCCAAAACATTACCGAATCGCGCACAACAAACAAACATGCAACATGAGGCAACTGACACAACAATGAGCGAATGCATAGTTTGCAAACATTGCTGTTATGTCAATATATCTCTGATGAATGCCAGAGTAAACTAGTGTTCTGAATTTGCGAGAGATTTGACCATTTAAGCCTTATGCGTTTTAAAATGTATTTCTTTTTCATATTATGATAAGTATATTGAAAATTTCAACCAAACTTTTAAAATGAATCATACTTTTCTCTGAGTTCTAGATAGTAACATAGTTATTTTATGCTTTTATTGCGTGAAGTCGAAAATAAATTATAAAAAGTTAAGTTTTATATTAGTTTTCTGCGTGAATTATGTTAATTACGAGTAGTTTTTGAAACAAAACTTATCAATGAAAAAAATTTAGATTGTAGGTTTCAAATATATACCAATAAATCGGAATAGAATCGGAATGTTTTTTAAATATTATTACAAAGTGTATTGTTATAAGTGTATTGTTAATTATAAATGTATACTGAATTACCATGTAATGAACGTATTACTGTATGGTTAATAAATGAAACTAAACTAAACTAGACCTGTTCTAAGTAGTGAGCATTTTTGAACGGATAAGGAGCCTTAGTTGAAAATGTTGTCATGGCTGAACTGTAGGCCACACTGAAACAAATCAATAGATAAACTAGTTTAACCACTTGAGAAATTGCCAAGTTGAGATTAGTAGTAACCAAAGTATGCTAATTTTACAGTAGTTATTTTTTTTTCAGTGTACCTACTCGTCTGAAATGCATTTTTTCTACTGTTTCTTGTTATTCGTAGTATCTGTTTTGTATTCGTATTGAGATGAATGTACTCTCATAACTGTGTATTTTTTTTTGAAAAAAAAAGCAAATTGCGAGTTTAGTTTAAGTGAAAATAATAGGTTCGAAAATTTTTGCTCTACTGAGCCATAATTTCTTTTAACCTATTGACCGCCAGAGATGGCAAACCACATCGACGGAAAGCTGTGATCCAGACGCCAATGTCGTCAAATGACGTCAAAATTCGAAACGAAAACTTCGATATTCAAATCGCTGCCAGTATTTTTCAATCCCTGTCCCTGCTGATTATGGAGCACTCCTTTATCTCAGTGCTGTGGCGTTAGTTACTTTATCGCTTGACGCACAAAATTATAAATAAGTGAATATGAAAACTTTTCAACGCCTCAAACATCTTAAATCGATATAATGCCCTGATAAGGCTGATATATCGCTAGATTTGAACACATCGCAAAGCTCCGTCGATCACATACAAGTACAAATATAGTAACTGCGGCTATTGCTGTAGTAAATTAGTGATCCTGTAGAGGTTACGCCCTGGCCGTTGAAGCCTGCAGGACGTAACTCTTCCTAGTACGAGCAAGGGTTACAGGGCTGTCCAAAATGGTTTTATTTATTTATTAAACACACACAAAACAAAATTTCACACAAATGGCGAATTTAACCATTATATGCATACGACATCTAAATATATTATAAAGTATTTTATTTCTGAAATAAATTCATTAAAAATCTAATCTATGACAACTAAACTGTGTGAATCAATTCGAAAAAAAATTCAAAATTACGTTCTGTTGATTTCGATTTATTTAATCTCACGTGATGAATTTTGGATACTCCATGCAATTAAAAGGGGCGCCCGACGTTTGATATAACTTCACTTAATCTATTTTGGTTTGATATACCATTGCTTTGTATAATGTAACGAATGGTATAATATTGTTTTAGATAATTTTCAAATAATCTAATGTAACAATTGATATAATGGTTTATAGGTATAATTACTTTTAGTTTAATGTAAATTTACTATATTTATTACTTGGTATAAAACGTATTGAACAAATTGCATGGTCCGAGTACCTCAGTGACCTGCCAGCTGAACAAGCAGTGTCTTTATTTTATGAACGAATATACACTATAATAAAACAGCGTGTCCCATATAAAAAAACACACTCCAAGAATTTTCCCTGTTGGTTCTCACCAGCACTAGTCCACATATTTAATGAAAAAAATCGAGCTTGGGTAAAGTGGAAAAAGTATCAAAATCTAATAGACTATGAATAATTCTCGATATTAAGAAGTCGCTTTAAAACGGAATCTAGCAGATGTTACAGGAAATACCTAGACCGAGTTGAAAATAGTATACGCGACAACATAAAATATTTTTGGAGTTATGTTAGTAACCGGAGCCATTCATCTGAAATACCTAATAATATATCATATAACAACATAACTTTCAATAACCCAATAGAGATTTGTAATATGTTTTCTGAATTTTTTCAATCAGTTTATGAACCTTCCGCAATATCCGACGATTTTCAATTCGAAGACTGTGACTTAACTTCTAATATTAACTTACATACTTTACATGTAACGGAAAACGACATCTCGATAGAATTACGTCAACTTGACTAATTATAAAAACGGTATAAACTCACGTAAAAATTGTCAGGAACGGCCCGACATGTTTCGAACTCATTTGGAGCTCTTCATCAGGGGTAGCTATCCGTGCTGCTACGCGACTCGCGACCCACTGCACTTTTAATCGCTCTTCTTGCCGCCCTCTGCGCACGCGCAGATAGCGCGGCGCGGGGAGGGCAGGGCTCTTGCGCTGTCACCACTGGACTGTCTGTCACTGCATTTTCACTATTACCCACTGATACCACGCACACTTGACTTATTGTATCAACGACATTGTCTGAACGCGAGATGTTTTTTAACGCCGGAATCACAGGTTTCCATGCTGGAGGTAGAGCCCAACCACCGTCTCGGTTGAAATTCGGGCGCCGTCCAATTTCGATAGCTTCACGTATCTTCCGTTGTACACAGCGTTTCTCACGAACCAACAACCGTGCCTTATCGAAACGTACGAAATGGGACGCACCGGCCTCGACAACATGCTCCGCAACAGCGGAGTCTCTCGTATCCATTTTTCTGACACTGCGTATATGTTCAGACAATCTTGTCGAAACATTACGTCCCGTCTCTCCTATGTATGCCTTGCCACACTCACACGGTATTTCATACACCCCAGGGGTTCCAAATGGATCTCTATCTTTAGGAGACCGTAGCAACTGCCTCATCTTAGTCAAAGGACGGAACCAGGTTGTAATGCTATATCTACGGCGTAAAATGTGTCCGATGGTATCCGTCACACCTTTGATATAAGGTAAGTACGCAGGCGCTCTCTCTACAGTCTGCGGGCGTTGTGCTGTACTGGGGCTCGCTACACGCTGACACTGTCTCCACTTATAGCCATTTTTCTCCAATACCTGTCGCACATGCGCTAACTCCCCATTTACGTATTGAGGATCACATAAACGGAGAGCCCTATTAATAAGCGCCCTCGGGACTGATGACAGGTGGGCCGGGTGGTGATGAGAATCAGCTTGTAGGTAGGCGCAGAGGGCGGCAAGAAGAGCGATTAAAAGTGCAGTGGGTCGCGAGTCGCGTAGCAGCACGGATAGCTACCCCTGATGAAGAGCTCCAAATGAGTTCGAAACATGTCGGGCCGTTCTTGACAATTTTTACGTGAGTTTATACCGTTTTTATAATTAGTAAAGATGTCTCACGATAGTTTTAATAACATTACGTCAACTTGATTTAACGAAAGGTCAAGGCCCCGACAATATTCCACCTACATTTCTCAAAAATACCTTCGATACTATAGCTGTACCACGTGCAATTTTATATAATAGATGCCTGAAAGAAGGAGTTTTTCCTTCTGTATGGAAAACTGCAAAAATAGTTCCTGTCCACAAAGGCGGATCTAAGCAAAAAATCGAGAATTCCCGACCTATATCAATTCTATCCACTCTGTCCAAGGTATTCGAGAGGTTAGTGCATACACTGATATACCCTCATCTACATAGTCAAATAACTTCACATCAACATGGATTCGTACAGCATCGATCAACATCTACAAATATTCTTGTCTATACTACTTACTTATTTGAAAGCATGGATAATAACAAGCAAGTAGACAGTGTATACAATGATTTCCGGAAGGCCTTCGACAGAGTGGATCACAAAATCTTATTGCAAAAACTTGCTTTCAATGGTATACGGGGAAACCTCTGGCGATGGTTTAAGTCCTACATTATAAATCGCACGCAAAAAGTTGCAATTAGGAACTGCGAATCTTTTCCTTTCACCGTTAGTTCAGGAGTACCACAAGGCTCCATTTTGGGTCCTCTACTATTTACAATCTTTATTAATGATATTAGTAACTGTTTTCACTTTTGTAATATCCTACTTTATGCAGATGACTTAAAAATATACCATACAATAAGTAACGACAATGAATGTAACCAATTTGAACAGGACTTAGACCGCTTCACAAATTACTGTTCTGCTAATAAACTTAAATTAAATTTAGATAAATGTAAACTAATTAAATTTACTAAAAAAAGAAATACACTGAATAACTCCTATTACCTTTGTAATGCTAAACTAGACATAGTTCAGTCGATAAGGGATCTTGGTATAATACTGGATTCTAAGTTACATCTCGACCTTCATGTTAGTTCCATAATTAGTAAAGCATTCAAAATGTACGGCTTTGTCATGCGCTCAAGCTTTGAATTTCGTAACCCAAAAACGTATTTACACGTGTTTAAATCGTTGATACGCTCTCAATTGGAACACGCCGTGTCGGTTTGGAATCCTTATTATAAAAAGTATTCCGATGCTCTTGAATCTGTACAGAGGAAGTTTCTTAATACTATGCATTATCGATGCTACCATGCTAGATTGTCGTACTCGCAGCTGTTAAACAAATATGGACTATTAGACCTAAGTTCTAGGCGCTCACTACTCGAGGCTATGGTACTGTATGGTATTTGTAATAACAATTTCGACTGCATTGCTCTTAACAACAAGCTAAGTTTTAAGGTCCCTCAACGTAAACAACGCTCAGCGCGCCCACACCGGCTGTTTGTGACAGGCCGCTGCCGCACGAACGCCGGTGCGCGCGCGCCTCTGCACAGACTAGTTGATACATACAACACTCGCTTTAATCATATAGATATCTTTGGTCACAGTATAAGCAAGTATAAAAAACTTATTATGGTTGCACTTTCTCACAATGAATAAATATGTAAGCACATTTCCAATTCATTCAATTAACTGTCGTAGATCAAGATACCTGTGCGGTTGACCATTATTATATAATTGAATGCATCGGTGATGTGATGCTAATTGTACCTACCTTTAGGTCACTTTGTATTATTGTAAGAACCTAGTGCGATATATGTATTTTGTGTGCGTGTGTGTGTGTGTGTGTGTGTGTGTGTGTGTGTGTGTGTGTGTGTGTGTGTGTGTGTGTGTGTGTGTGTGTGTGTGTGTGTGTGTGTGTGCGTGCGTCCGTGCGTGCGTGCGTGCGTGGCTGCGTGCGTGCGTGCGTGTGTGTGTGTGTGTGTGTGTGTGTGTCTATATGTGTGCGTATGTATGTGCAAATATATGTTTATACAGTGTGTGCTCTTGTGTAGTGCACACTGGTCGTCGATCGCTAAGAACGATCAAATTGTAATATTAATAAGTGGTGAACGGTGTTGGTCACACATATATTTAAAAACTGTTTTAAAACGCTTATGTATAACGCAATTGTGATGATTGTTTGTAATAAATGAAAAAAAAAAAACGTATTTATCATAATGACTTACTTGATATAATTCGTCAATGCTATAAACTATAGAAGATATAAGTTGATTTTACTATAACCAAAAAAGGTGGTTCCGACTAGATATATTAGGCTGTCACCCCCTATATCACCTTAAGGCAGGTTCGACTTGGCTTAGGTTAGGTACGACGACGAGCGAAGCGAGGAGGAGTGTTAGGTTGAACTGCGACCCTAACGAGCGAGCGAGCCGCGCAGGTCCGACTTGGCTTATGATTCCTAACATTACTTATTACACCATAAGGCAGGTCCGACTTGGCTTAGGTTAGGTACGACGACGAGCGAAGCGAGGAGGAGTGTTAGGTTGAACTGCGACCCTAACGAGCGAGCGAAGCAAGCGAGCAGCGCGGGTCCGACTTGGCTTACAATTCCTAAGATTACCTATTTCACCTTAAGGCAGTATTTATATGAAAACGCTATTATTCTAAATAGTATGTATGTTAAACAAATTTATGTGATAAATATGTTATACGAAAGTATAATTATGCATATTGTCAATTATGTCATTTAGCCTATTATATCAATCGATAATTAGACAAAAGATAAATATAGGAAAAACCATTATATGAAACGTTACAGTATATGAAACAACTTTATATCAATCGATTGTATATCAAGTGTATGTTAGTTTATCTGACATTATATGAAACATTACGGACCCTATTAAAGGTTATGTTAATTGGCATCTTCTACCAGTCAACCATAGAGCCAAACAGAGATAATTGCATTTTGCGCAGAGTAGAAATTTAAAAGTTCTGAGTGTGTCAGATACAAGTCTACATAATATAACAATATGTTTGTTGAGAAATTATTAATATTAAGCAAACAACTGAAACAACAAAGGCATCTTTTTCCATTCACTTCCCTTTTTTAAAGTACTTTCATGTGAACTTCTCAAGTTGCGTCGAATTTGAAAAACTTCATGGAATTTGCTTTGATCGTAAAATGTCAAGATTTCCTTATGTTAGTTTACTAACTGGAGTATCATCTCCAGTGTGCTGTTTGCGGCGTTACAGCTTTTATATCTTTAATACTCGTAGATATCTATAAATTCACAATCACATATCTTCACATACGCACATTAATTTCTCAAGTGACAACCCTAGCGAGGGCAAGCTGCCTATTGTGTGTAAGAACATTTGTTCAATTGTTTCGTTACATACAATATGCGATTTAGCCGATACTTAGCTCTCCGGCCTGCGTATGGAAATGAGCTTCCTATTCTGTATCTGGTAGGCACAAAGGGATAGCCTGGGCTATATTAGTACGTGTTCTATATTACTTATTAGTTGCTAGTGTTGTAGCTAAACTTAACGCTTCAGTTTTCATAGAGATAAACGAATTTAATAACGAACTTAGGTGAATATTTGAGTGTTTTAACCGTCTTATTATTCTGTCCACAATATTAGCCCATTCATAAAAGCAATCTACATCATTTTGATAGGTAATAGTTTAAAAAGCTGCGACTTTTACAATAATACAATCGAGAATGGCACCATAATTCTAAATAAAAACTAAATCACTTTGTAAATGACGGAGCCCTGAAGTAACCAAATACACCAAAAAAAACTTGAGAAGCTCTTTTTTTCTGAAGAAAGAGGCGCTAAGCCTATGTCTGTAGGCAAGACAGGCCTTAGTTTCTTAGTTTAAGGCTACTTCGTGATTCTATAATGACATTAAAGTATAAATAGGTTATTATTATTATTATTCGTATGGCATGTTATTTCAGATATCAAAAGAAACAATTCATTTAACTATAAGTAATTACAAATCCAATTTCAGTGACGTCAGCCATTTTCGTAGTATAAATAGGTAGACTCATCATTCATTCAATATCACGATGTTGATAAGAGCATTAAAAGTCACCATTACAAAGAACTTATGAAAAAAATAATAATATAGAAATAACCTTTATCGCGTCCCATAAAACCATGATATTAAAACACCTAACGCACACACATTGTGTTTTTATAGTTAGGCTTTTGAATCTATACAAGAGGGATAACACGACTATCCAGCGATTTTAAAAGGTCTTATGTGTGTATGGAGTTCTTATTTATACGTTTGACATTTTTGTAGTAGCGTGTCGCAGTTGCGAGTGATTAAAGGACTTATGTGCCTATGAAATTCTTATAAACTTACGACATTTTATAGAGATATGTTTGTCTATGCGTAGTCGCAGCGACTCAGCGACAAATGTCTTTATTATTCTACCCACGCGCATATACACGCATAACTTTATAGTATGAGGCACTTGTTAAGCATAACATAAGCATTACGCATATCGTAACTTGACGTACCTGCTACGCGGTTTTGGGCCGTTGTCAAATGTTGTATATTATTTGTTCTCTTGTCACGTAAAAAAATAAATAAATCGATTCATAAGTAAATAAAACTTTGCGTGTTGATATTTGTATCTATAAAGCAATAAAAAAATATGTTATTGATTTACCCCAATTTATAAAATAGTAAATTTCTAGAAACATAATCAAACAGTCACCCATTGTGTTTTTAAATAAAATATCAACTCCATTTTTAAAGTCCGTTGAAAAACTACCATAATACCTCAGTCAGTATTGTGTACAGATAAGTCCAGTTATTTCTGACGTAGGAACACACCAGAAGATCCATTTACGATACGCTTTATACATCGATTATAATGCATCTATAAACTTACTATGTTGGAGTTAATTACTAATGAATGTACCTACTGTATAGAAGATTACCTATCAAGCAAATATGGTTTATGAATTGTTATAGTGCACTACTTATTATAGTATAAGTATTGATGAATTACGAAATACCATTAAACTACCCAACTATAGTCAAATCTAAACTCAACTAGTAAACAGGTAAAATATCTATAAAAGTATATACAGCTATTAATAGACTAATTTACGCTGCATAAGGGCTGAATAAGCGCTTATGTGCCAGTTTGCTACTTGAAAATTAACTCAAA
Organism: Apotomis capreana; assembly: GCA_947623375.1. Lineage (NCBI taxonomy): Eukaryota > Metazoa > Arthropoda > Insecta > Lepidoptera > Tortricidae > Apotomis > Apotomis capreana. The sequence continues at coordinate 20,253,295 of OX392512.1, forward strand.
CATGAGCGGTTCATTATATAGTTATTTGTTTATTAAACGATAAACAAGTAAGAAACGACAATAACCAACTTAATTCTAAACCACGTAACACACGTGCAGCATAAGAGCTTATATAGCATTTATTCAGCTTATTAAAGCTGTGTAAGGGCTACACAGCATTGCTTATACAGCATTTGTGCTACTTGGAAGGGCTGCATTTAACCAAACTATTATTTCCAGAATAACGTTTACTCTTGGTTAGTAATGATATATTAATTTGGGATTTTGACATTATTATCTGATAGTAAGCGTTATATTTGGTTCAAGCTCCGTATCCGTTCAAAATGCGTATTGTTTTAGACATTTTTCTCTATGATCAAACATGTTTCTTAACATATTATCAATGTTACTATACTTAGAACAGGGCCATTGCGATGTATTGGTATATATTTGAAACCTACAGTTTGAATTTTTCATTGATAATTTTTGTTTTTAAAACTACTCGAAATTGTCAAAATCTACGCAGAAAGCAGTGTTCTTTTTACTTATTTTCGACAGCACGTAATGAAAGCTTAAAGCTAGCGATGTTACTATCTAGAACTCAGGAAAAAGAATTATTCACTCCAAAAAGTAGGTTGAAATTATCAATACCTATATTTGTCATAATATGAAGAAAAAAAATTAAAAGGAGTAAAAGGCCTCTTACTTAATAAAAAATTACTCGTTAATATTATATGAAAAACATTAACAACTAAATAAAAAATAATAAAAAACAAGAAACGTTTAAAAATCACAGATAGAATATAGATCTTGATAGTAATAATTAATGGGTTTTATTTTGGAGCATAATTGGGTGCTAGGACTAAAGTTGGGTAGTTTAACGGTAGTTATTATATTCGAGTTATCTTTCTCATGTACGACAATTGATTTCAAAATAAGTAGACAGGAAAAATATTACGTAACGTCAACAAGTCATTGTAGGTTTCCACGCCTTAATTTGTAAGTATATGTGTACTCGCATTCTCCGATACCATATAGTAATATTACAGTGGCGGCCAATAAAAATGCCACCGTTCCTTATTGAGAACAAAGTCGTTTGACATTTTTCTCTCCAATATCGTATGATAAATCGTAGGCCAACGACCCCAAGTGTCACCCGTCCTATAATCTTTCAACTTTGAGATGTTCACCATTGGAGTATCGCTCAATAATAATTTGACAAAAAATCGCACTCCTAAATCATCCCATATATTTATGATGTGTAATTAATTGTAGATAGCCTAAACAGCACGGTTATTTGCTTTTATTATAGTATTGGTATAATAATAGAGATAGTTAAAAAAAAATATGTCCCAAAATTTGTTTGAATTTGGAACCTTTCATCATATAAGCCAAAATAGATTTTAGACCAGTCTAAACCAAATTGGCTATTTAAAATTCAAAACAATAATAATGTGACAAACTCAAAATTTTATGATTAATATATAAATTATAAATATTAAAAAAACAGTCTGAAATGTTCATACAATAGTAATTTTCTGAAGAAAACGTATCCGTCGACGCGTATTTGTGACATAAAACGTCTTCAATCGAATAATTTAAAATATACATTTATGACGAACACCCATAAAGGTATGAACTCCGTAATATTTCAATCGTAGTGCAAACGGAACACAAAACCTGGAGACTTACTCTGACGTTCGACATTCGAACTGTCGCGCTCACTCAAATATTGTTTGACACGAGATCGAGAGAGATGGTACGCTACAAACGTCGAATTTCGATCTTCGGAGTAGCCCTCCTGCTGTCATTGAGCGCATTCAATGCTGTCATGTTATGATCCTATATAAATCTTAAGGGTAACAGTTTGATGTTATTTTCTATGGCAGCTCTTTGTGCTGCCGTCTGAGGTAACAAAGAGAAACTTCTCCCTAATAATTGAGTCTTTATTGGTAAACTGTAAGGATATTGTGCTCTGTATTTATAGCTACGACTCAATTATACTCAATCCTATAACAATAGAAGTTTAGTTAATTTGGGTAAAATTAATACCCAAAGGGTGAAGTCAGACGAGCGAGGACGAGGTAATTTCGGTCGCGCAGTACATCATGTCACGTAATCACGTCACACTAAGTATGGCGCGACCGAAATCGTCTGGCTTCACCCAAAAATACACAATTGTAGATAAAATAATTTAGGTTCCTTACTTCTAAAAGCACTTCTAAATGACGAGATACGCAAGAGAACCAAGGTTGTAGATATAGCTCAGACAGTCGCCAAACTTAAGTGGCAGTGGGCAGGGAATATTGCTCGTAGAATCGATGGCCGTTGGGGCAGGAAGGTTCTTGAGTGGCGATCGCGGACCGGAAGACGCAGCGTTGGAAGGCCTCCAACAAGGTGGACCGACGACCTGGTTAAGATCGCGGGTAGAAATTGGATGAGGGCGGCGCAAGATCGATCGTTGTGGAGAACTTTGGGGGAGGCCTTTGTCCAGCAGTGGACGTCTATCGGCTCATATGATGATGATGATGATGATGATGATGATGATGATGATGATGATGTTGATGACTTCTAAAAGATAAAATAGGTACCTACAAGAACCTACCTAGAAAATCACACTGACAGACCCCGTAAAGTTTGCGGTTATGTCAAATATACACGCTGTATATCCACATTCTCATTCATCCACATTCATGTAGAGGCTTTCCTCTCTTAGCATCACTAGCTGGCCGAGATCTCACTCAAAATATCTGGCTAAAGGTCTAACCGTCAACCGATCACTTTCCCGCTCCGGATTAAGTGCCCAAATGTCAGTGGCTTTGACATTTTTATGCCGGGACGACATTTGGACGGAACCGTGACGCAAGAGATAGGATCTAACCAATTAGAGATTAATTTATATTGGGACTGACCGTGAGAAGCGACAAGAGGTAGGGGCTTCGCAAAGCTGATGAAAGTATTTTAAAACTTGTTGAGGATTGATTTTGAATGAGCATTAAGCTTTGTGACCAATACTATCTATCTCTTTCTTTACACTAAGTGAGCCGTGTAACCGTATTGTACAATCGAAAATCATAGAAGAAAAGTGTCCCAAATTTTTTATGACAAAATATTTGTCCAGTGCGTCATGTTCATATAAAAAAAAAAACATTGATACAGAAACGTAACGATCTGGAATGGAAATTATGGGACACTTTTTTTCTGCTATGAGTTGTATAATGTATAAGGTTTGAAAGTACGACTTCGAGTAAGGTGAGCCTTAAAAAAATATTTAACTGCAAAAAAAGTTCCAAAATATTAGAATTAAGTATAAAAATATGAGCAAAATTAAAGTGCCGAGAATGTCAGAAACAACGTTTATTCCATAATTCCTGACCTCCCAACTGGGCCTACTGACCTTAATAGACCTAATAAATATAAGTGTGTGAAGCTGAATGGAAAATGGAAACCCTTTTTTAAGGAAACCATTTATTTCATTTTAACTATGCTTCAAACCGCGATATATTTCATTACTCGTTTACAGAACACCCAGGTCACCTTAACCAACAATAAGTTCGAATCCTTCCATTTATCGCGCTTGACACTGTCAGCTTTTTAAGCCCTATTTACACGATGCTTAGGCCAATAAATTGCTAAGATCGGGTTCGCCTACGACCCATTGTTGGGCAATCGTGTGTTGTCGCCTTTACATTCCCTGCCACAGATAGGAAACTTGTTCTCCCGATCTGTTAAGAACTATTTACGCACGTTTGAAAATTTATCCATTGTATTTTTATGCTGGTTGTTGTTTATTGTGTGCTGCTAAGGAAGAAATTGATTATTCATATCATTTTTGAGATTTGAGACTACATCAATTTAAGGCAAAAGAGAATCTGCCAAGCCGATTAACAAAAAAAAACCATTTAAGTTTCACTACGATTCTTCTGGCCATAAGTGACCCGCTTCTTTTTGTTCGTCTTGGCGGGGGGCACTACCGTGCTCCCAGATAAGTTAGTGGCACTCTGGCTAATTATCTTTACTTATTATTTGAATAGTCGTCTCAAAGAGAAATCGTCGGCTTAGAGTATTTACTTTTGTAATCAACCTGCGTGGATATATGTATTTAAATAAATAGGCTGTCATAGTTTAATGAAGCTAAATAAGTACAATGGCGGTATAAACATAAGACAGCGGTAGAATAGGTTAAGACTTTATTAGTGAGGCAGAGCGAGATCGATTCTTTGGTAAGATGAATTATTAGTATTGTGGTACAAATATTTTTGGAGTTTACTCCTTAAGAATCGATTTTCATATATAAGCCCGGGGTATGAAAAATATGGGGTATAAAATCGAACGTATCTGCCGTGCTAATTTAAAAAGTCGTATCTCAGTATACGATCGGGGTAAAAATACGACTTCTTAATTAAGCAGGTTATGCGTTAAGCGTTATAGACTAAGATCCCGATATAAAATGACCTTCACCGAGATGTTTATTTGATGAAATGTATTTTATATTCAATTTAATATGTCAATAAATATATTGCATATGGGTTGCCTAACAAATTTTAGTCCAGGGTATGTTTAATTAATAATAAAAAAAAATGTTTTAAACATTTCACCGGTTTGATTAATATTAGATAAATTCTATACCAATCGAAAGTATGCAGCCCATAGAATATGCAAACGTTAGGTTGCCTATTCTTTTCCCGTTACAACTATCGGGTAGCCAGGTATAAACAGGCAAATCTATACCTACTAGCATTTTGCAACGGTCTGATTATTGAATTGAAACTGAATAAAATTAAAGATTATTTAATTATGAATTTATCTAATAATCAAATCGGTGAAATGTTAAAAAAAATATATTTTTATTTTTTACAAACATACCCTGGACTAAAAATTGTTAGGCAACCCACATGCAATATAATATATTTATTGACATATTAAACTAAATATAAAATACATTCATCAAATAAACATCTCGGTGAAGGTCGTTTTATATCGGGATCTTAGTCTATAACGCTTAACGCATAACCTGCTAAATTAAGAAGTCTTATTTTTACCCCAATCGTATACTGGGATACGACTTTTTAAACTACCATTATGTTCACATAAACAAACTATAAAATTGTCAATGTCAACTTCATGTCGAGTGTCAACAAAATTTTATAAATAAAATAAAATTTAATAAAATCTACGCTTAACGGGTAAAATGTGCTGCTTTTGAAACAATAGCGCCCGTCACACAATCGGCTAAAAGATACGTGTTCGTTTCAGCTCCCAAACAAACCTAACGAATTTTTGTGATATCCAAGATTACAACTTTTATAACGTGCAATGCAAAGACCGTGTTTTCTTGGTGTTTAAGCCGTGCTTGTATGGTGCTAAGATCGAAGAAGACGTCTTGCTGTAGAGAGAGAGACCGCTTTAATTGTGACTCAGCTTTAAGCTTAGAAATAGAGAAGGCGTGAATACTTTTCCATCACCACTGCTCTCATTTTCCTGCATTCAGCCGCAGAATGGTTTTGATTTCGTGAAACTTTCCAGGATAAATACATACATAAATCAAGGATCCAACACAACCGAGCCATTCATTTTCTAGACGGGAGTCTTGCCAACCGACAAGAAGCCATGAAGTTTAAGTCGAAATTGTTATGTTATTGATGTTGGCTTTTAAATTGTATCTTTTTTTATTATAATTGCTTGTATTTTTTACTTTTATTTGTAAGTGTTAGTTATAAATATGAGTGATCCTTCTTCATCCTTGCGCTGTCCCCATTGTCCCAACTCAACTCGAACTTTTACCCCTCATGGACTTAAAGTGCATATAGGGCGCATGCATAAACATTTTCCCCAAGTCATCCCTTCCAACCCTAGACTGTCGGTTTCACAGCAAGCTCATGGTAACAACCCCATTCATCTAGATTTTGGTGATCTAGCTACGTTAAAGCAGTCAGTACGTGTGTTACGGCATATCCCCAAAGGGGCGCGAAACTTGGCAGCGGCCAAATTGAGCGACCTCATTGATAAGTGTATCGACCGGCCGGGCGGTTTTATTACTCATTATTCAAATTTATTTGAAAAAAGACGGACAAATTAAAGGGCCGGACAAAGTCCGGACAAGAGTCGAAAAGTCCGGACATGTCCGGACAAATCCGGACGTATGGTAACCCTACTCCAATGGCACTCTCGAATGGTTTAGTTTACTGTCTTTTGCCTATTCCGCACTCAAATCGCCTGAAGCGTCGGCCACGGGCAATTTAACCACGAAAGTTAAGAGAAATAGTAACTCTGCTTCTTTTGATATCAGTGGGAACATCGGTGCAGCGACCACGCCTTTGAGATCACACTCCATACTGAAGACTATTGAGCGTAAAGTACATGAAGGGGATCTCTCAGGTGCAGTGCAAGTGCTTATGTCGGATGAGGGCGTGGCGCCGTCGAGCCCTGAGACTTTAGCTACGCTGCAGTCGAAGCATCCAGCCCCGTCCTGGCCGCTGGTACTTCCACCGGAACCTGACATATCTATTTCTGCCTTAACTGTTAAGCCGGAGGAAGTGGTGCAGGCACTCAGCTCTTTCAACAATAGTTCGGCCGCCGGTTTGGATGGTATCCGCCCTGTTCATCTTAAGGAGCTTACGTCTGCATCTGCGGGAGACGCCGGTTTTCGGCTCCTGGAACATCTGGCCAAGCTTTGTAATTTTTTGCTCAGTGGTCAATTAAACCCTGAAGTTTGCCCCTATATTTATGGTGCTTCCTTATGTGCGCTGTCAAAAAAAGACGGTGGTATAAGACCCATTGCCATAGGCAGCGCTTCCCGCCGCTTAACGGCAAAGCTAGGATGCCGTGCAGTGAGAGAAGAAATGGCAGCTTATCTGCAACCTTGCCAATTAGGGTTTGGCACAAGATTGGGCTGCGAGGCTGCAATTCACGCTACGCGGGCTTTTTCGGTAGATACCAAAAACTCAGAATCCGTTTTAATTAAAATTGATTTAAAAAACGCATTTAACTCAGTGGAGCGTGATGTTTTACTGTCCGAAGTGAAGGATAAAGTGCCATCACTCTACCCCTTCCTTTTCCAAGTATATTCTTCCGCTTCTAATCTTTTCTACAATGGTCCTCTTGTTTTTTCCCAAGTTGGTGCACAGCAGGGGGATCCGCTAGGCCCTTTAGTTTTCTGTCTGGCCATACAAAAGGTAATTTCAGAGGTTAAATCCCCATTGAATATCTGGTACCTAGATGACGGTACCCTAGGTGGTAAACCTGAAGAAGTGGAACAAGACTTGCTCACGCTCCTGCCTCGTTTAAAAGCTCTGGGTTTAGATATTAATTTCAGCAAATGCGAATTTTTCCCCTGCAGTACCAACTCACACGATTCTTTCCCCTTATTCAGTGCTCTGCTCCCCGGACTGAAAGTGTTGTCGGCGAGATCTTTCAACCTCTTGGGGTCCCCAATATTCCCAGAAGCCATTCCTGAAGCCTTCGAGGAGAGAAAGCTGCTTCTGCTGATGGCTGCGCAGAGGTTGAATGAACTTTCGGCTCACGTAGCCCTCGTTATGTTGCGAGTTTGCTTTGCCGTGCCTAAGCTGACATATTTCTTGCGCACCGTGCCAGCCTGGCTGCACCCTGTCCAGACAGACTCCTTTGACTTCGTGTTGAAGGAGAGTTTGAAAAAGGTGCTGAACGTCTCCCTTAACCAAGGTCAATGGGACCAGGCTTCTCTGCCGATTCGAACTGGTGGTTTGGGCGTGCGTCGCGCGCGAGATGTGAGCCTCCCGGCCTTCCTGACTTCGGCGTGTGGGGTGGTGGACCTTATCACTCAAATTTTATCTTTAGATGGTGACAAGGCTACCATTCCTTACGCCTCCGATGCTTTGACGGCCTGGACGGCTCTTAATCCCGGCGTAGCCATACCCGTAGAATTGTTCCGTCAGCGTCTATGGGTTTATTTATATGAGAGTGCGCGCACCACGATTTTCATAAACCCATAAGTACGCTTATTTCTGCGACAAAATTATCGCGCGACTAAAAAAAATCGTGGTACGCGCCTGGCCTGAAGAGTAAACTCCAGTCGTGCGTCGGAGCTGACACACACACTTTTTTTTTATTTCATGAAAGTTACGCTCATATCAATAATGCTCACCGATTTAAAAAAACGCGACCTTCGTAAAATTGCTCACACCGCGTTATGAAGACACGTTAATCTTTTAACTTGCTGATCTGAAATATTAGAACTTCGTCAAACCCTAAGCGCGAAGCCTTAATGGAGGCGTCCATAACGCTTTGTGACAATTTATGAGAGCTATGACGCATCCGAGACAACCCGCGTATCGTAATCTCTACGACTATAAAAAAATATAAACAAAAAAAATATTAATTAATCTTTACAAATTCCATTTACTTTAAGTTATCAACACATTTTATCTCATGACATATATATCCTTCGGGGCGATTTCGACTTAGGGATTAGGTAGCGGTGTTTCGATAATTACAATGACAATATCTTACTGAAACAATAGCAACGCGTCTGCAAAGCGAGGCTATTATAGTGTAGCATCAAATAAACTTCTGTTCGATACAGAAACCATCCTCGCTCCCGTTTGTAGTACTAAGCGCTTTCTTGTGATACTATCGAACATCTTTCACCGGACAGCGGGCAATCCGCTCCAGACAAGTGAAACTTCGCCTCTGTATTTATGATGGATTTCTCTGGTCTCCTGCCTGCTGAAATCGCCCTCGCCTCCGCTCCCGCCTGTGGCACTAAGCGCTGCCCCCTCATGATACTATCGAACACCTTTCACCGGGCAGCGGGCAGTCTGCTCCAGATAAGTGAAACTTCGCTTTTGTCTTTTTTCAACGCTACTTGGAAATGCAGCGGCCATTTTAATAATGAGTTGATAATTTCACTTAATGCAATTAACGTGTTTGGATATTATGCGGATAGCGTAATTTGTTCTGTGTCAGTGCTTAAGAGAGTTGAGGCTTGTTATAATTTAATCTCATTTAAAATACAGTAGCTGTTTATCACTACATGCAAACCCAAGTTTCGACTGGCTGTTTTTCATAATACATTTGGAAATCTACTGCATGCATTTGGAAATCTACTGAATACGATTAGTCATGTGGGGCAAGTGTGTGCTGTGGGTAAGTGTGCGCATACCCATTCATTTCAGACTGAAATACATGGGTTTGCGTACACTTAGACGTACACTTGAGGATACAAAAAGTCATTAATCTCGAGCATTAATAAAATTTTGATATTTAGGCAGTATAATAAAAAAATAGTAAGTATACTAAGCATATCAAAATATTATCAGTAGTATTATCCTTTGGAGGTGTCTCACACGGATCAAATTCTTTATCCATAGTCAATAGACACCTAACTGAATGTTAAGTGTTATACACAACACGTTTACGGGTACAGGACAAAACGCAGTTGCAGACAAAAACGGCACAAGGCATTGCCTTCATAAAAATAATATGAGAAATATCAGTCGTAGACCGAATGCCAGTTTTGCGTAGATAAATTTACGCTTTACTTGCGGTTTATGAAAGTGATAATTAATCGTTAGAAAACATATATTTAAGTACGTGATCACAAGATTCACAAGGGAGTTGCGTGCAATCGTCTACTTGACTCGCTTTGTTTAGGTATGACAGTTGTTTTCAGATATGTAAATTGCTTTACCTACTTCTATTGTATGTTTATAAAAAACGGCGACATACTCGCGTTAAAAAAGATGTTTAATTATTACCTGGACGTTTCCGATATCATGTTACATCCATGGTTCGCAGGTCATTCCCTTGAATCCTTGTCCCTTCGAGATTAATGAACACATCACGTCCGAAATATACAAGTAATTAACCAAACGCATTTTTGCACGCGATTAATTCATTTTTAGGGTTCCGTAGTCAACTAGGAACCCTTATAGTTTCGCCATGTCCGTCTGTCCGTCCGTCCGTCCGTCCGCGGCTTAGCTCCGTGCTCATTACTACTAGAAAACTGAAATTTGGTATGAGTATGTGTATGTATAACGCCGACAGAACGGTAAAATAAAATTAATAAAAAAAATTTTTTTCGGGTACCTCTCGAACACCTAAAGTGGGGGTGAATTTCTTTTTTCTTTTCAATACTGGTGTGTGGGGTGTCGTTTAGGTCTAGTAAAAATAATAGGGGTCTTCTAACATTATTTTTTGATAAAGTCAGCAGTTTTGTAAATATTCGCTCCAAAAGCAAAAAAAAATAGTGTCCCCCCCCTCTAACTTTACAAACACGGGTCTAAAAAATTCGGAAAAAATCATGTTAATGAGGCATTATAAGTACTTTCAATGAAAACTATATTGAACAAAATGGGTCGAGCCGTTTTTGAGTTATCGCCACATTTCATATTTTTTCTTTAAAAGGTCGTAAGTTGACTTCCAGAAGGTAATAAGTGATTACAGTTTTTAGGGCGTTTACGACCTTTTTATAGAACTTAAAATCTTTCTTAACGTAAACCTCGGGCTTAAAACGACAGTTTATTGTGAAGGATGAGCAACTACGGAACCCTACACTAAGCGTGGCCCGACATGCTCTTGGCCGGTTTTTTATATAAAAATGTGGGATAATCGTGCAAGTTTAAAACAATGTACGTTCAGTTAGTAGGGATACTTACAAAACACCAATGCGATTGTCCGCAAGTGTAAATCACCTCCGATAGTAGATATGAACGTGTGTTCCCAGTATGCAATAAATCGATCTGTCGCCGCCCACTCCGCATCCACGGTAGCTGATTTTTATCTCGACAGTGTACAAACAGAGTAATGGTACGAGTGATATAGTAGGAGATGAGAGATGTGTGAGCGAATTGCGAAAAACACAAGTTGCAACAATATTATCAGGACTTCAAGTGTAAGTTCCCAAGACAACAAAAAGTCAGGACGGCATTTACGTTTCTCATTAGACATATAACATTGTCACAAACGTGTTAAGGACTTTTTTGTGTTAAACTTACACTATGAGCGCCAGTTTCGCAGGGCCTCAGTTCGACGTTGACACTTACATTTATCGAATAACTATATCATCGTCCATAGTAGTCGTACAAGCATATTGCTTAGTTTGGGACTAGGTTCATTTGTGTGAGAGTGTCCCTTAATATTTATATTTTTCTTATTTATCTGACAGTAGGTACAGAACCCTACCAGCTTTTCCTTCTTTATCCAATTTTCAAAAGATAACAATTGTGTTTCATTAAATAACACTTAACTAGTTAAAAGTGTAGGTAAATAATAGTTTATTTAAGCTACATAAGGTATGCATAACATTGCATTAGAAATCCATTTTCTATTTTTTGTGACACTCGTCTCGTTGAATTTGACACTTTGACTGGGGCTCGAATGTCAAATGTAAACGATATTCGGACAGCAGCGCCGGTGCAGCAGACTCGCTTACGAAATATTACTTACATCGCATTGAATTGGTTAACTCAAGAATTTAATTCATTCAAAATTGGATCTCCGGTCTTGCTGATAGAAGACATGAAATTTCTATACACTTTCGGTGACATTCTGCGAAAGGAGCACATGATAAAACACTTCAGGTTTTCGTTTCGTAAAGTAGCCTTAGTATTTTATTAGATATTTGTGGACATTGTGTACGAATTGATTGTGGGGCGTGGTACTACGACACATTGGGTGGCGGTGAACGCGCGCCTATTTTGCACGAACAAAAATGGAAGGCGGAGCCGGACATCAAGATATATTATTAACTGATACTGGTTAACTCGCACGGTTCGTTGTAAGACCGTCTTGGTGCGACTGAAATTTCTATTCAAAGGGATTTGGACCACCGAACACAAAAATGCTGAAGAACTCCACCTTCTTCGTATGCGGATAGAACGAAGTACACAGACCGCGCAGATTCATTACGCAATTTTTATTAGCAAAACTTTAACAAGGCTTTGATACGCTTAACTGTTGCGTTATGCAAATCCAGATAGATGATAGATGGAAGCAGGAAGAGGTAGGGACTTAAGGCCGTCCCTGGGGTAAGCCTACCATAACACTGAACCTGTCGGTGGTGCCAGCAGCCGACCGGACGTATGTCCCACAGTTATTGTATATAATCTGACTTAGCTCCACGTACTTTCCAGGTACACATTTTCTTTCAGGACCCACCACAAAAAATCTTTATACAATCAATCATATGCCTTTTCGAAGTCAACATACCCCATGTGTAATTTTTTTTGTGCTCCTCTCTGCAATCTTTCTTTCAGTCCTATCTTTAGATACGAAACCCAAAAAAAGCGGTGAGCAAGTTAGCTATTGTGAGGGGGCGTTCAAGTATTACGTAACGCAATTTAGGGGGGGAGGGGGGTCTCGTAAAACGTTACGATGCGTTACAGGGGCGGGAGGGGGTCTCTCTTACAACACGTTACGTAACATTGTTTCTCTTTTTTATAAAAAAAATAGGATTTAAAACGCCCAAGTTGGCAACCCTTGTCGTTTATTTCACGGTCTGTCTCGTCATTTTAATCATTTTAACATATCTTTTGTGACTTTTGGGTAAAAATGGTCACTTTTTGTGTCACTTATGGTGTTACGTAACGTTTAGAGAGCGGGAGGGGGGGGTGCAGAAAAACGTTACGGCGCGTTACAAGGGGGGGAGGGAGGGTCAAAAATCTTCAAAAATTGCGTTACGTAATACTTGAACGCCCCCTGATATGTAAATCCCGATAGATGGCACTGCACACAAGCACTAAGTTTAGCTCTCACCAGCGCCGAGATAACAATCGAACGGCGAGTAAACGCAGCGATTCCGAATGCAAAGTGACAACATAGATATCGGACGCTGAAGTTATTATGTTGCCGCGACCGACAGCGCTGTAAATACTCCGTGTCAGCGTTTACTGACATAGTGGGATGGTGGAATTAATGGGGAAATTAGCTTTGGTTCACGTTGCGGTCGTCGCGCGTTTCTGGAACTTTGTTATTCTGTTCTTTAGTAACCTAATGTACTTACTTCGGTTACGAAAGTTGTATTTCGTATGTAACTTTAGTGTATTCAGTTTGTTGACTTCAGTGTTCCATCACTTTTGGAACCAAGGCTGATATGCCATTTGAGCGTATGTTTTTGATATCGGCGCATTTCTCAAATGGATATACGTCAATGTCAATCGAATTAAGCCCTAGGACAATGAATCTTAAGATGCTAAGGAGTTTTAGGCTTAGTTGTTATATCAAACAGCGGTTTACTTGAAAACTCAAGGGTATTTCTTCCCTACTCACATTGTCAAATGCGCTACAGAAATACAATATCTCGAGCTTTACGTAGGTATAAGTTTTGAATACAACCAAGCTTGTCGATCGCGTTAACGGTTTCCGTATAAACTATAAAGTAAACGATATGGTTACAATACGAAATGATTTTTGTATTGAAGGCAAACGTATTACACTAGAGCTTCACAGCGTGTAACGCACAATATAACCAGCAGGTTGATATAAGTACCGACAAGGTATATAGTTATATCTTAGATCGCAATTTACCTTATTTAGATTGTGCATCTGCCTCGGCCCACACTTCAATTGAATCAAAAAGCTATTACAGACAGCACCATTCCAGGACAAGTGTCCACATTGATAAAGCGTTATAGGGTCAAATGGCGTTGTACTTTACGAGAGAAAAAAAGGCGTATGAGACGTAAAGCTCAATGAAGTTACGTCCTTATGGTTCTGTGGAGTGAGCAGGCGCGTGCGCCGCGTCCGAGCAGGAAGTGGCGCGATTTCTCCTTGCCGATAAATAACCGCGGGTAGTTCTAATTCTGCGCGCCATATTTACGCGCGGGTCGCGACAGCGCGTGGGCGGTTTCGTAGAGTAGCGCGTTAATGCGCGCTGCACATTCCTCCGGTTCCTGGGAATGCGGAGGGTGCATTACTGATTTTGAACCTAGCACACGTTACCTACCGACGTTATTAAACAAACCAACGACAGGTGCACGCATTTTTAGTGTGTTGTGAACGTGTGCCAAAACTTGAAGGGTTTTTGGGTGACAACCATGCCGAAAGAAGCAGCGTAGCCCCTTACAAGGTTGCCTTACGAACTGGTGACGGTTGCAGCAGTTCGCTGGATGTGATTGGTGCAAGAGCGAACAAGGATACATTCTTTGGGGTGAGACCTATGCTAGCAGTTAAAGTTTTGATGATAATGATGATTAATATTTGCAGCGAACCCAGGTAATTGCGCCTTAACACCATATTTAGGGACCATTCAATAATTTCGTAAGGAGGGTTAGTAATACCACTGCCCTGTCCGCCCTGACGACCACCCTGCCGATCTCTAACATTATGAGAATTCTCTTATATGAGCGTAGGAGAGGTCAGAAATTCCCAAAACTACAATTTGGATGGGGCCATTCATTCTTATAGGACATTTACGTAATTAATGAATGGCTCCACACAAACTGTAAAGCCTAAAATAGTTGGCCACCTCTAAACATAACTCTTAACCTGTACCACTTGTACATCAGATGGTTATTGTGAGCTGAAATCCATGGATAAGTTATAGTTTAGGAAAGCAAGCCGCGACAAGCGTGCAATTGCGTTCATAAATTATAGGACCCCTCTGTATTATCCTCTACTCTGCACCTCGGAGACCTTTATCTAATAGACAGGGCTGGCTATTGTGGGATCAAGTGCTAAATTATTATCGAATCATGTTAGGTTTCATGGGAGAGATCATTTTGAGCTGTGATTCCACTTTCGCTGGAAAAAAATACATTGGGATATATCTGTATTCATTATACGAATATATCTAAGTGAATTGTACAAAACTATACACAGTACAAATGGCGTACTTAATGCCAAAAGGCATTCTCTACCTAATTAAATTTCTGCTCTATTCCAACTGCTCTGCAAGCTTCTAGCATCTCTGTTTGGCCTTATGATTGACTAGCTTTTGCCCGCGACTTCGTACGCGTAGAACTCGGTGATTGATATTGACAATAAAAAAAAATCAATTAGACTTTCAGGTATTCAAATGAAATCTAGTTAGTAGTTTAGTTCTGTGTCTAAGTCCCATTCGATTCAATAAGTTATCCGAGGCTAAGTCCCATACGATTCAATTAATTAGCTATGCTCAGAAATGGCTCGAGATGGTGACGGTCCATAATCAACTGACGAAGAAGGTTCTATTCACTTTATACTCTCGCGGTTTGAACACATAATTAAAACTTATTGAACCGGGTCTATCGCGATATTTTGATTTACCTTCATTGCCTGACGTTTCAACATGGTTTCACGTGCCGTGGTCCCAGGCGTACTCCGCCAGGAGCGATGTATATCGCGATAGACCCGGTTCAATAAGTTTTAATTAAGGTTCTATTCACCAAAGAATTTTGTCACATAATGACATTGGGACGATTATATTTTTTTTATAACTTGGTTTTTACAACTTAGTTTATTGAATGAATTATCTTAAATGATTTATTTCGTTCAGTAAAAACATGTTATTTTTTTTATTTGGAGACATGTGAGCAAGCTGTTCATGAGAAAAACATGGCGTGCCCAAGTGTATTCCTGCTACTTTTAACGTTTGCCTCTGTGATTTATTAATACTTAGTCATAGAAAATGCTAAAAACTTTTAATGGAAACTGTAGACGTTTAAAATTAAATGGTAAATTATTCGGTATAACTGGAATACGTGGTATAAGTACACTTTGTTCGGTTTGTTCTTTGGCTTCTCCCGTTAAAATCGTGCCCGTCTCAATGTACTTCCCTACCTAATTAGGGGTTGTCCACAAATTACGTAACGCAAAATTCTTATTTTTTTTACCCCCCCCCCCTCCCCTCATGTAACAGGTGCGTCACGCTTAGCTGTGGACCCCCCCCCCCCCCCCCCCCCTCAATACCGTTACGTAACAAGTGCTTTGTAATAGTACATTACGGCAGAGACCAGTAAGTAAGCCATACTGGCCGAGTAGGAATTAGACGGACCGAGCCGTAGGCGAGGTCCGGATATAGTACGAGGCCAGGATGGCTCTTACGGTCGAAGCAAGTATAGTGCTTTTCTCAAAAATTAAACAAGAAAATTAGATTAAAATTATATTTTGTAGGTGACATTCATATTCGGCCATTTTCCAATGAATATTTTTGTTATATCCCATTTTTATTATTACACATCGTGATATTCGTCGTCGCAGGCACCATTAACTCCCATGATAACAACCTATAACAAAAATAATTAAAGTTTATACTTGGATAAAAGATATAGTTATATCGTTATCAAATAGTGGCAGCATTTATTTACCTTCATCGCCAAAATGGTTATCATAGAGCTTGATTTAAGAACTTTTCTATATTTTGCTGCTCAATATTTGTGATTTCTTTCCTTTGTAGCCATCCGATTGTCTCAGAAAGATTGTTGAAATATTCTGACCTTATCACACAATATCTGACCAATTATTAACTTGATTTTCTTCCTTCCATTTAATGAATCTCTTGTATTTTTTTATATCTCCTTGGATTTAGTCGGAAGTAAATTATTTTAGCTAACTCTGCCTCCGCTTTTAAGTATGGAGGAGTTCCGTCTATTCGGAATCAGACTCGTCTGAACTAATTTTTGCTGAATTATTGTAATAGATCACACAAAACAAATTTGAAATTTTTGTCTTTTAATTTAAATCCCGCCTTAATTTCTTTTTTTATAAATACTGCGTTTAATTATTTGCACTGTCTTACAAATCTAAGTCTTAAAAATAAAATTTAATTATTGTTATACATTGTTGTATTTTCTAACTAATTTTCATATCATAAAGCTCATATCATATCATTGTCATTTTACACAGCACAATTATGAACTAAACGCTGCATACGCACTAAACTTTGTCGCTACTTTTTTTTTTTAAATATGCATCTTGAGTTACGTTTATACTGCCAATCGTGCTAACCTCTTTTTATTTTACATTTGCTCTTAGTGTAAATTGCAAGAGTATACTGCAATGTCGTCTCTTTCTATTTAATCTATGAAAAAGGGACGCCACTTTTTAATTTCTACAATTTGCTGTCGCACTGTACTTATAATTAAAACAATTTGTGGAATGCATCCTTTTTACATTTATATACGACCTCATCGCCTTCACATCCTTAGTTTTTTTATAGGTCGGTGACGATGTAAATCGTGTTTCGATATTCAAATATCTTGATACGTAATAGGAATTACATACTTACTTACTGGACAAATATTGATTCCAAATTTAAAATCTCGCTGTTTACTGGACACTTCTAAAAAGTCTTCGGTATGTTCCACTTACTGTAGTCTATCTAGCGATGGTAAGGCAACATTACATGCAATTTTTGAGAAAAATTCTTTAGGGTTAATATTCAGAAAAGAAAGATAGGTGGTAGTATACATACTTTTTAATCAAGAATCTGCATTTTTTTAATATAACATTAAGTAAAGTGTGGTTTCAAGGTATCAAGAAATTTAATCATCTATGAACGGGTTTCGGTTCCATTTCTTAATACATTCTATTGCCAGTATTTTCTCAGTAGCCGCAAATTAGGGATGTGAAAAACATTTTTTTTTAATGTATACAATTATAAAATCGTGCGTGACGTAACGCAAACCTTGACACCCCCCCTCCCCCAATCTAACAGGACCGTAACGCTTGGCCGGACCCCCCCCTCCCTCCAATTTGCGTTACGTAATTTGTGGACGACCCCTTAGGTGATTCTCAATCTAGCGCCGTTGCAAAATTTGTATGTATCTAAGTTGCGCATTATCAAAACTGGTACTTTTTTGTTGATTTTGAAAACAATATAAGTTTTGGTGCCAATATGATTCTTTCACACAGCCAGTTTTCGTCATGAATATAAGTGTGCCTAATAAACCGACCATGAAAAAATTCTCGGTCGGTGATAGAGCTTAAAAAATGGCACTTATTTCTATTTCCTCTTATAAGTATCGCAATAAGGCTATCCTTCTCTATCAAAGCGAGTCAGGCCCTTGACTTAAGCACGTCGATACTGAAGTAGCACAACTGATTGACAATTCGGGTATTGTCGAGTATCCGAGTCTAAGATCCGAGTAATACAAAAACTTTATGCACTAAATACTGTACTCAGCGATAAATATTCCCCATCGGTCTTTAGAAAGAGACAATTCAACAATTGGCTGTTTACGACGATTCCCGAACACAGGCGACCGTCCATCAATCATCGTTTAAAATTAAGAGGAATAAACGTAAATACTTTCACGTTTATAATATTATTAGGATTATTTAAATATGTTGGCTATCCTAATCTTTGCATATTCAGTTACTTACTCCTTTATTTATATTCAGTTACCAAGCGGGTGTACGCAATCAAAGCTCAAAGCAGATGATGATGTGCGTATCGGAACGTGAAACCAACCTGAAGGGCTACTCCGATGTTCGAAATTTTACGGTCGTATAGTGCTATTCCATTCACTCAAATATACTTCGACAGGAGATCGAAAAGGATGGCACTATCCGACAGACTAATTTTGAACGTCGCAGTAGCCCTTCTGGTATCGCTGGTTTGACATGTCTTGCCAGATGGGTGTGTGACGTTTGTCAAATCCCCTGCTGGTGATTTCCCGGTGAAATTACTAGCATAGAGGCATTCTATCTTCGTCCTCCGGGTAGGCAAGCACTTGTGACTCCTCTGGTGTTGCAGGTGTTTATAGGCGACGGTAATTGCTTTCCATCAGGCGATACGTCTGCTCGTTTGCCCCCTATGACATAAAAAAATAAATAAAAAAAAATCAAATGTGATTGTTTCAAATTTGTAAAATTTTATGTATTTGATTCTTGAAATTACGCGATTAATCGAATTTTGCGGATACGTGTTCCCATATTAGAATTTATTGGTTTTTTACAAAGAATAGTTTGGTATGCATTTCGAGAAGGTCTATCGTAGGCCCAGACGAAATGTTTAATATATTGATTAGTTTACGTCAAATCGATGACATGTTAGGGAGCCGTTGCAACTACAATTCCATACAAAGTTTTATCCCGTTTTTCGGCCCTAAAAGGGATAAAACTTGATATAAATGATAGCCTATGTCCTATTCTGATATATAAGGTACATAACTGGAAAGTTTCATCATAATTCGTCCAGTAGTTTTTGAGAATAAGTGGAACGTACATCCAAACTTTCACGTTTATAATATTATTAGGGTTGACAGACATTGCTTTTTGGCAATAAGTAAACCATTAGTACTGATTTAAGTTTTGAGCACTAACGTTTGAACAAATAAATAAAATCCATTCCAAATAAAATAAATGTTCACATATTATAATAAACTTTAAAATATAATTACTATAAATTTATTTACGATTGCGCTTAACGTGTTTTCGATATATTTTTATATTCGTTTAATGGCCAGATCAATATCTGGTCCAGTTACGATACAATTTGGAAATCGGACATAAAGGTTTTATGGTGTTTTATATTCAGAACTTGCGTAAATGAGAGTAACGAGTGTTGTGACAGAATCAGCATCAAGCTTATATATGGATGAAGCCTGACGAGCGTAATTTGAGTCGCGTAATTTCGGTCGCGCCATACTTAGTGTGACGTGCTCACGTGACATGATGTATGGCGCGACCGAAATTACGCGACTCAAATTACGCTCTTTGGTTTTACCCTATGCAAGTAATTTCCTGAAGAACCTAGATGGAAAGTAAGTTGTACGGTCTGTACAAAATCTAAGGATCCAAAAACAAATTAATCACACTAATATTATAAAGGCCAAAAGTTTGTGACTGTGTCTTTGTGTTTATGTGTATGTTTATTACTTCTTCAGGCTCAAATGGCTGAACTAATTTTAGTATGTTCGATGCAGTTTTGTTCTCTCATCACGCCTAGATGGCTGAATGGATATTAACCAATTTTGGTACATCGATAGCTAGTCATTCATAGATGGTTATAGGATACTTTTTTACCCAACTCCGGTAAAGAAAAAAAGGTATACTCGAACGAAGTTTCACCTCGTATCGAAATAATATTAAATTGAACGGCATATGAGTGTTATCTTGACATTGCCAAGAGAAGAATCACGGCACATTTTTATCCATCTGCAATGACATTTACGTGACATTTGACATTACGCTCTACGATCCATCTAATTACAGTGGGTGTGACACATACCTAAACTGGGCCGAATGATCGATACGCTGTCGCATAACCTGTTTTTGATTAATGCAATGCGTTAATGTCGTGAGCATGTATTCTAATTAAAGGTATACGTGTTATTGTTTCTTTCTAAAGGTCAGAATGTGCGGAAATGTTACTGTGCGGTGTGATAACTGGAGTGATAAATAAATCTTAATATATCAGCTGCAAGGACTTATTCTTTTTTGTCTTATATGTTACTAGCTGCGACGCGCGGTGTTACCCGCTCACCCCACGGGAACACTAATTTTTTTCGGGATAAAAAGTACTCTATGTGCTATCAGCCAGCTACCTTCATACGCAAATTTATCAGAATCGGTACAGCCGTTTGAGCATAAAGAAGTAACAAACATACACATAAACACACTCACATACTTTCAACTTTATAATAATAGTGAGATTAGACAATGCACGTCACTTCATTCCTCTCCTTGTGTCTTTATCGTAATCGGGGAAAAGGGATCATCTTGGGACGTTCTACTATCCCTGTACAATCGGGCAAGAAAGTGGTCTACAACTTTCGGACTTTTGTGCTCATGAAATAGAGACGAAAAGTAGTAGAAATTCATTTTGGCAGACTGTACCATTTGTAAAAATATGGTTGTATTTTGTAAAAGTACCTAGATTTATTGCAAAACATTATTTTTTTTTTTTACTAGCCTATACTTGTGTCCCACTGCCGGGCAAAGGCCTCCCCTTTCTTGCGCCACTCGTCTCTATTGGCTGCATGCTCCCTCCACTCGTAAGGGAGCATGCAAAACATAAATAAATTAAAATATACTAAATATTATATCATACCTACGTACTGAATGTTGAATCAACATTCAACATTCACCTCAACAGGTGAATTCATCATTAGGTACGCTTTTTTATAAAAAAATTGTTCTGTTTACTTTATAGCCAATGATAATGAATATTTCAAAAGTCAACCTACCCACAAGTCACCCGGAACATTTAAACAAGACCAATACAAAACAGGAAGGCATTTGTTATTATTTTTATTTGATACAGTGAAGTTTACGCGACATACTACTAACCGGTTACACAGAAAGTTGCCAAAAGGTCGTATGTGCGACAAATGAGCGTCGACTTATGCCCTTATGCGACTAAACAGCACACAGACCGTAGTTAGATAAGGTCGTATCTATAAGAAATAAGCGTTGAGTTATGACCTTATGGCTTCCGGGTTGTTGTGGCATTTTGAACACAGAAGCTTTGATGTAAGTCGAGTGGGAATTCTTTGGTTCTGTTTATTTTATAGGGTGAAAGGGCCTCGTAAATCAGATCAGATCTCATCGATGATTTAATTGAGTAAGCTCTGTGTAACGTTAAAGCTATTTTACATATTCCGATTTGCTTGTTAATATGTATCTTAAAATTACTTAGTAAAGAAATTGACTTAATTACGGCCAATGACAGAAAACGACTAACTAAATTTAATCCTTCTCATGCTACAATTGAAATGTCTATTTCTATACTATACAAGGTCGTTTGGAAGAAATGGCTCTTAAGCGATAAAACGGCCAATATTTTTTTGGCGAAATGAAACATTCGGCAAAATAACCAAGGTAGCAAACGGCGTGTACCTATACAGCCATTATAACTCTAATTTAAGCTGTATAAAGGCTGTATAAGTGCTTATAAAATAAAAATAAAAAAATAACATACAATATGCAGCCTGTGCTACTTGGAAAGTTTCTTCCGTATTGTATTGATGAAGATTTAATTTCAAAGTTTATACTATACCAATACTATAAGCTAAAAATATCATAAAACATAGTACGCGATAACGTTCACTGAGTCAGCCGGAGTATATACGGCGTAATACAATGAAAATAACTCTATATTTAGTGTCGACAAATAAAATAAAGTACGACAAACATCAGCGAGTGGCGGGTTGTTGTCACCTGCCTCGCGACCTCGCCAAGTCGCTGGAGGTGAAATAGAGCGACGGAAAAAATTGCAGACTACTTACGTCTTACGGCTAGGGATACCATCAATTTGGGGTATTGTAAAAATATGCGCAAGTCAGATCGTTTCATCGCGATATTGACGACGCGGTTGGTGCAGTTTGTAGTGCACCTGCCCACTGAGCAGGCGGTCCTGAGTTCGATTCCCGGCCAGGGCAAATATTTGTGTGATAAAATCGAATATTTGTTCTTGGGTCATGGATGTTATATTTTATATAATATATTTATGTAGGTATATCGTCATCTAGTGCCCATAGTACAAGCTTTGCTTAGTTTGAGACTAGGTCGATTTGTGTAAGATTTGGATATGTGCGCGTAAAGATATCTCTAATCTAGATTAGTGGATGTTGTCATTTTACAGGTTTCCCAGAAGCTGTGTTGCTGGTTCATTTAGAGTGAAAAATTATAACCATACTGTCCCTAAAAGCTATGCATTTTTAAATGATAACTTAATCCATACTAATATTATAAATGCGAAAGTGTGTCTGTCTGTCTGTCTGTCTGTCTGTTACCTCTTCACGCTTAAACCGCTGAACCGATTTTGATGAAATTCGGCATGGAGATAGTTTAAGATCCGAGGAAGGACATAGGATAGTTTTCATCCTGGAAATTATACCTAAAAAGATTGAAAAGTCAGTGAATATTTCTGTTGGGATGCGGTGACCCTGTAAGAAAAGTAATTATTTGACCAAAAGCACAATTGCTCTTACATTTGCTTAGGCACTTTTAATAATCCCTTTCACGCGTACGTAGTCGCGGGCAAAAGCTAGTAAAAAATATATCCTTTTATTTATTTCGTACGTCTGTATGTATAATCAATTAAAAACCTCTAAACTATATTTCAAAACTATCCTGTCTCAAAATATATGATCTCTAATAATTTTTTTTGTCAATAATATATCTCCAATCGCTACCAAAACATATCCACCCGACTGTTTAGCTACAAGTGTCAGTCACGAAATCGACACATACATCGGCACCCGTTTTTTGCCAACGGCATACTTCTTTGCCTACGCATACGCCTTTTCTGACCGTACCCGTACTGGGAGTTTTGATCTATGACATTCCAATGACCGACGGCTTTGTCAGACAGTGATTAAAAGCGGACTGTGTATTCTCTGTTCTATATACTGTACAGATACCTAACAGTCGTGTAGCGTCAAACAGAAACTCAAGCCAAGCCGGGGTAGATTTCACTTATTTTTTCTTTAGTATTTAACAATAGATACCTAATGGTGCTCAATCGCCAAAGTGGCCAAGCCGGTGGGAATCGGGTTGTATGGACGTTACGTCACTGATATATACAACATAACGCATAATGTTCAGAAATTTAGTAGTGCTACATTAGATAAGCGAATTTCACGACCGGTAATTTTTGACAACCTTAGGTGGTATAATAAATAAGTAGGTCCCTATTACAAAACTTACAACGGGCTATAGAGAGTAGACACCAAAACCACGTCGAAAAACATAAATATCGGATGAAATCGTTTTCCAACTCGATATCTGATTATAATATCACAATCTGATGATAATAATCCGTTCGATTACAACAAAAAAAAAACAAAAATGCATTTTTTCATATCATATTTTGTGGCGTTTTATTTCAACTGCCATTAACGCGAAAATCAAAGAAGACATTCTCAAACCGTCATTGCCGTAATGATGGTGTTTATTGACGGAATGACGGCGTCATGGGGTTTGGATATAGTCATTACGAGATCCGATAAAAAACTTAATATACGAACAGGAGTTTCACGTGTTAAGTTACAAAGTAAGGCTGTGACATCGCATCATAAGTTCTTTAGCTATCAAATTAGTAAAAGCCCTTAAGTACTTATGTTGTATGTGCTTAGATTTCTAAAACAATTTCACGAATAGGCTTGGTAGAATTGGAAGACCATTAAATTACTTTTTATTTCAACATTGACAAGTGCTAACAATTTTTTTTTTCTGATTAAGTAAGCTTCGAAAGCAAAGCTCCCTTCAGCCAATTATTGACAACTGTCAAATTTTCAATAAAAAGAACCTTTCGGGTTTTCTATGGAGCGGGATGGTTCATCATCATCATCTCAGCCATAGGACGTCCACTGCTGAACATAGGCCTCCCCTTCGGTGCCGTGGGGTGACCGGCCTTAGAATTGTCCCCCACCATATCGTCCCGTGGTTGCAGTAGAAGCCTGCTAAGGGAATAATAATATACCGGGAGATGGGCAGCAGCGTCTTCCAGAGACCTTAAAGAAAAAAACTGCGCGCGCCAACCCGCCTGCCAAGCGTGGCGCGTACGGCAAATCCCCCCTTTATGATGAGGGATGGTTATTTCAGGAAAAACCTTAACAGCGCGATGCAGGTTTTGTATGGACGCGTGTCATTAGCGGTATTGCGCCATCTGTTGGTAAGAATATATTTGTCCGCCCATAACACCTAAACGGTTGGATGGATTTTAACCAATTTTGATACACGGGTAAATAGCTGGACATCCAAAGATAGTTACGTTATAGGATACCTTTAACCCGACTACGGAGAGAAGACAATTATAGTTTGTTTCCTTTGGCTTCTTCAGTACGCGTTTAAAAACGTTTTGCATACTGGTTGTTTGTAATTGCTAATGTCCCGTGAAAGGACTAGCTTTTGCCCTTAGGCTTTTAGCTCAGTGCCACCGTAAAAAGCTTGTTTTTTTAGTGAAGGCTCTTAAAACATACCATTTCTTTTTCTTTGGACTACAAGACCTCCTTATTACCTGGAAACAAGAGAAAAAAATTGAGATATCTTACGAAAAGTATTACAGACAGACAGTTAATATTTAACATATAATAACGACATATAACTTAACAACATACATGGGAAAAGGTATATGACTATAGTGGAAATTAATTGTATAATTTTGAAACCCCTAAACACACATACAAAAGAACACGGAACTAAATAAACCACCACTAACTTTTAGATATTATAATATTGACTAAAACTAAAATGCACACGCCTTATGGAAACTTCATAATAACAGATCGTTTTTAACATTTTATTAAGAGTAACTGATTTAGGCTGTCATAATAAAATAAATTTCAGACAACTTCACAAATCGATCTAGTCCCAAATTAAGCTCAAGAAGGCTTGTGTTATGGGTACTAGACGACGATATACATACTTATATAGATAAATATTTACTTACATACATAGAACAACCATGACCAAAACACAAATATTCGAGTAAATCACACAAATATTTGCCCTGGCCGGGATTCGAACCCGGGACCGCCGGCTCAGTAGGCAAGTGCTTACAAACTGCGCCAAACGTGTCGTCTCATCAAGTATCGTATTGCTCTACAACAGGAAAAAGTCGCAGTTGTTTGTGTTATTTATGTAAATACGAGTAGGTAGGTACCAGTATCTTGATGTGAAACAAAATTTCTAGTAAAGCCAGAACTGATTCAGCTTATTTTTATCCAAATATAATAAGCAACAGTTTTAAAATGAGCAAACGGCTGGGAATCGGCTTCTATAGATGGCACGTCATTGGCAACTAATTAATTCATTGGTTAACAGTAAGCCTTTCAATCGATATGCACACTTTTAGGTTTGTTATTTGTCTAATGTAAACAAGTTAGCTTTCGCCTCTTGGCTTTAACTCCGCAGGATTTTTATTAAATCCATCCATGACAATTTTTAAAGCCATCCATCGTATGTTTGTATGTATTTTTTGCGGTCTCACGCCGAAACGGCTGGATGGATTTGAAATAATGTTGATACAGGGATAGCTGGACATTGAAAGACGGTAAAAGGATACATTCTATTTATCCGATTAAGGTAAAGAAAAAAGTTTTACGCGAATGAAGTTGTGACTTTCTAGTATTTTTATACATTTATAGTATCATTCATTGACGGCTCCGTGCACTTGTAATTACAGATTACGCCACCGCTCCAGTTTCGCGCCGGTGTGCGTGTGCGCAGCGGTGTGCGTGCGGGGACAGTGACCCGCGCTCCGCGCTATCGGCGATCGCAGCCTCCGAGGCCAGATGCCGAAAGATGTGACAGGCAGGGACTTGGGAAAGTGCATTTGTTGCGCTCCGATGGTGGAGGTGTGGGGTAAATTGAATAGCTATCAAAAATCAACAACTATCACAGAGTAAGCATTAGATACGACGATGAGCGGAGCGACGGGATTTGTTAGGATATCTTGCGAAGTTCAGACGCGTAGATAATTCTGACTGTTTTGAATGCTTCCAAAATATCGCAATTTAATGCCACTTATTATGTTCAAATTTATTTGGTTATATTTTCAGTTAGAACGTAGAGAAAATTTGAAAAATAGTAGAGTTAATATTTTAGAACAAGTATATCCCCACGAATGCCAAGAAATTTCATCTCAGTGCGACATATTCTTAAAAAGTTTCACGCAACCTGTGATACCCAAGTCCGTCTCTGCCATAACCTTTAGCTTCGGGCTATCGCATTTAAAAATAAAAGTAGCAGTGTTAATAACGTATTTTTAGTATGTTCGTTTGGTAGGCCGCTACTGCGCAGGTGCGTTGCCCTGCCATCATAAGCAGAAGGGCACATAAATACTAGTAATCTGAAGACTTAGGACCTTTGGATTTACGCTAGTATCATGCCCCTGCGGCGCGCGCATCCAGGATCAAGAGCATAAATTAATATTGGTTTATCATGAACACAGTCCCTATCTATAAAGACGATTACGTCACAGCGTTTTGAACCATAATATGATACATTAAAGATTACTTTAATGCTCGTTGTGAGATTTAGGAATTATGCCCATTAAAACTTTAATAGTGGTGATTAGTTAATTAAGGTTTTTAATTTAACACCCTGTAGCTACTTTGGTAGTAATTACGTAGTTAAATAGGTTAAGTGTTCAGTGGTGATAAAATTAAGACAAAGTTTGTCATTTTATGAAAGTAACTATCATTAAAATATTTATCTGGGTTTATATATCTTATGGTTACACTTTTTATATATTTGCGTGAATTAATTTGTTTGTTTGTCTTTCACTTTGATGCCTTCTCTCTCATTTGTTCAATGGTGAACTGGAAGAAAACACTTTTAGGGATAAGTTCGCCCTGCGCCATTTTACGATCCGTTGTGACAACCCTACGATATCGTAGCTTATTTGTTCCCGTGTCATAGGAATTTCAATAGAAACGTGAATTTACTCCTAGTACATACAGGTTTACATAACAATCCTCTCTAGCTAATAAGACCGTCAGCTGTGTCCGGTCGTCGGTGTCTGATGGATATCGTCGTAAGATGTGCCTCCGGTGTGTGGATGAATGGCTAATTATATTTCAGTTTGTGACGAACCTGTTTTCGATGCCCATATTTATTTTTTATTTTTTAAATAAATAAATAAATATTAAGGGACAATCTTACACAAATCGACCTAGTCCCAAACTAAGCAAAGCTTGTACTATGGGTACTAGACGACGATATACATAATATATAAATACATATATAGTTAGATAACATCCATGACCCAAGAACAAATATTTTGCACAAATATTTGCCCCGGCCGGGATTCGAACCCAGGACCGCCGACTCAGTAGGCAGGTGTCTACCAACCGAGCCAAACGCGTCGTCAACATATGTACATATGTGATAGCTTGGGTTAGGACATTTAGCAGTATACTACCTACTAATTGTTACTTATTGTAGGTTATCTTTTTCTAAGTCAAAGTCGAAGTCTAAAATGATGAATAGCTCCATACTAGTTTGATAGATGTCGGGCCGTTTCTGACAATTTCACGTGAGTGTAAACCGCTTAATACAATAAATACTTACTTATACGAAATCGTCGATAAAATAAATAAATATACATATTTTTCTACGTATTCAACTAACTCACAAAACTACTAAGTATGAAATAATAAATGACAGCACAGTGAATATAATAGAAAAGCATAATATTATTATTGGCCAAGTGCAGCAAGATTTAATGAAACTGCCCGCCGCACTAAGACGGAAACGTCATGCGTAATGCAATATCATTATAATTTAACGCATAGAAAGCCTATAATGATGATTTTGATTGACTATCTTGTACACCACTAAGAAGGAAATATGGTAAGTAATTAGATTGAGATATGATCGAGATTTAGTTGTATAGATTGTTAAGTGTGCCGTTGAATAATATGGAAAGAATATAATAGCAACTGCGTTACACGGAACTCATATAAGAAACTAACTAATATGAGATTTCTATTGGAAACTACACTGAAAAAAAAAATGGCTAACTAGTTTAACTACTTGAGACATTAGGCAAGTTATGCTTAAGTAACCAACATTATTCTAATTTTATACAATTTATTTTGGTTACTAGTAGCCCTCAGTTTATCAGTCCCCCGATTTATTAACTATCTAGCAGCTAACATTTGGGCTACTGTTAACATTTTTTTCAGTGTAGGTACCTATAATATGGAAACGTCTATTCTTTTTATCGCATTTAATAAAGGTCTAACAGTTTTTTATGTTGTTTAGAATTATTAATACCGAAAAAATTGCGTAGTTGTGAGAATACATATTTTATGCGTAAATATACCTATAAATCGATACATTTGAACAAAAAAAAAATCATCATAAATTTTCGTCTCTTAAAACACCATTTCTTAGGGGTCATCCATAAATTACGTCACACGAATTTCATGATTTTTTTCCCCTCCCCCCGTCCTTGTCACAGCTGGTCACATTTATGTGACTCCCCCCCTCCCTAGTGTGACGTCACATATGTTGCAAATTTACATTTAAGTAGAAATTATTGACGGAAAATAACGGTCCCAAAATCACTTTTATTTCCATTTAAATATTTTTTTTAATAAAAAATATACATCAAATCAAACAATTAACAAAACAAAAAAACGATTGACTACATTAATGATACTGAAAGAAATTAACGAAACAAAAAATATTAATAGAATTATATTCCTTTAAATTATTTATAACTGGCATAGCTGAAATGTGACGTCACAAAATTTAGGACCCCTCCCACCCCCTTGTCACACAATGTCACACTTCGTCGACCCCCTCCCTCCCCCTTAACGTGTTACGTAATTTATGGATGGCCCCTTATTATGTGATGCTTCGAGTTTTTTTTTTCGATATTTATAACACCGAAAAGTTAAAAGCTCGACGTAGTATTAGCTGAACATACTAGATGAGTAGGCAAATAAAATATCTATATCACTTTGCATAAGCCCACACAAACTTCCACAATAAGAAATCCATAAACAGATACAAATGAAAATAATTTTCCACCGGATTGCGGCAAGCCGGGACGTCATTGTGCACGAGTTATGCGATAGTCCGTCGGTTTGTGCTTATTTACGCATTTAATTGTACACATTTATTGCGTGCAAATTGTTATTGGTGTCGTCGACTATAAGGAAGGGCTTTCGACTGCAAATCGAGCACATTTACCATGTTACGGACGGACAAAACTTTCATCGAAATGTAGGTACCTTATATTCTAACGTCCCTCTAGATGATACCTACTACTCGTACGAGTCGTACGTATCATTTGTAAAGGAGAAAAAATCAAAGCTTAAGTGCTTCAAAGAGAAAAAAGGAATGAAATTCGTTTTACTAAAAAATAAAATATTATAAAGTATATTCTATCCTAATAAAACTACAATTAATAAATTGTATTCTAACTGCATTGCAATATCAAACATGTACCTATTTGAAGCGCAACACAACATAAGCTAAACACGTATTTTTTTGGAAATAACATCCTTTTTTTTTGTGGGGTCCATTCGAATTATGATAGTTGGAGGATTTTAGGGACGGCGAGTCAAAAAACGTCGAAAATTAAAACAGCCCCTAGTCACATTTTTTTTTTATCTAGCCTGTTGGACTGTCCCACTGCTGGGCAAAGGCCTCTCCCTTTGATTTCCACAGGTCCTTGTCTGACGCTGCCTCCGGCCAGTTGCTGAGGAATGTGTCTATGTCATCCCGCCATCTCCGTCTGGGCCGGCCACGTCTACGTCGCCCGTTTTGGGGCACCCACTTGGTGGCTATGCTGGCCCACCTTTCCGGGTTCATACGGCAGACGTGGCCTGCCCAATCCCACTTGAGCCTGGCTGCTTTATTGCCTACGTCAGCTATGCGTGTTTTGGAGCGCAGCGTGGTGTTTCGGACACGATCCGTCCTTTTCACCCCTAAAATGCTGCGCTCCATGGCCCGTTGGCAAACCTTCAATTTGGACTTTTGATATTCGGTAAGGGACCACGTTTGAGCACCGTAGGTTAGCACAGGCAGAAAACATATGTCGATGAGTTTTCGCTTCAGTGACAGTGCAAGGTTTCCCTTCATGAACTCCTTCATGGACCTGGATGGAGTAGCTCTTCCAGGCATTTTGGACGCGGCGTTCAACTTCTTTATCTTGTCTGTTGCTGAAAGAGACTAGCTGGCCCAAGTAAATATACTAGTCACATACTGGTCAAAAATTACTTTTCCCTAGTTTTCCATGAATTCCAATTAGACACATCCGGCCAGTCGTTGAAGAGTCCATCTTGATTGCCGCTCAACTATAAACCTATAACAAACCATCAAACCAGCTAACATTCTAATACCAAACGTATGTAAATACTCGTATCCCGCCAGGTGTCGCTGTCTCGGTGACGGACGCTGTCGGCCGCTTCCGGACGGCGCAAGCGCAAGGTTACATCGTGCAGATCGCCGATTGCACTCCTAGTGATTTATATGAGGTATGGAAATGGAGGGTTAGTTTGTAGTGAGACGCCTGTCAAACGATACGGGTTACTGGAAAACTTTATAATTGCAAGAAGTGCCCAAGTAACACTGGCTGCATAAGCACCTTTATAGCCTTTATACAGCTTAAATTAGAGTTTTAATAGCTGTATAAGCTTTTAAACAGCCTGTTTGATACTTGGGTGTTAGCTTTATACTTGTTGCTTGGATATAAAAAAAAACACATTTTAAGTATTTTAACGTCACATCGTCATCTTAATGACCGCGACGTGTGACGCCATCGTTTGCGATTTTATAGAATTTTTACTCGAAATGGGAATTAATGGGAAAACGTAGACCATTCGGCAACATTTATAGCCAGCGATTAGTCGCTACCAATCAGCAATTTGAGAGCCGATTAGTCGGATTGTCAGCGAAAAGCCGACTAGTCAGAAACGCCGACAATTCGGCAACATTTAAGGTCGACAAATAGTCGGCCGACTATTTGTCGACTATTAGACAATTTGAAAATCAATTAGTCTTCTAGTCGGCTAGTCGGCCAAATCCATAGTCAGCCCATCTCTACTTTTTACGTACTAATTTACATTTAATTAGGTATCATTTGAACTGTTAATAATAGAGTTACAACTTCGTGCATTAATCCAAACATTAGTACCACCAATTAACCTACCGAAATGTCAATTGAAACCGATAACGATAGCAATATAACCTGCACAATAGAGTCTGATTAGAATTCGTACAGTCCACTCCAATTAACACGGTTATTGTACAACTAATTGGCAGCGGATAATATGCAAATGGCGGTTTGCCTTTGTAGGCTGTTATGGAAAGGGGTTTAGTGTACGGATGAAGTAAGTGCAGGTATTATACAAATATACTCTATGGTGCAGGTCTTAAACAGGAGTTATTACGTAACTAAGGACTTCCTGTGGCCACAAGGGCCTCACTCAGAAGTCGATGTCGAATTTAGATTTTTATACTTTGCCTGGAGTTTCTAGTGGCGTGACACGAGCATAATGCCTGCTTAAAGCAATGCGCTTTATTTACCTTTTGAATGACAACTTGATACTTTATGCAGCTCCCCCCATGGTTCCAATTCTAAACACTTTCACGGACAGTACGTCGGGAGACGTAAAATAACACGCTCGTGATACGGCACCAAGTCTGTGGACGACGCAAGCAGCGCACAAGCCTTTATACAGCCCTTATACAACTAATTTAAGCTGAATAAAGGATGTATACACGCTTATACAACCTGCGCTACTTAGCACTTTCTTCTTCGCAACACTGGTGCTTCTCGTCTACAGCCGAATATTTCTAATAATTTTTAGAGTTCCGTAGCCTCCCATACAGTAAACGTGATCAGTTGCGTTAACTTTGCCCCCCATTTTTATCCGGCGCCATACACACCAGGTGCAAACTTAGCTTAACCCAGCCAGTTAAGATGGGATAAGTGTTTGTATGGAACCTCGGTGCGCGGTCCGATTCGCACTTGGTTTTGTTTTTGGCTGGAACTTTTGAATGGTCCTGTGTCCGTAAAAGTGTTAATAGAATCACTGTTTTTCTAGGCCTTATAAAGTGAACACATTGTGCTTATACGCTGGTCCAAATTAAGGCAGGATCTAAGATGTCCACCTAAATAAATAAAAATTACAAAAGTCGTCATTCCGCTCTTTACTAGTTAAAACCGATTCCGAAGCCTCGTATGTTGCACGCACCACTTAAAATCTCTTTGTTTTATAATAACAACATTGTAATATAAAGTCATAACACTAACAAAATGGGCGAAATGAAGTGTCTCGTGTCACAACGGCTCGCGTCGAAGCAAATCTCCTCTACAGCCATTATTAGTGTTAGGCTCGGTATACACGGATCATGATATCAACACAAATCTATTAAGCGATTCACATTTCCTTTTGGCTTGTACGAGCACCGATTTCAACGCCAGCTTGCCAATTTTCTTATACTTTTTACGATTTCTTCGCACTCACATCTAAAATAGCTAAACGGATTTTTAACAAGTTTGAAACAGGAATAGCTGGTATTCAAAGATGACAATATGGGTACTTTTTACTCGACTACACTAAAAATCAAATAAAGTTTTTGTTTTGATTCTATTGACACAACATAGGGGCTTCACTTCCAGATTACACAGAAAAGGCTTCGGAAAACTTTTAGTCTGACATCAATCTACAAATTGCCGTCTCGGCCGGTTATAACTGACATGTGCTGTATATATGACTAAGCAAAACACCGGTAAGTTAAATAACAATTTGTAAAAAGAATTGTAAAACCAGCACTTTTACTTTTAAAATCAGTAAATAGATAACTCGTCTGTGTGTCCGTAGCCTTATTCTTTAACACGGGACTATAACGAGTTGGAGCAACCGAGACAAAGCTCCCAAATAACTGGCTAATGATAGTCATTTGGGAGCGTTGCCGCAACATGTCCAATTGCTACCAGAACCTACGCCTGCGGCTACAACTACTACTAGTAGTGAGCGCTGGATTGCTTAATTTTTTTACGAAAAAAAATTTGCTTTGAAGTAACGCTACCTACAAAATTATATCATAACATTATTGTCAACACATTGAAGAAATTGTTTTCATTGTCTGTCTTTCAAAACATTCACAGGTTATTTTCTTTACTTTACTTATACAAGATAAAAGAGATTTTACATGCTGCTTACATCACAATGGACGCGATTCCTGAAATATCGCTAATATCACCATCTGTAACTATGACTTTAGGGTTATTGAGTTACGGTATTTCAAAAACAAGCCGTAGAAATGCGCAGTGTGCAACACCTTTACTGCATTTAAACTACCCACACACGTTGCGCTAACACCCTTCAATCCAACTTCTTGAATCGCGATCATTGTATCAAAACCAATACTTCGTATTCATCAAGGATGTAATACCATATCCTCATTACTGATAACACCTTACTTGGAATTGGAAAAGGTCAGCAAACATTGTAAATCCAGGACGAAAGTCAAGCCTGACGACCTCGACTGATTTCAGACTCTTGAAGCATTGCATCACGAGGAAGTATAAACGTAACGGTAAGCAATTAATTTAATTTGGCTTTGAGATAAGATTCAAGCGTAAAATAATGAAACACATGTTATATCACCGGCATCATAATTCATAGTGTGCAAATCACTGTGAATATACAGTTTGGATGGTGGGATAATGTACCTTTTCATCTATTTGGTCCGCTGAACCCAAATCCAATGCTTTCGCCAATGCGTGGACAGATGTTAATGCATCAAGTCAACCATTTTGATGTACGAGGATTCGTCGCCTACGAGAAAGGTGGGTTTACACGAGTCGGCGGGCCGGTTTGGCCGATTAGACACATCGTGTCGCATCCAGATATGCGAAGCAAATCTTTGAGTTACCGTAAGGGGCTGAATAAGATCGATATAAGGATAATGTATACCTAATTATATAAGAGTCGCGTGCCGGATGGGATTTTATTACTTAAAAGTTATTTGGGTCATTGTCAGTTCAAAAAACAAAAGTTGTCTCTTCGGTGGACAATAGTTAACAGCGTATGTGCATAGCAGTTATGTTTTTAACACGCAAGCCCATAAAAAGGGAAACGTTGTTTATGCAAATATATGTAATTTTGATCGGAGCTAGGCCTAAAGTCCTTAACTTTGTACGTGTCCATCGAAAAGACGCAAACCTAAATCAGACAATGACCCATTTACGTTATTCATTTGAGACTTTCCGTCCTCTGTGCAGTAATTTACGCCCCTTTTCCTATTAATATAACAAATTTGAAAGGTTGTCATTTTTTATTTGATAACACTGATCTAAATATTTGGAATTGATTAAGTAAGATAACACTTAGCCCACCGATAGATCGTGTTCATGGGATGAAATACAATAGTATAGGACACCTCTAATATAGCCAATTAGAAAATTTTAATATATAGTATAGCATAGTATGCTGGCACGTAGTCTTCACATCAAGCAAGTGAGTCATGAGACGTAAGTCTTTTAAATGCATTTCGCAGTAAAATAATATCTAAGCATTATTACAAACATTGACTAATTTACACTGTCACAGTGACTTCTGATCAATGATTAGGAATCGCAAATGTAAATGTCATGTAGCCAAGATTTAATAATATTCAATTGGTCACTTTTAGCGCTAAATGTTGATTTTATTGACACAAATACATGAAAATCTATTTGAATAATACATGACGCGTGATCTGGTCCAATCAGTCAAAATTACCGGCACTTATACCGTACTTACAGACGGACACGCGATAGTGTATAGCTACTGGAAGTAAGTCTGGTAACAGATGTATCAATTTGTCCTAAGTATTAGCCTTATTTGACTTTTATTAGATTGAGAAGCTAATTAGCATTATACATTTTGTTATAGTTATATAAGGTACGATTCCGTGTTATTTCCAGGACGCTTAAGGTTTGAAAGTGGTATTAATTGTTTATTAAAAAACAAAAACTTTGAAAAATCCATTCCACAGCATCCACAGTACAGATTTCGTCCAATCACAAATAGATGTATCCACCACAGGTGTCGTTAATAAGCAACGGCACAGATAGATAGAGGATGCGACATAGTATTATCCGCGACATGCATCGTCACAATGTACCTACACCGTAAAACTAGATTAACGCACTGCCCGATAAATACTTGGCTCGAAAGTCCTTAGTAACATATTTGGTGGTATAATTTGAATAAATTGACGTGTAAAACCTATCCTTTTCAATTATTCATTATCATTACTGAGTCGTTTTTATAAAACGTGACCTTAGTTAAAGGCGATAATTATAACAAAACTTAATTGATTTGTGTAACTACAGTTACTCGTATCTTTCGTATGGCCAACTTTCGTTACACAAAAGACCTAATGTTTTTTGAAAACGACTCTTCTGCTATGTTGTTTTATGTCACATCTATTGAAACCTGTGATATAAAAAAAAGGTACTTTTAACAAGTTAATGATAACGTCCTATTTATTGCATGTAAAAATAAAACAACATTACATTGCCAAGAAAAACAAATACGTAGAAACCTATTTCAAGCGGAATGGTTAGTCTTCAAGATGGATGCTGCCTTTATAATAACTTACGAGAGCTCGACATTTAGCTAGTCTGTACTTGTATAATGTATTACCAATTATTTCATATTCCCAATGACATAATAAGTGACATCATAATCATTCTCCTAGCCTTTGTCCCATATCTTTGTAGAGAATGAATTCTCAATCGGGGTCGGCTACCTAAATCCCAAGATGTGGCGTAGGCACTAGTTTTAAGTGACATCACTATTGTAAATGGTAAAACTCAGCCATGCAATTTTCCATTTTAACCTATACATCAACACTGATCGCCGCGCGTGTCTGTCGCGACCCTAATAACGCGTGTCTAACCCGGCGCGAATGTGGACATAGCTTAACGTGATTCTTACATCTCACCCATCAATCTCA
Source organism: Apotomis capreana (assembly GCA_947623375.1). Lineage (NCBI taxonomy): Eukaryota > Metazoa > Arthropoda > Insecta > Lepidoptera > Tortricidae > Apotomis > Apotomis capreana. The sequence continues at coordinate 20,289,592 of OX392512.1, forward strand.
CACTATTGCGTTCCATGACTTGGTGTTTTTACAAGCAGACCAGTGGTTCTCAACCAGTGTTCCGCGACCAGAAGTTCATAGGAGTCAAAGTAAAAAAAAAAAAAACATTTTACACAAATCGACCTAGTCCCAAACCAAACTAAGCAAAGCTTGTACTATGGATACTAGACGACGATATACATAATATATAAATACATATTTAGAAAACATTCATGACACATGGGGAAATCTGTTCTAAGGAACCATGTCATTGATTTTGGATTGAATGAAAATGGCATTTTTTTTAATCTTATGAATAAAAGAAAATAAATAAAACTTAATCTTATTCATAACCGGGTGTCAAATCCGGTCGATCTCTGTAAAAACGATATACGATTACTTACAGAATGATGACCAGGTTCACCCCCCCTTACGTATGAGATTTAAAAAAAATGCAATTTTTATTCAATCCAATATCGAAGATATTGAAAAAAATGTAACGTTCCTCAATGTATTAAAGAAATGGATAACAACCAATGCTTTTTACAACATCGACGAATTTTACAAATTTAATAATGAAATAATATAATAATACCAATAATGTATACCTACTACCTATTCCAGTTTGTATTTTTTTTTTTTTATACAAAATAGCCATGCATTTAACCTCGATTACACCTGATGTTAAGTGACAATAAGGCCTAAGATGGAGCATGCTTGGCTAGAAGATGCCTATTCACTCTCGACTTGAAGAGATCCAAGTTATATTTTTCAGGAAACAGGTGCGCAGGAAGAGAGTTCCATTCCTTAGCTGTCCTCATAAGGAAAGTAGACGCAAAGCGTTTCGTACGAATCAGTGGTATATCGACCACATAAGGGTGGAATCCAAGTCCGCGCCGAGTACTGTATTGTCTGAACGGAGACTACCGAGTAATGTATTTAATAATTCATAGTTTTATAATAATTTGTAATTATGTTTTTATAATGTATTGACTTGTAAAATGTTGTCATTTTATTAATATATGAGTATGAGTATGAGTATGATGCTATGCTTCCTAAGATCAGATTTCCCTAGGTCTCGTGGTTTCCGTCTTCTCCATTCAAATACAAATACTCTTTAGTGCACACCTCAAACATCAAGGAATACACAACATGAGATACATTAAAATAACAGGCAGAGGTAAACAACAAGTATACTGACCCATTTGGAATGATCACCCTGTATTATCGGGTTCTGCCCGGTAAAGAGAATTTGTTTTCATTGGTCCCTGTGAACTACAGAGAAATAAGTGGTCCCTGGTCAAGAAAAGGTTTGGAACCACTGAAACAGACTATTTGCACTTAAAATATAATATCAATAAAACGCGACTTTGTTGTTTAAATGGACCGTTCTGTAACTAGTCATTTGTGTTGTGATTTTACGATTTAGAAAGGCTCGTTAAACTGTGTTAGTAAAGCTAGCTTAATGGATAGAGAAATATAGTGCGGCGGTATCTCCTTGCTAAACTACGGCGAGAGCAGTGTGTACAGGGTTTTCGATAAGAGGTTTTTCACACAGCTTACCTACACTCTAACGGGTTTAGAATATACCGGGAGTTGCCTGTAATAGCTGTAAAAACATAGATTCCACTCTTCAAACCTCTTGTTCAGACTTTAAGAAATGACAGTTTCGGAAGTTTTTTAATTTCAAACAAATTATAATTTACCTTTGTGTCAATATTTATATCGTCTTTAAGATAGCCATCTCAAAGTCCATCCCTAATGAAAACAATGGTTGCATGTCGTGTGCTGGCAACACTTAAGCATCATCAAACTGCATGTAATTTGACAGTGTGACAAATACACTCACGACATTCGTACATTTTCGTCTCGTGCTGATCATACCCAGGTTATTATACTAAATTATACCTTTCTACCGCCATGTTTGTTTCGCAAACGTAGCCGTTTGGCAACGCGTTGCAATTTGTTTTTGATCTAATTTTGACGCATTAATTTTGATAATACTACGCATACCTATCATCAATGCTACATGTATAAGTTGCAAGGTTTTATAAGCTGACAGTAGCTGCCGTTACGTAAGAAAGGTTCAATTTACGCTTGTACTATGTGTACTAGACGACGATATACATAATATATAAATATATGATCTATTCGAAGAACAAATATTCGACTTCATCACACAAATATTTGCCCTGGCCGAGATTCGAACCCAGACCGCCGGCTCAGTGGGACACTAAAAACTGCGCCAATCGCGTCGTCAAATGAACTCAATAATTACTAGTTTTGACGATGTTAAAGTTAAAATGTTTTTTTTTTATTTAGATAAAATCTGAATATTTAATAGTATCGAAATATTTTGATATGACAATGATAGGTAGCTGTACGATTCTGTTATTGTAAAGACAAACAAGTTACCTCTACTTTAATAACTTAAATATATTATTTAGGATGTAACGGTGTGATAACGGGTTATTTAAAAAGTAACTTTACATTTTTACGAATGTCATGAAAGTTCAAAGGACTGTGCCCGGTCATTATAAAATAAAAGAAGATTTTGAAAGCAGGTATGTATATAACAAAACTTTTATAAAACTGCCACTCCAGAAAACACTATGGTTGAATTAAGTTTGATAATCTGTCGATATCGATGATTCTTTTATTATTTTATTCAGAATATGAAGCATTTCAGGTTGTTCATTATTAGTCATTTAATAGATTCAGTCTCAAAACTTAATAATCATATTAGCTATTACACAATAGTTAGTACGTACAGAAAGAAGTAAACATTATTTATTCAATAAAATCTATAAAGCAATGAAATTACGTAGTTTTTTATTAAATTGCAATATTTTCAAGCGCTGAAAATGAAGATAATAAACTTCTAGAATCCATCTACTAAACCTATAGGCTAGTAGTAAAACACGATTACATTGTCTAAACACGGCGTTGATGTACCAAAAATTTATTACGCAATGTTAGTATAAAGCATCGATTATTTACAGGGTGCTGACGAACAATCGATATTTTATGAACAGAGCTCCTCACTATAGCTAATAAAGCCATACCAGCCGGGGCCATTACCGCTCAAATTTACACCGACCATTGAGTCGATACATAAATGTCGATATAAATGCATTTTTATCGATACGTGCAGCCCTCGTTACCGGAGATAATTTCTTCATTTTCGTATTACGAACTTCTCGACCCGGCGAATTTGAACCAGTTTATTAAGAATAGCTAACCGGTTTAAGAATAACTTTGTTTGCTCGTGTCAATGTAGTCAAATGAAAGGTAAGTAAAATATTGATTGTAACTCAACGACCGTCAAACGTAAGTATCTATATTTAAGTAATCATAAGTAAGTATAGTCCGTAAGCTCTCAGTTTGGTTTTGAGGTTCGGGTGAGCTCAGGGAGTGTCGACTTTCGATCGCGAAAGAGCGAGCGAGATAAAGGCGAATAACATTTTATCAACTCACGTTTACTGATAACGGCGCTCTCTAAGAACGTATTAAATTTTTTATGAAGCAAATCAAATAGTCTACCTGGGTGCTAATTCGAGCGTACTAAATAAGTCTCAGGTATATCACCTTTCATTGTCATTAACACGAGATGTTGGCGATTCGAGCTGCATAACATTTCACGTTACACCGGGTTGGTGAAATGGCGATAAGCTAGGTATATCGCCACTTCGGAGTTCTCTCCGAGATATCTAAGAGTGCCTATATGGAATTAGCGCACTGTATCCTAAAAATTTCATGACCATAATGTTAGTATAACGTGTCTGTAACTATAAAAGTAAAGATGGGTTTATAGTTAGCTTCTTTGTTGTTGTACATGTTATGTAATGATAGCTTTACTTGTTTTTATTGATACGTTATTATTAATATCAACGCTATACGCGGCATATAAGTGCAACTGCTGACGAAACTGGCAGTCCTAGGTTCAAATCTCGGCAAGAGCAAACATTCGTATAATGGGCACGAATACTTGTTTATTTTTGTTACTAACGATCCGCGCCGGCTTCGCACGGCTGCAATGCTGATACTAAATATACTACTTACATATTGTCTGAGAACCTCTAATATTATCAGTGTTCCTCTACTATAATATTAATTCATTCATAAGTTAAGAGCTTCGCTCTTGTCGGTGGAGTAATCGCCACTCTTCCCTATTTCTTGATAGTGTTTTGGTCTCCGGATACGACATAGTGCCCACTTTCTCTTTCACTTGACTAATAAACGTAATTATTGGTCTTCCTCTGCCTCTTTTCCCGTCCACTTTGCCTTCCAGGATATTCACAAAGAAAGCATCATGTCGCATCAGGTGTCCAATCATCCGTCCTCTTCTATTTTGGATGGTTTTCAGTAAGCAACGGCCTTCCTTTACCATACTCAAAACCTCTTCATTAGTTTTCTTTTCCGTCCAGCTAATACTTTCCATTCGCCATTTTTTCCATTCACTATAATATTATGCATGTATTATACATAATAAACCTTCCTCTTGATTCACAAACTGAGCGGCGATTGACCTCAGTATCAGTACCTCAGTTTATTTGTTATTTATATGTTATAATACTAAGTCCTACACTTTATTTAACGTATATTTTATCCCATATCGGCCTTCCGAGGCTTTCAACTCAACCCTCAACTGACGGAAATATGTAATTAAAACCAGCTACCTTATAGCTGATGATCATACCTGTGCTAACTCGGGGCACTGATACTGATGTAAGTACTGTAGCAAAATATTTCATCGACAAATAAATATATCGATGTTACTGTCAACATCTAAATGTTAATCAACATACCTAAATATATATTTTTCTCTTCATCTCAGAATGAAAACAAACAAATTAAAACATGTTTTATTTGTTTATTTTAAATAATCTTAATAGTAAGTATACAATCATAATTTTTCCATATTTGTCGGTATTAAATATTGCTGTCTAGATGAAAATAACCACTTCATCAGACATGATATCGCACCGTTTTATTAGTAATTGAAAACTTTCTATGAGATCTGTATTAATATAATATATCGACATATTTTTATCGATATCAAATCCCTAGAGCGTGCCCCGAGTTAGTACAGGTATGCTGATGATAAATTACCCATATTATGGGTTAATGGTGTCGAAATATTGAAGTTTTGCCCTCATTGCCGGACTACCGGGTTTGATGGTCAATGGCGGCAGAAAACGGTCAAGCGTAAGTCAATTCACACAAATACGAGTCTGTAGTAACGTTATAAATAAAATTTCACTATATAATATAACAAATATATGGATTCAAGTCCGAAATAAAGTTTGAGTTTGAATTTGTTTCCCGGGGTTTTGGGTACACGAATGATTAGACAAATTGACACTAGGCCTACAGATGGCGTCAAATCATTTATGCACCTAAAACCCCGTGGTATGCTAATTTTAATTCATAAGCGTCCATGTTTAACCCCAGACAAAAAGAGGGGTGTATTAAGATTAACATGTGTGCGCCTTTTTTTATCGTAATCCTTGTCTGTCTCGATGGTTCTTAGCTATGTTTGGTTCAGTCGGGGGTTTTTTAATTTTGAATTTAGGTTATACATAATTATGTTTCTCAGAATACTCAACCCAACTTAATCTTACCTATTTTTTTTTACTATTTATCATACTTTTGCAACTCGTCATATGGGATCTCTTAGAATGAAAACTTTTGAAATGGAGTATTTAATTAAATTGAGATTATTGTCTATTTGATTGGCTTTGGATAATAGCTGAAAAATATATATAATATGTCAATTTGAGGAACTCTAAAGTCTCAACTACACCCCTCTACTTAGTCGTGAAATGTAAATGCTTGGCCAAGACCAAATGAATGAATCAATGAATGAATGAAGGAATTAATGAATGATTGAATGAATGATAAAATGAATAAATAAATGATAAAATGAATTAATGAATGACAAAATGAATTAATGACTGAATGAATGAATGAAAAATAAATCAAGACCCAATGACAAGAGAGAGCAATAAAAATCCAAGACTTATCTCATGGAACCCTAAAGAAGGCTTTCATGGTAACGCAATTAAGATATCTCGATCGGATGAACGGAATAATCGGTGTAATTACATGTTTTCGGGCGGTAGCACTTATCTAGGTGAAAGCGCGAATTCTCTAATTGAATGGCAATTGGGGCGTCCATCGATGCGTACACAAAGCATCTGCGTTTTAAGATTAGATTAAAACAAAAAGGAGACATTTGATTAGAGGCTAAAACGTGGGCGTTCCCAATATAGGTACCGGCTCCTAGTTTAGTCAACTAGCGGTGTACAGAATCAGAAGCAGTATTTATTTGCTAGAATACAGTCAAGTGGATTTCAAATAAATTTTCGAGGTACAGTGTTTTTTTTATCCTGCCAACTAGTGTGCATGCAAATATTATACAACTAAAAAATAATGACTAAAATTAACTAAGACATGGTATTTGTTTTACAGTCCGTGTGCAGATAGAATTAAGGGTCCAACGGAAACGCCACATCTAGAAACTTTCGTCGTCACGTCTTCTTAGAAACTTTTTGAATTATATCGATTTGAAAGTTTGGAACGATGTAATCATTAATTATCCATATAATTTTCGTATGCATATTAAAAAATAAGAAAATGCAAGTTACATAAATATTTGTATTTATAACTGAGTGGTAAGTTATAATCTATTGTGTGTACTCTAAAAGTACTCTAAGAATATATTTTTCCGGATATAATCTCGTTTAAAAACAGTGACTCGACAATGTTTTTTTCCGTGTACCGTTAAAATGTGATTCAAGTCCTTTACCCGTCTTGCTCGCTCCTATGTGATCGAGATGATAACCTCCCTGCTTTCGCCCAAACCCGAAGGACAATCGAAGAGCTCGCAGATTAAATGCCAGTTATATCATACTAGCTGTGCCCCGCGGTGTTACCCGCTCATCCCACGAGAACACTAAATTTATTCGGGATGAAAAGTATCCTATGTCCTTTCCCGGGTCTCATACTATCTCCATACCAAATTTCATCTAAGTCGGTTCAGCGGTTTAAGCGTGAAGAGGTAACAGACAGACAGACACACTTTCGCATTTTTCATATTACTAGCTGTGCCCCGCGGTGTTACCCGCTCATCCCACGGGAACACTAAATTTATTCGGGACGAAAAGTATCCTATGTCCTTTCCCGGGTCTCAAACGATCTCCATACCAAATTTCATCTAAGTCGGTTCAGCGGTTGAAGCGTGAAGAGGTTACAGACAGACAGACAGACACACTTTCTCATTTATAATATTAGTATTGATAGTATGGATATAGTATATATAGTATAAAATAGTATATAGTATAGTATTATAGTATGGATTGTATTATTTACTAATTATTATCCGCAGTATTCGGTACGCGGATGATGAATTCGAATTTCTTTTCGTCCAGCTTATTCTCTTCATTCACCTCCAGCACCACATTTCAAAGGGTTACAACCGTTCAAATTTCGAATGAGGAACTGCTGGAGAGATTAAAAGAAAAGAGAACGTTGTTGAAAACCTTTGAGAACAGAAGAGAAAAGATGGTGGGACACCTGCTACGACACGACGATTACATGAAAATCATCATGGAAGGAAAGATTGATAGGGAAAGAGGAAAAGAGGAAGACCCAGGAGATCTTATATAGACCAAGACAAGGAGAAGGTAAACAGCATGTCGTATCAGGAAATCAAGAAGAAAGCTGAAGATAGAGAAACATGGAAGTTGCTCCTCCGACAAGAGCCTAGCTCTTAAGTTTATTATGAATTACAAATATTAACCTCGATCCATTTCTCGGATATCATGCAAACGAAGGATAAACCAATTTATTAAACTGCCTATCGTTTCGCGCCTTCTGTGTAATTAACATTAACGCAGAAGGTAGGTACTAATCTTAAAACGGTATTTACTCAATTGCTTCAATACAGTAATTACTTAAAGTAAGGCTTTAATACCTTATACAACAACTAATACCCAATAAACTAAAACAGGCAGCGTTAAGCACTTCAATCATGTTTATTACTTTTACAAAATATAAATCGGAATCGATACCGTTATCGATTAATCTAGTTATTCGACTCGATGATCGGTATGCGACTAAAAACAAAACGCCTGCAGCGCGCCCTAATAATCGTAACAGTTATCTGGTCGGTGCAATTGCATTGGCTAATATCGATAAAATCGCGTCTCACTAGGAAAATCGATGACTGATTGGCTATTTATCGACAAAAACTTGATAGAAATATGCCTCTATAAATAAATAATGTATTGTATTACGTACAATGAATGAAGTATATCAAAGCTACCAATCTTTTTTTCTGCTCTAATAATAAAATACTAATAGTTTTGAGAATATTTCCTTCTTTGACTCTGTTAGTCTTATTTTTTACACAATTGCTTTTTTTTTTCGAAATTCAATGTCTACTATTACTTATCTAATATATTAATATTCGTCATTTCATTTCATCTGGTTTTATACACTCGATCGTCATACGAGTACCCGCGGAAAGTTTCCAAAATTGCAACACTTTCCGTTATTAGTCGAAATAATATATTATTATCCCTGTTAGCCGTTTCACATAATCAAAACAATGTACCTCGATCAGAACTTTCCTGGAAGTTATAAGTTTTTTGGGAACTTTCTGCAACTTTACGACTTGTAAATGAGCAATTCTTAGTAAATGTGCACTGTTCTATGTTTGTATCTTATAAAACCGTCAAGTGCTACTATTTCCCTGGTGAGAGCAAGAATCTCAGGATTATAATTATTTACTAACACAACCAATACCACTATAGCAAGCTAATAGCTCAATACACGGCTAATGTGCTGTATAGTTTAAAATAGATGAAGGCCAATCAACCTATCTATCCCATTTTTTCAGGACATAACTTTTTAATGAAAGATTTGTACTAATGACATAATACGTCAGATCAAATTGCTGGTCACTAATACTTATTAATCGTTATTGGTCTGCAATTATGAGAAAAAATGTGATTGCAATTTAAAATGATACTTAGTGATGTTCATGAAAGCGTGTCGTTACAAAGTAAAAGAAGTATGACATGTTATAGTACAGTGTATTACGGTTGTTACACTTATAAGGCATATACGTAGTTGTTATTCTATAGTGTAGAAATTGCGTGCTTTTATCTAATTGAGTTCATCAGAGGGGTTATTTTCACAAGATTATAAATAGGTGATACTTACTGTACGTTAGTGGTCTTACCGACATACTGTCTAATCTTAAGTAAAGTTATTTTGAACTAATAGTACTTTACAGAAACACATTAAAGAAGGGCTTGCCGGGTGAGTAGGTATAGATAAAATATATAATATATTCAGATAAAATATATTCAGCTGTTTAGCATGTTTATGAACACAGACGCCACGAATAAAAAATAATTACTTCCGGGCCTAGGTCCTTACTTTTGTATGAAATTCCTTCACAGTTCTCTCGAATTGTTCCGCCCGAAAAATGATACTTCGAAGCCTGTTTTAAGGCTCGTTATGACGACTTTTCATTGCATGGTTGAGAAAAAATTCTACAAATACCTATAAAAGTTTGGTGAAGCAGGTTCCAACCAATACGAGTAGCACGGGGTTATAGTTATTTGATACCTTAACCAGTGCAATACGTTGCGAGTAACTCAACTATATATTTATGGAATTTTGCGATGTTAGGGAAAAACTCCGACCGTATGCATAAATGTTTATAATAACCTTCACAAGAACGCCAATGTAGTTTTTCCTTAAAACGATTATCGGAAAATACATGCCTAAACACTGGTGCAAAAACATACACCGAGCAATCGTCGCCTGTTTCTTCACAAAAACTAGTCTCTTATAAAGAACTTAATCTATTGAACAGATTTTCCTACAAATCACTGTTTTTTCCCCTTCAATAGGCCCTTTAGACCGTAAATAGAAACAGTTTTTGCCCCCAAGTCGGTGCATCAAACGTTTTCCATGCTGAAGTCAGAGGGGTTTTTCTGCATTGGCGCCATATTTTACAGAAGTGGAGAGGTGTTACCGTAACACGGGCGAAATAATGTTATTAAGGTTTTTTGTATGGTTTACAAGTTTATAATTCTTTACTGAGATATATTCCTATGTTTAAATGCATTGCTTTTCATTCTACCTATATTCTATAGTAGTTTTGTTGACTCTGCTAAAACGAAGGAACGAACGAACAAAAGTATGCAGACTTGTTTGATTTGAGGCTCCAAATTCGCCATTTGCATTAATGAGTATGGTAAAATAAAGAATATAGCCGATGTACCTATTAAGATGGACTTGAAAAATACTTAAATATAATATAAATACTCTATTTGTGGGTCAATCTAAAATAAGGTAATTAAAATATTAGTATTGATTTGATGCCATCACGAAGTGCAAACAAAAGATGTTCCACAGATAAAAGCCTTTAGACAACTACACACATTTTATAATCGGTGTAGCTAATGTATAATAAAATAACTATATTATAATTTACTGCTTTATAATATTAGCCCTAGAGGCGACTTGTATACATTACAGGCTATAACATAGCTAAATGAAAATCGATAGGTACAAAATGGTGGTCAATTATTTCAGCGTAAGGGAATTAACCATTTCCTTATGGGATGACAGCGGTCAGTGGAACTGTTAACGTTAGTCGTCTGTTAAATGTGGTTAATGTAACTGACCTGTTTCGTGATTATGGGAGAAACCAATTTTTTTTTTCTGTACGTAAGTTCGTTTTAAGGTAGGTACATATCTATGAGCTACAGTTGCCTGAAGATAATGTTTGATTGATTGATTGATATACAAACATTTAAGAAAAATATGTTTTCGATTCAGTGGCAGGCGGCTCAAGCGACACATCTTCTTTAAAAAAAAATTGTCAAATATCTCCAACGCAGACATTTTTACAAAATTTAAAGCTTTTAAATAGATTCATTGTGTAGGTATTGTACATAACTAGTTATGATATTTTTTTGAGTTATAGTTATGCTAATTTTAATCAACTAACTACCACTAATTATGCTTATGCTTCAAAACAATCATGACCTCATCTATATATATATTACGCGAGGCCGATTTTTGTACATCCCATCAGATCTACAGTTATGGTCCGATTTTGATAAATGATATGTCATTAGATTCGTCTCATGCTGGAGAGGTGCATAAAACTCTTGGAATTTTAATTTTTTCCTGTAATGGTACTGAAAAATGGATTTGAAAAAACTACTGTGCGCTAACCACGTGACTTTGACCACGTGACCTGTGATCCCTATTTTGACATAAGATGACCGAATAATAATAAGCATGATTTGCTCACAAACCTGTAGTAAGTTGTTCAGCATAATGAAATATTATTTTTGAGTCGGCAACATAATATCCGCAACACTTAAAACATGTACGAATATGCAAAAATATTTTTACAGTTTGTTGACAATGAATGACAGTAGGTAACCATATTCTGACAACTTTTAATGTATTTTTTATTGGGGACTATTATGTCAATGATCTAAATTGCCAGGTTGTTTTTCTTTTTAAAATGTTGATATGGAAACTTTTTTCGCATACCTGTTAAAAATGTGGAGAAAAAAGCCGGTTAAGTGCGAGTTGGACTGGTGCTCGAAAGACTAAAAAAACTGACCGTCATCCAAGAATAGATTATTTTTAGAGGCGAGTTTTACAATAAATCAAAGCAGAAAAAAAATAGTAAAACTAATTTAAACGTCATTCAAATAAGTAAATTTATGACAGATTATTATAAATATGATTATATAAGTCCATCAAACAAATAATTCCAATGAAAATGGCATGAGTTATGGTAAATTAACTGGTATTTTACAAGAAAAAACTTAAGTCCTTCCGCTTGCATATCGACGGGATGGGAAATGTGGTCGAGTTGAGAATATGGACGACTTGACAATGTAGGTAAGTTGGGAATGTATCTACATTGGTAATATGGATGAGTTGGTAAAATAGACGAGTTGGAAATGTGGACGAGTTGGGAATGTGGATGAGTTGGTAAAATTGACAAGTTGGTAATATAGACGAGTTGGGAATATGGCCGAGTTGTTAATATGGGCGAGTTGTTAATTGGACGAGTTGTCAATGTAGACGTGTTGAGAATATGGACGAGTTGGGAATGTGGATGAATTGGCAAAATGAACAAGTTGGGAACACGGACGAGTGGGCAATGTGGACGAGTTGAGAATATGGATGAGTTGGCAATGAAGACGACTTGGTAATACGGACGAGTTGGTGTTATGGAAGATTTGGCAATAAAGACGAGCTGATAATAAGGACAAGTTGGTATTGTAGACGAGTTGGGTGTATCGTCGAGTTGGGAATATGGACGAGTTGGAAATGTGGATGAGTTGGCAATGTGGATGAGTTGGTAATACGGACAAGTTGGTAATATGGACGAGTTGTCAATGTGGACGAGTTGGGAATATGGACGACTTGGGAATGTGGATGAGTTGGCAAAATGAACAAGTTGGGAACACGGACGAGTGGGCAACGAAGACGACTTGGTAATACGGACGAGTTGTCAACGTGGACGAGTTGAGAATATGGACGAGTTGGAAATGTGGATGAGTTAGCAAAATGAACAAGTTGGGAATATGGACAAGTTGGGAATAAAGACGAGCTGATAATAAGGACGAGTTTGTATTGTAGACGAGTTAGAAATGCGGATGAGTTGGCAATGTGGACGACTTGGAATTGTGTACGACTTGGAATTGTGGACGAGTTGGGCATATGGACTAGTTGGAAATGTGGCTGAGTTGTATTTGTGGACGAGTTAGCAATATGGACGAGTTGTCATTGTTGATGAGTTGAAAATGAAGACGAGTTTGGTGTATGGACGAGTTGGTAATGTGGACGAGGTGGGAATATGGACGAGTTGGAAATGTGGACGAGTTGTATTTGTGGACGAGTTGGTATTGTGGACGAGCAAGTAATATGGACGCGTTGGCATTGTGGATGAGTTGGGAATATAAACGAGTTGGCAATGAAGACGAGTTAATAATAAGGACGAGTTGGTATTGTAGACGAGTTGGGTGTATGGACGAGTTGGAAATGTGGACGAGTTAGCAATATGGATGAGTTGGCATTGTGGACGAGTTGGGAATATGGATGAGTTGGCAATAAAGACGAGTTGGTAATATGGACGAGTTGGCAATGCAGATGAGTTGGGTGTATGGACGAGTGGCCAATGTGGACGATTTGGCATTGTGTACGAGTTGGGAATGTGGACGAGTTCGGAATATGGACGAGTTGGAAAAGTGGACGAGTTGTATTTGTGGACGAGTTGGCATTGTGGACGAGTAAGCAATATGGACGCGTTGGAATTGTGGACGACTTGGGAATATGGTCGTGTTGGCAATATGGTCGAGTTGGCATTGTGGACGAATTGGGAATATGGACGAGTTGCCAATGGAGACGAATTGGTAATGCAGATGAGTTGGGTGTATGAACGAGTTGGCAATGTGGACGTGTTGGGTGTGTGGACAAGTTGGCATTTATTTATTTATTTATTTAAACTTTATTGCACACAATACACAGGTAAAAGTACAAATGGCGGACTTAATGCCATAAGGCATTCTCTACCAGTCAATTATAGGACTAAACAGAAACATTTGTATGGTGCAGGGTCTTTTATGTAATCTGTTACATGAAACAATTAAATAACACATAAGTAATATACCTCATATGCAAATATATATATATATACCTATATATATAACATAAACGTACATAAATATGACATACAATATACTTACTTATATAATAAATGTACCTTGTGTGAATCATTATACTGACAGTTCGTCACATAGCTTATCGGAGAAATGCTTGCGCAACATGTGCTTGAAGGTTAGCTTGCTTTGCGCTTGCCTGATGGGAAGCGGTAGATCATTCCAAAGCCGAGGCATTGTGACCCAGATGGGAATATAGACGAGCTGACATTGTGGACGAGTTGGCAATGTGGAATAATTAACATGTTACCCTAACATGCGAAACTTGATGGTAGAAATAACCTACATATGATGCAAATTTCAAAAAATCGACGCGCTCAAGTATAATTAATCATATTTGAATTAATGACGTCTGGTTGATCATTCTTATTCTCATTCAAAATAAAATTTGACAAATTCTGCTGTCAAGAAAACAAATTGATTTTATAAGGCTTCCGTGTTTACCGACTATGGTAAGGAACCCTAAAATTAGGTTTTTATTATAGACATGAGAGTATAGATAGCATCTCCCTCTCCCTCTTCTGTCAGACACTATTTCAATGAGAGGAAAGACACGAAAGTTTGAATTTGGAATTCGGGTATTAGCCTTCAGCTCTAAATTTTTTGAAAAATAAAAATATCTTATATTCTTTTTTCAAACATGTTTAGCTGTTATATATTGGCTTTTTTTATTGCACATATTTGACACATTCTTTTTTTTATGGTGGATTATTGTTGGTCAGTAATTTATTTAGATTAGTAAGTAGGGTCGATTAAGTATAACTATCATAAGAATTTCAAATACAATGTGTAATTGTTATTGAATAAATGATTGATGATGATGACATGGCAGCACCCATATTAAGAAAATTTGCACGATCTATTGAATTTCATAAAAAAAACAAGCATTGATAATAGTGGTTTTTCGTGTAGGTATCTATAAACGTTTTTTACTCTCTATTTCATACAATTGAGTTTATGTAAAATTTGTTCGTATCAATATTTTGAAGTAGTTACGATTATAAATGAATACATAAACAGCTATGCACTCCATGATTTACTTTTTAAAACCTGCGTAGTGAGTGACCAAATCTGTCATTTCGATTCATGTGCTATTTCTGGAAATTGATAGAAATCGATCAAATCGATAAATTTATGTCCTGAAGAAAGAACAACAAATTAAAATCCCACCAATCTAATGTTCAGTCCTATGAAAATATGTCAATTATTTTTTTAAGATATGGGACTATTGTCATGAATTATATTTTTCCATAAATCGAATACCTAATATGCATTTTATTTGTGAAACAGATCAGCAGATCACATGTCATTAATGCATAAGTTATTTTTTCTACTCCAGTACTTTTTTCTGTCATTTATATAGGTACTAACTCTAATATAAAGACATAAATTATGAAAGTCTGTAAAAGTCTATACTCTACTGCCCAAAAAAACACTGCTAAACGATGTTATAATGCCGCCAAAAAAGCATCACTTAGTACCACAGATTACAAGATAAACAGCTGCATTCACACAATTTGCAATTAAAAAAAACTTATCGTACTAAGGCGTTGCTGCAAACTGAAAAAAAGTTTTATCTTCAGTGAATGGATGTTTAGTATAGTGATCGTATACCTTTATGTATAAGGTCAATAAAAAAATATTTTTCAGACATTTTTTTTTTTAATTTTGTTGTTTCTGAGCGGGAACATGTAATTATTTTCTTTGTTGTTTATTTGCATTTTATTTATGAAATGTCGAGTCGTAGAAAAAGTATTGTATGCAACGTTGTATAAGTAGGTCAAAAAACGCTCGTGGCATCTTTCTTACGATGTTCGCTGCGCTCACATCGTAACCCATGCCCCTCACGTTTTTTGCCCCCTCTTATACAACGGTTGCATAAAATACTATTTACAAAAGAGTTGAAAAAGTTGTCACGATGAAGCTGGCAGTTGGCTATCAGGCCTGGCTCTAGCCTGGCATGTTTTAACGTTTTTAAAACATAATTTTAATGTGTTTTCTTACAGTATTTATTCTTCGTTCCTCAAAAACTTCTTATCGATAAAGTGGTTATTTTCATGTAACACTACCGGATTCCCATATTCTAGCGGCGGTTCGACGCCGCAACGGGTCTCTAGTATTTTACTATTTCTGAGTACAACAGAAATAGTAAAATATGATTTATATCTATTACCGCAGTAGTGGAGTTTTGCCACGTTACAACACAGCTGAGTTCGTAATGTCAATACTGTCATTCGATAAATAATAAATAACAGAAGGCGTGGCGCCACCCACGCTGACAAATGCTAATCAGGCGAAGATTTACGCTAACAGAGATTTTAAGTTATAATTTACCATAATATAGGTATAAGCTAAAATTATTGACCAGTTTCTGTCAGTGATGATTTTGACATTGAAACGTGGTAGCTTACGATGTGACTTATGAGAAGGTTTAAAATCACCCAGCGTGTGTCTCGCTCATTCGTATGGCCGCGGCCGGCCTGCGCGCTCGGATCTCTCCCTCAACCGCTCGCCTTGCCGCTGGTTGCGCAAGACCGAGAGAGTAAAATCAAAAAGTAAGCTCAAAGTTCCTCACTAGGATCAAATGAAGGAGACGAATGAGAGTAAATGATACAGCTCTGAGAATTTTAAAATTGAAGTGGAAATGGGCAGGGTATATAGCCCATTGGGTGTTTTTCAGCCCACGCCATATTGCGAATTTTTAGTAGTACCATTTTTTTTAACGTAAATTGCTTTCCATTAGGAGGTCCGTCTGCTTGTTTGCCCCCTATTATAAATAATTATTATGCATTCGTCAAAGCAATAGATTCTGACATAAGCAAGTGTTAACCTAACCCATCGTGTATAGCCAGCTTTAGATAAATAAAAATAAAAAAATAAATATTAAGGGACAATCATACACAAATCGACCTAGTCCCAAACTAAGCAAAGCTTGTACTATGGGTACTAGACGACGATATACATAATATATAAATACATATATATACATCCATGACCCAAGAACAAATATTTTATCTTAGATGCACCGCACAAACTGAATCTAACTCGGATTAATAACGTACTGAGGTCATATTCAAATGAGCAGAGCCGTGTCTGCCTTCGTTAGACTTGTAATAGACTGCATTATTATACGCTAGCTGTTTGTGCAATTATGTAACAACTAGGGCTATTTACCTAACTTTCTAGACAGAGCATCTGAATAGTAAAATTGTGCGCTTTCAATAACGACGAAAATTCTTAGGGTGGAGCCAGAGGAGCGTAATTTTTTGAGTTCTGAGTCTCGTAATTTCGGTCGCGCCATACATCCTGTCACATCATCACGTCACACTAAGTATGGCGCGACCGAAAATACGCGACTCAAAGCTGAAGAAATTACACTCGTCTGGCTTCACGCTAAGAAAAGAAGTGTAGAATTACGTTGGTCTTAAAACAGGTATTTTAAATGTGTGACTAGAATTTAAAGACTTCAAGTGCTATTTTGGAGGTGTTGCAAACTTGTATTTTACATAACGATGAAAAATCCGAAACTGGTATGAGCTATCATGTTAAATCTACTTTTATTACATTTCTTGGCGGATTTACTACCATTAAATTTATTTAGGTAGGTAATAAAAGTAGAATCTTTGATGAAACGTAGTTACGAGCGCATAGAGGAGTGAAAATAATTCTAAGATAGAGAGGTATTAGCGCATACAGTGAGAATAAAAAATATAATAAATAATATTATTAAATAAATAAAAATTTAAGGGACAAGCTTACAGAAATCTACTTAGTCCCAAACTAAGCAAAGCTTGTACTATGGGTACTAGACGACGATAGATAGATAACATCCATCAGGAACCAAGAGCAAATTATTATTTGAATTCATCACACAAATATTTGCCCTGGCCGGGATTCGAACCCAGTGCCGCCGGCTTAGTAGAATGTAAAAGATTCATAGTATTCTGCCGTATCTATTGAACGCTGTATACATATCGATGTGTTTTTTCCTCCTATTCAATGGTGAAAAAGTGCCAATGTATGTATGAGATGAAAATGCAGTAGGTACATCAATTATACATGAACTGTAACAAGTGGCTAAATGTCTGTAAGCGACGATTCCCGAGTTGCACTTCAGTTTCTATTCATTCAGTGTTTTTCAATCCTAAAAAACGCATAGGTAGAGATAGATTACTGCCACTAAAGTAGAACACGGCTCTAGAAAAGAGTATACACGTTTTCAGTAGGTTCAATTATCTTAAACCATGAATACAAAATTCAAAGCTCAAATAAAAATGGAAATGCGTTACAACATTTAAAAAAATGAGATATACATGTTTCATAAAAATTCAATTATCTTTTTTAAAATATTTTACTGATTCCTCGTTTCAAACTGATCAGTTTTCCGTTAATATAAACCGCAGAAAAAGTACCTACCCGTAAACTCGTATCCCCGAAAGTGCACTTTTGGAGCGCCACAATGGTTGCAAAAGTTTTACATAATATAATTATGAATTGTAATTGCGTGAAGCGCCGTGTTTTGATCATTTGGCCATCGTATATGTTCATTGTATCAATGGATCATATATGTAACACAGTAGTCGTAATAAATAGGTTCTCTTACATTTACAGAGACATTATCGTCTGCTGACAACCAAAACTCACTAACAAGTAAGAAATACCTACTTAAAACAAAGATCGTATCTTAGTATCAATCTACGAGGTTTTGAAAACTAGGTCAGAAATTTTGGCTATCACCATGATATATAGTTACTGTAGAATCATGCCGTGTCAAACGTGCAAAATAACAGTGTCCTGGCACCCATAGCAAAATATACTCACAGCACACAACCCTGCAGCGCACCGATTCATAAATATAGAACACCATGACCCTTAAAACCAAAAAGAAACAAGTCATCAATTTCGTTACAACCAATATACACCCTCTTAGCCAGTGTTAAGATTTGAATTGAAACTATTTCGCTGACATAGTTAAGACGCTTTAGTTCTTAAGGCACTAGCTGTCAAATGGTAGGTCCTAAATCAGGATTGCGTGGCAACCTCGATGTGATTCGATGGAGCCGCCAGTGTACACACAGTGAATTTTAAAGTTAAATTAATTAAAATGTCCCTTGCAAACTGTTATTACCTAGGGTGGGATCGTTGAATGAATTGCTATTAACAATTCCGGTTAACCAACATATAGGTGGAAATAACAAATGGTTTATAATCTGTACTCACTGTGTCAAATCGACTATCGTTAATATATTTTCAGTGCTTTTAACAATATGCTATATTTATCTATTCAGCTTAAACAGAAATATGACATGTGACAACAGAAGTATAGAGCGTTGAAATACAAACCCTTAATGATGAATTACTTGTACCTACCATCTTTTTGTATTTCTTTATTAAACTGATATTAATACTATTTTCAACGGCGCCGAGGTTTGAACCTGGGTTACTTTTTTATTTTGCGACGTTCAGGGTTAAAATTTTGATGTGTTTATAACCACATCGATATTTAAAAATGTAAATCTGTCCATGTTAAGAAACATAAAAACCAAAAAACTACACAAGATAAATGTCCTTGATAAAGCAGATATTGGTAAATCGTCAAAGTAAGGTACTTTAACGTCGGCTTCCATACAAGTTGTATGGAAGCCGTCGCATTAAGTCCAGGCCTTGTCGATGTATCACCCACGCCGACAGCCGAGTGAGCACTGACAGGATATCCATATTCGCATGACGGACAAACGCTTTCATGAATCGATTAAAATATGAACAGTTGAAATCGCTTTCGTGTTTATATCTGTCTATTCTACGGTTGAGATTTGACCTGTGTGATTTTACTCGCACACGAAGATTCTTTAAGAGCTCAAGGACTCAACTGCATGAATATAAGTTGTTTGTTTTTATTATTGTACTTATCCTGTCTTTATAAGTTACGTTAACAATAGCCCAAATGTTGACTGCTGGGTACATAAATTGGTGGACTGACAAACTGAGGGCTACTAGTAACCAAAATACATTTTCTAAAATTAGCGTACTTTTGGTTACATAGTTAACTATAAGCACAATTTGGTTATTTCTCAAGTAGTTAAACAAGTTGAGCTATTTTTTTTTCGAACCTTTAAAAAAGTTGATAAAATTGTGTTTTTAATCCAGTTGTTAGGGGTAACTTTTTTTTAATACTTAGGCATATCAAAACATAATACTTATATGGATGTTTTTTGCTAGTCAATGCCTTTGTTATTTACTTTGTCTCATTGAATGCTTGATTTCGTTTCTGCCATACAATGCGGAATGCCCTAAGATCGTGAGATGACTTCACTAGGTCTCACCAATAAAGCCACAGTACGTAATCGATAATTACAAATCGACTTCAAATTACAAAATTCAATCACCAATAAGAACAGAGTGAAACGCATAACAGCGTCTAAAGCGCTTAAAACTTTTAAAATCGTGTGACTCTTCGAACTTTAAGTGCGAGTGTTTAGCACCTCGTCCGTCCAATTTGGTAAGCAGTAGCTCCATTCCAAAGAGACGTATATCTATGAAAATATCAAAAGTACATGGTCTTTTTCTTCTTTAGAGTTAAACTAAATGCCACACACGCTTTTACAGTAATTGCCGAATTACTGACGGCTTCACGCTCTAGAGGTTTCTTTTAGATATTGTTCGAACCAGCGTGACGACGCGATCGAAGTTCAATATTATCTGAATGTGGTTTGATTGAATGAACTATATATATATAGGTATTTAAATAATGCATTAGTTATGTATAGAGTGGTAAAGATACAAACCCTTTCCGTGCCCTATAATAACGTAAATAAACCTTTCTTAGAAAATATTAATAAAAATATTATTTTCATGTCGTAGATGACTTTTTTACCTTGAAACTGAAGCCGTCAGTACTAAGGTTATATATACGATTTTGACTAATTTGAAATCCTTAAAGTATGGCAAATAATTTGATACCAACCACTCCATAACTTCAAAGTACAAGTGTTTTTTGCCGTCCCAAACTTTAACCAACGTTTTCTCAGTTGTCGCCTTCTCACTTTTGCAAATTTGTAAAAAAAAAAATATAGCACATAGATATAATTCTTTCAACAAAAGATAGCTTATGTTTTGTTTTATTACAAACTATACTCATAAGTAATCATAACTCCATATCGACTCGAGTTAAATCTACTCGTCTGATGGTACCTATATGAGGCAGCCGATTCTTTATTATGGCTAAGGTACAGATAAAAGTTTTTAAGAGACTCGAAAAAACTAATTTACAAATTTCGCACTCACTAACTACGTCGTGTTTTCATCTGGTTGTATTATTACCCGCACCCGAAAAAATTTTTCGCTCGCTACACTCGCGGTTCCAATATGAGCAGGCTGAATCCGACGAACTTGAAACTGTATTAGGTTATCGCGGGCTGCGTGCCCGCAATTCGAAGTCTTACAATGCGCCTGTTTTGCGTGAGGGTCGCCCTTGTACGCGTATTTTTTCCATGAGTTTTACGTAGGTTTACGAGTTCTCAAGTTAAGCATGTCTTATAACAAACAAAAAATAAAAAAACGTCAAGTCTTCATGTTTCTAGAAAGTTGCGAAAACCCATACAAAGTGAACAGATAAAAGAACCATAACAAAATAAGGCTTCGTATCTTGACTTCCGAAGTCACCTGAAGTCGTGCGGGCATGAAGATATATGGGCGATTCTCAGAGGATATCCATCGCTATATTTCCTGTTGTGTGTATTGAAAAAGTTGCTGCAAAAACGGAAAAGATGAAGTAAATATACAGAACTTATTTTATAACCCCCGACGAAATAAATAGGGTCTGTCTCTGGCTTCGTATTAGCTACCAAACGGATGGACTGATTTAAATGCGTTTTTTTATCGAAAGGCTTGTGGGTTAAAGGTTAGATGGTTTATAGATATGTTTGTGAAATAAAACGTAGCCGTTTCTACGATATTCAGCTGATGGAACATGTGATAGGATCTCATCCAAAATTGAAGCTTGTTGCAATTGAAATAAAAGTTTAATTACTGGTTATATAAATAAAATAAATAAATATATTTAGGGACAATCTATCACAAATATCTAGACCCCAAACTAAGCAATGCTTGGTTATGTTCAGGTTTAGTATCATTTTTATACCACTAATTAAATCCCTCATGATGACCAGACCACTCGTGTCGCGGGTTATTAAATTTGGAATTTAGATTATTTCTACAATTGTTATCCAATTCTTTAATACATGAGGCAGGGAAGTGACAGCGGCTGAAGCGCTCTCGAGGATTGCCCGTATGGAAATGCGCGCGCACCTGCCACTCAAACCACCCACCGCGCGAAGATAAACGGGCTTAGTTAGACTCCTCACAAACTACCAGTTTCAGTTGATTGCCTACCACTTTTTCACTCGTTTCGCATCAAGCTTCTAAGCCTCGTATGACGCATATCCTTTTGGAGTTCAAACCTTGAATTCAGGATGTAAGGTTGTTATTGAGTAAGTAAATGGGAAGATGGGAGATTGAGAAATTAACTATTGGGTATGCTACCGTCTAATAGAGGCCTGATGTCGACTAGCCTGTCACGATGTGTGAAGTATGGGTTTTCGCGTAAATGGTCGAGTTGAATTACTAGTTGTTTATGCGATTTACTGAAGATGTTATCCGGTAATGGTGATATCGGAATAGTAAGTGATTCTTTAGATGAATGCTTAAATAGTAATATATGGAAATTATGAAATTTAATTTGACACGTGATTAAAGATGTTACTTAACGTATTTGCGAAATAACTTTTAATAACATTTAAATTTTCTGACATACCTATTAAATAATTTGTTTAAGTCTTTTTTACAAATCCGAGTTTAACAGCATTTCTTAAGAGGAAATGTTTAAGAAGAAACACAAATTATATTATAAGTAATATGAATTAGATGCTTTCACCTAAAGTGTATATTTAGAACGCAAACTAAAGTCAAAGATACGATAGAGTTCCAAAACTTACGTGCTGCTTGAATGCAATAAATATCAAATAAACAAATATTGTCTACAAGAATCTACGCTTCATTACCTGAGTAGCACCATGCGGGCCAGACGACCGGCGCTTCGGCGTCCAGGTCTCGGCGCGTGGCAAGAGGGGCCAGCATCACGCAGGCGCGGCCCGTGACATCGCTACCCTATGGATACAGGACGTGGTCAAAATGGATCCCCAAGTTCCCAGCGAGGGGCAAGCGAGACTAGCTACTTTACTACATTATAAAAGAAGGGAGGTGGTCATACGGATCAAGATCTCAGTGAAGGGGAAGTGCCACTTAACCCACCACACCATGAATGCGGGATGTAATCCCAATGGATCCCTAAGTGGCAAGCGAGACTAGCTACTTTACTACATTATAAAAGAAGGGAGGTGGTCATACGGATCAAGATCTCAGTGAAGGGGAAGTGCCACTTCACCCACCATGAATGCGGGACGTAATCCCAATGGATCCCTAAGTGGCAAGCGAGACTAGCTACTTTTTACATTACGCATCCATTACAAAAGAAGGAAGATGGTCAAAGTGATCAAGATCTCAGTGAATGAATCCCACCCACCCACCATGAATAGCTTGGCATGAATTGGCTTGTGCCAAATGGATCTCCGAAACTGGCAGGGGAGCATAGGCGGAGAAACTTTAGGGTACATGTGGTCAAAATGGGTGCAAATATTAGCAGAGGGACAAGCCAGACTAGCTACTTTTACTACATTACGCATCCACTACAAAAGAAGGGAGGTGGTCAAACTGATTAAGATCTTCTGAGATCTAGGGCAGTGGCGGATTAAGGGTCGAGAGCGCCCTAGGCAAAAACGCCATCGGCGTCTCTTTGCGCTCCATTGCCTTAGGGATAATCCGCCACTGATCTAGGGTAAGCCTCTTCCCCACCATAAATGCAGAACGTGGGCCAAATGGAAAAGCGGCGCTTCGTACTGTCACATGGATGGACAGCATAGGCGGAGAAACTTAGAATACAGAAAGTCAAAATGGGTGCTCAAAATATCAGCGAAGGGGCAAGCGAGACTAGCTACTTTTACTACATAACGCATCCACTACAAAAGGTAGGTGGTCAAACTGATCAAGATCTCAGTAAAGAGAAAGCGCTTCTTCACCCACCATGAATGTATCCGAGCAAGGGAAAAGTGGCGCTTCGTACTGTCACATGGAGGGGGGTTAGGATACAGGAGGTAATAAATATCCGCGAATAAATATATAGATATCAGCGAAGGGAGTCCGGGGCAGCTAATCAAGGGGGCTTGGGCCGCAACATTGCTACTCTATAATTACAAAAGGTAATCAAAATGGATATTAAGAAATTCAGCAGGAGGTGAGCATGAGCAGGCTTAGCTAGTTTTCATCAAGGCTGTACAATTGCTGGCTATAGAATAGAATAGTATAGAATATTCTTTACTGCAAACCTCAACAGGAAAAAAATACAAACAAATTCAGATTACACGTAACATTCAATAGAGGTAAACAACAGGCGGTCTTATCGCTAAAGAGCAATCTCTTCCAGACAACCTTTGTGTAGAGAAATCAAATAAAAACGTCAGAAATGAGTAGGCGATGCAAAAGTAATCATGGAATCTGTAGAAAAAACTATATAAAGAGATAAGTAATATGATATATACTGGTCAGAGTGGATCCAAAAGTTCACAAAGGCCAAGGGAGGCCATGAATTTAGGAATGGAAATGGATCCCTCGAATCCTCGTAGGTAGTCCTATATCTAATATTGAATTTCGCGTGTAGGCGAGAAACTTTAAACGTTTGTTAGAATAATTAAATTATAAAATAATTAAAAATATCAGAGAATAAAATCAAATACTTAAGCGTACTGTTTTCCAACAGATTAACATTATGAACAAAGTTTACATAGCTTAAGGAATTAAACATGGAGACGGTTTTATACTATTGATATCGCTTAGAATTTGAAATACGTTTAAAACTCACGAAAAACGCTCTACATTACAAAGTAACACACGTAAAGTAGTGTTTTAAAAACTCACATACGTAATTCGCATTTAATACCAATCGACAAAAACGAACACGCCAGAATCACATTAAAAACTACTTACAATGAATTCGGTCCAAGTACAAGTTCAATAGAACGGCAAAAACGCGCGACAAAAACTTTGTATAAAAGTTTTGTAACAGTCATTCTTTAACACTTATAAATGTATAAATGTAACATGTTATAGCGGCCTTACTCGTTTACACCTTTTGGTAGATTATTAATAAGTATTTTTTTTAATAGTCGCCAATTTTCATATTTTTTTTTCATACAGCGACTTTTTATTCATCTGTTTTTTGTATAAAATATTCATGTAAACTAGGTATTTATAACCAGTTGTTGTGTACAATAAAGTGTTTACCTACATGCATACTAGCTTTAGTAAAATTTGGTTTAGTAAATAAATACAAATAATAGTTTTACTAAAGTAAGAACAGATTTAAGTCTGATTGCATCTGATATAGAAAGTGAAGAGAAGGCGAAATAATAATAAAACTCATGTTTATGATTCCTACAAAACACGAAGGATATAATAATATATGAATTTCTGGTTAAGTCTCACGGTTCAGTAGTTGGGCTTTCTTTATTTTATTAGTAAGAATTGTTCTCGTTAAATTCGGCCATCTTTAATAAGCAACTAAACGAATACTTTTACCCTGACTATGAAGGTTATTTTTCGAACAAATGTATTACAACGTAACGACGATTCAAACAGTTAAACTACAGTTTCAAGTCATTATGTCAAGCTAAACTGAACAGTAATGACTTGACACCTGACATCGATGATCTCTTTTAAGGCGCGTGTGACCATAAAACTTCGGTTACGAGTCATATGTCAAGTGAAACTTAACAATGTCTTGACATTTGACATGGGTGATCCCTATTAAAATGAGAATTAATTTGTTTTGAAAACGCGGGCTATAAAATCTTTAGAAGCCTGGTAATTTCCTAATAATTATATTAGGAAATTACAGGTCCTCAAATAGAATTTATGTCTTATAATGTACATTGGAGTATTAGAAGTTATGGCTCGTAAATACAAACTTGTTTTCTTTTTTATACCTATTATCTTTTTGTGTTTGTAGTATTATTTTTGCAAATTGAAACTGCATACTTTTAATTTGTGCATGGTCTGCGACTGCATACTACGGTTTACTTGCTCAAAATATGATTTCAGCACTGGTAACACTTACATAATGTAACGACTAGACATAAAAAACGTAAGGAATTTATCCGACAAAAAGCCAAATTAGCCCGATCGGAAACTACAGAAGGAAAAACGTCTTCTCAACATAATATAACTAGGACTTTTTGTCGCCGTTTTTCTCCAAAGTACAAGTGGGTGCGGAAAATTTAGAGCAGTCGGCGTACAAATCAATGACACGGTTCAGAGATACCGCGGGTCAACACTCGATTATACTTGGATCGATTTCTTTGCAAAAACTATGCTGGTTTAATATCGATTATCGCTTGAGCATAAGACAAGTCAGATATTTAATTGCCCGTGTTATTATACACCGACTAACTAGGTTTAGGCTGGATATTCTCCGGATACGCATCACGCAGTTGCTATGCACTAATTTCTTATTCATGTAAATATGACAAACTAAATTAATTATACAGTTAAATACTTTAGGTTTTTTTGAAGTGCCTGATAATACATAATAGATAATTGAAAGGTTCAAGGACACCAGTCTACATTATATTTCAAAAACGCTTTAAATCTCAGTAGATTATGGTCTGTTACGAGATGATGCCACTGTTAGACAAAACCTATGTGATGTTCGAATCGTTCGATTTTCATCACACAAACTGCAAAGAAATCGGGCATTTTTTATATCACAGTAATATTACAAACTTTCGTTGTGTGTTTATGTGTATGTTTGTTACTTCTTCACGCTAAAACGGCGGGACCAATTTTGACAAATTTGCTATTTTTTGTTCCCGTTGGATAAGTGGGTTACACCGCGCAACGCAGCTAGTATGTCTATAATATTCCGCAATTTCTGCATAAGCTCAACATTTAACAGAGTTCATTATTAACAAATACTAGCACACAGACAATAGAACAGAGCGTCATTATACAATCCCCGTCATTTACGCCACCTGCCGACCTCTCGCTACCGTTTGCACCTAGTA
Source organism: Apotomis capreana (assembly GCA_947623375.1). Lineage (NCBI taxonomy): Eukaryota > Metazoa > Arthropoda > Insecta > Lepidoptera > Tortricidae > Apotomis > Apotomis capreana. The sequence goes on from OX392512.1 coordinate 20,316,518, forward strand.
TAGAAAACGGTTGCTCGTGACAATGGTCAAATTTAAATGGCGAGCTGGCGTTCCAATTTCAAGTGGCCGCTAGGCGTGATCGGTGCACGCGCAGCTTTTACGCCACAGTGGATTAAAAACAACAGTATAATGTTAGTTTTGTGTAAGGTATGTCGGAATTGGCTTTATGTGTTTGCTTTATATGACCCAAAAGGGATGTAGAAAACTTACTAAATGGCGATCTGATAAGCAGATAATAGTTTCTGTGCATTCTTGATATAACTAATGGGGATAGAGGGAGGACAAGGGTCATATTAAGTAGGAAATTATCCAGGAGACGACGGTGCATATCGTCAGGAGGTCCCTCTCCCTTAAGTTCTGGTTTCCTAGTATAGCGGTGCCGTCAGCGGTGAGGCAGCCATTGGATGGAGCTCTAGCAGCTCTAACTACCGGTAGCCAACCCCGCTCAGCCCCTTTTTCACGCCATCACGCCAAACAACTGGCCGGATTTCAACTACTTTTAGTACGCGCACCTCGGTGATCACAAATAGTTATTTAGGATTCTTTTAAAAAGGATTGGGATATTTTCCTCTCCTCAAGAACGAAGTAGTAAATAAATAAAGGAAAAAAATAATTAAAAACTTAATAAATGTATGGGTTGTCGTACTGTTCAGAGTTACACAGTGTCCGCTGACCGGCGGCGTGTTGCCAGGTGTGGGTCGTGCGTCCGCGACCAAGACCGTTTGGTTGCACTCGTCAATTGCCGCAATTGAGGCTTTTTTCAACCGCTATTAGAGCAGACTGGTACAGGCTGTGGGCTGATGTTTGTCAAGAGAGATGGACATCTTTTAATCCTATTAATATATATTTACCTAACTGAACTGTTTCATTTCTCAACTCACGCTTTCTACGTATTTTCTCTTTATTTCTAACTTTTCCAAAAATTTTTTTACCCACCACATATATTAAAAGAAAAAAACGAATTTTAACTTTGACCCGTGTCAATTAGGTCTAGTTTATTATCTGCCATATATGGCTTCGTATGCGGTAAGGGGTTAAATTGTCGTGGAGTCAATAACCTAGGCTCTATAAAAGTTCTAAAATGTTTACGGTTTCAGAAAAAGTCGAACATAGTAAAGTGAAACAGTAACATTATTCACCCATAAGTTAGTAAACCATACATTATGTCTTCTTCAATTCCTTTAACATCTCTTAGAATCCAATCCATTCTTATTTCTAAATTAATACTTTATAACTTGAATAATACGTTGAGTAAAGGATAGAAATACGACATTTAACATAAGTTGATATCCAGTAGGTTCGAGTTAATAAAAAGATAAATCGCTAGTTTTCCGCATCGTACTGTATCTGCGCGCGCGCCTAGAAAGCGGTGCCAATTACGCTCAGACCACCCTCGACACATCTGTGTCGCATTCTGCGTCTTTATTGCTGATCGCTTTTCTTTGCTTACACACATCTATTCCTATAGAATTGATTAATAAATAGAATTATTATTCAAACAAAACTTTGAGTAAATTTCGAGTACAGAGGTAAAACCTATCGATAGGCGAATTGATCGATTTGGAAATCCCTACCTGTCACTCTTGATATTACGATGTCAGTCATAAACAAGACAAGTATCAATAACCAGGCTAGCAATCAATAACTATCTCGTAGAAATTACGGCAGTAATTTTACTCATTTGAACGTTTTATAACACTATCATAACTGTACTGTAGGCACTTTGAATGTGTGAAAACATTAAATGTGACAAGATGCTACAATTGCAAACTCCTTTTATCGCTCCAATTTTAGGTAAGTACTCGATAGCATTAGTTATAAATCGTGGAGAGAGTAGCAACACTAAGTACAATTATAAACTTATATTAAATAGCGCTTAGCAATAGTTCCCAATTTCAGTTAATTCATCCTTCAATTTGCTATGCTGCGAACCAGATTAGAGCCAATCGGACGATGCGATTCGCTAAGCCTGGTTAGGTATTGAAAGTTCGCAAAAAAAAACGGTAAGTAATCGACTTGGGATTTACGATTTCAGTATTTTTAAATTAACTTCGTTCGGAGCTGAAATCGATGCAAACATATAGCACCTCACTGGGCTTGTACGAGTAGGTACTAAAAATATATATCCTGAGCAGGGTTCGAAAATTCAGTTGGATATTTACCTTAACTTTGGCGGCGGCTTTGTTGTTCAGTTGTAGGTATTGGCGGCTTTGTTCGAGGTATGAGGGAGATAGCAATAGGATTTGGTCAACTTAAAGTAAATATCTATCCGAATTTCCGATTCCTTGCCCTGAGCTATTTTGATTATAAAACAAAGACAAAAGGTGCGTCCTCTGAAAAGTGGTGCTCAATGTAAGTTGGGAGAGCGCCTGTGAGGTGTAGAAAAGACGCGAAATCAATGGAGATGGAGACGTGAATATAGGGCCCTAATTTCATATATACCTCTGATATCTCGGAGAGATTTCCAAAGTGCCGATATCACCACTTCGCCAACCCCGCGTTCAATTTGCGCTTTATTTGTATACGACGTCCTTATATCACGTGCCAACTTAACTTGCCGGGCAGTTACGTGAAATTACACTATGCAGTTGAAATCGCAAACAGCGCGTTTTATGAGATATCGCTAATTTTGCGCCCAAATGTTGAAATATTGCCTTCAATAGAAATTTAGCTCCTAAGATCAATTTATTGATATCTCAGTAAAATTGTCATGCCAAGCTATTAAATGGATTCGTTAAATGTTCGATGAGGCACGCGATCGATAATCGATACTGTAAATAACGATATTATATCGATGGAGCTCAATAACGGTCGTGTACCGGATTGACATAAAGTTATGAATGAGAACGCGGCACTACTACGTCGCGCTAGTGCGGGGAAATAGCAATTCATATCGATGAAATGTAAACAATATTATTTTGGCTGTGATCAAATTTTGCACTTTTGTTTATGTACTTAATCTTTGTATAAAAGACAAAGTTGTCATAAAAAAGCCATAAGGAATACTATACCAAATAACCTGATATTTTAGAAATGATTATAAGGATAATGGTAGAAATTTATTGGTTCAAAATGTTGACTAATTACTCAATCAATGAAAATATGAATCTTATTTTAAACGGTTATATTTAGTTAGCCCTTATTCAATATTAATCAAATAAATTAATACCCACAAACCCAACGATTAACTTAACGCCAACTAACCATTACCATTTAAAACCATTGGAACATCTTTACTTCATATTCCACGAAGTTTTCATTAATCTAACATAAAACATTGATATGAGCTAATGTTAACATCACTAATAGGCCCTCACAAGTAGTTGCCACCACTATAGGAACCCAAGATCCTTCTTCCATTACCATTCTCCCCTTTGACTCCCTAAAATGTACTGAACGAGGGGGGCAGGGTATCTCCAACAACACTGGTTCGGGTGAGTCTCTAAGCTAATCATGCATCAAGTTTACGTTACATGTAGTTGCTTTACAGTAATTCATTAATGTTGAAACTAAAACGTTGTTGGTTTCAAATTAATGATCGGGTCGAAGGTAAGCGGTGAGATCAAAGTCGTATGATTTATGTAAAACGCGCGCAGAGACACATTCTGTTGCTAGACCACACAGCAATGTAGGAGTATTGATAAGTAATTACGTAAGTTTTATCTTAACATAAAAAAGGATAGGTTATTTTTAACATTCCGAAAAATAAAACTTTTAAGCCGCACGCAAGTGACAGCCAGAATTTCAAGACCCAAAAAAATTGTGCTTAACTTACTTAACCACTTTTTTATAAAACATTCGGTTGCTTATATTGTAAGGATACACTAATTAATAAATTCCAAATTCACTATCTCACAAGCATAAAATTAATCTAACAATTTGGACTCACCATTAAAAACTAGCATGCGTCCAGCAGTGGACGCATATATGCTGAGAAGAAGAAGAAGAAGAAGATTAAAAACTAACAGTGTATTAGGCATGGTGAAATTGTGTCAAAGTCATCTGCGGTCAAAGTCATAATCAAGTAATGACAAACCAACAAATAGTATAACAAATGTATTCATATTCGAATATAGATAGGATTGCGACAAACAAAGTACAAAAACACATAACTTCTAATGGTTACTTGTATGTATGAAGAAAGAAGAACGATACCAAATACCTACTACGTCTTAATTCGTATAAAACTCTAGTTACGCACAAATTTACTCATTAACTTGATTGATGCGGGTTAAAAACGAAACAATGACAGCAAACCCAACCCTAATGATATTTTTAACCCAATTAATAATGATATCAAACGCTCTATCATTAATTTGACGCGAGTCTTCATCGCTCAACAATAGAACGTGAAATTTTCTAATGAATTAAGTAATAAGAGTTCTAACCACGTTCTAACAATGATCGATGGTTTCTACGAAATTCGGACGCTGATAATTCATTAATTCGTTGTTAATTAACACATGTAGATACATCTCAATAGTACGACATGATAATTTGATATGATTGGTGTATAGAAAGTTACAATTATCACAATAGACATCAAAGAGAATAAGCGTATATGAAACGCATATGTATTGCAACCTTTTTCTTGTGCGCATACGCATATTGAGTGCCCCATTAAAACTGGATAGAAAATGGCATATGTAGCATCGACTTGACGAAATTGGTTTCCGATTTTCTTTGCTTTTACAGTAGATTGCTTCCGCGAGTTATTCTAGATCCATAAGTTATCATGCATAACGGTGCTACTAAACTGGTCCCTCGAGCCGGATAGTATCAAAGTCTGAGCCTGGTAAACAGCGTGGGTCATAATAGGGTCTGGTACATTTATTTATTTATTGCCTTTGGGTGAACGGTTGTTGCGTACCTGATTGTTTATAGTGACTGTGTTTGTTTGAGTTATTTTAAATTTTACCTCATAATTTAGTGTATTTAAATGGTATAATACTATCTATGGTAGGTATACATTCTGACGTTTTTATTTAATTTCACATTGAATTACTCTATCTATTAAAAAAACCGCATCGACATCCGTTGAGTAGTTTTAAAGATCTAAGCGTATATAGGGACAGACAGACAGACAGCAGGAAGCGACTTTGTTTTATACTATGTCGTGATAGTGAAGTGATTGGTTATCGGACCTTATTTAATTTCTTTAACTCAGATATCATACTCGTAATAAAGGTAACAAATTCCTCACCTTCAATCTTAAGACAAACACATTAGCGACAGAGATGCGTGAACCGGAACGTACAAAGCATATGGAGCGAGGATGTGCGGAGGTCGGGCCAAGGTTCGACGCCGGCCCCTGCCTTTTGTTCGTGCGGTTATCAATTACGGTTATTATCAGTGATACTGTTGGCTCAAACGGTGCGGTACTACTGTTTGTAAACAGTTGGAGTTTGACGTGAACGTGACAACGACATATTCCGATTCCGATCCAGTCAGATCAATTTTCAGAAGCTCAATTAAGATCGTATATTACAAGCTAATTTAAGAAGAAGTAGCAAAATAATGGACGGATGGAAATGAAATCGAATCAATCGTCAAATTTCGATTCTTTGCGAAAACGATCAATTATTATTAAGCTAAACATTCGTGAACTAAATAGTTCACGAATATTAGGTACTTATAGGAAATATCGGTTTGGATCATCGAGTATGAAGACTATGAAATTTTTACGTAGTATTATTACGTATTTTTAGTAGTATTTTTACTAGGTCCTAAAAAATCGAACTCATATTGTTAAAACACCACTTAAAATCCACACTATTTATTGAAAAAGTAATAGCGAACATACAACAGAAACACAACAACGTAAAATTTTCGCATGTCAAAACTTCTTTTGTTTTTTGTTCTTTTTGCGATATAAAAAGGACCACAGTAGTCCTTGAGCCGCGGCATGTTTGTAAATGTATATACATACTTAGATTTGAACACTTAAAAACCTCTGCATTACATTTCTTTCTTAATCACTTACTGGCCACTTATACCAACAGAAGACACTATTTTCTTTTCAGAAGAAAGTATCGATAATGGCCACCGGTAATTCACTTTTTCAAAGATATCCTTGCCACTTAGCATAGATGTGTGACAGATGTGTATGACCGCTACACACGTATAGCGCGAGTCGGGTTACGGCTGTTTTAGGAATTAGTGCACAGGCATATTATGCATGTATAGTCGTCATCGATTTCGATGACGATGACTCAATGCTAAAACTGTTGTCTTCGTCTATTGTGGGCTACTACGATGTTAGAAATTCACGAAATGCCGTCCCGCTCACTCAAATATACTTTGGCAGCAGATTGAGAGAGAAGGCAATATACAACATTGTAACCTTTCTGATATGGCTAATGTACTGACGCATGTATCTACTATGGCGGGTTTTCTCTACAGCTGGAAACACAAATACATCCCATTCATTAGGCTTCAAAATATTGCATCAACTTGTTAACCATTCCGCACATCTCATCACGTCACTCTCAAAATCAGACCACTTACATAACCGCCCAAACTCCCATCCTTTAAGGTCCACAATCGCGTGCGCAGTTTCGCGTGGTCCCATGTAAATTCGCCGGGCCGTCCTGAGAGCGCGCGTCCTACAAGCGACCTTGCGGGCGAGAGGTCGCGCCGGTGACCGAGGCATTAGCATAGAGACAAAGAGCGATATGAATAAAGAGCACTTGACGCACGACAGTTGTAGGAGCAGTAAAATGTTGCTCGAGTTTCAGTTTATACGCTGAAAAATCTGAAGACATACTCGTTTTACGTGGGCCAGAGGGTTCACAGCGGGTTACGGAGATGCCATGACTTTTTAGCGACCAGCGGCGTGGCAAGCGGTTGAGCGAGAGATCCGAGCGCGGCGGCCATACGAGTGAGTGAGACACACGTAGCGCGCACCGCTGACGCTGCCACTAGCTGCCAGGGTCGTGCAGCGATCGACTTTAGCTATAATGCTCTATTTACCTTTAGAAGGTAACTTTTCAATGTATGTGATCCACAGATACCTACATGAAAATTGACAATAATAATATTGAAGCTATCGTGAGACATCTTTAAAATAGAAGCACGGATAGCTGTCCCTGAAGAGTTCCATATCAGTTCGAAACACGGGCCGTTCCGGACAATTGGTACGTGAGCTAAAACTGTTTTTATAATTATCAAAATTGACATTACTGAAAGTGATCAAAACGCTAGAACTACATTTTAACACAACACTATACATTACAGGGACAAAGTATCACAACTCCTACCTACAGATAAGGCTGCCTGTCACGATTGCGCAATTAGTGTCGAGCGTTATCTTAGAGCCCCCATTGTGTATCGGTAGCCTTTATGATGCTAACTCGCTTTCGGCCCGCGGCTGACACGGTGGAGAAAAAAACCTTGACTATGGTCCAAGAGTCTGAGATAGAATGTATAGGCTGATTTTCACGCGGGGGGCTTCTGAGTTTCAAGGAGACTTAAGAGGAAATGCCAGTGCTTATTTTTTCATACAAATCTAGGTTCCGTTCTCTTGTGTTTCCTCCTTTAACCCAATCTTGACGAAATTTTAGAACATTGGATGGGAAATGTTCTGTGTCGGACCGTTTCGATATTTGAGCTTATTATTATACCTATAATTTGTGTAGCTAGGCTAGGAATTTAGGCCAAAATTCTGCCGCAAACGGGCGCCTAGTAGCAAATTCTATAATAATTAGCACAAAAAACGAAACGGTCCGACGCAATCTTTTCCTTCCCATTCAGTTCCTATTTCGTAAATATTGCTTAAGTTTTGGAAACAGACGAGGACGAAACCTCGATTTGTATGAAAGACAAGCAGTGAAACTCATCGTTTCATTATGCAGTGTTCTCATAGTTTGTATGGAACCTTCGGTGCGCGAATCCAACTCGCACTTGACAGGCTTCCATCTTTTAAAACACTGGGTCTCAATAGTCAAAAGCTGTTATCGAGAACGGATTAAACCCCAAAAAAGCACGTCTATGGGAATATCTTCAAACTTCGAACTTTTTACTTCATTTCATAAAAATAAACTACATTCTCACTATAAATATCCACAGCATGTTACCTATCATGCATCATAGTACAGCCGCTAACGTTAAACCAAACATTATACCTCGTCCACACTGCGACATACATAGTTAGCACCTCGGCGCCCTGCCGTGACCATCACATCATAACATATATCCCGACCAATAATCCTGGAACCCCAGCTTAACTGGTGAACCATGCAATACACAGTTCAAGACGTTCTGGTTGGTTACAACTTCGACCCTAAATGAAAGGTCAATCAGGTATAACTAGGCGTCAAGGAAAATTTATTTAACCATAAACAGTGCATTAAGTCGTGTTGCATATATTTAAACAGCTCCAACATATGCGTTAATGACGGGATTAGTGTCGATAAATATTTACAGACACTTATCAGGCTTGAGTTTGACTTCATCTGTCATGTAATAAAACATGTGCGCATGAGAAAACTTTTGTTTTACATTGCAGTCTAGAGTTTTTATGCCAGATTTAAAACCATATCTTCTTTTTCATCAAATACAAAGCAGGAACGTCGTACTAAAGGACATGTATAATACAACTCTACAGAAGATTCTCCGTTTAATCTTTGCAACAATCACCTGAGAATTGAATTTTATTGGTTGTTTGTACATTATGCTGTGGAGCGTAACAACGCGATCGACAGACATGTGTGCGCCAAATGTGTAGCTAAAAATTGTTGGCATAATCGATGCACTTTACAAACTGCCCAGAGAGGCTAAGAAATAATTCTAGATATGTAGAAGCAACATCTCTACCCGCATAGGGAATGCTACTCCGGTTATTTTGTCACAGTAAAACCGGTTATACCCGGTTATTTGTATGGTAAACTAACCGGGTTTGCATTCTTTAATACTGCATAAGAGCTTAGACAGCACTTATTCAGTCTATTATAGCTGTGTAAGGGCTGCATAAGCGCGTATACATACAACCTGTATGATACTTGGGTAGTGTGTATATGAGAAAACTCACACTAAGAATAAGTTGAGCGCAGTATTTCACAGGCAGCGATGCCGCTCATATGCCGGCCATTTGCCAAGCGGCTGATTGGCTGATGGAACCGACGACACGGCATTACGGGTCATGACATGTGTAGCTCACAATCGATGGTACAATAGATGATTGGATACTCGGTTAGTAAATAACCTAGAGAAGATTCTAGCTGTGTAGAAGCGAGTTCTCTGCTGTGGATGCACGAGAATCATCCACACTATAAGTTGCCGCCTCACGCGCCGTATTTCACAGGCACGCTCATTAATGCCGGCCATTTGTCAAGCGGTTGATTGGCTGATGGAACCAATGACACGGCATTACGGGTCATGACATGTGTAGCTCACAATCGATGGTACAATCGATGATCGGACACTCGATCAATAGTAACCGAGTGATAATTCTAGCTGTGGAGAAGCAAGTTATCTGCAGTGGATGCATGAGAACCGTCCACACTAAGAATAAGTAGCCGTCTCACGCGCAGCAACGGGCATACTCATTTATGCCGGCCATTTGCCAAGTGGCTGATTGGCTGATGGAACCGATGACACGGCATTACGGGTCATGACATGTGTAGCTCACAATCGATGGTACAATATATGATCGGACACTCGATCAATAGGAACCGAGAGACGATTCTAGCTGTGCACAATGAAGTTCTCTGCTGTGAAACATTTTTGCTTCAAACAAAAGTCAGTAAAAGTGGCGGACTTAATGCTAAATGACATTCTTTACCAGTCAAATATAGGCCATGTTCAGATGACAAGCACTCAACGGGCGTTTTGATAAGGCGCATTTACAACTAAGTACATACATTTTGTCCTAGCCGTAACCATGCCAACGCGCTTTTTGTATGGAGTTATAAACGCGCGTTAACAAAACGCGCTTGTCATCTGAACATGGCCTAGGGCTAAACAGAGCATTATCTAATTTGTGTGACAGATGACAAAGTATTTGGTTTTCATCTTTTGCAAAAATCACAATAGTAATTAACACCTTTATCACTAGCACTGCACAATGCGTTGTTAGCTGCGCACAGGCATATCAGCCACCATCGACCATCGTGCACGGGCGCAGCAATCACTCCGTGTTTGCGTAGCTAAGTGCCGCGTATTTACTAACAATTATACAGAATCACGGTTTAATAGTGCTTTGTGGCGCAAACGTTGACGGAATATTGGGTTGGCGATTGATCTGGGTCTCTATTAATGGACAATGATAACAGATGTCGCCAATATATGACTATTTTAGCACAACGTTATTTATGAACCATGTAAACGAAATTATGTACCTATTACATATTGAAGAAACTCTTACCATCATTTGATATTCAGAGTACTATTTGGAAGTCCCAAATATATAGTTATAAAGAACATATAATTTTAAATTCGCTGTCTACACCACTGGCAATTTTCATTTGGAACATATTAATTTTAAAATCAAAATGTTGGATTTTCCGATAATTTACAACATGCATAACACCTAGCTTCAGTACATTTAGCAAACGAGGTAAATAGCACTAATGCTGGCCGTGAACTGCCGCCGCCGACTGGTTTCGCGAGCCACAGTAGGAAAATCGCTGCGTGACCCGCGCGACCCGCGGGCGAAGGTCGACGCAGGCGACAAGCGGGAGCGGAGGACTTTTTATACTAAATACCAGTGACGTGGTGCCAAATAAGCAACGGTCGCCCGATCCTGCGTTATAAAGACTGCACCAAGCGAGACATGTACGCATTTAACATCCGTGTTCATAACTGGGAGGAGTCTGTAGTGGATAGGGACAAATGGCGGCAACTGGTGTTGGATGGGCGTAAGAGCTTAGAGACATGGTTAAGGACTCTCGCAACCAAGCGTGCCAAAAGACATCAGCTCCGCCTTTACTCACCGCACTCAGGCCAGTCTTTTTCCATCTGCCAAGACTATGGTCGCGTTTGCCGTTCTCGTATTGGCTTGCATAGCCATAAAAAGCGTTGTTTTCGTACATGCCACTGTTTTGTTACCATGTAAAATACTGAAAGGCCTTTGATTAATTGATTTGCGTCAATAGAACCCGATTCCTCTCTCGCTAGTAAAGAAAAAGTAGGCGATGACTTAAATAAATTAAGAGAGGTTTAAGCGCCATACCAAATGTATGGGGCAGGCGAGGGCAAAATCTTACCCTCTTTACTATTAGGAATGCATCCAATACCAATATATAGCGGGCTTACCTATATATCGGTAGGTATAGACGATATTCTCATTGCCGATACAACGATACTTCTCAAAGTTCATTTCATAGTATTGTGATTATTTTGCATTCAACAGATCATTAAGCGTATCGGTATCATATCGGTAAAAAAGTGTATCAATACGTAGTTGATAAGTTGAGTAGAAATATACTATTATTTTATAATAATCTGGTATAATTCACGTAACAAAAGTACACTTGCGTTTTGGATATCACAGATCACAGAGTATAGAATATAGATAGTAAAACATTAGGAACGTCAAGTTAAGTGACATTTACTTAAGGGCGCTAAATTTAAATCCAACACTCCTTCTAAATTTAAGCCTTCTAATTCTAAACAAAAAAGAGTATCTAAACAATAAACTTTTAAACAAGTTACACTATGAAAATATTCTGACATATCACTCAGAAAGAGAGATGCAATTAAACATTCCAAGTTTAGATCTTAAGAATTGAAATTTATCTTTTGACAATGCTTTAGTTAATATATCTGCATATTGATAGGCAGTGCCTACAGATTTGAGATCTATAATTTTCTGAAAATATTTTTCTTTTATGAAGTGATACTTAATATCTATATGTTTACATCTTTTATGGAAATTTACATTTTTGATAACACTGATAGCACTTTGATTGTCTAAATGTAAACACATAGTGTCTTGTTTATATTCACCAATATCACATAACAACTGTTTTATCCACATAGCCTCTTTGGTTGCTGCACAGGCTGCCATGAATTCGGCTTCTGTTGTCGACAGAGCAACCGTCTGTTGTCGTTGGCTGGACCATGTCACAGCTGCACCATTTTTTATGAAGACGTAGCCTGTGACTGAGCGTCTTGTATCAAGATCGTTCGCATAATCAGCGTCACTGTAACCAGTAACTGCTGCTGGTTCTGATGTCGATGAAGTAGTACAGCCCGTAATCTTTTGTATCTTTTAGATACTTGAAGATCTTCATGACGGCATTCCAGTGTGATTTATTATAGCAATTCAAGAATCTACTCACCAGGCTCACAGCGAACATGATTTCAGGTCGACTCACTATTGCCAGGTGCATAAGGGAACCCACAGCTTCTCGGTATGGAATGTTTTTCTCTGGTTCTCCATCTCCTTTTTGTAGCTTGACATGAGGGTCCACTGGAACACTGTTGGGGTTAGCGTCAGTCATGTTAAACTTGTTCAACATTTGTTCAACATATTTGGTCTGGTGTATAAAAATACCGTAGCTGAGTATCTCAATTTGCATGCCCACAAAATTACTTGGTCTATTTAATATTTTTACTTCTAATACAGATTTTAATTCTTTAGTTATTTCTTTCAAAGTGGATTCACTTTTAGAAAATAACAGGCCATCATCCACATACAGACAAAGGTAACATTTCTCATTGTTGACTTGACCAACATAAACACATTGATCTGCTTTGCTGTTAATGAAACCAAATTTCTTTAAAATCGAATCGAATTTCTTATTCCAGCATCGGGGGGCTTGCTTTAAACCGTACAGCGACTTGTTGAGCTTACATACCATATTGTTTTCACAAGACAGACCTTCAGGTGGAGACATAAATATGGTCTCTTCAAGTTCACCATATAGAAATGCAGTTTTGACATCAAGTTGCATAATTTTAAGTTTATTTTGGACAGCCATAGACATTAACAAACGTATCGAATCATACCTCACTGTCGGAGCGAAGGTTTCTGTGTTGTCGATACCTGCTGTTTGTGGAAATCCCTTAGCACAAAGTCTTGATTTGAACCGTGGACCCGTTGACTCCTCCTTTATCCGGAACACCCATTTGCTTCCAATCACTTTGGCGTTTGGAGGTTTTTCCATCAATGTCCAGGTTTCGTTTTTCTTATGGGCATCATGTTCTTCGTTAATTGAGTTTATCCATTCATTTTTATTAGTTGAATTTACTGCTTCGTCATATGTTTCAGGAACATCAGATGAGAGTAAACACAGGTAAGTATTTTCTTCATTTTTACTTTTTGTTTTATTTCTAGGTCTCATCATGATTTTACTGATTTCAGGAGAATTAATACTATTATCAGGTACGTATTCACTGTCTGAAGCAGATCTGTTACCTTTCACCGTTTCATATGAACTTTCTGAATTTGTGTCTTCATCAACCAAGCCTGTCCTCTTCTGTTTCTTCCGTTTTCTCTTTTGTATCACGTTTCGCGTCTACAGTTGACTCCGGTTTAACCTCAACGCAATCCCATAGTTCTTCGTGTTGTAGGTATGTTTTCACTGCGAATTGCCAAGTCGAATAGTTTTCACGGCCAGTTAACTTTTCGATTAATGCCAATGAATTGTTCGATGCCATTTTTATTCGTTGTAAACACTTCAGTAGTTAGACACGAAAAACAGTTTTCATATAGTCACGTTGTTTTTGAGGTTATGTTCACTACTTATTCTTTGTTGCACTAATTACTTTTTGGAAAACAGTCACTAAACGTCTCTGGGCTAATCTGGGCCCTTAACCTGATAAGTTGAGTAGAAATATACTATTATTTTATAATAATCTGGTTTAATTCACGTAACAAAAGTACACTTGCGTTTTGGATATCACAGATCACAGAGTATAGAATATAGATAGTAAAACATTAGGAACGTCAAGTTAAGTGACATTTACTTAAGGGCGCTAAATTTAAATCCAACAGTAGTGTTCACCAATTGTTTAATGTTTAGCTGCATTCAAAATAACATTAAATTTGGATGTGAATAGAAGTATGATATCCATACCAGTGCCAACTCGGGGCACGTTCTAGGGATTCGATATCGATATATACTCGTATAATACATGAGCTCACAGAAAAGTCTCGAATACTATGAAAAGGTCCGGTATCATGTCAGAAAAATATTGATCGTATACCTACTATGAAATTTTTAAATGAGGAGAAAATATAAAAATTTATATTTATGTTTAATATTATTTAGATGTTGACAGTAACATCGATATATTCTTTTGTCGATAAAATATTTTGCTCCATCACTTTAGTAACTGTACCCCGCGTTAGCTCAGTAAGTATAATGATATCCATATTAAAACCGCACATATTCCATCACATAAATCCAGGACAAGCCTGACGCAGCATGTCACGATGTCCGTTATGTAACTAACCAGCCATATTTATTTATATCGTAAATATGTCAGTGCTTGATGGTCAGTGGCCTTAACATCCGACCTTAGGCATAGTGTGTGTACTTAGGCGCCGTAGGTTAGGTGTTGAGTTAACGATGTTTTTACGAAGAAACCAATACTAATGCAAGAAGATTTAAGTATAAAGTTAGCACAAATGGGTACATTTTACGAGGAAATTAACTAAACTGTATGTATTTTATATATAATCAATTTGATTTTACTTCCTTATCTGTGCGTAAGTGATTGTAGGATTAAACATTGTTTAACAAAAAAAGAAGATTGAAGATCCTTTTCATGTGCATAATACGTAATATAAGCACCAGAAATCTTTCAACCTTATTTACGAGTATTTTTGTTTAAAAATCTTAGCATACAAACAAGTAAATTTAACAAAAATAGTATACATACAAACCGTGTTCTTTATTTAGATTTACTAAATATGACGTACTTTAAGCATGAAATGACTTGTGTATCACGACCACAAGACGAAAGCCCGAAAACCATCCAAACCATAATATTTACGACTGATTTTTTACAACCCAAATTCGTTTTATCCCACCTTTATACGACTTGTCGATAACTGTTGGTTATGTTTGCTCGTATCGAAATGTCTTCATCTATAGCAATAACACTTTGGGCTTATGCTACAAAAATGACGCTTGCACTTGCCACCTACACTGACGCGACACGGGCCACACCTGTTTTTGGACCTACAGGGCTCTATGGCAGCCGTAAAGCTATGGGAGGTTCCGTAGATTTATTCTGTTTTTTTTTTGAAGCATTTAGTATCGAGTATACTGCAACTGGTACCTATCTGTTTTTCATGGCTATTATAGTATTTAGCACTGTTTATTACCTAAGGCAGTGTTTATTACTAACCGCGAGCATTTAGCTGAACGTAATAAAACATTATATCCACATTTATAAAAGTAAAAATGTGGTATTTCCACATTAAAACAGAATCGATAAAAAGATTCTATAAAAAAAAAAAAAGATATATCAACATTTTCATATACATTCTTGTGACATTACAAGCAAATGGTCGCGGTGAGGATGCTCCCTAATTGTAGTCCGACCGACTATAATAGTAAAGTACCCATACCTAAGTTAACATATTACAGAGAAACAAAAAAGAAGTAGTACTGTATTGTACAATGTATATCCTGTACATTCAAAAAGCATCTATTCATCATAAACACTTGCATACATTATATAGGTACCTAAAGAGCTTTATGATTTTCGTATGTCTCTTTCTATTCTTTTATCAATAATATAATGTAAAATTAAAGCTAAACCAGCGAAAAGAAAGAACTTTAATCTGTTTCATCGCTGATAGCATCTTCGTCATTATCTTTCCTGTTATTGTTTATTTACCGTGTGTTAATGGTCATGTCTTACCCTGTAAGCTATGTCTCTGATTCAGATAGCATCCGACCAAAAGTCGATCCATCCCGATTGTATGATTGAGACCCATTTTCCATGTACATGAAGATGATCCACATCAGAACAGGAGCCTGGCGCGCCGCTGGGCCCCAAACGTCAATGAAGACGTTGAACCTTAGCCCACGATTCCACGAACGATCCCAGATCAATTTACGAGCTTCGTTACAGACGGACTTGTTTATTCGGTCGCCCACGCACCCCACGCATGGCTCGTGCCCAGCGGTGGGCCAAGCTATAGGCAGAAGCGTGTCATGACATTACGAAGACACTAAAGGATGATTTGAAGATTTTTTCCTAAAAAGTACTGATTTTATCTACCTATGGGCCAAGGAAAGAGTGTCACCGGACCGTTTCCATGATTTGATGAAAACTGTGAGGACTACGAGTAAAGACTGAATTAAAGTTATTATAACCAACTTCAAAGAAAGACCAGCGAGCCAAGAGACAGGCGGAAACGGTTTCATGATTTGATGAAGTCTGTGAGTGAAGTATAATTTATATTTAGTTATTTTAACCGACTGCAAACAAGAGGAGGTTTTCGGTTTGGTGGAATATAAGAGCAATGTATATTTTAATGTTCATAGATTATTTAAAGACCGATTTGGTTAACATATAAGAATCCCAATTTCATCATAATCCGCTTATTCCTACTTGTAAGTAATGCATAAAAAAACAGATGGAAACCAAAGGAGCGGTATTTGAATGTTTACTACGTAAGACTGTTAATTGAAATACAAAGTTATGTTTTTTGTATGCATCTTGTACATTTAGCACCTATATATATAGGTAAATACTTAAATTGTACTAAACCACGTTCTACTTACCAACACATCACAACTTCATCGACTACGTGTTAAAACGAATAAGATAAGCCCATTGTAGCAGGCGGAACAAAAACGCATTCAACCCACTAGGTACCTACATCGAAAGTCATCAAGCGAAAAGAACTATATCACACCATAAAACCGTCAACTGATACCAATACCAAATAGAGTCGTCCCCTTGGACCACCCGACACTTCACACCTACCCGCCCAGACATAAACAATGCTAATATCCTAATCTAAATTCACTCAAGATGAACATTGACACTTGCTTTTATTCGTTTTAAAAAGATATCTAGAAATTGTCTATGGAATCTCAATTTGTGTCGAGAGCGCCTCTTAATAGAGCCGTCTCACCAAATAAAGGTAAAATGTAGGTTCTTGTCTACGTTATGGCATTAAATGGAGCGTGTTTGCTTAAATTACGGAGATGCTGGTTTATGAGGCTGATAATTTATTGAGATAATCAATCGTTTCTAAAACTATAGAATTAACAAATTAAAATAAATATAGGTATCGATGCAACATAATTTCGGAAAAATACTCTTTAAACTGTTGGATTTACGAGTATCTAGTCGTTTTACGGGTATTAACTATTAAGGGAATAGAATCGCTATAAATAAAACGCAAAACACAATATCATTGTTAAAACTACATCGCCACTACACTTTGAAACGAACGCACCGAAATGCCTAAAACATGAACACAGCACGATAACAGTGGAAAAAAAAGAAGCCAGTCACGTTCCAAAGGCGACCTACGGCCTTTGCCCCATAGTTCAATTCAAGTAACAGTAGATGCACTTGGGCCCTTATTCTTTGCATCGTAAAGTCGTTAAAGGGGTCAGGTGATAAGAGCGATTGTTTCAACCGGAGGTCGCGTGGAAATCGGAAAACTCAAGTGTATTTTTAAAACAACGATCGGTAATTGTTTTACGATGTGGCCAGTTCTTTTGATTAGCGCCTTCGACTTTTGATTTTGGATGTTCGAAATTTGAAAATATATAATTCTTAATAAGTTTAAGTACGTTTAGGTGTTTGGTGAATTGTGTTGTTTATCTCTGTGGTTTGCTTGATTGGTTTGATTTTTCAACGATCTTTTCCACTCGTTAGTTTGTACTATATTCTTTAATAGCAAGAACATCATTATTATCATTAAATGATGTTCTTGCTATTATCAAAAATATCATCGCCTTTTTAATGCTAGCGTTTCTTGCGTATTGATACAAGATACTATTTAAAATATATTTCCAACCATTCTCTTTACGACAGTGGCCGTTAATATAATACAGACCAATGCCCTTATAAGTATAATAACATTTGTCAAGCCACTGAGTGGCACAAATATTGACTCTACTACGGCCTTGGCAGCGGCAAGGTCGCTCGGGTCGCAGTGACACAATGGAGGCTTTGTAATCAGTGCAACTACTGACTTATTAGCACGAACGCAGAACAAATGGTACGCAGGTAGGGAATGCAAACCGGTAAATTTTACTATCGAAATTTCCGGTAATTTCCATACAAATTTTTAACGGTTTGCATACCCTAATTAAAGGAGATAGCCTAGCAATAAAATGTCATATCATATGACTCATATGTAATCATTCGAAATATTATATTACTAGTAACTGTGAGCTGTAGACCTTACGAGTTTGTGTCGAAATTGTTGTTTTTCTTTTTAATTTTGAACGTCCATACCTATTTGAAGAATATTAAAAAACAGTATCGCCATTAAAATATAATTACATACATACCTACATACGAAAGAATATTTGACCATAATGAAACGGAGACGCTTCGTTCGCTTCGCTCGTTTGGTCAGTAAGAAAATGGGACGTAATCGGGTTAAACAAGGCGTTTACTTAATTACCTCGACGTTTCAGACGTGATGTCACGTCCATTGTCCCGAAGGGACACAACCAAATGAAACTTTCGACCTATATGTATCCATAATCATTATAGACAATGTGTTTAGTAGTTTTCTTGATTACTTTTTGCATCGCCTACTCCGCTATTAATCCGCTACCTACCCAAAGGTTGTCCGGAAGAGATCGCCGTTCAGCGATAAGATCGCCTATTCTTTACCTCTATTGTAATGAGAAGTTCTTTCTTCTTGAGGTGTGCAATAAAGAGTATTCTATTCTATAGACATGAGTAAAGTTGTACCGTTACCGTTCTATTAGAGAAAGTAGTTCCTGGAAATATTCTCTTACATATGGGAAATATTCTCAAAGACAATAGCTGCCCACGCTTATCCTTCAACCCGTACCTGGTAGCAACAAATATTCCTTGTTTACTTCAAATGACGTATAAGGTCGCCAGTGTCACTCGGGTCGGCGCCACAAAAACTGATTACACACACAGCATTGTGCGCGGACGTGAGAAATTGGCGTGGTGAATGACAGGCGACAATGACGTGTTTTGACATCGGGAAGACAATATGAGCGCGTATTCTCATGAGGCTCCGTAAGGCGTTTGTGAAAATAGCTCGCTTTCTGTAGCGATAGTTTTCGTTGAAATATTTGCTCACCGAAATGCTGTCTACCTTTAAATAGAGATGTGCCGTTCTCGAGAACATTCTTTCCCCATACAAATCGGGAAACGTTATCCAGAACAGCACATCTCTATTTATAAAGTAAGGTGGGGTATGACTAATATAGTTTATTGTCTAATAGGGTAAGGCTAGTTAGCCCAGTGGCAGTTGACGACGCGGTTGGCGCAGTGGCAACTGCCTACTGAGCCGACGGTCCTGGGTTCGAATCCCGGCAAGGGCAAATATTTGGTACTCCCCTACTTGACCTAATATCGCAAGTGCTAATATTATTACACCTATCAACGTTAGCTCTAATTTTCATTAGCCCTAATGTCATTTCACCTAATTTTTATACCCTAATTAGTTGTTAGACCTAATAATCCAATGCTCTAATAATGATTTGTACTAATTGTCAACAATACTAATATGAAATAATCTAATAATTACCACACCTAATGATTATTAGACCTAATCATTACTGACACTAAATGTCAAGAGTACTAAAGATTATTAAACCTATTCTTACGTTAAAACAGAAGATACGGATTTGGACAAATATCGAATTGGCTGAACCCCGAAAACTGTAGGTTAGGTTAGGTTTCTATTGTGACAATGTATAGCGGAGCGAGCGAAGCGAGCGGAGCGTCAAAAGATTCCCATGTACATCCTGAGTCTGGGTACCCCTTATCTTGCACAATCTCTATTGTCCGAAATACACTTCGCATAATCGTTTTCGCACAATCATTTTTAGCCGAATGATACTATCGCATAATTATATACTCACCACAATTGTTATGTCGCATAATATTCATTTGGCACAAATTTGTATAGCAGAATACTAATATCGCCAACTTTTATTTCGCAGAATTTTATTTAGCACAATATAAGTCCCGCCGAATTTATTGCGGCATAATTGTACCATAGCATACCCACAGAACTGAATCGCTGCCAGAAAACAAAGTTAGGTTAGGTTGAAACTGTGTCCCTCACAGAAACGAAGGCAAGGCAGGTAAGTAAGGCAGGTCTGACTTGGCTTAGGTTAGGTACGACGACGAGCGAAGCGAGGAGGAGTGTTAGGTTGAACTGTGACCCTAACGAGCGAGCGAAGCGAGCGAGCCGCGCAGGTCCGACTTGGCTTACGATTCCTAACATTACCAATTTCACCTTAAGGCAGATCCGACTTGGCTTAGGTTAGGTACGACGACGAGCGAAGCGAGGAGGAGTGTTAGGTTGAACTGCGACCCTAACGAGCGAGCGAAGCGAGCGAGCCACGCAGGTCCGACTTGGCTTACGATTCCTAACATTACCAATTTCACCTTAAGGCAGATCCGACTTGGCTTAGGTTAGGTACGACGACGAGCGAAGCGAGGAGGAGTGTTAGGTTGAACTGCGACCCTAACGAGCGAGCGAAGCGAGCGAGCCGCGCAGGTCCGACTTGGCTTACGATTCCTAACATTACCAAGTTCACTTTAAGGCAGATCCAACTTGGCTTAGGTTAGGTACGACGACGAGCGAAGCGAGGAGGAGTGTTAGGTTGAACTATGACCCTAACGAGCGAGCGAAGCGAGCGAGCTGCGCAGGTCCGACTTTGCTTAGATTAGGTAGGTATTTTGTTGTTTCGTATTAATATTGAGTCAGACTTTTCATTTTTCGGTGTATTCAAATAATCATGCGAACGGAATATTATGCCATATAAATTTCGGCGACACAATTATTCGACCATAGGAAAGGGTATTGTTCTAATCAACATTATGCCAATGTACTATTCTGCCAAAGAAACGTGTGCGTAATGATAGTAGGTATGCCAAGAAATTTAGGCAAAAAGCAATTGTGCGAAATGATGATTGTGCCAATGGTTGCTATGCGAAACGAAAATATGCCAATAAATTTTGTGCAACACATTAGTAACCCCCTGAGTCTATGGCAATTCTGACTCCACGTAGTCTTGCCTGTCCTTCTTCTACCCTAGTGTTATTCCAAAACCGGAGGCGTGGAGGTGGAGGTAGAGCAGCCCTCGCCTTAGGTTTATAGATAAATAGGTTTAATAAAATTTAGGTTGTAGCATTATTAGGTATTATAATATTAGTAGTCTAAAAAAATCGGCTAAGTGCAAATTAGGGCTAGTGAGAATACGGTATGAAATAATTAGGTATTATGAAAATTCGGAATCCTGAAATTAGATCTATTCATTAATTAGGATGAATGAAAATTCGGGTTAGTGATTTTAGGGTTACCAAAATTAGGGCCAATGAAATTAGGATGAAAGTTTTTCGGGCTAACGGAGGGGAACCCAAATATTTGTGTGATGAACTCGAGTATTTGTGCCTGGGTCATGGATGTTATTTGTATTTAAGTATGTATTTATCTATATAAGTATGTTTATCGTCGTCTATTGTCCATAACACAAGCCTACTGGGACTAGATTGATTTGTGTGAGGTTGTCCGATATTTATTTATTATTTATTTAGTTAGTTTTGAGAGCGTAACCTCATGAAGCTCTGGTAAGACGTTTGTGAAAATAACTTGCTTTCTGTGTATGAGTAGCGATAGTTTTTCGTTGAAATATTTGCTCACCGAAAATCTATCAATAGGTGAGGTAAGACTAAAAGTTATAGTCTTACCCCACCTACCTTAGTTAGTTACCTAAAATATAATTTTGCCAGCAAGGCGTTTGTGAAAATAGCTTGCTTTCAGTGGTGATAGTTTTCGTTGAAATATTTGCTCACCGAAAGGTATCTCTAAAGTAAGATGGAGTAAGCCTAACATAATTTATTCTATAATTTAATTTTCCGAACACCATTCTCCACTAAAAGATTTATTCAGGATGCTACTAACTTAATCTGTACACTTTCTATTGAATCATTTACAGTGGAATTTTCTTTCAGTCAAGAAGTGATGAAGAACCACTTTTCTATTAACAAATTAACTCTTTACTGCTTATTTAGGAATGTAATATTAGGACCTTATTACTGTTAACATTAAATAGGTTTTAAATAGGCAGAACGAATGGTGCTAGCAAATTTCGAAGGGCCTCAAAAGGTTAGGGACGGCAAATGTATTTGTGTTATATCATTAATTGACATATTGACAGCATATTTCACGGAACCCCAGGGTAAGCACTGCGAGTAAATTCGACCTTCGCCCCTTGTAACAATGGTATTGATATTTTGGCACGTATATTTTATGTTATGTATATACTATATAAAAAGTATTTGTCCTATACGAAAAGCCAACCATTAGCTACTTATTTATACCCGTCCGCCCCCAAACGTTGTCTGACCCTACTCTCTGACCCTGAATGATAATTATGTGTAAATCTAGAAACTACAATAAAAACTTACGCATAATAAAACGTATAAACAGACAGTTTTTATTATTTACAAGCGTATGAAGTTCATGCAATTGTAAGCCGTAATTAATAACCTGTAAAGTGTAAAATGTGCTTTATATTATGTAATGTTTGTGAGTTCCGGATAGGTTAAATAAAAATGAATAAGGTCGACTTGCTTGAAACGTATCCTGAGTTTTGTACATACCTGTAACAAACGTAGGTATCATTACATGTTTATATATTCAATAAATAATTAGGTATATTGTAGTTAAGAATACTGTTTACTTATTATAAGTTTTGTAAAAATATGTTAGCTGTTATTTTAATGATGCTGTATGTGACAGATGCTATAACTATGTATGTTATTTAAATTTAGAATAAAAACAATTGAGATGTCTTTAACTTTAACATTGATTTTATTGATAATAAGTAATAAATAGTCTCGCCAACGAATCGAAGATCGTAAAATGCAAGCATAATCGATTGAAATGACGTACCACAGCCGACGTGCTCGCATTTTACGAACCCTGATGATAATTATGTAATAAAAGATAATATGTATTTTAAGACCCCAGTTCGTATAGATGATGAAGCATATAACTGTCTTCATCTAACTCTATCCATATCTACTTCTTTGAAATCAAGCAAGAAAGTCCTTATACACGACATCTAACTTCTCTTTTTGCTTATCTTATTCTTATTTCGATTACTGGTGTACATCACGAAGTCTACTGTTACAAATCTGCTTACCCGAATATTTAAAACTTAGGTAATAATATTACTATATCCACGAACACTATTTCTTTGAGCGCCGCCGAAATGGTTTCCGCGATTATTAGTTACCTCGTTCGCGCGCGTACGCATGGCTTTATTTAAGACCAAAAGAGTGACCCTTCTGTACCTTGTACTGTTGTTTATTCAGCACAGCCTATTTGGTAATTAGTAAACATACAAACACGGCCTACGCTCCAAAATCTACTTCCGCGTACATTACCACCGCTCGGCCATCTTTGGACACGTCCGAGCAATTGAACCTTACAAATACCGCCATTTATCCTATTGTGATAGGTATTGAGTGAAATCCTCACATTCCGTGATCTGCGTGATCTGTTTACTGAGCGCGAATACCGCTTGTGACCTTAGAAGTCACGTCAATGTTACGACAAAGAATACTAACTATTACTATTTGAAGAAGCTATACTTCTCGCCGTTTAGTTGTGAGCGTTGCTATCGTACTTAATTTGTTGGTTCTTCGGCAATTGTGCATTTTGTTTCCGAATAAAGTGGCATATCACGTCGGCGCTCTCTTTAGTTATAACAGTAAAGTAGTTTATATATAGATAGTAGTATAGTTTACATATAGATTACGGTTAGGTGTACTGTTATAATATGGTCAATCTATATAAATAAACCAGGTACGGCCCTTGATATAATACACTTCTGTCATAGTGACAGGTAATTAATACCGTGACGAAAGGCAGTGCTTTGTGCCCCGACCTTGTCAGCGAGGTGAGGTCAAATGTGGTACAACTCCGTGTCACCACGAAAACGATAAGTCAAAGAGTAAGGTTGACATTATTAAATGTCTGAAAGTAATTTACGCTAGAGTGTTAGTGGAGCATATAGATTATAGGTATAGGTTATCGCGGGCTGGTTTTCCGTAACTCCATGCACGTTTTACAATGCGCCTGTTTTGCGTGAAGAGTTGCTGGCACTACTCTTGCCAACTCAAATCTGCCAGAAAGTCTAGCAGTCCCTTGATGTTGCCGACGACTTCTTGGAGTGTCCTCGGAGATCCGAGGCGTTGTGCTCGGTATTTGGGAGTTTTCTATGTAACATGTACAGTGTAGGTACTCGTATTTACGGTATTTTTTATAAATAGTGTCATATATGAGAGTTCTCCGAGCTCCGTGACACCACGAAAACGGGCGATAAGTCATAGAGTAAGGCTATTTTAATAACTTAATACTTAGAAAGTATGCCAGGCTTGGCTTTTAGAGGGTATTTTTTACAGATTACCTATATAAGATGCTCAATAAGCGTTGCTCATCAATCTACACTGAAAGCCCTTAGGATTGAGGCTTTCTACTTCGCCAGGGGCTTGTACCCAAATACAGGATATTTGTATGTACATAGGTATGTATGAAAACTAGATAAGAGGACAAGTGTTAAAAAGGTAACTTAATAGCAATGTAAATAATGTAAAATAAATAAAGCATAATTTACTAAAGGATCTTCAAAAAAGTTTCTCATGAAAAAGAAGACCTATCTACATTAACTACTACACCATCACCATCAACTGAAGGAAATACTCTAGAAATTGCACCTTAGTGCATTGAGTTAATTAACCTTTCTAATTAATGGTCTTTGACTACATAGGACCTTTCGGCCTTACGGGTCTCAAAATGCATTTTCAAGGGCATGTGTTTGATCATGGCATAAAATATGAATAACGATTAACCTTAAAAATGAATGCAGCCTATATAACTCCATTGCACCATAAATGTCTGCTTTTCGTTCGTATCTCAGTAACTAGTTATCTATTAAACTTGATACATACGTCTAAGTGTCGAATAAAAGCTATTTTATGCGTCCTGTTTCTAATGGCTTCCGTTTAGCAAATTATGTTACCATTAAATGAATACTTGGAGGTTAAGTATCTAATTAATGATTTTGGTCTGTTTTCAGAGTGGAAACGGAACAACTTAATAGAAATGCTTATGCCGATTGTACACACTCGCCGAGATAGGGCGAGACCAGCATGCCGTCACTTTGGAACTCTATGAGTAGGTAAATGAAGGATGGCATGCTTGTCTCGCCCTGTTTCGGCGAGTATGTACAATCGAGGTTAGAAGTTCGAGGCTTTTAAGGCTGCATGTTCACTGAAGCCGAGCGAGAAAATGAACAAATATATCTTTTAATTAATTAGCGTTAGTCACATAGAGGTCGCTAAAGCCTTTCAAATGAGCAATGCAAATATTGACACACAAAACATAAGGAAAAAACCTAAAGGTTATCTGGGCGTTAGGGTGGTGGAAAGGTTAACATCCTGGACCGGTAATCCAGAGGTACTGGGTTCGATTCCCGGTCTCTTCCACCAGCATTTAAATTTTTCTTGGAGCTTTGTATCAATGGTTCAACCAGGTTGCGGCTTTGTGAAGCCTTATAAATGAAGTGTATTCAAATCCGAGGAATATGTTTGGTCCAAATTACACAGCTCCACTCCAGGTACGGGCAGCTTAAAGGCTGAATTACAAGCCTTGGGCGTTTTCAGTTTTACAGTATGATTGTTCCTAGAAGTGCACTCAGCTTTGTAGATTACAATATTAAAATAGTAAATAAAGGAAATTAAGATATTGATATAACAATAGTTACAACAAGAGCTAAATTCGACGTTATAATGACGTCAGTCCGAAATATCACCATTATTATCTATGTACTTTGACGATTCACAGCTATAGGTACAATCCAACTTATCAATGTCAGTTGATGCAGTTCAAATAGAATCAATCGAAACGTCCGTTTCACCGTTTCCAATATACGTCAATTTCAGCCAATTTTAAATTAGATCCTAACACAATAGGTACATAATTACCTATATCCATACATTACTAGATGCCAACTTTTTGCCAAAAAGTCGTCTCTCTTGTGGTCAATAGGTACAAGTATTGAATGAATGTAAGTTACATACATTTTTATCATTACAGCATAAGGCTGGTGTTTCCACCAGAGATGTGTAGCGAGGGATGTGTTTTTGTTAACCAATAGAATCATGCAGCTGCGCTGAGCGTGCATGAAGTTATTCCATTCGTTAACAAAAACATCTCCCTCGCTTCACATCTCTGATGGAAGCGCAGCCTTATAAGACTGGGTACACGGTCTATACGGATAGGAACGGCTCTGATGCCCTAAAATTTGAATTGCACGTGACAAGAAATACGCAAATCTAAATCAGTAAACTTAGACGTCACTGAAATTCTACTCACCTCAGCCTATCGACCTTCCCAGGGTTATGAAAGCGGCCTTAATACATAGCTGATATTGCTCCACAATCGCATGTCGGGTCATTTACCCTCAGGTCACATCGAGGTCGGCGTAGGTACGTGTGGGATCGCCACTGGAATTCCTAAGTGGACATTTGCTTGCGTTGCACCAAACCGACTTTTTAGGTCGCTGTGCTGCGTTTCAATTATTTCCTGGTTGAAATGTCAAGTCTGTATAGATTGAGTAATTAGAAAAAGAGCGTTCGTTATTTGACTATATTTGATTTGTTTCTACGCTAGCGTATTATTGTTCATTGATAATTATTGTATCAAGCGGTTTACACTAACGTAAAAATCTCTTCATCAGTTACTCTTTTGTTTGTTTGTGTGATCAGTGAGCAGTCTCTGATGAAGATCTTCGGTGATTTCGAAACATGTCGGGCCGTTCCTGACAATTTCACGTGAGTGCAAACCGCTTAATACTAAGTCTAGTAGAAAAGAGTTTCAAAAACCCCTACCTAAATGCTTAAAGACGGGTTACCGAACCCGGAACATTTGACACTTTGATCGGTTTGTTTATGTTGTGCGTTATCTTGGGCTAAGCAAAACAATAGCCTAATATACTACGCTCGAATAATGTTTCGAATAACGTAAAATTACAAATAGCCGACGTTTCTACCACTGGCACACGTAGTATGTAGGTACACATGTAAATTTATCACGCGTAGTGAGTGATTATTCTAACCATCGTATTACTCTGTCCGAAATATTATCCAATTTGATGCATAAAAGCAATCAACATCATTTTGATATTAATTGTAACAAGCCGCGACCTCTACAAGACAACCGAAAATGGCACCACAATTAACACGGAGCACGAAGTTTGTCAATATTGGGGACACAGTAATAATGAATACGGTTAAAACGCTAAAATAATCACCCTAGTCTCATAAAATCAGCCCCAAAAAGTTACGATCTCATTTCGCCAATCCGTTGCAGTCTCAAAAACCGGTCTCGTAACCCCGCGTGTCAAAGTTTGCGTGATCCACCGATCAAACTGGATCACCGAAACCGTTTCGAAACCCGTAGACAAACGTATGTCGTTCGTGTGTAATTGCCCCCCATTATATACTACAATAGAATTGGGCGGGTATGCAAGTCCCGTGAAATTGCGCATTTTAAATACTTTCTACTGCGACATTTTCATGTTTATAAAGCTTGTAAAAAGACAATGAGATATTGACTGTTACGTGTTGTTGGGAGCAATTTGTGGAATTGGAGTTACCGGTAACAGAGTAACCTTGGTTGCAATGAGATGAGTTGCGGTGAATCTGGGTGTCTAGTTATAGGCAGTTTGATCCCGTTTAACTTATTTTGGGGAGTTATGTCACGTCTACAATAAAATGGCATGCAAAGCTGTATGGTTATTTTTTTAGCGCATCAAAGACCAATGCCTAAGTCAATTGATATTGACATAGTTATAGCTAGGGCTGCCATCTCTAAATTCGCCGAACCCTGACAGACTTAATAAAAACCGGGCATTTGGCGTAAATCGCATTTCCCCCCCGAACGTGTCCGAAAATAATATTCTTAAAAAAATAATCGGTTTAAATAAAACAATTTAAACGGATTATATCGCGTATATTAATTATTTGAGCCTCCCTGACGTTTCAGTACCTTTACAGATACCGTTGTCAAAGGTTGACTGAGAAAAACACAATTTTTCTCTGTCAAAGTTACATTTGTGCAAACTACCCATTTTGTAAATATTAATTTAAAATAAAGGTGTTCATACATGCCAGATGGGCCTAATGTGTAAAGACAGTTACACATGTGCCAGAAGGGCATTTATTATTTATTTAAAATATCTAAATAAATAATAAATAATAATAATCGATTTATTTTTCATTCACATAAAGAGTGTCCGGGTTTTCCCGGATGCTTTTTGAAAACCCCCCGAACGGCCCCCGGACAGCCTCGAAGGTAGGACAAATCCGGGGAAACCCGGACGGATGGCAGCCCTAGCTATAGCCAATGTTGCTTACCTTTAATTGTAAATTCTTTCGTTGTATTTCTCTTGTATGTTTTGTGAGGTGTGCTATAAAGAGTACTTGTATTGCATTCTTATCGTCGATCTTTGTTATTTGAACCGTATTATAATTAATTTGTAATAAAATATAGCACACCTATATAGTTGATGCAGTAGCGATATCAGACAAATGTTATCAATAAATCACCGAATTTGGCCCCCTGTAACAATTTGTTTAGTTATTAATAAATTATTATTCCTTTACAACCAAGCATACCTAGTCCAATCATGCCCGTGCTTTAAGCTCATCTACTTATGAATTATAAAGTATGTAATAGTAATATTATAAAATAACTCAAAGCACAATGAATACACAATTACCATATCGTGATATCGTGATAATCAATTATGTGGCCCACAATAATCAAGAACGATAATTATCACTACCATTTACATAAAGCGAATCACGTGCATACAATAAAGTGCATATTGTAATTACCGTATCGATACTTTGGCGAAAATATCGTAAAGTACTTAGTCTGTTTGTCTTACGTGCTTGCGCTCCTATAACCTTTTTTAGTAGTTTTTATTAACGATCTTATTTCATTCTCCGAAATATCAGTACACAACAAAAAAAACACTACAGTAAAATAAACATTGTTAATTTGAATATCATTATTAACGAGATTATAACTGTGTATTTATAACTAGATGAAACTAACTTAATAATAATATTTGAATACAGTTAAACCACCAAATGAAGGTACCTAATACTTACTAGATTTAAACCTGGTAAGTTGGGATAAGACTAACATATTTTATTGTCCAATGGGGTAGGACTAGGGCTGTCATCTCTAAATTAGGCGAACCCGGATAAAGACTAAAAAAACCCGGACATTTGGCGTAAATTGAATTTTTTTACCGGACGTATCCGAAAATAATATTATAAAAAAAATAATAGCTTTATTTTTCATTTTCATAGTGTCCGGGTTTTCCCCGGACGCTCTTTTAAGACCCCCCCGGACCGCCTCCAAACTAGGACAAATCCGGGGAAACCTGGACGGATGGCAGCCCTAGTAAGACTAACAGTTAGTTATTGGACTGTTGAAGTTTTCCCCCGGTGATAGTAATAACCCTACTTACCTCAGCCTAAGCTTTACACACTAACAACACTAAGAGCATTTTTGACGATTGATTCCCTATATGGGGTAAATATTGGGGTAAATAGGTATCTATATTCTAAAGTAAGTAGGTATTTATTAAAAGGATCACGTCCATGCAAAACAATAAAGTGTACATTATAATTACCATTCTTAAGCTCGTGACGCAAGTGCTCCAGAAATCTTAATTGGATGTGTTTATCATCCATTTTTGGAATCTTTCAGCCTTCGCCGGTCGAGTTCCGCCAATCACTGATTTGATTGCTTCTTACTTTCGCTCCGGTTTTTCTCGACTTGCCTGAGCATAAAGACGACGTTTATGTTTCGAATCAGGCGATAAACAATATTGCAGTAAAAATCAATGCTTTGATACAATTCGAGCAACCGCAATGCTTTCAAATCTGTTGAGTAGCATCGTGGACACGTGCCCAAGTTATTAAGTTATACAACAATGTTTTAAGTTGCGTTACATATTTGGCAATTTGCGTATGAAGCTGTAAAAATATTGCTGTTATATTTTTGGCGATTTGAGGTTCCAGAATATTAATATATGTAGATGAGTGTAGGTACCTACTCACTCGTCTTTCTTTCTTCAAGTTTGTTTGTCTCACACTCTCATACACGAAACCTTGTTTCAGTCATTGATTATAATTAATGTATATTTTTGCACTATTGTTGCTTATTACCTACACGTACGTAATACGTAATATCATTTACCATTAGGACAACTGCTTTTCTTAAATTATTTGCAAGATTTATGGCCACAGACTGTAAAATTGTCCTTAATTAATTTATAGGTTACGGAGCTCAATATTCATATCAGAAGAAGTGGATACTATGGATATAATACGGAGTGATTCTCCGGTTGGTAACGTGTTAGGAATCTGTACGTCAAGGTATGCTCATTGAACTGTAACGGCAATCCGACGCGTACATTTTTAGGGTTCTCTATTCAAAATTTTGAACACCAAGAGTTTAGCCTGCATTAAGAGAATATAGTAGGTATCTGAAGAAAATAAATGCCGTAATAACCTCTTTTTATTCATTTGAAGAAACAGATTGTTTATGTTATGACTTATGAGTATAAGACGAATTTTAATTATGCATGAAAATATCGTGGCGAACCCTGGGGGAGGCTTACGTCCAGCAGTGGACTGCAATAGGCTGTAATGATGATGATGATGATGATGAAAATATCGATTTCAACATTGCAATGCGATTATTTTTATTTCGAAATGTCTTACGTGGCTCCTCTTTTGCTCAGTTATAAGGGCGCAATAGATCTACCCATAAGATCTAGAGGTGTGAGTGCAACCGATGCCTCAGGCAGTGCAGTGGTGAACCTGAACGACATTTTTGTGGTAGGTATATAAAATATTTATGAGACAAAAAATGCAAGAATACGGGACCCCCAGCGTTCCATCATTTCCACTTGACCGCCCAACTTTTTACTGAATCTCGATTAGAACCAGTTCACAGAGCACACTGGACCGAAAGAGAAATCCAAAATAAAACAAGACGCAGAACCGACCTCCACCTGTAACCGCGACGAATCGTCACTTTTCACCCGACAAAAACCGGCAAAATTGTCGAATGTCGAATGACGCGACAGTTCGTGACGAGCCGCGACTTGTACGTGACCCGCACCTGATCTGGGAGTCGCGATGGTCACAGGTGAGTCCAATCGGCGGTCACGATGGGCATGCTTCTGACAAAAGTGCGGTGGAACCAATGCAGCACGAACTGTTTGTCCTTCTTAGTAACGCTTTTTATGTGAACAACCTGTTGCGTTCTTTAGATAATTTGTGCTGATGTCATCTCAAGCCTTTTCATTTTCAGACGACTTTTATTTTTCTTTAGAAATGTATAATAATCGCCCTTAAGCATATTTTATATTAACAAAACCTCAAGAAACCCTTATTGTTTCACGGGGGGGTTAATTCGATTAGCATTGACATGAAGACATTTATGTGATGAATTGGCCGTATCACGGACAGTTCCTTATTCGAGTGGCTTTATGTAAAATTGTCGTATAAGCATTTTAGTCGTGGCATATAGTCGTATAACAGTCGAGTCCTAGTTTAAACGACGGGGTTTGGGCACAGTTATATTGCAGTTAAGTGGAGTAAACCTCAACCGAAGTAAGTACCTGTACGTAGTAGTCATTTAAAGGTAAAAAGGGCGAATATTATTGTGAAAACCATACTCCCTATCATTGGTGTGGCGTGAAACAAAGTCACTGGACCAACCAACCAGGACCAATTTAGCATACTTTATTCTAATAACGATAGGCAACATTTTTTGGAATAGGTTAAGCTGGGAATCGGGTTCTGTCGACGCTACTGAATTCTCAAGTTAAAGTTTTATTACACCAGACCATTAGTACCAGACCGTTTCTATATACACAGACAGAATACATTATCACGTATACATATACATTCCTCAGGTCGGTCGCGCGACCTCGGGCCCTGCTCTGCAGTCTGCGCACGCGCGGGGCATCCGCATAAGCTTAGTGCTCAAGCGTGGTCTAGCTATATGTCAACGGAAAAGCGAAGAACAAACTAAGTGTCTTAATGTTTTTTTTTATGTCATAGGCCAAACGTATCGCCTGATGGAAAGCGATTACTGTCGCCCATAGACACATGCAACACCAGAGTCATAAGTGCGTTGCCGGCCTTTCAGGTGGTGAGAATACGCTTTTTTCTTGAAGGTTTGAAGGTTTTGTGTCGTCGTTGGAGTCGCCAGTTCTTACTTTAATACATACATGTCAACTGAAAAACTAAGAGGAAAAACCTAGTGCATCTGTGGTGTAATTTATTGTATTCCACGCGTACTGGTTTGATGATGTTCTTCCTATCTTGTTATAAAGGTCGTTCCGGATACACTTCGGCCAAGTGGAATGTTTTGATGCAGTTATCCTTATTTCACTGCATAAAGATTTGATAATAAATTGATGTTATTTAATTATTTGAGCTTTATTGCATAGATCAAATTTGCCCAATAAATGGCGGTCTTAATGCCTTAAGGCATTCTCTACCAGTCAACCATAGGGCTAAACAACACCATAGAGTTGGTACAGGGTCTATAACGTTTGGCGACAATTTTAACAAATAAATTTAGAATAATATAATATACACCTATTACACATACTTAAACTTACACAAATACCTATTATAATAGATTACATATAAATTCATGTACCTAGTGAAAATTTCAAACCAATAGTTCATCTTAAAAACCAAAGTAACAGGGATCGCAAAATGCGATTGAATTGACGTAGTATGACTACCAGTGACGACTACACTTCAATTCATTTTGCTCGCATTTTGCGAACCCTGATATTATTTTGTTTATTTGAAGAATCTTCAGTTGTATAGCCAAATGTTAGTTTAAACCTTATGTTTTCATGTCGTGTGTTTATCGTGCCACATGATTGTCAATGCTTCATTGATATCGACATTAATTCATAGAGTTTAGTCGAAGATGTACAAAAATTACATTAGACATTTATTTCTTCATATTTAAATGTCAAGAACATATCACTAGGTACATCGTCCCACAAAACTGTTTTCACGGTTTGACTGTGGATTGTGGAATCAGTGAGTCTATCATAAAGTATCGTGTAATAATCATAAAGTTTCGTGTTCTCTATTTCCGCGATTTAGTTCAAAGACATGGCATGTATATTTACTTTTTAGCTGATTTCCCAATAATTACTTTCTTTACCGCGTTTTGACATTTGTTTAGTTGTGGACTTGGAAGCTTTTAGTCACAATTTGTCACCTCTCACGGATATAAAGTCTACTAAAGGCCACTAAATTGTCGAGATCAGGAAACCGCGAGTACCTACACTCGGAGCACCGGAGTGCGTTCTCACCGATGAAGCACGTCGCGCCGTGAGGTGTCGCGGTCGCGCGCCGGTCGCGACCTCCGCAGGGCTGCCAACACCGCTAATCTTATTATGAACTACATTAAAATTTCACTATCCAAACGTTGTCTGGAAGTGATCACTTTTTAGCGATAAGACCACCTGTCGTCTACGGTTATTCATAAATTGTATTTGTTTTGTTTCCTTTTTGTAAACTTTTATTGGTGTGATAAAGTGTTGTTTATTGTATTGTATAATTTGTCATTAATATTATAAATAGGTTGTCGGGAAAAATCGCTTTTTAGCGATAAGATCGCCTGTTTTTTACCTTTATTGAATTTTACGTGTAATCTGTGTGTGTGTCCATTTCCTGCTGAGGTGTGAAATAAAGAATATTATATCCTATTACAATTGTTTTTAATTGAATCCTTTTATCGATTTTGTTTTTTGTTTAGAAATATGCAAATGTACGTTTGTAATATTGTATGCCGAGGTTCGGAAACGCAGAGTTGCTGGTTCGAGTCCGGCCTACGTTGCAGTGGATCATGTTTTGTTTTTCTTTTATAACTAAGCGTTGTGTCAATATTTAGAAAATATAATTCCTGTCTCATTTAGGATTTTGGTTTATGGTACTCAACATTTGCCTCGGTTTCCACGAACTCATTAAAACAACCATAATTCATTTGATTTGTTATTATACGCGATCTATTTCATAAGAAGTATTTATTTAATATAGAAACGTCACCAAACCGTAAGATTATTAGAATAGAGGCCGCATGGTTAATACTACTCGTATCTAATACAGATATTTAGTTATATATGTATACTTCTTTTCTACGTGC
This sequence comes from Apotomis capreana, assembly GCA_947623375.1. Classification (NCBI taxonomy): domain Eukaryota; kingdom Metazoa; phylum Arthropoda; class Insecta; order Lepidoptera; family Tortricidae; genus Apotomis; species Apotomis capreana. The sequence continues at coordinate 20,350,950 of OX392512.1, forward strand.
AATTTTTGGAAAGACAAAGTGGCGTCACGTCTTGTTATGATCTCGTACCCGACTGCCGACGGCAGGTTCGTATCCAGTTGCACTGTGCACTGCTGACCAGTGATCAGACGACAAAGTGGATTTTCTATTGATATGTTGACAACCCTGCCAGCGACCGCCGCGCCGCGTCCGACCGCGCGGAACGATCGGCAAAAAACCGATCGGTCATATCAAATTACCCGTTCCTTTCAGATAACCCTTTTTGCTCTGAGACAAAAGATCACCAGACTTAGAGGATTTGAAAAACAACACATAGCTATAGCGTTTCACGGGCAGTAGCGGTGATAGATGATAAAGCTTAGAGGGATTCTATATAATGATACCTTAGGGCACAATCGTACTAACTTTTCGGAAAAAGTAGTTGCAATTAGGACGTTAGTGCACTACTGTATGTGGTTGAAATATCACTGGCAAAATAATTTTATGAGTGTGAACTAAGGTATCGATATATGCACTTAGTACACTTTTAACGTACACGCATAAAATATTACTATACATAGTCGTTCTGTCGAGCTGTAGATCTAGCGAACATAGTTTTGGTAATGGCTGAAATATGTTTATTTTTTTTACTTTAACAAACCCCATGGATAGATACCTAATCAGAAACACAAATTTTTGTTTTCCATCTGTAACGTTTCGCCAAATTTTCGTTTGTCCGAAAGCATTTTTTCCAGAACTGTTAATTTTTCAGAATAATAAAACAAACCTAACCTAACCCAAAGGCATCTTTAAAACGATGTTCATGAAATCAAAATATTACGGGTTTCAGGAAGAATATACTTTCGGACAAAAGATAGTTGTATACGGAAAATTAAGCGTAACGAACCAATGATTGCAAAAACCACGTTCCTCCTCAAATGTAAACCAAGAGATAGGATCGGTTAACCAAACGGAAGGAAGACTGGCAATAATTGCAGTAATTTCTAGAAAGAAGCTAACAAGGCTAAACGTTTGTCTTAATGAGCCAGAAATGCGGTTTGCTAAGAATTGGTAAATTAGAAACCTGTGTACCTTTCCCTGTCTGTTTTACCAGTTTATTTATGTGCCAGTATCCTTACCATCAGTATACAGTGACCGTCCTCGCTAGCGACTGCGTAAACGATTTGTATGGAGAATTGTAGTTCTACAAAGTAACCGTTAGGGGGCGTTGTACTATTCTCCATACAAATACGCTGTATGGTAAAGGTTTTCGCACACTAAGTATATCAATGCCACTGCGGCAGCAACTCTTCTCACACTTTCGATGAGTAGTCAACTAGTTGATCCACCCAATGGCTACTAATGGACAACGCGGTGTCAAAGAGTGGACCCAGCAAATGGTTGCCCGTCACGGGTCAGTCGCAAGAGCTTCAAGTCGCTAACTACGCATGATATGTCAAAGAAATACATAAAAACCTTTAGTGGCACAGCGACACGTTGTCGGCTGCTGCTGCCTGCGAAGGTTACATGAAAATCGGTACCGACTTCAAGACAACAGGTAACTTCTCTGTATGTATACCCCTAAGATTTTTCTTGGAATCATGCATGACAATCAAACAGCAACCAAATTAAAAGTTACGGTTGCACAAGCATATATATGCAGCGATAAATATACTTACCTAGCAAGTATTATTGTAGATGCCTCGTGTTCATAAAATACAAAGATGAAATGATGATCATTCGATATTTAGCCAAAATTCTCAAACCTCAATTGCAACGATATTGTTAACCGATATCATTGCGACCTTTATTATTTGTTTAACTCACATTTGGGTCGATAAAATTGTACCTACATAAAGGCTTAGAAAAAACAAAACTACGACCGTGTTGTTTGTGTAGCGAAAGTCAGTACAAAAGATATGCGTAACTTTCGTTACGCAAAAGAATCAATTATGTTTTGTTTTAATTACCTACAGTTAGCCCTTAAAGAACATGTTCTTTGAAAAAAGTCTCTTTTAGCGATCATGAGTGAGATCACAGTTCATTGCAACGCCATCTCTTCTGACTCCCGACTAAGATCACAAATACATTATCGAATGAGTTCCAAAGGCTATACATTCCACATTACCATTCCAAAATGTCCTAAGATATCTCTACGAACATCTTTGTTTCATACTACATATTAAAACTAAAGTACAGTCAGACCTGTAACACCAGTGCCCTGCGGTTGAAACCTTACACCGCGGTGACCCATTCACTGTTTGTGTTGACACTGTAATGCGCGAGGAATTAAAATATTATGTTTGCATTGTTACAGAATCCAGAGTGACGCAAGATGCGGTTTGATTACACAACTAAGATGAGATAGGTTAACTGTTTTGGGCTCTTATTTGACCATTGCATATCCCCTATCGTCCACATGACCGACGCTTGTGAAGGTCATGGAGGTCAGGTTTCGCCATTGACGGATTCGTCAAGGAGGACGATAGATAAATAGATAAAGATATAGATCCCCAATCGTGAATTACCAAAAAATAAGCACCCCATTTCTTGGTTAAAATCGTAAAATAAAGGCCGATTTAAGTTACCGACATTCGTTTGTCAATTAGATACGTTTTAAGTATTTTTCTCCAAGCATTTTGTAACGAGTGAAAGTAAAAAACTTAATAATAATAATAATGTTTTACAGGTGTAATATTGTCACAATCCAATTGTTTTTGCGGTAAAAGATCCCTTCCTGGAAATGGATTCGGAATTAACATAGGTCATAAAAAAATAATGGTATAGAGGGTGATCAATCGAAATGGGTTAGTAGGGAGAAAACGAACTATATTAAACTTTTTTATATAAATCTTATACATAATAAGAAACAAACATGAAGAGATATGAAATACGATATACCATCCTTTTAAAAGCATACCATAATCTTGTAACGCCATACCTGTGGTTGCAATAACCTTTCGAAGTATCGACGTCTCGATCAAATAGACCAGTTAAGTTCTTAGCTCCAGAGACATACATCATAAACATACCTTCGAGGCCTCGATTCGACTTCGAAGCGGGGCAATAAGTAGGCGACAATATTAACAGATGTTGGTATTGGTATTCAACTTTTCCAAATCTAACATTTGAATTACTTATTTCTTGCTAAACATAACATCCGATTGCTGTTTTATTCTATAGGAAAAGTACACAATGAAGGTGCTGCCAACTAGTGCCGCTAATCTGAATTTTTCACCTTATCAGTACTTGAAAATAACATTCACATTACTATAGTTTCCTATATCGTAGGTATTCGAATTGCCAATAACTGACAAATCGCACACTTTACTGAGCTTTCAAACTGACGTATTCACTTGACCGAATCATCCAATATAACGACCAATAACTTGTGATAGCAATAGCCTTTAGAAGTTTCAACGCGTCAAACAGACCAGTTATGTTCGTAGCTCGACGCAAGACGTACATCATACATCCATTCAGGACACGAGCGTGTCCCTGTAACGCCTACGGCCATCCCACATCCGATAGAATAGAATTCGGTGACCCGCCATGTCACTGAATATTTATCAGGGGCTGGGTAGGGTCGCCATGTCTGCAATAATATGTGGTCTTTGGCAGGGACAATGATTTTTAAACGATTATATTTTGGTGGGACGACTTGGATGCATTCAGTAACGACTGGAGGGAGTATGTAACCTAAAGAGACAAGTGGCGCAAGAGAAGCGAGGCCTTCTTTGCCCAGCAGTGGGCCACATTCATAAGCAAGTAGCAAGACACGTAAAAAATCACGTCTTTTTGAAGTCATATTTGACGTAGGATTCACGTTAACTGTCACGTTATTTTGCCGTTGCTGCGACGTAATTTTTACGTTAGTATGTTCACGACTGCATCGCCAAGTCTTTACCTTCATACGACTCTGTACAATTGTAGACTTCCATACGGTGTGTTTTTAACAGGAGATAATAAGGCTTAAATAATAATTATATTTTTGTAATAAATCTATTGTGGTATAGACATGGGGTTTCAGTGCTGATAGGTTAAACTGGTTTGAATTTTACTATTATATTTCATATATATGTACAATAATTCCAGGTTTATTATATCATAAACAACTACTATTATTGAAGCGTTGACTATAACTACACTTCTTGTCATGAGGGTATTATAATATATACTAAAATACACATTCTAAAGCCATCCTTCCGTTTCTCTTGCAATATCAATGTGATCTAAATGCTTAATTCTATATTTTTTATTATATTTTGCTTATAAATAAAACAGTTTATAAAAGCCTAAAATATGGTTAACCAATTGGTTAACCATATTTTAGGCTAAGGCAGCAAATTAGTATTTTCCGAAATCACAAACAAAATAGTCTGAAAATTTAAACTAAGTTTTACAAAAGAAGCATTATAGTTAATTAATTACAGATTGCTTTATAAGAATTCACTATAATGCAAAATAATTATATATTGACAACTAGCCCTTAAATTTTCCTAGATTAGCCATAACACTTACTTAACTTCATCTACACTACAGAAATTTATGACATCCTGGCGCGTTGACACCTTTAACGACATGCCTTAAGGGCACCTTACTAATCAATGTTTATAGCTACCACCGGGTCTTTGTAAACGGTATGTCCTAATTTATAGTATGGCCAGATCTAATACCTACCTATGTACCTATATGTACGCGTTTCTCTCATACTTGTCTCGTACGATTTAAAGTGGCACTGTGTTTACTTTAAAATTTTCAACAACGAATGAAAATGTAATCGTCCTATTTTCTTTACTTCAATATAGGGTTGTTCTTACCTACAATCACGTCTGCATTGGTGCAAGGTATGATAAAGCTAGCTAACTCAGTTTAGTAGATTACTATACATATATGTAGTCCACTTATAAAGGTATCAGGCCCTGTCTGTGTATGGCTTTTGCGTTCTACAAGACCTTTATTTAAAAAAATAACCATCCGTAACACCCGACATGTTTCGATTCGAACTCGTATGGAGCCCTTCATCAGGGACGGCTGCCCGTATGGCATGTCGGGCCGTTCCTGACAATTTCACGTGAGTGTAAACCGCTTAATACAATTATTAAATATGTCTCACGAAAGTTTTAATAAAATTATCCGTAGGTAACACCATTATGAAACCTAGTACGAAGCATTAGTTCGAATTTTTAAGTCATATTTTTTCTGATTCTAAAGAAAGAAGTAGAAATTAAAACTATTCATTTGACGCATTTTACCGAGTCACCCTGTATAGATGGAATTTATCCTGACTTCTGTGACAATTATGGCTTCCCTAGTCCAGCGCAGCGCTGACTGCCTCCCAATGAGCCACTTCCGTCATTACAGGCCTTACGCTATTGTTTTTAATTTTAGAGGTTCTGTTCATCATATTTTATGTCTTAGGACAACCGAAAAGATAAATCGTGGTGTTGTGCCCTTTTTGCAGAATATTTTTTCGTAGAATGTTTCTATTCGCCGAATTTTCACTTCGCAGAACTTTTGTTCCTCTGTAGTCATACATTTTTCATAATTCTTGCAAATACCAACCTATGGACTGGGTTAGGTTAGGTTAGATTTAAATAAAACAATTTAAACGGATTATATCGCGTATATTAATAATTTGAGCCTCCCTGACGTTTTGGTACCTTTACAGATACCGTTGTCAAAGGTTGACGCATATAATTGTTTTGTTTAAATGTGTGACAGTCGCGGAAACTGAGGAAAATGTTAGGTTAGATTTGTTTCATAGCAATCCCAAATAGTTTACTATTTCGGAGAAAAATGCTTTCCACGAAATCACAGTTCTGCGAAATCAAACATTCGACAGGCTTTATAAAGTGAAGCAAGCTAATAAAAGTGCCATCCATAAATATATCTGAATCCAAAATAAAGTGCGCATTTTTCTACCGCAAATTCGCGTTATTTCCATAAGTGTGTAAAACTTTGACGCTCCTTTAGCTGTCAATTAAAAGGTAAATGAAGCATATCACTATCACTAAAGTTTCTACCATAATTCGACTGCGGCTTGGTCACAACTGCTCTCCATCTTTTTCTTAGCTAAATTTCGAGTACGTGACCATTCTTTGTGCGAATGTGGTTCGGACGAAGGCAATCCGGATCATATTATCTTCTTTAACTGCCCTATAATTCCAGTTTCTCTGTATGATTTGCTTCCTGACTTCATTCACCGTCCAGCTAACTTTAGTTACATCCTCACGTTTGTTAATACCCCCTTCGTGTATGTCCTGGCAAAATTTATTAAGGACTTCGGTATCAAGCTCTAATTCCTCTCACTTTTTGATTCCGTTTATTAGGCGATGTATACCATCGTTCAAATGTTCGCGGTGTTTGGAGGTTTGACAACTTTGACAACCGATTACTTGTAGCTTCCAACCTTGACGCTGGCAGAATTGTCCCAATGGACAGTAGCCATTTATTTATAAAAATTAAATTGAATCACTAAAGTTGACTTAAAGACGTATTGAGTGCATAGGGCTGTCCGTCCGGGTCTCCCCGGATTTGCCCTAGTTTGGAGGCCGTCCGGGGGCCGGACTATTTAATGACCCGGGAAACGCCGGACATTTTTTATGTTAATGAAAAATAAAGCGATTGTTCTTTTCGGACACGTCCGCGGAATAAATGCGCTTTACGCCAAATGTCCAGGTTTTTTTATGTCTTCGTCCGGGTTCAGCGAATTCAAAGATGGCAGCCATATGGTAGACAGGACAGAATGGTTACTCCGACGTACGAAATTTGGATCACACTGGCCTGCTATTCAGATATTCTTTGACAGGAGTAACTCAAAATTTCGAACTTCGGAGTAGTCCTTCCAAGTTTCTTCAGAAACGGCGTAAACCCTGTAAGTTTAATAAGTCACGTCTGTTCCCTTTATATTGTTCGCTTAACAAATAAGAAACTATCAACAATAGTTCACACGAAGACGTCATAGCGGTTTATAAACACTTATAACTAATAGTCTATTATAGCCAATTAATATCTATTAATTTAATCGGTATTGGTATTAGGTACCTATTTTGTGACCATAGGTGTAAGTGATAGGAAAATGTGTTTTATTATTAAGAGTACATAGGGTTTAAATCTTTAAATAGATGTGATTACTTATGTTTGACATGTGATAGGTATTAAGTTTTAGATAAAAATAAAAGAAAATCTAATCAAACAGGATCACATCATAAGTATTTAGAATGTAATTATCTATCCTAACACAACAGACTATTCGTAAACGGCAATATTGACAAATCCACGTGAATAAGTAGATGACCTTAATCCATTCAAAACCATTGAAGGTATACCTAAGTATATATTTTCAAAAATTACCTTCTCTCCATAGATAGAAAAAAAAATGGTTGATATTTGCAACTAATTTCTGTTTAACTGTCCTGTCGTCCATTAAGACACTCCAACTACATACTTGATACATGCGTGTATCCCATTTGCTAGACATTGAATAAATAAATGACTTCAAATGCTGTTACCTACATGTTAGTTTAATCAAATCATGATTACGATACCATTATTGAGCCAAATATCCCTTGGCTAACTTAACTCGTGTGAATAAATATAAAACCACCACCACCATCTATATATGTTTGACCTCTACACTGCTACTAACTATATGTACTAGGTACTGTTTTCATGAAGTTATAGGTAGGTTGATAGGTAGATAAATGAAACCTACCTAGAAAATACGCGTAGCTATTCTGATTGATTACTTATGGGCACCATATTTTCGCCACGTTACTGGTGTTACGCGGTACCTACATAGTTTTCTTAAATGTTGTTCTACCTATTGTACCTACTTATATCAGTGCCTTCTTTGGTGTATTTTGGTATTAATGTGTCAGTGACAGTTAGCTGAAGAAAATTTTCTGCTACATAGGTATTTGGTTGAGTGAAAAATGTTAGGTTTTCTTTTCCTTTTTGCTGTATTCGAGAATCACGATCATGTCTTTCGCTGATCCTACCATCTAATCATCCTAGTAAGCATCAGCAGTAAATAATTCCAGGCCCTTCAATAAATGCGAGTGTAACCCCGATATTATAACAACCATCGTAAATATCGTATTATTTATGGCGGTCATTTAATTGCGATCCAGTTGCATGCATAATATTTTATCAAAACATCCTTAGTATTTATGGGAATCAATAATGCAAATGTGAAACTTAACCTGAATGTAGGTAAGTACCTACCAAGAAATTTTATTGTTAATTGGACAAAAGCATTCATGTAGGAAAATTGAAAATTCAAGGAAATGTCTAATTAAATCCAAAATGTATAAGGCCGTATCTGCACCGATGTTTTGCATTGATTGTTAGTTCGCGATTTTTTTTAATAGGTACTTGGACCGAATTCTTATTGGAGAAACAGCTCGTGAAAACTCACCTTTTAGGTATTTCCAGAGCGATTCCTCCGCTGCAGTAATATTCCTCAGTTTGTCGGTAAAACAAAATCGTCCCTTAGCCACCAATAGATCACTTTCCACTGTCCACATACACTGTCCTGTCCGTTATCAATCAATATCAGAGCGTAAAAAAAGTCGTGAGTATTTTTCTTTTCTAGGGCGTATCGTCGCGTACAATGTTATCGGTAGTCAAAAGTCACTTATCAGACGCAGTAGCATACACAGCACACACGTGGGTCGGACAGAGCGGCTGAAAACACAACAACACAACCTCAGCGCGCCAAACTGACAAGCCGACTGAACACGAGCAACACTGAGTCACATCACACGCACACCGTGCCGCACAACAGGTGAAAACTTCTCTGTGTTGGTGTCAAGTGAACTCGTATACGACCTGAACTCGTGTGGAGGTTAGGTACCCATGAACCGGCGCCGCTGTGTGGGTGAACCATTTTATTCGTGTTGGACAGATTTATTATTACCGGTATTTGTGTGTGTGTGTGTGTGGGTGTGTGTGTGTGTGTGTGTGTGTGTGCGTGTGTGCATGTGCGAATGTGTGTACGTGCGGTCACATGTCACGCGCTCTTGTGTGCTGCCTACCTGTTGTGCCCCCGCAACTTATTAGTTTTGTACTTCTTTTAGGGCTGCACTGGAAGATGTATTATCCTTTAAGACATTCGTTTCTTTTGTTAAATGTTTTATAAAGTTTGCGATCGGAAGCTGTAGCAATTATGTGTAAAGGATATCTTGACCTTGAAAATTCAAAGGAAAGGAAACGCAACGACGCCGAATATCATACAGGTCGCTTGCATTTGTACATCAATTCGCAATGGGTACTGTCTCTAAGTAAGGTATACCTGCAACATATTTCACTGAACTTTACGCCCTTATACATGCAATTCCATCCCTGACAACGTTTTACATAAATTACACTTGTGGCTCAGCTGTGGACCTCTCGAGCTTTTTTCGAAATGTCTTTTTTTTATGTTTTGAACCCCTTACCGTCGCCATTTTAAAAAAGAAATCGAAAACTGAATCGATAAAAAATTTATTAAGGAACCTAGTCACAAAATTTCACGAGAATCAGTTGATATATGCGACCTGCGCGAGAACAGCCCATCCCAACATACGAAAGAAAATTTGGCCAAGCTGGAACGCATCGCTCGTTCGGTCAATTTATATTCCTATGCCCAGATCGTGCCATCTGCACTTAGCCATTGTGAACTTTGTACGGCGTAAGGTCACGGATGTTTAGCATTATTACAATACGTATTAACGTTCTGTCACCTTGACGTAAGTGCAAATACGTCTTAATATCACGTACGAGTGAGTCGTATCAGTCACAGTCGGAAAAGCCAATTAAACCCTAACATGTGCGCGGTAAAAACCTCAGTCACTCGCGCGTTAAACATCATCTACGACCTTTTAAGGAAAATACCGATCCCCAGGAATAAGGGCGTAACTTGATATACGCCGATTGAAAAGGAACTTTACAAGCAAGTCATTGTGTTGATGTGTAAGTGTTGTGTTAAAGATTGTTAGGGCAGTTTTCCGTATGGGAGTTTAGGTCGTGACTCGTCTATTTGTATTGTAATTTGCACCTAATCAGACGTAAAACTAGATTGATTATCAGCTCCTCGCCGTGCTCGTGAGTTGATTGACTCTTTTGTTCTTTTGATGTTTTAGAGACAAGAGCGATTGCGGAGTTTCTAGTCATTACTGGAATGGCGCTCCATTTAAACTCGATGCAAGTGGAATCAAAAGAATTCGATTTAGTTATCTTGAGCCGATTATCGTGAATGATACATGTATATTATTGTATTGGTATACTCTTAACTCTTGTGCTAATAATAGATACACGGGTAAACAATAAATCTTTAAATATTTATTAATAAAAAAAACATAAGAATAATCGTTAGCATAAAAAGTCTTAAATAGGTTTTAGGGCTTGATGTATTTTGATAAGTTTCGAGTTCGAACTCGCACTAATCATAAATCAAAAATCTACATATCTCATACTACGCGCAACGTTCAAAAAATTAAGTATTAATTTAGGAATAACATTATAAAATTTTAATTTGTCAAATTTGTTTTCTGCGTGAGCTCGCGAGTAAGGAACCCGCTACCGCCTACATTTTTTAAGATGGTGTATCTTAATTCAATCCAAAGATATTTTTTTTCGTTTCTTGAATAGTGAGCTCGAATAAAAGTAAGTAATTAGTCCATTGATCGAAGTTATCGCTAAATTTCAATTTAAGAAAATCTCAGTCACCGACTGATTTTGGGATTTTAAATTGCATTTTGAAGCCCTTATAGTAGACGCACATTTTGACATAATATGACCCATCCGCGTACCTCCCATATCTGTGAAACGTGAAACTACAGGCAAAGGCAAATGTCACAATTTCATGAATTGGGGCAGTACACTCGATCAGGAAAACAAACATTTTCAATAAAAGGGGCCTTATTCCTTTTAAAATTGTTTTTTTTTTCATATTTGACAAATATATTGATTATTTCAACCAACTTTTTAAAGTGAATAATACTTTTCCCTGAGTTCTAGGTAGTAACATAGCTATTTCATGCTTTCATTGCGTGCAGTCGAAAATAAGTTGAAAAAACGAATTTTCCGCGTGAATTTCGTCAATTTCGAGTAGTTTTTGAAACAAAAATTATCAATGAAACATTCAAGCCATTGGTTTCAAATATATACCAATAAATCCCAATAGCCCTGTTCTAGGTAGTTACATCAAAAATATGTTAAGAAACATGTTTGACCATAGAGAAAAATGTCTAAAACAATCAGCATTTTAAAAGGAATAAGGCCTCTTTGTAGTACTTCTTCTTCAGTTTAAGAGCTTGTCGGTGTAGCAATCACCACCGTTTCTTTCTTGGACTTTCTCCTTCACTTCTTGGACAGACATGACTTTAAGGCAAACGCGCATTTAACAACAAAAAACATATTCAGATCCAAAACATCAATGTGAGACCAAAGACCTATTCCAGAAAACTACAGGAGAGCCGTCTGCGGTGGTACGGACACGTTATGAGGCGACCATCCGACCACATGACCAGAAAAGTACTGGATATCGAAACTAAACCCCGAGGACGAGGAAGACTCCGAATCACATGGATGTCCGTAGTAAATAAGAACCTCAAAGAAGCCCAAGTAAATAAAGAGATGACCCAGGACCGAGCAGCCTGGAGACGCATGATACGGAGGGCCGACCATAAATAAAATGGGAAAGGGCCAGGTAAAAGAAGGAAGAAGAGATCCAAAACATCAATGAAAACCAGAAAACAGTTTATAAAATCGTATGTATGGAGTGAAGCATTGTATGACAGTGAAACGTGGACCATGATACAGAAAGATAGGGAGAGGTTGGAGGCGTTTGAGATGTGGTGCTGGAGGAGGATGGGAGGCATAAGCTATAGACGGAAAATGACAATAAATTTATTCCTAATTATTTACTTTTATTAAATGCTCATGGTAGATGCCATATTTGGCCAAATCCATGTTATTTGGCTTAAGAACTATGCACCATGTGAGAGCAATAAAAACAAAATTCGCCACAAATTCTCAATCGAGTTATCAAAATAAACATATAAACGAACAATAGCATTTTCATTCAGATATTAGGTATACACAAAGGGGTTAGACCAGATAATGTAATGAATAGATTGCAACACGAGCTTTGCATTATCTTACAATGTGCATTTAATGGTCTGCGGAGTTAACGTCGGGTAATAAGGCCATTTCATAACCCCGGCGAATATTTACACGCATTTCAATTAACAAACAACCTCCGGAACAAGCGCAAGTATGGTGCGCAAGAGACGACGGGGAGCTACGAAAAGTAACTAAGTTGTGTTACTACAGTGCCATGGCACGATATGTTTTGATTTTATTTTCTTCGAGAACAGTGGAATAATGTTCCTTAAAGTCTTAATCGTATGTTTTCTATGGATATTCGTTTATTATCAACAAAGTTTAGGCTGAAAATCAGTGTTACGGTCTTCGAGCTTTGGGCTGTTTGTACCGTTTTGCATGCATACAACACAAATATTGGGTTTACGTTGTGCGTTGTCTTACTATGTGCATTTAATGGTCTACGAAGTTAACGTCGGATAAAGGTCATAGCAAAACAAGAATTAAGAAAAAAAAATGTAAAATACGCACAAACTTGTGGCCAATTTTGGGTTTTAACGTAAAATATAAATTATATTTATAAACGCAACTCAAAATTGGCTCAAGATTTGTTTTCATTCAAGAGTGAAATAACATACCCAAATGTTGTATATTGTTGTTCGCTGTCACCGCGAGTCGATACAAAACGGTATAGGGCTGTTGAGTTTTTCTTAAAAAAAAAAGTGCGTGGAGTCCCTCCGCGCGGAAGAAGTGAAACTTCGTAATGTGGAAATGAAAATAGGAAGGGGTAGAAATTTATTTTTACTGAACTCATATTGTTTCTTTAAGACAAACTTCTTCACTCTCGCTGTCTCTTTCTATTCCCCCTCCCCAGGAGCGTTGAACGTTTAACGCGACAGTGCTTTCCTACCCCCTCCACGGTAGCGTTAAACGTTTAACGCAACCGTTAAACGTTTAACGCAACCTTGTTAGAAGTCGCATTAGAAGTTTCATTTCAATAACGACTTCATAGAAAACTGTTGAACATTTCTGAATTTTATATTAGTATAGATATCTTTCCCTATTCACCGTTTTCGTAACTCCTTCACACGCCGTACAGGATAGAATTCTGGTTTTAATTTATTCAGGTTCGCAATTAAGGCCGTGTTCTGGCACAATGGGCGCGCAGGCCGATGCGACAATTGCGCAGGCGCGGGCTATCTGCCATCTGCGACCTGCTGTATTACAAACAAAACGTATCTAGCTGGGCACCTATAGAACAATTAAATGATTACGGTTATTCTATAAGTACGCTATAAGAGTAAACGTCTTTGTCAACGGGAATTTCTTAAATGGAGATCAACGGAGAAGATAGCCGAAAGAGACTCAACAGATATGCAGATAGATAGATAGATTTTTTATTTGTAATAATCATACATTGTCAACATAATCTATAACACAATCATAGCCATTAGTATTATTGTATGCAGAATAAATTTAATTCGGTATTCTTATGTAATGTGTATTTAACTTTACTACCGAATGAATCATAAAGTTGTGTACTAACGGATAGACGGTTTACAATGACTTACGTATTTTAATATATTTTAGAAAAGAAGGCATAGGAAATACCTCTATATTAATTTGTTATCTGAAGCTACGGACTAGGATACTTATAAATTTTTAATTTCCTACAACAAACTTTTCACCATAACGATTAAATAAATAAATAGAAGGCATAATAAGCAACTTCATTTTAATGGGGAAGAAAACATGGTCAACATTTATACTCCATGTTGTAATAATATTAATGACAAAGATAATAATAATAATCTTCGATACGGTCTTGTGGGGTCTGAGGTGCCGTACTCTAAGTACACACCGATGCCAGTCCTCGAGAATGGTCGTGCCACGCTCTATTGGGATCGATCTATCATCACGGACAGGACTATTGTAGCCAATAAGCCTGATATCGTGTTGGTAGATCGATCCAGCGCCAGGCAGTGCTCGTCGACATCACCATCCCCCATGACGAGAACCTCGTGAAGGCCGAGAAGGACAAACTCAGCAAGTACCTTGACTTGGCTCACGAGGTAACCGCCATGTGGGATGTTGACTCGACGATCATAGTCCCGATAGTCGTTTCGGCGAACGGTCTTATAGCGAAGAGTCTCGATAAACATCTTAAGAGACTCTCGCTAGATGGCTGGATCAGGGGTCAGATACAGAAGGCGGTACTCCTGGACACGGCGCGCATCGTCAGGAGGTTCCTCTCTCTGCAGCCTTAACCACCGGTAGCCTGGGCCCTGCCCCGCTGCCGGCGGCACCCTAGGTTAGATTTTTTATAATGTGTTTATATATTTTGTAATTTCTTTACTGTATTTTACTTTTATATAACTTTAGTGTAAAAAACCTAACTTAAGATTTTAAATGAATAAATGAGATAATACTCTTTGTTGTGCACCACAAAATAACAAACAGAAAACAAAAGAAATGAAAATGCATTACAGTTGGTAATAACAGGCGGTCTTATCGCTAAAAAGCGATCTCTTCCAGACAACCTTAGGGTAGAGAGGAAACAAAAAATACTTGTGAAAATGGTAGTGCAAATACTAGTTGTTGAAAACGACTGATTAACACATACACCTTTACAGATACTTAAACTTAAATCCAAAAATAAAAATAAAATACTTTAAAACAGACACTAAAATAGTATACATACATAATAAATACATAAATATATACATAAATACGATGACGTACATAAAAATGATACAACCACATCGACAACGCGGCCTAGGGAAGTGACAAATAATGCTGTTTAAAATGACTTTTAAAAATAGGAAGAGACTTTGCGCGTCACTAATCTAGCGGCAAAGCGATCTACAGCTGGCTTGCGTGAGCGGTAAATGAGTTGTTGTAAAATTTTGAAGATGAAACTGCTGGAGTAAGAAGCAAATTTTGAGAACACCTTATTGAAGACAGATACTTAAATCGCTCCTTAAGGTAGTTAGGGGTAGCGGGGTTGAATAATATACTATATAGAAGTGCAAGAATGTGGGAGTTGCGGCGAAGACGAATTGGAAGCCACTTGAGCTGGGAACGGAAATGGGAGACATGGTCATATATGTATAAAGATAGGTAGGTAAGTAGGCACACTCTTTTAGATAAGACTATAGACGGAATGACGTTTATTCAAACAGTAATATTTTTTGCTTCGCCGTAATCGGGTAAAAATAGTCCCATATTCCACTTCCCACCAGTTAAAATCCGTTTACAATCCGTAAAATATGTGATCCAGCCATTGGTGTGATGAACAGACAACATATAAAACGTACAATTAAATGACACTGATACTCCATTTCATTTTTTACTTCGTACCCAAAGGGTAAAAACGGGACCCTATTACTTAGACTTCGCTGTCCGTCCGTCCGTCTGCCACCAGGCCTCAAGAACGGTGATAGCTAGACAGTTGAGATTTTCACAGATGTGGTATTTCTATTGCCGCTATAACAAAAAATACTAAACATAAAATAAATATTTAAGGGGGGCTCCCATACAACAAACATGTTATAGATTATGGTACGGAACCCTTCATGCGCGAGTCGGTAAAGGTCGGTAAGAGTCGGGTCAACGTTTATCTTTCCCACCAGCGAACTTCTGTATTAAAAACAAATTATGTCTAAAGCTGGGTATTAATGGTAATACAGAAAGGCTCCCACGAGACGGTCGTTTGTATCGAAATTGCTGATCAGCAGGACTACTCCAATGTTCGATATTCGACCGTTGTATAGTGCCGTCCCGCTCACACAAATATAGTTTGTCAGGAGATTGAGAGGGCACTATACGATTGTCAAATTACGAACACAGGAGTTACCTTTCTGGGGAACTTAACGATGAACTTTTGCAGTTATTGTATTGAACTATTTACATTTACATAAACTTTATAGAAAATTAAACTTGAAATCAATAGCAGCGAGAAAAACACGTGATCAAAAGCAAGCGTGTTCCTTTGAGGGTTTATTTCCTGTTAATTTCTCAATTAATTTAATTGCCAATAAAAATATCTAGACAACACTCTCAGAACTATTTTGTTTCTTGCGAACTCCTTAACCTAACAACCAATTCTAGCATAAAAGCTACTACACATGAAAAAAAATAACAACATATTTTTGGACAAAATACGCAAATCAACAGAGTAGTAACTTTTCATTTACGCATACGTCCAGCTTGTAATATGTATTTATTATCAATCAGTAGATACTAGACATACACAGAATACATATACTATAATAAGTATCTTAACTAAATCTACATAATTATATATAAAGATTAATAATAAAAATAAATATAGGTACTTAACTAAAGAATTTACAACTAACTAAAATAGCTTGTCAAGGCCCAACACCTGCAAATCGTATCGTGAATCGCTGGATAACTCCGACTCCGAATCGGGAACAAGCTAAAGTACCGCGTGAAAAATGGGCTAATTAAATTAAAATCGCTAGCTAGCCTCTTTCAACTCCTTTCCTAAGCCTGTTAACTTAACATTGTCTAATGTCTAATACAACAAAGATAAGTCTCCGCGAACAATTAGCGTCCAACAGCGACGAAATCGACCAACTACCGACATTTAACCCCACAGTTAGCTTTAAATTAAACGACAGAGACACACTACGAGCGCGATACGTGCGTCCCTTTCGATACAGTTTCAGATGCCACAGTTTAATATTGGTGCAGATGTTTTATCTAAAGGCCAGTAAATCCTCTAGTAGGAAGTAGCGATGAAAAATGTACCGGCAAGCTCCCGTTCGGTCGTGATGATACGTACGGCCGCTGGCGATTTATGGGAGGCGGGAGATAGTGGGTTGGAGGTTATTATAATAGCCGCGCATAGATGCACTATTCCCCGGCTATAAGTAACGAGATTGCGCATGACCTTGGATTCAATATAAGGAAGCGGGAGTTAGGGCTGGCAAAAGTAACATTTGGCAAATTTAAAGGTTTTGTAGAATGCTGGCAGCGGTGATAAATCATGAGTTCTGATTAAATTAAATGGAAATACCACTTAATTGCTTATTTCATTAAATATCTTATCAGAATTCAAAACAAATAATTATACTGTGCTAATGACATGCTAAACCTATTAGTTATTGTCATTATAAAATCGGAAACTCGCAGCCAGCCGCCGCACCGCTCTCGATTGGCGCGGAGACAGGCAGTTCCAGAACAGAGGCAACGTTCGACGTTTCCAATGATATTAGTTCAACATATCACCACTATATGTGTTATTTAGCGATGTACTCTATGTTACCTTCAAATGGGAACAAATCAATGACACATGTGTTGATGACACCTATGTATAGGTAAATCAGCTCAAAGCTCATCAAACGTTGTTGCAGATCACTTACACCACACCGGTGTATGTCCCTGCAGCCCTGACCAGCACGAAGAAGAAGCGGTCTCATGAGACTCTCTCGTTACGTACCATCATGGGCACTTTTTTTTTGTCATAGGGGGCAAACGAGCAAACGGATCGCCTGATGGATAGCGAATACCGTCGCCCATAGACACCTGCAACACCAGAAGACTCACAAGTGTGTTGCCCGCCTTAAACGTACTACGCGATATCTACTCAACGACATCACCTAGCTCGATTTCAACTGTTTTACCCTGGAGCAGTTCCTTAGTCATCTCGTGCTGTATATGTTAGACCGTGCGAACAACTCGCACCACGACCTACTAGGCACCTATCGTTGCTCTAAGGCGCCCGCGGGGGCTCGCAAAGAGACCTCCCCCTGTACGACCACCACTTCTCCACCTTGCCGCAATTTTCTCGCTTGCAAAGGGACCCCATATTGACGGCCTTTCGTCCAAGCCCGCAGTTACGAGCCTGCGACCCTGCGACCGCGCCCACAGCCCGACTAATCGCCAACAAAAATGATTTCTGACTTTAATGACAAAGCAACACAATAAACTAAGCGACGAAGGATTTATAGATCAAGTATTTGAATTTAGAATATCTAGTCTATGAACATACGGGGCAGGTTACTAAAATTGATACTAAACGCCTTAAGTTGCTTGAGAAATTTAAACAATAATTTGTTGAACTGTACAGTTGATAGGGTTGGGTACGGTGTGTAGGTGTAGGCCGTTTCGGGTCTGTTTGAGCGGTCGGAGAGCGAAGGTCGTTGAAGGTTGGCGCGCTTTTCCGCGATCAACGGCACTAGATTAAACAAGATGGCGGCAGCGGCGCGTGCGCCGGCCCCGGTGCCTATGAGCGCTAATATGCCACTTTTAAAGTCGACTTGATTTATTTACGTACAAATGGTTTATGATACCTGAATAATAAGAACACGTTTTTACTCGATTATGTTCCGTTCTGTTTTCTTAACGTTGATCTATTGAGTCATAAATATAGTTAACGCAAATATAAGCTGTTAAACGCGTCGTTAGAGAACGGGAAAATCGATAAATAATTATAATTCTTTACTTTGTTTCGTATCTACTTATATCCGTAGATTTTAAATATATACCTACCTAATAATATTTAGTAAAAATCGAAGGCAGGTATTCTGTGGTCCGGCCCATTCCTCAATGTAGGTAGGTTTTTCTCGGAGAAGACGCATGTGAATGCTAAACAATATTTTTCTTCTTGGTGTTTATTTTGCCTTCCAGGCAGATTGGTCCTCTGCTAGCTGGATAGATATCTACATATATGTATGACAGGCAATCTCCTTGTGCTGCTTCCATATTCCCTTTTTTTATGGTTCCAAACCCAAAGGGTGCCAACAGAGCCCTGTACTTACCTAACCCTCTGTTGTCTGTCCGTGTCAACGCTATGTCTTTGCAACTATAAAGACTATGTAAAGACTTGAAATTTTTGCATAATAATAATACGGAATGGCGCCAAAAAAAACGAAATGTCAAAATTAAAGGGGGTCCCTTACTAAAAACGTGTTTTTAAAAGTTTTTTACGTTTTATTTTCTAACGGCTGACTAGTAACTAGTAATAGATATGCACTTGTAATTTGCATATATGTATTACTATAGCCATTGTATTATCAAATGCTAAAAATAAAAAATATATAACAAAAATAAATAAAAAATACCTAATTTGATGCACCGCCAGTCCGACTCGCACTACGCCATTTTTTTCTACAGAAACTACAGTGAGCACAACATTACATATAAGTACCATAACATAAGAGTTCCTGCATTAAACCGTAATTACTTAAGCGCCATTTTAAACCCCCTGATTTAGCTCTAAGCCCCGGTAATAAATGTGCTTTTAATACTACGATAGGTACTACGGCACGAGCGCTATTGCGATACTATTATGAATTTTGTAGATATACAACTCGCAGTTTATAACATACAAGCTTTCCTTGCGGCGTTGCTTGCAAAATCGAATTGAAGTATCTTGTTTTAAATAAAAATCTAACATTAGCATATGACCAAAATAACGCAAAGCCTCAACCAGTTAATTATAATTTCACTCATCAATTAAAGTAGAATATCATAAGATATAAGGTACTTATTTCAATGTGGGGAGGGATGATCCGAAAAGGCACCAAATGCAATGCACATTTTCTTTTGTTTCGTATTAGGAGCATCGATTACCACCCGAACTCTTTATCTTCTTGTAAAAAATAAAAACGTTTTAAACAGCAGGCTACATTTAACTTATTTCGTTACATGGATCGTTGTAAATCTAAAATGGTTATACGACACTTTTTATCCGGCTAAGGCTAAAACAAAAAGGAAGGTTACGCGGGCGACGTTGCACCTTCCAGCAAAGTAAAACAAACAGACTCAAGCTGCGTTTTCTATGGAAGCAGTTAAATCCGAAGCATACAACCTGCAGTTTATATTGAATAACGGTTTAGAACGTGATATTTTTAATTTAAACAAAATTACTCAGGCCAGAGTTCAGACGGAAATGATGAATGGTTTCGTGAATGAATAGGATTGTCTATAGATTATAGGTAGTTCTGGAATCTGGAATGTAATGGATATACTTAAAGCATAAAGGGGATTTGTTACAAACACTCGAATGATTTACGTAAGACCTGTTAGACAATAAT
The DNA here is from genome assembly GCA_947623375.1 of Apotomis capreana. Classification (NCBI taxonomy): domain Eukaryota; kingdom Metazoa; phylum Arthropoda; class Insecta; order Lepidoptera; family Tortricidae; genus Apotomis; species Apotomis capreana. The sequence continues at coordinate 20,371,064 of OX392512.1, forward strand.
GTACTTAAGTGATAATGTAACCATACACAAGTTAACTATATAGCTATTAATATTATTGTCAACAGGAAATACGGCTATATTTTTAAACCAATAGGTGTATGACCCATATACACTATATGTATCTATTTCGTAGTAAAATAAATGATGCATTAGTTTCGAGTCTTACTAAAATAATAACTACAGTTAATCGGGGTAATTTTGTCGTGAACAGAGATAACGTATTTCAAATTGTAAAAAAAAAATGCCGTTGAAATCCACCATCGATTCAATGTAGCAGCAAAACAATGAAAACTGGTAAAAAAAAATTACAAAAAAAAGAACCCCCAGAAAAAAAGAAGCGCCAAACCTCGCGTAAACTATAATATATAAATATAAGAACTGAGTGGTTTAGGATCGACTTCAAAGGGTGAGTCAAATGTAATCTGTACTTGAACGGGTTATTTTTGGCTTTTTAGTTTTACGGAAGTCGGTTCTTTTTTTAGTTATTTTTTTTTATTTGAAATCGATATCACAAATCAACTGTCACAATTATATCCAAACGCATCGTGGGAAAGAATTTATTAATAATTGCCTAAATTATATCTTTTCACAATCACATAACTTCAAAAAAGAATAAGAGCTCAATCACAAGACTTGCAATAATTTCTCCATTCAAACCATTTCCGCTTTTGTCATACCCCACATCTCATAATAGCAATCTCTATATAACAATATATGCTAATAATTACTTATCTGAACATCAGTATGTAAATAAAATAAAAGCACATAGCAATTTCCGGTAGCTGAGCAACAAGATACGAACAAAAAACATGACTTATTGGAGATGGAACGAACGTAAGCTAGTAATGAAAGCTTCGGCGTGGTTGGAAGCTGTGATGGAATGGATGCGAGCTTCAAAAAGCTTTTTACGTTATTACACAAAACATAAAGAAGTTGTTGATAATTGGGACGTTTTGTCTTACGCATGGTAATTAAATAAACATTTTCAGGTCCTTTAACTGCGAGTTTTCGAAAACATAGGTACTACCTAAAATATGTTTACTGATATGGGCATTAACGGGTATAAAGCTATTGAGAGATCTCCCATTATTTTTTATTTTATTGTATACGTGTGTGTGTATATAATACACATAACAAATCCTCCTTGAAAAAAGATTGAAAACATGTTCGAAATAAGTGTAAATTATTTTTTACCTAAATAAAACTGCTTTTATTGCTGACTTTTTGAACTTTTGTACCCACATTGGACTAATGACTATTATTCGGTGCGTCGGTTTATTACAGAGTTCCTATAACTATCTAACATTCTGGATCCACCGTATAAGCTCCATGTCATAGTAGTATTGAATTATCATCCGGTTTACTTACCTAGGCCAAATTTCAGCTCAATCGGAATCAGCGAAGTGCCTTACACTAGCAAGATCTATATTATACAGACAGAAAGAGAGCCACCGAGCAGGCGAAACTACAGATGAGCTTGCTTATATAAATAAAATAAACATCCAAAATTCATGAAAACTAACCAAAGGCACGGGACGTAATTAGCAGTAACCTACTAAATATTTCAACTCCCACGAGATTTCCTCACACTTTTTAATCATTATCTATCGGATTCGGGTCCTATTCAAAAACCACAATTTTACCACGTCAATACATAAGAGTCGTCCGACATCGGCTTATTATCTCACGAAATTGCCGTACTATCGGTAATTGCGATCGGTAGCGGATCGGGACCCGATCACAATACTATTTGACACAGTAACATGACTGCACCAACTTACGAGAACTGACCAAATCAAAAATCAAGTTCAAGTTCATCTGCAGAATTTGTGCAGCCCATAGGACGTCGCGACAGGAGTGTGGTAAGTATTAGACAGAAATAGAGTGATGTCTCTCTTAGCAAGCGTTAAGCCGCGGCACCCACGGGAGTTCAATGCTAGTTGGTCGAAACGAAAGTAGGTAGTCAATGTGCTACCGACTTAAAAAAATCCGTTCGCGCTTCTACACCGCCTTGTTGAAATAAAAACGCGATGTACACTGAAGTAGTCGTCGTCTGCTTTCTATTTTGCGTAAAAGGTTTTTTTTGAAAGGATTTAATAAATCCTTAAGTCTTGTTGAGAAAATATATCATTTGAAATTGTATTTAACACTTCATGTATTTATCAACACTTCTCGCTTATCCCACGTAAATCAATTTCTGCTGCTCCTCATGATGTAACAACACTGTCGTCACTAATATATGTAGCCTCGGTTGTAAATCGGTACTGAGTGAATGGATAGCGCCAATTTAGGGGGGTGTCGAATACATATATTTGATGAAAAAAAAAAACAACAACATGCGGCTACCACATCAAGATTTACCCCGGTTTGAAAAAGTCATAGATCCAGGGCTGTGGCTGATCTTGACGTTAAATCAAAACATTTCATCTAACCTGACAACCTGTCCCAATACCATTTGATTATCGCACAGTCACAATACTGCTAGTATTACTTGTACCTCGGCCCTATCGTCAGTTGTTTATGAAGAGATGAACATCGCTCTGTCCGGGTGTTAATTGAGGGCTATTACGAGTCGTTATGAGGTTTGGATGTAATTGTCGATAATGACGCGCGGAAAGAAAGTTCAAGTAGCTATGGGGTTCTTGTACTTTTGTAAATTGTAGGCTGCATTGTGTTTTTGTAAATAATTTGAGTAGCTTTAGAGCGCTTACACAGCATCCGATTCAACGTTCGTTTGCAGTCCAGGAAACTTTGTTTGTTAGTTTGACCCTGCTAGTCGGTTTTATTTTATGACAATTAGATATGCGCCAAGAACTGACATAAATTTTATTCTGAAAAAAAACCTAACTTAGGCCATTAAAGCCTTAAGCTAATTTAAAAGCATTGGTAATTAACATACCAAAACTATCCCGAAGACCCCATAGTTTTCTTGTTCATTGAAAATTGTTGAACCACGGACTGTCATTAATAATATTGTTTTTTACTAGCTGCGTCACGTGATGTTACCCGCTCATCCCACGGAAACACTATATTTTGTACCTTCATATCAAAATTTATCAAAATTGGTATCGCTATTTGAGCGTCAAGTAAACACACTCACAAACTTTCGCCTTTATGCCTAATTAGTGTGATTGTGTATATAAATATTTAAACATTCGAATAAAAACACGAAACTATGCGTTATTTTAACTTTGCATTTAGGTATGTTACACCGAATACTTACTTATTACACAAAGTGTAAATGATTTGAATCAGTTTTCTCAACAAGTTTTCTCATTTCATATCTTAACCATAGATTAACCGAGATCACCTTATTCCGCGGCGACAGCCACCCTTGTTTGGAGGAAGAAACACGTTAGGATAGCTGTGAGCCTCCTAGATGGTTTTATGGCTTGTAGCTAGAATCCTGGGGAAATGACCTGGTCTATCATCTAGTTGACATATACACGGGGTAAGGAATGCTAAGTACACGTAAGAAATACTAAGGACAGTCATTCTTGAAGCACAGTTACTTATGATTAGATAACTATGCGCTTTGTTTTCCTTAAAACCATAGATTAATAGTAATTTTATCTACAGAATGGCCACACAAGTGTTTTAATTGATCGAGCGAGCGAAGAGTCTTCGTTTCAGCTTGGCCAAAAATGCTTTCGTATGTTAGAATTCCGAATGTTCGGATACACAACCAGACTTCTGGTTGGCTACGGGTCGAATATCTGAACCGATTTTCGTGAAAATTTGTGAACAGGTTCGTTAACGTTATAAATTAAATTTTCGATTCAGGTTTTTGAATTTTTTTAAAACGCTAGAGGTAGGTTTTATAAAATGTTTGCGTGGTCTAATACAGTTTACAGAGCCACTAGTACTTATTTAATCGGTATTTGAGGTGTATCTTTTCAAAAAGGCTTATTTTTGTATGAGTTTCATAGAGAAAATAAGCCCTGCTGCTTAAAAACATTCCTCATTTATTATCATGAATCCTCTTCCCTATTAGGTACTCCATTGCGTAAAACTTTCTACTTATACAGGTAGTTATTGCAAATCATCCTGATCCATCACCTGTCCAATTTTAACTACTAGTTTTACTTAAGGTAATGTTCCGTATGATCCGAACTACGCGATCGATTTTTCAACCACTTTCACTTATATGATTCGTATGAAACATTACACCTTAACTATAGCATTCGCAATTATAAGTTCTACACAATTATGTTTTTCTGTTTAAAGCGGTGTTATCGCACTGACGCCGCATCTCGCTGCGAAGTGCGGACGGCAATAGAAAATCGTCCGCACGGAGATGCGGAGTCAGTGTGTTATGAGGTTTCTATAGAACAGGATTCTACAGTACAAATAAAAAAAACTTATGTTCGCACTTCGCAGCGGGATGCGGCGGTAGTGTGATAACTGGGTCTTTATTGACTCCTAGAATTATTATTCATCGAATGTTTAATTTCGCCGAAAAATCATTTCGAAGAAAGCATTTTTCTTTGCAACCGTAAACTATTTGAGATTGTTATTAAAACAAACCTAACCTATTCAATTGGGGTTACCCTCATCTGGCAGAATAATATTGGTCAGAAATACACTTCGCATAACACGTTTCGCAGAAACACTATCAGTCGAATGGTAAGATGGCATAAAGGTATAGTTGGAATTACTACTACCTCGCATACGACACTTTTGCAAGCACATTGTTTTGTAGAATATCTCTTTGGCCGACTTTGGTTTAGCATAATTTTATGTACCATAACAATCCTATAGCATATATACGATTACAATAGCATAATTATTTTCTACTAGCAGAAAAGTGCGGTAAGTAAACTTTACGTAGTAGAATGTAAGTACCGTTAGGTATGTACGACGAAGAGCGGTTCGAGGAGCAATGTTAGGTATCTTGCCGCCGCGGGGCAACTACCCCTAAATTTTTAATCACAACAATTGTAATGCATAAATTAGGTCCTGATTCCACCTTAGGGCAGGTCCGACTTGGATAAGGTTAGGTATTCCGCATATGTCCTGTACAACAAGATAAGACAATTAAGTCTATCTTGGAATCAAATGGTATTCGGCTTGACAATTTTATGCCGCCTAAAATGTTATGCAAAAAAATTATTTGCAAAAGTACTATTCGTTTAGATAATGCTCATCAACATTATGCCAATATAAGATTCGGTATTATAAAAATCTGCGAAATGATTTATGCCAAAGCATACTCTGCGTAAGATGTTTTTGCCAAACGTTACTTGTGCCAAGTATCGTTATGCAAAACAAATATATGTCAAAAAAGTTTCTACAAGATAATAGTGAACCATTCAATTGGATGATTTGCAAGAATTTTGAAAAATGTATGACTACAAAGGAATAAAAATTCTGCGACATGATTTTTCGGCGAAATAAACATTCGACGGAATAAGTTTCTAGGAGGCAAATGCCTCCTGTGATAACCGACTAAGAGCCTCTAAAAAAATATTTGTGAAAAAATCGTACACGTATAGGTACACCACTCTAGTCTTTATAAATGAATATCTAAGTTAAAATTGCAAGCTGCATATTAAATCTTATAGGAAATAACCTAGATTTATGAGCGCTTTAAATGTGCAAGGCGTCTTAACTGGAGCATGGTACTCTTTGCCATCAAGAAAATGGCTGACTTTTTAAGTCGTCCGGCTATCAGTGACCGCAGCGTATCCGCAACTTAGTGTAACCTGGTTAAATGAAGGAGCTCCCGGCACCCTAGATAGGTGGAGAGGTGGGTGTGCTCTAGATTCGGTAGGGTTGGCCGACCCGAGAGCGGTGAACTTGGTTGACCATTAGAAAATCTAATCTTGCCGCTTCTGTGTGGGTCGGAAGGTGCGGGTAGGCGAAAGTGTGGATAGATTGAACTATATTTACCTAGATCCGGGAAAATTGATGTATCGTTAGATTAAATTTAGCCATTTCAGAAGTGATTCCCATATAAAAAAAGATTATTTTGATTATAATATACTGTTTTGAATCCATCACACGAAAAAATATACCGTGCTGGCTTTTTATACGTACCTATAAGTAAAAATAGCTGTCAAACGTTAACCAATTTAAATACGAGTAGCAACTACGATTTAACTGTGTAAGTACCAAAAACATTTTACCTCTGTCTTTCCATTTCGATGTGATGAGGGCCAAGATACAAATAAACAAAATATTAGATTTTTCCAAATATCTTCGCATTTTTACAAAACAGATTCAACGTATAAACGGTTCATTTTCAGTTTAGGTGTCTATCTTATATTATAGCTTTATATAATCTTATATGTTGTCTGTGTTTGTGTTTCATACCAAGAACTACAATGACGAATATTCTCTTTCTACACTGAAAAAAAAATTGTTAACAGCAGCCCAAATATGTTAGCTGCTATTTACATAAATCGGAGGACTGACAAACTGAGGGCTACTAGTAACCAAAATAAGTTATTTAAAATTAGCATAATAATGGTTACTATAATTTGGTTATTTCTCAAGCAGTTAAACTAGTTGAGTCTATTTTGTTCAGTATAATAGAAGTCCCAAACTTTCCGCTAGCCGTACCAACCGCGGTTGCACCTGGCCACCGCCGCCCAATCGCCTGCGCGCGCGCATGCCTGCCTAATTGAACCTCCCAACACAACACAAGGTTAATTGAAAAATTATACGTCGCCAATAAAATACCTATCCGGCCCCAATCGGTAGCCGGTAATTATACCCTTGTGTCCTAAGAAAGGCGCGGTATAAAATAAACAACATTAAGGTCACGATGCAATCTAAGCTGCGAAGGAAATCTTCGTCGGTTCAGTTCGACTGCCATAGGGTTCCTATGGCCTTATGGTTAGCGTTAATCACACAACAGGTAAATTACACAAAGCATTTGTTACGATGCTTTGTCATTTACATATCACAGTGACATACTCTGTCATCATAGCCAAGGGCCCTAATTCCATTTACAACCCTCTGATATCGGAGAGATCTCCGAAGTGGTGATATACCGAGTAGGTATATTGCTACTTCGGATGTGGCGCTAACTTTGCACCGTATTTATATTCAACGCCATAGTAATCAGGCACAAACATTACTTGAACGGGTAGCGTGAAATGTCACTTCATCATATTTTCACAACGCCGATTTGTTTTCCTCTGAAATGTTACTTCATCAAATTTTCACTTCGCCAATTTATTTCCTCTGAAGAGTCTGAAGTCTTACATTTTTTGTATTTTTTCACTTCGGCGAAAAGACAGAGAACCTAGCCGGTGTATAACAAACTAACACAGTGACATCGGGGCTAAAAGTATAACATATTTATTACCTAAGCACACCCTTATATAAATGTCGAAAACCTTATATATAAATTTCGTTACATAATCTATTACCATAAACAATCTGCACTGCGTAAACGATAAAAACAATTCAAAGTCAAACCCACTGTTAGAAACCGCGATACAGCGAAATGCGGCCAATAAATAATTTTAAAGGTCCTTAAATCTCCGTCGGGACAAGCTACCTTATTCCCCGGGGTACCGGTACCGCCTGTACCGGTACTGGTAATAATTTCGACAGTGGTTTGTCGCTCGTCGCCCACGGGTAGAACTTGGACAGTAGGGTTGGCGGATACGCAAATTATTCTATGCGAAAGGAAAAGTTATCGATCAGGTGAAAGAAAAGTTGATAAAATCGTCAGTAACTAACAAAATATATACAAATAAATTAATATTAGCGATATTTCAGGTATAACGATTTTAACAATTTTTTAAATGCGATGTTCACGATTCGAGTTGCATAAAGTTGAAAAGTCATTTTACTACCCGGTTAAGTTAAGTTTGCTTATTATCTATGGCACGGCTTATAAATGAGTCGCAATCTTAACGCGACCGAAGTGGCGAAGTGGCGATATCCTAGATATATAGCTTTTGGCGATCTCTCCTAGATATCAGAGAGAAATACATGGAATTAGTGCCCAGGTTTTGCATTTATTTTATATGGATAAAGAGGTGAAAACCCTGGTTAGAAAGCAAGAAAACTGTTATTATGAGCTATTGGGTAATTGACATGCACCGTCACTGTTCCGCCGTAACCGACCGTAATGGGAGCGAAATACAATGCTTCGTAACCGTCGCTTTATCGGGATATCAATGTGTTGCATATACCAAAGAAGGGGTATCCCGAGTTTGCTGCGGATATTGAAAAGTGATTGGCACTGAATCATCCTTATAAAGGTAATTGTTTGGCTTAAATGTGATTTCAACAGCCCTTTTAATGATATGAAATGAAAAGTAATAATATATATGCGTTTCTTGGTTCGATATTTCAGATAACAGTCTGCTTTCATAGTGAATTAATAACGATTTATTGAGTAATTTATTTATTAATTGATTCGGTTCCCGGGTATACCCGTGAAATCCTCCTCTCAAATGATCGTGTAGTTACGTGGCCTGAATCTAACTAGTTTTAAGTTTTTCTATATATATGTTGATTTCTAGTCCACAGTGCCTTTGTTACATTATTGTAATGCTGTGTAAGTTACTTGAATAATAAAATAAATAAACAATATAAAATCAGTATTAAAACATTATGTAATCAACCTGATCAATAAAACTAATCATCATCATCATCATTTCAGCCACAGGACGTCCACTGCTGAACATAGGCCTCCCCCAGTGACTTCCAGATCGGCCGGTTGGAAGCAACCTGCATCCAGCGGCTTCCTGCAACCTTTACCAGGTCGTCTGCCCACCTTGTGGACATCTAAAACTAATAACTAAGACCAATTAAATTAGCAAATAAAAGAAAAGGTTAAAGTCATGTCGTAAAGTCATGAAGTAAACGAGAAAACCCAAGAAAGAAACGGCTGGTGAATGCTACACATACAAGACCGCAGTTCTTAAATTGAAGAAGAAGAATATATATTAGGCACTAGAACTATTTCAAAAAGACCCCAAATCGCTTTTGTCGTTGATCTTCACGCATTTTGTAGTATTGCCCGTCTTAGAATGAATACGATATCTTTGCACCATTAAATTACGCGGTTCGCCAACTTGGCAAAAAGTGGGTAGTGACTTTCGAAACCGATCAAAATAAGTTCATAAGGTTACGTGAGAGTTAATATTGCGGGAGACAGCTTAATTCGAGCGGGGGCTCGACTCCCGGGCTACAAATTCGAAATTTTAAACTTGCTCAGCCCGTCCGTTTTAGTGCTTGCCTTTTTACATCTACAATTTTAGGTTTCAGTTTGAAACTAATACTCTTTCATTCCCTTTGGAGTTTAATTCCAGAATGTTTTCTTAATTTGAGATATGTTCGTTATTTAACTCAAATAATTAAAGCAGCTATGTAATAGTATCTTCCTACACAGTATACGGAACATACCTAATCCGCTTAAATTATATTTTACTAAAATAAACACGAAATCGAGGATTTTTTATTTTTCAGTTTCAGTGATTTTAGTGTCTTGACTGGTATGTGTTGTCCGTCAGTTTTTAATATTATATTTTACATTCGACAAGGTAAAATGCGTACTTCGAATAGAAGAATCGAAGTGCTTTAGAGTACAGGCTCTGATAATTACGCACGCACAAAGGAAGGTATACTTAGTGCCCGCAGCATAGTTAGCCTTTCGCCGCGAATTTTCATCATTTGATATTGAACCCTATCACATATGAGTATAAAGCTATTATCGTACGGCATTATATTACTGATTTCGTCTTTAGATCGATAAGGTACCAATTGACATGTTCCTTCCTTTTTCAAGTAATGTGTGGGAAATTCTCTGTATTTTTTGACCGATTAAATTCGAAATTTATTGCAAGGATGCCGCTGATTTTTCTCATGTTTTTTGGGGATAAATAACTCTTTGTCCGTTATAAGTACTGATAACTGCAGGGATCTGGGTCCGTTAGGAGTTCAACATCAATATAGTTATATAATATACTCGTACATCCATGCCGACGCAGTTAGCGCAGTTTGTAGTGGACCAGACTTTTTTTATAATCGCACAACATAGTAGCTCCACTTCGCCTGATGGTAAGCAAAAAGGGGAGCCCAAGTGGCAAATGGCAACTGACAAAAAACCAACGATGCCATGTCAGTTGACACTGCCATGCTGGCCCGAGAGATGCTTCTTCACGCATCGTTTGAAGGATCGCATGTCTGCTGAGTCGCCGGTCCTGGGTTCGAATCCCAACCGGGGCAAATATTTGTGTGATGAACTTGAATATTTGTTCCTGGGTCATGGATGTTATCTATATAATGTATTTATATATTATATATATCTTCATCTAAGTAGTAGCCATAGTACAAGCATTGCTTATGATCTGTGGTTTGGACTAGGTCGATTTGTGTAAGATTGTCCCTTAATATTTATTTATTTATTTATTATACTCTGGGCCACGTATGAATAAATATTGACGTTACGAGCGGCAAGCCGCATAAGTCTGGTGCAGCGTGAAACGTCACCCGGAACGACTTGCGCCCGCGCCGACCATTGTTCCAGGGATAAATATGACTATGATATCGAACAGGAGCGGTTTTGTATGTAATGTGTGCTGATATGGTATCGATTCTTTTGCGTTTTCGTTTAACTTGCAACAAAAAAGCGTTCACTATATAGGTTTCTATATTTCTTTTCCATTTAAAAAACTTTAATATTTGTTAGCTAATTGTAAGCATAAATTTATGAAACACTAGCTGTGCCCCGCGGTGTTACCCGCTCATCCCACGGGAACACTAAATTTATTCGGGATGAAAAGTATCCGATGTCCTTTCCCGGGTCTCAAACTATCTCCATACCAACTTCCATCTAAGTTGGTTCAGCGGTTTAAGTGTGAAGAGGTAACAGACAGACAGACACACTTTCGCATTTATAATATTAGTATGGATGTATCTAATGTCTCTTTTTTATGTGGGTTACACCACAATTTTTAATAAACAGTGCATAGATCGACACACGAAGCATAAAGGAATAATTCGAAATGTTGCTTGGGCGTTAGGGTGACGGAAAGGTTAACGCGCTGGACCGGCAATCCAGAGGTACCGGGTTCGATTCCCAGTCTCTTCCATCAGGTTACGCATTTAATTTTTTCTTTGAGCATTGATCTTTAAAATAAATAAATAAAATTCATTTATTTCGAGCAACATAGAGTCATATACAGTAAGGATAAAATGTCAGTATAAGATTATTAAGAGAATTACAATTTCGATCAGAATTAAAAATTAAAAAAAAAATACCAGCATTACAAAATACCTAATAAATATTACCATACAATTAATTAATTAAGAAAATGTCAAGGATATTAAAAATTCAATATAAATATTAATCTTATATGTAAAAAACTAAAACTAAATGTTTAAAAAACTAAATCTTTGTACCAATGGTTTAATTCTAAAAACAAAAAAAAATGCCCTGCCGATCCAAAGGTGCCCATCACACTCACCGCGTATAGCATTGCAACGTTTACTTTGCTAATTCATTCTAGAATCTAAGCTTACTTATTTTACTTATTTACGTAACCACTAATTACTACGTGTCTTGACGTGTGGTGAAAAGTTCGACATTATAAGATATTAGTCGCATTATCAAAATTGACCTTAGAAATAAGTTTATAACTACGAATTAAAATAGCACGGGTCTTAGTTAGATTTACTCCCTTAGCAAAGCTACCTATGTATCCAGTTTTGTACTTAGAGTATAATTTGAACTCTCAAAGCCTGAGATACAGGATTCTCCGAGTTCAGGCGCCAGTATTATGAATGCTCTGTATAGGTCTTAACCTTTTATGCCAATTGTTATTACTATGATTTCATGAATAAAGATTTTATTATTTTATTATTATTATTATAGTTTAAAATGCAATTAAAGTCCTTATACAGAGGTCATAATATATAGTAATTCTGTAACTTCACCTTACAAGTAGAAGATTGTTGGCATACAGGTAGTAATAATACATGATGCTTTTCTCGAGATATAAACTTTTTTCATGTTGTATGGGAAATGTTCTCGAGAACGTTTTCTTTCCATACACAGCTTAAAGGAAGGTTGCTAAATAAAATTACCTTGTGGTATTTTTGCTCAGTGGCATCTCAGTCACCCATTTTGACGCGGTTGACGCAGTTTGTAGTGTAGCGGCCTACTGAGCCGGCGGTCCTGAGTTCGAATCCCAGCACGGGCAAATATTTGTGTGATGAAATCGAATTTGCTCCTGGTTCATGGATGTTATCTATATACATATACTACCCATGGTTCAAGCATTTCTTAGATTGGGACTGATAGGTCGATTTGTGTAAGATTGTCCCTTAATATTCATTTATTATTGACGACGCGTTTGGCTCGGTTTGTAGACACCTGCCTACTGAGCCGGCGGTCCCGGGTTCGAATCCCGGCCGGGGCAAATATTTGTGTGATGAACTCCGAATATTTGTGCTTGGGTCATGGTTGTTCCATGTATTTTAGTATATATTTATCTATATAAGTACGTATATCGTCGTCTAGTACCCATAACACAAGCCTTCTTGAGCTTAATTTGGGACTAGATCGATTTGTGTGAGGTTGTCCGATATTTATTTATTTATTATCAACGAGTGTTCGAGGGTTAATGTGAAATCTAACGGAACCCTAAATTCAACAGGGGCAGCGGCCCGCTAAGTACCTTTAATTAAGGTAATATTTAACGCTATCGGTAATGCAACAGTTCAAGTAATTAAGATACGCCCGTAAAGCACGCTTATGTATTTATTAACGAATCTGTAAATAATAAATATACTTATTCGTTTTATAATATGAAATTAATGTTCTTTTTATCCTAAGACTTATTCACTAACCCCTCAATCATCAAATGAATTACTGAAAACAGTAAAACTAATAAAAGTTGTTCATTATTATTTATGTCTGCCTACTTTCTCTTCGATAAGCCAACTTCTTTGATTTTGACCACGTCCGCTGAAATTAATGACTAAATAATATGTTAAATGCGTTGTCTAATATTAATAAGTAGCCTAATTTTAGATAAATGTATTTCGATATCCAGGGATTGCCTTATTGCTGCAATTTTCATTGCCATTTTTCCAAAGCGTCGATAGAATCTTGAACATATAAAAGAGAACTTAGGCATACCAGAACAAAAATAAAATCATTTTTAGTTCATATCAAAATCTTTAAAATTTTATTATACAGATGAAGTTTTGATGACAATTACGGTTTTGATGATTTGGTGCGAACTGTCAATTTCTCCAAAAGGACTACCGATCGCAGGCGCACGGAATGACACGCGCGGTATCGGACGGAGATAAAAGGGGACCTGCACTTACGCGCTCTCCACGCATCTGTAGTGCGCGCCTGCAAAATTATCTAAAGATATTTATTATCTATTTATTTATTACAAACATGCTTATATTAAAGTATAATATTTCACTATCTATATCTATTAGCCCTGTGGCTGATAATTCTGTAACTTCACTACTGTATTTTTTCATTAATGTAAATATTTCACTATTTTACTTTATTATTATTTAAAATGTAAATATTTTTTATTTATTAAAAAAATATTGGCCACTCATGCGTTTAATAGTGTGCGGTAACAACCCAAAATGATCGAGACCAGCGTTAGAGGTACCAAAGTATTAAGTGACACAATTCATATTAATTGAAGTTTAGTCCATTTGTGACATAATATTTTGTCGTGATTGTCAAAGGGATGGCCCTTTTGCAACGGTAACTGTAGGTATATCAGGAAGGCTCAAATGATGAATACACGCGATACCAGAGGAAATGTCTACCGCGAATGCTTCGTATGTGCTCTCGATCAGGACCTATATGGAATGGACTGCTGAAAGAGTCCATGGGACCTATGATAGTTGCGTGATAAATAAGTGTCAAAGCTTTGACGACGCGGTTGGCTCAGTTTGCAAGCACCTGCCTACTGAGCGGCGGTCCCGGGTTCGAATCCCGGCCAGGGCAAATATTTGTGTAATGAACTCGAATATTATTAGTGCTTGGGTCATGGTTGTTCCTATGTATTTAAGTATATATTTATCTATATAAGTATGTATATCGTCGTCTAGTACCCATAACACAAGCCTTCTTGAGCTTAATTTGGGACTAGATCGATTTGTCTCAGGTTGTCTGATATTTACTAAAAAAAAAAAAGAGCATCTGTCACTCACAGTCACATTTTGTTAAAATGTGACGGATGCTTTGCCACTTATTTATCGCGTGATAAAAGCAACCATCAATGGTCCGCAGTAAGCTTTTTAAATAGAGGGCAACAAGTACAATGATACTTCTAGCGTAAATATGTGCCGTTCTCGAGAACTTTTCCCGATTTACGATAATATTTTCAGGAACGTTCTTTCCTCATACAAATCAGCAAACATTCTCAAGAACAGCACTTCTCTATTCTAACGTTCCAAACGCTTGTATTAAACTGTAGTACCAAGTTTTAGAAGCGACTCAGACATAATGGTTACCTTAGGTAATCTCGTATGCTTTTGTCCAGAAATATAAAAGCAAGCCTTGACTACTCATACGGGGTCGCCGCTGGAATGTGCTACAGTTTAAATGAGGCTGCGGGTTCGAACCGGTCGCGCCGCCCGCGCAACTTCGGGGAAAGGCCATGATTTATAACTAAAATTAACAGTACAGCGGCAAGGGCTGCAAAACAATATTCCAGATTAACGTCATAATGTAACGGTCCGTTTTTAAGTACAAGATTGCGAAGATAAACCTTGGGTATAAAAATTATATCGGGTAAATAATTTTGAAATTAAGAACTGTAGGAGTATCATTGGACGAAAGATACTGGTAGAGATGTTTTGCTATGACAATAATTCAGCAGTACAGGCCAGTTTCAAACGCCGTGAGGATTAGGATGTTGGAATGAAGTTCCGGCAGTCTATCATACCAAAAATGCCGTATTCAATTTAAAGTGTCCGAAAAATTACAGAATTACCATGCAGTTATAAGATCTTATTATAAATGAATAGGAAAGTAACTTTAATTTAATGCTGCAGTATCATCTAATATCTAAAGAACTTCTTAGAAGCTGATCGTGAGAGGTATTATCTTACACCCAGACTTTATTCGCTATCAAAGACATAAGACCTCCTAAGCTGAGACGATAGTCATCTCGCTAGGCTCATACAATTCAAACAGCGGCCAGTAATTCCCTAATTCTCATTGTTCTCATTGGTCCATCAATCGGCGCATGCGCTGTAGCCTCAGCGAGGGTATATATTTGTGCGTAAGATAAAATCGAGGCACTCGCGCCGCGGCAGCGGTGGCGTTATCTTGATCAGAGAGCTGGTAACGTAACTGCTGCCTGCCGGCCGCTCCATACAAATTGTATGGCATATCTACTACTACTTTTGGGCATAGTTAACCTTATAGTTTACTTGTACAATGTTCCTGTCCAGTAATGGGGGCGATTCATCGTGTCAATGGTGTGAGAACCGCTTAAATGGGTTCCGTGGACGATGGGGAAGGGAGATAGCATTGCGGAGCGTGTATTAGGCTAATGTGGGAATTGGACCTAGATTTTCAGGGGACTTTAAAAGAGTACTGAATATTTTAGAGGTCATGTTTTTTTTCTTTGTCAATGGATGCCCGTACGTTTGTGCATAGACAAGAGGCTCAAGTATACGTTTGCTTTTATCGAAAAACCGTCTCTAGTGCGTTTGTAGCGATGTTAGTTATACGGAAACGACACGTTTTGTTGCGTTGATTTACACTTGAGGCTAAGCTGTAATGCACCACTAGTTTAGGAAAGGTAAGAAAAATGTAATGTGTCAAACATATTTACTGCAGGTAAGTACCTATTTGTATATAAATATATACATATATTAAGCCTTAAACTAGCTGTACTTCTGTTCAGAATATCAAACTACTAATTTGACCATGATGGATTATTTTTTTAGCTAATGAGAGAACTAGCTCGTGATTACTATAAGCATGTGCTTGACGTAACCATTTTTTACAACGAATTCCTACTCGCATAGGTACACATTGAAAGTCACAGTTCTGTAATTATTAACTTTACAAAAGTTTTGGTTTGTTTTTATAACAAGCTTAAAATACTAAAATTATGCCAATAAATTTTATGCCAGTCAATAGGGACCCCGAACAAACAGCCTTCAGAATTTGTATAAAGATAAGCTTTTAACTACAGGTATGATCTTGTTGCAACAACGAGCTGAGTTACAGATTTATAGTTACGATTAGTTAATACTTTGTCTACCAAATCGCTACGCAGCGATCGAACACAAGTGCTCAATATATTTTCTACAGCAAACGTATCATTATTGTACGGCTTTTTATAAATAAAACAAGTACACATCATTCAACCCTATCAGATGGAACGAGAAGTGACCTGTGTGACCGGTAGGGCTGAATTAGTCCGAGATCCAGCAACATTAAGTACTAGCTCGTAACACTTTTGTTCATGTCGACGTCATTATAAATACTAGCGACAGCCATGGACCTTGCAGGTATCTTTGCGAATGGATAAAATATTTACTTTCTTTACGAAATCAAACCGCAATTTTTTTTTTTAATTGTATAAACGACACAGACACGCCTAAAGCACCTTATACATCTCTAGAAAAATTGTTGGTTTAAATTGTAGGTATATTATACATATATAACATTGACTTAGAGAATATATACATCTCTTTTACGTGTAGGTACCAATGGCGATACTTAGTGTCGAAGGCCACGATCCAATTCGAGCCGTTGAGCATCGCAATAAACAATAACACGGTGAAAAAATACCGTACTAGATCTCGGATCATAATTCAAAGAGTTTCTTCGAAGCGCCAGTAGCCGGGACAAAACGCCCCGACCGCAACATCGCGTATCAAAAACGGTTAAGGTATATTCAAAACTACATAACGCATATGTCCTTCTCAATACGACACGTCTTTTCGTATGAACCCAGTCAGGCGTTTCGAGTATGAAACACATTCGATCCGGTTTTGAACTCGGAACTGCAGAGTTCAAAAATCAGAGCAGTTTTTGTGGCCGCCAAACTTGATTATGTTTTACTCGGTAGTTTATAAAATTCTGTGGTTCCGTAGCTGTGGACAGATTTTTAACAGTAAGTAGTAATTTGTTTGAAAGGTCAAATTTAGTACTTTTTCAAAATGTCTAATCAATTTGTTTAAGTAAGTATATGATGATATATGATGATTTTTCAAGCAGGTAAAGTAGGTAAGCAAAGCATCAGTAAGCGAAATCAACATGTTAGTACATACCTACTAAAGCGGAAAATATTATTATTTTATTTCGAGCATGTTTCATTTCAATTTAAAACCCTCTTCAGGGATACCACGAGCGACTTACCAACTAGGATACCTCTATCATGTATCGCATATTTCGACCAGCTGCTTTATTCCTTATACTGATTAAAGAAACTTGTGGCGCCATCTACCGTAAAGTGCTGTGAGTTATTGATCCGATACTATAATCAATACTGTAAACAATGCAAATAAATTATGTTATTTACACTAGTTAAAAATATATAATACTGACAATGACTGTTCTTATATTAAAACTTACTGAACCGGGTCTATCGCGATATTTTAAATTTTAGGCGTACTGTCTGACGTGAAACCGTGTTGAAACGTCAGGCAATGAAGGTAAATCAAAATATCGCGATAGACCCGGTTCAGTAAGTTTTAATTATGTGTTCAAACCGCGAGAGTATAAAGTGTTATATGTTCTTATATTTATGTTCAGTGTATTTATGAATATTGTATATTTTTCCTTTAGGACGAAAGTGCCCTTTTAAATATTTTTAAAATTACGAGAGGAAGAGGAAAATAAATATTTTTTGGGTACGAGAAATGGCAGTTAGTACTTTGACCTGGTTTTATATGTAGTCATCGTCGATTGACAACTTCTGATAATACCGAGATACTCATGCCTATTGCTAAATAAAAGATACCACAAAACTCCTACGAAACAGAGCTAAAAATAATATTCATTGCATTTAAAAAGCCAAGCCGCTGCACTCATAATTTTGATCCAGTTCAATTTGCGCGAAATGAAATAAATAGTTTATAAATGCGTTAAATGATCTGTCATTGAAGTGCGCCGGCGCAAAAAGAAAGGACCCGCCGGCGCCTTTCTCGAGATGAAAAGCGAGTGATTGCTGATTGCGAGTCCGCTGTGCTCTATATTTTGGAAAGTGTAGCAGATGGACAATTGTATAGTAAATACGTTACAGTTTTTATGTTTTGCAAATTTTATTTATATTATATGTATAAAGGTTAAAATGCTCTTCTAGATTTCCTTCACTTTAAGAGAAAGGTAGAAAACGGAAAGAACATAATTTGAAAACAAACGTGGGAATGATCTAGTTGTTATTTAGTCGTATTTGCTATTGGGACCTTGATCTCAGACTGTCCACATGACAAAATGCTTACATTTTCTTAGAGCCTTAGTTTTGACATTATATCCTGACCAATTTCAGCCACGGCGACTGGTCAGTGGCTACATTTGGTTTATTGAGAGCGCCGCAAGGGATTTGAAACACCATCGTATAAGTACCCCTCTCAAATTGCACTCAGGAGTATCATTTTAAATAATCGCTTCGCTTTTGCTAACTCTGACCCGTTTTAAAGAAGCCAAAGCAATTCATTGTCTCAAAATAAATTATATCCTTTTCTGCGAGAAAGGCAGCATTATAAATAAATATTCATTCGTTTGGAGAAGCGGGTGCGACGGGTGAAAGGTCTCATTGTGGTGTCTCACTGAACTGGACGCTATTGTGAGCATCGACGGGTTTATATATCCCTATTTATAATATATACACACTAAATACAGGCGAGAGGAAAAGAGCGTTCTCCCACCTGAACGCCCGGCAACGCGCTTGTGACTCCTCTGGTGTTGCAGGTGTCTATGGGCGATGGTAAATCGCTTTCCATCAGGCGATCCGTTTGCTCGTTTGCCTCCTATGACATAAAAATACAAGCATTATGATTGCCTGATTTCTGCATGACTACTTACTTCGGTACGGAACATTCTTGTGTAATTTTTCGTCTAAGAAGCTGTAGCATCTAATTATTTATGTCAGTTAGATGACGGAAGTACATATATAAACTTAGAAAATACTCTTTAGAGGTAACAATCCCTAGGTGTAATGGATATACAATAATTTATATAAATAAAACGCCTATTATCAGGCTCTTAGATTTGTAACCACCCGTGGAAAACCCTCTAGGAGCAGCGAGTCCCCCTAGGAATCGGTAGTCGCGAGTCGGGAGTTCAGACCTTATTTACGCCGTATAATGAGCAGAGTAGGTACCTGTAAAAAATGCGAAAAGGCGCCTTACTACGCGCCCCCGAAGGGGCGCTCCACAGTCACATAAAGTTTCCTAAAATATCAGACGTTTCTATCTTTTTTTTGCACAAAATAATCACAATCGCATTGGCTTTCTATTATATATATATACCTACTTACCCCTTTATTGCTCCGCAAATGTAGAAACTATATGATTTTTGGACGCATTCATCGTGTAGGTACCTACCTATATCTTTTTAGAGCTGAATAACACTCCTGTGGAGCGGAAATAATCCCATTAGCGGGTTATACCACGTTATACCTACTCCCACACAAAGTCCGACTCACTGGTAATGAAACAGGCCTGATACAGTTCAAGTCATGTCTAAAGAAAAATTTACTGTACATACTTAAGTACGTGCACAAAGTCAACATACTAACTCACCGTTACTAGAGACGATAGGTGACTGCTGACCGCTACCTGAAAATAAAACAATAAAGTTTTAACATAGGCCTTCGGTGAGATTCAGAAAATCTGCGTGTAGGTAGTCAATTCACAACATTTTTTTTGAGCCGGCCTTTTCTCGTATTAGACAAATAAAGGATAAAAACATCCACATTTTACCAATTTCGAAAATATCGCAATGTATGATTAAAAAAGACATTTGAGAAGTTCCTCATTCTAAAAGAGCGTAGGCAACAAGAATTGGTAGCACAGTAAATCATACAGTCGGACTATTTAATAAAGTGGATTTAATATAGAAATTGTACCAATGTTCTTTTTGCAGGCGGCGGCTGCTGTCATGCAATTTTCCATAAGGTGACGTCATTTGAGTGCTAATTCCTAGACGACACTGCTTTCTCCGTTTTTTTAATAAGTTCAAAACCAGTCCGTACAATCAAATGAAAAATAGTATTTGGGTTTGTGATTAAATGAAATTAGTTTAATCTTAACACTATTTGAAATGGCGTCAATTTGGGCTCGGTATTAAGTGTTCAAAAAAATCCTATAGGAAACTTTGCAATATGGAAACTAATTATTTTTATTAAAGCAGTAACGTCTGGTAACGTAAACCAAATGTTTACAATGAAGCGAAAAATTTAATGGTAATGGTGGAATCCTGTCTGAACCATTAAATTTTTCAATTTTTCGCTTCGTTGTAAACATTTAAATATGGAAACTCTCTGCAACTTAAAATAAAATAAAATATTGGAAAAATGTTATGGAATTTAATATGGCCGTGAAAAGGCCAAGAAATTACTCAATCGTCCTCGATTAAATCGCAATGACTCGCCGAATTCGGGCACAGCATATAAAACACTAGCTTTTGCCCGCAACTACGTTCGCGTGGAACTTGGAAGTATGGAAGCAACCTCGTACAACACGATAGATATCCACCTAATCACCTTAATTTATAAAAGGGATTATTAAAAGCGCCTAAGCAAATGTAAGAGCAATTGTGCTTTTGGTCTAATCATTACATTTCCTACAGGGTCATCAATGTCATCATGAATTACTTACTCACTTTTCAATCTTTTTAGGGATAATTTCCAGGATGAAAACTATCCTATGTCCTTCCTCGGATCTTAAACTATCTCCATGCCAAATTTAATCAAAATTGATTCAGCGGTTTAAGCGTGAAGAGGTAACAGACAGACAGACACACTTTCGCATTTATAATATTAGTATGGATTACTCATACGACATGCATTTACAGACGGCAAAGATGAAATGATACCATCGGTCATCATCTTATCAATGAGATCTCGGAACGCGTTGAAACGCTGAAATAATTGTTGTGATCTTTGCTAAAGGTCGGTGCGCGGTGGTCTTCACTGACTGTGTGTAATTGAACCTGATACTTACTGCCCATTTACACGCGATACCGGATACACCATATAATAACTATAAATAAAAGAAATATTATTATGGGACAATCATACACAAATCGACCTAGTCCCAAACTAAGCAAAGCTTGTACTATGATGGGTACTGGACGATGATATACATTATATAGATAACATCCATGGCCCAAGAACAAAATATTCGAGTTCATCACACAAATATTTGCCCCGGCCGGGATTCGAACCCGGGACCGCCGGCTCAGTAGGCAGGTCTGAAAACTGCGCCAACCGCGTCCGTCGTCGATATGACAACATTTTTTTTTAACCAGGCTTTTATCGATATTATCGAATAAAGGATAAAAATTGAAATATTACCACATTTTTACATTTTCAGTAATATCCCAATTTCTGGTTGAAAATTTCATTAGAAAAGTTCTTCGTTTTAAAAAAGCGTAAGCGACCAGTCATAGCGCAGAAAATCATACAGTCGGTCTATTACTAAGGCGGATTTAATATGGAAAATGTACCACTGTTCTTTTTATGTGCTGTAACTGTAAAATTTTCCACAAGGTGAAGTCATGTAGATGGCCGATTCTAGATGACGCTGCTTTCACATTTTTTTTAATATTTTAAAGATTAGTCGTAATAATTAAATAAAAATAATAGTTTTTGGTTCTGTGATAATAAATAAATGAAATTAGTTTCAACTGAACACTACCTATATGAAAATTTGAAATGTTGACAATTGATCGAATGTGAGTCGACTATGATTGTTCGATTTCGTAAAGCGTCGTACCGATGATCGTTATTCGGAGTTTGTACCGTGCCAGACCTTTCGATCTCGTGTCTATTTAATATTTGAATGAGCGAGATGTTCGAATTTCGAACATTGTAATAACCGTGTGATACAAATACGTTATCACACTAGGAAGCGGCCGCAACTTCACGTCATTCACGCGGGGAATAGAAAACTCATATCCCTTTTCTTGTTTTACCTATAGTCGGTTACAGGTTTACAAGTGTTTTTATAGCGTTAAGGAATATTTAGAATTTAATGTGACTGAATAACTAATTACATTTTGTAATTATGTTTATTGATTATGATTATTATTGATATTATTTAATTTGCTAATTGTTATATATTTAATATTATTTAGTTTTGGCCCCACTGACAAACATTTGCACGCTTGCTTGCAAGTAAAAATACATGGAAACGAAATTGTACCCCAACACCATACTGACTGTATTTTCGCAAATAAATACATTTGAATTTGGAAAGTATCCCATAGATATATCTGCGCATACCCACAGATACGGTGCATAATGTTGTTCAATTGTATTTATTTATTTATTTATAAAGCATGCTAAAACTATTTTTTCCGACTAAGAACGATGGATAAACATTATGCACTATATTCTGTACCCGTGAATTAAAATAGTTGCCTTACATACAGCCGCTTTGAAATTATGAGGCCGCAGAGACACATACTACTGCAGAAGCATGTATTTCAATTCAGTATCCACAAAATAGCCTATTGTCATCGGTGAAAACAAAGGAAAATGATATGCAACCGCCATTAAATCACTGAACTAGGATCTATTTCGATATGTCAACAATATGACGTTTAGCACAGCTATATTGATTGGTGATGCTGATGATATTCGCGTATCTTCTTCTACGATAGAGTAGTGTTTTTTTTTGCATAAACTCCAAAATAAACACTGATCCCATTACTATGATGGTATTCAATGCACTACGTTAAACGCTAGTTAAACGCCTTATTAAACTTTAATGAACTGAAGTTAATAGTCATCGGTACAGTACTAAGTAGGGTATAAAAAAAAACATATTTATCTTCATCTTTCTACTCATCCAAATTCTGCAAACGGTAGGTATGTATGTGCCAATATTTGGTTTGGTAACTAAATGACTTGCCAAAGACCTACTTAATTGTTTAAATTATAATAGGGCACTGTAATTATTAACAATTTTTTGTTCTAGATATTATACAATAATAATATTACCTTTAGTCAAAAGCTCCAGAAGTTTGCTAGAAAAATGATATTCTGAATGAAACATTATGCACATAAACCCAAACCACAATATCACTCAGCACTTTAAAAACAAAACAATTCACTCTGGCAACACTCGCCGTCACGTCACTCTTTCAAAACGCGCGCGTTCGAAACTCAAAATCTCTTCTTCCTCGCCTGTTCCCGGCGTTCTAAATTCTAAATAAACTTTTTAATTATTGCCGGAGGCGCGGGTGACGCGTTTTAGTAGCGCGATGGCCGCGTTCAGTTCAGAAACATAGGACGAGCATGTCGCGAACTGTTTAATTGTGCTTGTCCCGATTCATTAGTGCAGCGATATCAGGGACGGCGTGACGAAGTTGTTTTTTATTGATTTAAAATTTGGGTACTTATACATATTAATAAATAAATAAATATCAGACAACCTTACACAAATCGATCTAGTCCCAATTTAAGCTTAAGAAGGCTTGTGTTATGGGTACTAAACGACTATACATATACATACTTATATAGATAAATATAATATATTAAATTTCATCGATCCGGTTTTCATAGATTATTTTCGCTCAATCAAAATCGATTTCGCTCACATAGGTAGTGATAAAATTTTTGTAATATAAGTAATTATGAACATCTGAAAGCAATGCTTATTAAAACAAACATAATTATATTTATACGATAATCTTTGAAACTCTACGAGATCTTAACAATATTTGATTATTAAATTAGGTAAAAACTAGTTTATATTGATTTCAACTTGCTTGTTACCCAAAAATGTCTATTGTATGTGTACAATACTTTATATAATTGTATACAGAGCAAATGTTACTTAAATAAAAGGTTACATCATAAATAGTTCTCGACGGAACCGATAGTTAAGACATAAAGTTCAATAACTCCATGCATCCAAAGTAAAGCCATTTCAGACTCGCGGTCTGACGTCAGAATAACTTAGGCCCATAGCATAGCCCGTAAGAAATGAAACAATACACCATGTATTTAACAACCTAGGAACTAACGTGGCCAAGCTATCCCATTGAAAACCAAGAACAATCCTCTCTATATCACATGTGTGCATTTCAAATATTTTACTTACATTTGTATAACATAAGTCAAAAAAAATCGAATGCGTAGCGAATGTGAGCTGTATATGAAATTCGCAAGGTAAGGCCCACGAGTATTTTTTTCTGTTATACAACTTTGCAGGGAATACTTTTTCTACGACTGTATATTCAATTACCTTAAATAAAACAATATATAAAAAAAATTAAAACAGCCCCGACACAAGTAACTAGCCATCATGAGACCCTCATCCAATGAGTGATATAGAAAATGCTACAAAAATGTAACATACCTCCAAAATTTTGAATTCTTAGCTACAATATTGGCTGAGCGCTTGTTACTTGTGCCAATTAAAGCTGAATATGTTGGAAAGTACTGGTCCTAATTCCACCAAACATAGCTAAGAAGTTCTTAGTAAGAACCACCTC
This sequence comes from Apotomis capreana, assembly GCA_947623375.1. NCBI lineage: Eukaryota > Metazoa > Arthropoda > Insecta > Lepidoptera > Tortricidae > Apotomis > Apotomis capreana. The sequence goes on from OX392512.1 coordinate 20,395,707, forward strand.
GAATTCTCGACGGACCTGAATTTCGATTAAAAATACCGCACTCCAATTTGTCCATCCGTTTGGGACCTATGATGCCACAGACAGACACACTTGTGACACACCTCCTTTTTTGACGAGGGTTAATAAAATGCAATTACCTAAACAACAAAAACCATGTTTCCCTCTCTAAGACACGAAAATGAATATTTATGGTTCACTTTGTTTTTTAACAAACCTCCAATTGTCAGTTATGATATAAAATAATAAAAACGGGTTTTCCTAAGCTGGGAGCAGTGCATTTAGTTTAAAATTACAGGATTAGAAACAACATTAACATTATACTTACATTTAAGAACCCAAGTACGGCCCACGGCGTGTCTTGAGGTCAGGGTTGCCGCCGCTCGTCTTTTGACCCCCATGCGTCGTCCTTTACCAACGCACAACTAACCATATATCTCATCCCGCTCACACAGGCCACGACACTTTGCTTGACTTTTAACCCTTCACGTCATTATCAATCGCTCCCTTTCGATCCCGTGTCGTTCACCTATTGTTGTTTCATTCGAACAGGTTATGACATATCGCTCGACTTCTAACCTAGATGCTCTGTCCTTTTTTATCACCAGTTTTTAATAATGTGTTTGTCCTTGTCGCTCGTGTCGCGACCCCTACAACTAGCCACTTGAATAGATTAGGTGTTTTCATTTGAGTACGGGTTCAATATTCATTGATAGTCGTTTGGTTGCCGTTTTATATGCACGGTTGTAACAATCGTTTCATTTAGCATCGAATAAATGCTTGGGGCATGTGGAGTAATGAAATATTTACTAGGGATATTCTGTAGGAATATTCTGCTTACCTGCCATCTCCAATATATCAGATTAATGAGTACGAAGATAAATAACATTTATAAATAGGTAGTATTTTTATCTGGTTTCTGGTATGAGTAAAAATAAAACATCAAGTGTGGGACCTGCTTACTATAAATAGTCTCTGAATAATAAAAATAATGATGTGTCAAAAAATAATGAATTTAAGTCCTCATCCCTATTGAGGGCGTAGTTTTGTTTTGTAAGCACCCAAAGCCACCCTGAAGCTTGGATATATATCATACGAGTATATATCCAAGCGGCTACGTAATTGAAACGGGCAAAATATTTGTTATAGTACTACAACTTGATCAGCCAGTGACCTGTTAATAATGCCATACGATAAATAAATAAATACGAGTATGTCACGTCGGATTTGGCCAGTGTGCGCGGTGTAACGAGCCGCGGTCAGCGCGGCGCGTGTCGGACTCTAGTTTTTCCCGCGCTGACCCGACGCGGACTGCGCAGGGCATTCCGCGAGCTGCGCCTAGCGAACGGAGCTGGTAAAATGTTTGCTAAGCAATAGGCGTGTTAACTTGTTTTTGAGGATGTCAACCGATTCTATTTTTTATTGGTGCCAAATGTCTTCACAACATCTTTTGGATTAAAAAATAAACTACTTATAAAATTTGCGTACCTTGTGTAGTCACAAATTATTATTTTTTTTCTTTCCTCATGACTTATTGAGCTACATTTATTAATGTGCAATATGCTGTAGAATTTACCTTCAGTCATCCGTATTGAGTGCATAGTTTAGTTTTGTATTGTAGCACCCAAAGCCACCCCTGAAGCTTGGATGTATATCATATGATTATTTCACGTCGAATTTGGCCAGTGTGCGCGGTGTAAAGAGCGGTCAGCGCGGCGCGCGCGTGTCGGACGGACTCTAGTTTTTCCCGCGCTGACCTGACGCGGACTGCGCAGAGAGCATTCCGCGAGCTGCGCCTAGCGAACGGAGTTGCTAAAATGTTTGCTAAAGGCGAGTAGAATTTTTTTGGTTTTGATTCTATATGGGATTAACAACACTTTGAATACTCGAAAAGTCCAAATGACCGTCAAAGTTCAACAACATTATTTTATTTATTTACTTTTTTTAAGTTTATTATTTATTTAAGTAATTTCTCGCCAAACTGAAATGTTTATTGTTTTGTAAAATGAAGGATTCTGAAAACAATCAATGTATTCAAGCAATTTCAAAATTTATTTTGGTATAAAAGATACTTTTTTTTATTAGCCTGTTTGAGTGGCCCACTGCTGAACAAAGGCATCTCCCCTTGATTTCCACGACTCCCGATCAGATGCCTCCTCCGGCTAGCCGTTGAGGAACGTGTCCAGGTCGTCCGGCCATCTCCGCCGTAGTGGTAGTTTCTTCAACAACGGAGATTCGTGTTATAGAACGCAGCATGGCGTTCCGGACGTGGTTGGTCCTTTTAAAACCTAGAATTCTGCGTTCCATGTCTCGGTGGCAAACCATTAATTTGGTCTCAGTAAGTGAGCGAGTAAAAGTCACATATTTAAAAAAAATTAGCTTTTTTTTTTTACAGTACTATTAGTACCTATGTTGTATTATTCAAAATCAGTCTACACCCCCATTATTGTCTTCGCTTAGGAAGCTGCGGTTTGTCACGTGGCCGTGGACTGAATCGGTATTTGAGTGCAAACCTCGAATACTGGAGAGAAGCACTTTAATTGAGATAGTGCAACCACTGTTTAAACATATCCTTTTTCTTTGTACTTTACATTATGGGCTTACCTATTTTAGGGCGTATGAGTACCTTTCCCATTTCTTTTAGACAAACAGTAGGTCTGTTTTACTCCGGTTGCCCAGGTATTTCTTCGATTCCCTGCCACTGCAAACTACTTATATAGTACTAAACCAAAAAAAAAGTGCTGACTCCATAGCTAGATCTCATCGTAGCTCCGGGAGAAGAAAGCGCAGAGCTGGGCGTCGGCGCGTGCGCCGGTTTTTGCGCCGATGAATATTTATCGTGGCCGCCATTAGAGCGGCGTGGATTGATGCCAAGTTATGGCAAAAACAATGCTACTGTTGCAGACCACATACTTTGTGTAGGGCTAATTTGTCGGGTAGCTGCTTAGCAATGCGATGAAATTCATCTCAATTTTCGTGAGACATATATGTATTATATAGTAATTTTGAAAATGACGGTTACACACACGGTCAAGTCAACACCCAGGCCAGCTAGGAATAGGCCACATCCTCATATTTACCTATTGTACAGTCATTTCAAAAATTATATTATAGATACCCGCAACTTTACTTTATCCGCGTATTTCTTTTTTTACCATGGTTGGGTAAAAAATATTCTAGAACCTTATTCGGATGAGTACCTATCCTTGTACTAAAATTAGTTTATAGACTATAGTGAAGCAAAAAACGGGTTTAAATAAAAATAAACGTTTTTTTATATATTTTAGATTCAGTAACATTGAAATTTATCGACATATATGAAATATTTTGTTTGTATAATTAAATAAAACCCAACTAAAGTCAAAGTTTTGTGTTAGTGCCTGCTTAGGGTACCTATAATATATCACGTATAAGTAAACAATTTAATTTCGGTAGTTTTCTATCGTTAAACAATATCATAATAAATTGAAGCACAAATATTTAAGGCAGGAAACCAAATTGGTACTTTGCTATCGTCTCGTTTTCTCCATGTAAGGAAGATAAATTTACAAGTCTAATAGTTTCTTAGCTTTCTGGAATGCATATATTCGTGACCGTTACTATAAAAAAAATGTCTTAGAGCAGCCCGTCTAGCACAAGTAGATATGGTTTTTTATTTATGTATTTAAACTTTATTGCACAATACAAAAAAAGTACAAATGGTGGAGTTAATGCCTTAAGGCATTCTCTACCAGTCAACCATTGGGTTAAACAGAAATATGTAGTCGGTGCAGGATCAAAGTTACAGAGAAACAAATTAATTAAAACACAAATCAATAACATAAGATATATATAGGAATGTATAAGATATCAATAACATAAGATATATATAGGAATTATATAATTAATTATTATCGTTCGTGACTCTTGTTGCGCGACATAGCGTTACCTGTCACCTCTAGCTCAAATTTGACACGCGACTCTTTCTCGCGTGAGATATGCTACCTATCCCACTCTGTACAGTATCGTGAGAGAGTAACGGGTGATGCACAGACAATTGGGAGTCTCTGTTGGTGTCATTTCGGAAATATTCCGTAGTAGGACATTGTATGACAGATTTAATAAGGTCGCGGTCGCTTGCCCTCTACTCGACTGATGTCGTATGGCCCATATCAGATACCACGGGGGTCAGCAGATGCGGGCTTGAGGTTTCAAGCCCATCCCGATATATGCCCCGATCAACCCTCATTCTGGTCACATATTGTGCAGTGTCCACTACAACCTAACAAAAAAAAATATATAAAAAAAACAAGAGTGTTTGAGTGTAAGTCATCAAGCTTTGCCTCTTCCGGCCACGTGGTTCGACAACGTTGTCCGACATGTCGGACTATCAGGATTTCTGTATTCCACTTAGTTCGACCCTCAGACCAATAGGATATTTAAAAATCCACTTGCATAGATCCGCGAACCACGAGGATTTTAAAAATTGCACTTGGTCCAATGGTCGAACCACGAGGATCATTAAATTCCAGTTGGTTCGACCCTCAAACTACGAGGATTGCTATATTCAAACACAGAAAATATGATAAAAAGCAAATATGTCTTTATTGAAACTTAAAAGATCTCTACGTGTCTATTTTTATTTTATTTGAATATCAACTCGTTCCAGGACATTCGCCCGAATAAGAATCGAATCCTACATAAATTTCTGCAGGCTCGAGCATCATATTACTTTTATATAGGCCAGATTTCATGTCATCACATAAACACTAATCGTAATTTCCAACCCAGTGGTTGACCGCTGAAAACATCATAACTTCCTCGTAATAAGATTAAGACCAAAGATAATTATCTCGGCGATAAATAATGTTTATCTATACACAACATGAAACACGGTACGCTACTAAACGCATAACGTATCTATCCATTTACGGAGAAACGTACTCTACTCTATTCCAAAATGCAGTAAGTGCTCATGTTGTGCTTATATACATAAGTCATTTAAATTTGCTGTAGGTAAGTAGATAACGCTCTGCGGTAGTTCGCTGATTTGAAATTGAAATTAGATGCACTGCGGGCTGCATACGAGCATTTTTCACACTTCAACGGAAATATATTGAGAATTATATTTAATTTTCAAAAGCGTTGCGAAATAGGGTTATACCACTGCAAAAACACGTACGCGTTTAGCGTAAAATATTGAATTATATTGCGTTGGTTATCTACGATATTTCAACTGCCTTGTCGAGGTTATAGATTGAGTAGTTTATGATTTAGTAGTTTAGTGTAAAGTACACCAACTTTACACTAGCTATACTACTATTAGTACAAGTTAAAAGCAATAAATAGAGTTCTTATAATATTTTAACTTGATCACGTACACCTAGATAGCATGAAGACCTAGTCTTAAATTAAGCTTGTGTTAGGTATGGGAACTTCGAGACAGAAGTAAGAGGTTAAGGCGTGCTTAAAGTCCTTCCGCCCAGCAGAGTCAATTGAAAGACATTTCTATTTGGACCTGTCCTTAGGTATGCGTGTACGTAGGTATTTATTTGCCATTGGCACGTGTCCGCGAGACGTAAATGACGGCGTCCACGCCCACGTCTCACGCTTCCGCCGTTTGTGCCCGCCGAGTTACCACTCAGCACATGTCCATTGCTTCACGTAGCTTACCATTGACACGTCTCCGCGAAACGTAAATGACGGCGTGCACGCCCGCGTCTCACGCTTCCGCCGTTTGTGCCGGCCGAGTTACCTACCACTCAGCACATGTCCATTGCTTCACGTAGCTTACCATTGACACGTGTCCACGAGACGTAAATGACGGTGTCCACACCCGCATCTCACGCTCCCGCCGTTTGTGCCGGCTGAGTTACCTACCACTCGGCACATTTCGATTGCTTCACGACAATTCATCATTGCACCTCCCCAATGGTTTATCTTTAGGTCAGAGCGCTTATTCGTAAGCAATGCCTCTGCTTTATCATAGTAATTTGTGTCACGTATCTATTTCATTTCTAGCTTATTTCTAAATCCTGAATTTAAATCATGTGTACAGTCAACAGCAAAAATAGCTATGCAGAACGCGCTCACGCGATCTGTACAGCTTCAAGCTTTATTCTCTTGAGTGTGCAGTTTTTTTTATACTTTATTTGCCGGCTGTACAGCGGCAGCGTAGATTTTCCATAGTGGGGCAGTGGAAACAGTGTGAATGACGGAGAAAAGTCGTCGAACTAACTTGCGGCACGCGACCCGTGCGAGTAGCTTGACTCGTACTAATGGTGAATGGCACTCATAAACACATGCTCATAACTTTGAAGACTTGGATACTCTATTTGGCGCTGATTCTACAATCTACATTCGCATGCACGAGACATAAGATACTGCAGAATGAATCACTCTTTTCATCTCTGTTGTAATTTATGTTCTACTTATATCAAAATATAGTACCACTAGCGCCAGCTATTATCGTTCTTGTGAACTATATATAATTGCATTTATCTGTGCACTTATTAAAAATAAAGTTAGTTCTTTGTTAACTGCTAAACGGTCGTTTCATTCGAGGTTATGGGCCCGGCACGCTTCCACTACCCTGAGAACTGTAGGTATCTAATTAGTTAGTTGTGTAAAATGCGATGATATCGGTTATCTTGTGTTGCGATACTGTACAGGATCGGGACAAGTGGTTATACCTTGGTTTCGAGACCAAGACCATTTTTGGATCGCAGGTATTTATCTAGTCTAGTCTAGTTAGTGAACATTTGTTCACCTATTATGATTCCACAATAACAGCCTATCTTCAAGGGTAAGGAATACTCTAAAAACTATACCTGTCTAGCGCCACTTCTTTTTTCCATTGGAACAATCTTTCAACGTTTCAATCATCAAACATCTTTCGCTGCTCTTTATATATAGTAATTTCCGTTGAACATCGCCCCAGTAGCGATTACATTACCATAAAGTCGTTCCGTAATTGAAAACAAAACCATGATTTTATTTAACACAAGTACAAATAAGCCCGTCAGTCGTAACGACTTCATAGCCATATCATTTCCCCGCCCAAAGTAAGATGGCGTCATGGGAGAGCGCGTAGCCATGGAACCATAAACCACCAGACGACATGGCCTGCTAATAGGTCTATGGAAAAAAGATTGAACCTTACTTGCTCCGCTGGCTTGGCGACTTAAAATGAATCTCCGAAATAATGCCACTTTTCTCGGTTCTGCGCCAGTTCTTGCTGATTATTCATTTAAATTTGAATGGTGCCCATCATCACAAATAGGGACACGATTTCGTGCAGAGATGTGGGCCAATTCGCTTAGAAGAGTGTATTGAATTGTCAGTAGCCAAATTTATTTAGAATCCCTTTATTGAACAGTTTGATTCACACTTGGCCAATTACTGCATTTCAGAAAACTCTGGAAGTCAATTGGACCCCTTAAATTAACGAAATCATTTCAGAAAAAGGCGGTTAATTATCTAAGGAATGACATAACTATTCTAACCTTATTGTAAATACTACTCGTAATCTTTGTTTTTCTCCAAAAAAATATTAGTTCAAACACCAATTTAAGTACCAATATTTCCACATAAACCTTAATAAGATCATTATAATGTTTTATCTATTATTATGGCTCTATCTTACTTGATGAGTAAGAAAGAAAGAAGAATGTTTATTTCGAAATCACATGTAACATCGTGTACAAGTTATCGCTTAAATCTAAAGAAAGAAAGAGGTGAGTGTTGACGGTATTTCCAAAAAGGATTCCACTCAGCATGTCGGGGCACATAGTGCAACGATGCTGATTTTCACTGGGTCTTTCATGAGTCATCCATAAAGAAGACACATGTTTATTCTTTAGAAATTGGCCGGTAACATCCGTTGATAGGTTCAATCAGAAGAGAATCTACGTCAAAAGACTAAACAACAAATTGTATCAAAAACCACCAAGGAGTCAAAGTTTAGCATACCGCAAAGAAAGACAATCGTTTGCCCAAACAACATTCGCAAACAAACAGTAATCAGTCTTGAGAAAATCAGACCGGGCTGTTCTCACGAGTGTTGCCCATTCGGTCCGACACACTCGTAAATACGTGTCGGACATTGTTAACGATAGTCCTCACTATCGGGTTGTGTCGGAGTGAGGATTAGAGGTGAACCTGAGGGTAATAAAATAGCGGGGAGTTTGAAGCGGACTTTATTGAGGCCTGTGACAAAGGGGACGCGGTTTTGTATTCAGATTTGGTATGGTAAATGCATTTTACAGTGTTGTTACTGTTGTGCGGCTTGACGATTTCAAGCTTCGCATGTAAAATGAATTTTGATCATCCTTAAGGCCTCGTTAGTTTTGGAATGAGCAGTAACTAACGGCTTAGAGCCTTACCACACTTGCGATTTGCGAGCGTATTTTGTATGAAGGCGATCGCGCAGCGTGTTCGCCGCGTCGCTTATTTGTATAGAAAATACGCTCGCAAATCACAAGTGTGATAAGGCCCTTATATTTACGATTGATATCAGAATTCATTCAATCATTAGCTAAAATATTGGGTGAGTTATCAATTTGAAAAATAAAGGATTTTATTGAGGCGTGTTTTTAACATATTTTTATGGTAGGTATTTTAATGTATAAATACAGGTAATACTAATTTCTTAAATGAGCGCTGATCTTGTCATAGGAATCTATTATCATCATGACTTTAATGCTTAGTACCATCTTAAAGCAAATGGCGTTACATATAGGTATACGAGTATTAGATAATATCCAACATATTGAAAAGTATCATAACTGAATCGACGATAAAATTATAATTATCGAACCTGCTCACGCAATTTTACGAGAATCGGCTGAGAAATGCGACCTGTACGCGAGAACAGCGGGAAATCCGGACAAACTCACATGCGAAAGAATTTTTGCCGAGACTGAAACTGAGACGCTTTCATCGCTCGGCCAAATATGCATTTGCGGGTCTTCGCTTTTACTACTCAGAGTTTATATTACTAAAACTTTAGACAGAGTTATGCAAAACATTAAAAAATCACTACTTCAGACATGCTTAATACAAGAAACCAAATGGAGAACACATTATTCCCCGTGATATATGCACTTACGCAAATTGCGCGCGTAATTGCTTTAAAGGACCGTGTTTTATGAAAACGCAGGCTTCCTGTGGGACAATACGTCGTATAGATACACTCGTGCGCCGGTCATACGGTCTTGGTCATGGTTTATATGAACGCAGTTTTTTTAGCAATACGAGTATCAAACTAATACATAGTTTATTCTGCAAGTAGGCCACAAGGCGACGCAGTTCCTACCACTTGTAACAAACGTCTCTTGTCAAACCTGCAGGTAGAACATGGTCGATCTCGTATCGGTTTAGTTTAAGCTACCAAAAACGGTGCCACGAACATTTTACACCATAAATCATCCGCAATTGACATAAGGGCCTATAGGCCACAAGAGCAGTAACACATTCCACAAAATGGAGACCACTGTTGAGAAGAAAGCCAAAAGAAATTCAACACTAAAGATTTTTTGCATTTATAAATCATACTGTTATAACTAATTGGTACACGTAAAGAAGAGGTATAGATTTACGAAATCAATCAGATGTATATGGATCCTAATCACGGAGAAACGTAGGCTAAAGGGACTAAATTCGACGTTTTTTTTGTGAGAAAATGTGATTTTTATCTTAAGAATTTGACGGAAACAAGTTCATCAACATCAAATAGGTATGAAGGTTCTAGAAACAATAGCTTTATTCAAAATCTCACTCAAAGTTCGCCAGAATCTTTCAAAAAGGACTTATTTTTGTATGGTTTCCATAGATAAATAAGTCCTTTTGAAAAGACACTCCTCATTTGTAACTATGTTAATATGTTGCCCGTTAAAAAGTGTTTACAAACATGGTTCAAATCAAACGCCATCAACCATCACAATTCGTCATCGTCTGTCAGCTGCAAGATGATCGTAGCCGTGTTGATCCAATAATAAGTTGTGTAACAAACATGTTAACTAGAAGATATGTTAGCGACATTACGCTAATTGAGATCTACTTATTTAACACGTTCAAGGACAGAGAGCCATTTTGAAAATACGGTATTTGATGACAGCTCAAATGAGTTACTTTTTATAAAATGTCAATAACGATTTGTTAATACGAAGTTTCTATAAAGATACTAGCTTGTGACGTCATAAAAATCAGTAATCAAAACGCTTCTTCTTTTTAGTTTTTGTCCGATTCAAAATAGTAAAATGTCCAAAAGTTTGTGGTAGTTTATTAGGTTCCGTATATTTTTGAATGTATGTTTAGCGGTTTCAATGATATAATTAATCTGCACTATAGTCAAGTATACCGTATTGCATGCTGCGGCACGTGCGGCACGGACAAAAGTTCTAGCCAAGAACGGCACACATACATACAAATACATATTATAACAACTATGAGAAATGCTCGGCTGTGGACGGGGTGAGTTTTGCGAAGATTAAAGTCGTCTTCAAAAAATAGTCTCTCGACGTACTGTCCGTAAAAGTGTTAATTAGGCAAAAGGTGATTTTACATACCTCAGTCAGTCTGGTGTACAGACAATAGATGTTATCATGTAATAAACGAAAGTAAGTAGGAATAAACAAGAGCAAATGAACGTAGAAGAAGGGCCAATGTTCAGTATACTAATAGTCTACAGTAGGCTAGCCATAAAACTTACTGATTTGTCACTGACTTGCAATCAGGCCCGGACTTAGAGCCCCTCTAGGCACTTGGCATTTGAGGTTTCCTCCCTTATAACTTATAAGGAGAACATTATTATGGGGTAAGTCCTAACCCCTAGACTGGCTGGGCCCCTAGCCCCGGCCCTTGTAGGCCTAGAGGTAAATACGGCACTGCTTGCAATGGAGCAATTTAAGTCGCTAAATCAACACAAATGTCCCTGGAAGACAGGGAAGCTCACGTCACCGTCGACTGCCCGTCACCCACCTGACCCCCGTTCCTTAAGATGCCACACCTATAATTAGACCATGATCTACCCTACCTGATTACTATCGCAGGCCTACTATTACGGTAGCCAAGTAAGGCACCGGATGCACGACCGCTGGGTCGCTGCCCAGGCTACACTGTCATTTTTTGTCAACCGCTAATCATGGTGGAGTCTAATAAGTGTGTGTTCGCTACGGCACGGGTTTCCGTTTTAGGATTTTAGAGGGTTCCGTGTTTTTTTGAACCGTCAATGTCAGTATACAACGACGGCGTAGCGTAGAGAAAGAGACAAGTAGACATGTGACGGGAACAGAGTAGATGATCAGTCTGCACAACTGTGATACGCCAACTCTTCCTCGCGCGAGATATAAATCTATCTCTTTCTGTGCAGTAGGTACTGTGAGAGAGTGGCAGTTGATGCTATACCGTGCGACAAGAGTCACGAAGCATAGTTGTGCAGGCTGGTCAGGATAAGTGGAAAATCAATTTTGTACATTGAAACAAACGATTTAAAAAAAATCTTTGTGGTTTGGGCGAGGTTTGAACCCGCGTTTTCATCGGCTTTAGGAACAATACGAACGTCTTACCTATTAGTCCACCGAACCGATGCACAACTTATTGTATCGGGTGGCATCCTACCATAATTGTTTCACTTTTCGCTTCAATGTAAACATTGTGTTTACGTTAGAAAACGTTACTGCTAATAACAATAATTAGTGGAAATTCTTTGGCTAAGGGTGGCACACGACAGCCGTTATCCTTGGATTAAATGCCAAAATCCTTTGTCAAGCAGTAGGTACACGGTACACGTCCTTCGGTTCAGTATGATAATGAGGTACTCCGCCCATATTTTATTATCTAATTTTCAAAATGGCATGATAATTGATTACTTACTCCATTATTTTATTAGGTTATTTATTTTATTTGGTCCTCTAGTTTCATACAATAAAACAAACCTATACGGGATCCTCTTCTTTTAAAGGAAAACTCTTCACCAAATGCTTCAATTCATAGAATTTTCATTTCATACACAATTTTTTCCTCGGATGCCATTCATAAATTTTTCAGAAATCTTGAAAATGTCAACCTATAGATAAGTTTAGGTTAAGCTTGTGTTATAACATTCTAAAAAAAATATGGTATCAGAAAGAATATGCTTTCAATGAAATGAAAATTCGACGTTTGTTTATAAAACAAGGGTAAACCAACCTAAACTGATTCCAATAACTCTTAGCATTCAATAAGACTAAGCAATTAAATACCCATCTAAACACCCATTAGTTGTCTGGAAGAGATCGCTTTTTAGCGATAAGACCGCCTGTTGTTACCATTTGTAATACTTTTTTTATTTCTTTTGTTATTTTTATTTTTACTTTGTGGTGCACAATAAAGAGTACTACTACTACTAGTACTAGTCGGATTGTATGTCAGTTAAGGTGAATTGCATAGTTCACAGAGCAGCGAATAATTTGTTTTTCTAATGTACACTTAATATACACCATATAAGAAACAAACAACCAGCTCCATTTAAAACCAACAATAAATTCTCCAACTTAACATTCCTTCCGCAATCAATTTCCATATAAGTATCCCTAAAAAACGTCTCAAAGAAACCCTAACAAGTGCAGTAGAACCGCGTTGACCCGGCGATACAGTCGACCGCGCATTCTATCGTAACACATACGTTAGCGAGTAATAAAGGTGATGAACAGCAATTGACTGAATGGCACGCGCCGTGCTGCCGTGATTTTTTAAAAGGTGGCCTTCTGCATGCAATGTCTATGTAGAAGACTGCCTTTTAGTGACGGCAGCGCGCACCAGCCCGCCGCACAACTACGCTTCGAGACTCTTGTCGCGCGACAACGCTAACAGTCACTCTCTCATATTACTGCACAGAAAGAGACGAGCAATTATTCCGCGCGACAAATAGTCGCGTATAACAGTTATGCTAGATACTTTATTTATTTTGTAATCGTACGGCATATACAGTGATAACAGACAACTCGAATACTTAATATTACAAATCAACATTAAGATGTGTTAGGCACTTAATTAATGGCTTCGTCACTGAGGGAGAGAAAGTCTTCGAATGGACCGCCGGCATAGCGCGTTATAGGCCAGTCGTGGATGATGTGCTGGATGGTTTGCTCTTCGGCTCCACAGGCGCAGGCAGGAGAGGCTAGAGGTACTGCAGACCTAGCACAAGGTGTGCTAGGCCTGCAGTACCGCAACATCATTTGTCACACGACTCAAATCATCACTGCTCGCACGGTATGAAGATGAACATAGGGACCAGGCTGGTGCCTATATTCATGTGGTGTCGTCCCACACCCAGTCAGGGTGTGGTTCACACAAGGAACCATGAACAGAGCTGGACCCATACAACCCGAAAACATCTAGGGTTATCTATAGATTTGTTAGGAGTGACACGCTCTTTGATGGGATAGGAAGGCCTTAGCCTAGTCGCAAGCGCAACTGGCCGACGACAATCAGCCGATTATGCCTGGACCCAACATTGGAAGCTAGCTGACGACAGGTATCCATTTTTGTTGCAGATTTTTCTGAGCCGAGTGTACCAGAAAAGGTGGAAATCGTTGATGGGTAATAGTGTATTTTGATAGCAAATTCTAATATATAATTCTAACTGAAGAGGTATGCTCGTTAGTTGGAAATTGGGTGAGGGTAGAGCATCAGGGGTGAGCGTTTAGTGAGTTGTCGCACGCTCTCGTTGTCGTCTTTGCTTGTCGTATTCATCGGATATCCTTTGGGGTGATAATGTTATCTTCATTGCTCGCATGGTATTGTATAGAAGAAATCGAGTAATGTTTGTCGCGCGATAAAGTGTCGCATGTCACGGTTATGTTGGAGGTGCAGAAGCAGACTGTATAGGAAACATATATATCCTCGCATTCTTTCGCATGCGATGCTCACTCGCACTTGGACAATTTTTATATTTCAGAAAACCCTCTGTTACCCTTAGATCTCTAAATCGTTTCAAGAATAAGAGGCAAATTTTCCATACAAAGACATAGTTGCCAATTCTGTAGCCTGAGTTTATTCGTAATACATATTTAATTAATCCCTTATTCACAGAGCAGTGAATAATATGTTTTTCTAACGTACTTAAAGATACTTCCATATCCATATAAGGATCCCTAAACACGTCTCAACGATCCTCCCCTAACAAGTATAGGGACAGTAGAACCCCGTTGACCCGGCGATACAGTCGACTGCGCATTCTATCGTAACGAGCGCGTGTAATAAAGGTGAAGAACTGTAATTGACTGTACGGCACGCGCCACGCACGCGCTCCGTTTGCGATGAATCCACTTTTTGTTGCAGTTTTTTCTGAGCCGAGTGTACCGGAAGAAGTGGAAATCGTTGATGGGTAATGGTGTATTTCTTTGATAGCTAATTTCTAGCTGTGAGAAGTATGATCGCCGTTTCCTGAAGAAATCAGTATAAAGTAAATAGCGGATTTTTTGTTTATACATATTTATATGACCTGCAGGCTAATGACAGTCAAGTGTATCATGTAATAAATAGATAAATAAGTAAATAAATATTAAGGGACAATCTTACACAAATCGACCTAGTCCCAAACTAAGCAATGCTTGTACTATGGGTATTAGACGGCGATATAATATTCGAGTTCATCACACAAATTTATGCCCTTGTCGGGATTCGAAACCAGGACCGCCGGTTCAGTAGGCAGGTTCACTACAAACTGCGCCAGCCATCGTCAATGATGTTGATGACCAAAGGGTGATTATTTTAAGGTTCTAACCGTCTTATTATTACTACGCGTATTAATTGTAAATTATTTGTGTTTACTTAACTGAAATAAATGAAAAAAAAAACAAATAATAAAATACTACGCGGTCCCAAATATTGTAGTTTTCTCTGAAATCCAGTAAGCATGAAATATAGGTACGTGATTTGATTCACTACGGCAATCATTAATCTGGTCCCTATCTATAGGGTCAAAAGCAAGAAAAACATTAAAAAAAACATGTACAACCGCACACTTAACAAACATAATTGTTAAATAATTCGCTTCAATACATTCTATCATTAATAACCATCTCAACATCCCTCATAATTACTAGCACGCGCCATTTTTTCCCGTCATAGAGGTCACATTCATTTTACCAACCCCATAAAACCCTAACTTACATTAGAAACGCTCGTAAAATGAATCACAAGAAACATAACAGAAGGTCTACATACAAATGGGGTGTGTTTTAAGTTAATTTCCTATTGTTTTACAAGTGTTGTATTATCTTCATACATTATCTGAACTTTTTCTTGTCGATGCGCGTGCGGCCGCGGCTGGGTGATTTTATGCGGTACTGTGTTCACAGAACATGGTTTTCCATTTTATTGCACTTACTTGTAACGGTGATTGATTCTGCACGTGTTAGTAATATAAAAAAAAACATTTACTAACTTACGAGGCCGGATACATTTTAAAATGTATTTTATATTATGACAAATAGGTATATTGATAATTTCAACCAACATTTTAAAGGTATACTTTTCCCTGAATTCTAGATAGTAACATATAGCTACTCATATTTCATGCTTTTATTGCGTGCAGTCGAGAATAAGTTGAATAAACCAGTTTCCTGCGTAAATTTTGTAACTAGTAACTAGTAACATTGATAATATGTTAAGAAACATGATTGATCATAGAGAAAAATGTCTAAAACACTCAGCATGCCTGAACGGATAAGAAGCCTTAAGTGAATTTGACAATCGGCATGATACCCTTATTTTTAAATGTCCATACTGGACAAAACGTATAACCCTTTTTTTGTAATTTTTTTTTAAACGCTTTCGTCTAAACTATCGAACCTTGCAGCTATTTTTATAGGACTTAAACCTAAGACAATAGCGTAACTATATCTATAATTTTACATTAATAAACCTAAAAAAAACCGCTACCAAAACCTGCTTACGCTAATACGCACCAGTACGCGTCATGGAGCCGCTTTTATATATATATATACCTTCCGCTTTTATACAAGCGAGAGATAACGCGGTGACATATAAACCGTGCGCGGTTTTCGCTCACCGTACTTTATGTACTAGATCATAAGTTCCTTGCTTTGAATAAATAAATTAAAAAAAAAAAAACAACCGGGCGCGCGTTCATATCCATTATGCAGTGTCATCGCCATGCCCCACAATCAAATACGTTACATTTACACAAACAGCCAATAAAATAGAATTATCCTAAAGCTTTTGTGAAGATGCGAGTGTTTTATTCCACCCCACAACGGGAAAAACTTAAATACTGTGCACTTACACTGTGTTTTTTTTTTAATAAAGGTATAATTTCAATCACTTAGTTGTAACGTCAGTACCTATGGACCACAAATGCATTAAATATATAAATTGTATTGAATTTCCCTTTTTGTCTTGAAAACAATTTAACAATAAATATTGACACAAAGATAAATTATATTATGAAAGAAAAATGTAATGTAATCCAGTTCAATGTAAGCAGGACTCGAACCTGCGCATAAGCATTATGCTGTATTTTTCTTTCATAATTTTCCTTTGTGTTAATAGGTATTTATAAAAAATAAAATATGTTATTTCCACAATATAACAAAATCTATAAAATTTTCTTAATATAATCTTATATATGAATTTAATTGCCTCAATAAAACATAATAGAATGGATATTTCGCTACAAACCTTTACGTCTATAAACTCCTATTATCAAAACCTAAATCGATTAGACAAAGAAGCAATGTATTGCGAAATGTCCGATATTAGTAGAGTGACAGCTATGTCAATGCTCAGGGAATGTCAATGTTGGACGACGTACATTGAAAATACTATTTAATTTGTTTGAAATAATAAATTTCAGAAAACTGACTTTATTTTAAAGTTGCTGAACAAATGTTGTTCAATTTGAAGAGTAATATTTTAATTTATTGCTCCTGTTACAGGCAACACCTGGTATAAGGGCTATATTTTACGAAAAAAATAATAAAATGATATCCAACATTGAATAGGTTATTGTTAGCTGAATCACCCACTTTCTATTTAACTATTATATAGATGTACTACTTAGTATAAAATATTGTTATATTATTGACCGTGGCCGAACCCAAAGCCCACTACCCGTCGCGCATAAAGCATGCATGCAATTAATACCTACGCTTCACACCCGATAATTGGTGACTCAACACTAAGCGTAGGGTGACCACGTAAACCAAGGAACCCCGCTCATCTTTTAGGTACTTACAGGTACAGGTAACCCCTTCTGGGAGAAGCAGGATAATGAGGTATTTTCTAAACTTCCACTAAAAACTTCATGAAGTCATACTTTATAATATAAGTATAAGAGATATCTCTTTGTGTTCTGTGTTGTAGATATTGGTCGATTTGGTGTGCGTTTACCCGTACCCTTCATTAATTGAATACAAAGGTCACCGGGAGAAACAGGAGAGTTTGTTGTTAGCTCTTTTAGTCAGCCTTTTAGGACATAGAGGATAGAGGGTAAATATCAGATACAGACCAGTGGAACTTACCCGTTAAGTCAGTTACCAACCCCCGTTGGGACAAGAAAATGACTATCCCTTTAAAATTTAAATGTGCAAACCTAATGCAGAGATAAAATCTCAAAAACGTTTTAACTTTAGCGTTTGATTGCTTGTATTTGTACGCATCAGAATCATCGCAAATTATTGCAATTGAGTGCATTTCAAGCTAAACTTGGCAGCAGCGCTCACGCTTGATGCGTCGTCAATTGCTTTTTTCGAATTTAGCTTGACATCCTGCCCGGTGTCATGATATATGATCCCATAACGTCTAAGATCGACTTAAAGCAATCGAAGAATAAGCCACTTCCTATACAGTTTAGAAGTTTTATCCACGATCCCTATTGACCATTGGTGTCCCTACTGCCACCTTACCACAATGCCCAGTGCCCAACAATACTCGACGCAACCTGCAAATTGTTTACAATGAAGTAAATCAATTGCGCAGATTATTAGCCGACCTGATTTATAGCACCCCCAGACAACCACCCACAGCACTGCAGCACTACTTTCAACTTTAGCGGCGTAACCTTAAAGCGTAGAATTTTGGTATACGTACGTTGTAGGGTTACCGCTTATTGGAAGAATTCAATTTCCTACTTCGATTGCTGGAAGGAGATACTCGGGGCTTTTTGATATATAGGCTAGTTAATATTAACCTTCTTGCGTACCGCGCGCGTGTCGACTCGTTTGTAACTTTAATTTTTAGCCTGGTACTGGTTGCTCTTTGGAAACAACTTACTTTAGGAACAAACTCTCAGAATTGAAACGGACTACATATATCGCGTATATTAATTATTTGAGTCTCCCTGACGTTTCGGCAACTCTCAGTTACCGTTGTCAAAGGTTGACTGAGAAAAAAGGGGAAAATTTAAATTATTTAAATTAAGAATTTATTTTTTCAGGGAGGCTTAAAATATAGTACATTGTTGTAGAGGCTGTAAAGTAAGCAATAGATGAACGAGTAAATTTCCGACCGACCCGCAGGGGAGGCCTTCGATAATACGAGTTCATCTATTGTACTTTCAGTTTCAGCCGAGACTGAACAGAGTGCTTTTCACGACTACTGCGAGGAAATACATTAAAATACGAGTATTTTATATATGTAAACTAGGCGCCTTGTTGCAGCCTCATTTTTATAAAAAGTAGGGCTATTTTATACGTAAAGCTCATTGTGCCCCAAGATTCAAACGACGCAACGACGATTTTAAACCCATTTATTAAGAAATAACAAAAATATTAAAACTTACCTCACTTTTAACAAAATTTAAACATTTAGTCTAGGTTTCACTCAGGTAAACAACTCAACTATACATTCTACAATGAAAGATCATTGTAACGTTACGTCAATATTAATATACGTTCCTAATATTATTTATTTCGTGAGTCAATGAGAACATTATTAAATTAGGCACATCACAAAACCAATATTTAATATTTACTAAACAATACATTTGCTTTTTTAAAATATGGCGGCTGCCTTGTAGCGCATGCGCGCATCGCAATGGAGTCATGGCTTTTAAGTCGAATAAAAAAAAAAATTATGAACTCAATATATATATAATTTAATGTGTTTATTTGTTGAAAACTGTTAATTTGTTGAAAAATAAGTTATTGTAGAAATTAGGAAATTGTTTTACGCTCCATTACTAATTTTAAAATATAAATGTTCATGATTTTCAGGGTAAAACCTTTTGAACGAAAACGTATTAAAAAGTAAACCTGAGGAGTACTAGGTCGATGCAGAGTCAGCCACCGGCTAAGCTTGCACCATAGATTGGAGCGGTTTTTTTTTTTTTTTTTATTCGAAATTTTCTCTTCGTCACGACCTAGCGAAATTTAATTTGTGCATTTTAAAACAATAATTTCTAAAATCGGTTGAGTACTCGCTGAGATCTGCGCATTGTTACGAAGTCCATTCGAGTCGATCCATGGGAGCTTCGCTCGCTTCGCTCGCTCCGCTCCAATTATCCTACTTAAGAAAATAAACTCCTTTGCGGGTATTTATAAGTTTAAGAGAAAAATACACCTCATAAATGACGCATTCTCATTGGTCAATTTAATTAAGCTTTGATTAGTTAAATTGTCGTTTGAGCCGGCCGAGAAAAATAACTCTGAAATATTTTCTAAAAAATCGTATCTTACTATGAAATTCATGTGTAGATACGAACTGTGACCGTAAGGTGCTACATTGTTGTCGTGTTGGGAGCTAACATAGATATACAGTTTACAAATGAACATATAAGAGCTGTTTTGTGTACTGGATTCAGGTAATCTATAACCACATTTTCGAGCAGTGTCGTGAAAATTAATGTTTTCGATATAATCCGTTTAAATTGCTCTTTGGAAATGTGTGACAATCGCGGAAACCCAAACAAATATTAAGATAAGAGGGAAAATTAAAAACCCAACTGTGACACGCGACTTATTCTCGCGTGTGATGAGTAGACAAATAGATTGCCAACAATTTGACGCTGTTAGGCTGGCGTGGCGCCGCACGTCCATACAAATCCTGAATCGTGCTGTTAATATTTTTCCTGAAATAATGACCCGTTGCCATATAAAACATATTTTCGATACAACTTTAGAATTGCATAGTACGTTACGTATATTACATAATCATCATCAATCATATAAATCATTTCCAGGAATTATGTGTGTAATAATATATATAATATATCTTATAAATAGTATAAATATATGTGTATTATTGCTTAGTTTATGTACTCATAGTTTTATTAAGTATAATATAGATATCTCGTTTGTACGCAGTGTAGTTTGCCAATTTTCTTCAAATACCCATTCCTGCAATTGCTCAAAGGTTAACTGGAAGAGATCCCTAATAGGGATAAGTTTGCCTTTGTACATATTTAATTTGTTATCAATGTATTTATAACCAGTTGTTGTGTACAATAAAGTGTTTACATACATACATACATATTATTTCCAACAGGATGTAAATTGTTAAGGAAAGTAAATAAATGAAATGAAATGAGGATCAAAATGTGACTTCCTATTACCAATCCCATACTAATAAGTGCCTTTATATTTCTCAATCTCTAGTAAATCGTGCGTAACATACTTCTAGTACACTTACTGCTTTCCAGTCCTCGATTTAATTAAAAATAATTTGTAATGTATCCGCGACCAACCACTCCATAATCGGCGAGTCCTATTGGTTTCAAATTTATCTCCTATTCGGGCGTTATTCACACTTTCTAAATTCGACGCTGTACCATGATTAGTGATGAAACTGACATGAAAAATACATGTAGGTACTTATCTTTCAAACGCACCTGTATTTTTCAATAAAATACAGTATCTTTCCTTGCAGATCTTCGGTTGAATCTATCGCAAGTTTTAGTTTTTTACGTGTAAACTGCTATGTTTTTTCCGTTTCGTATTGCGCTTAATACGGAATGTTAAAACAGTAAAATGCGATGCCCTAGTGCAAAATAAATGCATTTGAATAATTTTTTCTAATACCTACTCGATCCGTTAGAAAATGTTTATACCCATTAGTACTCAATATACTCTAACTGACTACAAAAAACACGCACTTGTGTGTTATTGATGTTCAAAACCCTTCGCGTATATTGCTATTATTTCAGCTACAATAGATGTTTCTGCGTTTTCACCAATAAATTGTACTATATCAACATAAAAAAGCCAGGTTATCATTTGATTTCAACTTCCAACCTGCAAATGATTAGATTAGATTTTTTTTTTCATAAAATTAAATGTCATTTTAAATTACACTAAGCCAATTTACATGCATCTATAATATGATCGAGATCGTCAGATAAAATAATAATAATTTACAGCAACAACAAGAACAGCAAAATTAATTACAAAATAAATAATCAAATATCAAAAATTTAATAAATTAATGTCGTCAACATCGTCATATCTCCAATTTTCATCTCCCAATAAGAGAGATATAAGAGAGATTTTTTTGATATTTGAATGCAAGTGATGCAACTTATAGAGACTCTTTTTTTAATTAGAGCCAAATAATAACAGTACACAGTATTGCCTTTCTGAAGGACACAGCGTGGCATAGCTGAAAAACGTTGTAATTATAGGCATCGCACCGCACGGGGCAACACGGTTTCTTGTGCAACTAGGTATTTGTGGCCTATTGTCTTCAAATTTAACAGTGCTGAGTTTGCCCACTAACGCTGACAATTCTTGAATGACGCAGCGTGGCATATCTGAAAAACGTTGTAAATAGGCGTCGGACCGTACAAGGCATCACGGTTTCTTGTGCGACTGGGTTCTTGCGGCCTTTATGTCTTCACTCGCGACGGTGAACTGTTGACGTACACTTGCGAACACCTTGTTAAAGAAGTCATAGGTGTAGAAATCATCGTTTTGTGTTGTACTTACCTACTAGAAGATATTTCGATCGCGCTACATAGTCAGGAGATCATTGGATATCCAGCCTTTTTATTTTGTTGTCAATTTCTTTTTTTTTTCTCATATTTAAAAAAAATTTGGTGTGTTGGTAAAGTTGCTTCTTTTGACCATGGTAAGCCCAATTTCACGAAATGTCCTACATTTTTTTCTCTATTGAGTTACACAAAATGTATTAGGTAAGTACAGAAATTGGCCCATGGACCAATTTTTATTTTGTTGTCGAATTATTAATTTTAGTACAAAATTCGTAATTTAGTTAAAAAAAATCCATAATTTTTTTGTAACTCAATGGAAAATTTTGTAGGACACATCGTGAAATTGGGCTTACCTTGTTCAGAATAAGCAACTTTACCAACTCACCAAATTTTATTGAAATCTGACAAAAAAACAAAACCGATAACAAAATATAAATTTGCCCAAATATGTCCAGCCGTTTTGACGTGATCAGCAGGGCTAGCATATCTTCCTGCAACTTTGCGCCGGCTCAGCATCACCTGTCTTACTTGCACGGTATTGAAAGGAAAGTGACAGGTAGTATTAGTCGCGCGACAAAGAGTCGCGAGTCTCAGTTATGCTAGTGGTGCAGAATACATCGCTGTATTCTGCACCACTAGCATATTCCGAAGTATAAGCCGTCTAGTATAAGTTTCGACCTCGTTTGTATGCCACTTAGTAGGTGCCGGGTCAAAACGTATAGTAAACGAGTTGTACCATTTTAAATGGCGATGTTGTCAATACCCATCATACGAAAAAAAAAAGGTGCATAATTGTTGTCATTAATTATTTTTTTCCTGATATAATAAACAACAACGGCGATTTGAATATTCCGTTTCGCTGCTATTGCTGATTGCGGTTGGCTACGAATCGATACCTTTATAGCTAACTATTTTGGCCCAGTGACCCAAACAGGATCTTAGCCTCCGAAACGAGAGTACGCCACTTGTCCCGATTTATATTATCATCCAATTTCATTTGTAATGGAGACTATGTTTTGCATATAGAAATAAGGCAGCAGAGTGATTGAGCAACTTGACTCTTCACATATCCGTTGCGGTATGCAAAATAAAAGAATGAAGCTGAACGACATTGGTGCAATATCTCTTGCTAAAATCAGCAGGAAGTGAAAGCCACGAAGAAAAAAGGTACGGTTCCCAAAAGATGTCCAAAAATGCGATTGTCATGCAGGAAAACTAATTATTTATACATTTATGAAACATATTATGTCTCATTAATTTTTAATGTGGGTACACACCGCAATTTTTATATTAAACCATTGATACAATCATCAAAACACAAACCACCAGGTTACACATTCACCAGGTTAAGCATTTCAATTTATCTTTGTGCTTTGCTCTTTGTATAAATTGTTTAATATAAAAATTGTGGTGTGTAACCCACGTTAAAAAATTATGAGACATTATTACATGTTTCATAAATTTATAAATAACAGCGCCCTCTTTCGCTTGTTGGTTCACTGCCGTAAAGTTCTGCAGTAAGATGTGAATATTAACATATTCACATAGAGGTCGCTAAGGTGTAAACCCTTTCAAATAAACAATGCAAAGATGTCGATCTTTACATACTCGGACAAAGCATAAGAAAAAATTGGAAAGGTTATCTAACGCTAGGGTGGTACCGGTAATCCAGAAAATCAAAGTACCGGGTTCGATTCCCCATCTCTTCCGTTCCCATCCTTTCTTTGTGATTTGATCTTTGTATCAATGTTTTGTTATTTATATTGTATTTAAGTGAGAGAATGCACGCGTAATTAAAGCGGTGTCACAGCGAGGATGTGTCCGGCTACCGGCCGCGCGTCGATATTTTATCTGCGCGGACTTCATTGCCACTAGAGACGGCTGCAGTATCGATGTTTACGATATTATTATACTTTTTAGAAAATACAGGAAATAAATAAATATCAGACAACCTTACACAAATCGATCTAGTCCCAAATTAAGCTCAAGAACGCTTGCGATATAGGTACTAGATGACGAAATGCATTTTAATATTTTTAACATTTAAATTAAACAATTTAAACGGATTATATTTTTAATTTGTTTAACTCGTATATAAAATGAGTAGTTTGCACAAATGTAACTTTATTTATTTATATTTATTAAGAGCCTATATTGTCCCACTGCTGGGCAAAGGGCGCCCTCTCATGTAACTTTGACAGAAAATAATTGTGATTCTCAGTCAACCTTTGAAAACGGTAACTAGAAAGTTAGCGAAACGTTACGCTATATAATCCGTTGAAATTGTTGTATTTAAATACATTTTATTTTATGTAATTAGACCATTCCAATAAAGACTAAAAACTAAATATAACCCTTAAACCACGCTATAATATGAAACATCCTATAATCAACGACTAAGTTCTATTTCGTTTGAAAGATCTTTGAAGTTGGTAATTGTAAGTCATATAATAAATCATACAAAAATTGGGCAAGTGCGAGTCCGACTCGCGCATGAAGGGTTCCGTACCATAATCTATAACAAGTCGGTTGTATGGGAGCACCCCTTAAGTATTTATTTTATTTTATTTTTAGTAACTATTTGTTGTTATAGCGGCAATAGAAATACATCATCTGTGAAAATTTCAACTGTCTAGCTATCACCGTTCTTGAGATACAGCCTGGTGACAGACGGACGGACGGACGGACGGACAGCGAAGTCTCAGTAATAGGGTCCCGTTTTTACCCTTTGGGTAAGGAACCCTAAAAAGTAATAGAAAAGAGATATGAAATGGAGAATTTTAATTTTTTTATAAAGTTGGTAGAACAGAAGAATACGTCTTCCGCGACAGAAAACGTTTTCCTGAAAAATTAGAAAATCGATATCGGCATTTTTCATAACCACTCGCGGCCACCACTAAAACAAGTGAAAGAGGCGTGCACTGGTTGTTCTCATTAATCTTTCATTTCTACGTTATATTATTAGAGGAACGGGTTTGCACGGATGCTGGGGGGTTGGAGGGGTCGGGCTGGGAGGGGGAGGGGGGAGTGAACCCGCGTGAACCCTGGTAGCACCTGCCACGTCCGGTTCCGAGCCTTGTTACGATTTAGTTCTTAGCTTGAGGTCAACAAGGACTATGAAGTAAGTATGTACCTACTATCATTATCATTATCATTCGATAGTTTATATTGGAGATAAAAACATTTGAAAACGAAAGAGAAACCGTCAATTTACACTTTTTGTAGTTACAAAATACTAAACTACCTATAGTTGTTCATTTAAGTAGGAGTATTTGAAAATCAGCCTAAAAATTGATAAGAAAACCGAATAAAAAGAAACAACTCCACCGTTTCGTGTAAGTATTTCAGTGTCTATATTATGTCTGTTAATTTATTAGTTACCTTAGAAAATTACCCTATGGCGTTGATCCATAGCTCCAGCACTGAATAAAACAAGGAAATACACTTTTGGTATTTAATTCCGAATATTTGTATAGAATCTTTTTATCGATTCATATTTTTTATGTGGTAATACCACATATTATTTATATAAATTTAATTCCGAGTTAGAACATCCATATTTTTCTAAATCCTTCTTTGGAAAAAATAATGCCTTCATTTACGAGAACCATTAATTTTCAGAAAGATACATAGCATTAATTTAGCATTTCAATGTAACTTTCTTTATACCATAAAACAAAACAACCACGCAAGAGTTGGAGTGGCATTCTGAAAATCCGCTAGTGTCAGAGGCATCAAATATAGGCAGTTCACGGTCAAAATCAGGGCCCAATAGGCTGGGTCTCCCTTAATTTGTCAAAGAACACTAAAGTGTGAGAACACTAAACTTTGGCAAAGAACACTCATCGATAGTTCAAACGATTGCGGTTCAGACAAAAATACAAAAAGAGGCTCATAAGTTTTGTCCAGTATATTGGACATTTCCAAATTAATACACCCTTAATTTGGAAATGGCGATTCTCAAATGCACTTAAAGAAACGAAGTATTATGATTACAATGGCTGATTGATACTAGTCTTTCACATTTTGCAACTTGGTGAATACGATAGCTGGAAAATCCTAGAGTAGCGACCACGTATAGGAAAGCGCAGCGTGGGTCGGCCCCCGACTAGATGGACGGATGACCTCGTGAGGGTAGCGGGGAATCAATGGACGCGGTCTGCACGGGATCGCACTTATTTTGTGGCGAGTTATGGGGGAGGCCTATGTTCAGCAGTAAACGTCTTTGGCTGATGATAAATAGACGAATAGCTGAAAAGCTACTACATCGCGGGTCGCGGCTAGTGTAATTGTATTCTGTCATGCGCCCGCGCCGCTGCTGGCTGTCAGTTCTTCCGACTGCGCAGGCGCTCCAGCCGATATCAAAATTATTAATCCAACCTCGAATATTACCAATGCTTTCATGGAAATATATATTTAATCATACTCGGAACATGGATGATTATTTAATCAGAGCTAAAATTTATATTAGTTTTGGAAAATTACGTTATTATAAAGTTATTTTAAATAGGAAATTATACAACTGTTCAGTAGTTGTAATTAATTCATGACAAATAGAAGTTGATGGAGTAAAAGTATGTATGTATGTATGTATGTATGTAAACACTTTATTGTACATAACAACTGTGTACAATAAAGTGTTTGTATTATATATTGGAATTTTATAGATTTTGCAATGTTTAGATCCTGTGATTCTAGAGAAGAGATTGATTGTCAGTTTGGATTGTAAATAAACACAATTGAATGCTTTAAATTACGTTATTATAAAGTTATTTTAAACAGGAAATTATACAACTGTTCAGTAGTTGTAATTAATTCATGACAAATAGAAGTTGATGGAGTAAAAGTATGTATGTATGTATGTATGTAAACACTTTATTGTACATAACAACTGTGTACAATAAAGTGTTTGTATTATATATCGGAATTTTATAGATTTTGCAATGTTTAGATCCTGTGATTCTAGAGAAGAGATTGATTGTCAGTTTGGATTGTAAATAAACACAATTGAATGCTTTTTTTATCTCTGTAACAAAGTTTCTCTCATTATCTTATCATAGTACCTACACATGAGTAAGTACCTATGTACATTTGTTACGATTATGTATTTTAGGTGCATATAAATATGAAAGCATATCATGAGATAGATCATATTAGGTTTTTTTTTAAGTATTTAAAGAGAGACTGATTGAAATCCAAAAAAAAGTAACTATTTCATTTCCTGAGTATTTCGTCTCCCTCTCCCCGACTTGGTTTCAGAAGCAACAGTTTTCTTGAAATGAAAGAGTTGGGAAATGTAACAGTTGAACAGTTTGGAAACCCAATAAGGAAAATACACATTATTGTACAATTTCTAATTAATTCTAAATCATTGTTTGAGCATTTCTCAAAAAGTTTGTACATTTACTTTACGTCTTTGTCCGGGCCGGTTCGAAGCTTGTAATAAATTAAGAGACGATATCTAATATAATCTGACCTTGAAAACTTAAAAATAAGTTTAGTATCTCTAAGATAATATTATTGTCTGAAATCATAATGCATAATATAATTTTATAAAAATATTTTAAAATATTTGGTAGGTCTCATTTGTATGGCTATGCAAATGTCCCCTTAACAAAATTGTAGTTAAATTATCGATTTTCTGTAACAAAACTTAGTGTTTCGGGTTGAGTGTTATGTTTCATTACAAAAGAGATATCTCAGAATTCATAAAAAATAAGTATTGTTGTCGTTATTTAACTTATATATTTATAATAAAAGATAATAATTTGTCCTAGAAAAAGTTCCAATTTTGTTTCCGGTGTTTGTTACGCTATTTTCATAGAATTCTGGGGTTTTGTTAATTCAATTGTAGTTTTATAGGAAAGTGGTAACACTAGGGATATTTTTAAGAGTGGCCATCTTGGCATGTTGACAGTCTATCAAACGCAGCGGTAGAAACACGCTCGCCGTTGGTGGCAACCGAAAATTTGAACTCCTTGTTTGTTACGGGATAACTCGGTAAGTTTCACTTTTTCTTCAGTTTTGTTTCAACTCATCACTTAATCATATTATTACGACTAAGATACAGTACATACAATATTCGAGTTA
Organism: Apotomis capreana; assembly: GCA_947623375.1. Classification (NCBI taxonomy): domain Eukaryota; kingdom Metazoa; phylum Arthropoda; class Insecta; order Lepidoptera; family Tortricidae; genus Apotomis; species Apotomis capreana. The sequence continues at coordinate 20,423,704 of OX392512.1, forward strand.
TTCATTAAATTCGGTTAAAATATTTTTTAAAACGTCCGAGCATCACTTCGTTACTTTCTTTTTTGTTACTTTTGAATCGTTTCGTATGACTAGGAAGTGAAGGTAACAAAAAAGAAAGTCTAAGGAGTAGTATAGACTATAGAGAATGACGTAATACAATTTAATATTATATTTCTCTTTAAAAAAAAATAATAAATATATTTTCAAGTTTAATAAAAACATATATTATAAAGCAAAAGTTTCTGATTTTGAGTTAAATAATATTATTGATTTCTTTTCTAGCTGAAGAAAAAAATTAGGCTTTTTTTACGTTTTTTTTTTTATTTTTATACTGTACAAACGATATGTTTATTATCATTGGTAATTGTAAATATTAATTGTTAAATAAAACCACTTACGTCACCCTTGACCGTAAAGCGGGATTTACTCCCGCTTCGCGGGACGAAAATCCCACATCCCGGCCAAGGCAAGACGTAAAACTTTAGACAAACCACGGGCGGTAATTCGTAAAGCCCCAGATTGCATATTTATTAGGGTGGGTCATTTTTTTTCTTTTTTAATTTCTAACGGGCACAGTTGAAAAAAGGTGCCATTTAGTGTCATTAATGGATACAATATTGTTATTTATTTTTATATTTCCGTTTTATTGCCTCCAGATTAAGTACTCCAGAAAAAAGTTCCTAATGTATGGAGCACTAAAAAAAAGTGGCCTTGTATGTTTTTTCGTTGTATTTTGTTTTGTGATGCCCTACTTATTATACTCAGAATAAAAATACATTTAAATATTGGGCCAAATTTAAAATAATAAAACCAAACTTCATAACGCTCATTTAATATGGGCATTTCTATACTAACTTAAAAAGATTGCCGTGTAGGTACTGTAATACTCTGATTTTACTGTACTTTTTGATGTTTAATTTTATTATTATTTGGATTCTTTATTGTGATCTGATCACGTCTACAAGTAGTAAAAACTGCATTTTGTGATTTATTGTATTGTTCCTATAAACAATACTCTTGAATAATAACAGAAGATCTCATGTCAATTCTGCTTGAATTGGCACATTATTTAAGCACTAATTAATCTGTATGATTATTTTTTTGCGATACAAAACTAATAATTATATAGTAAGAAATGTAATTACTATTAAAGTGAGTTGTTAAGCATCTAATTAATATTGTAAGTGTACTAATTGTACACTATGCTTAATAGTTCCGATTTTGTTACCAAGGTTCCTATTATTGTTACTGTCCCTTGAAAATATTAGAGGTTTTTGTTGGTTTTTGTTAATTATTTGTTTAATAACATACATTTAAAACATGTTTAAAATATAATTTAGATGGTCTAATAAATTGTTCTTCAAAGATATTTTAAGTAACTCAATTTAATACGCGTGATATTGTAATTTCAAACCTGAGTTTTGACTAAATGGTAACGTACTAGAGTAGTTACCATTATATCTTTAACTTATCGGAATATAGTAAGCAATTTTTATGCAAAAATATACGCGTATTGGTTATTACTATGTTAACTAATAAATAAATTCAATGTAATTCGTATGTGCTTACTTTATTTCCCGTTTGAATGAAAGTAACAAAACCGGAAATTTTGATTGCCTCGGCTCAATTAAATAAACTTTACAGTTAAAATTACACATCTAATCTCTGTCAAAAATTAATAAACTGAATCCTTACATAACAGTTAAATAATAAGCAACAACAAAATCATTAAAATGTGATATTTTTTCTTTGTTACGACAATCCGAGAAATGTACAAACTTTTTGAGAAATGCTCGTTTAACCCCGCTCCAGTGCCATAACTCACTCCAGATTCGCATTTTCACTGAAGCAAAATTAATTAAAACCTGACCATATTTCATCCACATTCCTCCATGGCCGGCTGCTCCGGCGGCGGTCGTGTGCATCGATCTTTGCTTTTTACGCCATCTCGTATGTTAATTCGCAATTAATAATTGTTACGCTACATCTCTGCAGCTAACTGGGTGTACGGTTATGAGGGGTAGGTCATATGTAGGAATGGGAGCGTGCTGAGTCGATGACCGTGCTTTTTGCTGAGATCCGCTTAAGAGTTAATTGCTCGGATCTTGAGCGTGATCGATCTTTGGGTGGATTGGAATAAAAAGTGTTATATATTTATGACTCTTGTAATATCTATTTTTTTAATGTGGATACACACCACATTTTTTATATTAAACCATTGATACAAAGATCAAAGCTCAAAGAAAAATTTAAATGCGTTACCTGGAGGATGAGACCGGGATTCGAACCCGGTACCTCTGCCTCCGTTAAGGTGTTAAGGCTTTTTTTTAAAACAATGCAATGATCGACACACAAAGCATAAGGAAAAATTCGAAAGGTTGCATGGGAGTTAGGGTGGCGGAATGGTTAACGCGCTGGACCGGCAATCCAGAGGTACCGGGTTCGAATCCCGGTCTCTTCGATTTCATTTAAATTTTTCTATGAGCTTTTATCTTTGTATCAATGGTTTACCTAATATAACAAGTGTTGTGACTGCAGTTCGCACTTGTAGCAGAGGGAAAGTGCTCACATAGTTTCGGTCTCAATTTGGCTCTTTAATAGTGTGACGTAATTGAGATGAAGCTAAATATAGCACAGCGTTGTTTCATAAAAGTCATTCAGAAACAATCACAATAAAGGTTAATAAGTAATATTGATGGTAAAATATTATCGGCGAAATATTCTGTAGCCTTAAAACATAAGATAAAAAAATTAACCACTGGTACCATAATAATAAAAAAAAAAAAAAATATGGTGTATTCACAAAGTATTACATGTTTCACAAAATAAGATAACAATGCGTTTCCCGCCTTTTCTCACAGGCAGGTCTTATATGGAAACCTCGACCGTGTCAAAGCAGCCGTAACATTTTCATCTCTTTCATTTTTTTAAAGCTACAGAAAAATCAGTAACTGTTTTCCAGGATTGAAAAAAAAAACAAAGTTTTTAAAAAATATTTATCTACACTTGTCGGTATACCTTTAATATCGCGGCAAATAAAAACAACCGTTCATCACGTGTGCCCGCTGGAGTTTAAAGCATAAAACATGAACAAAAAAAACCTATCGTCCATCTATCACGGCTTCGCACCTCGTGCAAATTCGAGTGCGTAGATCAAGAAAGCGTGACTATAGTCGTTACAATTAAAGATGCCAAGATCTAGATAGGAGCGTAGACAATAGACAAAAGTCTAAGCCTATCTCTGGCCTTGTGTATTGTGCAAATAGCTAACGGGTCGACGAACTGGCTGACATTAAAAGGGTACATTTTGGGTCTACTCTGTGTTAGTTTCCTAAGAGGTAGGAAATTCATCTGTGTAAATATTTTTTTTAGGGCTCCTTACCCAAAGGGTCCTATTTAGCACCCTATTACTAAGCCGCCGCGGTCTGTCCGCAGGAATTAGTTTGGTTAAAAAAGTAAAAAAATATATCCATTTTTTTCGTAATAATCGAATGGTAGTAGGCAGACACCCGAAATTTACATAGAGTATGGTCACTATACAACAAAATACTAAAAATAAATAAAAATGACAAAAATAAAATATATATGTATATATTTGTTGGTACGGAACCTTTTATGCAGTGTTCTTTACTGTTGTAATACAAAAAGTATTCTATGAAATTTTCTTCAAATATAAGAGCTAGTAATTTATTGTCGGCGGAGCAATAACAGTATACTTCTTTTGTCATCCTGCTACAACTCGCAGTATATTTCCTAATTGGGTATTACCTATGTTTAAATCTCCTTCTTCCTCTTTCCCTCAATCATCTCTTATCTTCTGCATATCAGATGTCCAAACATCCTGCCCCTTCTCTGTAGTTTTTAACAACAAAAACACAACATTCCTTTTCTCTTTTACCCTTCCACGCACTTCCTTATATATCTGTTTTTCTATCTAGTCAACTCTCTGCGTCCACCAGACACACAGAAAATAATTATAACTAGAGGCCCGTTGCGGCGTCGAACCGCCGCTAGAACATGGAAATCCGGTAGTGTTATAGAAAATAACTACTTTATCGATAAGAAGTTTTTGGCGAACGAAGAATAAATACTGTAAAAAAACACGTTAAAATGATGTTTTAAAAACGTTAAAACATGAAAGGCTAGAGCCAGGCCTGATAGCCAACTGCCAGCTTCATCGTGGCAACTTTTTCAACTCTTTTGTAAAAATAACTTCTGCATTAATGCCATGTGATCTGCTGATCTGTTTCACAAATAAAATGCATATTATTCGATTTATGGAAAAAAAAATCAACTCTTTTGTAAAAATAACTTCTGCATTAATGCCATGTGATCTGCTGATCTGTTTCACAAATAAAATGCATATTATTCGATTTATGGAAAAAAATTGTTCATAAAAATAATCCCATATCTTAAAAATATAATTGACATATTTTCATAGGACCGGACATAAGATTGGTAGAAATTTAATTTGTTGTTCTTTCTTCAGGACATAAATTTATCGATTTGATCGATTTCTATCAATTTCCAGAAATAGCACATGAATCGAAAGGACAGATTTAGGCACTCACTACGCAGGTTTTAAAAAGGAAATCATGTAGTGCGTAACTGTTTCTGTATTCATTTATAATCGTAAATACTTAAAAATAGTGATAATAAGAAATGTTACATAAACTCAATTGTATGAAATAGAGAGTATAAAACGTTTATAGATACACGAAATGTCACTATTATCAATGCTTATATTTTTAATGAAATTCAATAGATCGTGCAAATTTTCTTAATATGGGTGCTGCCATGTCACCATCATCAATCATTTATTCAGTAACAATTACACATTGTGTTTGAAATTCTTACGCTAGGTATACTTAATCAAACCCTATTTACTAATCTAAATAAATAACTGACCAACAATATCCACCATAAAAAAAAAAGAATGTGTCAAATATGTGTAATAAATAAAATCCAATATATAAAACAGCTAAAAATGTTTAAAAAAAGAATATTAAGCCATATTTTTTTCAATAAATTTAGAGCTGAATGCCTAATACCCGAATTCCAAATTCAAACTTTCGTCTTTCCTCTCATTGAAATAGTGTCTGACAGAAGAGTGAGGGAGATGATATCTATACTCTGAAGTCTATGATATAAACCTAATTTTAGGGATCCTTACCATAGTCGGTAAAAACGGAAGCCTTATAAAATCAATTCGTTTTGTTGGCAGCAGAATTTGTCAAATTTTATTTTGAATGAGAATAAGAATGATCAGCCAGACGTCATTATTTCAAATATGATTTATTCTTGAGAGCGTCGATTTTTTTAAATTTGCATCATATGTAGGTCATTTCTACCATCAAGTTTCGCATGTTAGGGTAACATGTTAATTATTCCACATTGCCAACTCGTCCACAATGTCAGCTCGTCTATATTCCCATCTGGGTCACAATCCCAACTTGTCCACACACCCAACACGTCCACATTGCCAACTCGTTCATACGCCCAACTCATCTGCATTGCCAACTCGTCTATATTACCAATTCGTCTCAATTGGCAACTCGTCCATATTCCCAATTTGTCCACAATGCCAACTCGACCATATTGCTAATTCGTCCATGTACCCAACTCGTCCACAATTCCAACGCGTCCATATTGCTTACTCGTCCACAATGCCAACACGTTCACAAATACAACTCGTCTACATTTCCAACTCGTCCATATTTCCAAATCGTCCACATTCCCAACTCGTACACAATGCCAAATCGTCCACATTGCCAACTCGTACACAATGCCAAATTGTCGACATTGCCCACTCGTCCAGAAACCCAACTCATCTACAATGCCAACTCGTCCATATTACCAACTCGTCTTTATTGCCAACTCATCCATATTCCCAACTCGTCCACAATGCCAACTCATCCATATTGCTAACTCGTCCACATTTCCTACTCGTCCATACACCCAACTCGCTACAATACCAACTCGTCTTTATTGCGAATCTCGTCCATATAACTCGTCCGTATTACCAACTCGTCTTCATTGCCAACTCGTTTATATTCTCAACTCATCCACAATGCCAACGCGTCCATATTACTTGCTCGTCCACAATGCCAACTCGGCCACATTTCCAACTCGTCCATATTCCCACCTCGTCCACAATGTCAAGTCGTCCACATTACCAACTCGTCCATACACCCAACTTATCTACATTGCCAACTCGTCTTCATTTCCAACTCATCAACAATGCCAACTCGTCCATATTGCTAACTCGTCCACATTTCCAACTTGTCCATAGGCCCAACTCGTCCACAATTCCAAGTCGTCCACATTTCCAACTCGTCCATATTCCCAACTCGACGATACACCCAACTCGTCTATACAAACTCGTCCTTATTATCAGCCCGTCTTTATTGCCAACTCGTCCATATTCCCAACTCGACGATACACCCAACTCGTCTATACAAACTCGTCCTTATTATCAGCCCGTCTTTATTGCCAACTCGTCCATATTCCCAACTTGTAAATTTTACCAACTCATTCACATTGCCAACTCATCCACATTTCCAACTCGTCCATATTCCCAACTCGACGATACACCCAACTCGTCTACAATACCAACTTGTCCTTATTATCAGCTCGTCTTTATTGCCAAATCTTCCATATCACCAACTCGTCCGTATTACCAAGTCGACTTCATTGCCAACTTGTCCGTATTACCAACTCGTCTTCATTGCCAACTTGTCCGTATTACCAACTCGTCTTCATTGCCAACTCGTCCATAATGCGAACTCGTCCACATTGCCCACTTGTCCATGTTCCCAACTTGTCAATTTTACCAACTCATCCACATTGCCAACTCATCCACATTTCCAACTCGTCCATATTCCCAACTCGACAATACACCCAACTCGTCTACAATACCAACTTGTCCTTATTATCAGTTCGTCTTTATTGCCAAATCTTCCATATCACCAACTCGTCCGTATTACCAAGTCGTCTTCATTACCAACTCGTCCATATTCTCAACTCGTCCACATTTCCAACTCGTCCATTTTACCAACTCATCCATATTACCAATGTAGATACATTCCCAACTTAGCTACATTGTCAAGTTGTCCATATTCTCAACTCGACCACATTTCCAACTCGTCCATTTTACCAACTCATCCATATCACCAATGTAGATACATTCCCAACTTAGCTACATTGTCAAGTCGTCCATATTCAAACTCGACCACATTTCCCATCCCGTCGACATGCAAGCGGAAGGACTAAGTTTTTTCTTGTAAAATACCATTTAATTTACTATAACTCATGCCATTTTTGCCATTTTTGACTTATATAATCATATTTATAATAATCTATCATAAATTTACTTATTCGAATGACGATTACATTAGTTTTACTACATATTTTCTGCTTTGATTTATTGTAAAACTCGCCTATAAAAATAATCTTGAATGACGGTCAGTTTTTCTAGTCTTGCGAGCACCAGTCCAACTCGCACTTAACCGGCTTTTTCCTCGAAATTTTTAACAGGTATGCAAAAAAAGTTTCCATATCAACATTTTAAAAAGAAAAACAACCTGGCAATTTAGATCACTGACTTAATAGCCCCCAATAAAAAATATATTATAAGTTGACAGAATAGGTATGGTTATTGTCATTCATTGTCAACAAACTGTAAAATTATTTTTGCATATTCGTACATGTTTTAAGTGCTGCGGATATTATGTTGCAGACTCAAAAATAATATTTCATCATGCTGAACAACTTACTACAGGTTTGTGAGCAAATCATGCTTATTATTATTTGGTCATCTTATGTCAAAATAGGGATCACAGGTCACGTGGTCAATGTCACGTGGTTAGCGCACAGTAGTTTTTTCAAATCCATTTTTCAGTACTTTTTCAGGAAAAAAATAAAAATCCAAGAGTTTTATGCACCTCTCCAGCATGAGACGAATCTAATGACATATCATTTATACAAATCGGACCATAACTGTAGATCTGATGGGATGTACAAAAATCGGCCTCGCGTAATATATATATAGATTACAAATATCAGAAGATACGCTTTGCACTGATTCACAAAAACTCTCATAGGTACTTAGTTACTAAATGCCAATACATATTTTAGAAATGTTCACGTCTTACGTCTTTTTGTGTATAAGCGTGTTTTAGTAGCAGAGTGGTCATATTAATAGCTAGTCATTATGCTAAAGACGTCAGCTGTCAGGTGGTTACTTTAATTACTCAAGCGAAAGTGTTTATCTTCTGTTACGTTAACGGGATGCAGTGTCAATGACACTGACAAATATAATACACTAAAATTTGTGTTTAAACAAGCTTGCGATATGTTTCCTAATATAAATAGTAATAAATCTGAATGATCTAAGATCAATATTAGTTTATCAAGATTTCGTTAGTACCTATATCTGTGTTCCTCGTGATTATTTTTGGCCAAAGGCTAAAAAGGCTAGATAAAAAAACCTTGACCTTAATTCCATGGGGCTTCGAGTTATCCTTTAGGAAAATCTTGTCTTTATCACATCGACATAATATAACGAACATTATCCAGATTTGGGATTATTAAAATTTATTCAAATTAAGACTCGGTGAGGAAGAAAATATCTGTACGATTAATTCGAATAGAGCACATCGGTAAAGTAGACCCATGGTCTTTTAGAAATGCTGACTTTAGTCCCTTGGGCTGTTCTAGCGATCTGGCGATCAGAGAAAGACAAGTTGTCTCGTAACAGTGAAATCTGAGATTTAAACGTTCTTTGGTTATTTAACTGTAGGTACTATTTACCTAGTTTTTGTTGTATTATTTTTATTATAAGGAGAGTAATATTATTGTTTACCAGCTCTTTGTGGCGACCTGCGCGGACGCATAACCAGAGCAAGGTCCATTCGCGGCGAATATCGATCATTATAAATTTCTAGCAGCCGCTAACGGCGGCGGCGCACGCGACCTCGCGCAAAGACTATCTCGCTTTCCTCCCAAGTGTAGAAAAGACACAATTATATACTTTTTATCTTTTTGTTCATAAACTTGACATGTAGTTTCTAGGGTTTCTTATTAGTTTTGTTAAAGAACACATTTGGCATCAAGAGCAAAGAAATGGCCGCTGTGTGGATAACTTGAGCTGTTAAGGAAACCGTCAGGCTCCTTATCCGGTCCAAAATGCTGGTAGTTTTGAACAAACATGTTTCTTAGAACAGGACTATGCGATTTATTGATGTAAGTATATTTGAAACCTGCAGTTTGAATTTTTCATTGATAATGTTTCAAAAACTACTCGAAATTGTCAAAATTCACAAAGAAAACTGAAATAATAATAGCTATGTTACTTTCTAGAACTCAGGGTAAAATATTGTTCACTTTAAAAAGCTGGGGGGTAATTCGACCAATTTTAGAGAGATGATGGAGATCTCTCCATTTCATCGCTATCCGTCACTTTTGACGTGTCCCTACTTGACAAGTGGCGTTATCCCTAGAACATCGCAACTTCGTCAATCTGGTCGCGCTTAATTTGCGTTTCCTTTGTATGTGACGACATAAATAACAGGCGCATACTTTAAATTGACCGTATAGTGCGTGAAATAAGTCAGTTACGTTTCGTTCAAAACAGAAATTCATATGCACGAATAGCATTTTTGACAATCATTATCGCCTTCGTATTTCCAAAATTGAGATGAGATATGTCACTTGAAGCTTATCTCATTTTAATGTCAGTTCAAAGGCGATATCACTGTTATCTAATATAGTTTTGACGTTTTGCGATCTCTCAAACGGCATTCTCGAATTAGGTCACTGGTTGTAATTATCACTATATTTTGTCATACAATGAAAAAGTAAAATTTAAAAGGAATCAGCAATTTTTCGTAACTACAGTAGACGTACGTGGTAAATAGACACCAAATTAAGACAGTGTAGTGCAAATACTGATTACCTCAGGATCAGGACTTGCTGAAATAATTACGCACCGTTAAACTGAGTTCTATGACGTCCTATCACAGTGAATTTTTATTTACGAATCTTTGGATACGGAAGGCGAGTTATCTAGATTTAATTAGCATTTCACGCAAAACCCAGACGAAAACAATACCAGCGATAAGAACGTGAATCATACATATCTAAATTCAGCAAGATAAGGTTTATTTATTCAGACTTTGGCTAGGAGATAAATATCTGGGCGTGAAATTAACAGCTGAGAGCGTGAAATGTTCTGCAATCCTATTTTTAGAACCTTGTATCCTATTTTTAGGTATTAATTACTAGAACCGGAACCTTTTTTTACACACGTCGCAGCCCGAAATTACAAGAGAGCGTCACAGTCACAGATTACTTATTGAAATGCGGAAGTTGAGTTTAATACAGCCATAACAAAAACTGCCACAGCTTAGGTAAGCCGCAAGGTGGGCAAATGAATCTGTTGGTGAAGGCTGCTGTACGAGTAGTCCGCCGGCCAGAACCTGTTAAATTGGCGTTCTTTGTGATGACATGATGTAACGGGAGTTTGCCAGGATGGGGAAGGTCTATCTCCAGCAGCAGTGGATCTGTTTTGTTTGATGATCACGATGTAAAAACATTAGTGACCGCGCACCGAAAGACTCAGCGATAGCGAAGTAGGCCTCTCAGAATGTGAAACGTTGATCTAGTAAAGATTGCATGAGCTCGCTGGATACGGGAGACCAGCTCTTTGGGGAAGGCATTTGTCTAGCAGGGGTCTTCCGGGTGATCATGTTGTAACTTCTGCAACAAACCTGGTCTATGCCGCCATTACACCGCGCGTTCAGATTGCACCGTGCTCCGCGCGCCATCTATAGATCACTGCGCTTGCTCTCTAAACCACGCCACTAACCAAACAGCGCATCCGCCGCGCCCGCGCTAATCCACCTACAACTCTCAACTACACTCTTGAGGTAGGGATACGTTTGCGCGTGCATAAAGAAATCAGTATTTTTTCGAGGATGCGATGGTCGTAGTTGACTACCATTTGCCGTATTTCAGCGCCGCCCGGGAATAAATTCCCGCACTGATTAACGCTATCTCGTCGGAAGTTCGGCCTCTCGACGTCAATTTATTAATTCATTAGTTAAAGACTCCGTGGCGTGGTAAAGAAACGGCGCCGGACACGTTAATTAGATCGACTGATTGACGGGCGGTGTTGGGGAAACACCGGCGAATAAAGAATTGAGTGAACGCATGCAGGCAATGCCACTGCGAACAGTATTGTAGAGATAAAGTATCTAAATAGAGTGTGAGCGTACCCGTTTACAGCTTACATACTTAAAAAAAAAGTGGATATGTTTAACGTCGATTTTGTTTTTAGTTTTACATACGTTTGGATTTGCTTTCCTTCATTTGTCACACTTGACTTGATATCATGTAGGTATTTCCTAAATATAGAATCTTTAGGTATCAGATATTGCATAAAACTATTTAAACGTATTGCTGGCGCGTTTTTTTTAAATTGATTGAACCCTACATATAAACAAACTAACAAAGACAGGGAAAATATTAACAAAGAAAAAGGAATCCTAAACCCATAATCCTGAAAAGGACTAACTTTTACTACGAGTACCTACTCGTAATTATATATTGTATGTAATAAAAATAAACTACTACTCATTGTAATCATTGGCGTATTTAGGGGGGTGGCCGGGTGGGCAATATGGTCTAGTGCCCACCCCAGGATTTTGGGTTACCCATACAAAGTCATGACTTCAACTCATAGGCCATGGCCAGGCCTCCACCCAGGCCCCACCTGAAATAATCTTAGATACGCCAATGATTGTAATTCTATAAAATAGGACGAACGGCCGACGACCGATGAGTATCACCTGAGCACCTGATGGTAAATGATGACAGGACGAAGCTATAGCTCGCTAGTTCAGTAATAACATCCACAGTGCCACGCTCAAGCTGAATAGGTTTCCCCTGGCTGTCGTAAGAGCCAACTAAAAGGGGTTATCGGTGTTGCGATTCCGTAAGTGGAAGCCTTGACATCCGATTTACCACCCCAGGGAAAGCGGTGACTTTATCTCCCCAGGGTGAACGTGAGGAGGTCTCAAGGGCCTTTATTTTGATATTGAGCCAGGCTAGCCTACTTCTATAACTTCGTTTGACGGCGAGATAGCAATATCTCTCTATCTTGCACTGTATTAAAAAAAAATGAAGCCAATTGTCATGAGGCAAAAAGTCGTGCAAAGCTGAACTTATCCTTACACTCCCTTGCTTTTTTATATATATCTCAGAGTGGACACTGCACAATGACCAGAATGAGGATTGATTAAGGTTGTATTTGGGAGTAGTTTGACCCCCAAAACCCCTCTGGACACTCCCGTGAAATGTGCTGATGGCTGTGCTGACGCGTCATGCCAGGTGGTTCCTTCCGTCTATATTTGTAATAATGTCACACTGAACGTCACACCGAATGGATGACTTCATTACGTGGAAGTGAAGTACTACACGCATAGAATGAATGGCAAATAAACACAAACAGCTTTCGTTATCTGTGATTGTGATAATTCGGTGTCTGCTATGAGTGTACCTTTTACGACTTGTGATCAATAGATTAAAAATTGCTATTAAACTGTTTTAATGTAATTGATTTCTAAAGACTGGTAGTATATTTCTATCTGTGACACTACACAGGGACGAAGTAGGGGTGGCTTAATGCAGATATTACTAACAGTCCTATAAGGAACGCAAACGGAGAACCAAAGTAACTGAAATAGCCTGAAGAATCGCCAAATAAAAGAGGCGGTAGGTGAAACTAATCGCTCGTAAAACCAGTTGTTCTCGAATACTAAGCTAGGTCTCCATGAGATGGACCAACGTTCTTGAAATGGTTGAGGAGAGGTGAGATACGGGTGCCCGACGTTTCATATAACTTCACTTAATCTATTTTGGTTTGATATACCATTGCTTTGTATAATGTAACGAATGGTATAATATTGTTTTAGATAATTTTCAAATGATCTAATGTAACAATTGATATAATGGTTCATAGGTATAATTACTTTTAGTATAATGTACATTTACTATATTTATTACTTGGTATAAAACGTACTTATCATAATGACTTACTTGATATAATTCGTCAATGCTATAAACTACAGAAGATATAAGTTGATTTTACTATAACCAAAAAAGGTGGTTCCGACTAGATATATTAGGCTGTCATCCCCTATATCACCTTAAGGCAGGTCCGACTTGGCTTAGGTTAGGTACGACGACGAGCGAAGCGAGGAGGAGTGTTAGGTTGAACTGCGACCCTAATAGCGAGCGAAGCGAGCGAGCCGCACAGGTCCGACTTGGCTTATGATTCCTAACATTACCTATTACACCATAAGGCAGGTCCGACTTGGCTTAGGTTAGGTACGACGACGAGCGAAGCGAGGAGGAGTGTTAGGTTGAACTGCGACCCTAACTAGCGAGCGAAGCTAGCGAGCCGCGCAGGTCCGACTTGGCTTACGATTCCTAACATTACCTATTTCACCTTAAGGCAGTATTTATATGAAAACGCTATTATTCTAAATAGTATGTATGTTAAACAAATTTATATGATAAATATGTTATACTAAAGTATAATTATGCATATAGTCAATTATGTCATTTAGCCTATTATATCAATCGATAATTAGAGAAAAGCTAAATATAGGAAAAAACCATTATATGAAACGTTACATTATATGAAACAACTTTATATCAATCGATTGTATATCAAGTGTATGTTAGTTTATCTGACATTATATGAAACATTACGGACCCGTGAGATACGCATAGGCATTGGCTTTTTGGATTTTGGCATGAAAAAAAGGTTGTTTGTGGTGTTGTTTGTCCAGCAGTGGATATTATTTGGCTGTTATTATCAGGTTATGCACGTAGCATGTTATAATGATATTAATGTCCACTTTTATGGTAAAGAACATGCCGAGAATTCAATACGATGTTTGTTTGACCCTGGTATATGCCAAGGGTCAAAATACTTCCGACGGCATTTCTTTATGCACTACATCTCTACATTCCGTGAGCATCCCATTCTTCCTTAACTTCCATGTAATTTTTATAGTCCAGTAATCCACACTACCGGATTCTATCCAACTATATCCTCTCCCAAGCTAATGGGACCCTAAGTTAAATAAAATTAGAGTATATTTTCAAGTATAAGTGTTCCGTGCGCGTGCGCAGAGAAACTGCAACCGACACGCGCCGCCCATTAACCCTAGCTCGTTAAAGAGACGCCTCTACACTCTTCGGTGTTTATGTTCGCTTAGATATCTAAATATACGCTGCTAGGTATAGTGGAACTATTTCTTTTTTATATAAATTAAAGCAAGTTAGATTGGAATGCAATTATACGGTTCCGAAAGACCTCATGACATTAATAAAGTTTCTTATGGACGATGCGATACCAACACACTGCTGGTATAGTAGTACTCAATGGCTCCTCGACCCAAGGCAAGTCTTGGCCACCTAAACATAGTCTAGATCTTACACCGTTGTCTATCAGTTAAACTAATTTGAATTTCGTGCAGATCCAACTCGACCATTCATTTGGGATCTTTTTAGGGTTCTGTAGTCAACTAGGAACCCTTATAGTTTCGCCATGTCCGTCTGTCCGTCTGTCTGTCCGTCCGCGGCTGAGCTCCGTGATCATTACTACTAGAAAGCTGAAATTTGGTATGAGTGATGGGTATGTATCACGCCCACAAAACGGTAAAATAAAAAGTAAAAAAAATTTTTTTTTTGGGTACCTCTCGAACACCTAAAGTGGGGGTGATTTTTTTTTCGTTTCAACTCTAGTGTGTGAGGTGTCGTTGAATAGGTATTTTGAAAATAATAGGGGTCTTGAAACATCATTTTTTGATAAAATCAGCAGTTTTGTAAATATTCGCTCCGAAAATTAAAAAAAATAGCGTCCCCCCCCCTCTAACTTTTCAACCACGGGTCAAAAAAATATGGAAAAATTCTTGAACATGAGGCTTTATAAGTACTTTCAATGAAAACTATATTGAACCAAATCAGTCGAGCCGTTTTTAAGTTATCGCAAAATTTCATAAATTTCTTAAAAGGACATAAGTTCACTTCCAGAAGGTAATAAGTAATTACAGTTACTTTGCGTTTACGACCTTTTTATAGAGCTTGAAATCTTTTTCGTAACTTAAGTCTATTGTGAAGGATGAGCAACTACGGAACCCTACACTGAGCGTGGCCCGACATGCTCTTGGCCGGTTTTTTTCTTTGAATCATAAAATTCATAAATTCTGACTTACAACAGGAATGGCCATGATCAATCGATGCCTTTCCGAATAACATTTGTAAAAACATAGAAGGGTAGATGTCTAATATGATAATCCGTCCGCGGTGACAATGTAATGCTATCTAAGGGTGCGTCTCCACTGGAGCGGAGCGGAACGAAGACGTATGGAACAGACCAATCACCTGAGTTGGAATCTGTATCTCAGCTCCGGTTCACTTTTGTGATTGGTCGATTCCGCACGTTTCAACTCCGCTTCGCTGCAGTGGAGACGCACCCTTAGATAGCATTACATTGTCACCGCCATGGGCGTCGCCAAGGGGGGGCAGGGGGGGGCAGCTGCCCCCCCCTAGAGATCCAAAAATAAAAATATGTCCAGTCACTTGACTTGTCTGATCGATCATTCTAGCACATCAAAACTCAAATGAATTCACATCCAGGCCAGGTCAGGGGCAGGAAGTTCGTTAAGCTACCGTCAGTAAAGCTCACGGAAAGTGACACTACGAAGCGAGTGGCGACGTGTCCCACACCGACAGTTTACACTTTGTAGAGAGTACCGAAGACGAAGAACTGGTCTACATATAAAACATGGGTACTAAAATAAAAAAATTTCGCGCTCGCTACGCTCGCGTTTTATCTGGGTGTAAGTAATAGTAACCATCGCTGTACAAAAAATTTCGCGCTCGCTACGCTCGCGTTCTGAACATAAGTATTATTAACCGTCCCGTTCCAAAAAATGTCGCGCTCGCTACGCTCGCGTTTGATCTGAACATAAGTATTATTAACCGTCCCCTTCCAAAAAAAAAGTCGCGCTCGCTACGCTCGCGTTTTATCTGTCTATAAGTATTAATAACCGTGCCCTTCCAATAAATTTCGGGCTTGCTACGCTCGAGTTTTATCCGTCTATAAGTATTATTAACCGTCCCTTTCCAAAAAATGTCGCGCTCGCTACGCTCGCGTTTCCATCTCTGTATATTATGACATTTATGATTATGACTATAAACCGAAATAGACTTCTATATTTACGTGCTTGGTGAAGCTTCCTATCCTCTAGCAAGGTTGTGCTTTCCTTCCTTTTCCTCATCCTGCATTTATATCAACTGGGCCTGCCCCCCCCCTGGACCTTCGGCTGGCGACGCCCTTGGTCACCGCTAAATCCCACCAGTCATCGCTCCCGCCATACCATACTTTTCTTAGCTACGTTGTTTATTACTTGCACCATCACTTATTCTCCAATTTGACGACGCGGTTGGCTCGGTTTGTAGTGCAGCTGCCTACGGAGCTGGCGGTCCTGGGTTCGAATCATGGCCAGGGCAAATATTTGAGTGATGAACTGGAATACTTGTTCCTGGGTCATGGATGTTATGTATATATGTACTTAGGTATTTGTATACCTATTATGTATATCATCGTCTAATTACTCATAGTACAAGCTTTGCTTAGTTTGGAACTAGGTCGATTTGTGTAAGATTGTCCCTTAATATATTTATTTATTAATTACTGACTGAAAAGTACAAGGTAGATTAATTGGAGCAGAAGTAGCTAGTAAAAGTATTGTGCTGACAAATGATCTTTTATCTCTAGATTTAAATAAGGTATACCACGTAAGTAAGCGGTGTGGAAGTCTTTGTGCAGTAGGTAGTCATTTATACTTCGCAATGACACAAAATGATAACATCGCTGTCCGCCGTGAGATTAGGTATACCAAGCTTTAATGTTTTCTTTTTTAAATCGAGACTTGAGTTTTTACTGTCATATTTACTGTCATGATGACGGAGTAAATATATCAATATGTTGTATGTATTCGTTAGGAGCGACACATGCTAGTCAAAAAGAGGCGGGTTCTTTGTCATTTATATACCTATCGTGTTACAAACACCATCGTAGGTCTGCGGGTCACCGTCACTAAAGATATATGATAATCATCAACTTCAAAGCTCAGTAATCCACGCCTGCCCCAGACAATAGTTCTAAAACAAGCGTTTCCTCTTAAACAAACTAATTCAGAGCAGAAACATCGCGATCCCCCGATAGTGTATCAGTGATCGCGCCATTGTTACCGAAGATTTAAGGCGTTTGCGCCCGCGCACCTAATTGCGCGCGTGCCCTTTTGTCTCGGCGTAATTACTTTTATAAATCTACTGAACGATTTGCATGCGTGTGATAAGATCGAGCAAAGGGTACGACGCGGTTCACGGGGTTTGGCGGGAGATTTATGATTGTTTGACCGATAAACTGACGGCGCTAACGGGATTAGGGGTTTTAGGGGCTCCACTTCTACTTTTTTTAAACATGACTTGAACTGTATCAGCCTTCACTACCAGTGAGTCGGACTTTGTGTGGGAGTATAATCCGCTAATGGGATTATCTCCGCGCCACAGGAGTGATTGTGACGCGGGCGCACTGTGCACATGGACTGCGTCGTGAATGGACTGAAACGGGTCAGCCTGACTTAGGACCAAAACACAATTACAACGACGTCGCATCGTGGCACGATGTCGCGTCGTACGACGATCCGATGTCGTGTCTTGTAATTGTGTTTTGGCCCTTAGGGCGAGAGGAGGGGCGAAATAGAGACGGGCTTTGATGCAGATATCCACTTATACCTACTAACATAACAAGAAGAAAGATTAACCTATAATTAGGAATTACTTAGTCGTAATCCTGACCTGACACATGAGCAATCTGAAAAAGACGTTTAACAAAATAACTGCTGAATTGATAACGTCTGGCGTTAATGTGTTGCAGAAAATGTTTTTACACATTTTTGTATTACATATTGTTACTTGGCAGAAATATCGCTTTAGTATACAATCAGCCGTTCGTTTTCGTAAGATTCCGCAGTTCTAACCTAACCTAACCTTCTTTTCTGACAGCCTTTTGTTATTGTAGGAGGTTACCGTTCTAACGTAACCTAACCCACTTTTCTGCAAGTATACTATTATGCAAAATCAACATTCGACTTAAACTTTAAAGTGTTTCTGCAATACGGATATGCAAAATATATTTCAGACAATTAATAATTACTCTGCCAGATAAGTGTGCTTAACCCTATTTTAAGCGATTTTAAATTAGTGTTGTTGTTGTAGTTCCCTTCATAATAAATTTAACTGGTCAGTGGTCACTAAATATAATAGCATAATATTTTTCATTTGCATGCTGCTTGTGTCACTGAATTCAAGGATTTTTTTCTGCATCACATATATTGAAACCATCCGACTGAAACTGTTGGTATCAGAATTCAACATTCAACACAAACTTCGCTGCTCAACCGCACGTAAAAACGTTCCCAACATTGGGACAGATTTGTTAGATTTTGTGTTCTCTAATTAAAGCCTGACCAGAAATATATGAGGATTGTCAAGAGGGCGCTATTTATAAGATTTATATGGCAACAATTTTGCAACCAATCGCAACCCACTATAATGAATTAATGACATTAGTTTAAATACCTGTCAGTTCCACTATGTTAACCTCGTAATATCATTCATTGGAATGCACTCTTTTCCTGACTGATTTCGTGTAGTAAACACGTGTATTTTATTTATAATCTTACGTTCACGACTGTGAATGGTTTTCGGCATTTTCAATAGATCATTTTAAATATTTGCCTTTTGAAGAAACCATCACCAAGAATGACATAGACATTGTTGACAAACCATAAAAATCATTGCCAGTGTAAGAAATTAGTTCCAGCGAAATTCCGCAATATGGCGCATCCTGGTCAGGCTTTAAATAATTTTCCAAATGTCCTAAAATATGTCTGATGACTATAAGACCGAGTCTTTAATGTGCACAATGATCATCATTATTTGGTAACTGTATCTATGTCGGAATTTGTTTGTTGCCTCAAACTCACCTGATCGAAAATGGGCATTAACGGCCTTATCACACTTGCGATTTGCGAGCGACTTTTGTATGAAGGCGATCACGCAGCGAGCTCGCCGCGTCGCTTATTTGTATAGAAAACTCGCTCGCAAATCGCAAGTGTGATAAGGCTCTAATACTTTAATTTGAGCACCTAACTTGTCGTAATATATAGGCATCCGACTTCTTATATGACGGTATTATATTGTAAAATATGACAAACAAGTTAATTAATTATAATGCCACGGGGGCCGTTTTAAGACTAAGTTTAAATTTAGATAGACTTATTTTTATTGGGTTATTGAATTTTTTTGTGTTATGTATATTATGAAAAAAAAAGAAATCGACCATTAATTAACGTTTTCGTGCTTTTTCTAGTGATAGCTGGATATTTACTTAATAAATAGAGTCTCATGAGTATAAGTAAATAAGTAAAGTAAATAATAACTTAATATCGGACAACCTCACACAAATCGATCTAGTCCCAAATTAAGCTCAAGAAGGCTAGTGTTATGGGTACTACATGACGATATACGTACCTATATAGATAAATATATACTTAAATACATAGAACAACCATGACTCAAGCACAAATATTCGAGTTCATCACACAAATATTTGCCCTGGCCGGCATTCGAACCCAGGACCGTATAAGTATGAATTGTACTTTAATGTTCATAATCGGCTCCATAGCTCCCTAAAGTCCTACCGTGTTATCAGAAGTCGCTATATATATATATATATATATTACCACAGAATAAATATTGCTGTTAGTATTACATAGACCTGAACCATGAACATTCGTATCCGACGAAGTAACCGTTTTGTAATAATTGCAATATGTTCGAGATGAGATCACTCAAATACGTAAACCTATTTCAATTGAAAATGACGGATTTACACACGGCTATGTATTAAGAACGGTAATTGAATACGTGAAATATTTTGCAATTGTATGAGCTTTTTTCAGGGACTTCTATGAGGCCTCCGTGGCGAACAGTCCACTCATGAAAGTTTGAATAAGAATATGTATACAAGGGGCATGCCAAAAGAAATTAGATACTCCTTGCTCATTTAATTGATACTGGCCAGTAATACATCACCACAAAGGCTTGCTATTTACTTATAAATTTAAAAATGGAACACTCGGCAAAACTACGTATATTGTTTTTTATGAATTTTTTTCTGATTAAATCTGGCGGAAATTTTCTACGACCATGGAGCTGACACGACGTGATTTTCGGGTTATGATGTATTATGACTTTAAAAAAGGTTTGAAGCCTCAAGAATGTTTTGAACTTTTAGTCACGACTTTTGGTGAGTGTGCATGTTCACGTGCAACAGTTTTTAACAGGTTTGCTGAATTTGAAAGATGACGGGCGAGTTTTGAAGATGATCCGAAGTCAGGTAGGCCGCCAACCGCAGTTACTCAAGAAAATGTGCAAGCTGTGGAAAAAATGATTCGTGGAAACCGACGAATCACATACGTAGAGCTAGAGCGAGAACTGGGTATTGGATCAGCAGCGTTGCAAACTATAATTCACGGACAATTATCCCTCCACAAGCGTCGTTCAAGGTGGGTGCCGCACAAGCTCAATGATTTGCAAAAGGAACGTCGCGTGGATTGATGCAAATTTATGGTAAATAAATTTAATGGCGGTGAAAAAAAAATGTTTATGATATACTCACAGGTGACGAAACATGGCTTTATAACTATAATCCTGAAACAAAGCGACAGTCAACAGTATGGTGCTTTGAAGATAAACCGACACCAACAAAATGTCGCCGAACGCGAAGCACACAGAAACAAATGGTTGCCTCGTTTTTTTGCAAAACGGGACATATTGCTACTGTGATACTAGAAGATCAAAAAACAGTCGATTCGGAATGGTACGTGACAGTTTGTGCCCCAAAAGTATTGTCAGCTTGGTGTGATAAGCGGCCAAAGTCAGGAACCCAGCAACTGCTTTGGCACCATGACAACGCAGCCCAGCACACTTCTGCTAGAACACTGGACTATTTTAGTACCAAATACGTCACTATCTTGCCTCATCCTCCATATTCACCGGACCTAGCACCATGTGATTTTTATCTGTTTCCAAAAATCAAAGACAAATTAAAAGAAAGGCGATTTGAAAGCAAAGAAGATGTCCTGGCAGCTTATAACTATGAAATTTCTGAAGTGTCTAAAGAAGAGTGGTCATTAGTATTTTCCAAGTGGATTAGACGGATGGAAAAGTGTATACGTGTTCACGGTGAATACTTCGAAAAAATAGACAACTTTAATGAATAATAAACATTATGATTTTTGAGTATCTAATTTCTTTTGGCATGACCCTCGTAAATCAGTTATTTTATTTGTATGATTTTACTCACCTTTCATCCCGCTCTGAGTCCTTAGCTGCTCGATGATGTTCGTCAGTCTATTCTCCCTCTGACTAACAGCCTTAGCGTCACTCTCGTCACTTTCCACTTTTATCACTATTTTATCATCACTATCACTGATTCTATCACAATTGACACTAGTATTGAAATACTCTTGAGTGTCAATACTGCTTTCTTGTTTGTTATTTGATTTCAACACACTTTCAGACATGATGTTGGAGTTTTTAACACGTGAACCACCTTTATAATCTGTAACAATCAATTAATCTATATTAGTTCCAGCATGACTCGAAACTTTACGTATATTCTAAATAGTATTATTTCGCTTCTTTTAATTTAGGTACGAGACATCATGGCCTATTTGATGCAACTGATGTATGCTGAATATTTTTTAAACTCGGAGAAAAGTTTTAAGGCGTGGACACCATACGTATCACAACAAGGAAAATTAACATCTTTAGAAGATGATACCACGTTATTTAGGTATACACTTTCATTAACCATTTTTTTGCTGATGGATTATTTGTTTCCAAGTCAAATATAGCATCAAATTAAGCTTTTACGGAGAACTACGAAATCGATGATGAATGTATATTTGAAATACTTGTGACAATATATATTTTTTATTAATATAAATTAACTAAAAGTACAATAGCGACTGTGTGAACGATATAAACATATTACACGGGTTATTTCCCGAAGCTGCACCTAAAGGTTACGTAGATGTCAATATAAAAGACATTGTTTAGAGAGCCATCATAAACTCACAACGCAAGTGTTGTACTAACTGATAACATTACTCACGCCTGATAGATATTTTCTACACAATGACGATTCCCGTGATCGATAACCGACAAGCAAATAAAACAATGATTTGCTTTTACAGAAATTGCTTCAGCCATCTATCTTCGCTCGGGTCAGGGTATTAAGATGTATCTCCCATTGTAGTGACAATTACTTGGAAACGTGAAGCGAATTGTAAGTTGGTTTTGACTATTTATCATTCTGTTTTTATGTATTCGTCGTGAAATATTGAAGGGACAAGCTATCAATCAAGACAAACATAGTCTCGAATGCGGATCTAAAGATGAGTGACAATTGGACCACAAAAGTACAAAAATACCTCATCAGCATATCACATGAACACCAAGTCTTGAAACTAAGAATTTTATAGAGGTTTGATTTTGAGAGAAATAAGAATTGGAACGTATTTTTTCGAAATACCGTTGGGAACTTAAACACGAGCAAAAGTATTGTGATATTTTAAGAGGCTATTATATATCATACTCCCTTTCCCAGACTATTAGTTTACGTTAAGTTTGCACCTGGTACCTATGGCGTCGGATACAAATGAGGTCCAAACTTAACTTATTCAGCTTATACAAATCGAGGTTTCGTTCTCGTCTGTTTCCTCCTCCAAAACTTAACCAATCTTCACGAAATTTTAGAATCTGAATAGAAAAGAACTATGCTATGTCGGATCGTTTCGATTGTTGCGCAATTGATTATAGAATTTGTGTACTAGGCGGTCGTTTGCGGCGGAATTTAAACCAAAAACAAACGCGTTGTACACACATTTTATAGTAAGTAGCGCAAAAATCGAAATGGGCCAAGACAGAACATTTCTTTCCCATTCAGGTTCTAAACTTTCGTGAAGATTGGTTAAGAAATAGATGAAAATGAAACCTCAAATTGTATGGAAAAATGAGCTGTGGTATTTCCTCTTAATATACTCATAGGTAGTCATAATGATGGAGCCAGACATGTAAAAGAGTGCATGCCCCATACTTGTAGAATTTGTTGAATTTATTCTCCAAGTAGGGGGCAAAGGTAAAACAACACTTTAGTGTTGACTTTTGAAATTAAATTGAATATTTGATGAAGTGAGGTTAACGAATTCAATAATGAAAATACAGTAGATAGGCGTACAAAACAACAAAATGATCGATTCAAATAATTAAAGTTCGACAAACGATACTAGTACTAAGTGTGAATATAGAAACAACAACATGATGCAACCGTAAAAATCCTTACCGATCACTTCACTTATTTTAAAATAAAAAATAGGTAAAAGGGTTAAAATCAACAGGTACGTGACAGCGCGTTGTTATCACAGCAAGCAACTGATAACTGAGGTGTCAGGTCAAACGAGCAAGCGGGCGGTACCTGGGTGCGCAAGCGGCTGATAAGAGTCGATAAGGGGCTCTTAACCTTCTGTGGCACTAGTGGAAACGATGTCACCGCTGAACCGGCCCGGCAAGTCAATTACTGTATTATTAAAATGATCAGACGTTACGTACGCTCGCAGTAGGTATGCCATAGGCGTAAGAAGTTAACGTGGCGTCCATAGAAGCAGAGTACAGGCTTGACCCTTTTTGAAAATGTTGCCAATCTCGCCCAGAGATTTTATTTCACGTCGTTATATGTAGGTAAGTACCTACGTTATGCAATGCACAACGTGAATGTATAAATATGCTGAGTCAGGGTCCTTTTCATTTCGACGACGCTGTTGGCGCAATTTGTAGTGCACCTGCCTGCTGATCTATATATGTATTTCTAATATATATATATATATCGTCGTCGTCTAGTACCCATAGTACGAGCATTCTGCCGTGTTACGGTAAAAGGTCGTATCTTTATACGGATGTCATAGTAAGATACGTCCTTTTACCGTAGCATGGCAGCATTGCTTAGTTGGGGACTAGGTCGATTTGTGTAGGATGTCGGATGTCCCTTAATTATTTTTTTTTTTCGGCAACGAATGTTTTATTTCATTTAAGTAGTTGACACCTTTTTCTCTGAAATTATTATTTTTCATGATTTTTGGAAGGGCCACCGTCATTACGTGAGGATTGTTTTATAACAATCCGCTGAGAGAGTTTTGTCGATGAGTATATTGAAAATAACACATGCGATAATACAAGGGTAAACTGCTGAGTGATCTTTTATGGGCACATATTTCAGACACGTATAATACTTTTCGATTAAATTTGACCGCCAAATAGCTTTTGCAGTTTTGTATGTCAAAACAAAATAGATACCAACAGATAATCAAGAAAACAACGATAGATATACACAAAAATAGATAAGTATTTATCTAAACCTACATATAGGTACTCATAAAGATATTGTATAATGTCTAGGAATGTTCCGTAATTTGATTGTTTTACGGATTTGGTAATAATATTAAAATTATCAATAATTTCAATCTGAATCTATGTTGGTAGGTACATTGCATAATTATCGGATACTTATGTCGATAGTATAAAGTTTAAACTTACTTCGATGAAAACGTTTATCCAAGTATAAGTTAAAACGTTATATTATCAACAATATTGAAGTTTTAAAACTGATATTGTTTTTTATCGCACTCACTAAGTACCAGTTTAAATGTAAATAAACTCAAGGGAGCGACAAAAACTTAGGCACATTGCACATAACAGGCAAAGTATATAGCCAAAGTTTATATTTATAACGTTTTACCATGTAGAATCTGAAGGCAAAACGGGAAAACCTGCCGCTTCGTATAATATTTGGTGCAGTGGTCATCATTGCGATCCATTATAAAATGGCGCGCTGTGATATCTTTTAAATATTTTTGCTCCTTTTGCTGTAATTTCTTAAGTGGGTAACTATCATTTTTTATCGGTATAACATAATGACGCCCCTTCGCCTGATGGTAAGAGAAAGCCCAAATTACAATGGCAACAGACAAGATACCAACGGTGATCTGTCAATTGACACTGCCATGCTAGCCGACGAGTTTTTCTCTTAATTAAGTAGGTACACTTATTCACTACTAATTACTAAATATTACACACTAGAAGTTGCACGCAAACCTCATCCGCGTTGAGAAAAATTGGGTTGATGATCTTTTAAGCTTGTTTTTAGTCAGATAAAAAGTATCCTATAACCATCTGGGAATGCCTAACTACTCGTATAACAAAAATGTTTGAAATCGGTCCAGCCGTTTAGGCGTGATGAGATGACCAAGATTTCATTCTTGAAATTTTGTAATAGTACCTACAGATGAAGAACTGTGATTTTAGGCTCATCGTTTTAGACTAGCAAATCAGCAAAATGGCATACATACATGAGCTGAATATGCAAAATGTTAAATAAAAACTATATTTTGACAGAGAAGGAAACCAAGGCGCCTACTCTACCGACAAAAGCAAATCTCCAAGATTGGGTTTACTCGTATTAAACAACTCTGTTTATATTAACAGGGGAAAGAGATTGGATCTATGTTATTTCTCTATACAAAAAACGTGATCTCTTGGTGTTTTGTTTCATTATATAATACAAACAAAGGGCAATCCAAAAAATCTTTTTTCTCAACCGACTGTAAAAGAGAGGGGGGGGTTTCTTAATTATTTTTTGTTATGTCGTTGTTACCTTGGAACTGCATTATTTTCAAATCGAAATCCAAAACATATTTTACCAATTTTAATGCTTGAATGGAGGATACGCATAAATAAAAAAATAACGGTGTCCTTCCAGAACTGAGTCTTAGCAACTTTTCGAGAACATTCCCTGACTGAACCTTGTATTGCTGTAAGTATTATATAGAGCCCTACTTGTACTACAAATATCAAATAAGAAGTTATTAATTCGTTATTCGATGAACGGTATCCGCAGACACGACCGGTCACACCGTCGTGACTCCTGATAAGGCGATAACAGCGATATCATCACTAAATACCAAAAGGTAATATGATCACTGTAAACCAGGGCTTTTACAACGTTCTTCTATTAAGACGGGGATAGCGGCGGACAAAGGAAAACGCGCGAAAACTGTACAGAACGATTCAGTTGTTTGCGTCATTATTATTGTGAAATCGCTATTTTTTAAACGACTTTATGGAAGTGGAGAAACTCCGAGTATAGCCCTCTTCAGGGTGTCTTTAAATTCTTAGGGAGTTACATCACCACGAGCATTCGCCTGTAATGCAACGAAAAACATGAAATATTCGTTTGTTTTGCATAATTAAATTAATTTGCCTTTTGTTATCTTAACAGACGTAACCAATTTTCATTTGTCTTTCTTTTGTGGGCGAGGAAGCACTCTCTCTTATAAGAACGTGAACGATTTTTTCTGAGCTGTACATAATCATCACCACAGGCAGCACAGACTGGACAAAAACTATCATCTTGAGAGTTTTTGGAAGAGTTCTAAAAGTAGGTGGTGGTAGCATCCGAAAACGTCAGCGTTTTTGTCGCCAAAATTTTGAATAATTTTTTTAGTCTTTAGTTATAATGCTACCCTAATAGCAAAAATTGTAATTTACGCGGCCGTGATGAGGGACCCTTATGAAATACGGGCTCTTTGTAATATATCAATAATTTAAAACACCGAATATAAATTCCACTCCCGCCATAATGACGAATGGCTGGGATGACAGCATGGGCAGTTGGCAGGCACCTGCTTGGAGCTAAATCCGGCGCGAGGTCATGACCCGACGCCCTGTGCCCGCGCCGCCATATGCGCCGAGAGTAAAGGAATATAGCTAGGATATGGAATAATTGCCTGGCGATGTATTGCCCACCAGGGGGTTTTACAACCCGCGCCATATTGCGGATTTTTAGTGATACTAATTTATATTACTGGCAACGACCAATTTTTGTTAAACTGACGTTGAAAATCGGTCAACCTGAACGTCAGTGATGTAAACAAAGAGGAAACAGGACTAAATATTCCGCAAATTTCAAGTAATGTTTGCATAATAAAGCCAAAACTATCCACAGTGATGAAAGTCAAAGTTTGTTCAATAGGATTCATTTTTTATTTCGCAAGAAGAACGAAGGATTCCGGTAAACACTGTTTTGAATTTGGTTAATGACTAATTCTTGACAATTCGCTATTGACGTTTAATAATGCAAATATATGACGTATGTACATTGTTGCTATATGAAAGCTGTTTGTAGCGCCACTATACCTGGGCCGGACCGACGCTGGTTTGGCTATACTTTCTTAGGATTGTAGCGCAGAAGTAAAGATCAAGACTCACATACATCGTTTTTTATGTCATAGGAGGCAAACGAGCAAACGGATCGCCTAATGGAAAACGATTACCGTCGCCCATAGACGCCTGCAACACTAGAGTAACAAGTGCGTTGCCGGCCTTTACATATGTGTCTCTGCGGCCTCATCACGCATAAACGACTGGGCAGAATTTGACTATTTTGGTACCTACAATGAAAGTAAGGCAATGAAGGTAAGTTTTATTGTACCAAGAATCCGTCGATACGGATGGTTATAGATTTTTTTACTTGACTATGGCGACTATTTTATATTGGCTGTTAATTTTTGGATTGGTTTTTTTTAAGAAGACAGCAGGCTTGTGCTGAGTCCAAGCTACCGGTGCGTGGTGCAGAGAACCGCAGAAAGACATGAGAATCTCCTTAGAATCTCCTCCTTTATCTAACGCTTGATCCAGAGGTTAAGAGGGTCTCTTAGGTATTGGTCAAGGGTTTTTGCTATACTATGATATCGTATGCTGGCTAGGATGGGGTGACTCTTTAAGCTCTTTGGAACTCGAATACCTATTTGTTCCTGGGTCATGGACATATGTATATCTACATATTATATCATAGATTTATTAGACAGAGCTTTGCTTAGTTTGTCTTGTAGTCGATTGTGTAAGATTATCCCTCAATATTTATTTATTGTTATTTATAAGAATTCCAAGTTTGTGTAGTTATGTTCGGTTTTAGTAGAATTTTCTATGTCATTCATTGAATGAGGGTTTCATGATGACCAACGAATTGTGTCGGGGGTGGTTTTATTTTTTAATTTAGTTTATGTTATATTTAACATTGTTATACATACATATAGGTATTCTATACTACAATATCAACACGTTTCCCAATACCTCACTAGACCACCTACGCTACATCACATTGTCTTATACCTAAAATAACTATTTCATACAGTTTGGCGCAAATGGCTAAACATATCCTTTGGTTCAATAACGTCACATGTACCATCGGCCCTATAGTCGAATACGACATTTAACCTATAACACTAAATATGGTCTCATTGGAAGAAAGTCAATTGATAGTATGAGATAAACGGGCAGATAAGTCATTGTTGTTTTGGGACTGTGGTATTACGTGCTCTGAAGTGATTTGGCTGGGATCCATGTCTAGTGTATTTCAGGAGTCGGCTCCTTGAGGTCGTGACCCAGGCACCTTCGGCCCGGCGCCCCCGCTTGCGCGTGCGTCGATGTGGGATGAGAAGAACCCTATGCGAGTCCAATGTATTGAGTTCATAAGTCAAAGTCAAAGTCAAAGTACTTTATTGCATTCATGGTACAAGTAGATGTTATAGAAGGTTTACAGTAGCGGTCATGAACCCTGCAAGGGCACAGCAATATCTTAAAACTAAATAACCTAAAGCTAGTTTACAATATCTTTATGACCATTCTGTATCATTTCATTATACATATTCATTAAATTTATGTCATATACTGTCATACATATCTATTCATTACATGCAGTTAAATAATCATTTACTGAATAAAAACATTTTTGAATTAAATATTTTTTTAATAAACTTTTAAAACGTAATAAGTTGCTTTCTTCTCTAATGACTTGTGGTAATTTGTTATAAATTTTCACACACATAGCAAAAGGACCTGAGTCGAACATTTTTAACTTTGAGAGCGGCCGGGCTAATGCATTATGGGGGCGCAAAGTAGGTGCACGAGAGTACTGTGGGAAAAGGTTGTAGTTTTTCTTTACGAACGTACCTACTTCTAAGATGTAAATGGAAGGTAGCGTAAGAATCTTATGCTGGCTGAAATGCTCTTTACAACTTTCTGTTTCCTGAATGTTCACCAGTATTCTGATACATCGCTTTTGAAGCCTAAATAGTTTAATGGCGTGAGAACTATTTCCCCATAACACTACTCCGTAAGAAAGCCAGGCATGGGCGTAGGCATAATATGCGCAGATAGCAGTACCAAAGTCAGTACATTTTTTTAGTTGATTCAGGGCATATGTAAATGAACTTAATTTTTTCGTTATTTTCTCTACATGATCGTTCCAATTTAATTTCGAATCAATATTTAAAACTAGAAGTGTATGGACTTCTACGTATTCTAGTTCACTACCATTGTACGTATAGCTGAGTTCAAGGCTTTTTCGTTGATATGGCCTGAACTGAATGAGATTTGTTTTTTTTAAATTAAGTTTCAAATTATGGTCCATTAGCCAGGAAACTATTGATGCAATTGTATCATCCAACATGATCTGTAGTTCATCCTCATCTTGACATGATAATACAACTGAAACGTCATCAGCAAAGAGACTACACGGCTGGGTTATGACTGTAGGTAAATCGTTTATATAGATTAAGAACAAGATGCAACCTAGAACGCTACCTTGTGGAATGGAACTGGTTACAGCAATTTCCTCTGACTTGACCTTTTTTATGTATCCTGACGACTGATCTCTGAAATCTATTTCCACAATTTGTTTACGGTTAGTCAAGTAAGAGGTGAACCAGTCAGTCATAGTCAGAAAGTCATATTTGAATGTAGAATGTCTGGCTAAAATCATGAGTGTGTGTGTTGGGTTTGTGGGTTTCTGAGCACTTGGGAACGTATGAGTGTAAGAAGGTTATCTCCTGTCGTTAGCAATTAGCATTACGAAAAATTAATCACAACATGTTTTTTTTGTTTTAAAATAGCTTCAATATACGTAGGTATTTTTCTTACTTCTCTCGATAGTTTTAGCTTTTTAGGTACGTTATTTAGCTTTGCGAAGCGGGCCCTTAGTGGTCCTTTTAGTCTGTAGCTTTTAAATAGAAACCATATATTAATTTTTAAGAATATGTTACGATAGGTACGGATAATTAAAAATAAATCAGGCGGATCAGACCGGCCGGCACTTCTAGCCGATCTGATAGGTTCAATTCTTTTTTTGTAGTCGAAGTGATAAACAGTGTTTAACACGTGGCCTATAGCCATTACGACACTCAGATATATTTATCCTCGCTCACTACATTCGTTTGTGATCAAAATGACTTATTTTAGCCCCTTGTCAAGCAATCTACTAGATATTTACACTTGTACATTGTGAGCACGTCTTTTTCTTCTTAATGGACTTAGGTAACGCATAAAACAATGGAAGCAGCTGTCGCTGTAAGACTTGTTCTCAGTATGTCAAACTGACCAGAGTTCTCCTACAAATCAGTCGATTTAAAAAAAAATTGTAAACAATCAACATGAAAGTGGCTGTGGTAAGTAAATATTATGAATTCTGTCCATAACTTTGATAATCTTATAAAAATTTAGCGTGAGACATCTTTAATAATTAATTATAAATAGTTTAAAGCCACGTAAAAATTGACAGGAACGGCCCATGTTTCGCAATCGTATGGAAGTCATAATTAGGAACAGCTATCCGTGTTGTTGCGCGACAACATATTTTAATCTCATAGTAAATACAATAACTAAGTAGGTATACTCGTATGTAGGTACTCACTAGGAAACTTTTGCAATTTTGCAATCATTTATTTTAAAATAGGAATGACTAATAAAATTTTTGAGGATGTCAATCGATTCTATTTTTAATGAGATCAAATGTCTATATTGGACTAACTACACTTAGACTGCTCTATAAGTCAGAAATTATTGTTTGTTAAATAATGAGGATTCTGAAAATAATTAAAAAAAATATTTTGGGTAAAAAAAATTGCGTACCTTTGAAGTCACATAGCTCAAAAAATATATGTTTATTTGTTTTTTGTATCATAACATATTGAGCTAATTTTAGTCATAAAACTACAGTATGCTGTAGAATTTAACATCAGTCGTTAGCCCTATTGTTTTTTAGTTCCAGATTTTCATCATAGTAGCCCCTGCCCTGAGTTTACAACACAAACACTGCAGTGATGAACTACATGGATGCGGTACTGGACATTCCCCTGTATATTATCGTGAGAATGATAGTAAAGACAGTAGTGAAACCAAACCAACCTCATCTTCAATTGAGTTATCCAATGATCGAAATATGCTTAGAAGCGCCGCTCATAAATCTAAATCTCTCAGAAAAAGGAGAAAATACGATTGCATTTGCGACTGTCGACAGAAATGCGAGAAACTGTCGAAATGCTGTCGCCGAGTCTGCAGTAATGAATGCGATACGACAGAAGAGAACAGTGTGGAGTCTGATCCTGGGGTTGGCAGTGATAGTCTTGTTTTTGTCCCGTATCCATACCCTTTAGTAGTACCGCCGCTGCCGATCCCTTTGCCACCAACAACCTTAGCGCCGACTCGTAAGCATTGCTCGTCACTTAGCAGATGCAGCATCAGAAGACAGTCTGATTTAGAAGATGATTCAGTTTTAGATTTACTGGAAAGTCTAATACGCAAACAGGAACCCCCGCACGTTAACTTGAGACCAGTGAACAGGAGACCAATACAGTACGAAGAGATAGACAATCACTTGTTAGATCGGCTGATTAGGCAAAGAAATGTTAAAGATATCAACTCTTGATACCTACCTGCCTTGGTATTTATTTAAGTAGTGAAGATAGTAATGTGCCGTTTCTCAGAATTTCCGGAAACTTTCCTAATTTTGTAAGGGAAATGTTCTCGAGAACGATCTGTCTCCATACAACGGGAAACGGGTTCTGAAGAACGGCACATCTATGAGTGAAGATAATGAAAAAAGCTTTTGGAAGATAGAAGGAATGATTGTGAAGTGTTTTTAATGTGCAAGAAAAAAGACAGTCTTGCGATATACTTGACTCTTTCTCCTAAATGTGTTTTTTTTTATAGTAGGCTATGAAAAGTGTACAAATTCTTAAGTAAAAATGATAATTCGATTATGCTTTTCATTTATTTACCTGAAATTATAAGACCGCCCACCCACTTAATATAAGTTTAAGTGGGTGGGCAGTTTCTCTGGGCAGTTCCTGAAATACAGCCTGGTGACAGACAGACAGATGGATGGACAGTGAAATCTTAGTAATAGGGTCCCGTTTTTACCCTCTCGGTACGGAATCCTAAAAAGGACTTAATACTTAACAAAGTTATCCAGTACAAGCACTGGGTAACACCAAACAAAACAAATTAAACTCCAAAATTATAGAATTCTAGAAGCTAGAAGGTGCCCACAACTATGTCCGCGTTTAACCCCCGACAAAAAAGACGTGTTATAAGTTTAACACGTGTGTCGGTGTGTAGGTACAAATATGTAAATATGTGTGTCTGTCTGTAGCATGGTAGCTCCCATGATGGCCCAATTTGAATCTAAATAACACTTTATACTGTCGCGACTTGTACAGTCGCCATCAGATATATGACAGCATATAAGGCGTTCATAAATATCTGAACATATACGGTAACGCCCAGTCAATAAGAGTCGTGTTCAGATATTTATGAAGGCCTTATATGCTGCGATATATCTGACGATGACTGTACGCATAATTAAAATTTATTGAATCGGGTCTATCGCGTCAGGCAATGAAGGTAAATCAAAAATATCGCGATAGACCCGGTTCAATAAGTTTCAAAATTATGCGATTTGAACCTGATTTTTTTCCGTCGAGATAGTTCTTAGCTAAGATTGGTTGAGTCGAGGGTCTTTTAATTTTGAATTTAGGTTATTCTTAACCATGGTCGAGTAAACAATTTGTTACGACGAAAGGACAAGTCAATGATGACCAACAGATGGCGCTATACTGGCATGACGCCGCGCGCCCATACAAAACAAAAGGCGATACTGGGGCATCTAACCACATGCCCTATAATCAATTATTACATTTAACCTATTTAACCTATGTAACGTTCGTTGGAAGATGTCAAATGATAGTATGACATAAACGGGCGGATAAGTTATTGCTGTTTTGGAACTGTGGTATTACGTGCTCTGTAGTGATTTGGCTGGGATCCATGTCTGGTATATTTCAGGAGTCGGCTCCTTGAGGTCGTGACCCAGGCACCTTCGGCCCAGCACCCCTGAACCCCATGACTCAATGTATTCGGTTAATATTTTTAACTACACGCATATTGATATTATTGATAAATTACTATAACAAGTTCAGATACTATATAGGTACCTACATTACTTTGCAGCGACCAAAATTAGAGATTATATTTCATATCATTACATATCAGTATTTCCGGCGTGGTCACCTTATTTATTCCTCTGCTCCGCGGGCTGACTGAGAGTACTGAGTGTTTGATATCTTTATAATAAAATAAATGTTATGAAAATGATGATGAATGTTGTGTGTAGATAAAGTACGTATGCAACAGTACATAAATAGTTGTCATAAAACAAGCGTGTGATCCTATTATGAAATGTTTCTGTTTAGCCCAATGGTTCACTGGTAGAGAATGCCTTATGGCATTAAGTCCGCCATTTGTACACTTTTTGTTTTGTGCAATAAAGTTTAAATAAATAAATAAACTCGCCTCCGGCTCGTATTATAACACCACACGCGTGTTTTAAGACCTCTCATTATGTCACAGTTGTATAAACGAAAAAAGGGCTATCTGGCAGTAATAGCATATTGCGTAGAGGTCCCCGATAATCTGAACCCCAATTATCCAAATGATTATTTACCTAGTTTATCTGAACGCTCAATTATCTGAATCTTGGCGTGAAAGATATTGTTGCGCGCCGCCACTGCCGCGGATTAGTAAAACATCGACGCGAATCATCCTAAGTACCTAGTTACCAATTTTAGACGATTATGAAATTAATTCATTCATTAAAATCAAGATGACGTTCACGATAGCGTCACCAGAAGTAACGAAAGCGCGGATGTGCCAAAATTTCGTCACAAAAAGCCCGTTTCCATTACTATTACTATTTTAGTATCTATTTGTAAAATAGTCTCGGGCCCAATTGACTATCGAGGTTCTACTACTGTATGTTTGGTTAGTAGGTTTCAGAGCAATTGAAAACATATATTATGCATGTAACAAAGGGTATCTCCTGTCGATAGCATTAGAAATACCTGACATCTAGGTACTACGTATGCAATATGCTATTACCTGTGATGCAATTAACTGTGACATAAATAATTGGCATACATTGAGAAATGTCAATAACATTCCACTTTTATATATATACACATAATTTCTAAGAGACTAATGGAAAAAGTAACTAAATGGACAGAATAGACAGATTTAAGTACACAATTTTTGACATAAATTAAGCCATATATTACCTAACATCATTTCACTTTGTTACCAAGTAGGTAGGTACTTAACATAAAAACGTGACGTACTTTATTTCACATAATATATATAAGCATTTCTCAAAAAGTTTGTTTGTCAAATATAATTTTCCTATTTTGTTACCGTTTTTCATTGTGATTTCCAATACATTGATATCAGATTATGTATAATTAAAAAAGTATAAGCATAACAGATCCTTAATAACCGAACATAACCATAACATTGATATAAAATTACTAAAATAATTGGTAATAAAATAGGAAAATTATATTGGACTTTAATTTTCTGTCTTAATTGTGTACAAACTTTTTGAAAAATGCTCACATAACACAACAAAATAAACAATAACCCAATAAAAATAAGTCTATACTTATAAATCTAAATCTAAACTAGGTAAGTCTAAAAATGTTGGTTACAATATTTAAATTAAGTGCATCACTATTCACGAAAATACCCACTATAGGTACCCAGGTTCAGATGTTGATCTACCAACCCTATCCTTTGCTGCCGAATGTTATGACAACCCTATTTTTGAGTTAAAGAACAATACAATGATGGTTGTCGTAACATCACATGTACTAGGCACTATTCTTTCTTTTCATTCTGCTTAGGTAACTCATGAAACAATGGAGCAACTTACGCCGAAACACTTGGTCTACGTCAAACTGACCAGTGTTCTGCTACAAACCAGTCGAATTTGAAAAGTAAATATCTGCTCATAAGTCAACATGAAAGTGGTTGTGGTAAGTAAATGTTTTAGGGAAACTTACAAGTTACATTTACAATTTAGATCGTGTTTCAAATACCTAATGATTTTAAAAATAAACCATTAAATTACAGTTCGGTCAAAAAAAATTACAAATAAAAATATAATTACACAAAATTAATTATATAGGTACTTAAAAAATAATAGAAATCGCACATACAAAAATCATTACTAAAATAAAGCACAGTCGCGGAAAAATAAGTGTGTACGACACTTTTATATACCTTAATACAGATACTAAAGTGATGTACTTGGCAAAACAGATACTAAAGTGATGTAATTACGTGGCAAAATATTTTATCGAAAAAATATATATATCGGTGTTACTGTCAACATCTAGAAATGTTAATCAACATAATTATATATTTTCTCTTCATTTTAAAATAAAAACAGTAGGTAAACTAATTAAAACGTGTACTTATTCATTTGTTTATATTAAAATATATAATTTTTTTATAGTATACAATCAATATTTTTTCCATATTCGTCGATATTAAGGATTGCCGTTTAGACGAAAATATCCACATTATCAGATAAATGATATCGAACCTTTTTATAGTATTGAAGTATACCTACCGTGAGTCTTAGATATATTAAAATACCTACAAAAGGTTTATGTAAATAAGTTGGAATTAATGTATCATTTATAATGCGTTGAAAAAATAGTTAATGTTTTATTAGGTATGTGTACTTAGTATTATTTTTAATCGTGTTCTTTCTCAAATATTGTATTGTAAGACTTATATTTCAAACACAATGTACATTGCTTATGAATAAATAACTATCACTATCACTATCACGTCGTAGAGGTCGACTTCTATTTTAGTATATAAATTTGTATATGTATTTTAGAATGCTTTTTATTTCCAGGTGTTTATCATAGTAGCCCCCGTCCTGAGTTTTCAACGTAGTCCATGTGACACCTGCAGTGGGGAGCTAGATGATGGTGTGAGCTACGATTCTGGTCATTCCCCTTCATCTTATCGAGCGGATGATAGTAAAAAGCACAAAAAACATAGCATTAGAACCAACCTACACTCATCTTCACAGGAGTCATCCCATACCTTTCTTAGATCTCGTAGAAAAAGCAAAAAATACGATTGCGAATGCGACTGTCGGCAAAAATGCAAGAATCTGCAGAAATGCTGTCGACCAGTCTGTAGCAATGAATGCGGTTCGTCGTCGGAAGAGAGCTCGGAATCTGAACTTGGTGGTGGTAATGGTAATAATCTTGTTTTTGTGCCGTATCCGTACCCATTAGTAGTGCCACCTCCTCCGCCACTCCCGATGCCACTCCCGATACCTTTGCCAGCAAATATAAATATTACTACAACCTCAGCACAAGAAAAAGAACCCAGACGTTACACAATTCACAGGAGACAGTCTGATGTACGTGATGATGAAATATTAGATTTACTGCAAAGCTTAAGGCAGCAGGCCACCCGCAGGCAGGAATCCCCACGCTTTAACTTGAGACCCCTCAAAGAGGACAGATACCAAATACCGGACTATAGAAGACTAATACCGGATTACGAAGAGATAGACGATCAATTGTTAGATCGGCTGATTATGCAAAGAAATGTTAAGGATATCAACTCCTTAGGATAAGTTAAGTACCTAGATTTAAGTACCTAATGAAAATAGGAAAACGTTTGGAAGATAGAAAAAATGATGATATCAGTAATTATTTAAAGTGTTTTTTTTCTATGAATGTGTAAATAAGACAGATGTGTTATTTTATAGCAGTCTAATAAGTATTTTGTATTTTTGTTTATTAAAAATGAATTGAAACTTTTATTTATGATTTTTAATTAATTTACTGAAATTAAGAACTGACTTTTTATGAAGATGAAAAGCTTTCGAAACGGGGTTTAAATTGATTTACTGATTTAAATGTGTAAGACTCACATAAACGAAACAGAATTTCCACTGTAAACTTTTGTGAAATGTACAGTGCCTGAGCTGTCAGAATGCGATTCGCGTTTTGTACCTGTCTCGCTCGCTTGTACACGATCCAAATAGGAACCTCTCAGTTTTCACCAAAACCCGAATTGCAATCGAAGAACTCATGGACTGTACCTAATTGATTTTAGACGAGTTTTCTGTGAGTGGTAAGTACCTACCAAAAAACCGGCCAAGTGCGAGTCGGACTCGCGCACCGAGGGTTCCGTACAAACACTTATCCCATCTAAACTGGCAGGGTTAAGTTAAGTTTGCACCTGATATGTATGGCGCCGGATACCAATGAGGTGCTAAGTTAACGCAACCGATCACGTTTGTTGTATGGGAGCCCCACTTAATTTTTTTTTTATCTGTTTTAGTGTTTTTTCGTATAGCGGTAAAAGAAACACATCATCTGTGAAAATGTCAACTGTCTAAGCTATCACGGTTCATGAGATACAGCCTGATGACAGACGGACAGTGGAGGCTTAGTAATAGGGTCCCGTTTTTACCCTTTGGGTACGGAACCCTAAAAAAAGACAAGAAGAAGAAGAGGAGCTGCCGATATTAAGACACTATAATATGTATTATACCTACATCTATACGTAGCATAAGGAACGGACTACGGACAACGATACATAACTATAGAAACTAACAAAAACATTGAAATACCTATCAACTAAGTAGTATTAAAAACTGTTGTTTTATAGACATTTATATCATTGCCACAAAAATCTATATATGGAAATTTTCTGATTTCGAAGAGTTTTTCTCTTAACATCATAGTGAATTGGTCATGAAAGCTGTAATTTTCCGACTGAAAAAACATGTAAACTATAATGGTCTTATGAAAAAGTAGGTAAGTACAAATTTTATTACCTACTTAACTTTTATTGAGTTAAAACATGGTTACAATATCCTTGAGTTATTGTAGTTAGATTATAAAGTTAATTATGCTACCTATAATGTCCACAAAAACGCGAAAAGATACGCGAAAATTTTAAAAGTTCTCAAAACTACAAATTGCAATTTGTACTATATCACGAGTGTAATGGCGATATAGTTATTATCAGAAGCGGTTATTAATGATAAGTATTTCTGAAAAAAAAGGGCTTAATACTTAACTATAATAACGTTA
Source organism: Apotomis capreana (assembly GCA_947623375.1). Classification (NCBI taxonomy): domain Eukaryota; kingdom Metazoa; phylum Arthropoda; class Insecta; order Lepidoptera; family Tortricidae; genus Apotomis; species Apotomis capreana. The sequence goes on from OX392512.1 coordinate 20,462,274, forward strand.
TCATCCAATCCAAGCACCGAATACACCAAACACAACGCACAACTCACTTCACGGCAACATTGACACTTAAAAGGGTAGCCCGATAATCGATAAGCAATTATATCGATAAATAAAGTCGATATTTACAGTAATTTATACTGCACGGCATGTTCAGCGTGGTTTGACCTTTCAGAAGCCGACGCGACTGCGCCCGCGACGCACGGGGTCACCAACGATGTATTTTTAGAGTTGAAAGTTCAAAATACGACGGTTCATGTGAGTGCGTAAGTTTCCGGTGGTATGTCTTTATTAGATCAGATTGTTTGATAAGGACTTAGATCAGCGGTGCAATGATTCAATTAGCATCGCCTTATAAGGACGTAATGTAAATTTCTATTAATATTGTCTTCGGTTTAGATTGTAGAACATTTAAATAAGAGTAAGGTGCGCGGGGTTTGATGAACTGAATATTATTTAATGACGCACGTTCTTTGAAATATATTAACATTAAACGCACGATATGGTTGCTAAGTATAATGTTGGTTGTTGATAATTTCTTTTTTGGGGACAAATGTCTATATGGGACTAGTTTTAACACTTAGACTGCTCTAAAAGTCAGCAACGACAGTCAAAGCTCAACATTCCTACAGAGCGCTAAAAACGCTCCATACAAATGGCTACCTAAGTGTCGTCATTATATTTTATGAGTAATATGTACCAATAAATAATCTTCCATTTTCCCCGTGAAAAAGTGCGTCTAAGTTCGTGGTTGTCATACAATCATTATTATTTAAATTATCAGGATTCTGGAAAATTCAAAATTTAAGTACCTTTGAAGTCACATATTTTTAAAATTATATGTTTTTTTTCTTTATTTTATGACATTTTGAGGTAATTTTAACACCAGTCGTCATCCCTATTATCTGATACGTCACAGCACTAGCGCATTTCACGCAGTTGCAGTAAACTCACACGGCAATTGTAAATATGCAACGAGGCAATTAATGTTTTATGTTAAGTACTACAAATTTGCCATGAACAGGATACGAAGCAGTATCAGCTTCCTGGGACTGTTGGAGCGGAGTTCACCTTCACACCTGAATAGATGAAGTCCATAGTTCTTGCATTGGGTCGCCGTCTTCGAAATCGATGAGGAGGACTATATAAATTAGCCACAAATGAACACGCCGTCCAGTGCGGATTCTATTTAATTGGCACCACTCTCGTCGGGGTGCCGAGAGTGTACGTACATGTAGGGTTAAAGTTTGCGTGAGCACGGAGCTACGAGACTCTGGGCTGGTGAATATAACTAGGCTTGGGGGCTGAAGAAGCTCTTCAGCCCCCAAGCCTAGGATTTTAGGCGTCAATTCGAGGCCAGCGTTAAAAAAAAGAGCTAAAAGGCTCGAATCCTTTGGAACACTATGAGCACTCGTAGGCAGGTAGAATCAGCTATTCTTCCTTCCATCGATCTATGTTGTAGCTATGCTCAGATAGTTCCTGCGCCGTGTCACTATAGGGTGAACATCGAGATTTGAGGCGTTGCTTGTGAGGGCGGCTGAATTCATGTGTTAGAGGATTTGATTCGCAGCAATTTTGTATGCTTCAGCACGCTGGGCTCCTTAGATGTGGTAGAGGAAAGTAGCTTAGGGTTGGCAGCCACAAGATTGAGTTGGTTGTATGATGCCGGATATGCAGCGCATTCATTGTACTTGGACGTCCACCTTCCCCATTTAGACGCTATCTAGAATTCTAGATAGAGAGGGATAGAGTAGATACATAGGTAGCTCTATACGGCCGCGCAGTATTTTTTCTCGTAGTCCAGATGAATCTGATACCTGTTGTGTGAAACACATTTACACTGGCTCCCCATGTAGCTTGTGCAGGATGTTATTCGGATTTTCTTGCTTAGCTTGCTAACAAGGGAAGGGAGTAGTAGGTACGTCAGAGACCGATCAAGGGTACCAAGGTATTTGAGATATAGAAACTAAATATTTAATTTTTATTCACCTCTAATCTGTTTAGGTCTCTGATACAAAATGTTTTAATCAATACGATGGTATACATAATATAATGTTTTTTTAGATACCTCTCTCATGGTCATGTGCTGATTGTATGAGTCGCTATGCTTCATACCGTTAGCAGAGCGGGGTGGAAGTTATATGACTATGTCGGAAGTTATACTACGCTATACCTTTGTTAAATTTAATCTTATTTTTGCTTTTTTCCCCGTCTACTCGTGATCGGATTACCCTGCTAGTTGGCGCCGAGGAATCTGTACGGGGATATGTAACCATAGAGATTAGGGCTTTTCAGTGGCATAGCTGGGTGATGAAGTAAAAGGGACACGGAGCAAACGAAGATATCGGACCCTGATGTCAATTGTTCGAGTCGAGTCGTTTTAAACCTTTTAGAGAGGTTTTCCCCTCTCCACCAGCCGCCATTCTGCTGGGCGTAATCGGCTCCCTTTAGCTTCTTCAAATACAATACAGGCTGATTATTAATCTTAATATAGCTAAGAGTAGGTGTCGTTCTAATTTGTATATTTCGGTATCGTCCACAGGGCACTGGCGGGTCACCGGTGCTATTTCGGTATAAGTGGAGCGACAATATTTTATGCAAAATGTTTTATTCGTTAGCGTGTTTACTTTGTTTATTATTTTGAGTGTGAGTGTTGTTTATCTCTTTGTTTATGTTATGTTACCAAAATACATGAAATCTTGCTAATTCGTAGCATAAGTAGCTTGTGACAATTTGTAATAATGTGTGAAACCCATTGCTGAAACGGAGAAAATTCTCAAATAGGAACTATACTCGTAGACCGGTGAACGCTTTTTCTTTTAGACACATGGACCAAGTAACCTCTCTCTGGACATGACAAGCGAATAATAATACCAGGAGGGAACGGGACAGCTATTTACAGAAACTATTAAGAGTGACAGAGAATTAGAAAAGGTGTTTTGTCCTTGTCAGAGTTCCACTTTTTTTCGATTAGCGGATGAATGTCAGTGACAGAGCTCCGCTAGCCGCTGACCCCTCCAAATTCAGTCGTCTGTACTTCTTGTCATTGTCCGTAGTCTTTACTACTACTTTTTAATTTGGCTGCTTTATACGTTTATAAGGGATACCAGTACAATAATTGGTAAATTACCCTTAACTCAGGGAGTTATGGCAATAATATATTTTTTGTTTTAGAGTTCCCAAACAAGATTCTGCAGTAGGTACGTCAATTATGGATATGTGCAACATGATCCATGCGTACGCCATAGAAAAAAGAAATTAAATAAATAACATGGTAAATTGTAGTGTTAAGTGATGTAGAGAGACCTCATAAACAAGGACGCAACTAAACGGTGGCCGCCGTGTTGATACTTTAATATTCTGCCGTACCATATCGTTGGTGCGCGCGGGTCGCCTTACATGCTCCGTCTAGTGGGGGTTGTCTGTGGCCACACCGTCAACAACTAGCACTGGAAAAACGGGAGAATTATTTGGAACCTGGTAACCCAGTGTTAGTGCTCCTGTCCCTTTCGGGTATACGCGTATGCCAAATCCATAGGTACTTCATCCAAGTTTAGACATGACTTGAACTGTTTTACGGGCCTATGATGGTTGCGCTTTATCACGTGATAAACAAGTGACAAAGCATCTGTCACTCACACTCGCATTTTGTCAAAACGTGACGGGTGCTTTGTCATTTATTGATAAAAGCATGGACCAAGTAACCTCTGCACATGACAAGCGAATAATAATACCAGGAGGGAACGGGACAACTATTTACAGAAACCGTTAAGAGCGACAGAGACATAGACAAGATGTTTTGTCCTTATCAGAGTTCCGCTTTTTGTTGTTTAGCGGATGATTGTCAAATTGACAGAGCTCCGCTAAATACTGCCGGGCAATTCAAATGTGCGTTGTAGCCTACTATAAAACAGCGAATATTGTGGATAATTTTACATTTCGAAAGTTTATATATGAATAATAGTGAGTGCTATTAGCTATATATTTGTAAAACAATGGTGCGTTGCTCCATAATTGGCTGTAAAAGCGGCACTGGCCAAAAAAGTGAAAATATAAGCTTTCATAGGTAAGTGCCATGTTTCGACATTGCTTGATTTCTGCGAATATATATTTAATAATTATTTATACGTTAAATAGCACAGCAAAATCATATCAAAACATCAGAAATCTGCTTAAAATCTCATTTTGTAATATATATCTTATTTTTAGGTATTACCCCTACAAATTCAATAGTCTTTACGTCTTGTCAGTGTCAGTAGTCTTTACTCTTTGTCTTCACCTTTACTTGACGTTCCGCCACGTTATTTTACTGCTTTTTAATTTGTCTGCTATATTCGATTTTAAGGGATACCAGTATAAGAATTGGTAAATTACCCTTAACTCATGGATTTTTACAAATATTATATTTTTTTTGTTTTAGATTTCCAAAACATGATCCTGCTTTACTCCAATGTTGGATACGTGCAACAGGATGATCGAATTGGGAACCAACCAAAAATGCTTGTCGGTCATTCTCCAGATTTGTGTTCTAATTCTAATTAACGCGTCGCTTTTTTTCTACTTAATTTTTAATAATTTTTATCACAATTATAGTAACATATCGATCATTGAAACTAAAATGTGGATAGGGCACCTTATAATTATTAAAGGTTCATTAGTTAGAAGCAAATTAAAATTTATATGACGCGTGAATTAGAAAAACGACGTGTTAATTAGAATATTTTACTTTTGTATAACGCGTGAATTAGAAAAACGACGCGTTAATTATACAAATTCAATTATATTTTTTTAAACTAAAATACAAACGCTTTGTATAATAATATATGACTGATATGGTGACAGTTATATGATATAAGCTATGTTTTAAATAATATGAAAGTTGTATTTAAGTACTCAAGAAACAAGCACACCGGCCGTTAGAGTTACTAGGTAGGTTAGGTATGTAATTATGTATGTAAATTGAATTATTATAATAAGTTATAATAAATAATTTATACATGTACCCGCCCTCGCTACGCTTACTATATTAACTCCTCCTTCTCCTTGCGTCAGTTGCCTCATTGCTGAGGGTCGTGGTCATTCCCGGATGATGCGGCGCCATCTGTTGCTGTCAGTAGCCATGTGTAGAGCATTGTGTACTGTAGTGCCCAGGGTTGTGAGAATCTGGTCTATCCAGCGTGTCGTACTCCTGCTTCTTGGTCGCTTGCCTTCAACTTTTCCAGTGATCGTCAGTTTTTCCAGGTTATCACTGTCTTTCCTGGCAATGCGACCAAAGTACTCCAGAACCCTACGAAGACAGGTCTTCGACGATTTAGTTCGGATCTTGAGTTGGGCTAAGATTGGTGCGTTGGCGCGGCGTGCTGTCTATGGTATGCGCAGCATTCTTCTCCAGCAGAAAGCATCAATTCGATAACGGTCCGCTTTTTTCAGGGTCCATGTTTCTGAGCCGTATGAAAATATGGAGAACACCATGTTTCGGACAACTTCCGTCTTACATGAACCATTATTGCTAATGTTAGAACTCAGGATCTCCGTGATTTCGGAGTTAAGTGTTCCACTCAGTACTATCTTGCCTGTACAGGGTCTTTTGTACAGCTGCTCATAGTGGCCACGCCAGCGTTCTGCAATTTTGTCAAACTCATGCAGCGGTTCCTCATCGTTATGTTCAATGACCTAGAACTTGGGTTTGAACTTTCGGCTCAGCAGGCGAACTTTCTTGAACAGATCCGAGGATTGTAATTTAAGTGGATGCGACTCAACTTCTTGGCATATGCTCGTTCTTGTCTCTGCGGCATTCCCTTTGAATTGCTTTACATAGTTTCGAGTATTCCCTTTTCACCTTGCAGTCTTCAAAGGCATTAATTTTAATTTCTTTCGGCGCTGAATTAGGTTCCACGTTTCCTCAGTGATCCATGTGGACCTTCTACAGTCCCTTCCTCTCTTAGATACGATATCCTCAAAATCTTCATTTATCGTCTGGACAGCATCACCAGTCCGCGGTGGATCTAAATTCATAAGCGTCGCTTCCGTCAGATTCTGGAAATGGGATCGCTCTATTGGATTCTAAGTTCTGGTTTTAGGTCACGCGTTATGGTAAATGGCTTTGAGACGAATGGAGAAGGAGGCAACCAGTAACCGCATTCAGCTCAAGGGAAGGTTTCACATTTTTGACAAATGACTTCCAGCGCTTGTCTACCAGTATGTAGTCTATCTCATTCCTAATTAAAAGGACCCAGGTTCCAGGAGACTTTCAAGTGTAGAGTCATCTTTAGTGATGGTGAAAGAGAGTGCTAAAGTAATGGTCAGAAACAGAACACAGAACTCTGGAAGCCTCTGACCTCGTTCGTTCCTAGAGTCTAGACCATATTTTCCAATGGTGTCTCGGATTTCATGGACTATTTCTGAGCTTCCTGTTTTAGCATTCCAGTCTCCCATTACATTGCGATTTGCCGGCTTGGTATGCTGTCTAGAGTTTCTTCTAGTTGATATCCTCTTCCGTGGACTGTGTTGTAAACTTGCACGATGTTGAGAAGACATACATTGGTGATCAGCTTCATTGTTATTATTCTATCAGACACAGGGTTATATCCAATTACGAAATTGTTCATGCCTGAGATGGTGCTAATATATAGCAAAACCGCTTCGGCTAGAATTTTCCAGCCCTGAGAAATACAGCGTACTACCTGGTGAGGTTTTTAAAATGACCCCATGAAGATGTGACTATATATTATAGGTACCATTACTATTATATGTACAAATATTCTAGAAAAGAAAAAACCAAATGATGATTAGAATCGCATGGATGGTTAAATTCTAATTAACGCGTTTATTTTTGATGCGTGAATTAGACTTGTGAATTAGGGATTTTTGAAAAATACAAAATTACTTTTTATAGGTACATGTAATAATCTACAGAATCTAGTATGTATTAAATAATGCGGCTTTTTATGTACACTAAAATTCTCAGCGCAAGAGAGTTACTGGTTGATTTTTAAAACGTGAACGTGTTAATTAGAAATTTCGTGAGCCAAAACGTGTGAATTAGATACTTACAGTCATAGTCCACGATCCGTACACAGCTGACACAACCGTCCCACACGGGGCTCTGGGCACGACTGACCGCTTCACCGAAATGCGTTAGTGAGATCCGTACCTACTTTCAAAGGACTTGTGTGATCAGAACCGACCGCGACGCGTCAATTATTATACGTTTCGAGACAAAGTTATTATAATTGATATCTTTGTGATATATTATTTGTATTGACTAGGTTTTTTTTTTGCAATTAAAATATGTATTCTTTTGTTTAATAAACTTGCTTACATTGTTTTTTCTTCATGTATATGATCAGGAGAAAATGGTACGTAAGTAATTTGGGTAGTGGGACGCGACGTGTCAATTAGGAGAATAGGACTAAAAGTTTTTTTTTCTACCCGAAGGGTTTTAAATATTTTCTTGAAAATTCATGTACAGCTCAATACGAATACCTGCTACGATCAAAAAATATAAGATATAATGAAATCAATGATTTTATATTTTTAAAGAGTGAAGACAAGCAAAAATGCACGTCTGGAGAATGACCGTTGTATATGTTCACGACAAGTTTGTTTAAAGGACAGTAAACATCTTGCCTCATGCCTCCTATGGGCTATCTTGCTGCTCTCTCGAAATTCTAATTAAATTTATGTAAATAAATATATTTTACCATTACATTTTGACAGTTTTTTTTGTAAAGCTTTATTGTAATTATTTTATAATTTGTCCCATACAATATAATAATACATTTAAAACTACTTCACACCGCTAACAACTAGCACTGGAAAAACGGGAGAATTATTTGGAACCTGGTAACCCTGTGTTATCATGTACTTTGGTGCTGTCCCTTTCGGGTATACGCATATGCCAAATCCATAGGTACTTCATCCAAGGATAAAAGCAACCATCATGGGTCTCCAGGGCTGGTTAGTCCTCGCCACCTGTGAGTTGGATTTTGCGTGGGATTATAAATATATATGTCTCCGCGCTACCGGAGTGATTTCCGGAGGAAGCAGTGAGGTCGCCAACAAAATGGTAAAGGTAGCTACAAACTGACGAAAAGGAAAGCGTTGGATAATGTCTATGAAGAGACCTATAAATTCAATGGCAAGAATGGCCCACTATATACACCGCGTGTCGCGATAACAGCAGTTCGTTTCACGATACACCATGGTGCATTGCTCCCCTTCCCGGTTTTATGCATGCGATTCAGCACCGCAAACTACAACCAAAAGCATCGTGTTTTATACGAATAACCGATAAAATCCTCTTTAACCAGTCACCAGATCTCTTCTCTGACTCCCGGGTACAGTGTAGATAATATTGTCTTCTGGCGTCCTTCACCCGATGTCAGCAAAACGGGAAGGGCCTTTTCTTAATGACGACAGATGCATATATTATTAACTAGCACATACAACACATTTCAGAAGTATTGTATTAAATTATGTATGTTGATAATGATAATGCTTGTGGTGTCTGTTACAGGTCATCCCTTACCTTACCTAGCCAACAGAAATAAACGGATAGTGGCATAAAAATCTCTTTTTTTTATACTACGACGGTGGCAAACAAGCATGCGGCCCGCTTGATGTTAAGCAGTTACCGCCGCCTATGAACGCTTGCAACGCCAGCATCACACGCCGACCCTTTAAGAACCTATTTACTCCCCTCTTGAAGAACCACATACTGTAGTAATACCCGGGGAAAACCTCGGCAGGGAGCTCATTCCACATGCGTAGCGTTTGCGGTAGGAAATTCCTCTGGAACCGGACAGTTCTCAACCATATAGGTTCTAGCATACACCTCTTAGTTACTGCCCCCTAATCATCTTCATCAACAACTAGTAAATAAGTAGGCTGAAACACCCGACGCCGTTCACACTGGCAGCGAGCTACGTCACGAAGCCTGGTCACTATGAAAAACATTGAGCGGTCAACCGGTTCAGTAGGTATTGTTAGACGAGTTGTGTTTTTATACAGAAAGATACGAAGAGATATCGCATACAAATCATTAAATGTTAAATCTGTCACCCCACGTTCGGCACGGCAGTGTGGCGATCGCCTTATTTCCCGAGGCGACCACGAAAATACAAGGACTTACGTTGTAACAACGCCTACAAATAACGCATAGCAAAATCACAAGATGAAAATTATACTTTGTAGAACATTAAGTCGCTATAGCTATAGCTAAATAATGTTTCCAAAACTAGAAACGTCGATTTTTCATTCGTAGTTCGCGTAAAATTTACATTTACCACTCGGTCTGTTACGATTATTATTAGATACATCAGTCGCAATCCCCATTTTGGCACTATAAACGAATACAATGGAGCAGTATTTTTTTATCGTTTAGGGGTGTTCAAAATTTACATAAAATGATCAACTCCGAAAGCACTGCACTTATTTTTTAGCCACCTTGTATTATTTGCCTTGCGGTATTTCGAATGATACACCGTCGACTGCATGCAGATTTTAGGCGCTTGGAGTGTTTGCCCAGATGTCATTATATAGGCACTTAGTCACCTATACCTACTTCCATCATTTTCTTTCTTACCTCTAAGAAATGATATTGTAGGTACTACTAACACGTAACGTCGCTGTCTCAAAGATATCAAATTTTATCCATAAAGTTTTGGATTAATGAGTTTTTATGCTTAGCTCAACAGAGTGGCTCCACTTCGCCTGATGGTAAGCAAAAAGGCCCAAGTCGCAAGGGCAACTGACAAGAAACCAACGGTGCCTTGCCTGTTGACGTTGCCATGCTGGCCCGATGCTTTTTCACGCTTCGTTTGAAGGGTTCCACGTTGTAAGAATATTTTCATCACACTTGCTCGTAAACAAAGGTTTACATGCTAGAAAAGCGGGCGGTAAGTCGTAAATTACGCCTTAGGGTGGAAAGTTATTTTTATCACAATTTAAGGGTTTACATGCTCGAAAACCGGGCGGTAAGTCGTTTATTACGCCCTAGGGCGGTAAGTGATTTTGGTATTGACTACTATTTATTACTTTTTGTTTTATTTCTTCCAAAGTGTGATGAAAAACGTCGTACGTGACTGGTGGTAAAGAATTCCAAACTCGTGTCATTAACCCTTTGAGCGCCAAGCGGCAAAGCAATTCACCGTGCCACTGACGCCAAACAAAAAAAAAAGTGCTCCAAAATCAACAGAGATTGAAAAACACAGATAGTGGTTTGAAATAGCATGTTTTTGACCATTGAAATTTTTGACGCCAATAGGCGTCGTTGGCGTCAGTGGCACGAATTCCCGATGACGTGATTTGCCGTCTTTGGCGGTTAAAGCCCTAACCTTCGGCTTTGGGCTTCTAATAGACACTCGTTTTTAATTCCTCGTTTACCACCCTTGTTACGTAATGTACTATTACGCAACTTCGTACCTTTTGTGTTATTCTGCGTAGCATTTTTTGAAGCGTACAGTTCCCTTGCTTTAAAATTACTGCTTAGATTGTTTGGGAGGAAATCAGAGACTATACAAATAGTAAATATAACATTTTTTAATTGCTTAAACATAGAAGTACACAGCCATTTTTTGCCATTATCATTAATATTAAAATTAGTCAAATAATAGACTAAGAAATTATCCAATGATGATTCATATAAGTAGTCACTATATGAATAAACAATTATTAATTTATTATATAGATATTTGATCTGATTAATAAATAACAGTTACACGTACAATTTAAAGTAAAAGATTACTTAAGATTTCTCCTAATTGGAAAAGGTTAACTAAAATTATCAAATAATTACCCTACCTATTATAAATAAGTATATTACTAAAGGATATACTTAACAGTACAATTGGTTACTATTATGGAAGCACCACAAACAGTTATCCTATTTAATTATTTACAAATACGTCAACTTTAATTAATTTAAAATAACATGTCGGTACATAACAACGATCGGAACTCAGTTCCGTGTATATTTATCTAACAATAAAGCATTCAACACGTTGTACTCAAAGTACCATCACATTTTTCAAAAATCACTTTAACAATTAAATGCACAAACGAAATCAGCTCTATGAGAAAACTGTATAATGTTATGTTTGTCGGTAAATACTGTAACAGTAATGTCATACTAAACCAATAATTGCTAAATCCGCAAAATGTAAAAATGTTAACATAAATCTGTCACACAATAAATATTCATTTCATTTCATTTCATAAAAATGGTCTAGTAATTTAGTCAAGTGGTCAGTAATTTTATTAAATAGATATGTCTAAATATAGTCAACAATTTTAGTATTATTTCATAATGCTACCAGCGTTATATGATGTTGCATGCCTATTTCAAATTATGATTCGATATTTTGCATCACTACTGAATTTTTTGAAGTCATTTCTCAAATATTTATAGGTTTGTGGCAATAATAGAAGTAGCACAATCTATACTAAAATAGGTTTGTAAATGTTAGCGTTCAGACATTTCTGACGGTCAGGACACGAGGAGGCGAGCGGAGGGCATAGGTGGGAGCGGGAGGTCCGAGCGCGTTGTCTCGCTCACTCCTATGGCCGAGCCGTTACGATAGAGAAGCAAGTCATAGTATGCCATCTGACATCTCTAGGCTTGAATAGTACGTGTACTAAGAACTAAAATGACGCAAAACCCGTCACTTTACTAGACCAAACTATTCCGTGACGTTATCATTCTAGTACGCGGTGAACTGAACGCCGAGAGCCAAGCGTGAGCGAGTAGTGACGCTTCGGAGTGTAATGAAAAGGAACGAAACAAAACACATGCCAATATCTACGCGGGAGTAAGCGAGATGACGTATTTTCAACTGTTCTACCTCACAAATCGTACGGACCGGGCGGGAGCTATTTACGTACTACATTACTAAAAGACCTAACTAGTTTTGTCCGATTGTTCTAAATAAGAGCGATCCGTTCAGTGAACGACATCCCAGCCCAAACATAGGTACCATATGCGATACCGAATTTGAATCCTAGTTACAAGTAAATAACCTAACTTTTAATACTGGTTCAGTACAACATTACTTAGTGAAAACTTGATTCTATAATGTCATTCTAAAAGCCACAAAGTCAGAGCTAGCTACAGTTGCGCAAATTGGCCTACATGTTGTTTGATCACTTCGTCTGCAGCGTGAGGGACGTGATCAGCTCTTGGAAGTCCGTGACGTACCAGGAAGCCCTCTTTCTCACTTCTTCACGTAAAACGTTCCCGCCAAAACCTGAGAAAGAAATAATAAGTCAGCATTTTGCTACTACTACTGTTAAATTGTTGTAAGGTTTTTGGTTCTGATTCAGAACGGATGCACACCCAAATTAAAAGCGTCTACTAACGAGTCGGTGGCGTAGTTGGTGGAGGTACAGTTAGCAGCAGAAGTTGCTACACACGCTAGGTGCGTTGGTATGCACACAGGCTCTATTATCTATAGAAGGGTTGTACAGATCATTGTGAGCATGGCATTATGCTTAGCTACGTTTGGGACATATAGTTTTTCAATGTTTGTTTTAGTTATTTACATTTACGTTACATTTCAGTGATTACTTGTAATTCAAGGCACAATATTCAATCGGTTGAGATCATGACAGTCTTAGATAATCCTGAACGGCTTTTATAGATATGTGTAAAGGCTTTTTGTCGTTTCAGCAATTACTATTAATTTACGTACAGTGCGTGAGCTGTCAGAACGCAATTCGCGTTTTATACCTGTCTCGCTCCCCTTACACGATGCACAAAAGAACCTCTCAGTTTTCACCCAAATCCGAATGGAAATCTCAGAGCTCATGGACTGTAGTGGATAGTTTATTAAACTCACCAATGAATCCGTCAGCGGGCGGGCTGGCCTCCGCGTCAGTGGCGCCATCACCGATCATGATGACCCTCTGGTAGCTGTGCTGTTCCTTCAGCCGTCTGATGACCAGCCCCTTGCCTCCTGATCGGGACGTCGGCTCGTTCTCATCAAAGCCCGCGTATTCTCCTGTAACAAGAAGAAATTCATCGTTATTATTTGTAAAACTATCATAGCAGGGAAGATTGATCTGAGGTGAAAGAGAGGAGGATCAAGGTGAGCTTATATGGACCGAATGAATGATCAGGTGAACGTCGTGTCGTAACAGGCTGTCAAGCAGGCGCAAGAACGAGATGCATGGATATTGCTCCACCGACGAGACCGTGTCTGTAGCTCTTAAATTTATGATGATGATTTGTAAAACAAAAACTACTAATGCCACATTCACAAAGTGATGCGACGCCTCTTCTTTTTATATGAACATATGTGTAAGTTACATGGCATATTTTATATTTTCGTATCGTCCAGAACAGTCTGTCAAGACTTTGAGTAGATAAGTCTACGATGAGAAATTGTACGCACTATCAGGGCGGTATAAGAGTTGTTCGAGGCAGATAAAAATAAATATAATATCGTATATACATGAATTGAATCGTAGAATAGTTAAAATTTAATACAAATGTTAATGGCTTCGATGGTCTAAAAGCATTAAGCATAAGCAGCTGACCGAAGCATTTAAGTTTTCAATTATTCGCTTAAATATAAACATTTGGTTTACGCTAGCAGAAGTTATTTATTACTTTAATAAAAAATAATATATTTCTGTTTTCACGAATTATTTGAGTAAGTATTAGGCTGTTATTCCACTATAATATAAGCTACGCTCAGACCAAGAAAAAAAGAAAGACATGACAGCACGAACAATCTAATGAAGCCACTTTTTTAAAGGTGTGTGCGGGTAAGTGTTGCCACCTGAAAGAAAAGCTCCCTGTAATTTGGGTGAGATGTTAAAAGTTCTCTAAAGAGTTCTCTATCTTGTCTATGATTTCTTCTTTAACGCCCTTAACTAGTTCAGTGCAACACTCCTGCGATTTGTTTGCGGATGGATGGAACTATGCGAGAGTATTGCAAATTAATTTGTAATTTATTTTTGCAATTTCGTAATTGTGTTTTATAATTACATATTTAATCTCACTATTTATTTATTTATCGTATGGCATTATTATAGGTCACTGGATAATCAAGATAATAACTAAAATTTAAATTTTGCCCGTTTCAAGTAGGCAGCCGCTTCATCGGAGATGTTTACGATGTCATCTAAGTTACCCTTGAACCTTGTGAGAGGGCACTCCATGACTATATGTTCGATGATCTGAACTGGATGTCCGCAGTCGCAAGCAGGTGACATGCTCCAACGAAATATGTTGCTGGAAACGATTTTATAATCGCAAGATCCTTAAGTATGATATAAGTATATGTTTTTCATAATCTTCGAACGCCACTTTCTTCGTAACGTTTTTGACGTAAAATGCTTAATTATCAAAACGATTCGAACAAACGGCGTTTTTTTTTATTTGGTTGCCATTGGTTCGTTTTGGCTCTTTCTAACAAAATCTATCCAAATATTCTTTCTTTTAATATTAGTTGGGAACCTTAAATGTTTAAAACATAAACAATTATTAGTAGGTACAGAGATAGCAAATCAAAGAGGTAAGTATATATGGCGCTGACAACGACTTCATGTAAGGTCTGTAATCGTTTGGGGTAATTAGAAATCTTACTCTGGTAACACTCATGCTTTGTCACTTCGACAGACCGTTGAGGTTTTCAGTGTTTATTAAAAATGTTTTTAAGATGTTATTTTGATACTTATACGTGATAAATTACTCCGTCCGACTTTTTGGTTGACGCACTGTGTTTTGTACACCCTTTTACAACGCAGGAGACCATTTTTTCAACATGTCAGTTTCACCGCTGCGCGCCGCGTACTGAGGAGCAGTTGACGTACTTTTGATTGTATTTGTGTGCGTGAGCCATGTAAGTACTAATGTGGCGTAGTATAAAATGGCTTCATTAGATTGTTCGTGCTGTCATGTCTATCTTTTTTTCTTGGTCTGAGAAGCTACGCAATATACGAAATTAATCGACCTGAAAAGCCAACTGCAGCGAGAGTCACAGCTACGAAGCTTAGCTCTTGTTTTTGCAGCCTGAAGATTTCTTTTTACGGAACTTAATTTAGGTAATATAATAAAATACTTAGTGTATTTTTTAAGTCACATCACTGCTGAATCCATGACGTGCTGAATCAACAATGCAATAGGTCATTCTCAACGAAAGGGTCAGATCATCGTGTTTTCGTTAAGCGGCCGGCCACGCGCTTGTCTCGTGACTGATAACGATTGTACTACACACACATGCTGGATATACACAGCCTTATCGTTTGTATATGCTGGTGAATGATGAAAGAAAGACATCTAGTGTCTATTTTATCTGTGGCATCCTAGCGCGGTGGTGTTGCCGGGTCGGATGTGAAGGACAATATTTTGAACATATAAGCTACAAGAGCAATACAATAGACAGAATTGTGTGCTTTAAGTGGATCGTACACATGTAAATTGTAAAACCTACCAACTATAACAATTAACTTTTCATAACAAATATCAATCTCATTAAGGTAATTGGGAACTTTACATCGAATTTTTCTCTCTTCTAAAAGTAGGTATCTATTTTATCCTTGAATTTATTTTATAAGAGAAACCCAGAAGCATGAAAAAATAATAATATAAAAATAGCGTTCGATTTCTCACTCTTAGATCTCGCGCAGAATAAACAATCGTATCTATGTACAGAACATATTACAACTACTTATATGTTTTCCTCCAATAAGGGAATACTGGGAAAGTTTTTGGAATCTACAAGTAACATAGTTTGGAGAATTATTTCCAGCTATGTGGTATGTGAACATAGCATAATATATGTCTATTTATTCAAGTAACTAAATATACATATATATTCTATTATTAAATTAAATCTAGAACTAAACTATGTCTAAAAATGAGCTCCGTGGCATTGTACCAAAGATGCTGGCAGAATTACCTCGCTGTACCACTGAGCGAGGAATCTGCCAGCCCTTTGGTCGCCCGTGGTATCGACGATCCGTCTAGAAAGTTCTTTGAAAAGTAGGTACTCAAACGCTTGGTCCCCACGGGCCCAGGGTCTCGACACCAAATGCGGTGACGTGGTATTGAGAGCCGAGTTTATATAAAGGGTAAACGGAAAGGACATATATTATCTAGTCATATTCTTTTTTAAACGAGATTTTAATCTCAAATTATGAAGCACTCAATATACTATAACTTACCACTCAGTCACAGATACAAATACATATGTAAATTGTCTTACTATTAATCAGTTCAAAAATGCTGTATACGAGAATTAAATGGATAATTTCATCGTTCTAAGTTTTCAAATCGCAATAACTCAAAAAGTTGTTAAGGTGAGTAGAGTTCCGTTTAGATAACAATTCGCACGAGCGGATATCGACAACGTGATCACTACCGGTTGAACTGGTACATACTTAATTGATAACCCTATGCATCAAATCCTGTCTGTTTAGTTAGATTCTCAAGTTGAATAGAGAATAGTTAGATTTTCAACTTGAACACGATTTCCTACAACTACTCTAAGTAGTTGAAAAAGATTCTAGTTGTCTGAGATCTTTCTTTGTACTTACCTACTTCTTAATGTGGAATCATCGCTTTAATTTCTCTTTAAAATATTTATTTCTATACCTATTAAAATTATTTAAACTCTTAATATTTTCTTCGGTTTTCACGACTGTCACACATTTAAACTGGAAAGTTGCCGAAATGTCAGGGAGGCTCAAATAATTAATATACGCGATATAATCCGTTTAAATCGTTTTATTTAAATGACCATACTCTTGTATAAGAAAACCCAAGGATCTTGTATGAAGATTTTGACTGAAGTCAAAAAGTAACTCAGTGGGTATTTAATTTGAACAAATAACAAATCGACTGCTTTTTGTTTAGTTGACACACCGCAGTATAAATAATATGTAAAACATATGTACCTATAGTACCTACAAGCGTACACTTCCATACAAACAAAAAATAAATACCTAAGTGACTACTGACGCAACCGACAGAGCAAAGGTTAAACACACCCACGGGAGTGCAAAACAATACGTCAACAACGTTTACTAAATCTTAATGAACTAGATATACTCGTAAGTCACGCTATTGACAGACACCGGCTCCCTGTCACTGACACATTGACTCCTGGATCACACAAGGGCATATTACGTCATCTACTGTACAGAGATATGACAAACATGATAGCCTAACAATTGTCGGTCCAGCCCAGGAATAGTGGCGCTACAATAATGAGTGTCCGTCATATAGTTATTTGCATTATTAAACGTGACTAGCGAGCGATTTGTCATTAAACGAATTCAAAACATTGTTTACCGGAACAATCCTTTTGCTGCACAATCCTTCCGTCTTCTTGCGTAATTAATAATTAATCCCATTGTCGTTACCAGTAAAATAAATTAGTAGGACTAAAAATTATGGGGTGGACTGAAAAACATCCTGAGGGGCTATAAAAAAATATTTTAACTTTTAAAAACTTTACCTTTTAATTTGTAAAAAATATAATAATAATCCTCTAAGGAACAAGAACGATCGCTTAGACATCAGTTACACGCTCATTTTTACGTCAATTCAATCCATTATTCTGGTCAGAATGACGAGAGATTGATCGTGTAACTCCTGTCCCCTCGGACTGAAGGACTGACGGTCTGGACTGATGAAAATGAATGAATGACAGTAAACTGACAGTCCAGAACGATATACTGAACTGACGCCAGAATGAGCGTGTGACCGATGTCTTAGGTCTCATAAACAGCTAGGGATCGGATTAAGAGGTGCAATCTCCCGGGACTTCGTAACGTAATATTAATATGGATATGACTTAACCCGGGATTATAATCGTAAAGTTAAAACAAAATATGTATTTCCTTTCAAATTATTACTCAGTTATAAAAAAGGTAGATAATTATTATTATTATACAGGCATCAATAATATTGTTTTTCTACGCCTGTACTTTTATCTGTCATTGATTTAGTCACCAACTCTAATAAAGATATACTTAACAAAAGCCTTGATGTGACGATGTTATATTATGTCACCAAAAAAGGCGTTAGCCGGGAATACCCGGGGCATATCCATATTAAGTATAGCATTTAAGGTCATTCGCCACGAATTGCACACTCAATCCGAACACTGCTCGTAAAATAAGCACAAAGACAAGAAGATGCCAAAACAGTTCAATTGAAACCAATTACGTCAATCACGTCTAATAAATAAAGGCTGACTTCTACAGAAAAGTCGAGAATGTCCGCGAGGCAAACGTATAACGCTTATCTTTCGGGAGCAGCGCGAGGCCAAAAAATATGAGTACAAAGTAGCTTAAGAGGCTTCCTTTTAAATATTTTTATCATATTATGAGTATTATGACAAATATATTGATAATTGCAACCAACTTTTTGGAGTGAATAATACTTTTTACCCTAAGTTCTAGATTGTAACATAGCTATTTCATGCTTTCATAGAGTGTAATCATACAGAAAAACGTCTAAAACAATCAGAATTTGGAACGAATAAAGAACCTTACGTCACTCTCTATCTCTACCCCACAGTCTATTTACCTACAAATATAGGAAATCTTTCAGGTAAAATAAGCATACAGTTGCTCACACTAAAAACACAAAAATCGGATATACTCGTATGTATATTTTATTTTGAATATCGGATTTGCGGTCAACTGCTTAGCCATTTTACACAACAATAAAAACTTCCAGATGAGAATAATATGATCGTATAAAACATACCACGATTGTATTTGCTCAAGTTTAGTTAGTTAGACTGTAATTCTGTAGGGGGTAATTAAATCAAGTTTGAGTCCCATAGTAACAGTTATCTATGATTATGATATTATTCTAGCAAGCACGCATAATTGTGTGTATTATAGTCAGAAAGAACAAATAAATGATGAAATTAACACAGACCAATGACTGATAAATCTTAATAAAGCGAACTGACAACAATATTGAAATAGCTCAATAATGACGCACATTACCTATTGAAAAACAACTCGCGGAGGCGCGACCGATAGTAATAGCCTTATTATAATTAATATATTTATTATCATGATATCACTAAGGAAACAAATCTAAGCTTTTAGAGGTCAATATAACTATCAATATACTATATTATATTGGAGTTCCGCAGGCAAATAAAAAAAAAGGAAAAATGTATACTATGCATACAACTGTATTGTTGTTGCTACGGTGGGTGAGCCCAATATAATTATGCTTTTCTTATTATTTGATCAAAAAGCAGTAGATAAATAGCCAAAAATTGTCAGATCTCTTGAAAACCCAGGAGACCGGCCTATACTATATCCGTAATATTAAAAATCTTATAAAAAAAATTGACGATAGAGGTGTTTAATAATTTATTAAGCGATAGTATCGTTAAGTAGGTAAAATTAGGGGTAAACAGACACGCGAAATACTGCACCTAAACACAGAGTATAATTTGTGTGACTTGTAACATATTTTATGGCTCGTTCTGCTCTCATCTATGCTTTATAGACTGTGTAAGAGCTGATGGTGATAATTATAAACCTAGTGACACCATTCTACTCACGTCTAGAAAGTGCAAAAGAACCATTATTCCAGTTTCCTTAAGCGTCAAACGGCACTAGAAATTACCCGCAATCAAGTTAAAGACTTTGTAAACACGTGTGTGGGTTCGTGAGCACAACAACAATTACGTAGTAACATATATTAGCTGTGGCAATAACCAAACGCGATCGTCACATAAAAACAACTTGTTTTTATCCTTTAATGTGGGATGTGTTTACAACGTTATCTGATTTATTTGCGCAATATTTTCATTGGAATATGATATTTTTATCTCTCAAAGCCAAAGAAATGACAAATTTAAATGATAAAATATTTTTAAATCTTTATCCTGTCGCTTATTATGGGATTTCAGGTATTGTTGACCCGAAGGTACTGTTTGTTATTATGTTTTTTTTTACAGTGATTATTAAATCACACGCATCTCGAGACACGTTTATAGTAATAAATCGACATGATATTTAACGTAGAAATCCAATATTGGGACAGACAATGTAGCAGGTTAGAATACAGGTTTACTACATGTTCCATACGCTACAATGTAGTTGTGAATAAATATTTGCTGGGAAAACGGAAGATATATTATTGGGGTATGGTATGCTTCATATGGTAGCCGACCCCGATTGAGAATTCATTCTCTACAAGATATGGGACAAAGGCTAGGAGGATAATGGTGATGATTGATGGTATGCTTCATTGATTGGACTAGGTCGTCTGTCAATATCTCGGTGACCTAAATTTGTGTGTTGCTTTACTTTACTTCACACATGCACTCGTCATCTTGGCATGTGCATGCGATAGAAGTATGTTTCATTTATTTACATACACTGAAAGATTTTTATCAATCAAAAACCTTCAAATATTGCAATAATGCTTATTTATATTTGCAGTTAGTATAGTTGCAAATTATATAAATTTCAAGAGCTTACGTACAACTGCGTGCACTTTACGAAACGTGTAAATCTCAGCTCACGTATTTTTAAAATAAATAATAAAAAATGCATGTTTTTTGTCGTGCTCGCAAGGTATTTAAAGGAAAGAGACAGAACAGGCAAGATTTTACGCATAACTAAGAGTCGCATGGCACAGTTGTGCTAGAACGCGGGACTTGCATAAGTGGCAGGAGTATTGCGAGTTAATACAAGTATAGTAGGAATAATTTTTGTAGGCAGAGTCTGCTTGCCTTTGTAACTGACAACAATGTAGCCTTTATCCCATTATGCGGTGTGGCCACAAACTGCTACTTTAAATTTAAGGTTATATGATACCTTCGAAATAAAGTAGAAGATTGTGGCCACACTGCATAAAAGAAAGTTATGGATTCGGACTCAGAAAATAATTCTTACTATACTGTTCATTGCACACCTCACAAAACAAACTACTACATTACAGTTAGAGGAGACAGGAGTGCGAGGGGAGAGTATGTCTGAAGTTACTTACCATTAAAGTAGAATTTGAGTCTGTTGGCGAATATGTTGGATTTCGGGATGTTTAGCTGGTCGGCCACTGGTTCTATGAGGCTGCGGAACCCACCGGATACGAGGTACACAGGTACGGCTCGTTCTTGAAGCGTCTTTACTAGTTGTCTGGAAAGATATGTAACATATTTGAACCGTTTCATTTTATTTAGCTCAAGCGGTGTGGTGGCAGATGTCGGGCGATCCATGGACGCTTAACTAAAGTATCCATCATTTAAATAAAACAGTTTACATAAAATATATAAATTCGGTGACACTACTATACATTCGACGTGAATCACTTTAATTAGTGTTCGTGAGATAAACATCTAAAAAAAACACTGCATTTATTTCAATCGATAACATGACGATAAGATAAAATATCCATGTGCCAGAATTTAGGTTTAAAAATACAACAATAGGCTTTGTTTATTGATTGGAGTATTGCGGTCAATTTCCAATTTGTTATACTTTTGTTTATGTATAAAAACTCATCCAGTTTAATTAATACAGATAAATAATAAATTTCATTTGAATAAAAAATCCCAACATGTTTATGTTTATTTCCCTTTTTTCGAGTTGGCAACCCTAACGGCCTTCGACGACTTCGCGCGAGCTGCGTTCATAGGTGGGAGCGGATGGTCCGAGTGCGGTGTCTCGCTCACTCCTATGACCGCCGCTCGTCGCTCCGCGAACTAGTGGCCACTTGGCCAGGCCGTAAGAGTACTACTTCCTACCTTAGGAAGCTTCCGTACCCGTTTGTTTGCTCCATGTCATACAGACCAAACGATAGTTTACAAACAACTTACGGGCCAATGAACTTTTTGACGGACACTATTTTATCCACAACTTAAAGTTAGTTACAATTTCAACTTTAAATAATAACTTGTTTACGTTTACGTCCCATAGCACGAATGGCATGCTTTTATGATAATTTGTTAAAATAAAATCCAGATTTAGACACATTTACTTCTAAAGTTTGTTTTCGTATTTGTACTGCCCGCGGGACATTAAACACGTAGTAATTTTGGCGTAACCTTAGTAATTGATTTAGTTAATGCATGCTGGCTCATATTTGCATGCACTTTACAAACACTAAAATGTTTTGCGTAGTTGCAATTGAGTAACAGACACATATATGTCTCAATAGTGTAAGCCTTAAGTTCTTAACTTGTTACTATGGCTTTTTTTAAATAAATAAACTTATGGTTTACGTTAAAAAGTTCAATTCCCCAACAGGTAACTCCAGTGACATTTTGAGTAACGCCGGCGACAGTTAAGTGTCGTTCAAAAAGTTGATTCACCCATCCATCCATCACCTTATATATACAAATAGGAACTAAACATGTTATAATATAAGTCATAGTCTCATAGAACAAGGCCAGATAGCCAATAGAGCATCAGATTAAAAAACTAAGGAAGTTTGAGACAGCCGCTCACAATGAGGTTGATAAACAACCCGATAAACTAGCAAAGCGGAGTTAACTGGATGATGTTGTGAACGACACCGGTTTGTGAGACGACTTTATTTACATTGGCCTTTGTATTGGGTGATAAATTCGTGACAATTAAGCATGAATCGGTTTTTATGAGAGGTTCTTTAACTCAACATAGGTGTCTAGTAACGATGCTCTATTTGCCTTTTCCAAATCAGCGCGCTGCCGCCATAGTAAAAATGTATGGAGAATCAAAAGCACTTTTTGATAAATCTGGACCAAATACCAAACAATAATTGAAATATTTGATGCGGACAAATTGTAATATAAACATTCATCTTTTTTTTAACTGAAAATCAGAATAGATTCCCATTGTTAAAGTATTAAAAAAAAACACTTTACGATTTTACAGTTTTCTTCCAACTTTATTTAGTTTTCTAGGGTAACATATTAATAATCTTATAATTTTTCCACGGAGAAGTTGTTAACACATTCTTCGAAGTGCTAAATATATAGTTTAGAAATGGATTAAACAACTAGTGTTGACGTTGTCTACTTAACGGCAACTGCCTATTTTTCACATTTCGCTCGGCGCAGTCTTAATTTAACTGACGTAAGCCAAATAACGTGACATAGACTTTTTCTAGAACACACTGTTGGAACAGTTTCGTTACCTTTAAAATATTGTTGAACAACAAAGAGAAATAATTAAAAAGTATTTAGCTGGGTTTTTTTCATTATACTCCTCCGAGTTTTATTTAGTATACCTACGTAAGGATTGAAAGAACTTTACAGCCTGAAATTTGGAGGAAGGAACGCGTTCCAAAATTAATTCGAATGCTAAGGAAATTAATAACAAATGGAAATAAAACACTTACGAGATTCCAGGAGTGAGATGAATAGGGAAAGTTTCTACGAACTCTCTGATCTGGCTGACGCTGGGTCTGATGATGTCCAGTCTTTTCTTTAACGCTTCTTGGAACGTCATGCTCCCCCCCATCGCTTCAGCCGTTCTGTAAAAGATGTACAGTATGAAAAACATAATATAGCAAAGTATTTTTTTAACTAACTTAATTTTCTCGAAACATTCCCATCACATCTTCTAGAAACAACTAAATCTCAATTCGAGTAATGTTATTTGATAAAAGATTATGTTGATAAAAGTTAACCTAAAAAGTTACCTACTAGTACCTACATCATCGAGAATGTACCTACTTGAGTCCGCAGGAGTTTGTAGCAAATAAGAAGGCATTCATAACTGGGAGGAGTCTGCAGTGGATAGGGACAAATTGCGGAAACTGCACGGCTAGCATATCTTACCGCGACTTTCTTGTCACGCGACTCAGCATCATCTGTCATGCTCGCACGGTATTGAAAGGAAAGTGACAGGTAGTATATGTCGCGCGACAAAGAGTTGCGTGTCTCGGGCATGCTAGAGGTGCTGGTGTTGGATGAGCGTAAGATGTTAGATGAGGCATGGTTTAGGACTCTCGCAACCAAGCGTGCTAAAAGACATCAGCTCAGCCCTTGCTCACCGCGCGCAGGCCAGTCTTACATCTGCCAAACCTGCGGTCGCGTGTGCCGTTCTCGTATTGACTTGCATAGCCATGAAAAATGTTGTTTTCCTACATAACTCTGTTTTGTATAGTCTGTAAAAGACTGAAAGGCCTTTGATTGATTGATGCCTTTATGTAGATACGACGAAGATGCAGACAAATCGTTGTGGTTATGGTTCTATTTTTATCATAAACTACTTATAATTGGTTGGCTGATAGTCGGACCATGAAGATCGCAGGTCAAACATTAATATTAAATTCGTATCAGCGTTTACATAAACCGCGATATCTCTGTTGTAAGGCAACTACTAAACTTTGTAGGCCAAATTATGATGTATAAATAGAAATGTGAGTTCTATTTATTTTCAAGCATTCTATAGAAAAATTAACTTTTTATAAACAAATTAGAAGTTACAAAATAACATCAGTATTTGTAAAAATAAATATAGAACCTAAATAACTAGGTACGTTGGAAAAACTGGAAAAAGGTCGTTCTATAGTTCAGGTACACTTAGAATCATACTTTTTTTCTCGTTTTGCAATAAATTGTCGCATTTGTTCAAAGCCAAATAATGTAGGAAGTTGCACAATTTGTTACAATCATAGTACTATTAACAATTATGTGTTCCTAGGGAAACGAAACAGCTTAAGATAGCTTATCACTAGCAGTGAAAGACGGGTGAATGGAGTCATGATAACTTAACAAATAACCTTATCTACTTCATCTATTCAAATCATTGGGTAATATATATTGTTGTCAACCGTCACCGACAAAAGAAGTATCAAAACAGGATTGGAACTTGATTTTCGCCTGTTTATCAGACGGTTTATCTTTACTTCGATATTTCTTTAGGTCACAATATTTCTTGTATTATGTAAACGTATAACCTTGAACATAGAGATCCTACAAAAATAAACATACCTACAAGAGGTCAAAGTGTCGCAAATAAGAATGTTCCACCATGTCATATTCATATGTATACGTACATTTTTATAACTGCTGAATATTTACGTAATGTATTGAATGAGGGTCAAAGTAACAATCTACACTTTCAAAACAAAGTGGAATAAAAACTTCGATGCGCGTAGTAACAGTTGTTTTCGTGACATACGTCACAAAAATTGGAACAATAAAACCCAACTTTATGAGCCAGATTAGGCGCACTTCTTCAATCAAGACACTCATCAGTTTAGGTATAGAGAACACTTATCTCATTCGTTTACAATAAAGCGAAAAAACTAAAAATTTAATGATTCAGGCGGGGCTCGAACCCGCTTACCCAACGGCTTTCCGGGCCCATTGATGGCCCTTGAGAGCGTTTTACCTATTAGACCACGGAACTTAAGTAGATTCCCGATCTAAAAAGTACTCGTCGTAGGTATTTCGGCGAATAAACTTTTGATTTTCTTTTCATCCCCAGTAATTATTAAACTAAAGTAGATGCATATAAAACGAAATTAACTCGCAGACAGAAAAACTCGTTACCAACTGGAATTTTAATTTAGAATTCTAATAAACATACAGAAACGGAACCATAATATAAAACAAAATAAACTCACAGTCTTTTGACCTCGTCTCCTTTGCCGCAGAACTTTGCCAGCTCATCAATGCCTTCGTCCCTGATGACAGTGGAGTCTACGTCGAAGCACACACAGTCTGCGGTTCTGAACAACTCCTGGACGCTTTGCTGAGGGGACATTACGCTGATGGAGACAAGGGACAGAGTCTTGAGCGTCGCCAGCTGAAGGTTGTTCTTGATGCTGCTGAAGAAGAAAGCGCTTAGAATTAACATAAATGGTCCTCGTAGCCGGATTAAAGGCTGATTTAGACGATGCCAATTTTGAGACGCCTAAATTACGGCGCCAGTGATTACCGCACAGCACACCTCCGACCGTTTAGACAATGACTATGTTCAGCCGCCTAAATCTCGCCGCCAGTCCACAGTGCTTTTTTTCAGTACCAGTCATTAGTGGCAGCGAGAGACGCGGAGGGGGGGGTCACTGGCGCCAAAAAATAGGCTCGTGTTCTATTCCGCGCCAGCGCTGGCATGCGGCGAAAAAAATGGCGCGGAAAGTGTTTATACGGTGCCTTTTCGAGGCGCCGTAATTTAGGCGTCTCAAAATTGGCATCGTCTAAATCAGCCTTTATAGCAAACTAGCTGTGCCCCGCGGTGTTACCCGCTCATCCCACGGGAACACAAAATTTATTCGGGATAAAAAGTATCCTATGTCCTTTCCCGGGTCTCAAACTATCTCCATACCAAATTTCATCTAAGTCGGTTCAGCGGTTTAAGCGTGAAGCGGTAACAGACAGACAGACAGACAGACAGACACACACACTTTCGGATTTATAATATTAGTAGCAAATATATACAGGATTACAAGAATTCAGGGAGATTTTAAGGTAACGGAACGTGAATGAGTATCACGAATCTAACGTTCGACTTCTGGGCGCATGCCTTCTGTCATTGACGACATTATATGGGTTATTTTATTCCCAATGTTAGAACTTTATAGTCTTTTCATACACCTTACAATGTCTGCTTTGTAAAGTATCTCTTCGCGGAAAGAAGGAAATCATTTTTAATGAATACAACGTAAAATGATTATTGTTGGTAAGTAATATTTCTTGATAAATAAAAAATAAAACACTTTAAATGCACTTAACGGTAACGACATAATATATAACAATAGTCACTTAATAAATATTTGATATAGTGTAGGTATGTATATGTCAAATTAAATTGTTGGATACAAACCGTTTAAAATTCTTAATACACATGAATACGAATTGATAAAATCTCCCTTTCCTATATAACTACCGATACTTAAGGTAAGACTGAATGTGACCGAGACGAACACTCAATTAAAATGTACCTTCGCCATACAATGTATTTCATACTTATAAACCACTTGCACACGCCTTGTTTAATATGTTTATTGATCGTGTGCAAAATGTGGTTAACCATGAACCCCACGATTGATACAACATTGGTCAAATCAATCAATTCCGATAATAGCCTTTTTTTCAGTATAATAAATTTACAGTTTATGTAGCTCATGCATATAGGTAAATAATCATGCAACATTCCGGTTACAGAAAGAACAAACCTGTAAAGGGCCATGGTGTCTTCGTTTCAAACGCAATGACAGAAGGTGTTGCACCGTTGGCTAATTAAATAGTTCCGTAAAGGTCAGAGCAATACAAATACCGATCGAGGGTCGCGCACACGCCTCCAAGTATGATATCACACAGTGCACTGGCGTTTCCGTTATCGCCTTATATCCACAAGCCTACTCAGATAACGCAGTGATGCGAGCTACACCACTACTCTCTGAAAGCTACGTACTATGAATGACGTCACGGACTTCACTTCATTTAAAAGACATAGCGCAGACACGAGACACATCGAAAGTAAGGGCGCGGAACCGACAGCCGTCTCGCTCACTCGCGATAGAAGCGTATGGAATATTTGTGGCAGCACTTGTTTTGCGAATTGCGTCGGGCGCAAAAACGATAAGCGCGTGAGTCGATGATAAACGTGTATGTTTTTGTTAAGAAAAAATAAATAAATTATTTATCTCTAGGTGTGATTCGTATGGGAAACTTGCACGAGAGCTCAAAATAAACATAAGAGAATCCACACGTAGAAATTTCTGTAAAAGAATCAAGGAATTCCCTTTCTATCTATGCTAGTGGGGGGTAGCGTTATCAATAAGTTATATATACTTCAAACGCATTGGCTTCAATAACAGGGTCAAGGAATGATGAAAGGAGTGCGACAATTTGCTTAATGACTGTCTCGAAATATAAATTAGCTCATGGAACTAAAATGAGAACCGAGTCAAAAATTGCTTTAATCTACTTTCACTACGCGATGCTACAGCAGCATCATCAGCTTCCATATCCAAACAATTAATATTGGAATGAAGTATATGGTAACTCACTCGCTTGGCTATAATATTTCTTATACTTAGTTAGAATTACAATGCAACTAGCGAAAATTCTGGGTCAATATATGCAGGAGATATGTTTACATACATAATACCTTAGAAACAACATTTTCCTGCTTTATCTTGATAAATATACATATTGCAACTTGAAATACCCTTAAACCATTTTGCAGGGGTTCCCAGAAAAAAGTAAACAAATCTGGTTACCTATACTATAACATAATATTATCAATTTAAATGATTCTGAGAGTTTGATTAAACAAACGCGTTTTTTTTTCAGAATTAAAGCTACAACAATGATCTGATTCAATTAAAGTCTAATGCATGTAAATCTAATAGGAATATTGCACTAATGTAAATAAATACAAATATATTTATTGAAAAAACATAATGCCCAGAGAGGTATGTTTAAATTCTATAATAAACATATAAATTCAACATTTACATAAACTGAACTAGGTTCCCCCTATGTTTCAGCCAATGATAATGAATTTAAAATATATATAAAGCAATAAAGAAAACTTCTGTAACCTTTGTAATTTAATTATCCTTGGAAGTAAAAATACCACTTTTTCCATGATGGTTCAAATTATTTAAGACATTTAGTCATAGACTAAATAGACACAAATGTAGGTTGTAATAGACCATATATCAAAAGAGTTCTAATTGCTGAAAAATAAAGCGTCTTAAACATTTTTTTATTGAGTAACATTTTGAAATGCTTAAAGCCTTACGTTTCAAAATGTAAGGTAATATAAAACATGCAAAGGAATTATTTTATCCCTATAAGATAGGACAAAATAAGACTATTTTTGTACGGACTGTAATCTTTGCACTTCCCACGCAGATGGAGAGTGCTGTTACATTGTTTACATATCAACATATACTGATAAGGGACTCCTGAGAAAACTATAATAATGTTTTAAAGTATGTTGTGTTATTACTAATAGAACCTTTCGTCTTTAATTAATATATCATTATAGAAACTCTAATAATATTTCTGGTTTTGTCAATTTTGCTGAAAATTTTCAACATACAGATTTTTAAACTGAATATTTCTTACTGATTTGGACTCGTGGATAAATATTATTATGTTTTCCAATAGAAAAATTTAGAAATTAAAATTAGTTCAATCAAACGTGTTTTTTTCAAATTAGAAATGGTACAGGATATTTCATAGATTTTTATATTGTTGTATTCAGATAACAGGATCATAATCCAGTTAATACCAGTTTTAAATATTACTCAGCATTTCTTTATATGTAAGGGAAATCATCTCAAAACTAGTTTGAAGCAGATTACATGCAATTGATTATCAAAGCTCACAGGGCAAACAATTCATATCTCCAAATACTTATCAAATAACAATATAGAAAGATAGTATTTACACAGAAATAGAAAACATTAATCGCAGGTGCTTTAAAAAATGAAACATAATATTTTAAAGAAAACTACTAAAATACATAGACAATGGGTGTCATAATCTCCTATTTTTCTATTAAAAGAACTCAGTAAAACAGTAATTGTCATAGCTTTGAATAAATACTAGTTGACAACCAATTAACACGACAATATCATGCTAGAGAGTTCTATGACGACCTTGCGACCGATTGTACCCCAGTACTTAATTCGCTGAATCATACCGAGTTAAATAAGTATTTTTATACATGTATCGAGTTAAAAAAGTATTTTTATACACGTGCAAAGCCTTAGAGAGATAACAATAAATTTAATTTGTCACGAAATATTCACAGATTATCAGTTTTGACGATGTTAGAAGTAAAATAATTGCAATTCGTTCAAGGTTATGTTATCAAACGAAATTAAACACCATATCAGATTGTAACATTTTGAATAAAGAGCGTACCTTTTCCTTACCGTATAATGAAACACTGCGAGTATTGGAGACGAGATATTTAACACTTTTCTTTGATAAAATTGGTTTAGACTGGAATCCAAAAACACTAGCTAGCAAGCGGCTGACTGAAGTATAATATAATGACAGTCTGAGATTCTGACAGTGACAGACAGGTTTGACATAAGGTGCCAGGTTCGTTTATAACCAGACTTTATTATTAAATCGTTTATCATTTAATAGTAATAACCTGAGACTAAAAATCAAAATATTCCCAGTTTAGGTTTATTTTTATTAATACTGACTTGAAGAGTATCACGCGTAAGGAAAATGTTTTATTACTTTGAAATATATTTAAGTCTCCCTTAACAACCCATACAAACTTCAAAAACAAAATATTGTGAACGCACTTACGAAACATATGATTAAGGTCCAAACTAACGATTATAATTTTATCCCTCACCTGATTACTAAACTAAAACTTACTCGTATAACACTTACATTTATTAATTATCTAAATTAAAATTGGCATAATTATGCATTTTTTGTCGTCATTATGATGTATCTCAACCTTCTCTTTAATTATATAGGAGTATACTTGAAACGTGAAAACCAAATACGCAATACGGACTAGAAAATGGCGCGAAATAACATTAAAAAATATAAACTTTTCAAAGTTTTAAAATACGTTAACGGGCATATTAATTTCTTACTGCGATAAAAAATAATGTGTCACGTAAGGCATTTAAAATGAATGTCGTACAAAGGGACAATAATCTAAATGTATACAAAAAAACAAGAGGAAAAAATGAGCTAGTTCGAAAAGAGTCTTCTTGGGGTTAAGTTTAATTATAGTTTTATACTTACAAGATATCCTATCTTGATTATTTTTACAAACTGCTTAAAATTATTTATTTAATCCATTACAGGAATTAGAGGGAGTTCTGCGTTATTGCCCGTTAAAGCTTCTATTCAGAATAGTGCTCCACGGTACCAATTTTCCAGAAAAGATGGAGAAAGCATGTCAACATCAAGAAAAGCATCCATGGGACCGCCACTGGAACCTCCTAAAACTGTAAAACGCAAGTAAGATACTGTGAATTTTTGTGTATAATATCTATATCTTTGGAAAAAATAGAAATCACCAAATTGTGCATCTTTTTGGCATAGGAAGTGGCTTAATGTCATATCATTTTCCAACTCATATTCTGCTTTTGTAAAAAAATACTTACGTCGTATGTTTCCTACTGTATAGCAGCCTATTGCTCAAACATCCTGTCGCATTCACATGCGACTTGCAACAGTACCTCTAGCGAGTCTATTAATTTTGGCGAGACTTCGCTTGTCGCACAACTCAGAGTCAGCTGTCTTGCTCGCATGACTGCCGGGCTTCGAACCCAGGACCGCGACCGAGTAACAACGCATGACATTTATAATGAGTTAACGACCATATGCCATGATAGCACATGTAATGTATTAGTATGCAGTTTCCTCGATTAGAAATCCGAATCCACGATGTCAATAAACCTATACCTACAGCGTTATCGGCAATGGCCGCGTGTTACTTACATCATCCCGATCATTCGCCCGCCTAGTGCTGCAGCCGAGACGGGGTCAGAGAAAACAAACAAGCAAACGGAGGCTCCATTTTCATCATTACCCATCTTATTATAAGTAATTTATTAGTTTATTAGTTGCGAATGAGGCCTGACTGGCATGGCACCGCGCGCCTATACAAAACCAAAGACGATCCTGCATCGCGCTATTAGTTAAGACTTTCTGTCTTATGTTTAATACAATTATAGAACGATGTATATCATACTATATCACATGAATATACAATTCTAGATTTGTATTAAAAATTAGTTTTCTATGGAGAGGGGTTAAGATTTCAGGAAAAATCTTAATTAATAGCGCGATGCAGGATGTTTTGTTTTGTATGGGAGTGCGGCACCGTGCCAGTCTGACCTCATTTGTTGGTCATAATTTCTTTGTCCCCTCGTCACGCTGAAATGGCTTGAAAGTGGAAAGTTAATCGAAATTTGTGGTGGACATCCAAAAATATATATACCTATATATTTTTTTTTAAGTTTGTAATTTTTACGATTGTAATTGTAGAGCAGGTAATCCAATAAACTAATCTACATACCACTTTTGGACTATTTAGTTATTAAGGGTTTTGAAGCGGTAAAATAATTTCTTGGCCAACTCTATCCACGTTGCATTTCAGGCTACTCCCACCCTCAAGTTCCACGAAGCCCGAATCCTCCTCCAGCGGCAAAGCGAGGGCCACAGTCCTCGCTAGCGACTCTGCTGCCGGCTATTCCGATTTCCGCACCCCCAGAAATAGACCGACAGCTCTTCGATACATCAGCAGTAGTAGCAGAGGTAAGTTAAAGAAGATCCTGAAGACCAAAACCAGACTATCATTGTCAATCTCCGATGAATTCATCATTTTTAGGGTTCCGTACCTCAATCGGAAAAAACGGAACCCTTATAGGATCACTTTGTTGTCCGCCCGTCTGTCTGTCTGTCAAGATCCTTTATCTCGAGAACGCGTGGAGGTATCGAGTTGAAATTAACACCATACCTATACTTAGGTCTACGGTCCCTTGAAGCTGTGAAATAATCAAACTTCTACGTTAATAGAAAAAAACCGGCCAAGAGCATGTCGGGCCACGCTCAGTGTAGGGTTCCGTAGTTGCTCATCCTTCACAATAAACTGCTGTTTTAAGCCCGAGGTTTACGTTAAGAAAGATTTTAAGCTCTATAAAAAGGTCGTAAACGCCCTAGAAACTGTAATCACTTATTACCTTCTGGAGTCAACTTACTTTTAAAGTTACCTTTTAAAGAAAAAATATGAAATTTGGCGATAACTCAAAAACGGCTCGACCGATTTTGTTCAATATAGTTTTCATTGAAAGTACTTATAAGGCCTCATTAACATGATTTTTCCGATTTTTTTTGACCCGTGGTTGAAAAGTTAGGGGGGGGACACTTTTTTTTTTGTTTTTGGAGCGAATATTTACAAAAGTGCTGACTTTATCAAAAAATAATGTTAGGTAGAAGACCCCTATTATTTTTACAAGACCTATTCAACGACACCCCACACACAAGTGTTGAAAAGAAAAAAAAAATTCACCCCCACTTTAGGTGTTCGAGAGGTACCCGAAAATATTTTTTTTTTTTTATTTTATTTTACTGTTCTGTCGGCGTTATACATACACATACTCATACCAAATTTCAGCTTTCTAGTACTAATGATCACGGAGCTAAGCCGCGGACGGACGGACGGACGGACGGACGGACAGACCGACATGGCGCTATAAGGGTTCCTAGTTGACTACGGAACCCTAAAAAGATACGGCCGTTTATGTCGCAAAAAACGTACATTTCGTTCGACACTCAAGGGAATCAAAATGATAGTAGGGTACGTATACCTACTTCCCGACGACCTAGAACTGTGAAATTTGGCAAGTAATATCGTCACATTCACATACTACAAATACTTACCTATAAAAATCTGAAAACAATACATTCCTATTAAACTAATAAAATCATAAAAAATATAGTCCTTTTCAAACATCAGATTTTGAGAACTCGGTTGCGTTAAGTTTGCACCTCGTTTGTATGCGGCGCCATACATTTCAGGTGCAAACTTAACTCAACCTGGCCAATTAAGATAGGATGTGAAAGTTTGTACGGAACCCTCAGTGCGCGAGTCAGACTCGCACATAGCCGGTTTTTTTTTCAATTGCACCAGCCGCGGCACTGCTTTTTTCATTTGCACCCAACAATTTCCGGACAATACATGCTTCTGCAGCAACAGGGAAGTCCGTCCATGTAGGTTCTCAATTCTTGTTGACCATCGTCTAACCCTAAGTAGACGGACAGGGTAAATTTGGAGCTAGTGCTGACTGACCACAACCCCCCTTGATATACTTATGGCTCTTTAGAAATGCTGATTTATAGCAACTTTGGTCGGTGGGAAGGTGGGAAGTGTTCTATCTGCTGGTCTTTCTTGGTAAAAATATATTAAGACACTCATTCACTGGTTTAAGTTTTGAGATTCTATTATCCCATTATATCAGTTTGAAAAGCAGAAAAACTGACCTATCATATGTATAATGTTGAGACGTATTTTGGATGGGAGCCATTACACCTCCTCACTGCGTCACTCGATCGCTACCTCGAAACCTACAGTTAGGTCAGAAAAGGCTTCCCATACTTGAAAAGCACTTCTTTTTCCCGCTTGTCTATGTGTACCGGGGATTTTTTCGTAGCAGTGAGTATTTTTGCGCCTACTTAATTTTATAATTGTTTGTTGGCCATTCAGATATCATTTACTAGCTGTTGCCCGCGACTTCGTCCGCGTGGAACCATTATCTTGAAAATTTTACATCTTTATTATTTTCAGATCTAAGTAATGTTGAAATTGCTAAACGTGCTTTTTTTGCAATTGTATACGAAATAGTAACGAACCCTTCGTACGCGAGTCCGACTCGCTCTTGGCTTTTTGATGAGTCAGTCAGTCAGGACACTTGCATTTATATATATAGATAGATAGATTAGCGGATTTCCCCATACAAACTTTGCACCCCTTTTTAACCCCCTTAGAGGTGAAATTTTCCAAAACGCTGAAATGACTTTTTTTGTATTTGATGACGTAAGCTTTCTACAAAGTTTCAAGTCTCTAGTTCAAAAAAAAAAGTTTCTCCCATATAAACCGTGCACCCCTTTTTAACCCCCTTAGAGGTGAAATTTTCCAAAACGCTGAAAGTACTTTTTGTGTTTTTGAATAAGTAATCTTTCTACAAAGTTTCAAGTTTCTAGCTCTAAAAAAAAAGTTTCCCCCATACAAACTTTGCACCCCTATTTAAACCCCTTAGAGATTGAGTTGTTCAAAATCGCTTCTTATCGCTTGTACACTTTATAAATGCAACCTAGTGTGCAAATTTCAACTCTCTAGCATTTGTAGTTTCGGCTCTGCGTTGATGAGTCAGTCAGTCAGGACACTTGCATTTATATATATATAGATTTCAGTAGGTTACATCTTTCGTCACTTATTTAGGAGGCGTGGCAACTAAACGTAGAAGTCTACCAAGATTAACAAGATACATGATACATTATGTGTTCTAGTGATAACCCGGTGCGGAATAAAATCATTATCGATAATTATGTAAGTAGTCATTATGCTCAGATTATTGATTATACTGCCCAGTGACCGGCTCCCCGAAATTATTGAAAGACTGAATGAAAACTGTAGGTAAGCCAGATGAAGGCAGGCGATTTCCATACAAACTAGTACATGTTAAAAGCAGAATTACTCCGAATTATATGAAATCACTAGCGGCCGCCCGCGACTTCGTGCGCGTAGATTTTTGATGATGACAAAGATATTAAAATAGGTAAATGAATTTTATTCTTAGTTAAAATGGTCTAGACAATGCTATTGTTAAATAATTTTTGAAGATTTTCCAATTAGATTACGGGAATTGTTTGCAGGATGCTTAATATTTATTCCGTCAGTTACCTGATGCTTTTAATCTTTGGCAAAAATGACTGCAAGATATAGAGCGACGCATGGATTTGGAGTTAGAGAATGGGGATCTTAGTTATTATGAGTGAGATTTAAAAAAATTTTTAAGTATCATAAGGCTGTTAAAACAATCTTAAACTCAGCACTGGAAATCGAGAGATGGAGGCAGTTTAATGAAGAGTATCTCTTTTAATAATAATAAATAATAAACTTTATTTCAAAACAATAATAAATAATGACCTCTGTTCATAAGAAGGCAGCACTGGTATTTGTACACGCCGGCCTGGCTATTAAACGAAAAGAGTGGTGTGGCGGAGTTCCCGAATGCGGGGGCCAAAATGTTTCTAAATGGTCTAGCAGGTACCCCAGTTATTAAAAAGGCTAGTGTTTAAAGATAATGCTGAAATGTGACCATTAAAAACTAAATGCACATAAGCGAATTTGATGATGCGATTACTATTTTGGTTTACAGGCTAGTAGTATTGTTTGAAGAGTGATTCAATATATTCTGGTGCTATAGTTCTCTATATCTCTCAAGAAGCTAAATAAAGTAAGAATAGGTATATAAAGTATAAATTATTCATGTGCTGATAGACAACTCATTAAATATAGGAACACATAAAGTTTGGAACACAATAAATAAGAGACAGCACTAAGAAAATATTGTTGACATTCAACCATAGAAAAGGGGGTGCAAGTTCGTTTTAAAAAAAGGACGTAGTCACAAAGGTAGTAGACAGGAAATAAAAAATATATAAACTGATAACGTTAGCGTAACACTTCTTTATAAACAACATTAGCGGTGTTCCCCATACAAACTTTGCACCCCTTTTTAACCCCCTTAGAGGTGAAATTTTCCAAAACGCTGAAATGACTTTTTTTGTATTTGATTAAGTAAGCTATCTACAAAGTTTCAAGTCTCTAGTTCAAAAAAGAAACTTTCTCCCATATAAACATTGCACCCCTTTTTAACCCCCTTAGGGGTGAAATTTTCTAAAACGCTGAAAGTACTTTTTGTGTTTTTGAATAAGTAATCATTCTACAAAGTTTCAAGTCTCTAACTCCAAAAAAAAAGTTTCCCCCATACAAACTTTGCACCCCTATTTAACCCTCTTAGGGGAGGTATTTCCAAAAATCCCTTCTTATCTCTAGCCCACGTTATAAAAGTAACCTACTGTGCAAAAATCAACTCTGTAACATTAGTAGTTTCGGCTGTGCGTTGATGAGTCAGTCAGGACTTCTTCTTTTATATATATAGACTAGCTGTTGCCCGCGACTTCGTCCGCGTGGAATCTTATCTTGAACAGTTTACTTCTTTATTATATTATTTTCAGATCTAAACAATGTTGAAATTACTTTTCTTTTTTTGCAAGTTGATGTTTTTGATGTTGGTTACTTTAATTCAACAAAAAATAAATAATAATAAATATTGAAGTGCTGCTCCCATACAACAAACGTGTTTTTTTTTGCCATTTTATACGTAATGGTACCGAACTTCGTACGCGAGTTCGACTCGCTCTTGGCCTCTTTTTAGTTTCTTTTTCGGCTAAATTGGTCTAATTACGCGGAATCATTATGAACTCAGGTTTCAAGTCCCGCACTCAAAATAAATATTAGATCTACAAACAAATTTTCAACCCCTTTTTCACCACCTTCTGGGCTGAATTTTCAAAAACGAATTCACTTTTCTTGTATTCTGATAATATTCCCTTATACAAAGTTTCAAGTCCCGCGCTCAATAAAATGTTTGATCTCAATACATATCAACCTCCTTTTTACCGCCTCAGGGGTTGAATTTTCAAAAACGCTGAAATTACTTTTTTGATTTCTAATTATATACCTTTATACAAAGTTTCAAGTCCGGCGCTCAAAAAAAGGTTTGATCTCCATTCCATTCCAAACATTCAACCCCTTTTACACCATCTTCAGGGCTATATTTTCAAAAACGCTGAATCACTTTTTTTGTATTCTAATAATATCCTCTATTTAAAGTTTCAAGTCCCACACTCAAATAATTTTTTAATCGAAATGAAATGAAATGAAATGAAATGAAATGAAATGAAATGAAATGAAATGAAATGAAATGAAATGAAATGAAATGAAATGAAATGAAATGAAATGAAATGATTTATTTAAATGCATGTGGGAAATCATACAAACTTTCAACCCCTTTTTCACCACCTTCAGGGGTATATTTTCAAAAACGCTGATATTAGTTTTCTTGAATTCTAATTATAATTATGCCTTTATACAAAGTTCCAAGTCCGGCGCTCAAAAAAAAGGTTAGATCTCCATACAAACTTTCAACCCCTTTTCACCACTTTCAGGGCTGAATTTTCAAAAACGCTGAAATTTCTTTTCTTGTATTCTAATTATATGCACTAATACAAAGTTTAAAGTCCCACGCTCAGAAAAAAGGTTTGATCTCCATACAAACTTTCAACCCCCTTTTTACCACCTAAGAGGATGAATTTTCAAAAACGCTTAAATCACTTTTATTTCATTTTATTTGCATAACTTTTTACGAAGTTTAAAGTTCCTAGCTTAAAATTAAATTTGAACCCCAAGACGAACTTTCATCCCCCTTTTAACCCCCTTAGAGGTTGAATCTTTAATATTATTTTGTTATTATTGTATATGCCTTAATAAGAAGTTTCAAGGCATTTGTAATGGATTCACACTTTCAACCCCTTTTTAACCCTTTTAGGGGATGAATTTTAAAAAACGCTGAAATCACTTTTCTTGTATTCTACTTATATGCCTTTATACAAAGTTTAAAGTCCCGCGCTCACAAAAATATTTGATCTCCATACAAACTTTAAACCCCTTTTTACCCTTTTAGGGGTCGAATTTTTGAAAACGCTGAAATCACTTTTCTTGGATTCTAATATTATGCCTTTACACAAAGATTCAAGTCCCGCGCTCAAAAAAATACTTGATCTCCATACAAACTTTCAAGCCCTTTTTTACCACCTTAGGGGATGAATTTACAAAAACGCTGAAATCAGTTTTCTTTTATTTTATTTTAATATCTTCTAACAAAGTTTCAAGTTCCTAGTGTAAAAAAAAACTTGTA
This sequence comes from Apotomis capreana, assembly GCA_947623375.1. Classification (NCBI taxonomy): domain Eukaryota; kingdom Metazoa; phylum Arthropoda; class Insecta; order Lepidoptera; family Tortricidae; genus Apotomis; species Apotomis capreana. The sequence goes on from OX392512.1 coordinate 20,500,684, forward strand.
TCCCATACAACCTTTCATCCCCTTTTTAACCCTCTTAGGGGTTGAATTTTTCAAAATCGCTTCTTATCTCTAGCCCACGTTATAAAATTAACCTACTGTGCAAAAATCAACTCTCTAACATTAGTAGTTTCGGCTGTGCGTTGATGAGTCAGTCAGGACTTCTTCTTTTATATATATAGACTAGCGGCCGCCCGCGACTTCGTCCGCGTAGATTTTTGATGATGACAAAGATATTAAAATAGGTAGGTAAGGAATTTTATTCTTAGTTAATTCACCCCCTTAGGGGCAGAATTTTTCAAAACGCTGAAATCACTTTTTTGTATTTGATTAAGTAAGCGTTCTACAAAGTTTCAACTCTCTACTTCAATAAATAAAGTTTCTCCCATATAAACATTCCACCCCTATTTAACCCCTTAAGGGATGGAATTTTCTAAAACGCTGAAAGTACTTTTTGTGTTTTTTAATAAGTAATCTTTCTACAAAGTTTCAAGTCTTTAGCTGAAAAAAAAAGTTCCCCCCCATACAAACTTTTAACCCCTTTTTAACCCTTTTAAAGGACGTATTTTTGAAAACGCTGAAATTACTTTTCTTGTATTCTAATAGTGTACCTTCAAACAAAAATTCAAGTCCCGCGCTCAACAAAATACTTAATCTCCATACAAACTTTTAACCCATTTTTTACCACCTTAGGGGGTGAATTTTCAAAAACGCTGAAATTAGTTTTCTTTGATTTTATTTTAATACTTTTTTACAAAGTTTCAAGTCTCTAGCTCAAAAAAAAAAGTTCCCCCATACAAACTTTGCACCCCTTTTTAACACCCTTAGGGATTGAATTTTTCAAAATCGCTTCTTATCTCTAGCCCACGTTATAAAAGTAACCAACTGTGCAAAAATCAACTCTATAACATTAGTAGTTTCGGCTGTACGTTGATGAGTCAGTCAGGACTTCTTCTTTTATATATATAGACTAGCTGTTGCCCGCGACTTCGTCCGCGTGGAATCTTATCTTGAACAGTTTACATCTTTATTATATTATTTTCAGATCTAAACAATGTTGAAATTACTTTTCTTTTTTTGCAAGTTGATGATTTTGATGTTGGTTACTGTAATTCAACAAAAAATAAATAATAATAAATATTGAAGTGCTGCTCCCATACCTACAATAAACGTGTTTTTTTTGCCATTTTATACGTAATGGTACCGAACTTCGTACGCGAGTTCGACTCGCTCTTGGCCTCTTTTTAGTTTTTTTTTAGGCTAAATTGCTCTAATTACGCGGAATCATTATGAACTCAGGTTTCAAGTCCCGCACTCAAAATAAATATTTGATCTTCAAACAAATTTTCAACCCCTTTTTCACCACCTTCTGGGCTGAATTTTCAAAAACGAATTCACTTTTCTTGTATTCTGATAATATGCCCTTAATACAAAGTTTCAAGTCCTGCGCTCAAAAAAATGTTTGATCTCAATACAAACTATCAACCTCCTTTTTACCGCCTCAGGGGTTGAATTTTCAAAAACGCTGAAGTTACTTTTTTTGATTTCTAATTATATGCCTTTATACAAAGTTTCAAGTCCGGCGCTCAAAAAAGATTTGATCTCCATTCCATTCCAAACATTCAACCCCTTTTTAGGGTTCCGTACCCAAAGGGTAAAAACGGGACCCTATTACTGAGACTTCGCTGTCCGTCCGTCCGTCCGTCCGTCTGTCACCAGGCTGTATCTCAAAAACGGTGATATCTAGACAGTTGAAATTTTCACAGATGATGTATTTCTATTGCCGCTATAACAACAAATACTAAAAATAAAATAAAATAATTATTTAAGGGGGGCTCCCATACAACAAACTTGTTATAGATATATATATAGGTACGGAACCTTTCATGCGCGAGTCGGACTCGCACTTGCCCAATTTTTCACCATCTTCAGGGCTACATATATTTTCAAAAACGCTGAATAACTTTTTTTGTATTCTAATAATACGCCTCTATTTAAAGTTTCAAGTCCCACACTCAAAAAATTTTTTAATCTTCATACAAACTTTCAACCCCTTTTCACCACCTTCCGGGGCTGAATTTTCAAAAATGCTGAAATTTCTTTTCTTGTATTCTAATTATATGCACTAATACAAAGATTAAAGTCCCGCGCTCAGAAAAAGGTTTGATCTCCATTCAAAGATTCAACCCCTTATTTACCCAGTTTCAGGGATGAATTTTCAAAAACACTTAAATCAGTTTTCTTTTATTTTATTTTAATACCTATTTACAAAGTTTCAAGTTCCTAGCTTAAAATTAAAATTGAACCCCGAGACAAACTTTCATCCCCCTTTTAACCCTCTTAGAGGTTGAATTTATAATGACGTTAAATTAATGTTATTTTGTTATTATTATATACGCCTTAGTAAAAGAATTTGTAATAGAATCAAACTTTCAACCCTTTTTAACCATATTAGGGGACCAATTATTGAAAACGCTGAAATTACTTTCCTTGTATTTTAATTATATGCCTTTATACAAAGTTTAAAATCCCACGCTCAAGAAAAGGTTTGATCTCCATACAAACTTTCAACCCCCTTTTTACCACCTAAGGGGATGAATTTTCAAAAACGCTGAAATCACTTTTGTTCTATTTTATTTGCATAACTTTTTACGAAGTTTAAAGTTCCTAGCTTGAAATTAAATTTGAACCCCAAGACGAACTTTCATCCCCCTTTTAACCCCCTTAGAGGTTGAATCTTTGATGACGTTAAATTAATGTTATTTTGTTATTATTGTTATTATATTATATGCCTTAATAAGAAGTTTCAAAAGGAATTTGTAATGGATTCACACTTTCAACCCCTTTTTAACCCTTTTAGCGGACGAATTTTTGAAAACGCTGAAATAACTTTTCTTGTATTCTAATAGTATGCCTTTACACAAAGATTCAAGTCCCGCGCTCAAAAAAATACTTGATCTCCATACAAACTTTAAACCCATTTTTTACCCTTTTAGGGGTCGAATTTTTGAAAACGCTGAAATAACTTTTCCTGTATTCTAATTGTATGCTTTTACACAAAGATTCAAGTCCCGCGCTCAAAAAAATACTTGATCTCCATACAAACTTTCAACCCCTTTTTTACCACCTTAGGGGATGAATTTTCAAAAACGCTGAAATTAGTTTTCTTTTATTTTATTTTAATATCTTCTAACAAAGTTTCAAGTTCCTAGCTTTAAAAAAAACTTGTATCCCATACACACTTTGCACCCCTTTTTAACACCCTTAAAGATTGAATTTTTCAAAATCGCTTCTTATCTCTAGCCCACGTTATAAAAGTAACCTACTGTGCAAAAATCAACTCTCTAACATTAGTAGTTTCGGCTGTGCGTTGATGAGTCAGTCAGGACTTCTTCTTTTATATATATAGATTATTAGATTACATAGTACATCACTACATACCTACTTGCTTGAGTTAGTTGGACCGCCCACAATTTCTCTGCTTTGCCCAAAGGTTGACTGGTAGTGAATGCCTCATGGCATTAAGTCCGCCTTTTGTACGATAAGTTTTCTTTTGTGCAATCAAGATTAAATAAATAAATAAATACCGGACAACCTCACACAAATCGATCTAGTCCCAAATTAAGCTCAAGAAGGCTTGTGTTATGGGTACTAGACGATGATATACATACTTATATAGATAAATATATACTTAAATACATAGAACAACCATGACCCAAGCACAAATATTCGAGTTCATCACACAAATATTTGCCCCGGCCGGGATTCGAACCCGGGACCGCCGGCTCAGTAGGCAGGTGTCTACAAACCGAGCCAAATACATTAGGCTAGATTTGCTTTATCCAACTTTTGCCTTTTAACTTTAAGCAGTTTTGGAAACAAAATCATGGTCAATCGCCCAATTACTGGGAAAATCTGTTTATGCAATGCTGGATTTGTACTTTTCTTATGTACTTGTATATTTTTATGCCACTCAGTCTGCCTCCCATCCTTGTCTCTAAAAGACTGATTACCCTCCTGAATTATATCGCCTGTAGTGTAGGTCGCGCCCAACTCGCGCCTTATAGGTCCCATTGACGAATCCAAGACTAATAAGTAAATCATTCCTATCCTACTTTCGTTGCAGGTGGATACAGCGGTACCAGATCAGCTCGCTCGTCCAGTACAGCTGTAGAAGCTAGTGTCATATTAGGTAATTTAGGTGTTACTTTATACAAACAATTTAATATACAAATAAAAGAGCTAAGACATACCAATCATTCAGACGATACGCGATATTAATTCACCAATCACAAATATTTCTCCTATCATACCGACCCGCCCACCACATAAATAAGAGCGACGAATTCACAGCATGCACTTGCTACACGGCGCAATCAAAATGTGACTTGTGACGAAGTTAGTGGCCTTAGGTTCAAGTCCGGCAAGGGCAACTGAGTACTTATGAGAAGCAAAAAATTTTAATTGCGTTATTAGAGTTCTCTGTTGATTTATTTGTGTAAAAAGTGCAAATATCTATAACATGGACCTTGAATATTTTATTCAAACAAAAACATTCTTAATTTCTGATCCGCAACACGAGTCTGTGTTGTACCTACTTAAACTTAAAATCATTGTATGACTTGTTGACTCAAGTCTTGAGCGATGATGAGTACGATATACTAATATTTTTACAGCAATATCCGAAGGCAGGGGCATGGCTCGAGGTGAAATCGGAATGGCAGCTGTTGACTTGAGACACCCGAATCTGGTGCTATGCCAGTTCAGCGATTCGCTTTTGTATACCCACACGATGACCAAGATTAACTACTTCAATCCTATAGAAGTAAGTGAATAAAGGAACAATATCTCCATGCTTTGTTATTAATTAATGGGCTATTAGTGATAGCTGATTATGCCTGTCAAATGGTAGACCATTGACTGATTAGCTGAGCTGTTATTAACTAACAGAACATGGCTAAACCTTCTTGACTGTCTTCTGTAATATTATTTACGTCACCCTAGGCTGTATACGTGGGGAGAAAATCTCGCTTCCTGGCCAAGGTAAGACGTAAAATTTTAGATACACCGCGGGCGGTAATTCGTAAAGCCCTAGATCGCAAATTTATGGACACACACCTGCGGTCTGGGTCATTGACCAATTCATCGCCCTAGCTATGTAATGCATTTTATCATTGTCATTGCAACGCAAGGTTAAGTTTGTATAATAATAAAGTTCGGCTACTATCAAAGGCCATCATGATATGACAACAAAAGCATCACATTTTTTTCGGAAAGTAGTGTTGAAGATAACACGAACGCTAAAATAATAACAAACTCCTGATGCCTTTGCTAAAGTTACAATTACAATTATTATATGTAGATAAAAATGTACTTACGTGTCAATTTACCAAGGCAATTCTAATATTCGAAGCAATGTCACCCGCTACACCGACCGCAAGGCTGAACAAAGATATGTAATCTACAGATAATAGTTCCAAACACATTCTGCGAGGGCGTACAACCCAACCAGCTATATCAGCTGATCAGAGACCAGTACCCTTTGTTGAACTTGACTACGGTACAACGAAGACACTTCAATGATGCCGCTGGCCGTCAGCATATCCAGACCCTTTGTGCTCCGGAGTATAGTGCTGTATATCTTCAGGTTTTGCACAAGTGAGTTTATCAGTTAATTTCAAGAAACTGGCCACCAAAATTTTTAAACGATGTAGGAATGCTCCAGAGTATCATCTGTATCATCAGAGGTTCTGCATAGGTAAGTTTGTCAATAATGGTAAGGATATCCTGAAACTTAATTACGGCGTATGAGACATTTCAACGTAGCAACGGGTTACCAATATATATCCAGGCCCCCTGTGCTCCACGTTGTGTAGTGTTGTGTGCCATGAGGTTTATTACCAGTTGATTTTGGAGTACTTTTTGTTGAGTCTGACTACAATCCAGCGAAGATTCAACGAGGACTCAATGAGTAGCGAGAATTAAACATGGAGATTAGCTTGTAAGGTTAAATAGATAAGCGTGTTCATTATGCAGTACGTAGGTGCAAAAACACTTCAACGATTATCAGCTCAGGCTTTCTAACTACGTATAACAGTTGATTTACATCAACATTCTACAGGTTATTGTTGTTTTTAGATTCTACGCTTTGACAGCGGCAGCAGCAGTTCTTAAGTATGTGGAATACATCCAGTGTCTCGTTTTTGCGAGAGAATCGCTAAAGATTGAATATCATTCATCGGAAAATACTATGATTATTGGTAAGGTCAATTTCACTACTGATTCACACTGTAAAGATTTTCTAAGACTGAAGTAATTAGGTACCTAACCTTCAATTAAATTTTGTCTACCAAATATTTTGTAACTAAATAAGAAGTACATACCTATACTTATCTAACTTATAAATCTAAAAATCCTTTCCCTTTGCCCTAACACATTGATTCTGAAATTTTCGAAACCATTTAATTTTTATCGAACTATAGGAGCTAAATATATTTTGTAAGCAAAATGTAGGTGTTTCTTATTGCAATCCATTCGAAGAACATAGATCACGACCATCACAATGAACCCTGAACAATACTTGACATATTAAAATCACGCGATTATTTGTGAAGTTCTAACATATCGTCACTAAAGATTGGATTTTTTTCGTTTGGAATCACCAACTTAAGTTAGGTATATCTTCCTCAGATGTAGGAACAGCAACCCAGTTGGAACTAGTGCAGCCATTAGTGCCTTCTGCGGGAGCAACTTGCTGCCTCTTGGGCGTGCTAGGGCCAACATATACGGTCGGGGGAATCAGAGCTTTGAGGGCAGCTATACTCCAACCTTCGTGCAAGAAGGAGGTCATTGAGAACAGGCTGGACGCTGTCCAGGATCTGTTGGAAAATGAAGCTGGGTTAATGGTGGGACTGCAGGTAGGGAAGTGATAATTAAGTTACATATTACTTATAGGTACTAGAGCTTCTAGGATTCACTATTTGTCTCCACATAACGACGCTGCGGCATTATATTTGGAGATTTGTGGTCATAGAAAACTACTATAAACTTGGTAACACTTTTTAAGTTATACGACAAAGTCCGTGCTCCCACTTAAAGTCAGCTCATTGATAATAATTAAATTGATAATTAAATTTGTTATCTATGGAGAGGGATCATTATCTCAGGAAAGATCTTAACAACGCAGCGAAAGCCGTATAGCGTCATCTGTTGATAAAAATGAATTTTTCTGCTCATCACTGCTGAACGGATCACAACTAACTTTGGTACAGAGATAGCTGGACATAATAATCTGGCAATTATGTGTTTTTCAGACCAACAAATTAATAAAGTTTTCAAACTTGTGTGGCATGATTATAGTTGTAAACCAGCGGCTTGTAAGCCGGTAGTAACCGAAAGCAGCGGCTAGAAACGAATAACCAGCCGCTTGATACCGGGTAGATACCCGACTAGAGCATCAAATAAAGAAATTATTTTTATTACATTTTTTTTTGTTAAACTCTTATTTTTGTTATACAGTAGCACTTATTATGTTCTTTTTAAAAAAATAGACCCCGAAGACACCATTTGTACCTACTAATTTACTTAATTCAGATACGAAAAGTAAACTATGAAACATCGTTTGTGTTCAGGTGGCGGTGTATGAAAATTATAAGAATAAAGGTAGCTAAATCAGTTTATTTTGGATCTAATCATCATTGTAAACCAAACGCGGGAATCTCGCGCGGCAGGATAAATGCGTGTGGGGGGCTGAGGGGTGCGCGGGGCATGCGGGGATGAGTGCGCGAGGCTCGTTGCGTTGGTGCATTATAGAAATACAACTAAATGCTTACCTACTATTACTAGGTGACTGATAAATACCTATTTCCAATTCATCTCTCACAAATAAATTATTAAAATAGTCCTATTCCACTGCTCTTTCACATTTTGTAAGAGAATTTTGAGTTTTTAACACTTAATACAGATGCAAATGTCATTGTTTATATATATTTATGTTAAATAGATCCTATAGTAAATAAATGAAAAGAAAAATAACAAAAACAAACATTGAATCATGTGAATATGTCAATGAAATGTAAGCAGCCGTTTCCAGCCGCTTGTTATCGCTAGAAATGATAATAAGCCAAATAAGCCGTTTCTAGCCGCTTGGCTAGAAATGTTAGCAACCAGCTTCGCATCTATAGGCATGATACCTTTGGGTGTGGTGTTCAAAACTCACAACTCTCCCCTCCCCTCCACCTGACGCTACACCCCCCCTCGCAGTGAAATGTGTCCCTTTTATCGGTTTTATCACATTTTCTCGAAAACTAGATAGCAATAGATACAAAAAAATGTCAAAAGTAAAAATAATCCTCATTAAATTGTAAACAAAAATGTCCTATATCTTATTTTGATAGGCTTGACGGTTTTCAAGCTGTAGCTAGTTAAAAAACTAAAATGAAATTTTTCATCAGATTAACGACAATATAGTCATTATTTATTGGAATGAAGTAAATAAAAAGCTGTAGGTGGAACGTTACAACCATTTTAATATTACAAAAGTCTAAATAGGAAAATAAAAACATTAATCAATAGTCCCTTCATCTTGCTCAAGCTCTTTGCAATCTTGATTTTTATTAAAACAGCTTAGACCCCGGCAACTATTACACGTTGTTGTGCAGCGCAGGCCAATTTTAACGCAACCGCATCTTTTTCCGCAGCCTTGCTTACAAGCACACGATATCAATTTAAGTATTGAAGCCGGAGCTGGTGATTGTTTTGTGGGTATAGGATTCAAGAAAGCGTCGGTTTTTGTCCAGCCCCATTCTTCTGGATTTAATATATTACCCAGCCATGCTTGAGCTTGTAAATAGACCCGCCTTGAATGCTGATGTGCCGCAGATGAGGTAGGCGGCAGTTTTGATAGTAGCACTGCGCTTTTTGCTTGCCCAACAAGTTTATTGAAAAATATAAATGTGTGTTCATCAAGGCTATTTTCTGATGGCTTCGCGCCGTATAACGCTAGAATGAACTTTTCGCCAGCAGTATCGATTTGCTCATGAGTGGCGTTTTTGTTGTTGAAGATGCCTATAAGGTCCTGCAGATCTTTTCTTTTGTTGAATAACTGAACAGCTTGTATCTTGCCTTTTCCAAAAAATGAAGATTTTGTATCACATCCAGTCATTGCGTGAATGAAGAGAATAGAGTCTTTGCATCTTTGAACCAATCCTGCATCAGAAAGACTTGAACTGTACAGTCTGCTTTTAACTGTACCTTGGCTCTCTTTCAAAAGGTAAATATTTTGTTCAGCGGGAGTCAAAGCTAGTGCAAGAACCAAAAGATCGACATCTTGCCCAACAACCACGACATTTTTATTCCTTACAGACTCTTCAATTGCCGTTTGAATGATGAGAACATCTACATCATCATTAGCCAATACTGTAGATATTCCTTCGTTCTTAAATCTGTTGGCCAGTTGAGCAATTAGTCTTTGTTTATTACTCAAATTACTCAACAGACTTTGTTTCGGTTGGGAAAGTTGTGTTCTTTCATTAAACTCAATCTCAGGGCATTTGTTGTTGATAATACGTCTCATTCTTTCATTACTCTTTGTGCTTGCGGAGTTATCGGCATATCCATCAAATACCACAGTAGCATTTACTCCGTAATGCTTCCGAATATAACATACGTAAGCGGAGTAAATGTCTGAAAACGTGCCTTCCGATGGCCACATAACTCGATGAAGAAGAGAACCACCATCTAAGACAAAATATTTGTTATCTTCACCGAATGTAGGCTCGTCAGCGTTGTTGAAAATCTTATATAACATAGATTTTAGTGTTTTCCTCATTTGACCAGTTTCTTCAAACAATGACAAAGGAACTGTTGCAAGTTCGTGGGAAAAACAGATTTGCAGTTCTTTTGGCGTATGGACGGTGCAAATGATCCTTTGAAATAACTGCGTGGAGTCAACGTTCTCTAAGTGTGGACCTGTTTTATCTGATTTTGAATTTGCTAGTGTTTTGATCATGTTCGTTCTTTTTAATTTGAGATCTCCAAATTTCTTTCCGTCTTGCACAGCTTTGCTGAGAATGTCCTCACCAATACGTTTTGCCTCAAAACTATTAACGCTTTCATTCGCAACTGTTCCACTTCCAAGAGAAACAAGGTTAGGGGTTTGTGACCAAGGCGAATGGGTTTGTCACAATGCGTGCGTCTTCCTACAAGCCATTCTATACAGTTCCCGCCATAATAAAATTCATCACTGTAGGTTTAGGTACATACTCAGAAGTTTTTAATGACTCGAGAAATATTATAAGGTAATGAGATTAATGACAGCTTATTTTGCCGATTAGCTATTGATTTAAGTCCTGCGCTTTCTTTTATTTATTTTATAGATTGATTTAAGAAGGAATTGAGCAGGCAACGTATTTTTTTTGGCTTTAGTCTATTTTACCAAAATTGAACTAGCTATACCTCGAATACCATAAAGCCTATATAAATATGGCTTTAACCTTTTTTGTTGCCCATTTGATGAAGATTATTTTTGTCTTTAACGCTTTGTCCGTATGTGTAACCGTTTTCGAGGAAAGGTGAAAAAACCGATAAAAGGGACACATTTCACTACGAGGGGGGGTGTAGCGTCAGGTGGAGGGGGGGGGAGAGTTATGAGTTTTGAACACCACACCCAAAGGTGTCATGCCACACAAGTTTCAAAACTTTATTAATTTGTTTGTCTTTCCCATACATTGATTACATAGAATTACTGGACTATAAGGATATTTATTTTACTTGATTATACGGCAAAGAAAAACGTTTTACGCGGGTATCTTCTAGATGGGTGTAATCACTACTTTTCCGTTACGTTGATGCTTAAATAAGTAGTAAATATCTTATCTTTGTAATTCACAAGATAAACGATGTTTTGTAGGAGGTGGTCAAGAAATTATCGGATATAGATAGGATATTGTTACTATGCGTTGAGCAGCAAAATCAGAATATGGACAAGATGGGGGAAGCACAGCTGAATCAGACTTTGCTATTAAAGACTACTATGGAGATGGTGCCAAAGCTGGTGGAAGCACTAGAGCCAGCCAGTAGTGGAAGGCTTAAGAAAATGAAATTGGTAAGGAATGTCTGGATGTAAAGAAGCCTGGTACTTAGTTAAGTATTATGATGATTAATTCATATTTCATAACATAACAAAGGATGTACTTACCATTAGGTGAAAAACTTACCTAAAGACCATTTTACTTACGCATGTAGTAGTAGACTGTTCGAATAGGCATTTATTTGGTTTGTGCTACGAATAATATTCGAATAGGTCGCCACTACATCATATAAAAGGGGCTTTACTAACGTTTTTAGCTACCGAAGTGTATTATAGTCACGTTTATTAGCGTCATAGATACCTAAAACAACCATTACTTTTCATTAATTACCTAACATTGTATAAGGGTATTCTGCATGAGGAAATGTTATTTCGTCAATAGTTTAAAAATATTTTTATAACTCGAGTTTTCCCTTTTTAGTTTCTGCATTATATTATACCTATTTACAAGAATGAGGAAGTCTAATATCCTTTTAACCTTTTGCTAGGATTTTGAAAATCCTCATTACAACGAAATATCAGAAAGGATCAAGAACGTAATCCAAGATGACGCGCATCTGGAGAAAGGTGCGATGGGCAGTCTTCAACGCTGTTTTGCAGTCAAACCAGATATCAATGGCCTGTTAGGTAAACAAATATATTAAGAACTCCTGTAACTCACACTGGAACATTTTATCTTTAGTTTTGATAATTTCCAAAATTCCTGATATTAACATTGTGTGATTCTAACGCCCTTAGGAAAATGCAATTAGAGATTCTTTCTTACTCTTCTTAGTGTTCAATTAAGTATAACTAACTCTAACTCTAACTCTAACCTAACCTAACCTAACCTAACGTTATTTCTAGGCAAAATTTCATACTAGGGTGGCAACTTGCCGCTGGCATGCTGGCATGATTTCCGCTTTATTGTACGTAGGCCACAGAAGCGGAACAGAGTAAATGAACCAATCAGGCTGCGTCTTTGCGAAGCGCAACATAAGTGTATTTAAATCTAAGGAATTTGATTGGTCCACATCTCCGCTCCGTTTCTGAGGATAGGCAGCCTAAGTCAGAATTTCACAATAGATGCACAACATTTCACAACACTACCCATTTTTACGTATCGTAGTTTGCGTCAACGAAGATGTATACTTACAAATTAATAAAATATCAACTCGAACTTAAAGGATAGGCTCTTGTCGGTGGAGTAACTTCCATGTTTCTCTATCTTCAGCTTTCTTCTCGATTTCCTGATACGACACGCTGTTTACTTGCTTGACTTGGTCTATATATAAATTATAACATCTCCTAGGTCTTCCTCGTTCCCTTATTCTTTATTTCCATAATGATTTCCATGTAATCGTCGTGTCGTAGCAGGTGTCCACTGTCCAACCATCTTTCCTCTTCTGTTTTCAATGGTTTTGAACAAGAAAGTAGTTAGTGTATTAATACTATTAATAAATTTAAAGGACACATAATATGTACCTAGGTACTGTAATGTTCGAGGCACCAAAGAAGCCTAGCTTAAAAATAACTGCTTAATTTATTGATTTACTCATTTAGATGTGGCTCGAAGAACATATTCCGAACTTATAGATGATATTCAGAAGATAGTTGAACAGTTGGGAGAATCTTATGACTTACCAATACGACTCAATCAGAATATGATGAAAGGATTCCACATAGTGCTGACGATTGCTCCTAAGAATAGAAACAATTTCAACGTGGAAGATCTACCTCCGATCTTTATTCAAGTAAATAATCTTCTTTTAATTTACGGGCAGTTACATTTATTATGTAGCTCGTTTGGTAGGTTTTATTTATTCCCGAATATCGACAAATCCAAATAGTTACATTCAATTTATATTTTTTCATAGTACCTAGTTATTTTTGTGCATAAATCCTCAGCGGCTCACACTGTAAACAAATAAATTTGAGATAATATTCAGTGATTTACTTTTATCAAAGGTTGAACAGGTAATAGTTGTAATCATAGCTTAGCTTGGGAGTCCCAATGCAACACGAAAATGTATCCCCAGATCTTGGTATCCTCTAGAAGCAATCTTAAAAGTCGTTGTCCCTTCAAAACGCGAAAGATAAATTAACTACGTGGTATTAACGATTTTGGGGGAAAATCCCAGCTGCTTGTTTATGCAGTTTGATGATCTTGAACTGTAATAAACCCATAATCTGTTTTTGTGCGATATTTGGCACTAATATGTGATAAGTGATAAGAATCCACTGATAAATGGTTTTTAGCCTGTCATAACATCAGCCCATCTGCGATAAGGTGAGTCCTGAGTACTTACTTACTTCAAAAAAGAAACGTGACACCTGAATGATTGCAGGTACAAAATAATGGATCAAGAGTATCTATGACTACGGAAGAGTTGGTGGTTCTTGACCAGCAGGCTAAGGAGTCCCTCAATGAAATACAGAAAATGAGCAACATGTAATAATGTGTTATTTTTTATTCGATTTCCTATATAAAATCAACATCAATCAGAACTGCAGAAATACGTTTCACGTTTTTTATCAAACCGAACCCTTCCATGTGAAGTTCTGACAAATTTTAGCACGGTAATCCCAGAAATTCATAAGACTACCATTTCGAATTTCCCAGTATTGCTCACTACTTCAGTGATACCATACTTATATCTTCACGGTTTTGCCTTCAATGGCTGGTGGATGTTATATGTTTGTCCCAGTTTCGATTAATTACTTTATAATTATGTGGTTTTAATTGATAAAGTATCCTCTCTCTGTTCGTAGCGTTATTGGAAGCCTTTTAAAAGACCTGCGACCATTCATGGGCAGTCTTTACAAGCTATGTGAAAATGTTGCTGAGTTGGACATTCTACTGGCTATGGCTCAAGTATGATATGCAAATGATAAGCACTTGAATTGACTTAAACATTTTCAGAGCACTATATTTATTAGATTTTTACCCCCTTTTCCAGGAAAGCTCAGTGGGATCTTACATCCGTCCGGATTTCAGCGATTACCTAGACATCCGGAACAGTATCCATCCACTTCTGGATTACAATAGCCAAACTATGCCGGTTCCCAACGATATTGTAAGAAACAATACCTGAATACCTAGCTTAAATCCTTAGGCGCTGGGCAGGACAGGACACATCCATCCAGAATACATCCTCTCTTCTTACAGGATGTTCCTACCCAAACTCTATATAGCGGTGAATTTTGAAGAACTCCTTATATATATTTTTAAGTATCTATGCGACATGTTTACTTTTAACTAATTACTTTTCGGACTTAGGTACTCATAGCTCTATTTTTTTTTTGTATTTTTCCTTTAAAAGAATAACGGTAGGTACCCAATTATAAGTATTAGGTATAGGATCACTCCGTCTTGTCTGTCTGTCAAGATATTAGAAATGAAAACCTGAAACTTGTTAAATAAAAAATCGAAAAAATCCTAATTTATAGTTATTATACGTAAGAAATGTTAATAAACCGGTTATGTACCTATACATATAGCCACTTTGCGCCTTAGTTGTGAGCGACACCATAGATACCAGGTGGAAATGTAAAATAAAATTACTACTGGGCTAGGCTAAATTCAGTAAGTCTTGTATACATTCATTTTGTTATTTTTTGTTCGATCATCTTATATGTACTTATACTTTTTCAGTATGCCAGTCCCGAGCAGAATTTCACGATTATCACCGGCCCCAACATGGGTGGCAAAAGCATCTACATAAAACAGATTGCTGTGTTGCAAATTATGGCGCAGGTTCGTATTTTATGTCTAAGCTCTTTAAAGCATATTTTTTCCACTTACGTTATCTTATACAGGGTGTTCGGCACATGGACCGACAAATTTTTTTGGGATATAGTTGGGGTTATTTGCTATCTTTTCACCCTTGGACCTTGGGTCCTAAGGGTCACGGTTTTGGAGATATGATTTTTTAAATGTTGTTTCTCAAATTTCCCGAAATTCCGCCTTTAAACGTTCGTAACTTTTTTGTTAATGTATGTACAATTGTTTTGTTTTGTATTTAATACTTGTGGCAATACACACTTGTTCAAATTATAACAGTTTTTATTCTAATTGATGGTCTCAGAGGGATGTACGAGGTATTTTATTCCACAAAAATACTGATTGTGTGAAAAAGATCCAACTTCAAAATTCAATTATGATAAAACTAAAGACAATAGAGGACTTCATTTTTTTAAGAAAGTTCTCTAGCTTTTGACCTTTCTAACGATATGCTACACACTGATAACAAATAAATCTGAGTCAAATTACGGGGATATTCCGTCAATAGGGCGGAAATTATTATGAATGTGCGAGTACAGCAATTTTATTTGTAACGCAACGGAACCTCATTGGAACACTAGCTGGCTGAATGACAGGCTGAAACCTTCTTACCATCGGGTGGTTTTTTTTTTCTAATGGCGAATTACTTTTGTTACGGTGCAGTTGTGGCGGGATTCTACATTTGTGATTTATTGTAATTATTTTTGCTAAATACTGTGGCTAACTACGCTAACGAAGAGTATTTGGATATGGTAAAGGCGTATGGTATAGCACGAGGTGTTGCTCGTGAAGCTCAAAGGATTTATCAAGAGATAACAAGAGACTCAAGAGAGAAAATGTTTCGCGGTGGGGTAATCTTCGATTTGGATGCATCTCTTGATAAATCCTTTTGGCTTCACGAGCAACACCTCGTGCTATACCATACGCCATTATCATATCCACATACTCTTCGTTAGCGTAGTTAGCCATAGTATTTAGCAAAAATAATTACAATAAATCACAAATGTAGAATCCCGCCACAACTGCAACGTAACAAAAGTAATTCGCCATTAGAAAAAAAAAAACACCCGATGGTAAGAAGGTTTCAGCCTGTCATTCAGCCAGCCAGTGTTCCAATGAGGTTCCGTTGCGTTACAAATAAAATTGCTGTACTCGCACATTCATAATAATTTCCGCCCTATTGACGGAATATCCCCGTAATTTGACTCAGATTTATTTGTTATCAGTGTGTAGCATATCGTTAGAAAGGTCAAAAGCTAGAGAACTTTCTTAAAAAAAATGAAGTCCTCTATTGTCTTTAGTTTTATCATAATTGAATTTTGAAGTTGGATCTTTTTCACACAATCTGTATTTTTGTGGAATAAAATACCTCGTACATCCCTCTGAGACCATCAATTAGAATAAAAACTGTTATAATTTGAACAAGTGTGTATTGCCACAAGTATTAAATACAAAACAAAACAATTGTACATACATTAACAAAAAAGTTACGAACGTTTAAAGGCGGAATTTCGGGAAATTTGATAAAACAACATTTAAAAAATCATATCTCCAAAACCGTGGCCCTTAGGACCCAAGGTCCAAGGGTGAAAAGATAGCAAATAACCTCAAATATATCCCAAAAAATTTCGTCGGTCCATGTGCCGAACACCCTGTATAGAAATCCTAAGCTCTATAGTTATACAAGCTTTAAATAGGCTTGCTTCGCACTACGAAGTTAAAATTCTTCAACAACACCTTGTACGACTATATCTTGAAATAGGTAAGTAAATAGTAGGTACTTAAGTACTTACCTACCTATTCTATAAAGGAATAAATATTGCCTAATCTGCTTTTCATGAGAAAGGTATTTGTAAAAAAAAAACTTTCTTTATAAAGGTGAATGTTTTTCAGCTGGGTTGCTTCTTGCCAGCCACCAACGCAGTGCTTAGAATATGCGATCGGGTCTTCTCACGGATAGGCTTCAATGACAGTGTCGAGTTAAACGCATCTACTTATGTTGTTGAGGTAATAGAGCTCCATTAACCGAACAAGTAGGTATATCCAAATGTATGAACCCAGCGAATGGAGTGCACACGTAGAAATGCAATCGTCCTTTGACGTGATCGTATCGATCTAGGAGAGTGACTCTTCATAAAGGCATTTGCAAGTGACTTCCTGACCGAAATCCTGTTCCTGTATCCGTGCCTAACCATTTCGCATATCTATGAGCAACCAGGAATGGCTTTTCAAGAAGACTATTAGGAATAGTACCTACCAGACTCATCTAGTTAATGTATTTCTTAAAGTACATTTCTGGTTACCACCGTTCCTCTTCACATTGTCAATATTGGTTCACCCATCAATCGTGCTAATCCATTCTGGTTTTGAAATAGACGTGGACTATAGGAACAAAATTGTGTATTTTAATCATTTATTTTCTTACAGATGAAAGAAACGCAACACATCTTGAAAGGTTTGACGTCATCGAGTTTGGTGATAATAGATGAACTTTGTAGGTCAGATATTTTTGTTTATATGATTAGGTACAATGAGAAAAATTTCATTACGAGTCTAATTCACATAATGAGATTAAATATCGTAAAATAGAATAGAGCGTCAATGTCTGTCTAGGTCTAACATGTACTCAGTTAAGGGCTAAAATTAAAATAAAACCTAGGTGATTGATTATTTTCTGTGAAAGTTAAAGGGCGCGATCGTAGTTTTGTTTTTATTAAGCCTTTAACACATTCAATTCACTGCCGGGGGCGTAACTTGCATGACGGTGAACGCATGAATGCGTTAACAATCAAGATGTTTTTTTTTACCTACCACTACTAATATTTGAAGCCGCCGTATAACCTACCAATGAGTATTTACCTATGTTTAGTCAGTTACAGAGAAAAGGCACCCCAATGATATGGTATTTATACATGTTGGTACGTGGCAGGGTTTATGTGTATACCTTTTTTTTTGGCTGAATAATATGCCTTTGTTTGGCCTCGGGCTGGTTTCCCTGACACAGCGTTTATGGAGTAAAGATGGCAGTTGGTCAATGTCGCTAGTACCGCAACTGGAATCTGCTGGGAATATATTTAAACCCTGGACTTTCAGAGGAACTTCGACGGAGGAAGGGACCAGTATTGCCTGGGCAATTTGCGAAGAATTACTCGTTAGCGAAGCTTTTACATTCTTCACAACCCATTTCATGTATATGACCCGGCTGCAAGACTTGTACTTCAATGTCGTCAAGTAAGTTTGAAGTACTTCCAGATATCGTTATTTTAGCGGGAATGTGAATGAGGTACTCGTTACGTTTTCTAAACAATGTTCCCTCAGGTACCCATTTAAATATCCTAAAGATGAATATTTAATAAATAATACCTACCATATCACTGGTTTAGGCTCTTTGTTGGACAATGATAATTGTGTACTCCATTAAGTTAACTAATCTATATTTTTTTTAAGCTTACAGACTGAGATAAAAGAAGAAATAACAGGCTCACAAATAACAGAGAAAAGATTGATTTACGAGCACAAAATAACTCCTGGAGTGACAAATGTGGAGAATTACGGATTATCCCTGGCTGCAAAAACCAACTTGCCGGAAGGAACTGTTAAACTTGCATGGGAACTAGCTGAACTTATCAATAGAAATATAAAGGTAAATAAGTTTCTGTCAAAAATTACATTTTAGTGGCAAGCTTTTACAGCCGACTGTACTTTTCTTTGGATATCCATCAAATGCTCACTGAGACGATTCTAAAGAGCCTAAGCTTGGTAGGATTGCTTTTTCTATTATAGAGTTCCTATGGCCACCTTCCGGCTCCATCATCAGATCAGCCCCATGGTACCATATATATTATTGTATTGTCATCAAAGTTATAAGTAAGTACCTATGCAAAATTTCAGCTCAATCGGTTGACGATATCTGCTTCAAAATTGAGTTGCAAGATTTCACCCGAACAAACATACTTAGATACATACATACATTGCAAGTTAAATAAAAGCTTTTAACTTTTAAAAATAGTAACCTGTCGTTTATTAATTAATTAAAGCTTTATTGCACAAACATTAAAAACAAATCGTACAAAAGGTATAGTAAGACTTACTGTCATCGAGCATTCTCTATCAGTCAACCATTGGGCAAATCAGATAAATTCGTGGGTGGGTAACTAGTTGATGCTTTAGAAAATATTTCTAAATATCCTTATCACAATTAGCTTTTGTAACTACAAGAACATGCATGTAAGGTGGAAGATAAGTTATTACTTATTACATAAAGTAATATAATTGGTATCGATTTAATGATGATAAAACTGCAATTTTCAGCCACAAGACCAAAATTCTGAAACGAAAACTGATGATAGACTTTTATACGAGCTGAATGCTGAAATAAGGAAACAATCCAGACGCCAACCCAATAATGATAATATCATCAGAGAAATCAAGAATAAATTCAGAGAAGAACATCCCCTCTTGATAGAAAGGCTTAGATTACAAAAAGTTAGAGGAGACGATAACAATGATAGCAGTGCTAACAGATCTTCGGCACATACTGGACATGAATCAGCGAACGAGGCTACGTCTAGTAAGAATTCTTATTCTTCTAACAATGTAGCGATGACAATATCAACTCATTTCATATCTAATCGATCACGGCTAAATACAACTCGAAATGGTATCGAGCACAGCAGAACACAAGTAAATGAAGCGTCAAATGCTGTTGAGTACAGCACGATGAAGGGCGGCGATGGAGTCACAATGCATATCAATCAGGCATATGGATCTAGCGTAAAATCTTCTAATGAACTCCTAAATACTATGATTAACTATGCTAATACTAGCGAAATATCAGATCTAACCGAAGAAGATTTCGAGGATGACGGGATCGGAACAGAAAAAGAAATTGATGACCAATTCGATAATCAAAAACACGCGAATAAAGTCGACAATAGTAATTATATCTATGATACTGATGGCGATAAAACTAACGAATTTTACAATGTAAGAGTCGATGATGTCGTGTCTGATGATTCAGTACTTGCTGATGCTATTACGCAAGTAATTGAATGCTCTATACAAGATGATGAGACAAGTGGAGGTAGCGAAATATCGACAGACGAAGAACTAATGACTGAGACAGTGCATGAGATTAATACAGAATTAGAGAATGCAGTTAGTTTTGACATTCTTACACCTCCTCCAGAATTTAGATGATTAGTAAAATACATTATTTTAATATTATCTTTCTTTTAATTTTGTTTTACTAGAATCCTAGCGAATGGCATATACCTATACTGGAATTTATTGTTTTAGGAAATTAAATAACATTGGACAATTAAATTAGAATTAAGCCTAAAAAATAAAACCACAACTAAAATCTAAAATAAATTACAATAAAGCTAAAATAAATCTAGAAAACTGTGCCCCCGCGGCACGGTCCCGAAGACGCTGGCAGCATTTCCTCGCTGAATCGCAATGCTGATGCGTTGTGCGAGGAAGCTGCCAGCTCTTCGGTCACCAGTAGACTCAATGAGCCTGTGGCGACGCCGTATTGTCGCATCAGCATTCTCCATACGGACAACGCGGGCACGGTGACACAGGCAGTCGCTTAGATACCTCGGTACATTAGAGTCGCGCGGATATAGAATAGCGCGAGTCTTTTACTTAAGGTCATTCATCAGTTTGTGGGCACTGGGGCCCCACGGACCTATTACGGTCGAGACCCCAAAAGGAACAAAATTATATTCAGGGCGAGACCCCTATACTTATTAATTTTTTACTTTTCCGCCTCTGCTGCCGCCCCCGCCCTGCCTGAAGTTTCAGTGTGTGTATATACCTACTTACATAATCGTTTACTTGTAAAGCGAATGCCATGAATTTGCTGCGTTAAACGAACAATAATTGTCAACATTAATTTTTTTAACGAGGCCTTTTTCTGAAATAATCAAATAAAGGATAACAAACCATTAGAAAAGTTCCTCGATCTGAAAGAGCGTAGGCGACAAGAAATTGGTCTCAACGGAAAATATTACAGTCGGACTATTACTAAGACGGATTTGGTATGGAAACTGTAACACTCTTCTTTTTGTAGGTAGTTGTTAATTTTCCACAAGGTGACGTCATTTGAATGCTGATTCTTACACGACGCTGCTTTCACCTTTTCTTTATCTCAAGGTGACGTCATTTGAATGCTGATTCTTACACGACGCTGCTTTCACCTTTTCTTTATCTTTATCTATAATAATAGTTTGGGTTCTGTGATAATAAAGTAATTAAAATAGTTTAAACTTAACACTTGCTCTAAGTGCATAAGGGCTTGTGCACAAATCACGCGAGGTTCTATAGGGGGGAGGGGGGGTCACGAAAAAATCACGACAGATCACGTTGGGGGAGGGAGGCGTATGGGGAGACCTGACTTGTATTTTTCTACAGTGAACGAACTGAGTAGTTCTGGATTACGTTAAAAATAAATCTTCACTTGTTAAATACTTCAAAATAGCGAGTCTATTTTACGAAATACTGGAGAAAAAAAAATCACGTGAGGTTGTCAGGTGGAGGAGGGGTAACAAAAAGTAGCCGAAAAGAACTCGCGTGATGTGTGCACAAGCCCTAATAGAATTTTTTTTAGTAGTTTTTACCGCGACTGAGTTGTGTCATAATCATAAGCACGCTGCCTATATTATCGATCAAAGACTATAAGTACTCAAGAAAAAAACGCTACAGGCATACAAACAAATGCGACAAACCCACACACGCACACCCGTACACGTGGGTATATACGTGTACACCCTACCTACCTACCTACGTGTACCTACAGTGCCTCAACGTCAGCCCAATGAAAACACAAAATCGGAACCGGAAATTTAAATAGTGCCATCATACAGAAATGGACAGTTCAAAATGCGCGGGGAATTCGCACTTCTAAATACTTAACTGTTGTTATGATGGCATTTCTAATAGTAGCCATTTCATCATTAAGTGCGAAAACCCGCGCATTTTGAACTGTCATGTCACTTTCTTTCCTTACAGCTTTGGCATTAACGTATATTGTAATCGTGTAGGGTAGGTGAAATAAAACTAAATCATGCTGAAATCAACATTATTTATTCAAAGTAAGGGGATCTAGTCCGCATGACAATTTGAATAAACCACCTTCACCTTCGACTTTTCATATACACAGATAGATGATAATACGTGTGGATCAGATTTCATGGGTGTGACAGCTTCGTCCTGAAACGAAATATTTAAATTTAATAGAATGCCGGATCAAACTCAAAGGATACAATCTTGAGAATTAAAAACCGGCCAAGAGCATGTCGGGCCACGCTCAGTGTAGGGTTCCGTAGTTGCCCATCCTCCACAATAGACGGGCTTAAAACAGCGGTTTTAAGTTTAAATTACGAGAAAGATTTCAAGCTCTATAAAAAGGTCGTAAACGCCAAAGTAACTGTAATTACTTATAACCTCTGGAAAGTCAACTTACGTCATTTTAAGAAAATTTTGAAATTTATATAACTAACTCGATACTCGATAACTCAGAAACGGCTCAACCGATTTTGTTCAGTTTTCATTGAAAGTATTTATAAGGCCTCATGTTCATGAATTTTTCCATAATTTTTTGACCCGTGGTTGAAAAGTAAGAGGGGGGGGGGGACGCTATTTTTTTATTTTCGGAGCGAATATCTACAAAACTGCTGACTTTATAAAAAAAAAAAGTGTGAGACCTATTCAACGATACCCCACACACTAGTGTTGAAATGAAAAAAAAATCACCCCCACTTTAGGTGTTCGAGAGGTACCCGAAAAAAATTTTTTTTAGTTTTTATTTTACCGTTTTGTCGGCGTGATACATACCCATACTCATACCAAATTTCAGCTTTCTAGTACTAATGATCACGGAGCTAAGCCGCGGACGGACAGACGGACAGACGGACATGGCGAAACTATAAGGGTTCCTAGTTGACTACGGAACCCTAAAAATGGGACTTATTGCCAAGATAAATTTGTTATTATATCAATCAGTGTCGTTTTGCGTGACTTACCATAAAATGTTGGTTTTCATAATTATTTTAGTGACAACCCAATCCAGGGTTATAATTCCAATACGTCGCGTATATACGCCCGGCAAAATGGACATTGCCTTTCCCGCATCGGTGCTGCCCTCTCGCAAAAACTCCGCACAAAGCGTGTGTCCGCAGGGACTGAAAGCCCGTGTGGGCAGCGCCTCCAGGTCTAGGCATACGTTGCACCTTAGAGCCGCAGCGGCAGCGGAAACGGCAGCGGCAGCGGGAACGGCAGCGGCAGCGGGAACGGCAGCGGCAGCGGAAACGGCAGCGGCAGCGGGAACGGCAGCGGCAGCGGGAACGGCAGCGGCAGCGGGAACGGCAGCGGCAGCGGGAACGGCAGCGGCAGCGGGAACGGCAGCGGCGGCGGAAACGGCAGCGGCAGCGGGAACGGCAGCGGCAGCGGGAACGGCAGCGGCAGCGGGAACGGCAGCGGCAGCGGGAACGGCAGCGGGAGCGGGAACGGCAGCGGGAGCGGCCACTTCGTCGGCAACGTTGTCTCCCCCAACCACAACCTCCCGCGCCACTTCTGGCACGTCCTCCGCCGCCAAAACCGCCATCTCCGCATATATGGTCCGAGATGTCATCACGAGAAATTCTCGTAGTGTGATGAGATGAAAGGCTGTTGGCAACGACGGCCGCCCGCACCACCTGTTGCACCGCGTCGGCAGCGCGTTCCCCGCCAGCTGGCTCAACCGCCTAGCGCCGAAGTGACTGAATTTTTCTTAAATTACTTCTGTAAATAGGACAATTATATGTCTGTACTATGAATTATAAACAGTCGTCCACGTGTGTAGTGTTCGAATATTAGGGCCATTATACACAACCTGATAATAAGAATCTTAATTTATATAATAAACTAGCTTTTGCCCGCGACTACGTACGCGTTGAACTTGATAAAAGGGATTATTAAAAGTGCCTAAGCAAATGTAAGAGCAATTGTGCTTTTGGTCTAATAATTACTTTTCTTACAGGGTCACCGCATCCCAACAGAATGTTCACTCACTTTTTAATCTTTTTAGGTATAATTTCCAGGATGAAAACTATCCTATGTCCTTCCTCGGATTTTAAACTATCTCCATGCCAAATTTCATCAAAATCGGTTCAGCGGTTTAAGCGTGAAGAGGTAACAGACAGACAGACAGACACACTTTCGCATTTATAATATTAGTATGGAATAGTATGGATAAAATAAAGGCAGAGGATTTTTAATATTGTATATGGTCTCTGGTGACTTACATCCCACCAAAAACATTTCATGTAAAATTGGCGGCCAAGACTCACATGCTCATAAAACACTCGCTGTAAATAAGTTTTTCTACTCCAGTACTTTTTTCTGTCATTTATATAGTTAATAACTCTAATATAAAGACATAAATTATGAAAGTCTGTAAAAGTCTATACTCTACTGCCCAAAAACACACTGCTAACCGATGTTATAATGTCGCCAAAAAAGCATCACTTAATACCACAGATTACAAGATGAACAGCGGCATTCACACAATTTGCAAATTAAAAAAAACTTATTGTAGTAAGGCATGGATGTTTATAGTAAAGTGAACGTATACCTTTATGTATAAGTTTATTTTTTAAACAGATGTTTAGTATGGTGATCGTATACCTTTATGTATAAGTTAATATTTTTTTGACAGATGGATGTCAATAAAAAAAAGTTTATCAGAGACAATTTTTCTTTTTAATTTTGTTGATTCCGAGCGGGAACATGTAATTATTTTCTTTGTTGTTTATTTGCATTTTATTTATGAAATGTCGAGTCGTAGAAAAAGTATTGTATGCAACGTTGTATAAGTAGGTCAAAAAACGCTCATGGCATCTTTCTTACGATGTTCGCTACGCTCACATCGTAACCCGTGCCACTCGCGTTTTTTGCCCCCTCTTATACAACGGTTGCATAAAATACTATATCAGATCCCAGGAAAAACCAAGCCCGGAGCCCTGACTTTACTAACCCTACCACCTTGGTTTCAAAAGTATGGCTTGGCCGTTTCATAGAGTTCCGCAAACACGTAAATTTTTGGGGTTAGCGAGTTTAAATACAACTTATAATAGTGCAGTATTATTCTGATAGTTCCATAAATGACCGCTAGAGGCGCTGTACGAGTTCTCCATATAAATTGGTTACGCAGTCGCTAGCGAATATAGTATCGTAATTTGTAATAGTACATTACGGCAGAGACCAGTAAGTAAGCCATACTGGCCGAGTAGGAATTAGACGGACCGAGCCGTACGCGAGGTCCGGATATAATACGAGGCCAGGATGGCTCTTACAGTCGAAGCAAGTATAGTGCTTTTCTCAAAAATTAAACAAGAAAATTAGATTAAAATTATATTTTGTAGGTAACATTCATATTCGGCCATTTTCCAATGAATATTTTTGTTATATCCCATTTTTATTATTACACATTGTGATATTCGTCGTCGCAGGCACCATTAACTCCCATGATAACAACCTATAACAAAAATAATTATGAGTTTATACTTGGATAAAAGATATAGTTATATCGTTATCAAATAGTGACAGCATTTATTTACCTTCATCGCCAAAATGGTTATCATCTAGAGCTTGATTTAAGAACTTTTCTATATTTTGCTGCTGAATATTTGTGATTTCTTTCCTTTGTAGCCATCCGATTGTCTCAGAAAGATTGTTGAAATATTCTGACCTTATCACACATTATCTGACCAATTATTAACTTGATTTTCTTCCTTCCATTTAATGAATCTCTGGTATTTTTTTATATCTCCTTGGATTTAGTCGGAAGTAAATTATTTTAGCTATCTCTGCCTCCGCTTTTAAGTATGGAGGAGTGCCGTCTATTCGGAATCAGACTCGTCTGAACTCATTTTTGCTGAATTATTGTAATAGATCACACAAACAAATTAGAAATTTTTGTCTTTTAATTTAAATCCCGCCTTTCTTTTTTTATAAATACTGCGTTTAATTATTTGCACTGTCTTACAAATCTAAGTCTTAAAGATAAAATTTAATTATTGTTATACACTGTTGTATTTTCTAACTAATTTTCATATCGTAAAGCTTACCTTCAATTTTAACTCCGAGGTTTTTTCTAAACGATACAAAAAAGGAAGGAATTCCGAAATATCATTTTCATTTTACACAGCACAATTGGGGTGTACCGTTTTTTTTCAAAACCGTTATTTCGATTATGACTGACGAGCTGGGTTCTTTCTGAACCATTTCTAGTTATTGAAAAAAATTACAAAAATTTCTTAAAAATATACTACCCAATTTTTCACTTGACCTTCAGTAACCGGGGTTTTACTACGTCACCGTAGTTTGGAAAGGTACAGGTGGTGTTATCTGTGGCTACCCCAATACTCGGTCCAAATTATACTAACGGTTAATTATAATTATTATCTTACTGCTATTATACTGCCCTTTCCTTCAATAATTATGATAATTCTTTAATATTATAATGTTGAAGTTGTGAATCAAACATTCAAGAATATTTTAAATACTTGATTGCGCTGGCAATTGAAACTAAATTGAACACAAATTTCACAGATTTTATGTTTGGACCGGTAAATATTTCGTCTGACAGTAACAATGACAACTATTTATTTACATTTTCAATATTTACATCGGGATTTTCTAGAAATGGTATTGAACATATACAAGCACGGTTTATTATTCTTTATAAAGTGAATCAGATTATTTATTAAAAACTGACATTTGCAAAAACCAGGAGCTGCCATTCCAGGATTAATATATATGTATATATATTTACATCGTCTTACGTTCAACAAGAAAAAGAGTTTTATTAAACACTTACGAGACGATGAGTGGAAATAAAAATAATATCGGTTATAAAAAGGATGCAGACTAATATCTCGAGAAATAGTTCAAGCGATTTTACCTATATTGTTTATATTTCTTGTCAATTAACTGCGATTAACAAAGACTGCGTGAATGCACCAAACCGAGCTTTGAAGGAGAAATGCATCGGTGGTTATTAAAAATGCTGATTTAATAAGAAGGTAATCATCTCAAAACATTTGAGGTTTGTTTTATATTTGTATTTAAAAGTTAGACACTTACGTGTGTTTTACTTTTAGGCGTATGACCAAAACCAAAACTTTGATGGTATGTTGGATCCCAAGAAAATCTTAAACGTGCCCTTCGACACCTTCGATACTTTCAGAGACATGAATCTCGATCAGATCCACTACAAGTACACTACAAGAATATTTTCATTGATTCAACAGTCAACACCCACCCAAAAGGGCAACCGCAACTCTCACCACCTTGCAGACAGTTTAAAGCCAGCATGAACATAAAAGAGGACAGGAATGTTCGATCGAGGAATTTTTCCTTGAAAATGTCACAAAGATTATTTACTTTCAATAAAAAAACTGTTATAATAACATGAGTTTAATTTTTTCAGCTACATTATACATTCACTAAAGTTACGACACAGCATATACATCATCCAAAAACTTTGATTCATATATAGGAATGAAATAGAACTATGATGTAATTCACACTTAGTAGTTTGTACATTTTTGTCAATTTAATCTTCCGGATCCATTTACTAGCAAGTTTTCTATCTTTAATGTTGTTAGACGTGATGAGATTTTCCTAGGAATCTTGACAGCAATATTTTCGTCCTTAAACATAATTCTGCATAGTGAATCCTTTGACTGTTTTAAAGTATTAACAATAATCTGCTCCATGAAGCTTGCTGGGATGTTGAATTTTTAGGTTTTAGGACTGTTATTTCCATTTTATCTAGTATCACACAAATACTTTTATCGTATTCCAAGTCAAATATTTGTTGGTACGGTCAAAGCATAGCCATGGAGACTAGCCTGGCGTGAAAAAATAGTCCAAAATTAAGACAGAGCTATCGAAAAGCAGCACAAATATAACTTGTAGTAAAGTAATGAAAACAAACTTGAAAACAATTACATTTTTTTTGGTTATTTACAAACTGTCACCTGACAGTTCTTTGACAAGATATTTTTTTTTGGGAATTTCATGGCCAGTTTTACAACTTCAGAAATGCGTAGGTTTACCAGTGAAATTGTAAAAAATACAAATAAGAGTACGCTGAATAGCGTTTTTTTACTATCCTCAAACACACGGGGGAATCATGACGTCATCTTGTGAGCTTCTTAAAATAATTAATAAAAAAATAACTACTTATTCCTTAGAGCATAGACAAATGGAGATGTCATAACGTAAACTCTTCGAACAAATTTTTTCGCCAATTTTAGCGGGGGGCGAGGTAAACACGTACAGCACACCACCAAAAGATGAATAACTCAACAGACGCAAATTTTGCTGTTGCGATAAACGCACACTACAGCAAACTTAAACACATCAAAAATTACATACACACAGATACAGTTTTCACGTAACTGTGCAGCATACATAAGAAAAGCATAGTGATGGGACACATATGAAGAATGAGTCAAATCATTTTAATGAATGAACTGAATTGTCTCATAGGTACTATTCATTGTGAAATTTGAAAAGTGTAAATTCTGTATATTGAAGACGTAATCCAATAAATATATTTGTTTCTATGTATATCTGTCTATATTTATTGTGTCCTTATCACTCTCGCATAACTAAACTGTGAAATAAAACTATCGCCCGCGGTTGTTTCGGGCTTAAACAATCACTGACTTCTAAAACAAGTACACTCGACTTCATATTATCGTTGCTAAAATGAAACCACTGCATTTTCACCATTTTGGAGCTGATAGCTATGTGCAAGTTGTGTGAGCTTCCATGGATCTAATATGAGAGATTCACAGATCGTCACAGATCAAAGAACCGTTTGCATGAAATGACAATTTTAGTAGATGTTCACGCAGGATGCTTTGAATGGGCACTGAAAACAACTGTCATTCCCTATGGAATATTTAGTCCGTCGTACTTGTAGTTTCTAGGTCAGTGAATATAACCTTCAAGAAAAGAACGTACGCCCATCTAAAACCCAGCAACTCACTTGTAACTCTTCTTGCAGTTGCTTAAATAATTTCTTATGCTTTATTTGATTTAATCGGACTTTGATTTTTTGACTAATTTATTTTATAAAGGTGATTATATGAAACCACATATAAAGATATGAGTAAAGAATGAGTAAAGAGAAAACAATAAAATAAATTGTTATTAATTTGATTAGAATTACCACATATAAATCAAAACAAAAAGTTATAATTAAGTAAATATATTCATCTATCTATCAGCCACAGACGTCCACTGCTGAACATAGGCCTCCCCAAAAATCGTCACAACGCTCGCTACGCTGCGCTTTCCTATACGTGGTCACCACTCTAGCACTTTGCTGACCTAACGGCCATCGATTCTCCGGGCTACATGGCTTGCTCATTGCCACTTCAATCGTGCAGTCCTGTGAGCTATGCCGGTTACCTTGGTTCTTGTGCGGCATATCCTCATTTCTCATTCTATAAAATCAAAGAAAAATAAGGAAATAAGGAGGCAGCAGTGAAGATGGAAAGAATATGAAATAAAGTCTATAAATAATAGTATATGTATAACGCATATACTCATAGTCCAGCACTAAAATTTAGTTCAATGTCAATGATGATCAACATTTAATGTTTCTTTTACCTAGATATACTTTTAGCAAACAATTATTTTCATTTTCATATTAAATTTCAACATCGTATGTCTAGAGAAAGGTAATATTTCTAATTCACCTTACAAGATTTAAAAATAACAAATAAAATAATAATGTTTGTCTGTGTGTCCCTATGTATGCTTAGACCTTTAGAACTATGCAACGGATTTTGATGCAGTTTTTCTTAATAGATAGAGTGATTCAAGTGGAAGGTTTATAATATGTATAATACATGCATAATTTATCAGTTTTGCACCCGTGCGAAGCCGGGAGGGTCGCAAGTATCTAATATACACTAACTATTAAACAAACTGCATTGATCGAATGAATGAATGATTCATTCAAATGTTGAGTCGCGGTTTTGACTTTGTCACATCCCTCGCCCCTGTACCACCGTTTTATGTTTACATTTTTCTGTCGTTTACGTATCGCAACGGTTTTTTTCTTTAAATGGAGATTGTATTTTAATACAAATTTAATACTTTGTAAAAACACTTACCTGTGATAGGAAACGCGATCTTGTTACATATTTGAGCCGTCATATCGCCTTTTACAAGAAAATATCTGTACAATTCACCATTTTTGGAGAGCTGTGTCACGCGACACAGATCAATGCAAAATGGCGGTGAAGCGACTTCAAGTAGTTTTATATAACGTGCTTGACCAGCTGACCAGTTATTTTGCCGGAGGGGGTCGCCCGTCCATGGCATCTCCTGTCATTAAATACTCAAAGACTTATTCTTATGAAGAGTTAATGAAATTGGTATTGTAAAATGGCCTATTTCATCGAATAAAAATATAAAAAGGGGGGGTAATTTTTTTTGGGATACCCCAATTATGAACTAAACGCTGCATACAAACTTCCGCACTAAACCTTGTCGCTACTTTTTTTTTTTTATATGCATCTTGAGTTACGTTTATACTGCCAATAGTGCTAACCTCTTTTTATTGTACATTTGCTCTTAGTGTAAATTGCAAGTGTATACTGCAATGTCGTCTCTTTCTATTTAATATATGAAAAAGGGACGCCACTTTTTAATTTCTACAATTTGCTGTCGCACTGTACTTATAATTAAAACAATTTGTGGAATGCATCCTTTTTACATTTCTATACGACCTCATCGCCTTCACATCCTTAGTTTTTTTATGGGTCGGTGACGATTTAAATCGTGTTTCGATATTCAAATATCTTGATACGTAATAGGAATTACATACTTACTTACTGGACAAATATTGATTCCAAATTTAAAATCTCGCTGTTTACTGGACACTTCTAAAAAGTCTTCGGTATGTTGTACACCATCGCGTGTGCTGATTTCTGGCCGAAAGGTGTCGTGTTTCGTCGGTTCCGGGGCAACCTACCAAATCCAACACCCGAGATGTCGGAACAACGTGGCCACGCCGTTTCGCCGTCAAAATAAACATTGTTCGGTTCATGACGCATTGGTGTAAACTGTAATGTTATGTAACCTGTTTTTCAATAAATAAATAAATAAATAAATAAATAAATAAATGTTCCACTTACTAAGGTAAGGTAAGGCAACATTACATGCAATTTTTGAGAAAACTGTATTTTCTCAAAAATTGCATGTAATGTTGTCTTACCATCGCTAGATAGACTACAGTAAGTGGAACATACCGAAGACTTTTTAGAAGTGTCCAGTAAACAGCGAGATTTTAAATTTGGAATCAATATTTGTCCAGTAAGTAAGTATGTAATTCCTATTACGTATCAAGATATTTGAATATCGAAACACGATTTACATCGTCACCGACCTATAAAAAAACTAAGGATGTGAAAGCGAAGAGGTCGTATATAAATGTAAAAAGGATGCATTCCACAAATTGTTTTAATAAAATTATAAGTACAGTGCGACAGCAAATTGTAGAAATTAAAAAGTGGCGTCCCTTTTTCATAGATTAAATAGAAAGAGACGACATTGCAGTATACACTTGCAATTTACACTAAAAGCAAATGTAAAATAAAAAGAGGTTAGCACTATTGGCAGTATAAATAAACGTAACTCAAGATGCATATTTAAAAAAAAAAAAGTAGCGACAATAAGGTTTAGTGCGGAAGTTTGTATGCAGCGTTTAGTTCATAATTGTGCTGTGTAAAATGACAATGATATTTCGGAATTCCTTCCTTTTTTGTGTCGTTTAGAAAAAACCTCGGAGTTAAAATTGAAGGTAAGCTTTATGATATGAAAATTAGAAAATACAACAATGTATAACAATAATTAAATTTTATCTTTAAGACTTAGATTTGTAAGACAGTACAAATAATTAAACGCAGTATTTATAAAAAAAGAAATTAAGGCGGGATTTAAATTAAAAGACAAAAAATTCAAATTTGTTTGTGTGATCTATTACAATAATTCAGCAAAAATGAGTTCAGACGAGTCTGATTCCGAATAGACGGCACTCCTCCATACTTAAAAGCGGAGGCAGAGTTAGCTAAAATAATTTACTTCCGACTAAATCCAAGGAGATATAAAAAAATACAAGAGATTCATTAAATGGAAGGAAGAAAATCAAGTTAATAATTGGTCAGATAATGTGTGATAAGGTCAGAGTATTTCAACAATCTTTCTGAGACAATATCGGATGGCTACAAAGGAAAGAAATCACAAATATTCAGCAGCAAAATATAGAAAAGTTCTTAAATCAAGCTCTAGATGATAACCATTTTGGCGATGAAGGTAAATAAATGCTGCCACTATTTGATAACGATATAACTATATCTTTTATCCAAGTACAAACTCATAATTATTTTTGTTATAGGTTGTTATCATGGGAGTTAATGGTGCCTGCGACGACGAATATCACAATGTGTAATATATAAAAATGGGATATAACAAAAACATTCATTGGAAAATGGCCGAATATGAATGTCACCTACAAAATATAATTTTAATCTAATTTTCTTGTTTAATTTTTGAGAAAAGCACTATACTTGCTTCGACCGTAAGAGCCATCCTGGCCTCGTATTATATCCGGACCTCGCCTACGGCTCGGTCCGTGTAATTCCTACTCGGCCAGTATGGCTTACTTACTGGTCTCTGCCGTAATGTACTATTTCTCAAAAATTGCATTTAATGTTGCCTTACCATCGCTAGATAGACTACAGTAAGTGGAACATACCGAAGACTTTTTAGAAGTGTCCAGTAAACAGCGAGATTTTAAATTTGGAATCAATATTTGTCCAGTAAGTAAGTATGTAATTCCTATTACGTATCAAGATATTTGAATATCGAAACACGATTTACATCGTCACCGACCTATAAAAAAACTAAGGATGTGAAGGCGATGAGGTCGTATATAAATGTAAAAAGGATGCATTCCACAAATTGTTTTAATTATAAGTACAGTGCGAGAGCAAATTGTAGAAATTAAAAAGTGGCGTCCCTTTTTCATAGATTAAATAGAAAGAGACGACATTGCAATATACACTTGCAATTTACACTAAGAGCAAATGTAAAATAAAAAGAGGTTAGTACTATTGGCAGTATAAACGTAACTCAAGATGCATATTTAAAAAAAAAAATTGCGACAAGGTTTAGTGCGGAAGTTTGTATGCAGCGTTTAGTTCTTAATTGTGCTGTGTAAAATGACAATGATATTTCGGAATTCCGTCCTTTTTTGTGTCGTTTAGAAAAAACCTCGGAGTTAAAATTGAAGGTAAGCTTTATGATATGAAAATTAGAAAATACAACAATGTATAACAATAATTAAATTTTATCTTTAAGACTTAGATTTGTAAGACAGTGCAAATAATTAAACGCAGTATTTATAAAAAAAGAAATGAAGGCGGGATTTAAATTAAAAGACAAAAATTTCAAATTTGTTTGTGTGATCTATTACAATAATTCAGCAAAAATGAGTTCAGACGAGTCTGATTTCGAATAGACGGCACTCCTCCATACTTAAAAGCGGAGGCAGAGTTAGCTAAATTTTTACTTCCGACTAAATCCAAGGAGATATAAAAAAATACAAGAGATTCATTAAATTGAAGGAAGAAAATCTAGTTAATAGTTGGTCAGATAATGTGTGATAAGGTCTGAATGTTTCAACAATCTTTCTGAGACAATCGGATGGCTACAAAGGAAAGAAATCACAAATATTCAGCGGCAAAATATAGAAAAGTTCTTAAATCAAGCTCTAGATGATAAACAGTTTGGCGATGAAGGTAAATAAATGCTGCCACTATTTGATAACGATATAACTATATCTTTTATCTAAGTATAAACTCATAATTATTTTTATTGTTATAGGTTGTTATCATGGGAGTTAATGGTGCCTGCGACGACGAATATCACAATGTGTAATAATAAAAATGGGATATAACAAAAATATTCATTGGAAAGTGGCCGAATATGAATGTCAGCTATAAAATATAATTTTAATCTAATTTTCATGTTTAATTTTTGAGAAAAGCACTATACTTGCTTCGACCGTAAGAGCCATCCTGGCCTCGTATTATATCCGGACCTCGCCTACGGCTCGGTCCGTCTAATTCCTACTCGGCCAGTATGGCTTACTTACTGGTCTCTGCCGTAATGTACTATTACTGTACGGCGCTAATTAATTAGGCTACTAGATTCTAAGAAGTTGTTCTTGTTATACTTACGAGTGAATCGCCAAAATATTGGGCGCGGCACCGAGCGAGCGCCCCAGGCTCGCGTGGAAGCTTTCCGCCACGTTTGACGTACAGTGCGCCCTGTTGTGTACAGAAAAACAGTCGGCTCCCATCTGAAAGATTATTATTATTATACATATAGTACTTTACTGTACGGCGTCTACAGTAATGCAAGCCCTTTTCACGGCTAAAGCATGTATAGTGCTTTTCTCAAAATTATGCAATGAAATAAAAAATTAAACACTAAAAAATTGGGCAAGTGCGAGTCCGACTCGCGCATGAAGGGTTCCGTACCTATATATATATATAACCTATAACAAGTTTGTTGTATGGGAGCCCCCCCTTAAATATTTATTTTATTTTATTTTTAGTATTTGTTGTTATAGCGGCAATAGAAATACATAATCTGTGAAAATTTCAACTGTCTAGCTATCACCGTTCTTGAGATACAGCCTGGTGACAGACGGACGGACGGACAGCGAAGTCTCAGTAATAGGGTCCCGTTTGTACCCTTTGGGTACGGAACCCTAAAAAGAACTTACCGCCCTAGGGCATAAATTAGAACATAGGTACTGCCTGCTTTTCTAGCACGTAAACCCATGATTCACAAGCAACTGTGGAAGTGCTACTTACTCGGTCTAAGTTACTGCAAACTTGTGGAATCACTTGGACATCAGGAATAGGTTTTCCAAAATCTGTGCCCAAAATGACTAACGCTCTATTATCGAGGTCAAATAAATTGGACGATGGTGATGGTGCAGGGCCTCCGCCAGTGCCTCTGGCAGCAATAGTCCTCAGCTTGACTTTTAGTTTATTTTTGTACTGGCTCCAGTACTGAAACAAACATGACATTTAAGTACGTATGGCACAAGTTTAATACCAAGGACTAAATAATTGTATTTTCCAAACCCGTAGTCTACAACATTTTACACTATTGATATTTTGATTAGCTACCTATAAATACAAAATAAATAAGATTAATAATTATAAGACTAATTAATCTTTTAGCCTGACCACAAATAAGTAGTAGTTCGGTGAATAGAGACTAAAGTACTATGGGTGACCTTACAAACGGTCCGGTAGTTTTGAATTTTTGATATGTTGTCTAGGATGGTTAGTCAGTGTTTAAAATGTAAAATGCATAATCCAGCTAAAATTAAACTTAATAGGAGAGGTCTCACGCAATTACCTCATTGTTTAATTGATTAAAAGTTAAAACATAATTAAAACTAATAACCACTAGATACATGGTCATCCTACATAAATTGTTGAAGTACGATACCTACGTCAAGTGCCATCGCTTCGGCGGGAAATTTTACGAAATTTTCTACGACTTTCTTCGTCTTTTTCTTTCTCAATTGATGTGAGTAAATTTACATAAAAAAAATATTTTTGTTTCCAGGCTTCCTTTTCACCCCTCTTATACAACTGTTGCATAAAATAGCAAATTACTATATCGACAGACAAGACTTTTGATTAAAAACCCGCACTTAAATCGGTTCAGTCCGTCTACCACAACTATGCTTCGCGACTTGTCGCGCGACATAATATCACCCGTCACTCTCTCACATTACTGTGCAGAAAGAGATAGGTAGTACCTATTTCTACGCCACAGTACGCTGCCTAACGCCACAGACATACACACAGATACATATCTCAAAATGATAACATCCATCTTTTTTCGTCAGGGAAGCTTTTATTGCAGGCGAGGTAATTATAATTAGAGATAAGTTTCTGTCAAAAATGACATTTTAGTGGCAAGCTTTTATAGCCGACTGTACTTTTGTTTGGATATCCATCAAATGCTCACTGAGACGATTCTAAAGAGTCCAAGCTCGGTAGGATTGCTTTTTCTATTATAGAGTTCCTATGGCCACCTTCCGGCTCCATCATCAGATCAGCCCCATGGTACCATATTATTGTATTGTCATCAAAGTTAAGTAAGTATGCAAAATTTCAGCTCAATCGGTTGACGATATCTGCTTCAAAATTGAGTTGCAAGATTTCACCCGAACAAACATACTTTAAACATACCATGCAAGTTAAATAAAAGCTTTAAAAAAGCAACGTTCATACCTTACGGTAGTCAACCAGAAGCCCACGAAATAGTCGTGGAAACCGGCGTGGAAAGCTAGGCCGTCTGCCTGCGCGGCCCGCGGCAGTTCGGCCGCTGCGGCTGGCACCAGCTCCGGCGGCAGTAGCGCGAGCGCTCCGTGGAGCCGGGCCAGGCGGCTCCCCGCCGAGTTGTAGCCGACATCGCCCAAATAATACGCACTTGTAAATAATGGAAGTAACATCCAGAATTCCAGACGTAATTATCTGGGTCGTGTCTCGGAGAGCTGATTGTAGGGCTGGCTCGTAATCCGCTACCACCTTAGTGGGGCGCGGATTATTCGCCAGCCTCCACAAGGCCTCGAAAACCGCCGCGCAGAGGTCTCGGCGGCGGTTCTCCATTAGCGCTGCGACGGGGTGGTAAAATTGCCCGTCGCAGACAGCATGGATCGTCAGAATTAGTGTGCACGGGGGCCAGCGGGCACAGACTTGAAAGTCCCGTTGGCGATAATAGTGGAGGCAGCGTTGACTACTTCGCGGTAGCCGGGCATGCCCAGAATCACTGCGCATGCCCCGCCCGCAGTAACGGTTCCCAAATGCAGAAATCCGAATTCTTGATGTCCATCCAGGCTTTGGCCGTACTCGGCCAGAGTCGCCGGTACGGGAGGTTTGTTCAGTACGCCTCCATCACCGCATCGACGACTGCACGGCCTCGTACGGCATATGCACCGCTGCATCTGGGAACCTGGAATGAATACATTTATCATATTCTTGTCTATACTATTAGGTCCTAGCTGTTACCCGCGGCTTCGTCAAAGGCAACGTGGTCATATGGAATTAATAAATGGATCTCCCAATGGCAATTACATGTTTTCTCGCGGTGAAAAGTAGCCTATTGTACAGCCTCTTAACTATCTCCGCACACGTGCTGACTTCAAATTGATAGACAAAAATAGTGTTGTATTTAATCTTTCTTACACAAAAGAAAACGTATCGTACAAAAGGCGGTTTTAATGCCGTGAGGCATTCTCTACCAGTCAACCTTAGGGCACTATTACTATTATGCTTCTTAAACAATAAAGAGTACATAACTCATCTCATATGAATAAAACAATTTAAACGGATTATATCTCGTATATTAATTATTTGAGCATCCCAGACGTTACGGTACCTTTACAGATACCGTTGTCAAAGGTTGACTGTAACTCATTATTATGTAAAAAATTGGGCAAGTGCGAGCCCGACTCGCGCATGAAGGGTTCCGTACCTATACATATATATAATCTATAACAAGTTTGTTGTATGGGAGCCCCCCTTAAATATTTATTTTATTTTATTTTTAGTATTTGTTGTTATAGCGGCAATAGAAATACATCATCTGTGAAAATTTCAACTGTCTAGCTATCACCGATGTTGAGATACAGCCTGGTGACAGACGGACGGACGGATGGACAGCGAAGTCTCAGTAATAGGGTCCCGTTTTTACCCTTTGGGTACGGAACCCTAAAAAAAATATGGGTCAATCATACACAAATTGTCGCGAACTATCGCGAATGTAGGTACATGTAAATGTCAGCGCTTCTCGCAGAGGGCGCTAGCATCTACGTGAGTGACGTTACCATGACAACGAAAATATGGCGGGCAGTTTTAGAGAGGGAACGAAACGAGGTGGAAGGACGCTGCTAGTGATTAATGAATTAGTTATTGTAATACCAACAATTATGTCATGAAGTTGAGGTAACACTGACCGGGAGATCAAGGGTCATTTACACAGATCAGTTAGTAACTTGTTTGATAGAATAGGAAAGGGAATCGCTACCGTGAGTGGTAGGCGAGACTGCTCAGGCCTCAGCAGACTTCTCAGACCGTCAACACGGAAGCGTTATTTCTCAGTTATGGTTCAGCTCAGATATTTCAGATCATCAGTAAGAAGCGTTATGTCTCAGATCAGCAGTAAGAAGCGTTATGTCTCAGATCAACAGTAAGAAGCGTTATGTCTCAGATCATCAGTAAGAAGCGTTATGTCTCAGATCAGCAGTAAGAAGCGTTATGTCTCAGATCATTAGTAAGAAGCGTTATGTCTCAGATCATCAGTAAGAAGCGTTATGTCTCAGCCCAGCTCAGACATGCCAGATCATCAGTAAGAAGCGTTATGGCTCAGTTCAGGTCTCTCAGATCATCATTAAGAAGCGTTGTGGCTCAGCTCAGACTCCTCAGACCATCAGCGTAGAAGAGTAATTCCTCAGTTCAGAACCCTCATGCATCAACTCAGCTTCAGTACCTGCTCAAGGATTCATCGTCAGCGGGCCTCGGGTACCTGTGCGGACGATTCCAGCCGCCTACATAAACAGTACTTCTACCTAATAACCGAGGTCAGTGAACTAGGTATATTTCGTATTTCAGTAATTCTGTACCAGTCTATTATTATGTAAACATCGTCACCTCGTGAATTGCCAGGCTTCTCCTACAATATATCTCTTTTATTCATTTAAAGATTGGACCATAACGAGCGTGACGACACAAATCGACCTAGTCCCAAACTAATCATAGTTTTATTAATTACTACAGCATGTTGAAAGATTGTGGATAAAGCATCCTGTAAATGTATTATTTTACAGTCTGGCCATCGAAACGTGATACTGAAATTGACTGCGAAATTTTAAAATTCTAGCTTTAGTATCGCTGTACAAACTGGAAGTAAACAGTTTTGGTACTTTTGACATTATATTTTTAATCGCCAATGACATGTTTATGTACAAATGTGAAATATTTTGTACTACTTTTTTATGAATGTAGTTGCTTGAAGGCATAAGGGCAAGTGTTGAATAGTGTGTATCACTGTTAAACATCTGTTGTATCCATGTTGTCTATGTTTCCTCCTTCCATTATTCAACTGACCATGCTGGACGTGAACAATATGAGTCTATTCTATTACAAGTGATTAACCTTTCGAGCGCCAAGCGGCAAAGCAATTCACCGTGCCACTGACGCCAAACCAAAAAAAAAGTGCTCTAAAATCAACAAAGATTGAAAAACACAGATAGTGGTTTGAATTAGCATGTTTTTGACCATTGAAATTTTTGATGTCAATAGGCTTCGTTGGCGTCAGTGGCACGAATTCTCGATGACGTGATTTTCCGTCTTTGGCGGTCAAAGGGTTAAATCTGATACCTGTAAAATGCAATTTTGGTATCATTCCATAATGCCCGGCGCTCACTCCGCTTCTCAAACTAAAGTTATCTTTGCATATTGTACCACTGACACCAATCTCTGTCCAAGAACCATTAATTCAGTGAATAAAGGATTTTGACCTTACAAACGGTCCGGTAGTTTTGAATTTTTGATATGTTGTCTAGGATGGTTTTGACTTTTCCTGTTTTTTAAATGTGCATATCTCAGCTCCGTAACTAACCGTCCTTGAAACAAAATTTGAAGTGTTAATTATAGTAAATTTAATTCTCTACAACATTGCCCAAACTTTGTTGTAGCTAAAATGCTTCTAAACGAAGATATAATCCAGAAGTTTGTTTTTCAGTAGGAAATTGCGATTTTTTACGTTTTTTTAAATGTGGATATCTCCGTAACTATCTGTCCTAGAAAAAAAATATAAAATGGAGAATGTAGTAAATTTAACTCTCTATAACATTGTCCAAGCTTTCTTCTAGCTAAAATGCTCCTAAAGGAAGATATGAGCAAAAATATGAAGAGAGAGTGCCGGTTTTTTCAAAATAGCGGCGGGCGCGGAGGGGGGGAATTGTGCATTTTGCATTTTAAGCACTGACTAACCATCCTAGACAACATATCAAAAATTCAAAACTACCGGACCGTTTGTAAGGTCACACATAGTACTTTAGTCTCTATTTACCGTATTACATTAAGTAAGCACACATTTGAACTTAAATTATTTGCTTTGTTACAAAATTTATGATAGTTGAAGATATGTAAGTTAGTTAGTTAAGAATTGACTTCAATGTCATGTATTAACTGAGCCACAATCAAATGTTTTGTAGTCGCCCTAATTAATATCAGAGACTTGACTTCTCGTTGAACACTTTTGAGCTGTTATAGGGACTTCTCATTTATAGACTTCCGATTAACATATTCTATCGATAGATTATAGAACACAAAATATTAAGAAGATAAAAGTAGATGTAAATATCACGCGGCCTTATCGCTAAAGAGCGATCTCATTCTGAATGAGTACTTGACATGTGAAATAGAGATATGCAATTAAAACAATGGAAAGTTAATAATTTATTCAGATAATATATTAACAGATCAAAAGTGCTGCGAAAATTACGGTCTCTGTGAATAATATAGAAAATTACCTTGCTGCCTCCTCTCTGTAAATCACCGCCAAGGGAGTTGTTTCGCGTACACACCGTTCCTTCGTGATGCAAAACATCTGATTTCTGAAAAATAAATATATAAATTAACAAGTTAACCTCGTAAACGTTGTTTTGTCATACCACTTACAGCCTTCGACCTATTATCAATCCAACAAATATATAATGTGTTGGATTTTGTACTATAATTAAATTATAGTATTTGTACTATACTTTTATGTCTGGTACTATATACTATCAGAACGACAAGATAGTACGCAAAAATATTATAATTTTAAATTCTCTTGACCACCTCAACCAAATTTATATGACATGGTACACTCTTGCATGAAGCGCCACTAGGCGAGAGTGTACTGGGCCCATTACAACGTAAAACGCGCAAAAGGGGCGTTACTCCGAAAAACTAAATTCGAAAATTTCGTTGTCTAACGTTGTCTAACCCGTCTCTGTCTCTCTAATATAGAGTGAAAGACGTGGGAATAACATTTGACAATGATTTTTTCTACTTTCGTTTTTCGGAGTTAAGTACATCCCAGCACATCTTGTCAGGCTATGCGCGCACGAGCAACCCCCGTCGCCACAACAGTACATCCCTCCTTTTCTCACTTCAAGCGTGCACAAGAGACAGATGAACCATCGCGGCCGCGGCGACAAAAGTTGCTCTTGCGCGCATAGCTTACTTTATGCCTTTTTATTTAAATCTAGAACAAAATCGATGCGTTAACAAAACGTACTATATTTCATTGGCAAATACTATCTTTTTCATTTCCATAGACATTTTTTTAATACCTACGTAGCACCACGCGCATCATTGCGCCTAGAGATGCTTCGCGGCGTAGAGCGATGCATCGCCGGCACGCGCGGCAAGAGCGGGTCTAGACCTCGTGAAGCCGCGTGACGCAGCCTGAGGCCGCCATGGCGTTGGCGACTTATCTCTACGCCTGCAAATGGTGGACTGCGGGGGGTCGCATCGCGTCGCGTCTTAGTGTGAACTGACCCTTGAAATCAGAAAAATATTGGAAGCAAAACAAAACTAATAGATGATCTTAACCACGCACAGCAGCACAAATAGAAATGGAGGACCAGGACGAAAGGTGGACCTTCCATGCTTCATCTTGGACAGGTCCAGCAGGTAATGGAAAAAGGTCGGCTACTGACACACACTGGCCAGATGAAATTGACCAGGTAACAGGTCCTAACGGGCGACATGGAGGGGAGGGCCCAGGACAGAAATACATGGAGATCTCTGGAGGAGGCCTTTACCTTATAGAGGGTTCTGGTGTGGTGAAAAATTAATAATTAGATATTAAAATAAAATAATAATCTACCAATTCAGTATATTTACGAAAATTGTTTAAACATAGGCCTGTACTTTATCATCTATTGATAGAATTTCCCCATATTCAGAAATAAAAGACTTATTATTTTATTTTAATTATTGTACTTCTGGTGATAACTCAACACAGGTACTAAACCACATTAAGAAAACCAGAGATATAATTTAACAAAACTGGGGTTAAGAGGCCTTAGATATTCCTTTAAAAACATTTTTTTTTTTCATATTATGACAAATATATTGATAATTTCAACCAACTTT
Source organism: Apotomis capreana (assembly GCA_947623375.1). NCBI lineage: Eukaryota > Metazoa > Arthropoda > Insecta > Lepidoptera > Tortricidae > Apotomis > Apotomis capreana. The sequence continues at coordinate 20,542,850 of OX392512.1, forward strand.
TTGAAGTGAATAATACTTTTCCCCGAGTTCTAGGTAGCAACATAGCTATTTCATGCTTTCATTGCGTGCCGTCGAAAATAAATTGAAAAACAAAATTTCCGCGTGAGTTTTGCCAATTTCGAGTAGTTTTTGAAACAAAACATATCATTGAAAAATTCAAATTGTAGGTTTCAAATATATACCAATAAATCCTAATAGCCCTGTTCTAGGAAGTAACATCAATAATATGTTAAGAAGCATGTTTGATCATAGAGTAAAATGTCTAAAACAATCAACATTTTAAAAGGAATAAGGCCTCTTAAGATGACTGCGGACAAACCAGAAATATATTAAAATGGGCCACGAAACTGTAGCCTTATCATTTATACATACGTGAAGTATGTATTTATGATAATTTTCACACAATGCTCCGTTTGCCCTGGCATTTTTATAATGCCGCACCACTACCAGAAACCATAAAAAAAGCTCATAGAAATTCGATTCTATGCCACTTTCTTTCTAGACCAAAAATTATTACAGCCGTGTAACCTATCAGCATCAGTATGCACTTATATGATCTCTAATTTCAACAGAGTTTTTGTATAAGCATGCATGGTAAAAAAAGCTAGATATGGAGTCCACATTTACATTATGTTAAATGCTACTAAGTCTTGACTTGTCAGTACAATTTAGAAATAAATGTTATAATGTTAAGTATTATTTCATTTGGATGTTATAGAATGTTTGATGTTGTGCTGGTGTTGTAAAGTGCCAATTACCAATATTATTAGGACTAATATGAATTTTAATTAAATGATAACTTACCTCTTCTGATGTTGATAACCATTGCCAACATTTCATCAGTAAAGACTGCTGTTAAATCACCCATAGTCACCTACAAAAACAAACAGTCAGATAACATAATAACTAAAAATACTTATATTTATATGCAAATAATCCATGTAGGTTTAAGTTTGTAATATAGGTGTATTGATTTTTAGCTTGTAGGTATATCAAATTAATTTCTTCAATCAATACAATTATTAAAATACTTAAACGGGTTTACTCACGTCGTAGAAGTTCATCATCAGGAGAGACGATCAGTCGCGGCGGCGGCAAACCGAACACTCATCCGCTGACTCTTGGTTCATGAATCTTTTGGTTTTTAAATTTTCAATAATGGCTGATAATTCAGCATTTTTCTTCAGAAGTCGTCGGTTTTTAGATCTCAGTGCTTCAATTTTTTTTCGGCGTGACTCGGCTAGAAGCGTTTGTCGGTTCAATTGCAACGTAAGTTTCAATTTTCTTGGTGAAGTAATCAGATCTTGGGTACACGGCATTGATTTATTAGTGCTTTTAGCACATTCAATCTAAAAAAGATGAAAAAATAGATACATTTTATTTAAAAAGCAGGAAGTGCCTGCTCTGCTCAGGTCTGCCCTAGTTGACCAAGTTCAAATTACTTTAGCGCTAAGGCATGTACCAACTACATAGCGGCTGTTTCCCAGTTGATCTAAGACTTTGGACAACTTAGATTGACTAGACTGTGGTGATAGTGCGAGTAGTGTGTATTTTAATTACGACGGGGGCTGACTGCAAAATAATGGGATAAGGCCAATACCAAGATGACATAAACTTGCACTCACGGATTTTGCTGTTAAGCTGTGCCGTTGTGCATGCATATCAGGTACATTTTGGCAGTCCATAGATTCAGTACGTAACGGCTCTACTCGAACTTCATGAGATACAGGAAATCTCTGAAAGAATGCATGTATTTTTTTATACCACAGAGGTAGCAAACTCCAAGTAACAAGTCCAGAGGATTCTCATGCGTAGTTTCGACCCTCTGAAAATCTGTACACTCTTTTTAAAAGAACCTCAGCAGGGAACTCTTTCCATAGTTTGAGCGTTCGCGGGAGAAAATACATTTGGAACCGTACCATACGCGACCATTTAGGCTCCAGGGTATGGAGATGAATGACCTGCCCCCGACGAACTGTGTGGTAAAGAATATGGCCATGAGCATCATAACGAATAATTCCTTAGAGCACAATGAAATCATTTTTTGTTTTGCGCTCTATCATAAAATATTAAGATGACTTACGGGGTGTTTTTCACAGGAAACAGTTATTTGATCTTGACAATCCACTTCCATGGACGCACCATCTATGGGGTCAATTTCGGGGACTAGGACATTCTGAGATAAAGCAATTAGTAAAACTGTAAATATTATATTATTTAATACAATATGATGTGAAGTGTTGAGAGTGGCACTATAATTTAAGACTAGTCACATTGTTTCTACTGCTGTTGTAAAAGCTGTTGGTTCTCCGAAATAAATAAATAAAAAGTTATTTACTTGCTGCGCCCACGGCTGCGCACGCGTGGAAGTCTGTGTCAGCAAACGACTAGTTCACCACTAATGGATGGTCCCTCTCTCATAGAGGCAGAAGTTGAAGTAAAGGGAATATGATAGATGGCTGTTGTCCAGATTAAATATTTTACAATTACCACTATCTCCAAAAAGGTCGTAGGAAAAAGGCGCCATAAAATTCAGGTGGATAAACAAACAAACAGAACAAATATTCTACAAATGAAAAAAAAACTGTTGGAACGTGTTCTGTTATCAAATCTAAGTATCCCCGACAACTTTTTTTTTCGAATATCTTCCATGTACAGACTTTCGACCGTCTTCAGCTTTATAATATGTATAGATAACTGTGACTCACATGTATGAACAATGTTGGAACAGAGAATTTGTCGATGAAAGTTAGTTTATGAGTTTTGCGGAAACAATGGTGTTCAAAATGTTTTGAGCAAATACGCGAGTACTTGTGTGGCACCCAATTCTTTTTCCCAGTTCCCGATATCCACTTTCTACATGTGTCGTCGTCTGTCGGAAATCTGGAAGCATAACATTAATTGAAATTACTCGAAATGTGGGATAATTTTTAGGGGATCTTTTATACTTGTAGGCAACCCGAAATCATACTATAAACCGACTGAATTATTAGACATCAATTCTAAGCTGGCTTCTACCGTAGATTTATACTCCGTATTTGACCGGTTTACATGTCATATGCTTCGACGTTACTTTGAAAAATATTTACCGATTTGTGTTTTATCAAGTTTTTTCATGATACTACTAATGATTTAACTCAGTCACTTGGTTCCTGTGAGATTTGAGACAGGAATAAGTGATAAAAACACAAAAAACTTGTACTTACGCATGAAATGTAACATTCGCTTCTTTTTGTAAGCTGTTGCTTTTACAGCCAAGCACTGAACATCCCACCATTTTTGATGCTACGCGTAAACACTCCACATCCGTTAGTATGTAAATTATGTGGTAATTATAATAATTTCATACAGAAAACCTTCTATTTCTTTAGCAGTTTTGACACTAGCTGATTGTTTGGTTATGGTTTTGCTTAGAATTTGAATTATTTTAATCCCACTTTGGTGTGATGATGCAGGGACGATACGTGGACGTCAGGAAAACAAGCGTGTACGTGTAACAATCGGCTTTAATCTTCCGATAGACTTACAACACAACAATTACCATCTGGTCTTATGTACTAACAAGCTATTTGTGTATCATAAACAATCTGTCTAATTTGACAAGCAATAAATCAGCGGTGTTGCCACCTCTATTCATAAGGCGGTCGCCACACCACCCCCCCACGGAGAAGGGAAACCCGTCAAAAATAAAAGAAATTATCGCGTTTGCTAAATTTAACCTTACGACCGGATCGCGTGGTACTCGCAGGAGGCTCTGGCTGGCTTGCTGGGGCAGTAGCGTCTGCGGGCAATCCCAAGGTCCCTTTCTCAACGCTACGATTGGGAAGGTGCCCCGTAGACGACGAACTGTCCGGTGCAGTAACATCCTTGAATTGTTCGTGGGGTTCAGGATCGGAGGACAGCAGGAAAGCGGGTTTAACGCGGTCGACGCTCACTACAACCCTTTTTCCCTTGATGCTCAGGGCCAAAGTTTTCCCGTCGGCTGACCGAGATAGGATTTCAAAAGGGCCAGAATAAGGAGGTTGTAGTGGGCGCCGCACTGTATCATCGCGCAGAAAAACATGAGAAGCTGATGCTAGAGCCTTAGAGACGAAAATGGCTGGTTCTGCATGGCGAGAGGCTGGAACCGGTCGTAGAGCTGCCATTTTCCTTCGAAGTTGTGAAACGTAATCAGCAGGGTTCTCCAACCGATCTGGAACAGGTGTAAGCATCTCTCCGGGTAGGCGCAGGGATTCCCCGTAGAGCATTTCCGCAGCTGTGGCCTTAAGATCGTCTTTAAAAGCCGTACGCATGCCCAGTAATACCAGTGGAAGAGCCTGCAACCAAGACTCGGAATGGCACATGAGGGCAGCTTTTAATTGCCGATGAACTCGCTCTATCATGCCGTTTGCGCATGGATGGTAGGCTGTGGTTCTGATGCGTTTCGAAGATAGAGTTTGGGTTAGACGGCGAAACAGGTCAGACTCAAATTGAGTTCCTTGATCTGTAGTTATTATGGAAGGTGTGCCAAAACGAGATATCCACTCACGAATCAAAGTATCGGCTACCTCTTCTGCCGTAATCGAACGCATAGGCCACGCCTCTGGCCACCTTGAGACTCTATCTATCGCAGTTAGGCAATAACGGAATTCTTTGCAAGTGGGCAGAGGTCCTACAATGTCAATGTGGATATGCTGGAAACGGCCGGAGGGTTGGACAATAGAACCGAGAGGTGCCGAAATGTGTCTTGAGACCTTAGCACGTTGGCAGTCTATGCATGATTGAGCCCACCGTCGAGCATCATTTCTTATTGAAGGCCAAACATACCTGCCAACAAGGAGTCGAGTAGTGGCACGTACGCCAGGATGGCTCAGGTTATGCAACTTATTAAATGCTGCACGGCGGAACGGAGGGGTTAAGTAAGGGCGAGGCTTTCCAGTTGACACGTCGCATTGAATGGAGATATTTGTGCCGGGAACGGTAAACTTGGCTAGTTTGAGACTAGAGTTGTTTTGGCACAAATCTGCGAGTTCTTGATCTGATTCCTGTGATTTTGAGAGTGCCTCGTAGTCTTCTTCCAAGGAAATGGCCTCAATTCGGGAAAACGCATCGGCGACAATGTTGTCTTCTCCTTTAATGTACCGAATATCTGTTGTGAATTGCCCTATGAAGGATAGCTGATTTAGCTGTGACGGCGGAAGTTTATCCCGGCGTTGTACGAAAGCGTACAGCAGCGGTTTGTGATCAGTGTAGATCGTTACGTGCTGGACTTCGAGTATGTGCCGGAAATGCTGAACGCTCTCGTACACCGCAAACAATTCCCTATAATACGCTGGCCACTGTGTCTGTTCCGGAGTCAACTTTCTGCTAAAGAAAGCAAGAGGGCGCCATTGATTATTGATGAGTTGCTGAAGGCAAGATCCAATGTGAACGCTCGAGGCGTCCGTGAACAGTCCAAGAGGCGCGCCGTTGACTGGATGCTGTAGTAAAGTTGCATTTGATAGGCTTGTTTTGCAAGCATCAAAATTCGAGAGAAGCTCGGGTGTCCATATAAATGGCTTAGCGCCCTTGCCATTTGTTGCTGCTACTGCCTCGATCAGAGGTGCCTGTGCCTGCGCGGCGTGAGGAATAAAACGGCGGTAATAATTTAACATTCCAAGGAAACGGCGCACCCCTTCGACGGTCTTCGGAGGCGGAAAATCGAGTAAGTTTTGGATACGTTCTTGCGGCGGGCGAGTACCTTGCGAACTTATATGAAAACCTAGGAATACGACTTCTGAGGCGCCAAAAACGCACTTGGAGGGGTTAATAACGATTCCGTAGTCTTGGAGGCGCTTCAAAAGCGTTCTGAGGTGCTCTTTGTGTTGAGCCTCATCTGCCGAGTAGACGAGGATGTCATCTACATAGGGAAAAACAAAATCAAGACCCCGTGTGACCTCGTCAATGAAACGCTGGAATGTTTGACCAGCATTCCTTAATCCGAAGGTCATAAAAGGAAACTCGAAGAGGCCAAACGGGGTAATAATGGCGGTTTTCGAAATGTCATCCTCGGCCACTGGGATTTGATGGTACGCCTTCACTAGATCGATAGTACTAAAGACCTTTGCCCCGTCAAGGTTATGTGAAAAATCATTGATGTGACGCACCGGGTAGCAGTCTGGAATAGTCCTGGCGTTAAGGGCTCGATAGTCGCCACAGGGGCGCCAAGAGTGGTCTTTCTTCGTGGCCATGTGCAATGGAGAGGACCACGCACTTTGCGAAGGTCGCGCAGTACCATTCTGCACCATATCCTCGAATTCCTTTTTAGCACCTGCTAATTTATGAGGCGCCAAACGCCGAGGTCGACATGAAATAGGCGGCCCATCTGTGGTCCGGATGTGATGCACAGTGTCGTGTTTAATCACACGTGGAAAACCAGGAGGCTTAGAAACATCTGGGAACTCTGTAAGCACTTGTGCGAATACAGGGTTCCGGAAATCTACGGCTTTGACGCTGGAGTGATCAGTTAAAACCGCTAAAGCTGTGGTGTTCAGTCCTGTTGTACCATCAACTAATTTATTTATGCGGCAATCAGGTAAAAGGTGGTAATGTGCCAGAAAATCTGAGCCAATAATAGCAACACTGACATCTGCAACCACAAACTGCCACATAAAGTTTCTACGTAACCCCAAGTCTAGGGTAAGTGTAATAGTACCATATGTTTTTATGCTGCTACCATTGGCTGCACTGAGTTCCCAGTCAGTGGGTTTTCTTTGTTCTTTAAGCCAACGGTAAGGGTAGCAGCATAAATCCGATCCTGTATCTATTAAAAATTTGTGTTTTGTACACTTATCCACAACAAATAATCGACGGCCTTTACTTTTTAATGTGGAGCAATCAGTGGCCGCCTTTACTGATTGCGGTTGCAGTTTTCCTCCCAATCACATGGAGAAATACATTTGCTCGCATTAGTGCCATATTTTTTGTGGTACCAGCATCTTCTGGGCACTGGGGTCCCATTGCGGCTTCTAAATCTTGAGGAGGACCGGTTACGGGAGCGACTCCGCCCTTGAGATGCAGTAAGTTTTGCTAATTGTTTAGAGAGTTCAGCTATGCACTCTTTAAGAGAGGAGACTTCGCTTGGTGTAGTAGAACTATCTATTTTATGGACTCTGGACGGGCCTGGTGACACCTCAATAATGTTGTCAGCCAAACCTGCTAACTTTTCTAGACTGAGGTCAGTGTGTGCAGCTAAAATAGCTTGCACATGATGAGGTAGACGTCTCATCCATAACTGTCGCAAAAGAGCCTCATCCTTGGTCGCTCCTGCAAGGGAACGAAGTCGCCTGAGGAAAGCAGATGGCTTATTATCTCCAAGTTCTTCATCACTAACAAGACGTTCTACTCGCTCCTGCTCAGATGTGGATAACCGGCGAATGAGCTCTTGTTTCAAAGTTTCATACTTTTTTTCTTTTGGAGGCTCTAAAACAATATCTTCGATTTCACCGATCAGCCGCTGGTCTATAACACTTATGACATGGCTGAACATTGTCATATCACATTTGATTCCTGCTATGTGAAACTGGGCCTCTGCTTGGGCAAACCAGACAGCAGGTCTGTCAGTCCAGAATGGTGGTAATTTGACAGACACTCCACATACTTGGTCGTTGGAGATGGGTGCAGCGGGCACTTTTTGTGCTGCAGGCTTTTTATGGGCTTGCAACTCTGCCTGCAGTGCTGCATTTCTGTTCTGCAGCTCTCTGAGCTGGGCTTGAAGTGCTTCATCGGCCATGATTCAAGCTATATTACAATAAAAAAAAGAAAGAAAAAAGAAAGCGAATGCACTGCCCCAGCAAGTACCAATACTGATTAAATTTGTTAACCCTTTGACCGCCAAAGACGGCAAATCACGTCATCGGGAATTCGTGCCACTGACGCCAACGACGCCTATTGACGTCAAAAATTTCAATGGTCAAAAACATGTTAATTCAAACCACTATCTATGTTTTTCAATCCCTGTTGATTTTGGAGCACTTTTTTTTTTTTTGGTTTGGCGTCAGTGGCACGGTAAATTGCTTTGCCGCTTGGCGCTCAAAGGGTTAATGAAAACCTTCACCGTGGAGAAGTGTAACAAATAACCACACAAAACACTTAATATAGTTTAGTAACACTACAAATATTAACCTTAAATTAGATGGTTAATTCAAAGTAACAATCCACTGCTATTGTTTTACTTCAAATAAATATTGTTTTACTTCACAAATATTATTTCAAAATACAATTGTAATCTTTATTCGCTGTGAAAGCAATGCTATTGTTTACTGATAAAAAAAAAGGAGATAATTAATATGCAAGGCAGCAACAATAAAAATGATAAATTATATACATGTAGCGCACACCTAAAAATAAAGTGCTGATTGTCCGGGCACACCAGTTTGTTATTGTGTTAAAAGTATGTGTTAAAAGTTCCCCAACACACGAATAAGGCAAATTAAACGCTACTGAAATCAGTCTGTATTAATGTACAATTTACTTACAAGTGTCTGTAGTTAGCCATGGAGTACAAACAATCCCACTGTGTTACTTTGGGGTACCGCACACGCGTATCATCGAATTTATGCACTTCACCACACTTTTACACTATTATAAATCCGAATCCGCCCGTCAACGCCATGCTATGCAGGCGAAACGATGCTTTTGGAGCCGGGAGCACGGGGAGCTTCCGCGGGGCCGGCACCGGCAGGCGCGGGACTGACCATTACTTAGGCGCTATAGAAGATGCGCCCCGATGTTGCTCTGGATTGTGGCAAAACGGCCTGGCGGCTTATTTGTAGCCGCACGCGCAGGACGGTCGGACGACTCCTATTCAAAGAGTCGGGGGTCACCACTTTGGTGTGATGATGCAGGGACGATACGTGGACGTCAGGAAAACAAGCGTGTACGTGTAACAATCGGCTTTAATCTTCCGATAGACTTACAACACAACAATTACCATCTGGTCTTATGTACTAACAAGCTATTTGTGTATCATAAACAATCTGTCTAATTTGACAAGCAATAAATCAGCGGTGTTGCCACCTCTATTCATAAGGCGGTCGCCACACCACTAATGTACAGCCAAATAATGCTCAACCCAATAATGCACAGCCCAATAATTGGCGTCCATGATGGACGCGGATTATTGGGCTGTACATTATTGGGGTGTACATTCCTGGGTCGAGCATTATCGGTACCGGGCCAATAATGTGCGGCCAATAATCTGCGTCTACTAAATGGATTCGAATTATTGGGTCGTGCATTATTGGGATGAGCGTTATCAGGGTGTACAAGCTCGGTCCGAGGCAATAATGTGAAGCCACTATTTGGACAGGGCAATGATGTACATCCCAATAATTGGCGTCCAAAAAAGTGGTCGCCAATTATTGGGCTGTACATTATTTGGTCGTACATTAACCAGACTCTCCTTCGTGGACTCGTGATCGTGAGTTAGGTTAGAAGCATGTACCTAGCATATACTATTAGTATACCTGGACTGCTCATTGCTTCGTTCGAACGGTCCAAGTGAGAAAGCGACCAAAGGTGCAGTTTGTCCCACTCTGCTAGGGTAACCAAATATTTAGCAATAAAGAGGGACTAATCATTACTCCGTTTTATTATAAGTCTAAAAATATGTGTTGGCTGGCACTGGCTACTTGTAAATAAATAAAGCTACTAAGCCAGCAAACACACTTTTGGCATCCGTTATTTTAACAAAACGCAGCAAACCCGTAATTGTTAATTTGATTTGACACATGACAAACTTCGTTAAGACTAGGTGACTTAATATTTTTCATATTTAAAAACAAAAACATATTCTGATACTTATGTTATTTTTTGAATATCCTCATTAAATGTGTTCATTTAATGAGGATATTCAAAAAATAAGTAAAAAAATAAGTGGTTATGTAGGTTAGCATAAATAAAAACTTTCTCAATTTATTCAATAAAGTGGATACAATACAAAGGGGAACAAAAATTATCGTAAAAAAAAAAAAACATTCAGTCGATGTGTGGGTGGGCAGCACCGTCGTTGAATCCTACCCATTTCACTAATGGCTTGATTCTTGAACCTGCAACGTGTGCCACGAATGCACATGCTAGTTGCACGTATGATCGCAACGCTTACCCGTGCTCTAAACCAGCCTAGCACGATACTTAGAGATCGTTGTTCATTCAAGATTAGGTTGTGCAAGATAATAAAGTTGTTCATGGACAACTTCGTAATCGCGGACAGACATACATTATATGCGGGTCAACAGTGAGAATCTCTTTTTTGAAGGCGGATAAAACACTAAAACCGTCTCCTAAGTTCAAATAATACTTTTCTTAAAACCGCATCAAAATCGGTTCACCCAAACGCGAGATAATCGCGGACAAATATACATACATACTTACAGGTTAAACTGAGAACCTCATGTTTTTGAACTCGTTGAAAAACGGGACGTAACAGCAAAACAAGCGAGTTGAAAACGTTCATAAAATTATCAACCTATACTTTCTGTACTCGTTATGAATGTTACAAAGCCGATAAAAATATTGTATTATACAACAATTTAAATGTTTATTTTGTTACTTATGTGAAAGTCAGCACATTTAAGTAAGGCAAAGCAGAAAATATTTATATTTTCTGCTTTGCCTTACTTAAATGTTAACTGTAAATTCATTGTCACTCTATTAGTTTTCTGCTTTGAATAAGTCTATGCATTAAAGAAAAATTGGGCAAGTGCGAGCCCGACTCGCGCATGAAGGGTTCCGTACCTATACGTATATATAATCTATAACAAGTTTGTTGTATGCGAGCCCCCTTAAATATTTATTTTATTTTATTTTTAGTATTTGTTGTTATAGCGGCAATAGAAATACATCATCTGTGAAAATTTCAACTGTCTAGCTATCACCGTTGTTGAGATACAGCCTGGTGACAGACGGACGGACGGACGGACGGCGAAGTCTCAGTAATAGGGTCCCGTTTTTACCCTTTGGGTACGGAACCCTAAAAATTACCACCTTTTGTACAATTAAAGTAATTTTGCTTTTGTGCAATAAAGGTCAAAAAAATAAAATAAGTCTAAAACACTCCAGTAACATCATTGTGTAATGTTGATTGTTGCTAGTATCGAAGACACTGATACTTAATTGTACATTTGTAAACGAATTTAAACCTTATTCAATAAATAAATAAATATTAAGGGACAATCATACACAAATCGACCTAGTCCCAAACTAAGCAAAGCTTGTACTATGGGTACTAGACGACGATATACATAATATATAAATACATATATAGATAACATCCATGACCCAAGAACAAATATTTGCACAAATATTTGCCCCGGCCGGGATTCGAACCCGGGACCCCGACTCAGTAGGCAGGTCAATTGCAACTTGTATAGTTAACTGTATGCTCGTTTGTATATTACACCGATATTTGAAACTGAGGTCGTTTTGGCCGTAGGCGCTTCCACGCGACCTTTAAAAAAACCGGACGAGCGTACAAAGTTTATGTTCGCTAGAACTACATCTTTTGCTGCTCGCACTTACTTATATGACATAGGGTAAAATCTCGCGTCTACGAGTCACGCGTTGTTTAAAAGATACGGTGCCTATTCGCACATTCACTCATACGCTTACAAGAACGAACTCACGGGGGTATACAATGCTGGTTGGAAACCTAAACCACCCTTAGATAGCGGAGGATTATCGTAGTATATTGAAAACGACATTACTGCAATAAATTTTTGCTCGGGTTGTTTTTAGTACGAATAATATTTGTCGAAGTAAAACATAGATCGGAATTATCCGGTAATTTTGTAAAATCATTGTCACTCTATTTGTACTTTATCAAAATTCATATATACCATATCTTACCTGAAAAAATATACTACAGCTACCAAAAGATTTCCTTTTGCAACCTTTAATTCAGCACTTTCTTACCATGATGCAAATATAAGTATGTATTTTTTTAAATAACCAGAAAAGACATCATTAAGCACTGTCAAAAATGCTGACAATTTTCAATTATATTAATAAGATTTCAAATTTAAAGGTAATCCTGCCCTAAAATAAAAGTATTATTATATAATAACGGATTGTATAACGTTCATAATTTTTTCCGTTAGTTTCTTTGGTGACGCGTAAGAAAGTTTAGCGAATAAAATATTTAATCATTTGAAGTGAATAGTGTTAATTTAAAGAAAAATTTAAACTACTAATACCTACCATTTTATTTGAAAACTACTAATTATTACTATTGTTTATGACTGGCAATATTAGAAAGGGACACACTACCTATGTGCGAGCTGTCTCTGTCTGATCGTGACTCCTTCACCTGTAAAATATACTTTATGTATTTACACTAAGGTTTAATTTTGTGTGAACACTTATTCTGAGTTCGCACTCCTGTTGTCTTATCCTACATAAAAGCTCCTTGGTTAGAAGTAAGGATTACGTAGTGACGTTGTTTATTGTTTTGTTTTATTCATTAATGTTCTGTTATTATTACTGGGTCACGTTTTATTATTAAGTTTAATTGATTTTCTGAAAAGTGATGGAACAAAACAGTTGCAGCAGTTCCTTGGATGCAATAAACTTTAAGGTTGAGCCTGAGTGTGTATTCGAACAAGGTGAGTTAATTATGCTAATACTCTGACTATTATGCTCTCTTTTATGAAACTGTGGTAGAATTGGCACTGTAATAGTTCCCTAGTTGAATCCTATATAAAATACTGTCTTGTAAAGACTTTAAGCGCGATAATACCATATTTGGTGTGATTTTAAAAGTGATCTGCATTGAGGTTATACTATATCATAGCGAGTAAACCTTTTGAATGTTAACTTAAACACACTTGCTTTATTTAAGTTATAAAAGCCTTACTCGCAATGGTAAAGTAGAGTATGTTTGTCATGTGTTGGTCCACACAGGAGTACTCTAACAATGACCGTGTTATTGTTGTGTGATGGTTACTTGTCGTGTGTTGCTTATCATGGTTTAGATACCTCGGCTACTGTTAGGTTGGTGCAGGTCCGGGAAGAGCAGGCACCAAGTCGGAAATCTTTGTTATGCCATATTTGTGTTGCATGAACTTCTCATTTCAATACAGTCTAAATATATTCAACATTACCTTGGTCTACAAGGAATCAGTTAAGAAAATTAAGAAGTTGTGGTGTATAGACACCTTTATGATAATAAAAGTGTCTCCGCGGCTGCCCGCCTGCGCATTGCGATGACAGACGTCAACGGGGGCGGGCAGGTGATGGCCGACAGAAAACCCATTTAAGTGTTTTATTGAATCTACTCCCGCATGGAACCACAGGACATCACACTGGCGACGAGGATTAAAAAACCCAAACAAGAAATGATATCCTTTTAAATATTTCCGAAAAACGAAAAGAAAAAGAAAAAGTGGGTATAGTGGCTTAGAATATTGAAGTACCTACAACAAAAGTCACATAACATTGTGATCAGTATCAGTACTTTGTGCAGTTATGTCAAAAAAATAGAACAGAGAAATCGAAAACAAACCGATAACGGTCGGCGTAATTAGTGAACAGAATGTGCCCGCTAATCTATATATATATAAAAGAAGAAGTCCTGACTGACTCATCAACGCACAGCCGAAACTACCAATGTTAGAGAGTTGATTTTTGCACAGTACGTTACTTTTATAACGTGGGCTAGGGATAAGAAGCGATTTTGAAAAATTCTATCCCTAAGGGTGTTAAAAAGGGGCGCAAAGTTTGTATGGGGGAAACTTTTTTTTTTGAGCTAGAGACTTGAAACTTTGTAGAAAGATTACTTATTTAAAAACACAAAAAGTACTTTCAGCGTTTTAATAAATTTCACCCCTAAGGGGGTTGAAAAGGGGTGCAAAGTTTGTATGGGGAAATGCGCTAATCTATATATATATAAATGCAAGTGTCCTGACTGACTGACTCATCAAAAGGCCAAGAGCGAATCGGACTCGCGTACGAAGGGATCGTTACTATTTCGTATACAATTTCAAAAAAAAGCACGTTTAGCAATTTCAACATTACTTAGATCTGAAAATAATAAAGATGTAAAATTTTCAAGATAAAGGTTCCACGCGGACGAAGTCGCGGGCAACAGCTAGTATTTACCTAAATGCATTCCCGTTGTTGTGTTATGGTAAAAAATTGTTAAATTCGACATAGATATACGTACAATTAAAATATTTGGTTAAGTATTAAATAAAATGCTTGATGGTTGTTAGACAGCCAGTTACAAATTCGTTATCTACCTACAAATGTTTCGTTACATATTAATATTTCTAAATAAAGTTACACATTAAAACTGAATTGTTCAAATAAAGACTACCATGAAACTAACAAAAGGAAGGCAGTACTGTTGTGTAACGAAAATATTCAACATTCTTGTACATATCTAGTCAAATCGCGCCGGAGGGAAAACTACTTTTTAAAAACTAAACTTATAATTAAAATACAAGTTATTCGTACGGTGGTCGATATTAGACTGTCTTTATTTAATTAAAATGTTCTTAGGTTCTAAAGCTTATCTACGCCAGACGCAAACTATGCACTTTTGGACGCACCCGCATTAATGCTAAGTATGCCGTCTCTATACATACCGGACTCTGTAACTCCTCCCTCCTTTAGTTCGAAATTATCCGAAGAACCGTTATTCGGAGGATTATTTTGATTTTTGCAAGATTTGCATACCAAAAGTGTATATTTATACGAAAAGAATGAAAGAAAACCTATAATTAAGATTACATATAAAACAATGGTTCCTATGCTAACGTTTTCCGTATTCACTACACTTCCACTTTCCACTTCACTATTTTTCAGTGCATACGATAACACTTTCAGGTCGGTCAGCTCAACTCCTTTCAGTTGTACTGGATCAGCGCTCCGTCTTATGTCGGTTTTCAGATTTTCAGGAAACTTTACCAAAGGTAGTTTTTGGTATATGATTTTCTCTCCATTTATGGTTTGTTCTCTCAGATAATGTTGTCCAATTTTATATTCGCAATTATCGTCAATTGTAAGCAGGTATGTGCCCAAAAGTGTGTAATGAAGGATTTCGTTAGCACACGTTCTCTCAAGATCCGTAGTTGCCTTGGTATATAAAATCCATCTGTTTTTCTGTAAAAACTCTATCTTCACATTTTCCACTTCTATCGGGATTTGCATACACGGAGCATTACTTGAGTATCGCATGAGTTCGAGAATGCAGGTGTCTTTGATGGGTACTGTTAATTGCATTTCATCACACAGAAATGTTTCGTCTTCGATGAGCTTACATGGGGTGGAGAGCGAGCTAGCATTCAACCCCTTCACAATAAGGTAAGGATATTTAGGTAAAATAATTAGGGTGAGGTTTGTTTCAGGTTCGGTAATAGGTAAGGGAACAATTTTATAGTAAAAGTAAGTTTCTCTCTTAACTAATGGTATTTCCATAATGAACATTATTTCAGAATTCTTAAAGTATGATTTCAATGTAATTGACTGTTCAATTTTTACAATGTTTTCAGGATTTGATGGAAAAATAAGTTTATCTGTTCTTTCTATGAGCTTAAATGTTTTTACAAGTTCATTAGTGTTAACAATAGATTGATGCAATATACCTATTTTACTAAATGCGAGTACAGTTTCAATCTCATTCAATTTAGAATATATCAGTTGGAAATTATGAAAGAACAAGTTATAAGCCTGTATTATCTGATTGACATGAGTTATTATTGAAATTTCGGTTATGTCATTATTAACTTTATTTATGGCTGTATTCAATTGTATGAGATTGTCAGTTATATTTACAGTAGTATTTGTAAAAAGTCTCACCATTTCGGATATGAGTGTTGTTTTCTTTTCTACAGAATGCTGTCGGGTTTTGACTTCATTTATCAGATTATTATATTTAATAGCATCGTCGTGATCCAAATTTCCAGTGATAAGTTTAATTAAAGATCCTAGAGGATTGATGAGTCCTCTCTTTTGCCTGCTATTGGGAACTAATTGAGTGTATTTTTCCACAGTGATATCTAACATGTGATTTACTTGTCGCTTTACGTCATCCCAGTATATTAAGTATGAGGCATTAATATTAGAAAATGAACCAACCAACCTATCCAGTTCCTTATATCTATGTATATTTAAATCTAGGTCTTGCTTAATAAGTTTTATATCTAATATCTTAATAACTAGCCACTTATTATAACTAACAAGAGCGGTACCCTCTCTTATTGGAAAAACGCCGGGGTTCTTCTCGATTTTATGAAGTTGAAGGGCCCGGGTCAGTACTGCCTGGGTCAGCAGCAGGACGAACCTGTGGAGGACGTCGCACATCTTTAATTGGGACTCTGGTTTCTCTCGCGTTTGATTCAACTGGGATTATATTTCTGTGGACCTTGCCCTTAGCCTTGGCCTTTTGATACCTAGGTTTGTCCTTAGCACGTCGTCTATTTACGCCTCTAATGAAAATATCGTCATTGTCATCTAAGTCGAAATTGGTTTCTCCTTGCCTATCTTGTTGAACCCTTTCTTTTCTAGCTAACATTTTATCTGTCAAATATTTATATAGGTATTTTGTTCTTTTACAATGGTCTTTAACTAATTGCTGGGTATATTCTTTATCAAAATCTGCGTTAAACTGGTTTTTACTTTCGGTATGTCCAAAGACAACTTCGAACGGCGTGAGTCCTGTTACTGAATGAATAGTTTGATTATAGGCCAATATTGAATACGTCATTACGGAAGCGGCATCTGTATGTTTCCTTTCATACTTTGCAAGTCTATATATTTCTGCGATTGTGGAATGGAAGCGTTCTATCATTCCCATAGAGTTCGGGTTATTAGGGGTTCCAATGTGAATGTTTATTTTATAAAATGAAAGCATTTCGCTCATAAGTCTGTTATTGAATTCGGAGCCAGGGTCTGAACTGATTTTAGTGGGAATACCATAAAATGAGAAATACTTTACTAGGGCACGAACAACTTCGGGGGTAGACCTATCGGGAATTTCAAAAGCTTGCGCTAATTTGCTAAAAGCATCTATGATAGTTAAATAGTATTTGCCTTCTATTGTATATAGGTCTATGAATAATTCTTGAAACGGTTTAGTCTGAGTCTGTGTAAGCTGTATTTGTGGTTTGAAAGGACGTCGGTCATATTTCATCCTTTTACAGGTTTCGCATGAGTTAATTATACTAGTGACTGTTTGTTCCATATTATTCCAAAAATAAGTTCGCTTTAAATGAGAAATTGTTTCTTTGATTCCACGGTGACATGTTTTGCCGTCATGGTATCGAAGTACAATTTCTTCTTGTTCTTTTTCGTCAGTTACGTTTACTACTCTTTCAGTACATTCGTAAAGTTGTATGGTATCCTTTCGGAATAATGCAATGACTATATCTGAAAATTGGCGTCTGTGTTCGGTATTGTTAAAGTGTATAAAATATTTAATTTTGGGTCTAATATAATCTTTGAGGAATTTCTTTATTAGTTCAGTGTTGTCTAAGGGTAGGAAAACCTTTAGGATTTTCTGTTTTGGATGTGATTCTATTTTAACTAAAAGTTCATTTTTAAGCCAGGCGTTTACTAAAATTTGGTTCGGTTTGGTGTCAATAGCTTCATGCAGAATGGGTATGCCATTTGTATCCATATCTACAGCGGAATGGACAGTATCTGTACTAGAATTCGTTCGTGTGTCAGTCGGTGCTGATAAGGTACTTTCGTTTGCACTTAAAGTTCTTTCAGAGGTGTTAGAATTAATATCGGGCTGGTTTTCGTTATTAGTAGGGTTCTGAGGGTCATGTGTTTGTTGCCCTAACCTAACTATGTCATCAGTTAGTCGTTGTATGTAGTCGTCCAGTTTGTCAGTATCTCCTACGTTAACTGCTGTTGATAATTGGTCGTTATCGCTGTCATTTCCTAATGCGTTTAATCTTATTCGTGAGAGAGCGTCGGCATTTGTGTTCTGTTTTCCGTTTTTATGTATGACTTTAAATGTATATTCGCTTAATCTGAGTTTGTAACGAGTTAACTTGCTATTGGGCTCTTTTAGCGAGTCTAACCAAGCCAGGGGTCTGTGATCAGTGAAAATAGTAAATTTATTGCCGTACAAGTAGGGACGAAAGTGTTTTACAGCCCATACGATGGCCAATAGCTCTTTCTCGATAGTGCTGTATCGTTTTTCAGAGTCATTTAGGGTTCTGCTGGCATAAGCGATGGGTTTGTCGCTACCTATGATACCTTGAGAAAGTACTGCGCCCAGGGCGAAGTCAGATGCATCTGTTGTCAATATGAATGGCTTCGTAAAATCGGGATATTGTAATAGAGGTGCACTTACTAACAGTTCTTTACATTTTTCGAAGGCTCTCAGGTAATTTTCGTCAATAATAATTTTACTATTCTTTTTCAAACAAGACGTCATCGGGCGAGTAATTTTAGAAAAGTCTTTAATAAATTTTCGGTAGTATCCAATGAGTCCAAGAAAGCTCTTTATTTCGGTAACTGTTTTTGGTAATGGATATTTTAGTATAGCATCTATTTTGTCTGTGTTAGGTTTTAGTCCTTCGGGTGTTATGGTATGTCCTAAGTAATTAGCTTCTTTACATAGAAATTCAGTTTTATCGAGTTGTACTTTTAGATTCGTTTGTCGGAGACGTTCGAAAACTGCTTTAAGTTTTGTCATATGTTCTTCCAGGCTAGATGAGAAAATTATAATGTCATCGAGGTAAATTAGGCAGTGAATACCTTGCAGTCCTCTTAAAACGTTGTCTACTGCTCTTTGAAACGTCGCTGGTGCCGTCTTGAGCCAAAAGGGCATGCGCAGGAATTCGTAGTGGCCGTATTGCGTAGAAAACGCTGTTTTTGGCTGATCTTCTTTTTCGATTTCAATCTGATGATACCCGCTCGCTAAATCGAGTACCGAGAAATAACTACTTTTACCTAGCTTGTCAAAAAGGTCTGTAATATTCGGGAGTGGATATTTGTCGTCAATGGTAATGTCGTTAAGTCGCCTATAATCAATAACCATGCGATATTTTCTTTCTCCACTAGCATCCATTTTCTTTGGGACTAAATGTACCGGGGCACTCCAAGGTGAGTGAGATTCTTGAATGACATTATCCTTTAATAATGTTTGTACTTGCTTTTTTATTTCAGCTGCTTCTACTGGGGCCTGACGATATGGTTTTATATAGATAGGGTCTTCGTTAGTGGTTCGGATTTTGTGTTTTACCTGATTTGTGAAGGTTAATGGTAAATGTTCAGTGTAAAAAATATCTTTGTATTCTAAACATAAATTGTAAATTTGATTTCGTTCTTCCGAGTTCATGTGATCTAATCGTAATTTACTTAAATTTTGTGTTAAAATTTCATCCTTTTCACAGCTATCTACTGAATGTAGACCGTTAATTTCTATTTCTTTTGGTTCATATGGTGCGACATTGAGAGGTTTACTAAATTTTATATCAAAGTGATTTTCGGATGTATTTTGGATAACCGTGGTTGCAAAGCCTTCTGTACATTCTACAAGTGCTGTTGGTGTTCGCACACCTTCGCCGAAATCTATATGGTTTATAATTGCATTTCCACTATAAAGATTTACGGGAATTTTCGTGCGTGTTTCAGATCGGGGTTCAATGCGAATTGTGTAAGGTGGACGGTAAATTATAGGTATTTGTGTGTCTCGTGTTATCAGTACTTGGTTTTTCATGTCAATGTTCGCGTCAAGTTGTTTCAGTAAATCTGAGCCAATTAGTCCTCCGTAACTATTATCGACTTCGTATACATAAAATTTATGAGTGTCACAACTCTTAAAAGTTTTCAGCAATGGGATTTCGATTACTTCAGCGTGAGAGCTTCGAGCATGGGTACTTACTACTTCAAATGGTTCATTATATTTGAATTCTGAAAAGTATTTGTTTGCAATATCAGGGCTTACGAATGATCGTGTGCTTCCAGTGTCTATCATGAATTTGGAGTTTATTTCGGGAATTTCAATGTGTGGCAGTTTTAAGGCATTATGATGGTTAAGGTGTACTATTTCTGGGGATCTGTCGTAGAGGCTTTTATGGGAAAATTTTCATTTTCAGGCAAGTCTTGTAACATTTCAGTCTCATATTGATCGTCTAAGAAGTATTCTTCGTTTTCAGTTTGCGTGTAATACTGTTGGTAGTTTGAGTCAAGGGCGTTCGGTTCATTGAAATTTTCAGGGGCAGGTTCGATTTCTTGAAGTTCATTTGCGTAAAACAAATTGTTAGTTGTTCGCGGGGGTATGTAGTTTGGTTTTGGTTGGGGTGCTGTTCGCATAGAGACATCGTTATTATATTGATGCGAAGATTGGCCTTGACCTTGTGGTTGTTGATATGGAGGTCGAATACCGAATTTAAATTGCGGTTGGTGTGCTGGCTGGAAATTATTAGGTCTAAATTGATTGTTATTAGAAACAAATGGTCTATAACCTGCTTGTTGGGGAATCCCAAATTTGAAGTTTGGTGTGTGTTGATTGGGCATCAAAGGTTTGTATCCTTGATTTTGAGGGTTTCCAAATCTAAAACCTTGTGGAGCTGACTGGTTGGGAATGCCAAATCTAAAACCTTGAGTTTGTGGGAATTTATTTTGTGCGGTATTAAAATTGTATCCTGCATTTTGTGGTTGAGAAAATCTCATATTCTGTCCAAAATTATTATTTTGTGGGAAAATGGGCCTTTGCTGTGAAGGCTTACTATTGTTTCTATTTTTTGCGTTATACTGGTTTAAGAAATTGACTTCTTCCATCACTATTGTTAAAGCGTCTTCCAGCTGCTTGGGGCTATTGAGTCTTACTACGCGTAACATATCTTCCGGCAAATTATAAAGAAAGACGTTTAGAGACAAGTGATTATAAATTGTCTTTTTCGTTTCTTTTTCACGAGGATCTTCAATTAAATTTATTTTGGCAAATAATGTACTTCTGACATTTTGGATACGATTACAGAAGCTAGCGTATGATTCACTGTGCCTAATCTTTAAATTATCTAACTCTATCGCAATACACTCCTCTGACCTCGGGTCGCCGAAATGTTGAGTTAACAGCTTTTTTAATTGCATCCAAGTATCTATATCTTGGCGTTCGCTAATCAAGTGGGCGGCTTTGCCAGTTAGCCGGCCAGTAATTGCATGAAATATATACAAATCCTGAGCAAGATTTTCAGGGTTTCTAAAAGCTTGAATTACATACTCGCTTTTACTTAAAAATAAATTTAACAATTTTTCATCACCATCAAATTTTGGAATTAAATCCATCATTTCTCTAGGAATTACTTTAATTTGATCCATGTTTTCTCTTTGATTTACTATATTTTCTTCAATATTATTATTATCTCTGGGAACTACTCCTATTTCTTCCATTTAGTATTTCAATAATCGTTTTTAAACACACTTAACTAGCTTAATATTAGGACGATATAATTCACAACTATAGAGTTTGTATAGAGAGCTTATTATAAAGTCTACACTAAATTACACAGCCAATGGAATAAGAACAGGGATAGACGGGACAGTGAAGAGGTCTACTCACAGTACGCTTTTCCCCATTTCCTCCAATTATAGCCGCAGGCGTTTTCGTGTTGTCCTCCAGGCACTGAGACAAATTTATTTGGTTCGAAGATACCAGTTCTCACGTAAAAACGTTAACGAAAGTCATGCACTCGGATCAATTCGTGATCCTCACAGGCGCAGGATTTCGTACCGGTATCCTGTCCGCAGCGCCAGTCAAATCGCGCCGGAGGGAAAACTACTTTTTAAAAACTAAACTTATAATTAAAATACAAGTTATTCGTACGGTGGTCGATATTAGACTGTCTTTATTTAATTAAAATGTTCTTAGGTTCTAAAGCTTATCTACGCCAGACGCAAACTATGCACTTTTGGACGCACCCGCATTAATGCTAAGTATGCCGTCTCTATACATACCGGACTCTGTAACTATCTAGCTGTCGCGCAATAAGTTGTTATGATATTATTTGGATCTGTGTTCAATTTATGATAATAACTTGAACAATATTACTATTCCATACGATTCTTAGTAGGTAAGTGAGTAATTAATATTGAAAACCCACACCTACCTGTACCTATTTGCATCGTAACGTGATCAGGTTAGCTAGCATCAGCTGGACTAAAATATACCTACATACTTTCGATGTAAGTAAATAGGTTAGTGTGTTATTGTTAAAATATATCATGTTCTACGGATTACCTACACAACAACAATAACAAAGAGTGCCTGTAAATATTAGTGAATTAAAATAAGTTATGGGGAAGTGAAGCCCTCGAGTTCCTCATAAACTGGAAACTAAATAACATCAGTTTATGCAATTCACACCTACTTACATACTGCCCGTCTATGCAAACATATATGAAGGAGTAAAAGCTGCATGAGTTCTACATAGACTGAATGTACCTAATCGCATTTAGAATTCTCGAGGCAATCCTTAGTATTATTATGTTTCTAAGTGCGAGCTAAGTGCAAGTAAATATAGTAAATATAACATAAGAAACACAAAAGAGCGTAAGCTCACCAAGTTTCTCATGTCTTAAGACTGAAAATAATGTGTCAATTATTTGTACTATATGTTATGTAGCAAACAAGATTCAAGGAGTGAAAAGTCCTCGAGGTTCTTTGTAAAAGAGCCAAGAGTAATGAATACCCCTGGTTGTTCAATTTATATTTAATGTAGTTGAATATTTTAGTGTTTCTATTGTCCGGTAGATGGCTCTTTAGCCATCGCAAACTAGCTAACGACATGTCGACGTAGAAATGTTAAGACAATAAGTTTATTTGATTTTGTGAGAATTAAAAGAGAATTAGATTGGGAGAGTTTAGACCATTAAAGCGGCTTTTAATTTAAACCGACTTTAATTTCGAGACCTTAGAGTTCATAGTTCAAACATTGGTCCTATCGAATCGGATGTTATTTGAGGAAGTGGGTGTAGTAGTTCAGTGCGTGAGCTACTCTTCGCATCGTTCCCATAGTAGCAGTGGTTCGCTGTTCAGAGGGATACGATTTGGGCGGCAGTGTGCAGCGACGGTACCGCCATCTAGCGGAGGAAAGCTGCATCTACAGTTTGCCGAGGTCAGCGGAGAGAGGGCGCTAGTAATCGCATTTCAGCAGATCGCAACTTGGAAAATTTGGTGCAAAAGAGTGAGTGTGGTGGAAAGTGCAAACCGTGAGTACATTTATATTATTTGGAAGGCGAAATTGAACCTTATTTCAAAGAAGTTCAAAACTTGACATCAGTGGAAAGTTTATAAAACATTTAGACATTTTCAACCTTATTATCAAGGAGTTCCGGACTTAGTAAGTATAGGACTAAAAAATAACTTGTAAAATTTGAATTCATTAGACTTAGGACTTAGAATATTTAGTGGAAAAAACGGAGGATCGGGGAATCCATGCCGGATTTCGTCTAAGTCCCAATAAGTTCAAACACTTGTAATTTTTCACGGTTTTTGCCATGAAATTTTCTAAGTGTTTTTGAGTAATTTCGGACTTGTGATTTTTTTAAGTAATGGTAATTAATTGTTAACCTAATAGTAGAGTAATTTATGTGTTATCTTTAATTGTGTTTGCTTACTAATTGTCGTTTTAACAATTAATGCCTGGCGGTTACTTTCGATTGTTTGTGTGGTTTGTTAACTTATGTTTGGTTGTTGCAAACATGGAATCTTTAATATCATTTCAAATTGACTTGTCGACTCGTATAAATAAAGCGAGAGTGAATTTCAAAAAGTCTCCTAAAGAACGTATAACGGAGTTTTATGTCGAAAGTAAGTTGGAAGCATTAGAACAGCTTTGGATTGATTTTAGGCAGGGACATAAAGAGCTGCTGCAAACAATTGACTGTACATTGTTAAATGCGCAGTCATATATGTCAGACGATGTTTACGAGCAAACTGAGGATCAATTTATGACTTATAAGTGCGAGTTAAAACATATTTTAACTACGTTCAAAACTGAGATTAATGCAAATCAGTCAAATGTCAATAGAGAAAATGTAAACACTAAGTCAAATCTAGTCAAGTTACCCAAGATTAGCATTCCCACATTTTCAGGCCAATATTCTGAATGGCCCACGTTTAGAGATTTATTTGTGTCAATGATACACAATAATCAGGCATTAGATAACGTACAACGGTTGCAATATCTTAAGGGTTTCTTGACCGGAGAAGCGGAGCAATTGATTCGGTATACACCAGTGACGGACGCAAACTATAGTCATTGTTGGAATCAATTGGCGGAACGTTATAATAACAAAAAATATATCTCACATTGCATTTTAAAGCGACTGCTTAGTCAACGCAATATTATGACGGAATCCGCCACTGGCTTAAAGGAATTAATGGATACTTCATCCGATTGTTTGAGCGCGTTAAAAAATATAGGTATTGATGTTTCGACCTGGGACATTATTGTGATTCACCTGCTCTCGCTTAAACTGGATGCCGAATCACGAAAGCAGTGGGAATTTAATGTAGCAACTAATGTGTCATCGGATTCGTTGCCGACGTTCAAGGAATTTCAAACGTTCTTAACTAACAGATATAGAGCTTTTGAATTCATTGAGCCGAAGTATGTAAATAAAACAATAGCAATTACTTCAAAGGCATCGACTAGTCATAAAATAGGTCACACCAAAGCGTTGCACGCAACTAATGTTGTTAAGATGAGTTGTGAATTTTGTGGCGATGAACACAAACTATGTTTTTGCAAGAAGTTCACTAACCAGATTATGAAAAAAAGACACGAATTTGTAACAAAAAATAGAATTTGCTACAATTGTCTAGGTAGCAACCATGGTGTAAGATTTTGCCAAAAAGCCACGAGTTGCAGGATTTGTAACAAAAAACACCATTCGTTACTTCATCCAAAGGGTGTTTTCGCTGGTACGTCAGGTAGTTCAGGTCAATCAGTTGGAGACAGTACGGGTGATGAAGTGACTAGGGTAAATGCTCATTTAGGGTCTAGTAATTCTTCAAATGAGGATACACCAGTAGTGACTTGTTTCTCAAAAGGTCAGGTAAGAAACCAAGTTTTGTTACCCACAGCAATTGTGAATGTAGAATCGAGAACAGGTCAATACCAACCAGTTAGAGCTTTGTTAGATCAGGGTTCACAAGCCTCCTTTGTGACGGAGGCTACAGTTCAAGGGTTAGGACTGCAGAAAACGTCGGCCAACCTTACAATTTCGGGAGTGGGCGCTGATCAGAGGTCAATAAGGTCAAAAGCATCAGTGATATTAAAAATACAGTCACTAACGGATCCGAACTTTAAAATGGAGTTGAAATGTTTTGTTTTAACAAACATTACGTCTTTACTGCCAGAGCGACAGGTTTTGGTCCCAGACTGGGTACAATTAAAGAATTTGTGCCTAGCGGACACAAACTTTGATTCCCCCAATAAAATAGACATTTTGTTGGGAGCGGAAGTCTATAGCCAAATCTTAAAGGACGGTGTATTGAGAGGACCTGTAGGGTCCCCGGTAGCTCAGTGTACCTCATTGGGTTGGATATTGTCGGGGCCGATAGGTCCTACAGGTGTAGATAACAAAATATCCGTGTTCCATACGCAAGTAGAAGAGAATGAAATAATAAAACGATTCTGGGAGTTGGAAAACGAACCTTTATTAAGTAAAGCAATTTTAACAAAAGAAGAACAAAGATGCGAAGACATCTTCTCAGCGACGACACGTAGAGATGAAGATGGCAGATACGTCGTAAAGCTGCTGTTCCGCGATGAGGAGCCAACCTGCAAAAATGGAAACTCTCGTGAAATTGCTATAAAAAGACTTAAATCATTGGAAAGAAAGATCACAAAAGACGAAATACTAAAAGAAAGATATACTGAAGTGATAAACGAATACTTACAGTTAGGCCATATGGAGCTGGTGCCAGAGCAGGAGCTTAATGTAGATTCAGTCTATTTACCACACCATGCAGTCGTTAGGGAAGATAGGACTACTACTAAAGTCAGGGTAGTCTTCAATGCATCCTGTAAAAATGAAAATGGAATTTCACTAAATGATAATTTGATGGTTGGGCCTAGGTTGCAACCAGATTTGAGACACTTGATTATGAGTTGGAGAAAACATCCCGTGTGCCTAATAGCAGACATTGTGAAGATGTACCGAATGGTAAAAGTGGCAGAACAGGACTGTGATTTTCAACGCATAGTGTGGAGAACACATCCAGAAGATAAAGTGCAAGATTACAAACTGCTCACAGTTACATTTGGTACAGATTCAGCCCCATATTTAGCAGTTAAGGCGCTGAATCAAGTCGCAATTGATCACAAGGAAGCGTATCCAATAGCATCAGAGAAGGTTGCAAGGGAATTTTACATGGATGATCTAATGACTGGTTGTCAAACTATAGAGGACGGTATAAGATTATATAATGAGATGAATGCACTTTTGAAGGAAGGTGGATTCATTCTACAAAAATGGTCTAGGAATGAAGAGGAATTGCTAAAGATAATAGGACAAACGGGAAAAACAGAAGATAGCAGATTAGATAAAACTTTAGAACTAAAACAGGATAATATAGTAAAGATTTTAGGACTCACCTGGAACCGAAGTCGCGACGAATTTCAATACTCGGTGAAGTTACCCCCGCTGTCAGCACCTGTAACAAAAAGAAAAAACTTATGAGAGTGAGTTATTCAAAAAGGTCACAACGTTAAATCTCTAAATAAATGGGAGCTAGATGAAGCGTTAGTGAGATGCATCAAATTAACACAAGCTGCTGAATTCCAAATAAAATTAAGAGAAATACAAACTTACGGACAGATCAAATCCAAATCATCAAGATTGTTTTGTTTAACTACATTCATTGATGATAATGGATTACTTCGAGTAGATGGTAGAATATCCAAGTCACATCAACCCGAAAACGTTAAAACGCCCATAATACTGTCAAACCGGTCACACTTTTCGGATTTGGTAATGGATGATGTATTCATGACATCGTATTGATAAAAGAAGATGATTTACCTCCTAGCAAATGGCTTTTCGGTAAAGTCCTCACCAAGCATCCTGGCTCGGATGGACTAACTAGAGTTGTGTCGTTGAAATGTAAAAATTCAATTGTGAAACGACCGACTTCAAAACTTTGTGTTTTACCTATTAATGAGTAGGATTGTTAGATTTTTAATGTTTACTTATATTTAACGGATTTATTAATTGTTATTCTGTATCATTTGTGATTTTAGTTTGTGTATTGTTAAGTTTATAAGTAGTTCATCTCTGATTTTCCCTCACCAGGACAGGAAAGGTCAATGTTGCTATGGTGGGCGGTTAGAAAGGACATTCTGTCCTTGGTGGGCGGTATGTTCAATTTATATTTAATGTAGTTGAATATTTTAGTGTTTCTATTGTCCGGTAGATGGCTCTTTAGCCATCGCAAACTAGCTAACGACATGTCGCCGTAGAAATGTTAAGACAATAAGTTTATTTGATTTTGTGAGAATTAAAAGAGAATTAGATTGGGAGAGTTTAGACCATTAAAGCGGCTTTTAATTTAAACCGACTTTAATTTCGAGACCTTAGAGTTCATAGTTCAAACACTGGTATCAAACAAAAGGTGGAAAGGCCTAATCCAGATACTGTTCATTTTGTCCCCCATACAAGTACCTATGTTTCCTTTTATCAACCAAACCGAAGTATCGACTGATGTTCGGCAGTAACAAATTTGACGTTACTAATCGCCAATATATGTATGCGTGAATTAGTTGTGACATCGGGAGTAGACTATGTGCAAGTGTACCTAAATAAAACAAGAATAACAATATAAGCGTCACTTGATGACTAAGTAATATAACCTACTTATCAAGGTACATATTAATATGAACTACTAACTCTTCCTAGTACCTATATACACCTTTGAGACCTGTAAGTTTGTACGGAAACATAAAGAGATCTAGATAAAACGCGGTGGCATTCCCTCATCACGATCTATCCGCCATAAAAATAGGCTCGTTCCACCGCCCGATAAACTGAAACTGCTATCCTCAGGTCCATTAATAATGTCAATTAAGACTTATAATAATTTACCTGATGCTTTCAAAGAAGAAGAAGACGATAAAAAGTATATAATTAAACTAAAGCAACTACTACTAACTAAAGCCTATTACACGCTAAATGAATACTCAGAAGATAAATTATAAACACTTTGTAAGTCCTCCTCTCCCTAACATTGCAGTGCCCAACAGGGTTCACAATGATCTGTAGCTTCAAGTTAACATCTGTACCTACTTTTGTGATATTGCAATAAATGATTGAGTATTGAGTACATTATTCGTTTGAAAGACGTTGTATAGAAACAAGGAAGCAAACACATTAATGTACACAAAAGCAGTTAAAAAATACAACTACTTATTACAAAAAGCACAGGTACAGTTGGAAATTCGCATCTAAATAAAACAATATTTAACTAGCCCGTCAGGGTGTCTATCATAATGGTGACACACAACTCTTTACTGCGCGACATAAACTACCTGTCACTTTCATTCCAATATCGTGCGAACTAGACAGGCGATGCAGAGTCGCGCGACAAGATAATGAGCTAGTTACGCAGATGAGGCAAAGCATCGGAAATTCAAATATTCGTAAAACAATTTGCTTAAATAAACTACCTAAATATTTGGGTATCTCTTTGCCTAGTAGCCAATAAATAAAGGAACTAGAAACACTTTTAAATAAAATTATAGGATTGGACCATAGTTAAAACAAGACTATGAGATTAA
This sequence comes from Apotomis capreana, assembly GCA_947623375.1. Lineage (NCBI taxonomy): Eukaryota > Metazoa > Arthropoda > Insecta > Lepidoptera > Tortricidae > Apotomis > Apotomis capreana. Next base: position 20,571,610 of record OX392512.1, read on the forward strand.
AACAAAACCAACAGGATTGGCGGAAAACAACCCTATTTAGGGTATCAAAATAAAATCAGTTGAGCTGTTTCAGCACGAAACAACTTCAACACAAGCTGTCATTGATTGGAAATGACAGACGGGAAATAAAATGATCTACGGATCAGCCTTAAAAAGATATATTATATATTAATACAGGAATGGCAGCTCGTGGCTTTGGCCAATGTCAGTTTAGTAATATTAACTTTATAAAGAATAATAAACCATGCCTGTATATGTTCGAAAAAATATATTTACATCATACACCGTAGCAAAATACCATTTCTCACTTGAAATGTCCCTTAAAAAGTAGATGAACTACAAAAGAAGCTGTCACGCGTTGGCAATGAAAGAAAAAAAAGTAATCTTCTAAAATGTAAGTCGTATAGATGGCCGTAATAGGGATACAAATGAAAAATATTACAGTAATTCCGTTGTAGAGGGCTAATCGCGGAATTGATTGAATATATAATAAACGCGGTATTTATTTAACAACACTTAAACTCGACAACTAGTATTATACTCTATTACTTAAATAAACCGTGTTCTAGAAGTTGAAACGATTTGACTTGAATTTGAGTTCACTAAAGAATAAGGTAACGACATTTAAAGTATCCGTGCATTATAAATAAACGATTACGAGAACAAGCAAATCCTAACACAGGTATTATGGTAAAGACATCTTAAAGTAAATTGTCGTTTGTAGCGTTTAAAGTACATCTTCAGTTAGAAATTATCAATCACTAGAACAGCGCAGTTACTTACCTACGCATTTGTATATTTCTTGGGGTACGTATGTACATAAAAATCGTAATCAATTAATCACATTGTAGTATTCTTACAATAAACAAATGAAAACTTCCTCTCAATATTATGTAATTTGATTGGGTATAACTAAAAGGTATTTTGATTGAGGAATTTACTTTATTCCGTTATATCCTTTCTAGCAGTGTACTCGGTTGTTCGCGCTACGACTAGGTAGACTGAATAATCATTACATCGGGTTTACAATAATAAAGGTACAATGGTGTATAAAAAGTGCCGAAGGAGCACAAAGTCCAAACAAAAAATGCCGAAGGGGCACAAACTACAAAAATGCCGAAGGGGCACAAACTACAAAAATGCCGAAGGGGCACAAATAACAAAAAATAATAATAATAAATAATAATGCACTGCTAATTTGGAAACAAATAATTACCGAAGGGGCCAAAATGTACCATAGTTTACAAAATGTACCATAGTGTACAAAATGTACTATGGTGTACAAAATGTACCATGGTGTACAAAATGTACTATAGTCTACAAAATGTACCTTGGTGTACAAACTGTACCATGGTGTACAAAATGTACCATGGTATACAAAATGTACTATAGTCCACAAAATGTACCATAGTGTACAAAATGTACTATAGTGTACAAAATGTACCATGGTGTACAAAATGTACCATGGTGTTCAAAATTTACCATGGTGTACAAAATGTACCACGGTATACATAATATACAAAATGCTAACGTGCATACAAAAAATGCCAATGGGCACAAAATAACAAGGTGCAAGAGTGACCACAAAGGTGAAAAACTTGCCAATGAACATATAAATAATAAAATGTATAATTAATAAAAAATAAATAAATATTAAGGGACAATCATACACAAATCGACCTAGTCCCAAACTAAGCAAAGCTTGTACTATGGGTACTAGACGATGATATTAATATTGGGGTGGATTGCAAAAGAATTGTACATAGTTAAAAGCTTAGTTAACAAAAAATCACGATCACTCTCTTTGTGTGATGAAAGTTGTCATACAAAATATATTTATTTATTTATTTATTAGGTTTGCCAACAGGTACATTACTATATAACATACTTAAAAAACAAATGCAGGTACCAAACACAGAGTATTTACCCAATTACAGGCAAACACAACATACATTATGAACAAACATTTGCTGACATTAATAATAACTGACTTTATATTCAATAGGTAACATAGAAAAAAAAAAAACTAAATTTAATGAAAATTTACAATGGTACAATATTTAATTAGCTATTGCACTATACTTAAAAGACTAAAGTGTTGTATTTAAGTATACACAATTCTAGGAATAGGTAGATAACTAGATGCATCGAGGGATCAAAACTACTCAAAAATATTTAATTACTTAGACCAGCCTTAAATGTATATAAATGGTTTTTAAACATCTTCAAGGAAACGTTTAAAATGTCTATTTGACTTTCCTTGTTATGACACCCAACATTGGTCCTAAATGTCTTAATAGCAAATGGATGTATGGTTAACTTTCGTCACACAAAGTAATCAATTAAGTTTTGTTTTAATTAAAGCCCTTAACTATGTACAATTTTTTGCAATCGACCCATTGACAGTACATTTTTAGGGTTCAGTACCCAAAGGGTAAAAACGGGACCCTATTACTGAGACTTTACTGTCCGTCCGTCCGTCTGTCTGATACCAGGCTGTATCTCAAGAACGGTGATAGCTAGACAGTTGAAATTTTCACAGATGATGTATTTCTATTGCCGCTATAACAACAAATACTAAAAATAAAATATAATAAATATTTAAAGACTCCTTTAAATATTTATACCATACAACAAACTTGTTTTATGATATGGAACCCTTCATGCGCGAGTCGGACTCGCACTTGCCCAATTTTGTAAATATGCAATCAAGGTTTTAAAAATGACATCTGAATACCACTTAAAAAATAAGTAGATGCTGGACCCAAATAATGTATATTGTCGGCAAAAAATATAATTACAAAACCTTTGTAAAATTTTATGTTTCCAAATGTCTGGGACATGGGAGCTCTGAATTCTGTTAATGATGGTGTCTGTGTTCACAGTGCATGTCAAGGAGGAAGTTGTAGAGTGCCTGAAAGAGGAGGCGGAGTGGGAAGATAGTGCTGCTGATGTTGCCTCTTTATATGCTGGACACGAGGTGAAGGATGAGCTCGTGCTGGGGCCGGAGGGCCTGCAGCCACGCGACATAGCCTTCACACTCTTTGGTAAATTGCTCATATCCTAGAGAAATTAAAGGCAAACCCAATATTCAGAATTTACAAAGGCATAACCGATACTTAATTTTTTAAATTTCCTTTGTAGTATTATTCTCACCAAGCTTGAATTGATCTAGTTTGTAGATATAGTCAGTTTGTCTTCTGGTGCACAAAAATAATTACTTTACAATTTAATAAAATTCTTATTTATCTTTATTATATATCAGGTGGGTCCTGTATCAGAGCAATAAATTAAAACATAGATTCTACCCCTCAATCTGAACAACATTATTGAAAAACTTTTTAAAAATAACTCATTTATAATGTAAACCTGTAAAATAAAGTTTATTCAAAGAAGCAATGTATTGCGTAACATTTGATATTTAGAAAAGTGATAGCTATGTCAATGCTAAGGCAAAGTCAATGTTATCCCACAATTTATCTCCTTTGCCCGAAGGTTGACTGGTTGAGAATGCCTCATGGCATTAGGTTCGCGTTTTACGTTAAGTTTTCTTTTGTGCAATAAACATTACATAAATAAATAAATAAATGTTGGACGGCTTACATCTAAAATGCTTTTTACATTTTTTGAAATAATAAACATATGAAGACAGTATTAAAAAAAAATCTGAACAGATTTTGTTCAGTTTGAGGAGGAAAATGAATGTTTTAATTTTTTACTCCAGTTACAGGACCCAACTGGAAAATCTTTTTTTTATTTGATTTTCTCCTAACTTAAGTTATTTGCCGTTAATTTATTTCATGTGCGTTTGTAGCAGCTCAGGCGGTAGCCGTTAGAGCACAGCCCAAACTGAAGGACTGTGAGTTGCCGCTCGAGCGCATTGAAGACCTCGAGGCGCCGCTCGGCACCGACACGCGTCGGGTCAAGGGAACCTATGTATGTGATATTTGTAAGAAGAGGTTTGATCTGAAGACCCAGCTGATGGAACATGTTATGATTCATATCCACCATAGCAAGGAGCAGGAAGAGATAAGCGTCGCCGATAATTGTGAGTTTGGCGTTTTTATTGGTAAATTGTTTTCTATAGTTGGATTTATCTAAGCTGAGCTAATCCACTTAAGAACTGAATACCATTGAACAAACCACAACTGGTAAACCGCAAATTAAGATAACGAGCTCGTAGTAAAAGCAGATTGTAACCACCTTGGAAGGTTAATATAGATTATCGACTCTATTTCCTTGGACGTTAGACTACAAAATGCACTAACAGAATAATGGTGATCATAACTTTTTGGAATTTTACAACCGTCTGACCATGCTCAAGAACGTATTCTCTTGAAAAAGGACTATGATCTCTCGTCAACAAACATTTTAAACCTATTCAACAAGGAATAAGGCTGAAAATCCAATATCCACGCAATGTAGTTCTAACCTTTTTTTGTAAGTAACTGGTTGGCGCCAGGTTCTCGTTTATGAGAACAAAAGCAGATAGGATTGTATTAGACACAATGCTATTGTGAATGCAGGTAAGTGGATTAGCTCAGCATGGATTACTTTAACTATAAGTGAGCTTATCGGCTAATACCACCTTTTCTACTTTACGATGCTACCCAGGGCACTTGCGAGTATTGACCTCCCTTATACAACTGTTGCATAAAACTTATTCATTTAATTATTTACCAACCAAGTCCAGTTACATTACATTATGGATTAGGGTACCGATTGTCCTCTCAAGAGCAAATTCTGGGCCACTAACTTAATTGAATGTGCTATATCGAAAACGAACCCCATTCAAACAAAAATAAATAAAGTTTCAAATCGGTCCAGCCGTCTTTAGGAAATCGGCCTCCTTACTCTTCATCATAATTTCCATTACTAGCAGGTCGACTCAATCTTATCTTTAGCCTGACATTTCCGGTTTATATTCAAACTCGGGGTTATATTTATTCATTTACATATGGATTGCTTGAAAGTTACGCTGCTTTATGAACATTCCTCTAACTTTATAGTAACAACAATCCCACCAAATAGATTTTCATGTAAAATGATGCCAAGACGAAGCCATACTATGAGTGACTCTCGCCCTAAGGCCAAACTTCACAAACTCTACACATTAGTCAAAATACGTGCCTTGGCCATTTCGCTATATAGACATGGCCATTAGGTGAAAAATTTATTCACTATTCATTACTTTTCTGTCATACAATTGTATGAAATTATTATTTTGCAAGGACAAAATAAGTATGAGTCAACTCGAATGTGAATGTAAATGTTCAATGTGAATGTAAATTCCATAGCTTGCAAAAGTCATGTGCCATGAAAAGTATGGAATCTGTTGATAATTCGCCTTTGTACATGTGTTTTTTTTTTTTTAAGTTTTGTAAATTGTTTTTGTGTACAATAAAGTTTTTACATACATAATGGTGTCATTGTTCGCAGTGCACGTGAAGGAGGAAGTAGTAGAGTGCCTGAAAGAGGAGGCGGAGTGGGAAGCGTTAGCCGTCAGAGAACAACCCGTGCTGAGGGACTGTGCGGTGCGGCTCGAGCGCATCGACAGTCTCGAGGGGACGAGGCGTGTTGAACATCATGCTGATGTGGGCAATCGAATACATACAACAACTAATATAGCCACTGAAAAAGAAAGCTATGTCTGTGATATTTGTAAGAAGAGGTTTGATCTGAAGACCCAGCTGGTGGAGCATGTTATGACGCATATCCAACGACGCACGGAGCGGGAAGAGAAAATGCGCGGCGTCGCCCGTAATGGTAAGTTATGGTTTTATTGGTATTTTGTTTTTGATCATTGTGTATGCATGTCTGAGTGCGTGAGTTTAATTTTCGGGAGTATCTTCGACAACAATCTGCATCGTTGTCGATGTCTTCAAACGTAGGTACTAGCAAAATCGACTTTACGATATTAGATGCAAAGATCGGTTGTCTCTACCGGCTTATCATGGTTGAAGCTACAAGTTAACTTACGGATATTAAAGTAGTTTATGCAACTAAGAGGTCTTGAAACACGAGTGCGGTTTGTGGACTCGCCTTCGGCTCGTTGGGTAATAGGATCACACAAGTGTTTTAAAACCTAATTATGTACGGTTGCATCACTATTTTATCTACACACATACTCATCAACATTAATAAATAAATAAATAAATATTAAAGGGACAATCTTACACAAATCGAGCTAGCCCCAAACTAAGCAATGATTCTACTATGGGTACTAAACGACGATATACATACATATATAAATAACATAATAATAATACCAGATTTTAATTGCCAATGTATACAAATAAGAATTAAAATTATATTTAATATAACGTTTAATGAAATTAACATCAAAATAATGACAAAATCTAACTACTTTATTTAATGTTCTCAATTAGTCATAATCATAATTGTAAATCTTGACGCGAAACCTAATTGGAATTGTGTTAAAGTAAGTCGTGTAGAATAAATAAATGCTTAGCTCATTATAATTATGATTAAAATTTTGTACGCCTACGCGTAAATCATAGTGAGGTGAGATAACCCTCATGTACAATAGCATCCGTGTTACCTACCTCTGTTTAACAAAATAAATTTATCTTTATCTTTTTAATAATCGACGACGTGCATTGTGTTCCAGCGGCAGCGGGGGGCGGGCGGGGGGAGGGGCGGGAACCAACTCGCGCTCGGGGATATCGATATTCCTGCGAGATATGCAAAAAGAAGTTTGCGGAGCCGAGCAACTTAAAGAGACATGAACGAATTCACACGGGAGAAAGACCATTTGCTTGTGAAATATGTAAAAAGAAGTTTGCACGGTCAAGTAATTTAAAGACACATAAATTAACCCACACGGGAGAAAAACCTTTTTCTTGTGGAATATGTCAACAGAAGTTTGCGCGCTCAAGTCATTTAAAGAGACATGATCGCACTCACACGGGAGAAAAGCCTTTTTCTTGTGGAATATGTCAACAGAAGTTTGCGCGCTCAAGTACTTTAAAGACGCATGAACGAACTCACACGGGAGAAAAAGCTTTTTCTTGTGGAATATGTCAACAGAAGTTTGCGCGCTCAAGTACTTTAAAGACGCATGAACGAACTCACACGGGAGAAAAAGCTTTTTCTTGTGGAATATGTCAACAAAAGTTTGCACATTCATATACTTTAAAGACACATGCACGAACCCACACGGGAGAAAAGCCAGTTTGTTGTGGAATATGTAAACGGAAATTTGCACAGTCAAGTCATTTAAAGAAACATGAACGAACTCACACGAGAGCACAACCATACACATGCAGCTTGTGTAAAAAGCAGTTTAAAACATTACAAAGTTTAAAGAAGCACAAAGATCGCATCCACGCACAACGGGAACCTTTTTGTTGCGACATTTGTCAGAAGCGGTTTGCGCAGAAAACCACTTTAGTCGGACATATACGGCGGCACATGACGTCGAACGAACCCTGTTGAAGAACTGATTGTGATTAATGGATAAAAACTTTCTTAAGCCAGCGTATGCAATGTACACTATGTACAGAGATAGCAAAATACGATGGTAACACAGAGACGCTGATAAAATATCCATCTGATCGCACGATGTCTGCTACCGGTGTCCCTCAAGGTAGTGTACTTGGACCACTGCTTTTTCTCGTCTACATTAACGACTTACCATATGTTACCAGCCGTACGGTTACACTTTTCGCGGACGACTGCTCTATCGTAATTCAGAGGAAGAATAGCGAAAACTACGAGAATGATATCAATCAAGTCTTTGCGGACGTAAACTTATAACTCGTAAACAAAAACTTGACAGTCAACCTCTAGACTAAATTTATGGAATTCTATGCGCCGCGCAGGAGTCCCAAAAATATAAAATTAGTTTACAATGGTCCTCTAATTTTTATAACGAGGGGGTCAATCGATTCTATTTTTTACTGGATTGCCGACCTTTATTCCATAAAGTTAAAGTGTTGACATTATCCTCTCTTTACATCTTTGAAGTAGCGTCATTAGTCAAGCAAAACAGGCTTATTTAGAAATAAGGCATCAGTCACAGGATACCCTTTTCGACGAGGCACTGTTCTTTGTGCTTCGCTATCAAAGCCTTTCTTGCAAGAAATATTTTGTGTATGACAGTAAAAATATTCACTAATTGACCCGTAGAAATAAACTGACATGCCTCAATTAAATACAAACTACAAAAAAATTGTTTGGACAAGTGTTACTGTAATGATTATTATTGTAATAATTAAATTATAGGATTTTATGAATTAGTAGTTTAATAAAATTTAATTGTACAACACATAGCTCGTAAGTAGTTAAGACTTATAAGTGATAAACAAAATGTGCATGCTTCTTTAAGTAAAATGTACTCACCTTAATATGTTGCATTTTTGCAAATAAATTTCTTATGATTAATTGTATTTACTGTTTGAACTGAGCTAATCCACTTAAAGAATACAATGTCATTCAGAGGTTAGTTAACGAACTATGATAACAGAACAGAAACATAATTTAACAAAATGATAACTACCTCGGAAGGGTAATGGATTCTGATTCTATTTACTGTATTGTATAGCAGAGCATGAATATTCTTATCTAATTATATTGGCGATCGGCTTTCCGACACCCGACAGAAATAATGTGGCCAAAAAGGTTCCTTATGAAAATATTGCTCCATTTGAAACATAGTGACTACACAATGGAGTTGGTAATTTAATATCCTTAAAACATAAACCTGCTTTGGTTCCAAATACAGTAGCGGATGAGACTATTATGAAAATACAATGCCTTTGTCCTTGTCTGTAAGTAGATTGGCTCTGTTCAAAAACTACACTTTAGTTCCAGTACCAGTAGAAGAAACCATGGTATAAGAAAATAAGGTATGGCACTCGGGAATGACAGGCGAGACTCACGCTATGATTGGTTGGACGGTTCAGTCAATCCGTTTCTGTGTATCGACCCAGTGGTGTATCATAATACTCCCCGATTCCCTTGTTACCTGCATGAATCTCATAATATAGTGATCGTGAGTGTTTAAATTCAATTATTACGACAAAATAACATTTATTCATAGAACGATCATGACAATTGTAATGCAATTTATTTTTGTACGACTGACGCACTTTTTTCCTTATAAATTATTTTCTTACCATAAACGATAACTAATCAGCGACGTACTAAGTCTGACTTGCCCGAGGGCCATGCATAGGTATTTTCTTATATATACCATAGAAGGAACTAGCCGTATGATTTTAATGAAATTATTTTATGTATGTTATGTAATTATTATAGTGTATTAAAACTTGTTGTAATATTGTTTGTCGTGCAATTGTTCGCGGTTGTTGTTCTCATTTATTAAACCTTAACTGTAGAAAAATAAGGTTTCTTTTATTTTTCTAACATCGAGAACATGATGGGAAATAATCTTGATGTGTCTGTAATGGATAGAGAGGGTCACCCGCGCGCTATACTCGTATTGGATTGGATTAATATAAAGTAAATAGGGCTCGTTAGCTCGATTCAAACCGCTCACAAATAATTACCTACTAAAGTAACCGTTAGGTTAAAAAATTAAATGAGGTAAACCCCAAATTAAATTATATTAACGATTTGGGAAGTGATCTAACCAAACAATCTATTAAGATTCAGATCTTACAGATTAGTAACTGTAACATAGAAAATCCATATAGGTATGTTTATGACACAAACATGGAAATGTTTAGATTCAGAGCATTTCTCATAAGTTTGTTCAAAATTAAGATGTTAATTAATGGATGGACGACGCGTTTGGCTCGGTTTGTAAACACCTGCCTACTGAGCCGGCGGTCCCAGGTTTGAATCCCGGCCAGGGCAAATATTTGTGTGATGAACTCGTATATTTGTACTTGGGTCATGGTTGTTCTATGTATTTAAGTATGTATTTATCTATATAAGTACGTATATCGTCGTCTAGTATAACACAAGCCTTCTTGAGCTTAATTTGGGACTAGATTGATTTGTGTGAGGTTGTCCGATATAAAAAAAAATTAAAAAAAATTAAGTCAAAATGTATATTGGCTGGCACTGTAGCTAGAATTTATTTTATATACCTATGGAAACTCATAAATAAATATAGTGAATGTTAGCTACTATGCCAGCAATAACACACTTTTGGGTGGCACGACCCATCCGGCCACCCCCTGAATACACCTATGCCTGGAGAGGAATCAGGCTGTTAAGAACGTCCCCGGGGTGAGAGTCAGAATGGCGGAACCATCAAAGATCTGTAGAACAAAATAAAGGACTTCAAATGTACAATACAATACAACAATTCTTTATTGCACATCAACAAGAAAAACGTTACAATTGAAACCTTATATTATAAATGACATCGAGCGATCTCTTCCACACAACCTTTGGGTAGAGGATTGTGCAAGAATAAACAATAAAAGAGTAGGTGGTGAGATAAAAAATTCAGCAACAGAAAGAACATACATATTATAATTTATATTACAAAATGTACTATTTAAACAAGTTTAAAACTTTAAAAATATCAAAACAAAATATGAACTTATAAATGCGCAAGTGCTGTGATTTAAGCCAATCACAGTGATCGTACATTTTCTAGCATTTCTGGTGCAGTGCTAGGGTTGTCACTAGTGCTCAATATTAAATTGTTTGAACCAAGAATCAAATAAAAATAAAATAGCGATCGGAAATACAGAAAATATTTGCAGAACATGTAAAGCCCAACCCGATATGCATAATGAAATGAAGAGTTAATTTACTGTATGACAAAATATCTAATGCAGTCGCAATAAAAATAATCGCAAATTAATCGTCAGCATACCCTCTGAACAATTTGAGTAGGTACCTAATAAATGTAATACACAATTATAATAACTGATTAAGTAAAAAAAAGTGTTTCATGTTCAACGACAACATAATATTACATTATTTTAAACGTCAATCATATTATACACGTCGACAACCCTAGGTCGATTGTCGACCAAAAATGCTAGAAAAATCACTGGCAATCACACTTCCAAGTACAGTCAGCATCAAACGTATATCATCTGACAATATTACAACTGTCATAATGTTAAATTACATACTAAAATAGTTGTAATTTTTTAAAATATCCGTATTACACTTGTGAGTTTATCTTGTAAACATGACCGAGAAAGCAAAAATTAACAGTAGTATGTTCAATGTAAGACTCAGACTCAAAGATTTGTTGGAAAAGTGTTACTCTTGAACTTCATTAATGTTCGTAATAATTAATCACTACATAGTATAAAATAAGTAATAAGTGGCTTCCGGCTGTCTGTCTTTCTATTCCTATGTATGCTTACATCTTTAAAACTCTTGCAACGAATTTTGATGCGCTTTTTTTAATAGATAGAGTAATTAAAGAGGAAGGTTTATAAGTATAATACACGCATAATGGCCGCCTCATCTTCGCACATGCTGATAGCAATGCACCCGTGCGAAGATAGGGCGGGTCGCTAGTTGAATATAAAATATTATGATTATTTAAATTATGAGACTAACAATGTATTTAACGGTAGATATAGAGTTTAGTATTTAATTATTTTAATTTATTTATCTGTAAACCAATTGTGCAGTATTTAATGTTAAGTATTTGATTTTATTATTATTTTTATGTTGATATTATATTCATATAAAATCTGAATTGTGACTGAATAAATGAACTGAACTGAAGCTCAAATGGAAATTAGTAACAAAAACAACACAAACAAATTTATTTCATTTATCGACCCTTTATCAAAATTTTATGCCCATGTGCCAAAGTATCTTATTCCAATGAGTTACGGCTGATTTAGACGAAGACAATTTTGAGACGCCTAAATGACGGCGCCAGTGATTACCGCACAGCACACCTCCGACCGTTTAGACAATGACTATGTTCAGCCGCCTAAATCTCGCCGCCAGTGACCAGCAAGCCGTGTTTACACAGTGCTTTTTTTCAGTACCCGTCATTAGTGGCAGCGAGAGACGCGGAGGGGGGGTCACTGGCGCCGAAAAATAGGCCCGTGTTCTATTCCGCGCCAGCGCTGGCATGCCGCGAAAAAATGGCGCGGAAAGTGTTTATACGGTGCCTTTTCGAGGCGCCGTAATTTAGGCGTCTCAAAATTGTCTTCGTCTAAATCAGCCTTTAGCATATTGCAATTTCAACCTTGACTTAGAAAAGATATTTGAAACAAGAAGATATTTGTTTGCGTTTTTAAGGTTCCGTATCCCAAGGGTAACGGGTCCATATTTACTAAGCTTCCGCTGTCCATCTGTCTGTCATCAGGATGTATCTCAAGAACCGTGACAGCTAGACGGTTGAAATATTCACAGATGATGTGTTTCTGTTGCCGCTGTAAAAACTAATACTAAAAACAGAACAATATAAATATTTAATTGGGCCACGACAAACGTGTTTAATATTTTGACGTTTTTTGCTCGAAACTGTCAACAGGCTACATCTCATGAACAGTGATAGCTAGACAGTAGAAATTGCTGCTTTAGCAACAAATACAGAAAACAAAAAAAAAGTAAAAAAATAGGTTGTGTTACGGAATCCTCGGTGTGCGATTCCGACTCGCACTTGGCCGGTCTTTTGGTACCTGCTTTCATTTGTCCTAAAGTGATCTTCTACTCAGATGTAAATCAATCACTTTGTGTGGTCAGGTTTACAAGATAAGCTCTCAAGACATAAAAAAAACTATACAAGGGTTGGGTTACTGCATACAACTAGAGATTGCAAACCAGCATATTTGCTACACAAATTTACCGGTTTGCATTCGGTACACACAACTCGTGTTACTTGAAGTATTACAGAATTATAACATTAAAAATACTAATTCAACTTGTGGTTATGTTTCATATGTTGTCTTAAATGGTTTCTAGTAGCGCCCCTGTAACTGCAAACGTCGCAACCGAATGGCTTTTGGCCGGAGTGTCGGGACATTAGGTGAGACTTCAGAGTACTTGAGTGAGTAGCCTTGTAGTCACAGATGTTGCACTCGAAAGGCTTCTCGCCAGTGTGTGTTCTAAGGTGGCGTTGTAAGTGACCGCTTGTGGTAAATGCAGAACTACACTGACTACATTTGAAAAGTTTCTCGCCAGTGTGTGTTCTAAGGTGTCTTTGTAAATCACCGCTTGTGGTAAATGCAGAACTACACTGACCACATTTGAAAGGCTTCTCGCCAGTGTGTGTTCTAAGGTGGCGTTGTAAGTGACCGCTTGTGGTAAATGCAGAAATACACTGACTACATTTGAAAAGTTTCTCGCCAGTGTGTGTTCTAAGGTGTCTTTGTAAATGACTGTTTCTGCTATACGCGGAACTACACTGACAACATTTGAAAGGCTTCTCGCCAGTGTGTGTATTTATATGATACTGTAGACTTTGAACATATTTCGTTGCATACTCACATGCGTCGCAAGCAAAGTATTTACCGCCATGTCGGCTCTTCTCATGCTTCAGTAGAAGCAACTTCGTATCAAATATACAATGACAGGTTGCACACGTGAAGACCTTGTTGGTTCTGTGGCTCATACTAGCGGTCATCAGCATGTGAGTGTTAATGTGTTTCTCTAAATCAGATTTAATATTGAAGCCCTTTCCGCACTGGTCGCATTTTAAGTTAGTTTGTCCATTCAAAGTATTTATTTTAATATAGGAGTTGCTGACAGCAGACTTCTCAGGAGATACTTCTTGTAGATCAGTGGTTGAAGGCAAATTTTGTGGGGATGCAGAAGTCTCTTGAATCTCTTTGAAAGAAGTTATTTTCGCATTTTTCCTCGGTTTGTTTTTTTTGTCTAGTATTGCTCTTGAAGGCAAATCTTGTGAAGCTACAGATGACTCTTGAATATTTTTGAAAGAATTATTTTTCGCATTTTTCCTCGGTTTGTTTTTCTTCTCTTGTATATCAGCATTTGAAGGCAAATCTTGTGAGGATGCAAAAGACTCTTGAATCTTTTTGAAAGAAGCATTTTTAGCATTTTTCCTCGGGTTTTCTTTCTTTTGTATACCAGCACTTAAAGGCAAATCTTGTGTGGCTGCAGAAAGCTCTTGAATCTTTTCAGCAGAACTATGCTTTGCAATTTGTTCGCTCAGTTTTTCTTTCTTCTCTTCAACTGGAGCTTTGCGTTTATTTGTTTTTGCTGATTCTGTGTTCTTCGCCGCGAGTAGGCGAGATTGACCTGAAAAAAAAAATTAACATTTTAATTGACTTTTTTTTATAAAAGACCAACTTTAGACTCAACGTTACTGTTATTGTACATAAGGCCTTAATTAAAAGAAAATTGGCTTATCCTGTATTAGTTTCTAGTTTTTTTTTTTGTTTCGCTGGGTCCTCTCCTGTACAGTAGGCTTAATACGAAGCTGGATATATATCCGCTCAGTTACGCGAAATGTAAGAAAACACTCCGGGAAGCACTACAAAATATGTCATACGAAGATACAGAGAAGTTACTGATTGTTCTAAGTTGATTTTCTTGTATTCATTCTAATTCAATATTGTTGTATCCGATCTATAATTTATCATTTAATGTGTTTATGATTATTTATTTAAGAAATTTTTAATAAGTTAGTCCTCTTTATGCCTGAAACACAGGGAATCCTAGTTCAGGCGCATGTAATATTTTTGCCAAGTAGAATGTTATAGCTATAGTTATTATTAATTGTTAAATAAGTTATTATTCAATAAATATCTTATCTTATCTTATTTATCTATAAGAAAGTTACCATTATGTGATATACTTTAATAGGAATTAGAAAACAAGATGATCTTAGCATAAATAAATATTAAGGGTCAATCTTACACAAATCGACCTAGTCTTAAACTAAGCAAAGCTTGTACTAGACGACGGTATACATCATATATATTTATTTATTTATCGTATGGTATTACAAAACACTGGATCAGTAAAAAATGTTAGCATGTATAGAGCGCAGGTGGGCACGTGGAATACGGCGAGAGCACGAATCAAATCAAAGTCTTCAGTCAAGATAATATATCAGCGTTTATTCACTAAACACTAGTACATATATTATTGTCAGGGATTACTGGATTACATTATTAGATTGAATTAATTAAAATGATTAAAATTGGACGGACACAAACACTTACAACATTTAGGCGGCTTTATCGGAATAAGAAGAGGAAGCTAGTCTATGGTTCGGTTCTTATATACGCAAGGAGCACAGACAACAATAGAAAAATATAGACTTTTTAACACTCCTCCTTATGTGCTCCTACAAGTACTATACTATAATACAGCATTTACTGTTAACGAAAGGTTCAACTAAAAACATTTAAAAATTACTATATTTCAAGACACTAAACATTTCAATTTTAGACCCTTTACAAAACAGTTATGCTTATCTATACATAAAGGCTTAGTTAATATATCAGCAAGCATATTTTCTGTAGACAAATACTTAACACAAATTTTACCTTCATGTATCAGCTGTTTTACAAAATGGTATCGCAAGTCAATATGTTTTGTTCTCTTATGGGAGTATTCTTTTGCCAACAATAGCTTTTGAGCACTTTGATTGTCGTTAAATACAGTGACATCAAAGTGTTTGTCAATTATTTCTGACAAGAAATTCTTAACAAAACAGATGTCCTTGCATACATCACTTATAGCTATATACTCTGCTTCCGTGCTAGACAAAGCTACACATCGCTGTTTTCTAGCCTCCCAATTGATGACATTTTCACCAATTTTTATTACATAACCAGTATAAGACTTACGATCCGATAAGTCATTCGCCCAATCACTATCAGTGTAAGCTACAATATTTAAATTATTACTCTTTTGAAAACAAAGACCATAATTCAAAGTACCAGCCAAATATCTAAGCACTCTTTTAGCAATACGCCAATGACTTATGTCGAAACATGTACTATATTGACTCAGCTGACTGCATGCATAGGATATGTCCGGTCGGGTGCACACGGATAGGTACATAAGTGACCCTAATAGCTGTCTATACTGATAAACATCATCTTGTAAACACTTTTTATCAGACTTATCCAGCTTGCAGTTTACTGGCAACGGAGTGGCTACAGGTTTACAATCATTCATATTAAATTTAGTTAAAATGCGCCTTATGTAATCTGATTGATCGAGAATAGTCATATTATTAGTTTTAGTTACATTCATGCCAAGACAATTCTTCAATATACCTAAGTGACGAATTTCAAAATTCTGTTTATAGCCATCCTTACACAGTACATTATGAATTTTAATATTCCACATACGGGATGCCTGTTTGAGGCCATACAAACTTTTCTTTAATAAACACACCTTATTATTATTACATTTGAAACCAGCTGGCTGTTCCATATAGATCACTTCATCTAGTTCACCATTTAGGAAAGCAGTTGTAACATCTACGTGATCCATACTTAAGTCCAACTGATTTGCAATGCTGAACAAAAGTCTTAGGGTTTGAAATCTTACGACAGGTGAATATACGTCTGAAAAATCTTTACCTTCTTTTTGGCTATAGCCACAGGCAACTAGACGCGCTTTATATCTTAACAAGTTACCAGACGTATCATGTTTCCTCTTAAAAACCCATTTATTCTTAACTACATTCTCTCTAAAAGGACGGTCTACCAGTTCCCAAACATTATTCTTAACCATAGAGTCATACTCGTTTTTCATTGCAACGACCCACTCATCTTTTTCAGGAGAACTGATAGCCTCGTCATATGATTGTGGTTCATAGAGAGAATCATGAGCACTACTCTCAGCAGCTAATAACAATTTAAAATCGTCATATTTCCCTGGGAAAATACCTCTTGTACTCCTAATGGGGCGAGACGTCGACGCGTCGGCATCGACCGGCGTAATCGACTCTCCTCCTCGAGATGAAGGGCACGGCAGAGAGGACACGGTGCCTGAGTGCAGATTCACGTCATCCTCATCACCACCCATCTCATCAGATGAAGGGCACGGCAGAGAGGACAGGGTGCCTGAGTGCAGATTCACGTCATCCTCATCACCACCCATCTCATCAGGCGAGTGATAGGAGCCAGACAGCGGCGACCACGCAGACGGCGTCATTTCCGCATCTGAAACATTTACAGGGGTTTCATTAGTATTGCTGCATTGAGTATCAGTGTTCAACTCGGTATCATTAAAATCATTATTATTAAAATTCGTATTATTAAAATTGGTATTATTAAAATTCGCATTATTAAAATTCGCTTTATTAAAATTTGTATAATTCAATTGGTCATGTATAATAAAATGCTCTTTAGCCTGCCTAATGTCAACGTCCTTTCCCATGAATTTATCCTCTAGGAACACGACACTTCGTGAATAAATTACTTTCCGAGGATTATTGGGATCAATCAATCTATATCCTTTACATGTTTCACCATAGCCTACAAATATGTATTGTTTGGCTTTAGCGTCAAGTTTACGCCTTTTCTGATCTGGAACGTGTGAATATGCTATACAGCCAAATACACGCAAGTGACTGAGGTCAATTTTGGACTGCCCAGTCCACTCGCACTCGGGTATCTTGTTTGACAAAGATCTACTAGGCGACCTATTTTTCAAGTAAATTGCTGTCATCACAGCTTCAGCCCAGTAACGATCACTCAAACCAGACTCCTGTAACATGGACCTAGCTTTTTCAAGAATCGTTCGGTTCAGTCTCTCCGCAGTCCCATTCTGCTGAGGACTGTAAGCGACAGACGTTTGGTGAATAATCCCATGACATTTAAGAAAATTGGACAAATTACTATTACAATACTCAGTACCATTGTCGGTTCGTAAGATTTTGATACGCAAACCAGTCTGTTTCTCTACCATACTCTTAAAAGCAATAAAATGGGAACTTACTTCTGATTTAGACTTCATGAGGTATCCAAATGTCTTCCTCGTACAGCAATCAGTAAAAGTCAGCAAGTAGCGGGCTCCATTCCAGCTGCACACTTGCATCGGGCCACAAACATCGCTGTGGACTAGGTCAAGTGGACGAGCAGCACGTCCGCTGCCAACCCCAGGAAACGATGCAACAGACATCTTCCCGGTAAGGCACGAGACACAGCTGCCTGGCACATCGTCTTCATTCTGAAAAACGACACCAACACATTGACCACCACCACGCAGTTTATACATACCATTTGGATGTAAATGCCCAAGACGCTTATGCCACACACTCATAGGTGAACAGGCCGCAGCATTGGCACTCTGTGTTCCCTGCATAAAGGGAAGGGAAACCGAATGACCTACATCGGGAGTGGGCTGCACTTGCAACTTAAATTTATAAAGCCCATTATTTTTATCAGCAGATAAGACATAGTTGCCCATGATTTTACATGTATTATTATCATAAATCTTACAAGAGTGTTTGTCAAAAGTAACAATATAGCCCTTTTCTGTGATTTCATTGACAGACATCAAATTACTAGATAACTTTGGAACATACAATACATTTTCTAATGAAACTTTATCAAGAAGGGAAATTTTACCAACAAATTCACTATTAAGTTTCTCACCATTTGCAACAGTAATTACACTTTTGTGTCTTTTTGAGTCTGTAAACAACTGCTGGTTCATACACATGTGGCTGGTAGCGCCACTGTCGATGATGAACTCTCCAGAGATGCATGCGGAGTAGGCCGAAGCATACAAAGTATGATCTTGATGTTTCGAAGTTCCTTCTTCACGCTTCTTCTTAAAGCATCTCCGTGCAACATGTCCAGCACGCTTGCAATATGAGCAGGTAATTTTAAAGTTCCTCTTCTTGTTTGCAATGCAAGCCAAAGTATCCGTCGATTGAACATTGTTTCGTCGATGATCTTCCTGTAATAATCTTGTGCGCACAACTTCAAGCGTTAAACTATTAGTTAAGCCGGCAGTCTCAAGGCCAGAAACTAGAGTATTATACTCCTCCGGCAATCCAGAGAGCAAAATTTCCGCAATCTCACCATTTTCAATCGACTTGCCTATATCGGATAGCTGGGCAACAAGCTTCATCACACCATCGATGTATTCGGACATACTGGCATAGTGGTTATACTCGACGCGGTGTAATTGCCGTAGTAACAATACCTTCCTGTACAGTCCTTTGTTCTCGAAAGTGTCAGCGAGCTTCGCCCACGCGTCCTTCGCACCAGTGCAATCGCGCACAAGCTGAAACAGGCTGGGTTGAAGCGACAGGCAAATACGAGCGAGCGCCCTTGCGTCTTTATTCGCGTCGTCTTCGGTGCCTTCTACGCAAGCCCACAGACCTTCCAACGTCAAAACCATCCTCATGGCAAACTTCCATGACAGATAATTGTCCAATCCTTGCAGTTTTTCTATAGATGTCGATGTCATTGTACTAGTAACGCCATTGTTTGACTGTGCCTCAGCCATATTGAGGTAATGACTTAAGAAATTTTGAGGTTATAAATGTGCCACACGAAAATATTCTTGCTATCTCAATTTGTGCTTTCTTTATACGATACTCTTTCTGAGTTATGCACAAAGCCTCACTGGGCCCATAACCTGTTAGCATGTATAGAGCGCAGGTGGGCACGTGGAATACGGCGAGAGCACGAATCAAATCAAAGTCTTCAGTCAAGATAATATATCAGCGTTTATTCACTAAACACTAGTACATATATTATTGTCAGGGATTACTGGATTACATTATTAGATTGAATTAATTAAAATGATTAAAATTGGACGGACACAAACACTTACAACATTTAGGCGGCTTTATCGGAATAAGAAGAGGAAGCTAGTCTATGGTTCGGTTCTTATATACGCAAGGAGCACAGACAACAATAGAAAAATATAGACTTTTTAACAAAAAACCATCAAATTATTTAGGAAGAGAGAAAACCATAGAATTTTGGCCGTTTCAGGTAGGCAGCTGCCGCGTTGGAGACGTTCTCGAAGTCGCCTGAGTGGCCTGTGTATTTGTGTAATACAAAATGTTTGGTACCCAAATATTTGCCCTGGAAGGTATTCTAACCCAGGACCTAAGGCCTGCGGGCGTAGTAGCTCAATTTGGTGCAGGGGCGTGTCCAATCTGTATGTAGTACTCTTATGGATCGTACAATGATCAGTAATGTTAAGATCAGATCCACTATTCGTAAACTATCGTAAGTTTTCAAAATAATGACCCGAGGTACCGGAAGTCGGAGAAGACTGGTAGGGATACACCATCCATCCAAGGCAATATTTTAAAAAGAATTTCAAGTTTGGCCTTTTTAATGCAGGTTCATTATGTAGTGGCCGTAAGCATAATGAGTTTATAGTAGCAATGGGAAAAAATAAACCAGACATCATAACTATTAATGAAACATGGTTGAAAACGGGCCGTGAGGCTTCGGCACCTTCCGTGCCGGGGTACAGACTGCGACATATTCCACGTACACTCGGAACGCGAAAAGGTGGAGGTGGGGTAGGGTTTTATGTCAAAACCGGCATCAATGTCCGAACTTGTGCACATCCCCCTTGTCAGGACGTAGAGCAAATGTGGATCCGAGTAAAAATAAATACTACCCGTTTTGTAATGGGCACCGCTTACCGCCCAACCATGGCTCAATGTAGAAACCTTCCTGGACGCTTTAAGCGAATCTATCGTATCATTTTCTGATTATGATCGCATTATTGTCAGTGGCGACTTTAACATCGACATGTTGGATAAAAACGGATGGAACAGTTTCTTAAATCGAATAGTATAAAAAATTACATAATCCAGGCTACTCATTTCACTGACCACAGTTCTACTCTTATCGATCTTATTTGTTCTGATGATGCTGTTCTTAACACCGAGATTGTTCATGTAGCGGAACTGGGTGGTCATGCCATGGTTTTTGTCAACCTGAATTGTAAAGCTTGCAAAATTGCTCCAAAACATATTGTACAAGGCAATTAAATAAAATTGACCTACCCAGTTTTAACAGACATATAAACCAATTAGACTGGAATAGCATCAGTTCTTATTCAAGTTTAATTGAAGAAAAGTTGGAATTATTTAATAATTGTATCACAGATATCTTCAACTTTCATACTCCCGTGCAAAAACGGATCTTTAAAGAGACAACTAAACCTTGGATTACTGAAAATGTTAGGTATATGATGAGCCTCCGTAATGACGCTCATAAAAAATTCATGCAAACAAAGAGTGATACTGACAAAAACAACTATAAGACATTGAGGCAAAAAGCCTATTTTGAGCGACATATTAATGTTAATCTGAATAACCCTAAAAGACTTTGGAAAAATTTAAAGCAAAATGTAGTCCCTAACTTCAAGAATAACTCTGACTTAGCACAGATATTTAATGATCCAACAACTATAAATAATAATTTCTTAAATGTTCCAGGCAATAATCTCGTAGATAACACGTATTTAATATATTTTGACAATCACCGACATAATACCGCGTTAAATTTTAGTCTTAGCCCTGTTAATGAGACCGTAGTAGCTAAACTATTACTTTCTACGAAATCTAATGCGGAAGGACACGATGGTATAACATTTGATATGATTTTAATGACACTTCCTCAAACTTTGCAAACAATTACGGACATGATAAATAATTCTATTCGGACGGCTGAAGTACCGGCAGTATGGAAAACGGCAATTGTTCGTCCAATTCCAAAAATTAATGATCCGAAAGAGTTAAAAGATTTGCGTCCCATAAGTATTTTACCATATTTATCTAAAATATTGGAAAAAGTAGTTTATGACCAGGTCTCCAAATATTTAGAATTCAATAGCATTTTACCCGAAATGCAATCCGGCTTCAGAAAAAAAAGAGGCACCACTACAGAGCTCTTCACGACGTAATCGATGAAATCTTAGCTGCGCAAGACACTGGACATGGAACGATCATGGTCTTGCTAGATTTTTCGAGGGCGTTTGACTGTATAAATGTCCCACTCCTGCTTTCAAAATTGGGTTATTATGGTTTTGATGATCATTCCATACAATGGTTCCGCAGTTATTTCGAGGATCGTAAGCAAATTGTTAAATTATCACAAACGGATGGTTCGTGCATAATGTCTGATCCGGCTCTTGTGAGAAGGGGGGTGCCTCAAGGATCGATCTTGGGGCCTCTCTTATTTATTTTGTACAGTAGTGATATAATTCAGTGCATCAAATATTGTAAATTCCATCTTTATGCCGATGATTTGCAAGTATTTCTATCTTTTCACCGCAGAGATGTAGATATCGCAATAAGAAAGCTTAATGAAGATTTGCAACGTATATCTGAATGGTCCACTTCAAATTGTTTGGTACTCAATCCTCAAAAATCTAAATACATGGTACTCGGATCACTAAATCAAACAAATACAATTATTTCAAAATGTCCAGTTATTGCTATACGTGATGTTAAGATTGATCGTGTTGATGAAGCGAGAAATCTGGGTATAATTCTGGACTCAAATCTGCGCTTTGAGAATCACGTGATAGAAATAAGTAAGTAAGTAAGTAAACGCTTTATTGTACACAAAAACAGTTAAAAAATACATCTATTACAATTAACATATAGGGACAAAGGCGAACTTATCCCTATAAGGGATCTCTTCCAGTTAACCTTTGAGCAGTTGAGTGAGTACGAGAAGAAGATAGACAAACTAACACCGTGTACAAAAAGGTATTAAAAATAATAAGACTACTAATAATTACACATATAAACTATTAATACATACATACATATATACATACATACATACATATATACATACATACATACATATATATAATGTAATATCAATATACACATAAATATAAATACATTGTAGATCCAATTCACAAGTCATTGGAAAGCCATAACTTCTTAAGATTCGTCTTGAGCGATGCTACAGACGGAGACTTCCTAAGGGACAGTGGCAATTCGTTCCACAACTTCACAGCGCTTACTGTGAAAGATTTGGCGTACGTACGCGTCTTGTTAGACGGTACAGCCAGAGTGAGATTGGCAGACGACCGCAAGCGGTGACCACTGCCATCGGCCATATATTTAAACCTTTCACTGAGGTAAGGAGGTGAAGCAGGGTTGTAGAGAACATTAAAAAGCAATGACAGGACATGCAGGTCTCTACGCTGACGTATTGGCAGCCAACCCAGCTGCGCTCTAGAGGCGGACACGTGATCGTATTTGCGCAGTCCGAAAACATATTTTATGCACACATTTTGTAAGCGCTCGAGCTTGTCAAGTAGTTCCTCTTTGAGATTCGTCATAGCAATGTCACCATAATCCAGAAGGGGCAGCAAGAGTGAATTACCCGTAATTGTCTTTATCGTTTAACCTATTGACCGCCAAGCGGTCTAGCAATTTACCGTGCCACTGACGCCAGAGTAAAAAAAAAATATGCGCCCCAAAATCAACAGGGATTGAAAATTACTTGTAGCGGTTAGAATTACAAAGTTTTTGATCATTGAAATTTGGACGGCTGTGGCCGACGTGGCGTCAGGGGCACGATTTTTTGTTGACGGCCACAGCCGACTGTGGCGGTCAAAAGGTTAAAGGTTCTCTATAATGTCCGAAATTTCCTTAGTGTAGACCTTAGAATAAGACTTTGCGAGAGCCTTATTTTGTCCAAACTCAATTATTGCATTACAGCTTATGGTCCCTGTCTTCTCGCGCGCTCTTGGCGTCTCATTCAGAGAGTCCAAAATGCGTGCGCTAGGTATTGTTTCAATATCCCACCACGCGCTCACGTCACACCCTTTTTGAATGACGCTAAAATGTTAAAAATGGCAGCCCGTCAAGAGCTAATGTTTGCTTGCTTACTCTTTGACACGATAAATACAAAAACGCCCTCCTATCTCTATAAGAAACTCACGTGGTTCTCAAACGATAGCAGTAACCAACGAATTCGAGCATCACGCGCAATTGTATTGCAGTTCCCCCGACACCGTTCAGCCGCTTTTAAAGGGAGTTTCCGATACCGAGCAACGAGATGTTGGAACAATATACCTCCACCTATTCGTAAAGTAAAAAACAAATGGAATTTTAAATTAAAATATCGCCAACATTTGCCGTCTCTAGGGTACCACTGTGTGACCCTTTTGCTCCACTTTTCCTTGCCTCTGATGATATGGCCTGCCCATTTCCATTTGAGCCTTTTTATTTTTGTTGTGATATCCTGGGCTTACGTCTTGAGCCTAATTGATGAACTGGTCATCCTGTCAGCTTTCCTCACACCTAACATGCTCCTTTCCATGGCTCGTTGGACGCATGCTAGTTGGGACTCGGTTATCTTTGTCAGGGACCAGGTTTGGCTTCCGTACATTAGAACAGGCAAGATACTTGTGTTGAATAGTTTTCCTTTCGTCCTTGGATGCAGATTGTTGTCTTTGAAGACTTCTTTTAGAGACCAATATCTTTTCCATCCATTTGCTGTTCTCCTTTCTAATTCCTTTTTTATTGTATCTTTAGGTGAAATAATCTGTCCGAGGTAAATGTATTCGTCTACATATTCAAGTTCGTGTTCGCCTGCTTTTATACAGTTCAACTTGTCATTTGTCATCACCTTTGTTTTTTCGAAATTCATTTTCAGGCCCACTATCCCACTTTTCTCTACCAGATCGTTTATCATTTTGTTTAGCTCCTCAGAATCTTTAGCAAACAGTACTATGTCATCTGCAAATCTTAAGTGAGTTAGTTGCCAGCCATTAATATTAAGTCCGAGTTGGTCCCAGTTTAAATCTCTGAAAACCATTTCTAGAACTGCAGAAAACAATTTCGGAGATAAAGGATCAGGGGATCAGGGGAGACAAGGGTGTCTTACTCCTTTCTGTATCTTGAAGGTATTTCCTTTTTTCTCCAACTGTATGCGTGCTGTACTATTCCTGTATGTATATGTTGCTGATTAATCGGATGTATTTGTGTTCTATACCTTGACTATTAAGGGCCTTCCAAATCTTTTCATGTATTAGAGAGTCGAATGCCTTGCTATAGTCAATGAATGTAATATAGTATTTTTGTTGATACTCGTTATACTTCTCGATTATTTGCCTCACAACATGTACTCGTATATGGTCCAGCACAGAGAAGTCTTTTCTGAACCCTGCTTGCTCCTCCGGTTGTTCTTCATCCAGTCTTCTTTCTATACGCTTCAGTATGACTCGCAAATTTTTTTATATATATTTGACATAAGACTTATGGGCCTGTAGTTCCCGATATCGTATTGGTCTCCTTTTTTGTATATGAGTGTTATGTTTGACTGAGTCCATTGCTCTGGGATCGTCTCCGTGTGTACAATTTCATTGAAGAGGTCTGTCAGAATAGGTAGTAATGTATGCTTGGCTTGTTTCAATGTCTCATTGCTTATCCCATCGGGTCCGGGCGCTTTTCCATTGCATTGAGAGCGCTCTTTCGACTTCTCCCCGTAGTATGGTAGGTATGTCGGAATTTCCCTGGAAGTCTGTTACGCTGTCGCTGGTATCGTTCTGGAACAGTCTTGCGTAGTATGATGTGGCAGTGTTCATGATATCTGTTCTTTGATGCTTATGTTGATTCCTACGATTTTTTATTTTCACGATCCAGTTTTTGCTTTGTGACAGTTCTTTGTAGGCCTTCTTGATGCCCCCTGTCTTTATTATATGGTTTTTGATGACTTTCATTCTTCTGTTTTTTCTGTCTTTTCGTATGCTTACATTTATTTCCTTACTTAGTTTTGTGATCATTTTCCTTCTACCAGTCATGCTCTTAGAACCGATAAGGGTGCTCCTCTGTTTCAGTAAGCCGATGGACTTTTCAGACAGCCACTTGGTGTCTTGTTTTCCTTTTTTAGAACATTTTTCCGCCGTGTTTGTAACCGTTTCTTCAAATATATCCTATTTCTGCTTGATATCCAGGTTTGAGGTTTTCCCGGAGAAGTCTGAAAATTTTTGGGGCATCTTTTCTGCCAATTCCTCGTAGTTCTGGCTCGTACTTTTGCTTTGGTCTTGTCTAGGTCTGGCTTTTTTCAGTTCTCTTCTGCTGGTAAGTTAAAAATGATTAATCCTCTGCTGCATCTTTACACATTAGGCCCATCTGGCATGTATGAACCTTTATTTTTTATTTACATTTATAAAATGGCTACCCATTATGCACAAATGTAACTGCTGATAAAATTTGTGTTTTTCACAGTCAATATTTGACAATGGTAACTGTAACAGTTACTGAAACATCAGAAAGGCTCAAATAATTCTACAATAATTTTTAGGGTGAATCAACTTTTAAGTGCACCGTGATACGCAAAATTTGTCCCTCGGACAACCTAGGCATTTTTCTATGAAACAGTATGAAGATGTCACCTGGACAACGGGGACAGAGTAAACAACACAAAAAAGTTAATTCACCCTTTAACAGTAATATCAATATTTCGTTCAATCTTCACATTTTAAAATATACAGTTTTATTACTTATACCTAATACCTTAACTATGAAAACATTGAAACCTTAGCTAGTTACCTTTAGATAGAACATAGAAATGTTGTGTTGAAGATTGGATTATTATTATCACACATCACTTTAACATGACAAGGAAGAACAACAAAAATTTATGGTAAGAATAAAATTAAATGGCACTTACTAATTTTCTTTTTCCTTGATTTTATTTCTGTTTGCTGTATGCCCTGGTGCCGGTCGCTACATCGAAACCTGTATGTTTGCAGGCCGACTGTGTATGTCCGTGACTTCAGGTCCAGCATCAGGCGCTCCAGGACGACGGAGCAGGTCCCGTTCAGTAACTGCGCGTGAGTGTCTTCATCTTCCGTCTTCAGTAATGCTGCAACACAATGTAGAAAAACATGTCATAAGTAGGCTTATAGGTTATAGGTTATCGCGGGCTAGTTTTCCGCAACTCGACGTCTTACAATGCGCCTATTTTGCGTAAAGGGTTGCTGGCACTACTCTTGCCAACCTAACTCTACCAGAAAGCCTAGCAGTCCCTTGATGTTGCCGACGACTTCTGGGAGTGACCTCGGAGACCCGAGGTGTTGTGCCCGGTATTTGGCCACACCAGGACATTCGAGAATGACGTGGGCGGCAGTCTCTTCGGCCTCCATGCAAGCTCTGCAAAGAGGACTGTCAGTAACACGTAGAGTAAATAAGTGCTTGTTTAGCAGGGCATGTCCAGTTATCGCTCTAGTTATGAGCCGGAGCTGCGGCCTCTTCAGCTGCCTTAGCTTGCGTGACAACCCGGGGTAGATTGTCGGAAGGGCCTCTTTGCTCTGCTTGCAGGTACCTAAGTTAGACCAGTATAGTTGCTGTTCTACCTTCGTGTTCATACGCACTATGTTGCGCAGCCAGGCGAATGGTAGAGGTATGATTGGTTCGGGTCCCTCTGCTACCATCTCCGAACCTCCTCTCGCCAGTTCGTCAGCTGCGTCGTTCCCGCGCGAGTTGCTGTGTCCTTTGATCCACTATAGGGTTATGCTATTATTATTACATACCTCTGACAATGCTTGGTGACATTCGTATATGAGTCCTGAGGTTACTGTGTAGCTCTGCAGGGCTTGTAACACTGATCTGCTATCGGAGAGTATGCGGATGGGGTAGTCCTTTACCTTCCTTCAGATAATTGCATGGGCTGCCATTATGATACCCATACATTCCGCCTGGAAGACTGTGTTATGGGTTCCTAGTGGTGTAGAGATGTGTATGTTTAGGTCCTCTGAGAATACCCCAGAGCCAGTGCCTGACCTTGTTTTGGACCCGTCAGTGAAGATTCTTAACTCCCTTGGGTTAAGACCTTCGCCAGGTTCCTCGTACAGTTGTATCTTATATTTTTTGTCGAAGATGAATTGCTTGGGTATCCTGTCGGTGGCCGCCTCTATAAGCGGTTCCTTACCTATTACCTCATAGAGGATCTCGGTGTGCGGCACCCTAGCTGATCTCCAGAGGTTTAGTTTCTTAAGACGTATCGCCGTAGCTGCCGCTTCTTGTTTGACGAAGAGATGCAGCGGCGGCAGCCCCAGTATAGCTTCCAGGGCTGCAGTAGGTGTAGTCCTCATGCATCCCGTAGCTGCCATACAAACTAACCTCTGAAGTCGTTGTAGTTTAGCTTCTACGGTGGTAAGCTTGGTTTGTGGCCACCATACTACTGCACCGTAGCTTAATATTGGTCTGATGACTGCCTGGTATAGCCATAGTGTGATCTTAGGATTAAGACCCCAAGTTCTACCTACCATTCTACGGCACTGCCAGAACGCGACTGTAGCTTTATCAATTTTGTTATTTAGATGGTTGCTCCAATTCAACTTACTATCAAGTATTACACCTAGATACTTTACCTCGGTCGACAATTGGAGCTCTGTATTGAACAGTCTGGGTAGTCGGTAGGTGCCCAGATTACGTTTGTTGGTGAACATTACCAGTTCTGTCTTTTTTGGATTAACCGTCAGCTCGTTGTTGTTGCACCAGCGTTCCACGATGGCCAGTGCAGAGCGGGTAACGTCACATACCATACCTGTGTGATTGCCGCTCGTCAGTATCACTATGTCGTCAGCATAACCTATTGTGTAATAGTGATTGTCATTTAGTGTGGCGATGAGGTCGTTCACTACCATGTTCCAAAGGAGTGGTGAGAGTACGCCTCCTTGGGGGCAACCCTTTGCCACCAGTGCCTGTTGTGTCTCGCCAGTTCCGAGTCTGATGACCCTCTTGCTCAACATGTTGTTTATCCATTGTACCATAAGTAGGCTTATAATTATTTATTTAAAATTTAAAAAATACATAATTCGACTGTTTAGCCTGTTAATGAACACAGATAGAAATAGTTCCTGGCCTAGTCCTTCAATTTTAAATGAAATTACTTAACAGTTATCTCGAGTTGTTCCCCCTAAAACATGAATTGAACACCATAATGCATGTTATGTGACATTACATGGCATGTTTGAGAAATTCTATTTTCAGCAGAAAATAAGTAACATTTGCAATATACGATAATTTAAAACGAATGCAGGTACCATTGATAACACAAAGTTGCTGAACAACCAACCTCGCAGCGTGTAGACCACGTCGCGCGGCTGCAGACGCTCGGGGCCCAGCACCAGCTCCTCCTTCACCACATGGTCCTTGTAGAGCGCCGCCAGCGCGGCCTCACATTCCTCGTCGCCGTCACTGTCACACTCCGGTTCTAGCTTCACAGACGCTGCTTCCATGTCGAGCGACATCCTCGGCGGCTGGACCGGCGGCACGCGTCACGCGTGACGTAGTAGTGCCGCCGTATGAATGATACGGGCCCCCGGGTCACAAGGGCCGTCGTCGGGGACTCCCGATATGTGTTGATAAACTGTCTATTGATCTCTACACTACTGCACAAATGCACTATGTTCTGATTTTACACGTATGGATTTATGTAATGTAACGCATACTAAAATATGGTGTGATTATAAGTAATATACTGTACTTTTATAGCAAATTTGATCCAAATTTAACCATCTTGGGCGTAGAAAATCCAAAACACAACACCATGCGAAATACGAACTGCGATTGTCATTGTCAATCTGGGGACCACTAATGTACAGCCAAATAATGCCCAACCCAATAATTGGCGTGGATTATTGGGCTGTACATTATTGGGGTGTACATTCCTGGGTCGAGCATTATCGGTACGGGCCAATAATGTGCGGCCAATAATCGGCATCTACTAAATGGATTCGAATTATTGGGTCGTGCATTATAGGGATGAGCGTTATCAGGGTGTACAAGCTCGGTCCGAGGCAATAATGTGAAGCTACTATTTGGACAGGGCAATAATGTACATCCCAATAATTTGGCGTCCAAAAAAGTGGTCGCCAATTATTGGGCTGTACATTATTTGGTCGTACATTAACCGGACTCCTTTGAAGTGTGCCAATAAAACCCGCTCCAGACTATCCGATTCGACTTATCGGAAGAAATTTCCTAACAACTGCACTACACATTATCCGATTTCTTCCGATAAATCGGACAACTGTACTACACATTATCCGATAGCTTCCGATGGGTCGGATCGGATCGGAAGGTCTGGAGCGGGTTATCCGATTTCTTCCGATAAATCGGACAACTTTACTTCACATTATCCGATTGCTTCCGATCGGTGGGATCGGATCGTAGGTCTGGAGCGGGTTTTACCCGACCAATCCGACCATGAAAAAATGCTCGGTCGCTGATAAAGACAAAACATGGCACACTTTTCTATTTCTTCTTTTAGGAATCTGAATAAGGCTATCTTTATCTATCAAAGCGTGCAAATTTGAATTATTTGAAGTCAATTCAATTCAATTCAATTCATTTATTTCAGAAACAATACATGGATTGTGTTTGAAGTACATTAAAAAGAAAAACTTAACACTAACAATAAAATATAAATAACTAGGTTATCTTAATAATAACTAACCCAACTATGACTAATTATTTTTATAATTAAAGATTTCTTCAATGCTGTAGTAGCACCCTCTCAACAAAAATATCCTTAATTTCCTTTTAAACAACTTATGACTCGTAATAACTTTAAGTTCGATGGGTAGTTTATTAAAAAGTTGGATAGCTTGATGCTTAGCAGAATGCTGTGCTACTTTAAGCCTGGGGAAGAAACTTTGTTTAACATTTTTCGTTCGCGTCTTCAATCGTAATTCTTGTTCCTCAAAGTATGCTAATAAAACCCGCTCCAGACCTTCCGATCCGATCCGACCGATCGGAAGCAATCGGATAATGTGTAGTGCAGTTGTCCGATTTATTGGAAGAAATCGTATAATGTGTAGTGCAGTTGTTAGGAAATTTCTTCCGATAAGTCGGATCGGATCGGAAGGTCTGGAGCGGGTTTTAGTTCTTCAATTGTGACTGAATAAATGAACTGAACTGAAGCTCAAATGGAAATTAGTAACAAAAACAACACAAACAAATTTATTTCATTTATCGACCCTTTATCAAAATTTTATGGCCATGTGCCAAAGTATCTTATTCCAATGAGTTAAGGCTGATTTAGACGAAGACAATTTTGAGACGCCTAAATGACGGCGCCAGTGATTACCGCACAGCACACCTCCGACCGTTTAGACAATGACTATGTTCAGCCGCCTAAATCTCGCCGCCAGTGACCAGCAAGCCGTGTTTACACAGTGCTTTTTTTCAGTACCAGTCATTAGTGGCAGCGAGAGACGCGGAGGGGCGGTCACTGGCGCCGAAAAATAGGCCCGTGTTCTATTCCGCGCCAGCGCTGGCATGCCGCGAAAAAATGGCACGGAAAGTGTTTATACGGTGCCTTTTCGAGGCGCCGTAATTTAGGCGTTTCAAAATTGTCTTCGTCTAAATCAGCCTTTAGCATATT
This sequence comes from Apotomis capreana, assembly GCA_947623375.1. Lineage (NCBI taxonomy): Eukaryota > Metazoa > Arthropoda > Insecta > Lepidoptera > Tortricidae > Apotomis > Apotomis capreana. The sequence goes on from OX392512.1 coordinate 20,602,872, forward strand.
GCAATTTCAACCTTGACTTAGAAAAGATATTTGAAACAAGAAGATATTTGTTTGCGTTTTTAAGGTTCCGTATCCCAAGGGTAACGGGTCCATATTTACTAAGCTTCCGCTGTCCATCTGTCTGTCATCAGGATGTATCTCAAGAACCGTGACAGCTAGACAGTTGAAATATTCACAGATGATGTGTTTCTGTTGCCGCTGTAAAAACTAATACTAAAAACAGAACAATATAAATATTTAATTGGGCCACGACAAACGTGTTTAATATTTTGACGTTTTTTGCTCGAAACTGTCAACAGGCTACATCTCATGAACAGTGATAGCTAGACAGTAGAAATTGCTGCTTTAGCAACAAATACAGAAAACAAAAAAAAAGTAAAAAAATAGGTTGTGTTACGGAATCCTCGGTGTGCGAGTCCGACTCGCACTTGGCCGGTCTTTTGGTACCTGCTTTCATTTGTCCTAAAGTGATCTTCTACTCAGATGTAAATCAATCACTTTGTGTGGTCAGGTTTACAAGATAAGCTCTCAAGACATAAAAAAAACTATACAAGGGTTGGGTTACTGCATACAACTAGAGATTGCAAACCAGCATATTTGCTACACAAATTTACCGGTTTGCATTCGGTACACACAACTCGTGTTACTTGAAGTATTACAGAATTATAACATTAAAAATACTAATTCAACTTGTGGTTATGTTTCATATGTTGTCTTAAATGGTTTCTAGTAGCGCCCCTGTAACTGCAAACGTCGCAACCGAATGGCTTTTGGCCGGAGTGTCGGGACATTAGGTGAGACTTCAGAGTACTTGAGTGAGTAGCCTTGTAGTCACAGATGTTGCACTCGAAAGGCTTCTCGCCAGTGTGTGTTCTAAGGTGGCGTTGTAAGTGACCGTTTGTGGTAAATGCAGAACTACACTGACTACATTTGAAAAGTTTCTCGCCAGTGTGTGTTCTAAGGTGTCTTTGTAAATCACCGCTTGTGGTAAATGCAGAACTACACTGACAACATTTGAAAGGCTTCTCGCCAGTGTGTGTTCTAAGGTGGCGTTGTAAGTGACCGCTTGTGGTAAATGCAGAAATACACTGACTACATTTGAAAGGCTTCTCGCCAGTGTGTTTTCTAAGGTGATGTCGTAAATGACTGCTTCTGCTATACGCGGAACTACACTGACAACATTTGAGAGGCTTCTCGCCAGTGTGTGTATTTATATGATACTGTAGACTTTGAACATATTTCGTTGCATACTCACATGCGTCGCAAGCAAAGTATTTACCGCCATGTCGGCTCTTCTCATGCTTCAGTAGAAGCAACTTCGTATCAAATATACAATGACAGGTTGCACACGTGAAGACCTTGTTGGTTCTGTGGCTCATACTAGCGGTCATCAGCATGTGAGTGTTAATGTGTTTCTCTAAATCAGATTTAATATTGAAGCCCTTTCCGCACTGGTCGCATTTTAAGTTAGTTTGTCCATTCAAAGTATTTATTTTAATATAGGAGTTGCTGACAGCAGACTTCTCAGGAGATACTTCTTGTAGATCAGTGGTTGAAGGCAAATTTTGTGGGGATGCAGAAGTCTCTTGAATCTCTTTGAAAGAAGTTCTTTTCGCATTTTTCCTCGGTTTGTTTTTTTTTGTCTAGTATTGCTCTTGAAGGCAAATCTTGTGAAGCTACAGATGACTCTTGAATATTTTTGAAAGAATTATTTTTCGCATTTTTCCTCGGTTTGTTTTTCTTCTCTTGTATATCAGCATTTGAAGGCAAATCTTGTGAGGATGCAAAAGACTCTTGAATCTTTTTGAAAGAAGCATTTTTAGCATTTTTCCTCGGGTTTTCTTTCTTTTGTATACCAGCACTTAAAGGCAAATCTTGTGTGGCTGCAGAAAGCTCTTGAATCTTTTCAGCAGAACTATGCTTTGCAATTTGTTCGCTCAGTTTTTCTTTCTTCTCTTCAACTGGAGCTTTGCGTTTATTTGTTTTTTCTGATTCTGTGTTCTTCGCCGTGAGTAGGCGAGATTGACCTGAAAAAAAAAATAAACATTTTAATTGACTTTTTTTTATAAAAGACCAACTTTAGACTCAACGTTACTGTTATTGTACATAAGGCCTTAATTAAAAGAAAATATCCTGTATTAGTTTCTAGTTTTTTTTTTTGTTTCGCTGGGTCCTCTCCTGTACAGTAGGCTTGTTCAGGCATTGTAATCTCTTAATATGTAGGTAGACTGCAAAACCCAACGGCGGTCAAAAATATGCGGGTAGAAATGTATTCCCGCGTAGGCTTCATTTTGACACATTACCTTTCGGCTCGGTACGGGACGCTGACGCGATTCGGTGTGCGTTCATTACGGTTACGTAAGTTAGAGGAATATTTTAAGGCGTTGACGGAGGCGTATGAAGAGATTTTAACTTTGGATTTGGAAACGGTTGACTACGATGAGAAGTATAGGGAGGCCACGGAGGTGTACAACCAGCTCGATGCGGTGGCCATCGGTTGTCCCAGCTTGGATGGCACACATTTACCTACGGAAAGTGTTGCATCATCACGCTTGCCACGGATAAACCTGACTTCCTTTGACGGCGATGTATTTTCCTGGACGAGTTTTATAAGTCTGTTTACGTCGTTAGTGTTATCACGTAGGGACATCTCTAAAACGGAAAAATTCCACTACTTATTTTCAAACGTTGAAAAGGAACCCCAGGCTTTGATCCGGCACCTACCTATGGTGGATAGTTCATTAGACACGGCTATGGACATTCTGAGAGGTAGATATGAAAATAAACGGCTGCAAGCGGATTCATACATTTCTCGGATTTTACATTTACCGGTATTAAATAAGAGTTTGGGTCTTAGAACAAAAATCTTAAATCCTTTATTGGAATCAACGCGGGCTTTGAAGAATCTCGGTCTCCCAACGGACGAATGGAGTTATATTTTGTTACATATAAGTTTAACAAAATTACCTCTTGACATTAAAACACGGTTTGAACAATCTTACGGCGGTAATAGCTTGCAATTGCCCACTTTTGATCAATTAACTGAGTTCTTGCAAAATGAATGTCGATTAATTGATACGGCTAACTCGGAGCCCATATTGTCCTATGCGGAACAGGTGCGCAAACCTGCGCGCACAGCACATGTAACGGAACGTAATAATAACTACAATAAATCGGAATGGTCTAACCATAATCGTAGGTATATTTCCGGCAAAACCGCTAGCTGTCTTTATTGTCAATTATCGGGTCACACTTTAAATAATTGTTATAAGTTCGGGAATATGTCTAATTATAATCGGAAGGAATATATACAGTAAACGGCGATAAAGAATGCACATCGGCAATCATCGCATTTCCGAATACAAACGAATGCTAATTTCCATGTACATCAATTGTTAGATTAATCGTTCATCAGAATTTGAATTTAGAACTAAGTACTTTATTGTTGTTTTGTTTTGATTTCACGTGGAATATATAGAGCTGTTAAACTCGATGTAATAATATATAGTTATTGCTACAATGTTCTTGTTCGAGAAAAATAATATACATATTTATATATATTCAGGCCCAAATTCCTAAAAGGGGTTGACTGATGTTATACTACTAGGATACTTAAATGTGGGTTTAAAGATCGACAAAAAGTGTAATTTAATTACTTACATTAACATTCTCATGTTTTTTAAATTGGTCGGCTTCAGTTACAAAATATTTATAAACATTGTAGATAATTTCGCGTGACTGGCAAAGTAACGGATTACCTTTTTTCCCTATAGATGCCATAGTACAAATTTAATTTTGTGTAGGTTTTAGCAACTCTATATATATATTGACTTGGATATGCGGCTGCACTCTACCGCATTTGAACCACGACTGACAAAACAAACGTCATGGTGTGTGCGACACAGATATCGCTATACGAAGTCGAAATTAGCCGATTGCCTCTTTCCAAAGATCGATGTGCAAACTTTATCGCCGTTTACTGTAAAAAATAACGGATTATGTTTTAAATGCTTCGGAGGGCATTCTGCGGCCGCATGCACCCGACAGGTACCATGCAATCGGTGCGGAAATATCGGTCATAATAAATTAGTCTGTACTATGTCCATTTCTCGTTCGGCTTCGCCCGCTGCAAATGAACAGCGTTCGCGGCAGGCAATGGTTGCTTCACAACGCGATAACGACTGCACCGGCGGCAGACGTTCACCGTTTCAAACACGTAAACAATATGCGTGCTCGGATGACGGTATAGACTCTCGGTCACGGAAATTAAGTCATAATAATTATGAAGGCGATAATTTATCTCGCAACGTTCGGGAGCGCGAGAATCGGCGCCGGACGGAACTAGGAATTCGGGAGCCAACTTATTCTGGGCAATCGCATAGTCCGGATGCGTATCGTATCTATGCGTAAGTCGCATTCTCAACAATAGCAATTACAGTATTGTAATGTCGGCTCGGTACCACAATTAGCGGATAATGTTATTTTGCCTACGGTATTGATTGACGTAAAATCGGCGAACGGTAATTTCATACAGTGTTTGGGCCTACTGGACCTTGGTAGCCAGACAAGCATAATACGAAGCGATTTCGTGGCGTGTTTAGGGTTGAGGCGACATTACAATAAAACGCCTTTAATAGGTATCGGCGGAGTGCGGAATAATGACGGCACTCATATTGTTGAGTTTCACTTTAAATCGGAAAAATTGGACAAACGTTTATTATCGGTTACGGCGGTTGTATTAAAGAAGCCTACTTCATATTTGGCGCATAGGCTAACATTATCCAGCGGCACGGTTAAACTTACGGGCGGCGCTCATGATATGAGGCACGTTGACGTTATTTTCGGATGCGACATATTAGGTCAAATTTTAAATGGTGATAAGGTTGATTTGGGTGGTGGCCTATGTGCAATTAGTACCATTTTTGATTACGCCATATTCGGTCCGTCTCGGTCGGTGTATTCGTATGACTCGGAAGCAAATAATAAAAATGTGGGCCTTACGCTTCTCGAAGCAGTTGAACGGTTTTGGCGGTCGGAGGAACCGCCGTCGGCGGCTGTCAAGAACCCGGCGGATATTGAATGTGAAAACATGTTCACAGCAACAACATCACGTGGTGCAGATGGTAAATATATTGTTCGTTTACCCCTCACACCAGATCATCCGCGGTTGGGTGATTCTAGCGAAACTGCTTTGCGACGTTTTTTGGCTATAGAACGGCGTATGAAACGGCAACCGGATTATCGCGATAAATATGTAGAATTTATGTCGGAATATTTAAAACTCGGTCATATGGCGGTTTCTAATTTTGATGTTGGGTCGGGAGAAGAACACTATTTTTTGCCTCATCATGGCGTCTTCAAAAAATCGGGAGACACACAGAAAATACGAATAGTGTTTGATGGAAGTGTTCAAACAAGTACAGCTGTGTCACTTAATGATTGTTTATTTTCGGGACCTCGGCTACAAAACGATATTACTCAGATAATTATTAATTTTCGGGTACCACGGTATATTTTTACGACTGACGTAAAAATGATGTTTAGGCAAACATGGATACATCCGGACGATCGAAAATATCAACTTATATACTGGCGATCGTCACCGGACGAACCGTTACTTATTTATGAGTTAACTACAAATACCTACGGTTTAAAATCGAGCCCTTTTGTTGCTATTCGGTGCTTGCATCAATTAGCTAATGACGAGGAAATTAGTTATCCTCGCGCGGCGGAGCTGTTACGTCATAATAGTTACGTCGATGATCTTAACGGCGGAACCGACGATCTGGACGACGCGATAGTTTTGAGGGACGAGTTGATATCGCTCATGAATACGGCTGGGTATGAATTACGGAAATGGGCCTCGAATGACCCAAGAATTTTAAACGGGTTGCCTTTAGATCATCTCGAGATGCCCCGTTCTTTTGAACCCGATTCGGATGGTTCTGGGTTCATTAAGGTTTTAGGTATCCAATGGGATCCGAAAAATGATTGTTTTACTTATCGGCTAAACCTACCGGAGGACGGTATTATTACTCGGCGAAGTATTTTATCTTTGGTGGCGCGTTTACATGATCCTTTGGGATGGGTCTGCGCCGTGGTGTTTAAAATTAAATTGTTATTACAAAATCTTCTCGGTAGTTTTAACAATTCACGAAAAGTTGAATGGGACGCTCCGGCACCAATAGAAATAGTACAAAGGTGGCGTGAAATATTGTCGGACTTACCTCATCTGTGTCAGGTATCAATACCTAGATGTTTGAAATTAGATAAAAATATTGAGTATGCGATACACGGTTTTTGTGATGGTTCATCACTCGGTTATTCGGCAGTTGTTTATTTGCGGTCGGTAATTGCGGATGGTACGGTTCTTGTGCGGTTAATTATGGGGAAAAGCCGTTTAGCACCATTAAAGACAAAACACACCATCCCCAAGATGGAATTAAACGGTGCGGCCTTGTTAACCACTCTTATTAACCATGTCGCTTCCTCGTTCGAACGCGACATTAGGTTAAATGAGATAGTGGCTTGGTGCGACAGCACTATCGTTTTAGCATGGTTAAGGACTCCACCTCATAGATTACAAGTTTAAGAAGGAAATCGAGTCTCACAAATAATATCTTCTCGGGTTAATATTACATGGCGGCATGTACCTAGTGAATTAAATTGTGCTGATGTGGCGTCGCGCGGCACGACGGCGTGCGAGTTGTTGCGGCACCCTCTGTGGTGGGAGCCACGCTGGCTGCAGAGCGCGCCAGCGCGGTGGCCCGGCGAGTGCTCGGACTTCCCGGCAGACATGTTACCCGGATTGCGGGCTGTCACGGTTAACATTGGAATTGTAGATGAGGACTTCGATTTGATTGATCGATTCAGTTCTTTCGAGAAATTAGTTAATGTAACGGCTTATTTATTACGGTTCTTACGGTATTGTAAATCTACGGATGGACGTAATCCTAATCACATCTCGGTTTCGGAGCGTAAAGACGCTACTACATGTTTAATTCGGTTGGTTCAAACTCGGCATTGTTATGTGAAACTGAATAGAAGAGTTATTAATCAAACTATAGTGTTTTATTAATATATTACATTGGCGACGATGGCGTTAATTGGAAATATAGAGAAGTTCGACCCACAAAAGGATTTTGAAGATTATAAGGAGCGGATGGATCAATTTTTCATCGTAAATGCAGTAACGGACGATATGAAAGTGCCCATGCTCATTACATTAATCGGGCCTGAAACGTACAATGTGTTAAAGAATTTAGTGTCTCCGTCTAGGCCATCGCAGAAAACGTATACGGAACTGATGGATATATTGACCGGACACTACGTCGTAAGTAAATCGGCAATAGCGGGCCGATACGAGTTTTATAGATGTCATCAAAAGGAGGGCCAGAGTGTCAACGAATTTGTTGTGGAGATTAAAAGGAAAGCCGCGATTTGCAAGTTTGGCGCGTTTCTGGACGAAGCGCTAAGAGACCGAGTAGTATGTGGGTTGATGAAGGATCAAATTATAAAAAAACTGTTGACTATGGGTGACAGTCTTTCGTTCGCGGAGGCGGTAAAAGTAGCTGCAGCCTATGAGAGCGCGGATAAAGATACAAAGGATATTCAACCGGATCAAAGTGTACAAGTGGTACACAAACAAGCCTATTTCCCAAGACGGCAACAGGGGCGCCGTCAGGAGAATGTGCGTGTGACGGAATGTAGCCGTTGTGGAGGCAACCATGTACAGGACAAGTGTTTCAAAAAATCATGGGTGTGTTACAACTGCTCGAGGACAGGTCATATTGCCACGAAATGTCATTTCCGTCCAGCTTTCAATAGGAACACTTTAAAGCAACTGGAGGAACAGCAGGGTGAGGAGCCAGCAAGGGCTGAGCACGATGAGGAAATAATCCTAGGCAGCATTCAACAGATCTCAAGTGATGTAGCAGCATGGATGACATTATGACTGAATAACGGACAATCAATTAAAATGCAAGTGGATACCGGAGCCTGTAAAGCAGTGATTCATAAAAGTGACTTTAATAAGTATTTTTCTAAGAGTAAATTAAGGAAGTGTGACTCTAAATTAAAATCAGTATCAGGTGAGCCATTGAAAGTTTTAGGATCAATTAAGGTTTTGGTTAGTAATGTAAAAAGAGAGCTGTATCTAATTGTTTTAGAATGTGAAAAATATTTTGCACCTCTGGTAGGTAGAAATTGGTTGAATGTGCTTGTCCCCAAATGGCAAAAGAAGTTTGAGATTAAACAAATTGACTCGGGTTGGGTAGATGAAAAGAAATTAATTCTGGATGTTAAAAATAAATATAAAAGGGTTTTTGAGAGAGACAGGTCATCACATATTTTAAATTTGAAAGCTAACCTGAAACTTAAATCAGGAGCGGAACCTATCTTTCACAAAGCTTATACAATTCCTTACTCTAAAAAAGAGGAAGTAGAGAAGGAATTGTTAAGTTTGGAAAAGGCGGGAATTATAGAGAAAGTTAAGCATAGTAAATGGGCTAGCCCAATTGTACTTGCACAAAGGTCAGGTGGGAAGTTGCGGATATGTGTTGACTATAAAGTCACACTTAATAAAGTACTAGACAGTGAGCATTATCCACTGCCAATTCCAGAGGATATTTTTACAGAGCTTACAGGAGGTAGTGTTTTCTGTGTTTTGGACTTAAGTGGTGCATATCAACAACTATTGTTAGAAGAGACATCTCGTGAGTATATGACAATTAACACTCATTTAGGCTTGTTCAGACCAACCCGATTGCAATTTGGAGTTTCAAGTGGACCCTCTGTATTTCAGTGCGCTATGGACCAAATATTAGGGGGATTAAAAAATGTCAAATGTTTTATTGATGACATAGTAGTAAAGGGAAGTGATGTTTCTGATTGTTTTGAAAATTTAAGAAAAGTCTTAGAACGGTTGCAAACATATAATGTCAGAGTAAATTTAGATAAATGTCAATTTTTCTGCAGGGAAATAAAATTTTTAGGGCATGTTATATGTAAGGAAGGCATTAAGCCTTTGCCTGAAAAAGTGGATGCTATACTGAGGGCACCTGCTCCCAAAACTGTAGTACAGGTTCAAGCATACCTTGGCCTTTTAAACTATTATGGTAGATTTTTGCCTAGATTGTCAGAAAGTTTAACACCAATATATAAATTGTTACAGAATAGTACCACTTTTCAATGGACTGAGAGTTGTCAAAAGGCTTTTGAAAATAGTAAGCAATTATTATTAAAAAATCAATTGATTGTACACTATAATTGTAGCAAGGACTTGTATTTAACCACAGACGCTAGTGAATATGGAGTAGGCGCTGTACTGAGCCATAAAATTGATGGAGAACCTATTAGTTTTGCATCAGGTACTCTAAACAGTGCACAAAGAAACTATTCCCAAGTAGAGAAAGAAGCCTTGGCAATAATATTTGCTGTAAAAAAGTTTCATAAATATTTATATGGGCGGAAATTTGTTTTGGTTAGTGATCACCAGCCTTTAAAGTTTATTTTTGATCCTTTAAAAAGAATACCAGTAACTGCTAATGCAAGGCTTCAACGGTGGGCGCTTCTTCTGTCAGGATATGATTATGAAATTACATACCGGAAGGGCACTTTATTGGCAAATGCGGATGCCCTATCACGTTTACCCTTGCCTGAAATTGCTGATGTTACAGACATAAACTATTTAAGTTTTTCTCAAGAGACCCCACTTGACTATAAAGAAATTGCAGTATATACAAGAACAGACCCAGTATTAAGTAAAGTTTGTGAATATGTAGCTACTGGGTGGCCTATAAGTGTCAAGGATGAAAACTTAAAACCATATTTTTTAAAGCGGGCTGAATTGTGTATGGAACAAAAATGCTTATTATGGGGTAGTAGAGTAATCATACCATCCAAACTTAGATCTAAAGTACTTAACTCATTTCACGAATCTCATCAAGGAGTAGTGCAGTCAAAAATGTTGATAAGAGAGTATTGTTGGTGGCCAAATGTGGGGCAAGATATTGAAAAAATAATTTTGGGTTGTGAAATATGTCAAGCATCTAGAAGTTTTACTAATTTATCCTCTTTGAGTCCCTGGAAAGCCTCGGAGTGTAATTTTGAACGGGTCCATGTGGATTTTTTTTATGTTAATTCTACAACATACCTGCTAATAGTTGATTCTAGGTCAAAATGGTTAGATGTGCACATTATGCATAGTACTACAGCATCTCATGTAATCGAAAAATTATGTCAGACATTTGCTTTTATAGGTATTCCTTCTGTTTTAGTCAGTGATAATGGCCCCCCATTTAATTCTGTGGAATTTGTAAATTTTTTAAGCGCAAATGGGTGCGAGGCTATCAAGACTCCTCCTTATCATCCCCAGAGTAATGGGATAGCAGAAAGAACGGTTCAAACTATTAAAAAACATTTGAGTAGATTAGAAAGTGTAAACCCTAAACAAAGCAAAGAGATACGGTTGCAAAATTTTTTATTTACATATCGAAATTCACCCAATGTCACAGGGATGTCACCCAATGAAATACTATTCAAACAAAAGCCTAGAACAAAATTTGACTTAATGAAGCCGAATAATGTTATTTCAAGACGTAGTTGCAAACATAGCAGTGAAAGTATTATTATTTTTAGAGAGGGGGACAGGATATGGTGTAAAGAATTACATAAAGGCAAAGGATGGGTCAAGGGAGACATTGTTAAGAGGTTGAGCAATGTCAGGTATATAGTCAATGTTGAGGGGGTACACAAATATTATCATGCATCTTCTCTGAGGCCTTGTTTTAGTCCTTATGTAGAATGTGAATCAGATTTACACATTTTACCAGAAAGTATACAGGAAAATATGGAACATGAACCACTAGTAGAGCCCTTAATTAGTGAAAATAGAGGCCAATCTATGGTATTTAGCGGGTCCAGATCTAATGACCAAGATTTTGGAAACCCAGAGTATAGTGATAATTTTGACAGCCAAGAAGAAGAAGAGAGTGTTGAGAGGTCTTTGGTACAAAATAATATGGGTTCGACTGATGGTTCCGGTCCAGGATCTCCTAAACCTGATGTCAGGAGGTCCGCTAGGATAAGAAAAGTCCCTGAGAGACTGAATCTGTAAGTCTCAAAATAAAGCTATAGATTCTTAGATTAAAACTACTTATTGTATGTATGTTCCCTTATTTTATGTTAATTCTTTAAAAGGGGACGAATGTAGAATACTCATCTTTTGTTATACATGGTAACACCCACCCCGCCAAAAAGCGGAGTTTTTGACAGGCGCAGATTTAGTGTGAGACCGTGTTATGTGAAACTGAATAGAAGAGTTATTAATCAAACTATAGTGTTTTATTAATATATTACAGGCATTATGAAGCGGAAATCGCATTAATTAAGGAAAATAAACCTATTAAAAATTCATTACGGCGGTTAAATTTGTTTTTGGATACAAATAATTTACTTCGGATCGGCGGTCGAATTGATGCGTCAGAGTTACCTTACAATGCTAGGCATCCTATATTACTTCCAGGCAAGGATCGGTTTACGGAACTTTTAGTAACACACTATCACAAAGTATATTGCCACGTCGGTGCAAATACCCTTGAATCTATTTTATCCTGGACTTATTGGATAGTTTCGGCTCGGCGGATCACACGTCACGTGACGTTCAAATGTGTATCGTGTTACATGGCGAAGCCTAGACCAGTTCAACCATACATGGCGGACTTACCTTCGGATCGTGTTATAAGTGAGAGAGCGTTTGTCGGTACGGCGACTGATTTTGGGGGCCCTTTCTATATAAAATCGAGCAATCTACGAAATGCAAAAATTGAGAAATGTTTTCTCTGTATTTTTGTTTGTCTAAGTACTAAAGCGGTACATTTGGAAATTGTCTCTCAATTGTCGGTTGAAGCTTTTGTTGCGACGTTTACGCGTTTCGTGTCTCGGCGTGGACTTCCGCATCTATTGCGGTCGGATTGTGGAACGAATTATACGGGCACGAGCAAGTATTTAAAGGAGTTATACTCATTTATTCGAAACAATCAATCGGACATTGATCGGGAATGTATTAAGCGCGAAATAAGGTGGCTGTTCAACGCACCTTCGAGCCCCAACCACGGAGGCCTCTTTGAGGCTGCTATTAAATCGGCAAAGACTCATGCTAGGCGTGTACTCGGTGATGCTAGGCTTACGTTCGAGGAACTTACAACGTTTTTCACGAAGGTGGAAGCCGTGATGAATTCGCGTCCGTTGTGCCCTCTAAGTTCGGATCCGACGGATCTCAACGTTTTAACCCCGGGTCATTTTTTAATCGGTAAGCCTTTAGTGGCACTCCCTGAGTACTCATTTACAGACGTCAAGGAATCTCGTTTATCTCGGTTTCAACGAATACAAAAAATGACTCAACATTTCTGGAACCGGTGGAAAAATGAATATCTTCATACACTTCAGCAACGTTATAAATGGACCTCTCATACAGAATCTCCGCAATTAGACGATTTAGTTTTAATTAAGGAGGACAATTTGGCTTCATTGCATTGGAAACGCGGACGGATTATTAAACTTTTACCCGGTAAGGACGGAGTGGTACGCGTTGCAGAAGTTAAAACTCAAAATGGCGTCCTGTTGAGACCCATTTCTAAATTGTGTAGGCTACCTTTAGGAGATTAGGAACCAAGGCGGGCTTGGTTAGGCGGGGGGATGTTCAGGCATTGTAATCTCTTAATATGTAGGTAGACTGCAAAACCCAACGGCGGTCAAAAATATGCGGGTAGAAATGTATTCCCGCGTAGGCTTCATTTTGACACATTACCTTTCGGCTCGGTACGGGACGCTGACGCGATTCGGTGTGCGTCCATTGTTAAGAATCTACAAATTAGCGCTTCCAACGGACTTGATTTGTGTTTTCCGGTGTGCGACAGACTGTTTTAAGGTGTTTAAGTGCTGGCCAGCCAGAAGAGTTACGGACAAAGCTGCTTCGAAGCCGGTTCAGCCCAGGATTGCCAGGTGAGTGGTTTATCTCATATTGAGCGAGTGCAATGCCTGTTCCTAGACTTCAAATTCGTTAGGGATTCCAGGACTAGTGTACCACAGAGCTTATCGAAGGGTTCAGTTACGCGAACAAGGCTTAATACGAAGCTGGATATATATCCGCTCAGTTACGCGAAATGTAAGAAAACACTCCGGGAAGCACTACAAAATATGTCATACGAAGATACAGAGAAGTTACTGATTGTTCTAAGTTGATTTTCTTGTATTCATTCTAATTCAATATTGTTGTATCCGATCTATAATTTATCATTTAATGTGTTTATGATTATTTATTTAAGAAATTTTTAATAAGTTAGTCCTCTTTATGCCTGAACAGGGAATCCTAGTTCAGGCGCATGTAATATTTTTGCCAAGTAGAATGTTATAGCTATAGTTATTATTAATTGTTAAATAAGTTATTATTCAATAAATATCTTATCTTATCTTATTTATCTATAAGAAAGTTACCATTATGTGATATACTTTAATAGGAATTAGAAAACAAGATGATCTTAGCATAAATAAATATTAAGGGTCAATCTTACACAAATCGACCTAGTCTTAAACTAAGCAAAGCTTGTACTAGACGACGGTATACATCATATATATTTATTTATTTATCGTATGGTATTACAAAACACTGGATCAGTAAAAAACCATCAAATTATTTAGGAAGAGAGAAAACCATAGAATTTTGGCCGTTTCAGGTAGGCAGCTGCCGCGTTGGAGACGTTCTCGAAGTCGCCTGAGTGGCCTGTGTATTTGTGTAATACAAAATGTTTGGTACCCAAATATTTGCCCTGGAAGGTATTCTAACCCAGGACCTAAGGCCTGCGGGCGTAGTAGCTCAATTTGGTGCAGGGGCGTGTCCAATCTGTATGTAGTACTCTTATGGATCGTACAATGATCAGTAATGTTAAGATCAGATCCACTATTCGTAAACTATCGTAAGTTTTCAAAATAATGACCCGAGGTACCGGAAGTCGGAGAAGACTGGTAGGGATACACCATCCATCCAAGGCAATATTTTAAAAAGAATTTCAAGTTTGGCCTTTTTAATGCAGGTTCATTATGTAGTGGCCGTAAGCATAATGAGTTTATAGTAGCAATGGGAAAAAATAAACCAGACATCATAACTATTAATGAAACATGGTTGAAAACGGGCCGTGAGGCTTCGGCACCTTCCGTGCCGGGGTACAGACTGCGACATATTCCACGTACACTCGGAACGCGAAAAGGTGGAGGTGGGGTAGGGTTTTATGTCAAAACCGGCATCAATGTCCGAACTTGTGCACATCCCCCTTGTCAGGACGTAGAGCAAATGTGGATCCGAGTAAAAATAAATACTACCCGTTTTGTAATGGGCACCGCTTACCGCCCAACCATAGCTCAATGTAGAAACCTTCCTGGACGCTTTAAGCGAATCTATCGTATCATTTTCTGATTATGATCGCATTATTGTCAGTGGCGACTTTAACATCGACATGTTGGATAAAAACGGATGGAACAGTTTCTTAAATCGAATAGTATAAAAAATTACATAATCCAGGCTACTCATTTCACTGACCACAGTTCTACTCTTATCGATCTTATTTGTTCTGATGATGCTGTTCTTAACACCGAGATTGTTCATGTAGCGGAACTGGGTGGTCATGCCATGGTTTTTGTCAACCTGAATTGTAAAGCTTGCAAAATTGCTCCAAAACATATTGTACAAGGCAATTAAATAAAATTGACCTACCCAGTTTTAACAGACATATAAACCAATTAGACTGGAATAGCATCAGTTCTTATTCAAGTTTAATTGAAGAAAAGTTGGAATTATTTAATAATTGTATCACAGATATCTTCAACTTTCATACTCCCGTGCAAAAACGGATCTTTAAAGAGACAACTAAACCTTGGATTACTGAAAATGTTAGGTATATGATGAGCCTCCGTAATGACGCTCATAAAAAATTCATGCAAACAAAGAGTGATACTGACAAAAACAACTATAAGACATTGAGGCAAAAAGCCTATTTTGAGCGACATATTAATGTTAATCTGAATAACCCTAAAAGACTTTGGAAAAATTTAAAGCAAAATGTAGTCCCTAACTTCAAGAATAACTCTGACTTAGCACAGATATTTAATGATCCAACAACTATAAATAATAATTTCTTAAATGTTCCAGGCAATAATCTCGTAGATAACACGTATTTAATATATTTTGACAATCACCGACATAATACCGCGTTAAATTTTAGTCTTAGCCCTGTTAATGAGACCGTAGTAGCTAAACTATTACTTTCTACGAAATCTAATGCGGAAGGACACGATGGTATAACATTTGATATGATTTTAATGACACTTCCTCAAACTTTGCAAACAATTACGGACATGATAAATAATTCTATTCGGACGGCTGAAGTACCGGCAGTATGGAAAACGGCAATTGTTCGTCCAATTCCAAAAATTAATGATCCGAAAGAGTTAAAAGATTTGCGTCCCATAAGTATTTTACCATATTTATCTAAAATATTGGAAAAAGTAGTTTATGACCAGGTCTCCAAATATTTAGAATTCAATAGCATTTTACCCGAAATGCAATCCGGCTTCAGAAAAAAAAGAGGCACCACTACAGAGCTCTTCACGACGTAATCGATGAAATCTTAGCTGCGCAAGACACTGGACATGGAACGATCATGGTCTTGCTAGATTTTTCGAGGGCGTTTGACTGTATAAATGTCCCACTCCTGCTTTCAAAATTGGGTTATTATGGTTTTGATGATCATTCCATACAATGGTTCCGCAGTTATTTCGAGGATCGTAAGCAAATTGTTAAATTATCACAAACGGATGGTTCGTGCATAATGTCTGATCCGGCTCTTGTGAGAAGGGGGGTGCCTCAAGGATCGATCTTGGGGCCTCTCTTATTTATTTTGTACAGTAGTGATATAATTCAGTGCATCAAATATTGTAAATTCCATCTTTATGCCGATGATTTGCAAGTATTTCTATCTTTTCACCGCAGAGATGTAGATATCGCAATAAGAAAGCTTAATGAAGATTTGCAACGTATATCTGAATGGTCCACTTCAAATTGTTTGGTACTCAATCCTCAAAAATCTAAATACATGGTACTCGGATCACTAAATCAAACAAATACAATTATTTCAAAATGTCCAGTTATTGCTATACGTGATGTTAAGATTGATCGTGTTGATGAAGCGAGAAATCTGGGTATAATTCTGGACTCAAATCTGCGCGTTGAGAATCACGTGATAGAAATAAGTAAGTAAGTAAGTAAGTAAACGCTTTATTGTACACAAAAACAGTTAAAAAATACATCTATTACAATTAACATATAGGTACAAAGGCGAACTTATCCCTATAAGGGATCTCTTCCAGTTAACCTTTGAGCAGTTGAGTGAGTACGAGAAGAAGATAGACAAACTAACACCGTGTACAAAAAGGTATTAAAAATAATAAGACTACTAATAATTACACATATAAACTATTAATACATACATACATATATACATACATACATACATATATACATACATACATACATATATATAATGTAATATCAATATACACATAAATATAAATACATTGTAGATCCAATTCACAAGTCATTGGAAAGCCATAACTTCTTAAGATTCGTCTTGAGCGATGCTACAGACGGAGACTTCCTAAGGGACAGTGGCAATTCGTTCCACAACTTCACAGCGCTTACTGTGAAAGATTTGGCGTACGTACGCGTCTTGTTAGACGGTACAGCCAGAGTGAGATTGGCAGACGACCGCAAGCGGTGACCACTGCCATCGGCCATATATTTAAACCTTTCACTGAGGTAAGGAGGTGAAGCAGGGTTGTAGAGAACATTAAAAAGCAATGACAGGACATGCAGGTCTCTACGCTGACGTATTGGCAGCCAACCCAGCTGCGCTCTAGAGGCGGACACGTGATCGTATTTGCGCAGTCCGAAAACATATTTTATGCACACATTTTGTAAGCGCTCGAGCTTGTCAAGTAGTTCCTCTTTGAGATTCGTCATAGCAATGTCACCATAATCCAGAAGGGGCAGCAAGAGTGAATTACCCGTAATTGTCTTTATCGTTTAACCTATTGACCGCCAAGCGGTCTAGCAATTTACCGTGCCACTGACGCCAGAGTAAAAAAAAAATATGCGCCCCAAAATCAACAGGGATTGAAAATTACTTGTAGCGGTTAGAATTACAAAGTTTTTGATCATTGAAATTTGGACGGCTGTGGCCGACGTGGCGTCAGGGGCACGATTTTTTGTTGACGGCCACAGCCGACTGTGGCGGTCAAAAGGTTAAAGGTTCTCTATAATGTCCGAAATTTCCTTAGTGTAGACCTTAGAGTAAGACTTTGCGAGAGCCTTATTTTGTCCAAACTCAATTATTGCATTACAGCTTATGGTCCCTGTCTTCTCGCGCGCTCTTGGCGTCTCATTCAGAGAGTCCAAAATGCGTGCGCTAGGTATTGTTTCAATATCCCACCACGCGCTCACGTCACACCCTTTTTGAATGACGCTAAAATGTTAAAAATGGCAGCCCGTCAAGAGCTAATGTTTGCTTGCTTACTCTTTGACACGATAAATACAAAAACGCCCTCCTATCTCTATAAGAAACTCACGTGGTTCTCAAACGATAGCAGTAACCAACGAATTCGAGCATCACGCGCAATTGTATTGCAGTTCCCCCGACACCGTTCAGCCGCTTTTAAAGGGAGTTTCCGATACCGAGCAACGAGATGTTGGAACAATATACCTCCACCTATTCGTAAAGTAAAAAACAAATGGAATTTTAAATTAAAATATCGCCAACATTTGCAGTCTCTAGGGTACCACTGTGTGACCCTTTTGCTCCACTTTTCCTTGCCTCTGATGATATGGCCTGCCCATTTCCATTTGAGCCTTTTTATTTTTGTTGTGATATCCTGGGCTTACGTCTTGAGCCTAATTGATGAACTGGTCATCCTGTCAGCTTTCCTCACACCTAACATGCTCCTTTCCATGGCTCGTTGGACGCATGCTAGTTGGGACTCGGTTATCTTTGTCAGGGACCAGGTTTGGCTTCCGTACATTAGAACAGGCAAGATACTTGTGTTGAATAGTTTTCCTTTCGTCCTTGGATGCAGATTGTTGTCTTTGAAGACTTCTTTTAGAGACCAATATCTTTTCCATCCATTTGCTGTTCTCCTTTCTAATTCCTTTTTTATTGTATCTTTAGGTGAAATAATCTGTCCGAGGTAAATGTATTCGTCTACATATTCAAGTTCGTGTTCGCCTGCTTTTATACAGTTCAACTTGTCATTTGTCATCACCTTTGTTTTTTCGAAATTCATTTTCAGGCCCACTATCCCACTTTTCTCTACCAGATCGTTTATCATTTTGTTTAGCTCCTCAGAATCTTTAGCAAACAGTACTATGTCATCTGCAAATCTTAAGTGAGTTAGTTGCCAGCCATTAATATTAAGTCCGAGTTGGTCCCAGTTTAAATCTCTGAAAACCATTTCTAGAACTGCAGAAAACAATTTCGGAGATAAAGGATCAGGGGATCAGGGGAGACAAGGGTGTCTTACTCCTTTCTGTATCTTGAAGGTATTTCCTTTTTTCTCCAACTGTATGCGTGCTGTACTATTCCTGTATGTATATGTTGCTGATTAATCGGATGTATTTGTGTTCTATACCTTGACTATTAAGGGCCTTCCAAATCTTTTCATGTATTAGAGAGTCGAATGCCTTGCTATAGTCAATGAATGTAATATAGTATTTTTGTTGATACTCGTTATACTTCTCGATTATTTGCCTCACAACATGTATATGGTCCAGCACAGAGAAGTCTTTTCTGAACCCTGCTTGCTCCTCCGGTTGTTCTTCATCCAGTCTTCTTTCTATACGCTTCAGTATGACTCGCAAAAATTTTATATATATTTGACATAAGACTTATGGGCCTGTAGTTCCCGATATCGTATTGGTCTCCTTTTTTGTATATGAGTGTTATGTTTGACTGAGTCCATTGCTCTGGGATCGTCTCCGTGTGTACAATTTCATTGAAGAGGTCTGTCAGAATAGGTAGTAATGTATGCTTGGCTTGTTTCAATGTCTCATTGCTTATCCCATCGGGTCCGGGCGCTTTTCCATTGCATTGAGAGCGCTCTTTCGACTTCTCCCCGTAGTATGGTAGGTATGTCGGAATTTCCCTGGAAGTCTGTTACGCTGTCGCTGGTATCGTTCTGGAACAGTCTTGCGTAGTATGATGTGGCAGTGTTCATGATATCTGTTCTTTGATGCTTATGTTGATTCCTACGATTTTTTATTTTCACGATCCAGTTTTTGCTTTGTGACAGTTCTTTGTAGGCCTCCTTGATGCCCCCTGTCTTTATTATATGGTTTTTGATGACTTTCATTCTTCTGTTTTTTCTGTCTTTTCGTATGCTTACATTTATTTCCTTACTTAGTTTTGTGATCATTTTCCTTCTACCAGTCATGCTCTTAGAACCGATAAGGGTGCTCCTCTGTTTCAGTAAGCCGATGGACTTTTCAGACAGCCACTTGGTGTCTTGTTTTCCTTTTTTAGAACATTTTTCCGCCGTGTTTGTAACCGTTTCTTCAAATATATCGTATTTCTGCTTGATATCCAGGTTTGAGGTTTTCCCGGAGAAGTCTGAAAATTTTTGGGGCATCTTTTCTGCCAATTCCTCGTAGTTCTGGCTCGTACTTTTGCTTTGGTCTTGTCTAGGTCTGGCTTTTTTCAGTTCTCTTCTGCTGGTAAGTTAAAAATGATTAATCCTCTGCTGCATCTTTACACATTAGGCCCATCTGGCATGTATGAACCTTTATTTTTTATTTACATTTATAAAATGGCTACCCATTATGCACAAATGTAACTGCTGATAAAATTTGTGTTTTTCACAGTCAATATTTGACAATGGTAACTGTAACAGTTACTGAAACATCAGAAAGGCTCAAATAATTCTACAATAATTTTTAGGGTGAATCAACTTTTAAGTGCACCGTTTTTTTTTTTTTTTTTTTTTTTTTTAATTTATCTTTCTGTAATCAGCCATACAGGCCATAATCAGAACTGTGGATGTGTAATGATTACATGGAGGGAAGTAGATCCACTGATATACTGTCCATTATTGGTTTCTTTTTTTTTTTGTTTTTTACTTTTATTGTGTTTTGTCCAGGTTCATGATGTGCGCCCTCTTAAGGCGGTTAGTATTGCTTGTGGTATCAGTGAGATCATGTGCCAGCACATTCACATGTCTATTGAGCCGTTCTTTATATTTCAGGCTTCTTTTTCTTATAGTCTCTTTGACAGTCTCCATTCCGAGGTATTCATGTACTTCATTGTTTCTTATGAACCATGGTGAGTTAGTTATGGTTTTCAAGACTTTGTTTTGGAAGCGTTGTAGAATTTCGACGTTAGAGTGACTTGCTGTTCCCCACAGCTCAATTCCATAGCTCCATATCGGTTTCAGGATTGATTTATAAATTAACGTTTTATTTTCTAGGGATAGCTTTGACGGTCTTCCAATTAGCCAGTACATATCTTTGAATTTTAAGTTTGCTTCTATACGTTTAGAGTTGATATGTTCTTTCCAGGTAAGCCTTCGGTCTAAATGCATTCCAAGGTATTTGACGCATGATTTGTGGGGTAGAGTTTCACTTCCCATTTCTACCGGAGGGCAGTCACCTTTCCTGAGAGCAAATGTGATATGATTTGACTTTGCCGGGCTTGCTTGAATTCTCCATCTCTTAAACCACTTGTCGACTTCATCCAAGTGCCTTTGTAGTTTTACAGAGGCTTCAATGGGGTTCTTATGGTTGGCTAGGATTGCAGTGTCGTCTGCATATGTCGCTGTTAAGGTTTCTTCACTTTGAGGGATATCTGATGTAAATATGGAGTAAAGAACTGGTCCTAAGACAGATCCTTGGGGTACACCAGCTTCTATAGTACACAGTTTAGACGTGCAATTGCCATGGCACACTTGGAAAATTCTATTCTCGAGGTATGATTTCAATAATGTGTAGAAATTATGAGGCAGGTTAATCTTGAGCTTGCAGTTCAGTCCCTTGTGCCAGACTTTATCAAATGCTTGCTGTACATCTAAAAATACTGCAGAGCAATATTCCTTCTTTTCCAAGGCTTCTCTTATTTTGTGAGCGACCATGTGTACCTGTTCGATGGTTGAGTGGCAGGAGCGAAAACCGAACTGGTGGTCTGGGACAGTTTTTCTCTCTTCCAGGATTGGGTGAAGTCTTTTTAATAAAGTTTTTTCAAAAAGTTTCGATAAGACGGGTAGTAGGCTTATCGGGCGGTAAGATGAGACTTCATTTGCCGGTTTACCAGGTTTTAGTACCATGCTAATTGTCGAGACTTTCCATAACTTTGGGTAATATTGTAGTCTGAGTATGCTATTAAAGAGGATTGTTAAGAATGTTATAGCTCTCCTGGGTAGACGTTTCAGTACTTCAGCAGTGATTAAATCGAATCCTGGTGCTTTTTTGTCTTTTAAGTTTCTGATTTCTCTAGAAATTTCCCTGGGTGTTGTAGGTTTAATAGGGAGGGACATTTGATGGTCTTGCAGTAGGATGTCGTCAATGTCAGCCTCTACAGTGCCAGTACAAGGGTTATTTGGTTTGAATGTTTTAGCGAGGAATTCACTGAATACATCGGCTTTCTCTTGAGAGCTTTTGGCCCAACTCCCATTGGCCAATTTTATAGGGTGATTTATTGGTTGTGGCCTTCGGTAGCTCTTGGTAAACTTCCATAGAGAATGTTTGTTTGATTTTGTTGGTGATAGTGATAAGAGTCGGTCCTGCAGTGTATCATTTTCATGTTGTGCTATCATGTCTTTTAACGTTTTCTTTGCCTTATTTAGAGCTGTCTTGTCATTGTGGAAGTGCACCGTGATACGCAAAATTTGTCCCTCGGACAACCTAGGCATTTTTCTATGAAACAGTATGAAGATGTCACCTGGACAACGGGGACAGAGTAAACAACACAAAAAAGTTAATTCACCCTTTAACAGTAATATCAATATTTCGTTCAATCTTCACATTTTAAAATATACAGTTTTATTACTTATACCTAATACCTTAACTATGAAAACATTGAAACCTTAGCTAGTTACCTTTAGATAGAACATAGAAATGTTGTGTTGAAGATTGGATTATTATTATCACACATCACTTTAACATGACAAGGAAGAACAACAAAAATTTATGGTAAGAATAAAATTAAATGGCACTTACTAATTTTCTTTTTCCTTGATTTTATTTCTGTTTGCTGTATGCCCTGGTGCCGGTCGCTACATCGAAACCTGTATGTTTGCAGGCCGACTGTGTATGTCCGTGACTTCAGGTCCAGCATCAGGCGCTCCAGGACGACGGAGCAGGTCCCGTTCAGTAACTGCGCGTGAGTGTCTTCATCTTCCGTCTTCAGTAATGCTGCAACACAATGTAGAAAAACATGTCATAAGTAGGCTTATAGGTTATAGGTTATCGCGGGCTAGTTTTCCGCAACTCGACGTCTTACAATGCGCCTATTTTGCGTAAAGGGTTGCTGGCACTACTCTTGCCAACCTAACTCTACCAGAAAGCCTAGCAGTCCCTTGATGTTGCCGACGACTTCTGGGAGTGACCTCGGAGACCCGAGGTGTTGTGCCCGGTATTTGGCCACACCAGGACATTCGAGAATGACGTGGGCGGCAGTCTCTTCGGCCTCCATGCAAGCTCTGCAAAGAGGACTGTCAGTAACACGTAGAGTAAATAAGTGCTTGTTTAGCAGGGCATGTCCAGTTATCGCTCTAGTTATGAGCCGGAGCTGCGGCCTCTTCAGCTGCCTTAGCTTGCGTGACAACCCGGGGTAGATTGTCGGAAGGGCCTCTTTGCTCTGCTTGCAGGTACCTAAGTTAGACCAGTATAGTTGCTGTTCTACCTTCGTGTTCATACGCACTATGTTGCGCAGCCAGGCGAATGGTAGAGGTATGACTGGTTCGGGTCCCTCTGCTACCATCTCCGAACCTCCTCTCGCCAGTTCGTCAGCTGCGTCGTTCCCGCGCGAGTTGCTGTGTCCTTTGATCCACTATAGGGTTATGCTATTATTATTACATACCTCTGACAATGCTTGGTGACATTCGTATATGAGTCCTGAGGTTACTGTGTAGCTCTGCAGGGCTTGTAACACTGATCTGCTATCGGAGAGTATGCGGATGGGGTAGTCCTTTACCTTCCTTCAGATAATTGCATGGGCTGCCATTATGATACCCATACATTCCGCCTGGAAGACTGTGTTATGGGTTCCTAGTGGTGTAGAGATGTGTATGTTTAGGTCCTCTGAGAATACCCCAGAGCCAGTGCCTGACCTTGTTTTGGACCCGTCAGTGAAGATTCTTAACTCCCTTGGGTTAAGACCTTCGCCAGGTTCCTCGTACAGTTGTATCTTATATTTTTTGTCGAAGATGAATTGCTTGGGTATCCTGTCGGTGGCCGCCTCTATAAGCGGTTCCTTACCTATTACCTCATAGAGGATTTCGGTGTGCGGCACCCTAGCTGATCTCCAGAGGTTTAGTTTCTTAAGACGTATCGCCGTAGCTGCCGCTTCTTGTTTGACGAAGAGATGCAGCGGCGGCAGCCCCAGTATAGCTTCCAGGGCTGCAGTAGGTGTAGTCCTCATGCATCCCGTAGCTGCCATACAAACTAACCTCTGAAGTCGTTGTAGTTTAGCTTCTACGGTGGTAAGCTTGGTTTGTGGCCACCATACTACTGCACCGTAGCTTAATATTGGTCTGATGACTGCCTGGTATAGCCATAGTGTGATCTTAGGATTAAGACCCCAAGTTCTACCTACCATTCTACGGCACTGCCAGAACGCGACTGTAGCTTTATCAATTTTGTTATTTAGATGGTTGCTCCAATTCAACTTACTATCAAGTATTACCCCTAGATACTTTACCTCGGTCGACAATTGGAGCTCTGTATTGAACAGTCTGGGTAGTCGGTAGGTGCCCAGATTACGTTTGTTGGTGAACATTACCAGTTCTGTCTTTTTTGGATTAACCGTCAGCTCGTTGTTGTTGCACCAGCGTTCCACGATGGCCAGTGCAGAGCGGGTAACGTCACATACCATACCTGTGTGATTGCCGCTCGTTGTAAGACAGGTTGTCTTTATCTGTGGTAGTTATAAGGTTAGGTTGGCAATACTGTCATACAGCTCTCTCTTGGCTTGCTACTTAAAACGAACATGGTGGTTTGGTTTTCAATACAAGTTATTATAATATAAAATATGTGACTTTCATTATGAGATGGACACCCAGCCCACACAACCATCATGACATGGCGCTGCGGACATAAAACAAATATAGAACTCAAGGGGTACGTCGTATATTTATTAAAAAACTTAAGTGAAAATACAAAGGGAGTTTGCTGGGTGACGCCATATTTAACTAAAGTGAAATTAAAAATAGAACATAATGGATATGCTACGACCACCAGCCCCACTAAATTTATCGAGCAAAAATATAAAACAAGCGTTCAAAGAATGGAAACAGAAGTTCACACTTTATTTCACGGCGAGCGGGGCCGCCGAACGATTAAATGAAATTCAACAACGTGCTCTCCTACTGCACAGTGTCGGAGATGAGGGCCTAGCGGTATACAACACGTTCGAAAATAAAGAAAATCTAAAATATGAGGAAATATTAAACAGACTAGAAGCTCACTGCAGTCCTCCCAGTAATGAAACATACAATAGACACATGTTTTTCACTAAAAAACAGAAACCGGGGGAAAGCTTCGAGGAATTCGTCACAGAGTTGAAAAAGAGTAGCCAGGACTGTAATTTTGACAAATTAAGAGATGGATTGGTTAGAGACCAAATAATTATAGGACTTGAGGATGAGCATCTGAGAGAGAACTTGCTACGAAGTACTGATCTGAATCTGGAAAAATGCATAAATATATGCCGAGCAGCGGAGGCAACAAAAGAACAGATGGTAAACATCAAAAATAAAGAGGTCAACAAAATAGAATATAAAAAAATTAGGCATGAAAATGAAGACAGACACGTAAAAGAAAGAGGACGTCCGACAACAAGAAGCTCATCGCATAGCAGGCAGCCATCACATGGAAGAATCAGGGACCAGTCACAGTCAGGAAACACTAAAAGAACTTGTGGGAAATGCGGCAGAACACATAAGTTTAGAAATTGTCCAGCGTACAACAAAAAATGTATGAAGTGTGGAAGATACAACCATTTTGCTGCAATGTGTTTCAATAAAATTGAATCTGTAAGTAGAGATTGGTACATTAAACTGTTGGTAAATAATGTAGAAATAAATTTTAAAATAGACACAGGTTCACATGTAGATATATTAAATTCTGAGACTGCTGTAAAATTAAAATTAAATATGTATGAGACGAAAGATATAAAATTGTCAAATTTTGATGGATCCTCTATTAAAATTGAAGGTGCTTGTGATGCTCAAATAAAATATAAAGAACTAGAGTGTATGACCACATTTTATATTGTGAATTGTTGTAGGACTGGTGTATTAAGTTATTCCACTGCTGTGAAATTGGGAATTATAAAAAATGTTGATGTAATTAATGGCAATGTGAACCAATTGCTTCAAAAGTACAACAATTTGTTTTCAGGTTTAGGTGAATTAAAGTATCAATATAAAATAAAATTGCAAGACAATAGTATACCTGTAGCAGAACGACCCAGAAAAATACCTTTCAAATTAGAAGAACAAATTAAAGCAGAACTGGATAGAATGGAAAGCTTGGGAGTCATCAGAAAAGTAACTCAGCCAACGGAATGGGTAAATTCAATGGTAGTCACAAAGAAACCAGGTAATAAAATTAGAATTTGCTTAGATCCACAAAATTTAAATAAATGTATTATTAGAGAAAGATATAAAATGAGTACTTTTGAAGAATTGGTTGCCAGAATGCCAAGAGCAAAATACTTTAGTGTTCTAGATGCTTCAAAAGGATTTTACATGATTAAATTAACCGAGGATAGTCAGTTATATACTACATTCAATGCAGGAAACTTTGGTAGATATTGTTATAAACGGTTACCATTTGGCTTGAACTCCGCTCCAGAAGTGTTTAGTAAATGTTTTGCAGATATATTTAAAGATATTACAGGGGTTGAACAATATGTAGATGAACTTATAGTATGGGGAGAAACTTTAGAACAGCATAATGAAAGGTTAGAACAGGTCTTAGAAAAAGCAGAAAAATCAGGTGTGAAGTTCAATAAAGATAAATGTCAATTTGGGGTAACAGAAGTAAAATATGTAGGTCATATATTAAGTGGTGAAGGTATAAGAGCAGATGATGAAAAAATAAGAGCTATAATTAGTATGGAGGAGCCAAAAAGTAAGAAACAATTGCAGACTATACTCGGTATTGTAACATATGTATCAAAGTTTGTGCCAAATTTATCTGATGTAACATATTCATTAAGAGAATTATTGAAAAAAGACTCTGTATTTATATGGGGAGATAAACAGAAAAAAGATTTTGAAAAACTTAAACAATTGTTAACATCTCAACCAGTTTTGAAATATTTTGATATAAATAGTCCAATTACATTATCGGTAGACAGTAGTAGTACTGGATTAGGCGCTGTATTGCTACAAAATAATGCTCCTATAGCATATGCATCTAAAGCTTTAACAGAAACACAGAAATCATGGGCTCAGATAGAGAAAGAAATGCTAGCAATTGTTTATGGATGTAAAAAGTTTCACCAATACATATATGGGAGACGTGTAATAGTAGAGACTGACCATCGGCCTATAGAACATATAGTGAAAAAATCAATGAATGAAACACCATTAAGATTACAAAGATTAAGACTTCAATTACAAGGATATGACTTAGATATAAGATACAGACCTGGGAAAGAATTGTTAGTAGCCGATGCATTGTCTAGATCATATGTAAATGACAGTATATGTAACAAAGACCTTGATGAAAAGATAGAACTACATGTATGTCTTGTAAAAGAAGGAATTGACTTAAAGAAAACTACATGGGATCAATTAAAAAATGAAACACAAAAAGATAAAGATTTATGTTTATTGAGTAAATATATACAAAGTTCATGGCCTTCAGCCAAAGAAATTCCACTACAATTAAAGTTCTATTATTCTATAAAAGATGAGTTATATGTATCAGAGGGGTTAATTTTTAAAAATACTGCTGTTTTGGTACCCAGATCATTAAGGAAAGAGATGCTTAGAAAAATACACTACAATCATTTAGGAATTGAAAAATGTAAAAATAGAATCAGAGGTTTATTGTTTTGGCCATTTATGTGCAAAGAATTAGAAGATTTAATTCAGAACTGTGATCTATGTCTGAGATACCAAAGAAATCACTCTCATGAACCATTAATGTTAAGAGAAATAACTAATAAACCGTGGGACATAGTAGGATGTGACATGTTTTTTCTGAACAACAAAATATATATGTTAATAATAGACTATTTGACTAAATATGTGGAACTCGTAGAATTAAAAGATCAATCATCAGAATCTCATATAAAAGCATTGAAAACTGTATTTGCCAGATGGGGTATTCCTAAAATATTATACAGTGATGATGGGTCTCAGTATAGAAGTGAACAATTTAAAGAGTTCAGTAGAACATGGGAATTTCAGCATATAGCTTCTTCACCTTACTATGCTAGATCAAATGGTTTAATTGAAAGACACATTCAGACGATAAAAAAGATGTTCAAAAAATGTATAGCGGAAGGTAAAGATATTTATTTGGCATTGTTGGAATATAAAAATACACCTATAGATAAAGAGTTAAAATCAAGTAATGAGTTGTTTATTGGAAGACAAGTAACATCTTTTTTACCGACTAAGGAAAGTTATAAGAGAGTTAACTATAATAATGTAAAACAAAAGGTAGAGGAAAGGAGAAGGAAGTATAAATATTATCATGATAGAAAGAATAAAGGTCATATAAGTAGATTTAATAAAGAACAGAATGTGTATATACATGACAAAAATAGTAGTAAGAAATTAGGGGGAAGGATAGTGTCAGATGAAGATAAATATAGAAATTACATGATAGATACTGGAGAGTCTGTAATTAAAAGGAATAGGTATCATATTTTTAAAGGATCTCCAAAAACAAATTGGCATAAGGCAAGAAAGCATGTAACGTTTGAGTTGGACCGAAATGAAAATATTATCAATGAAAATGTGTATAATGATGATTGTAATGAGAATGTGAATAGATCACAGCTAGATGAATCTGTAAATGTAAACAATAGAGATTATAATAATGTCAGAATGACAAGGTCAGGCAGGGTGCTTA
Organism: Apotomis capreana; assembly: GCA_947623375.1. Classification (NCBI taxonomy): domain Eukaryota; kingdom Metazoa; phylum Arthropoda; class Insecta; order Lepidoptera; family Tortricidae; genus Apotomis; species Apotomis capreana. Next base: position 20,631,274 of record OX392512.1, read on the forward strand.
AGAGGCCTTCTTATTTAAATGATTATGTCTCTTAAGAGCTCTACTTATTAATTAAGGTTAATTAAACTGATTGTTTGATAAAGAAAGGGAGATGTAAGACAGGTTGTCTTTATCTGTGGTAGTTATAAGGTTAGGTTGGCAATACTGTCATACAGCTCTCTCTTGGCTTGCTACTTAAAACGAACATGGTGGTTTGGTTTTCAATACAAGTTATTATAATATAAAATATGTGACTTTCATTATGAGATGGACACCCAGCCCACACAACCATCATGACACTCGTCAGTATCACTATGTCGTCAGCATAACCTATTGTGTAATAGTGATTGTCATTTAGTGTGGCGATGAGGTCGTTCACTACCATGTTCCAAAGGAGTGGTGAGAGTACGCCTCCTTGGGGGCAACCCTTTGCCACCAGTGCCTGTTGTGTCTCGCCAGTTCCGAGTCTGATGACCCTCTTGCTCAACATGTTGTTTATCCATTGTACCATAAGTAGGCTTATAATTATTTATTTAAAATTTAAAAAATACATAATTCGACTGTTTAGCCTGTTAATGAACACAGATAGAAATAGTTCCTGGCCTAGTCCTTCAATTTTAAATGAAATTACTTAACAGTTATCTCGAGTTGTTCCCCCTAAAACATGAATTGAACACCATAATGCATGTTATGTGACATTACATGGCATGTTTGAGAAATTCTATTTTCAGCAGAAAATAAGTAACATTTGCAATATACAATAATTTAAAACGAATGCAGGTACCATTGATAACACAAAGTTGCTGAACAACCAACCTCGCAGCGTGTAGACCACGTCGCGCGGCTGCAGACGCTCGGGGCCCAGCACCAGCTCCTCCTTCACCACATGGTCCTTGTAGAGCGCCGCCAGCGCGGCCTCACATTCCTCGTCGCCGTCACTGTCACACTCCGGTTCTAGCTTCACAGACGCTGCTTCCATGTCGAGCGACATCCTCGGCAGATGGACCGGCGGCACGCGTCACGCGTGACGTAGTAGTGCCGCCGTATGAATGATACGGGCCCCCGGGTCACAAGGGCCGTCGTCGGGGACTCCCGATATGTGTTGATAAACTGTCTATTGATCTCTACACTACTGCACAAATGCACTATGTTCTGATTTTACACGTATGGATTTATTTAATGTAACGCATACTAAAATATGGTGTGATTATAAGTAATATACTGTACTTTTATAGCAAATTTGATCCAAATTTAACCATCTTGGGCGTAGAAAATCCAAAACACAACACCATGCGAAATACGAACTGCGATTGTCATTGTCAATCTGGGGACCACTAATGTACAGCCAAATAATGCCCAACCCAATAATTGGCGTGGATTATTGGGCTGTACATTATTGGGGTGTACATTCCTGGGTCGAGCATTATCGGTACGGGCCAATAATGTGCGGCCAATAATCGGCGTCTACTAAATGGATTCGAATTATTGGGTCGTGCATTATAGGGATGAGCGTTATCAGGGTGTACAAGCTCGGTCCGAGGCAATAATGTGAAGCCACTATTTGGACAGGGCAATAATGTACATCCCAATAATTTGGCGTCCAAAAAAGTGGTCGCCAATTATTGGGCTGTACATTATTTGGTCGTACATTAACCGGACTCCTTTGAAGTGTGCCAATAAAACCCGCTCCAGACTATCCGATTCGACTTATCGGAAGAAATTTCCTAACAACTGCACTACACATTATCCGATTTCTTCCGATAAATCGGACAACTGTACTACACATTATCCGATAGCTTCCGATGGGTCGGATCGGATCGGAAGGTCTGGAGCGGGTTTATCCGATTTCTTCCGATAAATCGGACAACTTTACTTCACATTATCCGATTGCTTCCGATCGGTGGGATCGGATCGTAGGTCTGGAGCGGGTTTTACCCGACCAATCCGACCATGAAAAAATGCTCAGTCGCTGATAAAGACAAAACATGGCACACTTTTCTATTTCTTCTTTTAGGAATCTGAATTAGGCTATCTTTATCTATCAAAGCGTGCAAATTTGAATTATTTGAAGTATGCTAATAAAACCCGCTCCAGACCTTCCGATCCGATCCGACCGATCGGAAGCAATCGGATAATGTGTAGTGCAGTTGTCCGATTTATTGGAAGAAATCGTATTGTTGTGTAGTGCAGTTGTTAGGAAATTTCTTCCGATAAGTCGGATCGGATCGGAAGGTCTGGAGCGGGTTTTAGTTCTTCAGTTGAGCACCCTTGTTATCGATTGGTCACGATTTTCTCCAGTCGTAACACAGAAAATTAAGAAAAAGAAAAGAAAGAAACAATTTGCAAATGGCCGAAGCCGCTGTGGGCAAATATCCTTTTGCGGCGTTAATTTTGTTTCGTTATTAGTTGATGAAATAATGCTTCTGGAACGCAGTATTTGGTTCCTTGTTTAAGTGAAATAAAGTGTAAGTTTCACAGTTATTGATTTTGTTTTAGTTTAGCGCACGCTTCTTTATAGCGATGCGTAGCATTTTGTTGTGCGCCATGTGAGTAGATTGTGTTTTTGTTGTAGAAGGCGGTCAGCCATGTCGCTGCCGCCTTATTTGCTGGGGCCCAATCCATGGGCGACCATGATGGCCCAGCAGCAGCTGGCCGCAGCGCAGCAGGCCGCCCTGCAGGCGCACGCTGCGGCCGCTGCTGCCGCGCCTCCGGTGCCGCCATCGCAGCCCCCGAAGCCACATCATATTCCGGAGGAGAAAATTAAAGAAAAAGGTAAATTCGAATGTTCCCGAGTAATTCATACCTATTTTCATAGGTTATTTTTTAAAATGTCATGACCTGAATGCGCAAAATGCAAGTTAATCAAAATTGTAACCTAAGTTCTAATCTAAGTATTTCGTACCCTCTTGAAGAAGTAAGCTAAATCTGATGTTTTACCCATTTTTAATATAGTTAAGGAAAATTATTATAATTTTTATTATTGATATTATTAGGTAACAAATGTATAATAATAACTAGAATGCCTAAACAATTAGGTTTGTCGTCTATCAATTCTTAACGACATTACATGTTCATTTATAAAACATCTGAAAAAGCATTCTCATCAAGTTCAGATATCTATGGGCACCTCATTAACTCCCGTCTGTCTGTCCCGAATATCTGATGGCAGCTGTACGACTCAATTAAGTGAATGGCCTTTTTCTATTTATAACCAGTATTGATCAATAATAAGTCTAAAATTCTATTGTGTTGAGGATTTCTTTATTTTATTGTAGGTGCTCGGATTATGTTCACCTTCCAAGTTTTGGATTATATTAAAAATTAAAAATGTGTGAACCAGGTTGCCCAAATCCCTGTTTTATTGCCCCTTTGACAAGGTTTTTGCTATCAAGATATTTGCCAAGACCATTTCCTTATGGGGTAACAGTACTTGCAAGCAATGGATATAATTTTCCAGATCAGAATGTATGGAAAATGCTGTAGTTGCTAACATGTACAGCAATAACACCATGTCTGATTATTTTTGAGAAATAGATATAGATATAGTGTTGTTCCATATTGCTTTGTAGGAAAATCCATTTTGCCTACTCTCTCTTTCTACTTCTCTACTACTAGCTTTGCTATGAATTGCAGTTTGAGAGTAGTTCTGATGCAGTTGACGTAACTGTATTATAAATAAAATAAATAAATAAAAATAAAAAAGCCTTTTATTATTCCATTGGCAAATTTACATTAACAGTTGTGATATATGCAATTTTAGTCCGATATGCCTGCCAACTGGACCCCTCTTTGGGTGAAGGCCTCCTCCAAAGATTTCCACTCGTTACGATTTTTTGCCACGTTTAACCAATTTCTTGATGCAATGGTCTTTATTTCGTCCTTCCACCTTGCTTTTGGATGGCCTCTGTTTCTGTGCCCATGAGGTCCGCCCCACATAGTCACGATCTTCGTCCACCTGTTGTCAGTGAAGCGTGCCACGTGACCCGCCCACCTCCATCTCAGACCTCGTGCGAAGGACAAGGGGTCTATCACGCCAGTCTGATTTCTTATTTTTCTGTGGCGGACTCTGTCCTTCAATTTGATTTTTAGTAGACTGCGTTCCAAAGCTCTTTGACAAGATGTTAGCTTTCTGTTGGTTGTTGAATCAAATATCCAAGTTTGACAACCATATGTGAGGCAGGGTACTGTATTATACCTGCAAAGTAACAGCGCAGTTTACTTATAGCTGGTGAGCAGTTGGGTTATATGACTGCACACAAGCTGCAAGCAGACTGTGCAGTTCCATTTATTCATTGATTGCATCCATGGTACAAAGATTTTATCACATATGAATACAGTTTCTCATGGGCCCTGATAGGGCGTAGCAATTATACATTATACCTATAGTGTAAGATAATACAATTTTTAACACATTACATTTTCAAATATTCAATTATTACATATACAATTTTTAACACATTACATTTTCAAAAAATTCAATTACATAGTTATTAGTGTAATTCAATTTGATTATCTATCGATTTTATTTATAACATATAAATTAATTAGTTAAATAAAAATAAAAATTAAATATTTTATGATCTTGCGTCATCAAAAAAATCTTGCAGGGTGTAATAACATTTTTTTATAAGAAAGTCCTTCAACCATCTATTGAACTGCTGTTCTGTTGTTTGTTCTTTTATATCCTCGCTTATTTTATTATAAATTTGTATTGCCATCGTATTTGGGCTGGTTTTGTGTAGTTTTAGTCTGGATCTTGTGGTTGATGCCAAATTGTTTTTATACCTAGTTTCAAAACGCTGTGGTCGATCTTTCAATTTCGAAAAAAATTGTGGATGATTTCTAACAAATTTACAAATTTCTAGAATATAGATCAGTTGGTATGCAGTTGTAATACATTTACGCCCGCAGTGGGCGTCATCAGAACTGCGATTTTGCAGCTAGGTTGCACTTAAAATGATGTCTGTACCAGCCCTAAGACTATATTTATATGCCCTGAAACAATTTTATGATTCCTGATGATTTAATAGTATTGTCAGTTCACAATTGTTGTTTACTATTTTTAATATATTTGAGTTAAATCTAGTATATATTTCTTTTAGCACAAAAATGGCTTCAACTCCAGTCAAAGCGTTTTGCCGAAAAGCGCAAATTTGGTTTTGTGGATGCTCAAAAAGAAGACATGCCACCTGAGCACATTAGGAAAATCATCAGAGACCATGGTGACATGACTAGTCGCAAATACCGGCACGACAAGCGTGTCTATCTTGGAGCACTGAAATACATGCCCCATGCAGTCATGAAACTGCTTGAAAACATGCCAATGCCTTGGGAACAAATCAGAGATGTAAAAGTCTTGTACCACATCACCGGTGCTATCACATTTGTGAATGAAATACCGTGGGTTATAGAACCTGTGTACATAGCTCAATGGGGTACAATGTGGATTATGATGAGAAGAGAAAAACGTGACCGTAGACATTTCAAGAGAATGCGGTTCCCGCCATTTGATGACGAGGAACCTCCCCTAGATTATGCTGATAATATACTTGATGTGGAACCCTTAGAGCCGATTCAAATTGAGCTGGATCCCGAGGAAGATAGGGCTGTTGCTAACTGGTTTTACGATCATAAGCCCCTTTTAGGTACTAAGCATGTGAATGGATCAACATACAGGCGTTGGAACCTAACACTGCCACAAATGGCCACTTTGTACAGATTGGCTAATCAATTATTGACAGATTTGGTAGATGATAACTACTTCTACCTCTTCGACTCAAAGAGTTTTTTCACAGCGAAAGCCTTAAACATGGCAATTCCTGGAGGGCCAAAGTTTGAGCCCCTAGTGAAAGATAACTCTGCAGGAGATGAAGATTGGAATGAATTCAATGACATAAATAAGATCATCATTCGGCAGCCAATAAGAACAGAATACAGGATTGCTTTCCCGTATCTGTACAATAATCTGCCGCATTTTGTACAGCTGTCATGGTAAGTTTAAGTTGTATAGCTAGATGACTTCTTAAACCTAACAGTGAATGATTTCAGGCATTATATTCTGGATTTTTTCTAGGTACCACACACCAAACGTTATCTACATCAAAACTGAAGACCCTGATCTTCCTGCCTTCTACTTTGATCCTCTGATCAACCCCATATCTCACCGGCACTCAGTGAAGTCTTTGGACCCCATTCCTGATGAAGAAGAGTTTGTACTGCCTGAGGAGGTTGCTCCATTCCTACAGGAGACAGCATTGTACACTGACAATACTGCAAATGGTATTGCTTTGCTGTGGGCTCCCAGGCCTTTTAACATGCGTTCAGGTCGTACGCGCCGTGCCATCGACGTTCCAATAGTAAAGACTTGGTACAAGGAACATTGTCCGCCTGGCCAGCCTGTTAAAGTGAGGGTCTCATACCAAAAACTCCTGAAGTACTATGTGCTGAATTCACTGAAGCACAGGCCGCCAAAGCCACAGAAGAAGAGGTGAATCACTTATATTATACGTAATTAATCAAATCGGTTTTTTGTAGGAAAGGTTTTGGCTTAAACATTTCTGTAATTCTTACTCCTTTTGTAATTTTTCTGTTTCTATTGAATTAATAATAAACTCACATCTGCACGACCTAATATAATAGTATTTATTTTTTATATAGTTTATTGAAATGCCTTTTTCGTTCCTGTCTAATAGAGAATCATGATTTCACAGATATTTGTTCCGCTCGTTCAAATCGACGAAGTTCTTCCAAACCACAACCCTGGACTGGGTGGAAGCCGGCCTGCAGGTCTGTCGCCAGGGTTACAACATGCTTAACTTGCTCATCCATCGCAAGAACCTCAACTACTTGCATTTGGACTACAACTTCAACTTGAAGCCTGTGAAAACGCTCACCACCAAAGAGAGAAAGAAGTCACGTTTCGGCAATGGTATGTTTTCATTTATGATGTTATATGTAGAATCTTGCTTCTATTACAGATCTGCAATGTATTAATTTTCGCTTTTAAATAATAGAATATTATGTCTTTGTTCAAAATTTTACTATTACTAATTTACGTTACATGTTGTACATTGTAATGTCTCTTGTTATTGACACAGCTGTACTATAAAATTGGTCGTGTTAATCATTTAAACTCTAATAAACCTATACTTTAAAGATATAATGAACAAATAAAAATAGCACAGTAGGCTACTTTAATTTGTCTGTTTTGCCACATTCTCTTTTCAAAATTAAAATCTAGCCGTAGCCGAAAACTTACGGAGACTTAAGTAAAGCAGAATAATGTAAACATGCTATGGACACTGCGAAATCAAAAGAAATCTATTACATGATCATTAATTTTCACCATTTTTCTAGCATTCCACTTATGCCGTGAAATACTCCGGCTCACAAAACTCATTGTGGATTCGCACGTGCAATATCGGCTTAACAACGTGGACTCGTTCCAATTGGCTGATGGCTTGCAGTACATATTTGCCCATGTAGGACAACTCACTGGAATGTACCGGTACAAGTACAAACTGATGAGACAGATCAGGATGTGTAAGGATTTGAAACATCTCATCTACTACAGATTCAATACGGTAAGTGTAGTTAAACTTCATAAGATTTGAATTCGAGATTGGTTTTCACGCCGCCTATTGTAAACATAATTTTTGGGTACTAAGAACATTAAAGGCTTAACTCTGACTACAGATTGATACTTCTAGTGTCTAACAGCTAACAATCATCCCTTTCATTTTTATATTTTCCTTCTATCAATCAATCAAAGGCCTTTCAGTCTTTTACATCTATACTATTATAAAATCCTAAATTTGTATTGAAATAGTAGATTGTTAACCAAGGGTAGAAAGTGACCCATTGCAACCGAGATATTTCTGGCGCTCGAACGAAGTGAGAGCGCCAATAGTTCGAGGGTGAAATGGGTAATTTCACCCGAGTTAAACACTCTACTTTTCATTTCGACTGTGAGGAAAATAAAATACTACACGCACAAATGTCATGAGTGTGTTAAATTAATGTCCATGTCATTTTTAACCAATAATTAATAAAAGACACGGTATTCATATTTAATCTCGTGTTCCCGCTTTTTCTATTGCAAATTTTCATTATTATTATTTTTAATAGAAAAAAAAATTCAAATATACGTATGTATATTTAAAACGCCAACATTAAAAAAAAAACAAATCCAATGGTTTCTATTTTGTTTTTTATCTAAATGTACGATTCTATCAATAAATCAGGGACAGAATTATATGTATGTATATGAATATATTTAATAATTAGATGTAAATAAATTAAGCCTGCATATATCTAACTTTTGGAGACATTTTTTCAATGGCCACTTACCACGGCCGACTAAATTGTACCTAATTGAGTTGGTCACGACGTGCATCTAGATGGCAATTATCTTTGACTCCGTGGCAATTAAAAAAAAATTACTTTCCACCCTAGGGATGGAAAAGCTATTTTCCACCCGGCTATCTACTCATGAAAATTACACTTTCCGAACAGGAGAGATGAAAATAAATTTTCTATGGAGGGAGGTCATGATTTCAGGAAAAATCTCGATAGCGTGATGTAGCCGCATAGTTGTTTTGTATGGACACGCTTCGCCGTGCCAACCTGGCGCCATCTGTTTTCAAAAAAACCGTTGTCCTCGCATCACGCCGAAACGGCTGGATAAAAAGTTACCAATTTTGGTACAGGAATAGCAGAACATCCAAAGATGGTTATAGGATACTTTTTATTATGATTAATATTTATCTCTGAAAACATAAATTCTATGAAATATTTTCCTTACAATGTGTAACCTTATAATGACAGCGTTTGTGATTTTGAATTTAGAACGACGCGACCCCCGCGTGGCTCTTACGTGTACAAAAACTAAAAAGTATGAATTCGACATAATACCTCCGCGCGGCCCACCGGTATTAACAATAAGGTTAAGGTTGTTTGAGGCGTTGAGTTACGGAAACCGTCTTAGTTAGATAGAAAAGATGGCGCCAATTATCGACCAACACAGACGAAAATATGAGTGCAATGTTCGTTGTAAATTGGCTCATGCTCAAAAAAAAACATACATTTCTTTAAAAACACAATTTGCGACAATAGGAACTAATTAATGCTCTTTTATTGAATATGCAATTATATTCTTCTGTAGTTTGTAAGTATTGACCATAAAAAAGCCCGGAGATGCACTAAAAAATGTTAATGAATAAAACAGATTTTTAATGCCATTTTATCGAGTGTAATTGAAATAAAAGTATTTCGAATCAATTTAAGTAAATTAAATACATTTTTAAATATGTTTTACCAACCAACATTTAGAACATTAGGCGCAATTTTTTGTATTGTTTGTGTTTGGCCTAACTTACTAATAAGGTAGCGAAATGTATAATAAACGATAAATATACGATATATTTAGCCACAATTTTGCATCTATGTAGTTTTTTTAATATATCAAATTTATTCAAAGTATTAAATATCAGTAATTCTTTATTTTTAACGGTGTGTTGAGATTTTGTTCTCAATGACCCAATTTTCCGCTAGATGGCGTTGTTACTTTGACAAAAACTCCATACTAGCGGCTGCATCGCGCTGTTAAGATTTTTCCTAAGTTAATAACACCAGCTCCATACATGTAAGGTTTGGGAGCCATTGATGGGTCTCCTCAACACCAAGGATTCGCGTACGTCGTTGCGTGCCCGTGACCACGATTCGGCACAAGCTAGGATCTAGCTGTGATGGGTTAACCTGGACTTCGAGAATTACTACTGAAGTTGTTGAATATTGATCGCATACCTAATATAAGCAGCAGTGTATCAGGTATTGAGAGTTGCTGCTCGACAAACAGGCTCGTGCTGGATGTTATTCCAAAATCGGCACGATACAGCAAAAGCTGCCTAAAAATGAGCAACAAGCTTTTTAATAAGATGCCTCAGGAACTCAAAACTTTAAATGCCAAAGCACTCAAGCGAAAGCTTTATGAATGGTTGACTGAAAATAATTTTTATAGCGTTAACGAAATAGTTATGTAAGAAAACTGTTAGCTAGTATAATTTAACTCGGGTCCGATTTTTGATCAGATCATATTCTATAGGTAGTTTTAAGTAAAATATTGCACGCCACTATGTGGCTAATCGTGTGAAACTAACCTTGTAAATCAATATTAAGACCAATTTTATTGTACCATGATTAATGCAAATAAATATTCATTCATTCATTCATTCATGTATGTATGCATTTTATATGAAAAACAACCATGATTCGAGACAAGACAAAATTATTAAATTTACAATGTAGAAAGGATTTCACCTAGCCGGGATTTGAACCCAGAACCTACTGAAATAATAACCGTGTTATCTCATGCATTTTCCTTTGCTTCCTTATTCATTATACCACGGATAACAAAACAGTGAGGCCATCACGTATCCGGGTCAATCAACTTTTCGACCCACACTTCGCTGTCCACGGCAGTTTTTGAACAAAACTCCATAAATCTATTGAAATTAACATCATGTGAGGTACTAGCGTATTATTAGACAGTAAATCATTGTGACTTATACGTTTTTATTCAAAAATATCCTTCAATTAAAATAATTTATGTGGTAACTCCATTGACAATTTCTTCTTCCATACAAATTATTGCTGTCCAAAACGCGTGATGTCAATACACTACACCGCTAAATCACATGTTTTCTTTGAAAATTGTGTCTAATTTTTTTATATTCTATAAAATAAAATATATACTTTAGTATTTCGTATTAATAAATGTTACCAGTTGTTATACATTTCTGCAAAAAAATCAAGAATTTCTGTCCAAATATTTTTTTCGTAATATTGGTATACTGAGTTACCTTTAAAACTTGAAGACGTAAAAACCTACAAGGACATAATTCGGTCACTACCTACTAAAAATATTGGTGGCCTCTCTGTCGGCGCGGCGGCGAAGTCCTTTGACAATGCCGACAGGCCGCCAGTCAGCGACGAGCTCTCGAAGGTAGTGCGTGTGTTTAATCGCTGTCGGCTGAGTTACCGCGATTTTATCGGTAAGTACTGATATTCATTTCTTGAATCATATTGTATTTCAAGGACAAAGAATAAACGTTTTGATAGATGTATACGAGTATAACTAATACTGAGTAGAATTCATTTTATTTGAAAAATACTGACCAATGTCACCCGAGTTACTTGTGTACTGAGTTACTTTTGTGGTAACTCCAAAGACACCAACGGTAACTCCAGAGACAATTTCATGAATATCTATATCAATTATCTTTGTTATAGCTGCAAACTAAAAAATATTAATACGTATTTACGTAAATGCGATCCAACTTGCTGCGGTTGTCGTAAAAGAACTAAAAACTAGTGCGTGTGCATGTCTAATTCAAGTCACCTTATCCGAGAAGCGTAGTACTAATTAATATAAATTTTAAGGTTCAGATTATCATTTATTGTTAACAAAAGTCCTTTTAATATCCTTCTTTTTCAGATTTCTAGATCATTTTAAAATGGCGTTAACGCCAGCCGAGAAACAAAAGAGATACAGAGAACGGTTGAAACAAAATAAGGAAAAATATGAAGAGGCTAAAAGAAAACACCGTCAGCACTATCATCAAACAAAACGGCTTGCTAAAGATTTGACGCCTAAAGAAAAAAGAAATGCAAATACCATCTGGAAGCTGAGGCAGAGAGAATATCGTCAAAGAAGGAAGAATCTACAAGTAGTTATAGCTGAAACACCACCAACTTCTCCGACACCCGACGTGCAGAACATTCGAGGTCCAGTAAACCCTATACCTGGTGGATCACCATCTTCAAATTCAGCACGTGAACGCGGCCGTCGTAAGCTCAAAAGTAACAGAAGTAGATTGTATCGAGAAAATAAAAAAATGGAAAAGAAAATACAGTTACTAAAGAAGAAATGTGATAAATTCAGGAAACGATTATGTCGCAGTAAAAAAAATATGTCAGAGAGTGAAGACGAAAATGAACAAGTAAAGGAAAAATATAGACTCCTGACAAGTTCTATTAGAGAAAAATATCATAGAACTAAAAATATGAAACAGAAACTACTCTTAAAGAGCATACTAAAGGGTGATCGAATAGAAAAATTTAGAAAGAGGAATGAATTGCTAAATGAAGTATTTGGAATAAACCGGCAATATACAACCAAGGTGTCAATTAACAACAACGCCATATTGCTAAAAAAGAAAATTCATAGGTTTTTTCTTCGAGATGACATCTCAAGAGCAACTGCGGGCAAGAAAGAGACCTTAACCCGAAACGGAAACAAACTTCAGAAAAGGTTCCTGCTAGACACAATGAAAAGTTTGCACAAACATTTCAAAGCAGAAAATCCAGGGGTTTGCTGTTCTTACTATTATTTTACAAAAAATCGCCCATTTTTTGTTGTAAGACCTTCTGCTGATGGACGTGAAACTTGTTTGTGCAAAACACACATAAATTTTGCTTACAAGACCCAAGCACTGAAAAAACAAGGGATAATTCAAAGCGACAACTTATGTGATGTCATTAAAGCAACAGTGTGCGATGATCGGTCAAAAAATTGTATGTATAATGACTGCAAGACGTGTAAAAACAAAAGCTTAAAATACAACGAAGAAAAAATTAAAGGTTCAATCAAATATAGCCAATGGATAAGGAAAGAAGAAGTTTACGAGAAAGATGGGAAAAAGTTCAAAAGTATAAAAAATGTCAAAGAAGACTTAAATGACGACATTTCACACTTTCTGAAGGCATATGAAAAAGATGTGACCAATTTTAAAAAGCACGTGTATAATATAAAAGTTCAGTTCCATAATTTCCGGGAATGCTTGGACAACTTACAACCCAATGAATGCGCCATAGTTGTTGACTTTAGTGAGAATTACAACTGTAAATATAACGAAGAGGTGCAATCACATCACTTTGGGGGCTCTAGAAAGCAAGTATCTCTACATACTGTCATGGTGTATACTCACGACTTGGAAAAGAAATATAAATCACACTCTTTTTGCACAATTTCTGCATCCACTTGTCATCAGCCTGCTGCAATTTGGGCTCATTTGGATCCTATCATGCAATGGATAAGGAGTGAGTATGAATCTATTAACACAGTACATTTCTTTTCTGACGGCCCTTCCACTCAGTACCGCCAAAAGCAAAATTTTTATTTGCTATGTCACAAAATCTTTGACTACGGCTTTGCGGCTACAACGTGGTCATTTTTTGAAGCGGGGCATGGAAAGGGCCCTGCAGATGGAATAGGTGGATTTCTTAAGCGAACTGCTGACAGAATAGTTGCAAATGGGAAAGATATTGCAAATTGTAATCATTTCATGGAACACTTAGAGAATGCTAGCAAAATAAAACTATATTTAATTGAAGAAGTTGCTATTAAAGATATACAAGACAAATTACCTAAATCTATACCACGACTGGTTGGAACTATGAAAGTGCACCACATATTCACAGACAGCAGATATTACTTAAAATATCGACCACTGACCTGTTTTTGCGGATCTCTCAAGAGAGGTTTTTGTGACTGCCACGACCCTCAGATATATTACATAAATGCCATCGAACAGACTACACAAGAATCACTAGTAGAAGATAACATTGAACCTGCGTGTCGTGATTTATCATCAGATGATGATGTGCCTCTTAGTTCACTTACCGTATTGAAGGATATTCACAATACATTGCCCAGCGACCGCACCAGTATTTACCGAACAATTTATGACAGTTCCTCTGATACGGATGACGATGAAATGCAAGTACCCTCTGGTGCACAGAATATATGCTCTGGTGATAAAGAAAACTATAAAACATCAAAGGTCCTTGTTGACCGAGCGGATGAACAACAGCCGTCAACCAGTAATTATAAAGGCTCTAGTTCAATGCAGGTTTCAATTGGTGACTTTTTGCATGTCGTTGTTTATAGTGATAACTCGAAAAAGCAAAAATATTCCTACGTTTGCAAAGCTTTGACCACTATCGAAGATGACGGGGAGGTAAAGGTTATGTTTTTGCGAGTAATTGGTAAAAAAGATGCGAAGATATTCAGAATGGATGAACACGATGTCAACTATGTAGAATATGAAGATATTATTGAAATTCTGCCAATGCCTGCAATCGTGAAAAAAGGACTTCGGGTTTATTACAAATTTGATGATCCTATAAATGTTTTTGAAAAATGACTGTTGATTTTTAGGTAGTTATATGATAGTAGTTACAACTAATTACAACTTCTAACACAAGACTGTTGATTACTTGCTGAGATTTATAATAGTTATCATGAGAACTATTCGTTGATTTTTATTAATATGTTTATGATAAGATTGTTAAAGTTTTTAGTTTCTTTAGTGTATTTTTATAATTGCATAGTTTAAAATTAGTATAAGCAGTTTCATTGTAAGCATTCCTTAGGATTCTTCATTCGATCTCTCAGATGTGTCTTACGTGTTACTAAAATGTCTCCGGTGTTACTTTGTTTTGAGGAACATGTGTCTTAGGTGTTACCAGATTGTCTCTGGTGTTACTTTTATGTCCTCTTTTTACGATGATTATTACTGTTATTTCACGATATTTTACAGTTTTGTATCACTTGTTATTTAACAGCTTAAGGTGCGTTAGAAGTTATTTATTATTTACGAAGACTTTTGAAGTGTTTGCTCTTCTATATACAGAATTATTAAAAAAAAATGCTAATATTTGATCTCTATGGTAACGCTAAATACATATTATTGAGATTATGTTCTCATGCATGTAACTTAAATTAAGACTGAATATACCAAACGATTTAATTATGCATGCCAAAGTAAAGAATATAAAAAAGTAATTCAATACTGCGTTTTACTCTCGTTAACCAAGATACTCCTCTCAGGTAACGCGGTAGACACTTTTATGGGGGTTGTTTAAGTTTTTTTTTAATAAAAAGAAAACTATGCAATAAAGGTCGTGCCCTTTTACATATGTAATGCTAGAGTGTTGGAGCTATTTGAATATATACTTCGATGTCTAATATCTTAAAGTAAAAAATAAATAAAAAAAAAACGAATGCTTCTCAAAAGTGTGGGTCGAAAAGTTGATTGACCCATCCGTTCAGTGGTGCTGTCACCATTATTGACGTACGCTCGATTGAGTTAAGTTGGCACCTGAATCTCATGGCGTTACTTAGGACATTATTATGACAGGTCATATTATTATATTAGTATTAGTACCATTGTAGACAAAAATAATTTATTGTCATCTTCATCTTAATAGATGTCATTAATATATAATCAGGTAGGACTATGAGCTAATTATTTTTCAAGGTGCTTTGAATAGTTATCTACAATAAACAATAAATATTCAAAACGATATATAAACATAAGTCTAGCCTCAATTTAAACTAAACCAAGATGATGTTCACAATGGTAGCACCGAAGGTGCGGAGCGATCTAGAGTAGTCGCCCACCCACAAAATTAAGAAGTAACTTAATGCGAGGCCGTAGGCCGAGCTCTACGAAGCACCGAAGGTGCAGAGCGTCCCAGGGATGCCGCTCACACATTTAAGCTTATATTAAGTGTGTGGGCGGCCTCGCATTAAGTTTTTTAAATCTACAATAGACAATAAATATTAAAAACAATCTTTTAAACATACCTAAGTCTTGACCCAATCTTAATTAAACCAAGATCATGTTCACAAGCGTAGCACCGAAGGTGCGGAGCGTCCTAGGGAAGGCGCCGACCCACTAATATAAGTAGTAACTTAACGCGAGGCCGTAGGCCGAGCTTCACGTAGCACCGAAGGTGCAGAGCGTCCCAGGGAAGCCGCTCACACACTTCAACTTATATTAAGTGGGTGGGCGGCCTCACATTAAGTTATTTGAACATATTTTAAGTGGGTGGGCGTCTTCCCTGGGACGCTCCGCACCTTCGGTGCTAAGTTACTTTATAAACCCTTAGTAATTTAATGCGAGGTCGTAGGCCGAGTTCCACGTGCGTCCCAGGGAAGCCACCAAACCACTTAACATATGTTTAAGTAACTTAATAGGCGGCTTCCTTGGGACGCTCCGCACCTTCGGTGCTACGCGGAGCTCGGCCTTCGGCCTCGCACTAGGTTACATCCACTTATATTAAGTGGGTGGGCGGCTTCCTTGGGACGCTCCGCACCTACGGTGCTACGCGGAGCTCGGCCTTCGGCCTCGCAATAAGTTACTTCGACTTATATTAAGTGGGTGGGCGGCTTCCTTAGGACGCTCCGCACCTTCGGTGCTACGCGGAGCTCGGCCTTCGGCCTCGAATTAAGTTACTTCCACTTATATTAAGTGGGTGGGCGGCTTCCTTGGGACGCTCCGCACCTACGGTGCTACGCGGAGCTCGGCCTTCGGCCTCGCATTAAGTTACTTCGACTTATATTAAGTGGGTGGGCGGCTTCCTTAGGACGCTCCGCACCTTCGGTGCTACGCGGAGCTCGGCCTTCGGCCTCGCACTAGGTTACTTCCACTTATATTAAGTGGGTGGGCGGCTTCCTTGGGACGCTCCGCACCTACGGTGCTACGCGGAGCTCGGCCTTCGGCCTCGCAATAAGTTACTTCGACTTATATTAAGTGGGTGGGCGGCTTCCTTAGGACGCTCCGCACCTTCGGTGCTACGCGGAGCTCGGCCTTTGGCCTCGCAATAAGTGTAGTAAATGTATGATATTGTGTTTACGCGTGCGAAGCCGCGGGCAAAAGCTAGTTCTATATAAAACAGTGTTATGTAGGAAAACAACGCTTTTCATGGCTATTCAAGCCAATACGAGAATGGTACAGTCGAGTTCATTTACATCTACACACTTACGAGAACAATAATATCTGAACACGACCCTATTGTCAGGAGCATAAAGTCGTGTTCAGATATTTTTGTTCTCGTAAGTGTGTAGATGTAAATGAACTCGACTGTACACCCGACCACAGGCTTGGCAGATGTAAGTCTGTCGTGCGCGCGGTGAGGAAGGGCTGACCTGATGTCTTTCGGCACACTTTATTTATTTTATTTATTTATTTATACATGGAGAACCAACAGCTTAACTTACGCTAATAGTGACATATCTAGTAATACAGAGCCAATTATAGGATCTCACATATAGCAACGTAATAATATTTAACATTAAGTTAAATAACACGCACAGTTTTACAAAGACACATGCAATAATAACAGCAAATTAATATTTAAAAAAAAAAAAAAATACAGAAACTAAATTATGAAGTTGGAACGAAGTTGCGCAATAAGTAGGTACCTAATTAATTACAGTGTGCTATTTATAATCAGCAGAGTTCATGCACAAAAGCTAACAATTCATAAACATACTTTACGCTCGGGCATACCTACTACCTACAATGTTATTTTTTTTTTTTTTTTTTTAATCAAAGAAAAATGATGACAATTTACGCCTCACGGAAGGAATGGAACAATTAAAAATGTCAATATCTTGGTCTCTTGTCACATTATTTAAGCAGCGACTGGCTCGAATCAGAAAACTATTTTGCCTATATTTGGATGAAACACATTTGACTGAAAGGGGGGGGAAATGTCTTTTAGACCGAGTAGGCGCATTAAACGAGAGTTTATGAAGCAGTTCGGGGCAATCAAGATTACCACTTGTGATGTTGAGAATGTAGATAATATCAGCTATCTCACGACGTTTATGTAATGGTAATAAGTGGTGTTTTTTGCACATACTATAGTAAATGGTCGAATCATAAGGACATTTTAGTTTAAAATTAAGAAATTTCAGAAACTTTTTTTGAACGCGTTCAATTCTATCAATGTAGGTTCTATAGCAAGGATTCCAAATTTGAGAGGCGTATTCCAGCTTACTCCTAACTAAAGAGCAATAGAGAACTTTCAGTGTCTTAGCTTGAGTAAAGTGGCCGGAGTTACGCATTATGAACCCCAATGATTTTAAAGCACTACTCACCATCTTCTCTATATGGATATCGAAGAGGAGTTTAGAGTCGTGTATTACACCCAAGTCTCTCATGTGACCGACCTTATTTAAAACTTGATCTCTAAGTATGTACGTACTAGGGAACGGGTTACGCTGACGTGAAAAAGTTATTGAAAAACATTTGGATGGATTCAAGTCAAGCTTATTGGCTTTACAGTAATTGTCAAGGCGCAATAGATCCGACTGGACAAGCAAGGTATCATGACTCGACTTTATTTTGCTAAAAATTTTCATGTCATCAGCGAAGCATAGGAGTTTAGAGTGAATGAAACAGTCACTGATGTCGTTAACGAAGATATTGAACAGCAACGGTCCAAGTAACGACCCCTGAGGGACTCCACTCGGTACCGTTACCCATCCCGACATATAATTGTTAACGACAACAGCCTGCGATCTGTTATCTATATAAGACGAAAACCATCTCAGTAAGTCTCCATGAATGCCTATGTCACACAGCTTAGATAACAAAATGGAATGGTCAATTCTATCAAAACACTTGCTGTAATCAGTATAAATGACATCCACTTGGAAACCACTATCCATCGCTTCGGTAACATAATCATTTAAGAGAATTAGATTGGACACAGTGGATCTACGCTGAAGGAACCCATGCTGGTTAATGCTAAAAGAGTTCTTCAGAGTATTATATACTTGATTATAAACGACTTTCTCTAAAACCTTGGATAATATGCATAATTTAGAAATAGGCCTATAATTTACTATGTCGGTTTTTACACCCTTTTTGTGGACTGGCGTAATATAAGCGGACTTCCATAAGGAGGGAACAGTGCATTCTGAAAAGGAACGTTTAAAAAGTAACATGATGGGAATAACAATAGTTTTAGCGCAATTGATTAAAAACAGCGCTGGTAGGTCATCAGGGCCAGCAGACTTCGACGGGTCTAATTTTAGTAGAATATTAACAAGTTCATCAGGGTTAACTTCAATGTTGGACAAAGACGCTGACGAGGCAACTAAAGGGTCAGTCTTCGGAACGTGGTTACTATTTGGTGCCGAAAACGTAGTTAAAAAATAGTTAGAGAATGCATTACATATGTCGGCACCAGTGTTAACTATTTTATGGTCATAATTTAAACTATTAGGGATACCGTGAGAGCCAGAGCGCGATTTAATAAATGACCAGAACTGCTTTGGGTTCTTCGCAATGTTTTCCTCCACCCGGCTCATGTACGCAACAAAACATTCCTGCTCAAGTTTACGCACTCTGTCCCTCAAAACGTTAAAGGAAATCAGGTCTGACTTATTATTATATATCTTGTATTTTTTTAAATATTTATACTTTTCTTTTATAGCCTTTTTTAGCGGATATGAAAACCAAACAGGGTAAGACTCGGGGCGTATTTTTTTACTAGGAATAAATTTACTTCGCAGTCTCTCGTAGGTTTTGTAAAAGAAATCCAGACATTCGACAAAGTCTCGCTTGGCAAACTCCCATTCCCAATTAACAGATGCCAGTTCAATGTTTATAGAAGCGTAATCGCCCTTATTGTAATAATATTTTATAAGTGGGGCAGGCGACAAGGATTCAATAACTGAATACTTAACGCATATAATTAAAGCTTTGTGATACGGGTCGATTGGTACCAGGGGATTGGAACACTCACATACGCTGACTAAATCGTTAGATAAAACCAGATCCAGCAATTTACCATACTGATTTAATATTCCGCTATATTGGCATAGATTATGCAAGTTAATGTCGTCTATAAAGGTACACTCATCCCCACTTGCGTAGCTAGACGGTACCATTGAAGTACCCTGCGCCGTCCAACAGATACTACTCATATTAAAGTCACCAATTAATAAAAACTTATCGTTAAGATTGTTTAAAACGGTATCATTTAGCTTATTTAAGAAAGACTTCAATTGTTGCGAAAATGTATTACCCTGGTTTTGATTACATAAATATAAAACACATAAATGAACTGTGATCGACCTTTTGTTACTGTCCTTCAGTGATAATGTAACCCACAGATCCTCGGCTGAAGAGTGAAAAGATGGTTGTGGGGTTACCGCCAACTCCTTTCGAGTGGCGATAACTACACCGCCACCACGGGTTTGACCTGTCAAGGATAAATCCCGATCCCGACGCCATACCACATAACGATCATCAAATAATTCCGCGTCACGTATCCCGTCCACGAGCCACGTTTCCGTCAAGACTACTATGTCATAAGCAGCTAAACTTAAACTGCGATAGAATGTCAACGTTTTAGAGCGAAGTCCCCGCACATTCTGATAATAAATTGTAGGATAATTACTTGTACCACTAGGATTAGCCATGAATAACAGAAGTAATATTATAGTCAGAATAGCTTTCACTTAAGATAATAATGACATTTCCAAATAAATTATACGCAAATGTGTCAAAGCAAATAGTAAGCAATAACTCAATATTGCATAAAAACCAACTTCGTAAAAATATTCCACAAAGAGCCATAAAATCAACATTCCGAGTGCAAATGAGTAAGAAGTTAAGCATATCAATCTGCGAAGGCGAAAAAAAGAGACAGGCATAGATAACTAAATAGTCATCGAGCGCGTAGCAACTAATGCAGGGAGCGATAAGCCCGAGCGCTAAACAAAAGAGGCAAACTGACCAGGTGGGCCGGCCAGCGGTGTTCAAAGTTTTGTGTTCACGCTTATTGCGAATATTAGGAAATATTGACAAAAGCGAGAACACAGAATATACGGCATTTATATTGATTGTGTTACAAATTATAGTAATTTGTTTAAATCACGCTCACTATTAATAATATAAACACTTGAGTTGTCATCTTTGCGAACGTGAATTTTGCAGTATTTAACCCAAACATGTTGGTAACCTTTTTGCTTGAGACTAGTTTTCGTAGTAGTCAAAAGTTTCTTGTTTTCGGGAGTTAAGTGATCATTTATGAATACACTTTGTTTATTGTCCGTAAAGCCAATTTCATCCGCAGAGATCTTTTTCTTTAATCTTGCTGAGGCTATGAAATCTTCCTTTACATAGCGATTCAGGAAGCCAATAATAATCAATTTCTCTTTAGACTTGTGCATTGGGACTCTCGATATATAATTAACACAATTTTTGTCGACCTGGTATCCAACTGCAGTACCGATATCTTCGAGAATTGAAAACAGGTTTTCATTTTTCTTTACCGGGATTCCTTTGATCTCAACATTGTTCAACCGCTGTTGTTGATCGTTCCGTGAAAATTCATTTTTTATGAACGACAACTCGTTGCTCAGCAGAAGAACTTTCTCCTGTAGTGCTTCCAGCTCAGAGACTTTCCGCTCAATCTCGACGAGGCGCGAAGAATGTTCCTCTAGCTTGTCACTGGAGAAACTACACGCTTCCCTAACCTCCGACAGTTCAGTTTTCATGCCACTAATGTCTCGAACCAGGCCAGGGAGGCAGGACAGCTGTTTCTTCATTTCACGCAGTTCCTGCATAACAGTCTCAAAATCTGCTGGTTTTGCACGCGCCGGTGAGGCATCTCTTTTACACGCGGGGCACCTCCAGGTTGTTCTGCGGTCTGCTCCGAGTTTCCTATAACCCTGTTCTGATATACCAGCACAGCAGAAACCAAGTTCCTTTCTGCATGCTGAGCACTGGGCACCGTCTCCGACTTGTGTTTCACAGGAAGAACACTTCATATTTACTTGTAATAAAATTAATCTTCGATATAAAGTAAGAAACTTTGAGAATCACTGGGATGTACGGAGGATAAGATAGAAACAGTTTGCATGTGCGATCGTAACGAGTGCGCGACCGAGACTGACTGCAAC
Organism: Apotomis capreana; assembly: GCA_947623375.1. NCBI lineage: Eukaryota > Metazoa > Arthropoda > Insecta > Lepidoptera > Tortricidae > Apotomis > Apotomis capreana. The sequence goes on from OX392512.1 coordinate 20,653,022, forward strand.
TGCACTTGTTTGCAAGACTCCTAAACCATGCCTCATCAAGATCTTACGCCCATCTAACACCAGTTTCGGCCATTTGACCCTATCCACTGCGGACTGCTCCCAGTTAGGGACACGGATGTTAAATGCGTGCATGTCTCGCTTGGTGCAGTCTTTGTAACACAGGTTCGGGCGACCGATGCTTTTGGCGCCCGCTATAGCGCCGAGCAGAACACGCCCCGCGGCGAATGGGATGGTTACATGCGATACACATGCATAGGCATAGGGTTAACAAAACTCGATATCTGATATACGCAATATAAATATATGTGATTGTTCAGGGACCAGTATCAAAGGGCCCTGGTTGCGGTATCTGGGCGCCCGGCTGGCGGGTCTGGCTATTCTTCATGAGAGGAATCACGCCGCTGCTCGAGCGATGGCTGGGCAACTTGCTCTCCAGGCAGTTCGAGGGACGACATTCCAAAGGTAAGAGGGATATTATCAGAGCTTTCAATGTATTTTTCCATATCCAGGCCCTGTGTAGTACAGCAAAATTGAAGTTTGGGTTACCCATGTATATCAAATCTGATGCAGCAGCCGATTAATAATATTTTTTAGCAGTTATACTTCGCGGTAGATAAAATCCTTTACAATACGGATGCTTATTTTGGGCTACGGTTTGGTGGAACTTATTCCCTACCCAACTCCAGTGATCAATTGATCATCTTACCATTAATGTCGTCGACGATTCTTAATCGTGATCTCAGCGATCTGTCGTGTAGTGCCTAGTATTCAAGAACAAGACGTTAACGTCTGCCGGTAGTACTATCCATACCTAAGTATACCAACATATCTAACATAATTTAACTCTCCAGGTGTCGCAAAGACCGTGACCAAGCAGCGAGTGGAGTCCCACTTCGACCTCGAGTTGCGAGCGTCGGTCATGCACGACATCGTCGATATGATGCCTGAAGGCATCAAGCAGAACAAGGCCAGGACCATCCTGCAGCATCTATCCGAGGCTTGGAGGTGTTGGAAGGCCAACATTCCATGGAAGGTAAGTTATAATTCATCAGATGTGTTTAGCTAATGTAAGGTCAATAAAATAAGAAATGCGAATTTGATCGAGTGAGATAAAAATGATTTATCAGTTAAACCGTTCCTCGCAAAAATTATGCCAGAAGTGTCAGTTAACTCCAAAGAGGCGCACTGGTGATAATAAATACCGGGATTCTTCATCCAGGGCCCTCACGGTTAAAGGAAAATAATATAAAACACCAGTTAAGTTGATTACCTTTTATTTCCATAACCACCACCCTAGTTTCTATTTCGCCATGACATATGTAACATTTATTCTGTAACTGTAGGTTCCCGGATTGCCAACACCTATCGAGAACATGATCCTCCGCTACGTGAAGATGAAGGCCGACTGGTGGACCAACACGGCGCATTACAACCGCGAGCGTATCCGTCGCGGCGCCACCGTCGACAAGACCGTCTGTAAGAAGAACTTGGGACGCCTCACCAGGCTGTATCTAAAGGCTGAGCAGGAGAGACAGCATAACTACTTGAAGGTGAGTTGAATATGTTGATAAGCTGTACGTTGGAATACATCCAGAAGTTTCCATTGAACAATAATCATACACCACACTCCAGGTATTTTTAGGGTACATCAGTTAGTCAACTTTAGAAATATAATGAGTATTCGTACTTGTTTTCGTGAAATCTTACTGACATGCCCGCAAAATGCTCCTTGTGGTCTTGCGTTCTCGTCATTTTAAATCTAGCAGTCATTGTTTATTTTTATCCCAGGACGGTCCATACATTTCTCCCGAGGAAGCTGTTGCCATCTACACGACGACTGTCCACTGGTTGGAGTCCCGTCGCTTCGCCCCCATTCCGTTCCCGCCGCTGTCGTACAAGCACGACACGAAGCTACTCATCCTGGCCCTCGAGCGACTCAAGGAGGCCTACAGTGTCAAGTCCAGGCTCAACCAGAGTCAGAGAGAAGAGCTGGGACTTATCGAGCAGGCGTACGACAATCCTCACGAGGCGCTTTCGAGAATCAAGCGTCATTTGCTCACGCAGAGGACTTTCAGAGAGGTAAGCAACATAATAGATATCCCGGTACTAGAGCGATTTAAAGCGGCGTACAGTGTAAAATAAAAGCCATATCATCTTCATCAGAGATAAGAAACAATAGAAAATAGTAACTTCTATAATCTCTTTAGGACAAATTCTATCAAACATTACTTTTCGTTTTATAATACATTTACAAGTAAGTACTCTTTATTGCACACATAAAACATACATAAGAAATACAACGCAAGAAATTACAATTAGAGTTAAACAACAAGCGATCTTATCGTTAATGAGCGATCTCTTCCAGACCAGCTAAGGAATGGAACTCTCTTCCTGCGCACCTGTTTCCTGAAAAATATAACTTGGATCTCTTCAAGTCGAAAGTGAATAGGCATCTTCTAGCCAAGCATGCTCCATCTTAGGCCTTATTGTCACTTAACATCAGGTGCAATCGAGGTTCAATGCATGGCTATTTTGAAAAAAAAAAAAACAAACGTTGGGTAACGGAGAAATTGAAAAAATTACGTTTTACATTTTCTCCTAAGATCCCATTTTGGTCTGGTTTTGTTTACTTGAGTATTTAACATGAAAATTTACATTAGCAACTTGGCCAGCCTTATACAGTGACTTTTAGTTACTATGTTTTTATTCCCCTAATCTAAACTATACACTTTCTACAGTCATATATTCAATGTAATTTCTAAAGGTTGGCATCGAGTTCATGGACTTATACTCTCACCTCGTGCCGGTATACGACGTGGAACCGCTGGAGAAGATCACGGACGCGTACCTGGACCAGTACCTGTGGTACGAAGCAGACAAGCGTCGACTCCTGCCGCCCTGGGTGAAGCCCGCTGACACAGAACCCTCGCCGCTGCTAGTCTACAAGTGGTGCCAAGGTTGGTATACGGAGAACAAGCCTAAAACAGACATGATTTGAATGCTGTTACGCGTTTCTTCCACAATAGATGGCGCGCATCTTGTCACATAAAGTACTTGATTATCCAGTCTTTAAAACGTACAGTGAAACATTAAAGCCTCATTTTATGCAAGTCTGTTAAAAAGCATTGTTTTATTTATTAGAATATGAGCTGTTTTGTGTCTTACCATATTATTACTAGCAAAGAGGCATTCTATCTTCGTCCTCCGGGTAGGCAAGCACTTGTGACTCCTCTGGTGTTGCAGGTGTTTATGGGCGACGGTAATCGCTTTCCATCAGGCGATACGTTTGCTCGTTTGCCCCCTATGACATAAAAAAAAAACATGTAGTCAAGTAATGTTTTAAGGCAAGTTGTTACAATCATGTTTACGAATAGCAACCATAAAAATATGAAGACATTGACACAGAGAAAGTGATACATTTGAATTGTGTAACAGATTATAACTGATGGATTGAAACTGTTCGCCTATTGCCAAATATTATACATTTACAAAGATTGATCATATAAAAACTGAAACTGTGTACAATAATTAAAAATGTCATCACTCATCAAGATTTTACTAATTCTATACCCTTGAAGAGAGAAGATGTCTTTGAAGATAGAAGATGTCTGTGAAGATAGAAGACTTCGTAAGCGTTTGCCCAAAGTGTGCGTTGTGGCAAAGGAGATCATGGGTGTACCATCCCCTTGTTACAAACCTCACTTTGGTTGAACGCACTTTCTTCGGTGGCAAGAAAGAAGACGCTGAGTGAAGAATTTATTTCGTTATCTATTGTAGTTATTGTAAAAATATGAATGTGAATAATAATAGCTCTGCAGCAATATGCATTGGTATACTTTTCAGGGTAAAAACGGGACCCGATTACTGAGACTTCGCTGTCCGTCTGTCCGTCCGTCCGTCCGTCCGTCCGCCCGTCCGCCTGTCACCAGGCTGTATCTCAAGAACGGTGATAGCTAGACAGTTGAAATTTTCACAGATGATGTATTTCTATTGCCGCTATAACAACAAACACTAGAAATAATATAAAATAAATATTTAAGGGGGGCTCCCATACAACAAACTTGTTATAGATTATGGTACGGAACCCTTCATGCGCGAGTCGGACCCGCACTTGCCCAATTTTAGAATTTAGCACATCGCTTTTAGTGTGGTAAGACGGTATTTGATGACTCTTTATGAAATGTCAAAAACGATTTGTTAGTATGAAGTTTCAATCCGGATACTGGCTTGTGACGTCATAAAAATCAGTAGTTACAATACACGTCTTCTTTTTAGCTTTTGTCCAATTAAGAATAGTAAATTGTCTAAAAGTTAGTGATAGCTTATTTGGTTCCGTGTATTTTTTAATATATGATGGGTGGTTTCAATGAAACAATTAATTTTCACTAGTACCGTATTGTTAGCGATTTTAATATTTGTTACACGTTTTGTTTTATTATACGAACCCCAAATATAACCTTTTAACGTTACAGGCATCAACAACTTGCAAGACGTATGGGAAGTGGGCGAAGGAGAGTGCAACGTCCTACTGGAGTCGCGTTTCGAGAAGCTGTACGAAAAGATTGATCTGACGCTGCTTAATCGACTGCTACGGTTGATTGTGGACCACAACATAGCTGACTACATGACTGCGAAGAACAACGTAGTCATTAACTACAAGGTATGTATTACGTAGGCAATTTACCCAGATACAATTCGAAACTCTTTATTTTGCGTCTCATACGTTAAGCCCCGTTAACAGACGCAGTGAGAAGGGTGCTACGTGTCGTGAACAGACGGGAATATTTGAATAAATTGCAAATTAAATTAATGAAGCAAAACATCTATATATATTGAGGTTCTAAACAGACGCACTGTAAAGCCTCTTTCTAAGGCAAAACGAAATACTTCATATGGCGACGCGTTTGGCTCGGTTTGTAGACACCTGCCTACTGAGTCGGCGGTCCCGGGTTCGAATCCCGGCCGGGGCAAATATTTGTTCTTGGGTCATGGATGTTATCTATATATGTATTTATATATTATGTATATCGTCGTCTAGTACCCATAGTACAAGCTCTGCTTAGTTTGGGACTAGGTCGATTTGTGTATGATTGTCCCTTAAATTTATTTATTTATTTTATTTATTTATATTTATATGCTCATGATGAACCGCGTAGGGGTCCTGAAACCAGAGAGTCCCTGTGCTCTGGGGGCGGTCCGAGACGGCGGACGTTGCTGATCGCGCGTACCGTCGCTCTGGCCGTCTGACAATACGCTTTCTGATCATACAAAACTATACACACCTTAAACACCACTTACTATTCACCCTTAGAATAATGTACTTGTGTTTCTCAGGACATGAACCACACGAACTCCTACGGTATCATCCGGGGTCTCCAGTTCGCGTCATTCATCGTGCAGTATTACGGTCTAGTGTTGGACCTGTTGGTGCTAGGTCTGCAGCGGTCTAGTGAGATGGCGGGGCCGCCGCAGCTCCCGAACGACTTCCTGTCGTATCAGGACCGACAGACTGAGACGGCGCATCCGATCAGATTGTACTGCCGATATGTCGACCGGATTCACATATACTTCAGGTATGTATACTGGATCCTGTTGTATTATGGCTGGGTATTATCAAACAGTGGGCTAAGTAGCGTTGGACATGCTAGTATCAGAGGTCTGCAGCGCTCTAGTGAGATGCCGGGGCACGACTGCCTGTTCTATCAGGACCGACAGACGGAGGCGGTGCATCTAATCAGACTACTGCCGATCGGATTTACATGTTCTTTAGATTCGTGTGTATGATTGAATGGTATGTCCAATAACAGTTTATAGTTTGTAGCCAAGATTTATTTATTAATGATTGATGATGAAGGTTATAGTTATTATGTTTAGGGTGTGCGGGTCATAGTAAAATTTCCCGGGAATGCAAACCAAACCTGAAAATTTAATATTGCGCCCGACTTTTCAGAGGTAGTCGCACGATACAGAACAAAGTCTTTTACTATTTGGAAAGAATATTTTGATGATCGATCTCGCGTTAAGGGGATTTGGTATAAGACTATCCAGTCGGAGCCTCCTCGTATTCCCTGGTTTGATCACGCCAAGTTGTGTAGGGCAACTGTTGTTCGAGCTTTCAGGCTTAGGTCCGGACATGTTCCATTGAATAAGTTTGCACATCTTATGAAGAAAACAGCCTCGCCGAATTGTGAAGAGTGTGGAGTAGTTGAAGATGTGCAACACTTTTTAATGGAATGTGTCCGGACTCGAGCTAAAAGGCAGATATTACTTCGGGACTGGGGGGGTGATTCTATTCACGTAGGAGTGTTCAATTCAATATTGGCGGAACCCTTATCGGAACCGGCAAAATTTGTATACAGTTTTTTTTTATCTAAATAGCGTATACAAATTTAGTTGTTTTCGTGTACATGTTATTTTTAAGTTTATACGGTTTATGTTTTTATTTATCTATTTCTTTTAGATGAATGATTTTGTGTATTAGGCCTGCTGGAGCTGGCATGTTCATAAAAATGATCAAAGCACCTTAATTAATAGATAAAAAAAAAAAAAACCTGAAAATGGTTTAAAATTTCCATAATTACGTTGTTAATCGGTTAAGTTTTACACAGGTTTACAGCGGAAGAAGCCAGAGACCTGATTCAAAGATACCTGACAGAACATCCGGATCCCAATAACGAAAACATCGTCGGCTACAACAACAAGAAGTGCTGGCCGCGCGACGCGCGCATGCGCCTCATGAAACACGACGTCAATCTGTAAGATACCGGTTTACACTTTATACTCATTAAATTAAGGTCTCATGGTGAGCAACTACTGTCAGTTTTTTTTATCTTGAATTTAGGTTATTCCTAACCATCTTGTTTTTTCCTCAACAGTGGCCGAGCGGTATTCTGGGACATCAAGAATCGGCTGCCCCGCTCAGTGACCACCATTCAATGGGAGAACAGTTTCGTGTCTGTCTATTCCAAGGATAATCCCAATCTGCTGTTCAACATGGCCGGGTTCGAGTGCAGAATACTGCCTAAGGTAATTTAAGCCATCCAAGAAGTATAAGGTTAGCAATATGGAACACAGAGCATTCAGTTAAGTGACATTGTCTAATAAGGGTACCATGTTGTGTAGAAGAAGAACGGTATTAACTTATTTTAATTTTATTTTTTATGGTTAAAAAAAGTAATACATTATTACAGTAATAAAATCAAGGCACTGCGACTACAAAAAAAAACAGAAAAACTTATAACTAGGTAGATATAGCAACTGCGTGGCTCCATTGTGTTGCATTGACCTGGCATAGAATTGGGCAGATTGCCCCGGAACCGAATCGACACGACACCATTCGGCCAGAAGTATGTACCACAAACGAGCTGAAGTGCACGTAGTGGCAGATCAATCATTGATCGCTCCGAATGCAACGAATATATGTAGACTGCTCAACAATAGTGACACCTTTGTCAACGCCACTTATCCTTCATAGACATCACTTGTCTATCACTATTACGTCGGTAATTTTTTTACATGATGAACTGCGTAGGGGTCCTGAAACCAGAGAGTCCCTGTGCTCTGGGGGCGGTCCGAGACAGCGGACGCTGCTGATCGCGCGTACCGTCGCTCTGGCCGTCTGACAATGCGCTATCTGATCATAATATTCATAACTGTCCGTAAACCTACTATTTTTACCATCACTAAAGTGTAGTTCGTTTACAGTGCCGCAGTCAAAACGAGGAATTATCACACCGCGATGGAGTATGGAATCTCCAGAACGAAGTGACCAAGGAACGAACGGCGCAATGTTACCTTCGTGTTGATGATGAGTCGTTGGCGCGGTTCCACAACAGGGTCCGGCAGATTCTGATGGCGTCTGGCTCTACTACCTTCACAAAGATTGTCAACAAGTGGAACACGGCTCTTATCGGTAAGATTCCTCACTTCAAAAACTTGTAAAAGCTTAGCCACCCAGTTTAGTCTTTCTGACCATGTGAGTGACTGTCTTGCAGTAGATCTGCATTGTGGCATAGTGTGATTGACGGAATCTTGTGTTTGCCATTAGAACTCTTCGAGAATACAACAACACCGATGAGTTAGGCTCATTTATTTTAACAGATGCTTACTTCATCTAGATCAAAGACTATATACCCCCTAGACATATGTTCTCATACAAAAAAACGTAACTCTGAAAAAGCTCAAAATTCGGTATAAAAACTAGATGGCGCTGCTTCGTAGCCTGGAAGTGACAAAAATGTTATTTTTCACCAACATTTTTAAGTGATTTTTGATTTTTGGAAATCAAACGCATTACTGCTTTATTTTAATACGATAATATAACTTAAATACACAATTTTTAAGGATTATATTTTTTACTCTTCAAAAACGTGGTTTGATCGTATTAAAATAGATGGCACTACCTCTGGATAGCTCAAGGTTGCTTGCGGGCTCGCCAATTTTTGCTACACAAAATAGCTAGATGGCGTTGGTGCACTGATGTAATGGACAAAATAAGTTACGCCCGAATTGTCATGCGACATTTCCCACTAACAAACAGTCAGTAACGTAATATTTGTTAGATAAGTTTTGTACAGTCAAGGAATTTCATTTCCTACCCATTTCGTTACAATGTCGTTAGACATTCGCAATGCATTAAGGTCGAAAATTATATTTCAATAATAGTATTGAAATGTCAATATTATTATTTGTCACTTCATTTTACAAAAAACCTCCTCGCGAAAGGTTATCATTTGCTTTTAATTTCTAATTAGGAACATATGTCAGTGTCAATCGAGAAAATCGTAAAATAATTTTCAGCAACGTTATTAATATGAAAAATAAAATGCTTGCCGCTAACCGTGAACTATTAAAAGATAATGATAATGACTGAAAACAATGAAGAGCTCAAAGAGTGGAGTTACACCAGGAAGGAATACGGATTTATGAGATCACGCGTCGGCTCAATGCTAGCAGGGACACAGTTTGACGTTGGGTACGGCGATATAATGTTGAAGGAAACCTTATTGATCTACTGCAAAGCAAAGTAACCATTGCATCGTCCGTTTGCCATGGCCCAAGACCAACGCCGACACGACAAAACGGCTTTACGCCAAAGGGACGATTTGCGGAAATGTTTGACATTTACCCTAGAACAATTAGAAATTGCCTACATGCAGGCGGCCTGCGAAAATATATTCGTTCGTTTTGTTTTTGTTAAAAGTAATATAAAAAAAACGTTTATAAAAATGTGGTTTTATTGAATTATCACTGTCGTTAGTTCTGTTAGTTTTTGTATAGATAAATTTCGGGTGCCTGTCGTATCGCATAACGTTTTTTGTCCTAAAAATGTTTGGCCGAGAAAGTTTGGCATACTGTTGAATGGCATACTACTCGTTTGTCCTAATAATTTTTGCGCATACTCTCTTAAAGTCCTAAATCAAGTTTGTCCTAATATTGATAACTAAAATCTAATTACCTAAAGCATAATATTCCTAACATGAATTGCCCTAAGAATTATTTTGCCTATTATCAAATTGGCTAAAATTACAGCACCTAAACTAAACTATGGTAGGCGTGAAGTCAGAATCGTTACGTATTCTACCTTCAGGCAGGTAAGGTAAGGTACATAACTCGAAAGTTTCATCATAATACGTCCAGTAGTTTTTTGAGATTAAGTGAAACGTACATACATATATCCATCCAAACTTTCACGTTTATAATATTATTAGGATTAGGATGTAAGTAATTTTTATGTTTAAATAAAACACACAAATAGTGAAATGAGACGAAAAGTGAAATGAGACGAAACGGAACGTAGTAAACAAACATCGCACCTAACGTCATCTATTCACTTTTTACTGTCACTTGGAAGTTGGAATGTCGTTGAACGCTTGACGACTGTGTTACTTCACGCTTGCGCGTACCGTACAGTAGAAATTGAAAAATGTCGACTTTTGAATGAATTGATACCCTTAGCGGCATCTAGCGATGTAGAACGATAGTAACAAACGGAGTACGGTGCGTAGTATGAAGAATATCGGTCTAGGGGGTATATAGTCTTTGATCTAGATATATTAAACAAAAACTATGCGTAGTTTTGGTTCAACTCTGGTATTCAATTCAACCAAAGCAATATTTTGTGTAGTGCAGTACTACTTGAGTCACTTCTTATTTTAACTAGCACTATAATTAGTGATGTAATTTTTTCTTAGGTCTGATGACGTACTTCCGTGAAGCTGTGGTCAACACTCAAGAACTTCTCGACCTTCTTGTCAAGTGCGAGAATAAGATCCAAACCCGTATCAAGATCGGGCTCAACTCCAAAATGCCCTCGAGGTTCCCTCCCGTCGTGTTCTACACGCCGAAAGAGCTGGGCGGTCTCGGAATGTTGTCTATGGGACACGTTTTGATTCCCCAGGTAAAATAGTGTAAAGATGTGATGTGCATTCATACAAGTGTGCATAGTAGTTAGAATCTGTAATGCCCCACTACTGGGCAGAGGTTTTTTTGTCGATTGATCTCAGTTGAAAAGAGATCTAAATTATCTCGCCTTCGTATTTCTTTCGTTATTCGGCGAGGTTAGCCGCGTTTCGGATTCGAGTTTTTATGTTTCAATTCTGGTGGTCATGTGTTACAATTAATTCCGAATGCGGCAAATGTGACCAGCCCAGTCCACTTCAGCTTGGCTTCCCGAGCTACGTAAACAATTTGGGTCTTGGTGCGTACTAATTAATAATTTGAATTGTAATGAGCAAAAACATTTCGCATAGCAGAAAGAGCATTTCGTTATGACGGCATCGTCTCAAAGATATTAATTGTTCCTATAGTGGGGTTTAATGCTATATACTTGTTAAAATGTTACTTTGTTCTGCAGTCTGACCTCCGCTGGTCCAAGCAAACCGACGTGGGCATCACCCATTTCCGTTCGGGTATGTCGCATGACGAGGATCAGCTGATCCCCAACTTGTACCGCTACATCCAACCCTGGGAGGCGGAGTTTGTGGACTCGCAGCGCGTCTGGGCCGAGTACGCGCTCAAGCGACAGGAAGCCAACGCTCAGAACCGGTTTGTTCAAACATAAAAAATCGCGTTAAAAAAAATTGTATAAAAAATAATAAAAGATGGCCTTTACTATGTGGTCAGGATTCTTATCAAACACATAAGAGAGGTTAACTTAACATAAGCATGCCTTTATGATAACTTTGGCCCAAGATTAATTTTGTTTTCCACTGATATAACAGAGTTGAAGAGCTACTTTGATGTTTTTTTTTTCTATAAGTAGTGTCTATTCTTAAAAGTGAGGCTGATATTTATATAACTTTGATAGTTTTAAAATGACAATTACTTACTATAAAAGACGCGGTTGGCGCAGTGGTTAAGCAACTGCCTACTGAGCCGACGGTCCCGGGTTCGAATCCCGGCAAGGGCAAATATTTGTGTGATGAACACGAATATTTGTGCCTGGGTCATGGATGTTCTATGTATTTAAGTATTTATTTATCTATATTAGTATGTGTATCGTCGCCTAGTAGGTACCCATAACACAAGCCTTCTTGAGCTTAATTTGGGACTAAGGTTGATTTGTGTGAGGTTGTCTGATATTTATTATTTATTTATAAAAATCGTTTATTATAGAGATAGCTTGACAAGCATTCACATGATGTCGTCAAGTTGTCACATGTTGCATATTTTTTTAAATATTGAAGATGTTCGAAGATTGCTCGAATTTTGCATTCACTTGTGGATTTTGTTTCGTAGGCGACTGACCCTAGAAGACCTGGAAGACTCATGGGACAGAGGTATCCCGAGAATTAACACGCTCTTCCAAAAAGATCGCCACACGCTCGCCTACGACAAGGGATGGCGTATACGTACGGAATTCAAACAATACCAGGTGAGAATTGGTATCGGGCGGTACCGTCCTGCTTATTCTTTCAGTTGAAGAAACAATAGCTTTTTGGTACTTCTCCCTTGGATTTTAACATATTTTTTATGGTACAGGTCCTAAAACAGAATCCTTTCTGGTGGACGCATCAGCGCCACGACGGCAAGCTATGGAACTTGAACAACTACCGCACGGACATGATTCAAGCGCTTGGTGGTGTAGAAGGCATCCTAGAGCACACGCTTTTCAAGGGCACCTACTTCCCTACCTGGGAAGGTCTTTTCTGGTAAGTTTACAACACATTAGATCTTAGACAGGACTAGACAAATTAAAAAGCCAGATGTCTAAAGCCGCGAACAGACAACGTGCCTTACTCCGCGAATGGTTTGCTATTTATAGGCCCTGTATGGTCTGCAGCGCGTATTGTTGTATTGTTTCAGTACTTAACTGGCAACAGAGGTTTTTCTTTTTGGTGGATGATCTCGAAACCCCGTTACATTCCTATTTATTAAATCAGCCGTCTTTGCACAGGGAAAAGGCGTCAGGTTTCGAAGAGTCGATGAAATACAAGAAGCTGACCAACGCTCAGCGTTCCGGTTTGAACCAGATCCCCAACCGTCGGTTCACGCTCTGGTGGTCGCCCACCATCAACCGAGCCAACGTGTACGTCGGTTTCCAGGTAAAGATACTATGTCCGAACTTCTATATTAACATGATATTTCGTTAAAAATGCATCATCTACACTGCGTGAAACTCCAATAGAGTTTGTAAAAGGAAAAACTTCGGCTACAGGCTCGAATACAGCTAATAATATGATGAATCGCGTAGGGGTCCTGAAACCAGAGAGTCTCTGTGCTCTGGGGGCGGTCCGAGACGGCGGACGTAGCTGATCGCGCGTACTGTCGCTCTGGCCGTCTGACAATACGCTTTCTGATCACTTCAGAAAATTACCTTGGCTTACACATATAAAGTCATAACTAACGAGTATCTTTATGTCAGGTGCAACTGGATTTGACGGGAATTTTCATGCACGGCAAGATTCCTACCCTCAAGATTTCGCTGATCCAGATCTTCAGAGCTCACTTGTGGCAGAAAGTTCACGAGTCGATTGTCATGGATTTGTGTCAGGTACGTTTCTGTACATTCTTGTAATTCTTAGGGTACAATTAAATTCATATTACTGTAATAGTTACGTACTTATCCTTTCTGAAAAAATGACCGACTGTCGAGTTTCTTTCGGCGTTTCTTCTCAACAGTGGTCTCTTGTGAATTGCCGGTAGACTAAGACAATGTAAAAGTGCCCTTGTGGCCTACTTGCAGAATAAATCATTATTTCATTATCTATAAACCTAAGCCCTGTGCTCAGTCAAATTCCCATATCCATTACATAAGTATCAGTTAGTCAATCTGTTATTCTATTAGGTATTCGACCAAGAACTCGACGCGCTGGAGATTGAAACGGTGCAGAAGGAAACCATCCATCCTCGAAAGTCTTACAAGATGAACTCGTCGTGCGCTGACATTCTGCTGTTCTCTGCCTACAAGTGGAACGTGTCGCGACCCTCCCTGCTCGCGGACACCAAGTGAGTCAAATATTTATGCATCTTTCAGACATAAATCACTGCGAAATTCAACGAGGCAGATAGTTTTTCTATTTGAGGGGTGATGACTATCATGAAGGTTTACTGTTCCAGCAACAATGTCTACTGTTATGTCGAATTTGCTAACTTTATCTTTACAATTGATATGCGGTTGGTTTAATATTTTTTTTGCCTTATACAGGGACACAATGGATAACACAACGACACAGAAATACTGGTTGGACATTCAACTTCGATGGGGCGACTACGACTCGCACGACATCGAACGATACGCGCGCGCTAAGTTCTTGGACTACACCACCGACAACATGTCCATTTACCCTTCGCCGACGGGTCTGCTCATCGCCATCGACTTGGCCTACAACCTGCACAGGTGACCATTTCTTTAAGATTTACACCTGTTTTTTTTTACTCTGAAGGATATTACTCATTGCCAATTTAGCGGGTGCCCCTTGAAATCTCGACAAACTTTTCATCGAATTTCATTTCATCGAAAACGATTCACAGAATATTCAGTATAAATATTATCTCTTGGAGTATTATGGCTTCATCGACTATTCATTACATATTATAACAATTATTAGAGCTATGTTATAAGGAATTTTGAATGCTTAAAATTACATTTAATAGATTATTTTAAAGACAGAAAATCAAATAATTTATATTATTTCATCGAGGTATTATTATACAACTCATTCATTTCAGGTTAGGTTAGGGCTATTTTTTTTTTGATGACCCCAAAAACGAAACGGCTCGCAGACATAGGTTGGTTAGGTTAGGTTAGGGTTATTTTTTTTTTCTGACCCCAAAAACGAAACGGCTCGCAGACATAGGTAGGTTAGGTTAGGTTAGGGTTATTTTTTTTTGATGACCTCAAAAACAAAACGGCTCGCAGACATAGGTTGGTTAGGTTAGGTTAGGGTTTTTTTTTTGATGACCCCAAAAACGAAACGGCTCGCAGACATAGGTTGGTTAGGTTAGGTTAGGGTTATTTTTTTTTCTGACCCCAAAAACGAAACGGCTAGCATACATAGGTAAACAAAAGGGTACACACATAAAACATAATATCTACCCACATCCGTCCGCGAGCGCATTGCGTTTAGTTCCTCACATAATTCATTGAAGGTGTAGAATGATAAATACTGAAATGATTTTCTACAATGTAAAATTTAAAACAAAATAATAAAATATGGAATAATAAAATATGAAATAAAGAACTGCGAAATAAAGTATATAATAAATAATATTTCTATAGATTAAAAATCGGTGTTATAAAAATACACCATTTAATTGTTCGATGTAATGAATATTCGATCAAATGAAAAAATGCGTACCGTTGACTTTGAACTGAAATTCGATTAAACGTTTGTCGAAATTTCAAGGGTAAACCCAATTTAGCACTTTTCACTTTGTTATACTAATGTAACCCTCATTCCACAGCGCATACGGCAACTGGTTCCCCGGCTGCAAGCCTCTCATTCAGCAGGCCATGGCCAAGATCATGAAGGCGAACCCCGCGCTGTATGTGCTCCGCGAGCGCATCCGAAAGGCGCTTCAGCTCTACTCCTCCGAGCCAACTGAGCCGTACCTCTCCAGTCAGAACTACGGAGAGCTGTTCTCTAACCAAATCATCTGGTGAGTCAGCAATTTATACGGGAGTAACATCAAAAAGTAAGGCAAAGCATATTTGGCTTATTTTTATCCAAGAGCAGTAGCAAATAGGCAGGAACTGCGTTTAGCAGATGTTTCGCCACTGCAACATGTAAAATCTATTCCTACTTCTGTTGCATTTCAGTTGATATGGGGTATAAGTTACGTGTTCCTTTTGCTTTTGGACTCTGCTGATGCTCTTTCCCATCATGGCTTGTTGAAGACATAAAATACGAGTATTTTAGTAGTCAACCAGTATATTACATTATAATATTTATAATAATACTAACAGGAATTGTTTCACTTTCGCAACAGGTTCGTGGACGATACTAACGTGTACCGAGTAACCATTCACAAGACATTCGAGGGCAACTTGACTACCAAGCCCATCAACGGCGCCATCTTCATCTTCAACCCGCGCACCGGACAGCTCTTCCTGAAGATCATCCACACCAGCGTGTGGGCCGGCCAGAAGCGTCTCGGACAGGTAACCTATTTTAACCCGTCAAGCGATCGCCTCCCCGCAGTCATAGATACGCATAGTGCACACTGCACAGGCAATTTCGTAGAAAAAAAGACATGCCGACCTGCGCTAGAAATTATGAAATTGTGCTAATATGTTATAATTATATTATAAACAGTATATACCAATTAAAAGCTGACAAAATTGTCTATACATCTAAATGTGGAAAATGTGACTGACCTGTTCCATTACCGTGAAAAAAAATTTTTTAGTCGATATTCACTTGTTTTTTGTCACCTGTTGAAACAAACCCCTCACTTCATTAAACTTTATCACAAATTTCACATTGTTTTTGCACTACTACTCTGAACTTTATAAAACAATACACCGATTTAAACAATCACTTCTTTTTAATATGCATTATTTACTTCACAATGATTAACACAAGTCACGAAATCACGTCTTCGGAAATGGCGGTTGAGAGAAATATTTTCAATATTTATTTTTTCCTGTGGCCCGCCTGCTAGAAATTTGGCCAATACAATTTTTTTATGTTGGTGCAACGTTTTAGCTATCCAGAATTATTTTATTATGGATGGTAATCCAACAAAACCAACGAAATAATTCGACCAATGACAGCGTAGCCGTTGTGCGCCTCGCGCAGTTCCTGCCCAATTTCGTTAGGCATACGCGTGTGCGCCTCAATCGCTCGAGGGGTTAAGCGTATATAGTTGTTTTTTGTATTAACGTATAGGTTGTGTCCCATTACTGGACCAAGGCCCGTTTCCACAAGTCCTTATGAGATGCTTAAGCCAATCAGCTCCTGAGGATATTATAACGAGTGTCATTGCTAGGTGACTAGTTACATTAGGCACTCAGGCCCGGCAGCACATGGAGTGGTCATATTAGGTACAAAGGCATTGCTTTCTTTTAACCAATGCTACAGAGACTGCCTACCCTGGCCTAAAACTATCCACCATTGGTCTAGCCAGTAGCGACTCTTTAAAGTTGCTGGAAAGTTTCTAACTGATTTTTTGACGTTAGATCTAATGAGCTTATTTGTCATCGAAGGAATGTTTGTGTTCGTAGCTCGCGAAATGGAAGACTGCCGAAGAAGTAGCGGCCTTGATTCGCTCTCTGCCCGTAGAGGAACAGCCTAAACAGATCATTGTCACCAGGAAGGGAATGTTGGATCCTCTTGAGGTGAGTTACCATATTACTAAGGCTCATTTTTGCCATGTGCGATATTGTTTCAAAATATTAAGTCCAATGTTAATAATGATATTTTGCTTTAGGTCCACTTGCTAGATTTCCCCAACATCGTTATCAAGGGCTCGGAGCTGCAGCTGCCGTTCCAGGCTTGCCTGAAAGTAGAGAAGTTCGGAGATCTCATCCTCAAGGCCACCGAGCCGCAGATGGTTCTGTTCAACTTGTACGACGACTGGCTCAAGACCATCTCCTCCTATACGGTTAGTTATACTGTGATGTTTTCTCTTCTCAGCGTATATGCGTCCACTGCTTGACATGCCTCTTGTTCTTGATGCGGCGATCTGAATCTGTGATTATTTGAATAAAATTGTATTATTTTAAAATCGTTCAAACCTAACGAAATGATGAAAGAAATAAAATGAACAGGAATATGTATTCAAATAAATATTTATTTCTTATTTCTATACCCGTGGAGTTTAGAACGGGCATTTTAACAGCGCAGCACGTGTACAATGTTTGATCGCAATTTTAACTACAGCACGAGTCGCTTTCCCGTATTGTTCATTTGAAAATCACGTATACAATACGGGTGATTCGTGAAGTCGTAAATGCCTGCTGTTGAAGTGTTGCAAGCATACGATTGTATATATCTGTAGTCTGTTATAAAGAAAAATGTACCATTCATGTGTAAAGTTTGTCACTCAACAAACTGACTTATAATATCCCAACAGGCATTCAGTCGCCTGATTCTGATTCTGCGCGCGCTGCACGTGAACACAGAGCGCACCAAGGTTCTACTGAAACCGGACAAGACAACGTTGACTGAACCGCATCACATCTGGCCCACGCTCGCGGACGACGACTGGGTCAAGGTTGAAGTCCAGCTCAAGGACCTCATCCTCGCCGACTACGGCAAGAAAAACAAGTGAGTACTACTTAATTAGCTTAAAGCACAACTAGACTGATAACACGCTTAAATGCCTCGAAATTTACCTAATTTATGGGTCTATCAACTATTTTCTGTTGCTTGTTGGTGATGTCCCCTGGATCACTTAATAAAATGTCGATTTTCGACGGTTGTTTTTACCAAAACTGTGTTTGTAAGTTCTAGAAATTTATATAGATTATCAACACTTCTCTAAGACGTTTCCTGGGTAACAGGGCAGAAAAGCAACAAGAAAAGTTGATCCACCCTTATACTTACTTCATTACAAAGATTATCGAGTGGCCATAAAATCAAAATGACGAAACTTGCATATTGCTTATGTTACTACTTCTTCCCAGTGAACAAAGTTTACACTAAATAATTAAGTTCCAAACTAGATACATACATATACATTAGGTCTTGTATTGCTTTGTATTGCCATCTACACCACCCACACACCCTAACTGGTAAAACCTATTTGTCTAGGCGAGGGCGCGCCTTGGACAAATTTCGGGGTAAGGTTGTTTTATTGGCCTTTCAACACATAAATTACTTCGTAACCAACCTTGTTACTTCGATAAATTACGACATCGATGTAGCATGTTGATTGCGGCTTGGGACCTAAATTCGCTGCGTGACTCCATTAACTTGTACTGAAAATTACGCCCAATTAATTAAATTAAATTACTCTTTTGAGAAAGTCCATATGCACATTTACGATATTAATGATTTTGATAAAAATGTTAGTGTCTTCATTGTTTCACCAATTGAGAATGCTCGGTCTATTTTTTTTTAAGTTTGTGCTTTAGTATTCACTACTGAAAGTCTCCAGACGCCAAAACGTCAATTACTGACGAAGTGTACAGGGCCTGTACTGCTGGCGTAGAGAGCACATGTTTGCGCTACCGGGCTGGTTGATCAAATCAAATCATTGGTCCTTTAACCTTTTGAGCGCCAAAGACGGCGACTCACGTCGACGGAAACTGTGCCCCACACGCCACGACGTCATTTGCTGGTATACATCGCAATGCTATTTGCTGTCAGCTTGGCGTGTGGGACACAGTTTTCCGTCGACGAGCTGAGCGGATAAGAGGTTAAATGTGTTCATGCAATCCGCTCCAACTATTCCCCTATTACAGCGTGAACGTGGCCTCGCTGACTCAATCCGAGATCCGAGACATCATCCTCGGCATGGAGATATCGGCGCCGTCAGCCCAGCGGCAGCAGATCGCCGAGATAGAGAAGCAGAGCAAGGAGCAGAGCCAGCTCACCGCCACCACCACGCGCACCGTCAACAAGCACGGCGACGAGATCATCACCTCTACCACCAGCAACTACGAGTCGCAGACGTTCAGGTACCCAGGCTCATTGGCGTGTATAGGGGGGTGGCCAGTATGGTCTAGTGCCCACCCCAGGATTTTGGGTTACCGATAGAAATTCATGGTTTCATCTCATAGGCCATGGCCAGGCCCACCCAGGCCCCCCCTGAAAAATTATGTTA
The DNA here is from genome assembly GCA_947623375.1 of Apotomis capreana. Taxonomy (NCBI): domain Eukaryota; kingdom Metazoa; phylum Arthropoda; class Insecta; order Lepidoptera; family Tortricidae; genus Apotomis; species Apotomis capreana. The sequence goes on from OX392512.1 coordinate 20,672,237, forward strand.
GATACGATACGCCAATGGGCTCAGACTTACAACTTGTAACTTTCAGAGTTACACTTTTGCAGGGAATAAAACATACGATTGGACGAAGATTTTGCTTGCCGCCAGCATAACAATTTGTGACTTGTAAAGTTGTAATAAATTTATAACAAGTGACAAATGTACTGCAGTGGTACAAGTAATTTTTTTTATTCCTTCAATAGAGTGTATTGTGAGACGAAATAACAGAGGCCCACAAACCAGGCTATGCCTGTATCTTGGGGTGCAATCATCATCATCATATCAGCTGATAGACGTCCACTGCTGGACAAAGGCCAAAGTTCTCCACAACGATCGGTCTTGCGCCGCCCTCATCCAATGCGATCATAACTAGGGCATCGGTCCTCCTAGTTGGGGGCTTTCCTACGCTGCCTCTTCCGGTACGCGCTCATAAGACAATTCAAAGTTACTCGAAGGGCAATGGAGCGAGCTATGCTCGGAGTTTCTGAGAATCCTAAATGATGAGAACCAAGGTTGTAGATATAGCTCAGACAGTTGCCAAACTTAAGAGGCAGTGGGCGGGACACGTTGCTCGTAGAACCGATGGTCTCTGAGACAGAAAGGTTCTTGACACTCTGATACCACACGTAAATTGATGATTACATCGGGACCGGACTCCGACCGGTTCTCAGTGCCCACCCACGACTTCGTCGGCAAGCGGTAGCGACGAGCGACGTATGGCCGTCGTCGCTGTTACTTGCCGACCAAGTTGTGGCATGTCCGTAACAGTGAACTTGGTCTTTATTCTCAAGTTCAAGTTGGTCTTCACACGCAATTCTTTTCAGTTTACGTCAAGTAATGCAGTAGAGGCACATACAAATTAAGTTAAATGAATTTATTTGTTATAATAATAGTCTTAAGCCCACAATATACTTAAGAGGACAATCCAAACAAGAACGTTGACATGAGGCATTCAATATAATTCCTCTTCCAGCTCAAAGACGGAATGGCGTGTCCGTGCGATTTCGGCGACGAATCTGCATCTCCGGACGAACCATATCTACGTCAGCTCGGACGACATCAAGGAGAGCGGATATACATACATCCTTCCCAAGAATTTGCTCAAGAAGTTTGTTACTATCTCCGATTTGAGAGCCCAGGTAATCATACAATTATTACGTTTATGGATACTCACAAGATTGTTTAAGTTCCGGAAAGATAAGGGGTTCTACTATTATATTTCAAGTTAAATTGAGTCACATGAGTCAGGAAGTTACATATTCAAGTCACATAATTATGTGAGGTTTATACGTAAATTCCGTAAGTGAGCGAATATTCAGCGTTTGTAAGGCATGTTTTTCGTCATTCCCATTTCTGCAAATATTGTTAAAATAGATGATTGTAGGAATTCGATTTTTATGTATCCCACGGCCACAAGCCACTTCCGAGTGCGATCCTAGTTAGATCATAATTAAAACGACTGGCTCTTCCGTTGCGGAAATAAGCGCGAAAAAGGAATGACGCTAAAACTGCGCGGTTAGAACGCTCGAAGAATCACCCGTACGAAGTCACAGATGATAACAAAAGTGAAACCATCGTTAACTCTCTTTGAATCGGCGCAATTAGTTTTATTTTTTCTATGGCGTCGTGTATATAGAAAGCTTATATAATACTTTTATATTTAGATTTAGTACCTTTGTAAAGCAAATGTCATATTGATACGTTGTCGCATGTTAAAGCCAAATTCTAGTTTTAAAACGCAGACACGTTATTTATTTATTTAATACTAGCTGTGCCCCGCGGTGTTACCCGCTCATCCCACAGGAACACTAAATTTATTCGGGATGAAAAGTATCCTATGTCCTTTCCCGGGTCTCAAACTATCTCCATACCAAATTTCATCTAAGTCGGTTCAGCGGTTTAAGCGTGAAGAGGTAACAGACAGACAGACAGACAGACACACTTTCGCATTTATAATATTAGTATGGATTTATTGCACAAAAGAAAACTTATCGTACAAACGGCGGACTTAATGCCATGAGGCATTCTCTACCAGTCAACCTTAGGGCAAAACGGAAAAATTGTAGGCGGTGCAACTAAAGATCATATTGACATTGTATGTAATAAACTTAACAAATTTTCATATGCACTATATAATCTAAATAAAATAGTTAATCAATCAGCAGTACTAACCGCTTACCATTCGTATGTCACATCTACTTTAAGATATGGTGTCATGTTCTGGGGGAATTCCACTGACCGAGAATTAGCTTTCAAGGCTCAAAAAAAATGTTTGCGATCAGTATGTAGGATACCACAAACCGAATCATGTAAACCGCATTTCATTAGGCTAAACATACTTACATTACCGTGCCTATATATTTATGAAACTGCATTGTATGTGAAAAACAACATAAATACCAACCAATTCCTTAACGTTAGCAGTGCTCGCCGATGTAATAAGATCCAAATTCAGCCTACTAAAACCGCTCTTCTCTCCAAAAGTGTCTTTGGAATGGCACCTAGAATCTACAATAAATTGCCAAAATATGTGTCTAGCTTAGAAGATACTGTAGATTTTAAAAACAGCTTATTCGCGCTTTTAGTAAATAGAGCATATTATTCAGTAGGAGAATACTTATCCGATTTTGAATTGTAATTTTATTTTATTTATATAGATAACGACTTTAAGTAATATACTGCATGCTCCATCTTGACTTGAAATATTTGTATGCCTAACGGCTAGACATGGTGATACTGTTTTTATTAAATGTAAGACCTGTTATATTTATGTACCTATGTTTACAAATAAATGTCTGATTCTGATTCTGATTCTGAACTAACTTACACATAAGTAACAAAACATAATTATAATACTTATACATAATTTTTGCTATTCATGTAAATATATACATACATCTAATATAATACGTCTCCACGGGGTTAAACTATAGCTAGTTAAGCAAATACGTGGCTTTAACAGTAGTGTTTCCCCGCAGATTGCGTGCTACCTGTACGGCACGTCGCCGCCCGACAACCCCATGGTGCGCGAGGTGCACTGCGCCGTGCTGCCGCCGCAGTGGGGCACTCACCAGCAGGTACATTCATTCCTCATTTTAAGTTTCTTACACAAATAGTTTGTGCGAGTCCATGAAATTCTGAATAAATAGTATTATTACATCATTACAACATGCTAGTGTTTGCGATCTGGGACTTTACGAATTACCGCCCGTACTTTGTCTAAAGTTTTACGTCTTGCATTGGCCGGGAAGTGAGGTTTTCTCCCGCATAGCGTACAGAAAGCCCAATTACGGCCTAGGACGACGTAAATAAACTGACAACACCCAATACTCCACTACAATATTAATACTACATTACATACCAAGGGCGGATGGCCAATTAGCGAATGTCCCAGATGGCAGGTGTGGTCCCGCTTGGAGATGAGGGCCATAAATATGCGATCTGCACAACTGTGACACGCGACTCTAATTACGCGAGATATATTACCAATTTATTTCTGTACACTATCGCGAGACAGTGACGGGTGACCCTAAGTCGCGAAGCATGGTTGTACTAGACATGCTGGGGCCTTACGAATTAGCGCCCGTGGTTTGTCTAAAGTGTTACTGATATGTATGTAAGGTGTAATTATAACTGTTTGCGTTCTACCCGCCCATTGAGTAATAAACGAGTCGTCAAGGTATACGGTTGTTTCAATTGTCATAGTTCCCGATCACCGATATAACAATGGCTAACGAGGATAATTTGTCACTGCGCGTTAATACAATGTCTTATTTAGGTAATTTACCTATCTTCGACCACAAGACAACGGAGTGGGCTATTTTTAAGAGCCGGTTAACAAAGTTCTTCCTAGTGAACAGTGTAACGGAAATTGCTAAAAAGAGTGCAATAGCGGTCACCCAGCTGTCGGATGAAACCTACCGTTTAGTGCGCAATTTGGCATACCCAAAGGATATTGATTCTCTACAATATGACGACTTGATTTCATTACTCGACGGACATTTCAAGGCAAAACAATGTACCTTTGCTGACAAGGCGAGATTTCACGGGGCGACAAGGAGTGCAGGCGAAAAGTTGAGCGAATGGGCGGCGCGATTAAGAGGCCTCGCAAGTTATTGCGACTTTGGCGCCGCTCTGGAGACGAACCTCAGGGATCGTTTTGTGCTCGGTCTGGGCTCAGGTCCCGAGCGCGATAAGTTATTTGAGCAAAATCCGTCAGCATTAACTTTTGAAAGGGCCTTAGAGTTGGCCGAACAAACAGAGAGTGCAAGAGAAGCGAAATTGATGACAGTAAAGGAGGAACCCATATTTCGTGCTCGAATGGAGGGTGGTTTTCGCCGCGGCGCGCCTGGTGGCGCACCCGCTGCGGCCGGTTCCAGTCGGCGGTATCGGGATTCTCGTTTCACTTCGTTTTCTGAGCAGTGCACCGTTTGCGGATTGAAAAATCACTCCGAGGTTAATTGTCGGTACAAAACCTATAAATGCAAAAAGTGCGGGAAAAAGGGCCATTTAAAGAAAGTATGTGGTGAAAGTGCGCGGTTAAATAATGTCTCGATCGATGATAACAGTGGTGTGGTCGGCAATGGCGAAGGCGTTGAATGTGAGGAATGCCAGATGTTTAACTTAAGGTATGTGTCTAATAGGCCAATAGAATTAAACGTATTGATCGGTACTCAGGTTTTAAAGATGGAATTGGATTCTGGATCCAGTACATCTGTCATATCAGAGAAATTGTATTTAAATTATTTTTCTAAGTATAAACTGATAGATAGTAATATCAAAATGTGTTTGTACGACGGTCATAAAATTTCACCTTTAGGATATTTTAATTGTAATACAACATATAACGGTGAAACTAAGGAAATAATGTTTTTTGTAGTAAAAAATGGGGGTCCGCCTTTATTAGGGCGAGATTTTATGTCCGCATTTAATTTAACCCTATCGGCAAACCTAAATAACATGTCAGCTGATCACGATGTATCTAGGTTATTGGAACAATATTCTGATTTATGGAAAGACGAATTAGGGACATTTAGGAATATGGGTGAATACACTGATCTATACTTAAAATCCGATGTGTTGCTTCTTACTGATATCTTCGAAAATTTTCGGAAAACCAGTAAAACCCATTACAAACTAGACCCGTGTTTTTATTTAAGTATTCCTAGTTTATCGTATGATGCGATGTTATTGAAAACCGGTGTCACACTAGACCTGTTACATGACTTTGAAATGCTCAGAATGATTCAAAACGGAATACGCGGCGGCATATGTCTGTGTTCGAATAGATACAGTAAAGCAAATAATAAATATATGACCAATTATGATACCAATAAATCGGATTCTTACATAGTGTATATAGACTGTAACAATTTATATGGTTATAGTATGTGCCATGCCCTCCCATTTTCTGATTTTCAGTGGTTGACCCAAAGTCAAATCCAGTTACTTCAAGTAATGGAGATAACTGACGATGCTACATTTGGCTATATTTTAGAAGTAGATTTAGAATACCCAGTTAACCTTCATAATGACCATAACGACTTACCATTTTGTGCAGAAAAAATGGTTCCACCTGGAGGAAAAATGGAAAAACTGGTACCAAACTTATATGATAAATATAATTATGTTATACATTACGTTCACCTTAAAACATGCTTGAGTCATGGTCTTAAACTTAAAAAAATTCATCGTGCTATCAAGTTCAGACAAAGTCCATTCCTTAAGCAATATATTGATTTAAACACTGAATTAAGAAAAAAAGCAGTATCTCAATTTGAACAAGACTTTTTCAAATTACTAAATAATAGCGTATTCGGGAAAACATTAGAAGATACTGAAAAAAGGGTTAATGTAAAATTCGTAAATGTTTGGGCTGATAAAGATAATATATCGAAAAAGAGAATTGGTGCAAGTAATTTAATAAATAAACCAAATTTTTGTCGTGTATCAATTTTATCAGAGGATTTAGTTGCAATTCAAATGAAACCCGAGATTGTAGAACTTAACAAACCGATTTACATTGGGTTTACTGTACTGGAATTATCTAAGAGTCATATGTACGAATTTCATTACTCGGTTATTAAAATAAGTTGAAGGTACTTTTAAAATTGAAAGAAAATAGTGTTCCTAAATTTTTCAAACCGCGGCCAGTCCCATTTGCCTTGAAAGAGAAAGTTGAACGCGAGTTGGACCGTTTAGTGGATTTAGGCATTTTGGTTCCCGTTAATTATTCACAATATGCTACCCCGATCGTACCCGTTCTTAAAGAAAATGGTAAAGTCCGAATTGCTGGTGATTTCTCGGTGACCCTTAACAAAGATCTCATAATAGATAAATATCCGCTACCGAGAATTGAAGAGGTGTTTGCTAAATTAGGAGGAGGTGAGCATTATAGCAAAATTGATTTGAAAAATGCTTACAATCAATTTGTGTTGAGTGATGAGTCACAAAAACTTACCACCATCAATACTCAAAAAGGGTTGTATATGTACCGGCGTCTGGTGTACGGTCTCGCAAACGGGCCATCGATTTTCCAAAAATCTATGGAAGTTCTGCTGTCGGGTATTGATGGGGTAAGTTGTTGGCTCGACGACATTTGTGTCACCGGCCCAAACAAACAAACACATTTAAACCGGTTGAACGAAGTATTGCGTAGATTAAGTGAAGCAGGTCTTAGGTTGCAAAAAGAGAAATGCGAGTTTTTTAAAAGCAGTGTAACATACCTAGGTTATTCTATTGACAAAAACGGGTTACAATCCTGTCCAACTAAAGTAAAAGCTATTTTAAATTCACCTGACCCCACCAACGTGACAGAGGTTAAACGATTTGTAGGGATGGTCAACTATTATCGAAACTTCATCCCAAATGCGGCAAGTATTATGAGGCCTTTGTATGATTTGCTCGCATCAAGCGCCCAGTGGGAGTGGGGAGCGCGCCAGCGAGAGGCTGTGCGGCGCGTCAAGAATGAGCTGGCGTCGGAGCGAGTGCTGGCACACTTTGACCCCTCGGCGCAACTGATTCTGGCTGTAGATGCTGGACCTGCTGGATTGGGTTCCGTGCTGGCTCAGCGCGACGCCGAGGGGGTCGAACGGCCGCTGGCATTTGCCTCAAGGTCATTAACTGCTAGTGAAAAAAATTATAGTCAAATCCACAAGGAAGCGACAGCTATAATATTTGGAGTGAAAAAGTTTCACCAATATTTGTATGGCCTTAGTGAGCCGTTTATCCTAAAAACTGATCATCGTCCATTATTATCAATATTTGACAAAAAAACAGGCATTTCAATGACGTCAGCGCTTCGGCTACAGCGGTATGCTATAATCCTTTCCGCATATAATTATAAGGTTCAATATATAAGTGGTGAAAATAACGTAGTGGCGGACTATTTTTCTCGGGCGCCGCTCTCTGATTAGATGGCGCTGTTGCCACGGTAAACAGAAGCTCCGTGTATTTTTATTGCGTAAAATAGTATTAAGTGATAAATCCCAAAAAGCGTGGCGGCAACTTAAACAACAATGCCAAATTAACCTGTGAAATTGATATCCAGTGATAATTATGTGTATTAAGAAAAATAACAGTGAATCACCGTAGCTGCACTCTGTGATTACCTATTTGAGCGGCTAAAGTTTATTAAAGATCAAAACTAAACAAATTAGTGCCGTCATACGCTATTTAGTGCTTTACGTGGACCGGCATAGCGATATGGAGAAACATTATTTAAAATAACAGTGTTAAAAATCTGCAACAAATAATAAACGGTCTGTGTGGGTGGATGTAAAACGGGAACTTGAACTGTGTACGCGCACTCTGTGCTCGTTTAAAAGTGCTCCTTATATATGACAATAATTCGACGGCACGGCAACAAGCGCCGTGGCTCAGTTTGTGGATCTTTGCTTAAAGCGCGATAGAGCGCCGTGGACTATAGTTCGCATCCCGTCCGTCAGAAACATTTTGCATTTTTTTTTTTTTTTTTTCTTCTGTTTTATAATAAGATATTTCAGTTTTTGCAAAGACAGCCTGTGTTATACAAGTGAAGTCTTTGTATAGACAAAATTAAATATATTAGTGGCTCACAACTATTTATTAGGAGTGCGTAAAGTATTGCAAAATGGATAACGACAAACTTACAACACGCAAAACTACTAGAACACAAAAACTGGCCCAGGCGAGCAAGGCAGGTACTCAGAGCGATGAAGAGGGACTTCATGATCATACCAAGTATTTAAATCTATAAGTGACAAGGACAAGATAATTTCTAGCTTAAAGATGGAAATAAAAAGCATGAAGGATAGCTATAAAAGACTACAACAAAGTTTTGAAGAAGGCAACGTGAAGTATAAAAAGATAAGTGAAGAAAACGAATCACTTAGATGTCTTGTAAGGGAGAAGGAAGAGACATGTCACCAGCTTCAAATGCAAGTAGATAGAATTATTCACGACAACAATGACCTCACACTACAAATTGGTCATATGGAAACAGACAATATTGAAATTCTAACACCGCTTAAAGCCAAGATTATTAACAATGAACAGAAAAATAGGATCCTAGCATCGAGAATAGAAGAGTTAGAGGAAGAAAATTCTAAACTACTAAACGAAATCAAAAAGTCGGCGGAAGTACTGCCAGACTGCAACTTTAAGAAAGAATGCATAAAAAGTAAAATGCTAGAAGACGAAAATAAGAAATTAAATATAAAGGCAAATCGCTTATTACGACGATTGAGCAACATTACGCGTGATTATCAAAATCTTCAGAAGAACTTCAATTTGCTAAAAAAGAAAAATAATAATATGAAACAAATGCAACGGTCTTTAACAATGTTACACAAAAAGATCCAAAACATTACAAATTCCTTATCCTTACCCAGCGAAACATGCGCTGTCATCGATAAACCGAACGATATTGGACATACTAGTGTACAAATAATTAATAACACTAAAATGAAAACACCGGTGTCATCTTCAAATGGCTACAACACTCCAAAAAAGGATGTAAAAATAGAAAAGCCTAAACTTCTAATTGTGACTGATCAACATGGAACGGAATTATCGTACATTCTCTCGAATATAAGGAAGAGTGATTATGATATTTATACTGATGTTATTTACCATGGCACTACCGATCGAGTTTTAAGGGACTTAACAATAAAAACAAAATATTTTACAAAAAAAGACGCAGTGGTTATCATGACTGGAGGGAGTGATTACAATACTAACACTTCTGCCGACATAATTACATACCTAGATGACACAGTTAAATCCCTGTCACATTGTAATGTTATTATTTGTACCATTCCCTCCTGTTTTCAGCATAATGCATATAATTTTAATCAATTCGTTAATGAATTTAACAATGGACTACAAAAATTAATATGTAAACACGATCATGTATTTATTGCGTGTATCAGCGAAGAGTTAAGAGAAGTGGACTTTAAAGATGGTTATAAATTAAATGCTAGGGGAAAATATAAGATTGCTCTGTCAATAAATGAGTCGATAAATGTAATAAACGAAATACAGTGTAATAGTTTAACTTTTTTATGAAGAATGGAAACTCCTTAACTTCTAAAATTGAAAATGGATTCTTGATGCACCTAAATATAAACAGACTTAGGAATAAATTAATTAGTTTAGAAGCCTACTTAGAATGTGAAATTGTACAGAGACCAGCTATAATAGCAATTACCGAGACATGGCTGGAGCCTTTTGAATCACTTTCTCTTAATTTACCAGGTTATTGTATCGCAGTGGACACTGCACGCATTGTGGACCGAGGCGGAGGTACGATTATTTTCGTTCGTAATGATTTAGCACTGTCTTATACGCCCATGGATGTTTCTTCATACTATCAAGAAAAAATATGTGAAACATGTGGAATTAGTATAGAAATAGATAAAACTAAGTTCCATGTTCTAGTACTATATAGATGTCCTCAATCTAATTTTAATTTATTTAAGGATAGTATAGAGACATTACTAAAAAATTTAAACAAACATAATGTATTTATTTGTGGTGACTTCAATGTTAATATAGCAGATACTTCATCCTCCACTACTAAGGATTTTTTACAAACAATGCTTGAACATAATTTAAAACCAACCATTATGGGACCGACAAGAAGCACTAAAACTACTGCAACTACTATAGACAATATATTTACCGACATTAATAACTACACTACCGCTAAAGTTCTGCCATGTTCATTCTCTGATCATGATGTACAACTCTTATCATTAAACTACAATTTAAATTACAAACAACCTAATAAGGTAGTTAGAAAAAGGTGCTATACAAAAGAGGCAAACACAAAATTCAGAAATGCTCTTGGAAATATTGATTGGTGGGAGGTTTTCTCTGTCTTAGATCATCATGAACAAATCATGAAATTTTATGAGATTATGAATCAACTAATCAACGAAATCTATCCTCTCAAAAGAATTACCATCAAATACAATAAAAATCAAAAGAAATGGATTACTCGAAGTATTAGGACCTCTTGTCGAAAGAAAAGGAAAATGCACATAAATCTTAAATATAAACATGATGATGAATTGTACGCTTATTTTAAATTGTATTCAGCTGTTCTTAAAAAAACACTTATTACTGCTAAGAGAATATATACAAAAAATACAATAAAAAACGCAAAATGCAAGTCCAAGGCGATATGGAAACTTGTGAATGAAAATACAGGAAGAAGTAAACTATCTAAACAACAAACCTGGAAAATAAGAGCAGGTGAAGACATTTTATGTGATCCAAAATCAATTAGTAACACGTTTAATGATTTTTTTGTTAATGTAGGTGACATCGGTAATCGTAAACAAGGAACAGAGTTTAAAAGTTTTTTAAAAAATAAAAAGGTTGATAATAGCAGGTCTATGTTCATGTCTCCAATACTAGAATATGAACTTATTAAAATAGTCAAAAACTTGAAAAACAGCAATGCTTGTGGGCCCGACGACATAAACACTTCTATATTAAAAAATAATATTGATATGCTTTGCATACCATTATGCCACATATTTAATGAGCATATTAAAGCTGGAGTGTTTCCTAATGCATTAAAACGCGCCAAGGTAATCCCAGTTCACAAAAAAGGTAGCACTGCTGATGTTAATAACTATAGACCAATTTCTTTAATATCTATAATAGCAAAAATTTTTGAAAAGTGTATAGCGGTAAGAATAGAAAAATACTTTAATGATCAGAACTATTTATCAGTTAATCAATTTGGTTTTCGTAAACACAGATATACAATTCTAGCTGTGACCGGGCTTGTCTCTGAAATAATGGATAGCTTAAATGACGGCATGAAGTGTGCAGGTATATTTTGTGACCTCAGTAAGGCCTTTGATTGCGTAGACCATGGAATATTATTGAGTAAGTTAGAGTATTACGGGATACGAGGCTCAGTCCACAGTTTGTTATCTTCATATTTGAGCAATCGTAGGCAATATGTCGAACTTAGTTATACTGACAATGTAGGAAATGAAGTATTTGTAAATTCTGATGAAAGTATTATAAGGTGTGGCGTTCCGCAGGGATCTGTCCTTGGGCCTCTGTTATTTATCATATTTATAAACGATTTACCTGACAGTATAAACTGCGGAAATCCATACTTATATGCTGATGACACTAGTGTAATATTCAAAGCAGATTCGTACCAGACTCTACAAATCCTAACAAAAAGAGCTTGGAGTAATATTTGTAACTGGTTCGACGCAAACGGATTAAGAATAAATGTTGAGAAGAGTTTTTATATGATTTTTAGACGTGCTGTTAACTCTGTTGATTGTGAACTGGATCTTCCCATAAGCAAAACCTACTCCACGCGTTTCCTGGGGATAGAGTTAGACCCATATCTGAGATGGCACAATCACATAGATTACTTGAGTAAGAAACTAGCAAAAGCTTGTTATTCCCTAAAAACTATGGCTAAGTTACTTGATAAGAATACGTTAAAAACTATCTATTTCGCATATGTAGAAAGCCTCATTCGATATGGAATTGAAGTATGGGGCAATAGTACGAACATAAATAAAATTCTCGTAATTCAAAAAAAGTGCATACGTTTTATAGAGGGATATTTTCCTGACTCACATAGACCTTTTTTTACCAAACACTGTATTAAAACAGTGATTGCAATGTACATTTATCACTTGTCAATTTACGTCTATAAAAATATAACTTTGTTTAAGTCGATTGGCCAAACACAAAATTATCCGTTACGCCGTAATCTCGATCTTGCACTGCCCAAGTCAAATTTTGTGTATTACAAGAAGAGTATTAACTACTTGGCAATTAAAATTTACAACAATCTTAACGAAGACATCAAAGAGTCCGAAAACCTGAGATTATTTACAAAGAAACTCAAATCATATTTAATACAAAGGCCCTTTTACAGCCTACATGAGTACTTTGGAAAACTACTTGAATAATTATTGTGACTTGTGTTTTAGATTTAAGCATTATTTGATTTAATTGAAATTTTGACCATTTTTGAGCACTTGACATCGTATTTTAATTGTTTTCACTGCTGTTTACACTTAGTTAATTAGTTATAGTATTCTTTTCTGACTTTATGTTTGTATACTTGTTATTTGACTATTTTATTTTATTAGGATTTTTGATGTTTAATATTGTATTTCTGATTGTGCTATTTTAATTTAATTTTCGATTGTGTATGTTTTTACTCTGTATTGCATGGTTTTCCTAATTGGCAATAAAATGAATTGAATTGAATTGAATTGATATTTATTGTGATAGTGATGACCAACATGATACATTTTCGTCGTTAAAGTTTTTAAATTCATTTTCACCAGCAGTGTCTTTTATAGAAATTCAACAGGCGACTGAAACAGATGACATATTGCAAACGGTTATAAAATATATGAAACGTGGTTGGCCGAGAAAAATTAAATGTACGTCGGTACTACCTTATTTTCGTAACAAGACAGATTTACAATTCGAAAATGGATGTTTGTTAAGGGGCCCCAAGGTGATTATTCCCACGTCATTGAGGGTACGCGTGTTAAATGAATTGCACAGCTCTCATCAAGGAATTGTAAAAATGAAAAGTAATGCGAGAAGCCGAATGTGGTGGCCGGGTATCGATAACGATATCGAACGGTGCGCAGGCGCGTGCGACACCTGCGGCGTGATCCGCGCCGCGCCGGCGCGCGCCTCGCCCGCGCCCTGGCCGCGGCCCAGCGCGCCTTTCCAGCGCCTCCACCTAGACTACATGTTTGTAGGCCAAAGGACCTACTTAATAGTCGTGGATGCGTTTAGTAAGTGGATCGAGTGTTTGTATATGGCAAATGGAACGGCTACTAGGGAATTGATCGCTAAATTAAAGCAAATAATTTCATACTTTGGCATTCCAAACCTTATTGTATCAGATAATGATATAAAAATAAGCTCAGTCGAGTTTAAGGAATTTTGTTCCAGTAACGGTATTAAATACATGACGTCACCAATATATCACCCGTGCAGCAACGGCCAAGCCGAAATAAGTGTAAAGGTCTGCAAAAACATACTGAAATGTATTTTAAAAGAAAATTTGGCCCCACAAATTGTAAATGAGAAATTGTTAGATTATTTGTCTGTATACAGAAATACCCCCCATAGCACTACAGGAGAGACACCAGCAAAATTAATGTTTGGTCGTGATTTAAGGACACGTTTAGATTTGTTGTTGCCAAAGGAAAATGAACCTAATATGTTGTTGTCTGGGTCCAGTAGTGGCCCTTGTCGGATATTTAGTTCCGGAGATTTAGTATGGGTTACATGGTATGTTGACAGAAAAGCAAGCTGGGTTAAAGGAAAAGTACTGCATAGGATAGGAAGTAGAATGTACAAAATATTCGTAAATGATCATAACACCGAATGTGTTCGACATATCGACCAATTGTACAAACGTAATTTAAATGCAGACTCCAATGTATGTACGGTGTCAAAATCAGATTTATCACTTAAAAGGTCACCTCCACCCCCTCTTGTCACACCCTGTGAAGTTCCGCATCTTCCTTCTAGTTCCAGTGGTCAGGTTTCACCCGTGGGGGCGATAGATAACAATGTGCATGGGGAGGACAGGGAGGAGTGGAACGACTGTGAGGACGTGGATAAAGAGAGTGAGCGATAAATGCCTGATGTTGCTGCCGCGACGGTTCCGCCTCAGCTGGAGGATGGCGCTCGCGCAGACGCCGCGGTGGTACAGCATGAGGATTTGCCGTTTCGACAACGTTTACGTCCGAGAGTCAATTTAGATTTTAAGCAGTATTTTTAAGAAAACTAGTTTAATGTATGAATTGGTTGTTACAGGTTTCAAAAGTAATGGTGGAGGAATATGATATGTATGTAAGGTGTAATTATAACTGTTTGCGTTCTACCCGCCCATTGAGTAATAAACGAGTCGTCAAGGTATACGGTTGTTTCAATTGTCATAGTTCCCGATCACCGATATAACAGTTACGTCTTACCTTGGCGTAGCGGCTTGGCGAAGTGAGATTTTCTCCCAAAGAAATATTTAGAAGGTGTCGTAAAAAAAAATATCGACGTAATTTTTTTATTTTTTTTTTATTCAAAATAGCCTTGCATTTAACCTCGATTGCACCTGATGTTAAGTGACAATAAGGCCTAAGATGGAGCATGCTTGGCTAGAAGATGCCTATTCACTCCCGACTTGAAGAGATCCAAGTTATATTTATCTACGGCGTGTGTTGATAGGTTCACTTGCCGCGCCAGCTCCCGAAGCACCCTCAGCTGGCGCACCTGCAGCCGCTCGGCTGGATGCACACGCAGCCCAACGAGCTGCCGCAGCTGTCTCCGCAGGTACGTGAAGATAGATAGTGACAACATCACACACCACACCGTGCTTGAAACATTCGTCAAATTACTAATTGACAACATTTCATATTTTTAAGACTATAATTTTATTACTTTTCTGAATTCTGCTTAAAAAGATGAAGTAATCTCTGTTTTTATTTATTTTCTGAGATGATTATTTATTTTATTATTAATTTATAAAAACATACTCATTTTAAAATGTGGCAACACCAAAACCAGAACTTAATGGAACGGTTAATTTAGTCGGTTTTCTTATTAAAAAAAAACTTAATAAATCTCGGTATGCATCTGTCATCTGTCAACGTCAAATAAAAAAAAAATCTATGTTTTCGCTCTTTGGTTTAGACAACAACCCTATTCAGCCCGTATTGTCTTAGATTGCAGTTATTTGATGTATTTTCTTATATTTCCTTAAATACAGAAGAATAAATTCCAAGATTTTTTTTTAAGGTACACGACATAAAGCCCTGTCGATCTCTATATTAATCTCCACCTGTTACAAATATGAAATGTTGTCAATTTTAAATAACGGTTTAAACTCACGTAAAAATTGTCAGGAACGGCCCGACATGTTTCGAACTCATTTGGAGCTCTTCATCAGGGGTAGCTATCCGTGCTGCTACGCGACTCGCAACCCACTGCACTTTTAATCGCTCTTCTTGTTGCCCTCTGCGCACGCGCAGATAGTTTAAACCGTTATTTAAAATTAGTAAAGATGTCTCACGATAGTTTTAATAACATTATTCGTCAAATTCTTTGAATTTGATGATTGATGATGAACGCGAGCAAATATTTGTGTGATGGACTGGAATATTTGTGCCTGGGTCATGGATGTTATTTGTATTTAAGTATGTATTTATCTATATAGGTATTTATGTTTATCGTCGTCTAGTGTCCATAACACAAGCCTACTAGAGCTTACTGAGGGAGTAAATTGATTTGTGTGAAGTTATCCGATATTTATTTATTATTTATATTTATAAAAAGAACTCACTCAGGACCGTTGAATCTACCCACAAATAAGAGAATATGGTCAACTTGTGATGAAAAAAGAAAACAATTCCATGGTTTCAAGATTTTTTCTCCATTCATAATTACAAATATTAATTCCCACCAGTTAAAAAAACACGACAAACATTAACAACGTTCATGAGTTTTCCCAATGTGACGTGACATGTTTCAGGTGTTCGTTGTTCACGCATTGATTTGTCATATGATGAAATATATGAACTTATTCTTCCCTTATTCATCGTATACAAGCCAGCCTATGCGTTACGGTAAAGTCCCCGGAAATACAACTAAAATAATACGGTATTTCATGATAGCTTACATTAGCTGCTCTTTATGTAAGACTCAACTAGAAGTTTCTCCGATTCTATCTGTCAGAATCATAAATTTAATATCGCGTATTTAAAACTTATTCGCTTATTATTATTAAATATTAGTGTATTAGCTTTGCAGCATATGTGATAAAAACAAGTTGAATAATTGTTGCGGTGCGTGTTTATCCCTATTCATTACCGTAACAACATTTAATTTTATTTTCCCTACATATCACCCGTTATCAAAGCACTAGTTATTTATACTTTAAACCGTTGCAAATACGGTTAAATTAATACCTTATTTATTACTCCCACTACTGCATTGATCTTGACACTTTATATATGCGAGTAGGCACTGGAATGAAAATGGGTTACTTACTACGCTGACTCAGTGACCCGAAGTGGATCTTGGCCTCCGACACCAAGCTACGTCATCTTACTCAGCTTGTCGCCAATAAAAGTCGGCTTTGAATATAATGAATCTTCATTCATCTCGAACACAAAAAATAACTTTTCAGGAAACACAGTTTGAAGTAAATTCTGAATATTGTGATGCTATCTAGTTCGCGACGGTTCTCTGCCTTTTCGCCGAACAATTTTTCGTAGAATGTTTCATTTCGCAGAAAGCATTTTTCACTGAACCTGTAAACTATTTAGGATTGTTTTAAAAGAAACCTAACCTAATCTATAGGATGATATTTACAACAATTATGAAAAATGTACGACTACAGAGGAATACAAATTCAGTGAAGTGAAAATTCGACGAAAAATAGTTCGGCGGAAATGCAAGGATACCGTTAGCGAAGCCATCTCGACGAATACGTGGACGAACTTGCTAGAAAATTATAGTATGTATCTCAGTAGTCTTCCAAGTAATCTATAAACACTGTTTATTCACAGGACATCACGACCCACGCAAAAGTAATGGCGGAGAACCCGTCCTGGGACGGCGAGAAGACTATAATCATCACGTGCTCGTTCACGCCCGGCTCCTGCTCGCTCACCGCTTACAAGCTGACGCCGAGCGGCTACGAGTGGGGCGCGCGCAACACGGACCGCGGGAACAACCCCAAGGGATACCTGCCCAGCCACTACGAGCGCGTGCAGATGCTGCTGTCCGACCGCTTCCTCGGGTACTTCATGGTGCCGTCGCAGGGCAGCTGGAACTACAACTTCATGGGTGAGTTGTTCAGTGTTCGCAGGCATGCCATCTCCGTATGCCTGAACTAAAAGGTGCCGGCGAATATCTTACGTCAGCTCTAAAAAGCACACTTATCTTATTTAAAGAAATATAGGACCTTCAATGTACAGACGAAATTTTTACAATTTAATAAAAGTGACTCGCGATGAATCCCTATCCTATTCAAACATTAAAATGTTATTTAAAGTTGGCTGGATTCGGCTTAGGTACCGAGATTTAAGATTTTTTTATGTAAATAATTGTGTGATTTCCGGTTACTCAGTGAATAATGTACTTTTAGTAAAGACGTTGCCACTTTGTAATCAAGTCTGGGCGAAGTTATCGATAGATGTCAATCACGAAATTGATCTGTGTTCCAAAGAAAATTCTTTAACTTGACGTTTTTAAACGATTTGTTTTTTAAAGACATGTCATGCGAGTAACACTAACCAAAAGCCACATAATGATTTTGGATAGTGCAAAGCAAAGTTGTTTTCCGCAAAGTAACGCCTGATTCTAATCCTATTTTTGGGTAGGTAACATTTTTATTCCTAACGCCATCTGGAATACGCTGGTAAAATGCTTTGCGTGCCTCACGAGCCACACTGTAGATATCTAGGTGATTTCTTAGAAGAATATAAAATAAACAAAATATCAGTTTTTCCTGTGTATAACACAACACATAATGACGTGGGTACATAACGTATATGTTTGTATTGCACGAGTCATACCGTTATGTAAGCGTATTAGGATCCATCAAGAACATTAAAATTTAAAGCGCGTAACTCTGTATGTTAACGGGAAAGACACCTATGCATAACTAAATGGTATGGTGTATGAATGTTAGCCGTTGCATAAAAATCACCCAAAACAATGCTCGATAAAAAAGGCTCTCGTTATATAAATATTCTTTTTAACGAAGTGTCGCTTCGTCCTTTCGCGCTCGTAAAAACTGAGCAACACTAAACAAAAAACAGAAAAAAAGGGAATATAGATTATTAAAACTAATTTTCTCGAGTTCTATCTTGATTGGACTTGTTCTTACATAACGCAAGCCTATTATTAAAGTAGTTAGTTTATGCTCCAGTTAAAGGATAATTGTAATAAGGATTGTATTATTGTATTGATGGCTTTCTGTTATCAATTTAGCAGAAATAGTATCCTCTAAACGATACATTTAAGTAATAATTAACCATAAAACAATCAAATGAAATAAATATTGTCATATTCACTAGGTTTTTGGTTTTGGTTATGGTTTGGACATGCTCGATTTATCCTCATTAATAGCTGTACTGAAAAAAAGGACGGGCTGCACTCTGGGAGTGCCGGCAGAAGTGAAAACTTAAACATCAACGTTGTGCATTTTTGAATATTTTGGAATGGTTAGGGAATAATGTTGCTCAAATTGTTTTATTTATCAGTACCTATAGAAGTACTATCATGTATGTGGTAAAATACAATATTTATTTATTGCGCTATCGTAGACATACAGGACAATTTATATTACATAAAAAAATTAACACTACAGAACTAGTATAATTATTTTACATCAAAAAGTTTATTTCTCAGAAAAATCAACTTTCATCCATAATTTCAACGAATCTTTCACCAGCATCATCATCGCCAATCTCTAAAACTGATATAGGTAATAGGTTTATGGTAGCTGAAGTAAGAAACGAACAATTTTGATTCGAATCTATTTAAATGTCTTATAAAGACCGCATCAATAGTAGTTTTGTAGGTATTTCTTTGTGCTAAGATTGCGACCATTTGACATCATTAACCCAAATACATTATTCAAAAATTCAATTTTTATCGTCTGCAAAGTTAATGTTGAAATCTCCACTCAAAATCATTGGCAAATCATCGAACCTTTTACTCCTAATATCGAGAACAAATGATTCACGCGCGGATTTCTTTAATGTATTATTAAAAATGAAACGATTTCCCTCAAATATGTCGCTAAAATTTGTCGCGCGTATATATAGGTTAACGCTATAAAGTATCAACATAGTACAAATACCAGCTGTGCCCCGCGGTGCTACCCGCTGTTAAAAAGTAGCCTATGTGTTAATCCAGGGTGTCAGCTACCTCCACACCGAATTTCATGAAAATTGTTGCAGCCGTTTGGGCGTGAAGCACACCCACACACTTACAAACATTCGCCTTTATAATATTAGTGAGATACTTAAAGCCTGTTTTTTCACCGCCTACAATTTATCTGCTTTGCTCAAAGGTTGACTGGTATTGATGCCCAAAGACATTAAGTCCGCCTTGTGTGCGTTTTTTTTAAATTGTGCTATAAAGATTTAATAAATAAATGAAACATATGATAAGTTTCTCCCTTCCCTTTTGGTCCATAATATAAAATTTGAAATTATTAGAAGTATTTTTCCTTACTGAATTTGTTAAGCTGTATAAAATGGTCCAAGCTTGACAAAGATGCAGCCTGATTGTAATTTTTTCCGCTCCATTTCAGTCGACAGGCAACCTAGAATTCATCAGAAAATATAACATGAAATATGGGTGCAACCCAATAAGTTTACCACCTTAACTCACTCAATAAATATTTGTATCAAAGTCTCTGTTGTGCGACGACAGTTAACCTTCTAATAACTTACCTTAAGGTTCTATTCTAAGGTTCCTTATTGTATCTTTCGGCTAGGCGGAGCTGGAGTTTCTTTCGGCTTTCTTCTTAACTCAACTCGACAGCGGTCTCCTCTTGTGAAATGCCGGTAGATTCAGATTAAGACATGTGAAAGTGCCCTTGTGGCCTACTTACAGAATAAACGTTTTGATTTTGATCGTTAATTTTTATCGCACAACGGAATTTATTCCAATCGCTTTTATTTCCTCGTTTTGTATGGCTTAGTTAGCCACTAATTTCATCCAACTTTCTGGTCCTAACACATATAACAAACGCACAATTAGGAAATTATCATGAATCATCTTGCTTTAGTAATAAATAACTTGCTCGCGTTTAGACAATTCAGGACAAAGTAGCATTGAGTCAAAGGTTACGTAATAAATGTCACGTACAACAAAAATGTGACTCGTACAATATCATAATAGAGAATATTTTTAGCCTCGTTTTTCCTTATGACTGACTACCCAAGTGCGTGAGTGAGTTTTAGCGTTTATAAAGCGATTTTTAAATAACACATTTTGCAATTTCCGACACTTATATGAATGTAAGAGTGAGGGTGCTTTATCATTTATGTATCGTTCGAAAGCGCCATTATCATAGGCCTACCCCGAACACCTACACTAGAACCTCTTTAAAGAATATTATTTTCTCAAACATGCAATGAAATCTCGTCACAACGTGCGTTATAAGAGGTTTCGAAGTGTCACGTTTCGGGCGGAACAACTCGAGAACTGTACAGGAATTTCATACAAAATGGAAGGCCTAGGCCGGGAAGTATTTTTTTTTAAATATAGCGTCTTTGTTCATAAACAGGCTAAACGGCTGAATTCGCCGGCTTCGTATCACTATCCGGTCACGTCTATACCTACTCACCCGGCAAGCACTTATTTTCTGGCGTCTGCAGTAATGTACTAATGTTGTCTGGAAGAGATCGCTCTGTAGCGATAAGACCGCCTTGTTTACCATTGTTTAATTTAAGATTTCCCATGTAATATTTTTCTTGCCGGTGTGCAATAAAGTATCGTTGTATTGTATTGTAATGTCTTGTTTGCAGGCGTGCGCCACGAGCCGAACATGAAATACGGGGTACAGCTGGGCAACCCGCGCGAGTTCTACCACGAGGTGCACCGGCCGGCGCACTTCATGAACTTCGCCGCCATGGAGGACGCCGCCGCGCCGCTGCTCGCCGCCGACCGCGAGGACCACTTCGCCTGAGCACTACCACCGATACTAGGCGAGGTCGCAGCACACACGGATCTGCCGACGGCTGAGGGCCTGAGGCCGTTTTGACTGAAATGAATCCACGAACGTTCACTTTTTGTGCGCCGCAATAGTTTATATCATCTACCGACGGCTTCAGACCTGAGGCCGTTGTTGACTGAAATGAATCCACGAACGTTCACTTTTTGAGCGCCACAATAGTTAATATCAGCTACCGACGGCTTCAGACCTGAGGCCGTTTTTGACTGAATTGAATCCACGAACGTTCACTTTTTGAGCGCCGCAATAGTTTATATCATCTACCGACGGCTTCAGACCTGAGGCCGTTTTTGACTGAATTGAATCCACGAACGTTCACTTTTTGAGCGCCGCAATAGTCTATAAATCTTTGTATTTAGAAAATTGCGACCTCTTTTAATCGTCATAAATCATCCAATGTAAAATGAGCGTAGAGAGAGACACTCAGAGCTGATTTTTGAGAATGTAGCGCTGATACTATTGGCACTACTACTACTACTACTGGTTCTGGTAGTGGTAGTATATTAACTTACTTTAAAATTGAAAACGAGTGTCTCCAATGACACATTTTTCAAACGCGCAACTTTTAGACATCGACTCGCTGCGTTATATCAACTGTGTTAAATTTAATAATTGTTGGTTATTATGGACGGGAATGATAAATTAGACTAAATTTTATTCGTCTTGTTTTTAATAGTCTCTAATTGCCAGACAAAATCTGTGTTTGGTTTACAAGCGCGAGCATGTTTATTATGCAGGCTACTTCTAAATACGTAAAGTACTAACGTGCTGAACTTTTCTTCCCGTTGTTAAACCATATAAAACCGGAAGTACGGTGCGTACTTCGGAGTAGCCCATCTAAAGCTAACATGTACTCTCAATCGCTTAATTGGAAGTTAGTATCATTCTGCCTTGCTCACTCAAATTTTGTATAACACGAGAGCGAAAGAGGCGGCATGATACGTAAATTTGGGATCTTCAAAAACTTACAAAAAGGTTTTAAAATTCTTGAAAGTTGCCGGATTTGTGAGACGATAGATTCGAATAATGAATTTCTGCACTAAACGGTGGATGAATTTTGTATCAGACTGGATTTAAATACCAATTTAGTTATTTTATGACGCAGTGGTAATGTTCACTGCATAAAAATAAGGATAATAAATTGAATAATTTCATATGTAATGTTTATTATTTCTAGCCAAATAACCTTCTTCATATTACTATCAATTCAATGCAACCATAAATTACAACGAAAGCTATAGATCAATAAAAAAAAAATACCTCGTAGCTTTTTGTGATATTGAGTTTATATATTTGTTTACGATTTCAGGGTTCTGATTCAGTGATTGGAATTAGATGTTGCTAAAATGTCTGGCGTAAGAGCATAACATATTGATTTGATTAAACCAGAAATATGCATATTTTTTTAGAAATCTGGCATTCCAGATAATATTTCAATGCGATTGTTACAGTTACCACTATGTTGTGTCCCTAAACAAGGTGTATATATGTATTTTACTACTATCGAATTCCCATCGCTGTGTATATCGATACCTATACGATACGAAATAGGGGTGTAGACTGATCTTGAATTATACAACATATTGTAGTTGTATGAATATAGAGATGTGCCTTTTCCGAAAACTTCCGGAAATTTTCGGAAACGGCACATGTTGCTATATGAATAAAATTAGATCAATATGTCATGAAACAAAAAACAAAAGAAAAATATATATGTTTTTTATTAATATGCGTCTTCAAAATACGCGCATTTTATGATTTTTTTCGAATTCAAAATACATTTTGAAATCGGTCTGAGAATCCGAGATTGCTACCCAACCCACAAATGACGTCACATGGCCAGGTGGCCATTTGTATGGAGTGTTTTTAGCGCTCCGTAGGAATGTTGAATTTTGACGGTCATTTCTGATTTTAGAGCAGTCTAAGTGTAGTTAGTCCTATTAGAGTTAGTCCCATATTTTGAAATTATAATACAAAAAAAAAAATATAACCAATTAAAATAAGTCTTATCTTAAACTAAATCTAAACTAAGTCTAAAAAAGGCCCCCGTGGCATTATACCAAAGACGACATATAGACATTTGATCCCAATAAAAAATAGAACCTTCTGGATGAGTAAGTACAAACCAGGAAAATATCCATTGGTGACTAATTAGCAATATATTAAGGAGAAGTCAATCAGGAAAACAAAATAAACCTATGATAATTTAAGAGGCCTTATTCCTTTTAAAATGCTGATTGTTTAGACATTTTTCTCTATGATCAAACATGTTTCTTAACATATTATTGATGTTACTACCTAGAACAGGGCTATTGGGATTTATCGGTATATATTTGAAACCTACAGTTTGAATTTTTCATTGATAATTTTTGTTCGAAAAACTACTCGAAATTGACAAAATTCACGTGGAAAATTCGTTTTTTCAACTTATTTTCGACTGCACGCAATGAAAGCATGAAAAAGCTACGTTACTACCTAGAACTCGAGAAAAACTATTATTCACTTCAAAAAGTTGGTTGAAATTATCATAATATGAAATCGTCATAATATGAAAAAAATAAATTTTAAAAGGAATAAGGCCTCTTTAAGAACCGTTTCGAGGTACGCGGTTGTGAGGTGTAGAGTTGGCAGTTTCGTATCGTCTATTGTAGGAGTTTTTGTAAACTGACATTTACAAAACAGCCAAGGGTCGCAACGTAAGAAAGAGTCACTAAGGACGGGTTTCGAGCTATGATTTACGAAATGTTTATTTTAAATATAATATTCATATTTTATTTTATCTACACTCATATTGTTAAATTACTATAGTAAGTTCAGATACTATAGGTAAAGATTTACATTAATAGGCAGCAACAAAAATCTTCGAAATTTCCAGCGAGAGTATTATAGTCCGTAAGCCCGCTCCAAGATTGCCTACGTAATATGACATCACGATAAAATGCATGGCACACGGTCGAAAAAGTTGTGCTGAGCGAGAATCAAACGATTATCGCACAGAAAATTGGCCGGAAGTTTGAGAAAATCCTTCACTTCCGGTCAAAATTTTAGGGGTGTACTTACGTCATGTGACATCATTACGTGACAGATGGCATCATGTAGCCCTTTAATCGTAGAGAGTGTAAACATAAGTCTGCCAGTTCTAAAATGGCCGGAAGTGCTTGGCAGACGGGGTCAAAGATGATCATCGGATACGTTTTCCTATGTTTTGTGGTATCTTGACGAAATTGATTATAAATGTTTTAAAGTAATAGTGTCTCTAAAAATAAATAAGTCTGCCAAGACATATCTGGCCGGCAGTCCTTCAAAAGTGATTTTTTAGGGTTCCGTAGTCAAACAAGGAACCCTTATAGATTTGCCATGTCCGTCGGTTCGTCTCTCCGTCCGCGGCTTAGCTCCGTGACCATTAGTACTAGAAAGCTAAAATTTGGTATGAGTACGAGTATGTGTATGTATCACGACGAAAAAACGGTAAAATAAACGGTAATTTTTTTTTCGTGTAGGTACCTCTCGTATGTATCTCGTACACCTAAAGTGGGAGTGAATTTATTTTTCTTTCCAACACTAATGTGTGGGGTGGCGTTGAATAGGTTGTCGGGCCACGCTCAGTGTAGGGTCCGTACATGCCCATCCTTCACAATGTTGTTGCTGTCCTATGGTACCCCAGTGGTACAGAGGGCCTTCGTGAGACGTCGCCATCCGCTCCTGTCCTATGCCTCGCGCTCCGCGTCACTCCAACTCAGCCCGGCCGCCCGCAGCTCGGCGTCGACGGTGCGCTGCCACGTGTGCGCCGGTCGGCCCTGTCGTCAGCTCCCACGCGGCCTCCACGTGAACGCAACCTTGCCGATGTTGTCCTCTGGTCTTCCGAGGATGTGCCCTATCCACTTCCACTTCCGTTGAGCGATTTCTCGCTTGATCGGGATTTGGTGGCATCGATTCCAAAGATCTTCGTTGCTGATAGTATTCGGTCAGAATATGCGCAGGATGGATCTAAGGCATTTGTTGACGAACACTTGTAACTTGCTCGTCAGACCCTTTGTCTCTTTCTTAGTCTCGCAGCCGAAGAGCAAAACAGACTTCACTATGGAATCGAAGAAGGAAATCTTGATCCGCCGGGTGAGCACGTTCGAATCCCAGACCTGTTTCAGCTGGGCAAAGGCGCCTTTAGCTTTCCTAATCCTCGCGTTAACGTCGTCATCGGAACCACCGCTGTTGGTCACGGTGCTGCCGAGATATGTGAATATGCGACAGATTCCAGCGGTGTCCCATTGAGTCTTATGGGTCGGTTTTCGCACGACTGAACTCGCATTTTGACGGTCCCCCTAGCGTTTATTCGTAATCCCTGAACTTGAGCTTCCTCTCGTAACGAGTCCAGCTTCATTGGAAGATCGGGCAGTGAAGACGAAACCAACACTATATCGTCTGCGTAGTCGAGGTCCTCCAGGTGTGAGCTTTTATTCCATGTTATGCCCCTAGGTGTTTCTGTTACTTTCCGCATGATGTCGTCGAGCAGGACTATGAAGAGCAGCGGCGACAGGAGGCAACCTTGTTTGACTCCTGCACTCATTGGTTCCCCTAGAACTTGGTCGTGCACTACTTTGCAAATACTGCCATTATAAAGGGACCCATCCTTCACAATAGACGGGCTTAATTGCCGAGCTCCTAATCTGAATTGAATTACTGGTTTGAATTACGAGAAAGATTTCAAGTTCTATAAGGTCGTAAACGCTATAGTAACTGTAATTACTTATAGGTAACCTTCTGGAAGTTATCGATTATACGCGCCAGATTGCGCGGAATGTTTTAATGCAGTATGGCACTTAACTAATATGTTATGTGTAATGTTCGAAGTATAAGGACACCGCGCGGCACTTACGTCATTTTAAAGAAAATTATGAAATTTTGCGATAATTCAAAAACGACTCAGCCCATTGTATTAAATATAGTTTTCATTGAAATTACTTATAGGTTATATTTTCATAATTTTTTCTATATTTTTTTGACTAAATTTTAAAAAGTTAGGGTGGGAAGGGGACGTTGTTTTTGGATTTTCGGAGCGAATATTTACAAAACTGCTGATTTTATCAAAAAATAATATTTGTAGACCCCTATTATCTTCAAAATACCTATTCAACGCCACCCCACACACTAGTGTTGGAAAGAAAAATAAATTCACTCCCACTTTAGGTGGACGAGATACATACGAGAGGTACCTACCCGAAAAAAAAAATTACCGTTTATTTTACCGTTTTTTCGTCGTGATACATACACATACTCGTACTCATACCAAATTTTAGCTTTCTAGTACTAATGGTCACGGAGCTAAGCCGCGGACGGAGAGACGAACGACGGACATGGCAAATCTATAAGGGTTACTTGTTTGACTACGGAACCTTAAAAAATCACTTTTGAAGGACTGCCGGCCAGATATGTCTTGGCAGACTTATTTATTTTTAGAGACACTATTACTTTAAAACATTTATAATCAATTTCGTCAAGATACCACAAAACGTAGGAAAACGTATCCGATGATCATCTTTGACCCCGTCTGCCAAGCACTTCCGGCCATTTTAGATCTGGCAGACTTATGTTTACACTCTCTACGATTAAAGGGCTACATGATGCCATCTGTCACGTAATGATGTCACATGACGTAAGTACACCCCTATAATTTTGACCGGAAGTGAAGGATTTTCTCAAACTTCCGGCCAATTTTCTGTGCGATAAGCGTTTGATTCTCGCTCAGCACAACTTTTTCGACCGTGTGCCATGCATTTTATCGTGATGTCATATTACGTAGGCAATCTTGGAGCGGGCTTACGGACTATTAAGAGGATCATAATATATGATACTAAAGACGACCCCGCCGGCGGGCGCCATTCCTCCGCTTTAATGGGACTTACTGGCAGTTCTTATCTACATAAAAGGAAATCTATGATGATGAATACGTATAGGTAGATAAGGTAGGTGTGCTTAACTGTACACAATTAGGTCTTAAAACACTCGTGTGATCCTATTATGAAATTCGCCTTAGGCTCGTTTAACAAAATCACACTCGTGATTTAAGATCTGTCATTATGTAACAGTTGCATAAACTATTATAAACAAATTCTTTTACGGCGTTTCGTAATGTTTCAACTGAAAACATTGACAATCATTAACCATGTAGATACGAGGGGTGTTCAATAAAAAGTGAGAATGAGTATGTTATAAACAACTTTTATTAAATGTCATTTTATTTTTCGACATAGTCACCTTTTAGCATAATACACTTAGTATATCTTTTTTCTAAACTTAAAATTTCATTTTTAAAAAAGGTCTCATCTTGAGTTATAAAAAAATCTTGTACTGCAGCGACTACCGCGTCGTCGTCTTCAAATTTCTGGCCTCTCAGGTATTCTTTTAATCTCGGAAATAGGTAGAAATCACTGGGGGCGAGATCCGGTGAATACGGAGGATGCTTAAGGATATCGAACCCAGAATTACGAATTGCAGCCATTGCAACGGCGGACTTGTGTGCCGGGGCATTGTCCTGGTGGAACAGCACAACTTTCGAGAGTTTACCTCGCCGTTTTTCGCGGATCTCATTGCGCAATGTTGCTATTTGTTTAGCATATAAAGTGCCCGTAATTGGGGCTCCATGCTCGAGATACTCAATCATTACTACCCCTTTATCATCCCAAAAAACAGAGCCCATGCAGCACCGGCAGATGGGCCCACCTTGAATTTCTTCGGAGTTGGAGATGATAGCCTTTTCCATGTCATAGACTGCAGTTTCGTTTCAGGGTCGTAATGGTGGAGCCATGTCTCGTCCATTGTTATAAATCGCGCCAGAAAAAGTTTCCGGTCTTGCTTTATCAGGCCCAAAGCTTCTTGTCAAATCTCGACTCTAGTTTGTTTTTGCGTGTCAGTAAGCATTATTGGTACCCAACGCGCAGATATCTTTTTCATACCCAAGCGTTCATGTAAAATATTATGCACGCTCCCCGTTGAAATCTTTACATTTTCAGCAATAAAACGAACCGTGACACGACGATCCGCCAAATCTAAGTTTTCGACTTTTTTCACAATTTCTTCAGTTACTGCTGTAGTAGGGCGTCCGGAGCGGGGTTCGTCCATGGTCGATGTTCTTCCACGTCTAAATTCGGCGCACCAACGTGCGACTGTCGAATACGGAGGAGCATTAGACCCTAAAGTGTCCCGCAGATCTAAATTGACTTGGTCCGTAGATTTTTTTTTCAAACACAAGTATTTGATAACGGCGCGAAGTTTAATTTTCTCCATTTTCGCTCACGTACTCCATAGCGTTGCAAAGAAATGGCCGTATTTTTTTTAAACAAGAAGCAGTTGGATTTTTTTTTTCATGAGCAATACGCTAGTTAGATTAACTTTACCGGCCAGTATTTAATTTCCTAATACTGAAAGAGTTTGCATCTCATTCTCACTTTTTATTGAACGCCCCTCGTAATATCGTAATACCTACATGAAGAGCCACTTGAAATGATTTGATATTGGCCTTAACTACACGCTTATTGTTTAGTCACACTTCACTCAGTTACGGATAAATAGTTCATTGCCTACTACGAGCGTAGGCCGCGCTGTCGCCGGATTGATCCGACCATGTTCGCGACTAGGCTCCTCTGGTCCATGGCTCTCAGCCTCAGCCTATGCTGTGCTCAAGTTTTCACCATAAACGACTTTCATTTCAAACAAGCAAACGGCGCCGAAATACACAACCTCAGTGACTACTGCAAAAACAGTGACTGTGTCGTAAAATGCTGCCGCGAAAAAGAAATCATGCTCTACAAGTCTTACGAAGATCCAACAAAAGACGAACAAAGATGCATCGTTAGTTCTGCTCTGGTAGCAAAGTACGGTGTTAAGAAACCAGATGATTATTCAGATATTGGAGTGTATAAAAATGACATTAAGCGTAAAGTAGTACCGTCGAATAAAAGTGCTAACGAATTTAAATTTATTTATGACACTAAATTTATCGATAAAAATTGGAGTAATGCTAAGTACCTTTCTGGCTTAGATGAACTTCAGTATAAGACATATCTATTAGAGGTAAGTAGCTCATCCCATTGTTTTTTACCTATAGGGACTAAATTTAAAGTATGAACTTCAGTATAAGACATAAATCTATTAGAGGAGGTAAGTAGCTCATCCCATTATTTTTTACCTATAGGGACTAAATTTAAAGTATGTGTAAATGTCGTTACTTCTTACAAAGATTGCTCACTCCCATGGCACGGAAATATTCGCGTTAGTGAGTTTGTGTTTCCCCACAATAGCCGACTCCCTATCAGTGAGATTTAACATGATCCAATACAGTACATGTCTTGTCTAAATAAATATACGTATATACATACATAGACTGTTAATTTAAACTTATATATCTTATAATCCTTCCTTTTGGCTTTTCCTTAGTCGGGTAAAAACCGCGCAAGTGCGAGGGGTAGGTTTCCGTACCACCAAATACAAAAGCGGTTCGAAAGATAGAGCCTGTGACAGACGGACAGATAGACAGCGAAGGCTTTTTAGTAGTAATACTCTGGTGATGATGTCGGATGGCGGTAATTGTAATTTTTGCTTTACTTGTGTTGTAATGCCTGTGTTTGAACTTGTTCTTTCAATGGACTCGATGAACTGCTTTTGCTTAAAAGCTTACCTACTCGTATCTCATATATAGATATTTAACAGTAAATTAAACTATCCGTGTTATTTGATCCACCCCAATCAATACAACCTACCTACTCTATACGTTACTTTTTAGAACGGAAAATGGGTTCTACGGCGTTTGAACTACTGGAACGCATTTACAATAATTGAACCACAGCGTTTTTGCCTCGAGCACGAGGTCACTTTGATCGTGACCGAAGGAATGGAAGATGAAATCCGTCCCATCAGCACCGTGCTCTGGGTGATCTCGGACCCCCCGACGTCTACAAACCAGCGAGCGGTGTCCAGTGCCTACGGTAAGTTACTTAGATTATTACCGACCGGGCCAATGATGGTTACCGTTTATCACGCGATGAATAAGTAAAGCATCTGTCACACACACTCGCATTTTGTCAAAACGTGACGGATGCTTTGTTACTAACAAATTGTTACTTATTCGTGACTGTTTTAGGGAAAAGGTCCCACTTTGTCGATATGGAGTTATGAATGGCCTTAAGATTTGATAACATTGTTAGGTAGGGGAGACCGGGTATGGAAGTCACATTTTATTTCTTTTGCATTTTAAGTACTATTGTTTTTAGTTGGGGATGATAAAAGATAATTTAATGGATAGTGTAGTTATTTGAGTTTAAAAATATATCAATACTTTTTCACTAACATTATGTACGGAGGAAATATTTTTATTTTTATGAAAAAAGAGAAATGTGACTTCCCAACAAACAAAATGACCTTATAAAATTAAATCTATAAGGACTAAAGTCTCATAGTTGTTTTAAAATGGCATTCATTACAACAACGTACCTTTTAAAGGCTTTTTATAAGACAATTTGGCTAAAATTGCCTTTATTCTTATAATTTGGTTATGTTAACGTTAATAAAACCAATTAATATGGCCACAATAAGGGTTAATTTTTTTATATTCTTATAGAAGCTAGCTACATTGCGTTTTAGCTGTATAATATTGAAAGCCTAGTAAAGGCGTTTTATATGGCCAATCATTCTTATAAAAGTAATGCACAAGGTACCTATAAAGCTTTTCGGCTTATAGGAGCTTTTTATAAGATGTTTACCCAACGAATGAATTATAGCATTTTATATAGTCTTAATAAGAATTAAAGCAATCCTTATTCACTTATATAATACTAATAAGGGCTATGTTCTCTATAGTGTTATATTAAAAGGTTTTATATGGTTACGCCTAATACTTCTGTAAATCTACAAAATGACCAATCTGGTACCGAGGTAGCAGCCGGTGGTTCCGTAGAAGATTATTTTATGGAACATGAGAGTGAGCAGGAAAGCACTGAGGAATACATTTGTAGCGGCAGTGACAGTGATACAGACAATTCGTCAAATAAGGAATTGAAAAAACTTCGAAATAAACTAGTAATTAATAAAAAAATGGCGGGGTTATTTGTAAACCGCGCTTGACATCTACTACTGCGCATGTGCAAAAGCATTTTTTTAATATTCGTCTTATATCAAAATGGCACAAGCGCGTGTACATTCAGCCAAATGTATTTAATGAATAACGATTTTAAGTTCGTTTATTAATCAAATTTTATATCTAATGTAATTAATGACGTGTTAAATGAATGAATTAATGAAGTATTTGGTTTTATTGTACTTTTATATGTAATAATAATCGGTATTTGACTAATTTATCAAACTTTTTTAAATATTAAATTTATACTTACTCGTCCGATTAATAATAAGTGTCAATGTTTATTTAGAAATATTGTTACTATTTAAATTACGGATTACAATATTCGCATTCATCTGCAATAAAATGGTCGTATATCAAATACGCTTTACAATTTTGACAGAAAATGAAAGTGAATTGTTGCAAAACCTCTATTATATTCACGACGTAACATTTCTTACTTAGTTACTTAGTAGATAAGGGACTTCACTTGTGAGAAAGGAACCCTAACGACATATAAAATGGCGAATCATAAGCAACACCTATTGCTAATGATAGATTTTTAATCTCATAGTGTATTTGTAGATGATGTGCAAATTTCTTTCGCTCTTATAATGGCCTTTTATAAAACATGACTAAATAATTAACCACATTTTCAGTACAAAACCGCAATAATACAAAGGCGCGTTGATAACACTTCATGTTTTATACCATAATCTATCACAAATTTAAATTCCCACACAGTTTTCACTATAGATTCGGGTACTCTAACATAGAATAAAAAAATAACTTAGGTACCGTTTACTATTAATCATGAAGATGTTGACTAATTATTTTTCGTCAAACTATTACAAAAAAGATAATAAACTTATTGCGCAGTCATAAACATACCAAATACCTTATTAGGGGCATTTGTTTTGCCGTTATGAATTTTACGCCCTTAAATCGGACCATAACTAAACGCGTATAAGGACGATCGCCCTTATAAACGCTTTAAATATAGTTCTTATAAG
Organism: Apotomis capreana; assembly: GCA_947623375.1. Classification (NCBI taxonomy): domain Eukaryota; kingdom Metazoa; phylum Arthropoda; class Insecta; order Lepidoptera; family Tortricidae; genus Apotomis; species Apotomis capreana. Next base: position 20,704,608 of record OX392512.1, read on the forward strand.
TATATTAACCTTTTTAGTGCATTTTCCATGCCATTAGAAGTTTGACTACCTTGTTGCTTGTCACAATAAAGCACTTACAAGATAAATAAAGCAAATAATAAAGCAACTATAAGTTGAGTATAAGGTTATTGTATTTATAATTTGTGCCCAAATCCACCCTTATTAGCGATAATATGGCCTTTACAAGAATAATATTTTTGGCTATATAAGCCACTACAAGAGGATTTTTTGTTTGTTGGGTTTTAACCCCGTGTCAGGGATGGTTGTCACAGATGCTGGGGTACGTAATCACATAGTAAAATAAGAGGGATATACAATAATACACACATTTATATCAAACGAACTTTTTTCTTGTTGAAGATAAAAATGTTTTATGTAAGTTACTGTTACGGAAAATAACGAAATATTCGTAATTAATAAAAAAATCTCAAAAACATTTTTTTTTTCAGCTAGTAACTTATATAAACTTAAATGATGTGTGTAAGTCACTGTGACCAGGAAAGTAACGAAATACGTATTCATAATTAATAAAAACACCCAAAAACTAAATTCGCTTTCAGCTAATAAGGTAGTCACACGTAACTACCAGCCCCCGTCGACCTGAGACAACCAGCCCCAAAACACGTTTTAGAAAATAATCTTACAATATAAATTCAAATGAATGTTTTCACTAAAAACCTTATAACAATATGATTATACACAAGTTCAACTTGAACAATACACGAAGAAGCATATTAATATGCAAAATAAAAGTGTTCTACGAGATTTAACACAGATGCACAAAAAAATACTTTTACTGGCGGAAAAAAGTAAACGAATGTGGCTCCGTCACAACATACCGGAGCCGACTGAGGTAAAGTACGGAGGGGGGTTTAGCTCTCGCGATCCTTGGACACCGGTCGGTAAACTGATTCGTGCCTTTAGTTGTCAGTTATGGCCGCTGTGACAACCAACCCGTGTGACTTCCATACCCGGTCTCCCCTACCTATTATACAAACAAACAAACTTAGTTACAAGTGCAGCTAATTTTTATTATTAAAGCACGTTAAAAAGCTTTCAGTGTTCAGTATATTAGGAACTCCTTAGCCAGCCGATTATGATCTTTACGTCAAACATTTTGGTCGTAGTCGTAGCTCTATTTAAGCTGATCACAAATGCTCAATGTATAAGCACCTACTATAAATTACTCCTGTGGCGCGGAGATAATCCCATTAGCGAGTTATACTCCCACACAAAGTTCGACTCACTGGTAGTAAGGGATAAACAGCCCTAATACAGTTCAAGTCATGTCTAAAATAAACTCCATATTTTTCAGGGTTACTGGTCTCTTGTTTTTTCCTGCTACTGGTGCTGGGCGTGTATGCGGTTCTGCCGGAGCTACGCAACCTGGCCGGCATGATGCTGATGGCCTGCATGTCCACCTACTTCTCCTTCTTCCTCATCAGGGTCATACAAGTGTTTAGCAATGACAACAAGTCATTAACTTGGGAAGGATGCATTACTCTAAGTATGTTATATTGGAATATTATCAGGGCCGGACTAAGAGCTTACAGAGCACACTTTTATACAGAGCTTACAGAGTCTTTTAGGCAATGTCGTCGTTAGCCCCCCTCTTTCCTTAGGTTTTAGGTTGATAAGTCTCTAGGTAGGCCGTGTGGCCCGTATAGGAGGCATTGGACCCATAGACAGTTGTCTACATTGCTATGGATAACGCGGCTATGTACCTATATCATTCTTCGGCGTCAATCACGTTTGCATCTTTGATGTTAATCTCGACATCCTAGTATCTACGACTTTTGAAGTGGGGCAGAAATAGAATATGGCGACTCGTCTTCTCCTGGATGACTCTTTGTGATGTTTTCGTCTTCAAATATACGCATTACCCCTAGAAAAAGCTGACTCCTAAAACGATTAGGTACTACGATATTCTAGTAACTTAATTGTGATAAGCAAACTAATGCTGTGAGAAATATACGACTTTACGACTAAGCTACGCCGGCTGCGTATGCAGTAGGTACCACGTCATACACGTGTTGCGCGTGCGTTCACGCATACGTCACGCATGGGGTGGGTTATCTCTTATGAGGATTCATAGTATAAAAACGCGCACGCTTCCGGCGTGACTTGGCCTTCTAACTTTTGAACGTTAATTCACGGTATCACAGATTATATAATACTATACTACGGTATAAAATAACTTTATATCGTGAATTAAACCTTTATACCTATTTGAATTAGAATAGAATACAATACTCTTTATTGCACACCAAAAGAAGAAAGAAATACAAATACAGATAACACTAGGTGATACAGTAGGCGATCTTATCGCTAAAAAGCTATCTAGCGAATTAGGTACGTAATTTACTTTTTATTTGGTTGAACTACTTTATTTCGGATTCCCAGTGTAATTTGATTAATTAACCCCATTCTATCTACTGCACAAAGTACCCTATTTTCACATGATCGCGACAAGAGAGCGGACTCTATAGTCATCACCATAATTCACATCGAATGAATAGGTATATTTTCCGTTTCAGCTATAATGTTCTACTACTTGATGCTGGCGTCGTTCTGTTGGATGAACGTCATGTCCTTTGACATCTGGTGGACCTTCAGGTAACTTTTACTACTTTCAGTACTTTACAAGGAATGTTAAATATGTACATTGTAGTCAATTGGTTACGCTACGTTACCTATTATATAAGTCAAGTCATTGGAAAACAGGTAAAAGCATAGTCTGTCCGATCTCTAATATCAAATACAGTTAACTTTGGCACAAGGTACAAACAACCATATCACGTAAATTTAAGGTTGTTTTTCACTTACAAGTGAAAACAAGTGCCAGTTTGACATAATTTGATCTTAGAATTCCGGATAGACTATACTTACAATTAGGGTAGGGCTGTAATTTTTTTTATTGAAAACGTTAAAGTAAGGTTTTTGAAAGTTAACGTTAATCATAAAGTTTTAATATCTAAGAAACCTTAAACAGTGAAACGCTCATTACTTTCTAGTTCTACAGAACATAATATTTTTGTCCAACGATTGATATATAATATTTCGTAACGTAATTCTGTACCATATATGCAATGATTTGTCCCAAAGTTATTTTCAGAGTGAGCCTACGATGGTTGCGTTTGTCATGCGATAAATAAATATCAAAGCATGCCTCACTCTAGAGCACTTATGTGCTTGTCAGAAAGTGATGGGTATTTTACTTACACAGCAGGACCTCTATAATCCGAACACCCAAAATGTGCATACTGTTCAGTTGCACAGTGTTCTGATTAGACCTAGTAAGTAGATATTTTCAAAGAAAATTTTTTGCGACGTCGAAGCCATGATGAATAAATTCTCTAATTCTAAACGCCACACATAACAAAATGGTGAATCGAGGCGTGGCGGACGATAAAACAATACGTGTAACACCTAAAACGTACTTCGAGGCACTGCAAGAAAGAAACTGAGCGAAAGGCGGTTGCGTGACTGGAGAGGAGGTCGTTCGGATTATAGAGGTGTACGGATTGCGTATTTACAAAGGCTACGGCTGTACTGATAGGGTTCAGATGCGAACTGAACCAGATTAGCTTTTGTTTGGACAAAACTTAACAAAACCCTAATCTGGAATAGTACAGAAGTTTACTGAAATCGTATAGACTTTATTAACTAAATTCATACGGAATTGCTGCTACAAATGCTAGTCTGTTGCGATCTAAAACTTGAATAATATTTTAGTAACGACTCCGATTGTATTAAATAAATTACCGTTCATGCAAATTACTTTACAATGCCTGAGCTTTTTTTACTTTTCGAATTATTTCAATTCATAGGTACTTCTTATTAGGCCATATTTAGTGTGAAATCGTGATAAAATAGTTGAATGTATATATCAGGAAGCGCGCTGTTGTGGTCGCAGTTCTAACCTAACCTACTTTACTGGTAGCAGAAGCAGATCAGGTCTGGCGTTGCGCCGACCGCTACCGCGGTACACTCGCTTCGCTCGCTCGGCTCGCGCGCTGTTGTGGTCGCAGTTCTAACCTAACCTAACCCATTAATCTAGTTTACTGGTAGCAGTTCGGTTCTGACGCTTCGCTGTCCGCTACCGCGGCACGCTTGCTCGATATAGACGTTACCAAACTCGACTAGGTTTTGTCGTGAATAATACATGAGAATATGTAAGCAAAAAGCTAATACATTTGAGTGACTACTTTTTACCGTAACGGTATAGATATTGTTAACTTATATTGTAAATAAAAGCTCACCGATTAGAATCTGAATCGTGACTGAAATATTAGTATAGCTTTTGTAAATTCGCGTACGGATTATCGAGGCCGTGCTGTATTTAATCGTGTGAGGAATTCGACATAACATGACATAATGCGATGCCAACATTCGCAGGGGCATCCGCAAATCATCCCAGATCCACCGGCGCGGCGTGATGTCCAAGTTCCGCTGGTACTGCGCGTACGCATGGGGCGTGCCGGTGCTGCCCACGCTCTTCGTCGTGATCGTCGACCAACTGGACCTCACGGACACGCCGGACTTCGTCAAGCCGCATATATTCGACGGGACGTGCTTCTTTGAGAGTAATTTCGATTTTACTAGCTTTTGCTTCACTGTAGTCAGAATAGTCTGATGTTGAATTATCAACATAGTGTAGTTATATGAATAAAATTAGCTCAAGATGTCATGAAACAGGTAAGAAAATGTTATTATTTTATTTTTTTAACCCAAAATAAATTTTGAAACCCTCGGCGCGCGAGTCGATCTCACACTTGGCTGTTTTTTTTCTTGTCATGATACTATAAAATTTACAGTTACAAAAATTAAATCACATTGAGTTATATCTATTTCCAGGTGACGTCCACTGGCTGTACGTCAGTATCCCGATCCTTATACTGATCTGCGTCAACGTAGTGATGTTCCTGCTGACCACATTCAACATCTGGCAAGTGAAGCGCGGAGTCAACCGGTACAACTGCAGGGACAGTTCCAACAACAAGAAGGACGAATACAGGTTTCACTCGCGGTTATACTCACTTTCACTTATGTGTCAGGAATGGCCCGACATGTTTCAAACTCGTAGGGAGATCATCTAGAAGGCTTCAATGGACGGTCTATTGTCGTTGCCTACGGGGCTTATGCAAAGCATCTGTCACTCACACTCGCATTTTGTAAAAACGTGACGGATGCTTTGTCACTTATTTATCGCGTGATAAAAGCAACCATCATAGGCCCGCGGGCCGCGTATATTGTACCTGAAATATAACAGCCATTTTCAACATTATGCGATGTTTTCCGAAAGTATTAACTAAATACAAGTTAACGACACAGTTTCGTAGATAAATTAACCTTGCTCTTTGTTGTTGTTGTTGAACTGTTTAAATGAGTTTTTCTTATATAGCAAGATTTTTTCGCTTCGGTATAAGAATAAAAACTCCCGGTACGCCAACTGGCGTTAAATTTCCTTTTTGGGTCGATTGCAAATTTTTTTTTACATAGTTAAGGGCTTTAATTAAAACAATGTTAATTGATTCCTTTGTGTGATGAAAGTTACCCATACATTTTGTATGACTAACTTTCGTCACACAAAGGAAACGATCGTATTTCATGGTTAACTAAGCTATTAACTATGTACAATTTTTTTGAAATCGACCGTTTTAGGGTTCCGTACCCAGAGGGTAAAAACGGGACCCTATTACTGAGACTTCGCTGTCCATCCGTCCGTCCGTCCGTCTGTCACCAGGCTGTATCTCAACGGTGATAGATTTTCACAGATGATGTATTTCTATTGCCGCTATAACAACAAATAGGTACTAAAAATAAAATAAAATAAATGTTTAAGGGGAGCTCCCATACAACAAACTTGTTATATATTATGGTACGGAACCCTTCATGCGCGAGTCGGATTCGCACTTGCCCAATTTTTATTGCCTCATAAGTAATAGCTAAGAATAAGAACGCTTTAGATCAAGTCACCATTCAATTAAAAATAAGTAAATCATAACCTGGGAGTACGGCGTCTCATGTAAAACCTAACATAAAATGTAAAAAAAAATAGACTGAATCCTAGATACGATATCTTCGCTAGGTTCTTGGTGTACCTAAAGCTGTCCCTGGTGATGGGTGTGCCCTGGATCCTGGAAGTCATCGGCAACGTCGTGGCTCCCGACTCGCCCTTATGGATAATCTCAGACCTGTACAACGCGCTCATTGGAGTCTTCATCTTTCTTATATTCGTCTGCAAAAAGAAGATATTTTTGCGGTTATGCTCAAGGTAAATATTTCATCACGCTTGCTTGTAACTCGTAAGTATTGTCAACACTTATTTACAAGATACGAAATCGCTTCGTGGTACTACGCGACTTCGTACCTACCAATTTTATTTTCATGTGACAAGATTCAAGCGTTGTATATCATGAATCTCCGATGTTGGAGGAACTAACGCCAGGCTAACGTGGGACTGGACCAGCCACGTCTGCCGCATGCACCCGGAAAGATGGCCTGGCTTGGCCACTAAGTGGGTGCCACAGGATGGGTGGGACGACCTGGTCACGTTCCTCAACGGCTGGCCGGAGGCGGCATCTAATCAGGAGTTGTGAAAATCAAGGCGTTCTGGGCCTTTGCCCAGCGGTGGGACACTCAAAAGACTAATAAAAAAAAGGTTCAAAATTATAATACAGTTTTAATTTCACGACGTCACATTTGTGGGTCGCGTAGTACGAGTACGATCCGATGTCGTATCTTGTAATTGTGTTTTGGCAAATATGCTGTCTGGTAACACAAATTGCACCTGTGTCGTCAGATCACGAAAAACATTGCAATTGCATACAAAATTGTTGGTAACGTGGACGAAGTCCTCTGTAAATGCTGGAAGGAAATGAATCGCTTCACAGAAAAATGTCAGATTGCAAAAAAATACATTGCTCCAGAAAATTATGCCTTGGATATGTTGATAATTTCTTCAAACCACGGAACTGGATTGTAATCTATAGTTTGGTTTAGGTTCTCGATAGACAACAAGTTGGTGCGCTACGTAAGCGAGCGCGCAGAAGAGTCCCGCGCCACCGAGCCAAATAAGAGCAACACCGACACTAGCGACGTGGAGCCCCAGTGGACCCCTTCCTACAAAGAGATCAAGAGGAAAGACGACGACTTATAAAGTAAGCCTCATCATCATTCCCTTGCCCATATCCCATTTATTTGGGGTCCGCCCAGCATGTTTTCTTCCTCCATTCCTCCCTATTACTCGTCATCTCGTCGTTTACTACCTTCTTATTCATATCATCTTTCACACAATCCATCCATCTTTTCTTTGGTCTTCCTCTTCTTCTATATCCGTCCACATTCATGCTTATGGCTCCTTATACGTTCAAAAATGCTGATTATTTTAGATATTCATTTTTCTTTACGATCAAACATGTTTCTTTAAACTTATTATCAATGTTACTACTAAGAACAGGGTTATTGCTATTTATTTGTATTAATTTGAAACCTACAGTTTGAATTTTTCATTGATAATTTTTGTTCCAATAATTACTCGAAACTCGAACTCAAAATTCAAGTAGGAAACTGGTTTTTTTTTCAACTTATTTTCGACTGCACGCAATATGTTGTGTGTGTCTACAGTTACGTTACTACGCTATTGACATACATTATTATATCACATACAATTATTTCCACGATCTACGAGTATACTCATTTTAGTGAATTATTTTAGTGACTTTTACACGTAGTATTTATTGTCTTATGGTTGAAATTATGAACAGCTTTTTCTTTTTGTTTATTTTTAATACTTTTTATGGTATTAGTTTGTAATTACTATTTCTAATCAGGTTGCCATTAACAATGCATCAGAAGAATCCCGCGCAGCCGACGCGACTAAGACAACAAAGAATTCCACCGTACCGCAGGGAGATAGACATTTATCAAGAAGAAAAGATATATTGTATATACATTTAACATGCAATGCTTTTTTTATCACGAGAACTCGAAGAGTCTTGTTATTGTTCGAATACATACATATTTATAATGTATTGTTTTTAAGTTATACGACATATAATCAATTTAAATTGTTTTATTTCTTAGTGTCAATATTTCGCGGAACCCGGATCGACCGCACCGCTCCAAAAACGGTGACAATACGTTAACGCTGTCAATGTACTCGAATGCAAAAAACGTTGCAAATATTTTTCGTACCGGCTACATTGGCGGATTCAGTGTTTTCGCTTTTATGGGTCTCCTTCGAGATCCCTAGCAACGTTTGTCCTAAAATCATTTTAGGGCTTCGTTAGGTACGACGACGAGCGAAGCGAGGAGGAGTGTTAGAAAGAACTGCGACCCTTACGCACGCGAGCCGAGCGAGTTAGGCGAGCGTGCCGTGGCAGCGGCCAGCGAAGCGCCAGAACCTAGCTTTTTTTATCCCTCGCGTTAAAAGAATCTACGTCCATCGTAGTGCATGAAATATTGGGGCAATAGTGTTAGGATTTTTGATACTTATGTCATATAAAATTAGGATATGTAATCGCTAGAAAAAATGATTATCAGTTCATTAAATATTAGGGCAAATAAGTATTAGGACAAACAATCATTAGGACAGAAATATTAGGGAAAACTAAAATAGGACAAACAGTTTTAAGGATTCCGATATAGATCCCCCCTTTAAATATGTACACCCCAGGCCAAAAGTATGGAAACAAAGTTTTTCTTTTCATATTTAACGTTTTCAATAATTATTATTTGTTCAACATTAAACGTCCACTATAAAAAAAATATATACTTACCTAACTCAGGGAAAAAGGGCATGTCGCCTTTTTTATTGATTTGCTACAAAATATATATTTTTTTTTTTTGCTAGCCTCTGTTTGTGTCCCACTGCTGGGCAAAGGCCTCTCCCTCAGACTTCCACAGGTCCCTGTTTAGTGCCTGTTCCGGCCAGTTGCTGAGAAATGCGTCCAGGTCATCCCGCACATCAGATGGACGACGCAGACGGGGCAGGCCCAGACGGAGATGGCGGGATGACCTGGACAAAATATTGAACTGCTAATTTTCATAAATTATCATATTTATTGTATAATTTAGCAATTCATTGCGTAAGGAATGAATAGCTTTGTATTGTAATAATAAGCTTGTTTCCATACTGGCGTGGGGTGTATGTTATTTGGAAAGTATTGTGGCATTTTTACAGCAATTGGGTTATTTTAATTGACTCGTAAATTAAAGTTTTAATTAATTAGTTTCCAGACACGAAGCGCCCTTCGTGGGTAAGTTCTCTTTCTAGTATTCAGTCTGACTGTTTTTGCTGGCTAGTGTAGTCACCTCCGTGTTTTTCGTCGATCGCCGCCGTGTAGTTTAAAGTTAAAGTTTGAAGGTTATTTCTGTGGATATAAATAAAGGTGTACTTCACTTGATACTACAAACAATTTAAAAGCACGTCCGTTATGAAATTTCATTGACCGAGCGAGTTAAGCGTCTCGATTTTAGCTTGGTCAAAAAAATAATTCGTATGTCCGGATATTAGGAGGTTCATTTTGTCCGGATTAGCAGTTCGCCTACAGACCGTATAACTCAACTGATTCTCGTGAAATTTTGTGAGCGGGTTCAATAATTATTAATTATATAGATTTTTAATTTTTCGAAATCTTTCAAAATGACGGAGATATGGAGGTTTAACGTTAACAAATTCTTAATTCTGCAATTTCGATTTCGTAAATTATCGCGGGTTCTACAGCTCACAGAGTGCAAGCTCGTCTAGCACAACTATGCTTCGCGACTCTTGTCGCGCGGCATAGCGTTATCTGTCACTCTCTCACACTGCACAGAAAGAGATGGATAAATATCTCGCGCGAGAAAGAGTCATGTATCACAGTTGTGCTAATAGGTATAGTTGCCGGCAAACTTTTATAACGAAAATGGCGGATCTGCGCATGTACAAATGTACGTAAATCGGCTACTGCGCAGTCAAGGTTCTGCTCTAAAAGTTTGCCGGCAGCTGTAGGTGCCGAGCCACCAGTTTTGTCGGGTTCATAGTGCATAGGTGCCAAAACAGGAGTCGAAGCGGTCGCCGTGGCCTAAATCCAGCCGAAGATAGATATGTATGTACGTTACATCATTAGCAACGAATAACTTATTATGAAGGGCATAACAGTAATTGCAGTGGTCACATTATTATTGGCTATGTACCTAGGCGAGCAACGATCTGATTATGATCTCAGGAAACCATTGCAAAAGCAATCGTTGTCGAGGCCTTTTTCCAGCATAATTTTTTGGCTTAAATGATGATGATGTTTATTATTAATGCCAACATTTTTAATAAAATGTCTGTCTTTTCTGTTTTTAGGGTTCCGTACCTCAAAAGGAAAAAACGGAACCCTTATAGGATCACTTTGTTGTCCGTCTGTCCGTCTGTCAAGACCCTTTTTCTCAGGAACGCGTGGACGTTATGAAGCTGAAATTTATATCAATTACTCAGGTCTACTGTCCCTTGAAGCTGTGAAAAAATCAAACTTCTAAGCCAACGCAATCAAAAGATACAGCCGTTTATGCCGCAAATTTTCGACACTTGCAAGGGAATCAAAACCTACAGGGTGCTTCCCGTGAACTCAGAATCTTGAAATTTGGTACGAAGCAACGTCTTATAGCATAGATAAAGGAATAATTACGAAAACCATAATTTTTTTTTTTAATACCTAACTTTGCACCTAATTTGCAAATTTTCGACACTTGCAAGGGAATCAAAACCTACAGGGTGCTTCCCGTGAACTCAGAATCTTGAAATTTGGTACGAAGCAACGTCTTATAGCATAGATAAAGGAATAATTACGAAAACCATAAATTTTTTTTTTAATACCTAACTTTGCACCTAATTTATATGGGGCGCTATACATACCAGGTGCAAACTTAACTTAACCACTTAGGGATGGAAAGTGTTTGTACGGAACCCTCGGTGCGCGAGTCCGACTCGCACTTGGCCGGTTTTTTTTGTTAGAAACTGGAACCTCTAAAATTCGCTACAAAGTGTTCTAAAATTTTCTATTCCGGATCGACCCATTTTTGTATTAATATTTTTTTAATTCCTGTGAACGTTACGCAGAGTAAGAAACACTCAAAAAGAGGTATATACTCGTATAACTACCCAACTATAGTCCAATCATCCAACTGTGGTCCAAAACAAAACTTGTTTATTTTTATCAAAATCCATATTCTATCAAAGATTTTATACGTTTTTATTTATGTTTGTTTAATTATGTTGTTCACTTTAGAGTTATACCTAATTGTTGTATATTAACAAGTAATATTCGGATTAAATTGGACCATATGTGTGTGTACTGGACTATATAGTTGGGTAGTTTAACGGTACTAAGTATTCAAATTTCAGTATATGGTTTCCATGTAAACCCTAGACGCTAAAAGTAGCACTTTTTGAGCCGAAGTGAAAAATATAGTAAATTATCCTCATTGCTTACACAACCAGCATTTGGCGATGTCATTGGCCGTTCTATATTTTTGGTGCGCTGTGGTATATATAGTGCACGCACAAAATACTAGTGACCAATTTAAGGCAGCGGACTTTGAATATACTTTTATGAATGGCACCAACATCACGAACATCACGGAGGCATGCAAGAACACGTGTGTGGTAAAGTGCTGTGCGCCGACACAAATCTTAGTTTACACGGATATAAATGACACATTCTTGTGCAGCAGCACCAATGTAACTGACGCTTGGAAACTTGATATTTATGACATGAATATCAAGCAAAATGTAACGAAATCCGAAAGAAAAGTGGAAGATTTTACTCATATCTACAGCGAGCAGTTTTATGAATCGACTATGCCTGTAGAATTATTTTATTCGCCAACAGGGCATACAATTTACATTTTAGAGGTAATTAACTGTTTCAAGTTTTTTATATTAATAATCATAGCACAGGATCTAAAATCTTGCTTCTTATAAAACTTATAATTTGAAATTGGACATAGTTGCCCAAGTATTTGTAAAATGAGGTAGTTATAACCAACTTCAAAAAAAGGACCTCCTTAGATCGAAGAGAGTTTTCCCGATTAGACGGCTGATTGCGGATTGGATAAGAAATGATAAGAATAATAATGGGTAAGAATCGGGGAGTGATTCCTAGAAGAGTAAAAAAAAAAATGTATAGCTTAAAAAAATAAACAGGATAAAAATGTTTTTACCGCCTTTTACGGGTCGTAGGTATACGGATACCTAACCGGTGCCAACGGAGCCTTAATATAAATCGGTCCGATGGGCCCTTTTGCTAAACAGGGGTGCTGCTCTGTGCTCTTCGCTAGGTATAGACCTTAGGTGTAATTAAGGAAAATTTTATAAACCACTGTTTATTTACTAATAATTGAAATTTATATTAGGGGAGACCGGGTATGGAAGTCACACGGGTTGGTTGTCACAGCGGCCATAACTGACAACTAAAGGCACGAATCAGTTTACCGACCGGTGTCCAAGGATCGCGAGAGCTAAACCCCCCTCCATACTTTACCTCAGTCGGCTCCGGTATGTTGTGACGGAGCCACATTCGTTTACTTTTTTCCGCCAGTAAAAGTATTTTTTTGTGCATCTGTGTTAAATCTCGTAGGTACACTTTTATTTTGGATATTAATATGCTTCTTCGTGTATTGTTTAAGTTGAACTTGTGTATAATCATATTGTTATAAGGTTTTTAGTGGAAACATTCATTTGAATTTATATTGTAAGATTATTTTCTAAAACGTGTTTTGGGGCAGGTTGTCTCAGGTCGACGGGGGCTGGTAGTCACGTGTGACTACCTTATTAGCTGAAAGCGAATTTAGTTTTTGGGTGTTTTTATTAATTATGAATACGTATTTCGTTACTTTCCTGGTCACAGTGACTTACATACATCATTTATGTTTATATAAGTTACTAGCTGAAAAAAAAAATTGTTTTTGAGATTTTTTTATTAATTACGAATATTTCGTTATTTTCCGTTACAGTAACTTACATAAAACATTTTTATCTTCAAAAAGAAAAAAGTTCGTTTGATATATGTAAATGTGTGTATTATTGTATATCCCTCTTATTTTACTATGTGATTACGTACCCCAACACCTGTGACAACCATCCCTGACACGGGGTTAAATGTCACAATTTTCTTTTTTCATAAAAACAATAATATCTTCTCCGCGTATAGCGTTAGAGAAAGAAAACTCATTTATTTACAAACTAGAATAAATACCCTATCCATCGATATATCATTTGCCTATTCTTATTTAACAACAATGGTACTAAAAATGAAAAAAAGAAAAAATGAGACAACCATACCCGGTCTCCCCTACGGCTCCGATAGGTCCGTATGAGATCCGTAAAAGGGAATAACATTCTTAATTCATTTATTCCAAGCTAATTCTTTAGTAATCAAGATAATCAAGAGGGTTATTCCTACTAACAAAAAAAAAACAACATTGTTTTAAATTTTCATCCATCCTATATTTTTATATTAAGTTTATGGCACCTAACACACCTAACCCTAAGTACTTAGGTGTTTTATTGTCATTTGATAATCTATATTAACATTTACTTTAAATACATTCTTTAATGACATTGGCGCAGTGGTACTGCATCTGCGTATGTCCTTACCGAGCCGGCGACCCTGGGTTCGAATCCCGACAAGGGCAAACATTATTTAAATATTTGTGTGATATTCGTCATCAAGGATGTTGTAAGTATTTACTTATCTATACACATAAGTATGAATATCTTCACCTAGTATCCGGAACACAAGCCTATGTAGAGGTTAATTTGGGACTAAGTCGATTTATGTAAGGTTATTTTTTTTTTATTCAAATAAGTTACACAGCATTGCAGTAAAAACCAAGGCCCTGTGAACTATACAAATACATAAATAAAGACTTATTTAGATTTAGGTGACACAACGACGTGGCTCCGTTGCGTCGGCTTCGCCTGATCTGCACGGCTAGTATAACTTTGACACGCGACTCTTTCTCGCGCGGGATATACTACCTGTCTCTATCTGTACAGTACTATGAGATAGTGACGGATGATGCTATCTCGCGCGACATGCGTCGCGTGTCAAAGTTACGCTAGACGTGCTGGTGTAGAATACGGCATATTTCGCCGGAGCTGCCGAAACACGACACCTTTCGACAAGAAGTCTGCACTTGCGATGGTTGCTCGCTATTATTTTTTATGTTGTTTTCTAGGATGGAAGCTTCATAGTAAGGCGACTGAATTATTACAATCAATGGACATTACCATCGTTGCCGGGTGAATTTTGCCTGGAGAAGCGGCTCCTTGTCCGAGCTGATGGCAATCTCTCGAAGGAGTGGGCAATCAGACTCCGTGCTAATGCTGAGGATAGTGAAGGACTTGATTCTGATAAAAAAACAACATACACTGCATATGGTAAGTTCAATAACATACGGTAAGTTATAGTAATTACTAATTAAATCAATAGATTTAAACATATACGATTTTCACACATTATTATAACAATAAGGGACTAAATCGCGTTCAAAAATGTGTTTATTTAATAACCTCGCCGTTTCGGACGTCATGTCACGTACATGGTCTTGACGGGACCCGTTCGAGACCAATTTGAAGCTTGAGTGACTTCTAAAATTCTAAAAGTAATTATATAGATGATCACTTGATCAGTTAGTGACAAAATTGTGAAACTGACTTCCAATACCAACTGGTTACATATTGTCGGGGATAGTGCAGTAAATAACAGCTATCAATAAAGTTCTCATTTCAATATAAAAAATAAGTAAAAAATTTTTTTAAGTTAAAAACGGTTTTATTGAAAATGTACTAAAAGGAAAAAAATAATTCGGTAGGTCCTTGGTACCAGACATCACACCACTCTCCTCATCAATCTAGGGCATTGATCAGACAAAAAATAAAATCGTTGGGCGCGTGTAGCCTGCGTATGATATCATGATATAGCGGTTGACTTGATAGAAATTTCACACGCCCAACGATTTTATTTTTTGTCTGATCAATGCCCTAGATTGATGAGGAGAGTGGTGTGATGTCTGGTACCAAGGACCTACCCAATTATTTTTTTCCTTTTAGTACATTTTCAATAAAACCGTTTAACTTAAAAAAAATTTTTACTTATTTTTTATTTTCAAGTTTTTAGTTTTTAATTTTGTTACATTACATACTTGTTCGCGTAACAGAACCCTTCGATAAACTCTGTAGTAGACTAGTCCTGGAATCCCTAACGAATTTAAAGTCTAGGAACAGGCATTGCACTCGCTCAATATGAGATAAACCACTCACCTGGCAATCCTGGGCTGAACCGGCTTCGAAGCAGCTCTGTCCGTAACTCTTCTGGCTGGCCAGCACTTAAACACCTTAAAACAGTCTGTCGCACACCGGAAAGCACAAATCAAGTCCGTTGGAAGCGCTAATTTGTTAACCTTAACAATGGACGCACACCGAACGCGTCAGCCGCCCGTACCGAGCCGAAAGGTAATGTGTCAAAATGAAGCCTACGCGGGAATACATTTCTACCCGCGTATTTTGACCGCCGTTGGGTTTTGCAGTCTACCTACATATTAAGAGATTACAATGCCTGAACATCCCCCCGCCTAACCAAGCCCGCCTTGGTTCCTAATCTCCTAAAGGTAGCCTACACAATTTAGAAATGGGTCTCAACAGGACGCCATTTTGAGTTTTAACTTCTGCAACGCGTACCACTCCGTCCTTACCGGGTAAAAGTTTAATAATCCGTCCGCGTTTCCAATGCAATGAAGCCAAATTGTCCTCCTTAATTAAAACTAAATCGTCTAATTGCGGAGATTCTGTATGAGAGGTCCATTTATAACGTTGCTGAAGTGTATGAAGATATTCATTTTTCCACCGGTTCCAGAAATGTTGGGTCATTTTTTGTATTCGTTGAAACCGAGATAAACGAGATTCCTTGACGTCTGTAAATGAGTACTCAGGGAGTGCCACTAAAGGCTTACCGATTAAAAAATGACCCGGGGTTAAAACGTTGAGATCCGTCGGATCCGAACTTAGAGGGCACAACGGACGCGAATTCATCACGGCTTCCACCTTCGTGAAAAACGTTGTAAGTTCCTCGAACGTAAGCCTAGCGTCACCGAGTACACGCCTAGCATGAGTCTTTGCCGATTTAATAGCGGCCTCAAAGAGGCCTCCGTGGTTGGGGCTCGAAGGTGCGTTGAACAGCCACCTTATTTCGCGCTTAATACATTCCCGATCAATGTCCGATTGATTGTTCCGAATAAATGAGTATAACTCCTTTAAATACTTGCTCGTGCCCGTATAATTCGTTCCACAATCCGACCGCAATAGGTGCGGAAGTCCACGCCGAGATACGAAACGCGTAAACGTCGCAACAAAAGCTTCAACCGACAACTGAGAGACAATTTCCAAATGTACCGCTTTAGTACTTAAACAAACAAAAATACAGAGAAAACATTTCTCAATTTTTGAATTTCGAAGATTGCTCGATTTTATATAGAAAGGGCCCCCAAAATCAGTCGCCGTACCGACAAACGCTCTCTCGCTTATAACACGATCCGAAGGTAAGTCCGCCATGTATGGTTGAACTGGTCTAGGCTTCGCCATGTAACACCGTACACATTTGAACGTCACGTGACGTGTTATCCGCCGAGCCGAAACTATCCAATAAGTCCAGGATAAAATAGATTCAAGGGTATTTGCGCCGACGTGGCAATATACCTTGTGATAGTGTGTTACTAAAAGTTCCGTAAACCGATCCTTGCCAGGTAGTAATATAGGATGCCTAGCATTGTAAGGTAACTCGGACGCATCAATTCGACCGCCGACCCGAAGTAAATTATTTGTATCCAAAAACAAATTTAACCGCCGTAATGAATTTTTAATAGGTTTATTTTCCTTAATTAATGCGATTTCCGCTTCATAATGCCGAGTTTGAACCAACCGAATTAAACATGTAGTAGCGTCTCTACGCTCCGAAACCGAGATGTGGTTAGGATTACGTCCATCCGTAACTCTACAATACCGTAAGAACCGTAATAAATAAGCAGTTACATTAACTAATTTCTCGAAAGAACTGAACCGATCAATCAAATCGAAGTCCTCATCTACAATTCCAATGTTAACCGTGACAGCCCGCAATCCGGGTAACATGTCTGCCGGGAAGTCCGAGCACTCGCCGGGCCATCGCGCTGGCGCGCTCTGCAGCCAGCGTGGCTCCCACCACAGAGGGTGCCGCAACAACTCGCACGCCGTCGTGCCGCGCGACGCCACATCCGCACAATTTAATTCACTAGGTACATGCCGCCATGTAATATTTACCCGAGAAGATATTATTTGTGAGACTCGATTTCCTTCATAAACTTGTAATCTATGAGGTGGAGTCCTTAACCATGCTAAAACGATAGTGCTGTCGCACCAAGCCACTATCTCATTTAACCTAATGTCGCGTTCGAACGAGGAAGCGACATGGTTAATAAGAGTGGTTAACAAGGCCGCACCGTTTAATTCCATCTTGGGAATGGTGTGTTTTGTCTTTAATGGTGCTAAACGGCTTTTCCCCATAATTAACCGCACAAGAACCGTACCATCCGCGCTAACCGACCGCAAATAAACAACAGCCGAATAACCGAGTGATGAACCATCACAAAAACCGTGTATCGCATATTCAATATTTTTATCTAATTTCAAACATCTAGGTATTGATACCTGACACAGATGAGGTAAGTCCGACAATATTTCACGCCACCTTTGTACTATTTCTATTGGTGCCGGAGCGTCCCATTCAACTTTTCGTGAATTGTTAAAACTACCGAGAAGATTTTGTAATAACAATTTAATTTTAAACACCACGGCGCAGACCCATCCCAAAGGATCATGTAAACGCGCCACCAAGGATAAAATACTTCGCCGAGTAATAATACCGTCCTCCGGTAGGTTTAGCCGATAAGTAAAACAATCATTTTTCGGATCCCATTGGATACCTAAAACCTTTATGAACCCAGAACCATCCGAATCGGGTTCAAAAGAACGGGGCGTCTCGAGATGATCTAAAGGCAACCCGTTTAAAATTCTTGGGTCATTCGAGGCCCATTTCCGTAATTCGTACCCAGCCGTATTCATGAGCGATATCAACTCGTCCCTCAAGGCTATCGCGCCGTCCAGATCGTCGGCTCCGCCGTTAAGATCATCGACGTAACTATTATGACGTAACAGCTCCGCCGCGCGAGGATAACTACTTTCCTCGTCATTAGCTAATTGATGCAAACACCGAATAGCAACAAAAGGGCTAGATTTTAAACCGTAGGTATTTGTAGTTAACTCATAAATAAGTAACGGTTCGTCTGGTGACGATCGCCAGTATATAAGTTGATATTTTCGATTATCCGGATGTATCCATGTTTGCCTAAACATCATTTTTACGTCAGTAGTAAAAATATACCGTGGTAACCGAAAATTGATAATTATCTGAGTAATATCGTTTTGTAGCCGAGGTCCCGAAAATAAACAATCATTAAGTGACACAGCTGTACTTGTTTGAACACTTCCATCAAACACTATTCGTATTTTCTGTGTGTCTCCCGATTTTTTGAAAACACCATGATGAGGCAAAAAATAGTGTTCTTCTCCCGACCCAACATCAAAGTTAGATACCGCCATATGACCGAGTTTTAAATATTCCGACATAAATTCTACATATTTATCGCGATAATCCGGTTGCCGTTTCATACGCCGTTCTATAGCCAAAAAACGTCGCAAGGCAGTTTCGCTAGAATCACCCAACCGGGGATGATCTGGTGTGAGAGGTAAACGAACAACATATTTACCATCTGCACCACGTGATGTTGTTGCTGTGAACATGTTTTCACATTCAATATCCGCCGGGTTCTTGACAGCCGCCGACGGCGGTTCCTCCGACCGCCAAAACCGTTCAACTGCTTCGAGAAGCGTAAGGCCCACATTTTTATTATTTGCTTCCGAGTCATACGAATACACCGACCGAGACGGACCAAATATAGCGTAATCAAAAATGGTACTAATTGCACATAGGCCACCACCCAAATCAACCTTATCACCATTTAAAATTTGACCTAATATGTCGCATCCGAAAATAACGTCGACATGTCTCATATCATGAGCGCCGCCCGTAAGTTTAACCGTGCCGCCGGATAATGTTAGCCTATGCGCCAAATATGAAGTAGGCTTCTTTAATACAACCGCCGTAACCGATAATAAACGTTTGTCCGATTTTTCCGATTTAAAGTCAAACTCAACAATATGAATGCCGTCATTATTCCGTATTCCGCCGATACCTATTAAAGGCGTTTTATTGTAATGTCGCCTCAACCCTAAACACGCCACGAAATCGCTTCGTATTATGCTTGTCTGGCTACCGAGGTCCAGTAGGCCCAAACACTGTATGAAATTACCGTTCGCCGATTTTACGTCAATCAATACCGTAGGCAAAATAACATTATCCGCTAATTGTGGTACCGAGCCGACATTACAATACTGTAATTGCTATTGTTGAGAACGCGACTTACGCATACGATACGCATCCGGACTATGCGATTGCCGCGAATAAGTTGGCTCCCGAATTCCTAGTTCCGTCCGGCGGTGATTCTCGCGCTCCCGAACGTTGCGAGATAAATTATCGCCCTCATAATTGTTATGACTTAATTTCCGTGACCGAGAGTCTATACCGTCATCCGAGCTCGCATATTGTTTACGTGTTTGAACCGGTGAACGTCTGCCGCCGGTGCAGTCGTTATCGCGTTGTGAAGCAACCATTGCCTGCCGCGAACGCTGTTCATTTGCAGCGGGCGAAGCCGAACGAGAAATGGACATAGTACAAACTAATTTATTATGACCGATATTTCCGCACCGATTGCATGGTACCTGTCGGGTGCATGCGGCCGCAGAATGCCCTCCGAAGCATTTAAAACATAATCCGTTATTTTTTACATATTCCTTCCGATTATAATTAGACATATTCCCGAACTTATAACAATTATTTAAAGTGTGACCCGATAATTGACAATAAAGACAGCTAGCGGTTTTGCCGGAAATATACCTACGATTATGGTTAGACCATTCCGATTTATTGTAATTATTATTATTATTACGTTCCGTTACATGTGCTGTGCGCGCGGGTTTGCGCACCTGTTCCGCATAGGACAATATGGGCTCCGAGTTAGCCGTATCAATTAATCGACATTCATTTTGCAAGAACTCAGTTAATTGATCAAAAGTGGGCAATTGCAAGTTATTACCGCCGTAAGATTGTTCAAACCGTGTTTTAATGTCAAGAGGTAATTTTGTTAAACTTATATGTAACAAAATATAACTCCATTCGTCCGTTGGGAGACCGAGATTCTTCAAAGCCCGCGTTGATTCCAATAATGGATTTAAGATTTTTGTTCTAAGACCCGAACTCTTATTTAATACCGGTAAATGTAAAATCCGAGAAATGTATGAATCCGCTTGCAGCCGTTTATTTTCATATCTACCTCTCAGAATGTCCATAGCCGTGTCTAATGAACTATCCACCATAGGTAGGTGCCGGATCAAAGCCTGGGGTTCCTTTTCAACGTTTGAAAATAAGTAGTGGAATTTTTCCGTTTTAGAGATGTCCCTACGTGATAACACTAATGACGTAAACAGACTTATAAAACTCGTCCAGGAAAATACATCGCCGTCAAAGGAAGTCAGGTTTATCCGTGGCAAGCGTGATGATGCAACACTTTCCGTAGGTAAATGTGTGCCATCCAAGCTGGGACAACCGATGGCCACCGCATCGAGCTGGTTGTACACCTCCGTGGCCTCCCTATACTTCTCATCGTAGGTAGCAACCGTTTCCAAATCCAAAGTTAAAATCTCTTCATACGCTCCCGTCAACGCCTTAAAATATTCCTCTAACTTACGTAACCGAGCCGATACTACACTAGAAGCGTAACTTTTACTATTAATAATCTGCAAGGTGTTTTTGAACCAATCATACTTAATTTTAAATTTACTTTCCACTAACTTAGTAGCCATTATAACCGAAAACCGTTTATCAGAAAACCGAAATGTAAGAAATTACGAATTAACTTCGTACTAAGAACAAAGAATGTACCGTTACAAAATGGCTGCCCTAACTAAACTCGCTATCTTTTGGGAATCCAATCCGGTTCGAAGGACCAAATTTTATGTTCGCGTAACAGAACCCTTCGATAAACTCTGTAGTAGACTAGTCCTGGAATCCCTAACGAATTTAAAGTCTAGGAACAGGCATTGCACTCGCTCAATATGAGATAAACCACTCACCTGGCAATCCTGGGCTGAACCGGCTTCGAAGCAGCTCTGTCCGTAACTCTTCTGGCTGGCCAGCACTTAAACACCTTAAAACAGTCTGTCGCACACCGGAAAGCACAAATCAAGTCCGTTGGAAGCGCTAATTTGTTAACCTTAACAATGGACGCACACCGAACGCGTCAGCCGCCCGTACCGAGCCGAAAGGTAATGTGTCAAAATGAAGCCTACGCGGGAATACATTTCTACCCGCGTATTTTGACCGCCGTTGGGTTTTGCAGTCTACCTACATATTAAGAGATTACAATGCCTGAACAATACTTCTCTTTCTTTTTAATTCATTCAGTGCCTAATTATTACAAAGTTTTTTTATAGCCCAGTAAATTCTGCACCTTTAATAAACGGTATGATTCTGCACAGTAAACGGTGCTCCGATTCAATCACATCTGGTATAGAACCTGAATCCAGATTATTCCATAAAGCCTTTGATGGTGCTATTGTTTTATTACTCGTTACATGTGTTTGGCAGCGGAGACATAACGAAACGAAAACGAAAAAGTAACGTTGTTTTTGAAGATAATTCTACAGATACCTATCTCAATGCGCCAGTAGGTATTTTAACGTCCTGTTTGTACTTGATTAGGATAGCAACGCTTGGTGCAAATTCACAAACGTGAATGAACAATGTATAAATAGCATTTTCGAATTGCAGATGATTTCCAGTTCTGCATTGCAGGGTACGCTCACGTTGGTTATTTAACCTGACTTTGCGGTGCTCAGGTTTTGGACGATACCAGTTCTAATTATAAAAACGGTATAAACTCACGTAAAAATTGTCAGGAACGGCCCGACATGTTTCGAACTCATTTGGAGCTCTTCATCAGGGGTAGCTATCCGTGCTGCTACGCGACTCGCGGCCCACATGTCGGGCCGTTCCTGACAATTTTTACGTGAGTTTATACCGTTTTTATAATTAGTAAAGATGTCTCACGATAGTTTTAATAACGATACCAGTTCTCTTTGTCTCTCACGTTGCCCTGTTATCCTGGGGTCATATTGCTCAGGTGTTTCGGACGCTACCAGATACCTTTGTCTCTCACGTTGGCCTCACAACCTGGCCTCATGTTGCACAGGTGTCTCTGACGCTAACCGTTTTCTTCGTTTTTTGTAGTCGACTATGAGTTCCAATTTCACTCTCTTTTGCACGCTTTGCTCTATACTTTACTTTTGCTTTATTGATAATGATAATTTATTCACTGAATATATGGTAAGTTACATAATAAGGTGGTATAATATAAACATTTGATCCTTAATATATTCGGCCTTTATGGCGTGTGAACATTTGCTCAACTATTTTCTAGGTAAAAATAGCATGCATTCATAATGATTATTTATTTATATACACATAGCTTTAATGTTTTAGCATGTCATTTACAATATAGTCAGACTTAATAAGCACATTACAATTATTATATATTTATTGTATTTTAATTACATGCACATAATATTTATATTACTTATTTTAGTTTACATTAGTTTTATTTTCTCCTTAAAAAAATCTTCAAGACAGTAATAGGCTCTGTTAATGAGTTCCTCTTTTAATTTAACTTTAAATATGTGTATATCCATTTTTTTTAATTCATCAGGCAGATAATTAAATATTTTAGAAGCCGTTCCTAGCAAACTGTTTCGCAGTAATGCTGTTTTGCCAGGTACTGTTTTAATGTTAAATTTGTGACGCATGATTTTAGTTTCCATCGTCTTTTGTGGAAACATGTTGGGGTTTGATTTTACAAATACTGCAACTTCATAAATATAAAGACTGGTCAGTGTCAAAACATTTAGTTGTACGAAGTAAGGCTGACAACTGTCCGTTTGTCTGAGGTCACAGATGGCACGAATAGGTACATTTCTTTTGTGCACCAAAAACAAGGTTTTTGTTTGTGGTATTTCCCCAAAAAATAACACCGTAGCGAAGTATAGACTCAATATATCCGTGATATGCTAATAAGGCTGTGCTGGTATCTGATATTTTTGAGATTCGTCGAAGGGCAAATACAAAACTATTTATTCGTTTTGATAATGTTTCAGTGTGTGTTTTCCACTTCATGTTATCATCTAATTCGATTCGTAAAAATTTGGCTACATTTGTCTGTTTTATATATTCATCATTATATTTTATGTCAAGATTTGTACTGTTTGATTTAGAATTATAAAATTGCATTATTTGGGTTTTGTCAATGTTGATTTTTAGTCCATTAGTTTGTATCCAGTTAATAATAGTAGTGATTGTATTTGTTATTTCAGTCCTGTATGTAGTCATGTCATCAGATTTAATTATCACGGTGCTATCATCAGCAAATAGAATCATGGGGTGTCGTATGTGTTTGGGCATGTCATTAATGTAAATTATAAAAAGTAAAGGTCCCAGAATGCTTCCTTGCGGAACACCGCGCAACAAGGGCCTTTATTAAGCCTCATTTTTCGTTGTGTTGCTGTTTTATTGTCCGTTTTATTTTTTATTTTTTTTGTTTTATTGTTATTTACCATTTCGTTCTCATGAGTAATGGACATTAAAACGGTCAACCCCCCTAGAGGTCCAATAGAGCGGCAAGGCTATTATTCAACAAGATGTGCCCAAGTCTTGAGGGGAAAACGCTTACGATATACTTTTTATTAACCCTAATGCCACGCAGTTCTTGACAGGTTTTAACATTTTATCTAACTTGGGTGGTGTACCGCTAGCGAGGTTTCATTTTTAGCCACCACATTTTTAACACAGGGCTTGACACGATACAAAATCTTGACCTGGAGGAACCAAGATCCATGCTTGAATTCCGATTCTAAGTTGACGAAGTCCTTTGTATTGATAATTTGGCTAAATTTCATCATTCATATTACTGTTAAGTATTGACTGTTCTAAACTCTACGGTCCACTATGCAACTTTCGACTTGCCCTTTCATTTGATATCCATCACCCATATTGAAACAATTATTAAATCGCCATCGTCATCGCCAGCCATCTTAGATTTGAAATTGGTCAAAGCAAGGTATTACAGTATTTTATTACTCAAGCCCTTCCATTTGATACCCATATTAAAGGGGTAGTGAAAAAAATCACCTGCCATCTTGTTGGCGGCCATATTGGATTTTCATTTATTTTTCAAAGTGTAATCTATTCTACTAGGCAAGACCTTTTATTTGATACCCATATTGAAATCTGGCATTTCCGGCGGCCATCTTAGATTTTAAATTTGTCAAAACATAATACAGTATTCTATAACCCAAACCCTTTCATTTGATACCCATATTGAAGGGGTTATGAAAAGAAAAAGAACCTGCTATTTTATTGGCGGCCATATTGGATTTTCATTTTATTTTCACAATGAATTCTATTCTACCGATCAAGCCCTTTCATTTGATACCCATATTGAGGAAGTAGTGATAATAGTAGATTGTTCAACAAGGGACTAAAACAAGCCATAATGACACGAGATGCTTTAGCCACCCGAGCAAAGCGAGGTCATTATGGTTGTTTAGTCCCGCGTTAAACACTCTACTTTTCACTTTGAATCCGAGGAAAATAAACGACGTTCAATATAAAATTACAATATTTATTATGACAGTTTCTTATAATTACGTAGTACGAGTACAGTCGTTAATCTAACCTCAAAAAAATTAAAAGAGCAATTTGTACAATTCTTTACATTAAATATATGGTTTTCCCCTGTAAATTAAGCTGGGTCGGCGTGGTTTGTATTTGAGAAGTATGTTCAATATTTTCACTCGAAATCGAAGTAAAGTTGAAGAGAATGGAGAGTATAGTAGAGACGCAGTCCTTTCCTCAAAACGGTTGCCGATGGTTATTTCATTAGGCTCATTCTCATGCCGCGATGGTGATGGGTGTGGGTCAAATGTTGGTTGTGATTTCTGCTTTGAGGATATTTTAATTCCCTAAATGTAGCCTTCGTATAAAGGAGTCAATCCAAAATAAATACAATATCTATATTGTGTTTATTTTGGATTGACTCCTCTATATAGCCTTCGGCTTTAATTCTACTTCACTGGAAGATGATGATTACATATTTTGTCCGTAATTTATAGTGACACAATAATTGGTCTAATTGGTAACAATTCAAGCTTAATACGAGTAATGGACACATACTCATTCAAAATTAAAAAAAAAATCCGTGGGTTTTTTTTGTAAAGTGACGCTTTAAATGCTTGCATACTTAGCCAACAGATTCAAACTTGAAAACTATTTTATTTAAGACTAATATGGACTTAAGGACCATGCATGGTTAAATTAATTCATATAATATTATTAAATACATTCGTATTCGTAATAATTAATCGTGTTTCATGAAATAAAATCTTTTATTTTTATATTTCTAAGCAGTTGTAATTTTGAGGTTATATTCACGCACCAAAAAGTTTGTATACCTATCAATAAAAATTACTATAAACCTCCATTGACAAACATCGTGATTGGCTGTTTAGGGGTTTCCAAAGTAAATTAAAACAATTTTACTTTAGTCCCTAGAGATTAATAAGGAGCTTTAGTCCCGATATGCAGAGACTAAAGTAACATTTTAAGAGCATGAGAAGTGAAAAATTTGTAATCCGCCATTTTGTAGCGGCGGCCATCTTGGATTTATAATGATGCTGAATGTATTAAATTATATTGTCACCAACACCAAAGATGTGTAGCAAATTTCAGATCAATACGTCAACAGGAAGGGGGTCAAATTTCAATTACTAGATTTGACCCAAATAAATAAACAAACAGGGCAAGCTAAATATAAAACCGTTTAATATAAAACCGTTTAAAAATACTTAGCAATTGTTTGAATATTGATTCGTATATACACTTGTTACTTACGCGGTATTGCACTATCCCGACGATATGCATGAAATTTGTAAATAATAGTACATTACGGCAGAGACCAGTAAGTAAGCCATACTGGCCGAGTAGGAATTAGACGGACCGAGCCGTAGGCGAGGTCCGGATATAATACGAGGACAGGATGGCTCTTACGGTCGAAGCAAGTATAGTGCTTTTCTCAAAAATTAAACAAGAAAATTAGATTAAAATTATATTTTGTAGGTGACATTTATATTTGGCCATTTTCCAATGAATATTTTTGTTATATCCCATTTTTATTATTACACATTGTGATATTCGACGTCGCAGGCACTCCCACGATAACAACCTATAACAAAAATAATTATGAGTTTATACTTGGATAAAAGATATAGTTATATCGTTATCAAATAGTGGCAGCATTTATTTACCTTCATCGCCAAAATGGTTATCATCTAGAGCTTGATTTAAGAACTTTTCTATATTTTGCTGCTGAATATTTGTGATTTCTTTCCTTTGTAGCCATCCGATTGTCTCAGAATAGTAGTTTTTGATGCAAGTGTGGAAAGTATGTCATTTTTAACGAGTCCCGAGGAGTCTTGGCCTGAGCCGCAAGGCGAGGGTCAAGACTCGGGACGAGTTAAAATGACACTTCCACACGTGTACCAAACAACGTTTTTTAATACATTTGCGAAAAAATGCAATAATACAAAACAGTAATTGAAAGGCAATTATATTTATTTCTGACTGATAAAAATTAAAAGTACTTACCTACAATTTTTAGAGCAATTGTGAAGGGTCGCATTTAAGGCCTTTGCTGGTAAGTTTAAAGTTTTATTCAAGTTGTTAATAATTCTCTTATTCTCGTTTCCAGCCAATAAAATGTTCATAGACGGCAATGTAACTTTTTTTTTCGATTTTGCGGGTAAAATACTCTCACTTGCAATTTTTGCCTTGGATCGTATATAGGGCGGTGTTAAATCTATTCTGGTAATATCAGAATCCATCATTTTCTATCAAAAACTCTTATTTTATAAATCTTACGTGTCATTTACACATAATTTAAACAATCTTGAATGAAAAAGAAAGTTTTACTTTTAATTGTAATATTTTTAGGGTTCCGTACCTCAAAAGGAAAAAACGGAACCCTTATAGGATCACTTTGTTGTCCGTCTGTCCGTCCGTCCGTCTGTCAAGACCCTTTTTCTCAGGAACGCGTGGAGGTATGAAGCTGAAATTTATATCAATTACTCAGGTCTACTGTCCCTTGAAGCTGTGAAAAAATCAAACTTCTAAGCCAACGCAATCAAAAGATACAGCCGTTTATGCCGCAAATTTTCGACACTTGCAAGGGAATCAAAACCTACAGGGTGCTTCCCGTGAACTCAGAATCTTGAAATTTGGTACGAAGCAACGTCTTATAGCATAGATAAAGGAATAATTACGAAAACCATAATTTTTTTTTTTAATACCTAACTTTGCACCTAATTTATATGGGGCGCTATACATACCAGGTGCAAACTTAACTTAACCACTTAGGGATGGAAATTGTTTGTACGGAACCCTCGGTGCGCGAGTCCGACTCACACTTGGCCGGTTTTTTTTCAAGATGGCGTCTCCTGGCACATGGCTGTCACCATTCAGCCAAATCAAAAGAAATAGTTTTAATATTTCAGAAGAGATATGATAATGTTACACAGTAATTTAATTGAATCCAAACAATAAACATCGTGAATTTGTATTTAGTTCTTAACGTTTCATACAATTGTAAATAAATATAATATTAGCGATCATTCATAATTATTATGAATTTATAAAGCAGTGCGTGGGTCACGCTTAATACTGAATTTTCTAATCTGTGACAATACTTTTCTTTTTAATTTTTTTAGTTCACGCATAATACTCATTTGCTCATTAATAATTGTCACTCAGACAAATTATTAAAACCGTTTATGAATATTTTTAATAGATAACCCTTTGATTGATCCAATATGCAATTTAAATATTTTAAGCATAATTATAAGATATACACTTGCAATGCTGTATGACGTAATAAATAAAGTCGGAAAGTGATTGACCTTTGTTTGGATGTATGAGACATGACGTGTTAGTACAATAGAAAATTAAAAAAAATTGAAAAGTAAAAAGCACTAGTTCGAAATATCCAACTTTTCGCACGATTTGCAGCTACGAAAAGTACCACTTTTTGAGCAACTGTATTAAAAAGATTGTTGAAATATTCTGACCTATCACACATTATCTGACCAATTATTAACTTTTCTTCCTTCCATTTAATGAATCTCTTGTATTTTTTTATATCTCCTTGGATTTAGTCGGAAGTAAATTATTTTAGCTAACTCTGCCTCCGCTTTTAAGTATGGAGGAGTGCCGTCTACTCGAAATCAGACTCGTCTGAACTCATTTTTGCTGAATTATTGTAATAGATCACACAAACAAATTTGAAATCTTTGTCTTTTAATTTAAATCTCGCCTTAATTTTTTTTTTATAAATACTGCGTTTAATTATTTGCACTGTCTTACAAATCTAAGTCCTGAAGATAAAATTTAATTATTGTTATACATTGTTGTATTTTCTAATTTTCATATCATAAAGCTTACCTTCAATTTTAACTCCGAGGTTTTTTCTAAACGACACAAAAAAGGAAGGAATTCCGAAATATCATTGTCATTTTACACAGCACAATTATGAACTAAACGCTGCATACAAACTTTCGCACTAAACCTTGTCGCTACTTTTTTTTTTTTTAATATGCATCTTGAGTTACGTTTATACTGCCAATAGTGCTAACCTCTTTTTATTTTACATTTGCTCTTAGTGTAAATTGCAAATGTATACTGCAATGTCGTCTCTTTCTATTTAATCTATGAAAAAGGGACGCCACTTTTTAATTTCTACAATTTGCTGTCGCACTGTACTTATAATGAAAACACTTTGTGGAATGCATCCTTTTTACATTTATATACGACCTCATCGCCTTCACATCCTTAGTTTTTTTATAGGTCGGTGACGATGTAAATCGTGTTTCGATATTCAAATATCTTGATACGTAATAGGAATTACATACTTACTTACTGGACAAATATTGATTCCAAATTTAAAATCTCGCTGTTTACTGGACACTTCTAAAAAGTCTTCGGTATGTTCCACTTACTGTAGTCTATCTAGCGATGGTAAGGCAACATTACATGCAATTTTTGAGAAAAATAAATTTATGCCTTCTCTGCCGTGGTTTTCATTACGGAAGGTCGTACCAAAGAGCATATAATCACTAGGTACGGCTCGTACATAAGTAGCCATTATCCGTCCTGCAACGATTTGACGGATTCTTTGACGAGTTGTTTTCAGTTGCCACTACCTTTAGGTTGCTACCGGGCCATGGTGACAGTGAATTCTTAGTATAACGAAACGAGACTTATAATAGTTCAAAATGTGTTTATTTAATTACATCAACATTTAAAACGTATATAATGTTACGTTCATGTTCTCGAAGGGACTCCCAAACACACATAATAAAAACTTGTTTTGAAACATGCAATGTAATGTCGTCATAACGTGCGTTTTAACAGGCTTCGAAGTATCACGTTTCGGGCGGAACAACTCGAGAGAACTGTAAAGGAATTTCATACAAAATTGAAAGTATTTTTTTAACATGGCGTCTGTGTTCATGAGCAGGCTAAACAGCTACATTATATATATTTTAGTGGTGTACGTTTTTATTTCATTGCATATGTTTGAGAAAAGCACTATGCCTTCTTAGCCGTGAAAAGGGCTTGCCGGCTTCGTATCACTATCCCTACCCTACTCACCCGGCAAGCGCTTCTTTCCCGGCGCCTGCAGTAATGTACTATTGAACTCGATTTATTCTTAAGTCTCGTTGCGGGCACGTTTCTTATAATAATATGTGAAAATTGCGTTTAGTTTTAAATCAATAACTATTAGGTAAGTCCTGTTTGTCACATCAGCGGTTGAGAATGACGGTCTTTTATAATGTAAAATCTAACTATATTATTACATAGTTGGATTTGTGACACATATCAAATGCTTAAGATTGTCACTTAAGTATGCCTTTTTTAAACAAATAAAATACTTAAATAAAATAGGGGCACGTGATGCGAAGAGACGATAGCCACCACGTAACCAGAAAAGCATGAATAAGAAGGAAGTAAACAACGAAATGACGAGTAATAGGGAAGAATGGAGGAATAAAACATGCTGCGCCGAACCCAACTAAGTGGGATATGGGCAAGGGAATGATAATGAGGCTTACTTGTCTTAGTCGTCGTCTTTCTTCTTGATCTCCTTCCAGGAAGGGGTCCACTGGGGCCCCACGTCGCTAGTGCCGGTGTTGCTCTTAGGGGGTTCGGTTGTGCAGGCCTCTGCTGCGCGCTCGCTTATAGCGAACCAACTTATTGTCTATCGAGAACCTAAACCCAAATAAATGGGATGGGGCAAGGAAATACTTAAATACATTGAGAAGTTTGACGGGTCACCAGGCATGCTGGTGTCGTGCGTGTTCCTGGTGCTGGTGCTGGGCGTGTA
This sequence comes from Apotomis capreana, assembly GCA_947623375.1. NCBI lineage: Eukaryota > Metazoa > Arthropoda > Insecta > Lepidoptera > Tortricidae > Apotomis > Apotomis capreana. The sequence goes on from OX392512.1 coordinate 20,735,334, forward strand.
CGCGGTGCTGCCGCAGCTGCGCAACCTGGCCGGCATGATGCTGATGGCCTACGTGGCCACGCTCACCACCGCCTTCCTCTTCAGGGCTGTCCAGGTCATCGGCACCGATAACCGAACGCTTACTAAGAACGCGTGCCTATTTGTGGGTAAGAGTATTTACTTATTTTGCTTTGGGAAACTTTACACAATACAGCGTTTATTGTGTAAAGTTTCCCAAAGTTGTGTATGTATAGCCATAAAAACCAGACGTAGATTTTGTGCTATGATATTGAAGCAAATTGATAATTAAGTGTTAACTACTAGAGCATAATTAACTTATGAGCGTAAAAAAATCGAGCGGCAATGTATTGCGATTGACAGTAGATGACTAGTAGAAGACTAAGTTTGAATAAAAACGAGTTACATTGCGTGCTGAATTACTTTATAAGGAAAACAATATCGTATATTTTAAATAAATTATAGAAAAACCATAATATTATACTAGGTTAGGTTAGGTAAGATTGTGAATGTAGCCCAGTACAAATTAATCGTTGTTGTGTAAAAGCGGTTTATGTTTACAAAATAAATTGCACTTCCGACTTGCATCCTGGGCCATTAGCGGAGCTTGATTTACATTGACAAAACCAAAACCTACGCTATGGCTGAATAAAGTTGTAGCCTTCGACCCCATCCACGAAAAAAGTAAGCTGTCAATTATGTCAAGCGTTAGTTGTTTTTTTTTTTATATAATTTGACAGTAGTCTAAAGTAACCTTTCCATCGTGTCATAGTTTTGGAGTTAGTACATTTTAGAATGAGTAAATGTTCCTTAATTAATAATAAAATAATCAGTAATCTTAGGAAAAACATAAGAACATTGATCACATCCTCTTTATAAGCGGAAAAAAGGAAAGTAATAAAATTGTAGTCTTGAAAATATAAAATCTTGTGAAATTCACATGCAATATGCGTCGAAGTGGTAGTTTAATTTTACCCTCATGACATGACTCAGTTCCATTGATCTATGCGATAAGATATCTCGAAATAGCGGTGTGATGTGGTATTTACCTACTTCTTCACACAATGAAAAAACAAACCGTTGTCAAATTCGCCATAAAAACACACTCCATGCCTGAGATTGATTGATCTTCCCCCGTTTACCCTTTTGACACGTTTGTAAAAAACCGGTCAAGTGTGAGTCGGACCCGCGCACCGAGAGTTCCGCAGAAACACTTACCCCATCTTAAAAAATCATGTTTTTGCATGGAAGCCCCACTTAAATATTTATTTTATTCTGTTTTTTGGAGCGGAGTGAGCGAAGCGAGCGAAGCTTCCATGGATCGACTCGAATGGACTTTGTAACAATGCGCAGATCTCAGCGAGGTCTCAACCGATTTTAGAAATTTTTGTTTTAAAATGCACAAATTAAATTTCGCTAGGTTGTGACGAAGAGAAAATTTCGAAAAAAAAAAAAACTCCGCTCCAATCTATGGTGCAAGCTTAGCCGGTGGCTGGCTCTGCATCGACCTAGTAGTATTTGTTGCAGCAGCAAATGAAATACCTCATCTGTGAAAATTTTAACTGTCTAGCTATCACGGTTTATGTGATACACCTGGTGACAGACGGACCGGCAGCGGAGTCTTAGTACAGTCTGACCAAAAAGAGAAGAAATTAAAAAGTGGCAATACTGTAGTGTCATCCCTTTCTAATCATTTTAAGAAAACGGGGACGACACTACAGTAGGTATTACCACTTTTTAATTTCTACTCTTTTTGTTCGGACTGTAATAGGGTCCCGTTTTTGACCCTTTGGGTACGGAACCCTAAAAACTTAAATAACTCTAGGATATCGTGACCGAGCTAGTAATAATCAGAATCAGGTATAGGTATAATCTATGTACAGTCAGCAGCAAAAGTAGCTAGCATTATAACACGCTCACAATAATCTGTATAAGTACATGTTGTAGTGTTTAAATAAATATATAATATAGTCTGGCTAGCCAAATAATGTTGACAGATATTTCTTTGTGGTATCACCAATTGACAACATTTCATATTTTTAAGACTATCATTTTATTACTTTTCTGAATTCTGCTTAAAAAGATGAAGTAATCTCTGTTTTTATTTATTTTCTGAGATGATTATTTATTTTATTATTAATTTATAAAAACATACTCATTTTAAAATGTGGCAACACCAAAACCAGAACTTAATGGAACGGTTACTTTAGTCGGTTTTCTTATTAAAAAAAAAACTTAATAAAACTCGGTATCTCGATGGTATCTCGGTATGCATCTGCCTTCCGTCAACGTCAAATGAAAAAAAAAATCTATGTTTTCGCTCTTTGGTTTAGACAACAACCCTATTCAGCCCGTATTGTCTTAGATTGCAGTTATTTGATGTATTTTCTTATATTTCTTTAAATACAGAAGAATAAATTCCAAGATTTTTTGTCAAGGTACACGACATAAAGCCCTGTCGATCTCTATATTAATTTCCACCTGTTATAAATATGAAATGTTGTCAATTGTCTGTGATTTGAACAATTTAGTAAGTGGGTACTCTATAAATAATTTTGATACTTTATTGTACTAGTTCTAACATTCAATTTTTTGATGATGGATTAATATGGTACTATCGAGCTAGGTCTTATTTACACTACATTTAATTTTTCGTCCTGTATATGGTTAGAAAGTGTAAACATATGTGTTTGTCGTCGACTGTACTGTACATAGTGGTAGAAATTATGTGAGCTAACTATGAGTGCACGTCAACATATATTTAACTTATTTCCTTAGGTACCTTACGTGTGCATAGAAAATCAAAAATATTTTCTAGTATCAAAACTATAATTCCTACTACCTACACAAAGTGTGACCAGCCGCAGATTTTTTAAATTTCCCACCATAACTTTGAGTATTATTCATTAGCCGACTATAATATTATTAGTTGTGTGTATTTGTGTGTATGTATAAAGTTATATTAATTTTCTCTTAGTCTTATTTTCAAATTTCAAAGGCCCCGCCACTCTCCACCATAAAACTGGTTTGAGTGGTGGTTGGAGGGGAATTAATTATGGCATTAAGTTTGCCGTTTGTACACGAAAGTATAAAAAAATAAATCTCTTTCAATCCCGAGATTAAATTTTTTGCGTTTCTTGAATAGTGAGCTCAAAAATAAGTGTTTGGGAAAGTCTCGATCCAATAGAGCAAAACAATTTTTTTTTAAATTGTGTCAATTTCTCAGAGACAAGATCGATTTTAGGAATTCAAATTGCACTTTGATGCCCCCCGCCAGACGCATATTTTGACATATCGTCACTATGAATTAATGTAACCGCCAAAATGACGAAATTGAGTTAAGTATACAGTTCGTCTGTAAATTTGACGATCTATCCATTGCTGTTATTAAAATTACGATATCTTGAAAAAAATGTTGGTTACATTAAACAAAAAATTACCATTTTTTTTAGTTTTCTGTATTTATTTTGGTGTATGGCACATTGTTTGTAAATTACTTAATATCGGATTAACGTAACCACAAGTATTGGCCAAAGTTGAACAAAAGTCATTAATGTAAGACTCGTCGGTAAATAAATGACTCTTCCATTACTCAATTTATAGCACTTTATTACCGATTGACTGTTACGTTAGCTTCAAAGCAAGATAAAAATTATAAAATGGTTCTTACATTAAATGGGTTATACTTTTAGTTTTTGAATCAAATCATGTAAATAATAAGGTACATAAATGATTTACATGCTCAGATTAGATAGGTAAAAAAAATGTTTACGGGATTATAAGACAGCAACCATTTAAAGCCAATTATAGTCTACTCTTGTCACAAATTGTGCTTACTGCAAGGTGGGTGAATATATAATAATTAGTCAGTAACATTAAAGTTTTCGTAGTGTTTAAAGCACTTAATGCCTCTTACATTATTATTTGTCTTCCCAAGGCTCGAGTGATGACGGTTACATTAAAATTATGTACTTAATTTAGACGGACCTGGTGCTTACGTTATTTTAGTTACCAGGAACTTTGCGACCATCTCTTTCCTTTGCAGTGTTAATGAGTAGATACCGGTGAGACGACCATACATTTGCCTGTAGGAAGCAATTACAAACACTACCGCGTGCGTCTGATTACGATTTGGTGTTGTGGTGGATATGATAGCCACTTTAGTTTGTACCGACCAGCGATCGGATGCCGGTTTTCGACTCCATACAAATACTGGTATTAAATTTCGGTATTTCGCTTATTATTACACATTTCTTTATTTTACTGATCTAATTTCAAAGTTCTATACGGTATAGTTTACTTTAATTATATGTAATGGCATTTCAAATAAAATCTGTAATATTTTTTTTTGTAATTTTTATGAATACCGGTAACGATCCCTGGTTCCAACAATTCGTGATAAGGACAGTATTGTAAGATTGCGTTGTTATATATCAATAAGTACAGTTAAAAATTACGAGTTAAGTACATTCATCGCTTTACATCAGGCGATCTGTTTGCTCGTTTGCCCTCAACGACGTAAAAAATTAATAAATAATAATATGTATTACACAAAAAAACTTTCAAAAATTAAGGGAAATTTGAAAAGGATAAGTACTCAGTAAGTATTATAGAAATTGTTATCACCTCAAAAGGGAGTTCTAAGGCGGAATGAAGTTTGTCGGGATCGGGATTTCCAGTATCAAATAGAAATTGATGTTTTAAACTTTTTAAAGTTAAGTTATTTATTAATTAGCTATTATGCCTATTAAGAATTAGACATGATATAAATATATCATGTCTAATTCTTGAATTAGGGATTATTAATTGAAACAATCTGGCTTAATGCATTTCGTTTTTAGGGAATCTCCTAAATGTCTGGTTAAACGGGCTGTGAAAACTTTTTCTGTGAAAATCAGTCACTGCCACTACCATGTAGCAACATGTAGGCATAATAAAATGTATATTATTTTTAGAAAACAAGAGACAGGAATAAATGATGGTAGTAATAGTGATATGGTGGAGGTTAGTGACATTGAGATACTCCCAATCATTTTCTTCAGTAGCCTACGTATCCAACGTAGTGTCATTGTATTGATGCGATGATTCAATAAAATACGTTAACTATTTTGCTTGCCCCTTGACCATTATTTTTTTCAGCCAGAGAAAGGAGTTGAGCTGGGCCATACTTTCTACTAATAACGGGACACCAATGATGCTTCAAATAAGTAGTTCGCGAGAAAACAACAGCTTACAAGATATAAGAAAATCTCTAAATCCGTTTCAGCTCTATAAGAAAGATGTCGAAGCCCAATAGCGAAGGTATTCGAAGGATTTCAGTCGTAAATTTACCCCTTGACGTTCAAGTTCATAATAGTGATGTGAGAGTGAGTTACTAATTATGTGACGAAACATTTAGTCACCAGTTTGCCAGGAAATGGTCAAATTACTAATGAAGAATCAAATAAAGTTCATTCGGCTAGTTTCAGACATGGAAAAGCCTTACACTGAAAATAGGACTGAGGGTTTGTAAAGACAAAATTGATTACTTAAACGAAATTATACAACGTTAAGCTGAAGTTTAAACTTAAGTCACTAAAATCAAAAGGAGGGAGTTGATGAATGGAACAGAAAGAAGGTAATAAATACGAAGACCTATATAGAAAGAAATAAAAAAGAAAGAGAAAAAGGGAAAGCAGAATGTGCAGTACAAGTCGTTGGTAAAAAAGGTACATAAATATTGTAGGAAAGGGAGAAAGAAAAGCAAAGTGAGGAAAAACAGTAAGGAAAAGTATAAGATTGGAAAGAAAATAAAGTGTTTTTTTAATACTCTTTAAATCTAAAGGTGCCTTTACCAATTTTGGTTTTTATAAACAAAAAAGAAACTGTTTCCCGCTTATAAACCGGTTTTTATTACGACTTACTATCCTGCCACTAATTAACTGAAAAACAAGAAATAACTCTATGTTAAACCTTATTACAATTGGATAAGTTTAAAAATTCCTTAGCTGAATTCCGCTAATGTAAGTCCACGTTTTGAAAATGTGTGTCCCTTACGTTAGATTTTTTTACGTTTTTGTGACTTACTTTAAATTAGGGCTTTTTTTTGAAATCAATGTTGTGTTGTGTTAACGTAACTCCTTATTTTTGGAAAAAAAATAACGTAACCGCCATGCTATTTTCTAAACTATAATAGCAGCCTTTTTGAGACCATTATCAACTGAAAGATCTTACAAAATTAAGCTATAACTACTTTACATCATTTTAATCGGATTAAGAAATAAAATGTTACTGCACTTTTTTTAATTTGCAAATTCGTTTTTGGCCTCTGCTGAAAAATCGTCATTTGGCGGTTACCTTAATTCATATTACAAGTGACGATATGGCTCATCCGCGTATCGCTCATATCTGCGAAACTACAGGCAAATGTCAAATTTTCATAAATCGGGGCACTAAACTTCATCAGCATGCCTGTGCTAGCTCGGGCACGTTCTAGGGATTCGATAAAAACGTATCAATGCACGTGCTCATTGAAAATTTCGATTAATATAAAAAGGTTCGATATCATGTCTGATAAAGTCGATATTTTCATCTAGATGGCAATCTTTAATACCGACGAATATGGAAAAAAATGTATACTATGAAAACTATTTTTAAATCAACGTATAAAATACAAGTTTTAATTTGTTTATTATTTTTATTTTAAAATGTACAGAAAATAAATACTTATGTTGAATAACATTAGATGTTGACAGTAACATCGATATATTTTTTGTCGATAAAATATTTTGATACAGGTATGTTCATCAGGAAAACATAAACATTGAATATGTTAAAAAAGGTTAAAATATATGTATACGAGTATGTCCTCATATACAAATTACCCCTGAGACATGCTTGGGGTACCTAATGCTATTAAAATTGTTATTAGTCAACATCATAATTATCAATTATTTCACGTCACCTAGATAACGCCTTGGTAGTTCAGTACCTTACCGATTTCAAAAAAGACGACGTTCCCAGTTAATAATTTCTTCTTTTTCAGTGTGCATGTGTAGTGCAGCATAATACGCTGCATACTTACCTTTTTTTCATCAATCGCATGCTAACCTCCTTTGTGGTACTGGCCGTTAACAATAAGTAGATGTTTTTATTTAAAATTTCGTTCTTGTCAAATAGTTTTTCTGTTGACGGGTTGTCATGAAAAAGATTATTTGTTTTTCTGATTTGTTACTTCGAGACGCTTTGAGAAGTAATTTTCAGTAAATTATATTTGATTGTAGCCTGGAAGTTTTTTGTGATATATGTGAACGTTGTCTTGGGGCAAGCTGCGTGTTTTGGTCGGCTATTCTATCTATGTTTTTTAACGGCTGGGCATCCGAGGTAAGTGGTATCATGTCCAGACTTATTTAAAGATATTGTTTTTATTGATATATTGTAGCAGTTCAAAAAATCTTATGTTTCCAATATTATTTCCAGTATTCTGCCCGGAAAGTAAATAACTAACGGCTGTTTGGACTGTTGAGTCGTCGACGCGAGCCACGAGGTGGTGTTGTTTAAGTTGAAGTTGATTTTCTCGGCGGGGCCAGTTTTCCCCGGAAGCCCGAGCAGTATCATCACCTTCTCCACATGCACTTCACATACTCAAGCTAAGATAGACTAACAAGCTTTTATAGTCATTATTTTTTATTTATATCTACAATTCTTCACTGCGTTCGCCGGTTGTCTACGTTTTAGTTATTATAATGTTTTTAGTTTAGTTCTCAATTCCAAATTGTACGTCAACGACCGAGCTGACTCCGGGTCACAAAACATGATCAGAACTTTATGTGATTCCAATGCATATTTTTTTCTTTTTTACGCCACCGACATTTAAGTGTAGAATGTAGTTAGTTTTAGTTAAGTTTACTTATGTTGATTAGTTAGTTTTTATTTTATTTAGTTCGGCTGATAGAAGTATTTCGGCAACAATATTTGGTGTTTAGTTATTTTTAAATTTAGCTGGGAGGTTAACCCTTCCACAGTGCACGGGTGAAATTTTCCTCCATTTTGTTACGTGGCATGAAAAACTTTTAATTTTACACGCGCGAACTTTGATATCAGTCAGCTGTGGGTCAGCGACCTGTTAAATAATTAATTCCTTTTTACGTTTTAACTGTTGTAAATATAGCGAGTAAATTCTTTTTTACGTTTTACCTGTTTTTTATGTGTAAATAAAAGTGTAAATAATTAAATTTGAATAGTATCGAAAATAATTAAAATTTTAATATTATCGTGAAGTGGCTTTTTTTTATAAGTTTATGCTACAAAAATGGCGCCCGAATAAAAAGGTTTGTTATTTAATTTTACTTATAAATAAATTTGAAATGATATTTTTCTCATTTTTAGAGGGGGGTGGGGTCCGCTAACGCGTTCATTTTCTATTTTCAGATATTTCCTGCTAATAATATTTTTTGCCTCAGCCAACTGTACCAGCCAGTCTCTCTGACTTGTCGCGTATATTCAGCGGTCAACCGCAAGTTTTCGTCTTCGAAACCTGACTGGATTTTATTTTCGCTCTGCGTTATTTAAACAAAACAATATATATATTTTTTTAAATTTGCAACCATCTTTCATTTGTTTGTATATTGAAGTGTAGCCGTTTAATTTATTTCCGTTTTTCCTTTCTCTAGTTAAGTCTTTCTCATGAAGTTAAGTCAATGTAATAATAGTTATTATTTCATTTTTGTTGGGTATTAAAATTCCTTTTTGCGATTTTCTGGTTTTTGTGTCAATACCTTGCAGCCTAAAATGGATGACCCAAGCGAGTCACCTATTCGGGAAACGCCACGTCGCTTCTCTAATCCCTTTGTTCCGTCTCCACGCGTATTGGAACCGCATTCGTACGATGACGAGCTACCGGCGCCGAGTTCGCGCGACTTACCACAACCACCTCCTGCACATGCGTTCTTTCAAACAAACCACGAGTCTGAGCAAATGGAACTTGTCATTTTCAGGAAAGTCCTGCGTACGCGATTTTTTTGCGCGAGTCGAAGAAGAAGGTATAGCTCGTGGATTTACCCCTGCCTACGTTGTCCGACGGTTTCACGAGTTGTTGTCAGATAGCGCCTTGAAGTATTTTCGCTCGATTCGACAACCAGGACTGTCTTATGCAGAACTTAAGGCCGCGTTTATTAGGACTTTTGACGTGGCAGATTATGATTTTAAAGTCGAGCGACAACTCCGTACTTATCGACAGGGTGAACATCAATCAGTAGTTGACTTTGTAATTGACATTAGGGATCTGAATTCAAAGTTGAGGAACCCGATCTCAGAAGGTGATTTGTTCACTATTATCAAGTACGGACTGCACCCTCGTTACCATGCGTGTCTTGCGACTAATATTGTAAGAGACGTGGACGCTCTTCTAGAAATAGCCAGGAATTTCGAAACTTTCTCGGAACCTTCTTCGGCAGTTATCGCTCCAGTTGATGTGGCACCTTCTCACATTATCTGCTTGAAATGCAAGTCAACGGGCCATCACTTTCGTTTGTGTCCCAACGTTGCTGATCCTATCTGTTTTCGGTGTAATCGTGTTGGCGCCATCACTCGTGACTGTCCGCAATGTAATCAAGCCTCAAATTCAAAAAACTAGATAACGGCGCATCAGCAGGTCCAGTGGTGTTGCCGCTAGTTGTCAATAACTCCTTAGATAATCGTTTGTACATTGAAATTTCCATAGCCGGGAGCAACGTTAAAGCTTTATTGGATTCCGGCGCTCAAGCTTCTCTTATTGATGTGGCCCTTTTGTCTAATCTTGGCATATCTTATTCTACGGATATCCAGCCGTCAGTGGTATCGGCTGACAATTCACCCATTCGTATTTTAGGTGGTGTGGACATTCCTATTTATTTTAATGGTTCTTCGATTGCCCATCCCTGCCTGGTAAGCCGTGGGTTACCAACGCAATTTATCCTCGGTATTGAATTTTGGAAATCTTTTGGTTTGACTGATATTTTGAGTCAGGCTTTTAAGAGTGATACAGCTGGTAAGCTCTTTGTTCCGGCTGGTCCTCATTCAGAAAGTCAACCGCATAGTGTTTGTGAGGCTCGTTACATCCACCCGCGTCATGTCTTGACTGTGGAGCAGGAAACCAAGCTTCAGTCTGCGATTGAGTATTTCGAGGAAATTTCTTCTGAGAAAATTGGTGTGGGTTGTACATCGTGGTTGTCACATAAGATAGAGACCGTTGGACCGCCTATTCGTCAACGCTACTACCCTTTATCTCCTGCTAAGCTTAAAACTCTGAACGAGGAGGTGGATAAGATGTTGGAGTTAGGTGTGATTCGTCCTTCTCGGTCACCGTGGGCAAGTCCTGTCGTAATGGTCACGAAGAAAGATGGCAGTGTTCGTTTTTGTGTTGATAGCCGAAAACTTAATAGCGTTACTGTGCGGGATTCTTATCCCCTTCCTAGGGTTCAGGATATTTTAGACAATCTTAGGGGTGCCAAGTACTTGACGTCCCTTGATTTCAGAAGTGCTTTTTGGCAGATTCCCCTTGCTGACAAGGCTAGTTGTGAAAAGACTGCCTTCATTGTGCCGCAGCGGGGTCTGTTCGAATTTGTCCGTTTACCTTTTGGTTTAACCAATGCTGCGTCCGAAATGCAGCGTTTGACAGATCTTATTGTCAATTTTGAGTTTACTCCTGAATCAGATGACTTTGTTTTCGGGTATGTAGATGACCTAATCCTGGTTTCTCGTGATTTCGAGAGTCATTTACGCCTCATTCGTAAGGTTCGGGACCGACTGAAGGAAGCTGGCCTCTCAGTAAACCTTGAAAAATGTGAGTTCTGTAGATCCGAACTCAGGTATCTTGGGTATATAGTGAATGAACAGGGTCTTCAAACCGACCCTAAAAAGCTAGAGGCTATAAGTGACTATCCTACACCCACCAGTGCTAAGGCTTTACGTGCTTTTATCGGGATGTGCTCTTATTACCGACGATTCGTGAAAAATTTCTCGACCATTATAGCCCCACTTACTAGATTGATCGGAAAAAGGAAAGGTCGTGATCATATCCTTTGGGATGATGACGCCGAACAAGCTTTTAATAGGCTAAAGGCGGCTTTACTCAGTGCTCCGGTGGTGGCTTGTCCCGATTTTTCTAAACCTTTTATTCTGCAGTGCGACGCGAGTAAGGTTGGTCTTGGGTCCGTTTTGGCTCAGGTTTTTGATGGCGAGGAACGTCCAGTGGCATATTATTCTCGTTTGTTTACCAAACCTGAAATGAATTATAGTACGTCTGAACGTGAACTCTTGGCAGTGTTGGATTCAATCAAACACTTCCGCGGTTACCTAGATGGCGTCAGGTTTAAGATCGTCACAGATCATATCGCGTTGAAGTGGTTGATTACTCTTGACAATCCCTCTGGTAGACTTTCCCGCTGGGCTACTATGATTTCCCAATTCAATTTTGAAATCGAACATCGAAAGGGTGTCTTAAATGTCGTTCCTGATGCGCTGTCTAGGCGACAAGTGGGTTTAGTCTCCTTCGTCAGGGGTGTAGAACCTACACCCGATCCCTGGTTTGAAAGAGTTTACAACGGTGTGGTTGAGTCACCCCGTATGTTTCAGGCATATACGATCCGTGATGGATTGCTGATGCGTAAGATGGCTATTGATAATCCGTTAGCTCCGAACCCTTGGAGGATAGTGCTTCCATCCACTAAGGTTCGTGAAGCCATAGCCGAGGTCCATGAACGATTCCCCAACGTGCATCCTGGAGTTATGAAGACTTATATGAAGATGAGGGAACTTTACTATTGGTCGAATATGTTTCGTGATGTCTCCGAGGCGCTATCTGAATGTCAAATCTGTAAAGCTTACAAGATTGCTAATACGCGACCGCGTGGCCAGCGCTTATACCCAAGGTCCGTCTCAACTCCCATGGACTTGTTGTCAATCGACTTGATTGGACCGTTGCCAGCAGCGTATTACGGATTCCGGTACATACTCACCATGGTAGATGTGTTCACAAAGTTCGTGTGGTTAGTTCCTCTAAAAAAGGTTGACGCTAGGTCAATCTCTAACGCCTTGGAATCGGAGGTAATTCTGCGGTATGGTGCACCGGGCAACGTTTTATGCGACAACGCTACAGTGTTCAGGAGTGATAGATTTGGAACTTTCCTTGCGTCTTACGATATTCCCCCTCCGTGCTTTACTCCCTATTACTCTTCTCGTCCAAGCTCTTGTCCTCCCCGTCATCGACTATGCTGATGTGTGTTGCTCTAATCTCACCCAGGCCTCCCTGAATAAGCTGGAACGCATGCTAAACAATTGTATCAGGTTTGTCTTTGGCCTTCGTAAGTATGACCACATCTCGGAGTTTCGCCGTCAATTAAACTGGCTTCCTGTACGTGAACGTAGATCTCAAAGAATTCTCTGCACTCTCTTTTCGATCTTATTTGATCCAACCACTCCCGATTATCTCAAATCCAAGTTTCAATTTGTAACTGCTCGCCCTGGATGCACTCTCCGTACTTCTCGTAGACTTAAGCTAGTAGTCCCCGTTCACCGCTCCGGTTTCATGTCCAATTCTTTCACGGTTCAGGCAATACATCTCTGGAACGCTCTCCCACTCAACATCAGGCAAGCTCAGAGTAAGGTCTCCTTCAAGCGCATGTTGCGCAAGCATCTTTTGGACAGTCTCTCTTCCTAACTCTCTTCGAAATATTTTACTTTTGGTACATAATATATGTAAGTATATTATATAAAGTATTCGTTTAAGTTTATGGTAATTAATTAATTATATATACATTCTTATATATATCTTTAGGTAATTGATTCGTGTTGTTATTACTGTTTGTCTGTAATCTTTGATCCTGCACCGACAACATATTTCTGTTTAACCCAGTGGTTGACTGGTAGAGAATGCCTAAAGGCATTAAGTCCGCCATTTGTACTTTTACTTATGTATTTTGTGCAATAAAGTTTAAATAAATAAATAAATAAATATTATTCCCCACAAGCAAATGTTGTTGAACGATACAACCAATGCGTCATCACCACACTGAGCATTCTGGTGGCCGATGATAATCGTAGTTGGGCTAGACAACTCCCTAGGGTTTCCTTGTATTTGAACTCTTGTATCAATCTGGCAACTTCTTTTTCGCCAAACTTTCTGATGTACGGTCGAGAAGTAACCACAGCTCGTGAGCACGTTGGAGCCCAGCCTGAGGTCCGCAATTTGGACCTGAGTCGGGGTGAGCGTGCAGCTAATTTGGAAACTTTAAGGGAAGTCTATGCGAAAGTTGCTGACGCAATGGTTCTGGCCTTTCAGAGAAATTCTGACAGGTATAATTCGGGAAGGGGACCCGTTTTGATGCGTGTTGGAGACGTTGTCTGGCGTCGCAATTTCCATAGAGGAACAGCTGACGAGGAGAGGGGTGGAAAATTTGCGCCACGTTTCACTGCGTGTCGTGTGCTCCGCGTCGTTTCTCCTCAGGTCTATGAATTGAAGGACCTTGATTCTCCGCATGTTGGGACTTACCACGTTAAGGATATCTTAAAGTAGTTCCCAACCCATGATTTATTGTTGCTCGCTTTCTTCTTCTGGATGGCCTTTGTCGTTCTGGACCGCGACAATACCACCAGTGGAGAGACATCGGTGTTAACATTTTTCTTATTTTTTTTTCGTGTCAGAGTTATTGTTAGGGTTATCATTTTGATTTTTTTGTTTTGGTGGGAGGATAACTGCAGCATAATACGCTGCATACTTACCTTTTTTTCATCAATCGCATGCTAACCTCCTTTGTGGTACTGGCCGTTAACAATAAGTAGATGTTTTTATTTAAAATTTCGTTCTTGTCAAATAGTTTTTCTGTTGACGGGTTGTCATGAAAAATATTATTTGTTTTTCTGATTTGTTACTTCGAGACGCTTTGAGAAGTAATTTTCAGTAAATTATATTTGATTGTAGCCTGGAAGTTTTTTGTGATATATGTGAACGTTGTCTTGGGGCAAGCTGCGTGTTTTGGTCGGCTATTCTATCTATGTTTTTTAACGGCTGGGCATCCGAGGTAAGTGGTATCATGTCCAGACTTATTTAAAGATATTGTTTTTATTGATATATTGTAGCAGTTCAAAAAATCTTATGTTTCCAATATTATTTCCAGTATTCTGCCCGGAAAGTAAATAACTAACGGCTGTTTGGACTGTTGAGTCGTCGACGCGAGCCACGAGGTGGTGTTGTTTAAGTTGAAGTTGATTTTCTCGGCGGGGCCAGTTTTCCCCGGAAGCCCGAGCAGTATCATCACCTTCTCCACATGCACTTCACATACTCAAGCTAAGATAGACTAACAAGCTTTTATAGTCATTATTTTTTATTTATATCTACAATTCTTCACTGCGTTCGCCGGTTGTCTACGTTTTAGTTATTATAATGTTTTTAGATTAGTTCTCAATTCCAAATTGTACGTCAACGACCGAGCTGACTCCGGGTCACAAAACATGATCAGAACTTTATGTGATTCCAATGCATATTTTTTTCTTTTTTACGCCACCGACATTTAAGTGTAGAATGTAGTTAGTTTTAGTTAAGTTTACTTATGTTGATTAGTTAGTTTTTATTTTATTTAGTTCGGCTGATAGAAGTATTTCGGCAACAATATTTGGTGTTTAGTTATTTTTAAATTTAGCTGGGAGGTTAACCCTTCCACAGTGCACGGGTGAAATTTTCCTCCATTTTGTTACGTGGCATGAAAAACTTTTAATTTTACACGCGCGAACTTTGATATCAGTCAGCTGTGGGTCAGCGACCTGTTAAATAATTAATTCCTTTTTACGTTTTAACTGTTGTAAATATAGCGAGTAAATTCTTTTTTACGTTTTACCTGTTTTTTATGTGTAAATAAAAGTGTAAATAATTAAATTTAAATAGTATCGAAAATAATTAAAATTTTAATATTATCGTGAAGTGGCTTTTTTTTATAAGTTTATGCTACAGTAGCTACTGATACGAAATGATGAGAATTCTTTTCATCAGGGTTCAAATGCGATATTTTTGACACGTTTTTATTGCCAACTGTACTTTCTTCCACAAACGTTAATTGCTCGTCAAGACAAATCAATGGAGCCCAAGCACGATGGTTTATCTCATGAAGTTTAGGAATGTCTATGGTCTCCATTGATATACATAGTTTTTACCCAATATTTTTCTGCGATACTATATGTTATTTGGCTTCAGAATCTACGAATAGTTTATTTTTATGTCGTATAGTTTTAAGTTCCGTACCCAAAGGTTAAAAACGGGACCCTATTACTAAGACTCCTCTGTCCGTCCGTCTGTCTGTCTCATAAACTGTGATAGTCAGTTAAAATTTTCACAAGGTGGTGACGTATTACTGTTGCCGCTATGATAACAACAAATACTAAAAACAATATATTAAAAAAATACGTGAGGCTACCATACAACAAACGTGATCGTTAGCGTTAACTTTGCACCTCATTTGTATATGGCGCTATAAATACTAGGTGCAAACTTAACCGTTAAGTGTTTGTTTTGTACGGAACCCTCAGTGCGCGAGTCAGACTCGTACTTGCCGGGTTTGAGATAAGTATAACTTTTAAAAATTTCATGGTGACATTTTGATCACATCCCGAGTAGGTGTAGGTACGCGTATATTGTAAAATTCCACATGAGGCATCATAATTAAAACGATATTTTTTTTACAGCTTTCATGATGTATTATGCAATAGTGGCGAGTTTTACTTGGCTGAATGTCATGTCGTTCGACATCTGGTGGTCCATGAGGTGAGATGATCAAGTATCCTTTGCTATCCCTTTCTATCTAAGGACCGGTACAGACGGCCAGCATTTGAATTGCAACCTAGCTGCAAAATGGCAGTTCTAGTGCAGTTGGTGTAAATGCATCAAAACTGCAAACCGACTGTACAGTTCGCTTACAGTTGCCGTACAGTCCTGTCAACCGCACACCACCGCACACCGTCTGCGAGCTGGCTGTACGGTCGTAATGCAGTCGTATTGCAGTTGGCACAGCTGCAATATACCTGCATTACAACTGCTCAAATTTCAACTCATCAAATTTCATACTGAAATAGGTAACACGTGTGCACTCTATTCACATCCACAAGTAACTGGCTAAGCGGAATTTGTAATAAATTATGAGCAGTTCTATTGCAGTCGTATTGCAGTTTCTGCAACTACAACAAATGCAATGAATTCATTCATAAATGGGCCATACATTTGTGCAGCCCATAGTACCTACATCATAGTTGAATTATCCTTGAGGCGTATACCGCGATTTAAGTAATCCTTTGTGGTTCGCGCCGCCGCCGATTGAAAATCCCTTTTGGCGTCCGTATTTCCATTGAATTACAAGTCCGTGGGCCCTCTGATTGCGGTTCGGGTTCGGGTGAAAACAGAGGTTATCTGGATTGAAAACTCGAATCTCATTCTGTCAGCCCACACACTAATACAACTTTGATGTTTTTAAGGTTGGAAACCTTATAGATGTGTTTACTTTTTATTGTAACGAAGGTGATGAAGGATTGACTTGATTCCCTTCCACAGGGGGTTCCGAAAGATGCAGCAGATGCCCCGTCACGGGGCCCTCGTCAAGTTCGCATGGTACAGCCTCTACGGCTGGGGCGTGCCGCTCGTCCCAGTCCTCTTCATCCTCATCGTCGACTCCATGGACCTGACCGAACTGCCCAACTTCATCAAGCCTCACATCATGGACCCAAACATCTGTTTCATGGAAGGTAAATGAACATCAACATTTTTAATGATATGATTAAAACAATAATATTGCTTGGCTAATCCTTTATTTTTTATTTATTTATTAATCCGCGATATAATAACTTGCTAGTGCTAACCTTTTTATGCATCCTTTCAACCGCAAGAAGAAAAATAAATACGCAAATAAATATAACAAACCACCGTCTGAAGCCCGACATCTGAGAATAATGTTATTTGATAATATGTTTTAGGGGTACACACAATAATATCCGTCTGTTTGTAATAACTAATCTAGTTAATTCTGAACTTGCAATTAACTCTTGCTCTCTAACTCATTCTTCTTTGAGCTTCTCTTCTCAGACCCCGCAGTATTCTAGATACTTCTCTTGTGTTTCTCAGTTAATTAATAGAGTAACTATTGTAAGGTTTGTTACATGGTTCTTAATACTTAATGTAAAATAGCGTCCCACTTCTGACACGATCAACAGAGGCTGAGCGGCTGTTGTATATGAACGTCCCGATCTTAATAACGACGTGCATCAACATAACCTTGTTCCTGATGACTGCTTACAACATCTGGCAAATCAAGAGCAATGTCTTTAAGCATAGCGCTGGGGAGAGCAGGAGAACTAACAAGGAAAAGAACAGGTGAAGAATATAGTGGTAATCTTCGTGTAACGGCGGTAACGTGCGATGTTACGGCCCGACCTCTACATTGCGCGACGCGGCACGGCATAAGTGGGAGGGGAAGGTCCAAGCGCGGTGTCTCACTCACTCCTATGGCCACCGCTCGCCGCTCCGCTGGTCGCGCGTTGTCGTGGCAGAGCCGTTAGGCTTCGTTTCGACCAGTGCGAGGATTCGTAGCGAGAGCGAGGGATGTGTTTTTTTAACCAATAAAATCAGTGATCCTATTTTCTTAATAACGCTCAAAACTGTAAACTTCTTTACTTAACAATAACTGTGAATTCAAAAAGTTTTTGAGTGATTGAACGCAGAACAGCATGATTATATCCGAGTGTCGCTGTTGTAACCTGAAATGTCTTGCTAAAATCCGAATCTCATTATTAATGCTCACAGTTGGTACTAAGATTCCTAAAGTGTTACCTACCTTGTTACCGGATATTGACAATCGCGCTTTCAATCACAGCAATGCGTCAGGAATGTGAATATGATGGCTCAGATAGCCCTGAAAATAAACTCGTGCCGTTTCTGAATCTAATCTTCTTAAATTTTATAAAGTTCAATAACCGATTTTAATCCCTTCGGCCATGTTTGTAACCAAGTTCTGTGTTATAACAAATTATGGCAATTTTTTTGCACAGTGTTTTTTGTTTGGAACCCAGCTATGCTACGAAGGAGGACCTAAAAATATTAGTTCGTTACCCGGTTACGAAGAAAGAATTAAAAAATTCTTGGTTTGTAATCCGGTTACGGACGGAGATTTTGAAATTCTTAGTTTGTTACGTAGTTACGTAGAAAAACAATCATCATCATCAAATTCTACATTGGTAACCTGGTATCAAATTAAGAAAAAGAAATCCTTGTTCCAAGCTAGTTTCAAAACTTGATTATAAACGTGGCCAAAGGGATTTTAATTGCGTTTCATACTTTGGGTCTTACGAGAGTACCTAATAATACCGTTGTCCTTTCAGGTTTGGTATCTACCTAAAACTATCTCTTGTCATGGGCATCAACTGGATCCTGGAAGTGGTGGGCTCGGTCTACAAGACAGATTCGCCCTTGTGGCTCGCGCCCGATATCTTCAACTGCCTCGTAGGACTTTTCATCTTCATCATATTCATTTGCAAGAAGCATATCATCGTGCTTTTGTGTAAAAGGTAATTTTAACTTCACGCGTAATCTTGCATGCCATATTTGAGTTATAAATGTTATAATTATAGTAACAAACTGTGGATTTGTATCAAAGTCAGCACAAAATTACAACCCACGGCATATTGCGGATTTTTAGTGGTACTAACTAACTGGAAACGACCAATTTTTGGTAAATGGCGTTGAAAGTCGGTGAGTGTCACTGATGTAAACAAAGAGGAATTAGGACTTAATATTCCGCAAATTTCAAGTATTTTTTGTATATTGAAGCCACACTGATGGCTGATGAAAGTTAAGTGTTTTTCAAAAGGATTCAGTATTTATTTCGCAAGAAGAACGATGGATTAAGCTAAGCAGCATTCCGATAAATATTAAAACAATGTTTTGAATTTGACGTCTAATAAAGCAAGTATATGACACATGTATATGGCACATTATTGCCCTATGAATGCTGTTTGTAGCGGCACTATCCCTGGGCCGGATCGACACTTGAGTAATTTTCAAAAAAACATGTACATAGTTAAAGGCTTAATAAAAACAAAGATACGATCACGTCTTTTGTGTTACGAAAGTTACTCATACAAAAGATATAAACGAATCCATTAAGTTTTGTTTTAATTAAAGCCCTTAACTATGTACATGTTTTTTTAAAAATTACTCGCTTGTTGTGGCTCATTTGACTGATTTCGGTCATTGTCAGATTTAGGTTCGCGTCTTTTCGGTGGACACTTACTAAGTTAAGGACTTTAGGCCTAGTTTTCCGATCAAAATTATATTAGCATAAACGAAGTTTTCCCTTTCTATGGGCTTGTTAAAACATATTTAACTTCAATGCAAATATGCTGTTAACTGTTGGCTACCGAAGAGACAACTTTTGTTTTTTGAACTGACAATGACCCATTTTCATTAAGTAGCCGAAATAGTCAGATTGGCATGGACTGGCATACTTATTTTTGGTTAACCTGAGAAATAAGGTTTTATCGCTTCACTCCGTTCCAAATGCGACACATAATTTTAATAGGTACATTTTGTTTTCAGATTCTCAACGGGAAATACCATTATTGACATATTGCAGCCCGTAAATTCCACTCACACTCTGAGTTCGCGATTAAATAAAAATTAAAATAATACTCAATGAGTTCGAAAAATATTTGAATTCAAGCTAAGTGCATCGCTGCAAACAGGCGACTGTTTACGACTAACAACATCAGCATCACAATGGCGAATGAATGGAATTAAAAATAATCTTGAATTTTATTTATAGGTGTTTATAGGTATAAGGAGTAAGGTAGCACCCCTGTCAAGTCCATAAAACTAACTCCTGGGTTAGATTTCCGCGGATGCCGTTGCGATGCCCGTACAAGTCAGGAAAAAACATTTAAGTAGGTACTTATTTTTTTATGCTACAGTAAAATCTGTAACGTTTTTGGAATGAAGTGGGTTATTCCTACCGGCAAACAACAATTCAAGTTTTTTTCTTAAATGTCATGCATTCCCCATTGTATCACGACCTGTTTGCGACTGCATTGCTACTGAATCGCTGTTAAAAATCACCGTGTGTGAACTCCCTTAAATTTTTGATGTACAGATGAAAAAGTAAACCACCATGAGAGTGTACCTTCGTCTGTGTGTGAGAAAAAAAAATTCAAACATGTAATGAAATGTGTACTTGTTTCTTATTTCGTAGTCTCATGTTTAGGGTGCGTGCGGCGAGACGAGATATGCATTAATAAATTAATATTTACACACAAAATTACAGGATTAGGATTGCAATGAGACTATGTTTTTTAAAATGTCAATTGGTTACTTTTTGACAAAGTAATCTATTTCCACTTACTAGGTGTCATTCTAGCATATTTGTTTGTGTGTCTATTCAACATTCATAGCATTATAGTTAGGTAATAATAAAATCTATGTCCTATAAATAAATGGTAAAAAATATATTATGCTTTTATTTTATTTCTCCAAGACTATCATGAGTGTTAAATATGTTATTTAAAGAATTTTTGCTTATATATTATAGATATAATTACTTTATTATTACATTGAGTTTCCCTTCAGCCACTATTATTACGAATTGTCAAATTGTCAATTTAAAAAACCGGCCAAGTGCGAGTCGGACTCGCGCACCGAGGGTTCCGTACAAACACTTTCCATCCCTAAGTGTTTAAGTTAAGTTTGCACCTGGTATGTATAGCGCCCCATATAAATTAGGTGCAAACTTGCAAAGTTAGGTATTAAAAAAAAACTACTTACTAGATCTCGTTCAAAACAATTTTCGTTGGTAGTTTTTATAGTAATGTACATCATATTATGTTTTTTTTAGATTTTTCACTTTCTTATTTTAGAAGTTAGAGGGGGGGGGGGACCAACTTTTTTCCACTTTGGAAGCGTCTGTCACGCAAACTATTCGGTTTAGAAAAAATATATTTTAGAAACCTCGATATCATTTTGAAGACCTATCCATAGATACCCCACACGTATGTGTTTGATGAAAAAAAAATTTTTGAGTTTCAGTTCTAAGTATGGGGAGCCCCCAATATTTATTATTATTTTTTTATTTTTGCATCAAAATCTTAATGCGGTTCACAGAATACATCTACCTACCAAGTTTCAACAGTATAGCTCTTATAGTTTCGGAAAAAAAATGGCTGTGACATACGGACGGACAGACGGACAGACAGACAGACAGACAGACAGACAGACAGACAGACATGACGAATCTATAAGGGTTCCGTTTTTTGCCATTTGGCTACGGAACCCTAAAAACCGGGCAAGAGCATGTCGGGCCACGCTTAATGTAGGGTTCCATAGTTGCCCATCCTTAGACGGGTTTAAAACAGCGGTTAGCCCGAAGTTTAAATTACGAGAAAGATTTCAAGCTCTGTAAAAAGGTGGTAAACGCCAAAGTAACTGTAATTACTTATTTACCTTCTGCAAGTTATCGATTATATGCGCCAGATGTTTTAATGCAGTATGGCACTTAACTAATGTGTGTAACGTTCGAAATATAAGGACACCGCGTCACTTACGTCATTTTAAAGAAAATTATGAAATTTTGCGATAACTCAAAAACGGTTCGACTAATTTTATTAAATATAGTTTACATTGAAAGTAAGTACTATAACATAAGTAGTAAGTATAGTATAAGGCCTCAATTCATGATTTTTTTCATAATTTGTTGACCAGTGGTTGAAATGTTAGAGGGGGGACGCTATTTTTTGGATTTCCGAAGCGAATATTTAGAAAACTGCTGACTTTATCAAAAAGTAATCTATGGAAACCCCTATTATTTTTAAAAGACCTATTCAACGACACCCCACGCACTTGTGTTGGAACGAAAAAAAGAATTCACCCACTACGAGGTGTACGAGGTACCCGAGAAAAACTTTTTATTTCACTGTTTTCTGCCGTGCAATGCTTAAACAACAGTAAGTGCAAAAAGTGAGTTTCGAGAAAAACGCAAAAAACCCTTTCAAACAGGTTTTTTTTGGTGTTCTCGATGATTATTTACAAATACTTGAATATCAAAATATAGCACGGAATACATGAAATACGAATACGTGATCATTTTTTTATTTTCACAATAATTGAATAAATTATTGCTATTTTAATTTTTTTCATAGTTTTACTGTACTCACGAAAAGAACTAAAAACACAATAAATGCAGAATAAAGTGCAGTAAAAAAGCGGATTACTGCAAATAACCCTCGTACACTAATAGCTACTTGAATTAATTGCAGACTAAAGTACAGTATTCATAACAATTTACTGCAATTTAATTAGTATTTATATTGATTGAGTTCTTCGAGATACCAACAAGTCGTGGTACAAATAAGGTATGTTTATAAATAATACACATATTTGGCCAAAAATTGCTTTCCAAAGTATCACTTCCCATACTGTTTCATTTCCCAACTCACGATTTTCTCTGAAACCATATTTTTTTCGGATCTTTCATAAAACAAATCTAACCTAACCTAATGTATTCTATAAGAGCATAAAAAAATACACTGAGATTTTTTTTTGCTTTAAGAGAAAATCGTGAGTTGGGAAATGAAACAGTTTGGCAAATAAATCAGTTTGGAAAAATATTTCGGCGAAAAGGCAGGATACCAATTTGTGACTACATATGTTACATACAAATTCAAGAAAAAAAATTATCTTCTCGTCTACATGCTGTAGCCTTACCACCAGGAACATTTCAGTGTCACGTCGGTGTAGTAATAAAAACATTCACAGACATCTAAGTATACGAGTATGTAACTTTCACATCTTCACTCTGTCTTCAAACGCAAAATCAATGGTGTGCAATAAAGAGAATTTGTATTGTATTTGTCAAATATTCTTCTTCACCTGAGCCTGCAGTACCTAACAGGTAATTTTTACAAAACAGAAGTCTATTTAAATTGACTATTTTTTTTTTTACTTAATTTGGACATCAGTTGCCATAGCTTTTTAAGAGATAAAATTTCTTGATTAAATTGACACCTTTAGGCACAGTTTTCATTGGTGCATTAGGGATTTTTTTTTATTTCAGACATGTTAATTTGTCGTATTCTTGCGACTCGAAATAAACAACATCTGCCCCTCTGTACCATGGCTGCGACAATGTCTTTTAAATAGACTCGATTTCCACGGTTATCCATCATTCAACTTCTGTAGAGAAATGTGCGATTTGAAATCATAGAAATCGGATATATTCATAGATTTTACCTGTACTTTTCCTGGGGTTACATTCTCGAGTAAAAACTCCAAAAACAAACACTTCGCATTTTTTGAAGTAAATTTTGCTTGACATTGTGGTGGAAGGAGTCATCATACATGAAAGTGTGGCTTGGCTCAAAGTATTTTAGAACCATTTTATGTTTGAAGAGCAAAATTCAACCTAATCTACAGTAAATTGCTGTCATGTTTGCAGTAAACACATTTAAAAATAGCCAAACGACAGTTTAAGTCACAGTAAGTGAGCTTAGTACTGTACTTTAGGTTGTATTTTGCTCTCTTATTTACGACTGTTCGACCACTTAAATTATAGTAAAGAAATACTGTTACTGCATTTTAATTAGTAATTATGCTGAAAAATCATTAAAATACCAAACACAGTACAAATATTTTAGAACATTTATATTGTACTGTATTTTAAACAGTTTTTGGCGTAAGTATTAACTTCTGTTTACATGTTAATTTACGATTGACAGGAGACCTTTACTGTATTTTAATCAGTGAAGTCTCAAAATTCACAGCCGACAACTCTATTTTTTACCTCAATAATTTACTAAATTCTTCTGATTTACTGTACATGGAGGTTTCGATTTTTATATGTTCCCATTGTCATAATCGCACGTGGACTATATACATGTGTGCGTCTTGACACGGTGATCTACGATCAAGAAAAAACAAAAAATCGCAAAAGTAGCACTTACTGTTGTTTAAGTATTGCACGGCAGTTTTGTCCGCGTGATACATACACATACTCATACCAAGTACTAATGATCACGGAGCTAAGCCGCGACAGACAGACGGACAGACGTACTTACAGGCGGACATAGCGAAACTTATTATTTTTTATAATGTTTCCTAGTTGACTACGGAACCCTAAAAAAACATTTCGGAAATCCATGATAAACAAAAATAAATGACCATTTCGTAGAGAAAGTCATGTAAAGCCTGACCAGAAATATATGAGGATTGTCAAGAGGGCGCTATTTTAGTACATTACGGCAGAGACCAGTAAGTAAGCCATACTGGCCGAGTAGGAATTAGACGGACCGAGCCGTAGGCGAGGTCCGGATATAATACGAGGCCAGGATGGTTCTTACGGTCGAAGCAAGTATAGTGCTTTTCTCAAAAATTAAACAAGAAAATTAGATTACAATTATATTTTGTAGGTGACATCACATTCGGCCATTTTCCAATTAATATTTTTTTTATATCCCATTTTTATTATTACACATTGTGATATTCCTCGTCGCAGGCACCATTAACCCACTTTCACCTAAATGAACTTTTTGGAACCTGGGTAAATTTTGCGATATCTGAAATCGCAACAAGCATTAGAGTAAATAATAAAAAAAAATGAGCGGTGTTATAACACCTGGTCGGGCTATCTGGGTTAACTCCCATGATAACAACCTATAACAAAAATAATTATGAGTTTATACTTGGATCAAAGATATATCGTTATCAAATAGTGGCAGCATTCCGATTGTCTCAGAAAGATTGTTGAAATATTCCGACCTTATCACACATTATCTGACCAATTATTAACTTGATTTTCTTCCTTCCATTAAATGAATCTCTTGTATTTTTTTATATCTCCTTGGATTTAGTCGGAAGTAAATTATTTTAGCTAACTCTGCCTCCGCTTTTAAGTATGGAGGAGTGCCGTCTATTCGGAATCAGACTCGTCTGAACTCAGTTTTGCTGAATTATTGTAATAGATCACACAAACAAATTTGAATTTTTTGTCTTTTAATTTAAATCCCGCCTTAATTTCTTTTTTTATAAATACTGCTTTTAATTATTTGCACTGTCTCACAAATCTAAGTCAAAATAAAATTTCATTAAAATTGTTATAAATTGTTGTATTTTCTAACTAATTTTCATATCATAAAGCTTACCTTCAATTTTAACTACGAGGTTTTTTCTAAACGACACAAAAAAGGAAGGAATTCCGAAATATCATTGTCATTTTACACAGCTTACGAACTAAACGCTGCATACAAACTTCCGCACTAAACCTTGTCGCTACTTTATTTTTTTTAATATGCATCTTGAGTTACGTTTATACTGCCAATAGTGCTAACCTCTTTTTATTTTACATTTGCTCTTAGTGTAAATTGCAAGTGTATACTGCAATGTCGTCTCTTTCTATTTAATCTATGAAAAAGGGACGCCACTTTTTAATTTCTACAATTTGCTGTCGCACTGTACTTATAATTAAAACAATTTGTGGAATGCATCCTTTTTACATTTATATACGACCTCATCGCCTTCACATCCTTAGTTTTTTTATAGGTCGGTGACGATGTAAATCGTGTTTCGATATTCAAATATCTTGATACGTAATAGGAATTACATACTTACTTACTGGACAAATATTGATTCCAAATTTAAAATCTCGCTGTTTACTGGACACTTCTAAAAAGTCTTCGGTATGTTCCACTTACTGTAGTCTATCTAGCGATGGTAAGGCAACATTACATGCACTTTTTGAGAAAATAAGATTTACCTATATGGCAATAATTTTGCAACCAATCGCAACACACTATAATGACATTAGTTTAAATACCTGTCAGTTCCATTATGTTAAATATCATTTAATGAAATGAACTCTTTTCCTGGCTATTTTTCGGGTAGAGAGCACCTGTACACTTTATTCATAATATTAAGGTCACGACTGTGAATGATTTTCGGCATTTTCTATAGATATTTTTAAATATGTCTCTTTTAAAGCCACCACGAATGACATTGACATTGTTGACAAACCATCATAAAATCACTGCCAGTGTAAGAAATTAGTTCCAGTGAAATTCCGCAATATGGCGCATCCTCATATATTTCTGGTCAGGCTTTACGTCTCCTCCTGAACCCGTTCTCCCTAAACCACAGATTAATATAATTCCTAAACCATAATTTAATTAATTAATCGTATGGCATTACAAAACACTGGATCAGTAAGAAAACAATCAAATTATATAAAGAGAGAAAACTTATAATTAGAATTTAGCCCGTTTCAGGTAGACAGCTGCCGCGTTGGAGATGATCTCAAAGTCACCTGAATGGCCTGTGTATTTAGTTAGGTGACACTCCCAGACCAAATGGTCGATGGTCTGTTTGGGGTGTCCGCAGTCACAAGCTGGGGTCGGGCTCCAACCCCATTTGTGCCAGTGGTAGGCGCAATTTCCCACTCCCGTCCTCAGTCGGTTAAGGGCGGTCCAGACCAGAGCCGGCGGGGTTCCTTGAATCCAGCAGGAGGTTCTTGAGGAGTGAAAGAGAAGGGGACCTAAACCATAAAGAGGATAATACGAACGCTAAGGAAAACATGTAAATAAACAAACCTGATTAAATAATTAAATAATTGTTTCAGTAATCTTCCGTAAACCATATACGTTTCACAATGTTAATTGGGAATTCCTTGTTAATGGTCTTTACAATACGAAACACTATAGATAAATATAAAAAAGAAAGGATAATTATCATAATCTACTTTTTCTCAAAAATTGCATGTAATGTTGCCTTACCATCGCTAGATAGACTACAGTAAATGGAACATACCGAAGACTTTTTAGAAGTGTCCAGTAAACAGCGAGATTTTAAATTTGGAATCAATATTTGTCCAGTAAGTAAGTATGTAATTCCTATTACGTATCAAGATATTTGAATATCGAAACACGATTTACATCGTCACCGACCTATAAAAAAACTAAGGATGTGAAGGCGATGAGGTCGTATATAAATGTAAAAAGGATGCATTCCACAAATTGTTTTAATTATAAGTACAGTGCGACAGCAAGTTGTAGAAATTAAAAAGTGGCGTCCATTTTTCATAGATTAAATAGAAAGAGACGACATTGCAGTATACACTTGCAATTTACACTAAGAGCAAATGTAAAATAAAAAAGAGGTTAGCACTATTGGCAGTATAACAATAATTAAATTTTATCTTTAAGACTTAGATTTGTAAGACAGTGCAAATAATTAAACGCAGTATTTATAAAAAAAGAAATTAAGGTGGGATTTAAATTAAAAGACAAAAATTTCAAATTTGTTTGTGTGATCTATTACATTAATTCATTCATTCATGCAAAAATGAGTTCAGACGAGTCTGATTCCGAATAGACGGCACTCCTCCATACTTAAAAGTGGAGGCAGAGTTAGCTAAAATAATTTACTTCCGACTAAATCCAAGGAGATATAAAAAAATACAAGAGATTCATTAAATGGAGGGAAGAAAATCAAGTTAATAATTGGTCAGATAATGTGTGATAAGGTCAGAATATTTCAACAATCTTTCTGAGACAATCGGATGGCTACAAAGGAAAGAAATCACAAATATTCAGCAGCAAAATATAGAAAAGTTCTTAAATCAAGTTCTAGATGATAAACATTTTGGCGATGGAGGTAAATAAATGCTGCCGCTATTTGATAACGATATAACTATATCTTTTATCCAAGTATAAACTCATAATTATTTTTGTTATAGGTTGTTATCATGGGAGTTAATGGTGCCTGCGACGACGAATATCACAATGTGTAATAATAAAAATGGGATTCATTAGAAAATGGCCGAATATGAATGTCACCTACAAAATATAATTTTAATCTAATTTTCTTGTTTAATTTTTGAGAAAATCACTATACTTGCTTCGACCGTAAGAGCCATTCTGGCCTCGTATTATATCCGGACCTCGCCTACGGCTCGGTCCGTCTAATTCCTACTCGGCCAGTATGGCTTACTTACTGGTCTCTGCCGTAATGTACTAATACGTAAAAGTATCTAATAAATCTACCTACTCAGTAAAAATAAAATAAGTAAATACATGTTTATAAATGAAGCGAAAATTGAAAAAAAAAATTAATGATTCGGACAGGATTCGAACCTGCGTTTCCAACGGTAGGTTCGAATCCTGTCCGAATCATTAAATTTTTCAATTTTCGCTTCATTTGTAAACATTTAGTTTAAGTTAGCAGACGTTACTGCTTTAATACAAATAAGTAAATACATTTAATACGTGAGACATAATATGTATTTCACGTGAAATTGTCAGAGACGGCCCGACATGTTTCGAACTCGTATCGTATCGGGCTGCTACACGTACTGTCACGCGGCAACTTTGTCACTGATTTTGATTATGCCCGACGCTCTGCCCTGATAGCCCACTGACAGATACGACGATATGATTCCATACGAGTTCGAAACATGACATGTCGGGCCGTACCTGATATCCCCGTGAGTGAAAACCGCTGAATATAATAAAACCGGTAAAGTGCGAGTCGGACTCGCGCAGCAAGCGTTCTGTACAACTAAATACATTTTTACTTTTTTGTTTTCTGTATTTGTTTTTATATTTAAAACAGAAATACATAATCTGTGAAAATTTCAACTGTATAGCTATCACGGTTCATGAGATACAGCCTGGTGACAGTCTCAAGCAAAAAACGGCAAAAAATCACGTTTACGAGCCCTCTTAAATATTTATATTATTCTGTTTTTTAGTATTTGTTGTTATAGCGGCAATAGAAATACATCATCTGTGAGAATTTCAACTGTCTTACTATCAGGGTTCATGAGATACCTACAGCCTGGTGACAGACGGACGGACAGACAGAGTAATATTTTTTTACCCTTTGGGTACGAAACCCTAAACAATACATTTGCTATAGAAAGAATATGCCGTCCAGTAGGCCTGCCTGCGGTATGGTCCCCGATCCCCATAAATCAATCAATAAAAGAAACCAACGTCTCCAACAATAGTGTCCTAGTTGTCGTCATGGTTTGGTTTTAAGTTTTATCATAGTAATTCTATGGGTTTTACTCATACCGCGGGATAAGGATAAACTCACTCCTCGATTTTCCTTACCTCCTACAATGTAGTAGAGGATCCGACCGGTAAAGCAAATTGTTTAGAGGATCAGACCAGAATGAAAATGTAACCCCGGCCACACAGTCTGAATTCCGGAATGACGTCAGAAAGCGAGACATCGCCATATGACAGACAGAGACACATTCTTATCTGATATCTATTTCGTTCGTTTGTGTCGCTAAAAGTCGAGAACGGCTGGGCCGATTTAACTGATTTTGGTTTTAAAATGTTTGTCGTAATCCAAGGAAGGTTTAAACGGCGAGGTAGCTTACGGAAACAGACCGAATTCCACGCGGGAGGAGCCGCGGGCACAACTAATACTGGATAAAATAGCTCAATAATATCATAAAAAGAAATAAAAGGGATTTTCAAATATGAAACTTCGAGTGTACCTAATACGCAAATTAAACTTTTTTAAAGCAGATCACTTATCAACGCTCCGTAGAAATGTGAAAATTAAACGGTCATTTCTGATTTTTAGAGCGGTCTAAGTGTGGTTAGTAGTAGTCTACTAAGTGTAGATAGACATTTATACCAATAAAAAAAGAACCCATTTACACACACAGAAAAAAAAACATCACGCCTATTTTAGTTATTGCAGAATATGTACTCGAGTTGCAATCGTTTTTATTTTTTAATCGACAAAAATGCAAAAATTGCCACAGGCTAATTTAATAAATTTTGATATATGTATTTTCTGTCGTGACGACACTGTCGTGTCGTTTAACAATAAATTTATGAAATGGTAACATTTTCTGACAATACATATATGCAATTTCTAACAAGTGCGTACGTATGCCTTGTTATTTATTCATCAAGCGATAAACACAACCACCATGCACCCGCAGACGATACCTATGTAAATAGGTAGGTATACGATATGAAAAATATACGTTGTGATTAAACCGGCAAAACGTGAGTTGGAATTGCACACGAAGGGATCCGTATCCGTACAATCAAGTATTTATATTTTAATATTTTCGAATATTTGATTACAATGAAGCGAAACATTTAAATTTAAACCCTAAGGCATGCAAGAAAGAACAGTTTGAAAAATTTAATGGCTCTGGCATCACGGTCAGAGGTCCAATAGGTAGGACGCCCGTGATGGCCATGGAAAGCCGTTGGAAACGCGGGTTCGAACCCGGCTTGATCCATTAAATTGTTCACTTCACTGCAAACATTTGGTATAGGTACGCTAGCAGACGTTACTGTTTTAATAAATAGTAATTTTGAATATTAGTATTTTTAATAAGTACCTCCCTATCTTAACTGGCCGGGTTAAGTTATGTTTGCACCTGGTAGGGGGAAAGTGCTATGAAACGGACAGGTTATGAATAGGACAAATTCAATTTACCGCGGCAGAAACCAAGTAGTAAGTTTTTGTTTTCTGCATTTTGGCAACACTGACCCATAGACAATAATATTGTCTGTCATGTCATTGTCATGGCGCGGCATACAAAGATGCCCCTTTTGGGTTTTTCCGGTTTGTGACTTAAGATGGCCGCATGCCTTTAAGTTTAGTTATTCGTTATTTATTCATTTTGGTTGTTCAATGTGTAGTATTGATAGTCTATTGTGCAGTGAACTACCGTATGAGTGAATAGTTAATGAAGAATTCAACTTAAAGCGTACATAGCCCTTCTTGGGTCAAGGCCCGGTAGACCGCGTGGTTCTTTGTAAATCGTTATCACTTTACAAAAAGCTCAACTCACCGTACAACGTTCGTCAACTTTGACACTGGCAAAATTGACCCAATGGGCAGTAGCCATTTTTTTTTAATATAAAAATAGAATAGAATGCCCCTTTTGAAATATTTATTTTATTCTGTTTTTAGAATTTTGTTGTTATATCGGCAACAGATTTCTGTGAAAATTCCAACTATCTAGCTATCGCGGTTCATGAGATACAGACGGGCAGACAGACAGACAGACAGATAGATAGACCCTTTGGGTACGAAACCCTAAAAAGTAATAATTGTTACGCATTGCAACACGTATTGGCACATATTGGGACAGGTATTTTTCATTATCTTCACGAATGACTTGATATCGTATAATAGTAACACTCTTTCGGATACTCAACTTGTGGTTTATGCAGATGATACGAACGCAATTATATCAGCGGAAAACATGGTACAGTTAAATAACGGAGTCAATAATGCCATGGGAGCATTTCACACCTGGTTTTCGGTATTCTTTGAAACTTAACTGTGCTAAAACCAATGCCTTGCTATTTAAAACAACCTCAAGTATAGTTAAGACGTGTTGCATATTTACTAAGTAATTGAGAAAATGGAAACGTTAAAATTTCTTGGTGTCCATATTGACTCATGCCTGAAATGGAAAAAGGAGCTCCAGGCAATTGCAAACTCCGCGAGTTCTTCCTGCCATGCACTCCGTAGTCTCCGAGATGAAATAACATTGTTCCAGCTAAAGATGGTATATTATGCAATGGTAGAGTCAAAGATCAGGTACAGTATAAAGTTCTGGGGAAATAGTTATAAGTACAATATTCGAACAGCGTTCACAGCCAAAAATAAGCAATTAGAATCATGGCTAGAGTAACCCAAAGAACTTCTTGTAAAGAGATTTTTACTGCATTCGGAATTCTCACTGTGCCATGCCTTTACATACATATAGTTCTCACTGACCTGATAAAGTATTTAACAGATATAGAGACGCTTGAAGAAAGGCAAACGCGTCTGGCTACGAGAAAGAAAGACTTTCCACAGAGGATACAACCCAAACTTAAAGTGGTTAAGCATTCCGTTGGCTATAATTCTTTTTAACAAACAGCCTTTTATGCAGTTGCTGGCAAATCCTTCGTCAGACTATGCCCATATGGTGTACTAGCTGTGCCCCGTGGTGTTACTCGCTCATCCCACGGGAACACTACATTTATAGGGGATGAAAAGTATCCTATGTCCTTTCCCGGGTCTCAAACTATCTCCATACCAAATTTTATCTAAGTCGGTTCAGCGGTTTAAGCCTGAAGAGGTAACAGACAGACAGACACACTTTCGCATTTATAATATTAAAGTATGGATGGATAGGTTGGCTCACATTGTGTAAACTGTAATCTAAGTAGGTTAATAGTTTTTGTTAAAAAAATGCCTATTGAATTTAAGTCACTTGGCAAACGCAAACATGTTTAAACACAAGCTTAAAGCTTTTTTGCTAAAGAAATGCTTCTACTCGATTGATGAATTCTGTAATTACTTAATTAATTATGATATTTAATAATGATATTTAATGATTGGTGGTAATTATATTTTTATGATTTGTTTTAATTAATTTGGAATTTAATTGATTAAATGATATTCGAAATTGATTATATTATACCTACTTAGGTATAGATCTCATTTGCGAAATAATTTGTGTTTTTTTTTGTGATATACATATTTTGCGTCTTAATTTTTTATTTATTATTATTTTTTGTGATATGGTTAAATTTTTATGTAAAGTGCCAAATCGTTAATTTATTTTTCTAATGTTAAGATGTGAATTAATTTATATATGCACCACTGTTTCAAACACAACTTATGTTGTTTATTCAATAAATGACTATGACTGACTATGACTACGTAGTGAGTGGTAAGAAAGTCCGGAATACATAAGAAATATATGTATACAATATCGGCCAATTAGTCATACTTTGACAATGGTAACATAGGCTTGCTTGCTCGTTCTTGTCTTGATGTTTTTATTGCTGGGCCACGGAATTCTTCAGAGATAACTTATTTGAAGTGAACTCATATCAATTCGATATCAAATCGAACAGCGATTAGAATTACACAATAGTAGTGTTAATTGATTCGATAACTTCAATTATATTCGATTTAATATAATGAAATAACTAGATTAGTACATAAATATTGCAAACGGGAAATAAATAAATAATTCATATTGCTCATTATGCCCGTTATCCTCATGTACATCAGTAATGCTCTGGCCGCCATCCTTTCGCCATGTCGTTAACGGCTTTCAGCTTAATGTGTTCGGTGTTATACCTGGTGCAAGTGGTGCATGCACAAAATGAGACCCTAGAGGAAATATCGTGCACCGACAAGACTTTTAAATATCTTGGTTCCGACACAACTATTAACATTACCGAGGCGTGTCAAAAAATACCATGTATTGTTAAG
This sequence comes from Apotomis capreana, assembly GCA_947623375.1. Lineage (NCBI taxonomy): Eukaryota > Metazoa > Arthropoda > Insecta > Lepidoptera > Tortricidae > Apotomis > Apotomis capreana. The sequence goes on from OX392512.1 coordinate 20,768,614, forward strand.
TGCTGTCCGGAGAAACAAATATTTATTAAGAATTTAACAGGGTCATACTGTAAAACTACAAATTTGCCATTACATGACTATTCAGATGTCGAAATATATGACAAAAATATCATACAAAAGATATCAAAAAGCAGTAAAAAATTTGAACAATTTACTCGGATCTACAGTGAAATATTTACAAGTGATAATTGTGTTTTAGATATTAATGACTTGTTTCCGTCGCCGTATAAATGGTACATTTTAGAGGTAAGTCTAAGTAGAAAAAGTGAAAATAATTGAATTGTATTTGAAAGTTGAGAAAATAAAACGTTTAACAGTTTAACATTTCAACCGCCACCGTGACAGTCGCTTTAGTTCCATATATTTTCAACCCCCGACACAAATAGTCATATATGAGCAATATGAGTAGTAGAAACTACTTATATGATGACTAGTGCTTTTACTTTTTAACATCCAAAAAGATAGGAATTCTTCGCTTTAATATGGTTGATCCTGTTACTAGTTTCATTCAATATGCTAAATTATAATGTAACACCCGCTTTTTTCGTTGAGGGGGAGGGACTGAATTATCACGGTGGCTTGCTCACGATGTAACACATGTGTCACCTAGCTTTTTAGGGTTCCGTAGTCCTAACAAGAGATCCTGTTTCGCCAAGTCGCTGTCCGTGTGTCCATCCGTCCGTCTGCGGCTAACCTTAGAGACTGTTTAGGGTTATAATACAATGCTAAGGGGGTAATCTGACTCTGAAGAGTAGGTACCTGCGTAGTTTGTTGTGTGCTTCTTCTCGCTCTCGTTTTAAATCGTATTCATTGAACGTAAAGTCATAAAAATATTCTCCACTCAGGTGGAGATACAAGAACCATGCACGAATCTTCTTTATTGTTATTTTTGCACCTGCACGTATAATAACCCACGCGAGTACAACTCGCACATTACCTTTTTTTAGGGTTCCGTAGTCAACTAGGAACCCTTATAGTTTAGCCATGTCCGTCTGTCCATCCCATCGCGGCTTAGCTCCGTGATTATTGGCACTAGAAAGCTGAAAGCTTGGTATGAGTATGTGTAGGTATGTATCACGCCGACAAAACGGTAAAATAAAAACTAATAAATAAAGTTTTTTTCAAGTACCCCGTACACCTAAAGTGGGAGTGACTTTTCTTTTTCTTTCCAACATTCGTGTGGGGTGTCATTGAATAGATCTTTTAAAAATAATAGGGGTGTCCAAATATTCTTTGTGGATCAAGTCAGCAGTTTTGTAAATATTCGCTGCGAAAATCAAAAAAATAGCGTCCCCCTCTAACTTTTCAACCACGGGTCAAAAAATTATGGAAAAAATCATGAAAATGAGGCTTTATAAGTACTTTCAATGAAAACTATACTTATTGTTTAAAATCGGTTGACCGGTTTTTGAGTTATCGCAAAACTTCACAACTTTATTTAAAATGACGTAAGTGCCGCGACATGCTCTTGGCCGGTTTTCTATCGTTCCGGCTACATAAAGAGCATAGTTTAGTGGTAAGACGAAAATATTTAAAATGTACTTGAAACAAGTTCTTAATCATTTAACTGTCTGAGTGTCAGGCCACAGACCGGACTAGTATCTAATCAAATCGATCAATCAGGGCTTAGGCTTCATTTTTAACACGATAGAACGTTAGAGAGCTATGGAGCCGACTTGAGGATGTGCCGTTCACGAAAACGTTTCATATTTGTATGTGGAGGGGAGAGAACGTTCTCGAGAAAACATTTAAAATGAAATGAAATAATTTATTCAGTAAGTAGGCCACAAGGGCACTTTTACAAGTCAGATTGTGAATCTACCGCAAGAGGAGACCGCTGTTGAGAAGAAAGCCGAAAGAAACTCAACAGTAAGTAATTTTTTCGTAAATAATACTTAGAACAATTACATTACATTAGTGTTATAATTAATTATTACATGCGTACACGTATAGGAGATATATAGATACACTAAGTCAATGTTAGGTAGAAATATTTAAATTAAATTTTAACGATCAATTTAAAATATTAAATTTACCCAGAGACGTATAAAGTCTCTAGGTGTCACAGCATGCAATAAAATAAAATAACTTAATTAATTTAATTCGACAGAGATGTATAAGGTCTCTAGGCGTCAACGTGAATAATTTACAATAGAAAATAATTATTAAACCTACATTTCTTAGAGATGTATAAGGTCTCTAGGCGTCACAATATACAAAAAAGAAAAAAAGAAATAATGATAATAATAAATATGATAATAGTTAAATTTCATTCTTGTATTTCCCACACAAAATGAGGAATTGTCGGTAATTCTCGGAAACGGCACATCAATAGAGCCGACAAAGCATTGATTTGTATAGAACATGTGTTTTTCGTCATCATAAAATGCGTTTGTAATTGACTCTTTAAAAAAATTTAGAAACTGGTTTCTATATTGATTGAATATTCAGTTTGTGACTCGGAAAAGCATAGATGTATCAACTAGTTACAATCTACGAGTTTATGCAATATTACAGAGATTTTATTTAATTTAGTTATAATGTTAGTCATTTATTATGAAATGAAATTATTTAATTATTTAATTGCATAAACATGGTAGTTAGGTGATGCAGCATATAGTATGTAGAGTTCCACATGTTTAGCCGAAGATGGCATGCATTTTTTTACAATTATTATAATATTTATATAATTCTAGTGTAAATGTCTAACAAACGTAACTTAATGGCTAAATACAATAAAAATTATAATGTCCGACGTAACAATTATTTTCCAAAATCAAAGAATTCATTGATAGAATAAAAACATTTCTCCTTTAACCAATTTCTTAGTTTGATAACAAACATTTTGTCGGGTAAATTACGTATGTCATATGGTATCTTATTGTACACTCTTATACTCATCAAACAACAATTTTTGTTAAATAATTGGGTTTGAAATTTTGGCATTAACAGTTTATACTCGTCTCTCGCTCGCAGGTTGTTTTTAGGTGGATTTTTAAAGTAAGCTGGAAATTTCCGAACTAGACATCCCAACTCTAAAATATACAACCCAACTAGAGTGAGAAGCTTACTTTGGAATTTTAACCACAATAACCATAAAGGTACCTACTTTAAGATTTAATGAAGTAATGAGTTTAAGTATTAGTATGAATAACATTTTTATGATTACCCATTTGCAGCAATGGTTTAATAATTATTAATATTGTCTCCATAGCTCTCTACCCTGTAACAAAAAGTCTGTAGCCTAATAAACATAATGACAACAGCAATGCTTATGTTTACCACATATTTTATCTCCTTTATTTATTTTAATTCTTAGGCTAGGTTTTTACAATATAACACATATTATTATTATTATTTTCATGTTATTATAGCATTTTTGGTAATATAGTAACGTGTAAAATGTGAGACAACCTTTTTAATACTTAAATAGGTAGGGAATGCAGTTACCAAGGCAATATCGACTGACGAACTTTACACTAGGAAAATATACCCATACTTACTGTTTTCACATAAAGTCCGCATGTCGTTGTTATATTGTCCAAGTATGCGTTAGTTAGTAGGGCTTAGTACCGTTTTCCGCCATATGCAAATGTACCTAACCTTATTTCAAACAGGAATTCTTATTTCTTCAATGAAATCCCGTTTGGCCCTACAGCAAAAAAAAGCAAACTGTCATAACAAAACTAAAGAAATATAATTATATTTTAGTAAAACCATAGTGAGGAAAAATAGACCTATACGAGTCATATTATGTGTCTGAAAAACCCTGATTTCGTCACTGGCTCACTGATGATCATCAAAATTTAGGGTAGGTACCTAACTAATAATGTCCTAGGACACCTTGTACCTACTTTGAATTGAACACATAATTTGGCTAAGGTGTAAGGTTTGTGAAATTAGACCTTATAGAGTTAGGACGTGTAGTCAGAAGGTTGGCTCGTGGTTGGCTCTATATATCAGCCCGTCTAGCACAACTTTTACTATGCTTCACGACTCCTGTCGCGCGAGATAGCGCTACCCGTCACTCTCTCACATTACTACACAGAAAGAGACGGATAATTATCTCGCGCGAGAAATAGTCGCGAATGACAGTTATGCTAGAGGTGCAGATCTGATAACTTTTTGACAGTGCGCGAGTCATATATGGTCTTGTCTTGCTATCATTTTACATAAATTGCCCACCCTATGTAACAATAATTGGTTTCTTTGCATAGGTACTCACCTCTTAAGTCCTGTAATTTCATGAAAATCTCTACTTAAACATGATAAATATTTACATGATAATAACGTTATTTGTGTGTAGCTTTATATGTATGTATGTATGTAAACGCTTTATTGTACACAACAACTGGTTATAAATACATTGATAACAAATGAAATATGTACAAAGGCGAACTTATCCCTATTAGGGATCTCTTCCAGTTAACCTTTGAGCAATTGAAGGAATGGGTATTCGAAGAAAGCTTTAATGGTTATATCTTTTATATATAAAAGAAAGTCGTGTTAGTTACACTATTTATAACTCAAGAACGGCTGAACTGATTTGGCTGAAAATTGGTGGGGAGGTAGCTTAGAACCAGGAGAAGGACATAGGATAATTTTCATCACGTTCCCGTGGGATTAATAGTAAAAGCTATCTCTACATTTATCGACTTTCAGGCGGTACAAAGTTCGCCGGGTCAGCTAGTTCCTAATCCATACCACAGATTATATACAAGTTACTACGTAACAGATACCCCACTTGTTTGGACGGCAGGCGTTGCCACCGCTATCGATGCCCCCTCCCGCTGGTGACGCAACGTCATTGGAATGTGCGCTAGGGTTGCCTCCGTTATGTAAACGCTAGCTTTTTCTCGTGCCTTCGCTCGTTTGGTCAACCAGTCTAGTCAGCAGAGGCGTGGCGTCCAGACAACCCGATTCCCACTGGGTTGCCCACTTCAGGACGATTGAACACCATTCTCTACACCTTACACCGGTTATCTTTGCATCCGACCGTTCCCTCTTTCCGCTTCTCTGCTTTCCGTTCTCCGCACGCCGCTCTCAGCTCTCCGCACGCCACTCTCCGTTCCCCGCTCTCCGCACGCCTTTCTCCGCTCTCCGATCGCCGAATTAATTAATCGATTAAAAATTTAATCGCTAAAAATTAATCGACAATTAACTTAATCTTTCGAGATTAAATCAATCGGAACTCGTACGATTAGATTAACTAATCGTCAATTTTAATCGTTAATCGAGATTAAAAAAGATAATCTTTATCGTTAATCGATTAACTTTTGCCATGAAATCATGTTTTTTCGGTTTAATTATTAAAATAATACAGATTTTGAAAATGTAAGACGTACACATTATAGTTAACGTCTCGTTATGTTATTATTAAAAAAAAACTGTAAACTTTCCCTGCAGTATTTATGACATACTAAGGGTTTATGTTGCTTTTTGAGGTAACTTAAAAAAAAACTATCGAGGAAACTACAAGTAATCGTGTTTCTAAAACATAACGAATAATAGAGTGAATCTTTAAATATTTTACTTATTGATTGTATAACTAAACATTCACTAATAACAACACAGCATGGAATCAAACCAACACAATTAATTCGAAAAAGCTAGGCGCCCCATAAAGATTTTTAGAGAAATACCCAGACTTCAATAGTGCCCCAGTAAACGTTAATTCTTAAACAAAATATTTTATTCCGGAGAGTTTAATGTGTTCTGGAACAAATGAAATCATTTTCAATCGCCTTTGTTGTCACAAAAACAATATGCCCGACTTTTATTTTTCGACATCGTACAGCACAGGTTGCGCGGGAAACGTTAACTGTACGCCGTCCGCTCGCCGCGAGGCGTGGCAGCCCACTGACGTTTTGTAACGCGGGGTTGGCACTTAGAGATCGGAATGTTTCGCGCGGTCGAAACGCGTGGGGATAGCCTGTCCATACTATCCATACTATCCATGCTAATATTATAAATGCGAAAGTGTGTCTGTCTGTCTGTTACCTCTTCACGCTTAAACCGCTGAATCGATTTTGATGAAATTTGGCATGGAGATAGTTTAAGATCCGAGGAAGGACATACGATAGTTTTCATCCTGGAAATTATCCCTAAAAAGATTGAAAAGTGAATAAGTAATTCATGATGTCATTGATGACCCTGTAGAAAATGTAATGATTAGACCAAAAGCACAATTGCTCTTACATTTGCTTAGGCGCTTTTAATAATCCCTTTTATTAATTAAGGTGATTAGGTGGATCTATCGTGTGTTGTACGAGGTTGCTTCCATACTTCCAAGTTCCACGCGGACGTAGTCGCGGGCAAAAGCTAGTAAAGTATATAAATGTTAGACTAACAAAAACCTTTTTGTTTTTAAGGATGGTAGTATAGCAATAAGGAAGATACATTATTACGACCAATGGGAGATCAAGTTGCCGATAGGCGATTTTTGCGTGGAGCACCAACTCGTTGTGAACGAAAATGGCTCCATGAGAAATCAGTTGGCGATCAGGCATATTTCAGAACTGGCCGGTGACGAAGGAGGTGACGAAGATAGAACTACAGATTCCCGGAATATGCTCACCGTTTGTGGTAAGTTTGTTATACATACTCCAAAGCGCAAGATATAGAAATATCGCCAAACCAAAAAGGCAGCTTTCTACCGCGTATTATTTTCTTTACTTACAAAAAATTTAAAATAAATATCACAAAAACTTATCGGAATATCAGGTAACATCAGAGCGGGCTCCTTTTTCGCTCAAAGACTGAGCCTCTCGATTTAAAGGGGAAACGCGGTGAGCGTGCTGGGGACGATGCCTCAGACGGCCTCAGAACTGGGGGGCTCCTTTTAATTTAGTTTTATTAAGTTATTTTTTTTTACATTTTAATTTACACTGCATTTACTTACCTACATGGTATTTTCAAATATTTCGTACCTATTCGTAATTGAATAAAACTCGAAACGAAGGAATTTGATAATCCACTTAAGATACGAGAAAGTCCAACAATACCCATTTCTAAAGTATTTACTTGTAACAATCACATCGAGAAAAAACCGAGAATTTACCGGTTTAGTACTTAATGATAGTCGCTTGAGTGTTCTTGTCCAACAGCGTAGTCAGGTCTATCAACGTCTTTAATAATAGTACATTACTGCAGAAGCCAGGAAAGATGGGCTTGCAAGACATGTAGGTAAGTATAGACGGACGGATAGTAATACGAAGCCGGCAAGCTCTTTTCAAGGCTAATAAGGCAAGTATAGTGCTTTTCTCAAATATATTTCCGTTGGTTTCTCGTCAGTTGCCATTGCGACTTGGGCTCCCCTTTTTGCTTACCATCAGGCGAAGTGGAGTCACTATGTTGTGCTGTTATAAAAAAAAATGCAATGAAATAGAATAAAAACCCCACTAAAAAAAACATAATTCAGCTGTTTAGCCTGTTCATGAACACGGACGTCATGTTTACAAAAAAATACTAGGCCGTGAATTTTGTATGAAATTCCTTTACCGTTCTCTCGAGTTGTTTGTTGGATTATTATTCTCTCTTAGGCCGTTTTCTGCTTCAACTCCGTTGTTGGCGCTCGTATGCTTTGTGTGACTGACATACCCAATCTTGTTAATAAAGGTCCGTGCACACAATGAACACGTGAGCACACCATTAATATAATTGTAGCTGATTGCCACAGGTGGTCGGGCCAAGAGCTCATCATGTCTGAGATCTAGCTCGATACACCGACGGGATTCGAAATTGGAGGTCTCTTATTTCACAAAGGATCTCTACTTTGTACGGTTGGCTGCCTGCTTTTCCCACTGAATTGGTGGCAAAGTACGTATGGTTGACAAAAAAACAAATACTTAAGTATTTGTATAGAATCTTTTTATCGATTCATATTTTTTATGTGGTAATACCACATTTTTATTTTTATAAATAATGACACAAAGGTAAATTAAGAAAGAAAAATTGAATGCGATCACAATCGAAGCGGGATTTGAACCCGCAACTTATAGCTTGTGCGCATTAAGCCATACCCTAGGAAAATCCCGCTTCGATTGTAGTAGATCGCATTCAATTATTCTTTCTTAATTTACCTTTGTGTCATTATTTATACTTAAGTATTTTAAATATTATTATATTTCACAAATTATAACATTTATATACATATTTACTATCACTTCTGCAATTATGCTGAATAAACTACTAAAATTTGTTCAACAGATTTTGCCGTCAGTCAGACGTTTGGAAAAAAACATTTTAAATAGGTAACTAAATGACCTTTCGACGTTGACAGAAGTCACGGGAAGGTAATTTAGGCTATTAAAATGTTATGTGCTTGTGTATGACAAATTAATGTTATTTTAACGTATATTGTTTTAAAAATATTTAGGGCGGAAAAGGTTTTGCACAGTGTAGATTTATTATCTAGAGATGTAATCCTATGTAGGCAAGTATTTGTTTTATAGTGATTGTGTAAAACTAGAAAATAAATAAGTAAATATTCGCTTTTTCTGTCAACCATACACTTTGCCATGAAAATTGCACGTTGATAAAGATCACTGTTAATAAGTAATGTTATGTTGAACATGACCAGGCATGCTGGTGTCGTGCGTGTTTCTGGTGCTGGTGCTGGGCGTGTACGCGGCGCTGCCGCAGCTGCGCAACCTGGCCGGCATGATGCTGATGGCCTACGTGGCCACGCTCACCACCGCCTTCCTCTTCAGGGCCGTCCTGATCATTGGCACCAACTTTGGGGCGCTGAATACCACAGGGTGCCTATTCGTAGGTATGTAAAGTAGAGCAGTACATTCAGAGCAGGACAGCTTGCTTATTAAAAAATATTTCATTTCTTTCGTACTTTCTCTTATTTGATTATAATTTGATAGGACATCATTTTTTCTTCAAGATAAGTCTTTAAATTTGAAACGCATAACAATTTGCTGTCATATTCTCTTCATCTATCTATATCATATGTATAATCCAAATGGTCCATTTCATTAAGCTAAAATAGATATGCGTAACTTCACGGTATAGGTCGTGAGTTCGATTCTGCAAGGTAGTGGTATTGTGTAAAAATTTCATCTACATATATTTAAACTTTAGTATAGGTAGGTAAAATAAGGCGAAAAATTTAAAGAAAATATGGTTCAGGCGGGGTTCCATATCATTTTTTTTCCAAAATTTCGCTTAAATTTTTTATATAATTTGCTTTACGTTACTACTGTAGGTAATTTATTAAAAAATAATCTTATAATTTGTTGCAGGTTTAATTTTCTATTATGCAATACTGGCGAGTTTTACCTGGATGAACGTCATGTCATTCGATATCTGGTGGTCCATGAGGTGAGATGAGATGTATACAATAGAATAGATTACTTTACGATCATCGTGAATTATTAAGGGGTTGCAAAAATATTTAAAAACTTTTTTAAATGGAACGAATTCGGCCAAAAGTTGCTGGTTCACGTCTGGGAAAGGGGTAGGTTGTGCATTGTGTCTGATCTTTATATCGATTCAATCAGATTAGTCCACAAATGTGAGGATAATTATCAATTTTCGTAAAATGTGTATAAACGCATACAAAAACATACAAAAACCGTGTGGGCTACAGCAATAAAAAATGCAAACTGTCATAACGAAAGTAAAAGTAAAAAAATGAGTAAAGCCATAGTGAGGAAAAATTACAAACTGATACAGCGAGTCATATATCTGAAAACCCCGATTTCGTCACTGGCTCATGATCATCAAAATTCTATGGTTCTTTTTAATGTTCCAGGACACCTTGTACTTTGACCACATAATTTTAGTGTAGGTTTTCCTCGTTTATTCTGTATTTTTACTGTATTAATAGAGACTTGTATCAATTTGGCTATAAATTAAAATACAGGGGGTTCCGCAAACTGCGTCAGATACACCGGCGAGGCATCCTGGTCAAGTTCGGTTGGTACAGCCTCTACGGATGGGGAGTGGCGATCTTGCTCGTCCTGTTCATCGTCGTCGTCGATTCCACAGACATGACACACCTACCAAACTTCGTGAAACCACACATGTTGGACGGCGTCAACTGTTTTATGGAAGGTAAGAAGAAGATACAGTGCGACAAAAAATAGTAGAAATTAAAAAGTGGCAATACTGTAGTGTCGTCCCCGTTTTCTTATATTGATTAGAAAGGGAGGACACTACAGTATTGCCACTTTTTAATTTCTACTCTTTTTGTTCGGACTGAAAATAGGGTATGGGACTCCGAAATGACAGGCGAGATTTTTGAAGTCATCATGATATGATTGGTTGGATGATTCCGTTTTTTTTTCATGACCATGGAATCAGTGTCCTTCAGTCGAAAACATAAATATTAATAAAACACAATAGCTGTTGCAATGAGACTAACTTTTTAATTATAACCACAGATTAGGAACATATGGTACAAACAACAAATAATGCCACTAGGTGGCGCTACAAGTAACAATAAGTTATTAGATTATTTTAGTATATTTTAACAAATATATGGTTCCGTTAATCCGTTTCTGTGTTGCCAGTGGCACAGTACATATATGTATAATAAGCTAAAGCAATACCTACGCGACAATCAAGCGTTAGGGTTTTCCTCTTCATTCATGAAAAATTGAAAAGGTTTTTTGTTTAGTTTATCTGTATCTCAGCTCTTAGTTAGGCCTTTTTAAGGGTTCCGTACCCAATGGGTGAAAAACGGGACTTTATCACTAAGACTCCGCTGTCCGTCCGTCTGTCCGTCTGTCACCAGGCTGTATCTCATGAACCGTGATAGTTAGACAGTTAAAACATTCGCTGATGAAGTATTTCTGATGAACAGAATAAAATAAATATTTAGGGCGGCTCCCATATGATGATGTCCTCTTCATCGGGTCCGATGACAGCGACTTCAAGTTGTAGGGCTCGTAGGACTCCTACGACGATGGGCGCGGATATGACTCGCAAAACCCAGTTTGTTGGTGAAAATCCGGTCACAGCTCGGGCAGTGGAGCTCACCACGGACATTGTAAGTGTAAGCATAAGCTGGCCTCGGTCGCGCCTTACGCTCTAGAAGTTTCATATCCAGCGCTTCAAGACGCGCCTCTTCAAACTCCTTCACTCTAACGCGTACAGTGGACCGCCAAACATCCCGTTTACGACTCATGGCTTCCCATCCATCAGGAGATATACTACCTACATACCAGGTGCAAATTTAACGTAACCCGGCCAATTAAGATGGGATAAGTGTTTGTACGGAACCCTTATGGGGTAAATAGAAGCTGATATGTTATTTTTTTCTGAAGCGTGGCGGCGTGTAACTTTGACTGCCCCCCTTCCTACCCGCCAGGGGGTGGGGTGGTGGATGGCTACCGGGCTAAATTAGCTTAGTTTTACGTATACTAATACATCTGCACCAAGTGAATTCATCCGATACCAAAATTTGCACGTTGTGACACTACTTCCCGCACTAAAGTCGGACATTTGCACGAAGAGCTCGAGAAAAACACATTTAATCGTATGATTCCCATCACTTTGAAGTTTGTCTAAGCTATACCCATAAGGGGCAGTTTTTCGTACTGGGCCGCTAAATCGAATTCAGAGTTGCACTTTGTAAATTATCCTATTTTCTACATAATATATTTATATGCATGTATGACACGAGACATCATTTAATATTATACATAATGCAACACATAAACTAAGAACTTAACTAACTAAAATAAAAGGATAAAACAGATTAAATTTAATATTAAAAAAGACTTAAAAAATCGGAGCCCTTTGGCATAGTCCCGAAGACGCTGGCAGCATTTCCTCGCTGTATAGCAACGCTAATGCGTTAAGCGAGGAAGCTGCCAGCTCTTCGGTCGCCCGTGATGTCAACCAGTCTTCGAAATCAGCCTAAATAGTTGACGAGCACTTTATTTGTATATCGTAATACTTCAACAAGAGGTCTGATATAATCAGATGTGTAAAATAACTTCTGAGGCCTACACTTGCCAAGTATTGAATTTTGAGTTATCCCACTTCTGACTATTGTAGAGAATGAGCGGCAGTTGTACTTGAACGGACCCATCTTCATAACGACGTGCATCAACATAATTTTGTTTCTGATGACCGCTTACAACATCTGGCGCATCAAGCAAGGCGTCTCTCAGCACAACTCTGGGGAAAGCAGGAGGAATAAGAAGGATGAAACCAGGTACACTTCCATATACTTATTATGAACTGCATATTGAACTCAGTTATGTAATGACTTTGGATGGACAACGAGTTTGACTGGACAAAGTTGGTTAGATCTTTACTCTAGTTACTTAGACTTAGTGGGAACATTATCCTATAAACAGAAATTTCTATACGCCACAGAGGGAGTAGGATAGGTTGTACCGAGCCGATCTAACTCAGGAAGGGAGGGAGAAAGAGAGAGAGTCGTACTATGAGGAGAAACGCGAACGATGAAGCTTTCGTGGAATTTGCATCGGTTGATTGGTATCAGTGATCTCATCGTTCGGATCAGATAGCACATGGTTTAAGGGTGCACTTGTGGGTAGTAAATGCTTTCATAAAGTCCGGGTTAAGATAACTAGTTTCGTTTTATGACGACGGTGTCATCGTAGTCTCCTTTATGTCGTTATAATGGTTTTTAATTGTATTCTAATTTACCAGATTCAATATCTACCTCAAGCTGTCTCTCGTCATGGGCATCAACTGGATCCTGGAAGTGGTGAGCACCATCTACCACCCCGACTCGCCAATTTGGTACATCTCGGACATCCTCAACTGCCTCAGCGGAGTACTCATCTTCGTGATATTCGTCTGTAAGCGAAGTGTTATCGTGATTTTGTGCAAGAGGTACTTATTTATTATTTACGTACTCTTTCACTAACAGTCTACGCGACATGCTCATAGCATTCGGGTTCTGTAAAAATCGGAGGATTAAAACCCGAAGGGACTGAGTTTGTACAGTCAACCAATTTGATTCCTAGCCCATTTCATACCTTGTCACAGTGAACGTCAATATGAAAGCCGCTTGAGATCTCATATCATTTTCACTGTGACAAGGTTCTATAGTGGCCTAGAAATCAAATCGGTTGACTGTACGTTTGGATTTGGGTTTACATTTTGCGAAGTTCTTTTAGTGTTGACTATACAACATATGATGTAATTGTTTTCGATATAACTTTAAATATTGATGCAAATTCCGATAGACCCATCAAATAACGAGTATTGAGGAACACGGACACAATACGAACTTTGTTAGTATTTTACTTGACGTGCTATATAATATATATTATTTTTAACCCCAAATGAAAATAAAATATTACGTGTACAGTATACAAAATTCGCTCCACTCTAATAAATAGAAGTATGTCAAACAGTCTTAACTCAAATCATACATAGCGTACAGTCCGACCACAGACCACTTAACCCTAGGTTATAGTGGCCTGTGAGTCCGACCAAAAAGAGTAGAAATTAAAAAGTGGCAATACTGTAGTGTCGTCCCTCTCTAATCAATCTAAGAAAACGGGGACGACACTACAGCATTGGCACTTTTTAATTTCTACTCTTTATGGTCGGACTGTAAAACTGTAATTTCAATAACCCCACCAACAAAAAATACGCAAATTAGGGAAGATTATTTGTGAGCTGATAATATTTATATTTTGCAGATTCTCGATTGAAAACGACTTTATCCGAAGATGGCAGCCCGTGGAGTCTTCAAGAAATGAAAGCTCGAGGCTGAACAGCACGAGTAAAAGAAAAATGCAAGATTCGTTCGCGACAGACACCAGCGATGTGGAGGAAACTGACAAAAATATTAGCACGCAAACAACGGCCCCGAAGAGATATTAACGACAAAACAACATTTTGGTGACATTTAATTTGAAATTAGGAATTATTTATTTTCTTGTATAGAATAAGGAATTAGGCGAGAGCTGGCTTCAAAATTGAGCAATTGTGTGGTTAGGTACACTTAATATCTACTTAATTTTAATCTAATTTAACTACTTACGTTATGTAACTATATTAAGAAGGTAATATATTTTTTTGTTGTATACTTTTAAAGTGTTCGAGCGGTCATAAATAAAGAGATTGGACCTACTTAATTAAAATTGTTTTTTTGTCACCTTTACTAGAGTCTGGCTAGCCAAAATAATGTTGACAGATATTTCCTTGTGGTAAATTATTTTTTACAAACTGAAGTATAAGGACATGATGCGGGTTAAAAATATGCATTTTGTAGCTTATTTTATTATTCTCAAATATAATTTTGTTCGGTTAATCTAACTTGGATAGTTTACAAAATATGCCACACAGACCATAAGAATACTCCGTGATATGCCACTTTCAATGATACGCTGATTATTTTACATTATCTTGAATAACTCGAAAACAAAAGAAGATCGAGGACTGACATTAAGCATGGAGTGTTCTTAGGACTTGCCAGTACATCACCTGAAAGAATGACCAAATCTGTCGTTGGGGGCACTGCTTGTGCGCTTATAGTGCAGTCATTGAAGCGAAAAATACGGTCTTACCTCCGAATTTTTTAACTGTGAACCGATTTGCATGAAATTTTGGAATTAGGCTCATCTTACCCTTAACTTCAAAAGTGAAAATGATCTGAACTCCGCCTATTATTTTTAAGGGGTGTAAACAACCCCTTAATGGAAAAATTGAGCCATTTTATCGCTAGAAAACATGTCTAATAGTAAGTGGTGAAATTGTAAAGTATTTTCTAACTTAATTACCTCATATTACAATCATTTTCAACCCCTTGAAAATCTTACAACCCTTGCAAACAACCCCTAAATTGAAAAAATCACAAAAAAATACTTTGGTATGACATAAAAAGATGTAAGTATAGAGTAAGTAATATTTTATATTCTCTATAATAATTATCAAATTTTTAACCCCCTTTCAACCCTTGAAAACTACCCCTTGATAAAAAATTGTTAATTTTTTTTTTGATAAAATGAAAAGGATTTAAATATTATTCCACACTCTCGAAAATGATTATCATATTCTTAAGCTTTTCTACCCTTAAAACTACCCCTAAATTAAAACAGTAAATATATATGATTACATATTTAAAAATAATTTAATTTAGAGTAAAAAATTGCCATTTATTGAATAAAATATTTACAAATTATATAAAATTGTACTATTATTATTAAAATATAATATTATTATTCATGACTCAATGTCGGAGTCGCTGTCACATTCAACATCTTCTGGCTGAATTGGAGGGCTATTTTGGCAGTTATCTCCACTGCACGTTCCACAGGTACTATTCAAAACAGACCAACTTTTCTGCATCCTGATCACATGGCTTTTTCGTTGGCCCGAGTGAAGACTCAAATGTGTTATATATACATATAAGAACGTTGGTATGTATTCATGCCTACGTTTCCAAAATATATGAGCCATATTATGTATATATATACACATTACAATAGTTGTGGGTCTCTATTATACTGCGTACTTTCACATTGCTTCAAATATTCACACTCCGAAATTTTCAGTTACTAAGTAGAAAAAAATATGATAAGTTTTTGGACCATAACTCCTTCAATTTTCATGCTATCACAATTTATAAAAAACCATTGTAAAGGTAATTAAGAGAGCTACAACATACTTCATTGCAATATATAGTAAAAAACCTTTTTCTAAAACGGTGAAGGGTTAAAGGGCTTAAGAGAGGCTGTGATTGCGCTGCCACGTGCTCTTTAAACAATCATATCTCCGTCGATTTTTGTTTGACAGAAAAAACAAAAAAATCAAATTGTTTGTCAGAAAAATACCTATATTTTTAATCCGTACACTTTTATACGTATCTGTCGTCATTTTTGAGATATTGTGAAAAAAAGTGGGTTTTTTTTTAATTTTGTTTTTTTTTTATCGTGACTTTTTTGAAAAATATGTGTCCTGAAGCACTTATGAAACCCATTGATTTAAAAGAAAAAACATTTGATGCTCCCCTTATTTGCAATACAGCTCACTTATTTTACGTGCAAAAGACTTTTTATAGTGCTCATTTTAAAGCTTATTTCAAGCACTACAAAACCCTTTTGTATTAGAATGCATAAAATGCATTTGCTCGCCGCTAAATAGCATTGACCACATCGATTAAATTTAAGACAAAATAAAAAACGGATTTGATCTTTAATATCTAGCTTAATATTGCACTTCGAATACATTATAAAAAACCAAATTGTTCATTGTTTTACCTGCTACAATTTTGTTGCTCATATAATTTTCGATAAAACGTATATTTTTGGAGATATTTGCAAAAAACCGATGAAAAACGTGAAAAAATTGCGAATTTTCAATTGCCAATAACTTGAAAAGTATTGGATCTTTTGAAAAACTTTATAGATGATTTTTTGCTTAAAATTAGGCCTTCTATCGATATCCGAGGTTATTTTGAAAAAAAAAAAAAACACACCCCCGAGAAGGGGTGGCAACCACCCCGAGGGTGGTTGCGGAGTTCAAATCATTTTCACTTTTGAAGTTAAGGGTAAGATGAACCTAATTCCCAAATTGTATGCAATTCGGTTCACAGAAAAAAAATTCGGAGCAATAATGCATCAATGACTGCACTATTAGCCTGCTAGACCCTTTGGCATAGTATACTTGTATTATCGAGCTAGGTCTTATATTCCTTAAACCCGTTCCAGACCTTCCGATCCTACCCGCTCCGATCCTACTTATCGGATAATGTGTAGCGTAATTGTTAGGAAATCGGATAATGTGTAGTGCAATAGTTAGGACCTAAAACACTACACATTATCCGATTTCTTCCGATAAATCGGATCGGATCGGGAAGGCCCTCCTTAAACCCGTTCCACATCTTCCGATCCTATCCGATTTATCGGGAATCCTAAGTCGGAGTCATTAACTAAACTCGGTTTTCTAATTCAAGACCAAATAAACTACCACAATGTTACCACTACAATAAAATATTAGTAAAAGCCTAATTCTTTTTTAGACACTAAGATAATAATTAAATACCTATATATTTATTATTACATAAATACGAGAGGAGATAATAAAAACTGGAACATCGGAGATTTTTGGTACAAAATCTGGGTATTGTACTTGTAACACTTGAGGTATTCAAAACATTTGGTGCAATAATTTACAAGCTCAGATGTCATTTAAATTTTGACAACATTGACAGTGACGTATCTGTCGTAGTTTTTTTGGTCTTGAATTAGAAAACCGAGTATACACATTGTGCGATCTGTGCTTCCTCTATTTAGATTGATTTCTGGCAGTGACTCAGTGCTGACGCATTTACCATGGCTCCTACATTGTCTAAACTACAAAAAATTGCAATAGGAGTACTTAGCAATATCTGTTTTTATTTTATTTTATAAATCTTTAAAAGTCTTTCATAAGACCTAGTCCTTAGGTCTCTGTTTGAATAGTCAGCTGACCCGGTGTCCCACAAACACCTAGATTCTCCGAATGACTCCAGAAAATAAAACAAAATATTCGCGGTCTGATATGCTTTCTACTTCGTCCGACGACATTTTTTGAGCGTATGACTATATTATGCACCATCACAATGCACCTCAAAACACTAAGCACGCACGTGCGATTGCAACGGCGTTGTCATCAGTGTGACGTTTTATCGGACGAAGTTTCTTCTCTCGAATGTTGTATACACCTTCCGATTTAGTATCCGATTTTAGGAAAAGGACGGTCGGACCATCCGATCTTCCGATTTTGTGATAATAATAATAATAGAAGAGGATCCCGATATAGAACGACCTTCACCGAGATGTTTATTTGATGAAATGTATTTTATATTTAATTTAATATGTCAATAAATATATTGCATATGGGTTGCCTAACAAATTTTAGTCCAGGGTATGTCTTGTTAAAAAAAAAAAAAATTAAACATTTCATCGGTTTGATTATTAGATAAATTCATAATTAAATAATCTTATTTTTATTTAATTTCAATTCAATAATCAGACCGTTGCAAAATGCTAGTAAGTAGGTATAGATTTACCTGTTTATACCTGGCTACCCGATAGTTGTGACGTGAAAAGAATAGGCAACCTAACGTTTGCATATTCTATGGGCTTCATACTTTCGATTGGTATAGAATTTATCTAATATTAATCAAACCGGTGAGATGTTTAAAAAATATATTTTTTTAATTATTAATTAAACATACCCTGGACAAAAATTTGTTAGGCAACCCATATGCAATATATTTATTGACATATAAAATTAAATATAAAATACATTTCATCAAATAAACATCTCGGTGAAGGTTATTAATTTAATGTTATTAAACCGTAAATAATCCCTAGGTCGTTCTATATCGGGATCTTAGACTATAAAATTAGGGTCTATTACACTATGCATTATCCGATTTCATCCGATAATTAAGATCGGATCGGATAGGATCGGAAGGTGTAGAGCGGATTTTAGTAAAATTGCTACATTTCGTACACAAATAATAAAAAACCAAAAAATAATTATGATATTATATTGAAGTAATATAAAAGAATACTTACAAAACTAATGTTATATAATTAAACTAATGGCACTTTTCCATTAATTAAAACAATTTGCCTTACTAATCCGCGATATAATAACCTGTTAGTCAATTAGTGCCATTTAATGGTCCCACTCTCCCACCCTAAAAGAAAAAGAAATGCGCAAATAAATGTAACTTTTTATTTAAGCTTCAATATAACGTTTACTGTAAAGGTGTAAAACAGCTTTAGATAATAACGGTGATAATTGTAATTTCTGAACGCTTCCAATTCTGTGCCTGTCTGTTGCCTTTGCCTTGCCTGTCAAATAAATGTCATATATATACGATAAACGGTCATCATCCGATATCTAAGCAGTTTTCTCTCAATTTAAAGTATTAGAATACTTCTAGCCTAATTTTGCAGAGTGATTCTGAACCATGGGCGATCACGACGATTTCGAAGACAACCAATACCCGGATAACGACGAGTTTGTACCATACGTGACCGCCGGCAATCTGACACAAAGAAACGGCGCGAAAGTGACAATTTGGGGCAAAATCACAAGAGTTTCAGCGAGCGAGGGCTTCTACATCAAGACTGTCGATGACCAAGAAGTTCTTATTAAGTTGAGGAAGCCTTTAGACGAACCTCTGGAAGGCTGGTACGAAATATATGGCGTGTCCCAAGGGAAGAGCATTTTATGTGAAGAGTATGTGCCTTTTAGTCATGAAATGGCAGGAAATATTGATGTTGAAGGTCACAAAAGCTTGGCGAAACTGCTAGCAGCCCTAGATGACCCCTGGAACCTAGGAGAAGATGGATCTAATGGGCTAAATGGTGTGATGCCAATGGAATGATTGCAGTTTCCTTCCACATTTATAGTTTGTAAGATTGTTATTTTTACATTATTTTAATAAAGTATTCACCAAACACATTGTTGTAATTTCTTTGCCTCCTTTGAATGCTAGTTATGATGCCTTTTTATTGAAAATACTTATATTCAGACATCGGAATTTAACTTTTATATAATTATATTATTACAAACAGAACTTGAAGCAACCACTAGTACAGGGATAAAGCATTGATAAATGAGTTTATTAATATAGAAATCCTACCACTCAATATTTCAATATCTGTTCATTATATATATGGGTGATTCTACAGGCTTTTCAACCACCGTCAATCTGCAGCCAAGAATATTGAAAGTATAAGCTACACGAACCTGCAACCTTTCATGCAATGATATACTGTAAGCGTACCATAATTAATCGGATTTAAAGTTCAATTCAATTAACTTTTTTAAATAAAATGGCTACTGTCCATAGGGACAATTCTGCCAGCGTGTTATGGCCCATTGCTTGGATATTAATGACAACAGACTGATTACAGTTGAAACGTCTGTAGAATCAACCATATAATGGGCCCAGGATAGATGATCATTTGAAAAATTTCAAAAGTCATACATGTCCGTCTGATACATCTATATTTTTTAATTACTACTAAGCTTTTCAATTAATTGGATAAGTTTTCATCAACAGGTATGCTGTCCTTTCTAAACCCGAAAGTCTCAAGACATAAGACTACTTATAAACCATTCAAACATCCTCCGTCCAAACTTTTTGGTTACTAATCATTTATTATTTTCAGGTACGGGTAAAACGTAACATTTTATATCTATTTATACATATAAATGAAAATCTATAACTTAAAACTAACCTATTTTTATTTAAACAAAAGAGGTTTGAATGAATTCGTTGGGATCTTTGTTTTAAATAAAACACAAAAACATGATTAAGTATATTTATTACATGTGTATACAATTGATTTCTCTGATACCATTTAAATAATTTAGAGTTTTTTTTTTATTAGACATTGTTTTGCCTTACAAGTTTATGTAAGGTTTAATCTGTGAGACCCACAATCACAAACAATGGTCCCCACATTGGCCATATTTGGTATTCCATAGTCCATTAAGCAACACAGGGAAAACCACGAATACGAGTGCAGTACAGTCAGTATCAAAAGTCTGTCAATTTTATTGTGCAATTTGACGTAAGCCTGTGGTAAAAGTGTCAGCTACTTTTGTTGCTGACCGTAGGGTTGCCAACCATACTGTTAAAAACAGTTTTATACTCTTTTTCACTACATGATACTGTTTAACAAACATAAGTATATAAAATACTGTTTTTAGCATCATGGCACAAGTATCCGTAGACCCTATCATTCTACTTAACATTGTTCGCTGACAATGTATTATTTTTATAATATTAAAGTAAAAAATCTATAGCCATTTGTCTGTTACATCCCGAGAGGGACGAGATTGTTTTGAGGCTTACGAAGTTTTAAAAATCTCGCTAAATTGATAAATGGCGAGAAGCAAAATATGTATTTCAAAACAAAAAAAATAATAATTACTGTTAATTTTTCTAAAATAGTTACTGTTTATTTTCCTTTTCAGACCTAAATTTACTTTATTTCTTGTCAAAAAAGTTGGCAACCCTATGCTGACCGTAAATTCCGTTTATAGATTGGTTTATGGGACAGTTATTCACCCAGCCAGTTAGGCGCTCAATAAGTTAATATGCGTTGTCCATCCAGCATTGAACGCGAGGGTACGACCGCATGGCGCATTCCTTGCTCTTCTGTGCTTGTATCTTCATCCTTTTCTCATGGAGAACCGCGTTGGACAGCGCACCCTCCACGCACGTGACGGGACGGTTCCTGTAAAAGATATGAATGCATACAATTACACTAATTTTATTTCTGAAATGACGTACCTACCTACCTAATTAGCTATGAAATTCACGTCAGTTTGAGATTTCGGGACAATCTTGACAAAGTCTTTATTGACAATATTCAGATATTGACTTGTGTGATTTTAGTAACGTGTAAATATACATCATTATTATGCATGCAGGGTCAAACGGATCAAGAAATAGATGTACCTAAGGACGTAGCTGAGCTACCGTTTGAAACAAATTGTTATGTGGCTAGAACACTTACAAGATTTTCCCAGTAGCATCAATCTTCTGCGTCTTGGACTGGAAGGAAACGCTGAGAGGCCTGCTCTTGGTGCCCTTCAGGGCCAGCTCGGTGAGGAACCGCTTGATGTAATGTTTCAGCTGCACATTTTCGCTGGCCAGTTTGCTCTTCTCAGCTCTTAGGCAAATCGTTTGCACCTTCACTTTGTTCATTTTTAACATCAACTTGTCCATTTTGCTGTATTCTTTGCATTCATTCTGCATAAAGGGAGTAATACGTATACATTAAAAACTAGCCAATTGAATCAAGTCCGGGACTCGGTCTAAATAGCATGGATTATGAAGGCCTAGTGGAAAAAATAGTTATGTCCATTTATTTTATCAAATACCTATGTTTTTTGGTCTTCAACTAAGGTACATACCTATACCCTGTTCATCATATTACTATCTTAAACTGGGGTAAAATTCGCTGAATCTTCCCTTTTTTTTGCTTACGTAATAGTTATTTGTTATACAAGGGGGGAAAGTTGTATTTTACCCGCGAGTGTTTATTCGAAACACGAGCTAGCGAAAGGATCCTATGATTGACCACGAGCGAAGCGAGTGGTTCAAAATAGAATCCTGAGCGTAGCGAGTGTTTCAATACACGAGACGTAAAATAACTTTTCGCCCGTGTATAACACAAAACTTTTCACCTCACTACAGCGAGAAAAAAAGGATAAGGGTTTGTACTATATCGTTGAAAAATATCTGCAATAATCAACCTATTTGCCATTTATTAAAACTAAGGTCTAATTAGCTTTCATGTAGGTATTTTAAACGGGATTTTTCAGAAAATAAGCTTATGTCAAATTTTACTTTAGCTGCGTTGAAACGTCAAAATTCTTTCTCCACATGTGGATAAAAAGCGATTTTCTCAATAGATATCAAACAAACAAACTGGGCTTTCCGAGCTAGTGAGGTGAAAAATTCATTAAGTACGGCCGTAAGATGATGATTTCAAAACTTCAATTGTCTCTGTAATTACTTACCTACTGTATTTTTTTTTCGAATGTGACTTAGCCAATTCTTAGGTACCTTTAGCCCTTCATGTTTATCTAAGAGATGCATGTGCATTTAAAACGTAAAGTGCAATCGAAATACAGACGCTTAGGGCCATGTCATGGAAGGGGCAAGGGCAGGGCATGTAACCAGAGGCCGGTCAAGTGCGAGTCGGACTCGCGCATCGATGGTTCTGTACTAACTATGAAAGCAATGGATATTGCTCTGACGAAAAACTAAACAGGTGTGAGATAAATAAAACCGCTCGAGAACCGTCAATTTGTAGTTACATTACAATAACCATATATTTTTGTGATTACAAACTTTTTTGCAGTTGATAAACTAACCCCGACCTATGTCGATGTATGGGACAACAGTTGTACAACGGTAAAGTTAAGTATGCTCTTCAGTAGTTTAACTTTTCGTTAGACCAATATGGATTGCTTTCATAGTTTGCACGGAACCCTGGGTACCTAACGTTAGCTCGACTCGCACTTGACCGGCATTTTTATTTACGACGCATGTGTCAATATTTCTGGTTTAAAATGAAACACTTAATCTAGAGATACTTAATAATAATCACACTAATATTATAAAGGTGGAAATTTGTGAATGTGTCTGTTTGTTACATCTTGTACATGTTATGTACGGAACCCTAAGGGCCAACACACAATGACGTTACGACGACGTGCCGTAGCACGTTGCGACGTCGTGTAACGTTACGACGTCGTGTCGTGGAAATCTACGGCGTTCAACGTAAAAAATCACGTCACGGTGTCGTGCTGTGGCGCGTTGCCGCAACGTCCGACGTTACGACGTCAAAACTGATCCGTCGCCATTTGATGTTTAACAAGTGTATCTAAACGACGGCCTCTTCATGATAGAAAGAAATGGATGGACCTAGTATCTTCTGTGTTGCTGCCTCTTCTTTAGGCGACTTCTTCATAGCAGCAGGATGAGGACAAGTCTGGTGCGGTCCAGGGATCTTGATCAAATGCGGCATATTTTTTTAAATTTCTACGGCATAATATCGACGGCTTGCGACACGACGTCGTGACGTCGCACGTTGCAGCAACGTGCCACGGTACGATGCCGTGACGTAATTTTTTACGTTGCACGCCGTGGATTTCCAAGCACGACGTCGCAACGTTATACGACGCCTCAACGTGCCACGGCACGTTATCGTAGCGTCTAATTGTGTGTTGGCCCTAAAACAACACGCAATGAAACAGTAACTTGCGTTATAGGTAGGTACTGTCCTGGAATTGTCCGACTTACGATCATGGCTCCATCTAGGTTCTCAAACTCCTCGATATCTCCGCCTCCCTCCCCCCGCATAACCTCGTTGTCACTGTCCAGTTCGTATTTGCGGCAAATGTCTGCCATCTGCAGTATCTTGTCCAACTTTGCCCTGACGATCTCAAGCCGCTGCAAGTTTAACATCAATCCGTAGGTTAATAAGTTGTTTACTGTGCGTTAGATTTGATATGTAGGTACCTCTACTAGAAGGCATCGTAGCTTATCGTAGCTGAGTAAAGGTCATTCACAACCCTGATTTTTGCTTCTACGTTGGTTAAAAAGTACCTATCCTATAACCATTTGTGGAAAGTACGGTAGTCGGTACACCAGTATTAGCCAAAGTTAGTCTGCCAAAATTCAGTGCCGTAGGATTTTAATGTGTATAAGTATCGTGGATAAATATGTCGAAATGCAACCGAGTGTGAAAATGGCGGTGGTTGCTATTGGTATCTCTCTAAATATTTTTTTACGAATTTCTTATTTTGAGGCCTGCCTTTAGTTAGGCAATATTTTAATTACCTATTGCAAAATCACCATTTATCAGACTCAGGGGATTATCCCCTGATTTAGCACTAGTATATAAAAACATGTTTAAAAAGTACTTGAGTGGCATCCTGACTGGCATCCACCATCACAGCCAGGTATTCTTCCGTCCTGCTCCGTTCTATCTTCGCGTCTCTCTTCATCTGCCAGTACTTCTTCGCTAGCTCTTCTTTGTGCGCCGTCATTCGCCGTAGTTTCCCGGCCATGTTGTTTGTGGTCTTCACCCATTCTTTCTGAAGAGTCAGCATCAGCTCCTGAACATTAAGTAGGTATAGTGCGGCTCTTCCCAGGTGAATTTTTCGCTTCGAGCCCTAATCTTTCAAACAAAGGCCATTGTCTCTATTATCGCAAAGCCGCAAGCTACCGAGTAAGCACGTGCCACTATAACATTCATATTAAAAACAAACGGCATCGTCATAGTTTTAAGGTTCAAATTTACTAGGTCGATGCAGAGTCAGCCACCGGCTAAGCTTGCACCATAGATTGGAGCGGAGTTTTTTTTTTTTTTTTCGAAATTTTCTCTTCGTCACGACCTAGCGAAATTTAATTTGTGCATTTTAAAACAAAAATTTCTAAAATCGGTTGAGAACTCGCTGAGATCTGCGCATTGTTACAAAGTCCATTCGAGTCGATCCATGGGAGCTTCGCTCGCTTCGCTCGCTCCGCTCCAATAAACTGTAGCCCACATAGCTAAGGTGTAAAGCCTTTCAAATAATGCAAAGATCGACATCGACCCACAATGCACAAGGAAAAATTTGAACAGGTTATTTGGCGTTAGGGTGGTGGAAAGGTTAAAACGTTAGACCGGTAATCCATAGGTACCGGGTTTGATTCCCGGTCTCTTCCGCCAGGTTATGCATTTAAATTCTTATGAAAATACATATACATATTATGAAAACAGATGAAGGTATTATAATTACGACTCGAGGAGTGTACTAAATCCTTTATAATTTATGTTTCTAGTAAAAAATTCGCCGGTCAGCAAAAAAAGGTACCTATATGGTTATCAACTTATCTTATAATACTAAAAGCATTGATTCATATATATCAAACTTGCTCAAACTATTTAGCTTAAACATTACTTTCAATTTGCGCCATTAAGAATATAATTAATTACCGATGCCTCTTGTATTTGAATATCATTTCTAGCAATGTCCTTCTGGTAGAAGTCGTCTTTCTCGCTCAGGCTGTGGTAGTGGCTCATGATGGGGTTGAACTGCTCGAAGTACGAGTTGTAGACATCCCTCAGCTGGCTCCAGTACATCTCGATCTGCAGCTTCTTTGGCCGGCAGAGGCTCCTCATCTCTTCTTCGTGCTAGGAAATGAGATAATTATCCTAAATTAAAAAATTAAAGCACCCTGACAGCTGGTCATCGTGACTTCCTGAGACGCTCAATCAAAGCGTGATATAGAAAATGCTATTAAAACTGAACATAACTACAACATTTGGAATTCTTAGATTCAATATTGGCTGAGATTTGATTGTCACTTGTTCCAATTAAAGCTGTATATCTTGGAAAAAACTGGCCCTATTTCCACCAAACATAGCTACGAACTATCTCGACGGACAAGTCTATCGATTAAAAAAACTGCACTCAAATTGGTTCATCCGTTTGGGAGCTATGATGCCACAGACAGGCGCACAGATACACAGATACACATGTTAAACTTATAACACCCCTTCTTTCCTCGTCGGGGGTTAAAACTGTTAGCCTTTAAAGCTCTCTCTATTAGACAAGCCCCAAGCCAGTTAGTTTTCAAGCGGATCTGCTCGAACAATAGCGAGAATAGCGCCCATCATTAATATATTATAAGGAGCCACCCTAAAACGAGGCTGGCAACTTGCGACTGGTGACGTCACCGACGACATAAAAGGCCATGAAGCTGTTTGACAGCTCTCATTTCTGCTGCAGCCCCTGCGCCATTAGGAACTCTGCTTAATCTCACTTGTCCATTCTATCGTATTCTCGACTCCATTTTGATTAAATAATTGTGTATTTAAAAATTCAATAAATACTTATTGTTACTTGTGCTTTTCTTAGAATACCCGCTTCTGATTCCTTATATCAGAAGTTGGGATAAAAGATGCCATTCCCACAATAAATTTCAAAATTCTTAGTTTAAAATTAGTCTCTTTAATATCTCCACATTGTTGGGTTATTTTAACTAACTTTTGCCAGTGTGTTTTGTGAGTTTCTTTTCCAGCTCGGTGTAGGTAGGAAAGTATGAGGTCGAGTCGATCTCGATCTCGTGATCGTGAGGGCATGCGCCGCGGGTCGCGCTTGCGACGTTCGCGCAGCAGACGCTCGCGAGGCCGTCGCTCAAGGTGTTCAAGTAATGTCTCGCGGGAAACTTACTCGAGGCGCAGGCGCACTTCTGGCACACCCAGCCCTCAACGTAGCCGTCGCGATCGTACTTATGATCGACGTAGTCGATCGCGAGGCCAGCGTGCGAGATCGCTTTCTTCGTCACGGAGCTACGGCTCGCGAGATCACTCGCGGGGCCGGACTCGCCACCGTCACTCTGCGCATCGGCACCGGTCTTCGCGAGGCTCGCATGATTATCGCGAGTCACTGAGCACCATTGTCTCGCGCTTGAATGCGCTTGAGAATCGACCGCGAGAGGCTGCGTCGTTGGCGCCGACGCAGACGCAGGGTACAGAACAGATTGTAGAAGCTATACAGTCTTTAAGGTCAGTGAGCGCCCAGCATTATTATGTTTCAAACTTCGACCCTAGTATACACGACGTTGACGATTGGTTTGCCGAGGTGGATAGGGCTAAATTGACAAACCGTTGGAATGATCAGGAGTGTTTGTCCCGCATAGGAAATTGTTTGAAAGGCGACGCTAAGTCCTGGTTAAATGATTGGGTATCCAGTGATAGATCGTGGAGTAATTTTAAAAATGATTTTAAGCCATTATGTGTAAAAAAAATAGACGTAGCCAATATTTTATACGAAGTGATGAGCACCAATTCAGACAAATTCCCAACATATGCGGATTACGCACGGAGATCATTGTTGAAGTTACGAATAGTTAAAGGTTTGAGTAATGAGTTAATCACAGCTATAGTTATACGCGGTATAAAGGATCCCAATATTAAGGCATCTGCAACGAATGCCAACTTGCAACCAAACGATTTGGTTAATTACTTGTCTACTTTTATAAAATCTAAAGAATTGACGGTAATAGAAAGCAATATTAAGCGTAAAAACCACATTCAAAACAGTACTGGTAGGTCGCATGGTATTAAACGTTCATGGCACTCTTCTAACTCGAATAAATGTTTTTCTTGTGGTGAATCTGGTCATAAACAGGTCAATTGTCCAAAGAAATCAAAAGTTAACACTAGTTTGGATAGTTCAAAAACTACCCCCCAACGGGATAATTTAATCGTGTGTACATTCTGCAAGAAAGCCGGACATGATGTAACTAAGTGTTTTGCTAAGCGACGTTCGATTCAACGCAATAGCAACAATGTAAACTTTTGTTCAGATCTTTTACACAAGCGAAGTGACGTTGTTGTTGGGGTTATCCAAGGAATACCAATCGACACATTAATTGACAGTGGTGCTATAGATGTATCGCTTATATCATCTGCGGTAGTAAATCACTTTTCATGCACTTTAAAACCAATTAATATGCAAATAAAAGGGGTAGGCGGGTCAGTTACACAAATTAACTCGTACGTAACTTTAACTGTCGAATTGGAGGGTATTTCTTTAGAAGTAGACTTATTAGTGGTGCCTAGTGAGTGTATGAATGCTCCCATGATCATTGGTACTGACGTACTAAACCGTGACGGTGTGACGTATATACGCACCAAGAATTCGCAGCGAATTATTCGTGACCCAGAACCCTCTATCGTATCAACTATACAGTCGGATGAAGAGTGTATCAACACCACTCTAACAGGAGATGACTTGGTTAAGTTGAAGTCCATTATTAACGAATTTGCAAATTTTATGATTTCTGGTACTGCCACATCCACTGTAACTACGGGCAGTATGCACATCCGACTGAATAGTGATACGCCAATCCATTATCGCCCTTATAAAATGTCACATGACGAGAAAATGAAAGTGCGTAATATTATCCATGATCTTAAGTCTAAAAACATCATACGCGAGTCGGAGTCGCCCTACTCAAGTCCGATTTTGCTAGTAAAGAAAAAGGATGGCTCTGACCGCATGTGTGTCGATTTCCGTGCGCTAAATCGAATCACGATCAAAGATAGATTTCCTTTACCATTAATAGATGATCATATTGACCGACTAGGTAAGAGCAAATACTTTACAACGCTCGATATGGCTACTGGTTTCCATCAGATTAGGTTAGACGATGATTCTGTTCCTCTAACTGGATTCGTAACGCCCGAAGCACATTACGAATACCTCAAAATGCCGTACGGTTTAACTAATGCCCCAATAGTTTACCAACGTATAATTAGTAAGACGCTGTGTAAATTCATTACCTCGGGAAAGGTTTTAGTGTACATTGACGATTGTTTAATACTTCAGCCCTCCATTGAGGAAGGTCTACGTACTCTTAAAGATGTACTTACTACTTTAACTCAGGCCGGATTTTCCGTGAATCTAAGGAAATGTTCGTTTCTGTGCACTAAGATCGAGTACCTAGGACGAGTTATTTCTAACGGTGAGATAAGACCTGCTATGAGTAAGGTGCACGCTCTTGCTAATTCCCCTGCACCACAAAATGTTAAACAAGTGCGACAGTTTTTGGGGCTTGCAGGGTACTTTCGTAAGTACATAGAGGGATACTCCACAAAAACTGCTTGTATAGCGCGCTTAACGCAAAAGGGAGTTGATTTTCATTGGGGTGCCGAGCAGGAGCGTGTACGGCAGGATATTATCTCGTGTCTCACTAATGAACCAGTGCTTGCCATATTTGACCCAGAGCTTGCCACTGAGGTTCACACGGACGCGAGTAGTCTTGGGTTTGGCGCAATATTATTGCAGGTTCATAAGGATGGTTCTAAGCGCGTTGTGGCTTATTTCAGCCAAGTTACCAAGGGAGCCGAAGTAAAATACCATTCTTATGAACTTGAAACCCTTGCCGTCGTGAAAGCTTTAAAACATTTTCGGCATTATTTGGTGGGTATCCGATTTACCGTGGTAACAGATTGTAATGCCTTAAAATCCACACAAAACAAGCGGGATCTGCTACCGCGTGTGGCAAGGTGGTGGATTTATCTACAAGATTTTGTTTTTTCCATTGTTTACCGAAAAGGTACCATGATGCCACACGCGGACTACTTGAGTCGAAACCCATGTAAAAATGTTAATAATATTGATCGACCACGTAATTGGGCTCAGATAGCTCAGGCAGGGGACCAAGAGACACAAAACTTGTTGCAATCTTTAGATAGAGGTGAATTAGATTCAAGTAGATATTTCAAACGTAACGCCATGCTTTATTACCGCTACAAACCGGTAGGTGAAGAACCCAGATTGCTTTGTTATGTGCCTAAGGGTCATCGCCTGAGCCTACTGAGGGTGTTTCACGACGAGCACAGTCACATAAGTGCTGAAAAGACGTTGGAACTTATATTACGCCATTTTTGGTTTCCGGGGCTTAGAAATTTTGTAAATAAATACACATCTCACTGTTTAACTTGTATTTCACATAAACGTTTACCTCGTGCCCCACTTCAACCAATTACTTCGTGGAGTAAAACCGATGTACCATTTGAAACGCTTCACGTTGATGTCCTGGGACCCCTCCCAGTGTCTAAAGGGTATAGACATGTAATGTTAGTAGTTGATGCATTCACCAAATACTGTGTACTTACTCCTATTTATCGTCAAGACACTAATGAATTAAAGCGTGTTTTTGAACTTGTAATTTCGTTATTTGGCACGCCAAAACTTATTGTAAGTGATAGGGGTAGGATGTTCGAGTCTTTGGATTATAAGTCGTGGATGCAAGTTTTAGGTGTAGATCTCCACTATATTACTCCGGAGATGCATCATGCGAATGGACAAGTAGAGCGATACGTCCGTACTCTCCTCAATATGCTACGAATTGAGGTAAACCACAAAAAAAGCGAATGGGCAGAAGAGTTGTGGCAATTGCAGCTTATTCTTAATATAACTAAACAAAAAACAACTCATACGTCTGCGTTAAATTTACTAGTAGGCCACGAAAATGCGACGCCAGCTATACGAGCCCTAGTTCGTGATATTGCGATGGAGCCCCCTGCCTTTAATCGTGAGGCGAGAAGAGTAATGACGAGGCAGAGGACGGCCGAACGATTGGCACAAAATCAAGAACAGCAGGACGCATATGTGAACCAGGATAGGTGCTCACCTCGTGTGTTTCAGAAGGATGACTTGGTGTTTGTCATCAAGTATGCGCAGTCAAAGGGCAAATTGGACCCCGGCATGCGTGGTCCATACCGAGTCCTTCGGGTCCTGAGCAACGGCCGGTACCAGTTGCAGCTACTCGCAGGGTCGTATGGTAAAACTACATACGCTGCCGCGCAGTACATGGTGCCTTGGCGAGGCGAATGGACCCCCGAGTCTTGCGCTGCCTTTTTTGAAGGTGAGGGTGTTTTCAATACTGTGAGGTACGCTACCTATGCAATTTATTTTTGGCGCCTCTACCTATAGTATTGTGAGTGGAGGCTACCTATGCAGGCATTGTCTTGGCGCCTTTACACCTCCGTGAGGTACGCTACCTAGGCAAAGCCTTACTTTGGCGCCTCTGCCTACGGCTGTTGCAGGTGTACATAATAATATAAGGCTTAAAGTTGCCTTGTGATATGTTTGTAGCTGTTTATCGGTGACTTAGTATCGAAGTCTCTGGTAAACGGACTACAAGTAGTGTAGAAATATATGTATGTGCGAGCGGTTTTGGGTAGCTAAGCATAAGTACCGGATTGGTTCATTCACGAAAGTGCGTGTTTTGGTTCGTAATATCATGCTATTCAAGCTTAGATTTGACTAATTTGCGCTTCGCGAATGAATCATACCTAACCATTTTAACAAACTAACCTCACTTACACCTAGTAATGAGTAAAGTAGTTTCAATTATACATAAGTGGTATGCATATTACAGATGAAGATGACGGCAATGATGACAACGAAGATCAGCTCAGATCGTTGCCATACGCAGACAGTCCAGTGGAGATAGAGCAGCCCAGTGAAGACTCCCCGCCTGGGCCTTCAGAAGACCTAAGTCTGCCCAACCCCGCCTTAGACGACGGCGCCACGCATGTATCTGACGAGGACGTCAGAGTGTCAGGAGAGGCCGTATAAGGAGCCACCCTAAAACGAGGCTGGCAACTTGCGACTGGTGACGTCACCGACGACATAAAAGGCCATGAAGCTGTTTGACAGCTCTCATTTCTGCTGCAGCCCCTGCGCCATTAGGAACTCTGCTTAATCTCACTTGTCCATTCTATCGTATTCTCGACTCCATTTTGATTAAATAATTGTGTATTTAAAAATTCAATAAATACTTATTGTTACTTGTGCTTTTCTTAGAATACCCGCTTCTGATTCCTTATAATATATACAGTAGAAATTGGCTCCCATTAATTATTAATCTACACATAATATTATCTTACGGTACATAGTATGTAAGTATTATTAGTGTCTTTATTCTGTGGTATTATGTATCACGTCACGTTTTTATTAACCATATAATATATATATCTTGCGGTACATAGTATGTAACTATTATGTATCACATAATTTTATTAAAACTTTCGTGAGACATATTTAATTATTGTTATTTGTGACAAAGTTGCCACGCAGGTGTACGGGGAGCAGTCCCTGATGCAGGTACGAGTTCGAAACATGTCGAGCCGTTCGTGATAATTTCACTTCACGTGAGTGAACTATATTTATTATATTTGTAGTAATTATATAATATAGCATATATCCAGTTGTATCTTAGACCCTCTCAGATCTATTACATGTCTACTCTGCACGCACTTGAAGTGTATCAATTGTGGCCCTATGGTTGACTGGTTGAGAATGCCATTTGGCCTTACGTTCGCCATTTGTACTGACTTTTGTTATATGCAATAACGAAATTTAAAAATGTACGAATCGGTCAATCGATGAAAATCGAATGGGGCAGTTAAATGAAATTCTGGTAATGATTTTTACCTAGTGTTTGAGATAAGTTAGCTGTTCAACTGTCCCGACTGATTTTACATGTCTGACCTTACTTTTAAGGTTTCGTAGTCAACAAAGAAACCATATAGCTTTGTCGAGGGTGATGTGAGAAATCTCTATGAGTTACAGCCGTACAGGAAAACAATTGGCGTAACAGCAGATGCGTACACCACGATATCAACAAGGGGGGCATTCCTTTTTAGCTACGAGTAAGTATATTGGTGAAGGAGGAGGATCGAAGAATAATCCTCCGATAATTCTAATGAAAAATATAAAAGGGCGCTCAAAATAACATCTCGAAATAAAGTAGACAGTACGCAATTGGTAAGCGTGGTTGTGCGATTGTCCGTGCCTGACGCTCGGCCGAGCAGGCCGCGCGAACCGCCCACCGCCGCCACTTGCCGCTGCCGCGCGCAGGTCGCATCATTAACTCTGTGCTCCGGCTGGCGCCACAATGCGATGTGTTCACCACGCCCGTACAAAAGGTGATGGATGAATGCAAGAGAATGAATGAGGAGGGAAGACTTCATTGACTACATAAAAGAGCATTTATACATAATTATTCTGTAAAATGTATTAAGTTTGTAATGCAATGGCATCTAGCTGTAAGTTACAAATGTATTTTTAATAATAAATAAATAAATAAATCTCCCTCCGGGCTGGGCGCAAAAATATGACGCATAACTACGAGACGTCACTGCGTAGGTACACACACCCTTACCGTATTTTGAGCATACTGGTAATTTTGGTACTTAAGAATTTTTATTTCATTGTTCAACATTCCCTAAGTTAAATAATGAGATAATTTGCATAATAGTATATAGGCATGATTGAAATTGACTGCAGGAATTATAGCTTTCAGACCCTGAAATCCATGGCGCCACGCCAACCCAGTAATATGACAGCGATTCGTCGCAATTTTCGATTGGCCATGCGCAGCGTCCGGCGATTAACCCGTCCTGACGATGACATCCCATCTGTCAGCGTGACAGCCGTGGCAGATGTTCGGTGACACGGGTGACACGGCCATTGTGCGTGACGTGCCGCCGCCATGGAATGGTGCACAGGGCATTCGATGAATAAAAGTGCGACATGGTTTTTCTAAAATAAGCAAAAGAAGAGAATCTGCAGTTTGTTGTGTCATCCTTTTTTTTACGATCTATGTTAATACACAACCCATTTCTGGAAATAGGGCTCTTATACCGCAATTAACAATTACATCATGACACTATGACACATGTGAATCGTTATTCATTATGAATTTTTCGTCTTTCACTTGTCCTTGTCATTTTGCAGTAAGTACAAGTCAAGTCAATTGTGACATCATCACAAAATACTACAGAGACAAACAATAGGCTAGTTGACCCAGTTTTGAAATATATTTGAAAGGGTTAATAATGATCTTACTAGCTCTAAAAAAATGTCTCGTATTTTTGTGAAAGCTAGAAAGCTAAATTTTATCAATTGAATATTTGAAATTTCATAAACAGTCTAAAACGCCGTCCGCCATTTTTCCCTTTTGCTAATCTGTGGCGTGACGTAGAATTACCTGTAAATATTCGAAATTCGACCGTCGTATAGTGGTACGCACGGTACCACTGGTGTTCCAGATCACAGCTCAAAATATAATGGTGCAGTTAACCTAGCAGACCAGTCTGCCTGACGTCAGAAAAAAAGCGCCCATCCGTGTCGCGCTTGCTGCAGACATCGGTTTTGTGGGTATACTAAAATGCACGTAAAAAGAGCGCTGTTAATATTGCTGCACAGTTAGTCATTTCTATAACTGCAGAGGAAGATTGATAGCGCTCTTTTTATGTGAATTTAAGTAGGTATATGTACCTACCTACCTACAATTGTAAAATACGTCTGGTTCTAGTGAGAGGCAATAACGTATTTTCCAAAAAAAATACTTTCTTATGTAACAAAACGCAGGTTATATTAACATTTCACATGACATGTGTAAAGTATCACGTATTCACGTATAAACATAAAAAACAGGGTAAAATATCTGAGCATAGGTACGAAACCAAATTCGATGTGGCATCAGCCTAAAAGGAAATTATAAATTGAAATTATTATAAGTAATGTTATTGATTTATTTTAGCATAATAGTTTACATACAGTTTCTGATAATAATAACCACACTAACTGTACTGAAGTCCGAAACTTGTACATTCTACGCCAAAAGTAGTTATATCTGTTTTGAATTTTCCTTGCTGATTGAGTCATAATAAGAAACAAGAAAACTTTTACCCTCTTTTCGCTTACTTTTGGTTGTAGGCATTACCCCTATATTCTCCGTATAGTCCATCATATAATTAGGTATTTCGGACTTTTCGGAGCTGATTCGAGCCCTTTGTGCGGCGAGTAGTGATGCGTGGAGCATGCTATATAGGAAGCTGCGTGTTCGTAAACACCATTGTTTGGGTGCAGCTACCCAGCTGACCATGCGGTTTTTAAAATGTTGCGTTGTTGTGCTGTGTGTGTTGGTAGATCATTGTTTTGTGAGTAGTTTATATACATTCAATCGTGGTGATTTCATTTAAGGAAAAATACAAAAATTACGTAGCAATAAATTCACTCCATATTAATTTAGAATGCTGTACCTAAACTTTCGAATGAAATCAAATCATGAAGTATTTGTGATTGATGGAATAGACATTTTAATGCTGTGAAATGTTTTATATTGAGCCTTCTCTTACCTAATCACTAATTTATCATACAGGCTCTTAATTGTCGATCAGATGGAGGTCCCAAAGAAGATGAACTCAAAACTATATATATGAACTGTCTCCGAAGATACGAGGGAAAAAACTCAAGTGATAGCAGAGGATACTCCTCTGATCAAGACTGGAGGGACTCAAGAAAGAAAAACCAAAACCACTGGGACTCGAGAGATGACCATATGTCGAGCAGAGAAGACAGAATGGGTAGTCGAGTTGATAGACATGATCATGATAGAGATGACGAAGGAGGTTACGATATGATGAGTAAAAACGATAGAATGGGTGGCAGAAATGATCGCATGGGAAGCAGAGACCGAGACAACAATGAACGAAGTAATGGTAGAAACTATCAAAACGATGGAAGAAACGATAGGACGAGTGGAAGGGGTGATAGGATGGGTCAAAACGATAGAAGTGGTAGAGATGAATGGATGGGACGCGATGACAGGTATAGGAGAGATGATATGATTAACGGAAGAGAAGATTTTCACAGTCATGAATATGCAAGCGTAAGTATTGATCAATTAAACTGAATCAAAATATTCCACAAATCTTTTGTGTCTGTCAATATGTTATTTAATACACCTAAAGGAACTTGGTATTTTTATTTACAAGTTGACATTAAATACTTTGAAACTTATATGCCTTGTTCTTAGATACCATGAGATAAGTCCTAGTCAACCAATTTGATATTATTATGTTCAAGGAACCTCGTTTCAACCCATACCGGAACACGCAAAGCGCACAAAGATTCAGACGTGAGCGACCTAACAAGAACTCAGGGTACCGGAGCCAATACAACCCCAACTCCTCGCGGTCGGGCAACGACGGGAATGACGAGAGGAACTCCAGTGAGAACAACTCTAGCAAAGACAGCGACGCTAAGGGATGTGTTTTGCATTGTTTCCTGGAAGAGCTTGAAATGGTGAAATCTTCTTTATTCTTCTTTTACCTCTAATTTTATCAAATTGCCTGTTATCGGGAAATTATTTCATACAATTATCGCTTGTTCAGTTTGGCTCAGTCCGTCAGGGAAGCTCCAATCACTTGGCAATTTCACATTGATCATAAGATTCTGAATTTCAAAATATGTAGTGTTCGAGGATACCTCGAGGCAAAATAGGTTTAAGAGCAGACCTGGTGTATAGTACGACACAATAGAGTAGAAATTAAAAAGTGGCAATACTGTAATGTCGTCCCTATCTAATCAATCTAAGAAAAAAGGAACCACACTACAGTATTGCCACTTTTTAATTTCTACTCTTTTGTGTCGAACTGTAAGGTGGATGGAGTCCATTGGGTAAAAATAACGCGAATCGTTCACAAATTAATGAAGATTTTATTTGGACTTTTCTTCATTGCTGGTGATCATGAAGAGGTCATGGGTGACTAAAAGATAATGCCATACGATATATTAAGCTCTCCATTTCAACTTCCTTGTATTTTGGAATTAAGTTTTAGTGAATTGTTTCAGACTGGTGACAATGGCATGCCCGATAGGTACCTCGTTACGCACGCGATAACAAAAGATGTGAAAAATGAAGACCTAAAAGATTTCCTGCAAGAATCTATTGACGAGTGTTTTCAAATACTTTATAATGGTACGAATGTGTATATAATGTTTACCTTCTTTTTTTGTTTCAACGCCCTTCCTTCCTTGTATGCCTGCTATAATGCAATAAGCCAATAACAGATCAAAGATTCACTATAGTTTTAGAAGGCAAGCTCCTAAATTAATTTTAATTGAGTTTATTTTGCTTGAAAGCTGTACTCTTTATCGAGAGTGTTCTTAACTGGAAATCAGTTCAGCTGTTTGTACATCATCAGATTTTGCTATGTCGGTGTTTTTATTGTTTCAGGGCAAGCTTAACATATTTTCTTTTTACTTTTCAGAAAATACAGAAGACAAATGTGACTTTTCAAAGAATTTGATGATGTGTTTATCGGAGAAGGGTAAAGCGAACTGCGACGACTGGAAGGACGGCTTTAAAACCATTAAGTATTAAGATAATAACGATTGCAGATTTTAACCGAAAGACGGTTTTGTGTGTCTTACTAATACTGTATTAAAATAAACAAAATCCAATTGATTGGATTGATAATTGTGATATCCTTGATGTTTTATTTCCACACGTTATTTAAAAATTTAATTTTCACTAACTGATAGATTTTACCATGCTCGTTTATAAATGGTGGATTCGGCTCATTTCGCCTGTCAAATGTTCGACACTGATAGGTGTAATCATCTGATAATAACTGACAGAGCATGCACGACTGCATGTTGTAGGTACTCCATACGAGTATTATAGACCATCTTTCTAACACAACTTGGGTTGCGTACTCGAAGGATACCAGGGGCCTATGATGGTTGCTTTTATCACGCGATAAATAAGTGACAAAGCATCCGTCACGTTTTGACACAAGACGAGTGTGAGTGACAGATGCTTTGTCACTTATTTATCACGTGATAAACGCAACCATCATAGGCCCCCAGTCAGTCTGTTCGTCCGTCTGTTAAAAAGTTGTAGATATCCTATTCTATTCTATAAATAAGGCCAGTTAATATACCACGAAAAATTTATAATATGTAATAATACAGCAAAAACTATGCACAGCGATGCAAGTCTTTTTTCAATACGATTGTTTTTTTTTTCTTAAAATTGACGAAGGATTGGTTACTATTACTACATATTCCGACTATACACCGTCCCAAGACTATGGGACATCAAGCGAGAGGGAATTATATTATTTTGTTTATTCTTTCGATTGGCATCATAAAAATAGGTGTGATTTTTTTTCACATTTAAGTCGGTTCGATTCCCAGACGAAGCAAGTAATTCATAGATTTTTTTTAAATCCAGCATTACTAACTTTTAAAAATAAAATAAAGTCTTCTTTCAGCAAAATATCCTATCTTCGATATTTAAGGTACTTTTCCTTGATGTCCCATAGTCTTGGGACACCCGGTATAATAATAACAATGTTTTGAAATTAGTTGTTAACATAGCGCTAGTCACATTTTGATAACACATATTAATATGTGTGACGTAGGTACCTATACAGATTATGGCCATTTGAAGGTTAAAAACAACTTTTTACATGGCAATAATGTAGCACCACTATAACAGTGTGAAACCGCAATTTGTCGGGCTATATATACCACAGACGGCATCGACGGTACCTATCTAATTAAAATTTCCATTTATGTATGTTCAAGTACGTATATGGCAACAGGAATTTGTTCTTCAAAATTCCGAATGTGTGATCCCAGGCCAAAAGCATGGAAATAAAGTTGTATCTTTTAATATTTAAAGTTTTCAATAAATTCTTCATTGTGTAAATATTAGTAACCGTTCGGCCATCCCCAAAAGTTTATAAACGATAAAACGTTCATTATTAAAACTACAAAATATTGTAAAATATATACTTACCTAACTCCGGGAAAAAGTTGCATATCGTTTTTTTTTTATTGTTGTTTTGTAATTTATTCCGTAAGGAAATCACAGCTTTGTATTGTAATATACTTTCTTGCTTGTTTTCATACTTTTGGCCTGGGGTGTAGGTATTGAATAAATATTATCGATCGGCAAAAAACTGCGATGAAATATTAAATATCATATAAAGTTAAATAATGAATATCACGTTAGACCCATTTTAAACGCATGTTCGCACAAACCAAGAAAGTTGTGTTAAACATAAATAATAAGGGTACATTTTCATAAAATAATTGATTTAGTCTTATGTACGTTCTGGAGAAGGGTGGTATAGCTCAGTCTTTTTCACGTGAACTGGTGACAATATTTACCGAAACACTTGATATTAAAAGATACGAAGTAAGGAGCGAGCTATTTATTTCTGTCTCACTTACCTCTATTCGGGCATCATATTAGCTGTAGCTCTCTTCAGTTCTTTCTCCTTCTGGTCCGCCTGGAAGTCCCAAGTCCCTCTGTCCTCTATGTAGGTGATGAGCATCACTTTGATCTCCGCTTGGTCTTAGCTACTGATCTTCTTGAGCTCCTCGTTCCAGCTTTCCAGAAGAGTGTTCTTCTTGTGCTACTCTCTTTGCATCTTACTTACCTCTGATCGAGCATCTTTCTCAGCTGTAGCACTCTTAATTGTTTTCCTCATCACGTTGGTGACATGTGTCAGTTCGATCTCCGCTTGTTCTTGGCTATCTTTTCGAACTCCTCCTGGTTCCTGTTTTCCAGAAGAGTGTTCTTTTGATGCTACTCAATTTGTATCTCACTTACCTCTAATCGAGCATCATTCTTAGCCGTAGCTCTCTTCAGTTCTTTCTCCTTCTTGTCTGCCTGGAAGTCCCTGTCCTGTATGTAGGTGATGAGCGTCAGCTTGATCTCCGCGTGATCTTGGCTGTCGATCTTGTCCAACTCTTCTTTATCCCAGTTTTCCAGAAGAATGTTTTTCTGGTGCTCGAACTCGTTTTGCAGCTTATCCAGGCGTTGGGAGCCTATACCTAAAGTAAACAAGATATTCATCTATGTTCACAAACCATCTTTTCTCGGCCATTTGGAAAGTTTAAAGCATATCTTTACGTACAAGCCAATAAACTAGAAGTTATGTTGGTGATGTGATGTCACTGGAAGCTGTAATATAATAAGCTTCAACAACTTTCCACCTTTTGATTTAGGAATGCAATTTTTCTTAGCGCTGTAGGAACATATAATTATACTTGTCGTGTTGGTTTCTGGTAGGAGCCTAGAAGGCACTGTGCTGTACTAGGCTTTGAGTCCTCAAACCTTATCAGCACAGTGCCGGTCCTTATACGTTATACATGAAGACTTACTGAGGAAGTGGCTGAGGGTCTCGGTGTGCGCCTGGAAAGCGCGGCGGTGTTGATCATCTGAGTCCTCGACCGCCCTCAATAGCGACGCCAGCAGCCGGTCTTTGCGCTCCACCATGAAATTGAAGCTGCTCATAGCGCCCTTGAAAAATGGTTAATTCTAAATTACTTAATGACTAAGTCAGATTCGTGCAAGAAGAGTTTGAAGAACTATTATGGAAAATATCGCCTCGTTTAAAAAGGCAAAATGTATTTAGGAAACCAGTTCGACCTCTGGAGATGTTGGGATTAACAATAAGGTAAGAATTAAAACTATATATATTTATGTTATTGTTTATTGTCATTGTCAATCAAACAAGAATGTTTTATAAGTAATTAGTCAAGCTTGTAACTATTTGGAAATAATTAGGTAACACTATTAACAAATTTTATACACGGTGTCACATGAAGACACCGAAACAACGTATATTCGCACGGTGGATAATTGTGTCGCGCTCCGACGCGACACAGCGTCGTGTGTTTTCACGACGCGGCAACGTATATTCGCACGGTGGATAATTGTGTCGCGCTCCGACGCGACACAGCGTCGTTTTACGTTTACGACGTCGTGTCGTGTGTTTTCACGACGCGGCAACGGATATTCGCACGGTGGATAATGTGTCGCGCTCCGACGCGACACCGTGTCGTTTTGGGTCGTTCTCAAAATATTTGCACCGCTGCGTTAATTTTGCATTTTTTTAAAAAGTTGCGATTTCTTCTTTTATTTTTCATAGGATCGCTAGAAATATATTCAGACAATTGATATCACGTCGAGGGAAGTAGTTAAATTGAATATCTTAGAAGATATTGGTGTTTGAAATTTTAGGTCGACAGGTGAAAGACATCGATGTCAGGTAAACGACATTTGTTAACAAGTTATCGACAATGGGTGCAGGTTTGCGACAAATATGTTCCAACTTCACTGAATTTGTTAGCAGGTTAACGACGATGGTTGCAGGAAAGTGACATTTTAAATAAAACCTACGTTGAACTGTCAAATAGGGCTTTTTTGATTGTTTTTTTTTTCTTTTTTCCTTATGTTAGTAATTTGCATAAAAAAACAAGCATTTAATTCTCATCTCATAGGACATTTCTCAGGAGGTTTTTTGAAGCCTATACAATTCAGAAAGGTCATAACCGGCAAAAAAAAGCAAAACTCAAGCATACCCACGTGATTTTATACATTTCTTATGAAGGTTCAACAGCGAATCATTTAAATAACGTTTCTGCATCCTAATGCTGCCTCTTTTGACATATTCTTTCTAACCCACTGAGTAACCTACTACTGTTTTCGTCATCTTCGAGGAATTCCTTCACATCTGATAACGAGAAAGCCTTCGGCTGCGTTAGGTGGGATAAGCTATGGGAGGTATTGTCTGAAGCTGCCAGCACATCTGGTAACACTTTATAAAGCCTTTACGAGTCTGGATACAGAATGCTGTCGGTAGGAGATGTCACATACAAGAACTTTAAGTCCTGGAAGGCGTACGACAGGGATGCATAATATCCCCTATACTATTTGACAGATATGGAGCCCTTGAAGGTACGTGGTAGACATCGCCTATTTTGCATCACCCGAAGTAGAAGTAGCCCAACTTTTGGAATGAGTCAAAACAAACAGCCTCAGAATGGGTCTCGATATTAATAAAAATAAGACCGAGCTGATGATAGTCGACCATTACTAGTCGACAAAGTACTAAACTGTTTCAAGAGTTCCAAACTGTTGATCAGTTCCAGTACCTTGGCTCCATTGTCACAAATAGAGGTACATGTAAACCAGAGATTCGCAGGCGAATCGGAATGGCCATAACAGCGATGACCCAAAATATGGAAAGATCAGACATCCCTAACCGGACTAACATGTATCTCGTCTGTGCACTTGTCTTCTCCATATCTCTTTATGGGGCAGAGACCTGGACGCCGCTGACAGGCAGAGGATTGATGCTTTCGAAATCTGATGCGGGGGCCGCCTGCTAAGGATTCCTAAGACAGCTTGAAAGTAAAATGGAATACTCAAACTAACGAACTTCGGTAATATATATGTTTTATAACAACGAAACATGAGTTAAGACACGGCGAGTGACCGATAAAACCTGGTTTTTTAAATAATTTTGTATAAGTGTTTAAATAATTGTCGTTCACCTGCCGTATGTGTCGTCCACCTGTTTTTATATAGACAAGTGAACGACATACAGGTGATGGACAAAATGACAGTTATGTCATCAAAACAAATAAAGTATTTCGTTGATGAACTGCATATTTATACACATAAAAGTAGACCATACTTTACGCGTTATAAATTAAAATGAATGCAATAGTACACACGTCAACCAAAATATGGAAGGCAGAATATAGACTACATACCCATTACAAACTCCCGCTCGCGTAAGTGTATGTAACATATTTATTTAGTGCAGCTTACTGACGACGTGTCACTCGGAACAGTGTTAGGTGGCAACTGAAGGTCTCGATTTATGCGGGTTGAGGCAGGGGAAACGAAATAGTAGTCACACAATTGTAATGTTTGTCTCATGACAAGTGGACGACAAAAAATGGCGTGGACAAACTTAAATTGCAAATAGTTCGCAACATAAGCATAGTATCATTATTCGATATGGTAGTATTCAATCTTCATCATATATGAAAATAAAATGGAGTACTGAACTTAAGCTAAGTCGGTAATGTATATGTTTTTATTACAACAAAACATGAGTACCTCGCGTTGGGACACGGCAAGTGACCGACAAAACCTAGTTTTAAATCGTTTTTTTGTCTATTAATATACTTAACTTTAAATTAAAAGCATTTGGCCTCTATGTAAAAAGTGTCTATAGATATGTGTTGATAATTGAATATTTAAAATAATGCGATGTAAAAAACTTCTTCTAAGAGAAACCTGTTGCCAGGTGGCGGTGCAAATATTTTGAGAACGACCCTTTTACGTTTACGACGCCGTGTCGTGGACATGTGGCCAGGCCCTCGTTTGTCCGTCCATCCGACTATCACAGTCAATTTGCTCTGAATTTGTTGGACAGATTGACTTGAAATTTGGTACACAAATAAATCTGTGACCCAAATACGATGTTATGATGTTACGATGTTGACGTATTGTCTGGAACTGTATCAGGGCTGGTTAGCCCTCATTATCAATGAGTCGGACTGTGTGGGAGTACATACCCAGTAACGGGAACGCGCGACAGGAGTGATTCAATGTCCCCAGAGTTGAGGGGAGGTGCAGCATAGAAAGTCTTCTTGAATTATTACAGTGAAGTTTAGACTTCTCCAATAGAGAGACTCGTAAAATGATGGATTTAAGTAACGAAGAAGGAACTGAGCAAATAAACCTGTATCTCCAAAGCCATTTGCTTGCATTTCACACGCCGCAGGATGTATCGCCATGCCTGGTTCAGTTTTGCAGTATTCATTCTGCTGTACGCTTGCTCCTTGTCCAGTTTGTTCTGGAATTACACATAAAATGTTATTTAGGGGTATAACAACCTTTCTTTCTTTCTTCTTTCTAACAACCTTTAAAAAAAACTAGGTACCGGTGTCAACGAAACGAAGTTGTTTTATATATGACAAATAGGACCAACTAGTAAGTATGCTCTTAGAAAACAAAAACAATCTTCTAAATTGGTTTAGGCGTTTTCGACTGATCGGGGAACATACATAAAAAAACCGGCCAAGTACGAGTCGGACTCGCGCACCGAGGGTTCCGTACAAACACTTCCCATCTTAACTAACATAACATGAAGCAGCCACTATAGTAATAGGGGTAAAATATCGATAAGCTGATCATCAATATGAAAAGTTCCTACCTGTCAAATATTGATGATGATAGAGGACTGACCTTGATGTTGATATAAAATTGACCTTGATAATGATAGAGTCCTAAACTGACCTTAACGGTGATAGAGGACTGACCTTGACGAAAATGTAGGACTGACCTTGATGATGATAGAGACCTGACCTTGATGGTGATAGAGGACTGACCTTCACGATGATATAGGAATGATTTGATGA
Organism: Apotomis capreana; assembly: GCA_947623375.1. Classification (NCBI taxonomy): domain Eukaryota; kingdom Metazoa; phylum Arthropoda; class Insecta; order Lepidoptera; family Tortricidae; genus Apotomis; species Apotomis capreana. The sequence continues at coordinate 20,812,690 of OX392512.1, forward strand.
TGTTAGAAGACTGACCTTGATGAATAGCGCGATGAGGTCGCGCTTACGCCGGCGCGCCTCCTCTTCGATGTCCGCGCGGTGCTGGAGGTAGCGCGCGCGCTCCTCGTCAGACATGCGCGCCAGCTTGTTCACTTTGCCTTTCTTCGGCATTTTCGATACTTTAATGTACCACTGTTGAAACTGGAATTTAGTGCAGGTAATAAAAATTAAAGAAATTAGCTGTCTTCCAGTGGTCAATAATACAAACAGTTAATGGCTTGGGTACATAGTAGATTATTATATAGACTAGTTGAATTACAAACTTTAAATTCTCATCTCTTGGGATGTCCATTGTCAACGCATAGCAATAACTAAATAAAAAACTCTGTGCGCCTTATACCTCGCGGGTTTTTTGAGAAATTGTCTAATATTTTTATTATTCAACCCAATTTTTTCTCAACTATTTTGGAAATTAGAATAACTGAATCGACAAGAAAAATATATTTAGTTAACAAACCTACTTAATTTTTTTTTATTTATTTTTTAAATATGTAAACAATATATTTGTTTTGATGTAACTTATACTTGGTTTTCCCCTTAGTCACTTGTTTTCAACTTTTCCTTCTATGATGTTCCTTATAAAATCGTCATGTCGTATAAGGCGACCAAACATTTTCCTTTCCTCTCATACCTATATTCATATAAAAATAACAACCTTAACAATATATTTCATAATTTAATAAAATACACATACCTAAGAAACAGCCCCCGTTAACATAACCACTCAATTAGTTAACTACAAAACTTTTCGGTCAAGTAATCACATTCAGTCATAAACACTGTACTACTTAATCACTTTCCGTTACTATAGCAACATCTGTAATATTTGAACAATGCAAGTCTCTAAATCAATAAAATTAAGTGTTATGGTATGGACCTTATTAAACAGTAAACTGTACATTTAAATTTGTAGTAAGTACTAAACCAATGAATCGAATAATATTAGAATTTTGAATAAAACACAACTTAGCAGAACAAGGACGTATCTGTCAAAGCTAACCTATATCAAGACGTCCCTTTCTATGCGTAGGAGCGTAGGCATATCAGATAATTATCTAATTACGCCAACCCGTTATCATTTACTGTAGTCATAGAAACCATTCCATTAACAATGCTTTTCGGTTGCTATAGACGCTTCAACTTATTGATTAACAGTTACCAGTATCCCTCAATGTTTATACAATAATAAATGTAATTTCTTATCCGAATAAACTGTGTGGAATAAAACTATTTTTTTGGGCAATTATATTATAGACAGTCACATACAGTGTACAAATAGAGAAAGTATCATAATAAAAACACCAGGTAAGTAATTAATGTTTCAATACTGATTGGCAAATGATATCAGAGTAAAATACCGAATGATTAGATCACTGCCTGACAGGGAATCCCTATTTAACCCCCCACGAAAAAAGAGGGGTGTATTTGTGTATCTGTCTGTCTGTGGTATCTTGTCTGTGGAGATGGTTATCTATGTTTGGTGGAAATAGGATAGGACCATTAGTATCCAATATATTCAGCTTTAATTGAAACAAGTGACAAGATCTCAGCCGATATTGAAGCTGAATTCAAAATTCAAAATACTGTAGAGTTATGTTCAGGTTTAGTAACATTTTCTGTCCCACTCATTGAATGAGGGTCTGATTATGACAAGCTACTTGTATCGGGGTGATTTAAATTTTTAATTTAGGTTATTTGTAGGTTTTAAAAATTAGGACCAAAAGACAATATTGCATTAGGCTGTTGAGTGACATTGCGTCGTCATGCCGTGGCAACCTACTTCGTGCGGTCAGCACCAAAGTACTCGTAGCTGTAAACTTTACTACTGGCTTATAAGCCATAAATAAATTCAAATTGTCAGCTACTTCTGATACCGATGTAGGTACCACGTAAAAATTGACAGAGCCCCTCCGTCCCACTACGTAACTGAGTTTTGTAACCAGCTACGAAATGGGAATATTTTTTATCACTTGGAACCCAGTTACGAAGGAAGAATTGTTTGTTTTTATTTGTAACTGGCTACAAAGTAGGAATTATTTTTCCCAGTTGGAAATCCAGCTACCTACGTATAGAGAATTGTTTGTTTCAACTTGTAACTGGTTTGTAACTGGCTACACAGTGGGAAATATTTTTCCCAGTTCTAAATCCCGCTACATACTAATAGATATTATTTGTCTTAATTGCTACCGTAAATTCTAACAATCGTCGAAACGTCCTAGGACCTCTGTTCTATCAAGAGTAGTAAACAGATACATTTTTCTTATAAACTTTTTAAACACATTGTTCTAGCCCGAAATCTGATGATCCTCCTAGCGTTTTCCCGACGAAGTGACGGAAACGCCGTATAACGTTATAAATAAATAAATACACAGGACTTTACACTCGAAAAAAGAAATCCCTAACTTTACGTTTAAAGGCCTTGTTTTTAAAGACAAACGAGTATTTTTAGTAACAAAAATGCGAACAAGGTCGTTTTTTTGATAGATGAAAATTTTAAACATATTTTTTTTCTAATGATCGTAGGAAAACGCTTTTATAATCTCTTGGCTTCCTCGCGTCGCAGGCATCCTGTTTCTTATATATCCGTTTTGATATACTGAGAAATATGGACAGGTTTTTACTTGTACTTTGCTGCGTAGATGGAGACCCAGGCCCCATCCAGCCGCTCCACAGTCAGCTCGCTGTCGCTGACGGCCTCCAGCGAGCATTCCAGCGCTCGGTCGGGCCACAGCGCCAGGGAACAGCTCAATCTGGACAAAGACACATGTATGTACTGTACTGTCGATATGGAGGCCTAGGCCCCTTCCAGCCGCTCCACAGTCAGCTCGCTGTCGCTGACGGCCTCCAGCGAGCATTCCAGCGCTCGGTCGGGCCACAGCGCCAGGGAACAGCTCAATCTGGACAAAGACACATGTATGTACTGTACTGTCGATATGGAGGCCTAGGCCCCTTCCAGCCGCTCCACAGTCAGCTCGCTGTCGCTGACGGCCTCCAGCGAGCAGTCGAGCGCCCGGTCGGGCCACAGCGCCACGGAACAGCTAAATCTGGACAAAGACACATATATGTACTGTACTGTATAGATGGAGGCCTAGGCCCCTTCCAGCCACTCCACAGTCAGCTCGCTGTCGCTGACGGCCTCCAGCGAGCAGTCGAGCGCCCGGTTGGGCCACATCGCCAGGGAACATCTCAATCTGGACAAAGACACATGTATGTACTATACTCTCTAGATGTAGGCCTCTTCCAGCCGCTTCACAGTCAGCTCGCTGCCACTAAAGGCCTCCAGCGAGCAATCCATCGCCCGGTCGGGCCATAGCGCCAGGGAACAGTTCAATCTGAACAAAGATACATATACTGTGTAGACCAGTAGAGTCGTCGAATGACGGTTTCCAGAGAACTATCGAGTGCCAAGCACAGCGCTAGAGAGCAGCTCAACTTGAACCAAGATATGTGGTATAAGAAATGGTATAAGAGAAAAGGTATTGTGCTACTACATAAAGTGTCTTTGATCAGGTTGATCTGCTACATTAAAAAAAAATCGTTTCACAATTATTTACGGCTGCCTCTCCCCATCAGAAGCGGAGCGGAGAAGATGAACCAATCAGGGCTGCATCTTTGTGAAGCCCAAAAAAGTGCATTTAAATCTGTGGATTGTGATTGGTTCATTATACATATCTCAGCTCCGCTCCGCTTTTGTGGACAGGTGGCCTTAAAGACTCCGTGCTGCCATGGTGCTGCTACAGGTGCCTTTGGAAAAAAAAGAAGTCTCGTATGAAAATGTGCCTAAATAGTTTAACATCAGAGAAGACTGTCGGCCAACTGTCGGCTCTCAACGTCAATCATGAAATACTTGCCCGAGACTACACTGAGACCTTACACCTAATAAATAAGCATAAAATATAAATAAGGATAAGTGTTAAATAAAATAATGGGATATTACGGTCGCTTCAGTAAGTTGGGTACGAATCACCTCTTGTTTATTTCTGCCGCAGATCAGTAGGCATGGACATTGCATAAAACGTTGCATGTGCCGTGCCAGTCTACGTCTAAGTTTTACCTATAGGTATAGAAGATAAAGAATAGGTCAGTACATGGCTTTATGATGATGAAAACCCTCATTTTGATTTCAGCCCTGTCCCCCTTCGACGTAGAGGCCCTCATTCAAACGGAACGCGCAACCAAAATCTTAGACGAGTGCATATACAAGACGAAGCTGGCGATATGTCTCCCGAACCTGGTGAAGGAGTTCCATACGCTCAGCTCCATCCTGTCCAGCGAGAATATGGACGATCTGGTCTTCATATTCGACCAGTACGACAAACCTTTGACGTCGTCCAGTTTCTGCAACATGGAAGCTTTGGAGGAGATCAAAAATGTGAGTTTAATATTTTACGCTAATACGATATTATACAATCTATATACATATATTATATACTCGTACAGTAAATATTTGCTTACTGAATTAATTGAACGAGCGAGCGTCTCAGCACTGAGTAATTTTCAAAAACAAAACTTAATTGATTCCTTTGTGTAATCACCCATATCTTTTGTATGAGTAACTTGCATAACTCAAAAGACGCGATCGTAATTTTGTTTTTATGAAGCCTTTAACCATACGTCAACTATGTACAGTCAACCAAAAATGTGGTCTACCACTTTTCGACTCTATTTTACATGTAATAGAGTCCAAAAGTGGTAGACCACTTTCTTTGCTGACTGTACATGTTTTTTGAAAATTTCTCAGTGTCGGGTTAGTCTAAATTTGTATGTCCGTTCCTGTTCTCGTCTACAGGTCGCATTTCTCAATCGAAATCATGAATATATAGTGAAACTGTGTGAGCATGTTCTATAATTAATATGGAGTTTTTCGATATTTGGCGGCAATGGCATCGAGGTTGAAATCGTGAAAATATAATATTTCTGTTATTTTGAAATGGATTCGCCACGGGGATTCGCGTTGTCTCTACAGCCCACAATAATAATTATTTTAACAAAAAAGGCAATTATTTATGAATTTTCCTATACGATAAGGAAAATGTGAAGATAATTATCTAATGCAATTAATCTAAATCTTTCAGGGAGTATTTACACTGAAAAACCGCCTAAATCCGGAGTTAGGTCACCTAATATACATCATGTTTAGCTACCCAGCCCTGAAACCTAAAGTAGAAGAGATGGTAGAAAAGGTAAAATGACAATAAAATATGAATTATTATTATCATATACTGTAGGTTTGATAATAAATTACAATATATACATTATTGAATTATTGATATATTTTCCTGATGGTAATTTATTTTAATTGCTATTTCAGATTAAACAGGAATATCAGGTAACTTATTCAGGTGTCGCAAGGTATTTTTAACATTTTAGTAGATAGTGTTTGCTTATCAATCGTTCATACTAACGCCATCTATCAGAGTTAGACGCCCTATCTAAATTTTCGTTGTGGTGTTTTAACTTCCACGAGTTTTTTTTTTATATTGTGACTATTTTTTTGTGTCATTATAGGGGCAAATGAGCAAACGGATCGCCTGATGGAAAGCGATTACCCTCGCCCATAGACACCTGCAACACCAGAGGGGTCACAAGTACGTTGCCGTCCTTTAAGGTGGGAGTACGCTCTTTTCTTAAAAGTTTGAAGGTCGTATCGGTACGGAAATGCCGCAAGCGACAATTCATTCCACGATGCAGTCGTGCGAGGTACGTTTTATATTAACAGGATAAAGAAATGCCCCCATCCCTGGATTATCTATCGACCCTGGAGCGGTTCCACGATCTGATGGTGGAACAGCTGTCGACGACGGCAGCCGAGGAGCTCGCAGCCAAGTTCAAGACCAGGAAACTTGAGGCCCAGAACGCGAAACTAATTGCAAAAATTAAAGGTCATTGAAACATTGCAGTAACTATCTTGACAGAACAATGATAGGACCACATGAAGAAGTGGGGAAAAATCACACCTCTAGGTCTAATAGGAAAGCCCGGAACCCAGGCCACCTTTCCGAAAATACATAATTAGGAAATTTATACGTACACATTTTATGCGCCTCACTAGTCCACGCTTAAGTATTTAGGATAGATAATATTATTCATCATGGAAACTGTAGGTAATTAATAAGCTCAGTATAAAATACCATTGCAGCATATATACCTACATCAATACATCATATAGAAATAATTCTTTTGGTTGAGCGAATCCACTTAGCTTTGTACCCGATGAACAATACACATTATCTGTATTGTTAGCTGTGGCCACAACTGCCACTTCAAAATGTAAGGCGTTATAAGTGCAAACTACTTTTACACTAAATTAGTCTTTAAGTCAAACGAAATAAGGTTTACTCTTAAACAAAGAGAACAGAGATGTTGGTCACTTCATTGTCTTTATAAGCATCGAAACGAGCTTCACTGCTCTTTCACTTACGAAGTGACCAACATCTGTGTTCTCTTTGTTTAAGAGTAAACCTTATTTTGTTTGATTTAAAGACTAATTTAGTGTAAAAGTAATTTGCACTTATAACGCCTTACATTTTGAAGTGGCAGTTGCGGCCACAGCTAACAATACAGATAATGTGTATTGTTCATCGGGTACAAAGCTAATGGGATTCGCTTAAAAAATGGGAGTAGGACTATACACTTGTTTATGGGAGTAAGAATGCGAAGAGAGGAAAGCCACGTAACCAGAAAAGCGTTAAGGACAAATGTAGACTGATATAGAAGAAGAGGAAGACCAAATAAAAGATGGATGGATTGCGTGAAAGATGATATGAATAAGAAGGAAGTAAACGACGAGATGACGAGTAATAGAGACGAATGGAGGAAGAAATCATACTGTGTCGACCTCAAATAAATAGGATAAGGGCAAGGGAATGATGATTAGGGGAGTAAGAATTACACTATTTAAACTTACTTCAAACTTTCAATAGGCATACGTATATAGAAAAAAATACATTAGAAATTAAACGACGACAGTTTTTAGCACAAGAGACCTCCATAGTACCCTCCACACTAACATTTTTTTTCATCAAAATCCATGACCATATTGAACATGCGCCACACAAAAAAAAACAAATTTCGGACCTTTTCATAAGGAATGACTCTTTCTTTTTTTAAAGCTTTTATTTAACTTGCATGGTATGTTTAAAGAATGTTTGTTCGGGTGAAATCTTGCAACTCAATTTTGAAGCAGATATCGATTCAACCGATTGAGCTGAAATTTTGCATACTTACTTAACTTTGATGACAATACAATAATATGGTACCATAGGGCTGATCTGATGATGGAGCCAGAAGGTGGCCATAGGAAGTCTATAATAGAAAAAGCAATCCTACCGAGCTTGAGCTCTTTAGAATCCTCTCAGTGAGCATTTGATGGATATCCAAAGAACAGTCGGCTATAAAAGCTTGCCACTAAAATGTCATTTTTGACAGAAACTTATTTTATTTATTAGTGCCATAACGAAATGTCAAATTCACAGAAAGTTCCAAAGCGTTGGCGCGGGAGAAAGCGGATTATGAGGCGATGGTGGAGACCAAGCTGGAGAAAGCCAGGGAGCTAGAGGCGGAGCTGGCAGCATTACAGACTGACACCACCAACTTCATCCAGCAGAAAATGTAAGAATAAGAATAAGAATAAGAATAAATTTATTTCACAAAGCACACATGAACAAAATACACAGGAAATATCTTGCAGACCCCGAACTAGGCTGTGCCTGTATCTCGGGGCCTTGGAGTGCACTAAACATGGTGATGTTAACTAACATTATGCGCAGATTATAATAAGCTAAGCATGAGATTATAAATACAAAATGGTATGTAAGAAAAAGAAAAAGAAAACATGAAAAACATTGGACTAATTAGGTAAATATTTGGACTAATACAGGTAAAAAAAAATTGTAGACACAACTAGATGCAAATAGGTAGCGTGTGTATGTGTGTGTGTGTGTGTGTGTGTGTGTGTGTGTGTGTGTGTGTGTGTGTGTGTGTGTGTGTGTGTGTGTGTGTGTGTGTGTGTGTGTGTGTGTGTGTGTGTGTGTGTGTGTGTATGTGTATGTGTGTGTGTGTGTGTGTGTGTGTGTGTGTGTGTGTGTGTGTGTGTGTGTGTGTGTGTGTGTGAGTGTGAGTTTGTCACTGGCTGGCGCAAAGAAGAGCCTCCGAGTCCAGGTAGGATAGGGACACTAGCCACTTCTTCAAAATGAACTTAACCTTTCCGGTTGAGTGCTGTTGAATATTATGTATTTTACAAATATTATTGTAGATGCGTAGATGTAAATAAGCAGGCGAGCGTTTGGCGAATGCGGATCTGGTGCGTGGAAGAGGTACTCTAAAAACACGTTTGGACAACAGTTGGGCGTAACTCGACATTTTTGCTACCGCGCCATGAGCTCGTACAGTCGCATTTAAAACGAAGAGATTCCTAACACTAAGGATTTTCGAGTCCCGGTACAGAAGGTAAGTGGGATGTCGCAGTGGTTTTTTTAGCATCACCTTGATGACTGCGCGCTGTGCCCGCTCAGCCTGCAACAAAGTTGATCTTGCGGCACTGCCCCAAACTCCCACACAGTATTGCAGGATTGACTGACACAGCGCACAGTACACAAGGCGGAGCGTCTCTTCTGTAGTACAGTCTCGAAGCCTCTTCATTATGAAAATACATTTTCTAACCTTAGCAGATAGGGCAGAAATGTGGTGTTTGAAGGTGAGGTTGTTGTCAATGATAAGGCCCAGATATTTGACTCTTTCAGATTTAGCTATGGAGGGACATGTACAAGAGGGAAGATTGTTTGCTGGGATGGAGGATTGGCATTGAATGGAGTGTATTTTGAGATGGGCTTGAAGACTGGACAAAACAGAGTTTTTCGAGAATGTGAGAAAGGTAGATTTGTCCACATTTAAGGTAAGTAGGTTTTTATCCAGCCAAGACTTAACTTGTTGTAGACCGCGTTCGGCAAGGCAAAGGGTCTCTTGCCATGTCACACCGTGAAACAGTATCACTGTGTCGTCAGCATAACAAATGATTTCTGCTCGGCCAAGTTTAAGTCGGAGAAGGTCGTCAATGTATATAAGAAAGAGCGTAGGTCCAAGTATGCTACCCTGCGGAACCCCAAAGCCGATTGGTAAAGGGTCACTAGTAATTTCATCTACTTTGACTGTTTGACTCCTATCGGTCAGGTAGCTACGAAGCCATTCAAGAGCCAGTCCTCTTATACCCGAGACCTCTAGTTTCCTGAGCAGGATATCCGGGGAGACCGTATCGAAGGCTTTAGCGAGGTCTTTAGACCCCAACACATTTGTCACCCACATCCAGAAAAGTGGCAATTTGATTACACAGGTATATGGCAGCATCTTCAGTTGATTTGCCTTTCCTGAAACCATATTGATGAACAGATACGAGTTTGTTTTTGTCAAGAAAACCTACGAGACGACTGTTTACAATTTTTTCCAGTATTTTTGAGAAAACATTTAAAAGAGAAATAGGACGGTAGTTATTAGGATCGTTTTTAGGACCACTTTTATGGATGGGAGACACTTGAGCCAGTTTCCATTGATGTGGGAAACATCCGGAAACTAAGCTTAGGTTATAAATATAGGCGAGCGGCTCTAAGAAGACGTCTTTAACTTCTTTGATAAAACTAGGCTTTATTCCATCTGGCCCAGGAGCACTATCAGATTTCAGCTCACAGATAAGTTTATTTACCTCATCAACGTCGGTGGGGTGTAGGAAAAAAGAACTTATGGCCAAAGAAGTACATTTAACTTCAGCCGCTAAAGAAGATGGGGTTGTGGAGAGTTTAGAAAGTACATCAACAGCTAGTTTTTGTCCTACTGTGGCAAAGTGATCATTGCAAATATTTAAAGAGCCCTTCGCAGAATTGGTGTTGCGAGATCTTTGGCAGAGTTCGCTTTATTTGAACTGTGGCAGATATTTTTAATTGACTTCCACATCTTCTTTGGATTGTTCTTGGCCTCAGCGAGCTGCTTGCTCTGGTATGCAATTTTTAGATTATAAAGTAAATTATCAAAGAAGTTCCTGTATCGCTTATAGATATTGAGAAGTACTAGATCGTTTGGGCAAGCTCTGGCTCTTTTATGAAGTTTGTCCCTATGTCGCATACATCTTATTAAGCCCGGTGTTATCCAGGGCTTTAGGTTAAATTTAGAACGACTAATTTTAGTAAGACGCGTGTTGTTATTAATTGCTAAGGAAACTATGGAGTTGAAGCAGGAAACGGCGTCGTTCACATCGGAAGAATTTGTAACCACAGCCCAATTAGCTGCTCGAAGCTCACGAGCGGCTGAAACATAATCTGTTTTTAAGGTCCAACGTGAACGCTGTGTATCTCTCCCTATGGGAGTTGTTATTGCAGCCATGGCAATATCGTGATCCGTAATCGAACACTGACAGACAGCACCAACCGAACGAGAGTCTGACTTAACGAAGATATGATCCAGGCACGCCCCGCCTCTCGTCGGGATGGTAACTGCCGGGAGAAATTCATGCGTAGTCAACAGGATTAAGTAATCAGATGATATATGATTTGAGCAGTCAGAAATATCAATATTGATATCCCCCGCCATTATCACGTTTCTGAACCCTTTGATTTCGCCTAGCACTTTATTTAGCGAGCTCAAGAAATTGTCTTTATTTAAAAAAGAAGGGGAGCGATAAATTCCTAACACCTTGAAATGATCAGATATGTCCACAGACAGACAGTTGGCGTCGTCAAAAATTGGTTCAGAGGCAGATGCACTAAGCGATTCCTTGATGTATATAACTACCCCGCCACTTTTGTTAATGTGTTTGCTAGTGTGGAATGAGTTATAGCCTGGCAATTGGTTGATTACTGAACTTTCGTTTAACCAACATTCAGTTAGAACAATTGCATCGTAACTGGTATCCATCCGTTTAAGGGCAACCTCGAAGGCGTTAAAGTTTCTCTGAAGGCTTCTGATGTTAAGGGTCATAATTTTGAAGGAATCAGCACTCGAAAAAAAGTTCTTACTACATTCCAGGGATCCGAGCATTTGGCAATCTATCGATACGCTTTGATCTATATCATCAGCTATGTCAGGTAACGCCATGGGTCTTGAGAGTGTGAGTATTGACATTAATCAGGAAGAATATGAGCGTTGGCGTTTTGCGCAAAGAATAGGGGTTCAGCCATGAGAGGAGTTTGGTATCCGTCCTGGAGTGCGTAAATAGTGTGTGTGAAAAATGTAGGCAGACTCGTTTAAGTGTAAGTATGTTGTGTGCGTGTGTGAATGCTACTAGAGTATTTATACTACTTTTAATACTAACAGGAACGTCAAAAAATTGAATTAGTTTTATCATAATAAAAAATAAGAAACGAAAATACTGGCAAAAACACGGACAAAAACTAGCAATCGTCGTGGTCGCGAAATACAGAGTTAGTTGGAGAAGCTGCGTCGTTGGGAAGTTCGTCAGGCAGGCTGTCGGCGGTGGTAGGTGGCACGGGGGAGGGGGGCCGATCCGACTCGAGGATCCTCGCGAGGTCCGCTTCTCTTTGTATGAGGATAGCAGGACCGCCTTCACGCTTGCGTATGAGAATGCGTCCGTTATCGGTCCAGCAATATTTATAGCCCTGAGTGGTTTTTTGTTGCCTTGCTTGACGAAATAAATACCTTTTTTCCTTCGTCAATCGCTCATTAAAGAAAAGCTTACGCGACTGGCCGGCGACTTCTATGTCAGCTGTAGTGATGTTACGTCTGGATTTTGCGGACTTCAGAAATTCCTTACGCTTCATATGACGCACGAATCGAAGTACAACAGGCCGCGGCAAGGGTGCCTCCGTGCCATCAGAGGAGCCCGCAGTACGGCGAGGCCCTACGCGCACCACGTCGTCGATATCGGTCTCGGCGAGCGGAAACCCAATTTTAGTTGCAGCAATACGGACAATGTGAAATAAGTTCTCATTTGGGTGTTCATTGATGCCTAGAATTTCTATTTCATTTCGGACTGAATTTTGAGCCTGTAGACTAAGTTGATCTTCGAGTTGACTGACCTTCTGGTGGAGAAGCGCATTCTCCAGCTCCTTCCGTTCGAGAGTTCGAATCTTAGCGTCACAGCATGCTAATTTATCATCATTTTCATCAAGGCGCGAAGTACATTGCGCCAGGCAAGATGTTAGGTTTTTTAGGTGATTTTTAAATTCGATCATGTCTTCGCGCAGCAATCTAATCTCTTTGGTGAGCGCAGAAAGCGAGTCGTTATCGGCGGTTGGTACTTGTGAGGATGGTCGCTTGTCCGTGCCCCGGCTTTGCACACGCAAGGTCACATTCGCAGTCGATGGGTCGGCCGCGGCGGCGGCGGCCGCCTGGCGCACCGGTGTGTTGGAATTATCTTTTTTTGGCACCTTGCTCTGGCAGGCCGGGCATTTCCAGCTAGGGAAGAAAGTCTTTGGCAGGGAGCGAAAGTCTGTTATGCTTACACATTCTGGATGATAGTAGGCATTACAAGCCGTGCATTTGATTTTGTGTGTTGCCGCTAAAATGGCATTGCAGCAACCAGCGCAATCGTTAGCCATTTTAAATAGTTTGTTGTGGGTGACAATGACAATGCAGTGCTTACAGTTACGCATATTTAACATAATATACCTCCGGGGTTTTCGGAACTTAGTGTTATTTATCATTCGTGCACTGAAATCCCCGGGGTATCTCTCTCTCTCTCTCTGTGGTCGCTCCCTCATGACTGAGGATCGTGGTCATCGGGGGATATAGATGCTCTACACCTAGTTTTTATGATCTGCCTCCACCGGTGCCTGTTCATCGCATGTGCTGGGGTATCTATACTATTATAAAAGTGGGGTGCGTAACGGTCGCTATAACAACTTATGATATAAACGAATAATATAATAACATTTGTTATAATTTCATAATGATCATTTGATATAATACGTTTAAAGGCTCACACACTCAAACTGCTCAAACATGAAAGTTAAATTGTAATAGGGTCATGATTAGGTACGACGACGAGCGAAAGCGAGGAGGAGTGTTGGTTATCTTGCAAATGAACGTTATATCAAATGTCTTTTATACTAATTGAAGTGAAATTATACCTCATCATGTTGGAAACAATATATCAAACGTTGTTATATCTTTTAAAATTATATGAAACTTTGTTATATCTATCATTACACACCCATAAAAGTGGCATGCGTAACCTCGCAGTAGCTCAAGGATCAGGGCACTACTCCAGATAACTATAGCTCGTGGGTTTGATCCCCAATCTGCAATGTAATGTATCGTGTAATTTTTTTAATTTTTTTCAACCTCTGTATTGATTAAATATTTATATATACCTAATATTATATACTAAAATTGTATTTAAAAGAAACACAATAGGTACGATGACAACTTTTTTGGGGATGTCTATCGATCATATTTGTTATTGGGATCAAATGTCTATATGAGGGTTTACCCTTGTATTCTAGAGAAACGCTTCATCGAATTTTCGTATCATAGAAAACGTTTCATAGAAAACATTTTTTTTTGAAACCATAAAATATTTTGAAAATTTATAACACAAACCTAACCTAACGTTTTTTCGGCTTTCTTCTCAACAGCATTCTCCTCTTGGGAAATGCCGGTAGATTCACAATCCGACTTGTAGATGTACCCAAGGCTTACTAAATTGTTTCATTTCATCTAACTATACAACCTTAAATGTATATGCCAGTTTGGACTCCGAGCGTCAGATGGTGCTCGCCAGCCGAGTGCATAGCGTGAAACACGAAATGCTGCAGGATGAACAAGCAGAGACCACCCGAGTCTACAACACCATGCTGGAAACGCATGTCAAGACCGAAAAGAAGCTACGACTTCGCAGGTCGGTATAGAATAGTCTGTAAGCTTTAAGGTAGGACCGCACTGGGCGTAACTACGTGGCATATAATATTCTTTGTATGAAATTGTATGAGATAGAACGCACTACGCGGCAGTGGAACTGCGCGGCGCGACATCCAACTCTATACACTAATGTTTGGTCGCGTCGCGTCGTGTTGCGTAGTTACGCTTAGTGCGTATAAGCACCTTTAAGGCGGTTGTCACACTGCCGCCGCGTCTCGTTGCGAGACGCGGAGCTACGGACTCGCATGCGGACACAACGCACCAACGTCCGAGTTTTCTCAGCATCTCCGTCCGGAGCTGCGATGCACGACGTCCCGCGTTACTTCCGTCTCGCGTTCATTTCACATTCGAACGTTAAGGTGAAAACAGTTCCTATTTGTCAATAAAATGGAAACGGAACTTATTCAGAACGCTGCGGTGATAGGTACTTTCAGCTTGGTTTTTGTACAATCGAGTCATAAATTCTGGGTACATTCCTATTTACAAACCAGACCGATAAATGGGTCTTTTGCTAGAGATTACGAAGATTTAAGGCAACGCGAAGAAACATTTTTTAATTGCACCCGTATGTCAACTGCGTCATTTTATTATTTGCTAAGCAAAATTGGAGTGATTATTACTGGCGCGGACACAAATCGACGTTCTATTACAGCTGAAGAAAAGCTTAAGCTTACACTCAAGTAGGTACTTAAGTAATAATCTACTATGTACTTCAATCTTCAATTATACTTTTATAAGAATTCCCTATATTTTGATTATGATTAAAACCGATACTTACCTACTATAAAACTAAATAAATTTGGAATTAAATAAAAACAATATTTCGAATAAGTAACTCAGCCTTTAATATTTTTAATAACTATTCACTAATTGAGCATAAATCACAGATCATATATTTACTCTAAATACTTAATAAAAATATTTGTTTACAAATTACTATAATCTTGTTTTATACTTTCTTAAATACGTCCTTCTTGCACTAAAATCCGTATAGCACTGCGGAGATGCGGAGTTCGGTGTGACATACCCTGCGGCACGCATCGCATCTCCGTCCGAGCGCGCGAGTCGTCGTGCGTCTCGCTACTCCGCGCGTCGAGGCGGAGCCAGTGTGTCGTACCATGCGATTTTGCTATACAAAATCAAGATTCTACATACAAAGTTAAAGAACGCATCAACGGACGACGCTGCGAGATGCGGAGCAGTGTGACAACCGCCTAACACAAGTTAACGTGACCGTATTTGCTGCGTAAACGGTTTGCATGGAGAATAGTGTAGGGCCCCTTAGCGGTAACTTTGTAGATCTACAATTCTCCATACAAATTGTTTAAGCAGTCGCTAGCGAGTATGGTCACTGTAAACTCATTACAGAGTAGGTTCACTGTAAACTCATTGTAAGGGTACTGCTTACACTACAGTGCTGCCATGCTACAGCAAAAGGACGTATCTTACTATGACATCTGTATAAAGATACGACCTTTTACCGTAACACGGCAGAGCGACTACAGTGAGTCTGTAAACTCATCAAGCAGTTGCACATACGTTCCGCAGGTATAATACGAATTTCATTTACCCTTGTTCTATAAACAAACGTTTCACCGAATTTTCATTTCATAGAAGTTTCATTACATCGAAAGCATTTTTTTCTGAAATTTTAGAATGTAATAACACAAACCTAACCAAACTTAACCTATAGGTTGGCATTTTCAACGTTTCTGAAAAATGTATGACTTCCAGGAAATAATTGTCTATGAAATGAAAATTCTAGGAAATTAATCATTGGGTGAAGTCTTTTTGTATAAAGGAAAGGGCTCCCTACTAATTAAAATTATAAAACTCAAGGTTGAGAGTGGAAACGCAGCTGCTATCCTGGATAAGGAAGTACGACGTGGAGATGAGCGACAAGCAGGTGGAACTGGACGACTTCCAGCAGAAATACGAGGACGAAGTGCGCGCCTGTGAGGAACTGGAGGTAGGAGCCTGTGATATCCACGGCACGTGGCAGCAGTGAGCCCATAAGGCCGGCTACGGACCTACCGATTCTGTGTCCTGCACCTGTAGCACAACTGTGGTACGTAACTCTTTCTCACGCGAGATATTTATCTATCTATCTTCACAGTACTGTGAGAAAGTGACGGCCGGACCCGCGGCAAGAGATGCGAAGCCAAGTTGTGCTAAGAGGGCTGGTCTTGTAGAACTGGAGGTAGGAGCCTGTAACATCTACGGCACGTGGTAGCAGTGAGCCCATAAGGCCGGCTACAGATTTGCCGATTCTGTGTCCTGGTCTTGAAGATCATGCGTGTGGAGAACTGGAGCTAGGAGCCTATGATATCCGGCAGTAGTGAGTGGCGTCCAAAAAGGCCGGCTATAGACCTACCGATTCTGTTCTTGTAGAAGAAAATAGAAATATAATAGAATCGGTAGATCTGTGACCTGTGTAAGTGGGAGCGGAAGGTTCGAGCGCGGTGCGGTGTCTCGCTCTCACTGATGGCTGTCGTTTGCCATTTGCTTTCTTTCCTGAATCCTGGGATGTAGAACGCAGCTTTCAATTACGGTTACTTTGACCAGAACCATGAAACGATTTTAAAAACTGGTGTGGAGCGGATGAGATGTGTATAATATACCAATCACATTCCTCAGATTTAAGTGCATTTTTTTTTGTCGCCACTGATTGGTTCATTTCTTTGCTCTGCTTCAGTGGACTGACGGCCTTACGCGTGGCTTTTACTTTGATCTAGGAAAAGATAAGAATTCAGAACATTGACTACATTCCTCTGATGGCGGAGAGGGAAGAAGAATACCACAAGGAGATGACGGAGAAGATGCAGAAGTTCCTTCTAGAACATGCTGCGCGGGTCATCCAGTCTGCGTGGCGGACTGTACTCGCCAATAGAGCTGAAAGGAAGAAGGTAAACTATTTAAAATACAATCTTAAAAACGCCGTCGATCTTCCTGCGCAGTAGTTATAAATGATTACTGCGCAATAAGTTTGACAGCAATCTTTTTACGTTAATTGAGCTGAACAATAGTGGTGTTACTGTGGGGTCTTGATTTCTGGAATAAGCTCAACAGTGAGATGCACGCATGCACGATATTCTCTTCTTAAAACGTCATCTCTGTTGGACAAATAAATATTGCCGTATCCTTATTAAGCATGTATATGTCAAAACCTCTATCCATTTACAACGAATAAGGATGGTTAAAGCATACCTACTTCGCTGACGCAAAAAGAGGTGTATGCGTTCTGTCCTTTTTATCCTTCACTAGATAGCTTCTGGTACATAATGTACGTGTAAAAAGCATCTTCTCGTTAAGGATAGATAGTTATGCCTGTGTATTAGTATCTCCTTTGACCTTATAGTCTGCACTCATAGTTCATAGTCCATACAAATAGAGTAATTTGTAATCGGCATTCAAATGTTTTTAAATTGCCCACACCCAAGGCCGTCTTAAGGGCATGCGAAGGGTCGCACTCGTTGCGGGCCCTTGGACAGGCAATAATTGGGGACTCAGATTTATTGTTTATCTGTCCAACGGCGTAAAAAACACTAGCTATGGTTTTTTGAGGCCTCGTGAGACTGGGGGCCCCAGGCACGAACCCCTTGTGGTAAAGACAGTGCTGCTCACACCAAAAATAGTTAGTGAGCTGATAAATAGCCTTCGGGTATACCTGTCTTTTTTATGGTTAATAAGATAAATAATTGTATGAAAGAGAAAAGGAGATTATAAAAATGTGGAGTGATATAAGGACTAAAAACAAATTAAGGTTTTATTTAATTTTGAATTGATTGATATTTAAAAACACTTTTCATATCGTTTTTCTTTATTACATGCAGCAAAAAGGAAAAGGTAAAAAGGGGAAAAAGAAAGCATAATTATAAGTAATCTAAAATTACCTACTGAATAAAGAATATGTCTTAAAAAGAGAGTTTTTTTTTTTTGCAGAAAGTGACCCTTTTAATAAAACTGGCTGTACTTAGCTCGCATAGTTATAATGGGGTAGCTACCTAACATATAGGTATCGATTAAGTACTAAGTTGCCTATGTATGGCGTTTTGAAGATAAAACCGATCGAGTACCTACACTAATGACCAATGAAAACACATAGGCACACTTACCTAATCCTTGTGTGGTATCCCGGAGACTTGGATGAAGTACCTATGGATTCGGCATATGCGTATACCCGAAAGGGACAGCAGCAAAGTACATGAGTAACACAGGGTTACCAGGTTCCAAATAATTCTCCCGTTTTTTCCAGTGCTAGTTGTTAGCGGTGTGAATTAGTTTTAAATGTATTATTATATTGTATGGGACAAATTATAAAATAATTACAATAAAACTTTACAAAAAAAAAACAGTCAAAATGTAATGGTAAAATATATTTATTTACATAAATTTTATTACAATTTTGAGAGAGCAGCAAGATAGCAAATAGGAGGCATGAGGCAAGATGTTTACTGCCCTTTAAACAAAATTGTCGTGAACATATACAAGCATTTTTGGTTGGTTCCCAATTCGATCGTCCTGTTGCACGCATCCAACATTGGAGTAAAGCAGGATCATGTTTTGGAAATCTAAAACAAAAAAATATATTAGTAAAACTCCATGAGTTAAGGGTAATTTACCAATTCTTATACTGGTATCCCTTAAACTCTAATAAAGCAGACAAATTAAAAAGCAGTAAAAAACGCGGCGGGACGTCAAGTAAAGGTGAAGACAAAGAGTAAAGACTACTGACACTGACAAGACGTAAAGACTATTGAATTTGTAGGGGTAATACCTAAAAATAAGATATTACAAAATAAGATTTTAAGCAGATTTCTGATGTTTTGATATGATTTTGCTGTGCTATTTATCGTATAAATAATTATTAAACACATATTTGCAGAAATCAATCAAAAGCAAAGTCGAAACATCGCACTTACCTATAAAAGCTTATATTTTCACTTATTTGGCCAGTGTCGCTTTTACAGCCAATTATGGAGCAACGCACCATTGTTTTACAAATCTATAGCTAATAGCACTCACTTTTATTCATATATAAACTTTCGAAATGTAAAATTGTCCACAATATTCGTTGTTTTATAGTAGGCTACAACGCACATTTGAATCGCCAGGCAGTGTTTAGCGGAGCTCTGTCAATTTGACAATCATCCATTAAACAAAAAAAAGCGGAACTATGATAAGGACAAAACATCTTGTCTATGTCTCTGTCGCTCTTAACGGTTTCTGTAAATAGTTGTCCCGTTCCCTCCTGGTATTATTATTCGCTTGTCATGTCCAGAGGTTACTTGGTCCATGCCCGGAGAGGACCTGCTTTCAATGCTCTTTAACGTAAAACGGTAAACGTCAAAGTTTTGTTTACAGTTGCACAAAATACAAAAACAACAAAGGATTCAGACCGCGCAAGCGGAAGCGGCTGCAGAAAGAAAAAAGAAGCAGAAGAAGTCCAAAACTGTAAACAAACCAACGAAACAGTAGCTAATTGTTATTTTGAATCAGAATTAAAACATTTTTATTTCTGCAATACTTATTTTATATGTTTATAGGGTTCTGTACGCCAAAGTTATTACGAGAAAACTATTCCAAGTCTTCGCTGTCTGTCTGTCTATCATTGCTTTATGTGTAGGTTCAGGAAGATTTAGTCCACAGTCCTAGTCACCTTCTTAAATCGTCCACAATGCCATGCCGTCAGCATACAGTTCCTAAATCATGCCAAGTGCTATAATCCGCCGACATTCGTATATGTACTGTGCTATTTCGTCCACTGTGGACGTTGGTGGGGAAGTTGGGACTGTGGACGGTCCACAGTCCCAACTTCCCCACATTAACCAGACGCGTCTTAGGGATTCTAGTTAATATTAGTACCTACACAAATAAATCTATGTGGAAAGGAAAATGTGGACTCATTGGCATTGGAACATATGGGAATATGAATAAGATAGAAAAGTCACGATATACAGGATGATCAATCCAAATGCGGCAGTACCTACGGAGAACGAAAACTATAAGAGATCTGTTCTTAGGAACCATGGCGTCGGTTTTAGATTTAATAGAAACTACATTTATTTTATAATCTCATACATAACCGGGAATTGAAAGTGGTTTAAATTTGTAAATAATTGTATAGTATTGTAAAATTCTTCATGGTGAGGTGACCAGGTTGTAAGTTGTTATAAATAAATAAAATAAATAAATATCGGACAACCTCACACAAATCGATCTAGTCCCAAATTAAGCTCAAGAAGGCTTGTGTTATGGATACTAGACGACGATATACGTACTTATATAGATAAATATATACTTAAATACATAGAACAACCATGACCCAAGCACAAATATTCGAGTTCATCACACAAATATTTGCCCTGGCCGGGATTCGAACCCGGGACCGCCGGCTCAGTAGGCAGGTGTCTACAAACCGAGCCAAACGCGTCGTCATTGTTGTTGTTGCATGTATGAAATTATGTACGTATCGTATGTGAAAAATAAAAAATAAATAGTTTTCATTCAATTTGAATTCGACGCCATTTCCCTATCTCTTATAGTTTGTGACTTCTCCCTACTGACCCATTTGGATTGATAACCCGGTATATATTAGGAATGTTGACAAATCGGAATTTTTATTTTAGTTGGCCATATGACAACGAGGACTACTAGTTAAGAAGGTGAGATTATAGGATTGAGCCTTTCTGTAAAGTGATAGCGTGATTATTTATTTACTTTAATATTTTATAAAATTTGCATCTATCAATCAGTTCAGATTTTCATGTTACCTAAATAGGTATATTCAGTGAATTGTTTTGCGTCGTTGGGGTTGGGGATAATAATTGTCCTATCGTTTCGTTGACGTCGTGGGGTCAATTTTAACTTTGTGCATTTCCAATCGTATTTTATTTACTTACTACAGGAAAAGTAGATACTTAATTTAATTAATTACATAGTAGGTACCGGTTGTATGTTAACTTTAAATGGAATTAATATTTTTTTCAGATGGAATTTTATTTTTCTATATGAATTCCGTAATAAATATCATGTAATAATAATAAATTATTAAAATAATTGAACAGTTACAACCGACGAAAATGCTTGGCTTTATTTACATATTTATTTAATCGTATGGCATATACAGTAGCATCAGACAACTCGAGTACTTAATATTAGGTACAAATCAAGATTAAGATTAGTAAGCCACTTAATGGCTTCGTCACTGAGGGTGAACAGGTCTTCGGGAGGGCCGCCGGCATAGCGCGTGCTGGATGGTTTGCTCTCCGGCTCCACAGGCGCAGGCGGGAGAATCCACCCACCCGCAGCGGTATTTATATTGAGCGCAGCGACCGTGACCAGTGCGAAGTCTATTCAAACTACACCAATCACGTATCGGAAGATCTGACCCTTTTATTCGAGAGCCCAGTATAATCTCACAACCCACTTTATAATAATCAGTAATAATCAGTAATAATCATTTATTGTGTGAGGAATTCAGGTCAAGTACAAGATGAGTAAAATACAATTTCATAGTAGTTCCATTAAATCCTACCTTTTCAGGTGTTCTTTTCCTTCCATTTCCGAGTTCCACATCTGCAACCATTCCTGTTTGAGGTTGAAGTGATTATCAAGCAGTTTTGAGGCGATGTTGTATGATGCGTTTCTGGACTTCAGGCGGTGTGTGGTGGGAACAAAAAACTCGGAATTGATAGGGAGACTTGGGATTTTCTGGATTTTGAGGACTTCTTTTACTAGGGCTTCCTTTCTCCTCAGTTCAGGTGGAGGGATCCAGCAGAGCACTGGTAGCCAGTAGCAGAGAGTTGATTGTGAAGGGTCCCAGAGACAAGTCGCATAGCCTTGTTCAGCTCGACGTCAACCCTTGCGGTGTGAGCACTTCCTATCCAGATCGGCGCGCAGTATTCGACCGTGGAGTACACCAATGACAGTGTGGACGTGCGCAGTACTTCGGAATTCGCTCCCCAAGTAGTACCACTTAGTTTCTGGATGATGTTGTTACGGGTCTGGAGTTTGCGTTTGTTGGTTATTTACATATCTTAATGTACTACTCGATATTTTTAATCAAAAAACTGAAAGTTAACTTAGTAACGTTACGATGTTATGCCACACTCCACAGGGACCGATACAGGACACATGCTGTCGGCGTCTTCGGGTCCATCTCAAGTGGGCCAGATTTCTTAAGTCAGTGTTAATAAGAGAAATCAAGAGAAGACTGCTACAGTCCAATAACTAACTTACTGTTAGTTTTGCCCCATTAGAGAATAAAGTATGTTAGACTTATCGCATTCCTCAGATACAAATCCACTTCCTTTGGGCCTTTGGGCTTGGCTTAGCCTGATTGGTTTTTTTTCCGCTCCGCTTCAATGGATTGGCTGCCTAAATAAACTCCAGTCTTAACACATTCACTGTCCCAGTTCGACATGTGAACTTTATTATAATAATAATAGTCTTCATTTAACAATCACATTTACAAAACACTTTGATTGTCTTGCGTTTCCGCAAAGGCCTCTCCAAGCGCTTGCCACTTTTTTCGATTCTGGGCCATCCTCCTCCAAGTGACTTTTACAATTTTGAGAATATCGTCTTCCCATCTAAGCCGCTGTCTCCCTTTCCTTCTCTGTTGCTTCTCATCATATGTCCTGCCCACCTCCATTTTAGTTTTCTTGTGCAGTATGTTACATCTGTGAGTTTAGTTTGGTTCCGTAGTATTTTTAGCTTCATGAGGCTTCATGTGAACCTTATGTCTCTGTAATAGAGGCTTCCTGTGACCCCACATTATGGGACGCGGACAGTGTTTTAATCGTTTTATCAATAATCTAATATGTCCTTCATGTATGGTTTATTCTACTTTCAACATGACAGTTAGGACAGCGACTGATGTCATTATATCTGCGAGTCTTCTTCAAATTACAGATTCCTTTATGAAATAAAACAATAATTCCTCTTTAATTCATTAAATATGGATAAAATGGCGCCATCCTCTATGTCTTCGGTCTCGGATTATACATCTGAGAGCTCAAAGACTGAAAGCAATGCTTCGACGCATTCGGGCAATCGGGAGGAACACGACACGAACGATAGCGGTATTTTTATGTTCTTTACACACCTGTTACATAATGATGGACATTACAACCTGCTAGGTACCTGAAGCTGACACGACGAACAGCGTGAAGACATCGCAGTAATAATGTGACCTAGTTGTAAAGTTTATTTGGTTTTAAAGTTTATTTAATATGCACGTTACGATCGGGAGGAACACGACTTGGACAATGGCGGTATTGTTATAGCTTTTTATACAACTGCTTTATAATGATGGACATTAATATACGTCCGAGAGTTCGAAGACGGACAGCAATTCGACGCGTTAGGGCACCCAAGAGGCAGTGTGAACAGTACCGGTACTGTTGTACCATTATACAACTGCTACATCACGATGAGCATTAAAACACGAGTATGGTGATGGTGGCTGGAAGATCTGGGGCTCAGAAGGAACACAGCGTAGACGATAGCGGTATATATACAGTCCTTTATATAGCTGCACCTCTAGCACAATTGTCACACGCGACTCTTTTTCGCGCGAGAAATATTACCTATCTCTTACTTCGTAGTACTATGAGAGAGTGACGGCTGATGCCATGTCGCGCGACAAAAGTCGCAAAGCCTTGTGCTGCGTAATTACCAAATTGATTTATATTGTCAATCCTTCTTTGTCAACAGGGATGACTCCCATAGATATGGAATGCCATATCCAACAAGAACGTATAACAAAGTCGCTTGACAAGATGGTGTACCAAATAAAGTTGGCTCTATGCATTCCCAAACTGATTCGAGACCCTATTCTTCTTGATATACTGAGCGAGCAGCATCTATCCGATGTACGCTGTATATGCAAGCAGTACGACAATCCCTTGTATTCTGCCAGTCTTTGGAACATGTCTGCAATGGAGGATATAAAGGCTGTAAGTTACATACTTCGATCGAAATACTTTGACTAAAATATTGAAACTGAAGTTAAGCGTCAAATTATCCAATGATTTCGTGGAGCTAATCGCTTCGAGAAACCTGAAAAATAACGCTATAAATGTTTCAAAACATGACGGGATAGCCGGGTCAGCCCAAAAACTTAACATGATAATAAGCACCAGCCATTTATACTATCAGTAGGACGTAATTATGTATACCGTTCCAGTTCCAACCCACATATCTCTCTCAATTTAATTTGAACTCATTGACATAATGGATAGTAAGTTCTTAATGAAATTTTCAGCGACTTGTGGGTTAAAAAATATCATACCGACACCAATTTCTATTTCAAATGAGCTTTTTTTTTTAATTTTAGGGAGATATGTCCTTAAAACATCGTCTTAACCCGGAGTTGAGTTTAATGATGTACACCTTGAGTAGCTACCCAGAGCTGAAGCCACGTGTCGAGCAAATGACAGAAAAGGTAAATTAAAATTGTAACTCGTTAAGCTATCGATAGAGATCGCTCTTTAGCGATAAGACTGCCCGTTCATTTGTCTACCGTTATTATAATTTTATTGTATTGTAAATAATAGTAGTTTATGTAACTGTACATAATGAACGGTATTTAACACGAGTGTGGGTTTATGAAACGAGCCGAAGGCAAGTTTCATAATAACATCACACGAGTGTTTTAATGCCTAATTATGTGCAGTTACATACACTACTTTATCTAGTCACATATCATAAGGCTCCATGATGCATTCACGAGCCGCACATTATGACAAATTTCACCCGGTAATGGCGGTAATGAAGTTTTCTGGCAGCTGTCAGTTTTTTTTTCAATTCAGAGACTATCTAGAGTCGGCCCCAACTATTACGTGCGACATTTGTCAAATTTGATTGCAAATTGACAATTTATTTCGAACTAAACGTCATCTCGACTGATATTAGAATAGAGGTCAAATCAAATTTCTTTGTTTTTAAGAGATGTTCGAAATTTGAATGAATAATATCATCGAAATCGATGTTATTATTTAGCAATAATAACATTTCTACAGACAAGAAATTTGTTCTAACAAAACAGTATATTTTATGGTGTTCATAATGTGCGGTTCTTGAACGTATCATGGAGGGTTTATGATATTTGGATAGATAAATATTTTTATAAAATCTTTTTATCGATTCTATTTTTTATATGGAAATACCACATTTTTATTTTATAAATATTGACACAAAGGTAAATTATGAAAGAAAAATGTAACGCGATCTACTCCAATCTCAGCAGGACTCGAACCTGCGACCTCTACGTTTCCGGCATAGTGCTCTCCTCAGCTATTGGATCGCTACGTCAATCACACCAAATCTTTCATTCCATCTGGAGCGCGCTCTGCGTCATATGTCTTTAAAATGCTTATGCGCATTAGCCATACCTACCCTAGGATGTGCGCTTTACACACACGATCCCCTGCCTCTATTGCTTTACAGCAAGAGAGAAGACTGCGAGATGGCGCTGTTCTAAATATTTTTATTGAATCTTTTTATGGATTCTATTTTGTATGTGGAAATACCACATTTTTTATTTTATGAATATATTTACACAAAGGTTAATCATGAAACAAAAATTTAATGCGATCCACTATACCGATCCACTATACTATAGAGGTCGCAGGTTCGAGTCCTGCTTAGATTGTATACCCCTTGCGGCGAACGACGAGTCCTATGACACCTGTCATCTCAGTACATTTTATAACCTATAATCGGAAGATGTACTGAGATGACAGGTGTCATATAAACAGGACTCGAACCTGCGACCTCTACATTTCCCGAAACGTTTGTGTCAATATTTGTATTGTGAATAATTCTGCAAACTGTTTTTGGTGTACAATGCATTATTGTGAGTATTATATTTTGGAGAACTATGCCCAAGGTGCTATATTTTTTCATGACTTGAATTCTGTTACTTTGAGCGCCTAAATAGGTCAACCGATTTTAAAAATGGTATATCAATGGTATATCTTGTTATCATTTTGTGTAATTAGATGAGACAAATATAGAAAATTCAACATTCTAATAGTTTGAAACCGCTTTAAAGCATATAATAGTCTTAAAATTCTTGATTTTTTTTTATTTGATAATTATATTTTACAGATTAAGAATAAATTTAGAGGCGTGGTGGTAAGCATTAACAATTTTTTTATGTATGATAGCTGTATTTGTTAAGTATTTTAGTGTCACTTGCAAAATAAATAAATAAATAAATAAATAAATATTAAGGGACAATCATACACAAATCGACCTAGTCCCAAACTAAGCAAAGCTTGTACTATGGGTACTAGACGACGATATACATAATATATAAATACATATATAGATAACATCCATGACCCAAGAACAAATATTTTGCACAAATATTTGCCCCGGCCGGGATTCGAACCCGGGACCGCCGACTCAGTAGGCAGGTGTCTACCAACCGAGCCAAACGCGTCGTCAAATAACCAGTAGTAGAGCTGAACCGAACCGAGTAAATCCCATAGTATAATCCCATATTAGAACCACGTGTTATAAAATGTGTAGTTTCGTAAACATAAGTGTAATTGGACAAGTTCTTATATCGATGGCAAAAAGCGAGAACGTAGTAACCGCCACTTGGTCAAAAAAATTTTTTTTGCATATTCGGAATCAGCGAATTTTTCTGCGTCGACTGGTCTGGGTCCCATGGCTCTACGACGCTTAGAAAAAACTGGACTACGTTGCAAAACGAATGTATTTTTTTGACGATGCCCACATCTAATTGCTGTAAACACCCAAATAGTAGCAATTTTCTAAACGAGTACATTTACGCTAATTTTGTTTTTTCATAAATCAAAGGGTGTGCCGGTTACAGCGTTGCCGAAATTTTGTTCCGTGGCGGTTGCAGCATTTATGCATGTAGTGAAAAAATTACGAACCAAGCTTACTGCAATTATCCTAAAATAAATTATCTATGATTGACGCTTACTACATTTCATTGGAAAATGAATTAACAGCAAGCTACAGTAAAGACATTTGAAACACAACGTGAAGTGGGTAGTGCTTGAAGATACAGCAATAAAAATGTGCGCTCGTGGCGATGTGGCTCGTGAATACGACCTGTGTTTTAGTCTATCGGCGATCGCCGGAGCGAGTGGGTGTGCGTAGTCTGTGTACATGCTTTTTTTTGGATGTAAAATATGTTGCGGGTTTAATGGAAAATTGGGATAAAACATAACTAGCATATTTATTTGCTTTATTAATATTGAAAGGACATCAAAAATGTTTTTATTACATTTTGTTGGAAGAAAATAATGATGTTGGGGCGCGGGACGCGGCAGCTTTGAGAGTTCCGTGCCTCAATCGCCAAAAACTAAACTTAAATAGGATCACTTTTGTGCCTGTCTATCTATTTGTCGAGACCTTTTTCTCAGGAACGCGTGGAGGTATAAAGCTGGAATTAACATCAAATATCATCAAAGGTCTGCTTATCTTCAGCTTTAAGGCAATCAAAAAATTCGAGCAAACGCTCGCATGATGATTAAAAAAAAATGAAAAAAAAATATTTTTTTCGGCTTTCTTCTCGACAGCGGCCTCCTCTTGTGAAATGCCAATAAATTCAGATTTTATAATATGAGAGATTTTATTAGCCTTTTGAAATGTTATAAGCAACGGAGGTTTTAAGTAACTTTCGTAATGTTTTTATACAGAGAAATTGAGACTAGATAGTATTTGATATGTTAAGACGGTAATTGTTGCTTCTGAGCTTTTAATTTGTAAGAAACCTGCATTTTAAATTTGGAAACATTTTAAAAAAGTATGTTGATTAAAGTTGATTGATACTTAAATCGTTTTATTTTCACAGTTTCTTTTTGCCGGTGGACACTTACCACATTTCAGTTAGTCCTATAAAGAACGTAATGACATTTACGTCAAAATTATTGAATCTTAAAATAAATATGCATCTGGTTACAGCATTTATGCTTTATGGAAATGATACTCGTTTCACCATTTTAGTACATTTACTTCTGGCGTTTACAGCGTTTTCGCGTAACGAAAAAAAGAGTTCAATTGTCGTAACCGCCACTAAGTCGTAAACCAGTCTTTTTTGTTAAATATTAAATATGCCAGTTGAAAGAAAACCATAAGTTATGAATTAGATCCAAATATCAAGCATTTTCGTTCATAAATGAAAGAGTTATGATTTTTTTTCTCGAAATCGAAAAGTTTTTTGGCTCTGGTGTAAAGTTTGCATTTTGGCGGTTACTACGTTCTCGCTTTTTGCCATCGATATACTGTTAAAGTCGTGATATCTCGGAAAATTAAATGGGGACTGTCCCTGCAGGTAGACATGACGCAATAGACATGGTACCGGTATTATTGTAATAACTCATATAATCGGACAGTATGCCTTACGTATAATCACTTTCTCACAAAAAATAACCGAATTCAAAGAGAAATATTGTGTTTACGCAACTGAACGTGTTATAAAAAGTGGTCTGTTATATTTTAGGAGTAGGTACCTTTGATTCCTCATGGAATAATCTTACATTGACATAATTCCAAAGTACTTACATGATTTAATTGATAGATGGAAAATCAACATCAAAAATTAAGCGCGCGCTGTGAAATATTTAAAAATTAAAATCATTATGACAGCATGCGCAACGATTATTTACGTAGGCGATTGTAAAAAAACGCCTCAGATGTACTTTATATACAGGATGCCGTATTTCTATTTTTATAAACGAGGAGAGAATCGGATATGTTGGCCGATCTGACCTGGTTGGTTTGCTTGTTTTTAATTATCTGTAAGTAGGTATTAGTTTGTAGCTGGCCGCAAGTTTTTTTTTGTATTATAGAAATTTATATGGGATTATATGGTTATATATTATGGTTATGGGCTAAAAGTTCAATAGGAGCAGTTATTGAGCAGGAGAAGTGAAAAAATATTTATTTTGGTAAAAACTTATTCAGCTTCAGGTTCTACCGCCAGCATTGGCATTCCTGTTGAAAATAGAACAGCTCCGGGATTTAATGGTGAGACAACTACAAACCACGGCGGCCGAAGAGATGTCTCAAAAAATACGCACAAGACAGCTCGAAGAAAACAATCAGAGGGAGCTGGATAAAATTGCAGGTAATTTTTGGACCTAAGTACATACAGGGGGTTTTACAATCCACGCCATGTTGCGGATTTTTAGAGGTACTAATTTATTAAAGCTTTTATTTAACTTGCATGGTATGTTTAAAGTCTGTTTGTTCGGGTGAAATCTTGCAACTCAATTTTGAAACAGATATCGTCAACCGATTGAGCTGAAATTTTGCATACTTACTTAACTTTGATGACAATACAATAATATGGTACCATGGGGCTGATCTGATGATGGAGCCGGAAGGTGGCCATAGGAACTCTATAATAGAAAAGGCAATCCTACCGAACTTGGGCTCTTTAGAATCGTCTTAGTGAGCATTTGATGGATATTCAAAGAAAAGTACAGTCGGCTATAAAAGCTTGCCACTAAAATGTCATTTTTGACAGAAACTTATTTTACTGGCAACGGCAAATTTTTGGTAAAAACTGCCGTTGAAAGTCTGTGGATGTCACTGATGTACACAAAGAGGAAACAGGATTAAATGTTCCGCAAATTTCAAAACTATCCACAGTGATGAAATTCAAGTTATTTTCAATAGCATTCACTATTTATTTCGCAAGAAGAACGAAGCATTGAACAGATTTCCGGTAAACAATGTTTTGAATAGACGGTTAATAAAGCACATATATGATGCATACACATTTTTGCCATTTGAAAGCTGTTTGTAGCGCCACTATGCCTGGGTCGGACCGACGCTTGCTACGCTATAAATCAGATACTTATGTTCAGGGGTCGGACTTAGGTATGTGCCGATGACGTCAAACCACAGGATGATTTCAAATAGTATTTTTGATTTTCATAAACAATTATCACTTATCAACCTCTTTATTAAACGATATCGCCACTTGAAATGAGTAAGTACGTTTTTGAAATATATGAAATATGAAATGAAATGAAATATTGTGGCAATTTCCCGTTTTTGGAGGTACGTGATAAACACGTATACTGCTCTTGCTGTAATCAAGATATACCAACGAAGGTAAGCAATATAAAAGACATTTGGAGACAACCAAACATATCGGAAACGTAGAAAAAATAGGCAAAGTGAATTTAATATGAACCTTACAAATTTTATGATAGCATAACCTATTTATCTGAGGTTCCCACACATTCGTTCTAACTAATTTCAAATAATCGTACCTTACGGTAATAACTTTCGTGAAATTTATTTTATTCACTACATCACCCTACCACCTGTATTATGAATTCCATGGATTTATTTACGTTTTTTTTTACTTCATTAATACTACTTTGTTACTACAAGTTACACGGAAGTTTAAATACAAACATCATCCTGTGTCTGTGTGCAAGATTACGTCATTTTTACGTCATCCGCACTTTTTGTCCGAGCCCTGCGAGTTATGTTATTATTATACTTTGAGCTTAGACAAAATGGAGATGCCATAACGTAAACTCTTTGAACTATTTTTTTCGCCAATTTTAGCGGAGGGCAAGGTAATCACGTACAGCACACCACCAGAAGATGAATTAAGTAACTCAACAGACACAAGTTTTGCTGTTGCGATAAACGCACACTTCAGAAAAATTCAACATTATGTATAACAAGTTATACCTACACAAACATAGTTTTCACGTAACTATGCAGCATAGGTACCTACATACGGACAAAATAGTGATGGGACACATTTGAAGAGAATAACTACGCAACAAATTTCTATAAAACAGTAATATAACTTGGGATTTAGGTAGCCGACCCCGATTGAGAATTCATTCTCTACAAAGATATGGGACAAAGGCTAGGAGGATGAGTTAAGTAATATAACTGAGATATAACAACAAATGCTGTTGTTTATAAAGATATTCATTCATAAAAGGACAGCACCTACAGGAGTTGAAAGTTTGTATGGGCGTGTTTTTTTTATGATGGTTATTATCTTCAAAGTTAATTTAAAATATGCAAGCTTCCTGTAAATTTTAGAGTAACCAACTTACTTCTTTAGAATATTGTTTAAAAGGCTTCGAAATATATGTTGTCAGATTGAGCCACTTTAAATCCTTATGCGCGGGCGAAGCCGTGGGCAAAAGCTAGTTAAATATATTTTAATAATATAATATCGGGGCGAGGCAGGCACTATATTATATTTATGGTCAGGTTTTAAACAACCGTTTAATAATGAGTTAACATATTATAATATGTTCGTTAAATATATGATTTATATTATATATTTTATTTACATGATAAATATTCTATCTTTTTAGAATACACGACATGTATAAGAGAAGAAAGCGAACGTTATGAGAAGGATATCGCAGAAAGGGCCGAGCTAATTGCGAATTTGAAACAAGAGGTGGCACTGATAAGTCACAAAGTTATTATTAATCGCAAAAAGCAAATGTAAGACATCAATATAATATCTCGTCGTTGTAGTTTACACCAATTAACTATACCAACTGTACTTTTTAAGGCCACACAATTCCGTTTGACGGTAGTTTTTGCATCACAGTGCCTTGGTTTATTTACTGTTATGCTGTGTAACTAATTTAAATAAATAAATAAATAAATTATATGTCTCGGAAAATTCTGGGACCGACCTCTAGGGCTGTAAGGTATTATCTTGCCGCGACTTCCCTTGTCGCGCGACTCAATACCTGTCTTGCTCACACGGTATTAGGAGGAAAATGACAGGTAGTAACTGTCGCACGACAATGACTCGCGTGTCACAGTTATGCTAGACGTAAAGGAGAGGAGATGGACGTTTGAGAATAGAAGAACAAAGAAATCGAATAATTGGGTGTGCGGTCTTAGTATTACAGGGGGTACTAAAGCGTCCAGACTTGATAATCATATATTCATTGCTATATTGTGAGTACAGAAAGTAGGTCTTACAATATAAATTTAGTTATTCACATCTACCGACCGGTTTCGCTGGCTCGAGCACGTGGATAGAATTAAGGAGATGATCGTGCCGCAAAAACCGCTTTTCTGGGACGACCGAGTGGTCGCAGACTCGTAGGACGGGCCTAGTTACAGCTGGAGAGATGAAGTCCAAAAAGATCCCAGGGTCCTTGCGTCTGTAACTGGCGAGAGGCTAGGATCGTGAATCGTCGCGTGAACTGTTCTCCTACCATGAGTTTAGGTGGCCGTTCTCGGTAGCGACAGCGTTAAACGATTTGTATGGAGAATAATACAGCGCCCTAGCGGTTACTTTGTAGAAAGACAATGCTCCATACTAACCTTTTACGCAGTTGCTGGCGAGTACAGTCACTGACAATTCTTGGTAAGGGTACTGGTGTTCTCTGGCGACGCCGCCATGTCATCTCGGTGGGGCCTAGCTCTGAAAGTACAGTCGTATGTAAATTTTTGTCAAGAACTTATTTTTATTACTTCCAGCCTTGACTCTGAACGTCAGATGGTGGTGGCTGCTCGGGCACACAACGTCAAGTTCCAGATGCTGCGAGAGGAAGAGGTGGAGGTTCGCGACAACTACAATAGCTCGCTTAATAAACACCTGATTACTGAAAAGAATCTGCGAATGCGCAGGTGGGTACCTACTAAGTAAAGAGATAATATTCCTTTATAATTCTCCCTAATTTATCTTCCTTAAGAACGGCACTGGAGGGTTACTCCGATGTTCGAAATTTGAACATCGCATCATGTCACCTCGCTCATTCAAATATTGTTTGACACAAGATCGAGAGGGATGGCACGGTCCAAGCTTCGAATTTCGATCCACTTTCTATCTTCACGGTAGCCCTTCTGATGTCATTTGACTCGAAACTACATACTACTACTAATACTCAACCATGTAATAAGTGTTTTGGTCTAACGAGAGCCCTAGTGTGCAATTATAATCAAAACCAAATGCGTACTCACTTGGTTATAAGATATTGATAACCTCCTCACCGAAACCATGAACATTTGTTTTCGTGGCTGCTGAACCAAAAAAATAGGCTTTTTCCTCCTCCGCAATCAAACTAGCAGTAATTTAACCGTTCTAGAGGCAAAGTGGAAACGCAACTGCAGTCGTGGTTGCAAAAATATGATGCCGAAATGTTCGAGAAGCAACAGGAAATGGATGAGTTGAATAAACAATTAGATGAGGAGCTTGAGCTGAAAAACGAACTGGAGGTAAAGATATTCCCAATATCCATTAGTTCTTAGCCTCACTGGGGATGCCACAGCGACGTCACCAGCTACAGTATCCAAACAATCCATATTCATCATCATCGTATGGCAGATGTTCACTGCTGGACAAAGGCCTTCCTAAAAGTTCTCCACAATAATCCAATCCCTCCCAATCCATTCCAATCCCAATTAGCGCTGCCCTCATCCAATTGCTTCCGACTATTAATAATAATAAGGCGTAGGGATGTGACGACCCCATCGCCCGCTGGTATTACCAGCGCAATCAGTCACGCTGGGCAGCTTATGGCGAGCTGTTGGGGGGTAGCGACCCCACGTACCTGAGTGCTCCTGGGGATCCTGACGGGGGGTGATGGGTCGGGGCCTCCGCCTCTGTCTTGCCTTAGCCGGCCGGCCAGAGTAGAGTCGCGAGAGTTGCGGCTCGGGGGTGGATGTGGAAACGTAAATGGTTAGTTGGCTTCGGTTTAAAGCCCAGTATTACACCTCTCCGCCCTTAGCCTTCCGCACTGGTGTTGCCCTTAGGCCACTCTATGTGTCGCTTTTTATGGGGGCCCATCTAGCGGGAGGCGAGTCATCGTCTACCAGTTTTTTGCTATGAGACACTTTTCTTGGTAGACGTCCGGCAGTCTCAAACAATAGCCCAGTAGTTAGTCCATCGCATTTCATGTAATAGCCTAGTACCATGTTTAGACTCCATACAACCACAATAGTTCTTACATCTAGCGGGTGCTGTCTCTGTGTGCGTCCCATGACACAGGCAGGGGGAGCATCCGCATGGTGTACCCCTTACATTTCATTAAATTGTCGAAAGGGCCTCTGCTCTTTGGCTTCGGCTCCGTGCACGCCTCCCAAAGGTCCGGGACACTATTGTCCCGTGAGCGGGTGCGACATACATGAATAATAATAAATAATAATAATAAGTGTTGTTGGGACTTGGGAGCCTCTACTTTGCGTCTTCCGGTATTCCGTCGCCACATAAGAACCAAATTTTCTTGCTATTTGTGCACTTACGTTTATAATTTGCTTATTTTTCATATTGAATTTCATGACACGTAAGAAAGGCGGAGACCTACAAATCATATGAGATATTTTTATATTATAATTGTCAGTGAATTGTTTCCGTAGTTGAAACTAGCAGAACAGGACAAAGAGTACCTTACACTGATGGAAGAGAAAGAAAGGGAGTACCATGCAGAGATGGAGAGGAAACTCAATGAGTTCATCATCGAGCATGCTGCGAGGGTCATCCAGTACGCATGGCGCACCACGCTGCAGAACCGCGCCGAGAAGAAGAAGGTACATTGCATATTACTGGCATAATAATATTCGTCATTGGGCATCGGATTTCTGTTTAGAAGTTTTTATTTTAAAGTATGAATTAACTATGAGTACATTTTAATGTTAATATCGGCTCCATAGTTCTCTAACGTCCTACTGTGCTATGAGTCCGATGCCTATTGCCTACTCATTATCGCCCTAACGGTTATCCCCTCCGGAGACAGGGTACGCGTGCCTGAAGTTTTGCTTGCTCTATTACGGTCATTGTTCGTACGGGTGTCCTATATATATTTGAATCTGTCGTAATATTAAAGAAATTTTCACACTCAGCTATCTCGAGAACAGAGATCGATAACAATAATACGCAAATTTTAAAAGCTCTTGATTGAGCATACAGTGAAGGTCATCGAGGTGAAAATATTCGCTGCGGAACGAAGAATGCTAAGTTTCAATGACTTTGGTATCAACTTATCTGTCAGGGGCCTTAGATTTAGGAGATAATGCAGGTGAAGCTGTCGCATTCAGCTGACTAGGAAACTTCAGAAATGGAACTGACGTACCACGGATAAATAGAGCCGAGATTCAAATTGTTCTCAATCGAACATGCTGGGAACATGCATTATGCTAAAAAGAGATTTAGTTCCGGTGACAGGGTTTAAAAGTCATATGAGCATTTATTTTTATTAGGCATGATGAAAAAAACTTTTGAGGATGTCAATCAATCCTATTTTTTAATGGGATCGAATGTCTATATATATGTGACTCACTACACTTAGACTGCTCTAAAACTCAGAAATTACCGTCAAAGTTCAACATTCCTACGGAACGCTAAGAACACTCCATACAAATGGCCACCTGATCGTGACGTCATTTTATGTTATGGGTACCAATATTTGTATGGAGACAATAAGTAATTTTCCGTTTTCACCGTGAAAAAGTGCGTTTAATTTCATCGTTCACTGTCATATAAATATTGTTTTGTTAAACTATGAGGATTCGCAATTTCTAAATTTCTTTTGGATTAAAAAATGCGTACCCTTTAAGTCACATATTTAAAATATATTTCTATTTTTGGATTGTTTGCTTTGTTGCATGACATATTGAGCTAATTTTATACATATGCACACACAGTAAGCTGTAGAATTTAACATCAGTCGTGACCCTTTTTTACGTGAGCCGATTGCTCACGTAACTTACATCCTTTTAAAATTTCAGTTAAAGAAATTACAAAAGCAGATGGAAGCGGCAAAAGAAGCAGCAGAAAGAAAAGCAGAGCTAGAGGCTAAAAAAGCTGCTGCTCAAGAGAAAAAGAAAGCCACGGCGGCCAGAAAGGCAGAAAAAGAAGCGGCTAAACAAGCCAAGTTAGAGGCAGCGGCAGAAAAAGCAACAGCAGAAAAAGCAGGAACAAAAGCGAAAGAAGCAAAGTAATCAGATCTTTTACCAATTCACAAGCGTACAAAACTATCTAAATACATAAATATAATTACATAAATATAAATAATCAGTAAGAATGCTACCTAGAGAATAAGTTTTGTAAATTTTCACATGCCATAACGGCCGAATATATAAGGATCAAATGTTTTATATTATACCATCTTATGTACCATAATTATATTCTGTGAATAAATGATGATTATGATTAAAGATAAAAGGGTTAACAGATTTTTTGAGTGACTTTAGCACATTATTTCACTTGCATGATTTCCTGATTTTAACAAAGCTCATAATAATGAACACTCGCAGTTATAGAGTTTTTATACTTTTGTATTTTTATTGAATTTAACGTTTTTGTTATAAATTTATATTCTATTAATTTGTATGAATGTATTTACAATATTTTTATTTTGTAGCTACATCAATTTTACGATACTAATATTTCATTTGGATTTTTTACCATTTACAATGTCTATTTTTTTTAAAGCTTTTTATTTTTTTTACTTGTATACCTTTATTTTTTATATTATTTTATACTTACTGGATAAATAAATGCAATGACATTTTGTAAGCATTTTATTTAATAATTAATTTGCTGCTGGTTAGCATTGCGATGAGTATCAGTTAGGGCCGATACAGATGGACAGCATTTCAACTGCAACCCAGCTGCAAAGCGGCAGTTCGAGGGCAGTTCTGATGCAGGTACACTAACTGCATAGAACTGCAAACCGACTGTGTAGTCCGTTTGAAGTCCTGTCAACCGCACACCAACTGCAAGCTGGCTGCACGGTTGTAATGCAGTCGCATTGTAGTTATATTGCAGTTGGAACGACTAGACGAACAAAAAGAAAGCCTTAATATGTGGTCAGGATCCATATCAGACACATACCAGAGGTTAAGATTGTTATAATAATGAATGATGACGACTTTGCTACTCCTCAATAAATTGCTGCAAGTACTAAAGTGATTTAAAGTTGCCTTTACTACGCCAAAGAAATTGACCGCGTTGTTGGGCCAGTTTTATTAAGGATGTGCAGAGGAAGCGTCGTTATTTCGTCAGCTCGTGTTAACGCCATGGTAGAAACCGCACTTTTATTTTCACCAAACATGGCTAACTAAGATCCATCTCAACAGAAAAAGGCTTTCTATTATGGAAGGCGCACTCAAATCGATTCATCCGTTTGAGAGACATTGTGCCACCTTTGTGCCACAGGCAGATACAAATATGCATCACAGATACATACCACATAAATAAATAAATAATAAAAAATCCTTTTGTTTCTTGCAAAACTATTCTACAGATTTATACATAATGCTATTAATATTATACCTACTGCTGTTTACACTTATAATTATAAAAAAAAACACTTGAGGAAATATTTATTCTGCAAGAACCCCGCAGGTGAAGGCCTCCTCCAAAGATGCCCAATTAGCTCTATCTTGAGCTATTTGCATCCAGGTTGGGTCAGCTGTTTTATTTATGTCGTCCGCCCATCTCGTACGCGGTCTTCCTCTGCACGTTTCCCACTTGGGCCTTTCCACGAGGTCACTCTTACCACATACTCATGTTAAATTTGTAGCCTCATGAATGATAGCCTCCAATAGAATGACATAGATGCAGTGGCTGGTGTTTTCCTGTGGCAGGGTGAATCTTCTGCACCCTAAGAACAGGAGCCATCTTAAATTTTAGTGCTAGAGGGAGTTATCATACATTTTTTGTATGGTTTTTGTGCTCTGAACCTCCTTGTAATAAATCATACAAAAGAGCGTTATGAGCTGATTCCAAATAAATACAGCATTATTACCTTATAGCTATTAGTTTCAAAATCCCGATCCCGATCATCAAACGGCATATTCCACTTTTATGTCGTGAACACAGCCAACTAATACGTTTGATATACAAACTCCTGTCCTGTACGTATGTTTTTTACCTCGGTTTATGTTAAGGCGATATTGTCCGGCCCTACGGCGGAATTGAGGGGGTGAGGTGCGCGGCAAGACACGGAGCGCCGCCCGCGCGCCCCGACCCCGCTCGCCGAGTTCGCTAACGCGAAATTGCGATGGCAATGTACACTGTAGAGGGGTGTCACAATACAATGATATCAGTCGGCAGTTTTTTAAGTGGCCGGTGCAAAGCGGGTTATAATTTATGTACAAAGTGAAATGCGAATTCTTGCTATAGAAGTACTAAATATTATTTTTCGTTTTAACTAAATGTTTGTTTTAACTTAATTTATTTTTTATAGTTTTTACTTGCGACTGTGTTCTGTGGAGGAATTACGGAATAAGTATCCCACCAAAAACATAACATGTAAAAAATTGCAAGTCTCGCATCGCAACCTTCTACCGCTAAAAGTTGTGAGATTACAATATAAAACCAAGTTGGTTAATTTATTCAGTCCCTATCAGAGTGACCCCCCGCCTATATGACAACTTTGACATACATTTTCACCGGGTTACATAACTAAAAACATATTACCATGACCGTTGTAGTGTTTGCATTAATATTACACATCTTTATCTTTATAATAAATGTAATGACTTGGCCATCGCACAGCAACATACAGTGCGACACAAAAGAGTAGAACATAAATGAGGGCGCCACTTCCTTCGCAACTGTCACATTGTTGACGTAAAGTGCTTGAATATGGTAACAATTTTGTATGAAAAATTGTAGTTCCTTTATCATCCGTTTTCTACTCTTTTGTGTCGCACTGTAAGTACATAGGAACACGAGTAAATCTCCTTTTAAAGTGATTATTATATTTTTAGCTTTATCTAATAGTTTACAATTTAGATAGTTTGGCCATTTAGTTCGGTGTTGAGCTCTGCTCCCCCCGTTTTTTTCAGCTGTTTTTACTATCTCATCTTCCTCTATTATCTTCTGTCGTCCACTTTTGCCCGTGTGGCCAGGTCCATCTTTTATCTTAGTAAGGACGGCCAAGATGAAACAATGAGTAGGAATTTACGCATATAAATTAAGCGTGAAATTTAAAGCGTTAATGATATTTGGTAGATGTTTTCATTATATCTAGAGTATATTACCGTGTGCGATTGCCAAGTCCTTAAATTTTATTATAAAGATAAAAATGTTTAATACATTACATTATTAATGCGGGCACTAAAACGGTTATGGCAATATGTTTTTAGTTATGTAATTCTGTGAAAATGTATGTCAATGTTATAATATAGGCCGGGGGTCACTTAATAAATAAATTAACCGACTTGGTGTTATATTGTATCACAATTTTTTGTGGTAGATGGTTGCGAGACTTGCATGCATGTTATGTTTTTGATGGGATTTCATTTTAAGTGGTCCTCCTTTTTTTGACAAGCCAAGACGGTAAATACTTCTTATTCTATTATACTCTGCAGTTGCGGAGTCGACGTGAACTAGATGTAAACCACACAGACTTGTCACTTCCTCTTATGATCCATAATGATCTCTCTCACAATCCGTCATGATCCATATTGATCACTCTCATGATCCATAACGATCTCATGGTAAATAATGACTTAGCGGAGGCACTGTCGTGCCCCTAGATCCTTCTCATGATCCCTCTTAGCAGCCATAACGATCTGTCTCTTGATTCCTCTCATGATCACTCTCATGATCCATAATGACCCATCATCACCACAAGGATTGTCATCACAATCATCGTCATTATTCATCATCAGTCATCACCATGACCATTACCATCTGAATCAACACCGCCATCATCATTCCTAATCACCATGATCGTCATGACCATCATTATCATCAGAATCATCAACAACAACACAATCATCAACAACACCACCACTATCATCATCATAAGCATGACCCACAACACCACCATCATCATAATCATCATTACTATCACCAACAGCATCATTATTTGACGAGTCATCATTATTGTTCTATCTATGCCTGTGCACACGACCATTTCAAAATTATCTACGCAGAAAAAACGATTCCAACTCACTGCCCCTGCGGGGTGAGGCAACTCAATTCGGCA
Source organism: Apotomis capreana (assembly GCA_947623375.1). NCBI lineage: Eukaryota > Metazoa > Arthropoda > Insecta > Lepidoptera > Tortricidae > Apotomis > Apotomis capreana. The sequence continues at coordinate 20,852,541 of OX392512.1, forward strand.
CGGGGGTGTGCGTGTCCATTCTGTATGTATAAATTCTGTGCCTGAGGTTTTAGTATCTAAACCGAAGGTTATATGAACCGCAAAATCTACTTTGTAATCGAGTATTTTTTATAGGGTTCATAAGGAAATACAAATTTTCCTATGCAGGTCGCATAACTGTACACTAAACAGTAATAGAGTTCAAAATTTCAAGCTTGTGTGTCTGCTGGAAATAACTTAGAATTCGTATGATCGTGTGTAAATGAGTCAGTGAATTAGTGAGTGACAAAATTAAGGAACTTTGACTCGCAATAATTCTTAACTTACTAGTTCAAATTGAATGTAACTTGGAATATGCCTAGGTTATACTATGCCCACCTAGTTACTGAAAATTCAGGCTTCTAGCTTTGTTCACGACGAAATACAGGGGGTTTGAAAATGGTCTGAATGGCTCCGAAAAAAGGAAAAGGATGTTACGGTGTGCCGGTAAGCGCGTTTTCTCGAGTTGGAGGGGGCAATGGCGTGCCTCTAGATACAATTAATAAAATTATTTGTTTTTTTAGATACTTTTAAATGTGAAATAATCTCAAAGGTGCTATCATACATAAACAGACTGCGCTAAACACATTACCGTCCTTTGCGTCGCGCTGTCGGGTAAAAATATACTACATACCTTACCTAGGAGTCGATTGTTGCTAAAGGCCTTAAGAAAGAACAAGTACTGAGGAGCATTTGTAAAGTACAGTTTTTTTTACTTACCTATATCTTGGTTACATAACATACATAATCATGCCTTTTCCCCAGGCAGGGACTTAAAGTACTGATATATATGTTAACTGTGAACTAAATCCATGTTCCAAGTTTGACAAGAGATATAAGTCAGAATACGCAAAAAAACTTAATTCAGATGAAAAATATTTGTGGTAATAAGTTCGTAAGTCAATTTGACACCTAATGCTTTGAACAATGAGTTCTTTTGTAGGAAGTAATTATGTTGTTTTAAATTATGAATAAAGCGTTATTAGCATATACTTGAACATGTCAACCGTGCCACTTTTTGACATTTATGTTCGGTTCTGTTAATTTATTATAAATAAAACATTAACTGACTTTTTGGCATTCCTTGCTCGAGCATTGTCTTTTTTTATTCGTTTTATAATATGAAAAGCTTTTTGTTTACGTTGTGCTGCTTTATTTCTCATTTTTTTGGAAGAATAATTCGTAAATGCGATCACGTGGACGCGCGGAACAAATTGACACAGGTCCATCCCCTTCAAGCGCCGAAGCGCGACTGAAATGGCACCGCGAGCTATCGCCCTCATAGTTTTAGTAGATATTTCGTTCTAGTGATTAAATAAATAATTGTATTCAGAAAATCCCATCCACTTCAACTAGATATTGTTAGTATCTATACATTTACGCAAAAAACGGGTAAAAAAGGTTCGTATTTTAGCTATTCTACAGAAAAGATATTACGAACAGAGGTAACTTTGGGATCGTTTTCTATCGACCGAAATTTTTCCGATCATGTTGCTGAACACGATTTCATATTCAGAAGATCCTTAAGTATGATATATATGTTTTTCATAATCTTCAAAACACTGATTAAACGTCTACGACGAGTCTGAAAATGAGTGAGTTCGGCGTCTACTGGGAAAAGCCCGCCTTAATCGAATACCTCCTTTCTCTATGGTTCTTCTTTCAAGTTTCAAGGTTTCAAGACTTTAGATTATTTTTCATATTGACAGCTACTAGTGCTATTGTCTCCGCGTTTTCTATTTTGATATTACAGATTCCTTTACATAGCTTTATACCTTTACCTGTAATCTAACTCGATCATCTACCAATATACAAAATCTTTTTAATTGAACAAAAATGCATAAATCAGCACCTCCCTCTCTGTCTTCGGTGTCGGAATATGCATCTGAGAGCTCGAAGACGGACAGCAATGCGTCGAAGCTTACGGACAATCAGGAGGAACAGAATGTGGATCATGGCGGTATTGTTATAGTTGTTTATACACATCAATATCAGTTTTGACGACGCGGTTGGTGCAGTTTGTAGTTCAGCTGCCTACTGAGCCGGCGGTCGGGCTTCGAATGGGCTGGGGCAAATATTTGTGTGATGAACTCGATATACTCGATATTTGTTTATTTTATTTGTTCCTGTATATAACGTTTATTGTAATTAATAAAATGAAAAATCCTAGATTAGTATTCTTTTTTCAACAGAGTTAACTCCCATAGACATGGAATGTCATATCCAGGCAGATCGTATAACGAAATCTCTGGATAAGTTGGTGTTCCAGACGAAGTTGGCTCTATGCCTTCCCACCCTGATTTGTGATCCTATCTTTGCTAGTATACTGAATGAACAACACTTGTTCGAAGTAAGCACTATATGCCAGCAGTACGACAAGCCCCTGTTTTCTGCGAGTATATTGAACATGGCTGCAATTGATGATATTCGGAACGTAAGATTTATCAGATATTGGAATATTAGTGACAAGTAGAAGTAGAGTTATGTTGACAAACTCACTTATCGACGCTTTTTGCATAGTTTGCATAGTTTGCTTACGATACTAGTGGATGTTACATAAGATTTTTGGGCCATTTTCAGGGAGATATGTCCCTAAAACATCGTCTTAACCCTGAGTTGGGGTTTATGATGTACACTTTGAGCGCCTACCCACAACTAAAGCCTCGCGTTGAAATGATTACGAATGCGGTAAGATATACCAAAACTTTTTACGAGTTATATAAATTCAGAAACCATTTCTGGGAAGTGAGTATACACAGTCTAAACAGTAAAGTGTGTCATTTTGATGACACCAGTAAAAATGTATCCATATTCTAATTGTTCGATTTTTATTTGTTCTTTATTTTCAGTAGGTACAAGTCATGTCAAGTAGTGACTTCTTTCGCGAGTGAAACAAAAACAGCATCTTATCGGGAAATGGATGAAAATTAGTACCTTAAATTGGTTTATATTTTAAGACTAATACAAAATTTAGGTCTTGATTTGGTATTTCGCATATCCCAGTTGTTTTCGAACAATTAACAAATGTTACAAATATATTCGTACAAGTTCAGGAGAAATGCAATCTTTTTTTGACTAAGTACATATTTTTCAGATCAAGGATAAATTTCAAGGAATGGTGGTAAGAATAAAATTTGTATTATTATAACGTATTTTACGTAAGATATATTAAAATTAATAACGTGTTTTTTATGACTGCCTATAGTTATTGGCAGTAGTAAAAGTGGCTACCTAAGCATTATAACCCGCTCACATTTACCTGTACAATAGTTGGTCAAAAAATATCTATATCTGGCTACATGTAGTGAAATTAAGGGTTTATACTCGTACATATCAAAATGATTTTGATTAAGCCCCAAATAGTGGACAGAGTAATGAGATGGTTAAAACGCTCAATTAACCAATCACGATGCAGCACCAGGTACTCCCGCCCGGATTGGCATATCTACTGAAAGTGGAAGAGCTCCGCGACCTGATGGTGGTGCAAATGACCAACTCCGCAGCCATGGAGCTAGGTCTGAAAATACGCACAAGAAAGCTGGAAGAAAGCAATACGAAGGAACTGGATAAAATTGCAGGTAAACAAATCCAAAACACATTTTTAACCCTTCATTTGGCATTGTCCAATATACTGGACAAAATCTATGACCCTCTTTTTGTATTTTTTTCTGAACCACAATCGTTTAACTATCGAACCCGGATGAGGCTAGTATTATGGAAATTTAGGGTTCCGTGTCAAATTAAGGGCATATGATGATAAAAAAAATTGCAGCCTTCCCTGTGGACAAATTGGTAACATTGATATTGATACCAATATCAAAGCACAAATATATTTTTTAATGCGGAAAGCGTTGGGTATCAAACCCGGTACTAGTGTCAACCACTCCACCACCCCAACGTCAGGAGATCTCTCGAATTATTCCTTATGCTTTATGTGTTGATCGTTACATTGTTGATTTGAAAGGCTCTACACCTTGTATCAATGGTTCAGTGAATAATTTTGGTGCTTCCACATAAAAAAATGTGAAACATTAGGCACCGATGGTAGGATCGATAATCACCTGCGCGATAAGTATTTTTCCCAGAACCCATAAAATATTTTTAATTGTTAGTTCAAACCTGACCCAATTCTTTTTTTATTTCACTTTATTGTTTAGAGGCATTGAATCTTTAATGATAATGTCAGCCCCATCATAACTTCAGCTAGGTATAGTTCTGAAAAACCTAATGAGTAAGTATGAGATTTTCGACGAAGGGATATTTTTAAATCATATGTCTTCACTGACCTGCTCAGAGAAGTAAAACTAAAATGTTTTGAAAGTTGGAAAAAACACTTTGACGATAGGTCGAGGGAGAAGGGCATATGGTATAGGATGACCACTGAACCACCAAAAATACCATGGTTTAGCGAAGGTCGGTTGAACCGTCACTTAGTGGTCACCAGCATGCTACTGCGCTTCGGGCACATGCCACTTAACGTGTTCGGGCACTTGATGAGAGTGGTTGATTCTCCAAATTTTTAAAACATGTGGTGTGAGAGAAGATACCTACCACGCATTGGTGGAAAGTGCTCGGATCGGAGCCGACCGTAGGGCATTCGAAGCACAGGCCAATCTCAAGTTAAGTGATACTGGTGTTTGCAATGCTATACTATCTGAACCGACTTCTAAATTAGCAATAAGATTGTACTTTTTTATCATAAAATTACTTAATTGCAGATAACTGTTGGAATAGTATGTGGTCTGTATGTGTCACTTTGGGACTGACATGGTCGCTAAGCGATCAAAGCCTTTTCTTTTTCAATAAAAATTAAAAAAAAATTCAAGAAAAAGTCATAAACTTGATGACTTAATAAAATTTATATAAATTTTTCATAAAAATAATTATGACTTTTTGTTCGATGAAATGAAAATTAGGAGATCCCGAGTTTGTGCACAAGGCCATACTAGGCAGCCATGAAATATGGTCTTACACTGGCCGCCGTCAATTAGGCTGCCTAGTGCGTGGGATACTAAAGGGTACCTACGCGTTTCAATTTCTTCCTCGTCTTAATGTCATGGTAATTATTTTATCTGCTTTTTAGAATATTCAAAATATATAAGAGACGAGAAGGACCATTTTGAGAACGAGATGGCAAAAAGAGCTGTTACAATAGCGGAGCTGAGACAAGAGCTGGCTCTCTTCGACCACAAAACCCTTGTTAAACGCAAAAAGCAGATGTAAGACACAAATATAACTTCTACTAAATACATGTGAAAAAGGTTTAGGTACTCATGTCGTTTAAGTCGAGATGCGCATCGATTCGCAATTCTTATGCATGAAATGCATGAACAGCGGGGAGGTACAATGTCGAGTGGTATTTGATTTGAAGTTCAAATCAAATATCGTTCAAATTTTGAACGACCTTAGTAAAACCGTCTCACGAAAAAAAAAAGTATTTTCGTTATAATTGCTTCACATGAATCAGCCCAAAATGATTGAACGAATAATATTTAAATATTTTCAGCCTCGACTCTGAACGTCAGATGGTGCTGGCCACACGATCGCACAACGTCAAGTTCAAAATGCTGCAAGAGGAAGAGGTGGAGGCCCGGGACAACTATGATATCATGCTCCATCGCCACATGATTGCTGAAAAAAATTTGCGGCTCCGCAGGTACTAAAACAGATAGTCTGATATCATTGGACTAAGTTTGTATTGTGACTATTTAAATAGATACCTTTCCTCGCCATTATTACATAATTATATATCTATCCGGAACGCTAAGATCAAACTATGTCAAAATGGCATAAGTTAACATCATTAATTTTTTGAGTTCAGAGTCGCGTAATTTCGGTTGCGCCATACACATCATGTCACGTGATCACGTCACACTAAGTATGGCGCGACCGAAATTACGCGTCTCAAAACTGAAAAAAATACGCTCGCCTGGCTTCACCCTTAGCGTTTGGGATAGACTATAGAATAGTAGTCACAGTGGAGGCGACTGTGAACACGCAGGTGCGGAACTTTGAAACTGAAAGACGCATTGAACTCAACGCCAAGGCTTGACCATCAGCGGCCATACAGTAATAATATGTCGGAGGGGTGCTGACATGCAGTAAAATGAAATGAAATGAAAATCGTTTTTAATACGAATAACAAGGGTGACTCGTATTATTTGAATGAATTTGAATGTAGTGAAATGTGGCTGCATGTTTACCGCTGTAATTGGCTATGTCAGAAAACAAAGACATCATCATCGTCGATTTCATAGGTGTAGCAAGTAGTTGCTGTAGCTGAACTCGGCTTGGAGATATACGAGTATATGTCGCAGTCAAAAGTGTGAACTGGTCAAAAGGACTTTTAACCGACAAAAACAGGCAAAACTGCTTTTGACTGAGCGTGTTGGTCAAAAGTAGTTTTGCCTGAAAATCATTTGTTAATAGTACTTTTGACTGTTACTATCAGTCAAAAGTACTTTTGACCGCAGGCACTCGACAAAAGCACTTTTGACTAATTCAGAGCAGATCCGACTCGGCCGGGTTAGGTTAGGTTAGTTTTTTTTTTATATCCCTAAAAAAACGCTTTTGTTCAGTCAAGAGTACTATTAACCAATGATTTTCAGGCAAAACTACTTTTGACCAACACGCTCAGTCAAAAGCAGTTTTGACTGTTTTTGACGGTTAAAAGTCCTTTTGACCAGTTCACACTTTTGACTGCAACATTATATATCTATACTAACTTTGAAACTTTGAGGAATGATTTTCTTTATTCTTCTCACAAGACTTTTCATATCACAAGATCAACCGTTGTAATATTATAAGAAAAGGAAATTTTGTCACCTTCAGTTCAAGATGGCGGCTAACGTCCTGCATCCCCCAAGGTTGAAAACTTGAACTTTTATTATGCCGCCATATCTACGTGACATTGCCTTGGAGCAATGGCTCTTTAATGTACCCACGGACAGATATATTATTATAATTGTTTGTTATGTTACGATTCCAGGAGCAAAGTGGAGACTCAACTGCAGTCGTGGTTGCAAAAGTACGATACTGAAATGAGCGTGAAGCAAGAGGACCTGGATGAACTGTACAAAAAGTATGAGGATGAGCTTGAGCTAAAAGAAAAATTGGAGGTAATTAAATTCCCTGTACTAATAAGTCCCCTGCCACACCGGCGCCACGGTTACCAGAATTCGTATTCAAATAAATCATATAGGAATGCACGGAAGCCAACTCAACTCACTTGGCGAGGCTTCGCGCCTCGTCTTCTCCGGTGAGGCAGATGACTTTGGGTTAATACATACAAACTGCATTGCAACTTCAAAATGTATCGCGTAGGGTAAACTAGAAAGAGTCGCGCTAGGGTACGCATAAATGTAAGTGATTGATATAATAATAGCGAAGAAAGGTAAAACCCATGAAAAACATGAAGATGCGTACCATGAAAACGGCTGATGCTTTATTTAGGCCGCGTCCATTTATGTATAGGATTATTAAATAAAATGACTTATGTTTTAACAGATAGACTTAGCTGAACAGGACAAAGAGTACCTCCCGCTTATGGAAGAGAGAGAAAAGGAGTACCACGCAGAGATGGAGGAGAAGTACAAATTGTTCTTGATCGAGCATGCTGCGAGGGTCATCCAGGTCGCATGGCGCACCACGCTGAGTAATCGCGCCGAAAAGAAGAAGGTAAGTTACAGTGGTGTACCATCTAACCTTTTGTCACATATGGTCCTGCTGACGGGATGACTAGCTCAAAGGACGAATTTTGCACGATACCGTACGCGATAAAAGGGCATATAATTTGTGGATAATGGCTGGTCGGAACGTAGACATTTTCATTCGTGGTTCAGGTGACAAGAGGCGCAAAAGTTGTGTGCTCTGGGTTGTCCCTAGAGATATGCTGTCTCCGAAAAATTCCGGAATCTTTCTTTATTTCCCATATAAATTGTGGAAAGTTTCCAGTAAAGGCACATCTGTAGTTATCCTCCAATAGATATCCGTTTATTGTTTTCCGAGCCTATGGCGCCTTCATTTTTCTTTTACAATTTCAGTTGAAGAAACTGCTAAAAAAGATGGAAGCGGAGAGAGAGGCAGCTGAAAGAAAGGCAGAAATAGAAGCTAGGAAAGCTGCTGCAGAAGAAAAGAGGAGGGCCGCAGCAGCCAAAAAGGCAGAAAAAGAAGCAGCTAAACAAGCCAAGTTAGAAGCAAAAGCGGCCAAGGCAGCAGCTGCTGCAGAATCAGGAAAATCAAAATAATTAGAATTATTTACGAATCACGAACGTACATAAACGTGATTTAAGGTATGTATTACTTAGCAGAGTTGTTTAGTCGAATAACACATGGAATTTCATGTGAAACGTCAAGTAACTAAACAACTATTCAGTATCATTTAGAATGTCAGTGAGTAACATTTTCTTAACTTTTTAATCTATGATATAATATGTACCGTTATTTGTTAGTTAGTTTTAATTATTAATCTTATACCTAATTATTCTAATTTATATATTTTATTCATTTTGTCAATAAAACATTATTTTACTTTAATGTATATTGGATTGAACACCTTTTTTTGGTTGTGGTTTTAGCGCAGCATTTATCATGCCGCGATGCAGCTTTTACGAAAAAATATTTTTGTTTCTTATTAATTTTATTATATTAAAGGCGGAGGTTTTAAATAGTTTATAACTTTGTATTATCCGAATTTTAATATCTACATTATCTACGGTGCCCTTAGGGGGCGTTACGACCCTCTTAATAACGGCTATTGAGAAGTGTAAGTTAAATATTCAATTACGTATTAATCTGTTTTAGTAGGAAATAAATAAATAAATTAAACATAAATTTAAAAGCATTTTATTTTAAACAATCCACTGATCCAGCTACAGCTGTTCGATGATCTTTTTAGATATTATGTATAATTTTAACATTATATATTATTTTATAGGTACGTGTAACATATGCAAATCTAAAGTCCTCAGTGGATTTACTACTAAATTATTGATAAATCTCCCAATATAAGGTTGCCTTTATTTCATACTTTCGCAAACTAACACGCTAACACACTTTCTAGCGCACATTTCACATAATTTTTACCATTGAAATGGTAAATTTACTTGATTCCATTTTTGACAGGCGTTACCATAAACCTTCATAATCAGAAGTAGTATGTAAGCATGGTATAAAAAAAACATTGTCCGGTTGTGATTTTCCCGTGACAACGCAACTAGTTTCGTTACTACCTCGTGGTTACATACTCTTTTAGATGTGATTTATGATCTTAATCTGGAAGTAGGGACGAGAAAAGAAAACCTTGCTCTATTCTCCCATTTTTCAAGCGATTCATATACCTCTGCTATGAGACCATAGAGTAAGGAATTATTTGATCTATGATGAGACTGCTCTCTCTGTAGTTTCCGTATTTTTAGCCAACTAGCGGTGTGCAACATTATCAGCACAAGGCAAACACTTCAGGCTTGCCTTTGCCTCTCCACTGAAACGGAGTGGAGAAAATCGACCAATCAGGCTGCATCTTCACCAGAAAGACCATTAAAAAATCTGAGGAATATGATTGGTCCATGGGTGATTCTCATATAGTTTTAAAATATTAATTATATTATATTATTTTTTTTTTTTTTTTCTGTGATATATTGCGGTGTATATTAAGAGTACATACCAAAGGCTAATTTTTGGTGCAAATGGACAAGCTTAATACCATCTGCAAGTGATTAAAGTAATTGTTGGAATACAAACTCCAGCCTTATTTAATGTTCTGGTCTATGAATGTTCTGTCAGTTGTTATGTGTGTCAACGCCGAAATGTCTCGGAAATAGGTCACGTTCTCCGTGTTTTAATACATATATATTACTAAACTGGTGTATTTTCTACAGGTTATGCGGCCCTTTACGCTAAAATTTACGCTTAAATAATATAAATACGCCAATTTCTAGTTCAAAACATATTTTCAGTAAATTTCATAAAACAAAAGAACGTACTTCGCTTCGCAACGGTATGCCAAATTTTCGTTGATGATATATTGACGAAAAACGTGCAGTAAAATGTCATCCGTTAATAATATGCCATTGATCGAAAGACTGCAAGGCAGAGAAAATTTTGCGAGTTGGAAGTTTGCCGTACAAACGTACTTAGAGCATGAAGACCTTTGGGACGTCGTCACAGGCTCCGTCGCCGCCGGTACGACCGTTGACCCGAAAAAGGATATTATGGCAAAGTCAAAAATAGTGCTTTTAGTGGATCCGATAAACTACATCCACGTGCAGGAGGCTAAAACCGCAAAAGAAGTGTGGTCCAACCTCTGTAAAGCCTTTGATGACTCCGGCCTCACCCGTCGAGTGGGATTGTTACGGGATCTTATAACAACGACTCTTGACGGCTGTCAAAATATCGAAGAGTATGTGAATAAAATTTTGACTACAGCGCACAAGCTCCGAAACATCGGTTTTAAAGTCGATGACGAATGGCTAGGGACCTTGTTACTTGCCGGTCTCCCTGATCAATACAAGCCCATGCTTATGGCCATGGAAAGCTCCGGTGTCGCTATAACAGCCGATTTCGTAAAGACGAAACTGTTACAGGAAGTCAAGACTAATGACAGTAATGATACAAGCGTGTTTTATGCTAAAACACGGTCAAAGCAGGGGCCTCCGTCTAAAGGTCACCGAATTCCAAGATGTTTTTCTTGCAATAAACTTGGACATGTTAGCAAAGACTGTAATGTGAAGAGCGTTGAGAAAAATGATAACTCGTTTGTTGCCATCTTTTCTGCCACAACCAGCTATGATTTCGGATGGCTAATAGATAGTGGATCGGCTATGCATATGACGATGTGCAAGGACTGGATTTATGACAAAAAATCACCTCCAGTCAAAACGATCAGAGTAGCGAACAATAAGGAACTCCGAGTTGAGTGCAGCGGCAAAGTAAACATCGACGTGCTACAGAACGGATCGAAAAGCACAATACAAGTGACTGATGTTCTTTATGTGCCTGAGCTGTCAACGAATCTTCTCTCCGTCAGTCAGATGATTAAAAACAAATGCGGTATAAAGTTTAACAGCAATGGTTGTCGAATTTTCAACAAACATAAGAAAGAAGTAGCAACAGCAAAGCTTGTGAATAATATGTATAGGCTTAATACTGCCTCCGTTCAAGCTTTTTGCTCCGGAAGTGCTACCGATGACAGTTATCTATGGCATCAAAGACTTGGTCATCTCAACTTCTCCGACTTAAAGAAGCTTGAAGATCATACAGAAGGCGTGAAAATGTCTCCGAGCACCAAGGTCACCTGCGTTCCTTGTCTTAAGGGTAAACAGGCAAGGCTTCCGTTCTACAATGAAGGCTCCCGGGCAAGTCAAAGTCTAGCAGTTATTCATTCTGATATAGTCGGGCCAATGGAGGTGAAATCATTTGGAGGTGCAAGGTATTTTCTCACCTTTATTGATGATTATTCTAGAAAAGTAGTAGTTTATACACTCAAGTCGAAGTCAGAATGCCTAGATAAATTTAAGGAATATAAAAGTCTTGTTGAAAATCAAATAAGCAATAAAATTAAAATTTTAAGAACTGATAATGGGACTGAGTACACCAGTAAAAACTTTACTGATTTTTTAAAGTTGTCAGGTATACAACATCAGACGTCAACACCATATACGCCTCAACAAAATGGTTTGTCAGAACGTATGAACCGGACTTTACTCGAAAGAGCACGGTGTATGTTAATTAATGCAAATTTACAGAAAGAGCTGTGGGCTGAGGCAGTTTTAACATCTGCATACGTAGTAAACCGGTCACCGACACGCGTCCTGGACTATCAAACACCTGAGGAGAGATGGAGTGGCTGCAAACCAGACTTGAGCCACATGAGAGTCTTCGGCTGTGAGGCGATGGTGCACGTACCTAAAGAAAAAAACAAAAAAATGGGATCCGAGGTCACGTAAGATGATTTTTATTAGGGCTCTCGGTCGTGTCCGGGTTTCGTGTACCCGTTTCCGTGTACCCGTTTCTCTGTTACAGGGAAACGGGTTTCTGGCCCGTTTGGAACGTGTAATAAAGACCCGTGTAATTAAGACCCGTGTACCCGTGTACCCGTGTACACGGATCTCAATCACACGCGGGTCCGAGTCCGACCCGCCGTCGACGTGTTGTGGCCATCTTACGGTTATTCTTTTAAAAGCTATGGAGTGAGAAATGGAGTATAATAATCAGGGATTGTACTTTTTCTAGCATTTTTGGTGCAATAACGTCAAATGACACGACAGCGACTTTAGTTTGTCGACGTGTATAATAGAATTGACGTTTAAATTTATGTAATATGACGTTATCGTTAAAAATAAAACGATATTTTTTACTTTATCAGTTATTAAAATTGTGTAAATTCCTCAAGTTTTTCGGAGGGTATAAATATGAACTATAATCTGATATAAGGATTTATTGCAACTGTGTTAGATATTTCCTCATATGTATAATAAATTAATCCTTCATTGCATTATGCATATTGGGTTGGGCTTAACATGTTCTGAGAATATTTTCTGTATTTGCGATTTGTTTAATACGCTAATTTATTTATTTTTTGTTGCTTAATTTTATTAAATGAAAGCGGCCTCTCCTTCAACTTTAACGAATAAAAGGTCTTCCAGGCCTAATGTCAAAACAACTTGTAAGTATTATCAGTAAAATTGTCGTGGTTAATTTATGACGATAAACAATGGGTATTGTCGTTATCTGCAAGTGCAGCTGCAGTGCAACCCTAATCCTATTCATATCTAATCTTAAAAAAAGTTTCCATAGCAGGTAACGTAAGAAGGTAGGTAGGTATGACAACTTTTTGCACCTAACACCATAATGTTACATCCATTATGCAAGGTGTTAGGTATTAATCAGTACCAGAGATGGGCAAAATGTAATCGACTAACAACTAACGATTAAAATTAACAGAATTAATTGTGATTAACGACGACTGATCAATCTTAGTTGTATAGAGTGCAACTAATTTAGTTGCCGATTGATTTCGGACAACTAAACTTTGTGATCGACTAATTAGTTAGACTATTTTTCCACGACTAATGTTAGAAGCAAATTGAACGAAAAACTTGGTATGTCTATTTTAATGTAATGTAATGTAATGTAGGTATGTCTATGTAAGCTATAAAATGGATTAGTAAAGTAGGTATATTTTTTTCCTCCTTCATAGGTACATCGTTCTCTTTCTTATTTTTTACCTAGGGTCCGTGCCCTTAAACCATTTCCTATATTTGCTATAATAATCGTAAGAGCATCGTAATATAATAAGTAATAATCACCTAGAATCTAAAATGACAGAACCTAGAATCAAGATTATAATATAATATGACCTAGATACCTCAAAACATCTATGAGTATGAATTTATGAAGCATGAGCCTTACATGGAATAGCCTGATCGATCAATTCGCTGCCGCTCCAATATATATATTGGCAATAGCGCTAATAAATAAAATATGTCATGTTGATATATTTAAATGTAGAATGACGCAAGGAAAATGTACAATAGTTAATGCTGAGATTTCTTTACAAAGAGGTTTAAATATTGTCAATGACCACACGGTGATAACAAAATAGACCGCAACAAAATAGATAATAAACAACATGCAGATGTTTATTTCAATAGAACGTGTTATTTTTAGAAGATTCGTCGGCACTTGCACCAAAATGCAACAAACAACTTCCAGGTAAGTAGGATTATCCCATTGTTTTCTCGCCGCGTGACACTAAACAGAGTTGTACTAATGACACAGACAGCAAAATATTGATAATATCTATGTCTATAATTTACTCAGTATCGTATAGGACTTTACAATAATCGTTAGAACTAGTACTTTAAGTATCAAAATATTAATAGAGCACCAACTACTACCTATATTGTTTGCGATTTGTAAACATTGCAGTTTTTCGTTATTTATCCTTATAATATTGTTAATATGGCCCATAATATTGCATTGTTATTCAAGCGTTACAAATTAAACTTGAATATATACATAATTTTAGCTCAATCGGTTGAAGATATCTGCTTCAAAATAAGTTGCAAGATTCTACCCAAACCAACATAGATACAAGTGATACAACATACGAGTACCTACAATGTACATACCTACTCGTAGTTACATATTGCAAGTTAAATAAAAATGCAAAACCGAGCGACTGCGTAGTTTTAATATTGATTTCATCGTGAAATTTAGTCGATTGAAACTAAAACTAATTCAATTGTTAGTCGAAGATTCTCACAACTAAATTAATCGCGATAAAAAATTACGAATGATATTTTTAATCGATTGATTAGTTAACTAAAAAATTAATCGATTAATGCCCATCTCTGATCAGTACCCTAATAGTGATTATAAAAAAGCAGAAAAAAATATTTTATATGACGTTATTCGATCTTTTTTACTCCGTACGTAATAATATAAAATCAGTTTATCATTCAATAATGAACAAATTATCCGTTTCATTTCAACTTCAACTCAAATAATAACTGGTTCGGTCCGGGCGGGTCGCTCAGACGTGTATTCAATACCCGAGTGAAGGCGCGAACCGCGGATCCGGATCCAAACTTAGAAACGTTTCCTAGAGGACACGTTTCCTAGCGGGTCCGTGTCGACCCGTTTCCGAAGGAAACGTTTCCTAGCCGGTTCGTGTAGATCGGGTTGTTAGTACCGCCGGTGTTAAGGATCCGTGTACACGTTTCCGCGTGTAACACGGATACCGGGAGCCCTAATTTTTATTGGCTATTGCGAAAATACAAAGGGGTACCGATTTTTTGACCCTAATACAAAAAAGGCAATAAAAAGTCGAGATGTAGTGTTCCTTGAAAACTCTGTTAAGAGAGATATGGTACCAGTTTCCTTATCAGGTCCTGAAAGTCATCAAGTAAGTGATGGTAGCCAATCAGATGACGATTGCAGTACGGATTTGTCCACTCATACAGCAGTCGAGACTAGTGAAGCCTTAGATGACGATGAATTTATACCTCAGCAACCAATTGATCCTCCCCCGAAGTTAACTATGACACTTCGTCCTCGTAATAAGATAGATACAATGCCCGAACCTGAGATTTGTCTGTGTACTAATACTGATGCATCGTCCTGCCTGGTTCCAGAGACGTATGCTGAAGCGCTGTCATCCAAAGACTCGAAGTTATGGATCGAGTCAATAAAGGAGGAGCTAAAGGCTCATGAGGATAACGGCACATGGCAGCTAGTTGAGAAACCAGATGGTGCCAGGCTCTTAGGATGTAAGTGGGTATTCCGACTGAAGGACGAACCGACGGGACCAAGGTATAAATCAAGGCTCTGTGCGAAAGGCTACGCTCAGAAAAATGGTATCGATTATACGGAAACATTCGCACCAACAGTTAGATATGACTCCATCCGTCTTCTGTTATCTACGGCAGCTGAGAAACGTTTAAATATGATGCAATTTGATATAAAGACTGCTTTCTTGTACGGTGAATTACAAGAAGAAATATTTATGAAACCGCCAGAAGGGCTCAATGTTGAAGGGAATTTAGTATGCAAGCTTATAAAGTCATTGTATGGATTAAAGCAAGCGCCAAGGTGTTGGAATGCAAAATTTGACTCGGTTTTAAAGAAATATGGATTTGAAAACAGTCATGCTGACAGATGTGTCTATGTGAGCAATAGTAGAGCAGCAAAAGTGTATTTATTATTATATGTGGATGATGGATTGTTGTTCTCTACGGATCCTAATATACTGACAGAAGTATTGAGTGATTTTCAAAAAGAATTCAGCGTGAAGATTTGCAAATCATCGAACTTTATAGGAATGCAGATTGAGCAATGTGACGATTATATCTTTATACATCAGCGAAAGTATATTGAACAAATGCTTACGAGATTTGACATGTGTAATGTCAACCCGATTAGCATACCGTGTGATCCACATGCCACGCTAGAGAAAAGTATTGTGCCGGAAAATGATAAGCGGATACCATACAGAGAAGCGGTAGGATCTCTTATATTTGCAGCCATAGTTACGAGACCAGATATAATGTATGCAGTCTGCAAGGCAAGTCGTTATCTCAACAGCTTTGACAATACGCATTGGAATGCAGTCAAGCGGATCTTCAAATACTTAAAGGAAACGATGTCATATGGACTCTGTTTCAAATCAAATCAGAGTGCTACCCTGGAGTGTTTTTCAGATGCCGACTATGCAAATGACTCCTTGACGAGACGGTCCGTTACAGGGTATGTTTTCATGAAAAATGGAGCCGCAGTGACATGGAGCACTCAGCGACAACCCACGGTCGCGCTGTCGACTACTGAAGCCGAGTTCATGGCATCGTGTTGCGCCACCAAAGAGGCATTATGGGTGAGACAATTAATGCTGGACGTTGGTGAGTTTCAACAAGATTCTATTGTAGTTAATATGGACAATCAAAGTGCTATATGTTTAATTAAGAACTCTGACTTTCACAAAAGATGTAAGCACATAGACATTAAGTACAATTTTGTGAAAGAGAAGTATTATGAAAAACTTATAGATCTTAAATATGTTAGTACTGATTGTCAAATAGCAGATATTTTTACGAAAGCTCTGGCTAAACCCAAATTTCAACATTTCAGGGGTAAATTGGGAGTTGTTGAAAACCCAAATATTTTAAAGTAAATTTCGGAATAATTTTGTTTCCATTTGTGGTTAATGTATTGAAATGTTGAATTTTCATGTTTTTGTAGAAATGTTGCTTATGTTACGTAATGCTATTTTTGTTCCTTGGATTATGTCCATCTTCTCTGAGCTGAGGTTTAATTTCTAATTTAACAGTTTGTTTTGTATATTCTATAGCTAACTTATTTTTTACTCATGGCGTGTAATTATTGTTGTATTGTGTTAGAAGGCTGAAATTTAGAGGGAGTGTTGGAATACAAACTCCAGCCTTATTTAATGTTCTGGTCTATGAATGTTCTGTCAGTTGTTATGTGTGTCAACGCCGAAATGTCTCGGAAATAGGTCACGTTCTCCGTGTTTTAATACATATATATTACTAAACTGGTGTATTTTCTACAGTAATGCATGTGTACACGGCTGTGACATCCCTAAGCATAGTTGTGAGACTGTATAACATTGGTGTGACAATTTCATCGAAAATCAAGTAATTGTGTCAAATAACAAGTAACCAAGTAGCCAGGATCATTCACCAGCAACTTGCTCTTCGATACGGTCTTGTGGGGTCTGAGGTGCCGTACTATAAGTACGCACCGATGCCAGTTCTTGAGAATGGTCGTGCCACGCTCTATTGTGATCGATCTATCATCACGGACAGGACTATTGTAGCCAATAAGCCTGATATCGTTTTGGTAGATCGATCCAAGCGCCAGGCAGTGCTCGTCGACATCACCATCCCCCATGACGAGAATCTCGTGAAGGCCGAGAAGGACAAACTCAGCAAGTACCTTACTTGGCTCACGAGGTGACCGCCATGTGGGATGTTGACTCGACGATCATTGTCCCGATAGTCGTTTCGGCTAACGGTCTTATAGCGAAGAGTCACGACAAACATCTTAAGAGACTCTCGCTAGATGGCTGATTTAATTTATTTTTCTTTGGTGACATCTGCGGAAAAAATACAACAAATTGATAACCCAACTTAGAAACAAAATCATCAAATTATTCAAATATACTACAAGAATGTCACAACCAAGCATTACATGTCACAACCGAGGTTTGAAAAATTCCGTGGTCGTGACATTTAGATCTATCTATGGTCGTGACAAATTTTGAACATGTGCGACATAACGGAACAATTTGCTTTGTCTCGCCAATTTTAAACAATCACCTTATTCTGTTATTTCTGAGGTACAATTTATATAAGTATCAATAACATAACAGTAGAACTTACATTTAAAACTCATTCCACGGTGGTGACGTACTAAGGTTGTCCTTTTCTTTAATAAATACAAGAAAATATTTTTGCTATACATTCGCCGCACTTTGTCATAAGCAAAACCGACAAGAAGGTAGTTTATCCGTTCTTAAAAAGCCTAAATAGGGCTGCTAGCTTCAAATATAATTGTCTACCAAGTTACACGTATTTAAACAAACACACATGGCTGTGACAAAAAAATTGATCACAAACTTTATGATGTTCTGAATCAGAAACTGTTACATTATATTTTTACAACTTTTTAATAATGTTATCAGACATTTATTAGCTTTGCGTCATTCGTATAACATTAGTCAAAATTACTTGATATTGTAGCAGAAAAAAATATTTTATTAGAAAATCGGGAGATATCACACGGCATGGACGTGACATTTTGGGCAAACATTCTTTTTTTTTATATATATTTCTGAATATTTTAAGGTAAATGTGTTTATAAAAGATAAGTAGAGGATATATGCTCAACAAAGGCATAAATAGAATTTCGATTTAAACAAAATAAACATGTGATTCTTACAAATCACAAAAAATTGCATGAGAATAAGAATTACCCCCATAATTTTACACATCTCCACTCCGCTCTGCTTCTGTAGACAGGCCGCCTTATGGAAGTATGATCTATAAAATAAGAATTGAAGCCTGCCTGTCGATCTATAATTTATCATCGTCTATTTCTTCTTGTGCGTCGTCAGATCATAAATTGTCATCGTCGTCGAAAAGCTTGCAGTGTATAGCGCGGACGTCGATCAGGGTGTCGGAGGAACTCTTGGTGGTGGGCATGAAGGAGACGGCTCGGCGGGACCTCTCGTTGCTTCGGAACACCGCTGGTTTTAAGTCCTGGAGGGAAAGAGCACCCACTTGAAACTTTTTGACATAAGTTACATAAATTCTTTTCTGGATTATATTATATCTGAATAGAGAATTTCTGTATACTGTGTCCGACTTTTGGAGGCAACCGTGGTTTTAAAATTTTCATTGAAATCATTTTCAAAATCGAAAGTCAAAATCTAAAAATATATTAATAGAAATAGATCATCATTTATGGTGTTTCATAACAAAAAGAAAACATATTTTTAAAATCACCGTAAAGTCGAGACCTTTTAATTTTGACTTGCTATTGTGCTCAAGTCATTAACTTTTAAAGAGGTTTATTTTCTTTTTTATAACGTTAACCTTTTAAGCAAAGTCAACGGAAATTCTAATATCTGATAGTGATATATTAATATGATACATTTTCTTACTCGCAATTGGACGTGCAGAGCCTTTGCAGTGTGATCAGTCTTGGATATCTTCTGTTGGGCTGCTTTCAGCTCGTTGTCCAGTCTTCGTTTCTCTTCCTCCAGCTCTTTGAGGCGTTTCTCTGCTTCTGGAATAATAAAAAAAAATATATTTTTTTGTTGTCAATTCAAATTTAATTTAGTCACTGCTGCCTTGAACGACTAAACTTCGACAGTATTCATAGGTATTGTATCTACCTTCATACAACCTACACGTGTATCACTAACCTCTATATTGTGCCTCTTTCTCTGCTTGAAGCATCTCAAATTGTTTGCGCTTCAGACGTTCCTCTTCCAGCATTCTATTTTGTTCCTCTTGT
This sequence comes from Apotomis capreana, assembly GCA_947623375.1. Classification (NCBI taxonomy): domain Eukaryota; kingdom Metazoa; phylum Arthropoda; class Insecta; order Lepidoptera; family Tortricidae; genus Apotomis; species Apotomis capreana. The sequence goes on from OX392512.1 coordinate 20,872,098, forward strand.
AGTCTTTCTAATTCTTCTCTTCTCTCCCATTCTTCCGCTAAAACTCTGAAAATAATTGCAATTTAGGTACAGAATCAATATTTTTAATCTAAAGCTACATTGGATCCGTTATATATATGCTTTTGTCAAATAATATTGCCAATCAACATTGTTTGTCTTTATTTCCAGCACTTGCTAATTCACCTAGCTTGCAGAGCCCGTACGATTTCTTCATCCCTCTTTGCCTGAGTCTCTTCTTGTAATAGACGCTCTAGTTCTGTTTGCGTGATTTTGAGTTCTTCTAGTTTCTTGTTATCCTGCTGTGCTAATTCTGCTAGTTCCTGTAACAGTGGTTTGTGAATGGTTAATTAAGACTCTTGAAACATTCTTACTGCAAGATGGTCCAAACACCTGATTAAGATTCTAAGAGGCCGATGGATGCAGCAGGTGAATCGTTCGTTACAGAAATCTTCGGTAAGATCTATGATCAGTAGTTGACCTTTATGGATTAAAATGATAACGATGAAGAAATATTATTACAGTGTTTCGCATTTAGTTATCCCAGATTCAATGGGATACAAAATTTACCTGCAAAGACCTGATACAATACCTATAATTAAAAAGAACGACGCGTCGAGCCACATCTGTGATAGCTTTTGACCCTCGTGAATGACTGACCAGCAATTCTAAATCAGAGCTGAAGGGAAAAGATTGAGGAGCTTTTGCCCCTTTGCTCAGCAATCAATCATTACGTGTCATTGACGTATGAAGTGTATACCTGCGCCTGCGCCTCGGCAGCCAGCCTGGCGCGCACTTCATGCTGCAGTCTCGCCCTGGTCTCGCGCACTTCTCGCTCCCGCCTGGCGCCCGCCCCCCGCCGCCCCGCCCGAGCGCGCCGCTGGTACCCCTCCGCTCCGCCCGACACGGCCGCCGCTTGACGTAACGCTGATACCCATTGAAGACGGCTCCTGAAATCAAAAGTAAAAGTTGAAAGGAGATAGTAAGCAGAGTTTATTTATGAGGTGGGCTTGCAAATATTTCAGTGCAAGCTTAGCCACGTCAGAGTTGATGATGTTATTGATGTTGCACAGCTTGTACCCCATTTTAAAACCTTGGGATTGTCTGTGACTCTGACTGAACGCATGGCATGTTGCGTATCATTTATTGTCTCGGAATCAGTTTCGGTATTTAGTTGGGTTTCACAGAACAGTTTGCGTTTGTGATTCAAGCTTGACTATAATCATATGTGTAAGACTGCTTACTTGTGATCCTGCGTTCCGAACTCGAAAGTGCGTTCCGGTGTGACCAGCTGAAAACGCTGTATTTTGCCCTCGCCTGCTGATGCTTCTACTGAGCAGTACTCATCGATTGCAATGCGGCCTATAAACATAAAAGTCATGTTCACTAAAATAAAGCTGTGTCACGAAAATGAATATACGAGTAAGCTTCGATACTTAATACACTTTTCTTACTTCATAACTTTGAATAGAATTTGCTTTCATAAAAATACACTTTCCACACCGGTTTCAACTTTTGTAAACCGCGCTTGTTACGGTCACGCTTGTTAAAACATCTTTTGTTGCAAAAGTATCGCACTTGGGGTCAGGCTCTTTCGGTCCATTTCCTAAAATGTCTGCTTCTCAAACTGGTCTTCTTCCAAGGAAAGACTCTTTCTTGTAATGTCAGCAAATGGTATCTTATGATGCCACTGTCTTTGAATGTGTGTTTCCTATTATTTATGTCCGCTTATTATGATGTTTTTACGAATGCCTAAATTTTAGGAAACAGCCGCTTTCAGGAGTGGACATCATAGGAAACTGACAATGTGAGAAAAAGACCAGTTTGACTTGCAGACATTTTAGGAAACGGACCGAGCCTGAGCCGCAGTTGGTAGCACTGTGAAGTATGAACATGACACTAAGGTTGCCCACTGGATCGGAACTGTGTAAAATGGACCAATCGTATTCCTCATATTTAAATGTACTTAGAGATGTGACTAATTTGTGCCCATACAGATCGGGAAACGTTCTCGAGAATGGCACATCTCTAAATGCACTTATTTTGGGCTTTAGAAAGACGCAGCCTGTTTCGTTCATTTTCTCCGGTCTGTTTCAATGGATGGGCAGTCTTATGAGTATGGCACTTACCGCATTGCTCCTTCTGCGCTGAACTCTTATAGTAGGTCAGTGCGCAGGGCTGCAGCACGCACCAATACTCGCGCATAGTCGGCAGGAGGTAACCGCGCTTGAATAGGTAACCCTGCAAATATACACATCCAGTCATCCATTTGCACGTGCTGATGAATGATTTAGGCTTATATTTGACGCGCGAAACGTCTCCAGTTTTAGCTTGAATCTTTCGTATGTCCAGTTGTTTAGATTTTCGGATGCATAGCATCTAATCCAGTTTCCGTTTGCAGCTCAAGTGGCTTCCTATCCGTTTTCGTCGTAACTCTCACATCCTTTCTCTTCTTTACAATATACTTTTCAACCCTGCAACTCCCCGTTACCTCAAGGAGCGTTTCAGTTATCTTCGGTCTGTTAGATCCTCTCAAAATTTGCTTCTGGCTGTCCCCTCTTCCTCCTCTAAATTCTACAACAGATCTTTTACTTTCCAGGCTACCTTGTTGTGGAACTCTCTGCCTGTAGACTTAAAACGTAGCCAATCCGTTGCCAATTTTAAAACACTCCTTAGGGGGCATCCATAAATTACGTCACACGTTAAGGGGGAGGGAGGGGGTCGACGAAGTGTGACATTGTGTGACAAGGGGGTGGGAGGGGTCCTAAATTTCGTGACGTCACATTTCAAAATCTATTATAAGTGTTAAAACACGAACTTTAAACTATTACTTTACGAAAACCTGAAACACATACACAACTATATCTGTGTAAATATAAGATACCAATTGTTTTGTCGACCACTCGCTCTTTGTTTTGTCAATTGTTTGATTTGAAGTTAATTTTATGAAAAAATAATATTTAAATGGAAATAAAACCGATTTCGGAACCGCTGTTTTCATTCAATAATTTCTTAATGTAAATTTGTAACATATGTGACGTCACACTAGGGAGGGGGGGAGTCTCCCAAATGTGACCAGCTGTGACAAGGACGGGGGGAGGGGCAAAAAATCATGAAATTCGTGTGACGTAATTTATGGATGACCCCAAAGAACATTATTTGTCCCTTCTTTAATTTTTTGGTATTGTGACCGACATGAAGTGTGGTTCGTTACTAATATTATTTTATATGTATATGCCTATGTTATGTATGTTTAAGTAGGTTTATTTGTGCATATATATTTATTTATTTGGTATTTTATGTACGTTTATTTATGTATTATTTTAGAAGTTTTTTTTTTCCACAGATTCCATGATTACTTTTGCATCGCCTACTCATTTCTGACATTGTTATTTATTTTGCTACCCAAAGGTTGTCTGGAAGAGATCGCTCTTTAGCGATAAGACCGCCTGTTGTTTACCTCTACTGAATGTTACTTGTAATCTGAATTTGTTTGTATTTATTTCCTGTTGAGGTGTGCAATAAAGAATATTCTATTCTATTCTATTCTATTCTATTCTAAATTTAGTATTTATGTTAAATAAACGCGATATTAACACGTCCAAGCCTTGGTATTCAGAACAGCAAAAATGTACAGAAATTAAAGTTGTGACTCTTATAGTACCTTCTTGATGAAGACATCATCACATCGACGGCCTCAACTAATGCAGCAGCATTTCGCAACAGTACTTCGCTTTTAGCACCGCTAAAAAGGCGGGCCACTTGAAGTGACTTCAGAACCCTCCCTCCTTCCTTCAGGGCCTCCCACGTCCCAGCGACGGCTCAGGCAGTGGACTAACTATTCAGTCACTATGCTCGCAGCAGAAAGTTTACAATAATAATAGTTATGACACTTATAGTACCTTCTTGATAATATCCTCGATGAAGACATCATATATCTCATCAACGGCCTCAACTAATGCAGCAGCATGGAGTTGTTCGCAACAGTACTTCGCTTCCAGCACCGCTAAAAAGGCGGGCCACTTGAAGTGACCAATAGAAGAACCTAGCGCCTCCCAGTCTGCCGCGTCCCAGCGAAGGCCGAGGCAGTGGACGAGTTGTTCAGCGACTATGCCAGCTTCAGACGGCTGGAGGACCACCTGCAGATGAAGAAGATAGTGGCAGTAGACAGATATCAGGTATTTATCCCGTTACGATAATGTTATCAAGCCAACTTGACCAAGAAAATCAAACAGTTGGAAACAACATAATAGGCTCATAAAATACAAAATCATTATGTTAACTAAAATTAATTATAATAATTATGGTCCAGTACCAGTACCATAACGAAATATCGAAAAGTATACAACCACGCAACTAAATTTAGTTGGCAAAAACAAGATGGCGTTAGTAGTATGATGATTTGGTGTAGGGACGCTCGGCCGGAGACAGGCGGGCTGTCGATCGCTTGGTTGCGTTCATTCAGTCCAAGCGTCACTACAGTATGCGGTTATTCAAGAGGGGAGTAAATAGGTTCTTAAAGAGTCTGCAACGCGCGTGTGATGCTCCTGGCGTCGCAAGCGTCCATAGGCGCTGGTAACTGCTTAATATCATGCTGAACTTACATCAATTTCTAAACACACCAATCATCACCTTCCGTTACCATCGGCGGATCAGCTCCATCATCCATGTCACAAATTGCATCATCATCCGATTTACGTTTACAAGCAAAAACTTTAGTATTTATCTTGCAAAATTTAATAACAGATACAGGTGAAACTATAACAAAATACTTCTATACTACAAAAACATGTTTGTGTCAAAAACCATAACCCAATCTTCACTGTCGAGTGTCGGGTAATAAAGACATATTAACTAAGAAAGTTAGTCTAGCGAAGGGCCAGAAGTTGAATAGACAATCAGCTGAGCGGCGCTAATAGGCTTAGCTATGCCAGACGTTAACACTGGGATGAGAATGCAAGGCTTAGTCATAGGTCAAAGACTTTGACGACACAGTTGGCGCAGTGGCAAAGCAGCTGCCTACTGAGCCGGCGATCGCGGGTTCGAATTCGAATGCAAGGGCAAATATTTGTGTGATGAACTCGAATATATTTGCAAGGATGGTATTTGTTTTCATCTATATAAGTATGTTTATCGTCGACTAGTGTCTATAACACAAGTTTACTAGAGCTTACTGTGGAACTAGATTGATTTGGTGTAGGTAAGGTTGTCTGAGAATTATATAAAAAAAAAGACTTCTGTCCCTTTCAGGGTTCCACAGCCAAAATAGTGAAAAAGGAACTCTTATAGTTTCGTCATGTCCACCTGTTCATCTGCCCTGTGTCCGTATGTTAAATTTTTTACATCACAAATTTTTAACCGATTTTTTCATTTTATTAGAGTAGCTTAAATCAAACTTTCATTGATTAAATTGATCATCAGCTGAGCACTGCTAACGGATCAGCTATGGTCGCATGTGTATGTAGAATTAAAATTTAATTGAATACTTATGTATAATTAAAATTTAATTCATAAATTATTACGAAATTCGCAAACCTCGTTGACTGGGCTAAATGTCAACGACATGTCTCAAACCCGGGCACCGCATATGGTGTCCACATGTACTTTAATAAGCAAGTCTGATTAACGCACGGACATCTGATATTCATGCGTTGTGACGTCACGAGACCCGGGAGGTCTCGACAAAAAACACGGGCAACCTTTTTAGTATTAAAATGATGTAGGCATTTAATGATAATAATAGGCTGAAATTGATTGAAATTAATGATTAATTTTATAATGAATCTAACCTTTAGCTTACTGGGGCATGCCGCGATATGCATTGAAAATTAAGATAAGGCTCTCTCCGATGGAAACAAGTGAATGTGGTCGCAATTCCATATTGAAGTATTATCTCGTGCCCTTTGCTTTGAATCTCAGTTAATTACTGAAAAGTTTACGGGACCAGGGACATATAAACCCAACTTACCACACACGAAGAATAGTTACCTATATTTAACCTCACTGATGTGGTTGAAGACCAAAAAATCTACCACTCACTCAAAATTTGTATGAAAGTTTCCGCTGTGCAACGAAAATTTTATTAACCACCGAGTAACTTTTAGGTTCTATTTTAGGATTCCTTATGGTATCTTTAATTTTTGTCGCACAACAGAACTTTTTCCAATCGCTTATTTTCTGGTTATTATGGCTAACTAAGGCTTAATTTCGTCCAACTTTTTGATCCTACAATATGACTTACTAGCAGGGTTTGCGATAGCAAAAATTTTTTTGATGCGCAGTTATTTGTTTGTATCGCCTTGAACCTTCACAATTATATACTGAATAGATCTTAAGTCTGAGTAATATGACCGATATGACTGATAGATCTTGTAGATTTGTAACATACGGTTGAAAACAAGGTCTTCTTATTTATAGCGTTTTTTTAAAGACTTTTTATCGTTTTAATGAGACTCACCACATAACGGCTGGAGTCATCAGCATCCTGCACCAAGTCAGCCAGCAGGCAGAATATGCGGAACAGCTTGAAGACTGACTCATCGTCGAAGACCGGCTTGTCGCGGCTGAGGTGGTGCTTGCGGCAGACCAGCCAGCATACCTGGAACAGTTCCATCCCAAGTAGCAAACAGGCTGTAATACCAATGAGTTTATACAGCCATTGTAACTCTTATTTAAGCTGTATAAAGGCTGAATAAGCGCTGAAGTATTTGGGATACGTGGCTACTAAATACAATCTGGTCTAGCATGCCAACGAGAAGGAATAATGTAAGCACCACACCGTCTAGCACAACTATGCTTCGCAACTCTTGCCACGCGGCATAGCGTCACCTGTCACTATCTCACAGTACCGCACAGAAAGACATAGATAAATATCTCGTGCAAGAAAGAGTTGTTTATAACATTTGTGCTAAAAGTGCAGATTGTAAGTAACGGACGCGGATACATTGGGCAAAAAAATGTCCCACTACACCTGTCGCCAGCGACTTCGAGAGAAGTGGCACAACGTTGCTGGACTTCGCTAGACGTCGCTGGCGAGTGGCGACTTGTGTCATGGGACATTTTGCGCCTAGTGTAGTCGTGGCTTTACGTGGTGGACGTAGTTTCACTTGTTTATTTGGATCTCCTTATCGATTTTTTCTTGAAGATTTATTTCCATGTGTTTGAAAAGCATTTATCCTATAAAGACAGAAGTTACTTTAACATTGAATCACTTCATGTCGTAGCCGTAAGAGGAGAAAGTTAACCAATCAGGCTACGTCCTTATGAAACCCAAAAGAAGTGCATTTATGAGGGATTTGATTAGTCCATTTTACACAGCTCCGTTCTAGTGGATAGGCAGCCTAATTAGGGTGCCTATTTGACTAATCAAAACGCTTAGGTAGAATGATTTATTTTGCACCTACATCATTGCACTGAACGATTAAATCATTATTTCAAAATTTTGATCATTTTCAAATCTCGAGTAAACACCATTTTACCACTAGGGCCATAATGCTTTCAGGATTTGGTTGGGTTCTTGCCTATATATCTGTTGACAACCAAAACTCACTAAGTAATAAAATACCTACTTAAAATAAAGCTCGTAGGTATCTTAGTATCAATCTATTTACTAGATACGAGGTTTAGAAGAGTAGTGACAGACATTTTAGTGAATTTTGGTTGTCACCAGGCGATAGAATTATTTAGTTGTAATACTTGAACTTTAAGCTCACCTCACTGATTTTAGTTTCAAAATCCCTCACGATATGGAGCGTGGTGGTCTTGGGCAGGCTGCTGAACACCTCGTGCTGGAGGTAGTAGCGGAACTCGTCGAAGGTCAGCTCCTGCGAGGACCTGAAGTGGTCGAGGCCTTTCTCCACGCCGTAGAGGTCGAGGAGGGTGCCGATGTTGGCGGTTAACACCTGGAATAAATACATAATACTTAGTTCTGTTCGCGGACCGGAAGATGCAGTGTGGGAGGCCCCTGGTTAGGATCGCAGGCAGAAATTGGATTAGGGCCGTTGTGGAGAACTTTGGGGGAGGCATTTGTCCAGCAGTGGACGTCTATCGGCTGATATGATGATGACTTAGTTCTTTTGAGATAAAGCGAGTGTAATTGTTATACAGGGTGTCCCAGATGTACCACGTCACAGTGACACTGGAGGTAGGTCAGCTCAAGAGGAACCCAACCAACCTAACATGCCTTCAGTAAAAGTTGCACGGTTTTCGAGTTATTACCGAAATATCAATTTTTGAGAATTTTTCCCATTGTTTTTACATTTTTAGTACCAGCATCGACACGGAAAGCTCTTAATGACAGTTTTTTGTGTGTATCAAATCATGAATAGCTTATTCAGAAGTGTAAAGTGTTATTTTGTCAGTAACTATTGTAAAATGCTGAAGAAAGCTTGATTAATCTTGATTTAATTTGTCACAAAAACACGACTTTCAACTTTGACCATCTGCCATGTTTTTTTTTTTATTAGAAACGAAACAAGCAAATAACGTCAATAAATTAAGCATGTTATGCAGATTTTAAAATGGTATAACACTTGTATCTTACTGCGATAACATTAGGTATTCTTATCACTTTAGCGATGCCCTATCGAGCCAACTTAAAACTTGAACACCGGAAGCAGTCAATGTTATGTGCTACAAAGATGCTGTGTACAGCGATGACTCTTCTGTTATCTGATCCGATTATTTTTCCAAATCCACGAGGACTAAAAACTAATGTTTTTCTCCCTTTTGGAGGCTAGCTTATTCTAAAGGACCGGATAAAATCATAAAATGTCAATGACAATAAAAAACAGGTTTATTTTTGATAAGGTAAACGCAGGTATCAACGACCCATCGAAAATCTGCAGGTAATACCGACCTATAAATTGAAAGTCAATTTTTACGCTTCCTGTACTATTCTAGATATAGATAGCTGAAGCTACGCACACGTTGGTTCCTAGACCATCATTTACTTTAGCGATAGTGTGTGTGAAAGTGCAAAAAAGAGACAAAATAACCCAGTTTGTGCGGAGACAGCGTGGGTGAAGTTCACGTCGTACTAGGCCTTAATCCATCAGGTAAAGCACGTGACTTTTCTACTTAAGCGATTTATTCGAATAAGTGAGTGCTATACTTTTTGTTGTGTTATTAAATATGTTCCGTTGAGTGTCAGTTCTGGATTTCATACCACATTTTATTGAAAAAAAAGCTATTTGAAACGATAAAACCTTAAAATAAAATAGGACGGTCTTAGCTTCATCAGTTTTAGTTGTGGCAGCTATCGCCGAGTCATAAGTCGTTAATGGCCTCAGCATAGTGTTTCGGTTTTTTCTATATTGTGTTATTATATGACAATAACACAGGTAGTTCAATAGACCAATTGAAATTCAAACATCTGTTCTTTGTCAAAATGTATTAGCGACCTACGTATTGTTGTCTACTTTCTTTTTTATTACGCTTTTATTTTAACCAATATTGACATATTTTTGGAAGGTCGACTCATGCATCGTTACATTTATAAATATTTGTTTTTTGTTTAAAACTGTATGCATGGGTACATATTTCGTGTTATATTTATTCATTACGATCTGATTTATAGTCAGAAGGTGTAACTTAATAATAAATACCTAATTTTTATGAGTCGCTAATACATCATATGTTCGCACTTACAAATTTTATTACCGACCCATAGTCGATAATGGCCTCAGAATAGAGTTTTGTTTTTTTCTCTATTATGTCATTATATGACAATAACACAGGTATTTTAATAGCCCAATTTAAATAAAAACATCGGTTCTTTGTAAAAATATATTAGCGACATACGTATTGTTCTCTACTTTCTTTTTTATCACGTTGTTAATTGAACTAATAATGACATATTTTTGGAAGGTCGATTCTTGAATTGTTACATTAAAAATTATTGTTTTTTGTTTAAAACTGTGTGCATGGGTTCATATTTCATGTTATATTAATTCATTACAATCTGTTTTAAAGTCAGAAGGTGTGACTTAATAAAAAATACCTACTTTTTATGAGTCGCTGATAAATTTTATGTTTGTACTAACAAATTGTATTAGCGATCCATAGGGGTCGGTAGTAGCAACAGTAAGAAGCTATTACCGATCGTATATAGATTATTGTATATCTCACCTACTTTGTGACCGGACACTTTCTTTGTTTTTTGTTTAAAACTGTATGCATGGGTACATATTTCTTGTTATATTTATTCATTACGATCTGATTTATAGTCAGAAGGTGTAACTTAATAATAAATACCTACTTTTTATGAGTCGCTAATACATCATATGTTTGCACTTACAAATTTTATTACCGACCCATAAGTCAGTAATGGCCTCAGAATAGAGTTTTGTTTTTTTCTCTATTATGTCATTATATGACAATGACACAGGTACTTTAATAACCCAATTTAAATAAAAACATCGGTTCTTTGTAAAAATATATTAGCGACATACGTATTGTTCTCTACTTTCTTTTTTATCACGTTGTTAATTGAACTAATAATGACATATTTTTGGAAGGTCGATTCTTGAATTGGTACATTAAAAATTATTGTTTTTTGTTTAAAACTGTGTGCATGGGTTCATATTTCATGTTATATTAATTAATTACAATCTGTTTTAAAGTCAGAAGGTGTAACTTAATATAAAATACCTACTTTTTATGAGTCGCTGATAAATTATATGTTTGCACTAACAAATTGTATTAGCGATCCATAGGGGTCGGTAGTAGCAACAGTAAGAAGCTATTACCGATCGTATATAGATTTTTACGATCGGTGATAGCTGCATAAAAATCGTTAATAGCTTCACAGGCATTTTTGTGAGTCGGTATTAGCAACAATCGACTTCGTCGTTATATAAATTATTTTATACAGTATAGACCTTTATTCAGTAGCCTTTAACATAGAAAATATAGAATTTACACATAATACAAACGTAAAAAAATAAAAACGTGAATCTGAGAGCAATCAGCATCCTTAAAAATGATGGTTCATTTTGAAATTGCCTTAAGGGGGTCGGTAATACCTGCGTTTACCTTACATTAATTGGAATAAATTTAGGTCACAATAAATGTTCGAATTGTCTCCCGTGGACTAATGCACAAAAAACATCGTTCAATGAATTTTCGGCTCAATTTTCTTAAACTGACTTCCGATATGGTACGGGCTGCCTCAAATACTCGTTGCCGCAATTCTGCTTATTGGTTTCGCGTAAACTTAGTCTTTTAAATATCCCCAATAAAAAAATCTAGTGCGTTTAGATCTGGGAAACGCGATGGTCATAAAATTGGTCCTAATCGACCAATCCATCTCTCGGGGAATGTTTCGTTGAGGTGCTCACGGACTAGCCGGCCGTAGTGGGCTGGGCAACCATTTTGTTGGTACCACATCCTTCGTCTCTGTGCCCACGGCACATCTTCTAATAAACCAGGCAGGTCGTTTTGCAAAAATTGAAAATAATTTCTACCATCAAGAATAGGAGGCAACTCGACCGGTCTCGCAATTCCATTAAGAATTTCACTCCACAAATTAATTTTCAATTTGTATTGGGACCGATTTTCTCGTTCTTCATGTGAGTTTTCTGTCTGCCAGCTATGGACATTATGTAAATTGAGACATCCATCCCCCTCGCAAGCCGATTCGTCAGTCCACAATACTTCATTGAAGATATTCGGGTTTTGTCTCCAAATCTGTATCATTTTTTGGCAAACTTAAACACGATGTGCGTAGTCGGCTGGGAGAAGTGATTAGACGCGTTGGATGTGGTAGGGATGGTATTGATGACGCTGACCTAAACGCTACCGTTTCTCTTTTCGCTTCGCTCGCTCGGCTCCCGCGCTGTTGTGGTCGCAGTTCTAATCTAACCAAAGCCATTAATCTACTTTAATTGTCATTGACATTTTATGATTTTATCCGGTCCTTTAGAATAAGCTAGCCTCCAAAAGGGAGAAAAATATTAGTTTTTAGCCCTCGTGCATTTGGCAAAATAATGAGATCAGATAACACAAGAGTCATCGCTGTACACAGCATCTTTGTAGCACATAACAGTGACTGCTTTCGGAGTTCAAGTTTTAAGTTGGCTCGATAAGGAATCGCTAAAGTGATAAGAATACCTAAGGTTATCGCAGTAAGATACATGTGTTATACCATTTTAAAATCTGCATAACATGCTTAATTTTTTGACGTTATTTGTTTGTTTCGTTTCTAATAAAAAAAAAAACATGGCAGATGGTCAAAGTTGAAAGTCGTGTTTTTGTGAAAAATTAAATCAAGATTAATAAAGTTTTCTTCAGCATTTTACAATAGTTGTTACTGACAAAATAACACTTTAAACTTCTGAATTAGCTATTCATGATTTGATACACATAAAAAACTGTCATTAAGAGCTTTCTGTGACGATGCTGGTACTAAAAATGTAAGAACAATGGGGAAAATTCTCAAATTTTTTTATTTCGGTAATAACTCGAAAACCGTGCAACTGTTACTGAGGTCATGTTAGGTTGGTTGGGTTCCTCTTAAGCTGACCTACCTCCAGTGTCACTGTGACGTGGTACATCTGGGACACCCTGTATATTAAGAATTACACTAGTGGCTAAGTGTAACCTCGTGAATTTGTTTCGAAATGGTTGAAATGTGTAATTTTATACGTCTTCAACCCCCTTCTCAACTCTTCTTAATCACCGGTATTCGAAAACTTTGATGGGCAAAAAATAACTATTATACTTAACGAACCTTCTCACAGGATTTCGGTTGAGAATTACGACCTTTAGGCGAGAACAGTGGGCAATCCGGACAAACATGCATACGTCCGAATGCATGTTTGAAGGAAAGAATTTTACGCCAAGCTGAAACGGAAACCCTTCGCTCGCTCAGTCAAAATTAAACTTATCTCCCATGTGCTTTATGTAGTTTTGAAAGTTTATGTGTGACGCATAAAAAAAGTGAAAAAGAAGAATAATAAGTAATACTTAAACAAAAAATAACACAGAAATAGCTATAAGTATAATATTTGCTTACGCATTGTTTGTTTTCACAAATGAAGACAGTGCACTTGCTGTTTCCACATCCATTGCATTTATGTTAAAGGGAAAAAGCCGAACCTTCGAGAAGTTTCGTCGAAATACCGATTATCTCAACTAATGGGGCGAAGGCACGCACACACATTGTTGGCTTTCAAGATTGAACTCTTTCCCCACATAAAGCTAAACTATACATAGGTACCTACCGAAGATACAAATTTAAATTAAACACAAAACTATTAAAAGCAAAACAATTAAAGCTATTAAATCGGCAAATGGTCGTGACTAATTGCGCACGTAAAAGAAACGTCTCGAATGTGCATAATAAGAATATAAAACACCTACCAGTAGATACCAAAGCCCAAAGGGAATAAGATAATTGGTCCAATAGATAGGAAGAGTGAGTAGGGTTGCTCCCCGGTCTTGAAAAACAAGGTAGATGAAACATATAGCATCAACACCGGCAACGGAATTGAAGCAGGGTTCGAGACAGAAAACGGTAATTATCATATCAGGGCCAGTACACCTAGGGTTGCCAGATTGAATGACCATATAATATATTATCGGGAGATTTTTTTTTCGGGATTTCGTGACTTTGGTTGGGAGAGACAAAAATGGAATCATATTTAAGTGAATATATTGAAAACAACGTCGTTCGCTGCCAATAGAAATGTCTACATAAATAAATACAAACAAAAACAAACATAATTATAATGGCTTTCTCATTATTATAATTTTATCTATAATCTACAAAAATGAAATAAGATAATTGGTTTATATTATGGAAAAACTAGCAGTAGTATTTCCAGGTAAACACTTATCCAACATCTTAACTGGCTTGCACCTGGTATGTATGGCGCCTGGTACTTAAGGTGCAAAGTTAACGCAATAAAGCCCCACTTTTATGTTTATTTTATTCTGTTTTTAGTATTTGTTGTTATAGCGGCAACATTATCGGTGACAGTTTCAACTGTCTAGCTATCACGCATGTACCGTGATAGCTAGACAGGATACAGTCTGGTGACAGACAGACGGACAGAGACAGAGGGACAGTGGAGTCTTTAGTAATATTAAGGTCTGTTTTTTACCCTTTGTAATTGTAATATTTGTCACATGTTTGAGTTGCGTTTATCAACAATCGTTTCGCATCCAGTGTGACAGTCCCTTTTGGCAAGGCATGATTTTACTTCCAAACCACACAACACCCGTATTAAGTTACCGCCTTATCTTTAAAGTAATGAGCACTAAATGAGTAAGTCAACGCTGACTCGAATACTCGATCCATCATGGTGACAGGGACCTTGTAGGTAGGTAACATGTCTTAATAATTACGTGTTTGGTTACTAATAGGTGGAAAACAAACAAATGTAAACGTACGTATAAGGTAACATGGTTAAATGGGCATGGCAAATCACAAGTAATATTTATAGTGGAGCCTAATATGGAACTCCGCAAAATAATACGAGAATAAATAAATAAAATAAAATAATAAATATTAACGGACAATCTTACACAAATCGACCTAGTCCCAAACTAAGCAAAACTTGTACTATGGGCACTAGACGACGATATACATAATAAATAAATGCATAAATAGATAACATCCATGACCGAGGAACAAATATTTGAGTTCATCACACAAATAAGTATTTGCTCTGGCCGGGATTCGACCCCAGGACCGCCGGCTCAGTAGGCACTACAAACCGAGCCAACCGTACCGTCATCAATTCAATTACGGCTTTCAAAGAACGTTGGTGCCACTGGTAAAAACATTTTTTTGACGTGTAGGGTCAAATCCAGAGTATTACCTATACCTACGGCTCTAAAATACAATTTGAACACTTGTTGCAAACAACTCCCATATAATTATGTACCTTGGAGCACAAATTGTATAAACTTTTCGGAAAAAAAGTGTAACTAATTAGTACGTTAGTGCACAATTAAATAGGCTAGTTGACTCATATCAAATTGTATTAAACTAATGTTTATTTCGTATAGTATTTAGCGTAGGAAACCTAAATATATATTTTTCAATTCATAAAAGTGGAAGATGGCTGAAAACATTGAATTTGAAAATATGCTTAAGCTTGCCGCCAAACTAGGGCCGTAATACCTTCATTACCGCGTGAGTATTGACGACGCGTTTGGCTCGGTTGGTAGACACCTGCCTACTGAGTCGGCGGTCCCGGGTTCAAATCCCGGCCGGGGCAAATATTTGTGCAAAATATTTGTTCTTGGGTCATGGATGTTATCTATATATGTATTTATATATTATGTATATCGTCGTCTAGTACCCATAGTACAAGCTTTGCTTAGTTTGGGACTAGGTCGATTTGTGTATGATTGTCCCTTAATATTTATTTATTTATTTATTTATTTATTACCAGCTAGTCCAAGCACGTCGTTATGTTAATGATGCGTTTACATAATAAACAAATCTCATGTTATGTATAGAATTGCTTCTTTTTGCTGGTTCATACCGACTATTCGGACCAATTGGTACAAATAGACAGTGATCGTAGAGTGGCCAATAAAATAGCAATAATAGGTACTAACAAGCTAATTTAGCTACGCTTGTATGTATTGTATATGTCTGATCAAAGAACTATAAGATGTATAAATACTTTCTGTAAAAACAAACCAAGTTTTTATTTAGCTCAGCGAGAGTAATGTGGAGGTATGTTTCTTTGATATAGAGCTCTATCTGTTGAAGTGCAATGGCGTACGAAGTACATATAAGTACTTTCCTAACTAATTCATGACCATGAGTTTCTGCCCTAATCTATTTTTATTAAATTTATATTTAGGTTAGTAAGTTGACCGTACTACCTATCCTTGGTGAGATTGACGAAATTATATTGAATTTGTAAACATTTCAGATAATATTATTATAGTAATCAATTATGGCGCTCACGGGTTAAGAATAACTACTTCAAGTTGCTATTCAATTCAATATAGCTCTTATCAAAATCACGTAAAGCCTTTGTATATGTTTTACAAAGTAGGTATAATGTATGTGTGTTGCCACAACAAAGCGTGAGTCAGCGAGCGAGGAATAACCTATCGCCCACACTAATGCTTTATTACGAAAATATAATGTGCGAGTATATTCTTATTAGCTATCGTTGGTAAGTAGGCAATTCAAATATGTAAGTAGATAATAGTACCTTTATCAAGGGCGGTATAGAAGGAAGTACAGAACTATAATATGACTTATGATTTATCGAGTTTCTAAATACACCTACGCTTTCACATTTACAGTAAAAAAAATGATGTTTATATATGTTACTCCAATTTATAATTAGGTATACCTATCTGAAATACACGAATGATTTTTGGTCAAAGTGACATTGAATATAATATTGCACATTGTAAATACCTAAACTTTGTAACTGTTTACTAGCTAAGATGTTGGTAAAATATAGTCATTTTGCAAAGACCTTGGGTTGACACGTTCGTTCGTTTTTGCATTGGATTATACCTACTCATTATAATAATACTTGTACGAGTAGCTGACTGGTAGCCTGACAAAAACTATTACGATGTTTGTAATATTATACCTAAGGTATAAATAAATATTGATGCGATGAACACTGTAGTTAGATTGTCATTTTATCACTATCAAGTAGCTAAGTAGAAAAATGTTATTAGCCGTTATGAAGTAGTTCTATAGACGAACTTTGATGATGCTTTCTCGTTTAAAACCAACGTCAAGAGGAGGTTCTCAATTCGGTTGTTTTTTTTTAATGTTTGTTAACTCAGAAATCCGTAATCTATGAGCCTATTTCGAAGTTATTGTTTTTGTTCGAAGGAAGGCACTCAAAGTATGGTCCATAAAATTTTGGTTAAGATCAGATGAACGATTTCTGAAAAGAAATTGTATTTTCGAGAACATCAGAGCATATTATTCTTTAATCCATTGATATGTCGGCGGCCGATCGTTAAATCCGCCAGATCACGAAATTCCTAGGCATATCGTGAAACGCCGCCATTTCATGATTTGACTAAAAGTTGACCAGGCATATCATGATATGCCTGGGCAGATCGATTAGAGCAACGCATTCGTCGATAGTCCTAGCTCTATACCGGGCATATCGTGAAAATCCGGCAGATCACGAAATTCCTAGGCATATCGTGAAACGCCGCCATTTCGTGATTTGGCTAAAACCGCACATTATGGAGCGTTTTTTAGGGATATAAAAAAAAAACTAACCTAACCTAACCCGGCCGAGTCGGATCTGCTCTGAAAGGTGATCAGGATTAGATGGTTACGGCCGGGTTAGGTTAGGTTAGTT
The DNA here is from genome assembly GCA_947623375.1 of Apotomis capreana. Taxonomy (NCBI): domain Eukaryota; kingdom Metazoa; phylum Arthropoda; class Insecta; order Lepidoptera; family Tortricidae; genus Apotomis; species Apotomis capreana. The sequence goes on from OX392512.1 coordinate 20,889,407, forward strand.
TTTCTTTATATCCCTAAAAATCGCTCCATAATGTGCGGTTTTAGCCAAATCACGAAATGGCGGCGTTTCACGATATGCCTAGGAATTTCGTGATAGCCAGATCATGAAATGGCGGCCTTTCATGATATGCCTAGGAATTTCATGATCTGCCTAAACGTCACTAGGCAAATCGTTAAACGTTATGTTTTGAACGATATGGCGGATGTCGTTTAGCCAAATCACGAAATGGCGGCGTTTCACGATATGCCTAGGAATTTCGTGATCTGCCGGATTTTACGATCGGCCGCCGACAGATACAAAGATCAAAGCTCAAAGAAAAAAATAAAAGCGTAACCTGGTGGAAGAGACCGGGAATCGAACCCGGTACCCCTCTGGATTGGACTATTATGGATTATGTCTTTGGGCGCCAAAACTATAACCGTTAGGTATATCTGCGACCAGAACGTCTCTATTCTACAAACCGACCAAATGACCTTAGGTGTCTTTTAGCCAGACAACTTCATGGATGAATCACACTTAATAACTATCTACAGTATAAATAGAATAAATCTCAACCAGTTTATTATGGCAAGGTCATTGTGGCAACATGCCCCATATTTGTATATGTTAAACTTTTTAAATATTGAACTAGTTTTTGTCCATGACTTATTCTGGAAGCTGTGCTGGCATTATTAACCATACTATACCTAATATTAGGCTTATGTTAAAAGAGCGGTGTGAAACTCATCGTTATGACCTGTTCATTGAAGATTACTCTATTAATATATTTTTCTATGAAATAAACCATGGGGTTGGGGACAATAGATCGAAAAATATAATATGTTTTCAAACCTCAAACAATATCTTTCTTATATTTATTTTATAAGTAAGGATTATTTGAAATATGTAAAATCTAAAAAAATATAAAATTATCATCATACGCATAACCAGAAATTCGAATACCTTTGTTGATTGAAATTCAAAGATTGAAAGTCGCGGAAAAAAACAAGAGTACTTATCATTATCATTATATCAACGATTACTCAAAACCAATTCTCACTGAAATTAAGTAAGATTGAATAAATCTGACAGCTTCACCTTAATCGAACATAAGTACTCGCAATTGAGCATAAACATTACAGCGTGTCGACATAAGTTTGAGTTCTTATATCAAAATCAAGGCTCATAATATATAATCGACATAAGTTTGAGTTCTTATATCAAAATCAAGGCTCATAATATATATCATAAATGATATGACTCCAATTGAGAAAAGTGCATTCATCGCCTTGTAATTGACATAATCAATTCGAAAGTGTGTAAATACGAAGTTTGTGGCCCGACGTGACATAATTACACGAATCTGTCAATATTACGAGACAAATCTATCCATTACGGGAAATCAAGATATAATGGACTTATATCAGATATATTCAACATGATCAATAATGTCTTTGCGCGATTGTGTGAAAGCTGGCGCAAGACGTAAAGTTTGACATTTTGGAGGAAACTAGGGTTGTCAAGACATGGTTATTAAATTATTCGCTCGCATATGATCAGATGCTTTAGGCGCAAAGTGGTGACGAATGACAAAATTACACAGAATGCGATCATAATCTCGTTGTACCATGTTTGAAGGCTGGAGGCTGGAGCCACCGACCTTAAGGATAGAGAGGCCGAAAGATGGCAAATGTGGCTTCTTGGCTCAAGATAATTAATGTGGCTCCTTTACTGAAATGGCTCTGCAAATAGTCAATTTAATACAAATGTCCTTGAAAGTCGCGACGTCATTCCTAATGGCGCCAAGGATCAGCCACACTAGGAATGTCAACGCATACTGATTATCATTACCGTCAAGGTATCCGGTAAACTCGCTTCGCTTCTGCAGGTATCTATGCAAACACTACTTGAAATGCGCATTATTCATTCCTTGAACAGTTTTATTCTATTTCTAATGCCCATAGATGTCTTGTTATTTCAATTTCGTATTTACTTGCAGCCTGACTAGTTGACAGTTGTCTGGGATTAAATATTTCAATAACTAGATTACCAATCAAGAGTTGTATATAGCAATACGTGCAGATATGTTAACAATATGTGCAGTAATACAAAGCATTAAGTAGTTTGTGTTTATTACGTAGTATAGTAAAGATAAGCTCGACAGAAAATCGAACATTACTCTACCTTTCTCTTTATAATTTACGCATTATCTGCTTGAGAATTGAAATTTATTCTGTTTATTAGTTTTTGAATACGACACTATTGTTGTAAATTGCGACACTCATTGGTCGTGAGATGTGACGACACGACGTATCAACGTGCATGTTACGAGTTTCTGTCTTAGTAAATATATAATTTATATAAAAGTACGCGGTAGGCGGAGCCAAGCACCCTGTTGCGCACTGGTGCATAGGCTATTAGCGCAGTTCGAGGCGTAGCCACCTTAGGTAAGACGGGTTTACTACAGCCTGTATTACCGAAGTTGACAGCCCTAATGCCCCTCGCGGCAGCAAGAAGATGAACCCTGCCGAGCCACTGCTTAAGCTCTACTCGCGGTGGAAAGAAGAAGACGGCCCGTGATGCTCAGGCAGGGAACTCTATTAGGATGAGAAGACGAGGGCTCCAACTAAATCATGGCCCATATAGCGTGGTTACGAGCCTGCGCCACCGTAACTGCACCAGAAGATCATCGAATCTCTTAGTGCTCACCGGACCCCCGGCACGCCATGATGGGCAGCCACCAGGCTGTGTACTGTTGGCAGCCCTACCGTGACGCTCATGTCGGGAATGTCGTATCGCCGTACACGGCGCGAGAGCGCGACGCCGCACCGTTGCGACATTTTAATTGCAATTTATACCCTGACTTTTTGCGAATGGCGAGCCTTATTTGAAAGAACGGGTTTTAAGTGACGATAATTTGTTATAAGCTAAACATTGTAAAACAACGTGGCACGCAGTAAGTTCAAATATTCAGTAGATCCTGATGATGAATTGCGAACCGATTCGAAACATGTCGAGCGATATTCATGTATTTTAAAACGCAGTAAATTGTATTTTAAAACGCAGTAAATTGTATTTTAAAACGCAGTAAATTGCATTATAAATAAAGAGCGACACTTTTAACTCTTTTATTTTTGAATTAGGTACTAATTTTGCGTTTTTCATTTAGTGCAGTTTGATTTGATTGCCTAATAAACTTGTCATGTTGATGTCACTCTGTTAACGTGTTGTGTTTTGTACTAGATAACACGGCACGGACAAGTAGGTAAAGGTCAAAGACTAAAATATGAATTACAGAACCTAACCGTTCTGTAATTCGTATTTCAGTATACTTATCTTATTGTTAAGTGTCATTTCTTTCTTCTTGAGTTGTGCAATAAAGAGTATTCTATTCTATTTTATTCTATTCTTATCTTGTCTATGGAGGCAAATGCGTCTTTTTATATCATTTTACTATCATGGAATGGTAAACCCTGTCTTTCATAAATTTCATTATGGATGGTGAACTACAAGTAATACGGGTGCGCACATTCCAACTAAGTAGTCAACAGTATAAGAGTAGTAATGGGAAATCTCAAACCCATATTAAACCAAAATGTTATTGATTGTTTTGAATAGGTATAATATACGGTAACAATATCTTTGAGTTTATTTTGACTTTCGTCTTTTCTCTTCGGAAAAGCCAGTAGATTAGCAGTCTCAAGGAAGAACGTGATGAATAACGAATAAGACTTAATAAGAATGAGACAAGTTACTGAATCAGACTTAGAAAGATAGGGACAGATAGCGAACAATACGATTAAAGAATGAGTGACGAATACAAAATGAGACGAAATAAGAATTTAACAAAATTGGGCAAGTGCGAGTCCGACTCGCGCATGAAGGGTTCCGTACCATAATCTATCACAAGTTTGTTGTTGTATGGGAGCCCCCTTAAATATTTATTTTATTTTATTTTTAGTATTTGTTGTTATAGCGGCAATAGAAATACAATGGAAATGGAAATGGTGAAAGAATGTCCAAATTCCTAGTACCAAAAATATTTAATAAGATAGATTGCTAAGACAAGAACCAAAATTAAGAAAAACACTGTTAAAATCAAAGCTTAGGGATTTCCTTCTCAATAACATGCTGTCAGCAGGTTGAAAGAACTCATCCTACCCTATTACAATCGGATACCTCAACTGCGAAAGTTGTTGTCGAGAAGGAGATATCTCGTCATTGCTTATTATGTTGATAAGATAGGCTAAGTTGTTTTATTAAAATTGAGCGCGTCTCGCCAATAAACGTTACAGTTTGGCGAGAAATTACTTAAATTTGTATTTTATGTATGTTTTTTGTTGGTAAATAAATTAAAAAAAAAAAAAAAAAAACATCATCTGTGAAAATTTCAACTGTCTACCTATCACCGTTCTTGAGATACAGCCTGGTGACAGACGGACGGACGGACGGACGGAGAGCGAAGTCTCAGTAATAGGGTCTCGTTTTTACCCTTTGGGTACGGAACCCTAAAAAACTAATGGGACGAATGAAGCTGATACCCGCAGTACTAATACTATCAGTTTCTAAACTATTTACTTCATACATTATTTCATTGTTGATTGAATTAGAATTCATTCTCTTATCTCATTTTACAGACTATATATATGTATCTAGAACAAACATATCATTCATTGCGTAAGCAAAGATTAGACAGTAGACAGTAGATAAAGTGTAGGTACGAGAGCAGTCAAGTTTGTATATAGGTACGTATAGAAGATCAACAAATATTGACTTTACGTATTTTCAAAACAATTCAATAGAATGCAATCCAGATACATACGGATTATAAATTAAATAAAACAATATATATATTTACCCAAGATATGTGAATTCCTTCGCAATGAATTATGAATCAAAATTATATTAATTTAATATTTTTTTAGCAGTTGTGAATTCGTAGCTTATCTGATTACTTAAGTTGTTTCGACTGTATTTATTTATATGTATGTGTATTTATTTATCTATTAATATGTATTTATCTAAGTATTTATTTATTAAAACTTGCTTAAGTTAGTTGCACCACCCACAATTTATCTGTAATGCCCGAAGGTTGACTGGTAGAGAATGCTTCATGACATTAAGTCCGCCTTTTGTACGATAAGTTTGCAATAAAGATTAAATATATAAAAATTGGGCAAGTGCGAGTTCAACTCGCGCATGAAGGGTTCCGTACCATAATCTATAACAAGTTTGTTGTATGGGATTGGGAGCCCCCTTATTTTTTTTTTTTGTATTTGTTGTTATAGCGGCAATAGAAATGCATCGTCTGTGAAAATTTCAACTGTAGCTATCACCGTTCTTGAGATACAGCTTGGTGACAGACGGACTGACGGACAGCGAAGTCTCAGTAATAGGGTCCCGTTTTTACCCTTTGGGTACGGAACCCTAAAAACGAATATTCGTGTACAGACGGAACCAAATTTCGACTCTATTAACAACCAACAAAGTGGACCCTTGCGGTTGAAAACGTCACATAATATTATGACGTTTTCAACCGGTCCGACTCTATGAAGTTTAAATTTAATTGGCAAAAAAAATAATAGTACGACTGTGAACTAAGCTATCGATATGCTGGCTCTACTTACGACTTCATGCCGGCACACGGCCTGCTTTGTAGGAAACGGTACAAAATTGCTTGCACAAGCTTTTAAAGCACACAAGCTTTCGTATGTTTTTACTTCTTGTGAAAGCTCCCCGAGCGCTAATAAAGGTAATTTTGGTTAATTACCACTTTTAAGTACATTTCTCTGTGCAGTTATGGAATCTGGGTTAATCATTCGTGTTTAACACACGATTATTTGAGTGTTTACAGGCTGTAAAATAAAATAATACCTCTATAATTATTTTAAAGTTATGGATGATTACCAAAAACCAAAAAGTTTACCAATTAAAATGTTTAACTAAGTTTACCACTGGGGCAAACGAGTCCTACTGAAGTGGAGGCCAGGAATCGGTAAACGTAGGGTAGGGCGCCCTGTAACAAGGAGCGACGACATTCGTAGGACAGCGGGTAGTAACTGGAGAACAAGACCTGAAAATCGAGCTCAGTGGAGTGCCATGGGAGAGGCTTATATATGTCCAGCAGTGGACTGAAACAAGCTGATGATGAACTAAGTTTACGTTGTTTGAGGACAATCAACCATCGAATAACGTACGTTAAGGTTCTATTTTGAGGTTTCTTATTGTATCATTTCATTAACTTAAGTCGCACAACGGAACTTTTTCCAATCGCTTTTCTTATCGTTTTGTATGGTTAAGTTATGCCTAAAAATCTCGTCGAACTTTTTGATTCTTCCATACCACGTCACATAAAAGTAGACGTGCCGTTCTCGATAACGTTTCCCCCCTTCGCCCTTTGCTGCACCTACTCTGTATTAAGTTAAATTTTTTATCAATTTCACTGCCCAAAGGTTGTCTGGAAGAGATCGCTCTTTAGCGATAAGACCGCCTGTTGTCTACCGTTATTTATAAATTGTATTTGTCTTGTTTCCTGTTGTAAACTTTTATTGGTGTGCAATAAAGTATTGTTGTTTCGCAATTTGTAAGCGAAATGTTCTCTCGAGAACGTTCCCCCTCTACAAATCGGGAAATGTTCTCGAGAACGGGACATCTCTAGGTCAGAATTCGGTTAATTTACATACTCTCATTCTTCGGAAACTGTGAATTATCCGGGTTAGTCTCTCAATTTGTCATCCATCCATCATCGTTAGTTGGAAATCGGGTAAAACAACATCCATAGCATTAATTAAGGGTGCGACCATAACACACCCTAACTGGATTAAAAGCCTGACCTAAAAGCGAAATTATCCAATGAACGTCTGGATGGTGACATTATGACGTCATCATGTCACCTATCGCTTTGACCTTTACCCGTTGACCTCGTTGTGGGAAGAATGTGTACTTTATTGTTCGTGTAATTTCATTTTGTGGTTGTATAGGCGGGGAAGGGTGCTACCTACAAAGTATATGTGAAATGAAGATAGCAATGGTCACAAGAGTAGATTATAAAGAAAAAACTAATAGCTGCTCTCCGTAGTGTTACCCGCTCATCTTGCGGGACCACTGTGCTAATTCAGGGTGTCAGCTAAATGCATACCAAATTGTATCAAAATTTGGTCTAAAAGTTTAAGCGTCAAGATGTAACAAACATACAAATACATTTAAACTTTCTCCTTTATAATATTAGTGTGATTATCACAGGAAAGGGTTTTAAAATTTATATATAGAATATTAAACTCTATATTGCAGGTTTAAGCTGTAAACTTGAAACAGAGTCTGACCCGCTTATTTCTGTTTTCTATTATGTCAATCAATTGGTAGTATTTGTAACTTTTAGACTTCATTCATTCTAAGATTCATATGTCTCTGAAATCTAGTAACAGTATATTGGGGCATTAAACTCATTAATCTCTGTTTTATACGAAAAACAGGTATTAGGTATAGGAATTGTTGTCTTTCTATGTAAACAAATTAGTCACTTCACTATTATGTACTTTCAATGTTTGGTCACCTAATCATTAGGGAACATGAAGTAGAGCATGATAGATTGACTCATTCAAAAACCGGCCAAAGTAATTTAATTATCACATACATGATTGTATCATCATATTTGAAATGTATGATGAATTGATGATCTAATAGAAACCCATAAAACGGTTGTTTTTTGTCGTTTTGCCTCCCAAATACGAGTAACGGTTACTAATTTATGCTTTAGTCCTGGTTTCATAGGTATCAGCTGAAAGAGGGCAACTCGACTGCTGGACAAAGGCCTCTCCTAAGAATCTCCGTAGCGACCGGTCACTCATCACTTCGATTGATCTTGAGCAGATCATCAGTGAACTATTAATCGGCGAAAATCTATTTATTTGCACTCAAATAAGCAAACGTTTGAACCAATGTATGTTACCACTATGCCTTTTAGATTAAGATTTCTAAGAATTTGTGCCCTACTGTTTAGTTCAGCGTAACCATAACAAAACCAGCAATACTTAGTTCTCATAACTGGACAGATATTTAGTACTTTTGCAAACGTTAATCAATTAATAATCGTTAATCAACATATAGTCACCGAGGCACATCTATGGCATATATTATCATATCACATAAAGCGTCAACGCTCGCTCTATCTTACAATTAGATATTATCAAAGTCAAGGGCAAATCCCGTTAATAGAAAATAAACCCAACAGAACCTTACCTTCAACTTTGACTTATGCACCACATCCTTACTCTGTAGCGATTCAAATGCATACCAAATGCAATTCGTAACGTTCTTCAACAGCGCCGACATTTCCAATCACAGGCACATTACAATTCAAATAGGTTCGAAAACAAAAGCCGGTTGCAAATTATAAATTCAAACTTATCCTCAAACAAAAGACGGTTGCCGATTCTAAATTAAAAGTTCGAAACAAAAGACGGGATTTGAATTCGAATGTGGAACATGCGTGCGTCACTCGCGCGGTCGTTGTGCGTACTGGCAGGCATGGACTGACGATAAACGAAAGGAAATGGGTGAAGTAACTTGCTTGACTGACCGATATGAGTTGTTACTTCGTGCATTGTAGGGCCTACGCGGATCTGACATACTTTAGCTTGCACTGTTATATGATCATCTGAACGCACAATGCATGATATACAGGCCTTTATAACGGCCCTTACACCTAAGAACTAACTGTAGAAAGCAAGCAGTAGTTAGATCATCTCACCTGGTGACAACCAAAACTGACTATAATTTCTGTCACTACTCTACAAAACCTCGTATCTATACATAGATACTGAGATACGGGTTTAAATTTAAGTAGGTATTTGTAGGTACTTAATGAGTTTTGGTTGTCAACAAACGATCTATTGTTTGTATGCTTAGTCCTAGGTATGTACTTAACAAGGAAGAAACACAATATTATCTGAAGTAAAGGTTGAAGATGAGGTAAGCAATAGGCGGTCGTATCGTTAAAGAGCAATTTCTTACAGATATTCTTTGGGTAGCGGTAAGTTTTGAGTAGACTTAAGCAATAAGCGGTTTTATCGTTAAGGAGTTCCTTCCTGATAACCTTTGGGGAGCAGAACGTTAAAAACGAATAATCTAAATATTCATTTCAATTATTTTCGCTTTGTTTCAGTTCTTTTAACTAAATAATCCTTCTCTCTCTTTCAATTGAAGCAGTGGCTCTCAACCGTCGTAATTTGAGCCACTTTACGCCCGGATGTGGGCAGTTTTTGTTGCACTAACTATTATTTAATTTTAAGTATCGTTGAGTATAACCATTATTAATTGAGATTCCCAAGCTTTTGTTTACGAATGTAGGTAGTACTTGCTTAAAGCAGATTCATTCACATTAAATGTAGCGTATTAGGCGAGACGAGCAAGCGTGCAGTCACAATTGTAGATTTTTTCATGGAATATAGGGAAGCAATTGATTAAAAGTTTAAAACCCAATCTGATATAAAGCCATTAGGTATTAAACAAAATAACCCCTTGATTTCGTAAACTGGCTTGGCTCACAGAATTATACGCCAAGGGATTACGAGCATATGTAGATATTTCTAAGCTGTTTCCAAGGCTAGCTTTCAAGCAGCCAAGTTATTGAACATAGGTTGCTAACTTATTCAACCATATAGGTAGGCCTAGGCATTCAACTGAATGCCGACAGGCAAGGCGTGGCTACGACATGCGCTTTCTTTAAACCGACTCTACTTGGCATTAATTGAAGTCACTACATACGTAACTGGATAAAAAAAAACACATGGTGGCTGCATAACGATAAAGCTGTGCTGTGAAACGACAGACAGATCAGGGTCATAGGTCGAGTAAGGGCTGATTATAGGGAAGAAGAATAGTTGTGATAATTTTGGGTGGTTAATAGGTAAGTAATATTAAGCATAATTATTGTAGGTAAGAAGATGTACAATGGATATACTACATTACTACTTGATTACTCGTTTTTATTGTTAGATCTTACACGCGTCTCTATGTGTGTACGTTCAAAAGTTAGTTAGCAAAGTGTCAATGAATCCAGTTTACACCAGAAGTGGATCTCCAATCATGTAAGTGCCAAGCGAGGTCGTAAAATTAGTTATCTCTGATTTGACATCCATAATCACTCGTATACATCTCGTATATCAATTACTCAAATTATAATGTTTGATCTACGCTCAAATCTAACTCATTTTATCCTTAGGTTTGACATAAGATCAGTAATTCCATGCTGGTATAAGTATGATGGTATACTTAAGTATTATACAAGGTGAGCACAGTCGCCATCAATAACAAACTTCAAATTACTTAAACAAATAGTCAATCGTAACACATCTATATTCGAAATATACTTTATCAACCTGCCACATTTGCATTGTTGAATCATATATTACAGCCGAAATTAAGTAAATGTAACATCCGATCAAAATGGATTGGATGGTAGGTACCTACTTTCATGTTGACTATAGCTACATGGCTACGGTAGTAGGTATATTTACAAGTCTATGAACGGTGGGTATATGCAAGCTATGATCAGACGATGCGCATAATTGCTAAGGCTATCGTGTTATCGTATCTGTTCATTGTTTTTATTCAAAAGGATTAGAGTCCCTACACATTCGCATGTTCGCATTGTTGTGTTCCGGTGTGGGGGTAAGATTGCCGGTGAAATTACTAGCATAGAGGCATTCTATCTTCGTCCTCCGGGTAGGCAAACACTTGTGACTCCTCTGGTGTTGCAGGTGTTTATGGGCGACGGTAATCGCTTTCCATCAGGCGATACGTTTGCTCGTTTGCCCCCTATGACATAAAAAAAAAAAAAAAAAAAAACATTACATTGCTCATATATTATAATATAATGCTTTTAGCGGTGACGTAGGTTTTAGGCAAGTAAATTGAACCGCAAATGGTTTGGGCCAGCTAGTACAGTCAAGTTTTTAAACTTTTGAGCGAAAATATAATTCAAAGTATCTGAACAAGCCTCTACGTCGTCAACAATAGAGTCATGTTCACATATTTTTGATCAAAATTTAGCACTCCACTGTACCTATGCCTTCTGTGGTATATGGGCTTGAAGAACTGGCGTAGCGTGGAAAAACCAGTATAGTATCTGATGGACCGTCGAGATTGTTAAATTGAGACAGTCAACCTGAATAACCAGATGGATTACCCTCTATAAGATGGACTAACAACGATGTTTTTGTCTGATAGAAGTAATTACGGGGTTGAAGATGAAGTTTCAGTAATAGTCTATTCACTTTTGTCGAGAAATCTCAAATTAGGATAATCAGGAACTTTATATGACGCCCCAATTTTTGAAGGAGTCCCATTTCTTAGCAGTCTGCATAATATTTATCGCTTCGGCCACACGTGTTTTCCAATCTTCATCTAATGGCTGGATGGTATAATGCTATCTTGTAGTTCCATATAAATACCCAACTAGCACACAAGCGAATTATACAGCCATTGTGCAGCCTGGTAGTTGTATAGGAGTCGTTCAAATGCTGTACAATATTCCTTAAGACGTACAGTAGCATTTTGGAAAACCCTTTAACAGTAGGTGGTACTGTAGCCGATTAATAGCAATGGAATAGCTTATGGTGGTATAAGAGCATTCAGTACCGCAGCAAGACAGCCATGAGAAGTATTATGGAGTTCATATAAACCATTGTGCCACCATAAGACGTAAAGGAGTGCTTTAGTAGGCAAAAGAGTTTAAAAAGAGTTATAAGTCGCTTTAATGGCGCTTAAGAGCGTACAGAGACATTTTACAAAGCCAGAGGTTCTTTAACGGAGTTGTGTTCGGCTGTTGTAACACTTATTTATAACAGAGTTAAGTAGCGCTAGAATAGCGCCTTAAGCGCTATTTGTGAGAATTATATGGCTACTGTACGGCTTGTAGTTGTATAAAGAACCATACGAAGTATTTTATACAGGCGTGGGAGTTACAGAATAGTCTTATGGCACCTTAAGTGTTTTAATAAAATCCATTAGCGCTCTTGTAACTACGTATCTACAAAGGAGGAACATAGCTTCATATTAGAGCTCGAAGCGCTATATTAGAGATTTATAGCACGGAATTGTGACGTAAAGCTGTAAAACGTTTGGTATACGTTGCTTTATGCAGCCCAAGGCGGAGGAACGAACCTTACTGGCACTTTTATGTCGTTTACAGACGTATAGTAGAGTCATTATACAGCCAATAACTGATCTCTCAGTTCAGTCTTACTAATCTCAGTTTTGTCTTAAAATTTAGTGAGTGAGCCAATTTGGAGCGGTGACTCACTCGGTCAACAGGTAATTTTAACACTGAATTCATACTTGAATTGACTTTCAAACTTTTAATATTCAACGATGGACCCCTAAAATAGTTTTATAAAAGGATACCTTGAACACCATTATACAACTTTAGGTTCTTAATATTAATCGCAAAAACCTGCTGTGCCACCTAAATAGTTGAATAGCACAACTGTAACACTACTGTTAAACCTATAAGTCTACAACAGCAAGCACTACAGCCGTTGTACGACTCAAACCTGCATAATAGATATAGCCAACACTGAAAGCTGCATGATTGAGACGCCATTAATTTGTTTAGTAAATGTGTTTTTTTAAGGTTATGATGAAGTTTTGGACATCGTATATATGCGTAATTTGTAACTATTAATGTAATTAAAGTCAGTACTTTTCACACATCAAACCGTACAAAACTGTTTGTAACCTTAAAAGTCTTCTTTTTGCTAAAACACAATTTTGTAAACAACGCAGAAATATATTTTATGCATTAAAAACTGAATATTACGAGGGCGCATGAAAATTTTGACTAGAATATACGTATACATTGACAGTAAACTGGCACTCGCACGGATATTTAACGGCACGTCGAAGTAAAACAATGCTAAACTTTGTTATTGTATCATCCACAGATCCCATTCGTATCGTTCCTTTCACTTCAATTGTCACTGCACTTCACTTTCTTTGATTTTATGAAAATATATTTTGTGTTGCCCACAGTAGACCTACTAAATTACTAACTTAGAACCCAGAGATTTAATATAGCGGTATTAGCGGTACAAATTTAGGTAAAGGTGGCGTTACGGCGCTACAAGCACTTTTTCAAAATCTCATAGCGCTGATCATCCCTTTTAAACCACTTCTGTAGAGCCATTATAACATACGTATCCGACCACTGTAGAGCTATTGTAGAACTATAAGCTGTATAATTTGGGGCCTAATTGGCGCTACAAGAGATCTATATCTGGATATAGAACCACTATAGCACTTATTTAGGAGCCTAAGGAGTTATCAAAATCCTTTATCCGGCTACTATACGGCTTCTTATAGCGCTTGTGTGCTAGTTGGGTAGTCAGCAGTTCAAAAAGCGGCATGTAAGGACTCTAAGCTTCTCCGTCGTCGCTGACTCAGCCCGCCGATATGGCGAAAACGTTCGACGCACTTTGGATGAATAACGTGATTGTAATGCACCTTAGCTAGACGCCATTTTGAAGGATTCAGTTGTTATTTTAGTGGTGACTCAGAAATCTCTCTACTGAAAGTAAATTACGTGATTGGTTTCTATTGTCAGGGTCTGTGCCACAGATATAAATAAATAATAAAATAAATAAACATATCGGACAACCTCACACAAATCAATCTAGTCCCACAGTAAGCTCCAGTAGGCTTGTGTTATGGACACTAGACGACGATAAACATACTTATATAGATAAATACATACTTTAATACAAATAACATCCATGACCCAGGCACAAATATTCGAGTTCATCACACAAATATTTGCCCTTGCCGGGATTCGAACCCGGGACCGTCGGCTCAGTAGGCAGTTGCTTAACCACTGCGCCAACCGCTTCGTCATATAATGTAAAACATGCGTAAAAGTGAGATGATCTGTCTTATCATAAGGAGTTACGGCAGCCTAGAAACATACGTAGGTATAGAATACGTACAGTCTAGGAAATGGAAACACGTACCATTTTCACTTTTGTCACAATGCACAGTGACAATAAGACAAAAGTTACGCGTTTCAGTTTTGTTTACACGTCCTGTGTCTCTAAGCACAAGTATCAAATAAAAGAGGTACCAACACTGTTTGTATACTGAATTTCTGTGTTACTGAATAGATTCATTATTTTTAATACCTGTAGAGCTCTGTAGGTCATTCTACAGTCAATCTATTTGATTCTGCACATAAAAATCCACAGCCATAACTAAGTAGATCAAACATTATACTTCCTTACTCTATGGTACCATAAAGGTTTAAGGAGCTTTGAGATCGCACCTGCGGGCCTAAGATGGTTGCTTTTAAAGCATTCGTCGCGTTTTAACAGAATGTGAGTGTGACTGACAGATGCTTTGTCATTTATTTATCACGTGAGACACGCAACGATCATAGGCACCTTGTTCAACTTAAAATGATAGTTACTTACTGGGCCAATTTGACGTGGTATTGCGATATCGCCAGTAGAGCAATTTCTTGTTCTCTATACAGCTATATAGTCGATTTTTGTAATTCGAATCAATCACATTGACAACTTGAAACTGTCGAAGTCTATACCTAGCTGAGTAAACCCTAAGTCCTTCCAATGTAGGCCCAAGTGAGGCTACGCACGGCCGGGCACGTCGCCAGAGATGCCTTGACCCGATTTCGAACCGGTCTGACGTAAACAATACCTTCTTAGCGGGCGAAAAGGCTAGCTTTGTTGAAGAGAAATGCTCCCGCTAGAGGTGAGCGTTTTCAGGGCTCGTTACTGTAATATTAATATTAGGCACTTATTCTATGCCCATATCGAAAGGATACCAACGGAATCATATTAAAGATATTGCTGTCCATCCGATTGTGATAGGGTTCTAACTTTGAACAATAATAGCAGTTACTTAAACTATTACTATGGCCGTTATAGCAAAAACAAAATCATAATTTAAAAAAAAAGTTATAAAAACACTGGAAACATAAAAAAACAACTAGTCTTCAAACGTCTGAGCTTAAACCGATTTAGTTGATAGGTACATAGCAAAGAGCACTCAATCAAGACACCTTTCAAATAGAAGAACTAAAACAGAATAGAATCACGTGAAATTGTCAGGAATGGCCCAGTATGTTTCGAACTCGTATGGAGGAACTGCACACCGGCGCGGCAACTTTGTCACTGTCCCTGATGAAGAGCTCCATGCGAGTTCGAAACATGTCAGGCCGTTCCTGACAATTTTACGTGAGTGTAAATGTAAACCGCTTAATAGAATAATAATTAAATATGTCTCAAGAAAGTTTTAATATGATTAGAATACTTCCATAATTATGTGTTTAATGGCTTAAGATCCCAGAGACATTTACAGATACGCTGTGTATCAATTCGTATCACATATTTATCTGTGTATCATACACAGAACATCGTGCTAAGCTCTCTTATTTTCGTCGCTGGTCAATCGAAAACAGTTTCAGAAAAATCGGTACCTTGACCCGCCTTCAAACCGGCCACTCGTAAACAATGCGTCCTTATGGCTAAATGGCCTGCTTTATTAACAACGGATGTTCCGTTATCTCCGCAACAGGATAACTGTTGTTCGGGACTTAATGCACTTTGATGCACATGTGCAGTAATTCGCGTATACGTACCATTTTAGGGAGGAACCCAGCAGTAGTCAGAACATGGCATATATTCTTATTTGTATATTAGTTTCGTAAAAATAAATACTATTCCGAAAGGTACGGGAGAGTAAAGAGAAAAACCTAGATGTTTTTGCGGGAATAAGGCGCCTAGACAGGTTATGGGCCAAGGAGTGGTATTGACATTTCCGGTAAGTAAATATACATTTCAAAAATAAAAAGAATCCCGGAGGACAATCAAGATAACCGAGCAAAACCGAGAGAAAAACCGTATCTTACAATACGCACCATCTCCGTTATCATCTTCGAAGTATTAGTGTCGCGGTAATTGTTTTTAGGTTCGATAGCCAGTGAGAGGGCGTTGTAATAACTTCAGAAATTCAAACCAACGTGGCGCTAATTATAATAAAATTAAGCTGATTAAAGACACGGAAGTATCACGAACTCAGCCGGAAGACGCCACGCGGTGATTTAGCAAATCTGCCCCAAATAAGGCACAGCCTTGTACTTCCGATAGAAGCGGGGAAGCGATTTGCATGTGGCATATATGGGCATGGTTCAAGATCAGTTCCTGCACGGTTCACGTGAGATGGCCGTTTTACATAGTTTAAACAAATTGTTCGTTCGGCCATTTTACTGTACACTAGCGAGTGGGCGTTTTCCAAAAAAACCGAATCCCTGTTTATTGCAGAACTTGACGTTTTTGGGTTCCATGTGCATGTGAGCATTTTCAATGTAAAAAATTAAAAAAGTATGACACTACTCTCGCGGTTTGTATATATAATTAACACATATTATAAAGGGTCTACCGCGATATTCCTAGTATTTATCTTCATAATCTAACGTTTCGGCGAGGCCTATATAATTGAGACCACGGCGTGTGCAACACCGCCGAAATGGTTCGGTTTGACTCCAAAAGAAAAGCGTCTACTATGCTGCCAAAATATAGCACAATCGCAACAATAATCTTGAATTCTACGTAAGTTACTTGCGCGGCAATCGAACATATCAGTTCAAAATGCCAACTGTTCCCGATTTGGCCTATGTCAAGGACCATGACATAAAAATGTTGCTCCCGAAGCCAAGTGTCGGGGGCAGCACTTTGCGCCAGCAATCTTATTATTGCTTTGATACCATTGACTTTTCACTAATCGATATACGTTAAGACTCTTGAAATGTTTTGGATTTTTTTATAGGTATGTACTTATAAGTATCTACCTATAGTACGGCTCTTCCCAGGTGAATTTTTCGCTTCGAGCCCTAATCTTTCAAACAATGGCCATTGTATCCATTATCGCAAAGCAGCTAGCTACCGAGTTTGCCACGTGCCACTATAACATTCATATGAAAAACAAACGGTATTGTGATAGTATTAAGGTTCAAATTTAATGTCACTGATATTCTAGATATTGCGTTTTGGTAGTGTAGGACAATATACCGCCCCGACGAAATACAGCATTCATATTATTTTGATTTGAACCTTAATACTATGACGATACCGTTTGTTTTTAATATGAATGTTATAGTGGCGCGTGGCAAACTCGAGCTAGCGGTTTTGCGATAATAGATACAATGGCCATTGTTTGAAAGATTAGGACTCGAAGCGAAAAATTCACCTGGGAGGAGCCGTACTATACCTATTATGCAAGTTTTTACTAGGTATTAAGTAAAAGAACCTATAATAATTATTATAATATCGTAAGGACCAATTTTTGCCTGTGATTTAATTGTTATAAAAGTCAATTGTTTACTATTGTTGATTATTAATTATTATGACATTTTATAGTGAATTTAAAAGCCAAATAGCAGTTAGCTGCATTTATATACTATATTACTATATGCTAATGAACACGAAAACTAAACTTTTTAATTTTTGGTGCCAAAAAAGCTAGGTACGGTTTGTTTGTTTTTTATTCCTAAGACATAATAATTTAGTGATTTTTGTTCCAGTTATTTGTGTAACTTTATGTTGATATTTCGATCTCAGTATATGCGTAGTTGTTCCTAAGTTGAGACTGTTTAATTTGTAATTACAAGAAGTAAAATTAAATAAATATAATTTGTTTTAATCAAAAGAACATGATACCTGTTTCACTGTACCCACCCCCAATCCATTGTGTACTTAGTACTATAGTCAGTGTGTACACCTATAAGTACACAGTGGATCAAGTTCCATTTTTTTTAAAAAGAGGAATAACAATTACATCGTTAAAGATAGACAGTTCCTGTCTATGACAAATATAAAGCCAATTAGTGTACTTTTTAAACTTTTTAAGTTAAAACCGCCTAACTAATAAAGTGACGTATCTACGTCGCTCTGAAGAAAAGGCGATCCACTGTTACCACAATGACCCTAAATAAGGAATATCGCGATTGACCCGTTATAATTTGTGTTAATTAATTAAAAAAGTGTCCTTGTCCGTTCCATTGCAGCACGTTTGAATATGAACTTTTTTTATTCTTGTGCAAATAACGTAGTAACTAAAATTCCCATACAAATTTTGGGACACTTTATTCTTAAAAAAAAAATCTTGACATTGAAAATTTTATACATGTAGGCAATGCACATATGTTGCGCAAGCATCTCACCAGTAGGTAAGCTCCTAGACTGATTGTCGGTTATGATATTTTGCACTGGGTACAAGAATTAATGTTTATGTAAGTATATTGTATTGCATATTTGTGTATGTTTATTTATTGTGTTATTTATATTACTGATATATAATAAGTTTCTCTTTTGGTATAATGTTGATAGTTGACAGGCCCTGCACCATAAAATGTTTCTGTTTAGCCTAATGGTTGACTGGTAGAGAATGCCTTATGGCATTAAGTCCGCCATCTGTACACTTTTTGTTTTGTGCAATAAAGTTTAAATTTATAAATAAATAAATAAATAAATATACTTAGGTAAAGTCTTCACATTGAAAATGCTATAGATTCTTAGTAAGATGAAACCAAAAACGTCAAGTTCTAGAAGAAACAGGAATTCGGGTTTATTTTTAACCGACTTCAAAAAAAGGAGGGGGTTCTCAGTTCGGTTGTATGTTTTTTTTGTTACCTCAGAACTCCGTCATTTATGAGTCGATTTGGAAAAATCTTTTAAGGTTCATGAATAGACATCTCAAGGTTGGTCCCATAAAATTGTGGTGAAGATCGTATGACGAGATCCATGAGGAATCGAAGGAATTCCTAAAATTGTATAGGCACTTATAATATTTTTCATATATTTTATAAAACTATTTAAGTATTTGCATATGGTAGTCATCATCTTCCAATGCTGAGCTGATGATGGAAGGTACAACTCCTCAACGGTTAGGAGTTAGGAGATAATTTAAACGAGATGCATGCCTTCAAGACCTCCCTGATCACCCTGCCATAAGTGTTTTTATGAATCACTAAAAAGCAAAAAAAAAAATGTTTAACAAAAAATAGAACCGACTTCAGTAAAACTAAAAAGCCAAAAATAACCCGTTCAAGTACAGATTACATTTGACTCACCCTTTGAAGTCGGGGCCAAACCTCACGTAAACTATAAAATATAAATATAATAACTGAGTGGTTTGGAAAACGCTCAGGTAGGTACACTACACGCGACTACGTCCGCATAAAACTTATTTATTTACCGTAGTCGGGTATTAAGTATCCTATAACCATCTTGACGTCATCTATGCCCGTATCAAAATGAGTTAAATTCCTACCAGCCTTTTCGGCGTGATGAGCGGTCAAAGAATGTTTTACCAAAAGATGGCGCTGTACGTCCGGCGCCACAGCCACACGCACATACTAATCCTGCATCGCGTTAATAACATTTTTCCTGAAATAATGACTCTACTAAATAAAACTGATTTTGAATAAAATTTTTAAATTTCATAATAGTTCAGATATGAATGTCAAATTCAGCAAACACAATTTGTACTCGCATGGTCTCGAGGAGACGTTTGATCTCTATGTCAACATCATCTTCAGATACTTAAGTTAGTTTATTATTATCACCAATCAACTAAGTGATATAAGTGGTATAATTATGTACCAGCATCAGGTTACCTTTATTTCCATTAAAACACCAGAATCTTTGGTAGGACTTTATTTGTTATAATATCTATCTAAGATAAATTATTACAAAATGACAATATACTTGGGTCCGTATACTGGCTCTTAAGAATTAGTACTGCGAAGTTTCTTCCCATTATTAGACTTTTGGGCTTTAAATTCATTTAACTACTTAAAATTAGCAGGTGCTTAATTAAAGTCAGCAAAGAATCTCGTTATATGGTCAAATGCCTAGGGTACGGTGAGAAGTGTGTTTAGTCTAAAATAAAATGTTTTAGTTCATCGCTCATTAACTGTTTCATATTCATAGTTGTTTGTATAATCAATTACGAGTATTAGTAAGGTATTTGACCTTAAACTAAGATATCTACTGACGAGTTTTACTGAGGAGCCAACTTTGTATGAAATTGATCGAAGGATCCATTATTTAGGGGTCAATGCGTCACTGTAGGTACTCGATAGATCTTCAGAGCCAGTATTTTTCGGATAAAGTAAACGCGCACCGTACCAAAGGTACGCAGCACGAAACAACGACCATTCATTACATAATTTCGTGATTATTCTACAGCCCCGACTTTATATATTTGAACCTGAATGTTTTTTACTTCTGGCAGTGGAACTGCAGCATAAGCGTGCATTTCCACTAACGCGGATCGGGCCGCGTGTGAATCAATGGAAACAATGTGATTGGGCAAATCACGGTTCGCGTCGTCTCTGCGTCAGTGGAGACAAACCCTCAACGGCCCGGCCACGTGGCGCGACTAGCGAGCGGCCATAGGAGTGAGCGAGAGACAGCACTCGGAACTTCCACTCCCACCTATGGCCGCCGCTAGTCCCGCGAAGTCATAGCCGTAAAAATCGCTACACATATCGTAGTCGTAGATGATAAGATAATAGTATTTTATGCAATCGTTGCACAATGGAGGATCTTAAAGTCGAGTACCGCGTTTAGGTCACGAGGCTTGCCGAGTGGCCTATGTAAGGTACGAGACTTTAAGACCTAATTGTGTAACTATTACATACAATACTTTTTATACGAGCAAAACTCAGAAAAACATTTTTTACCTTAATCGTCATTCCCCAATATGATTTTTTATTTTTGATGTAACCTTTTTCGTTCAACTAAAACTGACCTATTAAAAAAAAACATGATCGCGATGGCCATGGCGGGTGCCTCGTGATTGGTGATTTTTTTTGACAAGTAATTTCAACCAATCAGTGAGCATCAAATAAGCTTTTGTTTTTTTTTTTGAAATTATTAGAGTTGTGTAGAGAGATGTCTTATGACTATTAAAGTTCTGTAGCGGGTACCATAGAGTATAGAATTTTGTTACAGGATTTAAAAGTGCCTTATTGTGATTTTGTCTGTGAAATTATAATTGACAGGTTAAAGTCTGCGAGTATAAAAAAGATCGTACAGTCCGTGACCTGTCAGATTGCGATTCGGGTATGGGTGAAAACCGAAAGGCTCTTATCTAGCTCGCGTAAGAGCGAGAGACAAGTATAAAACGCGAATAGCATTATGACAGTTCTTGTATTGTTTATATCGACTTATGCCACACTCATTATACAATACTTTCATAGAAACTAATGGATGCTTACACTCGATATTTAACGTATAGTAGGTTAATTGAAATCTGTAAAATGTAGTATCGTCGAATATATAAAGTATAAACTACCTCACATGTGAAATTATTGAATATCAACATAAAAGTTATACATAGTAATAGCTAAATGACTATTAAAAGCTATTTGTAAATAGATTTTGTGCATATGTTACTATATTTATATGGATAATGTGATCGTCTATGTCAGGTTCAAATACATAAAGTCAAACAATTTTATAACTATTTTAATAATTACATTATTTGATTAATCTAGAATAAAGCTACAGCTGAGATTTTAATAATCAACAAATTGTGATAAATAATAATATAAATAAGTACATTTACCATATCTTTTCTTATTCCTCCAAAAATAATAAGTGTAGTTACAATAACATAAAATAACGTTGGTAAATTCTAAATTTGAACTGAATTTTACTTCATAAATAATTCGGTAATTATTGCAAATAAGTAATTATCATCGCGATGCTTGTACAGTCGGCAACTAGTTATATCAAAAATTTACTAACCAGAACTGTACTCACGGCTTTGCATAACCTTATTTAAGTAAATGTTTGGGTCTTTTTTCGAAATTGTCCCGCATTCTATAAGTATAATCCCAAAACAAATAGGTACTCTGAATCGAAAGTATTGATACACATAGTGTTCTATAAAACTTTTCCTTTCCCCATTTTGCGACATACCTACTATACTAAACTATACAAAATAAATAAAAATATTCCACAAATCTATGACAATGGAATGCAAATTGCAATCATTAAAAACTATACAAAACACTTACTTATAAATACGAGTAATTATAAAATATCTGCTGGTAATAATGGCAAGAAACCCGAATAAATTACACGTATTTACTCAAAAATGACGTCAGTGTTCTTTATTGTTATTGCTATTTAATCATAAGAAAATATCAGTTAAAATAACACACACAGTGCAGATAATGTATGTAGTCTCCACTACAATAATATGCGCAGATATCTGTAAACGTTTGTAGAACTGGCCAGTTCTTCTTTCAAATCAACAAGTATAGGCAAAATGGCGACCGACAAACTCCATCAATTCATTCGCCACCATAGAAGTTAATTGATTTTACTGGCGGTTTATATAATCTGCAGTGTATGCGATAAGCTAAGGAAGAGATCATATAATCTTTCGTTTTCTACCATGTACCGTAATGTCAACCTTTTATTCAGCCAGTAACAGTATGTCGATGATACAGTCGAGGAAACTGAAATGCGAATTATAGACCCCTATACACAAGGGCAAAAAAGGTACGAGTTTCAATTTCCTTGACTGTATCTTACATTTTGGGAAACTGAAACACGTAAATCAGCGCTTGTGTCATAATGACAATAAAGATGAAAAAGGTACGCATTTCAGTTACCTTTTACTTACTTAACTCTGAATTTTATTATGAATGTTTTGGAAATGTAGGTCGATATCACTATCAACATACAAAGGTACTTATAGCAATATAAAATAAAATTACACTTCATAATTTTATTCAAAACTGACCAGCGATCGACCTTAGACCTAAGAATTGCAATCAATAATTTTAGTATGGGGAAAAAACCGCGTTTTATCAAAAACCGCCAGTTTTTCATACAAATCGGTTCGTTGTTTGCATTCCCCATTTACAAATTACCGGTAATGAGTAATTAATAAGATCGTAATGTACGATGATTAGATGATCTCCTCTTATTTTTATGAAAACACCACACCTTATGCAATTTAGAATTAGATTCTATCACTTCACACTGAAGCGTGGGATTAGCGAAAATGTGTTGAAAATTAATCACAACCTTAATTTAACCTATTTGAAACGAATATTTGTAGCAAAGTCGACTATCTTACACTAATAATAAAAGCAAACAGGATTGGCAAGACACTGTCACTAGTGCATTTCATAAATAATACATTATTTGTGATTTTTCTACAAAAAGGAGGGTTCCGTACAAATTATGAAAGCAGCTATATTGCTCTGACGAAAAGATAAACTGTACTGAGGGACAAACCTAACTTTGCCGTTGGACAAATGTTGTCCCAATATATTTAGGGTTAGTTTTTCAACTGTAAATAACTTTGTAAATACAAAAAATATATATTTATTGTAATGTAACTTCAAATTTACGCTTATACGTTTTTAATTACTTAAAGGTGCTAAATGATATTATTTCTTGTGAAATCAGTCCTTCTAGGTTAACGGTAAGTAAAGTAGGTTTAGGTTTTAATTTCCTTGCTAGCGTCAGCAAAATAGCATAAACTCATCAAACGCTCATATATATTTACATTGCGTCGATTTGCCAATTGAAGTACGGAATCCTAAAAATATAACATGCACCTTGGGAATACTAGCGATGGTAAAATAATGAACATTGTTTGAATTATTTCAGCCTGTTAAGTGCCTTGCATCCTTCGTTTGCTTAATGAATGACTTATTTAAATGGCTCCAGCAGACTGCTGGAGCCATTTAAATAAGTCTACTGAAGTACACTTTTCAGTAAATACGTTTCATCAGATAAATACTAAAATTAAACTACATATTTTCATTCACAAACACACTGAAATACCAAATACTACGTATACTCTTCGGGGCATTATTATTATTTGATGATATAATATTTTATAGTATTTATCAGTTTACTGTTTTACAAACTGTATTCAAATGTTAAGTATTTGTCAGCTTCTTTTACAAACTGTATTTATTTCTCGTAAAATTGATAAATACGAATACCTATTTAAGTTTAAATAAATTTACAATAGAAGCACAATGCCCTCTTAACACACGCATACATTATACTTTAAAAATAAAAGGTAAAAAAATATATTAGAAAGTTGCGCAATAAAAATGAGCAAATAAATACCTATAACCATGTTCTATATCTACTGTTCACGTCACACACTGAAAATAATGCATTTTATATATAAAGAATTTAGTAAACATTAACTAACAATTTTTTGTTTAAAAAAGTTAAGAGACCTTATTCCTTTTAAAATATTTTTTTTCATATTACAACAAATATATTGATAATTTTAACCAACTTTTTGAAGTGAATGACACTTTTTCCTGAGTTCTAGGTAGTAACATAGCTATTTCATGCCTTTATTGCGTGCATTCGATAATAAGTTGAAAAAACTAATTTTCCACGTGAATTTTGTCAATTTCGAGTAGTTTTTGAAACAAAAATTATCAATGAAAAATTCAATCTGTAGGTTTCAAATGTATACCAATTAATTCCAATAGCCCTCTTCTAGGTAGTAACATCAATAATATGTTAAGAAACATGTTTGATCATAGAGAAAAATGTCTAAAACAATCAGCATTTTAAATGAATAAGGCCTCTTAAGTTCGTTTAGCCTCTTGTCTTATACTAACATATATAGTATAATAACAAAGAAGCATACTTTTTACAGAACAATAGTTAAAACAGAACTGACTGACAACTTGTCTGAATAACAAAACGCCAGCTATAAAATGTTATTGGTTACTTAATTTGGTCAACTTAACGCAGATTTCATTTTGTTTATCGTTTTTAATTTAGTATGTTGTGTTATAAAAGCGAGTCTTGTTTCGGGCTTCACAAAAAGACAGCCTGGTTCATTACCTACTCCGCTTTGCTTTTGCGGATAGGTAAGCTAAGTCGGATAGTGACGGATGATTTATTTAACTAACCTCCTTTTATCGGCCCCCGTGGTGAAACAAACGTCAGGTTATCAACCGCAGTTACGAATCGGTAATAAAAAAAGTCCCGTAACCAGTTACAACACGGGATTTTTGAAGTGAAACTTCTAATGCGATTTCCAACAAGGTTGCGTTAAACGTTTAACGCTACCGTGGAGGGGGCAGGAAAGCATTATTGCGTTAAACGTTCAACTCTCCTGGGGAGGGGGAATAGAAAAAGATAGAGCGAGAGTGAAGAAGTTTGTCTTAAAGAAACAATATGAGTTCATTAAAAATCAATTTCTACCCCTTCCTATTTTCATTTCCACATTACGAAGCTCCACTTCTTCCGCGCACTATTTTTTTTTATTGCCGTTTCGGAGCTGGTTACCAAACGGTACCAAAGGTGGCGATATGATTTATAAATGACATAATTTTCTCGACCATGTTTTTAATCAAAAGCAATGAACATCTGAATTCATATTTATACTCTAAACATATATTACAATTAAAAACTCTGTGCAATAAGTTGGCCAAACGATTTTGACACGAACGTTACAGTAACTACATACTAGGTCCTGACTAGGATGTCACAGAAACGTTTACGCTAAGATTATATCGATAGCTATAATTATAATTTGTGCCGCCCCATTGAAAATATTCGCCTTAAGCTAAGGTATAACCGGATTGAGGTACTTGGGTTTTTCAAAATGTGTATCGCTTTCAAGAAAACTCGCAATAATATAAAATAAACCAGACATAAGTAGCTGAATATCTAGGAGACTACTGGTTTTATATCTACTAAACATGGTTATGATTATGAATTTAAGAATCAGCTCGACAGACAATACTTTCGATTAAAAAAATACACTCTAAACGGAACATCTCTTTGGGTTCTCTCATGCCAGTATGCCACAGTCAGACACACATATTAAACTTATAACAGATTTTTGTCGGGAGTTAAAAATTAGAACTACTCATCTAGTAAGTACATACAATTGAGAAACGCGACTGTTACGTGTATGCATATTTATTGATTTCTTTCGGCTTTTTCTCAACTGTGGAGAATGCTTTGGATAATCCCGGTAGACTCAGGCTTGTAAAAGTGACCTTGTATATAGCTTCCAGCTTTCCTTAAATTTTCGCTTTAGTAAAATTAACGTTATTAACAAAAGAGAATATGTCTGAAAATTTAAAAGTTAAATGATAACTTTCTCTTGAAAACGTTTTGTTGTGTACAAATTACAAATGTGCAAAAGGTTAAGGTTACCCGAAAAATATAGCATTAGCATTCAACATAATACCTAGATGCCAATACCACAAGCTGCCGTAAGAATCGCACCTATATGGGAACATAGCTCGCTGCTCATACTGCCACACAACAGAGCTAGCATAACTTGCAGTGACATCGCTTGTCGCGCATCTTAGGATCACATATCTTGTTCGTACAGTATTGAAACAAAAGTGACAAGTAGTATCAAAGAGTCGCCTGTCACAGTTATGCTATACTACGATTTCTAATTCAAGACCAAAAAATCTACCACAAGGTTGCCACTACAATAAAATATGTTTACAATAGTAAATTCCTTTTTCTTTTTTAAACACGCTAAGATAATTTATCTATTGGTAACTTTAACTCTATGTTTTAACAAAATAACTAGATATATTTATTATTACATAATTACAAGAGGAGATAATAAAAACTTAAACATCGGAGATTTTTGGTACAAAATCTGGTATTGTACTTGTAACACTTGAGCATTTGGTGCAAGCCAAGAAACAAACTCAGATGTCATTTAAATGTTGTCAATTTTGACAGTGACGTATCTGTCGTAGTTTTTTTGGTCTTGAATTAGAAATCCGAGTTTAGACTTGCAGGTAAACACATCACTATGTGTAAGTTAAAGAGGTTATAGTTGGCGGCAAACTTTTAGAACAAAAATGGCGGATCTGCGCATGTGTACATTTGTACGTAAATCGGCTACTGCGAAGTCAAGGTCATATCTAAGAAGTTTGCCGGCAGCTGTACTAAGTTTTCATTAGAACAAGGACGGTCCTATGACGTCGGTTAAACGCTCACTCAATCCGAGAGGGTTACACATTACACAAAAATTTTCCCGTCATTCAAACCGCTGTCTATGACTGTACCGAAGTAGCAAATAGACTACACAAGAGCCTATTCAGCGAGCGATTATAACTCTAATTTAACATGGGCTGTATAAGTTCAATACATAAACAAATAAGACCGACACCAGTGGCTTGGAATTGTACTAAAGATCAGACAAATATTGCCTTTGCGCCGGAGGATTAAGTAAATGCTCCAGTCACTTTGACTTAAATCTGATCTGTACTTTCAAGTTTATTTTAATACCACATTTGATACTGGACTATCTAAACATGAAAATAAAAATCAACCAAGTACGGCATGCAAGCCACCGCGATTGACAATAATGTGCGACTTAGAAGAATCATGAAAGATAACCCGGGGGTTTTAGAGCACAGCTGTATCAAATCATTCGCGCTCCCAAAACCCCGGGATATGAGGATGATTTACAGCCTATGCGCTTATTGAATGCAGTCGGCCAACAAAGTCCCGCCGAGCCCTATACCACTTAAGTATTATCCGATACAATCACATCTCTATCACATTTTACATTACATTCAAGTCACGTGTCCAACTGTTCTTATCATATCATTTTTAGAATGTTAAGAAGTAAGATTATAAATGGCGGTAACAATCATTTCATGTACTCCTATACCCACGTAGCACACGGGCTGTATAAGAGCTTATACAGCCCTTATACGACTTATTTCAGCTTAAAAAGGGCTGTATAATAGGGAGGAGCGAATTTTTTTTTAGGAAATTCAACTCAGAACCTCTCTCAAACGTTGCATTAGGCTGCCAGGTGTACGAAAAAAATAATCGTAAAAATATTCAATACCTACTTACTACTGTCATCTTCAATATTATGATCGAGCCCATATCGAAAAAATTGGCATTTTAACAAAATCTTGTTTTTTTTTTATTAAAGTCAAGTGAATTTGTTGTAAACACATAATACTCGAAATAAAAGATATATATTGCATAAAAACATTGAAAAAAAACACTGAATTTTAACTTAAGTAACAGGTTCACGTAGTAGTTGCCGTAAGTATGAAATGAGCTCAAACCCTGTTTTATAAATCTAAAACTAATTACGTAAAACAAAAGTTTTTTTTTTACAATTTTTGAGTAAAAAAAAACTTTAGAGCTCAAGTAGATTTAAAATAAATGACATATATATTAATTAATATCTTATCTAAAGCCAACATATTACAAAGGTTCCATGTCGATCAGACAACTTTTTTTTTTTCCATACATCTACTCTCCACCCTACTGTATAAGCCCATATACAGCCTGTGTGCTATTAGGGTATTAAATTAACTTCCCCGGGACTACACACCTTATATCCTTAATAATGCTTATGCATAAAACCAGTGGAGACCTGTCAAATTGAACCTTACATTGCCCTAAAACCAGCGTCAGTCAATTTCTTACGACAATGACAAATTATATTGAGATTAAAAAGTTCAGTGCATTTTCTTTACAATTAATTTCATTCTACAGTAAACGAACACGATTCATAAGTTTTTAAAGGCTGTTTCCTCATGTTGGGGCCCCAACCATGAGACTTGACGGGGGATGAACAAATAAAATGGTTAAAATGGCGCTTTGCTAACAGACACTTATGGTTATATTAATCTGTGCTTATGGGTCATGAGCAGAAAAAATACAACATGTTTCCCTGTTCTCACTAGGGTTGCGTTTTATTTTACAATTTAGAAAAGTGTTCTGCAAACTTTTTGTGTTCAAGGTAACTTACAACAGAAGATCGGGAAATTTTGCAGGTACAACGTAAATGAAAACGTGTGATTTGAAGTTGAGGGAAGTATTTTTCTTCCGCCTCTTTTTAACTAACGAGACAACCTTATTTCTCCGCGGCACACCAACTAATGATCACGGTATAGTAGTTCGGTTGGTGTTGTGTATGATCTTATTAAAGAAAACAGTATATAGCCTAGCAAGTGTTGGTCCGGACCAGGGATATAGGCGCTAAAAACGGCTTTCATAAGGCAATAATGAGCATACGTCATATATTTGCATTATTAAACACCATAGCAATTTGTCAAGGCTTTGTCAGTAACGAAATACAAAACATTGTTTACCGGAATGCTGCTCAATCCGTTCTTCTTGCGAAATAAATACGGAATCCTATTGGAAAAAACTTGACTGTCATCACTGTGGATAGTTTTGGCTTTATTATGCCAAAATGAATTGAAATTTGCGGAATATTTAGTCCTATTTTCTCTTTGTGTACATCAGTGACATTCACCGACTTTCAACGTGAGTTACCAAAAATTTGCCGTATGTAAAATCCGTAATATGGCGTGGGTAGTAAAACCTCGTGTGGGGCTATTCAACAGTGTGCTTTTGTATCTCATTATGGTCCGTCATTAAAGAGAAGCTTGTTTCATAAATAAGGTGTCATTTTGGTGGATTATCAACTCCAAGGCCTTTGCCAAGAATGACACCTTATCTAATCTATGAAATCTATCTTCTCTTTTATGACGAATGATAATGACGTCCAAAACCACACAATAGTACTGTTTTCTTTGATGATACACATCGCTACCCGAAGGACTACATCACTGTGCCGAGGAACACACTGCGAAACATCAATTTAGAACATCGACGGCCTCAGGTCTGAGACCGGCAGGTACTGACTGTTTCGTAATCCACGAGAGTTGACTCTTTCAGCGCTCCAATGGTTCCTAAAATTAGCTCTCTCGATCGCACTTGGTTACGCACTGCTTTACCTATGATCAAGAAGCTTTAACCTCCTGTTAAATTAAAATTGTGGACTAATTGCTTTTTTCTCATCTTTTAATATCAAAAACAGGAAAACATATTGGTAACTTACTCCGATTGTGACCCTATTAAAATAAAAGTAAAAAAGCACCTTAGGAGGGTATATCAGTAATATAATTTTTAATTATAACTGATATGGTTGCCGCATATCATAGCTAAAATAGAATAACAATTTGGAAAGATCTAACGTTATAACAAGGGAAAAACAATTGAAGGAATAATATCACAGTTTAAAAGGAGAAAGGACATACAGATCCAAACAAAAAAATTAACACTCGAAATGTATAAAGACAAAATGATAAACAAAACAATGCAACAGGCAAATTAAAAATGTTGGTCAATAAAATATTGTTTTATGATAATCATTGACATCATTATTGATTAATTTCAAACTAATCGTTATTGAACTCTGGTTTTTTTTAATATTATTTAAAGAAAGAAAGACATATATTCGGGGAAAAAACATAATTACATACCTAAATAGTGAAACTATGAATTATAATAATTATTTAAACAAAATTATTGTTTGGATTTCGGTTCAGTGTAAAACTGGCATACCTTATCCGGCGTGTGACAATTTATTAATGTATGATGACTACTAATGTTGAGTTGCATGAACTATATTTAAAATAATAGTTTAAAAAATTTACGGTCTGAGTGATACCTTTTTCTTCTGGATCTGTAAGGTAAACGTCCCTGTGCCCGACACGCTAATGCCTAATAGTTGACACCATGCTGCCACCTCTATTGAGAATGGCAACTATTGGGACAGTGTCAGCACAGGGTCGTTTACCTTATCATTGACACGTTTTATGATTGAAAAAAAAACTCTTCGTTGCTTGATATCGGCGGGAGGTAGCTTGGTCCAAATTCGATATTAGCGAGGAAGGTTAACATTAAAAATATACGAATAAAAACACTTAATATTGTGCGTTTACATTTACGTGGATAACAAGGATAAATCAGTCTCTTTAGGTGAGTGCGCCGACTTTTGAAATCGGTCTGAGGACATTGGAACCCTGTATTGTAGAAAATTGGCACTGATATTTTTAATTTCAATACAAATGTAACATTCAATCCGACACTGCTAGCACCATCTTTGGGACTCATCGAGTCCCCTTTCACATTCCAAATTATATACAATTTAGTATCACTACATTTGGCGAATTCTGTACCGAAGACAGCCACAACCTCTAATTCTTTATCTAAACTGGTTTTGTGTATAGCATGCGTATTACATAAAATAACTAAGCATAATTCTATTATCATTAAAAAATTCATGGCATCTTGGTCTAGATCTATATCGTAAACACAGGTATCCTCATATAGTCGTGATTGTGATTTGCTTATCATACAATTAAAATACAACCGTAATTCGTTGGAAATAAGGTTCAAATATCTGCTCTGCGTCTCGCCTTTTAATGAGCCGTCTACAAAATTATTTTTCTTCTGTACAGTGTAAATAAATGAATGGCGAATACTCTTTTTCTGTACTTTGATAATTGTATTCTGTAATTTGTTGCTTTTGCTATCAATTTGCGACTCTACCTCAATAATAAAATGGATGTTATAGAGGTTGCGTTGATCGCTTCTTTCATAACCGCAACTTGACTTTACAAACTCTAGTCTTATAAATGATTTGAAAATATATGCTATTTCAAGAAATTTGATAAATAAATTAGGGCGAGCCGGTAGATCAGCAAAACGAAACAACGAGGTTACTGGATTTTCCAAAAAGTTACCACGTATATTAGTATGTAGATCACAACGATCAAGCAGCTGCCCATAGCTGAAGTTTACTGATAGATGGGATCCGGAAGATAAATTGCTATGATGAGCTGTCATATCGACGTAACTGAAGGAAAATACTTGTTGGAATTTCATAGCTAAATTGTAATCGTGAGCTGCCAGACCAGATAAATTCAAAAAGTATTTTACTGGAATCGTAGCCGGGTTAAGTTTTATAGGTTTGGAATGGAGTTCCGTAGGCAAATCGCAATCACGAATCAACAGACCGGCGCAATTTAAAAAGGAGCTCAATAAATCGCTACGATGAGCTGGCGGGTCAATGATAAGACAGATGATATTCATCGCCGTAGGAGCCGAGGGAATTTTGGTAGGTAGATCGCAGGGATGACTCGGATGTAACGTAGCGAGCGGGTACAATTTCATAAGAACATCCATACGATTCACGGCTATCTGAGGGTTAGGAGCACAGGAGCTGTCCGATGTGTAGGGTGCGATGCGATTTGAGCTTACCAGCACGGCTGCGTGAAGTACCGGGTAGGTGTCGGCGGCGGGCGGGGCAGGAGGCGCGCGACGGCGGCGGCGCGGGCGATCGGCGGTGTCGGCGGCGTCGGCGGTGTCGGCGGTGTCGGCGGTGTCGGCGGTGTCGGCGGGCGGGCGCTAGGCGGAGCGGCGCGCGGAGGCCGGCAGCGCGGGTCACCGCGCCGCGCCGCGCCCGCGCCGCCCGGGCTTGCCGCGCCGGTTGAAGCCCCTGACACACCACAATAACACATGTATTGTTGAAGCCATTCACTAATTGATGGCCCGCAAACCAGGCGCGTCGTTGCGCGCGTGTGACCCCAATTCCGCACTCAAGGGACCTAGACGGCTAGCCGGGGCTTGAGAATGCGATCGATGTTTTGCTGTTGGAGGTAGTACCTGTTGAGTGTCAGCATCCTGGATTTACACATAATGTACTAGGGAACTCTTTAGTTGGCTGGCCACTCAAGTACCCAACTATTGCAGTGAACGACGATGGCGACTAAATTTACTGCTTCATATGGCATTACTGTTTTCTATGGCCGCTGCCTTAAGGCAGTCGAAAATCCTTAAGCGCTAGTGGAAAATTAAGGCGAGAGAAAACTGTTCATCAAACTCCACACTTCATTTCGTGTTTGGAACACTGCCGCTAGTAAACTGGACATTGAAATGCTCAACAAGTAGCACTAAGACGTATCTGCAGGGGTGATGCCCATCGTCTAACAAAGCATGCAGCGACCATTAAGGCTGATTTAGACGAAGACAATTTTGAGACGCCTAAATGACGGCGCCAGTGATTACCGCACAGCACACCTCCGACCGTTTAGGCAATGACTATGTTCAGCCGCCTAAATCTCGCCGCCAGTCGTGTTTACACAGTGCTTTTTTTCAGTACCAGTCATTAGTGGCAGCGAGAGACGCGGAGGGGGGGTTACTGGCGCCAAAAAATAGGCCCGTGTTCTATTCCGCGCCAGCGCTGGCATGCCACGAAAAAATGGCGCGGAAAGTGTTTATACGGTGCCTTTTCGAGGCGCCGTAATTAAGGCGTCTCAAAATTGTCTTCGTCTAAATCAGCCTTTATTATATCCAGAAGCGGCGCGCAGAGATAAAGACTTTGCGTCAGACAACGGTGCAGTACATTTTGTTAAAGAGTCTAGAACGCAGTTTTTTCACTAGCTAGTCATTAAACCGGTAACAAAGGGTATCAAAATCCTACCTGTAAGGGCGATGCTGCGGCTCGCCGTGTGAGGCGTGGCCGTTGTGTCCGGGGGCGGCGCCCGGCGATGAAGGCTTTGCGTCTGGCACGTTGCTCGCAGTACCGTTAGTGGCTTCCTGTAAACGAATACAAGGTATGATCATTTTCGATTTTATTTGTGAAAACTTTCATATCTGTATTGATGCGAAATAGTTTACCCAAAACTTGACAAAGCCTTATCTTTTGTCGGAAACTGGCTTATTCCGAAACCGAAAGTTGATCATTCACATGAAATGCCTTGCTGTCTTGTCTTCAACCGGGATTCTAAACCTTATCTCCTCGACACTCAGGGCCAAATGGTCCATCGAAAACTAGCATATCATTTATATTTATATTAGCCCAAATTTCATGTGCCATAATGTATCGCTTTGCTCTATTAGTCATTTGCCATACCTACCATAAATATTTTTTTCTCTGTAAGCTAAGTTTCCGGGATTTTTATACAATAACGTACCATTTAATGATGTATACATGAATGGTATTTTTTAAAATATGTATCATAGGTATAAATCCTACGGAGTTTACGGTTCATGAAGTTAAAAGTGTATAGCAAATGAAAATAATGCAAGTGAAACTTTCATGGCAAATAGAAATCGGGCAAGTGAAGGCAACTGGTTACTTCGCTGTATGCTTTACAAAAGTAGCGCCGTCTACCGTAAAGTTATGTCTGTCATCTACGATATTTTGATCTGACACTGTTATACATACGTTATCATTATCGGCGGGGGTGCCGATGGTGAGCGGCGGCGGGCCGGTATCGCCGGAGCCGACTACGCCGCCTTTAGCCGCCTGCGCCGACAAGAGCGCAGCCATCTTCAACTGCAAGGCCTGGAACAACACCAACGATACGGCAATTGAATCAAATCGGCGATTGTTTTCGATTGTTTTGATGATAGTACCAAACTTTTTGACCAAAACAGAATTTCGGCTTTTGATAATTTCGTCCATAACCGAAACGAGACCAAAATACCTGTCACTCACACCAGCACACAACAGTGGCACGCGAGTCTTTCTCGCGCGAGATATTTTAGCTATCACTCTCTGTACAGTACTGTGAGAAAGTGACGGGATACTTGTACTAGACGGGCTGCCGAGACAAACTAAACTGACCCGATGCTGAACATAACGCTTGTTATTCAGACGAAACGAAATTGACCTACATTTCAGGAACTTCCTTGAAGTTTCTAAAGTGAAAGTGAATTTTCTAAAATGTAGAGCGTTTTTTTTTTATATCTAAGCTTATGCAGAAAGAAGCCAGCATTCATTGCTTTGACCGTCAACCTCATGCAATGTGAATACTTAGTATATAAAAATAATTATTCAGATGTATGTATGCTTTATTCCATTATGTTCCACTTCAAAAAGTATGCATTCAGGCAGACTAATTATAATTATAGATACGCACAATGCACATGAAGCAATACAAATTAATCCTCAGGGTCACATTCATTACATTAGATCAATAATGAAGTATAGCGGCTGTATCTGCTTTCTATTATGCTGCATACATGTATGTATGTAAACACTTTATTGTACACAAAAGCAGTTAAAAATACATCTTAACAAATAACACAGTACAAATGCGAACTTATGCCTATAAGGGATCTCTTCCTGTTAACCTCAGCAGGCATTGGATATTCAGATGCTTGATGATGATCCCTGGTGACTTGGGATCGGCAATTTGGATGGCTATTTAGGTTGACTGGTGAATTTAAATGAAAGACTTATAAATTTGGAAATATACCTTCAATTCAGCAGTGAGGCGGAATGGAGGGGCTGTGATGGACTCGACGGGAGCTGGAGCTTTCTTCAGGGCATCCACGTCGCAGGAGAGCGCGCAACGGCAAACTGGGCAGGTTTGCTGGAAACGTAACATACAGTTATGTTATCAGCACATATATCCCATCTAAATTGTACATGTGAAAATGGCAGCCCATTTAAATGCTCAGTGGTTGTCAAATATAAAGGGTTACATAGGATTATACTTAATCTAGGGTGTTATAAATGAACCAATCGCAATTTGTAATTGGAAGTTTGATGTACTTTGTAACTCGATAATTATGATTTTATGAATACTTTCATGAGATATATGTAGTTATTGTATTAAGCGATTTACATCACGTGAGTGTAAACCGCTTAACACTTTGACAACCAGTTAAAAAAATAAAACTAAATCCTGGAACCGACAGCGCTCGCCAGGTGGGCGCCTTTATAGTATAATCCGTAGCGTAGAGTAGCAATGAAGAGCGCTCACTAGGCAGGTGGTTGGTCGTTAAAAGTGATCAAATGGTCAACCATGTATACCTGATATGGTGGTGCCTGCATTTGCTGCCAATTAGGCAGTTTCTCAAGCTCTTCCTGATAATACTTCCGACCTGCAATCAGATGGCTTGCAAGGCACTGGCTGTGGAAGTAGTGGTAGCACTGTGTCTTGATGAACACATCCCCCGCGATGAAGTCATACAAGCAGATCACACATTGACCACTTGGTAGGT
The DNA here is from genome assembly GCA_947623375.1 of Apotomis capreana. Classification (NCBI taxonomy): domain Eukaryota; kingdom Metazoa; phylum Arthropoda; class Insecta; order Lepidoptera; family Tortricidae; genus Apotomis; species Apotomis capreana. The sequence goes on from OX392512.1 coordinate 20,925,286, forward strand.
TACTCTCCGTTAAATTCTCACGGATCAACTAGAATGTATAAGGTACATGATCAATAAAGCGTAACAGCACAAAAAAAACTCAATTGACAGTAACACATGAATATACTCAAGACACGATTTCAGGCCTTAAAAGCCTTTAACCGTTGCAACATTTGTGTTACAGTATTTAAAATTATGTTTTATTTGTTCAAAAATGTAAACAGAAGTAATGCTACTTTTAAGTTTCATAAAACACCTGATTTTCATTGAAGTTGAATGCACACATCCTGTTGCACAGAACAAGATTAATACAAGTGTAACGAGAATGCTGTTGTAAGATTGAAATTAGTTTCATCAGATACTCGATAAAGATAAATTTATTAACTTTCAAATTTCAATAGGCTTAAGATTTATGATGTTTTAGAATAGTGGATGCTTTTTTCCATTAAAACATCTTATTAGGACATCCATTTAAATTGATATGTTTACTTAATTATTGTAAGTTCAGATTTGAGACAATATTTATCAAAGACATGTTTTAAGTACATATATTGTTTTCAACACAATCAATTATCCGTCATACAGTTGTATGACTGATTAATTGAATTGGTGTTGAAATGTTCAGACATTGGTGGAGTATAAACATTCGCCAAGCAATGATATTGAGAAAATTATTTCCTTTGACATATTTTAGTTACACCAACTAATTATTATTATATCAAAAATTACACTGCTTGAACAATATTCAATGAAATATATTGCTATTGTATTTTATACCTCAATGAGTTCAAAAACTACAGGCTGGCCCAGACAGTCAATCAACTTTTCTTTGATTTGTGAATTGATAGTAGCCAGAAGACCGTCGTCCAGCCCGCGTGGGTTCCGGAGCGTGACCTCAGGGCTGCTATCGGGATAATCCGGGGTCAATTTGACCTCCAGAGTCACACAAACGTACTGCTGGTCAGTATCATCCCCTGTCGAAGGATGCACCACTGTTTCAATCGTTTCCGGCACATCATCCACCCTTTTAATAACCACATCATCCATCAAAATAGCTTCCAAAGCCTCAACTTCGTCCGTAACCCTGAAATTACAAGGTTTTTTTATTAAAAACCGATTTTGACAACCATAAATTTCATTATTACGATTTCTCGACCATTACACACCTTTCGTCTACGGAGGTCGACATGATGACTGAAATCTGGGGACCTGGTTCCGGGGAAACTTTTTTACAAGTGCATTCAGTTCAGGCAGGCGCAATGCAGATATTGCAGCTAAACAGCTGGGAACTTCAGAGCGAAATCCGGATAAAAATCAATCATGCTACAAGGCAGTAACCCGTTTACGAAGAATGTTCGGTTTACAACACAATATTCAACAAAATAAATCACCGCTTCTTGTTACATTTACTATGCTTGTCACACTTCAACTAAATATTTTCATAAAATGCATAGATATTCTCTGTATCAGTCTTGCTGATAATGATAATAAAGATTTCGATCTTGAAATTTATACTCACAAATCTCACAATTATTGTTTGATATTAAAAACATCCTTCATAAACTTTTGAAACGTCAATATGTTTTGACAACCGTGACAACCCAATGACCGATGACAGTAGCCCGTTCGGATACGATATAGCGGATAACATTTGCTAAAATCATAAAATGTGCTAAAAATTTCTGTGTGAAAAATACGTAATTTCTTTGAAAGTTTGTTAAAACGCATATTGAATTATCATTTCTTGTCACAAAATATAGACGTTTGAAAAAAGAAATGGCATAAGTACATCCATATAATAATGTGCATAAAGTACTTACATCTTCTATGCATTATAAAATGTCAGTAGCGATATGTCATCCATAAGTCATCATCTGCCAAAAGACGTCCACTGCTGAACATAGGCCTCCCCAGAGAACGCTACCATGACCGGTCCTGCGACGCCCGCATCCAGCGGACTCCAGCGACTTTCACCAGGTCATTAGTCCACCTTGTGGGGGGGGCTACTCACGCTGCATCCTCCGGTGCGTGGTCGTCACTCAAGAACTCGATGGTCCCAGCAGCCGTCGGTTCTACGAGCGATGTGCCCTGGCTATGTCGGTTACCTCGGTTCTTCTACGGATCTCTTCATATTTGATTCGATCTCGCAAAGAAACTTCGAGCATAGCCCTCTCCATTGCTCTCTGAGTGACTTTGAGCCTTCTTGTAAGGCCCATAGTGAGCGACCAGGAGTCAGTTCGGTAAGTCATCACTGGTCAAAGACTTTTGTCTTGAGACACCGCGGGATATTGGACGAAAAGATAGTACGAGTACGTAGCCTCCCAAACGCTGCCCAGCCAAGATGGCCTCTTTCTCGAATTTGGACCTACCTAACCGGACAGTTTGTCTAAGGTAGGTATACTTAGTCGTTCACAACTTCGAGCGTAGATTCTCCAATTTTTACCGGTCGTGGTGGAACAGTCAAGTTCATTTACATCTACATCCTTACGAGAACAAAAATATCTGAACACGACCCTATTGTCAGGAGCATAAAATCGTGTTCAGATTTGTTCTCGTAAGTGTGTAGATGTAAATGAACTCGACTGAACATGGGCATTGAACATGATTTTCGTTTTGTCCATGTACCTACATCCTTAGACCAACTCGCTCAGAGGCTCTACCGAGATCGTCTAGCATCGTACTTAAGTCCTCCACGGTCTCAGCCATGACTACTACTATCACTACTATGTCATCGGCGAATCGTAGGTGCCGCTTCGCCTTGATTGGGCATTTTACTCTATATTATTTTTATAATACTAGTCGACGAATGTTATTGTAATACGGATATTTGGCACGCCGTCCGGTATGCTATCTTTTTCTCGAGACTAGCCAGGGCATTTTCTATCTTCGAACTTGGTTGTGGATAGGGAGTAAAAAAAAACAAGAGATTTGATGATATAAGTAGTTTATATTTATTTGAAGTAACTACCTAAATATCTTATTGGATATTATATTAACAAACTTCTCCTAAACCCTTAAATTGTATTCACATTGCATTGTTATTTCATAATAAAAGCTACAAAACTTAAAATAGTTATTCGAGAACAATAAACTATATGTAGGTAGATCTAAAATAAAACTGATACAAAGATCAAAGCTTAAAGAAAAATCGAAATGAGTTATCTAGTGGAAGTGTGGGTGGAAGAGACCGGGAATCGAACCCGGTGCCTCTGGATTGCTGGTAGGTACAGCGCGTTAACCTTTCCGCCACTCTAACTTCTAACCAAGCTTTCGAAATTTTTCCTTATGCTTTGTGTGTCGATCTTTGCATTGTTTACTTGAAAGGCGCGCTTAACACCTAAGCTTAGCTTAATATACAAATTGTGGTGTGTACCCACATTAAAAAAAATACATATTATATGTTTCAGAAAATAAAACTAATAAAATGTATTGTACATTTTACTACGGAATCAGTAAGTATCTAGTCGAAAAAATATGAATATGATCTGATTATAATGTGATATTAAGCCTGACTGAATGACCAAGCATTGGGCATAGGTATTATTTTTAACATATGAAGCGATACCTATCTTAAATTATGCAAGCTGGTGAGAATCAAGACGTACACGCCACTGATAGTCTAGCAAGATGTGATAAAAACCTATATTGGTCCTTATTAAATTAATAAACTTATGTGATACCTAAGTACTTGTAAATGCAATTTTGGATATGTGTTTTTTTTATTATCTTTACGAGTATATTATTGAGAAACGGGTTTTGTCACACAGTGACTATGGAACCCCCGTTGAGATTGATATGTGTAATTAATAGCTACTTATACATACACACTTATTTACAAACTTTTCATTCATACGTCTATAAAATCATTTTCCTAAATAAGTAAATGCTTTTAATACTCCCATCGCTTACTAGCATACTTTCTTTGGATCACTTATCAGGTAGGTTTGTCAACTTAATACATGCAGTACTGTGAGGATTTAGTATTGGGAACCCAAGGCATATTCTATGCCCAAGGGGTTATTTGATAATAAGCAAAAAAGGTTTTAAGCCCGATCTTTTAATTACAATAGGAATATTAGAAACACACATGTTCCTTCCAACTCCAACTATAGTGATGGAAATACATAACACTACATCTCTCAGGGGCCCAAACCAACCTCACCTGCTCGTGGTGCACGCTGCTGACCAACGGACGAGGCTCTGGCGACCCGCCAACCCGCAAACCGGACCAGCGTGGCGGGTTACGGTCCGAACCCCTCAAATGAGATGACAACTTTACCACGGCCCCAAGTACCCGGCGGCTGCAGTTGCAAAGCTGACGGAGACGGGCGTCGGCCGAGCACTGGAGCCAGGGGTGCTAAGAATCCCCGGGTAGGGCTCCACCGTCAAACGACCTCGGCTAACGATAGTGCCACCCGCAAGGTGGTCGGACGACCTGGTCAGGGTTGCGGGGACTCGCTGGATGCGGGTCGCTTCTATCCGGCCCATGTGGAGGTCAATTGAGGAGGCCTGTGTCCAGCAGTGGACGTCCTATGGCTGAAATGATGATGATGACATATCCGTAACTTACAGCTAGTATATCGATCATTATCGAAAAGAATAAGATATGTCCACCAATACATCGTTAAAATGTCATCGTCAAATTGAATTAGGTCCCTCACTCACATGGATGAGTTAACAATTTAAGTAAATAAAGTATATCACTAAATACATATCCCGGCGAAACATTGAGTTTAATCTTCAGACAGGCCGAGAGAGTCAAGCTTATCTACACGAGATGTCAATGTCACCATGTCACCCTTCTTGACTTAAAGTTGACTTAAAGACACGTCTTAAATTGACAATATGGTTTTCTTAAGAGCTATAAATGCTATAATCTATCTATAAGTATAGGTAAGTAGTATATCTGTACATTGTGTTATTTGAATAAGTAAACTAGCGTAATAAACACAAAAAAAAAATACGATTATGATACAATTGTTTGGCAGGGGTACGCGCCACCAGCTTTGGGTTAAGTCCCATTATAAGTAATGGTGTAGTTTGTCGGAGTGACAAGGCCCTGAAGGATTATGATAATTAGCTGACCATGTTCTTATTGGAGCGGAGCGAGCGAAGCTCCCATGGATCGACTCGAATGGACTTTGTAACAATGCGCAGATCTCAGCGAGTTCTCAACCGATTTTAGAAATTTTTGTTTTAAAATGCACAAATTAAATTTCGCTAGGTCGTGACGAAGAGAAAATTTCGAAAAAAAAAAAAAAGAAAAAAAAAAACTCCGCTCCAATCTATGGTGCAAGCTTAGCCGGTGGCTGACTCTGCATCGACCTAGTATATACTTGCATTCAAGTTGATGTCTAAAAAATACATGCCCTATTTTGCTATCTTGCACAGTATCGCCTTAAATCAAATCGTTTAATACACCTCGTATATTAAAAATCTATATTACTTACATAGATAGGCCAAATATGTATGTACGTCAATCATATAGGTATCCGATGAATCTTATAAATGGCTATATCGCAATATGAAGATGAATTTGCCCCCGTGACATTAGCTTTTCATCAGTTTCATATCATTATTTATTATAAAAACTAGATCCAGAAGGGCTCGTGGAGATCTGAGTGGTTTCTTCGGAGTCCGAGGAGACGCTAGCCGAGCGGCTCTTCGAGATGGGAGACCATTGTGTACGTTGAGCAAACCTAGGAAAAAATAACAATTTGATATAATTTTTAAATCATGGAAAAACGAGCGTACTTATATAATTATATGTGCTAACAAAAAACAAATGGAATTTTTATACTAATATTATATAAATTTTTGTAACATTACAGGCGATATGATACTAATTTCATCCATAAACTCAAATTCCAACTCCAGACTCCATATCTCAATGGCCATTTTATTATTAGGGGCTAGGGCCCCTTGGACGGTAAATAAGACGGAAATTCCCCTTTAGATTTCTATTTGGTTTCTATTAAGGAGATTTGGAGCTCTCGTGGACTGGACGCTTCGGTCACGTGACAATAGTGCCCAGTGGGAAAGACAGCCCTGCATGTCCCATATGGATCAGTTGTATTACTCCCTAATATACATTACACGATGACTTATGACTTCACTCGTAGTAATAACTACGAAACAGCAAGAACAAATAAGTCAGAAATTTAACACGAATGATTACATTTATAGTTATTAAGCATGTATTTATTAAATGTAAATGTGTCATAAACCATTCATACAATTTTTCATTGAATCGTTGGATAATGACGGAAAATTGCGAGGATATTATATACCGCAAATATTGTTTTATATCATTAAATAATTACATATTTATTACTTATATAAGTTACCAACCGATATCGTCAACCTGACCCTGTAAGTCCCTCCTAACATCCTAATCACAATTTAGGACTAACTCGATTTGTGCATATTCTAAATATTTACGTATAAAAGGAACAAATTTATTAGGCACTACAAACACAAACAAAGTAGGTACATACGAGTACATACATCTAGGCACATGGACCTTGGTAAGCCGACAAGTTAAAAAAATAGTAGACAGGAACCTTTTGATTTTAATTTGGTGGATTACTAAAAACCGTGTAGTACCACGATGCCTACAGCCCAAAAACGCCTTCTTTACAAGGAAGTCTCCAGCGAGTACTGGCCTTCCATACTAGTTACACTGACACAGCTTCTGGCAAGGAATTCGAAATATAATAGACGACAATAAAGATTCTTTAAACCGAAATATAAATCAATGGAGCCTATAGAATCTCCGTAAAGCCTGATTGTTACAATAATGGTGACGATACGTTTACTATTAGTTTTCTCTTTAATACATTTATTTTTAATACAATGCAATAATGATTTGAATATAAATCAGTACATAATATATTTCCTTCATCATATCAGACAGCACGTGCAGGAAAAAATATTATTCAAGTTTATCCTCAAGACAATGTTAACGATGAATTTTGGGCAACTGAATGTCAAATAACATCACTGGAAGGCTCTTTGCTTGAATAAACTTCTACGGATACGTACTTCTTCTGAAGCTTCTTAAAGATCTTCTTCTTGCAGACGAAGATGAGGAAGATGAACACGCCGATGAGCAGGTTGTAGGCGTCGGTGAGGTACCAGACGCGGAGCTCGGGGGACTGGTAGCTGATGATTTCCAGAAGCCAGCTTACGCCCATGACGACTGACAGCTTCAGATACAGCATCAACCTAGAGAACAACATAGTTATAAGGTGTAAAAAATCGAACCCACAGTAAATTCTTGTAGGCTAGTGTTATGGACACTAGGCGACGATAACATACTTATATAGATAAATACATACTTAAATACAAATAACAACCATGGCACAAATATTCGAGTTCACCACTTGGGATTTGAACCCAGGACCGTCAGCTCAGTAGGATATGGCCATATAGTAGCTAGCCTCAGCTTGGCAATGCGAGTCGTGGGGCTCTTCTGCTACTCGTAGTAGGTAAGTATATCGGTCTCAAGATAAACCGCGGGGCTACTTGGAGAGAATGGGCTCATAGGAAGTTGCCTACTTTGGGAAATTGGATACTTAAGTTAACACTTAACAGTTCTGCTTTGGTACTGACCTGTGGCGTTGGGTAGGGTGGGTAGAAGGTCTCCCCGTTGCAGGGGAAGCCAGGACGGCTGTGTCTCGATTTAGTCGCCAGATGTTGAATGCTGTCATCCTCAATCATCCTCATTGGTCCTGGTGGGTACGATGGGTGAGTATGATGGGATGATGAGACGGGGTCCCCGCCGACGATGGTATCAACCATCAGCTCTTCTTTGGTACTGACCTGTGACCGGTAGCTGTGGGTACGGTGGTTCGGGTTTGGCTGTCATAAATAATAGCTGGTATCAACCAGGAGTCCCGCTTTGATACTAACCTGTGACGGTGGGTACGGTGAGCAGAAGGGTTTCCTGCTGCTGGGGAATCAAGAACGGCTGTGCCGCGACTTAATCGCCAGATGTTGAACGCAGTCATGAGAAACAGAATCCAGTTTAAGATAATTATGATCAACATCGGTGCGTATAAGTACACAACTTTTCCGCCACCTAAAAAAGAAATTGACATTTTAACAAATGATTTTTCAAGGATGTTTTCGAACCTAATGTATAGGTAATTGAGTACACCGAATGAGCTACAGAGAAATAGAGGTCGAATAGAGTATGACACGTTAACTCACAATAAGATATGTCATTGGCAATTCCGCAGCCATTTCGAAAAGACATGTACCTAATTAGTTGTAAATTATACGATTTTTCTACTCCATATCCATTGTGTTGTCCTGGGCAAACCTCGGGATGGAGCTTAAGCCACATGAGGATGCAGACCAATTATGATAAAAGTACTCGATAAGAACGCAGTTTCCTCTTTATAATTAAATCAATTCGGCACTATTGCAATTTCTGGTGAATTCCCCAATTACAAAACGCGTGCTGCAAAACATCCGTGAATTTAACTAACCGCAAGATAAGAATTCCGTGGGAATTTATTAGCTGGGACTAACTACAGTTTGACATGAGTTTGACCAAAAAAATTTGAGGAAAATAACAATAAAGCCTGACAGAGCATGTATGGCAATGGATACCAAAAAGTGGCGTGGCGTCCACTATTCCAAATGGCTTGCATATTTACAGCGTATAAGCATCCTTTTCCTTCTCTTACTAAAAGTAAGCTAATTCTGGTTCCGCTTGCGCAGGTATTTCTTTGACGCCTCGCCACAAGGTAGTATTTAATTTGAATAAGGTAACATTGTGCTTGTGTAAATTGCCTTCAAATGTAATATAATTAAATCAGGCATGGCTGACTATTGGCTCGCTTAACGTATATTTGATTTCCGAGAAATGTCATGACAAGCACCGTACGAATTTTAATCCTAAAAACAAACGAAGAAGAAAAGAACGAACGACACGAAGACTGACTTCAAATAAGATGTAATCTGTTTTTTCCTCTCGTCAGTTAACTTAGTGAAATATGCGAGCATATTGAGTATGATAAACCACGAAATATGAGGTCCTGCTGATTCAGGATACCCAAGGTAATTGTCATGGCCACGGAAGACCAAAGGCGCATACACCGTACAAGGCACTTGAAATTTTGGCCTCGACGATGGATGAGCCTGAACATAATCCCATTAAGAGTGTAATACCTTCAAGGAAGCATCCAGAAGCGAGCATATTGGGCTTGATGAACCACGGAATATGCCTCAGGTCCTGCTGATCCAGTACGCCCATGGCAACCGCCATTGCTGCCGGCAACCCAAACGCGTATAAACAGTACATGGCGAACTTGAAGCTTTCACCCCGACGGTGAATGGGACGAGCCTTGGCATAACCCCTGGAAACAAACAAATAATTAAAAATTTAAGATCATCACTTTTATCGATGGTGTTGTCGCTCTGCCTTAGTTAGGTATTAACCCTCCCTTATATCGAAGAGTATCTAATTAATAGGTGTCTTGCCTAAGTTTATATGTCCCATTTTAAACGTTCTATTATAGATCAAAGGCAGTGACTTCATATTATATTATATGAATGTCCAAAGGCGCGTATTTTTCTTCCTAATCTAAGAAAAATAGAAACCTTTCGTAGGTACTTACCTACTCTCAAATTTTATCAACAAATGATAAAATCATCCTGAAATAACCCTCTCAATAGAAAACGAATTTATTAGAGTTTATTAGAGTATACTGTATAGGGAGACACTACACAAAGAAAAAAAAAGTGTGTGTGTCAGCTCCAACGCACGACTGGAGTTTACTCTTCAGGCCAGGCGCGCACCACGATTTTTTTTTAGTCGCGCGATAATTTTGTCGCAGAAATAAGCGTACTTCTGGGTTTATGAAAATCGTGGTGCGCGCACTCTCATATAAACCCATATCTTGCATTTATGCGACAAAATTATCGCGCGACTAAAATCGTGGTGCGCGCCTGGCCTTAAGAACGATTATAAAATATATACTCAATACGTTTATTGCACATAATTATTAGTAAATAGTTTAAGTATCACATTATGTACCCTGTTGGGTGCTGCAAACAAGAACGAGAAGGTAGGCATTTACATAATATTAATATACGAGTATAATATACAGCAAAATTACAATATTTTACAAGGAAAATTTACTTCCGATTGATTTTTAACAAATTGGAGAGATCATGAGTAGTAACTAAATAAGGAAGCGTGATGTAAAGCGCCCTCGAGCGGCTAGTTTAGTTACTAGAGTCTGCAGTGCTACGGAAAAAAACCGTATCTTACTATGAAATCCATACAAAGATACGACCTTTCTACCGTAGTATCGCAATACTTTTTTTTTTTTATCTATTAATTAAGGAGCTTTGATCATTTTTATGAACATGCCAGCTCCAGCAGGCCTAATACACAACATCATTCATCTAAAAGACATAGATAAATAAAAACATAAACCGTATAAACTTAAAAATAACATGTACACGAAAACAACTAAATTTGTATACACTATTTACATAAAAACAACTGTATACAAATTTAGCGAGTTTACTCCTTAAGAATCGATTTTCATATATAAGCCCGGGGTATGAAAAATATGGGGTGTAAAATCGAACGTATCTGCCGTGCTAATTTAAAAAGTCGTATCTCAGTATACGATCGGGGTAAAAATACGACTTCTTAATTTAGCAGGTCATGCGTTAAGCGTTATAGACTAAGCTCCCGATATAAAATGACCTTTACAGAGATGTTTATTTGATGAAATGTATTTTATATTTAGTTTAAAATGACAATAAATATATTGGATATGGGTTGCATAACAAATTTTAGTCCGGGTTATGTTTAGTTTAAAATTAAAAAATTTTTTTTTTACATTTCACCGATTTGATTATTAGATAAATTCATAATTAAATAATCTTTCATTTTATATAATTTCAATTCAACAATCAGACCTTTGCAAAATGCTAGTAGGTATAGATTTACCTGTTTATACCTGGCTACCCAATAGTTGTGACGGGAAAAGAATAGGCAACCTAACGTTTGCATATTCTATGGGCTTCATACTTTCGATTGGTATAGAATTTATCTAATATTAATCAAACCGGTGAAATGTTTAAAACCATTTTTTTTTATTATTAATTAAACATACCCTGGACTAAAATTTGTTAGGCAACCCATATGCAATATAATTATTGACATATTAAATTAAATATAAAATACACTTCATCAAATAAACATCTCGGTGAAGGTTATTTTATATCGGGATCTTAGTCTATAACGCTTAACGCATAACCTGCTAAATTACGAAGTCGTATTTTTACCCCGATCGTATACTGAGATACGACTTTTTAAATTAGCACGGCAGATACGTTCGATTTTACACCCCATATTTTTCATACCCCGGGCTTATATATGAAAATCGATTCTTAAGGAGTAAACTCCAAAAATACGCTTTTCCACAGATGAAGCAAGATATACGAGACCAGGCAGGATGATTTATTTCTACAAATTAGTATTACGCTCCGCCTCATTCCGCAATAACAGTGGATTAGAATTAGAACTTTTATTCTACAAATAGTCCAATAAGTCTCCTACCTGAATGTCCACCAGATGTCGATTGACATGACGTTCATCCAACAGAAACAGGACAAGAAGAAGTAATAAATCATGAACGCTGAAAAAGAAAATATACTTAGATTAATAATTTGAATATATTGATCTGATATTGATCGTGCAAGTCATTTATTAGCATTAGCATTAAGTAGGTAGAATCTCCCTACAATTTTATAACCCTCCTCTTTTATTCTTCATCGTTCAAGAATCCTTTAGCCATCCTTACATGTCCAATTATACAACATATACATACTACACATCATAATAAATTAAGTAGGTACCTGTGATAACACGCGAAAAATTTGTGACAAGGCATGCGTCACTCTCGCATCTATATACATGACAAAAACTGACGGTTATTTTGTCTAATACTTATCGCGTGATAAACGTAACCATAATCGCTATGATGGTTGCTTTTATCATGCGATAAATATAATCGATAAAGCATCCGTCACATTTAGACAAAATGTGAGTGGGAGTGACATATGTTTTGTCACTTATTTCTCACGTAATAAACCCAACCATCATAGGCCCCCTAATGGTCACATTGTCATAACACTAATCATTGATTTGGGATCTTCGATGCTGCTGCGTCGTTTAGTACAAACGGTCGCCTCAAGACCCTTTTCGCCCTAACAGTCATCGGTTCGATGAGCACTGGGTCCATTTCCACTTAAGTATGGCAAAACTCTTTTAGCTATGTCAAGGAACTAAATTTGAATATACTCAATTACTTACAGAATCCAAGACAAATGTCATCCGTGTTCATCTCGCTGAGGGTGAGCAGGTACAGCGTCGACAGCATCAGGAAGGCTCCGAGCAGGCTGGCCACGTACGCCATGAGGATCATGCCACAGAGGTTCCTGAGCTCTGGCAGTAAGGAGTACACCACCAGGACGAGGATCATGAACACACTGGAAATTATCAGCCCTGGGAAAACAATAAGGCGTTAGACAAATACGTGAATGCCTACTGACCGATACTCTCTCTTTCTCCGTAAGGTAGGTTAGGGTATAAATGTTCTGTGTAACCTTCATATTTAATACGTTTTAATACTGTTGTTACAAGAGAATCACAGTATTTAAATAATGTCTCTTGTCAGGTTTGCGATCGGATATACCGATCTCGTTTCTCGTATCGGTCTTTTCATCCACCAAAAAGAGTTTTCATAAATTGAAGATCACACATCGTCAATTATAGACAGAGAGTTGTATGATACTGCTGATTAAAAAAGCATTTAGGTACCCGTTACAACGAAAACAGTGTCTGCTTCAAAAGGCTCCTCCTGTTCGGGCGGAATCGTCCACAACTTGACCGTGGGCTTGAGGATAAGTCTCCCGTTTGGAAGTGCGATGTCAATACAAAACTGGTTGTTCTCGATGCGCGTCCATCGGTTGTAGGTGTTGGGTAACTCCTGCATGACTGTGCCATCCTGGAAAAGGTAGTCAAAAATACGGTTACAATACAAAAGTTTCTGGTATGTATTGACTAGGACTGCCTAAGCTGCTCCACTATAGGTTTATGTGGAGCTGAGCTGAGTCTCTTTGGGACCTTTATTGCTGCGCACACGACGTCACGGGATAAGACGAGTCCCTGCCTCATGTTCGCTGCTCGGTCTCTTGAACCCCGTGGCATAGAAGTTAACGTAATTGCCGCAGCGAAAGTGTTAATTATTATAGAAGTGAAATTAACTTTGTCTGTCCTATTTGTCTGTTACTTTTCTTCACGATAAAACCGTTAAGCCGATAGAGATGAAATTTGTTATGGACATATTTTGACTGAAGAAGATGGTGAAGGTTTATATGGGAAGGTAGGTACAAATTCCCCATAAATGAACTTGCAGGCTAAAGCAGGTGTAGAATAAGTTAACCGTAAACAAAGCCAATGAGCCATATACACAAGTATGTACCTACGCCGTCTTGTGGTGAACAACAGGATGTTGGGTTCCAACAATTGATAAACCGTACTTCAATAACATACTTAATATTTATTTAAATCTATTCTGAATTGACTCATAATATTACTGAATCATTAAGAATAAGTTTTAAGTAATTGTCTTGAGGGATGAGTTCATGGAATTGTCTATGTAAAACATGTTTTCCTAGTAAAGTACATTATAAAGTTAAGAGGAATAATGACTTCCGGTTCATGACTCAAGATGGCCGCATGCCTTTAAGTTTCGTGTTCATTATTTATTCATTTTGGTTGTTCAATGTGTAGTATTGATAGCTTATTGTGCAGTGAACTAACGTATTAGTGAATGGTTAATGAAGAATTCAACTTGAAGCGTACATAGCCCTTCTTGGATCAAGGCCCGATAGACCGCGTGGTTTTTTGTAAATCGCTATCACTTTACAAAAAGCACACCTCACCGTACAACGTGATATTAATTCTCAATCTTGTCGCCGTGTGCGATTTGTAACGAGTCATTGGCGAAATACCACTTGCTCAGCAAGAAGGTGAAAGCCACAATTAAAAAAAAAAAAAAAAAAAAAAAAGAGGAATAATACTAATTTCCTCAGTACGTAACTACGTAGGTACTATGAAATACAATGGATGTCAACATAATTGTTTACCAAAAGATATAGTAGAGCACAACGCTAAATTAGACATTTTAAGGCTTTCTTTCCTTTCAAAATACATATTTTCAATGTTACTACTTATTTTAATTTATAATCAATAATTTTTGTTCCAAAAACTACTCGAGACGCAATGAAAGCATGAAATAGCTATGTTACTTTCTGAAGTCAGGAAAAGTATACTTCAAAAAGTTGGTTGAAATAATCAATATATTTGTAATAGAATGAAAAAAAAATGCATTTTAAAAGGAATAAGGCCTCTAAATGTCGTTTATCCTGGGGGGCTATAATGACCGCACTTATCGCGCTATAAATAAAGGATAAAGCATTTACCACTTTCACACGCACATATATGAACTTGAACTTCTCATCGCTTTATCGCTTTTTGACAAGTGAGTGCGAGAAAGACCAATGTTTTACCATTTTTTATCACGTGATAAAAAGAAACGTCATACGGGTCAGATTTGTTAAAAAAAAACTAAGATTAATGTAACCGTGAAATTGTGTCAGTTTTCTGTCTATATATAGAAGATTCTTCCATATATTTTTTTAAGATAATAAGATAAGATTATTCGTAATTACATAGCATTTTGATTGTTTTTGAGATTGAGAGCACTATATTTCAATATGTTTCTTTTCTTAACAATAGGGTTGTAGACTGATGTTGACTTATACAACATACTGTAGTTATAAGAACATACTTAGCTCAATATGTCGTAGAAAAAAAAAATTGTATGACTTCAAAGTTACGCAATTTTATGTTTCTTTTTTATGAAAATAAATTTTGAATTGTTTCTAGAATCCTTATAATGTTACAAAATAGTAATTGTATGTCAACCATGCATTAAAACGCACTTTTTCACGGTGAAAATGGCAAATTACTTATTGTCTCCACTTCGTTTTGGTACCCAACCCACAAAATGACGTCAAATTTAGGTGGCGATTTGTATGGAGCGTTTTTAGCGCTCTGTGGGAATGTTGAACTTTGACGGTCATTTCGGACTTTTAGAGCAGTGTGAGTGTAGTTAGTCGCAAATAGACATTTGATTCCAATAAAACATAAAATCGATTGACATCCTCAAAAAAAGTAGTAAGAATAATAGATATTAAATTTAATACTTATCCTTCCTCCGAGTCATTGAATACTACTTCATTCACTAATAAACATTAGCAACTAATCATTTGGTTTGTGATTATTGTGCCCACATATACTATAAATATTATAATAGTAATGAAACACCGAGAAAAAAACTTATTCAGGGAGTAAATGCATGGCTTGGATTGACATTATAAAATCTTGAAATTTTCTATACCTACATATACGAGTAACGTACATAGAAAAAATTAGGAGTTCCGTAGATTCTTACTCTGATAAGATTGGCATCATAAAATAAATAAATAAATAAATCATTCGGCAGGTTCAAGCCTCAAATCAATTAATTGTTCTGTTGTATATGCTATTCTTGTGAAACATAACAAACTATAAAAAAACATGGAACTTCCTCCTATTTTTGAAGTCGCTTAAAAATAAATAAAAACATACGCATGTTTGAAGTCGGTGGATAAAAGATAAGTAACATACCTCGATCAGATAATTGTTGTACTTCGACGACAGATCAAAAGCTTCAAATCTGCTGAAATTAAGTGTTTTCGAATCGACCAATTCAAAAACGTCCCTCAATTTCTTCTCCGTTGGCACAATATCCTTGTTATAAATAGTCACATCCTCCAAATTCACAGATTCATTTATTTTTTTACAAGCTCTTTTAGCACCCACGTACTTATTTTCCGGGCAACATTTAATAATAGTTATTTTACTTGCCGCCACATAGCTCAAGTAAATTAAAATTACAATTACAGAAAATTTTACGGACATGTTGACTGCTCTGCTTGCTATGGGATTATGTTATATTATAATAATGTAATGATGAAAGGGAGGAAACAAATGAACGCCGTAGGTGGGTGACCATAATTATGGTTGAAATCAAAAGCCGCGTCTCGGAGGCTCATCACAATAATGATTCATCTCTGGCGCACATTACTGAATGGAAAAAGACGGCACGTCACAATTAATTAAGAATAGATTTTTAAAAAACTTGATTTTTTGTATAGGTAGGTAGGAACAAAACCCTCTCATTCCCAGTAAAAATATAGATTCTATTGTAGCTTAAAAAAAACTTCCAAGTTAACGTAACAGAAGATAATTCTGCCGCAAAAACCGAACGTATATTTCGACACTTTCAAGGGAATCAAAATTTAATTTATGGTGTATTCCGTTGACCGAGTACTATGAAATTTGGCAAGAAATACCACCATCTTATACTACAAGTACCTATAGTAGGAAAAAACCTGAAAACTATACATGTGTGATTAAATCATCGACGACGCGGTTTGCGTAGTGTACCTGCCTACTCGGTCCCGGGTTCGAATTCGGGCAGCGCAAATATTTATGTGATGAACTCGAATATTTGTTCCTGGGTCTTGGATGTTATATATTATGTATATCGTTGTCTAGAACCGGGTCAGTTTGGTTTATTTCTGCTAGTGTGACTGACAGGTATTTCGGGCTTGTTTTGGTTATCGACGAAATGATCAAAAGCCGAAATTCAGTTTTGGTCAAAAATTTTGGCACTATCATCAAAACAACTGAAAATAATCGCCGATATGATGCAATGAGTACAATGTGTACTAATTGAATCATATTTAGGCACAATAAACAAGTATATAAAAGTATACTATTGCATATAAATATCTCTGAGTGGATATTGGTTTTTCCACTTGTTCGTGCTTATACCGAACTAATTAATTACGGTATTTTATTTTATTTCTTTCTTCTTTTATTTATTTTATATTTAGTATGACTTTGTATAAAATTTGTCAGCCTTAACCCCTCGTATGCTTAAACACGAATCCGTGTGGGACTTTTCAAGTTTACGTTAAAACATCAGTAAGTTTCTAGTTGTTAGCAAATTTTTGTCATCGCATACGAGGAATTTAGAGGCCTTATACATTTTAAAATGTATTTTTTTTCATATTATGTCAAATATATTGACTATGTCAACCAACTTTTTGAAATGAATAATACCTACTTTTCCCTGAGTTCTAGATAGTAATGGCTATTTCATGCTTTCATTGCGTGTAGTCGAAAATAAGTTGGAGAAAACAGTGTTCTGCGTGAATTTTGTAAATTTCGAGTAGTTTTTTAATTAAAATGAAAAACTCGAACTGTAGATTTCAAATATATACCAATAAATCGCAAGAAAAATGTTTGACATAGAGCTGAGCATTTTTGAACGGATAAGGAGCCTTAAGTGCCATATTTGCTTCTTGTGTATTAAACCAAGTATACTTAAGTACAAAAGTTGTAATTGTAACATAATAATGGTCACCCTACAATTACAATTATCAACAGCAGTTGGCTTTTGGTAGTGATTGGTTTTGCGGTTCCCGATCGAATCCCGTCAAGGGCAAATATTTGTGTAATGAACTCGAATATTTTGTTCCTGGGCCGTGGATGTTCCCTAAGTATTTTATTTTATTTTTCCATTTATTTCTTATTTATGTAGACCATTATGTATATCGTCGTCTAGTAGGTACCCATAGTACAAGCATTCCTTAATTTGCTTAGTTTGGGACTAGATCGATTTGGGAAAGGTTTGTTTTTTTTTGTTTACAATAAAGTTTTTACAGTTATATTATTATGATTAAGAATTAAATTATTGGATTTAAATAATTACATTACAAAATTGAATTTAAAAGAATACAAATAAATTTATTTTTATCCGTTATTATTAAGGACCTCTCAACGAGTAAAAAGGCCTCCTCCATTTTACTCCAAGTTTTTCAGTCTTGTCCTTTGTTAATCCAGTCCATGTCAGTTGATTTATTTATTTCGTCGATCCACCTCTCTTTTGGTCTCCCTCTGGCTCTTTTGGATTGTGGTCCTGCCCATGTTATTATTTTTTTGTACCATTTACGGTTATCCATGCGGACAATGTGGCCGGCCCATTTCCACATAAGTTTCTTGCAGTAAACACTGCTCTAAAACTAAAGCATCAATGACATTCGTAGTTTGCCTTATCTCTGAATTTCTTTTTCAGTCTCTTTTCTTTATATTTAGTATACTTCTCTCCGTCGCTTTTTGGCATACCTGTATTTTATTCTTAGTGTAGTTATTATAGATCCAAGTTTGGCAGCCATAGTAGGACAGACACGGAAGTATGCATGAGTCTAGTATTTTCTTTTTGAGCTTTAACGGAAGCTCTGGAGCAACAAAGAACTTCTCAAATCAAAACTTCCGTTAATTAAACAATTTACATGAATATAAATACAATACAATTTATATAAAAAAGATAACAAAAGAATTAGGTTTGTTTCATAATATTTATTTTGACGACGCGGTTATCGCAGTTTGTAGTGCAGCTGCCTACTGAGCCGGTGGTCTTGGGTTTGAATCCCGGCAAGGGCAAATATTTGCGTGATGAACTCGTATATTTGTTCCTGGGTAATGGCTGTTATCTATTTAATGTAGTTATATTATTTTGTATATCGTCGTCTAGTAGTCTAGTACCTAAAGTAGGTAACAAGAACAAGTATTGCATAGTTTGGGACTAGGTCGATTAGTGTAAGATTGGCCGTTATAAAAAAGAAGAGTCTTCTAGTTCAAGCCTCGTTATGGTAAAATAGAGCAAAAAATTCTGGTTCGAAAAAAAATGGAAAAAGATGGTCAAAGAATTTGTTCACCCTGCCATAGACGCCACATGAAGGGACTATAATTACTTATTCAATTGTTACAACCTGCATATTAAATCATATAAATACCGATAGCATACCTCGATCAAGTAGTAGTTATTCCCTGGTAAGTAGCTAGCAGCATCTATCCTGAAATTGCGCGTAAAGGAAGGCACCAGTTCAAACACATCACCCACTTTCTTCCCCGTCTTCACAATATCCTTATCATAAATAACCATTTCATCAAACTCGAAAGAATTTCCGGTTTTATTGCAAACAGTTCTGGGTCCCCTGTATTCGTTGTACGGACAGCATTTTAAAATCTCGATCTTATGTGCATCACTGTTACTATAGTTGATAGAAAATAAAAATATTGCAAATAATTTGATAGCAGACATCTTTACTTGTGGTAGTGGTTGCATCTTTGCGTACTTTGAGATTGATCACTGTCGATACCCGTGACAAGAATTAGCTGGCAAATCTGTACGCACAACGGCCCTAAATATACACGGGCTAAGTACGGAAAACGGAGGCCATAACCATACTAATGACAATGTCCACTCCACGAAATTGTTGAACGCAATATTGTAACTGCTTGCGATAAGGAATATGGGCCATGGGGGTTTAGTTGTGGTTTAGGGATAATTGACAATTAATAAAAAAAAAACGTTGTGAGTTATTTTTTCAGGCTTCCGTATCCAACGGCTGCCAACGAAGGCAACGAACATACAGAAAATAGGTACTTATCACAGAAAATGATCGGGTTCCTCGCTGGAACCCTGTTCAAATAAAGTTCAAAACTAAAGGACGCATGCAAGAAACGTGACGTGTTTATTAATTTATTCAGCCTTTTTTTGGCGTACCTATTATCTGGTATAGATTTTCTAGTCCTATTTCTGGCATAATAATCCACGATATACACATATGATGTAATATAACAGCTATAATCAGTTTGTGGGTATCTGCGAAAACAAACAGTAATACCTACACTTTTAATACTATATTTTAGGTACAGAAAAGTGGACAAAAATATTTAATCAATTATTTATTAGTAAATTTGCACCAACTGTTGCGTAGAAACACAGTCCCTAAATAAAGTCACACGTCATACGTATATACATTACAAACTAACGACCACTAAGTGCACTGCAGACAATTTTAAGCACTGCCCCTTTTTTTTTTTGGTCATTAGTAAAGGATTCGACTTTTGTCACACAGAGACTATATGAACCCCCCATTAAGATGAAGTCCTGCTCTAGAATACGTAATGCGATGTACTGACTTCGGTGTTAAACCAACAGCACGAGTTGACGAATTATTTTGTCAACGTTGAACAAATGAGCTCATATTGCTCATATGCATCTTTGGCATAAAAAATACAGAACCGACGAAGCCGTGCAACGCTCATTCACGTTTAATCCGATCGGAAGATATTCTACTTTGTTTCACTTCCAGAGGATCAATCGATTTCGAGTTTCGTTTCAACTTTCCATGTTTCATAATCATATTACTACTAGAAGCTTCATTTCTATCTTCATCGTGTTCATTGTTTTCTTCAGTTGTCACGTATTCGTAAGAAAATTCTTCAGTTCTGTCACATGCACGAGTCGTATCCGCTTCTGGGCTCATTGTTTCAATTTTATAACAAGCTGGTGAAGTTGATCCTGGGGAAGACATATGCGACATGAGTGAAGGCGACCGAACCTTCTTTTTACTAGTGGTAATAGATTGTACACTATGAGGTTTAGCCTTAATTTTTTTGCGTTTCTCTTTGCTTAGCTGTTTCCTCGCATTGAACACCATGTGTTGCATTTTTTGCATCAGTTCTAATGCTACCAACTCAGGCATTTTTCTTAACTGCATCGTCATTGAGCGTCCAAAGAGATCATATTCGTCTTCCTCTTTACTTAACATTACAGGGTTTGGGATGATTTCTGGGCTCTTCGATCGTTCTGGGTCGGGTATTAGCGGCGGTAGATGTATGTATTGAGTGCTTACGTCAAATGTGTCTTGATCGTCTTCTTCATGATGGAATGAATCTTCTGCAGAAATTGATAGCTCATCTCTCTGTGGAAGAAAGGAAATAATAATAAAATATCTGGGGTATCTATAGGATCTTACTTCTATAAAATTCTAAAATGTTATTGATGGTCAGTTTTTATAAGGGCCATTATTTCATGAAATCTGTTAGATAAAAAAAAAATGTCCGCACATCACGCATCACACCGAAAATGCTGGACGGATTTTAACCGATTCGGGGATAGCTGGACATCCAAATAATTGCATTGTCATCGAAATTACGTATTTAAGTATACTTTTCCGATGAATTGATGCCCGGAAAATGGGTCACATTTTTTTAACTTGTAAGATTTGCTTACCTACACACAGACAGACACCCCGATGAAACTTAATAACTAATAAGTCTGTAAAATAGCTCGTTATTATATATTTTTAAACAAATCTTAAAATTTTCTGCTTAGTTAGAATTTGCTGCATTGCATTTAACTGCGGTTATGCGGTGCGTAATTTAATTAATTTTTATAAACATAATTATTTCATAATTATAATAAAATATCGAGGTTTACATTGTATTTTCCTTATTTATAGCAGGCCTACAAGTGTTTGTGCGTCAACATCGTGGTGAACACAAGGACAATTCATGAGGCGAGGCGGTTCTATAATCCAATAAGATTATACCTAAGCTATCTAATGGGGAATTATTGATTATTTTTTATACAGATTCATATGGATACCTTGCGATGTTGGCAGTGAGTCTAAATATAAATTTCGATTATGAAGATGATGAAACATAAGAACATTGTATGGACACTAAAAGTAGCTTTATTTTAGTTTCCATACAATTTTTCTCAATTAAAATATTATTGACAGAATATCACGATCTTAAAATGCAACACTAACACAAATAATAAAAAAATAAAAAATAAACATTTTTACAAAAAAATTAAAATTGTAATGTAGAAAACTCAAATGAGAATTATATACTACCTAAATAAATATTTAGGTACATGACAGCACTGGCAAGTGAAGTTGTAGCTTCGTAATTACAATTTTTATTTTATTACGGCTTCGTTAGCACTGCAAGGTATGAAGATGAAGCCCGTACAAGGCAGAAAGAAAACATTTTCGACATTTTTATTTTTTAAAGCAACAGAAAAATCTGTAATTTTTTCCTTCCTATAAAAAAAACCGGTCAAGTGCGAGTCGGACTCGCGCACCGAGGCTTCCGTACAAAAATTTTCCATCCTTAAGTGGTTAAGTTAAGTTTGCACCTGGTATGTATAAGCACCCCATACAAATGAGGTGCAAAGTTAACGAAACCAACCCGTTTGTTGTATGGGAGCCCACCTTAAATATTTTTTTTTTTTTTTTTTAGTATTTATTGTTATAGCGGCAATAGAAATACATCATCTGTGAAAATTTCAACTGTCTAGCTATCACCGTTCTTGAGATACAGCCTGGTGACAGACGGACGGACGGACGGACGGACAGCGAAGTCTCAGTAATGGGTCCCGTTTTTACCCTTTGGGTACGGAACCCTAAAAATCTATTTAAAAATATCCATTTCCCATTGAGATCATTTACTGAGAGATGTAGTCCAGAATAAATAAATAAAATATTTATGTCAATGTTATTTATTTAAACGCCTTCTATGCCCGTAAACAATAATGGAATTCACTATGATATAGAAAAAAGTGTACCTACATGAGCTTTGTTTTCATTCTTTGTACATTTGAGCATTTTACAACAAAAGGAGTCTCCCAAAAGTTCCATCCCTAAGTATACTGTAATATATATATATATATGTTATTTATTTGTAATGACTAATGAAGTTAGTAGCACTATTCAACGTTTTTTCCAAAACGGTAAACACGAGTCATTAAATTTGGTATGTAGGTACCTAGATATATTTTTCCAATGCGCCACAAACAAAAAAAAATTGGGCAAGTGCGAGTCGAACTCGCGCACCGAGGGTTCCGTACAAACACTTTCATCCTTAAGTGGTTAAGTTAAGTTTGCACTTGGTATGTATAGCGCCCCATACAAATAAGGTGCAAAGTTAACGCAACCAACCCGTTTGTTGTATGGGAGCCCCCCTTAAATATTTATTTTATTTTATTTTTAGTATTTGTTGTTATAGCGGCAATAGAAATACATCATCTGTGAAAATTTCAACTGTCTAGCTATCACCGTTCTTGAGATACAGCCTGGTGACAGACGGACGGACGGACGGACGGACGGACGGACGGACGGACGGACAGCGAAGTCTCAGTAATAGGGTCCCGTTTTTACCCTTTGGGTACGGAACCCTAAAAATAAACTAAAACATGTATACAATAACGTGACGCCGGTCACCGCTATCCGAGCAAACTAGAGCTTTAAAATGGGTTGGGTGCGGGGACAAACTATCGAAAACAAGAAATTACCAGTTTCCTCTTAAAACATCACGAAACTATTTCACATTAGTTTAAAGAAATAAGGATACTAAATAATTTTTAATTATTTCATCCTGCCCTTCTAGCACAACTACGCTTCGCGACTCCTGGCCCGCGAGATAGCGCTACCCGTCACTCTCTCACATTACTGCACAGAAAGAGATGGATAAATTATCTCGCGCGAGAAAATAGTCGCGTATGACAGTTATGCTAGAGATGCAGAAATATATGAGGACTGTCAAGACTCAAGAGGGCGCTATTTATAAGATTTATATGACAATTTTGCGACCAATCGCAACCCATTATAATGAAATCAGTTTAAATTCCTGTCAGTTCCACTATGTTAACCTCGTAATATCATTTAATGGAATGCACACTTTTTCGTGTAGTTAACACGTGTACACTTGATTTATAAGTTCACGACTGTGAATGGTTCTCGACATTTTCTTTGGATAATCTTATATTAATTTGGATAAGATTTGAGATTTGCATTTTAAAGAAACCACCACAAATGACATTGACATTATTGACGAACCATCATAAAATCATTGCCAGTGTAAGGAATTAGTTCCAGTGAAATTCCGCAATATGGTGCATCCTCATCAATGATGAGGATGCACCATATTGCGTCATCATACATTTCTGGTCAGGCTTTAGGCTTTACTTCGTACTAGTGACGGCACTACTGTCCTACGAAACCCAAACATTAGCCCCTTGTCAATTCATGAACCTTACATACCTAGATACTTATATTATATGTACTTATACGTGTAAAGAACAATATTCTTACAGATAGGTAGTATCATTTATTCTTATACCAGTGGATATTGGTGTGGTCGCTTTAATGTAGACAGTCGGGATTCTGAACATCCGGAATCCGGACATACGAAAGAATTTTTGGCCAAACTGAAACAGAGACTAAATTATATGAAGAACAACAGGAAGTATGTACATGTTTGTTAAAACAGACGGATGACCAACGAAATGATCCATACGCACGCATAGATTCCGTTTTCCTTGAGGTACCTACTACATATGTGCTGTACAATTTATGAATGAATTCATTGATAAATAGGCCATGCAATTTATGAATTCTGCAGCTCATAGTACGTACGCACTACGCAGCCGTACAAATGTATACAATGCAGCGAAAAATTTAAAAATTCAATGGTTCAGGCAGGGTTCGAATTCGAACGAACTGCGTCTTCAACGGCTTTCCGAGCCAACACGGGCGTCCTACCTATTGGACCACTGAACCTTACGCGAGAGCCATTGATTTTTTCAACCTGTTGCTTCTGCATGCCTTAGGCCCCTTAGGGTGCCATCGTAGCGCCATCTACCGTAAAGATTCAAATGTTTACGATGAAGCGAAAACACGCAGTTGGAGACGCAGGTTCGAATCCTGCTTGAACCAATGTTTTTTTTTGCTTCGTACTTTAAAATATCCGGACATACGAAAGTGTTTTGGCCAAGTTCAAACGCTCGGTCAAATAATATGACACGCCCACACGCCCCGCATGCGACATAACGTAACACAAAATGTAATGTATCGTGCGTCGGCTACAAATTATGTAGACATTATTTGGACTGCACCTTGGAACTTGTGTTTCGGACATAAGGTTTAAAGTCTAATATGTCTTTTCAGATAGATAGACATACGACAACAACACTAAGACGCATGCCGCATTAATGTTATAGTTAGTTGTGTATGTATGTGTATATTTGTTACTTCTTCACGCTGATACGGCTGGCTGGACGGATTCGGATGAATTTTGGATCAGCCTACACAGGCTTAATACAACATATTTCTCTTAGGAAAGTAGGTAGGTAGGTAGGGCAAAAGAAAGTTGATTATATTTTTGATTACAGACTATTTACTGCTGTATTGTACCTACTCACCTTTGCAATATACGGCCCTGTGACATCGAGAATAAACTTCAATGCGTCGTACGCGAACCATTTTCTCATATCATCAGTGTCATGGTCATCTTTTATCTTGTTTGTCAATCGATGATGCTCTCTGTGGAACGCACTCCGTAAATTCTTTATTTTCTTCCTCAAACTCCCCTCATCCATCCCGTATTTCTGTGCAAGACTGATAAGAATCTTTCGTTTCGTGTTGATGTTTTTGTAATTCGGATTCCTTATATCCCATAACACTCTACATTTTCTGTAGTCCTCGATGAAGTTGAGGTATTTTTCGTTGCTCCATTCCATGTTGTTTATGATGGACTCGCGGTATTTTACGAAACTATAATTTGACATAACCTCAAAACGTAATGACGCACAAAGCGTTCGGATACAAGGTGCGGCAGTGTGTGGCACGCCGTGACTGGGGGCGACAGGGTGGCGCAGCGTGTCGCTGTTGCGAAGCTAGCGCGCGACGTGTAGTGACATCAAGCGGTCATGTTGTGAACTACAGACGCCCTATATGTTACGAGGCGGGAGTTTTGATAAGAATATTTTATTGTATGTTTAATAAGTTTTACTTGTCTCGGTGTTTGGAATGAAATTGTGCCATTTAAAATCCCGTTTTCCAATTGAGCTGAAATTTTGCATCTTAATTACTCTGTAACTCAGATGATATGAAGCTGATTTGATTGGTGGGCGTAAATGTCAGTTTAAAGTTTAAATTGAAACGAAAATACCATTAGGAAAATAAATAAGATTGGCACGCAATCTTCTTTTACTGAGAACTAGTTTAATAAATCATAAACAGATTCTTTTTAAATCTCACAATCATATTAAATCAGTTTTAAATCTATAATTTCCTTCATGTAGAAAAAACCGGGTACCTATTTTATTTACAATTTGTAGTCATAGTGATTACACCTCTTCATAGCCTCTTCCTATTACGGTTGGGAAGATACAGCCCTGTGACAGACGGACAGACAGACATAATATGTACAGTCGAGTTCATTTACATCTGCACACTTACGAGAGCAAAAATATCTGAACACGACCCTATTGTCATTAGCATAAAGTCTGTAATGTCTACGAGCTAAGTACTTTAACTCTAAAGATATCCTGAGTCACGGGACCACCAATCGTAATGTCTCTACGCCTAACTAAAGATACAGGTCCTACGCCTCCTTCACCTTCGCCTCCAGACTCTACTCCTACAACGAACCCCTAGGAAACCCTTCAACGACTACCTAGCCTTCCAGAACCTACAACTAACCAAACCTAGATATGAAAGGATCTTTATACAGTTGAGCTGAACATTTCTTATAACTAATGGCCAAGGTGATCGGTAAAACCGTTGTGAACGTCTAGATTGGTCGGATCCTACGTTGTTGTAGTAACACAGTTTCTTTTAAGAGATGTAGCCGTGATGTGCCGCGAAATACCTCGTACCTGAATAGTGCAAAATTACTATGTATTTTGTTAAATTAACTAAATAAGTGTGTATTCTATTATTTATTTTGTGCAAGCTACTCCTATCCTACTGCTACCTCGGTTCTTTGTACTAATTAAATTCCTAACTTATATAGTCCCTAGGTATATCAAAATCAATATGGAATATTACAGATACTCTTATGAAAGTTGTTTAATTCTATATGAAGTATCGAATTCATTTAGACCACAGTCAGGTATAATCGAACTAGATTACCTTATGTAACAATAAAAGTCAATATGTGATTCTATCCAAATTTTATTAGAATTCTGGAATGAAAGATAATTTAGTTCTTAAAATTGCATGTTCTTACTCCAGAATGACTAGAAAACATATGTCTATGTACAATATGAAACTACACTTCATTACCAATCTATAAACAGGTGAAAGTTACAGGATCTATGAGATTTTATTATGAATTTAATTAATCTTAAGTTTTCATATTTGACAATATTAAATAAATTTTGTCATTACACCTTAATCTGAGAAGATGGTATACATCCCTTAAATAAACTATAGTAGAACAATCTGAAGTGGATTCTAGACCTAAGCAATAAATAGGAAGTTGTTTTAATCTTCACAATTAAAAACTAGTAAGACTAGATTATAGTAAAATGGAGAAGACATCTCAATGAGATTCCTCCTACAGGAAGGACGAATAAGAAGTTTTATTTAGCTAGAATTTCTGGAAAACTGAATATGTTTAATCGATATAGTTAAGGACTAGCATAGGCTAGTCTATAGTAGAATGAAGAAGGTAACTTTAAGGTGTATAAAAAAAATATTTTTTTTTTTTTAGAAAATCGCCAACCCTTCTAAGTGTGTGAAGGAGTAATACTGTATGCCTTAGCTATCTATCCTATTTGGCAAAGCTAATTAAGACATACAGCACAGGGATGGACGGACCTTCACGCCTGGCTAATAACTGATCAAACCACTGTGGGATCTCATCACATCTATGCATGACGTCCTAGCCTACGGCAAAGTGTCAAGGATCCATCTTTTGGGGAAGCCTTTTGGCGCAGGCTTCTTAAGTTAACTACACAAGGCCTACGCTAGGTTAAGCTACCTGCCTAAACCTACAACTTGCTAAATATATGAAAAAGTTGAAAAGATTATGACGTATCCAAATGATGAAGTTATAATTAAAATTGTAAGAAGTCTAATACACTACTCTTCCCTAGTAGGTATGAACCCTTCTAATGAGTTCTAGAACTTGGTTTTCGTTTGACCATATTCATAAATGTAGTATACCCTTGAAATCATGAAGACTATTGTGCCGATCGGAGTATCTTTCAACTCTCGAATGACTGGTTCTGATAAAGGAAATTACTCTCAACCCTTGTGATATAAATTACTTTAGTTCTGAGATCTGTGATGTAAATACGAGAACGAATAACTTTCATTATTGCTATCCATAAGTCCCCGGCTTTTCTTTTAGCAATTTACACTTCAGATACTCCACATCCAGTCTTAGGAATGCTCTGTATTTCCATACTATACAACGATCCACAATTTCCTTATCAAAATTATAACAAAGTTTAAACTATTTCTGTTCATTGAGAAAGCGAATATCTACTGCTAATTGACTCAACTTTACTTCAGTGATGCCATTCTATCACTTAAGCTATATCAAAGGTACATTGCTTCAAATCATAATCGGTAAATTTTAATTAATTATTTCTATAATTAATGTTGGTAAGTTAAAGGTGTTAAATATCTGGATGACCTAAATAACAGGTTCCCTATTCTCAATCTTTACAAACCGCTACAAGACTCTGTTTTTCCCCTACTGACATCCCAAGTCATAAACACTAGTAAAACAGTAGGTCAGCCTCTGCATCTACTATACCTGACGAGAATAAAATAATTTGAATAGATGTTATGTTAGTTAATGATGAATGGCCGATTGCTCGGAAGATAAAGAACCCCGTTTTAATATTTCTACTGGAGTGTACCTATCCCCATACCCCCGTTCCTTAGCTAGTACAAAGAACACTAGAGACCTGGGTCTCATATTTATATTTAAACGTGTATGGGCCTAGCTAAACTGAACTGTAAGTTCGGGTGATTAGCCCGAAGAAGTGACTATCATCGGTGTATTTGAGCCCCCCCCATGTGGCTGATGAGACGCCGGAAACATGGAGTAGCTCGCCCTAATATGTGTATATAAAGCAGACATATAAATATATAAGTATATGAGACCGAGCCTGGAGGTCCATTTGGCTTCGGCAAGCGCGGAAAGGCCCGCATGTCCATCACGTGTGGTCCTTGCTTTCACCAAACAAAACTATCCACCCTCGTAGGCTATTCACTGCACTTATATATGGCTAGTGTCCGAGCCGCCTAACTCGGATAAAACTAGAAGAGTCTGAAAGATATTCGTTTAACAGCCGCAAGGTTAAATATCTTTCACCTGGCAACCATGTACCAAAACACTATTTCTGGCATGTAATTAAGCTGAATAGCTTTAACAAAAAAACAACAAAATCCCACAACATTTCAATAAATAATTATAGATCAGAAAAATAATGTAATCCCAACAGAAATTCCCCTTAGAATATATATTTAATATCTTATTGCCAGACAACAGTGTTACCCAGTCGATGATGCAAGAAAGAATCAATCCCATCCTACTAAGCCCTTGCCTATTTATACCCTAATCTCTAGTCATTCGCCGCTGTCGACCTACTCGACTGACCCGTTCCATTCGACTTCTCCATCTCACTCGACAGCGTCATCTGTCTCGCCCCACTCAACTGCTCCATCTCACTCATCAGGCTCGCCTGCCTCGTCCCACTCGGGACACTCGACACGTCACGTGACCTAGCCCCCGCCCTCTAAGCGTTGTATATGGGATTTTGATTCTTATTTAGTCTAAGTAAAGCTCAACTCCTCTGTTGTCAATTTGTGAATATCAACTTGCTATTTTCAAAGTGATAGTATGTTTAGTTATAAGAATGGTTTTACTTGCTTCCGCAAACATTCACACTGTTACTCTTATTTTGCATTTGTATTGCCTATATCTACTAAATGATAATTTTAGTATTAGCTTGATGACGTATGATGCTATTATGTCTTAAATTCGATGATGATAATGATGATATGAGTATCACGATGATGATATATGATTATTTGATGGCGGGCACATGACGTGAACATGTGAATCGCTACAACCGCCCCCCTGCGAAAGTTTGAAGTGGATTGACATCGTCAAATAACGTAGAACTTCGCATTCCCCTTATTAAATTGTAAAAACAATTAAAAAAATAATATGTATATATAGATATATGACAATTATTCTTAAAGCAAATAACATTTTGTGATAATCTTGGATATTCTAAATCCGTTAGTATTCGTACCCTTAAGTGTGTGTGTGTTTAAACCAATACTTGGAAAGTCACACGTGTATTAAATCAGAATTCAAACCATAGAATAATATCATTGAATCGTGAATATATTTCTCCAAATCTTGACCATATCGTAAGAAGTGTTTGGTTGTGAGTCAAACAAGCCCTATTAGCTCGGTTTTGCCTAAACACCTCAAACTTGACCTGCCCATTGCTCAGCCTCATTTGCGAATTCACATTGTACGAATTCTTCGATGAATTGACAAAACTCTCCTCAGACAACATAGCAAGACCTTTGGTATAGATACTGAATATTCATTCTCACTTCAATTCAATAACTGATTCCGATTTCAAATTCTTCTCCAAAATCACATGTGACTCCCCTTATTGGCGCGTGTATCACATCAAGAATAAACAAGCCAATTTCAGCTCTATAATCATACAATTGTGTTTTTTTTTTTTTCTTGTAAGACTATAGACTTACTAGTCGAATTGTGTAAAAATGTTTCTTTTCAAAATTATGCTGAAACAATATTATACCAGAAACTCTTACAAATATACCAATTTAGTTTTATCCTGGACAAAACTACCCACAATTCCTTTTCCTTAGAAAAAATATACAGTTGGCCAATCTAATCGTTGACATGGGTGTGTGTGAAACCTGCACGTTCCTGCCCGTGCTCGTAGAAGGTTAGCCCGTAGGCCCTGTAGAGTATTGTTTTGCACAAACTACCGCACATCGGTCTTAAATCGAAACTTCGATTTACTAAGCCTAACTTCTAAGTATGTGCAATCCAATTGATGTCTTTAGAAAATACTCCCGTTCGTACCTCTAAAGATAGAAGGCCCCCCGTTTTCGGATCCGAATACTTTCGAACTTAGCTTGAATACATACAGACAACATCCAACTCAAAAAGTCCACTCACTCTCCCTCTCATACATCGCACTACAGGCTCCTACATTCGTTTTTCCGCATCGACTTAGTCAGAAGAACATCACCCATTATGTATTCAAAATCCATACTACTTTACCTTTCTAAAATATCCCCAGTTCCCCTTTACTTCTTACATCAAATTCAAAATAAAGATTTTCTCTAATATAAATAATAAAATTGTCCATCCACTTCACTCATTTCGTATTTTTGTTATACTCTAATAAAACTCGTAATTATTTTATCCACCTGGTTCTATTCGCCTCTAACTACCCTTTTTTAAAATTATCGAATTACAACTTATTAAAGGAACTCAAAATACGTATTAATGGAATCGAACCATTACGCAAATCATTCGATGAAATATACTACTAGCGACCTCTAGTGAAATTTCCTACACTCATTCGTTACTTATACTGTTGCAATACTTTTACTGCGGTACAACGTATAATATGACATCACTATTGTCTTTAAGGAATTTCGTCTGTAATCGATTTCCCTAATCGATCTTATCTTATTATCCCTATTGAATATTAGATTTTGATTGAGAAATTACTGAAGCACTAGTACTTAAAAAAATATTTAAATGAAAATATACATTAGACTATCTTCTACAAATGCTACGTAAATCTTACGAACTAGGTAAGTGAATCTATGCCTTAATAATAGTCTACTATTTATGACATCTTATCTCTTCAACCCGGCAACACTGTCTTACGACATGTCACATGTCAAAATATCTTTCATAACCTATATCATTCTATTATACGAAATGGAAATTACATTATGAATAGAAGAATAATGTACAATAAAACGGATTGTTATGAAGAAAACTGTGATAAAATAGTTCTATGATAATAAGGTAACTATTTTCTACGCTCGTTACTATGATCTGACTAAAATATTGAGTAAAGAAAAGTCGTGTTGTATGTTTACAATCAAAATTTGTTTTTGTTACAGAATCAAAACAGTTACGTTAACCTTCGCGCAACAGTTATAAGTTATATCTCAAAATTTATGCAAAAATAATATAACCCGGATAATTAAACAAGAAGCAAAGAAGTCGAACTCTGCGCGCCATCTGTAACAGACTAACAGAATGTAAGTTAACAAAAGTTGAATAGTAGTAGATATGAAATTAAGGTTAAATTTTTCTGTACGCCAATTTTTGTTCTTTTCTTGATTGTAACTTCTGTTTTTGATTTCCAGACTGCTCGTAAATCTTGACAACTTCTTCAGTACAAATTAATCTTCAAGCAAAAATAATGAGAAATGTCATGAACTTCTCACATCTACTGCTGCAACTTATTGAAACTTCTTTACAAGGTAATATTATTTATCTTACTCTATTATTGTTTTAATTCTGAAAAGCATAGTTGTTTAAAAATATCTTCATGCTAATTTTCATGGAAATGACTTCTATCAAAAACAGTAGGTACTTCTTCGGGGTCGAAATTTTATTTATTTCTTCCTGCTATTACTGCTGATTCTCTTCTTGTCTTCATCCTATTGTTTTCTCAAGTCTGTTTCCATCGCCTGATCACAATTTTCATTTCATTTGAAGACGAGCAGCTTAATGAACTACATTTATTTTCCTACTGCTTTAAATGTATATATCTCAAAGTAAAGTATGTAAATGTACTGTATAGTTTTCTACCTTTGTGCAATAATAAACAATATTTAATATGACTTGTTTTAATTGTAATCTATTTTACTTTCCAGATTTTTGGACTTCGACAACAAGCTCTGGACAAAATCTACCATAGATATAAAATGTAACCGGAATCTTATGAACTAATGCATAACAAGAACTTGATTGAACATATATTTCCTTAATTATAAGAATACTTAACAGAACTTAACCTTTATGAAATCTGATAACAACAATACAGACATATTTACTTCGCTCAAAAATAAATTAAATTTAAACTGCTTTCCTTTTCTTTCTGATTCTGTGGTTATACTCTTATACTACATGTGAACATATATGTAAGTCATTCTATTGGTAATCTATAGGCCATAAATGTACCAAAATTATTGTAATAAAATTACTTTCATTTCATTTGTTTCATTATGCGTTAAAAGAAAACTTAAAAGAGAGCGCCCCCCCACTTATGAAATTACTAACACTCCTACTTTCCTTCATAATTACTATATTTAATGATTCTAACAGGTTTTATAATAAGCTAAAAGATTAATAACTTAATATTGTAGCTAGGGTCATGTTTATCAGATCTCATTGTGAAACATTTCCTACACTGAACTAAAGCCTATAAATAAACCCGCGCCCCCCCCCCAAATAATAAATCCTTAGTACTCTCATAACTTATCTTTAGTTCCTTAACTAATTTTCAACACAACTTGAACTAATAACTGATGTAAAAATAAATCTTCACAAACTCATATTTCCTGTAGTCAAGAACAATGACATCTCTATTCTACCTCACTTAACTAATTTCCTACAACATTCCGACTTTATATCTATATTAAAATTAAATTTATTTAAATAATCATTCCATCTCGATATCATATTAATTACTGATAAGTGATAACAGATAACACCACAGGGTCACCTTGTCACTTGTCAACTTGTCAAATCAATCCTGCTCGCAGGCGTTTTGTTCACTCGGCCTTGATTATATTTTTACTTAAAAAAAAAATGAATTACCTATTATTATTTTTCCCAATTATGTAAATAATGCATAAATAATATTAAATGTATCCCTAAATATCTAAATCTTATGTTTTATTAATAATACGAACATATTGAGTAAAGTTGTCTACGTATCTGATTGAAACTAAAGTAAGTATATTATTACTTGATATTATTATTTTATGTAACGTAAATTATTATCTAAAACTTAAATAAACCACCTATTTCATTATTAATCAGTGTTAAAATTAACTTTTTGTAAAGCGTTAATACAAACGTAACGAATTTAATTTTATCTCAAATAGTCCACTATTGAACTATAGATAACACAATGAATGAACTGTCAAGGTGTCAAATGTCAATTACTGAGTAAAATATCTATCGAAAACAAAATCACGTTGTTCTAATATACATCTTTTGTTTCAGGTACTATTACTATGTGAAATAAGAAAAATATAGTGCGTTATATCAAGAAGCTACTCTATTCACTATGATTTGTGTATAAATATGCAACAAAATGTGTTTCGAGGCAACACGCACAAAACACCCATCACGGCTAATCTCCTTTCCACTCTCACGTCAGCAATTGTGCCCTTAAGGGCAGCTTGTTCAAGGCTCAAGTGTTCAAAGATCCCTTCAATAAAACTGCCAGTAGCGACTCCACTAAAATTCCATGGCGAAATAAAATGAAAGACAATTGTCGAACTACAAACGCAAGAAGACAGCAAGACATGAAACCTCACGATGAACAGCAATTGAACAAATCCTCGGTCAACGGCACCAATTGTAACACCTATAAACATATCTGCTAAATAAATACATCCTGGGAACGAGCACCAAATTGTAATATTTACGCGGAGGTACTTTAACTCTAAAGATATCCTGAGTCACGGGACCACCAATCGTAATGTCTCTACGCCTAACTAAAGATACAGGTCCTACGCCTCCTTCACCTTCGCCTCCAGACTCTACTCCTACAACGAACCCCTAGGAAACCCTTCAACGACTACCTAGCCTTCCAGAACCTACAACTAACCAAACCTAGATATGAAAGGATCTTTATACAGTTGAGCTGAACATTTCTTATAACTAATGGCCAAGGTGATCGGTAAAACCGTTGTGAACGTCTAGATTGGTCGGATCCTACGTTGTTGTAGTAACACAGTTTCTTTTAAGAGATGTAGCCGTGATGTGCCGCGAAATACCTCGTACCTGAATAGTGCAAAATTACTATGTATTTTGTTAAATTAACTAAATAAGTGTGTATTCTATTATTTATTTTGTGCAAGCTACTCCTATCCTACTGCTACCTCGGTTCTTTGTACTAATTAAATTCCTAACTTATATAGTCCCTAGGTATATCAAAATCAATATGGAATATTACAGATACTCTTATGAAAGTTGTTTAATTCTATATGAAGTATCGAATTCATTTAGACCACAGTCAGGTATAATCGAACTAGATTACCTTATGTAACAATAAAAGTCAATATGTGATTCTATCCAAATTTTATTAGAATTCTGGAATGAAAGATAATTTAGTTCTTAAAATTGCATGTTCTTACTCCAGAATGACTAGAAAACATATGTCTATGTACAATATGAAACTACACTTCATTACCAATCTATAAACAGGTGAAAGTTACAGGATCTATGAGATTTTATTATGAATTTAATTAATCTTAAGTTTTCATATTTGACAATATTAAATAAATTTTGTCATTACACCTTAATCTGAGAAGATGGTATACATCCCTTAAATAAACTATAGTAGAACAATCTGAAGTGGATTCTAGACCTAAGCAATAAATAGGAAGTTGTTTTAATCTTCACAATTAAAAACTAGTAAGACTAGATTATAGTAAAATGGAGAAGACATCTCAATGAGATTCCTCCTACAGGAAGGACGAATAAGAAGTTTTATTTAGCTAGAATTTCTGGAAAACTGAATATGTTTAATCGATATAGTTAAGGACTAGCATAGGCTAGTCTATAGTAGAATGAAGAAGGTAACTTTAAGGTGTATAAAAAAAATATTTTTTTTTTTTTAGAAAATCGCCAACCCTTCTAAGTGTGTGAAGGAGTAATACTGTATGCCTTAGCTATCTATCCTATTTGGCAAAGCTAATTAAGACATACAGCACAGGGATGGACGGACCTTCACGCCTGGCTAATAACTGATCAAACCACTGTGGGATCTCATCACATCTATGCATGACGTCCTAGCCTACGGCAAAGTGTCAAGGATCCATCTTTTGGGGAAGCCTTTTGGCGCAGGCTTCTTAAGTTAACTACACAAGGCCTACGCTAGGTTAAGCTACCTGCCTAAACCTACAACTTGCTAAATATATGAAAAAGTTGAAAAGATTATGACGTATCCAAATGATGAAGTTATAATTAAAATTGTAAGAAGTCTAATACACTACTCTTCCCTAGTAGGTATGAACCCTTCTAATGAGTTCTAGAACTTGGTTTTCGTTTGACCATATTCATAAATGTAGTATACCCTTGAAATCATGAAGACTATTGTGACGATCGGAGTATCTTTCAACTCTCGAATGACTGGTTCTGATAAAGGAAATTACTCTCAACCCTTGTGATATAAATTACTTTAGTTCTGAGATCTGTGATGTAAATACGAGAACGAATAACTTTCATTATTGCTATCCATAAGTCCCCGGCTTTTCTTTTAGCAATTTACACTTCAGATACTCCACATCCAGTCTTAGGAATGCTCTGTATTTCCATACTATACAACGATCCACAATTTCCTTATCAAAATTATAACAAAGTTTAAACTATTTCTGTTCATTGAGAAAGCGAATATCTACTGCTAATTGACTCAACTTTACTTCAGTGATGCCATTCTATCACTTAAGCTATATCAAAGGTACATTGCTTCAAATCATAATCGGTAAATTTTAATTAATTATTTCTATAATTAATGTTGGTAAGTTAAAGGTGTTAAATATCTGGATGACCTAAATAACAGGTTCCCTATTCTCAATCTTTACAAACCGCTACAAGACTCTGTTTTTCCCCTACTGACATCCCAAGTCATAAACACTAGTAAAACAGTAGGTCAGCCTCTGCATCTACTATACCTGACGAGAATA
Organism: Apotomis capreana; assembly: GCA_947623375.1. NCBI lineage: Eukaryota > Metazoa > Arthropoda > Insecta > Lepidoptera > Tortricidae > Apotomis > Apotomis capreana. The sequence goes on from OX392512.1 coordinate 20,962,084, forward strand.
AAATAATTTGAATAGATGTTATGTTAGTTAATGATGAATGGCCGATTGCTCGGAAGATAAAGAACCCCGTTTTAATATTTCTACTGGAGTGTACCTATCCCCATACCCCCGTTCCTTAGCTAGTACAAAGAACACTAGAGACCTGGGTCTCATATTTATATTTAAACGTGTATGGGCCTAGCTAAACTGAACTGTAAGTTCGGGTGATTAGCCCGAAGAAGTGACTATCATCGGTGTATTTGAGCCCCCCCCATGTGGCTGATGAGACGCCGGAAACATGGAGTAGCTCGCCCTAATATGTGTATATAAAGCAGACATATAAATATATAAGTATATGAGACCGAGCCTGGAGGTCCATTTGGCTTCGGCAAGCGCGGAAAGGCCCGCATGTCCATCACGTGTGGTCCTTGCTTTCACCAAACAAAACTATCCACCCTCGTAGGCTATTCACTGCACTTATATATGGCTAGTGTCCGAGCCGCCTAACTCGGATAAAACTAGAAGAGTCTGAAAGATATTCGTTTAACAGCCGCAAGGTTAAATATCTTTCACCTGGCAACCATGTACCAAAACACTATTTCTGGCATGTAATTAAGCTGAATAGCTTTAACAAAAAAACAACAAAATCCCACAACATTTCAATAAATAATTATAGATCAGAAAAATAATGTAATCCCAACAGAAATTCCCCTTAGAATATATATTTAATATCTTATTGCCAGACAACAGTGTTACCCAGTCGATGATGCAAGAAAGAATCAATCCCATCCTACTAAGCCCTTGCCTATTTATACCCTAATCTCTAGTCATTCGCCGCTGTCGACCTACTCGTGTCGCGAACGCTTCTGTATATGGGGAGTCATGTAACTACAGTGGTAAAGTAAATAAATTATGAGCATTAGAAGCGTTGCGAGGGATCGAGATAAAGATGTTTGAATCTTACCTTTATCTCCTTTTCCATGCCTTCGGGTCCCACACCTTTCGCCCTCGATACAGCCAATCACACCCTCGCTGTCGCAGGATAGGTCACGCCTGCGGGGCTCTCGCACACCACCTGTGGTTTAAGCGATCTCTGACATCACCGTTATCACTGAGTATCTCGGAGGATCTATGGGTTCTACTATGGGGATACTAGATCGACTATGAGAGATATAAGTTGGGAAACCAACAACACAGTTAGAGAGTAACTGTCTAGGTCATGTGTGAATCGGTCAGTAACGTCGTGGATACTCTGTATTGTCACATTGTCAGTAAAGCAGTGGTCTCCCTGAGACCGTCAGTAAAGCAGTGGTCTCCCTGAGACCGTCAGTAAAGCAGTGGTCTCCCTGAGACCGTCAGTTCAAGCAGTGGTCTCCCTGAGACCGTCAGTAAAGCAGTGGTCTCCCTGAGACCGTCAGTTCAAGCAGTGGTCTCCCTGAGACCGTCAGTAAAGCAGTGGTCTCCCTGAGACCGTCAGTAAAGCAATGGTCTCCCTGAGACCGTCAGTAAAGCAGTGGTCTCCCTGAGACCGTCCAAGTTCATGGTATTAACGCCGTGAAGGGCTGCCAATGTACCCTCACCTCATCTCGTCTATCGTAGAGGGTCATTAGTATCAGATATTGAAGCAAGTGGCAGGATGTACGGATTAAGTCATGAATTGGTTACATGGACATGATATAGAAAGAATAGAGTAGATTATATAAAGAGGAGAATACTCAGCTTTCGGGAAACCAGCTCGTGGTCTCCTGCTTCGTAGGATGAGCCTCGCCTCGTTCTCCTCACAATCACAATTAACTATTCCAACCGTCACAACGGAAATGCAATGACTACCGATCTCCAAATTCGTTTACCATAGACTAGATCTGGTTTACTCACCATCGATGCACTACTTCCTGGCAGGGTTGCCAGCGGTGAATAAGATTCGTTTACCATAGACTAGATCTGGTTTACTCACCATAGATGCACTACTTCCTGGCAGAGTTGCCAGCGGTGAATATGATTCGATGTTAGACGTCATCGCAGTGCTCGGCACTCGCGACACTCCCGACGGCCGGCAGAAGAGAGTAGAGGGATTGTGTCCACTGCCGAATCTTCTCCCGAGCTCTGATGGCAGCATCCCTTTGCTGCCGCGGTCGAGGAGTTGCGCCAGTGTCATCATCAGCATTTAACCCACTGTCTGTCTCAATATAATTAGGCGAGGTGACTCTCTCTAGAGTACACCCTTCATCAATACTTTCTGTATTGTGTAAAATTTCCCTATCCCCTTCATCATTAAAAGGCATATCGCCCAACTCATCGACTTCAATGTTGATATCTAAAGTTTGTGAATCTTCAAGAACTCCTCTTGAGTCTTCTTTATTAGCTACCGATGCAGCAGCTTCCTTGTCTGACACATCTTCTACCTCTAAAGGATACAAATGTGCCAAAGAACGAGTATATAGTTTATTCCCTACTTTGACGCGGGCGACACGACACATGTCGTCGCTCCCTTTCTCAAGAGAGACAATTTTCCCTACTTTCCAGTCTTGCCTATTTTTGTTATCTGCTTTAATTTGTACTACTTGGCCTTCCGATGGTTCAAGCTTGGATGTGCACCTAGGTTGTTTAGGAGAGTGTGAATACCGTTCTCTCAGGCTCAAGAGGTAGCGATCTATGAACATTCTCTTAAACTCTTCCAGTACGCTGATACCTTTCTTCCAGCTTCGTACTAGATCGCTCTTCGTCTGTGTTTCTAGAGGCAAGGATCCATCACTCCTGGTGTCTGTTATTATGGTTCTTCCCATAGCGATGAAATCAGAAGGTCTAAGTATATGTTCTACCTCGTCGTCTACATATGTTAGTGGTCGAGTGTTGACAACAGCTTCAATTTCCTTGACTACGGTACTCAGTTGGTTGTCCGTAAGAAGATGTTTCTGAAGAGTCGTTCTCATGCAGACCTTGACCATACCCACAAGTCTTTCGTAGAAACCGCCGAACCATGGCGCTAATTGAGGGATGAAGCGCCACTTAATCTTCTTTTCTATACAATAGGGTCGTGTCATGACTTCGGATATTAACTTAAAGTTGGTGGCGTTGTCCGATGTTACTACTGTGGGTATGTTCCTGGTAGCTATGAATCTTCTTAAGGCGAGAAGTCCTTCTTCTGCTGTCAAATCTCTCACGACTTCCAAATGTACAGCTCGTACGGCAAGACAGGTAAACAGGCAAATCCATCTCTTCTCAGTTCCTGATTGGGTTTTAACTAGTATCGGGCCTAGATAGTCTATCCCTGTAAAAGTAAAGGGTTCCGTGTAATTGACCCTTTCAGGAGGTAAAGCCGGTGTAGGTGGGAGTTTAAACGGACCACCCCGTTGCTTGATACATTGACTACATTTGTTTATTACGTTAAGAACTCGTTTCTTCCCTTGTGGTATCCAGAAGTTCTGACGAATTATACTAAGAGTGTGGGCGGCTCCGACATGATAATTATCATTATGAGTTCTCATAATGATATTATCTGTATATGAACTCTTAGGAGGTAGTAAGATTGGATACCGTTTGTCATATGTCCAATTAGCATATTGGAATCGCCCTTTACTTCTTAGTATGCCATCTTCATCTATAAAAAGGCCTAGATTTCTTTTCAAACTAGTCTCTTTTCCTGCCAGTTCTTCGGGAAAGTACTTAGCTTGTATTTCTTTGATCTCGGATACCTTTGTATATATGATGCCGATGTCTTCGTGCGTCCCTCCTTTAGGTCCAGTTCTTGAACTGTCGTCTTTATGTATCGTTTCTTCAGATCCAATACTTAAGCTACCAGCTTCATCCTGTATCTCTCTGTCGTTGAGATCTATTTCCATTGGAGTACTCGACAGACCCTCCCCAACCAAAAGAGAAGTGTTACTTGACGGACTGACAGGCCATTCTAATGAGTCTTTCGATAAGAACTCGGGTCCTGTCAACCATTTCTCCAGTTCCTCTTTTGGCTGTGCGGGCCTGGTAGCCACGTCCGCTGGATTTAAATCGGTCGGAACATATCGTACCTTTAGTTCTTTGTTTTTCTTCATTTCCTGTATTCTCCTTGATACGAACGGTGTTAAGAGCTTATCTGAGTAGTACCAACCGATCACGATCTGACTGTCTGTCCAGAGGATCTGTTCAGTTATTTCGCCTTGTAGTGACTTCTTGACGTACTGGATTAAACGATGACCTATAAGAGACGCGATGAGCTCTAATCTTGGGATCTTCAGATCATCCTGATCTTTAATCGGTACCAGCCTTGATTTTCCTATAACGAAGCTTCTCTGATTACCCTGCACTATGTAGACAACCGCTGCATATGCTTTAGTTGAAGAGTCTGTAAAGCAATGGATGGAATAGCTCTTCTGTCGAAGGTTCTCTACACAGCACCGGGGAACACAGGTGTCCTTTAAGTTCTTAAGTTCTTTCTGTATGTCAATCCATCTCTTCGCCTCACCGCCTGTTAAAGGGTTATCCCATTTTAATTTAAGTTTCCACAAATCCTGTAGGAGTAGTTTCGCTGATAGTGTAGAAGGTGCTGCATATCCACAAGGGTCGTACACAGACGCTATGCATTGTAGAACTCCTCTTTTCGTACTAGGGTACTCACGTTCCTGCAGTCGTAAGTGAAGTGTATCTGATTCTAAGTTCCAGTCCAGTCCGAGTATCTTAACTATTTTATCTTGACAGCTGTCTGGAACCTGTTCTATGAAGTCACGTGAGTTGGAGCTCCAGTCCCTTAAGTTCATAGACATTTGTTGAAACTCTTGTTTCGTATTGTTATACAAGTCTACAGCCTCTTCTACAGTATCTGTTCCTGTCACCATATTGTCCACATAGATGTCGTGAGCAACACGTTGTATACTCTCTAGGCTTGATTTAGATAGGTGGTATTTTATTGAGGCGTTCAGTAAGAACGGGCTGCTAACCACACCAAATGGGACTCTGCAGAACCTCATATGTATTAAATTATCGTTTTCTACTGGTTTTTCTAGATCCTTGATCCAAAGGAATCTAGTTACGTCACGATCTTTGTCTTGTAAACCTATTTGTAGGAATGCTTTCTCTACATCCGCACAAATACCTATGTTATGGGATCTAAATCTCAACAGTATTTCTGTCAATTCTTCCAGCATTAATGGACCACAGTAGAGGCATTGATTTAAGCTCTTATTGTCCTTGATTTTAGACGACGCGTCGTATACGATGCGCAGTGGCTTATTCTTCTGTTTGACACAGTGATGTGGCAGATAGTGAACGGGATGACTAGGGCTAACAACGTCTTTCTCTGGTACGACTTCTATTATTCCCAATTTCTCTTGTTCCTTAATTAGTTTGTCGTACGAAGTCAACGTGTCAGCTTCTAGACGCCTAATCAGGCTCACGAGTCGTCCTGATGCCAAACTGAAGTTAGGATCCAAGTCTGGAGGGTATTCTACCCACGGCCATGAGACTTGGTATCTACCATGCTCATATCGGGTCGTCTCGTTGAAGTGACGCAAGGCTTCTTCCTCCCGGTTCTCTTTCGGAGAGTCAACAATACCAATGGTCTCCAAATCCCATAGTTCGTTTAAGTTTACGCCTTCTAATGGTAAATCCGGTTTATTTCTACCTATGTCTAAGTTGGTCCGACAATAGGTGATGATTTCCAAGTTATTCTCTGGTCCAATTTCTGGTTTTCCACCGAAGGTCCATCCGAATTTAGTGTGAACCATAAAAAGATCTTTTTTTAATTCTATTATCTCAGGTAATAATAGAGATAGATAATAGTCGTTACCCACTAAGATGTCTATCCGGTCACCGAGAGATCCATCATCAGCTAGTTTATATTCTGGACTCCATGATCTGTGGTCAGGTCCTAAGTATGGGACGCCTCTCGCAATTACTGGAATAATATTGACGTTAATGGAGATAATCTCATTGGTTTGTGTCACCATTTGAATCTTTGTTCTGGGGCTTGCGATTTCTTGAGGTGTATTGGTACCAAAAACGAATATAGTGAGACGGCTATCTTCTATGATTTCCAGGTCGAATTTCTTTGCGAAGTCCTTCGTAATGTAAGATCTCATACTACCTCCATCAAGAAGTGCTCTTCCCTTATGCCTGTTGTCGTTTCCTCCAGCAGTGACTTCTATAATAGCTGTTTGCATAGTGGTCGGTCGCACGTCGTCCACAAGGCCTAGTCATAAAGGAGTGGTAGGTCCGGAGACTCCGTTGTTTTCTTTCCCATTTCTTGACGTTTCCACGGCATTTTGCTGTACATCCGCTGCCTTCCTTTGCGTATTCTCTGGAAGTAGCTTCGGGCACAGAAATGAGTGATGGTGCTTGTCCCCACACTGTACGCAAGGTCTCGTTTCTTTGCACACTCGCCTCTGGTGCCCTTGTCTCAGGCATCTAAAACAACGAGTCCCAAGCCGATCCATTCTCCTTCTTATTGTTGTGTACCTATCACAAGCCTTGGAATTATGTTCTGCTTTGCAGAAGATGCATGACATCTTAAACTTCTTTTTAGATGGTTCCGTTGGAAACTTTCTCTCTGGATTATTCCCAAACTTCCTTTTCAGTCCCTGGTCCTTTGAGGTTGAAGCATAATTGTTTCGCTGTCCATAATTATTATCCTTAAATTTGTAATTACTTCTTACCCTTTCAAACCTAGGGTTATTAAATCTCTCGTTGACGTGTAGCGTCTCAGTAGTGTAGTTGCCTGAAGTGCTTTCTCTCATCTGGGAAATGAACCTACTGGCATCTTCCTTGGCTGATATCAGCTTCTCGAGCTCCTTCCTTATTTCCGGTACTGAATCATCCTGAACTCTTTTCTTCAGCTCATAGATTATCTCTTCAGGGAACTTTTCCAGTATCACAAACCGAAGGTAGCTGTGAGCATCATCTTCACCTAGTGAGTTTAACACTCTGAGATGAGTTTCTATCTCGTTTAAAACATTCCGGCAACTACTCGTAGAGCTGTCGGCAGGCTTAATCTTGCTTAAGGCAGAGTAATGGGCATCCTTGACTAACTCCACGCGTCCATATCTTTCCTTCAAAGCGTTGACAGCGATGGCGTAATTCTTGTTGGTGGTTCCAAGTCCTTCGATCAACTTCTTGGCTTCTCCCTTAACGGCAGAATTGAGGTACATGAACTTGTCCACGTCGCTTAGCCGTCTACTGTCGACCAAGGAGACGAATTGATCCCAAAACTGGTGCCAAGTTAGGATATCCCCGTAGAATTCCGGTAAACTCAACTTAGGTAGTTTCCCCGAGACAGGCATAGCAGCTTCCTTCGATGTGGCGCGTGCTCTTTTCATCCTCACCTGCAGCTCACACAGATTTTCTTCGGCTTCCATCTGTATGGTAGAAACCCTGGAGATCTCGTCGGCATCAGGCTGATTAGCCATCCTGAAGTAGTTATTCATTTCAGCCCTTATCCTATTCAAGCTACTCTCCAGCTTTGCGATAACGATTTCCATTTCAAGGATAAATTCGTCCTTAGGGGAACCAGGTAAGATATTAATTATCTCCCTCGCCTTGATTGACAGACATTCTAAATGGTCAGCAGTAAATCTAAGTGCAGTTTTCAAGCCTTCCTCCATGTTGTTTAATAAGATGGGTGCAGACCTGGAATATACACACAGCAAAATAGTAATACCACATTGCACACCGCTCAATGTACAATGACCCAGAAAAAACAATTTAAGAGACAAAGCGTTCACTATAGATGTCGCAGGCATATAGCGTTTAGGCAGATATCATACGCATTAATTCTCATTAAAGTCATTCCGTAAGCATTGCGTAAGTCCAGCATAACTTAAACCTTCGCGCCATACAATTACTTAAATCTAAAGGGTCAACATTAAGTTGGTCAAGATCATATGTTGACAGCTCTTGGTAGGTCAATATATTTTTAATACTTAAAATCGAAAAAATTATGTTCCAAATAGATGATTTACTGTTAATTATTTGCGTAAACAAACCTATTTATTAATTTAATGTAGGTAGTTGGATGTTTCAAAAGTGAAAAAGTCAAAGTTGAAACTTAATACTCCAAGAAAATTAAAATATCAACAGGACTTCCAGCAATAACTCATCAATAAGTCTATTTTGAAATTAAAGAAGCTAAATAACTAATAGGATTGGTCTATAGGTTGTTTCAAAACGAATGAGGTTAAGTAACCACAGATTGAAAGTATCTATATGTTGTAACTGTAACTGAGGAAACCTTCTATTGAATAAATAATTTTATCATTATCTACTAAAGTCCTATTAATTTACTTTTAAATTTGTTATGTCATGAGCCCTTATGATCACCATGTTGAATCAACACCGACTATATTTAAATAAATAAGTATTATTATAACGTTAACGAAATTTTAATAAATAATAAATACTAAAGATAATTGTTTAGTTTTGAATAAATGTTTTATAGTTATAACTCAGTTCTAAGTAGAATGTATAACCCTTACAGGTTGTCATAATTGTACTATACATACATAGTTAAACATAAGACCTGCTAAATATGAGACTTCATGAAAGCAATAAAGTTATATATTATCCTACGCTATTGCAAATCGAGTAGGTATGTCTGTATTTATTCACTATTCTTGTATACTAATTACCGAAATGTAATAATGATAACTCTCAAAGAAATCTATACTTATTTTCAAAGTGTGTTCCGACAAAGTCAAAAGGTTAAGAAATATTTACTTAGGAATGCATATGTTTAGAATCAAAGTGTAATTAATTTAGTTTCAAGTTTGGTATATTATATTAATTGCAAAGCTTAAATTTCATTATAGGTAGCTCCTGTATTCCTACGACCTATATAGTCAAGATCATATATATGTAAAGCGATGATATCAGTAACACTATCATCTGTAGCCGCTGTAAATTCACACATAAACCGTTCAAATAAACACAAAAATATAAGGGTAAGCAGGGGTCAAATGGGTTTGTAAAGGATCAACACAAAATATATATTCAATCGCACACAGCAAAGCAGTTCCTTAAAATTCATAAAATTCTACACGAGGAAATAAATAAATAAATCTCAATGTTTGATGTAATAACTCGGCCATAAAATTATTAAAATGAAGTTAAAATTCTTAAATGATCCGTCGTTCAATTTTCATTTGTTTGAGCACACACTTCAATCTTAATTCAAAGTGAGAAGTGAATGATATGGACATAGAAAAGAAATATCACTTACTCACTGCTCCGTTGAGAATAATTTCGTTCCGATAATAGCAAGAATCTTATGATGAAAGTTAGATTGCTTGATATGATATTCAGTAGAAGTACTCATAGGAAAGCTAGTACGATTCTCTATACTTAAGGACATACTAATCGATAAGCTAATCAATATATAATAATCAAGTTGATGAGCTAATAAATTGATTAATCACTACACGTTACTTGTTAATTCCTAAACAAATGAATGATTTAATCTACTAGTTTCTAGAAATTTATTAAATTAATCTCACAAGTAGGTAGAACGAAGGCAAATCTATTAAGTACACCATTATACTCAAATAAACGACTCTTTTCATGAACGTGCTCACAAATCTCATAGTAATAACGATGAATTTATCGAATTGATGCCGTTCACACATTCAAGGTGACAAGAAGCCCTGAGTGCCGGCATGGTACATGAAGCAACTCTTCGTCTGAACAGGACGTCGGGTGAATCTAGATTAAGCACTATATACTTACAGTGGAACAGACAGGATTTCGCCTCAGATGACACCGGGCAGACGTCGTGCTGGCTTGGTGGGAAGTAGGCGAACTAGGCGGCGGCTAGCGGCCTACAGATACCAAACAAATTTCGTTATACGACACTACCAACTAAGTTAATATGGAGGGACGCTTCTTCTTCGCTAGTATCGATAAGTTATCTACAAACAAGTGATGAATTCTAACTAGAAGACAATGAAAAGTTTGAATGTGGAACGTGGGTCGCTCTGGAGTAGATAGTAGGAGAAAGTTTTCGAAGCATTATTGTACTTCATTTGTTTCTTGCGTGACACCTTTACTTGATTCGCGTTTTCGACCGGCGAATCTATACGTTTCCTTATTTAAAACAATTAAAAGAACTTACCCCGCAGCAAATCAGTTAATAAATTCTTCGCTGTGGCGTGCTCGACTTTGTAGGTAACGAAAATGGCCGAAGGACGCGTACGCAAGCTAAAACGTCATAGGTGAATACGACCTCACTAACCATTTCCTGTGATCATATTGTGTTATAGGAAGATAAGCCTTATGTGGTCGAAATAGAGTTTACATAATTTTAGTTTCTAAGGGGTGAAATTAAATTAGCGGCATTTACAACTATGGATAGTTTTGTCTATAATCAAGTTAATTAATTATTAAATAGGTGGAAACGGATTTAGAAATGTAATTTAACATTTTAGGTGTGTGTTAAATAGTTCTGAAAAATAATGATACCAAATATTGACCAACCAAGCGCCTTGCAAACAATGAGCCTGTAAACCCGAATAATTCTAACTTAAATAAAAAATACTATTGCATCCATTTTATGTAATATCAATAAATAATTAGATTTTTCACGCTTGTTTTGTTGAAATTTCCTTGAATATATGTAATTTTATCGAATTAAGTATAGCATTTGTATTCTTGAGCTGTTCCGGTTTCCACTATGGTGTTGCTATTCTAGAAAAATTACCATTTCCTCAGTATCGATAATTATGAATCGAATAAGTTGAACAGCATCCGATTTCTTCAGTGACCAAATCGATTGCTTATAAATTTAAATAAACTTATGTTATTGTTTCTCTTTAACGCCTTAACTAAATACTTGCGTAGCTTATATTAACTGTATATTAACCTTAATTTGCACCCGAAATTAAACTTAACTAATCGAATACACTATTTTTTATTCGATAATTCCGTTGCAATCTGAAATATAAAATTCCTTGTATGTCCTGAAAGCTCAAAGAACAACATCGACTATTTCTTGGCCCATATCGCTAGTCTAGGCATAGATTCATACATCCCAGCATCGTTCCACCATGTCGCGAACGCTTCTGTATATGGGGAGTCATGTAACTACAGTGGTAAAGTAAATAAATTATGAGCATTAGAAGCGTTGCGAGGGATCGAGATAAAGATGTTTGAATCTTACCTTTATCTCCTTTTCCATGCCTTCGGGTCCCACACCTTTCGCCCTCGATACAGCCAATCACACCCTCGCTGTCGCAGGATAGGTCACGCCTGCGGGGCTCTCGCACACCACCTGTGGTTTAAGCGATCTCTGACATCACCGTTATCACTGAGTATCTCGGAGGATCTATGGGTTCTACTATGGGGATACTAGATCGACTATGAGAGATATAAGTTGGGAAACCAACAACACAGTTAGAGAGTAACTGTCTAGGTCATGTGTGAATCGGTCAGTAACGTCGTGGATACTCTGTATTGTCACATTGTCAGTAAAGCAGTGGTCTCCCTGAGACCGTCAGTAAAGCAGTGGTCTCCCTGAGACCGTCAGTAAAGCAGTGGTCTCCCTGAGACCGTCAGTTCAAGCAGTGGTCTCCCTGAGACCGTCAGTAAAGCAGTGGTCTCCCTGAGACCGTCAGTTCAAGCAGTGGTCTCCCTGAGACCGTCAGTAAAGCAGTGGTCTCTCTGAGACCGTCAGTAAAGCAATGGTCTCCCTGAGACCGTCAGTAAAGCAGTGGTCTCCCTGAGACCGTCCAAGTTCATGGTATTAACGCCGTGAAGGGCTGCCAATGTACCCTCACCTCATCTCGTCTATCGTAGAGGGTCATTAGTATCAGATATTGAAGCAAGTGGCAGGATGTACGGATTAAGTCATGAATTGGTTACATGGACATGATATAGAAAGAATAGAGTAGATTATATAAAGAGGAGAATACTCAGCTTTCGGGAAACCAGCTCGTGGTCTCCTGCTTCGTAGGATGAGCCTCGCCTCGTTCTCCTCACAATCACAATTAACTATTCCAACCGTCACAACGGAAATGCAATGACTACCGATCTCCAAATTCGTTTACCATAGACTAGATCTGGTTTACTCACCATCGATGCACTACTTCCTGGCAGGGTTGCCAGCGGTGAATAAGATTCGTTTACCATAGACTAGATCTGGTTTACTCACCATAGATGCACTACTTCCTGGCAGAGTTGCCAGCGGTGAATATGATTCGATGTTAGACGTCATCGCAGTGCTCGGCACTCGCGACAACTCGACTGACCCGTTCCATTCGACTTCTCCATCTCACTCGACAGCGTCATCTGTCTCGCCCCACTCAACTGCTCCATCTCACTCATCAGGCTCGCCTGCCTCGTCCCACTCGGGACACTCGACACGTCACGTGACCTAGCCCCCGCCCTCTAAGCGTTGTATATGGGATTTTGATTCTTATTTAGTCTAAGTAAAGCTCAACTCCTCTGTTGTCAATTTGTGAATATCAACTTGCTATTTTCAAAGTGATAGTATGTTTAGTTATAAGAATGGTTTTACTTGCTTCCGCAAACATTCACACTGTTACTCTTATTTTGCATTTGTATTGCCTATATCTACTAAATGATAATTTTAGTATTAGCTTGATGACGTATGATGCTATTATGTCTTAAATTCGATGATGATAATGATGATATGAGTATCACGATGATGATATATGATTATTTGATGGCGGGCACATGACGTGAACATGTGAATCGCTACAAGTCGTGTTGAGATATTTTTGTTCTCGTAAGTGTGTAGATGTAAATGAACTCGAACGTACCTACAGACAGCGGAGTGTTAGTAATAATATAAGGTCCCGTTAGAACCCTGTAACATGTATCTAATGCTGTAATTTTGAACAAAATTACCATGAAATGAAACAAGTAGGTATAACATTTTATAATTTTTATTACACGTTTTTTTGTCTTATTAAAGTATAACGTAAAGTCAAAATACTTATGTAAAATAGTACCTAAATAGTGTGGTTACAGTTGCAATTACAAGAAATTGAGTAATTTGAGGTAGACGAAATTTCAGTGCATTTACATTTACACACATATTTTAACTAACTAGGTATTATTAATTATTACTATGTACATATAGGTAAACTTTACATTTATTGCATAAAACATCGTGAAATTTAATAGCTTTGTGATAATAATTAGATAATAAGGGTACACATAGCTAAACAGGGCGACTTTGATGGCACTTACAAGTAAGTAAAAATTAACTAACTTAATATGCCAAATTTTTTTTCTGTATTGTAGTCGGGTGAAGAACTTGAAATCCATCAGCCATTTCGGTTTTCTATTAACGTGTGGTAAACATATAATTTTGTATAAGTCACAGTTGTTACTAACACTATTATGGATCTATGGTCCGATACAAACAATTTTTATTTATTTATTTATTTACTAGTCATGACCGTCAGTTATCTAAACATGGTGTGGTGATTCTCCGAGCATTTTAGTCGCGCATTTCTCTGCCGTGTTGCGGTAAAAGGTCGTATCTTTATACGGATTTCATAGTAAGATACGTCCTTTTACCGTAGCAGGGCAGTTCTAGCGTCATTCTTTTTTTTTTTCACGATTTAACCGCAACGGAAGCGACACTCGTTTTAATTTATCTAATTAGGATCACACTCGGGAGTCGCCTCGGGCTACATAAAAAATCGACTTCCAACTATCATCACTTTTAACACTATTTGTAGAAATGAGAATGACGAAAAAAACAATTTCCAAACGCTGAAAACACCACTTTTTCCATACCCTGTTAGTTAGAAAATATCTTGTGTCTGTTTCTTAAAATTTGAGTTTACGGAAAAAATACTATAATGGTGCCGTCACAAATGTACAATTATTAAATTATTAGAACTTTATGGTGAAATTTATATTATTCAATCAAGTACATAATCTTAAAAATTATGAGATCACAATTAGTTTAATATGAAATACTTACGGCTAAATTATAATTTGGTAAATTATGATATTGAATGTAGATTCTCCAAGAAGCATAGGTTAGGTATTTAAATGACTCATCCCAATGGAAATGACAGCTCACGCGAGGTTAGGTCAGTCGGGATCGGGATAACTGCACCAGCGGGGCAAGTGCACTGCGCACTAACCATGTACTAGTACAGATAAGTTATACATACTACTAGAGCCACCTTACTATTGACAACTACAGTACTTTTATCTCACGAGCGCGGGTGAGCCATGTTTGTGTGCTCTGTGTGGGTGAGCCGGCACTGAACGCTCCCGAGCTGACCCACACAGAGCCAATGTGCATGTACACTACTCACACAAACATGGCTCACCCGCGCTCGTGAGATAAAAGTACTGTAACTAGTTTCGGGATTTTATTGGGAAAATGCTCGCGTATAACCACGAAACTAGTTAGTAACACAGAAAACTTAAACTAAATAGCAAGTAACGCATAAGAAATACGTATGTATAAAACCTTACTCTAAATAACCTAAGTATAATACAATTATATAAAAAGAAGGGGTCATAAAAAGAATACCCCATCTAACAAGTCCGCCTGCGGCATGGTCCCCAGTATGCTGGCGGCGTTACCTCTTTGTATAGTCAGAGAGATTCTCTGGCAGAGGTAAGCGCCAGCTCTGGGGTCTCCCGACGCGTCGATCAGCCGTTTCGACAAGGCCCTCATAAACGTTGTCATGTCAGCTGACCATGGGCCCAATGTCTCTACTGCAAGCGCCGCAAATTCGTAGTTGTTTAGTAATGACGAGTATTTGCGGCGCTTGATAATTTGGGCCTGGTCAGCTGCAGCGCCAGCCTTTGAGCGGGTCGCCTGGATGTGGGACTGCGCAAAAGTGTCGACACACGTGGCGTCCCACACCAGAGCCCTGCCCAGCTTCCACGGCACCAACGTTGCTCCGTCGGGGCGCTTGCCATCGTCTCTTGCCATACCCAAGGGTTCAAGGACGGCAGGCACAGAGGCGGTGGCAAGCGAACGGCGAACCTAAATCATTAATGGTACCGTGGCGGTATAAGCGTCCGGCGCTTCTATTGCATGAGAGACCATGTCGACCCAGCCGATCCACGCTCTTGCCGCAGGTGCACGTATGGGGGACACAGATTTCAGACCCAAGTCGCAAGCATATCGCTATTATTAAGCAACTTGGATCCAAAACCGTGCCTATCTGCTTTGATGGCAGTGCGCGTAGTTAGTTGGCAATAGTAACATGGCGTTAGTAATATAACATCTGTAGGTACTTTTCGATATTTCGATATGGTAGGCGCACTTGTCCGTTGTCGCACTTATCCCGACTGACCATGATACCGTAACTCATAAAAGGATTGCATCTACTTAATGTGAACAATCGTATCTTTCAATAAGTACTTAGGTAGTATTAAACTGCAAATCGTATCTACAGATTTTTTTCAAGTACTTTTCAAAGAAATTCAGATAGTTGGATATTGTTATGTTGCCATGTTTTGAAGGAACAGTTGTTTTCTCCTTTATCTATTGTACTTCATTAAACTACATTTTACTCTAAGAAAAATATACTTAGAAACAGCTTTATAAGACGAAGGCGCTTTCTTATAAAGTAATATCTATGTTTTTTAAATCTCCAATTGCGAACAATTAATCATGAGGAGATATAGGTAAATATACATATTTAAAAAAATAAAAGCTTACGTTAACCTACATATTGACAATAAAATAGTGAAAATGCACTTAAAAAATAATGACTCAAGTTTCTTAAAACTAAGATACGTAAAGGCAAACGTCCCATTGTTTGATACCCTAATTCCAATAATTGACTATCTGTGTTTACCAAGAGGTATTGCTTTAAAGTGAGGTTGAGGGCTTTAGGGTATACTAACTATTGGGTCACTATCGACCACTGGGACTCTTACCTTATTATTACATAGACTAAAATACAATATAGTACAAATTGTAGCTTCCTATTCACCATGGCAGTGTGATTTCAAATGCAAAGCTAGCTGTATTCTTCGTATACTTGTCGAGCCAAGCAGATTATAACCACTTCACCTATTTGGCTTTGGATCTCGAAGATAGACCATCACTTCAGGTGTCTAATTAATCTTTAGATGGGATCAAACTCTGTGCGGATTAGCTGTGTCGTACGTTAAATATTGTCCGTCTCTTTTTTAGGGTTCCGTAGTCAACTAGGAACCCTTATAGTTTCGCCATGTCCGTCTGTCCGTCTGTCTGTTCGTCCGCGGCATAGCTCCTTGATAATTAGTACTAGAAAGCTGAAATTTGGTATGAGTATGTGTATGTATTACGCCGACAAAACGGTAAAATAAAAACTAAAAAAAAAAATAGTTTTTGGGTACCTCCCATACACCTAAAGTGGGGGTAATATTTTTTTTCGTTCCAACACCAGCGTGTGGGCTGTCGTTGAATAGGTCTTTTAAAACTAATAGGGGTCTCCGAACATTATTTTTGATAGTCAGCAGTTTTGTAAATATTCGCTCCGAAAATAAAAAAAATAGTGTCCCCCCCTTTAACTTTTCAACCACGGGTCAAAAAATTATGGGAAAATTCATGTTAATGAGGCCGTATAAGTACTTTCAACGAAAACTATATTGAATAAAATCGGTTGAGCCGTTTTTGAGTTATCGCAAAAATTCATAATTTTCTTTAAAATGACGTAAGTGCCGCTCGGTGTCCCACGAAGTGTTGGGACTCCCAACATTCATCTGCCATCGGTACAGCGGCCAACTCACTCTCGGTGACTGGTGGCACCTCGACCTCCTCCTGCCTGTCTCCGCCTGATGGTGCCATTGCTGGTGGTTCCGGAGGCGCTCTGTGTGGAAACAGGGCTGCCACTACTGCGTCCAGGAGTTGGGGTTGGAGACTCTGCGTTAGTGGGGGGGTCCAGGGCCGGAGCTTTTGCCTCACCAGCTTGTACGGCCTCCCCCACGGGTCTCTGTTAAGGGTCTCCAGAAACTCCTCGCGAGATCGCTCCTTGGCTCTACCGATGGCAGATGAAAGTGCCGTCCGATATGTGTAACGTTATTACGTTACACATATCGGTTAAGTGCCATACTACATTAAAACATTTTGCTCAATCTGGCGCGTATAATCGATAACTTCCAGAAGGTAATAAGTAATGACTGGTACTTTGGCGTTTACGACCTTTTTATATAGCTTGAAATCTTTCTCGTAATTTAAATCTTTCTCGTAATTTTCGTCTATTGTGAAGAATGGGCAACTACGGAACCCTACACTGAGCGTGGCCCGACATGCTCTTGGCCGGTTTTTCAATATAGTATGAAAAAGAGCGATAAACGCGCGATAAACGACGGCCGGTTGAGACTGGTAGTTCTAAAACTAGTTTTCAGTTGATCTCGCTAGATGGCGTTGGATGGGGGACGGCCTGACTAGTCTAGTTTTGTCACGGTTTGGGCATCACTCGGTCACGATCACGAGTCAGTTGGCATGGTCTGGCTAGCCCAGCTGTATCACTACAAGTCTAGACGGTAGTTCATGACGCAACTCTTGTGGAAGTCATCCCGGTTGGACAGCGAGTGGCGCTAGGTACCGCTAGATGGCGCTGGCTAGTCTAGCTGTCTACACGTGGTTGTTGTTCTTCACGGAGCTCATGTGGAAGTCATCCCGGGTGGACAGAGTGCGCGTGGAGGTGGTCTGTGTCTGTGTGCGCGACATCGGCCGCCCGCGCATCTGGTGGTACCTGCGCAGGAGTGCGACTAATTAGTGTTGTCGGTTTATTCTTTTTAAAGGCCATAGTACACCGGATGCATATGCGCGACTGGCCACGCAAACGGTTTGACATCTCTTATGAGAGTCCATACACGCACGGAACGCATAGAACATCTAGTGTACTACGGCCTTAACTTTCTGATAATTGGTAGGTATCAAAAGCTAAAGCTGTTTAAACAGTAACAAAACATGTAGCTCTAAAAGTACCGTTATGCTTGCTGAATGCTAACTGCATCGAAAAAAGGTTCATCTTGCCTGTAGTCGGTTAAAAAAATCAGTACCTTAATGATGATGTCATGATATTATACAAGTTCTAGATATTATACAAATCTAACATAAATAATATAGGCACGATATTCAAAACATAATAAAAAATGAAGACATGTACGAGATGAACATAAACCGCACGAGTTGATTGCAACTGGTATGGAATGAACATACGGCGACGCTAGTGATGCCCATCGCCATAAACAATTACTGTGGCTATCTTTTATCTGTTTTTAGTGCGTGCGTGTGAGGCGTTTAGTGCAAAATATCATCCATCCAACTGCAGTCATCTCGCACAGCTACTATGTGATGTGTAAAAACCTAGGTATCGCCTGAGGCTAATGCGTCAAAGGACAAATGCGACTTTCGATGATATCATAGAAAAGCAACACTTTATGACTACCGCCGACCTCTTTCTTTATATTAATAGTGCCAAGAATTAGGCAGCAAGGGTATGTGTGGTCTCAAAATGTTGTGCATCTATGATAATATCAAACGTCGCATTTACCTCTATAGACGCAATAGCCTCAGGTGACTTTGTTCAAGTATTTTAGTTTATGGTTAGGGTACATCCTCATCCTGATTAATGTAACAAAATGATATTAAATCTCATTCGTTTTTTGCTATATTACAGGCAATTCCTCGCGGTGAGGAAGCATCTATACATACACTGCTGCTTTATGAACTTTTCCTTTATGAAATGTGAGTTGCCATACACGTGAGGTAAGTATCGGTGCAAACAAAAAATAAACAGTTCGTTTTTATTTGTATAATTATGTTGTAACCCGACGTCCGATTACTAATTTAAAGTTAATCTAGCAAAGCCATTAAAAAAGGTGTCAATGACAGACAGATTACCGTGAAGCAAACAGGTAAATGTTTCCGGGAGTTTTTTGTAACCGTTAGTATTGTGTATTGTTAGTACCACTCGTAGCAAGGCTCTAAAAAAGCGATCCGGCACGATCCACACCAAATACCGGGTATCTTGAAAACTCTGTACCTTTAATATTTACTTTATCCATTTTTTGGCAGTTTTGAAACGTTTTCTCCGATACAGGGGAACTATTTACAAGATCATTTAACTATTCTTCGAGTCCGATTGCAATATTAAGGAATTTCTTTATTAAGTTTTACTAGTTTACTAGTATTTGGTTTTGGAATACTTTAAATATAGGATGTTTTAATAGTTCTACTGTTATCAGAGTCGTAACAGATGGTCCGTACTGTATCAAGACTGCCCCTTTGCTGCTGATACTCCTTCCAGTTCTTGATATCCCTGTGGCTAATTGGCCTCATGTCTCCGCTATCGCTTTGTGAAATGCGAAATGTTTCATTGAACCTAGACATAAAATGATAAATGAGCAACGGGATGGTAACCACAATGAAACGGCTGAATGCGAAACACGACAATGACACCGACACCACCAAATTCCACCACCAGCCACGTAGCACACTTTTTTTTAAGACATGACTAGAACTGTGTCAGGGCTACTTAGCCCTCACTATCAGTAGTCGGACTTTGTGTGGGAGTATAATCCGCTCATGGGATTATCTCCGCGCCACACAGGCTGCATAAGAGCTTATAAGGTAAACGTCCATGTGCTCGACACTGTCCCAATAGTTGCCATCTTGAATGTTATTTCATTAGCAATAGTGGTGACAACATGGTGTCAGCTATTAGGTATTAGCGTGTCAAACACAGGGACGTTTACCTTACAGCCCTTATACGACTTACTTCAGCTGTGTAAGCTCTCATACAACATGTGTACTTGGGCAATAAGCTATTTTCTCAAAAATACGCATTTTCCTAAGTGTATTGGATTCAAATTGCAGGAAATGTAAAGAAGAGGTGATGCGGGCCTATCATAAGGTACGTTTATCGCGCGACAGACAAATAATAAAGGTGATAATATGTCATCTGTAACTTTCCGACACGTAAAAAAGTGCAAGAGTATAGGATACATTTATCATTATCATTAATCAATAACGCGATAAACACGGCCATCATATGCCCATAAATTATCTACCAAAATCTGCCTACAAGTAAACGTGATGGTGAGGATGTCATGTCTTTCTTTACCGTGTTGGACAATGAAAATATCAAGTACATACTTAAATATAATAGGTATTCAAAGAAAATAATTTAAACGGATTATATCGCTTATATACATTATTTGAGCCTTCCTGACGTTTTGGCAACTTTCCAGTTACCGTTGTCAAAGCTTGACTGAGAAAAACAGTCAACTCTTTTTTTCAGTCAACCTTTGACAAAGGTAACTGAATATTAGCGATATAATCCATCTAAATTCTTGTGTGACAGTAGCGGAAACCGAGGAAAATATTAAATAAAATATGGTTTGCGATAAAAAAGTAAAAATATGTGCCAAAGTGACATCGATATAATAATGGAATGGTAGATAGATATGAAAAAAAAAATGCAAAAAGAAACGTAATCATGAAATTTCGAAAAAAAATTTAAAGTCCACGCAACTGTGACGAACCTCTTCTTGATGAGTCTGAAGATCTTGCGCTTGCAGACGAAGATAATGAAGATGAAGAGGCCGAGCATCACGTTGTACGCGTCGATAAACCGCCACACGTCGTTGGCCTGCGGGTACAGCGCGCTGATCACCTCTAGAATCCAGTTGATGCCCATGATCGTGAAGAGTTTGATGTAGAGAAGAAGCCTGTAAAAAATATATAAATATTAAGGGACAAGCTTACACAAATGACCCAAACTAAGCAAAGCTTCGAGTTCATCACATAAATATTGGCCCCGCCCGGACCGCCGGCTTAGTAGGCAGGTGCACTACAACTGCGCCAACCGACACGACCTTAGTTTTTTAGGGTTCCGTACCCAAATGGTAAAAACGGGAACTTATTACTGAGACTTCGCTGTCCGTCCGTCCGTCTGTCACCAGGCTGTATCTCAAGACAAGAATGGTGATAGCTAGACAGTTGAAATTTTCACAGATGATGTATTTCTATTGCCGCTATAACAACAAATACTAAAAATAAAATAAAATAAATATTTAAGGGGGGCTCCCATACAACAAACTTGTTATAGATTACGGTACGGAACCCTTCATGCGCGAGTGGGACTCGTACTTGCCCATTTTTTTTTCATACGTATGTCTGTAAGTATGCCTATATGTAAAAATTTGTAACTATTGTTAAGTTGTTTTCCCAAATATTTTTTATTTATTTTATTTATATGTAGGTATGTGTATTTGTGCGTTTATCGCGCCTCTCGGTGAACTGTTTGTCTATAAAAGAAGAA
Organism: Apotomis capreana; assembly: GCA_947623375.1. Classification (NCBI taxonomy): domain Eukaryota; kingdom Metazoa; phylum Arthropoda; class Insecta; order Lepidoptera; family Tortricidae; genus Apotomis; species Apotomis capreana. The sequence goes on from OX392512.1 coordinate 20,983,302, forward strand.
GATCCCAGATACAGACGGTGCGGTGAAGGCATCTTGACTTGCGGTGGTTTTGAACATTCACTCTGATTGGCTCTCTGTAAATCGAATGTACGGCTCGAAACTTAAGCATAAGTGCTAGCGAACATCGTCCGCGTGTAAGACAAAATTGGTTATGAATTTTTTGCTTCTTCGTTGTCGGGCAACAAGTATCCTATCTGGGGAAGCCCAGCTACCCGTTAACTAAAAATAAATTTAAATCAGTTCAGCCGTTTAGGCATGACGAGGACACAAACGAATAAAGAAATAAAGACAGACCGTGAATAAAAACAGTGACGTCTAAATAGCCTATTTCTTTTTTTTTTTTTTTACTTAATATTTTATGATGCTTTATTCATATTATGACAAATATATTGAATTTCAACCAACTTTTTGAAGTGAATAATACTTTTCCCCGAGTTCTAGGTAGTAACATAGCTTTTTCATAATTTCATTGCGTGCAGTCGAAAATAAGTTCAGGAAACTAATTTTCCGCGTGAATTTTGTAAATTTCGAGTAGTATTTGAAAAAAAAATTATCAATGAAAAATTAAAACTGTAGGTTTCAAATATATACCAATAAATCCCAATAGCCCTGTTCTAGGTAGTAACATCAATAATTATGTTAAGAAACTTGTTTGACCATAGGGAAAAATGTCTAATACTAGGTCGATGCAGAGTCAGCCACCGGCTAAGCTTGCACCATAGATTGGAGCGGAGTTTTTTGTTTTCCAAATTTTCTCTTCGTCACGACCTAGCGAAATTTAATTTGTGCATTTTAAAACAAAAATTTCTAAAATCGGTTCAGAACTCGCTGAGATCTGCGCATTGTTACAAAGTCCATTCGAGTCGATCCATGGGAGCTTCGCTCGCTTCGCTCGCTCCGCTCCAACTAATAATAATAAGGCCTCCTTAATGTAAATACAGAACAGATATTTCGTTTTTACAAATGTGTAATTAGTATAGATGTTATCATTATAATACCTCTGTCTGTCATTCCGATGCTGGTCCGTGGAGGCACTGTCCTTAGACTTGAGGGTCTTCTGCGTCTGCTGCTTGATCTTGGTGATCTTCCAGGCTGTGAGAATGAAGAACACCATGTTGGCGATGCACAGGATCACGATGGGGCCGTACAGGTACAGCAGCCTACTCCAGCCTGAAACAGCATTAAACAATTATCATTATAATGACTTAAATAAAACAATTTAAACGGATTTTATCGTGTAAGGTACCTGCTTGCGCCAAAGACGGCCCGGTTCCTAAGATAGCCCACTTCTAAATTTTATAGTTATAACTATTCGAACGAATTCAAATTTCGCGCTCATGTTCGGTTAGTACCATAGATTATAGGCTATCTTAGGACCTTTGGCGCAAGTACCTTATATTCATTATTTGAGCCTCCTTGATATTTCAGAAACTTTCCAGTTACCCTTATCCAAGGTTGACTGAGCAAACTAACTAAACTACTACCGATTTTATATAAAAGTATTTTTTCTTAAACCATTGATAGAAAGATAGCTCAAAGAAAAATTGAAAATGCGTGGAAGAGACCGGGAATCGAACCCGGTACCTCTGGATTGCCGGTCCAGCGCGTTAACCTTTCCGCCACCTTTACCACCCTTAAGCATTTTAAATTTTTCTTTGAGTTTTGATCTTTGTATCAATGGTTTAATATTAAAAAATAATGATTTACGAAAAATAAAATGGAACATGACATTGTATGTTTTTTTTTGTTGCATTAATGTACCTTGACAGACAAAAATTGAGTTTTTCTCCGTCACCCTTTGAAAACGGTAGTGAAACATGCCAACTTTGCCCGCTTTTTTCGTAAAAACCCGAATTTCTCTAATTTTTTCTATGACGGGATGAAGTTTTTTTTTGTCTAACGCATCCATCGTATTCATATGCATGCGTTTATTACGAGAAACAATTTTTAAATCTACATTTAATCATTTTTTTTACCAATTTTCACCTCGGGTAAAGTTATCTAAACTTTTTCAAACATTGCCCAAATCGATTATTTTCGTAACTATAGCCCCTACAACGTTAAGATAAGGATCAGTATAAAATCTGGGGTAATAATGGCGTTCCACGTAAATATCTTGGTCTTAACTGTACAAACACGTGTGCAATATGGGTGGGCAATGTTACATAGGTATTTTGTTTTACTCCATACAAGCCGAATCAAGCAGTTTGAAATTGTCAGGGTTGTCACTTTTAGTTGAGTAAACCATCTTTACCAGTACCATTATCAAAATGAAAAATGTACCTATGCTTAATATTGGATACTAATAGTTAGGCGGTTATTTTGTTACTTCGCGTTAGAATAATCTAAAAAACAATTGTCATAATTGAATATTCTATAAGTTTCTCTTTTGGTATAATGTTGATAGTTGACAGGCCCTGCACCATAAAATGTTTCTGTTTAGCCCAATGGTTGACTGGTAGAGAATGCCTTATGGCATTAAGTCCGCCATTTGTACACTTTTTGTTTTGTGCAATAAAGTTTAAATAAATAAATAAATAAATATTCTATGTCTTTTTTTGTTTTATGGACGTGACATGACATGACATGCAGCTACTGCTAACAGTACAACGGCTTAATAGAAATATAATTTACCTTACCTTAAATACATAACCCTCCTTTATTTACGCAGTCAGGTAAAATTACGACAAGGTGACAACCCTAACCCTTTTTTTAGTCTGGGCAATGTTGGCATTCATAGGTTAGCAAGTTACTAGATAACATTGCCCACCATCATAACTCCGGTTTTAATAAGTATTTTTAGTACAAACTACAATAAAAATGATCTACAGTTCTTATTTTATAACAAGCAATAAGATACATTCACCTGAGGCTTCCCCATTCTGTAAAAAATACACCAGAACTTCACCTAGAATTGGCCCGCCAAATCACGCACCTTATTCAACTAGTCCTAACACGTTACGGTATGAAGTTGCGCGCAAATGTGATTCCCAGTGATACCACAGATATAATCTATTTTCCACTAAAAATAGTAGTGTTGCCAGAATCATGTTGAAATTGTCTACAGTAACGTTTCTTTTTTTAAGTAGCGTTTTGGGCAAAGTTCCCTGTGGAGGCAAAGTTGGCGTATTTCACGGTAACTCAAAAGCTGCCGATACGCCAGGGAGGCTCAAATAATGAACCAATATACGTGATATAGTCCGTTTAAATTGTTTTATTTAAATGTGTGACAGTCGCGGAAACTGAATAAAATATCATCATCCTAATGATTTTAAAGGAATATTCTCATACAATACGGTTTTAGTCAGAGCGCAACTTGAGGCTGCATGTGCATTCCTGTGATTTAAATGCAGTTATTTTGGGCTTCACAAAGACGCAGCTTAATCGGGTCATATTCTCCGCTTCGCTTCAGTGGACACTGGACAGACAGCCTAAAGGTACTAAAATGTAGCCTTTCAAAAAATATCAGTATCTGGAACATCCTTATTATACTTATATAGCTGAACTCACCGTAAAGGAAACAGCCTTGCTGTCGAAGCATAGGCATCGCGGGGTGCGAGGGCAGTCCGGAGAACTCGAGCGCAGCGAGGATTACAGTGAACCCGGTCGGGAACCCGAAGGCGTACGCTGCGTAAGCGCCGAAACGGGCGCGCATAGACAGCTTCTCAAGCGATAGCCCTCGTTTGCCACTTAAAAAAAATGTTACAGTCTTTAAAATGCATGGCGGCATGGTGATAAGAAGCGCCAAGAAAATACGTTAAGAATTGGAACCGTTATTACAAGAATATCTATTTTTGAAGCGAAACTTCTAATGCGACTTCCAACAAGGTTGCGTTAAACGTTTAACGTTTAACGCTACCGTGGAGGGGGTAGAAAAGCACTGTTGCGTTAAACGTTCAACGCAGCAATCCCTCCGACAATGCGACGGATTTAAGGTTATGTCAAGGTACGTCTCTTGTGAATATCGATTGATTGTTAGGTTTTCTCTTTTGAAATTACAATTTCTACCCCATTCCTATTTTCATTTCCACATTACGAAGTTTCACTTCTTACGCGCGGAGGGCCTCCATGCACTATTTTATTATTTTATACCCGTTTTGTTCGTAAGTGTCGTTTGATTAGTCCATAGTCATACATAAAACTCATAAATTAAACTTTTAATGTCACACAACGTTTTATGAATATTAGTAATAGTTAACACGCACCTTTTCGCTGTGGGTTGTTATTAATTAATTATCTACCTACTCTCTTGATATTAGCAGTATTAACGCTTAGTTTAAACCAATTTTTACCGTTAAGTTTAAACCATATTTAATAATGATTCAAGTTTATGATATTATATCACTAGGTCGATGCAGAGTCAGCCACCGGCTAAGCTTGCACCATAGATTGGAGCGGAGTTTTTTTTTTTTTTTTTTCGAAATTTTCTCTTCGTCACGACCTAGCGATATTTAATTTGTGCATTTTAAAATAAAAATTTCTAAAATCGGTTGAGAACTCGCTGAGATCTGCGCATTGTTACAAAGTCCATTCGAGTCGATCCATGGGAGCTTCGCTCGCTCCGCTCCAATAATACTAGGTCGATGCAGAGTCAGCCACCGGCTAAGCTTGCACCATAGATTGGAGCGGAGTTTTTTGTTTTCCAAATTTTCTCTTCGTCACGACCTAGCGAAATTTAATTTGTGCATTTTAAAACAAAAAATTCTAAAATCGGTTGAGAACTCGCTGAGATCTGCGCATTGTTACAAAGTCCATTCGAGTCGATCCATGGGAGCTTTTTGTTTTTTTATCAGAACTTTTTAATTAAGAACAATTTCAAAATTTTCTCTTCGTCACGACCTAGCGAAATTTAATTTGTGCATTTTAAAACAAAAATTTCTAAAATCGGTTCAGAACTCGCTGAGATCTGCGCATTGTTACAAAGTCCATTCGAGTCGATCCATGGGAGCTTCGCTCGCTTCGCTCGCTCCGCTCCAATAAATACCTCATTGAAATTATTACCTACACGCACATTACACACCGAAAGTTAACTACTTATCTAAAAGTGAAATCAGTCAATTGGACAAGTAACTTTCGGTGCGTCCATAATTTTGGCGAATTTGGAATGCGTTTAGATTTATATAGATCGTTAAATTTTGCCATTCAGGAGGCGATGGTACAATTAAACTTAAATTCCATCAACGATTGTCGATACCGTGTTCGCTAGTCTCTGTCACACTGTACGTACTAGAAACAGAAAGATAAAATAATAATAATATGACGTGCGAAGAAGTAGCGTTTGCCCGGAAATTGTTAATTTTATTTTCGAGCTCATTTCCAACGTCACACGCCATTGCCGACAATTTTGCGTTAGCTGGCTAAGTACGAGTCCCTACAATCAAAGTCATTCATTATTTGAATATATGCAAAACATGAATCATATTACCGTGTAAATACCTCAAATTAATTAACACAACGTCTGTTGTAGGTGTAATTTAGTGAATGAGACTCTAATGTAGTTTGTTATGAGACTACCTAATTATTGAATCAATTGTACATTGTACGTGTTTCGCCGGGTCATTTAGAGGTCTAGTTACCTAGTTAATTTAGCGTTCGTGCAAAACTCACTGATTTTGATCAACTGATAGTGTACAGTCGCCATCACGTATATCGCAGCTAATAATGCGTTCAAATATATCTGAACACGACTCTTGTTGAAAGAGTTAGAGAGTATGTTCGGATATATATGAACGCATTATTTGCTGCAATATATCTGATGACAACTGTACCTCAAGCTATATACTCGTAATTAATGAAAAAACTCATGAGTCATGAAATTGTCATTAAACATTTTGTATGCATGTGATATTATTTCGTGTCGTTGTTGTCGTTGCTATACTAAATTACTTGCAAATGAAATAATGAAATGAAGTAAATAAATAATTAAATAATGAACTTTATTCTGCAAGTAGGCCACAAGGGTACTTTTGCGTGTCTGAGTCTACCGGCATTTCACAAGAGGAGACCACTGTTGAAAAGAAACTCGGAAATAAACTGAAATAAGATTAACCGTTCCAATCATTAGGCTGCCAAAAATGTTTTATTTTTTTAATCAAATTTCTTTTTAATATTATGTTTTATTCTTACCTAAAAGTCCACCAAATGTCGAAGCACATGACGTTGAGCCAGAAGAATGCGGAGAGCAGAGAAAAGTAGATCACGAATGCTGAAACAAAGAAATAAAGTATGTTAGTATGTAATGTTAGTTTCCTGAATTATTATCACTCAATAACGTGCTGAGAGACCGAGGCGTGGACCCCCGTTCCGGTGTGAGCGTCAGGATGGCGGGTGTACATCAACAAATGGAGCTGCGGTATACGTCAGGAGTTAGTGCTAGCAATGTGCTAAATGTGCGCCAAAATTGGAGCAATGTGCTCTTTAAGCTCTAGAGATATTTAAGAAATAAACGACTCCCGTCAACCTGACGTCAGGTTGGCGGATGCATTTCCAGTTCTAGCTAATGGCTGCCTACTCAAGGGTGGAAGAACTGCCTAAGGTTAGTGCTCGCAATGTGCTTCACAATGTATGAAGCACAATCAAATTCAGAGTCGGCAAACCACGCTCAATCCATCAATTGACATCAAAGTAAAGACTATAATTTCACAAAGTCATATCTTACACAAAGATAAATATGCATAACGAACTTTATGCTAAATGCACTTCAGTTTTAAGATCAACCAACAATAGTACTAGTACGATTCCTACCGAAAGCCACTGACCGACGTGCGGCTGGTTCTAAGAAAAAATATAAAAGTCAGTCATAAATTTTTCCTTACTCTGGTAGAAGGGGACATTTTTTGTCTGGTTTATGTTTATGTCACGTAGCTATTTTTGTTTTCATGGCTATTTAATGAAGACGCAAGTTTTATAAAACGTGATAAAATTTAAACTGTATTGATGTTAGTGTTTACTTTTTTATCATTCATTTCATCGTCTCGTTTTAGTACTTATGCCTATTTGTATACTGTTTTTCTTTTTATGTACGGGACACTTGTAACTTTACTTCGTCATTTTATTCTCTATTCGTTTTGAATTGGGGAAAGACACTTTAATTTTTCAATATCTTTAATTAATATATATTTTTGAACGAAGAGGAATATCAACTATTTATATCGAGTCTTACGTCGCTATTATTTAAAATAAGAATAAAACTATCATGATCGTTAGAAAAGTTGCCCGTTTTATTTATTAGCATGTTGTAGTTTTTCCGTTTGTTATACTTTAGAAAAAAAACTTATTCCTCTTCCCCTTGAATCAAGAGTCATGTACAGATTTTAATAACATAATATATTGAACATCTTTAAATGAATCAGTCGTTTTACTTTACACTTATATAAAAATCGCCTATTTCCTAATAATTGGGACTGGTGCCAAAAAGTCGCAACGGATGTAGCTATGTGTATTTGTGTTCGATAGAACATTTATCGATGTGAAGTTTACAAAAACAAAAAATCTTACGACACTAGTCAGTTTTTACATTAATTCAAAAATAATAAACAAAAACCTAATAAAGTTCTGAATAAACACCGCCTACGTATTTCTGACATTGCATAATTATTTAACAATGTTTGTGGACAAGTTGTGGACAATTGACTAAAAGCATTTAAAACATTGTGAGCGTTTATCACTATCCTGTTTCTTGCTACTAATTGGTTGTGACATTTTCTCTATGGAATTTCACAAAGAAATTAACGTTTTAAAATTGTTGACATGACGCGGAAGAATGATAACATCCTTGAATTTTAGAATGGTATTTTATATGGAACATTTTTGAATTTCATTAGCATGCAAATGTTAAAAGTGTTGATATGTCATTCCCATTCATTCCTATTTGTTCCAATAAGTCTTAGAATGAAGCTATATACGCGTAAGCTTTTTGAGTTATGTCGCGTAATTTCGGCCGCGCCATACATTGTGTCACGAGCAAAGAATATAATACTCACAAGGAGCGACCGAAATTACGTGACCCACAAGTCCCACAAACCACAACTCACAAAATTACGTGACCCACAAGTCCCACAACCCACAACTCACAAAATTACGCCCGTCTGGCTTCACCCTTAGTCACTAATGTTCTCAGTTTTATGAATTGGTGACCTCACTTTTCTCTACTCACTACTGGTCAAAGGTGGTTTCTTTCAGACAACGAGCCATTGTCAAAGTTAATAAGTACTTATGGCCTTATGGCTCATCAAGTACTATACTTTAGGTACACAATGTAGGTATACACTGTCGAAGTCATTGGTGTCTAAGGTCTATGAACGATTTAAACCCATAAGGAAACCATAACCATAATGGGCACCATGTGGTTTTTCCCATTAATTTATTTCCCTAAATCAGTAGTCCCCATAGCTTAAATTTTTTTGTTAAACAGGAAAATAACTTTCTTGTACTAATCTAATGTGAATTAGTATATTATCATTATTTAAGTGATAAATAGAACACTCTTTCAGATCCATAATTTCCATGATTAGACACAATCACACAGTACAAAATTCAGAAAACAGTCAAAACATGCTAATACTTAAAATTAGTAGGTACCGTACCTAATACGTACCGCATGTTACTGATTCTACATAACACGCCCTATAACTCTACAATGCCTTACTTCCCGGATTACACCTTAGTCAAAATATGTGGCTTAGCTGATCCGTTACTACAAGAACTAAAATTCAGAAAAGTAATGAATAGTGAATAACTTTTACACCTTACGGCCATCTGAATGTAGCGAAACGGTCAAGCCAAATATTTTAATTAGGGTGTAGAGTTTGTGAAGTTAGGCCATGTAGAGTTAGGGCATGTAGATTCAGAAGCTTGACTCTACATCAGATCTGATGACTTTTTGACGGTGCGAGTCATATCGCATCGTCTTGGGAGTGATTCTACATGAAAAAGTTTTTGGTGGGATTAAGCAAGCAAGCTTACAGAAAATTTATAAAAAAAAAACGTGTCTTGTGGCAGAGAAAAGGCATCTGACAGCAGCAGGCTGGTATTCTGCAAGGGCCTTGGAAAATAATACATAATTAAATTTCAAGCCATTGTTGCAACACTTAAAGACGTGAGTGCTTGTGTAATTGTGTATGTGTGTGTGAAATAAGTGTGAGATTGTTTGTGATTGTTATTTGTACTCGTATCGTATATGGGACTGCTTGCTTACGACTGATACAAATAAGTGTAAAGGATTTCAAGTTTAGTTAATCAAATTGCCTAATGTATATAATTTAGGTAATCGCTCAATGCAATTAAGCTAAATGAAAATGACGCGAATTTTTAATGTTCACGCCTTTCCTGGCCCTAGGGACATGACTACAGATTCCTATGAACTAAAAGCCGCGCCTAAATCGAGGCGTACCTACGGGCAATTAAATGGTTCACTGAATGAAAACCGCAAATTTAACACTTTTACGGACAGTAGCTACGTCGAGACGTAAATTAGCCTCGTGATACATTTATTTATCAATAATGCGGCCGTGGCTGTCGCTCTCGTATCAGGCTATCCAGGTATGTTCCTAAATGCCGCACTTTATTAGACGCTGCTTAATTCATCTGTTATATGTAAAAGGCCAATGATGATGAGATTACGATACGGCACCACGTCTCTGGACGGCTACTTTGATATTCGCAAAACAAAAAACCACTCCCTCTACAGTCGAACATTTGTCATCGTTTTCATAGGCCTTGGCCATTTTTGGCTAAAACTTTTATGTATGAGTTTCTTTTCAAAAGGGTTTTCGTGAATGTGTTAAAATCTAGAACTTGTTTGAATTTTACTAATAACGTAGGTACGACAACCCCGTAACTTAATTACTTAACACCAACAACAACGACGGTGTCGTCAATGACCCAGTGACCGGTGTCGTCTTGAGTGTTGACATGTTTTGGGGAGTTTGCGTCACTTGTCCCGATCTTGCAGCGTATTTCAAGAATACACTGGCCTTGTTTGACTTTACTCCAATTATACCTGGGACGATTGACAGATCTTCTACCCTCCGGCACTCTACGGGCCGTCCTAGATTTATCATTTTTGTCACCGTGATCTTCAGACCCTGATTTAACCTCAGCCGCCCTGCGATGGGCACCTTAAATAATGCTATTAGCTATAAACTACAAGTTATGTAAATCCAGGGCTAATGGCTGTCACATATGGTTTCTAAAATAGGTTTTTGCTATGTTTTGCGCTTTTTGATCCAATACCTAGAACAATCTAGTATTTTCGCTCGATCTAAATGACCACCGAGTAAAATCTACTAAGGATAAACTTACTAAGTCCAATGCAGAGCGAGAGGGTGGTGTTGTCGATGGTAAGCAGGATCTGCATGGTGGCGAGGAAGCTGAAGGCCACGCACATGCAGGAGAGGTAGACCATGAGCACACGGCCATGGAGATTTTGAAGCTCTGGCAGCCATGCGTATACGGCTATCGTCACTATGAAGAACACGCACGAGATCAGCATACCTGGAACCAAATCTATATTTTATTCTTACATTAGTCCTCATTTATATCTTAGAATACACTTTTAATATGTTTTCTTCGAGAACTACGTATAGTTAAGTTCATATTACTGTAATAGTTAAGTACTTATCCTTTATGAAAAAAAACCGGCCAAGTGCGAGTCGGACTCGCGCACCGAGGGTTCCGTACAAACACTTTCCATCCCTAAGTGGTTAAGTTAAGTTTGCACCTGGTATGTATAGCGCCCCATATAAATTAGGTGCAAAGTTAGGTATTAAAAAAAAATGTATGGTTTTCGTAATTATTCCTTTATCTATGCTATAAGACGTTGCTTCGTACCAAATTTCAAGATTCTGAGTTCACGGGAAGCACCCTGTACGTTTTGATTCCCTTGCAAGTGTCGAAAATTTGCAAATTAGGTGCAAAGTTAGGTATTAAAAAAAAAAATATGGTTTTCGTAATTATTCCTTTATCTATGCTATAAGACGTTGCTTCGTACCAAATTTCAAGATTCTGAGTTCACGGGAAGCACCCTGTAGGTTTTGATTCCCTTGCAAGTGTCGAAAATTTGCGGCATAAACGGCTGTATCTTTTGATTGCGTTGGCTTAGAAGTTTGATTTTTTCACAGCTTCAAGGGACAGTAGACCTGAGTAATTGATATAAATTTCAGCTTCATATGTCCACGCGTTCCTGAGAAAAAGGGTCTTGACAGACGGACAGACGGACAACAAAGTGATCCTATAAGGGTTCCGTTTTTTCCTTTTGAGGTACGGAACCCTAAAAATGACTGACTGTTGAGTTTCTTTCGGCGTTTCTTCTCAACAGTGGTCTCCTCTTGTGAAATGCCGGTAGACTCAGACATGTAAAAGTGCCCTTGTGGCCTACTTGCAGAATAAAGTTCATTATTTCATTAAAAAAGGTTTTTTATTCGTTAAAGTAAAAGTGAATAAAGGAGGTAAATTTAAGTATAAATAGTGTCAAAGATAGGTATTTTATTATAACTTCGCAATTCTAATGCTTATGTAGGTACGTTAGGTATGCGACGAATCGGTCAGCTCTTCGAGAGCCACTTAGTGAGGTCTTTGAGTAGGCTGTTTGCACAGGAATCTCAAGTACACGAATTCTTTTAAAAAAATCTCCAACAATTAAGTGCTAAATAATATTTATGGCATCAGCGTCGCTATAATAAACGTGAACTGAATAACAATTGTTTTTTAGGGTTCCGTACCTCAAAAGGAAAAAACGGAACCCTTATAGGATCACTTTGTTGTCCGTCTGTCCGTCTGTCAAGACCCTTTTTCTCAGGAACGCGTGGACGTATGAAGCTGAAATTTATATCAATTACTCAGGTCTACTGTCCCTTGAAGCTGTGAAAAAATCAAACTTCTAAGCCAACGCAATCAAAAGATACAGCCGTTTATGCCGCAAATTTTCGACACTTGCAAGGGAATCAAAACCTACAGGGTGCTTCCCGTGAACTCAGAATCTTGAAATTTGGTACGAAGCAACGTCTTATAGCATAGATAAAGGAATAATTACGAAAACCATAATTTTTTTTTTTAATACCTAACTTTGCACCTAATTTGCAAATTTTCGACACTTGCAAGGGAATCAAAACCTACAGGGTGCTTCCCGTGAACTCAGAATCTTGAAATTTGGTACGAAGCAACGTCTTATAGCATAGATAAAGGAATAATTACGAAAACCATAAATTTTTTTTTTAATACCTAACTTTGCACCTAATTTATATGGGGCGCTATACATACCAGGTGCAAACTTAACTTAACCACTTAGGGATGGAAAGTGTTTGTACGGAACCCTCGGTGCGCGAGTCCGACTCGCACTTGTTTTTATTTCTTATTAGAAGCAGTTCCCATGCGGCTACACGTTTGATGAACGTTCTTTTCTTCTTCTTTAATCATTCCGCTGTCGGTTAGCTCAACTTGTTGTGTGGGTGGTGGGTGGGTGGTTGAGCCAAGCATGCTACACCGATGCTACAAATCTTCATTCCAGTTTCGGTAATGTTTGCTTTTGAAGGCGAGCCTGCTTGTGTTTGTAAGTCAGCTCGTTAATTCAGCCTTGTTAGTAGGAGCATTGTATTGACGCGTTGTTGTTGACTGTGAATATACAAATCATGATTCAAGTAAATTCATGGATCGGAGTGCTGGATTAAAAAATAGCTTTTGATTGAAACTATGTAATAGAAATTACCATTCCGTCCGTTACGCAGATTCGTTTTTAGTGGAACATCTTGCTTAAATGTGATTCTATTGTGATTGAAGACTAACTTTACGAAATTGATATACCTATCCTAAAATATCCATCCTAAGTGCATAAAGTAGGGCATACCATCCAAAAAAATCCACTCCCAACGAAAACTCTCTTACAACGTAGAAATTATGGGTATATTATTCTCTGAGATTCAAAGGGGCCCAAAGAACAATTTAGCCTACGCACTATTTCCCAGTTGTCCCCACTCCATATGTAATCCTGGTTATCTGGGATCTTACAAGTCGAGCTGATGATATAGTTGTGATTATCCGCGTCTTTGGTGAAACAGACGAGAGCCTTTAGCCTGACGCTCCCATCCTGCAGGAGGAAGCTCGTCCGGTTCCTTCTTTATCCATGGCGTGATGCTGTCTAGTACTGGTAAAGTTTAGCGTAGACTTACAAGTCCAGCTGGGTGAAGCGGGCGACGGCCTCAAGCTTGACGCTCCCGTCTGACTGGGGGAAGCTGTCGATGGAATACTCGGCGAGTACTTCTCCTATGAGGAGATGCTGCACGGTACTTACAAGTCTAGCTGATGATATAGTTGTGATTATCCGCGTCTTTGGTGAAGCAGACGAGGGCCTCCAGCTTGATGCTCCCATCTTGCTAGCGGAAGCTCGTCCGGTATCTTCTTCATCTATGGCGTGATGCTATCTAGAAGAAGTAAAGTTTAAAGTAGACTTACAAGTCGAGCTGATAGTGTAGTTGTGATTATCCGCGTCTTTGGTGAAGCAGACGAGGGCCTCCAGCTTGACGGTCCCGTCCGGTTGGAGGAAGCTGTCGATGCAGTACTCATCCGGCTCCTTCTTCGTCCATGGCGTGATGCTACCCGGTACTTCCACGAACAGTCTGCCATCCTGGTGACAGCAAAAACGAATTGTCATTATCATGAATTCCATGTTTTAATTCTCATCTCTTCCTTAGTTTCATCTATATCCGTTCGAGGGTTTACGCGTTATTAGATAACAAACATCACAAGCAGGGAGGCGACAGGCGATCCACGCGCGGGCAGCTATCTCGCGCAAAGGTTAGCCATTGCTATCCAGCGCGGGAATGCTGCCTGCGTTTTAGGTCTCGCCTCGGTTTCGGGGCGGGGTCCCGATAGTTATAGTTCCTAGTTTAATGTTTTTATATCATGGTTTATAATGAAATAACTGAAACTTCACAAGCATTTTCACAAACTAACCAACATTCAAAAATTTATAAACTCAATAAATAAATTCAAAGCAAAACCCATAAGCTTTGTTTATAGTTCCCTATAAGGTTCGTTGTATAACAATCCTGAAATGATGTTAGTGTGAAATAATTGAGAAAAACTAACGACAAGACAATAAATAATGCCAATCAATTTTATGACAGTCAATAGGGACCCGTTATTATAAGCTCCGCAGCGAAAAACGATTTCTTATTCGAAACGTGTGTCGAGTCGTTCTTGACACATAAACGTACCTATATGAAACTGTAATATTCAATATTATTAGAAATGTGCCACGAAAGCTTTAATAAGACTTTCCTGACGACGTTTGGTATTTCAATAACCCTCTTACCATTGTACAGGCAAGACCTAGTACATACATTGCATATTGCATATACTTAGATCAGTAATATAGAATACAAATGATAGGTACTTGATTTTCAGTAACGTAGGTAAGGTATGGGTTATTCTTTAATACTAATTAATAATTATTAGTAGGATCACCAGATTTACATATTTACAAGTTGTTCACTTAATTATGCCGAACATAGATTGTCTCGTCGATTTGCTCAGTTCTGTTAGGATTTTCAAGGGAGACCACATATTATCATAATAATAAATAATATTCATAATAATCGTAGTCCGCGCAGAATCAATGGAAATGCTTTATATGAGGACAAATGATTATTATACGTAATCTGTAATATTGTCATCAGTTTGTTTATCACACTAATATTATAAAGGCGAAAATGTGTGTGTGTTTATGTGTTTCTATGTTTGTTACATCTTCACGCTCAAACGGCTGGACAAATTTTGATAAATTTTGGTATGACGGTTGCTAACACCCTAGATTAATACATAGGCTACTTATTATCCCGAAAAAAAATGAGTCTTCCCGTGGACGATCGGGAAGCACCGCGTGGCACAGCAAGTAAAATTTTAAAAATGAAATCTTTGTCCTTTCTTCAGGCCTAACCTTCTAAACCTATTAAAAATATATGTGGTAGGTATACGGGTAGCTGCGCATCCCCAGATGATTATAGGATACTTTTTACCCGACTACGGAGAAGCAAAAAAGACATTATGCATGAGTATCATTTTTTTTCCACGTGGCATCTTCTAGTGTATGTATAGATATTTTAATTTAAACTATTTACTTACAATATAACAGAAGTTGGAAACACGTAAACAATAATATATAAATATCGAACCAAAATACTCGTGGAAATACAAATGGTAAATATTAAGGGCTTTATGCGCGGCATCTTTTTTCATAGTAATAATTGAGGTTTAGGACGGACTTCAAAAAGTGCTCCAAATGTAATCTGTACACGAACGGGTTATTTTTGGCTTTTCAGTTTTTTTGAAGTCGGTCCTTTTTCATAAATAAGTAATTAGGTTTTGTTATAAGAATTGGCAATTTTTACTAATGCTTGCTTGGGCACTGGCAATTAAAAGAAAATCAATAACAATTTAAAGAGTGGAAACAGCCATAACAGAAGTTTGATAATATAAGTGTGCGCGAAGTTAAGGCAATATTAAGTGTACCTCATTTTTTAGGGTTCCGTACCCAAAGGGTAAAAACGGGACCCTATTACTGAGACTTCGCTGTCCGTCCGTCCGTCTGTCACCAGGCTGTATCTCAAGAACGGTGATAGCTAGGCAGTTGAAATTTTCACAGATGATGTATTTCTATTGCCGCTATAACAACAAATACTAAAAATAAAAATAAAGAATATTTAAGGGGGGCTCCCACACAACAAACGGGATTGGTTGCGTTAACTTTGCACCTCATTTGTATGGAGCGCTATACATACCAGGTGCAAACTTAACTTAACCACTTAAGGATGGAGTGTTTAACCGGTTTTTTTATTGTCAGAAATAAAAAAAAATGTTTAAAAGCCCACACGATGATTTAATAAATAAAATATTTGCAGGGTTTTTGCGTTGCGTGCTCTCCGCTTACAGATTAGTATTAGGTAGGTATCTGTACCTTTACCATGAGTTTACAGTGACCGTTCTCGCTAGCAACTGCGTAAACGATTTGTATGGAGAATTGTAGTTCTACAAAGTTACCGCTAGGGCGCTGTGCTATTCTCCATACAAATCGTTTACGCTGTCGCTACCGAGTACGGTCACGGTAACTCATGGTAAAAGGTACCGGTAAAATTAGTCTTACATTTTGTTGCAACTCATGGGCAAGATAATTTTAATACTTAGTTTCCATAAATCATGACACCAACACCTTTATCCATCTGATAAACTCAAAAGGGTCAGCACAGTTTTTAGTATGAGTTAGCGTTATGCGTATAATGTATTGTCCACAGGAAAGACGCATATAAAAAACAAAATCAAAAAGATTATCATGTAAGTAGGCTACTAGGGAGCTTTTACAAGTCTGAATCTGAATCTACCAGCATTTCACAAGAGGAGACCCCTGTTGAGAAGAAAGGAGAAAGAAACAGTAAGTAATTAATCGTACATTATACTTAAAACTATTACAACTAAAGTACACGTAATGGAGTGGTATAAGTACCTTTTGAAGTCATAATAATTTCGAAATTCATTGTATTCCTAGTTATATACTCGTAAGTTCGTGCGAAACGTAAGAGAGTGATTAGAATTGGAAGGTCATTTTAATTTTAACCCGACACAGATCTGGAGCAATTTTTTTTATTGACGTGAGAATCGGGAACGCGGTTGAAACGTTTTCTGCGTAAGTAACTTACATTGATGACTACCACCACTATGTAGGGTGATATCGGAGTAGTGATCAGAAACGTCAAGGCGCTATTAAGAATAAAAAGGAAAATCAACATACACAACGTATTATCAGTTGTAAAAGAAAATAATTATTTACATAACATTTAGTCACCCTAGGCTACTCGACATTACTCACTCTTAATAAATTCACAGGTATGAAAATAAAACTTATTTCGTTCATGCAACGCTTGGGTTGATCTAAACAAAATGATCATTTCACTCTGAATTTACCTACTGATTAAATCGTATATGACTTAAACATGCTATAAAAAAAATCGGGGAGTCAATATTGTACAAGTACTGATTTAATAATTGTACCGTTCGTTTCGAAGGAACTCATGGGTAGGTACGTAATTCAAAACATTATGTAATGATACGTTGAAAACGTGGAAGTAATTAAGTAAGTATTTATATATTATGTATATCGTCGTCTAGTACCCATAGTACAAGCTTTGCTTAGTTTGGGACTAGGTCGATTTGTGTATGATTGTCCCTTAATATTTATTTATTTATTTATTTTATATTTTGTATTATGTCCGTATACAGAAAACCTTTCTGTTTATGCAATCGTCGACCGTGACCATATGGCGTCTGTAAAGGTTTTTCATCGCGTGTTCTCTTCGTTGCCCAACGGATGACTCGGATGACTGCTACGTGCTCAAATCAACCGATTTTCGTGCAATTTCGGGAGCTGGTTCAATTATTTTATAGAACTTTTCGGAAATGGCGGAGATATGGGTTGAAAACAAAAAAAATATATAAGCTGCAGGAGAGTAGGCTGCGATGGTATGGTCACGTAAAACAGCGACCATTTGACCACGTAGGGAATTTGGCACTACATCTTTCCATCCGCGGTCGAAGATCCAAAGGCAGACTCAAAACGAGGTGGAAAGATGTAGTGCAAAAGGATAATTATGAATGGGTGTCAAGTATCCGAAGACGATGTTGAGGACAGGGCGAAGTAGAAGCTGTGGAAACTACCCTGTGGAATAATAGCTAGGAAGAGCTATTTGGAAGAATGTTGGCCAGGTTTACAACTCACATAGCCACCAAGTTTTTGATGAATAATCTTCTATTGTAAAATGTTATGTATTATAATCGTATAACGCAAACGGTAACCTTTGTCGATCTGTCCGGCGACCGTGACCATGGTGATTGTAAAGGTTTTTCATCGCGTGTCCTCTTAGTTGCCCAGCGGACCAGTCGTCGGATGACTGCCTTCTATTTATACTTGCAATTTACACGAGAGTTTCACAACTTTATTACAGTGTGTATTTGCTAGATCAGAAAATAAATTGTTGGAATGCCAAACAGTAAGGTATTTATACTGTGGTTAGAATGTGAAGATTGCTGTTACATTTTATGGGGTCCTGTAAAATGGTGGTTTGTATGTAATATATATTATACAGAGTGTCAATAGGATAAGGGGAAGTATTCAAATAGTTTTTATTTTTGAAATAGTATTTAACTTTTAAATAAAACGATTTAAACGAGTTACATCGCGTTTGAGCCTCCCTGACGTTTTGGTGACTTTCCAGTTACCGTTGTCAAAATGTGTGATAGTCGCGGAAACCGAAAATAGTATTCAAGGGATCATTTATGTTTCTTTAAAATATGAGGCAATTTGGAGTTGAATGTTTTCTAAATGTCAGATATAAATAATTGGGCTTTATTTTTAGGAGCTACATACTTTAAATCTTAATAAACCTTAACACATACGCAGGTATGTTGTGTGTTAATCGGGAATATTGCAAAATTTATCAAATTATATTATCTTCATCGTATTATGTATTATTATGTGACAAATTGCCAAGTGTTCAATCGCATGTTACACATAGCCCGGCATAACTTACCTACTGACTTAGTAATCAACACGTCCTATAACATCTAGAAAGTTTTCTCGATGTCAGAAACTCGTTTCTTAAGGCTATCATATGAGGATTTTAAAACTAGCTCAAGACACAAGACTTACCACTAACAGATGATACTGTCCCTTCGTTATAGTTGTCACCCTGAGCCTTGCGTAATTCTCTCGGCATAAGACTTTTTCATACAAGATGTTAAATCTTGACACATTCAACTCTTTATGCACCCTGTAGTCGTCCCAAATTGGTGGGTCGAATATAGTTTCAAAATCCACGCAATGTTTCTTCGGCGTGTAGTATACTTGTCCGATCGGACAACATTTTCTGATACAAATCTTTTTCGAACAGATGCATCCTCTTTCTGTCAAAGTTTCGTTGTCGACGAAATATTCGTGTGTTTTATAAATGTCGTTTTTGTATAGTATGTCTCCGTTCGGAAGATGAGTTCCACTGGATATGTCGACACTGTTTTCGAAATCGCACTCGATTCGTCCGGCATGAGCCGTGGCGAATATCACTAATAACACAATTTTGTACATTTTCAAGCACTGTTAACACGAAACTGAGTTTTTCTAAGGCTTTTAGCTAATGATGAGAGTAATTTATTTTGTGTTCATATTGTAAATGATTTTTAAACGAGCGTGATAGGTGCTGTAGTCCGGCTGACCGGCTTTTAATGAAATGCAAATAGGCTGCCTCTGTTGCTCAACCAGGGATTTCCACCTGCGGTTTATAAAGAGAATCAGTTATGTTAGCCTATACGTGTTAATAATAACCAATCATTTAACACAGTACCAAGATGTCAAAACTTTTTGTATTTTTTTTGGAATTTATACCGTGAAGGCGAGTCAAGTTTAATGAGCCGTCAACGCCACAATAGTAGTTTAATGATGCGATGATTACTTTAAGATAATATTAGGTAATTTAGCGTTGATTGGGGAAATCCGTGGAAAAATATCTACGGAAAATGCCGTAATCAATATTGCCTAGGTATATGATTGATTAGACATAGGAAACTTTAGTCACAGTAAGATTTTGATGGCATTTATCGACTAGTTTCGCACGTGTTCAACTTAATATGAACTAGCACCATATATCAACATCATTAAAATGCCTTACGCATCGAATTCACACAGGATGCAAGCATTAACTGTTAAATCACGCTAGCCACAATGCTCTCGTCATTCTACAGTTCACTATGTCATGGCATGGATATTGTCTGTTTTATTCGCATTCCATTACATTAAAAAACTTTAATTTATTAATCACCAATCAAAGTAACTTTTAGATTCTCATTTGTTTCATTGAAGCTTACACTCTTATACTAAAAATAAGATAACGTTCAGTTACTACTCCGAAACTTAACAAAACACGATCGCGCCTACAGAATTTTTGGAGAATCTCGGCGCCTTCGAGAGGCGTCTGCTCCCCACGAGACGTTCACCAGGACTGGTGTTGATGTAAAAAAAAAGACATCGCAAAAAACACCGGTGCGGTCGGTAAGGCAATTACTGGTTATGCTTATTTATAAACATACAACATGTTGCCTTTTAATAGTAAGGCTGGAATTGACATTTACGAATTTGACTGTTTACATGCAAACCTATGTTTTGAGCTTAATTTGAAATGTATCGCTACTGGGTTAGTTAAGTTTCAGTATAATAAAGTAAAATAAAAGTTCTCACCCTGGATGGTTAGATGTATCATTAAAACTTTCACATCTATTAGGTAGGTAGGATAGTATTAAAAAACAATACATATATGGAAAATAATGAGTGCACAATATTAAACACAAATTGAGTGCACAATATCTAAAGTACGTTTTTTTGGCTTATTTAATCTGCTGAATTAGTTCGTTTTGCAATATAACCATTTTTTTAACGCTTGATGGGAAGGGATTGAATGTATTTACAGAAAACGGGCCTTTTTACAACACGTCTAGGCGCAAAGCTACAATGCGCGTTTTGGTACGCGTGTAAAAGCCCTAACGTAAATTTGGACTTACAAACTAACTGCTATTTACAATATGTTTGAGTGTCAGCGTTTTCTCACCTTAGATATTATTATGTAGGTATGTGTTTCCCCTCGCATAGATTGGACACTAAACATACCTAAAGGACACAATAATGTGATTCCAGTTACTAAATGAAATGACTAAATAATGGTGGAATATTTTATGGAATCAGTCACAACCGGTTTGTTGACCAAAAATAATCAATGACGAGCAAAAACAGTCCCTTGTATTCATAATAAGCAGGTATTAATTATACATTAAAATTATCCTTCATCTACTCGTCACATAATTAAAGCGGTCCTTTCAATCAATCAACCAATCAAATCGTTTACTTGCTAGGCAGGTAAGTAGTTACAAATGAGGTCTTATATTCTAAGCAATACAGTTCCATGAATCCAGGCCTGCATGCAGGCATGCAAACATTATAAATGCACGCTCGTTACAAAATAATTGTAATTAACTTTACAATGGCATGATCATAAAAATGATCAAAGCTCCTTAATTAATAGATTAAAAAAAAACTTTACAATGCCTATGGTATAATAATATTATAATACTTCATACGTCGCCTCGCCGCATAACTAATAGTTTCATATTTTACACTAAATCCAATAAAATACAATATCTCCTATAGTACCTATTTTATGCAATCGTTGCACAATGAAGGTTCTTAAAGTCGAGTACTGTATTTAGGTCACGAGGCTTGGCGGGTGGCCTAAGTAAGGTACGAGATTTTAAGACCTAATTGTGTAACTATTGCATACAATACTTTTTATACGAGCAAATCACAGAAAATATTTTTTTTACTTTAATCGTCATTCACCACTATGAATTTTTATTTTTAATGTAACCTTTTTCGTTTAACTAAAACTGACTTATTAAAAAAAACATGATAGCGATGCGCGATGGTCATGGCGGGTGCCTCGTGATTGGTTATTTTTTTTGACAATTAATTTCAACACATCAGTGAACAGTAGCGTAGGTACTTTTTTAAAAATTCAAATATGCTGATGTTCTTTTTTTGAAATTATTAGAGTTGAGTAGAAAGATGTCTTGGGTCGTTCTCAAAATATTTGCACCGCCACCTGTCACCAGGTTTGTC
This sequence comes from Apotomis capreana, assembly GCA_947623375.1. NCBI lineage: Eukaryota > Metazoa > Arthropoda > Insecta > Lepidoptera > Tortricidae > Apotomis > Apotomis capreana. Next base: position 21,005,002 of record OX392512.1, read on the forward strand.
TTAGAAGAAGTTTTTTACACCGCATTATTTTAAATATTCAATTATCATCACATATCTAAAGACACTTTTTACATAGAGGCCAAATGCTTTCAATTAAAAGTAAAGTATATTAATAGACAAAAAAACGATTTAAAACTAGGTTTTGTCGGTCACTTGCCGTGTCCCAACGCGAGGTACTCATGTTTCGTTGTAATAAAAACATATACATTACCGACTTAGCTTAAGTTCAGTACTCCATTTTATTTTCATATATGATGAAGATTGAATACTACCATATCGAATAATAATACTCTGCTTATTTTGCGAATTATTTGCAATTTAAGTTTGTCCACGCCATTTTTTGTCGTTCACTTGTCATGAGACAAACATTACAATTGTGAGACTACTATTTCGTCTCCCCTGCCTAACCCTGCATAAATCGAGACCTTCAGTTGCCACCTAACACTGTTCCGAGTGACACGTCGTCAGTGTGCTGCACTAAAAAAATATGATACATACTCTTACGCGAGCGGGAGTTTGTAATGGGTATGTAGGTAGTCTATATTCTGCCTTCCATATTTTGGTTGACGTGTGTACTATTGCATTCATTTTAATTTATAACGCGTAAAGTATGGTCTACTTTTATGTGTATAAATATGAAGTTCATCAACGAAATACTTTATTTGTTTTGATGACATAACTGTCATTTTGTCCATCACCTGTATGTCGTTCACTTGTCTATATAAAAACAGGTGAACGACACATACGGCAAGTGAACGACAATTATTTAAACACTTATACAAAATTATTTAAAAACCAGGTTTTATCGGTCACTCGCTGTGTCTCAACTCATGTTTCGTTGTTATAAAAACATATATATTTTCGAAGTAGCTTAGTTTGAGTATTCCATTTTACTTTCAAGCTGTCTTAGGAATCCTTAGCAGGCCGCGCCCGCACCAGATTTTGAAGCATCAATCATTTGCCTGTCAGTGGCTTTGAGCGTCCAGGTCTCTGCCCCATAAAGAGATATGGAGAAGATAAGGGTACAGACGAGGTGCATGTTAGTTCGGTTAGGGATGTGTCTATCTTTCCATATTTTGCCGCGTTGGGTAATCGCTGTTTTGGCCATTCCGATTCGCCTGCGAATCTGTGGTTTCCATGTGCCTCTATTTGTGAAAATGGAGCCAAGGTACTGGAACTGATCAACAGTTTCAAACTCTTGAAGCAGGTTAGTACTTTGTCAACTAGTAATGGTCGACTATCATCAGCTTTGTCTTATATTTATTAATATCGAGACCCATTTTGAGGCTGGTTGTTTTGAGTCATTCCAAAAGTTTGGCCACTTCTGCTTCGTGTGATGCAAAATAGGTGATGTCTACCACGTACGTTCAAGGGCTCCATATCTGTTAAATTGTATTGGGGATATTATGCATCCCTGTCCGGAACTTAAAGTTCTTGTATGTGACATCTCCTACTGACACCATTCTGTATTCAGACTCGTAAAGGCTTTATAAAGTGTTACCAGATGTGCTGGCAGCTTCAGACAATACCTCCCATAACTTATCCCACCCAACGCAGCCGAAGGCTTTCTGGTTATCAGATGTGAAGGAATTCCTCGAAGATGACAAAAACAGCAGTAAGTTACTCAGCGGGTAGGAAAGAATATATCAAAATAGGCAGCATCAGGATGCAAAAACGTTATTTAAATGATTCGCTGTTGAAACTTCATAAGAAATTTATAAAATCACGTGGGTATGCTTGAGTTTTGCATCTTTTTGCCGGTTATGACCTTTCTGGATAGTACAGGCTTCAAAAAACCTCCTGAAAAATGTCCTATGATATGAGAATTAAATGCTTGTTTTTTTATGCAAATTACTAGCATAAGGAAAAAAGAAAAACAAAAACAATCAAAAAAGCACTATTTGACAGTTCAACGTAGATTTTATTTAAAATGTCACTTACCTGCAACCGTCGTCGTTAACCTGCTAACAAATTCAGTGAAGTTGGAACATATTTGTCGCAAACCTGCACCCATTGTCGATAACTTGGTAACAAATGTCGTTTACCTGACATCGATGTCTTTCACCTGTCGACCTAAAATTTCAAACATCCATATCTTCTAAGACATTCAATTTAACTACTTCCCTCGACGTGATATCAATTGGCTGAATATATTTCTAGCGATCCTATGAAAAATAAAAGAAGAAATCGCAACTTTAAAAAAAAATGCAAAATTAACGCAGCGGTGCAAATTTTTTGAGAACGACCCTCTTATGAATATTAAAGTTCTGTAGCGGGTACCGTAGAGTATAAATAATTTTGGTACAGGATTAAAAAGTGCGTTATTGTCAATTTGTCTGTGAAATTATAATTGACAGATTAAAGTACACGAGTATAAAAAATACCTAGCCCAGCAGTTAAATGATCAAAACCTGAACACTTTTTTTGTAAATAAAATTGAAAATTATGAAATATAATTATAGTCTGTACGCACCCACGCCCGAACGTTGACGTGCTTTATTTTTGTAACTATTTGTTTGTTTGGACCAACAAAAAATTGGTGTTGATACTTTAAGTGACGGACTATAATAACATATTTTTTACCCAGGATATTAACCAATTCTCTGGTGGCTTGAATGTATAGAAAAAACAGAATCTCATATCACAAATTAGTAAGCTGAGATTTTATTTTCTCGGTTTTAACATTTCATTTTCCAAATATAACGCCATTTTGACATCATCATGCCGCCGCCTAAGAGAGATATAAGCTTATGTCATTGACCGTGATCTGGGAAATAAATATTGCAGCTGTCATATTAGTGTAACATAACGATAACGTATCTTCTTGTAGAACATCATATTGGTCTAAAATTGTAACAAAAACGTATTGCATTTTGAAGTTTGCTTACAAAATAAGTTAGACTGAGTGACTTGTTTATTTATTAGTATTCACTTAACGGCCTGTTAGGTGACTCAGTGTTAGGTAGGTGCCGTTACGAGCTCAGCCGGACAAGTCTCTAGCTGCTACATTTTTTTTTTTTTATGTCATAGGGGGCAAACGAGCAAACGTATCGCCTGATGGAAAGCGATAACCGTCGCCCATAAACACCTGCAACACCAGACGAGTCACAAGTGCTTGCCTACCCGGAGGACGAAGATAGAAAGCCACTATGCTAGTAATATGCTAGTAACATGTTATGATATGATATGAAGGATATAAGAGAGTATAAACGCTGAAAGCACTTAGGCTCTTTTGGCGTACTACGATTGAGTAGGACCGATATAACTTATACTACGATTTCTAATTCAAGACCAAAAAAACTACCACAATGTTGTCACTACAATAAAATATTTTTACAATAGATAATAAATTTATTTTAATTATTTAAACACGATAAGATAATTTATTTATTGGTAACTTTAACTCTATGTTTTAACAAAATAACTAGGAATACTTATTATTACATAATTACGAGAGGAGATAATAAAAACTTAAACATTGGAGATTTTTGGTACAAAATCTGGTATTGTACTTGTAACATTGTCCATTTGGCGTAAGCCAAGAAACAAACTCAGATGTCATTTAAATGTTGTTAATTTTGACAGTGACGTATCTGTCGTAGTTTTTTTGGTCTTGAATTAGAAATCGTAGTATAGTGCAGGGCTTCCAACCTACAGGTTTAATATTTGTTTCCGGCGACCAGTTAATACATTTCTTCGTTTTTCGAGAGGGGACCTTATGTAAACAAAATTCTCCTCCTCCGGCCGATTTCGGCGAGCGAATTTGTACCGTTTACGGAGCATATTTGACTCCTGCAGACAACTGGTAGTGAACCATAGTCGAAATCCTTTCTCTTCACGATATTGTACCGTTTACGGAGCATATTTTCACTCCTGCAGACAACTGGTAGTGAATCATAGTCGAAATCCTTTCTCTCCACGATATTGTACCATTTACGGAGCATATTTTGACTCCTGCAGACAACTGATAGTGAACCATAGTCGAAATCCTCTCTACGGCGCAGTTTGGGAACCACTGACTTTAGTGCAGGTTGTTGTAACCATGGTATAAGAAAGGTATGGCACTCCGGCTAGTGAGCCTTTCTACGTCACTGATTAGTCGCCACTTTATGGTAGTTTGTCCGGCGGCGTTAGATTAAAAAGCCATTTAAATATTTTATACAGTATGAAAAGCGTAAGTGAATTCTTATATATACAAAAAGCTATCGTATTAGTATGTAACTTAAGTTTAATTTCAAATGACATCACTAAAAACCGGCCAAGAGCATGTCGGGCCACGCTCAGTGTAGGGTTCCGTAGTTGCTCATCCTTCACAATAAACTGCTGTTTTAAGCCCGAGGTTTACGTTAAGAAAGATTTTAATCTCTATAGAAAGGTCGTAAACGCCCTAGAAACTGTAATCACTTATTACCTTCTGAAAGTCAACTTACGTCCTTTTAAAGAAAAAATATGAAATTTGGCGATAACTCAAAAACGGCTCGACCGATTTTGTTCAATATAGTTTTCATTGGAAGTACTTATAAGGCTGCATTTACATGAATTTTTCCGATTTTTTTTGATTCGTGGTTGAAAAGTTAGAGGGGGGGGGACACTATTTTTTTTGTTTTTGGAGCGAATATTTACAAAACAGCTGACTTTATCAAAAAATAATGTTAGAAGACCCCCATTATTTTTACAAGACCTATTCAACGACACCCCACACACCAGTGTTGAAAAGAAAAAAAAAATCACCCCCACTTTAGGTGCTCGAGAGGTACCCGAAAAACATAAAATTTTCGAATTTTTATTTTACCGTTCTGTCGGCGTTATACATACACATACTCATACCAAATTTCAGCTTTCTAGTACTAATGATCACGGAGCTAAGCCGCGGACGGACAGACGGACAGACGGACATGGCGAAACTATAAGGGTTCCTAGTTGACTACGGAACCCTAAAAATGGAATGTCAAAAATTGGAGCCCGTCTTTCTATCACTGTATTGTAATTTCATGAAAGGTGATCAAAATATTTGTCGCGCGATCATTAATATAAAACCACATGAAACTTCGATTACGTAGGTACTTAATTAAAGTTTATACTTGAACTAGTGACGCTCTGAGCTGTCTGTTTCGATATGGCTGAAATATGATATTTTTTACGTTATCAATCATCTTCGCCCTTTAAGAAAAAAACAATTGACTGAACTGAACCGACCAAATAACTCCCAACATAAGTACCTACACACAAATAATAACAGTCTAAGTTATGAATAAGGAACGACTTATCTTTACTATTTAATGAAAAGTAGCTTGTCCCTCAATATCTATTTATTTATTATCTATTACAGGTTTCATTATAGGCCGCGTGGCCCTTGTAGGCGGTGGACAGAATGCGGGAGAATAAAATTCAAACGCCTGCCGGAAAACATTAGCAATTGAATTCATAACATAAATTGACGTTAGAACATTAGGAGCTTTCCACGCCCGTACTAAAAAGCTTTTATTTTAATGCCTTTTTGTAGGTCATTGTACTGAGAGCAACATTATATACTGAAATAAAAATAAGTACCTATATGTAAGTTTACTAACCTTCGCTGAGATGAAAGCTGATGAATGATATGAACTGTTATTACTTATTAGATTGTGAAAATTTTATGAAGCTGTGTAAATAAAAGTAAACACATAAACACAAACCAGTAAGAAAAACAACATATAAATCATATAACGATTTGGTTTTATAATCAGTACGTAATAGCAGCAGTAGTGCGTAGTTTCTTTAGTAAATATTATCTAGACCCGACTTTGAACTGGGTAGACCAGCGATTCCTGGCTAGTAGGTAGTAAAAAAACGAATGTGCCCAAAACAGTCGCTGATGAAAAAAGATGTGATATTTTCAACCAAAAGTTCCCACTTTGTCGTTTACCATACGGACAAACAATGTTGTACTTATATTTATATTTACATACCTATGTAGGTATATGTGTAATGTAAATACTACTTGGTACGCGTATTTTTTCTTGACACAGTCGTATAAAAAGTACCTATCCAGCTGTCCCTGTACCAAAGTTCGTTAAAATTAGATAGACGTTCGGCGTGACAAACAAATTATGACTAACAGATGGCGCTAGACCGGCATTGCGCCGGCGCCCATACAATTTTTTACAGAAATCATGACCCCATACAAATCTAGAATTGTATAACTTATCAACGCGGTAATAGCGACAAAGTGGTACCATTTGCCTGAAAATGTCACAGAATTAGAAATGTGCCTTTTCCGAAAATTTCCAGAAACATTGCTCATTTTATATGGGAAAAGTGGAAAATTTCGGGCTTTTTTATTTTAAATAGCACTACTCTAACCAGAATCGAAAGGCAATCGCGGGTCTTCCCAAAGCGCTCGACCAGTCGGTGTGGTGATGGCCACACCGACCGGCTGAACGCTGACGTCATCCATTGGTTCCCGCAATCACTCGTCGTAGGTTTATGTTGTTGGGAAAGATGGGTAAACACCTATTTATCTCTAACGATTAATAAGACAATAATATGATGATCGCATTTTGTCACGCGCCGCGATAGATCAAGGTCGCGAATTCGAGCGTACATTGAGATATCGCCGAATAAGCGATGTCTCAGGTATATCTATCATCTTCAACTGTCACTATGCCGCGACATTAGCGATGTATAAAGTGACATTTGACGTTACTATCCGGCCGGTTAAGTTTGCGCCTCATATCTATGTAATATTCGCATATCTACCGGATATATCGCAACCTCGGTGATCTCTTCGATATATCAGAAAGGTATATAGGTATATATATGAAATCAGGGCCCAGATGTCACTTTCTGATAAGCTTTGAGAGCGAGAGGGACGAATAATTTATGATTTATTCATCGTGTAAGAAACGCAATACATGCCCTTTATATAAACCTACATGTAGTAATATGAGGAAATTCTCTCCCACGTTATATGTAGGTATAAATGTATGGAACGGCTGTCTTTTATTTCGCGATTTTGTGGTTGGCCCTATAGTGAAGTAGGTACGTTGCTCAGTGTTATCCACCCCATCGCCTCTATAACTTCTGCTAATGACTCCTGAATCGTCCTGTATATTAGAATCAGTCGATAGGTGCTATTACAAGCAGAAATAGACTACTCTGTGCGTTAACATTGGCCTATTTTTCCCACGCTGTTAAATAGAGCATTATTCGTCTGAATTCCGTCGAAATCATTAAATCTTCTGGTTTAAAATAAAACATCAACAACTCGCAGAAGTGAACGTGCCGTTTACACTTCATTTATTGTAGTTTATTATAATATACTACCCAAATATAAATGTAAAAAATTGGCCGAGCTAAATACTTTGAACAATAAAAAATATTTTTTGCTTCGGTTTCCGCGAATGTCACACGTTTAAATAAAACAATTTGACGGATCAGTCAACCTTTCACAACGGTCACTGTAAATTTAAGCAACTGAAACGTCAGGAAGGCTCAAATAATTCATATACGCGATATAATCCGTTTAAATGGTTTTATAAAAAAATATTTAAAACAATAATATATTACTTATTGGACAACCTTATACAAATTACCTAGTCCCAAATTAAGCTCTAGTAGGCTTGTGGCACGGGTAACAGACGAGAGGACGAAATACATACTTATATAGGTAAATATATACTTAAATACATAGATACATGACCTAGGAACACATATACGAGTTCATCACACAATAATTTGCCCTGACGGTCAGGATACAACCCAAGGCCGCCGGCTCAGTAGGCAGCTGCACTATCACTGTGCCAACCGCATCGTCTATCATTTTTAGTTATTTTTAGTAGTCACCTTATTCTCCGAACTTGGCTGTTAACACTACGGCGTCTTTAATGTTATTAAAAATATCATACAAGTGTTTTTCATTTATCATGCCAAGATGCAAATTATAAAGGCAATTTTTTACATTTTGATCAAATTTTTGTTAATATCGTCAGTAATTTTCGTTGACATATGTACTTATTATGTACTGTGTTGTATTTTTTCGATATTTTTATATAAATAAGTACAGCGTCTGTTGGTAAACCCGTTCATCACACCGAAACGGCTAGACGGATTTTAACCAATTTTGGTACAGGGATATCTGGGCATCCAAAGATGGTTATAGACTAGAGGTATATCTTTTACCCGGCTACGGTAAAGAAAAAGATCGCGGCAAATGTTGCGGCTAACTAGTACCACATAAGAATGTCTATATTTCTGTAACTCCCAAAATGCTTTCTCCTCTACGCAAGCAGAAAACTTGTTTACATGACATTGACACGCTTAGCGATATCCATTTGATATTTTCGTCAATCCACGTAATATTATTCGCAAAGATACCAATTCTCGTAAGTGGTCGTGACGCGGAAAACGGTTTCCATGTCTGGTTCTTGATAGACAATAACGATAAAAATAAGCGTAAAATACGCTGTTGATTATTGGTTTATATCTGGACCCATTCTTGTGATACGTAATTATACTAATTATAGAGCGAAATGTTTGTTATTGATCGATTGGTACTGTTTTTTATGAATTTTAAGTATATGTCTCGGACACGGTAGTATTCAGCAGCAACAGGGTCTCTAGTGGTGGCGAGTCCAGTCGAGTAAAAGTGTCCTCTATGTACTGTTGGGCAAAGTCCTCTCGGTTAGATGGACGATTTTTATTTTTATTTTTATTTTAACTCCAGATTTTTTTATATCACATACGAAAGGTTAAATACCATTGTCTGGTTCTTTTCATATTTTTTATATGTATTTATAGACAGTATAGTAAACGGCTTTGTAAGTATGTGGTCACATTGACTTAAAGGGATCCATTGCTATTATGATTTCAGATCGAAGGTGTTAAGTATTAGTGTATGGGACACTGTTGAGACAGAACATTTATCTACCTTAGCAGCTATTGCATTAAAAATAAAAAGTATAAGGAAAGTTTTACTTGTATATAAAGTTCCTACTTGTGCCTCTAACTTGCCTTCATGTTTTTTGTACGAATCGCCATTACATATGGCATAGTTAGTATTCGGAATGGCCATAAAACAGATAGATTAGAGGTATATGACACCTTAGTGGCCGGCTTGAGAACTTGAATTTGTAACGATATCTATGCTTTTAAGGTAAAATATTTTATAGCAACTAAAGGTAGGTACATACATCGTATTCGTATACACTGTGTACGTTGAATGGAAATAGGTATAACGGAACCCTAAAAATATATACAAAGATCGCTAATAAGGAAACGGATATACTTATCAATACCAATTATTTCTAACGTCGAATAACGGTCATCGACCTCACACATATAACTGCAAACTCGAAAAATATGTTTTTATCCTTATTTTGACATTTATTAGGAAAATATTATATGTATATCGCTCCTTTAGTTTTTGCAAATTGACAACATTTCATATTTTTAAGACTATCATTTTATTACTTTTCTGAATTCTGCTTAAAAAAGATGAAGTACTTAATCTCTGTTTTTATTTATTTTCTGAGATGATTATTTATTTTATTATTAATTTATAAAAACATACTCATTTTAAAATGTGGCAACACCAAAACCAGAACTTAATGGAACGGTTACTTTAGTCGGTTTTCTTATTAAAAAAAACTTAATAAAACTCGGTATGCATCTGTCATCTGTCAACGTAAAATAAAAAATAAAAAAACTATGTTTTCGCTCGTTCCGGTTTGTGACTTAAGATGGCCGCATGCCTTTAAGTTTAGTTGTTCGTTATTTTATTCATGTTCGTTGTTCAATGTGTAGTATTGATAGCCTATTGTGCAGTGAACTAACGTATGAGTGAATGGTTAATGAAGAATTCAACTTGAAGCGTACATAGCCCTTCTTGGGTCAAGGCCCGGTAGACCGCGTGGTTTTTTGTAAATCGCTATCAATTTACAAAAAGCAAAACCTCACCGAACAACGGCATGCTCTACGAGCAAACTTGAAATTGGCGAAATCATCATTAACCTGATGGAAGCCATATTTTAAAATTAGAATTAGAATTAGAATGTTTTCGCTCTTTGGTTTAGACAACAACCCTATTCAGCCCGTATTGTCTTAGATTGCAGTTATTTGATGTAAGTATTTTCTTATATTTCCTTAAATACAGAAGAATAAATTCCAAGATTTTTTTTTTAAGGTACACGACATAAAGCCCTGTCGATCTCTATATTAATTTCCACCTGTTATAAAAATGAAATGTTGTCAATTACTTGCCAGTTAATCATCTACTGTTTAAATTAAGAAAACAATAATGTGCATCGAATGGGAGTCCCGATGGTGAACTATTCTTTCTTCCGTTTCTTTTTCGGTGTCGAAAAAGAAACTGTAACATAACATAATATTATATTTTTATTAAAGCAGTAACGTCTGCTAACGTAAACCAAATGTTTACAAAGAAGCGAAAAGTTGAAAAATTTAATGGTTCAGACAGGATTCGAACCTGCGTTTCCAACGGCTTTCCAGGCCAACACGGGCGTCCTACCAACTGGACCACCGAACCAGATGTCAGAGCCATTGAATCTTTCAACCAGTTGCTTCCACATGCCTTTAGGGTTATTTTTCAACTTTTCGCTTCTTTGTAAACATATAGTTTTTAATTATGTCTTTTTCTCAATCTCTTTTTCAAAAGTCACAACAATGGCGAGTCACACCCATCGTCAGTACCTATACACCACGGCGTATTGGAAATCTTCAAAGAAATTACTTTGCGATAGCCAGTTTTGTCGATTTTAGATACCAGTGCAAATGCAATAATTTTTTACATGAATTAAAACAAAGTTTTGCTAAAACAGAGGTTTTTTGCAAACTGGTTACCCGATTGCATTCTCCGGTTTGCAACCTTGAAAGTTTACTTCATAAGTACATGGAGAGATTATTCAAAAGTATTTTCGTCCCATAATCCTTTCTCTCGCGGCTCGCCCTTGACACAATTCTGCGCAGAATGTCTGCGCAAACACGGTTTTCCTTATAAAAATAAACCATGACCTGCTATAAGTAACTCTTGTTGGCTTCCTCGAACCTTATTAAGCAAATAGCAATGCAGTTATAATTAATTAATGAATATGATTCTAATGTTAGCATCAAATGATTGATTTACCTCATCCTGTTGCAATTCGCAAAAATATAAATATATAAATAGTGTCTCTGTGAGATGTAGACCTCGTGAGTTAGTTTCGAAATGACTGAAATTTGTAATTTATACGTTTAAGGTCACTTGAGGTAATTGCTTCTATAGAAGCAAATGCGTCTTTTGATGACATAATAGAAGCGGAATACATTTTAAAACCCACCCATACCCAACCAATAACCATATATGTACCATACCCAACCACCCTTGCATACCCTTACTGTCTAAAATTTGGTACAATTAATTTAAAAAACCGGCCAAGAGCATGTCGGGCCACGCTCAGTGTAGGGTTCCGTAGTTGCTCATCCTTCACAATAAACTGCTGTTTTAAGCCCAAGGTTTACATTAAGAAAGATTTTAAGCTCTATGAAAAGGTCGTAAACGCCCTAGAAACTGTAATCACTTATTACCTTCTGGAAGTCAACTTACGACCTTTTAAAGAAAAAATATGAAATTTGGCGATAACTCAAAAACGGCTCGACCGAATTTGTTCAATATAGTTTTCATTGAAAGTACTTATAAGGCCTCATTAACATGAATTTTTCCGAATTTTTTTGACCCGTGGTTGAAAAGTTAGAGGGGGAGGGACACTATTTTTTTTGTTATTGGAGCAAATATTTACAAAACTGCTGACTTTATTAAAAAATAATGTTACAAGACCCCTATTATTTTTATAAGACCTATTCAACGACATCCCACACACCAGTGTTGAAAAGAAAAAAAAAATCACCCCCACTTTAGGTGTTCGAGAGGTACCCGAAAAAAAATTATTTTTTTAAATTTTATTTTACCGTTCTGTCGGCGTTATACATACACATACTCATACCAAATTTCAGCTTTCTAGTACTAATGATCACGGAGCTAAGCCGCGGACGGACGGACGGACGGACGGACGGACAGACGGACAGACGGACATGGCGAAACTATAAGGGTTCCTAGTTGACTACGGAACCCTTATAATAGAGGGAACTGATAGTCGCGGACGGACGGACGGACGGACGGACGGACGGACGGACGGACGGACGGACGGACAGACGGACATGGCGAAACTATAAGGGTTCCTAGTTGACTACGGAACCCTAAAAAGCGGTTGTAGTTTATAAAGTGTTTCGTTTTCATCAAAAGGCGCATTTGCCTCGATAGACGCATTTACCTCAGGCATATGCTCTATGCCTCAGGTCAGGTGACCTTACCTACATCTCCCATATCTCTGAAACAGAGTCGACTAAAAATACTACATACTTATCGAAACTACTCACAAAATTTTGTGATAAGCGGGAAAGGCAACCGGTAGGCGGAAATCTGGTCAAAACCAAAACTGAACAACTGGACAAACACACTATTATTATAAAGGCGAAAGTTTGTGATGTGTTTGTTACTTTTTCACGCTCAAACGGCCAATTTGGATAAATTTTGGTACGAAGGTGACACCCTGAATTATCATAAAGGCTATTTTTCATCCCAAAAAAAATAGTGTTCCCGTGGGATGAGCGGGTGACACCGCGTGGCGCAGCTAGTACAAAATATTTTATAACCAAGCTGAAACGAGTCGCTTCGCTCTCTCGGTCAACTTAGTGCGAGACTCGTACTATCACCGCAAAATGCACTCGATGAACAAATTTATAATGACGTGAATATTTGACTACCTATATTTAGTAAGTATATTGATTTGGAGGACCCAGGGGAGATAAATTTCGGAAAACAATCGACTAAAAAAAACTATCGAACTACTACTATATATTTGAACTCATGTGAATCGGTTGAGTAATGCGACCTCTGGGCGAGAACAGTCGGAAATCATTTGGACATCTAAACATCCAGGCATATGGAATAATTTTAGGTCAACCTGATGCCCAGCGAACTAAACAGTAAAGCCGTTTAAAACCTTATTATTTAGCAATCAAAAGTTAAAGCCGTAAATGTAAAAATGGTGATTGTACAACAAATGATATCAGCGCGTACCTTTTCTAGATAAATACAAGAATATAAATTAAAGTTTCGATGACATACGTACACTATGGTCACATAATAAAGAGATTGATTAAAAATAAGCCGAAAATAGGTACGTTTGATAAAGTGATGGTTCTCAACACGACTATGAATCAAAGTGTTAAACCGCTCAATGTTGATTCTCTTTTGAACATAAATAACTCCCCACAACTAATTCAGTCTATTTTATAAGTGTTCATAAAACATAAAACTACGAGTTTTACAACGCTATTTTAGTAAAATGTTAAATGGTTGTTACGATTAAGATTGTAATTTACTACGATTATATTTGCAGACCCGCCTAACTCTATTTTTATTTTTAGTACTGAACGGAAAAAAAAACAAATGTATCACATTTGGTAAGCGAATCCCATTAGCTTTGTACATCTGTATTGTTAGCTGCGGCCACAACTGCCACTTCAAAATGAAAGGCGTTATAAGTGCAAATTACTTTTACACTAAATTAGTCTTTATTATTATATTATATATAGTCGTTATTTTATTGTGTTAAGTATACATACGAGTATATACGAAATCAAACTGAAGATGAAGATGTTCCAATTCTTGTAAGATATTTTACGGCAAATATTAGCTTCACTTGCTTAATAAATTACTATTTTACACAATTAATTTCACGGTAAATATAGGGTTATAGGTATAATAGGGTTGGTACAATTTTGGGAAGATCATTAAATTATGTTTTTTTTTATTTCGATACCTACTTGTAGTTCTAGCTGTAAGGATCTACAAACTGCACCTTTTTTACCTTTCTTGACCACGATTTTTTTTAAATGTTTGTTGTTGTTTTTTATAATTTCGGAATTTGACAGTTCGCAATATTCTTGGCAGTAGGGACCCTTCTTTACCTTCGAAAGCCAATTTAATAAAATTTCGATGATCTGCAGTTGTCAGTGTCAAGCCATTGAGATTTTGAAACCTTTTTGTGTTAACCGTCGACCAGTGCCTTATTTTTTGGGCTTCGAAGCCAAAGATCCCGTCCGTCAAGAATATTGCGCACTGTCAAATTTCCATTTTTTTTAATGTTTGGGTAATTAAAGAGCTGCTGTTTGTCTATCCTTACAGTAAGTACTATCAAAAAATATAAAATTTAACGGCCTTCCAAAAATTGTAATACTTACCTAGTTTTGGCGTCGTTCACCAGTCTTAGGTCCGGTACAGACGGGGAGCATTTGAACTGCAACCCAGCTGCGAAATTAAAGTTCTGATGCAGTTTGCGTTGCTGCTTTAAAATTGCAAATTAACTGCGCAGTCTGCTTGCAACTGGCGTGCAGTCACTTGATCAGAACTGCCCACGAACTGCCGTTTTACCGCTGGATTGCAGTTCAAATCCATCCTTCCATCCATGCATCTGTACTAGCTAGCCTTTAAAATTCTGATTAAAGGTCAATGAATTTATCTATAGCATCGCAAACCCGACCGTCACACGATCTGAGTTTTATGAGTTTCTTGTGCTTTTTCACAATTTTTTTTCACACGCCTCACATTGGCTATGAATAAAACTCCCATTATTGTGTTACTCATCGCCATTCAGAATCTCACGCTCGCCAGTATTATTATTTTCCACTCAATTCCGGAAAACAATGAGTCTTCGAATTTACCCAGTTTCGACCAGTGATTTTATTCATGATTAAAGATGATCGGACGGCGAGATTTTTGTAGCAGTGGTTTCCTCTTATGCAGAGTTGGAAAACCTGGGTTACGTGAAAATAACCCAAGGGATCGACATTACATAGGTGGCGCTAGGGGTAATGTCGTCATAAACTATTTTATCTATACCAGTACTAGGTACTAATATTATAAATGCGAAAGTGTGTCTGTCTGTCTGTCTGTCTGTTACCTCTTCACGCTTAAACCGCTGAATCGATTTTGATGAAATGAGATAGTTTAAGATCCGAGGAAGGACATAGGATAGTTTTCATCCTGGAAATCATCCCTAAAAAGATTGGAAAGTGAGTAAGTGATGATCATGATGACATTGATGACCCTGTCGGAAATATAATGATTAGACCACAATCGCAATTGCTCTTACATTTGCTTAGGCGTTTTAAATAATCTCTTTTATTAATTAAGGTGATTAGGTGGATATCTATCGTGTTGTACGAGGTGGCTTCCATACTTCCAAGTTCCACGCGGACTTAGTCGCGGGCAAAAGCTAGTAATCATATAAATATCACATATTTTATTTGTAACATAACTTCGTTTCGTGGACGTCGGTTATTATTTCAATTATTTGTTAATTTCTTTGATGAAGCACATCACATTTCAATGCAGTTCTTACGCGATATAAGCTTTTCGCGATCTAATCAGTCTTCTTGTGACCCATTAAACTATCTTGCAGTAATGTGCACTTGTGTGTGTGCACTAAATGATGAGAAACCCGGCTTTTGAGAATCGCTGATCAGTGTTATTAGTTATTATTAGTTGACTACACGTCGCCTACCTTTTTTTTTTTTTTAACGTTGGGGAAATGCGTTTATGCATCCCGTCTAATCGGGGGACTAGAGCGGGTATGACGGACTAACCGAGACTTCGGACTACCGTCTAAAACCACCAACGAATGCCGGCACCGCCTTTAATTGGAGCAACGCGGGATCGCTTGATGCATTCAACCACGTGCACTCCGGCGGGCGACTCATGTTATGAGCCGAGACCATGCGGGGCGACACTTCCACGGGTGCCTGCCCCCAGTTCTGTGGCGTTCCGAAACAGGGAGTCCCCCGACTCCCTGCACGGGTCCACTACGGTGGAGGCAACAGATGCGCATAGCGCCGGGCTCTGGCCCCCAACCGTCGCCGGCGGAGCGGATTCGCAAGAGGATCGTTCTCACGTGCCCGCTCCGCGGCCTCCTTTAGTGACATGACTTCGTCACAGAAGGAGGCCATCGCTTTCCATGCCTCCTCACTGTCAAGCATAGCATCGATGACGCTGGACAGAAAGAGGTCCACCCCTATTACCGCCTGTAAGGCAGTTCGTTGAGGCTGCCAGGCGATGCACTCTACCAGAGTATGGCTGGCGGTGTCCATCGGCGCGGCGCATTCGTGACAGATAGGGGATTCTTCTCTTCCAGCTATGCGATGCAGATACTTACCGAAGCATCCAAGTTACCGCGTGTATGTATAATTGTTTGTTTGTTTATCTGATATGTATGTAAGTTATAAGATATTCCGATCAATGGGCCACAGTTGCCCGAAGTCTAGCCTAACAAGTGTCGGTCGGGCCTAAGGATAGTATCGCTACATAAACAGTTTTCATAATGGCAATAATGTGCTTAGGTCATATTTGCATTATTAAACGTTAGTAGCGATCGCGATTTGTCAAAACATTGTTCAATCCTTCGTTCTTCTTGCAACATAAATACTGAATCCTATTGAAAAAACAAATTGACTTTCATCACTGTGGATAGTTTTGGCTTTATTATGCAAGAACGACATGAAATTTGCGAAATATTTACCTCTGTTTCCTCTTTGTATATATCAGTGACATTCACCGACTTTCAACAACTTTGCTTTGAATTTGTCGTTGCTGGTAAAATAAATTAGTGCCACTAAAAATCTGCAGTATGGCGTGGGTTGAGCTATAAATGATTTGCATTTCATTTCATTAAGTGTTTATGCCAAATAACTCGGCATCATCGATCCTTCGTGGTTCAAATGATACTGAAAGTTGAGCTTAGTAAATATTTACAATTTACCTATTATTTTATTTATTCCTATTAGGTATAAATAAATGCAGACATCAGGAGATTCGTTTGAAAGATGATACGAATAAGAAGGAAGTAAACGACGAGATGACGAGTAATAGGGAAGAAGGGAGGAAGAAAACATGCTGCGCGGACCCCAAATAAAAGGGATAAGGGCAAGGGAAGGATGACTAGAATATATCCGTAGTCGGATAATAACTATCGTATAACCATCTTAGGATATCTATCTGTCCCTATGCCAAAATTTGTTGTGATTCGTTGCGGCATGACGAGCTGACAAAGAAAATTTATCACCAGATGGCGCTGTACGACTAGCGCCGCGCGCCCTTACAAATCCTGCATCGCACTGATAAATTTTTCTGAAATAATGACCCCTGTCTATAGAAAACTGATTTTTATAATTAGTTCTTAATAAATCCAGGTATTACTTTTAATGAACCTATTTAGTTTAAACAATATATTGAGTAGGTATAATAATATAATAAGGTTTAGTCATTAGATTTAATTGTTGTATTTTTGTTATTTTTATATGGTTTTGATTAAACTTTATTTATATGTACTAAATAATATAATCGTTTAATATTACTATATTTAGATTTCTTAAGAACATCATCCAGTTTTTTCGGTTCTCCTGAATCATCCGAGGAAAACAGCAGTTATTCCCATTATACGTACATAACTAAGACGTCACCAATCAAGTATGTCATGGTGCAGTTTTGATATGAGGTCACATATCATAAGCTTCGACGTCGGTACGTCGTTACTTTAGTGCTTGGGAAAAATGACCAAAATGTGTGCTATGAGAAAAACAAGAAAACTCTCAAAGTATAAATAAAAAAAATGCATACAGTGAAGAAGAACTTCCTTTTTTGGAAGTTGGTTAAAACTCTCAGAATATTAAGAAATATGTATATCTAGTTCAAAAAACATATGACTGTTGTTATTTAAAAATAATGGTTTATGCGACTGTTACATAATAAGAGGTCTTAAAACAAGAGTGTGGTTTTATAAAATGAGCAGAAAACGAGTTTCATAATTGGATTACACGAATGGTTTAAGGCCTAAATACGTACAGTTGCATACACTACTTTATTCACCATCGCATCATAGATTTTATTTTATGAGTGGTACGCCGGTGCGGTATCATCGGTATTGTTACGTTTTGAAAAAAAAAAACATAATTGAGTCTAGTTCTACTTGGACCGCCGCCGTCGCTGCCAAGTAATGTAGGTAAATATTTACTTATATCGTATCTGAACTTGTTATAGTAATTTAATAATATGGGTGTAGATAAGATAAAAACTGCACTGAAGATGTGCCGTGCTTTATCCATCCATCCATCCTGTCCATCTCTGCGACGATATTTCACAGTTCATCATAATTATGACTATCTGAAACTGGGGTAAAAGTCGCTGAGTCCCTATATTTTTGACTTAAAGCCATACAACTACAAACGACTCTACATTTCAATCCTCTCATTGTACATTTTTACAAATGTGACTTAGCTTGTTCTTCCCTCTAGACCTTCAAATATGTGTAAACGACTTAAACTATCATTGAAACTGATAATTATAACTTATAATTACTTACCTGTTGAAGGTACCATTTCAGCAACTCCAAATACATGTCAACACATTCAATCCCGTATAATAAATTATTTTCATTAGCATCCAACTGTCTCCTATAAGCCTCCATATAATTCAGACTAAGTCCACCATTCTGTATTAAATCTTTTCCCGTCATTAAAACGCATTCTCTACGCTTCCTGATGAATCCTAACGGACAACATTTGGTGTAGCAATAGTCCGTACACTTGCATCCAAAAGTCGTGTTGACACCATACACTTCTTTCTCAAACACATAGTTAGGCGGGAATTCGATCCCTTTATGCACAAAAGTGTCACTCACTAAAACACTGTCAGTTAAATTGTAGCGGTTGTGCTCAGAGCATTGCAGACCATTTGCGGACCGGACGAAAAAAATTAAAAAGAACAGGAACATTTTTAAAAACTTTTTTTTTATAGTTTTCGCGGCAGTGGCTTGAGCGTTAGCAAACAGCCGCTGGCAATTCGCTCCGTACTGATAGACTGCCGGCCGGCGACCGGTTGCGTTTTATATATATCCTTCGTATAAGCGCGCTCATTATGTCGACGTCATCTTGTTAGATGGGTTGGCGGGTGCATAAAAAGTACCTAATAAAAACTTTGTAACGGGTAAAAATGTTTCGTCAAAATTTAAGGTCGTCAATCCCAATTGTTTGGTACTGTAATTGTAGCCATAAATTACTGAAATTATTATGGCAAACATTGGGATGTAACTTACTTTAGTTCCCAGTTGCTTAGAATTCCTGCCATCTCCAGTACATTTTATAAACTAAGATCAATTTTAGGTTAGGTATGTAAAAAGGATCTGATCTAATTAGATGACGAATTTTTTTTGCCTAAAGTACCCACTGGTCGTAATATAATTACGACCAGTAAACTAGCTATTGAATAACTAGCCCCACGCTATATAAGTAATAAAATACATGGACAATATTCATAACTTATCCTAAAGGGAATAGCAAGCTCGAGTACCTACATGCTCGTATCCATAAAAAAATAATTTAGTCCTCATTTGAAACATTGTAATCGTTTAATATTGTAATTTCCAACTTTGAGCAGGTAAATAGATATTTATTTCAAGGAATAAGACTGTATAGTTCCAATATAGATGGCATTTATAGTGTCAATCCGCTAAGCGACAGCGAACCATGTAAACAAAGATTCAATCAATTTATGTCGAGTTCCTTATACATACATATCGGTACAATACGAGTAAACAACGCAGGTATGACAGAGTAGTTCTAGGTAATAGTAGGGGAGACCAAAACGGGATTTTGGTATTGACTCGAGCGCGTCAGATAAACCCTTACATTGGCAGAAAAAAAGAAAGATTTAATGGTTCAAACCTATAAGGTTGGATACAGCAAACTAAACTGTTTTGGGAAAACAAAAAAAAAATGGTCAAAGGGCATGTGTATATTCTGTATTGTAAAACACATTGCCGGCTTAAGATACGTGTAAAAAAAGCTAAATCTCGCGCTTTTAAATTTTCTGACTATTTGAGCGTGACCGGAGAAGGAGGGGTAAAGAATAAGCTTGCAAAAAGTCACTTCCGAATTTTCAGTCTTTTATTTTGTTAAGGTGCAATTATCATCTCCTCTGAATATCTGACACGCTCGAATAATGTGTTTTCTGCCACCTTATACAACGGTAGACCCTTCCATGAGGACACCTCCACAACACAAGCCGGCAGATTAAGATATCTTCGTTATCAGTGGCGTGTGGGGCACTTAAACTATTAATATCAATTACACGCTCAAGTATGTTCATGTGATCATATTTTTACATTTTTGAAATCATATTAAAGTTGGGGGAACTTTCATAAGATTACCGGTGATAGAAAATATAAAATAACCTTTTCACCTCACCAGCTCAAACATGGCGATTTTGCTGTCAGATAAGTGAACAAAATGCGATATTGTTTCGAGCGTGAGTAGAAAGCTTTTTATTTTTTTCAATATCTGACCACGAATTGTCATTCTTCAGCCAAAGGTTAATTATAAAATTCAAATAATTTGAATCTCGATGCACTCTGTTTCTTTCATATGTATACATATAAAAGAGAGGGATAGAAACATCAATTTGAAATTCGATTTTCGAATCCGACCTCGATTGAGAACAGTTCGGATACGCTGTATAGGTACCAAAAAAATCATAAAAAAACACCCGAAAAAGTTTTAATTGCAACGTTTTTTTCTTTGTTATATTTTTAGATCAATAGATCATTGCTCAAATAAAATAAGATTTCATCTTATTACTTATTGTAAATATAATAATAATTTATAATTTCACCATTTATATACATATAGATGCATATTCGAAACGTACCTTAAAAAATATCGAGTTCATATTGTAATTGTTATTTTCTTTTGCATTCATTTTGTTTGGTGTTTTAGGAGTAAAAATATTAATCAATTTATAAACAAAACTAGCTTTTGCCCGCGGCTTCGCACGCGTAAACACAATATCATACGTTTACTACACTTATTGCGAGGCCAAAGGCCGAGGAAGGAAGCCGCCCACCCACTTAATATAAGTGGAAGTAACTTAATGCGAGGCCGAAGGCGAGTCCCAAGGAAGCCGCCCACCCACTTAATATAAGTCGAAGTAACTTAATGCGAGGCCGAAGGCCGAGCTCCGTGTAGCACCGTAGGTGCGGAGCGTCCCAAGGAATCCGCCCACCCATTTAATATAAGTTGAAGTAACCTAGTGCGAGGCCGAAGGCCGAGCTCTGCGTAGCACCAAAGGTGCGGAGCGTCCCAAGGAAGCCGCCAACCCACTTAATATAAGTTGAAGTAACTTAATGCGAGGCCGAAGGCCGAGCTCCGCGTAGCACCGTAGGTGCGGAGCATCACAAGGAATCCGCCCACCCATTTAATATAAGTTGAAGTAACCTAGTGCGAGGCCGAAGGCCGAGCTCCGCGTAGCTTCGGTGCGGAGCGTCCCAAGGAAGCCGCACCCACTTAATATAAGTTGAAGTAACTTAATGCGAGGCCGAAGGCCGAGCTCCGCGTAGCACCGAAGGCGCGGAGCGTCCCAAGGAAGCCGCCCACCCACTTATTATAAGTTGAAGTAACTTAATGCGAGGCCGGAGGCCGAGCTCCGCGTAGCACCGTAGGTGCGGAGCGTCCCAAGGAATCCGCCCACCCATTTAATATAAGTCGAAGTAACCTAGTGCGAGGCCGAAGGCCGAGCTCCGCGTAGCACCGAAGGTGCGGAGCGTCCCAAGGAAGCCGCCTATTAAGTTACTTAAACATATGTTAAGTGGTTTGGTGGCTTCCCTGGGACGCTCGTGGAACTCGGCCTACGGCCTCGCATTAAATTACTAAGGGTTTATAAAGTAACTTAGCACCGAAGGTGCGGAGCGTCCCAGGGAAGACGCCCACCCACTTAAAATATGTTCAAATAACTTAATGTGAGGCCGCCCACCCACTTAATATAAGTTGAAGTGTGTGAGCGGCTTCCCTGGGACGCTCTGCACCTTCGGTGCTACGTGAAGCTCGGCCTACGGCCTCGCGTTAAGTTACTACTTATATTAGTGGGTCGGCGCCTTCCCTAGGACGCTGCGCACCTTCGGTGCTACGCTTGTGAACATGATCTTCGTTTAATTAAAATTGAGGCAAGACTTATGTTTAAAAAATCATTTTGATAATTTATTGTCTATTGTAGATTTAAATAACTTAATGCGAGGCCGCCCACCCACTTAATATAAGTTGAAGTGTGTGAGCGGCTTCCCTGGGACGCTCTGCACCTTCGGTGCTACGTAGAGCTCGGCCTACGGCCTCGCATTAAGTTACTACTTATATTAGTGGGTGGGCGACTTCCCTAGAACGCTCCGCACCTTCGGTGCTACGCTTGTGAACACCATCTTGGTTTAATTAAGATTGGGTCAAGACTTAGGTATGTTTAAAAGATTGTTTTTAATATTTATTGTCTATTGTAGATTTAAAAAACTTAATGCGAGGCCGCCCACACACTTAATATAAGCTTAAATGTGTGAGCGGCATCCCTGGGACGCTCTGCTCCTTCGGTGCTTCGTAGAGCTCGGCCTACGGCCTCGCATTAAGTTACTTCTTAATTTAGTGGGTGGGCGACTACTCTAGATCGCTCCGCACCTTCGGTGCTACCATTGTGAACATCATCTTGGTTTAGTTTAAATTGAGGCTAGACTTATGTTTATATATCGCTTTGAATATTTATTGTTTATTGTAGATAACTATTCAAAGCACCTTGAAAAATAATTAGCTCATAGTCCTACCTGAACATATATTAATGACATCTATTAAGATGAAGATGACAATAAATTATTTTTGTCTACAATGGTACTAATACTAATATAATAATATGACCTGTCATAATAATGTCCTAAGTAACGCCATGAGATTCAGGTGCCAACTTAACTCAATCGAGCGTACGTCAATAATGGCGACAGCACCACTGAACGGATACGTGATGGCCTCACTGTTTTGTTATCCGTGGTATAATGAATAAGGAAGCAAAGGAAAATGCATGAGATAACACGGTTATTATTTCAGTAGGTTCTGGGTTCAAATCCCGGCTAGGTGAAATCCTTTCTACATTGTAAATTTAATAATTTTGTCTTGTCTCGAATCATGGTTGTTTTTCATATAAAATGCATACATACATTGTCGAGCAGCAACTCTCAATACCTGATACACTGCTGCTTATATTAGGTATGCGATCAATATTCAACAACTTCGGTAGTAATTCTCGAAGTCCAGGTTAACCCATCACAGCTAGACCCTAGCTTGTGCCGAATCGTGGTCACGGGCACGCAACGACGTACGTGAATCCTTGGGGTTGAGGAGACCCATCAATGGCTCCAAAACCTTACATGTATGGAGCTGGTGTTATTAACTCAGGAAAAATCTTAACAGCGCGATGCAGCCCCTAGTATGGAGATTTTGTCAAAGTAACAACGCCATCTAGCGGAAAATTGGGTCATTGAGAACAAAATCTCAACACACCGCACCGTTAAAAATAAAGAATTACTGATATTTAATACTTTGAATAAATTTGATATATTAAAAAACTACATAGGTGCAAAATTGTGGCTAAATATATCGTATATTTATCGTTTATTATACATTTCGCTACCTTATTAGTAAGTTAGGCCAAACACAAACAATACAAAAATTTGCGCCTAATGTTCTAAATGTTGGTTGGTAAAACATATTTAAAAATGTATTTAATTTACTTAAATTGATTCGAAATACTTTTATTTCAATTACACTCGATAAAATGGCATTAAAAATCTGTTTTATTCATTAACATTTTTTATTGCGTCTCCGGGCTTTTTTATGGTCAATACTTACAAACTACAGAAGAATATAATTGCATATTCAATAAAAGAGCATTAATTAGTTCCTATTGTCGCAAATTGTGTTTTTAAAGAAATGTATGTTTTTTTTGAGCATGAGCCAATTTACAACGAACATTGCACTCATATTTTCGTCTGTGTTGGTCGATAATTGGCGCCATCTTTTCTATCTAACTAAGACGGTTTCCGTAACTCAACGCCGCAAACAACCTTAACCTTATTGTTAATACCGGTGGGCCGCGCGGAGGTATTATGTCGAATTCATACTTTTTAGTTTTTGTACACGTAAGAGCCACGCGGGGGTCGCGTCGTTCTAAATTCAAAATCACAAACGCTGTCATTATAAGGTTACACTTTGTAAGGAAAATATTTCATGGAATTTATGTTTTCAGAGATAAATATTAATCATAATAAAAAGTATCCTATAACCATCTTTGGATGTTCTGCTATTCCTGTACCAAAATTGGTAACTTTTTATCCAGCCGTTTCGGCGTGATGCGAGGACAACGGTTTTTTTGAAAACAGATGGCGCCAGGTTGGCACGGCGAAGCGTGTCCATACAAAACAACTATGCGGCTGCATCACGCTATCGAGATTTTTCCTGAAATCATGACCCCCCTCCATAGAAAATTTATTTTCAATACAAATTTAGGATTTGATTTTATAATAGTATAGAATAGTATAGAAATCTCGTAATGTAATATATTATATTTATAAATTATAAATTATAAATTAAAATTATAAATAAATAAATAAACAAGTCATGTATCTGCTAAATCTTCCAATTTGATCAAATAATGACAATAACCGTGTTGGTTGGTTGATTATAATTTCAATTAAATTAAATTGTTATTCCTTTTTAAGCAGAACTTATCTATTTTCTGATTAATAATATTAAATCAGCAACAAAGACTATAAACATACGTTGGAAGAAAAAGCACAAAATGTCGAATATGTTCTCGCTGATGAGGTGAAAAGTTGTGTGTGCTACACGAGGGCAAAGTTTTTTGCATCTCGTGCTGTTGAGTCCCCCGCTACACTCAGGATTCTAACATAGAATCACTCGCTACGCTCGTGATTCAAACGTAGAATCCTTCGCTTGCTCGGGACTCAAAATCAGCACTCGTAACAAAAAACAACTTTTCTCTCTTGTTGCACAAATAACTATGTATTCTTTCTATAAACTGATCCTCGAAATCCAAGTCCCTACAACTGTCGAGTAGGTAATCCACATTTAGTATTATAGGTTTCCCTACTACTATACCTGCGTGCATATCTAGGTATAATTACTATAATTATGTGTATTCTATCATCCACTGATTAGTGTTTTGTTTTTACAAAGCAAAATGATCATTGTCACGATCATGTCTTGTATTTAAAGTGACATCAGTCGGGCTAGCATTTACCTTGCCGCGACTTTGTTTGTCGCGCCACTCAGCAGCTGTCTTGCTCGCACGGTATTAAAAGAAAAGTGACAGGTAGTTTTCTTCTTCAACATGAGTATAGATCACAAATTAAATCCTGTAATCCTAATAACAACTGATATCATGTACTGTAATCCTGTGTCAATAAGTAAATTAACGCTAAGGCTGCTTTTCCACTAATGCGAGGATGGGTAGCTGAGCGACTGATTTGTTTTTGTTAACCAATAGAATCAGTTGCGCTGAGCAAGGATAAGTAAATGAAGTTATTCCATTGGTTAACAAAGAAAGACACATCTCTCGCTACTCATCCGCAGACATCTCTGGTGGAAACGCAGTCTTAATTACCTAATTTACGAATTATCTATCTATTCAGTAGATTGTATTTTTTTGGAAATATGTATATCAAAATGCTTGCCATTTCAACATTAGTTTGAAGTAAATAGATATAAGTATAAGTTTATTCGTTAAATAAATTATGTGCACAGATAACACTTAGACACGCAAAAAACCAGTACGAATTCTAAACCCCAACTGCACAGCATATATGTATGTAGACAATAATTAAGTTTTTTTTTAAGAATATAATATATTAACCGTTTTTACTAGAGAATAGAATACGTACCTATTTAAATACTTTATGTTCATACAGCCACCAAGTATCTTAGATAATCCAAGCGTAAACACAGTCGGTTCAGATTTAGACCCGATAGAATGCAGACAAAGAAACCAGTTTTTGCGAACGCGCTATAGTTTTTTATAGTCCGTTATTTTTGATGAAGGGATTCTCATATGGCATAGCTAAGAACTACCTACTATAATTAGTAGAACCAGGCGTTACTTTGCGGAAATCCATATCAATTAAAATAATAATATTGCTTTGCTAATCCGCGATATAATAACGTGCCAGTTAATTAGTGCTAACCCGTTATACTTATTCGCGTATTAATTTTATGCATACATCCATTTAATGGTCCATCACGATAAGAAACATAGTTACGCAAATAAATATGCAGGACGCAACATGCTCTTTAATACCTCGTGCTGAGATTGCGGCCCGTTTGCCCCACATGTACTTATTTTTTAACTAACTACTATAAGTAAATTAGGTATGTATATAATTAGATGAATTGAATGTATGCCAAATGTCAAACCATTTCTGATATTAAGCATATACCTACATCTTGCTAACCCAGCAAGAAGTGAAAGCCACAGAGAAAAAAAAAAAAGCATATTGCGTCGTAATACTGAAGCCTCGAGTTTTGTTTTTGGGTGGAAAACCACCTTTTCAATATTGATGAATATGACATGACGAATGAAGGTTCAATGACTGAAACCCTCGACAATATTTTGGCTATTTAGAAACAAGTTTGCTAGGTCTACAGCGCACATAGCCACTCGTTTCATTTTTATTTTTAGGTTTGCCAACACTCAAATGTCGATCGGGCACATGGGCCACATGGCCAATAAAGTGATGCGATAATGAGTATAAAAATAAATATACCTAATTGAAAACAGCACAAACAAACCGCTCCCACATACGTCCTGTGGCCATCCTGTTTCAAATGATACGCTGCCAAGTGCCAAGGTTGGCACTTATCTGTAGGGACATTAAACATAACTAAACTATAGTAAACTCAACCAGGCGTAGCGCACTCCAACAGCAATAAAAAATTAATGCATCGTGGATAATCCACGAATGTTTACTTTTAGAACGCCGTAATTATTCTCTGTTTCCGTTTAAAGTTGCATGATGACTTTTCTTTTAAACGTCAAGCTGTTTGGGATATCTGTTCTAGCAATCGGGCTTGTTTGATTTTCTGTCTATATTCGACCACTCAGTCGACGGAATTCAAAGATGAACTGGTGAATGGCGCCATTTATACTACCTTGCTGACTGTGGTGGCATAAATAGTCGCGTCGATAAGAAGTTGATAGGGACCTACCTTTAAAATTGACAATATTTCAAATTTCCAAATAGTGTTCAGTGTAAACTTTATTACCATAAAACCCACAATCATTATTTTTATTTGATTATATACCGACTAGTTTTTCAATGTAGTACTTATAATCTTTTCTTGCTTATTCCATTGATGATTGTTAAATATCAATATAATTTTGGCGCAGTCCTTCGTAAAATGCAGTGGCGGATTATCCCTAAGGCAAAGTAGGCACGTGCCTAGGGGCGCAAGGCCGCAAAGGGGCGCAAAGGGCCGCAATGGAGCGCAAAGGGGCGCCGATGACGTTTTTGCCTAGGGCGCTCTCGACCCTTAATCCGCCACTGGTAAAATGATAGATAATATCATGATTCAGGAGGCCGGGAACACGTTAAATAATGACGCAGATGCGTCACCTTCGAACGTATGTGCCCCGCAAAAATTGATACTCCATTAACACGAAATTAATGTGCCTGTCAGTCACTGGGAGCGTCAATTTGGGGTGACATATTCCAATACGTTAGTGACGACTTTCGTCATTCCGTAACTGTGAAACGCGACTCTTTGTCGCGCGATAAATACTACCTGTCACTTTCCTTTCAATACCGTGCAAGCAAGAAAGGTGATGCTGAGTCGCACGACAAGCGAAGCCGCGGAAAGATATGCTAGGCTCGCAGTTGTGGGTAAGGGGGATTTACATCACTTTGTCATACAATTCTAAAATTGTATTGAAAACCAGTAATAGGGGTCATTATTTCAGGTCGTTTTTTTTACAGTGCGATGCAGCAGCTTGGCGCCAGCCGTACAGTACCATAGTTGGTAAAATTTTATTTTCACCTCACTCGCTCGGAAAACCTCCGTTTATAGCGCGAAATCTGCGTGCGAAAGCCTATTTTATCCACTAGCGAGTAATAAAGCCATTTGAATTTCGAACACGTTAGTTGTGATTCTCGGTGATGCATGTATCAACGGAGTGATTACATACTCTTTGCATGTAACTTTTAATTAATGTTTAATATGTGTGCTTTACTCTTGTTTACTTGGTTTGGACAGTTTGGATTTGAGAGTGTTATGTTAGGCGTTTGAGGTAGTAAGAACCAACGAGTTATTCGAACGAGTGAAAATAAAGTACCTACTTGTTGAAGTACATTTGAACTTAACAGTAAATTTTTGTTTTTTTCATTCAGCCAAAAGACGTCCACTGCTGGACATAGGCCTCCCCCAGAGAACGCCACAATGACCGGTCCTGCGCCTCCCGCATCCAGCGGACTCCAGCGACCTTCACCAGGTCATCAGTCCACCTTGTGGGGGGCCTACCCACGCTGCGTTGTCCGGTGCGTGGTCGCCACTCAAGAACTCGATGGCCCCAGCGGCCGTCAGTTTTACGAGCGATGTGCCCTGCCCATTGCCACTTAAGTTTTGCTATCCTTCGGGCTATGTCGGTTACCCTGGTTCTTCTACGGATCTCTTCATTTCTGATTCGATCTCGGAATTCGATCTTTTTTGATAATACATTATTTTAAACAGATATCACTTGTGTATGTAGTAATGCCCTTTATCATTTGTTTTGTTGTTAGAATGATAAATTGATAACTGATAACAAAGCTTGACAAATAGGTAAGTCAGGTAAGCGTGACGTCATGATGGGTCAACTTTGGACCATTCGCTTCGCTCATGATTAAATCTTAAGTACTTCGCTGGCTGAGCTTTCAATTTCAACACTCGCTGACAACAACGGCTGGACGGATTTTAACCAATTTTGGTACAGAGATAGCCAAAGATGGTTATAAGATACGTTTTCCCCGAATATGGTAAAAAATATGTTTTAGTTTGTTATATAAATAATAAAGCATAAAAAAGTAACAACATTCCGGGCTACTTTACTGTGGAATTCGCTACCTCTGGAAATAAGGCGTGCCCAATGTCTTGCAACATTTAAAACCCTTGTCAAAAAACACTATTTGTCTCTCCCTTAGTACACTGCAATAATAATCGTTCCTTCAACTTTGTGGCTCCTACTATTTTTTTTATTTTTTTTATTACTTTACGTTATAGTTATTTATTATGTCTAAGTATTTATTTAAGTATATCTGTATATTTTTATTTATGTACCTATATTTATCACTTTTTTTTAAAGCTTTTATTTAACTTGCATGGTATGTTTAAACTTTAAACATACCATGCAAGTTAAATAAAAACAAACATACTTTAAAGTTTAAAGTATATAATATACTTTAAACTTTAAAGTATGTTTGTTCGGATGAAATCTTGCAACTCAATTTTGAAGCAGATATCGTCAACCGATTGAGCTGAAATTTTGCATACTTACTTAACTTTGATGACAATACAATAATATGGTACCATGGGGCTGATCTGATGATGAAGCCGGAAGGTTTTGGCTTGGGCTCTCTAGAATCGTCTCAGTAAGCATTTGATGGATATCCAAAGAAAAGTACAGTCGGCTATAAAAGCTTGCCAATAAAATGACATTTTTGACAGGAACTTATTTAAGGGTTTATTTAGTCCTATTATTATTCTGCACCACCTACTACTTTCAAACATTAATTTACAAGTACTCCGCTACCTAAAGGTTGTCTGGAAGAGATCGCTATTTAGCGATAAGACCGCCTGTTGTTTGTGTTGTTCGCTCTGCCTGTTATTTTAATGTATCTCATGTTTTGGTGTATATTTCTTGATGTTTGAGGTGTGCAATAAAGATTATTAGTAATATTTTATTATGCTTATTAAGATTATTTAAAACCATACACCAAATAGCCCCTTGGTTTAAAGGCTTGGGTTTAAACGCCTACCAAATATGATTAAACGCCTACCAAATATATTGATAAATTACTACCAATAAATTCTAAATGCTCACCAAAACGGATGAATGCTCACCAAATCGTGTACCCCAAACTATTCTATAAATAAAGCAAATAATTCTTTTTCTTACATCCTATAAAAATATATGCACACCTAAAAAGTTAATTTCAGACCAAATAATCTAAATTACTATTAAATGGATGTCACCAATATTTTATATTATTACTTCCATTTTAGTCATTTTTGCTGAGGCAAAAAACTAAATGCTCACCAAAATGGCTCTTTCTCAAACATCCAATGAAATGTCTTTACGTTCCTTAAAATAGGCTCGGAAGTATCGCTTTTTGGGCGCAACAACTCGAGAAGACTGTAAAGGGATTTCATACTGCTTTTCAGGCCTAGGCCTGCAAAGTAACTTTTTTTTGGTTTGAACAACAAGGTCATTCACACAGCTAGCTGGCTTGACAAAAAGCAGGTTTTGTTTTTAAAGATTGGTTGTTACACTTGTGGAAAAAAAATTCAAGATGGCGACTTTTTTTTTTTCAAAATTTCAAATTGGTGCTAGGTGGCTAAAACTCGGTATCGGGGGGCTCTCGGGGCTCAAAAATATGAATCTGAAATCTTGTCTGAAAATTCGGTCAAATTCGGAAAATATCGAAAAAAAACGATTCAAAATTTCTAAATTCGTGCTAGGCGGCTAAAACTCGGTATCGGGGGGCTCTCGGGGCTCAAAAATATGAATCTGAAATCTTGTCCGAAAATTCGGTCAAATTCGGAAAATATCGAAAAAAAAAAACGATTTGTATGGAGAAAATTTCAAATTGATATAGCATAGCTAAAAATGACTACCGCACATTATGGAGCGTTTTTTAGGGATTTAAAAAAAAAAATAACCTAACCTAACCCGGCCGAGTCGGATCTGCTCTGAAAGGTGATCAGGATTAGATGGTTACCTAGCTGAAACACTAATTTATGGGTACAATTTAAATGCTCACCAAAATGGCTTTTATACCCCCAAAACTAAATACCAAATAAATTGAATTGCCTCCATTTAATATAAATTCACTCTATACAGTGCTCCCCAAATTAAATCATTTTGTATACCAAAATCGATATACATTACACCAGAATAATTTTAAGTTGAGTCAGAATATCTTTTTGCTTCCCAAAATGGATTTTTTGCTCACCAAATATTGTTTTCATAAAACATCAAAATGATTACCAAAAAATATCTTTTTGCTTCCCAAAATGGATGTTTTGCTCACCAAAATGGATGTTTTGCTCACCAAATATTGTTTTCATAAATTAGTGTTTCAGCTAGGTAACCATCTAATCCTGATCACCTTTCAGAGCAGATCCGACTCGGCCGGGTTAGGTTAGGTTAGTTTTTTTTTTTATATCCCTAAAAAACGCTCCATAATGTGCGGTAGTCATTATTAGCTATGCTATATCAATTTGAAATTGTCTCCATACAAATCGTTTTTTTTTTCGATATTTTCCGAATTTGACCGAATTTTCGGACAAGATTTCATATTCATATTTTTGAGCCCCGAGAGCCCCCCGATACCGAGTTTTAGCCGCCTAGCACCAATTTGAAATTTTGAATCGTTTTTTTTCGATATTTTCCGAATTTGACCGAATTTTCGGACAAGATCGCACTTCTTCCTATTTTTTCTAAAATTATTGAAAAAGTTATTTATAGTCGAATTAGTTTATATTTTGAATCCAATGATCTTTTTGTGCGAGAGCAGAAGGGCTTCCGCAAAAATAAGTCAATAAATATATGGCTATTTTCGATTTATTACAGGTAATAGTGACTAATATGGATAAAAAACAACCAGTTTGTGCTCTATATATGGACTTAACTAAGGCTTTCGACCTAGTTGACCACAATATTTTAATGCAGAAGTTATATAGATATGGAATACGCAGAAACGTACACGATTTGCTAATGTCGTACTTAGATGGTAGGAAACAAATGGTCCAAATAGATTATATAAGCCTAAAAACGAGATGTGAGGTTACTCTTTCATCAAAATACAGAGAAATTAGTTGTGGCGTCCTACAGGGAAGCGTATTAGGTCCATTACTATTCCTCATTTACATAAATGATCTGCCACAGGCTGTTGACTACCCGATGGTTCTCTTTGCCGATGACAGCACGGTTATATTGACTGGACAAGATCCTCAGACTTGCCAAACTAATATAAATAACGCATTGGAATTAATAATCAATTGGTTAAATCGTAATAACTTACATATAAATTTAGACAAGACAAAAATTATGAATTTCTGCCGAAGGACCAATAACATGATAAACGATATAACTGTGACATATAATAATCATAAAACCGGCCAAGAGCATGTCGGGCCTCGCTCAGTGTAGGGTTCCGTAGTTTTTTCATCCTTCACAATAAACTGCTGTTTTAAGCCCGAGGTTTAAGTAAAGAAAGATTTTAAGCTCTATAAAAAGGTCGTAAACGCCCTAGAAACTGTAATCACTTATTACCTTCTGGAAGTCAACTTACGTTTTTAAAGAAAAAATTTGAAATTTGGCGATAACTCAAAAACGGCTCGACCGATTTTGTTCAATATAGTTTTCATTGAAAGTACTTACAAGGTCTCATTTACATGAATTTTTCCGATTTTTTTTACCCGTGGTTGAAAAGTTAGAGGGGGGGGGGACACTATTTTTTTTGTTTTCGGAGCGAATATTTACAAAACTGCTGACTTTATCAAAAAATAATGTTAGAAGACCCCTATTATTTTTCCAAGACCTATTCAACGACACCCCACACACCAGTGTTGAAAAGAAAAAAAAAATTCACCCCCACTTTAGGTGTTCGAGAGGTACCCGAAAAAAAAAATTTTTTTTAATTTTTATTTTACCGTTCTGTCGGCATTATACATACACATACTCATACCAAATTTCAGCTTTCTAGTACTAATGATCACGGAGCTAAGCCGCGGACGGACGGACGGACGGACGGACAGACGGACAGACGGACATGGCGAAACTATAAGGGTTCCTAGTTGACTACGGAACCCTAATAATAGAGGGAACTGATAATACGAAATTTTTAGGTTTAAATTTAGATAATAAGTTGACATGGTTTAACCAAATTGACAGTATTTGTAAGAAGTTAAATAGTTTCTCATATGCATGGTACAATTTAAATAAAATTGTAAGTCAGACTGAGGTACTCACGGCCTACCACGCATATGTAACAGCTACATTGCGTTATGGTATCATGTTCTGGGGTAACTCAAACGATCGGGATTTGGTGTTTAAGGCACAAAAGAAGTGTTTGCGCTCTGCTTGTGGACTAAAGATGCTTGATTCATGCAAACCATATTTCATACAACTAAAAATTTTAACTTTGCCATGTTTATATATATTTGAAATTGCTTTGTATGTCAAATTAAATATTAACCAATTTTATGTTTTAATAGTGTACGGCAGCGACATAAAATCAATTGTCAGCAATCAAAAACAGCTCTGCGAGCGAAAAGTGTTTTTGGCATGGCACCAATATTGTATAATAAGTTACCTAAATTAATTAGAGAATCCGAAATGCCTAAATTTAAAGAATATTTATTGGACTTTTTGATAAAAAACGCATTTTACTCAGTGAAAGAATATCTTGACTATATGCCACATCTTTATTAAATTTAGTGTAATGTAGTATAAGTTGACATTTTATTATTATTATTCTTGCTTGTTGAGTCGTAATTATAGGAAAAATACCATGTTTTAGTTAATTTTAGTCCATTATTATTATTTTTAATTTTATAATATTTGCATGCCCACTAGCAGGCAGAATACACTGTACCTCGAAAATGTATTTGACATCCACTTGACTGTATTCTAGCAAATAAATTATGATTCTGATTCTGATTCTGATTCTGAAGATTTCAGATTCATATTTTTGAGCCCCGAGAGCCCCCCGATACCGAGTTTTAGCCGCCTAGCACCAATTTGAAATTTTTAATCGTTTTTTTTTTCGATATTTTCCGAATTTGACCGAATTTTCGGACAAGATTTCAGATTCATATTTTTGAGCCCCGAGAGCCCCCCGATACCGAGTTTTAGCCGCCTAGCACCAATTTGAAATTTTGGTGAAAAAAGCCATTTTGGTGAGCATTTAGTTTTTTGCCTCAGCAAAAATGACTAAAATGGAAGTAATAATATAAAATATTGGTGACATCCATTTAACAGTAATTTAGATTATTTGGTCTGAAATTAACTTTTTAGGTGTGCATATATTTTTATAGGATGTAAGAAAAAGAATTATTTGCTTTATTTATAGAATAGTTTGGGGTACACTATTTGGTGAGCATTCATCCGTTTTGGTGAACATTAAGAATTTATTGGTAGTAATTTATCAATATATTTGGTAGGCGTTTAATCATATTTGGTAGGCGTTTAAACCCAAGCCCTAATTTATGAAAACAATATTTGGTGAGCAAAACATCCATTTTGGTGAGCAAAACATCCATTTTGGTGAGCAAAGCATCCATCTTGGGAAGCAAAAAGATATTTTTTGGTAATAATTTTGATGTTTTATGAAAACAATATTTGGTGAGCAAAAAATCCATTTTGGGAAGCAAAAAGATATTCTGACTCAACATAAAATTATTCTGGTGTAATGTATATCGATTTTGGTATACAAAATGATTTAATTTGGGGAGCACTGTTTAGAGTGAATTTATATTAAATGGAGGCAATTCAATTTATTTGGTATTTAGTTTTGGGGGTATAAAAGCCATTTTGGTGAGCATTTAAATTGTACCCGTTTAAAAATAGTGTCACCTTACTACGTACGTATTAAAACGCACTCAACTAGAATTCCCTGTGTTTTAGGGAATATGTTGCTAACACAATTAACTTATTTATGTAAACTATTGAGTAATATATTATTTTATAGTATCCGGTGTGTGGGTGTTAGGTTTATAAGTAATGTATCACGCAAAAAAAAAAAAGTTTTTTCCACTCTGTCTACAGCCGAACATTTCCTGTAGTTCTTAAGGCAAATACCTTATGCCGTTTTTGGCTATTACTTTTTGTATGAGTGTTGTCTGTGCCGACTGGGCCGCACCATACAATTTTCAGAAATGGTCTAGTGTCTGTAAATGTCTAGTTAGGTATCTATAATTACTATTTATTTATAGTGGAAGTGAGTTTGTTAATGTCACAAAAGTGCAACGTAAGTACGGAGTCTGATGATTAGAATTTCCCTCTGAATCCTTACAATATTTTAATATTTAAGAGCCATTTTGAATTTTAGTCAGGGGGCATGTTTTGGAGAAGAGAACCGCCGACAACTGTAGAAACAACGTGTATATTTCGCAGAAAACATTCTTCGTATCCTTTGTAATGTGCCTAACCATAAACGTTCCGCGATGTAGTGCGTAACCAGTGAGAAAAACCGCTTTATACTTGCCCGGCTGGTGAGCACCTTTAGGAACTTGAATAGCTAAATACGACAAACTTTTAGCCAATTTAATTAACCAGGCCCTGCCTTTCAGTAAGCGGGAACTTTATAACTTACTTGTCAAATTAATCCTTTCCTGACACCTGGGAACGGTAAGCCGACATTTTTATTGCGATCAAACTGATATGTTGCCATTACCAAAACGGTTGCAAAAGTAATTGGACTGCTAACTTATTTGGCTACTAGTATCATAATTATGTAGCCAGTAGTTAGACTAGTGAATTGCACGATTAATTGAAAATGTCAATTAATCGTGCCACTGGTAAAAACCTGAACAGTTATTTAATAAAGTGCACTGTTCAGGTTTTTAACAGCTTTACTTGGTCAGTTGTATATAGCATTACATTTATTTTTTTCTAATTAACAAAATTGGACAATCGTTCTTCTAACGCCGTTGGATAAAAGCGCACATATAACGTATAAACTAGGGAATGCAACCCGGGTACCCGAAAACCCGGGTACCCGAAAACCCGGGTACCCGACTACATTTGGAGTGGGGTAAAAACCCGGGTTTTCAACTCATAAACCGGGTTTTACCCGAAATTAAGAAATGTTAAGAAAAATGCGTGAAATCATAAATAACTTATGACAAAATGTTCTATTACGGGTGTAACCCTAATTTAATGCGTTGTAAACTTACTAGCTTTGCCCGTGGCTCCGCCCACGTGGAATTTGGTCTGTGTCAGTAAGCGGCTAATTCACCCCTAATTTCTCTCCCTATCCCCTGGAGGCGGAACTTAACAGATGGATACGATAGTGGACTATAGTCCAGATCAGCCCGGCGCTGCACCCCGTCAGAATCTGCGCCTCAATGAGGTTTCGCTGCATCTGCACTACTTTTAACCGGGTTCCGTTGCAAACTTCGGAGGTGACCAATTCCGAAGAAGCGTGATCGGTACTAAAACTTTCAGGATTATTGTGTGTGCTGGGGGGGACATTCAGGTCTCAATGAATGCTTTAGGAACTTTCATCCAAGACAGTGTTAATGTTATTATACGCTGCTTGTTCACCTTCGATTTCCGCCAATATCCACGCATTAAATGCCGCTGCCTGTACATTTTTCGGCGTGAGTATGGCTCTCTCACAAACCCAAGAGTTTTCACGTCCCGTCACCGTTTACGCTCCGAATGAGGTCTTCAACGGACGGAAAGCTCCTGCATAACGTGTATGGTAATTGACCCAGCCCGTTGGTTTCCTCCAGATTCTCCAGAAGTCTTTTTCCAACCTGAAGCAGTACCCGGGCGAATTATTAAACATGTGAGCCTCCTCCTTGTTGGACTCGCATATTCTCAGCCAGGCGCAGCTTCTGCACTCTCGGCCACAACACCGACCTCTTCAGGCAGGTATTTTATCTCGTGAGATCGAGTACCATACCATGCATCACCGCAAAAAAGTTTAGCACCTCCTTCCTAAGTAGCGCCATAAGATTCAAAGTCTGGAATCGTAATCAACCGTGCTTTTCATTCTTAAATACCCGTAAAACCCATGAAACTCAATATTTAATACTTTTTGTTCAAGTCCGGGTATTACCCGGGTACCCGGGTTTTGAATATTAAGGTCGGGTAATACCCGGGTAACAAGACCGGGTATTGCATTCCCTAGTATAAACCGGCGGCCAAAGCGTTGGAAAATGACACCATTTGGGCAGAACTCCTCATTCACGAAGGTCGGAGCCGGATATTTTTAGTATGAAAAATCATAAAACCCAAATTTTATCCGAAACCACGTTTTTTATACCAATCGGGTGACCGGTCGAATACCTGCGGCTGCTTCGCAGTTGACGCTCTTGCCACAAACGGGTTCAGGGTATGATAAAAAAATACAACAGTTCACCAAAAAATACAGCAGGGCTAGTAGTATCTTGCCGCGACATCGTTACTCGCGCGACACAGCATCTCCTGTCTCGGTCGCACGGTATTAAATATAAAGCGATAGGTAGTACCTGTTTGTCGCGACAGAGTCGCGGGTCACAGTTGTGCTAGAGGTACAGGAAATGATATTTTGAACATTAAAAAAATCCTGTTATTTAAAACCTTTATAAGATCAGAAACTTCCCACTGGAGTCTTGATTCCTAAGAAAGTACCTGTTACCTGTTGTAAGTTTTACTTAAAAAATGGGAAATGAAAATCAAAATGAAATCTGTCCACATATTTATTGTGTCCACTCAATTCTGTCAAATATTGCATTGGTGATTGGCACTCAGGATGTTCAAGCGCCTTATTTTTTTTATTTCGAGTAAGTTGAAAAGACCTTCACAGTGCGATGCAGGATTTCCTAACTAAGTAACAAACAAGCGAATAGGTATAGGTACCTAAATTTTTAATTACTAATGTAAGTCAATAAACACTCACCAATTGCAATTTGAATCCTAAATTATACTGGTACATTATCTTACTACGAGTAGGTCGCCCGTAGATGGGGGTGAAGATCTCAGTCAAATACACTTCATCCACGGGATGATCGAAATAATGCACAGTTTGCTTCATTTCAAATAACTCCGTATTGTCACTGGCCGGTACACATTTTTCCGTATCAGCATTAAAATTAAAACCTCTTTCACAACACTTCCTCACACATAGAGAGTTGATTTTTTCAGTATCATTAACACAGTTGCTTGCCGAAAAACAAAGGAGTAACAGGAAAATTTGAATTCGGAACATTCTGAACGGTTATCGCACGTCATATCATATCACCACACAACACTTGCAACCGTATCAGTTAGCGTGATCGATACTAATGCAACTAGCTTGTTTGCTACCGATATTGTACCAGAAATACACTAACCCCTAGTATAGTTACTTTGTTATTGACGTTACGTGAGATGAAAAGAGAATAGATTGAACACTCGTCTGATGAAGTTTGTGTTCATACTCCATTTCAGTGTTATGAGTGTTGATTCTGGATTGGTACATATAAATGTATTTACGATGTAAAAAAAGGTTACAGGTGTTTTAATGTATCATTTCTGGGTAAGCGAGACCTTTTGACTCCTTTTTCGCACAATACTTTTAATGTAATAATATGTTATAATATGTACTCCTAATTGCAGCGAAATACATTTTCTTTCCTTCTTTCTTTCTTTTCTTTCTTTATCTATCTTCTACATCAGGTATTTTTTTGTTACTAAAAGACTAAGGCTGGATTTAACTAAACTTTTAGTTCAAGAATTACTCTTACAGTGCGACCAACTTTTCTGTGAACTGAAGCCACAATCTTCACACACAGATCACACGAACGCAGTCGTAATTCCTAATATTGCCCTTTCACAGATAAGGGCTTGTGCACAAATCACGTGAGGGTTTTTCGGCTACTTTTTGACCCCCCTGGTGATATTTGGTGAGGTTCTAACCCCCCTCCCCCTCACTACCTCACGTGGTATTTTTTTCTGCCAAAATTTCGTAAAATAGACTCGCTATTTTGAAGTATTTAACAAGTGAAGATTGATTTTTAACAAAACCGAGAAAAAATATCGATTTTTCTTAGTTCGTTCACTGTTGAAAAATACACGTGAGGTCTCTTTATACCCCTCCCTCCCCCAACGTGATATATCGTGATTTTTTCGTGACCCCCCTCCCCCCTATTGAACCGGGCGTGATTTGTACACAAGCCCTAAGTTGATTGGACTATACCTACTCTCGAATAGTCAAACCCCCATATTGGTTAAATATTACTACCCAAAGTAAGCGTTATTCATTGAAAGTGTTGTTGAATGCAGCCTAAGGGGTTGCTAGATTAATACCTTAATAATATTTATTGATATTTTTTTTGGCCTCTTTTCCAAATTTAATGAAAATTCTCCAAAGCCTCTTCTACGCTGATTTGTCTCTTCTACATAGAATTTGATAGTCCCTTTTTTGGCAGCGCTTCAAGTAGGGGAGCTTTCCTCTTAAATGGTGT
Organism: Apotomis capreana; assembly: GCA_947623375.1. Lineage (NCBI taxonomy): Eukaryota > Metazoa > Arthropoda > Insecta > Lepidoptera > Tortricidae > Apotomis > Apotomis capreana. Next base: position 21,044,380 of record OX392512.1, read on the forward strand.
GGGGAGGGGGTGTTATCTTATACGCGACGTGACGTCAACAGCCTTTAATTAGGAAGGGGGAATTGAAGAGCTATAGGCGATAATATCGGGTTTTCTCTCAAATGACATGATGGACCGTGGGCATCGATGTTTTGACAAAATCATTGCTTTACACCAACAATTAAGCAATTGTACGAGCGATAAATTTTAATATATCCAGTGTTAACATATTTGAGATGAAGTACTGTGTAGAAAGGAAAAACCGGCCAAGTGCGAGTCGGACTCGCGCACCGAGGGTTCCGTACAAACACTTTCCATCCCTAAGTGTTTAAGTTAAGTTTGCACCTGGTATGTATAGCGCCCCATATAAATTAGGTGCAAACTTGCAAAGTTAGGTATTAAAAAAAAACTACTTACTAGATCTCGTTCAAAACAATTTTCGTTGGTAGTTTTTATAGTAATGTACATCATATGTTTTTTTTAGATTTTTCATTTCCTTATTTTAGAAGTTAGAGGGGGGGGGGACCAACTTTTTTCCACTTTGGAAGCGTCTGTCACGCAAACTATTCGGTTTAGAAAAAAAATATTTTAGAAACCTCGACATCATTTTTGAAGACCTATCCATAGATACCCCACACGTATGTGTTTGATGAAAAAAAAATTTTTGAGTTTCAGTTCTAAGTATGGGGAGCCCCCATTATTTATTATTATTTTTTTATTTTTGCATCAAAATCTTAATGCGGTTTACAGAATACATTTACCTACCAAGTTTCAACAGTATAGCTCTTATAGTTTCGGAAAAAAATGGCTGTGACATACGGACGGACAGACAGACGGACAGACGGACAGACAGACAGACATGACGAATCTATAAGGGTTCCGTTTTTTGCCATTTGGCTACGGAACCCTAAAAAGGAGGCCCGCTTGATAAACAGTGCCTAGGTACTCTTTTATTTTCAATAGAGTGCGAGCGAGACGGATGAAGAGGAGTCTTATTACAAAAGAAACCACTGTGCGTTGACGATAACACAATTCTGTCTCTAAATTGTGAAAATAAAATAATTAAACCACAATTTATAAATTAGAATTTATTTTAATGTTGTTAAAATTCAACAATACAAAACACAAGAAATAGAAACTATACACATAAAGAATTAAACATTAACGAAATACTAGTTCCTAAATTGGATAGAATTATTGTAACAGAGTTCGGATAAAGTATCATTAAGTACATACATAATCATAAATAAAATGCCCATTATACTTAACGCAATATAGAAATAATTTACAGTAGTATGGCCCTTTTTAAGTGCTACAAGCTAGATTGCCAATATCGCTTATCGTCTATTAAGCTATATTCAATATTTTGATATATTAGTAGAAGATTGTAAAGTAGTAGAAATCTGAGCAAATTTGATATTTAGTTTAGGTAGTATTCATTCTGTTGCAATGGTAAATGTCAATAGATATTTCTTAGTCTATGGTATAAATAGTCTTATTTCAAAAGTTACAACCACTAGGCAGTGTGAATTGGAACAACCAGTAGGTAAATGTAATAAATAATAGCAGACAGCGAGACTTAAGTCTAAAGTATCAGGTAATCACTATTCTATGAGTAATTTAAATACTAATACAGAGATCTATGTGATAATTGTCTCTCACATATAATTCAAATTTCTACAGCATCAGGGAACACGTGGTCTAAGTAAGCTTGGTTGCCGTAACTCTGCAGCGGTTTCGGCCTACCTTTATTAGTATTTACAGACTGACCAACATTTGCACTATTCCTATTAAATCTCGAAGCGATTTCTCTGACTTTACCGGGTCGAGGCTTATAGTCTTCTATGATGTCTCCATCATCGTGCCTCACGTCATTTTCTTCTTTTAACTCTTCAAAAGATCGCTCTTTCTCCAGTTCTTTAGCAGCCACTTTACTATCTTCATAAGTCCAGTCATGGTTCGACATTTTCTTAGTATCTTTGTAATGTGTATCAAATTGAGTTTTCCTATTATCTTTCTTGCCTGAGTTATTGCGTTCATACATGCGAGAGTATGTTTTAGATTTTCTGATTTGGTCTTTGTCTCTCGCGATGCCGAAGTATGGGTCTTTTGAGTATTCAATGTCGTTGTTAGTTTTGCACACATAGCTGCGATCGTTATTTTGTTGTTCGCTTCTGTTGGATCGTCTTAGTTTCGTGGGTCCTGTTTTGAATGTAGAGAATCTGTTATCGAATTCATTATTGTTAATCTCATTGATGTGTTGGGTGTCGAACGCGTGTGCTCTTTGGTGAGTTATGGGTTTAGATAGCGACAAATGCTTTGGCGGTTCTCCGTGCTTATTAATAGTTATTTCGTATTGTATATGCGGGTCTAATACCGCATACACATTTTCTTTGGCTTGTCTCTCCAGCGAACTCAACGCTGCCTGTAACAAAAAGCAAAAAATTAGATTTCTGGAAAACTTAAGAAAGCTGGATAAATAGGTGAAAATTCGTGAAGTGCACACACGGTTAAGATAACGTTAATATCACACAGTTATTGGTAAACCACTTCGGAAAATTAAACGCCACCTGACCATTAATCATGCTTACACAATTAGAAGAATGGAATGCAAAACAGCAATTCTGGAAATGAATTTTCGTGTACGTAAATTATACAATACGGTTTTTGATAAAGTTTTCAAATGTGTTAGTATAGCGCAAACGAGCGACAATTGGTAGGTCTCCTAAATTGTGTTCATTGAGTGACAGTTACGGTAAATTGATAAGGGCCATTGTCTATTGAGGTGATAATAAAACCAATGAGTGATGTGTCTGTGTTTTAGGAAGACGAAACAATGAAACATCAAATAATCCAATTAATAAATTCTTGGCGCGGTTGCAAAAGTCGGTAATAAAAGTATATGCGTCATATTTTATACATAATCAGAATAAAAGTTGATTTACTTTTGCGTTGTTTATGAAAAATCGACTTGCATTTTATATCACTCGACAAGTTTAAAGATGTCGCGCCCACTCTTGTTATTCCCGAGAGTCTAGACTTTAATGTGGGTGGTGTCAGCGCTACAGTAATTTCAGTATAAATTAGAGGCTCACTGAAAACATCATCTACCACCTTGACAGACATGAAAGTATGCACCAATAATTGCATCGTAATCGTATGTTCTATATGAATATTGAAATAGAGCTTAAATATAAAAAAAAATGTTACGCGACACATTAAATTGTAGGTGAAGATAAACACACAATCTCTGCGCATCCGGAGTAGTGCCTCTGAGCTACCGCGACGACTTATATTCCGCCTATACGCTCTCTGTACTACTTTTCCTTTTCAAATCCTAAGGGCATACTTATTAGAATCGAATAAATTTGTAAAAAAGTTCAACACAATTTGATTATGCTGATAGTAGCGTAAAAATAGATTAGATTTTCTTATATATATTATAAGTATGATTCTTATTCTTAAGTATATAGTAAAATGTGTATCTTCTGATGAATATGAATTCTTTGCCTGAACTTTTCCTCTCACTATCTATACAACATTTTGGAAAGTGCTTTTATTAAAGATTAGATAAACTTACATCATGGAACATGATAATTTATAATATTAATTGATTCATGTAGATGGCCGGAGCATCGTTTGATATGTTTGAAGTAGTTTTGTTGAAATTTGTGTATGAAAATATGACTGAATAGTCCTCTTAAAGAATACTTAAATTTGAATTTCGTAGGAATTTCTCTGCAACGGCACCATAAATGAGTCGTCGTATTAGAGTTCGGTCCCACTGAGAGGCCAGCCAAGTATCTCGTACATAGGCGTGGGAGCCACCAAGCGTCGCCTAGCGTGTTAGCCGATAGACGGTAGCCGACGACGTCGCTGTGGCATCTCGGAAGGCAGAACGGGTATATCCGATTCGCCGGGAGGAGTAAATTTCAATCCTACACGATTTTATACCGGGTGATCAATCCAAATGGGTCAGTAGGGAGAAGTCAGTAACTAAAAGAGATATCGACGCCAGGGTTTTTAAGAACAGATCCCTAGCTCTTATAGTTTTCGTTTTCCTCGCTCTACTTCTCTACTAGCTGTTCCTACTGATCCATTTGGATTGATACGGTTCGCGATTGAGATTCCGATGTCATGGCGTGTATTATACACTCGTATTCTCAAGCCCCGGCTAGCCATCTTGGCTTCGCCGGAGGCTGGGACGCTGTGCGGGTCACTGGGGCCCATGAGTGCGGTATCCACCCCGACGCGCGATAGCGCGTCTGGTCTTCGGGCCATCATTTTAGGGATGGCGAGTGACCGGCGTAGCATTAGACCGAGCGTCGTACTGGTTAAGACTGCACCGAGCGAAATGTGAAAAAATAGGCAGTTGCCGTTAAGTAAATAACGTCAACACTAATTATTTAATCCATTTCTAAACTATATATTTAGCATTTCGAAGAATGTGTTAACAACTTCTCCGTGGAAAAATTATAAGATTATTAATATTTTACCCTAGAGAACTAAGTAAAGTTGGACGAAAATTGTAAAATCGTAAGCAGGCGTTAAGTGTTTTTTTTTATACTTTAACAATGGAAATCTATTCTGATTTTCAGGTAAAAAAAAAAGATGGATGTTTACATTACAATTTGTCCGTATCAAATATTTCTATTATTGTTTGGTATTAAAGATTCAGATTTATCAAAAAGTGTTTTTAATTCTCCATATATTTTTACTATGGCGGCCGCGCGCCGATTTAAATACGCATTCCCCGCGCTCTATGGTTCAGTCGCAAACGCTCGGCGCCCCCTTAAGCGTGGGGGTTAAGATTGAGACACTGTGCGTGTGTTAGTGTTAGTGTTAGTGGGTGGTGCGGCACACCTGTGCGTCACACGGTGGTGGGGGGCTGCAGCACGACGGCCGCGCGCCGCACCTGCAGCGCGCCCGGCGAGTAGCGCGCCGGCTCCCGCGCCGGCGCGCCCGCGTACACCGCGTCCGCTGGCAACACCGTCTTCTCGCTGGACACCGAGTCAAATAAAGAGTTTGGTGTGAGATTACATTACTAAATGACTAAATTGGGAATGATAACAATAATGTAAACATATTTATCTACGCACATATCATTAGTGCTCTAAAATGCGTTCAGAAACCGTAGGAAATGACCAGCATTACTACAACCAATTTTACTATGAGAACTTTCTTATCTGTGGCAGTAGGTAAAATCTGTACTGTAACTGTAATGTTATAACAGTATCAATTTTTGTAAGGTTATGAGTTTAAATTTGGAACAGCTGTCAAAACTAAAGTAGGTCTCTATTCTAGTATCCATAGATAAACTCAACAATATGCAACTGATACATAATGAGAGGCCTTAAAACACGAGTGTGGTTTTATGAAACGAGCGTCAGCGAGTTTCATAATAGGATCACACGAGTGTTTTAAGGCCTAATTATTTACATTTGTATACACTACTTTATCTACACACATATCATAAGTACTCTAAGATGGGTTCAGAAGCCATAAGGAAATGACCGGCACCACTAGTGCTACCTGTAAAATATCTAAAAACGACATATACTAATGCAGTAAGAAATAAATCTGAACAAATACATAAACAGATTATTTATTGTAATAGTTGTAATTTACATTTACATTGACACAATATTTTCAACTAAAATGTGAATTACAATAAACTTATCACAATTCTACTTTCGTAACAGCAAAGAACCAACAAACAAATGACAACAATAATGGCGGCAATTCGAACCTCCGTCAAGCCGAATGTTTTTTTTTCTAAATCATATACAAACGAATGTATCCATATTCTCATGTCACTCGAGATCAAATGTCGTGCGGTTTTTATAAAAAAATATACTGAATTGACGTTTCGTATCGATAACAATATTAATATCTATGGATACTAGAATAGAGACCTAATTTAGTTTTGACAGCTGTTACAAATTTAAACTCATAACCTTACAAAAATTGATACTGTTATAACATTACAGTACAGATTTTACCTACTGCCACAGATAAGAAAGTTCTCATAGTAAAATTGGTTGTAGTAATGCTGGTCATTTCCTACGGTTTCTGAACGCATTTTAGAGCACTAATGATATGTGCGTAGATAAACATATTATACGCATCATATAATTTAAAGTGGCTCGGAATCAACCTTATATACTAAACAAACGCGATAGAGTGGGAGTTAGGGTGACGGAAAGGTTAATGCGCTGGACCGGCAATCCAGGGGTACCGGGTTCAATTCCCGATCTCTTCCACCAGATAACTCATTTCAATTTTTCTTTGAGTTTTGATCTTTGTATCAATGGTCTAAATTAGGTATTAGCAAATCAAGAGATTCGAGATGCTTATCTACTAATTTTAATAAAACTTTTTTTTTTATTTTAATCATAGTTGACTTACCTATCTAAATCATCAGTCTTGTATTCCACGCTCTCTGTAAAACAAAAAATAATAGTTTTAAACATATGAAGGCATTTATGAGGGCCCTGTCGCCTCGGTTGGTTCGCGTCTCAGGGGACCCCAGAGCTGGCGCGTGCCTCTCACAGAGGATCGCTCTTGCGATCCAAAGAGGTATCACCGCCAGCGTATATAATGGGTACCTACCATGCCGCAGGCAGACCTGCTGGACGGGGTATTCTTTTTAAAGAAAATGTATATATTTTACTTTAAATTTTTCTAAGTAGCTTTTTAAGCCATAGTACATAATAATTATCCTTTCTTTTATATTTATCTGTAGTTTTTAGTATTGTAAATATATTGTATGTGTTTTAAACAGAACAGTTTAATAAGACAAGCAAAAACAGACACACGGAACACAGCATAAGATAAAAACATTAAAATCAAAAAAGTATTGAAAGGTTTCCTTCGCCCTGTCACATACAACGGAAGTGTGTAACGGGGGTAAAAATCTTATTTGGTTCTTAGCTACTGTCACTAAAAACCTTAATGTTTCAAATCTTACAGGGGCTATAATCTTAAGGGTAGGGAACTAGGGACCCTTTCAATAATACGAGTGTATAACCACATGTTTTGTCTCTGAAGAATTACATCTGGCCATGATAGATGGCTCGAGTAACCGGTTTTAACAAAATTATTGTTTATTTACCTGTTATAAGATGGCGCTAGTAGTACCACATTTGTGTCTTATTTCAGCATAATAATTAAGGATAATCAATGTAATACTAGATGTGATGGATCACCATCCCAGGGATCAGCTCAAGCTTTCAAAATGTTTCCTGTTTTCATTTCATAACTCCGCTCGAATGTCAAATCAATCCAAAAGAACTAGTGAAACCAGCGTACAGTAAATTACAATAACCAGTGTAAAATAGTGTCTACGGAAAAATAAACCATACAGAAACGATTGTTAGGTTATTCAATGAGTCTCACCTCTCCTTCTGCGGCAGCGAATCGCCAGACAAAGCACGACGACGAGCAGAGCGGCGATGACGAGCGCCGCGGCTATGAGCGGAGCGACGTGCGCCGTCTCTGTTAGAAAATTATCTGTAAGAACGCCATATTAACTGCTGTGCCAACGGTAGGTACACGGAACGAACGAATAATCAAACAAAAGAAAACATCACATATTATACTTTTACAATCTTCTTGGTCAGGAGGGAATTATTTTATGAATGAACTAGGACCAATGAGCACCTGTGCCAGCCGCGTTGACCATTTTAAACGCTCTAACGCTGCTAACTTTCATGGTTCCATTATTGCCGTAGGTACTATCTTATTTTCGGCTATTTGGTAAAATTAAAATTATCTATAGCATTATCATGGATAAAGAAAAGATGAGTATTATCTTATACTAGGCGCCTGCGAATTTTAGTCCGCGTGGAAGAAAAATTCATAATCACAACCCTCGTTTTTGCTTCTCTTTGGTCGAGTAAAAAGTATCTTAAAGCCATCTGAGGATGCGCACTGCGCAGCTACCTATATTATAAGCACCAAAAATTTTAGAAATCGGTCCAGCCCTTTATATTATAGAAAACTTTTCTAAGGCATCCTTTTGTGGGATGTTGTGAACCTTCTTTAAGGGGCTCCCCGCTCTCAATGACCTTCGATCTGTTGCGATAGATTTTCCCATATTATAAATAGCTAATCATAATAACATAGTTTTTCCACAACAAAATACCGTATCAAGTACCTTTCACATGTCACTGACTGAGATACAGGGTCAAAGTTTACGATTTTTTCGGGAAAAAAGTTGTGGAAACGGTTTTTTGCGTTTTTCTCGAAAAGTATTGAGAAAAATAGAAAAAGCTTCACAACAAATTTTGTGGAATATGGTTTAGAACAATAAAATGTAAGATATTTTCTACATATACACCGGGGATAAAAGTAGAAACGAGATTAGTGTATTTTTGGTCCTTCACCGAATATTTTTTTATAAAATACACAGTCGTTCATCAATCAATCAAAATTCGGGTCACTACAAAGTGTTAAGCATAGACCATACTACAATATATATTAAATAGGACATTATAACTCTATAATCCACAAACTAGATACGATGTAAAAATCATCAAATTGGCTGATTTCTGTAGGGAGCCCCTTAAGGCTCTACATAGTTTTTTAATAAGAATTAAAGTTACAGTTTTACTACTTAGAACATGAAGCAAAAATAATAAGCACAGTTTTATGAATAGTTCTTACCGTGCACAGTAAGTGAGACGGCATGCGATGAGAATCCCCTCTCGTTCTCGACGTGCAGCACGTACACTCTCGCGTCGGACACGCTGGTACTCGAGATGAGGAGTGTGTAGCGGTAGCAACCGAATGCGCCAGTTGGTTCTAGCGCTCGGTAGCGACCTAGTGGAAACAATTCAATTTATTATCTACCGCTTTTTAAATATAATATTTTACAATGTATTATGCAATGGCCGCTGCATTTTTCTGTGTACAAGGAAATTATATTAAGATTCGATTTTAATAAAAAGGGGTTTAATTTTATTAGGGTACTATTTAAACTTAGCTTCTTTTTAATAGCATTATTCGCCTCAGAAAATATAAGTTACTTTAAGCAATTCAAAACGCATTTCTACATAAAGACAAGTGACAGAGCCTTCTGGTCTGGGCCTTTGTGCAGGCATGGAAATCTGATCCCCACACACACACTCAAGTTATCGGTTGTTAAATTCTCTCTACTCACACAGGGCCGAACGGTCATCGCCTCGCCCTGAATTCACACGCACAACTAGGAATTCGGCTCGGATAGTATTGTATTACCTACACTACAGTAGTAGGCGCTCCCGCTCCAAGCGTTGGCGGCGAGCGTCTCCGCGCCCACCGGGGGCCCGGCACGTACATTACCTATAGTAGTAGGCACGTCTAGTCTCAGGCTTCCCCAGAGCCAAGCGGCGCGGCGCGGCGGAGGGTCCGCGCAGACGGTGGCGTGCACGCGCGCCTCGCTCCCGCTCCAAGCGTTGGCGGCGAGCGTCTCCGCGCCCACCGGGGGACCCAGCACGTTCAGGGTGATCGCCTCCGACTGATGCGTCCTGGAAATCAAGGGTTGTTGTATTTAATGCGTACTTAACTTATATCAATCAAAATGATCATACTCACAACTGTGCAAGATAGCAGAACGGCGCAAGAATGCGTATTGGACGCTTTTCCGATAGTAGGACAGGACAGGGGTGACACGGCAAACTTCTTCCCCCAGTATGTCTCGTACACATTCCTCACTGACGACTCGTTTGGCTCGGTTGGTAGACACCTGCCTACTGAGTCGGCGGTCCCGGGTTCGAATCCCGGCCGGGGCAAATATTTGTGCAAAATATTTGTTCTTGGGTCATGGATGTTATCTATATATGTATTTATATATTATGTATATCGTCGTCTAGTACCCATAGTACAAGCTTTGCTTAGTTTGGGACTAGGTCGATTTGTGTATGATTGTCCCTTATTTATTTATTTATTTATTTATTATTATTTTCATATGCTCTATGACCTTTTAGGTCCAGTATCACCATGTCTGTTAGTCACATTGAACAGTCTGGTCGTCTGTCCGTCGAGAACTGATGGTATCTTGTCGTGTCACTGTCATGTCTAATTTTGAATTTGAATGTCCGTTCCCAATATCTCTGTCAATCAGCCAGTCAGTCGGTTGGTCTACGTCAGATCGCCACGGAGGTGGGAAGCCAAGACACCAATTATACAGCATGTCGACAGGCTCAGGAAAATGTCATGAAGGTACATAAGTGAGGAATGTGTACGAGGCATACTGAGGGAAGAAGTTTGCCGTGTGACCCCTGTCCTGTCCTACTATCTGAAAAGCGTCCGCTACGCATCCTTGTGGCACCTAGCAGCCTGGCACGGTTGTCACTGTGAACTGAATGACCATGTTGAATTCAGCTCTCAACTTTACTTCGGCAAATATTCTTACCGGTCTTCCAGCCCAATCTGGTTGATAGCCACGCAGATGTATCTCCCGTGTTGGCTGTAGGACACATTTTGGAGCTGCAGCTGCGGAGTCGATGATATCGGGTACCCGTCTTCGGGCATCGCATTCACGTGGGCTGAGTTGGGGCTGAAATAATCGACATTATCTTTAAATCGCAAAATGTATTATAATTTTGGGTTTGTCTAACATGGTGTGCCTAAAATCTATTAGGTATCTTATTTGTCAAAGACGAAATCCTTAACCTCTGTTCAAAAGGTTTTAGTTTGGGATCATTTACGTTTTGGATTTTCGTTGGAAGACCAGCCTATTTATAAAATGCTTATAGACTTACTTGTGATACCACTGGTAGGAAGGTGGTGGATTGCCTTCCGCCTTGCACTCTAAAGTGACTTGTGAGAAGAGATTCGCTTCAACCACTGTGTCAGGACCAACCCACGTAACTTTAGGAGGATCTGAAAGCAAAACATAGATAACAATAAAATAGTTTTTTGGTCGAAGGAAATATTAAAAGATAGGTTTAGTAATATAATTAGTGCTAGTGCTGATGTAGCACCGAAGCAAAGTGGTACTTACATTTGACATCGATTTCAATCTTCACTGAATCAGATGTTCCGACAGAGTTTCTGGCCTGGCAGCCGTAGATTCCTGAAAAGTATAGAAAACATCGAATAAGGTTTTAACAATTACAACATCTTTTTCAGCTAATTCTTCCAATTAATACATTTAGAGGTAGGGCTTCCAGTGGGATGGATTTCGGCGTTGATACCTTCTTCAAGGTTCAGTCATTGCTCTAGATGTAGCATGCAACGGATGGACGTAGCGATTGATCGTTCTGCACCCGGACTGAACACGAAATCATTCCTTACCCGAATGGTTCCTCATGACGGGCGCCAGTATGAGCTTGGCGCCGTTGGTGGCGATGACCTGGCCATTCTTGGTCCACCACACGTAGGGGCTCGGATTACCATCAGCGCGGCACTCCAATGTCAGTGCGCTGTTGCCTTCCTCGAGGTTCGCTAGTGTGCTGGCGTCGGCTCCGTAGATAGAGACTACTGGGACAACTGTAAAGAGAATAAAATAAATAATACTAATTTGTATTTTCTCATTTGCGGCAACGGTTCAATCATTGTAACTTTTCTGTTGCACATGTTGAAAAGTAAGTTGAGTGCAAAAACTTTGAAGGTTTTTACAATTGTTATTAAGGCTGATCGGCAGAAGGACAGCGGTTGAAGCTCTCTTAGAACCACTCAGTACTGGTACTATTTTAGGATGGATACTTGGCTGCTACTGAGCGGATGTAGTCACAGTCCATGCCATGACATCCACCAGATTGTTAATAACTATTATGGATCGATTAATGATATCTACATTGTGTTCCATATAGTGTAAAGACAGTGGCTACTCACAGGTGACATCGAGCATGGTATAGGAGTCCCGGTAGTACGGCGAGGGGTAGGAAGGGTGGTGCGCACGGCACGCTAGTTCTCTTCCATGAGCGGACCGCGTCGCACCAAGTTCTAGCACCGATCGCGCGGCCCACACCCGAGGTCTTTCCACTTCTGATGCGTTGGTCTGGCTCCATGCAGTGAGTCGTTCTTTCTCTGAAATAAAAATTATTATTCTGGTGATTGAAACGTAATGAAATGTTGTATTTCGTCGATTGCCGATTATACGGTGTGCCATATAAGTAACTTTGGAAACATAGTCATGACTCATGAGAAATTGGTTTCCTTCACTCTCCACGCTTGGGTTATTATTAGGACATAACTACAAAAGGAAAAATTGCTATTTATAAACTTAAGGCGCTTGAACGTTGATTTCGTGTCAAGAAATATTTTTATCACTACGCAACTTCTCCTCCTCCTCTAGTTATATTTTTTATCTTTTGGATGTCCACCTATCTCTGTATTACAATTGGTTGAAATTTGTTCAGCGTGTTTTGTTTTGGCGAGATAAGAGGAAAAATAAATTATGACTAACTGATGGTGCCAGGCTGGCATGGCTCTGCGCGACCATACAAAATAAAAGAGGAACCTGCATCTATTAAGATTTTTCCTGAAATCATGACCTCTCGTCATAGAAAACTGTTTCTTAATACAAATCTATAATTTTATAATATTTATCACGTTCCTTATGGCTTTATGTATGTCGATGATATTCAAACTGCAATGCGTATTAAAGTGACTTTTAAATTATATCTGTGACTAAATCAAGCGCATATAATTACCTAGCATACCTACCTAACGTAGTCAGTCAATCACGGGACCAACATTTTTGAATTAACAATCATAATAAATCAATGTTATCACCGAAACTAATCCAAAATGCATGTGTAACGCGCAACAGAAACATTCAATCTAATAAATACATTACAATATCAGTAAGCACAAAATACCAATGAAATGAGCAATGAAAAATGGTGAATAAAATCTAGATACCTTTTTTGGATCGTATATTGTAGGTATTATATTAGAGTCAAAATGACTACAGTTTCATCCTATACTATCCCTCTTCGTGACACGATACTATAGTTTTACAAACCGATAAATCTTCTCAAATGAGTATTTTACCCAGAAGGACTCCACATCAGGTGTTTTTGATCCTAGCTGCGAAACACTAGGATCTTCTATACTATTTTAAAATTGTAGATTTGTATTGAAAATTAGTTTTCTATGGAGAGAGGTCGTGATTTTAGGAAAAAATCTTAATAGCGTGATGCAGGATAGTCAGTTATTTTGTATGATTGCGCGGCGGCGTAGTACCAACCTTGCGCCATCTGGTTTCATAATTTCCTTTGTCGGCTCCGCAAATTTTAATCAATTTCGGTACAGGGATAACTGGACATCAAAATTTGGTTATAGGACACTTTTTACCTGACTACGGTACGTAGGTACGAAATTGCGGGTACCTTCTAGTAAGTATTAATTTAAGAGTATAATAATTACTCACCTAAATACCACTCGATGTATGCTGGTGGGTTGCCGTAGCGCGCCTCGCACACCACCGTGGCCCGGGAGCCGGCTGGTACGGTAATATTCTGCCCGGGCAAGATATGGGTGCCGTTGAACAGGATCCGAGGTGACTGTGGGGGCACTCGGACCGCCAGCGCCGCGGGGGGACTAGATAGGGCATCCTGAAATGGTAAGCGTTGATTACAGATCGTCTGTTGACAGAAAACTTGATAAATAACAAATACCTTCTTAAAACAAAGCTCGTATCTCAGTATCAATTTACAAACTAGATACGAGGTTTTCAAGAGTAGTGACAGAAATCTTTGTGAGTTTTGATTGTTACCAGACGGGATGATATTTTGACTAGACTACTATTATATTAAATCATTGATACAAAGATCAAAGGTCAAAAATTTAAATGCGTAACCTGGAGGAAGAGACCGGAAATTATCGAACCTGGTACCTCTAGAATACTGGTCCAGCGTGGTACCAGAGGTGCCGGGTTCGATACCCGGTCTCTTCCATCAGGTTACGCATTTAAATTTTTCTTCGAGCTTTGATCTTTGTATCAATGGTTTAAAATAAAAATTGTGGTGTGTGGGTACACACATTGAAAAAAAAATTAGACATTATATGTTCATAAATTTATAGACTCTATTCTTACGTTTTATTTTTTATTTTTTTCGATTATTGTCTACTGTAGTTAAATGCATTATGGATGTGCAGTGGATTGCATATAACAATTACATACACATTATTAGTGGAGTAACTAAATAATGAGGGAATTGTTGAAATTTCCAGGACGCTATGATGGTTGCGTTTCACGTGACATCTGCCACTTACACTCGCATTTTGTCAAAATGTGACGGATGTTTTGTCACTTATTTATCGCGTGATAAAATCATCATAGGCGACCTGGAGATTTCAATAATTCCTAATTATTTAGTTACTCCACTCCATTGATAATGGCTGGACCTATCCGGAGGAGGTGGTGCCCGGAGCAAGACGTCCTTATTGGCATTGAATCCCCGAACCATAATGTCCGTTGAACCAAAATGATCTCAGGGAAGAAAGGCCAAGGCTGGTACTTAGTTAAAGAAGAAATATAATTTTACCTGTACATCGTAGTTGCTAGCAGTGACCTGGCATTGCCACTGGCCATCATCCAACTGGAGAGTAGCGGCTCGGACCCACAGAGAGCAGTCTCCTCCAACTGGGCTGTTCTCGTTCGCCCATTCGTATTTGCCTCGGTAAATGCCCACTGGCTGGAAAAATACAAACGAATACGTCGATTTTTTTTGGGAACATGTGTACGTGCTGTAAGGCCTTGATGGACCTGTATCCTGTTTAGTTGGTATTCGGGACATAAAGAAATCCATTTGATATGAAATAAGTATAAGTACATAATAATCTCTATATCTTAAGTCAGAAAATCCATCAATCAAATCCCTTAGGTTTCTCATAGCTAGTAATCAGTTATACTCCCCACACAAAGTCACACTGGTTGTGAGGGCTAAACAGCCCTGATACAGTTCAAGTCAAGTAAAAAAAAAGTAAATAATCAGTTATAAATATGAGTCACCGTCGCTTCTACCGTTCAAGTGAAATGTTCTAACGCCACTTAAGATTTTTTAGAAGAGAGAGAATGAACTATGGCACACTTCAAATTCTTCCCTAATACTGCCTAAAAACAAATAGTTTCAAGTACGATACACATCATGATGAAATCAGGGCTCTAGCAAACGAATATAAAATTATACAGCCAAGAAAAATAAAGCTCAAGTATTTCTACCTCAGATAATGCGCGATGCAAAAATATGGTAATATTTAAAATGTGACGCGACCTAGTTTAGAAATGCATAATTTGTGCTCTCTAGTCACTCACGGTTCGCTGGTGTGGTCGGCGATTCACCAAATTACAGTTCCTACGTTCAACGTGCATAACCGAGAAACCCTCGGGGTGTGACCGAGCACACGCCGCGAGGGAACTTTCCTATTAGAACTCTCATAAATTATCGCTTCATCGGTGGATGTTGGTCGGAATTAAGCCGCTGATCGAACGTTGTTGTTGATAAGTGCTTTCAATTTACATGCTTAGGTATAGGTATCGTATTGTATGCAACGGAATTGAGAGAAAAGATTCGTTGCATGTCTAAAATTCTCAATTTTGTCAGATTGACAATTATTCTCCCATTTGTTGAAATGTGTACATTTTTACCTTGACCACCCTTGACATTGCACGTAATCTTAATGCAGAAATGCCGGATACAGACGTAATATCTGTTACTGTACTGTGGATTAATTAGAATAAGATACGTATCTTATGATATGATTGCCAGACTTTTCCAGATATAGATGCGATTATTGCGATTGAGATAATTCCAGATAAGTCAAACCTAATGTGCACTCATACTCTTTATTGATACGAGTAAGTACAATTTTTGCTAATAAGATGTCGATTTCCCAATAAAAGATGCTGTTCAGTTAACAATTCCAACAGAAAGGGCTAGCTTATCCGAAATCACACAACCCATATTCTCGCATCTATATCTGGAAACGTCTGGCAATCATAAGATACGTATCTTCAATATAAATGAGCCTACCTATCTAACTACTATTATGTTAAACAAAAGCCAACCATTATACGGGTTGACTAGGGATGTTAGAACAACTGACAATCGATACGCTGACCCACCGTGAGCGGAACCAAATCAACGGTTAATATCCGGCCTCCGAGTGCTTTCCTAGTTCAGGGCGTCCGGTAAACATTTTCAATAGGTATCTAGTCAGTTTCCCTTTGCCGAAACCTCCATTTGAACATTTAATCACATCAAGGAAATTCGGTGGACAGTATCAAAGGCTCCAGCCGGGCAGTATCAAAGCTGATTTGGTTAAATCTCTGTATAAGGTTGTTGTATTTCGGGTTCCCGTTTTGACCCATAATCGCTGTATTTTCCGGGACTTAAAAGCTGTTTTACCTTCATTGATGTTTTACACACACATTATAGCTATGTGTTTACTGAAATTGTATACATGATCTGCCTTTATGTAATACGACCTATAATTATGTTATCAAGTAAATAGCCAAAAATTTTCAAGATATATTCACTTTAAGGTAATATACTCGTATTTTTAATATAGATACCTAGATTCAATGTCCTCATCATCGCACTGCCCACACATCTCATCAAGAAAGATATACATACTTACAAACTCTTGACCTCATACATACATAACATAATTAGTATTTTAATCATACTATTAGATTAAACATATAGATTGTAGGAACTGGTGTAGTTAGAGAATATGTGAAGATATCAATATAAACATTTACTGTTAAACATTCAAAGAAATCGTTGCCAAACGTGCTCATTAGCTTCCGGATAACGCAACCCAAACCCGGACCATTACAGCTCAGTATATCCCACATTAAACCACCACATCAAGGAGATCCAAATAGCTGACCGATCTTTTGTGCTCGCACAAAGCGAATAAGATCTGACGACTATATCGCCATTAACTGATGCCATAGTGCGTTACCGAGTTTCACCTTCGCGCGGGCAGCGTGCGTAAAAATTTACAATCCGAATCAAAAAGTCCTAAACGCGTTTTGTACCTTTGAACAAACGACCTTCTTGAATTGGTCGGTAGCGTATCAACGTCACTATGTTATTTAAAACGCCGTAACCGACTGATAATTTCCTTTACATGTTTGACTTTCTTGAATCGTGTATGAACTTCGCATGTTATTCTAAATACGCCGTAAGAGACTCATAATTTCTTTCATACATGGGACGTTCTTGATTGTTGTTTTTTGTTTTCGGGAGCGTACGCAAACAGCGCAGAGACATTTTCTTTGATTAATAGCGATCGAGAACAATGCTGCGTTTCAGCAATATCCGCTCGTGTGAACCGTGACTTATGCGTGCGCGCATCCGTTTGGCAATAAGTGGGTTTAACATCTGTTGAAATGGTTGGTTTCTTAGGGTAATGTGATTAGAAATTTAATTATATAAAAAAAAAACAGCAACAGGCAAATTAATCGAATAGGAATGAATAAAATTATAGGTACTACATTATTTTCCACACACTACGTAGGCCGCTGATAGAAAACACTGAAACTGTACGTGGGAAGCAATTTCTTCAATTATTTAAAGAGCCAATTTCGAATACTTAGATTTTGCTCTCACGATAGATTTCTACCTTCGACGTCTGACATGTTTGCGATAACTTCAGAGTAGTGGAGTAAAAATTCTGGTTTTTTTCCAGACCGTGGTAGAATAGGACTCATTTTAATTAAAGTCGGATATTTAAATATGATTTTGAGATGAAAACCCGGGGGACGGACAGAGATGACATGACATAATAATTTAAACCTGCGAGCCACATGAACCCCTATTTCATCCACTTTCCGCGTTTCCGCCCGATGTCGCGTGCACTCTTTAAGCAGTTAAATTATTTCAAGTGCTAAGTTTTAGCGGCCGTAAATGTTAATAGAGATTTAACGAAGTACATCATTTTACTTATATTATTAATCCAAAAAAAAATCTTGGCTTGTTCCTCTGTCACGCAAAAGATGATAACTGGTTTTACATTTTTTATTTATGATAGCGAAGCATTTAGCCTCGGTTACACCTGATGTTAAGTGACAATCAGGCCTAAGATGGAGCATACTTGCCTAGAAATTTATTTATTATTTATTTAAACTTTATTGCACAAAAGAAAAACTTAACGTACAAAAGGCGGACTTAATGCCATGAGGCATTCTCTACCAGTCAACCAAAAAGTCAAAGTCAAAATTGAAGAGATTCAACTTATATTTTTGATTACATGTAGCCTTACCATGAGTTAACGTAGGTACTTGCTAGTGACTTCGTAAGCAATTTGTATGGAGAATAGTACAGCGTCCCAAGAACTTTGTAGAACTTTAACTCTCCATACAAATCATTTGACGCAATCGCTAGCGAGTACGGTCACTGTAAACTAATGTCATGGTAAGGGTAGGTACAGTAACTCGTAGACTTTGTCTCGATTCGCACGGGCTAAGCGTCAGGTAAAAAGGTAGCCTCTATATCCTTCAAAGTGCCCCCGTGCTTTATTTAGGTAACTTTATGTAAGGACTTGCCTCACAATGCCAATTAAAGCAGCTAAATACATCGCACAAATCATAAATGAAAGGTTAGGGAAATAATCTACGACTTAGATTTTTTTTAACTAGTCATTTTTAGTCTATGCCACAAATGTTCTCAGTTTGTTTCTAGTAGGACGCGTAGTCTCATTTTGTATGTCGCATAAGTTCCCATATAACTTAGGTATCTATAACTGTCCTAGGCACATACTCATATGAAAGTGCTAGCTTGGATTAAGTTTCCGTCTAATTTCAGTTAGTGCATTAGAACAATGTATGACGGGCACGTCTAGTTTAATTTTAGGTTATGCCTTATGACGTACTAAAATAACTGCATTGCCGCGAAATCCAGACTGCCACGCTATGTGGAAACGAAACGTTTTACGAAGTATTTTTTACGTCTCTGGTTATGGAACTACACTGAACAGCTCAACTAGTTTAGCTACTTGAGAAATACCCAAATAATAATGATAGTTTGGTTACTAAGTAGCCCTCAGTTTGTCAGTCCTCCGACTTATGTTACTAGTAGCTAACATTTGGGCTACTGTTCTCACGGAAATATATACGTGGATAAATATTTCGTTTATTATGTTATGTACGTTACTCACAATAATATGCTTATGTAAGGGTGTATGTTCACATTTAAAATTTAAATAGAATAAGTAAGAAGAAATAAGAATCGCCTAGGCCTTTGGGGCGTTATTCGATACAAAACAAAATATTCGTGGCGCCTATAACGTTTAAAATTTGTTACATTCGGAAATAAAAGATTGGTTGGACGGATAATAATTGAAAAACGAATAATAGAAAAATACATGGTGTTATGAGCAAACACCGGATTGACGGGGGCAAAAATGTACCGGTGCTAGTCATTGATTAAATGTAGATTAAATTTATCGACATCGATAAAATGCAATTTTGTATCACCATTATCATAACTAATGGCTAAGTTGGAATACCATTTAATTATGTAGCAATAGCGACTCTATGGTATTTAGAACCACGAAATATGTAATCAAAATATACCTAGGTAATTAATATTCAAAGTTACCAGATTCCAATAAAATATACTTTTGTGCTTTTGACTTTGCATGTTTACATTATTTCCTGTAGTTAAAGTGACAACGCATGTTTCTTCCGTGTTCAATAGGGGTTTGGTTCGGTTTTTTGGTATTAATGATAACAATCCGTCACTTTTAACTAATATTCTATTTATTTATCTAAAGATAAGTAATTTTAACATACCATTGATTTAAAGACAAGTGCATAAATATATTTGTTGATTAATTACATCGTTCCAAACTTTAAAATCGCGATTACTCAAAATGGTACTCTTGTCACTAGACATGTTCTTTCCCTGGACCCTTCATTTATGTGATGCATGCCAACTTTGCCCGCTTTTTTCGTAAAAACCCGAATTTCTCTCTTTTTTTCTATGGCGAGATAAAGTTTGTTTTTGTATAACGCATCCATCGTATTCATATGTATGCGATTATTACGAGAAACAATTTTTAAATTTACATTTAACCAACTCTTTTATCAATTTTCACCTCGGGTAAAGTTATCTAAACTTTTGCCAACATTGCCCAAATCGATTATTTTCGTAACTATAGCCCCTACAACGTTAAGATAAGGATCAGTATAAAATCTGGGGTAATAATGGCGTTCCACTTAAATATCTTGGTCTTAACTATACAAACACGTGTGCAATATGGGTGGGCAATGTTACATAGGTATTTTGTTTTACTCCATACAAGCCGAATCAAGCAGTTTGAATTTGTCAGGGTTGTCACTTTTGGTTGAGTAAACCATCTTTACCAATACCATTATCAAAATGAAAAATGTATGCTTAATATTGGGTACTAATAGTTAGGCGGTTATTTTTTTTACTCCACGTTAGAATAAGCTTAATAAAAATTGTCATAATTGAATATTCTATGTTTTTTTGTTTTATGGACATGACATGACATGTCATGCAGCTACTGCTAAAAGCACAACAGCTTAATAGAAATACAATTTATCTAACCTTAAATACATTACCCTCCTTTATGTACGCAGTCAGGTAAAATTACGACAAGGTGACAACCCTAACCCTTTTTTTAGTCTGGGCAATGTTAGCAATCATAGGTTAGCAAGTTACTGGATAACATTGCCCACCATCATTACTCTGGTTTTAATAAGTATTTTTAATACAAACTACAATAAAAATGATCTACAGTTCTTATTTTATAACAAGCAATAAGATACATTCACCTGAGGCTTCCTCATTCTGTAAAAACTACACCAGAACTTCACCTAGAATTGGCCCGCCAAATCACGCACCTTATTCGACTAGTTCCAACACGTTACGGAATGAAGTTGCGCGCAAATGTGATTCCCAGTGATACCACACATATAATCTATTTTCCACTAAAAATAGTAGTGTTGCCATAATCATCTTGAAATTGTCTACAGTAACGTTTCTTTTTTTAAGTAGCGTTTTGGGCAAAGTTCCCTGTGGAGGCAAAGTTGGCGTATTTCACGGTATGTCGTTTTCTTCTTAATTCACATTCTTAAAATTACACAACGGTTGTACGTCATTTTCATCGATATCAAGTAATAAAATTAATTTAATTTGTCCTCGCACTATTAAACGTCAGTTCAGATTTGCCCCCGTCAATCCGTTGTTTGGTTATGAGAGATCCCTGCATCAAATCTATTTGATATTCGATTTGATTTGTATATTCGAGGCAAAATGATTTTTTTTCCGCGTTCAGAGGAAATATGAATATTGACAAAATTAATCACAACCCAATGGCTTTTTATACTCTCGAATGTAATCTTAGTTTGTACTCGTACCTATCAATATTATTAAGTCACCAGGATTTAAGGGTCTTGAAAAACAGTTAGGTCATTCAATACGCCATTTATACTGCCGCAGGTCAAAAATAAACAAAGAAAATTCGCTTTTAAAATTCGCCCTAGTCTTTTAAAGTCACCCCTGTTTATGGTATTGTTTGAGTATTAAATGATCCTTCGTCTATAACTGTCAAGAACAGGAAACACAAATTAGTAGCCGAATATAAAACAAACAATCATTCGGATTCATATTTATTCACACAAAGAAAGACGGGGGTTATCAATTTGAAATATACACGTGTATTCAGACTAAGCAATAAATAACATTGTTATCCCGTTTAATTACTCCGTAACAAAAGAGTTCCCAAGCCTAAAACATTGGGCAATAATTATTGCCTTGACATACACGAGAAGTTGCATTGCTATGTTTCTATATTTTTTACGTATCTCATTCATACAGGGGAAAGTGACATGATAAACCGTATCCACTCGCGTTACGATATCAAAGTGGCAAAGAAACTGTTTCGTCATACATTAATCATTGGTAACATGTGTGTGAACTTATGTTTGGGCCAATATGTTTCGGCCAATGTAGGCCGTGTTATGGCTTAAAGATTGTTGTCACTTGTCACACACATCATCGTGGATTAGAGTTATAATCTCTTAATAATGATTATCATTAATAACTTATTTATATCTACTCAAGTAACTGAATGGTTTACCCTTGTTGTTAGGCAAACTGAAATTATAGGCAAATAATTTTTAGACAAAACAAGGGAATACCTGTCACACACATCATCGTGGATTAGAGTTATAATCTCTTAATAATGATTATCATTAATAACTTATTTATACCTACTCAAGTAACTGAATGTTCTCCAGTCCCAAGTAGAAAGAGAACTCTCAAACCATGGTTGACCCCTGGCCTCCTTCGGTGCATCCGTCACAGAGACAAACTGCATAGAAAAAGTCAAAACAATCCTCATAATGATATTTTAACTGTTTCGTACAAACGTTATAGAAACTACTGTAACTCGGTATTAAGAAAACTAAAACAAGACTATGAAAAGTCGCTGTTACGGGAAGCTAAATCCAATAAGGAGACATGGGCAGCCATCAAATCTATTGCCAATTATACAAAACCATTGAATTCAGCTGATGAACTTATAACCTCAGAGATAAATTCATCAAATGATATTAATGAAGTTAACGATTATTTTTCCAACGTTGGTAAAAATTTGGCTGATATAATAATTGAAAGCAGAAATTGCTGTCCTTCCATTTACAAGTTTAATGTTCCACCAACTTTGAATTCGATGGTTTTGCTTCCTCCTGACGATGCTGAAATAGAATCAATAATACTAACCTTAAGGAACGATTGCGCTCCTGGTTGGGACCATATACCAGTGAAATTACTTAAACTTGCAAAAAACATCATAGTACCTCCTCTTACTAAACTTATTAATATGTGCATAGTACAGGGAATATTTCCGACTGTATTCAAAAGGTCCTTAATAACACCCATTCACAAGAACGGGAGTCGAGACAATGTATCTAACTACAGACCCATTTCAGTACTGCCGGCATTATCAAAAATACTTGAAAGGGTTCTTAATTCTCGACTCATCAAATACCTGGAGCATTATAATTTACTGTCTCATCGCCAATTTGGTTTCAGACCAGGAAAAAGTACTGAAGACGCCGTCAGTGCTTTGATAGATCACGTGGCCTGTAAACTTGACACGGGAAAGAAATGCCTAGGCGTATTTCTAGACCTTGCAAAGGCATTTGATACTGTCTCGATTCCAGTACTCGTGAATAAATTAGAACATATTGGAATGCGGGGAAATGAACTTGGGATTTTTAAAGATTTTCTATCTAACCGCATGCAACAAGTAAAAATTGGCAAATACATAAGTAAGGACGCCGAAGTTACATTTGGAGTGCCACAAGGCAGTATACTAGGGCCGAGTCTCTTTCTAATTTATATAAATAACCTGTGTCAACAATCGCTTACAAATGGAAACATCTTTACTTACGCCGATGACACAGCCATTATTTTTCATGGAGACACATGGGACGAAGCCTAAAGTAATGCAGAGGTGGGACTTCAAAAGATTAATGAGTGGTTAAACGACAATCTCCTTACTCTGAATCTCTCAAAGACCACTTATTTACAGTTTTCTTTAAGTAACGTTCCTCAAATTCCTATGCTAGAACTCAAAGTTCATTCTTGTAATAAACAGGCACGACCTGGATGTTCATGCACTATTATAGCTAAATCTAACAATATTAAGTACTTAGGGGTTATTCTGGACGATAGGATGAGCTGGCAGTCACACTTAGATTTAACTGCGACACGTATTAGAAAACTCATTTGGGTTTTTAAAAAACTTCGTCACGTGGCTGATTGGAAACTATTGCGATCAGTTTATCGTTCGCTGGCACAATCTCTTCTTGGTTACTGTAAGTGGTATGGGGTGGGGCAAGTAAAACACATATGATTAAATTAGAAAGGGCACAAAGATCTTTATTAAAAGTTATGACTTTTAGTCCGTATATGCATCCGACAACACTATTATATAAAAAATGTGAAGTACTCACTGTAAGACAATTGTATATACTACTTATAGTGTTAAAGCAACATAAAATCACACCTTATGATAATACTAAATGTTCTATAAAACGGACTGTGCCAAATGTCTGCAAACCGATAAAATGTAAATTAGCAACTGTAAGAAGACAGCAAAGATCCATGGCTATCTACTTATATAATAAAATAAACTTATTATTATTATTATTATTAATGTTAACACGATCTAAGTACTTAGTGAAAAACAGTTACAATCCAATTTGCACGACTTATGAAAATTGTGCAAAATACTTGTAACAATAGGCTAGATTGCTGACAGCGAATCAGCTAATTGTTAAGAAGTATCAAAACGCTGCGATAGTATGTTTATACGAGAGATAATATATACAAACTATGTGGTCTGTGTGACACGATCAAATTGTTTACGAATATTAATTTTTGCTACTTTTCTAATTTGTATTTATGTACTTAGTTCATTACTTACAGCATAATGCCCCAGAATAGAGAAAACACTTGTAAAGTATATTAAGCTCAGATAGAATTGTGATTAGGTATATTTATAATTAGATTAATGGATATATTTATAACTAGATATACCAGACAAAGAGTGTATACCTACTTCAAAATAACGGCTTAAATTGCTCATCAATTGTGCAATAAAGATTAAATAAAGCAAGACAAAAGCTCCAACAATTACTATGTTTGGCCTTAGCTTCATTCGGCTTTCGAAACATAATCACAGCCATGAGACCCTACGTGCATACTTGATAGCACAAAGGACAATGGTATAATATACGATGACTAATCAGGGATATGTGGGATGTGACAACAATAGGTATACACACATGCCATTGACGTGGCCTCCGATCGAGGTAAGAAATTGGAGTTGTGGCTGAAACAGTAGAATCCTTCGAATATTTACTCTGATCAATGGTTAACTGGAAGAGATCCCTCAATATGGATAAGTTCTTTGTACATGTTATATTTGTTATGCATGTACAGTAGCTAAATGTAAGTGGCAGTTAACCAACGACGGGACTAAAAGGTTTTTAAGTGACGACTTCGCACTGGAAGATGCGGCGTAGGAATGCGCAGGCCCCAACAAGATTGACAAACGTCTCGGCAGGATCGTGGGAAGCCGCTGGATGAGGGTGGCACACGACTGATCGTTGTGGAGAACTTTTTGAGAGGCCTTTGTCCAGCTGTGGACGTCTTTCGGCTAATACACACATGCCATTGTCGTGGCCTCCGGTCGGAGTACGAGTTTGGGATGGGTAAAGTTTTAATGCAATTGGATCTAGAAACTTAAGAAGAATTGAATTGGAATTTGTTAAAAGATTGAATTTTGAAATTTTCTGCACATCTTTCAGTTCAGGCCTAAATATATCTAACTCATGACTTGGAGTGAAGGGACTAGGTTTTACAACTCTGTACGAATAAAAACTCTTTTATTGAGTATTTAGCCGATAAAAAAATATCTTGTAACCGTCCCTGTATGCCCGATTATCCGTGTGCCAAATGGGTCAAACGATTTTCATCTGAAGATTCATGAACATGGTAGGTATATTATACGGTGATGAATCAGGGATACGTGGGAAGCGACAACAATACAATAAGACATACGTCATTGTCGTGGCCTTCCATCACAGTAATAGAGAGTAAGAGTAAGTAAGAGTTCAGAGATGAGCAAAGTTTTAATACAAGAAACTCACAAAATCTATTGTAGTTACATTGTTAAAAGTTTTAATTTTGAAATTTTGTGACTTATTTTGCAATTCTTATAGGGCGACCGAATATTAATACATGTATATCTCATTAGTTAAAGTGGCTACGTTCTACAACTTCGTACGGTGGTGGTAAAGTTATAAAACTCTTTTTATTAGGTACTTCATGGATAAAACATATTCGGAACGGATCCTTGTATGCGCGACTACCTTTGTACCAAATGGTTCCAAGCCTTATTTATCTATCGATTCAAGGGCATTCAAATAACTAGGTAGTTATTTACTGTACAGTGTGATATAAATAATGGGCCCCGGCGGACTACCTTAAATTCTTAAAATAGCTTATTTTACCGCCATCAATTGAATGCCTTTTAACCCATATATGCCCAGAACTATTTTTGGTCTCCGATTTCTTTCATTTTTGGATATGTGGGACCCTCAGGGGTTCTTATAAAAACGGCATTTAATGATTTGAGATTAGAGGGGGGGGGAGGGTGTTTTTTTTAATGGGTCGAAAATTACCTCTAGGGCAAATCTGTTCCTTAGGGTCGTTTTCGACCCATCGTGTGCCGTGTAAGTCAATGTTGGATAAAATTGACATAACACTGTTTATATTGTTTATTTCGAGACAAAATTGAAGAATTAAACCTGAAATAGCCTTTTACGTGTATTTTATTTGCACCCTAATTTTTTGCACCCCGTTAAAGGTTATTTTTACACAAAGCACGCAGTAGTCGTGAAAGAATTCTTTCAATCATATGTTTAGAATTATGTTGCCGCATCGAATAAGAGACGCTGGTTTGGATTTTTCTACTGAGCCCGGGTTCATTTCTTGCGTTATTATTCTGCAGCAAAACACGAGCAATGCTTCGGCGTAACTTCAGTGTACCTATGTCACTCCTAAACTCGCGAGTTATATAGGAGTGTAGTATTACTTATGAATATGAACTGCGACGTCAATGACCCAAAAAAGAACGGTACCTACCGTTCTTTTTTGGGTCATATAATACCTATTATATAATTTATTGCCTCTCATTTCGATTCTACATATAATACCGACATTGCCGACGTTACAGAGTCCAGTCGATCCACTACCCCACAATCCATATTGGGAAGTGATATTCCGCTGTGGTACATCAATCGTCTATTTTAGCGCAGCAGAAAATCTTCTCGCCGTTTGCATAGATTGTACACAGTGTTCAGTCGATAAAAGAGTCACAATGATATTACTGTGCCACCTAACAATGCATATCCCTTTGTTCCATCAAATTGGTAGCCGTAGATACCCTCTCCTTATTTTTTAATTCTTTGAAGTCCTCCAGTTGGCAGTTTTCAAGTAGAGTGGTGCACACTGTACCATCATATACTATCGCCAGGATGATCAATATAAATATCAGTAACATATCTTATCATCAAAGTTTTAATTTTCCAACAAATCTATTATATAATTCGTTGTAAGTAGTCGTCTGATCCTAAATATAAAAAAATTGCAACTAAATACACTTTTGCCCACAGGGTCGTTAATGATCCACCCAAGTTTAGACAACCACTACTTTCCCAAAAAATATTACTTTCAACTACTTTTTGTATTCTAAGATAAATAAACTATCTAACTTTATAATAACAATAACATAACAGGTATATTTACTAAGAATAAAATATTACTTACAATTCGCTCAACAAAGATGCACTTTTTTGCCATCTCAAATCGAATCATAACTTGCAGTGACACTAGAGGTCATAAGATTGCCGGCTAACCTACATTTACCATTAATTTGGAAAGAAAACACTATCACAATCTCATAGAGGGCCCTAGACGACGTAAATGAGCGCTTACGCTTACAAACTCGCACGTTATTTGATACCTAACTTTCGGGACAAAAACGACCCACTGGGCATATATGGGTTAAATGACACTTACGGATGTTTTCGAAGTTTCCCTTACCTCCAACCTCAAAAAATTGAGGGGTACCTACATGTTTAACTGACGTGTAATTCGCAAACTACCCGAGAGGTGGCGCTATGCAATTTGCCATACATTTTACATGTTATTGTAGCTTTCTTCCAATCCCTCACAGAAAGTTATTCCCTTTACAGCATGTGGGTATTAGACAATGTTTAATCCATCATACGTGTAATTCGTTGTTCATTGTGCGCATAGGCTAAGGTATAATTTAACAAACTTCCCATCCTTCATGATGGTAATCGGGACATTCCTCGGCCTACAATCGGCATTCATACAATGGTGGGATTGGCTCGCATTTTGCCGATATCTGTGCACCATGTCGATTTATCGACGTAGCCGTGCCAAGGACGAATATTTTATGGTGCCTTTTTATTCTGAATTCATATATCATTTACTAATTTGCATACCTAGATGGTAAATTATTTGGTTTAAAGGAAAATAAACATACCTACGTACCTACTTCTTAAATCTACGAATGCAGCTAATCAGGCTATTATTGACTCTGTTAGCTGTAAACCTCGCCAGTCTGTTTCGAAATGGTTAAAATATGTTTTTTTTTTGTTTTCAGGTTACATACATATATCAGCCATTTTGAAAAATTTCGAAATTTGACTCGTCAGAAAAATTCTATGAGTATAATTACCGAACCTGCTCACAAAACTTTACTAGAATCGGTTGAGAAATGCGACCTCAAGGCGAGAACATCCGGAAATCTGGACAACTGGACGTACGGACATACGAATGAATTTTGCCGAAGCTGAACACACGCTTTGCTCACTTCGCTCGCTCGGTAAAAAACCAAATCAGGAGCGAAACCCGTCGTTACGAATATTGTATACGAGTTTAGAGGTCATCTTATAGTGGTGTAGCCCCGGAGCTCTGCCCTAGCCCTATCTATTAGATATTGTGGATGCGAAAACTGTACCTATTCGACCAATATTTAATTGCTTTTAGCAAAATGGGTAGAGAAATATCAATTTACCATTAGGCACATTTAAATATTCAAGTAATTAATTGTGGTAGCACCCAAATTACGCTACCGAAGTGAATAATGCTTTTAAAATTACCAGCAACTCACGTGCCGTAAATTACGTCGCAATTTAGCGTACCGAACTTCCATTGGCCGGATATTTGGCTATTGTGTATGAAATGTATGAATCCTATTGCATTGGAATGGTACATCACTACGCATCAAGTATTGCGTCTGATTTCTACAAAAAAACTTCTTCCTATAATCCTGTTGGCGTAATTTTGGAATGATGTATAGGTATCATCTTACTAAACTGTAAGCTAGGTAGGTATGAGACAGTGTAAAAACGTTAGATAAGAATATTTAACGATTTTAAAATGTATTAAGAAGATTCGCTACATCTATAAAGATCAAGAAATTTATTTCATTGACACTAAAAACTCCAAGCAACTTAAAGTAATACTACTTAAATGTGATAAAACATCACACAATTTACTTCAAACATTTCATCGTACTCGCAACGGGTCTTATCTTAGCCATATTACGACTAAACTTTTTTACGATATTGTTCCGAAAGTGTACATTACCAAGAAAGTAGCTTTAGTAACCCCGTTCAACCCTTTAAAGATCCCTAGTGCAGAAAATGTGCTAGTAGGAAACGGAAAACTGTCAAACGAATAGTTATATTTTCAACTCTTGCAAATCGCCCGCTGATATTGGATCCTACGGATTGGATAGACGCCCCGGATCCGTTTTATTGGCTGTATTCAGACATTTCCATTATTTTGTCGAGTCAAGGACAAATTGAGATTCAACACGACCATTTGAAAATGATGTGATAAAAGCTTTGTATTGTCAGATTAAAAGTATTATCGTGTTGTCACCGTGCTACAAAGTTGAGTTTGTGCCATCGGATCGGATATAAAGATGGAGGATGAGATAAGCGTTATGCCGACGAAACGATCAAAAGTTACGAAACTCTTCAATTTAATTTATTTGAAGTTTTTTTTATTAATTTCTCATGTCGAATCATACGGGACGAGTGTAAGTACCAACTTAGCCGAACATTAATTTAAGACGTACAGAAAAATAAAATCAAGAAAAAGCCGCGTTGAAAACGAGGATAAATGGGCAGAAATGCCAATTATAAGTTTTCCCATTTATAAAGCGACGTAACGTTAGATCTGCGAAATATATTGATGGCGGTTACGCTTCCACCCTCGCGGGATGGTTTTAAAACACGAATTAATCTTGCAAAAGAAACCGACAACGAATAAAAAGAAATAAACGACGTCTGTGCCTCACATCGAAATAATAAGCCTTCTTAATCCATCGTCGGCCCGATTCACATCGTAAACTCGACGATGCTCAAGAGCCCTCCCCATTCATTCCGAACAACGAGCCATTGAATATGAAAGGATCGATCATGAACATCACTATCGCATATTAACATCGCTAATGTACTCGAGAGCCGCCCCACAGATGCCGCATTCAAAATGCAGGGCTTAAAATAAAAGCACCGAATCGTAGAACGCACCTGCGATGCTTGAATAAAATTCGTGCGGTTTTCTATTTCTTTGGACTATTAAGGGTTGTATTATACTAATCTAAACGGTTCCCAATTCAGCTTATTCTAATGGCATTTTTGCAAAAAAAAAACGGTTAGCTTATGTGCGGCTTAGCATAAAAGCCCTTTCAGACCGTCGCGCCTTATTGATGTATCAGAGCATAGCAACGCGTCAAGGATGTAGAGGAGAATATTAAAAGGTATAGTCACGAACGAGTCAAATTATCGTGACTATGTACCTTTATAAGAGACATTGGACTTATTATGTTTCGACATGCCACAAATCTTGTGGGGTCTTAACTTGTCATAACATAGCATGTCGTAAGTGCAGTGGAGAATCATTTATCAGACTTTAAGCGATGCGGAATTACCGAAATTGCAAGTCTAATTTGGGAAAATGTGGACTAAGTTTAAAGTGTGTTTATGCTGAAATTCATGTGCACTGAGTGTTTAAGTATTAGCATGAGATTAGCATAAAGCTCTAGTTTGTCTCTTGGAAGCGAAATATACTACAGGAGTTAAATGCGTGTGATTAAAAATAACTTGGCTATACCTAATATATCTTTTTAAAGTGTCAATGAATAAACTCGTAGCTACCTATGTATAAAGTTATTCAAGATGTTTAAGACCTATTTTTGGATATTTTTTCTGTGATCATGATCATAAGACGACGCCGTTGGCGCAGTTTGTAGAGCACCTGCATACTGAGCCGGCGGTCCCGGGTTCGAATCCCGGCCAGGGCAAATATTTGTGTGATGAACTCGAATATTTGTGCTTGGGTCATGGTTGTTCTATGTATTTATGTATATATATGTATATAAGTATATACATATATCGTCGTCTAGTACCAATAACACAAGCCTTCTTGAGCTTAATTTGGGACTAGATCGATTTGTGTGAGGTTGTGATATTTATTTATTGCCGAAATGATAAAAACACAACACAACTAGAAAAAGATGATGGTGTTTAAAGGGCCGAGTCGATTATCTCGATGCATATCTAAGAACACTCCCGATTAAGTCACAATTATTCAAACAAGAAAAAATCCATACCGTATCGTCCATTTAGGAAACAGACTTAATTAGTTAACACAGAAAAACACATGGATTTCGTCGGGTGCCGGAGCATAAAACTGTACCGTGACAAAGCATTAAATGTTCTAGTAACTAAATGTCGATTCCTTCATGAAACTGTATCGACCGCCATCGATATTTCCCAACTTACGATTACAAGACAGCGATGTGCCGTGCCCTTTGAAATCAATTGTAAAGGTCTCGGCCATCCCGATCCGTATCGGTGCATTCTCATGCATTAACTCATCGATTGGCCTTTATCATCAATATCTTTTTGTTTCCACTGTACCTGTCTAAGAGTGCGCAAAAAGACGAATGAGTCAGCATCGGGTTATCAGATGGTAATGACTAATGGCCCGGAGTATATGGGAACGGAATGACTACGCAATACGTGGACCTAATTGTCCAACGTTTGACCAAACCAAAGATTTACTTATAGATAACAAATCGTCTGTCTTTCTGAAGCTTTATGGTCAATTGTTTGTTGCAGACATATGTCGCGTATTTTGGGATAAAAAAAGTGCACCCCATTGTAAATATTTTATTATCGAATTGTCTGCGAAGAAAGGGGGGCCGTTTATATTTGAAGTGTATAAATGGCGCGCGGCAGGACTATTGTGTGGCAATCAGTTTTTATGACGGTAGCTTATTGCTGTGCAGATTTGATGAGTCCAAGTTAAATGTTACAGCCAATTTGCACAGTCCTTTGGAAATTGCTTTGGGTTCCGAAGGGTACCATTGCAACGGGGTTCGGAGGCCTAACATATTTACATAAAGAAACGTAATTCTGTTCCCTGCACAGGTCCTGCTGTTGCAGTCAGTTGAAAGGTAACTTTGTCTAGGTATGCATACATAATTACACGTACACCACACCTGTAAAAATAAAATCTTTAGATTGTGACACTATCTACTCTACGGCCAATCCACTTAAAAGGGAGCCACACTAAAACCTATAACTATTTTAGTTTGTGTTCATCCTTTCGACGAGCGTTGCAAAAATCGTAATCAAAAACGATAAAGGCTATGTGATATTCATAAACTACTACAACCTTTATAGAACAGGATTGATAGCCCTCGAAAACATCGATCGGTATTCCACCGCAGCCGCGAAAGTGCTTGTCACGTTTGACACCATGCACGGTATACCTCGGTACCTACACGGTAAAATGTCAAACGCATGAGTGAAAATATTCGTGACGTGACGAGATGACAAGTTGCGAGCGGGTAGCGGGTGCTGTAAAGCTGTAATGGCTTTATAGCTGCTTGGAAATGCAGGGATGGGTTTTCGGGTGTTATTCACATACGCTGTAGTCTTATTTTCACGAACAGTTAGCGTCATAACAGTGAAGGTGCCAATTCTAATTGGAATTTTGTTTCGTTTGAGCGAACTGACCTAAGGACCTATTTAGCAGGCGACGATGGAAGTTCAAACGGCGAGTTTCAGATATCTAATTTCTATCAACATGCTGCGTGAATATATAGCATTCTTACGGCGTTTTTTGTCATTGACATTTTAGCAAATACTTATACAGTTACACAGTATGACAGTTAAAAAGTTGGTTTCCGAAAGATAATCTCAAGGATGATCATACTCATAATTTGATCACAGTTATAGCAACTTGTACTCTGTGGTGATAACTCCTAGAGAATACGACGTTAGAACCGCGCGATTAAAACGCTCGGAGGTTTGACCTGCCCGTCTAGCATAACTCTTGTCGCGCGACATAGCTTTACCCGTCACCCTCTCACATTACTGCACAGAAAGAGACAGGCCATTACCCCGCGCGAGAAATAGGTTCTTGTGACAGTTGTGCTAGGGGTGAAGCTCATGACTTGGCCCAGCCCTTAGGTAACAATGGTGCGCGTGACCGCGGGCCGTGACGCCTCCCGTTGTACGCGCGATATGCGCCGGCGCGGCCAATTTCGCGTACAGTCAGCAGCAAATAGTAGCAGTCAAAGTGGCCCAATATATCCTTACTGCTATACAAATAAAGATCTGGTTTACTTTGTTCACTACTACTATGCTGTATGTACCTATGCGTATAATAATGTGTAGTATCAAGGGCCAACTTATTGTGTAGTGTTATTCATATACATTTACTTATTGAAATAAAAAATATCAACGAACACGCGTAGATTACTTACTAAACAATAATTATTTTCACGATCGTGACGAATGCGAAATTTCAACGACAATTTTACATGATTACGTGACTAATATTAATATTGAGATGTGCGAAATTTGAAAATTTCGTCATGACACTGAATAATTGTGATTGTCACAGAATTGTCAGAATGATGAAATAGACGATGGCTGGTGTCACTGAGGCCTTAGATGTATCATGTTTCATGTAAATACAAATGAACGTGTGTTTAACACGTCTTTTCCATGCGAAACGGTAAATCGCTAGCCCAATATTAGGTACAGGGTTCTATGTAATATTTTCAGGTTAAAATTGAACCTATTATCATTATGACAATATTCCAATTTGAACTCGTCAAAAGTCAAACATAGAATCCTGTAATATTGAGCCAGCGAAATGTCTAAAATACTTACACCTTGAGTGTTCATCCTTAGTAACTTATAGTGTGTGTTTTAATTTTATCTCAAGATTATTGTTAAAGTTACAAAAAAATATTGCTTTAAACGTTGCATTTAATACGGTGAACAGAGACTAAAGTACTATGTGTGACCTTACAAACGGTCCGGTAGTTTTGAATTTTTGATATGTTGTCTAGGATGGTTAGTCAGTGTTTAAAATGCAAAATGCACAATTCCCCCCCCTCCGCGCCCGCCGCCATATTGAAAAAACCGGCACTTTCTTCATATTTTTGCTCTTATCTTCCTTTAGGAGCATTTTAGCTAGAAAAAAGCTTTGACAATGTTATAGAGAGTTAAATTTACTACATTTTCCATTTTATATATTTTTTCTAGGACAGATAGTTACGGAGATAACCACATTTAAAAAAACGTAAAAAATCGCAATTTCCTACTGAAAACCAAACTTCTGGATTATATCTTCGTTTAGGAGCATTTTAGCTACAACAAAGCTTGGGCAATGTTGTAATTTACACCTCAAATTTTGTTTCAAGGACGGTTAGTTACGGAGATATGCACATTTAAAAAACAGGAAAAGTCGAATTTTCCGAAAATTTCTCAAAATTCTTGGTTTAGAACGCTGTCATTCAGTTACGGACTAGTCTAGGACAAATTAAAACATGTAGGAAATATAATTGCTTATAAAACTCATGTCCATTTTTACATACATTTTCGGAAAATGTGACTTTATTTTTTACATATCTCCGTAATTATCTGTCCTAGAAACAAAATTTGGAATGTAAATTATAGTAAATTTAATTCTCTACAAAATTGCCCAAGCACTGTTCTAGCTAAAATGCTCCTAAACGAAGATATAATCCAGAAGTTTGTTTTTGAGTTGGAAATTGCAATTTCTTAAGTTTTTTTAAATGTGCATATCTCCGTGACTATCTATCCTAGAAACAAAATATAAAATGGAAAATGTAGTAAATTTAACTCTCTATAACATTGTGCAAGCTTTCTTCTAGCTAAAATGCTCCTAAAGGAAGATATGAGCAAAAATATGAAGAGAGGGCCGGTTTTTTCAATATGGCGGCGGGCGCGGAGGGGGTGGAATTGTGCATTTTGCATTTTAAACACTGACTAACCATCCTAGACAACATATCAAAAATTCAAAACTACCGGACCGTTTGTAAGGTCAAAATCCTTTATTCACTGAATTAATTGGCCAACTACGTAACTTCACTCATTTATGTTAATGCCTTCATATTTCACAATTAGAATAACCAACACTTTCAAATTGAAATTAATTCTTCACTTCAAACGAAAATTGAATAAAAGCTTATCGACGTACTCGTATATCGTATTCGTGTTTCGATGCAAAATAAATTATTTCCGAGCGCATTTTCAGCACTAATTGAAAGTATTGAAACAGTTAATAAAATTGAACACGACAATTTCATTCAATTCCGAAATCGAATATCAAATGGTGACAACTGATATTATCGTTGTTCGATTCCCTATAATTTCACACTTATCTGCCATTAGGAGCTGTCATTGAGACGTGAAATCCATAGTTTTCATAATGGATGCACGACGAAACTGAAGCCCCGAGGCATCAGCCGTCAGGGCGTGCTGCCAAGTTCCCAGGACTTTATGAATCACGAAGGTTAGCTCGTGACTGGGATGGTAATGACAGTCGTTAGCCTTAACGTCTTTGTCCTGCATCGATAACTCGCTTTACGAAGCCGACTTTGCGGTGGCTAAAACATATCGTACGATGACAAATTTGACAGCGACGGTTTGGAATGTAAGAATAAAAAAACGTTGCATTTAAAAAGCCCACCACGAAGCATCCAACAATGGGTCTTTAAATAAAAGAACCGCCCAAATAAGGACTTCATTACCATAATTACAAATGCAAGATCATTGCCTTAAATAGTAGGAAACACAATGCTTTAACTTTAACCTTTCTTGGTAAACGAGAGATGCTTGGTTAACAAGTAAAGTCTAAATATTATTACAGTTCTGTTGAGCACGCCGTTGTTTTCACAGACAGAGGTGAAATAAAGGTAAGCAAGGAACGTGGTAGTATAAAATTAGCGTCTTTGGCAATTTGTAACGGAGTGAAAGACGGAAAATATTGAGACAAGGTAATTTAACTTAAGTGTTTGCGAGTTCATATTGATATCTCTTCCGTTTCAATTGATAATAATTATACATTTTTAGATGTACCAACCGACACCAGTAGCCGAGCTATTCCAACTAGCAGCGCCTTCCATTTTGTTCTCGATATTCGATAAAAAGTAAAGCCACGGATAGACTAAGCGACAAATGTCTCATGACACATGTTACCAGGGAATTTTAATTCAAAAAAATGTGTAAGCGAAGTAACGTTGTGCCACTTCCGCCAACACGTGTCGCAGAACATTTGGCGCCTAAAAGTATATCTGTGGCTTGATAGGCAATATTTGTCGCGCGACCAACAGTCATTGCAACAGTGATGCTAGCTACAGGGGTTAACGATATCAAATGCTTGACTATTAAGCCGAAAAAACTTTATATTATCGCCTTTACAACTCTACCAACCATCTACCAAGATGCTGCATATCTTACATCAGGATCACAAAATTGATGTCGAAACATATCAAAAATGGCAAATTCCTCGAAAGGTTCCAGATGGAACACGCTTAACTCAGTTATAGTTGAAACTTTAAAAGAATCGTGACTACACCTAGTTAAGATTCATATCAGCCTTGCGAGCCGCGATTGTTCATTTAAATACAGCGAGTTAAAGTTTACCGGGCTAGATAAACGACAGTTGAATGTGACTGTTTAATTTTATCTACGAATGAATATGTAAGCGTGACGAAATAGTTTAAAAACAATGTGCCTTATGGTTGCGGTAAATGCTCACGTACTCGCACATCCTGTCGAGTACTACTGTTTTTAAGGTTGTTTCTGTTAACTTTATAGCTGTTTGCACTCTATATTTGCAGCCGATTTTGACTCGCAAAAGTGTAATAGAGTTACATATAAAAACTAAACAATAAACTATCCTACGGTCCGCGAAATTTAAAAATATCAGCTAGTTTTTTCGATACAAATATCTTAACGTTTTAGAACAGTTCCGTACGGACTAACTTTCGGCTTTCTATAATTATTAGGTATAAGTGCAAAATAACTACCTACTGCACAATGAGAATCATCAATATGCATGTTCATAAATGTCTTCTATAGTCGCTTCAAATAAAAACGTATAATAGGTATACGTTTATTGCGTATCCATGACATTAAAGCTTTCCTCTACAAAACGTGCAGATTTAAACGGATAAAACTTAAGCTCTTAAATCTCTCGCGCATCTTCTACTACATTTAAAGTTCTTAACATTCTTCTCAGGTAAGCAGGGAACTTAAACGCCGATTAATATTCGATACACGACCTCACACCCCTCAGGGATGAAACAAAATCTGGATGACTTTAATGGCCCCCGCCGCCGCCAAATTTCTTTTACGACCCCGTTCCCTGGCAGAACCCGCTAAAAATCGTTTCGGCGCATGCACCAAGCTAATTAACACTTTGAGAAACTCTGGTTCACCTTTTCTAGGTGTAAAAGCGAACTAAGTATATGTAAAATAGAGCTTACATTCCATATTATGGCAAAAGAGATATGATGTTGAGAAAGCAAGATTTTTGGTATGTTATGTTAATTAAATGGTGTATGGTGAATCAGCAATTATTACCCAAAAGCTAGGGTGTTCTTTGTTATTACGTCCTCGTCTGTTTAACTTTATTAGACGCCTATTAACATTAATTAACTGATACTGCTTTCATTTTCTGCAAAGCATAAATTATGTTTAGAAGGCACGTTTCTCTGATTCGCAGTGTTCAGCGTATTTCCATACTAAGCGTCATTGGTATGGAAAGCCGCTGTACTCAGCCTATAGCATTTAAGGAGGCACAGGCCTAACAACTTTAGGTGCTATAACAATCAGTTTTAGAATTTTTCTCCCGGCAGGTGCAGTAATAGTGAATCGAAATATTTTATATAACACGTCTTGTGCTTTACGAGTAACTGAGATGCTATTCCGTCATATAAGCAGCTTTTTAACCATGATAATGCTGCCCTGGGAACAATGTCAAATGACGGTGCTTTAAAGACTTTTTCAGTAGCTAATTAGAAGATTTGAAGGTTTTATACAGCTAATTTAGAACTTGCAGTGGTATAAAAATGATATTTGACACTGTAAACATGTCGACTAAACGTTTGGTCCTCATAGTTTTACGCCCAAAATTTCGTAAATGCTAGAGTATAGTTCTTTTATACGACGATTTGGCATCTTTAACTCCTTTTTACGACTATTTCTCGATCATTAACTGTAAAAAGCTTTGCTTATACGACTGTTTCGCTGGTTGGAAAATACATCAAAATACAAAAAAAACCTCTCTCGTTCAAATAATCGGTGAATTAGCTGAAAGTAAACCCGTACTGGCACGGACCAGAGATATTGAATAGATTGAAGAGTCATCGAACTACGCAAATGTAAGTGAACCATGATGAATAGCCAACCATTTATGCACGGTCCAAAAAACCGTATTTTCCGGCGATAAAAAAACGTACACAGCTAATGAGGTCATACGTGTTTTAACTACAAAGCCACAATGATAAACTTTCGTAGAAACAAAGTGACAAAGCGGTTAGTAAAACGATTAAGGAAAACTGTATGAACTTTGAAATGACGCTAACCACAACAGAGACACGGATAGCATTTTAATGGTGTGGTGTCAAAATTTTCTTGGGGTTACCGGACCAGTGTGTCATTTTAAGGAAGTAAAAATAGGAAGTAAGAAAGAAAATTGACGAATGGAGACATATCTGATTGATAGATTGATGATTTGATGATTTGTTTGCGTGGCGATGGGCGGCAGTGTGCACTGAATGTTTGAGATTTTGTGACATGTGAGAGTATTGGATGATAGATGATAATTTTTTTTGTCCGTATTGATGTTTATGTTTTTCATTCGTTTTTTGCTCTATGATAATGTTGTATTTATAATGTAAGTTTCATGGCGCATTAGTTAAGGAACTGTAATATGTCATGTAAACGTGTTTAAATAAATAAATAAGTGCTCTAAAAGAGCATAGCCTTTATATATGAAGGTCATGAAGCCGAAACCAATAAATCGATAGACTATACTTGAAAAGTAATCATATTTTATGCAAAATTACAACAATTTCCCGGGACGACTGTTCCATGAATAGGAAAAAAGGGAGAAGAAATAGTAAATTTTGAAAATTGGTATATTTTCTCAGTAGACAGGCCGCCTAAGAAAGCAAGCTAATGTGCCATACTAAAAGTAGGTACCTATTAGTTACAATTCAAAATGCTATCTATTTCTAAGTATTGGCAACATGCTTTTGTTATTCGCAACCAGTCACCATTGCCAGCGTATTATTAGTATATAGGTAGCTGTCGCAATAGTTTTTAACTGT
The DNA here is from genome assembly GCA_947623375.1 of Apotomis capreana. Classification (NCBI taxonomy): domain Eukaryota; kingdom Metazoa; phylum Arthropoda; class Insecta; order Lepidoptera; family Tortricidae; genus Apotomis; species Apotomis capreana. The sequence continues at coordinate 21,083,617 of OX392512.1, forward strand.
TGTACTGTAACCGTTGAGGAGCTAATTGTTACTAGTGTTACTACGAATACTAATTCTAATATTGTACCATTAATACAAAGATCAAAGCACAAAGAAAAACTAGCCGGAAGACACGGGCAATCGAACGTACCGAGTTACCAATCCAAAGAGTCCACCTATCCACCACCCCGACACAGGGGAGACCTCTCGATTTTTGCCTTGCGTTTTGATCCTCGCATTGTTTATTTGAAACGCTTTGAAGTTTAAATTAAAAAGTTGAGGTGTTTCCACATCAAAATATAGTGTAACATTACATGTTTCATAAAACTAGGCTATTGCTTGAGATAACCGGAGATCTACCACGAATAAGTGTTGTCTTATTGCTAATAGTATACCTGCTGTTATTCTATTATTATGAAGTATATTGATGATAGTATAATACTGACGTCATTAACTAAGTCGTGTTTGGCACATACGGGTGTCTAATTAAAAACAAAAGACTGAGTGTCTTTTGGGGTCAGATAATAAGTTCTTCTTTGAATCACTTATTTAGTCATTATTCTTATCACGAGTTAAAGAGTTATCGCAAACAGAGCTGTTGCAAGTTCGCTTCTTGTCCGTCTGTCTCCGATTTTAACGAATAGAGAAAAAGGCAAGAAATAATAAATGTGTATCGCCAAATAGTAAGGCGGTGTAGGGTCATGGCGGTAACAGTGGGTCACTTTTTTTTGCAGACATGTAATTTGATTTGGGTGAGTGTTGGAAAGATGTGAAAGGATCCGTGTTATAGTGTAACTAATATATATTGATTATTCCAATCGATTCAGCTCGACAAGATAATATTTTGGTAAATATATAGTATTTTCTAAAAAAACTCATTTGAGCCATTGTGTACTGTGGGTGGGATACAGTGAATCGGCCCTCAGTTTACAGTGAATCAGGCAAGTTTACAGTGGATCATCTATAATATAACTCAACTAATAATGCATGTTTTTGCTTCGTATCGGTCTTTATTTTTTTGTTTTAATCAGAAAATAAGTTACACATCAGAAAAGAAAACTTTTTTTGACTATTTCAGCCTGAAAGTGACTTTTCAGTCTTACACATTCAAAATGTACTAAACGAGCTTATTTTTTTATGACTTAGTTAATAATCAACGCATAGCTGCTACATAAACTAAGTAACTACGTGGTAACTACCATAACTTAATTAGTATCTTGCATAAAATATCATAAAAAATGTTTCTTTGGCCTTAAAATAAATAATAAAGCTTTTTCGAAATTCCTTTGTGCTCAATCCGTAAAAGAGTAACGCACAGTATTTGAAATAATCTTTTAAAAATTCTTGTTGCTCTTCATTGCACATTTTACTAACGCTATAATTTGGCGTAAACGAACCTAGCCGACATTAATATATTCGAGTCTTAAAATGATAACGTCTCAGTGCAGTGAAAAGAATTCCTGAAATTAAGACGCATTTCTCACGCTCAAACTATTTTTTTTTTCATGTCATCAGCTGTAGGTTTATCTATTTCATTGGGCCTTGCTGGACGAGCCATCCTAAAAGGGAAAATTAACAAAAATTATTACATCTCGCTGAATTTTCTAAATTAATGTCTGTTAACCATTATCCAGTACGTATAGTACACAGTGGATCATGAACCACTGTGTACTTAAGTGATTTGAGCCACTGTGTACAAAACGGCCATTTTGGGTTTAACTCATACCACGTGTGATGGTTTTATGTAAATCGAAGCGCGGTATACGCCAAAATGACCTCAATTAAGTTTATTTCTTAGCAAAAATATAACTCCATTGGTAAGACGAAAGGTTTGTGAAAAAATAAACAGTATAGCTACCTTAAAACTCACTTTTTCTTACGTCAAAACAAAAAAATACTCGCAAAACGGGTTTGTTACATGGCTGACGCAGATAAACTGGATGTGACCTGTATATATCGGGAGGGCTTCCGAAGAGTAAGAGAGACGGAAAGCTACCTATGATACTTTTGAAACAAGGGCCATTGCGCCACTGTTGTCGCTATAGCCACTGTTGCCGCCTTAACCCTACTTGTACTGTGGACACAATGGCATTCATTATGGTTTCCAACTAGGTAAAGTTTTTATATATTTTCAGATACGCTTAGCCTGGTCACGTTCAATCCACATTTATATGAAACGCTACAGATATGTACCATATAAATATTTGGGTATTTAAATGCCTGTGCCTCTTTTGACTTGACTTTTGTGATTTCAATATGATGCCCGAACATAAATCCAGAATAGGATCTGGCAACGAAATTGTGACTCCTTTGGTGTTGCAGGTGTCTATAGGCGGTATGGGCGGACGGTAATCGCTTTCCATCAGGAGATCCGTTTGCTTGTTTGCCCCCTATGACATAAAAGAAGGGATATATTTTTAAACTTAATACTAAAGGAATCGTACCTTATTATCTTTCTGCCACGAGCAGACTCCTTTCTTGTCCGATATCCTGCACTTCAGCAACGCGTCTTCTCCAGGATTCACCTCGGTATACGTGGGCATCTCCACAAATCTCTGGACAGCATCTAGAAAAGAAAACAGAAATACAGAATGCAGTAATGGAAAACACTTAAGTGCCTATATTTTTTTTATAAATAAATACGTATCAGACAACCTCACACAAATCGATCTAATTGTCCCAAGTTAAGCTCAAGAAGCTCGTATGGGTAATAAACGACGATATACAACGTATGTAGATAAACATATACCTACTTAAATACATAGAACAACCATGACCCAAGCACGAACATTCGAGTTCATCACACAAATATTGGCCCTGGCCGGGATTCGAACCCGGGACCATCGGCTCAGTACGCAGGTGTTTACTAACGGCGCTAACCGCGCCGTCATAATTCATGTACAGTCGCCATCAGATATTAGCCTCTCACCATTAAACGTCACAGTTTGGCGAGTAATATTACATTGTTGAATGTTATTGTTCAAAGTTAAATAAATTAAAAAAAAAATATTAGAAAAAATAAGAGTCGTGTTCACATATTTATGAACGCCTTATATGCCGCGATATATCTGATGGCGACTGTACTTGCGAGTACAAAAATATCATCATATTAGCTGAAAGACTATTGCCGGTTAAAGGTCTCTAAATAATTCCTCAACAACCGGTCGTGAGCGTGAGAGCCTAACCGGATGGGCCGACGATATGGTCCTGACAGCAGGAAACCATTGGATAAAACTATATGAGCGAACTATATTCCACTTTGCTCCTTCGTATTCGTACACGTTGATTCTCATATCTACCTTAGGATGTATAAGATATTATGTAATCGTTTTTAAATACCTCGTTTAATCATAAGTTCAATAGTTTAGGTTGTCCTTTGTATTTTATTTGTAGGTACATATTGTAACACGAACTTGTAGGTATTCAACTAAGATTTTCCCCAAGGCTTCGCTCGTGTCGATTTTCCATTTAGACGGTAACACTACATGTCAATTCCTTTGAGGGTTGATTTTCGTAATATGCATTCTTCGAGGGGCCGACCTTTGTTGTTAACATACCTTCTGCATGTTTTATGCTGTTGCAGTTTGCGAGACGATCAAAGACAAACAAGGAGTTGGGGATATACATATATACAAAAAGTACCATATATCCAGATGTCTTTAAGGGTCCAGAAAACGGTTTCCCATATAAAGATGCAAATAGATATCCTCCTTATAGACAACCGTCAGTTTGGTACCTTTTTGTTAGCGAACGCCTCAAATCTTTCAAATACCGGGGTAGCTATGAAGGAAATCTAGTTACCATACAATATGTACACGTATGTTTGTTTAGGACTAAATTTTATAAAGATTTATTTATACTTTTTACCTAACAGCTTTTAAGAAATAAAAACATCTTTAGGTAAGCATTCTTAGCAATCTTTGAAATAATTGCAAATTTTATATGTAGGTATATACCTACGCATAAAATTACTCACACCTCATACATGCGGCACTCTCATAAAAACGTTACAAAAGTCCATAGATTAAAAAAAGTGTTTATTATGACACCTTGCTCAACATTTCATTGTCAAGAGTGCGATACAGGCACAATGCCGACCACGAAACACTTTCACGGATCTCAACGGACAATTACGAACGGTTGGATTCCAAATTCAAATCAAATGGAATTCGTTTATAAAGGCTAGTACAAATAGTGGGAAAGGACGGGATTCAATCAACGGAGTATCATTTAAAAAGCCGTTTAGAGATGATGAATTTGTGAGAAGATGTAGGCATAAAAAGTTGTAACACCGCTTTGTAGAGTCATGAATAGTTTTAGCCAATGTATCTCTGCGTATTAAAGACATATGTACTATTGTATGTAGGTACAATGATATATTGTACTTAATGAAAATATGAGATTACGATGCATGGCAATAAAAACAAAACGTGAGAAGTCGGGGAGGTAGCATTTACACATTATGATTTAATCTGTATTGCAGAAAAGAACTCTAATCAAGTTTTGGATGATACATACTACTTTTAACTGATTATTATTAGGTAGTGTCTGAGTATGGCATGAAACTTTGTGATTGGAACCCACATGCGAATGTGAAACTATCTCGAGATTGGACTCCGCCAGTTTAAATATATTTAACAGCGTAGAAATGTAGAAATTTCTGCCTCACGGTACTGCATGGATCCTCTCATTAGCTCGTGGTGAATAGCGTGAAGATGAACCTGATAAAAGTTGTGCCACAGCTACACTGCAACTAACTTAAAACAGCTTAAGTACCACAAAATTACACCCCACATATGACCTTTATGTTCAAAATAGGAGTATGGCACGGGCTAACTCTATACATGTAGCTACGTATAAGGTAGGTATATTAGTGTTAATTTCACCTTTGCCGGTTATCGGTATTCGTAATACTGAATAATCACCGTTTCGTGCCTGAAAATTGTTTTAGCTGAAAAACATTGCTCCGTACAAACAATTTCACCTTATTATTTGCATTGTAATTGCTCAATAAAACGAACCGCAACTGAATTTTCGTATATATCTCGTATGTTATTCCGCGTTATTTTGATTCTAGTGAACTAGTTTTAAGTACTTAATCGGCCTCAATGTGTGTTGGAGCTTTACTTTGAGCGTTGCTTAATGAATCACTCTGATACCTACATTCGTGCACTGGCACTACGTTATCTAGATGCTAGCTTCATTTACTCGAATGCAGAGCTAGAAAATTAACCCACCTCCTAATCAGGGAATGTCCTCTATATAGAGTCGAGGCTTCGAGGCTGACATATTTGAAATGCTCGCTTCCGTATGCATCCCCTTTCCAAGCTTCTATAGAAAACAGGGAATGCTAATAAAGCCAGACTGAATGCAAAACCGAATTTAATTGGCTTTTCGACATCTACCTAACAATAGCTACGTATATTAATTTTGACATTTAGGGCGCATAATCATTCATCGGTAAACATCAAAGTAGCTATGAGTAGGTTGACTATTCATGCCACCCTATACCTACTAAAATGGGGAGACGCGGATTGAGTATCACCGTATAGGGTGGAGTGGCATTTTGCATGGTCTGTTTGAGAAAATAAATTCAACATTTAATCCCTGCGCTGCTTAAGCACAAATGTTAATCGTCGCCGCTTGGCCGTTTTTCAAAGGAGGGACTTGCTCTATTATTTTGTGCCAGCACCAATTATAGGGCAAGCGATTCGGGATTCATTTGTTAAATTATACGGCTCCTTTCCAATCCTACAATTAACCTTATATTTATGCTGTCTTAACACCATGTTAAATAATTATCGCTCCAATTATTAAAAAAATACTCAAACAAAAATCATCCAATATATATCTAATGGTTTATTGAATGTGCCGCGGGAAAAAAGTAACCCAAAATTGCAATAGGCAATCAAGTAGGTATCTGAGCGCAAACATAACAGTTCATTTCTCAAAGCAAACGACACCAACAATAAAGGGTCCATCAATCACCTGTCCCAACAAAAGGTGAAGAATAGACACTGCCCAGAGGCACTCTTTATTATTTTTTATTTTATACTCAACTGCCAACTTAATTCTGCGGTGGGCAGCGGCGCTAGCGTACTGACAATAGTAACATTTTCCTCATTACTTATTTAAGTTCCGGCAATCGCCGCAAGCAGAGCTATCTTAGTTATTGATAATAGAGTCCGTGGGAAGTGGACCGCATGTATCTATTGAAATATTATTATGTGCACCACTAATGGTTTTCATTCCGGGTTTCGTGATTTTCCGTCGATTGCGGTTCACCCCTGGGCCTGCAATGAACGCATTGTTGTCTACCCTCGCAATATTTTCGTTAGCAACAATGTTTATACATGTAGCCAAACAAACTCGCCCGATATGATACATTATGAATCCACTTAATGAAATATGGATTCCCAATAGCCAATGCAACCGCATTTACGATTTGCTCGGTATAAAAATGCAATTGGTATTCAAAACTACCGCGAACTACACTCATGAAGACAAACTATTTCCTATTGGATTTTTATAGGAGTTTGAAACGGAACTATATTAAATAAAGGGGATGGCAATAAAAATGTAGATGCACACGGCTCGGGCCGTTACTGGCACGAAATATGTAAGAAATATGCATCTGAGAGGTTCGGCACATGCAATACAGGCTATGTTTTATTCAATAAAGCGGCTCGGAACCAATATGGCCGGACTCCAGGTATATTGGACTGTTACTTGAAATGAAATATGTAAATTTCATTAGGGAAGCAACGCGGATGAAACTATCCGAATAGGCAAAACCTGCGCATTACGCCCTAGGGAGATAACTCACACTTTCACGTAAACTTGAAGTGCAGGATATTTTCCGGCTGCACGAAGTTACATTATAAAGAGAGGTCATCACACTGAGTAGTTTTACTTACAACCGTTAATTATGACAGCTTAAGTTAGGCATTAATTAGTCGTCTTAATTAGTTAGTAATGATAAGACGCAACGGACACATAGTTGTGCAATGATTCATTGTTGGTGTGTTTCTACAATACTTACCGAAATAAGTAGGTCTGCTTACCACAGTCTGTGCAATACTGGCTTCATAGCAATTCAGACAAGTTCTCCAATAAGTAAACAACGATTCGTATTCAGCCGCTGCCTCCCCTCGGAAGCAAAACAATGCGGAGAAAGTATTCTGATCTGCTTTATAACTGAAAATAGACCAACTACGTGCATACACTGCCTTAATACCTATGTCGCTCGTATGGCACTACTTACTTACATTGTTCATATATTGACTTATCGTTCTAGAAACTTTAATGACTTTTTAATAGCCCCCGGCGGGCTCACGAGCAGTTAATTTTAGAGTTTCAGCTCGGGGACTACTAAAATTTTAACAAAACGAGCATTAAAATATTTTCCGGGAATTTTAATGTCAACACAACTAATTAGCGTAAAATTTTGGGTCGTAACGCATTTGCGAGAAGGCGGCCATAAAACGCAACAAACGTGCGGTTCCGAAAGTTTGAGGATTTCAATAGCTTTACTATAAAGCGTCCCAAACACGTGTGGTACATAATGGAAGGGCATAAGTTACGTACCATCGCGCCGAGAGTTGCATTGTCACGGTCACGTCGGACCCGATGTCTCTATAGTTATTACCGATACTCAGCATTAGCCGTACAAAAGAAATAAGAGAAAAAAACGACGACAAAAAGAGTTCGATGTCACGCCCATGCAGTTCGGGAGGTTCTCACGCGGGGCCGTGTGTCCCGAGCAAACAAAACTTGTACCAAGAGGCTGTAACTCGAACCTCGTCCGCCCACTTTCTTGTACACGTTGCCTATTGCTCCTGGGTTTCAAAATCGGGCCGATTTTAGTGAAGAAAGCGGTCGATGGACGCCAAAGACAGAGATGCGATAGCAAGGATGCACTCTAAGGCTTCGTAACAAGAGTGACCACGCTGCGACGTCCTACTGAAAGTCTATTGTAACAAAAAGATGAGCACAAATAGCCGCGAGGTTCGACACGTTTGTATGTAAGTTTACAATTTTATCCTCCCGTGGGAACGATCTGCGGGCGATGTGATAATTACCTAGTTTGCCTAGAGCCTAAACCCTTACGAATATAAAAGCGGTAATTACTTCGGGTTTGGGAAAGTATAGAGACTCGAAATGGGCCAATGATAGGACGCTGTGAATTATTGAAATGATAGGGATTGTGTGGGTCGCCCTAATGATACGGTTTACCGGGTTGCCGGCAAAGTTTGAACGATTTATAGTTGTACCCGGTTAGATTTATTGGCTGTTGAATGTAGTTGATTGATCTTGGTCATTAAATATTGGTAACCCGATTAACCGCGAAGAACATTTATTGCTGTTGGTGATAAAGAGGGTCTAGATTGACGTTTTACAACGGCAATAAAATATTCCGGACTCTAAAGCTATGTTGTTTATTGGCTAGGTTGTTATGCGAATGTTTACAAGTGTTAATAGGGAATATACGTTAATTGTTACCTTAATTGGAGTTGCGGTAATCATATGATGCCAATTAAATGGTATTCTGATTCCGACGAAATTAATACGCGTCATATTAGAAGGCTTACCACAATTAACGCAAAAAGTATCACTAGACAGGCCTAGCCATAGTGATGGTCAATGGCTGGTCGTAATATTTTTCTAATACCACAGAACTAATATTTTAAATTATCCTAAGAAGCGCATATTTTTTTGACTACACGTGTCTTAATAAATTCTAGTACATAGGGGAACCCGGGGCAATACAGGCACCCGGGGCAATATAAGAACTCTATCTCCTCTCCCTACCAACCGGCGAACGCCGAAGATTAGAGCTTAGACGGGCGTCAGATGGCCCCGCGACCGCGCGGTGACTGGTGATGTTGACATTCGTGCGCGTCTCTCGAAGCAGGCGACAAATTTACATAAGTACGAATTTTGATCTAATTTTTCTATATTTTGTGTTATCTGAGTCTGATAGATATTTGTGTCATTCTTTAATCAACAATAACGTTTTAATACTTAAATATCTTTAGTTTGTATATGACTCAAAGTAATTATAATTTAAATAAAGGTTTCAGGGTTAGTTTGTTAGAATTATGATGTTGGGGCATTATGGGCGGGATAATATGGGCAGGGCCCATGCTGCCCCGCTTAAATTAATAAGTGCAATATGGGCAGTGATGGGGCCTCTGATTTGGGATAAATTTTAAGATACTTATAATAATCTGATGATATTTTTCTTGCAGCAGCAAACATGGTTAGATTATAAAAGGAATGCTAATCGCGGTGGTTGGGATAAAATGGAGTTACTGGAGTTATAAGTTCACCGTATAAAATGGGACTGGAAAAATCAAAGCCCCAAAGAAAAATGATGAAGATGTAGAGTGCCTAAATTGTGGAGATTGGTACTCTCAATACAAAGAGGGTTGGGTATCTTGTCGCGCGTGTAAAAGCGTGACACGTGAGCGTAGGCTCATTGTTCATGTGCAGACGAAGACAACGATAATAAATCCTTATAATTTGTTCCATTTGTGCTACATTTTAGCTTATATACTTTGTTTGTATCTTGCCCATAGTGCACCGACTCATAATGCCCCAGGTATGACCATATTGCCCCGAGCACGGGGCAATATGAGCAAATTGCATTTTTTGGTTTAATGTTAATGGACCACAGAAATGGTAGACTGAGCTAATTATTTTGTGTTATAATTAACGACTGTTAGTTAGTGTAATAAATTACTACTTAAGGAATGATGTATTTTACTCCATTCCCATTTTATCACGACATATCCTTAAGGGGCCCATATTGCCCCGGGTTCCCCTACCTACTCTAAGATTCAATACATGTAAAAAAAAACTATTTCTACTTACGCAGCTAACTTGGCATTCATAAGTTGGAGAAATACGACACATGTCGTAAAAACTTTTCATTATTGATACATTATTTCATTAACAATTAATGGAATACGTACGCGTACCGTCGAAATGAGAGTAACTTTAAAGCTTTTAAATGCTATACTTAAATCAAACCGCAGTTACATCTCCTAGTACCGAACCAGCGACCCCTGCCCTTAAAAGCCCTGTAGTAAACTACTATCAGGTAATTTTGTGGCCTGATACTCTTAAACAAGGCAAGGACGCGTATCTTGAATAAATTAAGCTATAATCGCCATTTTGACCTCACAAGGAACGCCGGAAGCGAATAGGAGTGCTGCCCATGCCGAAATCGGTCCGTTTCCGGCGCAGGCGACGCTTAAGCAGCCAGCGGTGCGAGACCGCACGTACAATTCTGCCGTCATAATCATAACGAAAACGGGCACATCTAAAATTTTTTGTGAAAATTTAAAAAATATATAGATTGATGCGCCTTTTTTTCCTCTTTCCGAATATGTATCTAACTCAATTTAAAAAAAAATGTTAGATGTGCCCTTTTTCGTTCTGACGGCAGAATTGATCTCATTCGACTAACTCAATATTTATCTATGCCCTTAGGAGGTCTCGGAGGTCCCGCGCGTTTTTACTACAAATACCTTTGATGTTTGAGTATCAATGATGTAGAGCAAGAGCACAAATGATAGTTTGCTGTAGCAGAGTCTAGGTTCGATCGAAGGTCATTTTGATGGAGTCAATTGGACAAATGTTTTCACTAATTTATTTAATTTTAGATTAAAATAGACTTCGAAGAAATAAAAGTCTCAAACGGTAAGAGTACAAGAGCATTATCATACTGGCGATTTGCGGGCAAGTTAAAAACGTGATGAGCGCGCAGCGTTAAGTAGGTACCATTAAGTCTGCCATTTTGTAGTTTCATTATTGTATTGTGCAGAAGCATTTGTAAAAACAAACCAATTCTGAATGTAGACAAATACATACTCGTTGGAAGACTTATGAGCATATGTATATATTCTACATGAACTAGTAATCTCTTTCATAATGAGCTCACCAAAAGGTTAGCTGAGAGTTGAGACCACTGGGGACCGAAGAGCTGGCAGTTTCCTGGCACAACGAATCAGCATAGCTGTTCAGCGAGGAAATGCTGCCAGCATATTCGGTACCATGCCGCATGGGAGCAATTTCTTAACTTTGTTTTAGTTTAGCTCACTTGTAGATGTAGATGTAGATGTAGACAACCTCGGTTCACCACAAGGTAACGAAATTCACGATCAACTCTCGGGCTACTTCTCATGAGTCTCAAATATGTAATTCGAGCATCATAAGCATGCATTTACGTTACTGATAGTGGCGCAAGCGGTTATTTCGTCCCCTATTATTATCGCACGTAGCGTTTAAAAGTAAAACAACGCGTAGTGTTACTACGCGCAACATTAATTTTATTGTTATTGCACTGTACACATCGCAAAGTTGTGAAGTGTATGACCCTTTACCGTAAAATAATAAACAACGTACACCGTGACAACCAAGTGCCAAATATATTATTACTACGGTACTTAGTCATAAAGTTGTGTGATTTTATATTTGATACACAGTCGATTTACAGTCGTCATCAGTATTTTCAGTACATATGTATATACCTAGAATATGTTAAGTAACTATTAATAGGTACGTTTTTTTTTGAAATATGAGTAATATAATATATTCAACAGTAAATAATGCATAAAACAACGTGTAAAAATCAAATCCGCAACGCAGGCATCGTCAGAGAGAATACAAAATCTAATCAGCGACAGGCTTCGTCAAACAACACACCAATAACATGACATCCGTCGTCAAGTTGTGGATCGATAACATCTTGATCTTGGAAGGTGAAGAAGGACTTAAAAAGGCTCGCCCTGATTCGCACCTGGCCCAAACGTTCCCATTACACTGGCACGTTCCCACGTTGTATGGCTAACGAAATCTGTTCAACCAGATACGACCCAGAGCGAGTATTACACCCTCTGCCTCTGAGCCTGCGACCCACCTCCCTTATAAAGTCCCTGGCCTCAGTACCCCACGGTCCCGCAGTCTCCACTGCTACTGGCACAAAATGGTGTGTTTCAGTTTTGCCGCACATTCTGCGGCGTCCCCGGCAGATCTAGTAGTGTGGCTCAAGTGTGACGGTGCAAATGTGCTAACACACGTAGCGTCCCATTAGAGACACCGTCCCTTCTGCCGTACGTAATTGATAAGTAGTACAAAAAGATAATATAAAAGGCTTTGTCCATTTTAAGACATTGGAGAAGTAAAAACGAAACCGACTTCTCTTCTATCTTAATATTAAACTTGAGTTCTCCGTTTTAATTATTGAAAGGGTCAATTATAAAGTTTCCCTTTTGTACATTGTTCGTTTGTTGTTTTACAGAACGATTTAGTAGCACAGCGACAAAGCGCTTTTGGTAGAAAAAATTGCGAGACTGATTTGGTGTTTTAAAGTAAATGAATATTATAATAAACATAGTGAGGTACTGGCATTTTCTGTAAGTATATTAATGAGTAAATTCTCCTTGTACATATACACAGAGTTGTACGTATTTTACCGCGTATATTATTTTATTTTACCTAATTCCTGATACTTTTGGTATTATTAAATATAATATTGTAATTTGTTAAATATTGGCGTCAACACATTCATACACAAATTTAATAGAATTTTTAGAGAAAGTTTCAGAAAAAGAAAAATTAAAATTTCCACTAAGGCGAAGTGTAAAATAAAATGGGTAACGAAAGGGATAAAAGTCTCGAGCCGCATGAAGCGAATATTAATCACCCACAAAAGCGCAAATAGCGCAATTGATGACTCTATATCTAGATATAAAAAAAAAATACATTACCATTTATAAACGTGTAATTAGACATGCCAAAAGGCTTGCGATTCAGTCCCAAATTGAAAAAGCGAAGGATTCGTCAAAGGAGATTTGGAAAATCGTACAGAAACACCGTAACAAAATTATTGAAAGGTCAAGGAATAATTTAGTCCTAAAAATAGAACAAGAAAGTGGGGCTAGCAAAATAATAGATTCTCCTGAAGACGTGTGTACTGTTCTTTTGGAAAAATTTACTCATACGAATAGTGATCTTCATATTTCAAATAATGCTATCCCACTGCTCCAGTCACATGTCTCAAGAATAGAAAAGGATATTACGTTTGAGCCAGTAACTGCAGTTGAAGTTAAGCTCATTGTGAAAAACTTTAAATCTAAAAGCTCAAGTGGATACGATGAGATTCCCATTACTATTATTAAAGACAACATCGATGTACTCGCTGAACCACTAGCTTGCTTCTTTAACGAATGCTTTGAAAAGGGTACTTTTCCAGACCAGTTTAAGGTGGCGAAGATCCTACCAATTCCCAAAAAAGGCTCAAAACTAGACCCTAATAACTATAGACCTATTTCTCTCCTCCCAACAATCTCAAAGCTCCTTGAGAGACTAATGAAGGATAGATTGATGAGACATCTACATCTGCACAATATTTTAAGTACCAGGCAGTATGGCTACCAAAGGAGCAGGGGTACAAACGAGGCAATTACGGCTTTGATAGGAGACGTAGTCCATCAAATGAACTGCAAGAAAAACGTAGCGGGACTTTTTTTAGACTTGAGCTCCGCGTTTGATACTGTAGATCACGACATCTTACTTGCAAAGTTGGAACACTATGGGATAAGAGGCAAAGTGCTGACCCTTTTTCGCTCTTATCTAACTAACAGGAAGCAATTTATTGAAATAAAATGGATACAAGATAACAGCGAAATAGTGTGCAAATCTAGAATGGCCACATTAGAGAGAGGAGTTCCCCAGGGTTCCATATTGGGACCGATATTTTTCATTATCTTCACGAATGACTTGATATCGTATATTAGTAACACTCTCTCGGATACTCAACTTGTGGTTTATGCAGATGATACGAACGCAATTATTTCAGCGGAAAACATGGTAGAGTTAAATATCAGAGTCAATAATGCCATGGAAGCATTTCACACCTGGTTTTCGGTTAACTCTTTGAAACTTAACTGTGCTAAAACCAATGCCTTGCTATTTAAAACAACCTCAAGTAATAAAGACGTGTTGCATATTTTCTCTAATAACCTAATAATTGAGAAAATGGAAACGGTAAAATTTCTCGGTGTCCATATTGACTCATGCCTGAAATGGAAGAATGAGCTGCAGGCAATTGCAAACTCCGTGAGTTCTGCCTGCTATGCACTCCGTAGTCTCAGAGATGAAATAAAATTGTCCCAGCTCAAGATGGTATATTATGCACTGGTAGAGTCAAAGATCAGGTACAGTATAAAATTCTGGGGAAATAGTTATAAGTACAATATTCAAACAGCGTTCACAGCTCAAAAAAGAGCAATTAGAATCATGGCTAGAGTACCCCAAAGAACTTCTTGTAAAGAGTTTTTTACTGCTTTCGGAATTCTCACTGTGCCATGCCTTTACATACTTATAGTTCTCACTGACCTAATAAAGCATTTAGCAGATATAGAGACGCTTGAAGAAAGGCAAACGCGTCTGGCTACGAGAAGGAAAGACTTGCCACAGAGGATACAAACCAAACTTAAAGTTGTTAAGCATTCCGCTGGTTATCAGGCTATAATTCTTTTCAACAAACTGCCTGTTGAATTTAAGTCACTGACAAACGCAAACATGTTTAAACATAAGCTTAAAGCTTTTTTGCTAAAGAAATGTTTCTACTCGATTGATGAATTCGGTTAACAATTATGATATTATTTAATGAATGATGGTAATTTTTTTTATGATTTATTTTAATTAATTATTAATTTGAAATTTAATTTATTAATTGATATCGGAAATGATTATATTACACTTATATATCTAATTTGCGAAATAATTTGTATTTTTCCTTTTGTGATATACCTATTTTGTGACATAATTTTTAATTTAATACTCTTCTTTGTGATGTAGTTTGATTTTCATGTACGTACAGTGCCAAATTATTAATTTATTGTTGTATTGTTAAGATGTAAATTAATTTTAATACCACTATTTCAAACACAATTTATATTGTTTATTGAATAAATGACTATTGACTATTGACTTTAAAACGTTTGTGGTCTACCCCTGCAACCACTAACTAACCACCTTAATGGAAGATAATAGCAGAAACCAAAATAGAATATTGGGTAGCACAATTGAGTACTTACATTGTCTGAAGTCTAGTTTAAAGTGTAGGAAACTTCGCATATAACCTACCAGTTTTCTGTAGGTAAGTATTTGATATAATCTTATTAAATCATCAAATAGGTACAGAAACCTACAAAACTTAAAAAAAATATTCGAAAAAGTTTAAATACGTGCTTAAGATATCAATTCGCCTATCGGATATCAAAATCTCAATGAGGATATTAAAGATATCGTCATGTCATTGTAACTAAATGGCATAGAAAAACTAGCATTCTTGCGTGACCTTTTATTTAAAGAAAAAAACCAATGGAGGGTGAAATCCGTCCCTTCCGCCCTAATCTCGTGCCGTCTTGTCAACAAACATACTTATTTTATAGCCATCGATATATTTTTTTCTGTACCAAAATAAACTTCAAACGCTTCGTGAATAATCCTGTCCGTGTTAACTTTTTTCTAAGCTTACCATAAGCCCACTTACGATAAGATTACTATGTGTACTAGTAAATGTCCTTTTTTGGGCAAACTGGGGTGAGACATATCTAAAAATATCCTAAATGGACAGAAGATATAGAAAAGCGATAAAGATTACAACGAAAGAATATAATGGAATGCGTTATCATTTACCGGTATGTACCATTGAGAAAGGTGCTTACTAATCAGATTTCAGGCATTTTTAGTCCTAGATACTCTTTAAACTCAAAACTCAACAATAGTTGAATGCTTCCACAAAAGAATACTCTGGTAAGTATTTATTTATTAAAACTTTATTGCACAAAACTAAAGTTCGTACAAATAGCGTATACGCAATGCCAATAATAGGTTATGTTTATGTGGTTAACCAAAAATCGATAACAATCTATCGTACAATAAGTAACGTGAACTCGGAAATCTCTAAAACCACCGCCTAATTTCTTTATCCATAGGTTCATTAGAGGTACTTCCAACCACATCCCTTGAAATAGTTACCGACGTTTGGACACAGTAATCACAATATTGTACCTATTAGTACCTACATACACTGCAGGCGTGCGCGGCGGGACGTACGATCGGCGGGGCAATACATCGCCACAGGCCCCGAATGCACCAAAATAGCACGTTTACTGCAATTAATGGTATGTAAACAATGGGCAGCTATTGTGGTGCGCCAATAATATTTTGCTCGTTTTTTTCTCCAAGCCAATTTATCCCAAAACCGCTCTTTTACCTTCAATGGCTACGTAATCCACATATTTATTTAACCCCGGATTCCTTTCACTATATTGGACAATATTGTAGCAGAATGAAACAAAGTTATTTATTATTAAATAAGAGCATTTTCCAAAGCAAATATGTATATTTTGCCAAATAAAGAGTGGACGATGTTTACTTTCAGCTAAATTAAAATTCCCGGAAAATAGTTTTCTAGGGAAGCAGACTCGATGTAATAAAATAAAATTTAATATCAACTGTTTAGTATCATAATGTCACAACTGATTCTGTTCGTTGCAACAATAACTTTATTTAGTTCGTAATAAAGTAGGTACATGAACTACACAACCGAACGTTAAAGTTTGCAGTAGAACGTAACTACTCCTAATGTTTAAAAGGGCTTATAGACCTTGCGCACTCATACGCATAATATGTACCTTTTGTATTTGCATCAGCGCACACAAACGTAAATTTAATAAATTCCTATACATACTCGTATGAGCGCCTTATCACAATGAATGCATCGCAAATATTGATTTTAATGCGTTTCCTGTGGGATGCGGCTTTATCGATCACTTTATTTATTGATAATGCGATAAAAATCCTTTTCAAATAGAGAACTCAATATTTGGTCACAAATGTCAATTATGATGCACTCCGTTTGTATATCTAGTGGTTGATGAGTGGTTGTACCTATTTGTAGCGATTATAGCGTTTACATTCCTAGAAAAATCTTTAAATTTCGACTTTGACAATGTTTGTAAATATTTAAAGTTCTTTCTTCATTGCCTAATTTTCAAGCCTTTATTAGCCTTTACATTGTAAATTTTACTTAACTGACTGAATTAAGCGCAGTCAAGTAGGTACTTAATTCATTTTTTTCCTATATTTATATTTTTACACCAAAGATATTAGACCAAATTTGAGACCATATTCGAGTTAGAAAATAGATAATGATGATGATAACATTGATAACTAAGAACTCTCAACCATTCAATCAAAGCACAAAGAAAAATTGAAATGCGAAACGTAAAAATTGTAAAAAAAACGTGCTCACTGAAGTATCGTGCATATACATTTAAAATAAGTATAATTGTTAGTTGGCTCCTTGTATTACGGCTATTTGCCAACATGTACGAAATTAAGTAGGTACTTAAGCTACATGCCAAAGCCAAATATCCCCAGACTAACGTATGTAAATCGCACGTTACCGTACAAAGCATTATACAGGTAATGTGAGGAAGATGGGAATTCTCCGAGTTGCACCAGACACGTTTGAGCGTTCTCAGCCTATTATGGGGGAGCAATCAAGTAGTGGACTAAAAAAGTGGTTCGAATACGGTTCAGTGCTCTCACTGAGGGCTGCTTAATAAATCTATTACTTACTGTTCAGTAGCTCGGATGAGCCGTATCTTTTGTACTTTTATTTAATTGGAGATGATGAATAGATACATCAAGAGGTGTTGAGATGGCTGATTTCAAAGGATTATTACGTTGGTAACTGATTGTTGGTTATACGTTTTTAATTAAAATAATACCTACTATAATGATTTATGTCCTAATATGTATAAATATCTACTATATTTATAAGAACGTATGTAAATGTTCGGTAGATAAAAAAAAAGTTAGGGATCTTAAATGTGGACATTGGTAGAGATTCGACGACGCGGTTGGCGCAGTCTGTAGTGCACCTGCCTACTGAGCCAGCGGTCCTGGGTTCGAATCCGGGCCGGGGCAAATATTTGTGTGATGAACTCGAATATTTGTTCCTGGGTCATGGATGTTATCTATATATGTATTTACATATTATGTATATCGTCGTCTAGTACCCATAGTACAAGCTTTGCTTAGTTTGGGATTCGATTTGTGTAAGATTGTCCCTTAATATTTATTATTACTTAGGTATAGGGGCACGGTAGTGCCCTCGCCGAAGCTTTTCGTGTTTTTTTGAAGCCTCATTGTATAATTCTTGTTTGTATACATAGGGCATGTAGGTATTGAAGCAGCTGTTTATACTGTAAATAATTGGAATAGAATAATAGCGGTAGCTTACATTTGTTATTAATAAGAAAAAAATGGGCAAGTGCGAGTCCGACTCGCGCATGAAGGGTTCCGTACCATAATCTATAACAAGTTTGTTGTATGGCAGCCCCTTAAATATTTATTTTATTTTATTTTTAGTATTTGTTGTTATAGCGGCAATAGAAATACATCATCTGTGAAAATTTCAACTGCCTAGCTATCACCGTTCTTGATACAGCCTGGTGACAGACGGGACGGACGGACGGACGGACAGCGAAGTCTCAGTAATAGGGTCCCGTTTTTACCCTTTGGGTACGGAACCCTAAAAAAAGAACTCGATCTAAAATAGCTTTTTGTGCCTGCGTACGTAGTTTATTTTGAAATACGTTTCCAAAATTTTTGATACAAAATAGATCAGGAACTTATAGGTACAGTTTAAAAATGTTGTCTTAATGTGACATTAACTGTGAGAAAGAAGACTAATCCAAGACAGTAAAATTGATAATGTACATTTATTCAGCAACCAAGAAAAGTCACCCCAACTTACAAGATTCTACCATTAGTGCCGGAATAAACATTTCCTAAGAGACAAATTCATTACCAGCGCTGCCAGAGACTAGGTACCTACTTTTCTACAAGATTTAGCTGTTTATTTCCCACATTAAACCATTTTGTTTATACTTTGCGAACTAGGTACCTACTTAAAAAAACTAATTTCTCATTTTACTTCAACGCAAACCCGTACCTAATAACTTTACTAGTTGCTCTGTGATCTGCAAACCTGACGAATATTTTTTGGAAATCGCTGAAATATGTAGTTTTTTACGTTTCATCTCCGCCATTTTGAACAATTCGAAATACCGAATCGACAAAAACATCTATATAATAATTAAACGCACCTGCTCACGAAATTTCGAGAATCGGTTGAGAAATGCGTCCTGCAGGCGAGAACAGCCGGAAATCTGGACTACTGCACATCCGGACACCCGTACATACGAAAGATTTTCTGGCCATTCCCAGACTCGGGAGGTCTGGACTTCAGTGTTTGTAAAGACAATACGTTAAAGAGGTTTTGAGTTATAGAAGGGTCAAAAGTGGCATCAAGTGTTTCGTGAAATATTATAGGTACTCGGCGCTGGCTAGCCAGTTCCTTTGCTTGAACTTGGCTTGACACGCTACCGCGTGTCTAGATAGATACTACTAGGTACTACCTACTACTAGTTACTACTAGTAAACGTTTCTTTTAACTACTCCGCTACCTAAAGGAAAGGTTATCTGGAAGAGATCGCTATTTAGCGATAAGACCGCCTGTGTTATTTACCTCTGCTTTTATTTATTGTATCCCTTACGTGTAGGTGTGCAAAAAGAGGATTTATATTTGTACAATACATATGAGGAGCGAGAATAACATTGATGCAATCGCCTATCTGTAGATCCTGGATCTAATATATCTGAATATAGTTATTAATTGTTATAGTCATTAGGAACCTACACTAATGATACCGGATATTGTTGGTAATATTAGTAAATACCACACCCATATTATTGCACCGCAATTATTAATTACTAGCGGGAACCATCATTATTAATGTAATTCGTTACCAAAGCTTTGATCCGCATTTTATGTCAGATATTTCAGTTAGACTTAATGCTGAAAGCCAAGTCACTACGACTCGTAATTTGTTACGTATGCGAATAGCAAATCAAAGAGCACTTTAAGCTTCTAAGCTTTAGCAGTTTAAACTAGTTTAAAGCCGCTACCTTATGTACCTTTTACTTACAACGATTGAATCTGCTTTGACTTAAAACCACATATTTTCAGATAGGTACATACTACATTTCTAATATTATAATCGAAAGGTTTTTCTTTTAGTGCAATGAGTACTAGCTTTGTGTGTATAATTGCAGCCATCTTTAGCGTTTATGAGACTACTAGCTTCGCCGTGCGGCTTTATCCGCTTATCCCACGGGAATACTACATTTTTTCTGGGAAAAAGTAGCATTTGTGTCAACTACGTTCATACCATAATGTATCAAAATTGGTCCAGCTGATTAAGCTTCAGGCTAAGGTCTCCTATCCGACGCTATGCGCAGCGTACAGCGTCTTTCCATACTAATGATAAATATGAATAGATAAATAATATGGAAAGACGCTGTACGCTGCGCATAGCGTCGGATAGGAGACCTTAGCCTAAGCAAACTTTCGCCTCTATAATATTAGTGTGATAAAAAAAACGACTGTACAGAATTTAATCATTTTGGATAAACTCATATTTCGGTTAAGAATCTGTCACGTGTAGGGTTCCAGGGCTAGAATAGATAAATAAATAAATATTCGGGAACAATCTGACACAAATCGACCTAGTCCCAAACTAAGGAAAGCTTGTACTATGGATACTAGACGACGATATACATAATATACGTATGTAAATGCATAGATAACATCCATGACACAGGAACAAATATTCGAGTTCATCACACGAATATTTGCCCCAGCCGGGATTGGGACCCAAGACCGCCGGCTCATTAGGCAGAGGTGCACTACAAACCGCGGCAACCGCGTTCAATAAAACAGTCAATAAAGATGTCTATACACTACAACATCCTTCTCCATACACTTTCCGTTTTCATGACTGGCTTTTAAAAGTCATGTTAGAATTATAACGAAAAAAAGCTAGGCACTTTTCTACAGTCCACACAAAAGTCAGCTAGCTACTTCTCTCTAATTATTTTAACTGGACTAAGCCAAAAGCGCAATCAGGCCGGCTCTGTAGCCAAATAACAGCTGTCTAAACAGTTGTTAAAGTGACAGACTAACTAACAGGCTTTTGGAGCGTGCCCGGGCTGGTACGATGCACTGTTTGGGCCAATTAATTTTCGATGTAAGTTAGAGTTTGGTAAGCCTGGATACTTAAACATGGGACCGCGCCAAATTTAGCTCAGTACACTAATTAATCCTAATGGAATTTTTGAGATTGAGCGACATCGTTTCAGCTTCGCACAAAGTTCTTTCGTATGTCCAGATGGTTTCTGGACGTTATAGACTAGAGGTCGCATCAGTGGGTGATTTTTTGAGCGTTTTGACCGCCTTATTACCGTGACCGCGATATTTGCCAATTCATAGAAGTACCTAACCAACATCATTTTGATAAGGAATTAATAAATCTGCGTCTTTTACAACATAACCGAAAATGGTGCCTCAGATCATACGGGGATCGTCAATAATAGTGGTCACGGTAATGAGGAGGATAAAATGCTTGCTTGAATAATCACCAATTTCTCAACCGATTCTAATGTAATTTTGTGAGTAGGCTCGATAAATATATAGATTTTTTTGTCAATTCAGCCCGTCTAGCATAACTATGCTTCGGGACGCTTGTCACGTGACATAAAATCACCATTTCGGAGATATCGGGATTTAAAACCGTAAAAAAAAACACAGCAATTTTGAAACCAACTCGCAAGTTCTACCAACTATTATCTATTCTGTGGATCTAACTACAACTCACAGAGCCATGGCTTGTTAGGTTCTGGTACCGTACCCATAGTATGTAGGTGTCAACGGGAGTCTGTTAGTAACGCTGCGGTGTCGGTCTGTCACGCACAGACCTCGAACTCTAGAACCGTAATAAGACACTTGAAATTCTCACAGAAGGTCTATTGCTGTGAGTGTAACCGCGCGGTCGCCACTACAATATAGCAGATAGTAAGTATAAAATACAAGAAACGTGTTTTCTCACTGTGTGTTGTGTACCGTGGTATATGTATGTACCTACACGAACCGCGAGTCCAACTAGCACTTTTATTTTTCGTTATTTTTTCGCAGCAGGTGAAATTCGTGAGGCGTGCATTATTGCAGATTTTTTTTAAAGACATTCCTCAATATTATCTAGCTTTGTATCAACAAAGACTGGTAATTAATCATGGCATATTAGCGCATATTCATCCGCAAAAACGCCTATGAACCTAGAATTCCGGGCCTTTCTATATTACCAAAGGGGACTATAACTAACGAGTTAAACAATTCCGCTTTTAATGAGAACTAGGATGTGTCCGCGAACTTCGTCCGCATGGAAGAACAAATCGAAACCCTCTTTTTTCTTCTCCGTAGTCGAATAAAAAGTCTCCTGTAACCACACCCGTATATCAAAATAAATTGGAGTCATTGAAAATTATTGAAGTTTAACCGTTTAGGCGTGATGAAAGGTCAAAAATTTCAATTTTATAATACAAACATGACTTTTTTTTAAAACAAAGTTACAATGTTTGATCATCTGATGAAATGAAACTGCAGCTGCCCAACATATGGCAACCTCTAATACAAAAGGGTTGCAGATTTGTTTCATTTGTTATCCACACAACTTAGCCTCGTGTTTGTACTCGTAATTACGGTAGCTCTTTTAGGGCCGAAGAATAATTACATGAGGGCTCTTATACCGGAATAAACAATTAGATTGTGACAATATCATATTTATGAAACATTATACATAATTTTTTTTTTGAGTTTCACTTGTCCTTGCCGTTTTGCAATACAAGTTGCTCCTTTAGACTTATAAAGACCTTAGAAATAATAGAGACCTAATTCAAAATCTGTGTCTTTCATTCTAACTATGTAATTTAAAATTAAAGTGTCGACGATTTCGAATTATGCCACTATAATTCTAAAGGGTTTGTTCGCATATTGTGCAAAAAATATTTTTTTCATAGCAGCGAATTTTCACATCGTGTTTTTTCATGATCGCCAATTTTATTGTTCGTCTTTCTTCATGTGTGGTGTTTCTCAATGTGGACACGACAGGAGGTAATGATTTGTTAGAATTATGTTTTCGAGTAAAATATATGTTAAACCGCACTATATTATACTGATAATATTTGCGAGTCATAAAATAATCTACTGGTAAAATAAGCGAAAAAAAAACGCGATGTGAAAATTCGCTTCTATTAAAAAATGATTTTGTGAAAATTATCGCACAAATCTTCTAAAGGAGTCAACTCAATCGTGATGTCATCACAAAATGTTTATTATAGGTAAAATAAACGTTATTGACGAACGGATTGAGCAAAAAAATAGTCGTAATTTTTTTGGTATTTCCCAACTATTTCGTCAGCGCAGAGACTTACATGTTCTTTGTCTTCTGTATAATGCCCTTTTTATTCGTTCTTCTCCTCCTTACCTTGCAGAGAAGTTCTCTTACATGGCGGATGGTAGTGGCCATCGCCTGCGGTCTAGTGCGAATCTAGCTCTATCGATCCCACCGCATAGATCGCATGTCTACGATATGTCTTTTGCTGTGCGCGCCGTGAAATTATGGAACAAGTTGTCTCCCGCCCTAAGGCAGACGCAGTCCGTTGCATCGCTCAAGGGGAAGTTGAAGGGATTGTGGCTGTCAAACGAATAATACAACAAAAACGGTTGCTGTTTTTGTTGTAATTATGACTATTTCTGTTGAATTTATATATATATATACATATATGTATTTATTACGTATTATGTATTATATTGACTGTTTGCCTATCTCTCTCTATTTTGGTTTTTTTGCATTTTCATGTGTAAGTATTATTGTTAAATTATCCTCCTTCGTATTGTACATGTTGCTTTGGCTGTCTACCGTTTACATTTGTCTTTAGCACTCATTTACTCAAAGGTTAACTGGAAGAGATCCCTTAAAGGGATAAGTTCGCCTTTGTACATGTATTTCTTTTGTTTTAATGTATTTCTGTTTTTGTGTACAATAAAGTGTTTACATACATACATACATACTATTTATTTATTCAAATTAGTTACACAGCATTACAGTAATTAAACTAAGGCACTGTGAACAACAAAATTAGGGGAACCAGGGGTAATGGGGACCAGCGGGTAATAGGAGCGGTGCGACTAGAGACAAAACTATAGCTCATATTCACTCATTTACCGCTCGGGTGTTTTCGTCACAGTGCGGCCGTGTTCCCCTGGCTCGCTCAGCTCGCCAGTGCCACGCATTATGTTACCACGGACGCTTATCGGTTTTTTGCTCCGCGCTTATAAAAAATACGATATTTCAACGGCCAGCTTAAGTTGAAGTAATATGTTTGTTATAATGAAACCTGTTTTATTTAATAGCTAATGTTATCAATTTTGAGTATCTATTCATATCAATTCATTACAAGCTAGATTCGGAATATTATTTTATGAAATTTCAAGATGGTGGTAGTCGGGTAATCAGAGCTTACGTATTACATTATTAGGCTATTATTGTTTGGATCCTTAAAGTTAATTAATTTACGCATACGTTTATGTTAATATTTATATGAATATGAGATTTTAGGCTGACATTTAATGTTTTGAGGCTGACTCAATAATTAAGTAGCTCCCATTACACATATGGGTATCTATAGGCTCTCATTTCCCGCAAAGTCGGGTAATGGGAGCGACTCTGTTTTTTTGAGAAAAGTTTATCTGTCGCCAAATGCCTGATAATGTAACGGTGATGCTGTAATTAAATGATAGTCAAATAACTAACGATTTAGTTTCTATTAAAAAGATCCAAAAATACCTATACATTTGCCTTATATTGAACTTTTGCCTTAGTAGGCTCCAATTCCCCCACGCTCCCCTACATTAGTTGTTTTCGCGTCACGCGGTGTTATTGAGAAAATCTTGGTAACGTGCAATGAACACCTATGTTTAATATAAATAGATTTATTAGATCGACACAAACGTTGCTGCAAAAAGGTTATCTCGCGTAATAGAGTTTATAAACTTTTATTTTCAACAGAAGCGAGGAACTTGCAGTCATAAAATCTGGAACACTCGTGCTGATAAATGGTGCTACATTTTACAGGAAAAATGAGACGAAGTTGCCAACGCCTGGAGAAAAATTTAACACGCCATCGTATTACTTTTCCTCGTTTAATTTTTTTTCTTATAACCTTGTTCTTACATAATCTTAAAGTACCTTAATCGGGTAAAACGAAACCCTTATAGTATCAGTTTGGTGTCCGTCTGTGAAACCCCTGTTCTCAAAAACGCGTTGAGGTATCAACCTGAACTCAATATCAAATATTCAGTTCTGTTGGAGTCATAAAAAAACTATCTAAGTCAACGCAATCCAGAGATATGAGCCTTTATACTGCATTTGTTGACGCTTGCAAGGGAATCAAAACCTATTGGGTACTTCCCGTTAAATCATGATATTTGGCGAGAAGGAACAATAGCAATATCATGAAGCTTAAGTAAATAAAAACGACCGAAACCGTAAATTTGTAGTTATATTAGAGCGTAGCGGTATATATTTTTGTGATTAAGAGGTTATCTGCAGTTTACTTATCAACAACAGATTTGCAACGGCGAAATTAAGTTTGTCTCTTAGAACAGGTTATCTTTTTAGAGCAATATGCTTTCAGTTTGTACGGAACCCTCGGTGCGCGAGTCCGACTCGGACTTGTCCGGCTTTTTAGTTGGTCTGTTGGGTTCATTATGTAAGGCAACAACAGTGCAAAAAGAATGAAGCCATTTTAGGTGCTATTTTGGGCATGCATAGTTGCATAGATCGTGGCGGTAAATTAACCTTTTGAACGTTAAGCGGAGAAAAAATTGAACATGCCTCTGACGCGATAGCAAAAAAACAATACAGTGAAACACAGAATCTCCTCCTTTTTTGGAATAGAGAAGTGTTCCAAATAAGAAAATTCCAATTAAAATCAACAGGGATCGAAAAAAAAACACAGTTTATTAATCTTTGAAAATTTGACGTCATTACGTGACGTGTCGTGATACAATTTTCCAATCAGTAGACAGAGCCGTCAACAAGTTACTCGTAACACCGAAGTTTTAATCCTATACTCGTAATGTAACCAATTTTGATTCTTATGACATTTTTATTTTTGTACTGTAGCAGCAAACACTAATGCCAATAGTGATAGGATAGCGAACATTATGATAATATGTATATTTTTTCAGTTTAGTTCCAATTATGTTTCCAAATAGAGCAGAATGTCAAATGATAAAAAAACGCATTTTTATCAAAAACGCGCAATGTCGACAAAGTTGTTTTAAATAACTATTTGGGGAGAAAATATAAATTTAATTCTCTAAAAGTGAAATGCCACGTTAGCATTTTGTGGCGTTTTTCATACAAAATACGCAGATGTTTTGGCTGGTAGGTACTGTATTTATAATGCAAGTCGAAGCAACTTCATAATTAAGATTGACACAAATTTTCATAAAGTTTTAAAATACCGCATTTCCGTGGTCTAATCAGCAGCGGAACTAAGTTTGTTTGTGCCGTTTTGCGGCATAATTAGTCCATCGATCGATATGAAATATTGAATATTAATATCCTGTTTCGCCGGAATAGGTATAATAAATGAGCGTCTTTGGAATATTAAGAAGTTAGAAAAAATAATGTTAGCGTAAAAATAAATGGAGATAAGTACCTACTACAGAATGTACGTGACGTACGTCCAATAGTATGCGACCAAGTGGTACCTTTTGCTTGGGGTTGTCTATTGTTTGACCGAAATTTATATGCAATAATATTGATTTGCTCGAATTTCACTTACCCGAATTTCATTTGCCCGAATGTTTCGTTTCCTAGAAAAGTCATTTGACATACTCTTGTATTCCCGAATATTATATGCCATAATGATACGTATGCCATAAGTATTGTTTTCCATAGTATTAAGTGCCATAATATTGTTTGATAGAATATTTAAACGCCATACTAAATATTGTTTCTGTGCGAATCCAACCTGGCTATGCATTTGACATTGTCTAAAATTGTGTTTCATTTTGATGTAATAATCGTCTATTTACGATGTACACATGCAAGCAAGCATTTTGACTATATATTGTGGCCACGTATGTACATAGACACTATATGGTCACAATACAAACCTAACCTAAAGTTTTCGGTTCTGGTCGAATGTCGTACGTCCTTTTATCGTAGTTCTTCTAAAACTGTAAATTAGGCTAGGATTTGTAGGTATTTTGAAGCAAACATTCTGACGCTCCGCTCGCTTTAGATCCATGTACTATTTGGTAGCAGTTCTTCTAAAACTAGGTTAGATTGTAAATTAGGATACTGTAAATTAGATTAGGATTTGTATTTTGAAGAAAACATTCTGACGCTCCGCTCGCTTCGCTCGCTCCGCTATACGGGTCACAAAACAAACCTAACCTAACCTATAGTTTTCGGTTTTAGATCCATGTACTATTTGGTAGCAGTTCTTCTAAAAATAGGTTAGATTGTAAATTAGGAAACTGTAAATTAGATTAGGATTTGTATTTTGAAGCAAACTTCTGACGCTCCGCTATACGGGTCACAAAACAAACCTAACCCAACCTATAGTTTTCGGTTTTAGATCCATGTACTATTTGGTAGCAGTTCTTCTAAAACTTGGTTGAACATGAACATGAACATGAACATAGGCACCACACCCAGCCAGGTCGTAGCCTGACCCGGACAAGCCGGATACACCAGGGGGCACAGATTTATAAGGAGTGACACGCTCCGGGATGGGATAGGAGGGCCGACTAGCCGCAACCGGTCGACCACAATCAGCCGATTATGCAACCTTGAGCCAATATTGGAAGTTAGGTGAGGTGGGGTAGAGCATCGGGGATGAGCGTTGGTGAGTTGTCGCGTGCTCTCGTTGGCGTCTTTGCTTGTCGTGTTCACCGGATAGCCGTCGGGGTATCACGTTTCCTGTTCGTTGGTCTGACTTTCATCCTCCGATTCGCTGTCGGTTTCTTGTCGTTGGTAGATTTTTTGGGCTGCCGTGATGTATTTGTTCTTGTCTGATGCAAGTTCTGCCCACTCAGAGGGGTTCATGTCGTAGTATTGCATATCCTGGTGCAACCAGTTTTTCCATGTAAAGCTGGGTCGGCCAACTTTGAGTTTTTGCGCTTTGTGCCGGTACGCGGAATGCAGCAAGTGGGGTCTTGGGCGTCGCAGGATGTGTCCGTAGTAGCATAGCCGAAGGCATTTTATCCTTTTGGTTATAGTTTTTCCCTCCAGTACATATGGGCTGCTTTTGCATTTCTTACCGCTGGCTTGCACCGTTCGTTGATCGTATTTTTTCTGCTGCGGGAGGAGGTTATGTAGGTACCCAAGTAGCGGATTTCGTTCACTGGAGTAACTGTTGTCCCGGTGAGGTTAATGAAGTTTCTGTTATTTCGTTTATTGGGTCTCGTACTAGGAGTTTTGTTTTTGTCTCGTTCACCTTTAGACCCGCTGATTCAAATAAGGTTTTGGCCTTCGCGTATATCTGATTTAGTTGTTGGAGGCCGTTCGATATCACGTCGTCCGCAAAAGCTAAGATAATCGGTAACTGTATTTCCTCGTCTTGGTTGAGTTTTACGAAGGGCATTTCTTCTTCTAGTGTTCTGAACACGTCGTCCATTACGATGGTGAATAGTCGCGTTGAGAGAGGGCAACCCTGTTTGACGCCTTTGCCTTTATTGATCCACCTGGTTTGTTGTCCAAGCCACTTGATGCAGGTAGATTCGTTCATTTCGGCTTTAACTATACAATTGGCTAGCGCCTTGTTTGATCGCGTGCATAATATGTCCCTCATGGCGTTGAGATCAATTGTGTCGAATGCTTTTTCTAGGTCGACTGCTAGGACAAGGTAGATCTGTTTTTCAGAAATGCTGCCTGGTAGCTTTCGAGGTCGTCAATAGTTTCATTCAGGCTCAGTAGTAGTAGATTAGCGTAGATCCTGTATCCCGTGCTGCAGATAGAGATTCGTCTGTAGTCATTTATAGATTTTAGGTTCGTTGTTTTTGGTAGCGGTACTTGGATTGATTGTGTCCAAGTCTCTCCGGCAGGGTATTCGTTATCCACGATGCCCGCATTTGCGTTAATATTTGGTTGGTGAGTTCGTCTGGATTTGCTTTAAATAGCTCAGTCACCGTTTGATCTATTCCAGGGGCCGTCCCATTTAAATAATAACGCATCTTTTAAATAATATGCTTTATTTCATCTAGCGTGGGCTCCGGTTCTAGATCTATTGTGTCTTCGTCGCTTATTTGCTCAATGCTTGGGCCCTCTGGACATTGGGATAAACGTGTTTTTTTATTTTTGTCTTGCCTTGAGCTCGTGTGTCTGTAGAAGTCGTAGGTGATTTTCATCCTCCTTGACAGATGGGTATTTGCTAGCCCCTTAAAGAATATTCTGCATTCCCTTTCGTCTTCTGTTGATTCAATTATTTGTAGATTTCGTCTGCATTCTCTGAGGTTGTTTATTCGTGTTCCGTCACTTGGGCGTAGATTTTTCCTGAATTTTACTTGTTGCAGTTTTGCTAGCGCTACTCTGCGTTCTTTTGAGTACTTTGGATGAAATTTGAATGTTCTTTTCGCTGAGGTTTTCATTATCTCCGTGACTTCTTGCCATTGGAGTGGGTTTTCTTTTGGACGTTTCTGTACCATTGCCAGTTCTTGTGCGATGTTTTGATATTTCTTTTTTCTAGTTTTATCTTAGAGCATGTTGTAGACTAATGTCTTGTAGTTGAAGGATTGTGATTCGTCTGAGGTTTTATCTCGGGAGGTTTTGTTTATGTTGGTCTTATTCGATTTTTGTGGTTTCAGTTCGCCCCATATGATTTTATGATTTGGTAACGGCGTGTGCTGGCCTTTGATGAAGCTAAAGTTGGATGAGCTCTTGTTTTGGGTCATAATGTAGTCTATTTGTGACTTTTTACTGCCTGATTGCCAGGTTACTTTAGAGCTACTTCGGCCGAATGACGTTTCCAATCGGAATTTCGCGATTCTTATTAGGTCAGTGAATATCTCCCCATTGCTCTTGCTGTTTGGATGGTATAGGTTTTTACCCATTCGGTAACAGTTGCGTCGTGTTTTTGCATCTTTATACCCGATATGTGCATTGAAGTCACCTAGAACGATTAGGGTCGGATTTTTGGCTTGAGCTTTATTAATCGGAGTAGGCGTGACATGTCGTTTGTGGCTGCTGATGTTTCGTTTGACCAGTGTGTTGTGACGACGAATAATATTGTTTTGTTATCAACGTCGATTGACGCTGCCATGTTGTTCAAATTGGTTTCTGTCCAGTTAATTTTTAGCCCGCTATTTTTCCTAATAAGGATGGCCAGACCTCTATTGGAGTTATTTCCGCTTACACTCCATTTTTGTAGTTATCGGATTCATGAGTTACGGTTTTCAGGTGAGTTTCTTGTAAGCGTGCGATGTGTATTGATTTCGATTCTAGTAACGTATCAATATCTGATTTTTTCTTAGGTTTAGCTGCTCCTTTATCGTTCCATGTTGCCACGTTAGTTCTATATATTGGGTTGTGAACCGGGTGGTGCGGCCTAGGTCGTGACAATCGGTATCCAGTTGCATCTGCTATCTCCTCTGGCGTTCCGGTATTTAGGTTTATTTCTGCTCGCGTGAGTTGTGTGTTATTAGTCGTGTTTATACTCAGGTGGTTTTCAAAACAATCGTAGTGGTTGTGACTGTAGACCAGGTCATGGTGCCTACCGCGTCGCTGGTGTTTTAGGGGTAAAGTGTATTATTTATTTTAGTGGGGTGCCTTGAAATACTATTACATTGATGCCGTAGTATTCTGCTGCAGATATAAGTATATCGGCTCCACCCCACACCTCATCTTGGTCTTGCAAAGTCAAATATTTCTTAATTTGTTCATTTTGGTTTGGCTTGTTGGCGTCAATATTGCTTATGATCGCATTTCGCATTGTTTGTTCATGTTGGTTTACATCGGCATATCGTGCGAGGTCTCTGCGGATTGCTTGATGATCAAACGTTAATCCAAATAAGTCGTTGATTTGGTGGGCGATAGCTCGAAGAAGACAGTTACCATCTCCGGGTATATTATTTATTGCCGTTTTGCTTTCCATGTTTGTAGATTGTTGTCATGTCCTGCTATCTAGAGGCGCGCTGTGGGGAGAGCTTAAAGTCTAGGTTATTAGTGGATGGTATTGTCGGGGGTATTTATGTGTGTTGCTAGGTATTTTACTTATTGTAATATGGTGTAGTGTTTGTTCTTAATGCACACCGGCTGTGTTGTTTTGTGCTCCAGTGTGACTTAGGTAGTTATCTATTGTGATCGATATCCTGACTTTCAAACTTGCGTCAACTTTCTACTACTTAATTGCTATTGTTATATGGCCCGGCAGACTCTCTTTGGTGACTTGTGGCTGCCAGATGTGGTTTCGTTCGAAGAAGCGGTGCACTTTAGATAAAAAAAATGGTCTGTTGCGTAAGTGCTCTGACAAGGGATTTTTTTTTATGTCGAGCTGCTTTGGTTGGCAATAAAACGGGGTGTTTGCCGGACTGACCATGTGCTTTGCTGTGAGTGGGCTGTAATTGTAACAAAGAATATTTTTGTTTGATTATGTCTTATAACCCAAGCTTCTTCCAGATTCTGTGAATTGCGTTGGAAGTGATGGTATAATAATATAATAATGTGTGTATGTATTTTAGGAGTTGTGTTGGGCGCGTGGTAATAGGTAGTAGTTTATGTTAGATTTAGTTTTGCCAATTAATGAGCCATGAGATTTAGCTTTAACTAGGTGTTTGCAAAGCAAAAAGACCGCGTTTTTGGATTGAAATTCTGGCGTCGAACTCGACTATAGCTGTTCGTCGTTCGTGGAGGTTATTTATGTATGTATGCGCTTCGGTCAGTTTAATAATAGAAAAGGTTTAGGACTCTATTGATTTGTGATTTAGCGATGTAATTATTAGTGAAGTAAAGTTTATATATAAAAATCTGCTTTTAATAATCTTTGTTAGTTTATTAAGGCCTGGAGTTGATCAGTGCATCTAGATAACAGATCCTTCGTAGAGGTATAGAACCTAAGTGTGGCGGTTTAAAAGAGGTCGGGGGAATTTTTGAGGTGCAATTTGCCGAGGACCTGACGAGGTCTGTTGTTAGGCACGTGCTTATCTGATCTGATCTTTATAGCTTTTCAACTCGGATATCTGAGGTATTTAATGGTTCAATTTTTTTTGAACATTAAGAAAGCAGTGATAATGGAAAGAGCTCACCGAGTTCTCCTTGGGCCGCTGTGTCATTAATTGATGCAGCGCGCAGCGTGGTTACTCCTGTATTTTGTACTCTACTCGGCAGTTTCTGCCTCCAGCACTAGGTTTGCACTCACTACTTAGGCTATTTGTTATCTAGACGCACTGCACTATGTATAAACCCGATGGTTTTGGTTTGGAGATATTTAGGGAACGCGGTGGAGGTTAGTTTAAACTAATCTTTCAAGTTTAACGTCGAACGCGCGGTGAGAATTTTGAACTTTATGACGGGGTTGGAACGAACAGACGCCCGGACTATTGTTTCGCGTGGGGCTATTGTTTTGGCTCAAAGATTTAAGTGGCGTTTTTGGGTCGTTCGGGATGGCTTGCACAGATGCGACCGCTCTGTACCGTGTCTCCGGCGAGACCGTTCTTCTAAAACTTGGTTTGATTGTAAATTAGGAAACTGTAAATTAGATTAGGATTTGTATTTTGAAGCAAACATTCTGACGCTCCGCTATACGGGTCACAACACAAACTTAACCTAGCCTATAGTTTTCGGTTTTAGATCCATGTAGGGGCAAGTGCTGTACCTGTGGACGCTTTCCAGAATTTGACCTTTAATCAGTTGTTAGACAAAAACTACGCGTATTACCAATAAATTATTTATTTTGTTTTAATCACAGTTAAACAATCTTTAAAGTCCACATATGTCTTCTACGCTAGCTATCCGGAGATGTCGGATAAAAGTATTTAAAAAAAAATACTCATTTTGTCCATAGGTACATCTACTGTTTGTACCTATGGACACTAACAACGTACCTATGGACGGTAACGTACCTATGGACAATAATCAACAACATTCTTTTAAACAGAAGAAACTTCTAAAATAACGCAATTAACAACATACAATAAATCAACATGTAATTATACGTTGCTCTGCATATCATAATTACTTTTTTTTCTTCTTGAAATGTAATATTCTTAGCAGAATCTCCAGTATAATTTTGGGACTTTAAAAAGCCTCCATAGTCTGCAGCAGTATCATAATCGTCGTTTGACACTTTACATTCTTAAGGAAAACCTAATTTTCTTTATGGAAAATAATTAACAATCAATGACAACATCATTTTAATACATTCTCTGCTAGCAGAGTTATCTGAATCATCATTTTTGAAAATAAAAACCTGATTCGTCATCGGAATTTACGTTGTCTTTGTGAGCCTTTGAAATGTATAAGAGATAAAATTTCATCCTCTAAAATATTATTTGTTTGGCATCAGGTATTGTTTTAAGCTTATCAGACTAAGATGTATCTTTATCTAACGTCTTTGGTACTATTTGTTCCAGTAGAATTCTTCTTATTATTATTATTGGCTCGTTTCGATTCCTCCACCTTAATAGTTTCTTTTAACGGCGTGTCTGTTAGGATCCTAGTTGAGCAAACTCATAGGCAAGTTCTCGAACTTGTTTTTTATTCAGGTACATGTGTAGATATGCTGCTTTTTTTAAGTAATCATTGCTCCTCAGTATTGCTAAAGATCCTCCTGATATCATTTTTGACTTCGAAGCCTTCTTCACCAATATTTCGACAGTATTTTTTTTTGTATTTAAAGATTATCGAATTTCGGATTTTAAACTTCTCAGTGGCTTTCCTTACTAAAGTCAGAGTGGTCTGGCATATCTTGTCTCTTTCTTTCCCAGTTTTTCTACGAGGCACTAAATAAAACAAATATATTAATTTTACTGTCCACAGGTACATTCAGTATAATTGTACCTATGGACAGTCCACAGGTACATTTAAGGAGGTATCCACAGGTACAAATTTGGCGGGTTTTATTTTGGATTCATACCGGTCACTATTAATGCTACCTACGACTAACGAAATCTTGTAGAAATAACTTTTACACCATATAAATTAATATGCAACTGCAAAGACACCCGAAACATTTGCAGATTTTGCATAAAACATGCTTAAAAAGAAGGGAAAAAACTTACTTTTTCTCTCAAAAACTTTCGGCAGCCATAAAACACGCAGTTTCTGTCATCCGTAAAGATGGCGACTAGCTCGTATTGCCATATGAAAAAAATGCTTTTCAAATAAGTGATTGGTATTTTTTTCTTTGTATGAGTAGTGTCCACAGGTAAAACCGTCCACAGGTACAGCACTTGCCCCTACTATTTGGTATCAGTTCTTCTAAAACTAGATTAGATGGGGTTTGTATTTTGACGCTCCGCTATACGGGGTCATAAAACAAACCTAACCTAACCTACAGATGTCAGTTTTCGACCTATGTTCCATTTGGATAGCATATGAAATTATAGCATGTGACAATTATGGATTACAATCTTTATGGAAAATGTGATTATTGGAATTAATATTATGGGAAACAAAGATTCGGGCATAGGATTAATATGGCAAACAATGATTATGGGAAACATAATTATAAGAAACAAGATTCGGACAATTGAATATTATGGCAGACGAAATTCGGGCATATGAAATTCGGGCAAGTGAAGGTATACCTTTGCTTGGAAACTTAACTTTTCTTCACATAATAAAAGGAATGTACACATTTTTCTTTCAAAACCTAAAATAGCCTATTATTTTATGGTCATTCTGCAGTTCATACGACAAAGTTTTCTTTGGACTGGAAGTATCATTATCCCGAGTTTATAAAATTCGGGAAACACGTTTTCTGCCTAACATAATTACGAGTAGGTAGTAGTTATAAGTAAAAATCGCGCTCCGAATTATGAAAATTCGGATTAATCTTTGTTTTCGGACAAATTAATTTTCGATATTATAGATGATTCGAGTTTTGTAGATTTAAAGTAAGAAGTCTACAATGTCTACATTGAACTTTCGGATTGTAATTAAGATTTCAATAGTAATGAATCAGCATACCCCTGAGGTATAAGGCCAAGTAAATTGCATTTCAGCTGCATTCGTGCAAGGCTAGCGCTATATTGGATCCTGGATTACGGTCAGATGGGTTATGGGATTATATTGACTTGATAAGGAAACAGTTCAGAGTTGATTTAGAGTAACATTTCTCGTCTATCCCACCTAGCTAAGCTGGTGGAACTTCGACATCGCTTGTAGCGCGACTTTTTAATTGAAAGGAAAGAGACAGGGCAATGTTTGTGGTGCGACAATGTCGCGTTACAGTAACAGTGAGAGGTGAAGTGGTTCGAAATATGACTAGACGCGTCTAATAGGTAGGTAGGGGAGGTAGGGGAGCATTGGGCACTTTTTTACTTAAGTCTTAATAAAAATGCAATTTTTTTACAAAATCAACTTTTTACTCCTTATATTAGTAGCACATATATTTGGCTTCAATTATTACGAAGAACACTTATACAATAATAATCGGTCTCAAAATTGCAAGAGATTTTCTGAACACTGTCAAAAGTGCCCAAACCTCCCAATGGTCGGGTGGTTTGGGCACCTCAATGGGAGGTTTGGAAACTGTATTAAATAACCCTCTTAATGGTAAATTTCTTGAATATTAAATAATATAATCATAAAAACTTACAATAAAATCAACAAACGATCAACTGTTTTAAACTATAAATACTCAAAAAATTAAAAATAAAGATATAGTACTCAATATTCAGTATTCTTACTTCAGTAATAAATTTTATCTAAGATTTGCAGGCGATTCAATTTTTGCTCCCTTATTAGGGTTCCGTAGTCAACTAGGATAGGAACCCTTATAGTTTCGCCATGTCTGTCTGTCCGTCCGCGGCTTAAACCGAAAACGCAGTTTTAAGCGCGTCTATTGTACCCTACGGAACCCTACCCTGAGCGTGGCTCGACATGCTCTTGGCCGGTTTTAATTTCTTCTATGGCACTCTTTTCTCTCTTTAGGGATTTCGCGTCGCTTATTTTTCTTTTTAAATTCAAACGGCATTTTTAGAAAAAATAATATAATAATTAGTAACACAAATAGTAATGACACATCAAAAGTATTTAGTATTGAAATTCAATATTTACACGCAATTTAAACACGTCGAAATAATTTTCTCTTAACAGAACCTACTTTTTACACCGATTTCCGAAACAAACAATAGTGGCGGGAGCATTGGGCATGCCCAAACCTCTCTTTAGGATTAGTGCTCAATGCTCCCCACCCCCTCATTTCACAAATAAATTCAAATAAGTTTTTTGTAGCCTAATGTTTTACCTTAATTTATACGTTAGTATTAGCTTTCGTAAATACATAACTAGATGACAATACAGAAACTTACGACTTTACACAGCTCACGCTGTTATTTCCTTCGAAATTACATCAAAATATTTACTTTCGCACGCACGAAACGGTCGACGGCATGTGACACTGACAACTAATCAAAATGGCAGATGACATTAGCCTGAGCGGTGTTGCCAATTAGTAAGCTAAACTACCACAGTATACAAAATTAAGTAGCTTCCATACGACCCGACTTACAAGGTGGTGCCCGAACCTCCCGACTGCCCAATGCTCCCCTATCTCCCCTACTACATTTGACTATACAGGGTGTCCCAGAAGTACCACGTCACAGTGACACTGGAGGTAGGTCAGCTCAAGAGGAACCCAACCAACCTAACATGACCTCAGTAAAAGTTGCACGGTTTTCGAGTTATTACCGAAATAAAAACTTTTGAGAATTTTCCCCTTTTCTTTTACATTTTTAGTACCAGCATCGACATGAAAAGCTCTTAATGACAGTTTTTTGTGTGTATCAAATCATGAATAGCTAATTCAGAAGTGTAAAGTGTTATTTTGTCAGTAACTATTGTAAAATGCTGAAGAAAACTTGATTAATCTTGATTTAATTTGTCACAAAAACACGAATTTCAACTTTGACCATCTGCCATGTCTTCTTTTTATTAGAAACGAAACAAACAAATAACGTCAATAAATTAGGCATGTTATGCAGATTCTAAAATGGTATAACACATGTATCTTACTGCGATAACATTAGGTATTCTTATCACTTTAGCGATGCCCTATCGAGCCAACTTAAAACTTAAACTCCGAAAGCAGTCACTGTTATGTGCTACAAAGATGCTGTGTACAGCGATGACTCTTCTGTTATCTGATTCGATTATTTTGCCAAATGCACGAGGGCTAAAAACTAATGTTTTTCTCCCTTTTGGAGGCTAGCTTATTCTAAAGGACTGGATAAAATCATAAAATGTCAATGACAATTAAAGTAGATTAAGGCTTTGGTTAGATTAGAATTGCGACCACAACAGCGCGCGAACCAAGCGAGCGAAGCGAGCGTGCCGCAGTAGCGGTAAGCGTAGCACCAGGACCGGACTGCTACCAGTAAAGTAGATTAATGGGTTAGGTTAGGTTAGAACTGCGACCACAACAGCGCGGGAGCCGAGCGAGCGAAGCGAAAAGAGAAAAAGTAGAAAAAGTGTACTCAAGTGCCTTAAAATAGGTAACCTGGTAGGAATCGACTATAAATGCCACGTCACTGGTGTTTAGTCGAGTTGGTAAATTAATTGCATTTAAGCTAGCGGTTCAGAGTTCGAATCGTGGGAAAAGCAAATGTTTGTTTCATGAACATGAATATTTTATATGTGACTTAAATATTTTCTATTTGTTTAATTTATTTATCGAGACTGATCGTCATCGTATGTAAGGTTACGTCTGAAAATATGTATACGACAAAGAACCGTGATCCCCGAGCATACGTTCGGAAATGTATCCGTATTTTTAGACGTGACTGTACAAGCCTATTTGAGATTAATTTAGGATTAACTTAATATTGTCCCCGACATGAAAATATTATACAACTACTTAACCACAAAACCAGAAGGGTGACGATATATGGATAGATGCTTAAAACTTCTAAAGATAGATATCGGCTTATATCTTCAGTGAATATACTTCAACAACATTTCATAACAGCGAAGTGCTGATACCTACAAACATACTAGGGCTTTTTTGTATGGATAATCCCGAGAATCGGGATTACCCCAAACAACAAATTCCGGAATTGGAAGCTCTAATACACACTCAAAACGGAATGATATCGTGAAGGGACTTTTCGAGACCATGGTCTAAACGCCACACCCAAAACGTCGAGGCATATAAATAATTATACGCGAATAAGTCGCGTTTTGTTATTATTATAACTTACGTGTGAATATATTGTGTAAGTTTACGTTTAGTATTCTATTTGATTCTAAAACTTCGCTTAACAAACGTTCTATCGCAAATTGCAATATCGCAACTATATACCTCAAGACTCTAATGGGCCTCAACTCATGAACCGTGTTGCAATGCAATCCACAGAAATTTACCAACATTATTTTACCATAAGTTTCCCTTTCATTATTCTATAATCACGAGTAGGGTAGGTACATTAAGATGATTATCGGAGCCAGTGAAACAATGAATAAATAATGTAATGCACATACGACCCGTATGGCCAGCCACCGTGCATGGTTCAATGTTCCCAAATAACATTGGATTGTAGTTGGATGTGATCTGAAATGGTAATGGTACGAGTTTGTAGATTTGTGATTTACTTTTTCTATAGTATGAACTGTGCGAGGAAAATATGACTTTACAGTTGCATTTTTAAACTATGAGGATTATGTATAGTTAAAATGATGCTAAACATAAGTGTTTTTGGTTAGTTTCTTTTTTCACACAACGGATCGCCGTACACGTGTGTCACGCCGGCATATTTATTTCTTATACGATTTTTCCCGTGAAAAAACTAATTAGAAATGAAAATCGGCGAACGTTAAAATCAACTTCAAAGAACACAACAGTTTACGGGTTGTTTCGTTAAAAAAATATTTCTTTACTGGATCGGCTAGCCGATATCTAATATTAAGTATTAGATAGATACATCAATGCCATAATAAAGTAGGTACATAACTATCTACCTAATAAGTTAGCCGTAAATAATATATTTCTGTCGTAGGTGCCATATTCTATATGACGCGGTTGGCGCGGTTTGTAGTGCACCTACCTACTGAGCCGGCGGTCGTCGGTTCGAATCCCGGCCGGGGAAAATATTTGTGTGACGAGCTCGAAGTTTCGCTCCTGGGTCATGGATTTTATCTATACATGTATTTATATGTATATTATGTATATCGTCGTCCAGTACCCATAGTACCTGCAAGATTTGCTTAGTTTGGGACTACGCCGATTTGTGTAAGATTGTCCCTTAATATTTATTTATCATGCATGCATGCTAACCCGATTTTCTGAATTATATGAGCCCTAATGAAAATGATACTGCGATAATTTCGCGATTCTACGATTTCGACAAGTGTAAATGCAATTAAAAAATTTACACACACATGTAACACAATAACGCATAGTTAAAAAGAGAAAACATGAAAGTTGAACATTTGCGTGGAAGTTTGTTGCAAAGAGTCAGAAGTCTAAGTACTTAAGTCAAAAGTAAAATTAAAGGAAAAGTAGTTTAAAATAAAATATATGTTTTTTTTACTTATATAATATATAATGCGATACCACTACAATACTGGACTCAAATATCAATAAATAAATAATTAATATCGGACAACCTCACAGAAATCGCTGATATGATTGATTAAATTAAAACCTTCTAAAATTCAGTTTTATGCTACGTATAATTATTTTTAAAGTAAAAAGTACTCACCAACTTGCAGCGCCGATAAAAACAGAAGAAAACACTTCACAAAATAGTTCCGATCCATTTTTGACAATATCTTCTTAATTCCTCCTGAAAATCCCGATCATCACACAAGTCCACTTAAATAAAAACCAATTAAATCACTGTCAAACATATCGCATCGACAACCAAGTCCATTTTAAATCCATACAACAAAATATTTATATTTTTAAATCTAACAGTCCGTAAACAAATAAGTTTTATTTTTAAAAAGTTCGCGCGCGAGATTTAGCGCGAAGCGTCAACCGGTCAGCACGCGTGCGTTCCAAATGCGATGTAAAGGCACGCATACACGGCACTTGGTGATCGACCCCACCGGAACCACACTCGCTGCTCGCGCGACTGGCGAGACCATGTGCACCGCACCGAAACGCGCCTTAAACAAACTCTCCTTTGCATACCCCCCGCGTTTTAAACTACTCTAAACTCATACAGTCAAAGCTCATTATTGATCACCACGGATTACAGTAATGAGGGTGTCTTTTAGCGATGAAATTCGTTTGTACGCTCAGAAGTTCATACTCTACTATTGTTGGTATTGTTTTAAAGGACTACAAAGCGTTCTACAAACCAAAAACGAAGATAAAGGTTCTTCGATGACGTCCGAAGAATGCACATGCTTTTGCAATTTATCACGTAAAAGCTGCCTATGCTTGTGACAGTGCACAGTGTATTTAATTATTTATTGAGACAAATAGAAAATAGGGTTACATGATAAACTTCATAAACGATAATCATTTTTTATACTTACCAGGTTTTTTAAACATTTCGCAATAGAGTATACACTAATTGTTCAGTATTACGTTAATTTAAAATGTTATCATTAAAAACGACAATATATTGTATAAAATACATTTTATTGAAAAAACGGCAGTTTGTAGCGGTAATACAATTCATGAAACATTCCGATTACAAATATGCATTTCATACCACGTCTAATACTGCATCATCAAATATGAAATCGTATGAAGAGACGAAAGTCAATACACATAAAACAGTTTTTAAAATTATTGATGTTTAACTTTGTAACCGCATCGAATAAAATTGGTTATGTTGGAAATGTTACTGACTGAAGGATACTAATTGCATGGTCATAAAATTAATTGAAAAAATAAATAGAAAAGTTTACATCATGTTTTTTTAAAGTTCAATACAATAAAAAATCGAATTGCATATACGCATAACTATTGTACTTTTTTATTATAGAATAAGAATATTTAATATGTACATTGTGTGTGTACTTATTTCGTCTATTAATTAACATATTTTGAATTCATCAAATATAAAAATAACATAGGACTGTGTAACGACGAAACACACCTGAAATAAGTAAATTAATGCCACTAATTGTATTCTGTCACTTTTTTTATAAGTTGAGCACGTTTTCACTTTATACTTGTTAATATTTCATAATATATTTATTTATTTAATCTTTATTGCACAAAAGAAAACTTATTGTACAAAAGGCGGACTTAATGCCAATAATAATTTATGTTTTAAATTTACACCAAAGAAAATCTGGTAAACGGAATTATTTCCGTAGACATTCAATAAAGTGGGTACAATACAAATACAATAAATTGTCGTAAAAGACTACTATCATGTTTATGTCGAAATCATAAGTATACATTCACTGGTACAATATGTAAATGAAACGAATAAAATTAAGAGCAATTGACATGAAAATAAAAGGTTTCAAACGTATAAAAAAAAATTGATGAATGTGTATTAGCTATGTTACATCAGTTAATGTCCGGATGCATGACTTGCAGCTTGCTATTACTTAATTATTATGGCTGGTACATAATTAGCATATCCCAGGATTTTCGGTGAATGGATGATTTAACACTGTTTAGTGTTTAATCATTCCATGTAATTAGTTATAACACAAAAGTAATGTAATTTTTTTAAGTTTTATTTAAGAAAAAATTACTTACTTAAACCATGAATACAAAGATCAAAGCTTAAAGAAAAATTTAAAAAGGAGCTACCTGGTGGAAGGGACCGGGAATCGAACCCGGTACCTCTGGATTACCGGTCCAGCGCGTTAGCCACTTCGCTACCCTCGCTCCATGTAGACCTGACGAAGCCTGATGTTTGTATTATTGTGTACCCACATTAAAAAAATGAGACATTACATGTTTCATAAATTTATAAAATTACTTACTGTTGAGTTTCTTTCGGCTTTCTTCTCAAACAGCGGTCTCTTGCGAAATGCCGGTAGATTCACAATCTGACTTGTAAAAGCGCCCTTGTGGCCTACTTACTGAATAAATTATTTCATTTCATTTCATTCCGGCACCAAAAATCCCGGGGCATGATAACTAGAAAACAATTATGCTATACAACACTGAAATTTGATTGGAATTACATTAATAAATTAGGTAAACATCTATCTAGTCTATGGTAAAGTACAAAATTCTAAAAATTCCCTACGCACTCATGTGTAGAGGCCTAATATTTCTATGGTTCTGCAGGCATTGTATCGAGCAAAACTTATACGATTCGTACTCGAAAGGTTTCTTCGGCAGTTGGGATCCGCAGAGGAAGCAGCGAGGCTGCTCCACTTTTACCTAAGGGAGAGATTCGTATTCATAAATCATTGTATGGAAACCAATAAGAATAAAGAACAGTCTGATTCGAGTCTTGTGTAGTTATGTGCAGTTCTCGAGAATTTCCGGGAACGTTCTCGATTTTATATGAGAAATGGTCTCTATACAAATTGAGACAAGTTCTCTAGAACGGCACATCACTACTTGTGTAAGAGGAACAGAGTCGAAAGTTAATGAAAATGATTATGTTACTGAATGCATTTAAGAGGCCTTAAACATTTGAAGCGCTCATTGATCTCTTCTTGTTTTCTGTTTTATCATATGTGTTGATGTAATATTTTTAAGTGGAAACACAAATATGTTTTTCGAAATGATTTTTGAATGTGGGCAAATTACTTTCTTGTGCATTATTATAGTAGTGAAATAGTTTTGTCTTTGTTTTTTTGGCTATATTATCTTTTAAATAGTTCTATATGTATAGTATACCAATACGTGGGTAATCAATCACAATACAATACAATTTTCTTCATTTCTTATTCGCACACCAAGGATAAAAAATATACAATAGAATCCCTAATTTAACAATGCTAAGTATAATTCGGTATTATTAAATGCGAAAGTTTGAAAATACAATAATAATATTATTTAAACACTAGCTACGCTCCCCGCTCATCCCACGGGAACACTACTTTTTTTGGGATAAAATGAAGTGTGAAACCCAGGTTACCTCTGCACCAAAAATCAAAATTGGTCTAGCCGTTTGAGCATAAAAAATTGTACAAACAAACTCACAAACTTTCGCCTTTATAATATTAGACACAGGTAATTTATTTCTTATTCAGCTTCTAAAATTTCGTAAAGATTGGTTAAGTTCTTAGAGGAAACAAACGAGAACGAAACGAGAAATACGCAGTGGTGTTTCCTCTTAATACTGAAAGTTGGAGCACAAACATCACTTACTACATCTATGCAGCAACCTACGTACCTAACGTACGATTC
Source organism: Apotomis capreana (assembly GCA_947623375.1). Classification (NCBI taxonomy): domain Eukaryota; kingdom Metazoa; phylum Arthropoda; class Insecta; order Lepidoptera; family Tortricidae; genus Apotomis; species Apotomis capreana. Next base: position 21,127,105 of record OX392512.1, read on the forward strand.
TATACATTCATTGCATACGGTTTAGGTTGGAATTCCCTTGTTAAATAAGTGTGAGATTGGCAGCACGTGTGAAAACAATATTGGGATTGTTGAAGGAAGCTTAGGCTTAACGGAAGATTCTATTTTCTTAGGTTGTTTATAAAAAAGTGTGTGTCGGAACATATTTAGACGTTGTTCACATGTTGTCACCATAAAAATAACTACTTAGATCCATATTTTTAAGTTAGGTGATCTATGAAAAAGTTAGTTTTGCTTTCAGATTAAACTCGTTTATTTTGCAATATTAGTTAGATAAACTATTTCTTATCAAATGAAAACGGTAAGTTCACGAGCTAGTGCTTATGATTTAGGTCCACAAATTGGGAAAATACGTCCCATAGTAATAACGTGTAAATTAAGTAAATACCCATATCCAGGTAAAACTAAATAGAGGTTTGTAAATGAATATAATTTTTCGTAGGATATTTTTAGTTGACGCGCAAGTTGAATCAAACCTGGGCCTAACGGAGATGCCACGATTGCGCGACCAGCGGCGAGCGGTTAAGCGAGAGGTCCGAGCGCGGCCATACAAGTGAGAGAGACACACGTATCGCGCGCCGCGCCACTCGCCGCTAAAACCGAGTTCGTGGTATCTCCCTAGAGCACAGAATATATATACTAACGTAAAAAGAAACGACAGCGACATTTGTGTGCAGTAACAAATCTCGCGGCTATGTGTGCGTGTCGAGGGGCGAGCGCGGGACGCGCGAGGTGGGAAAAGGCATTCACGCGAATGCCTTGTCGAAGGATTCGGCATTACAAGGTCACCGACGCCCGAGTTACACCGATAGGCCGCTGTCGCGCCTGTGCCTAGGGCGAGTCTCAAGTAGTATTTGCTGCACTCAACTCTGTAATGTAAAACTCCACTAACCTTCTCAGCATCGGTGAGCTGCAAGAACTTGGAGGTCTTGAGCTTCTCCACTTGTTTCTCTTTCTCCCGCTGCCGTTTAGCCTTCTTCTGCTGCGCTTTCTTCTCTTTCTCTTGTTCTATGAGCTCTGGGGTCAGCGGGCCGGGGATTTGAGACTGTAAAGGAAACTTAGTAAGGCTTTTTTGTTTTCATCGTACCCTAGTTTAGGAGCGCAGACTAATATGAATGTATAACTTAAAAAAAAAAATAAAAAAAAAAAAAAAAATATATATATATATATATATTAAGGGACAATCATACACAAATCGACCTAGTCCCAAACTAAGCAAAGCTTGTACTATGGGTACTAGACGACGATATACATAATATATAAATACATATATAGATAACATCCATGACCCGAGAACAAATATTTTGCACAAATATTTGCCCCGGCCGAAAAAAATTAAAACCGACTTCAAGAAGTAGAGACCGGATTTTCCATAACAACTAACAACTGTCTAGCTATCACGGTTCATGAGATACAGCCTGGTGACAGACGGACAGGCGGACAGTGGAGCCTTAGTAATAGGCGCCCGTTTTTGTCCCTTTGGGTACGGAACCCTAAAAACAAGCTGTCAAAATACGCGCCGCAATATACAGTTCTGTTAAAAATCTGTCATATTGGTATATTTTGCACGAAAATTACCAGGCTTTTACAATCGGAAAGGGTGTAACCTTTTTGGAACCAACTTGGAGTTATCGACTCTCGAACAAAAAAAAGTATCTTCCAAATCGGGTTATAAATGACGGAGTTGGCAAACAAAAATACAAACTGAGAATCTCCTCTTTTTTCGAAGTCCGTTGAAAAGAGAGTGCAATCGATTCCATTTCAAACCACGTTTTAGTCGATCAAAAGGAGGATTCATAAAAAATTCAATATGCTTCATTTTCGGCAATACCCCATATTCATATTTAAAAATCCATTTCATAAGTTCTTCATTCCAAAAGGACGTAGATGCCAATAGAAATTGTACCTACAGCTTTTGCTTTTGCGTTAGCCCTGTTATAACTAGAAACATTAATATTATGTTAAGAAATCTATTTGATCAGGATCACAGAGAAAATGTCTAAAACAATCAGCAATTTTTAACGGATAAGGAGACTCAAAACGATATCGAATTCAAAATCCAATCCCGTAAGTATATTTCGAACGTGTTATTTCGCAGGGTGTTGTGAAATGTCTCATTTGAGTGGATCTCGAGTCCTCACTAATTGGATCCAGCGTCGATTACGCGAAATTTGCACCTCATTTGTATCCGGCACCATACATACCGGGTGCAAACTTAACTTAACCCGGCCAGTTAAGATTGGATAAGTGCTTGGAACCCTCAGCGCGCGAGCCCGACTCGCAATTCGGCGGTTTTCATTTCAGCAAACCGTTAAGAAGAAAGAAAGAAAGAATGTCTATTTTGAAATCACACATGCCACATCGTGTACAGATTTTCGCTTAAATCTAAAGAAAGAAGACGCCTGATACGTTTTAAAATGTATTTTTTTCACATTATGACAAATATATTGATAATTTCAACCAACTTTTTAAATTGAATAATACTTTTCCCTGAGTTCTAGATAGTAACATAGCTATTTCATGCTTTCATTGCGTGCAGTTGAAAATAAGTAAAAAAAAAGAACAGTTTTCTGTGTGAATTTCGTCAATTTCCAATAATCCAATCCCGTAATTTTATTTCGCACGCGTTTCGCGGGGTGTTGTGAAATATATCATTTGAGTGGGTCTCGAGTCCTCCTTAATTGGATCTGGCGTCGATTACACGATACCCAACAAACAAAAAATCCTCTTGTAGTGGCTTATATAGCCAAAAATATTATTCTTGTAAAGGCCATATTATCGCTAATAAGGGTGGATTTGGGCACAAATTATAAATACAATAACCTTTTACTCAACTTATAGTTGCTTTATTATTTGCTTTATTTATCTTGTAAGTGCTTTATTGTGACAAGCAACAAGGTAGTCAAACTTATAATGGCATGGAAATTGCCTTTAAAATGTTAATATACTTATAAGAACTATATTTAAAGCGTTTATAAGGGCGATCGTCCTTATACGCGTTTTGTTATGGTCCGATTTAAGGGCGTAAAATTCATAACGGCAAAACAAATGCCCCTAATAAGGTATTTGGCTCTTATAACTGTATGTTTATGACTGTGCAATAAGTTTATTTTCTTTTTTGTAATAGTTTGACGAAAAATAATTAGTCAACATCTTCATGATTAATAGTAAACGGTACCTACCTAAGTTATTTTTTTATTCTATGTTAGAGTACCCGAATCTATAGTGAAAACTGTGTGGGAATTTAAATTTGTGATAGAGTATGGTATAAAACATGATGTGTTATCAACGCGCCTTTGTATTATTGCGGTTTTGTACTGAAAATGTGGTTAATTATTTAGTCATGTTTTATAAAAGGCCATTATAAGAGCGAAAGAAATTTGCACATCATCTACAAATACACTATGAGATTAAAAATCTATCATTAGCAATAGGTGTTGCTTATGATTCGCCATTTTATATGTCGTTAGGGTTCCTTTCTCACAAGTGTTATAACTGTACATATCCGACTCATCCAAATTTACCATCACACTTTGTCATACGTCGTGAATATATAGAAGTTTTGCAACAATTCACTTTCATTTTCTGTAAAGCGTATTTTATATACGACCATTTTATTGCAAATGAATGCGAATATTGTAATCCGTAATTTAAATAGTAACAATATTTCTAAATAAACATTGACACTTTATTAATCGGACGAGTAATTATAAATTTAATATTTAAAAAAGTTTGATAAATTAGTCAAATACCGATTATTATTACATATAAAAGTACAATAAAACCAAATACTTCATTAATTCATTCATTTAACACGTCATTAATTACATTAGATATAAAATTTGATTAATAAACGAACTTAAAATCGTTATTCATTAAATACATTTGGCTGAATCTACACGCGCTTGTGCCATTTTGACATAAGACGAATATTAAAAAAATGCTTTTGCACATGCGCAGTAGTAGATGTCAAGCGCGGTTTACAAATAACCCCGCCATTTTTTATATTACTAGTTTAATTCGAAGTTTTTTCAATTCCTCATTTGACCATATGTCTGTATCACTGTAACTGCCGCTACAAATGTATTCCTCAGTACTTTCCTGCTCACTCCCATGTTCCATAAATAATCTTCTACGGAACCACCGGCTGCTACCTCGGTACCAGATTGGTCATTTTATAGATTTACAGAAGTATTAGGCGTAACCATATAAAACCTTTTAATATAACACTATAGAGAACATAGCCCTTATTAGTATTATATAAGTGAATATGGATTGCTTTAATTCTTATTAAGACTATATGAAATGCTATAATTCATTCGTTGGGTAAACATCTTATAAAAAGCTCCTATAAGCCGAAAAGCTTTATAGGTACCTTGTGCATTACTTTTATAAGAATGATTGGCCATATAAAACGCCTTTACAAGGCTTTCAATATTATACAGCTAAAACGCAATGTAGCTAGCTTCTATAAGAATATAAAAAAATTAACCCTTATTGTAGCCATATTATTTGGTTTTATTAACGTTAACATAACCAAATTATAAGAATAAAGGCAATTTTAGCCAAATTGTCTTATAAAAAGCCGTTAAAAGGTACATTGTTGTAATGAATGCCATTTTAAAACAACTATGAGACTTTAGTCCTTATAGATTTAATTTTATAAGGTTATTTTGTTTGTTGGGTACCGAAGCTGCAATTACTACACTATTTTTTTACCGAGTTCAAATATTGACTGCATCTTTTATGAAACATATTTGTCGGCCGTGAGAGCGATGGTAGCCTAGTGGTTAGGGCGTGCGACTTTCAATCCGGAGGTCGCGGGTTCGAACCCGGCCCGTACCAATGAGTTTTTCGGAACTTCTGTACGGAATGTCATTTGATATTTATCACTCGCTTTTCGGTGAAGGAAAACATCGTGAGGAAACCACCTAAGCCCAATAAGGCCTAGTTTCCCCTCTGGCAGTGCTCCCCATGTGTACCGTGGGAACCGAGAAAGATACCTACACATCGCGCATCGCGGTCGACGCGCTCAGCCAGTCGGTTGCCACACGCGCTCACGGCCGGACGCCGCCGGTCGCGCTATAAAATCACCAAAAAAATGGCTTCGTCGCGAATGGGACCAACGCGCTGCAGTGTTGCGGGGTGTAAAAACATTAAAGCAACAGACATTTATCCTTTTTTTCTTTGCCGACAGACGATGAAATGTTACTAAAAATTCTTAGAACTTAATAAGCACCTATACCTAAACGCATTGCATACACTGTTATAATAGATACATGTAATGTTGAATAAATAAACCTACCTACTTAATATACTTAAATTCATAGAAAAAATCCACTACCTATATCAACAAGTGACAATAATTTACTCACTAAGATTTACCAAATCAGTTTAGTGCGTGTGGCGGGAGAGTGCATTGCACGACCTTAAAAGGGCGTAAAAGTCGGCGTTGTTCTTGACACTTAAGACCTTTTGCAAGGAATGCATTCGCAAAGATGAAACGCGTGATCAGATTATTATAAAACAACTTGTACCTAGTGACTGTTTCGAAGCCTGTAATGCTAGTATTATACAATATGTAACACATTATATATAGGCACCTACCAAACTTTATTTAGTAAGTACCTACTGTCATCGGGATATATTTAGGTTACTTAGGTACCTACACAGAGAGTTGTTTTTGTTTCAGGTTTCTGGTATGTTCAGATAGAATAGGTAGGTAAGATTCCGATATACCTACTCGGAAATTTAAACGATTTTGATGGTGTGCCGCAGTGCATGTGAATACCTATTTCTAGTAGGTACCTAATGATAATTAAATTTGACTAATAAATTTAAATAAATCTATCGTATTTTGATAGATAGATAGATAAAAACTTTATTTCATCACCGACACCAACAGTAACATTAAAAGGAATTTTCATTTATATTGACTTTTTATAAAATCATTTCTAAGCGGTGTCAACCCTAGCCTCGTTTTGCCGGCACGTGCGGCCAACGACCCACGCGTTCAAGGTCGCTCCATTGTTAAATTGCGTAGGCATGAAAAGCGGTAGGTATTTGCCTTTTTATTCAGACATGGGTATCTGTTCGAAGAACTATTAATTATTATATTAATCTGTGCCTCTGGGTTGATAGTCTGATGGCAGTCGCTTGCGTAAAAACTAGTGCCTACGCCACATCTTGGGATTCAGGTAGCCGACCCCGATTGAGAATTCATTCTCTACAAAGGGACAAAGGCTAGGAGGATGATGATTCGTCGGCCGTGAATGCATATATGTATTTGTATTGCAATTTTGGCGACACGCTTTATTTGATTGTCGTTCTAATCTAAAGTAAACTAATCTTCGACCATTTTATCTATTAAAAAAACTGGGCAAGTCAGACTCACGCACGAATGGTTCCATAACATCAAATAAAATGTAGGAACCGGACACAAATGAGGTGCAAAGTAAGTAAGTAGTGAGGTGCAACGCAACCGATCACGTGTGTTGTATGGGAAGCCCACTAAATATTTATTTTATTCTGTTTTTAGTATTTGTTGTTATAGCGGCAGCAGGAATACATAATCTGTGAAAATTTCAACTGTCTAGCTATTACGGTTCATGAGACAGACAGACAGACGGACAGTGGAGTCTTGGTCCCGTTTTTACCCTTTGAGTACGGAACCCTGAACATGGCAACTCCCGAGGTCTATACGCTCACAGAGCCACCAGTTATAAGTGTAATATTTTGATTAAGTAATAAGCATCATAAATATCGTAATCGCAACCTTACACATCGAAGTGCCAAATCCATACTAATATTAAAAATGCGAAAGTGTGTCTGTCTGTCTGTTACATCTTCACGCTTAAACCGCTGAATCGATTTTGATGAAATTTGGTATGGAGATATTTTAAGATCCGAGGAAGGACATAGGATAGTTTTCATCCTGGAAATTATCCCTAAAAAGATTGAAGAGTGAGTAAGTAATTCATGATGACATTGATGACCCTTTAGGAAACGTAATTATTAGACCAAAAGCACAATTGCTCTTACATTTGCTTAGGCGATATTAATAATCCCTTTTATTAATTAAGGTGATTAGGTGGATATCTATCGTGTTGTACGAGGTTGCTTCCATACTTCCAAGTTCCACGCGGACGTAGTTGCGGGCAAAAGCTAGTATTGCTTCTAATTAAAACATGACTTACTTAATACCAGGTACTGATTACATTAAAAATATTTAAATAATTCCTGATTGATTTCGAACGTGAGTGATACTTAAAGTATCAACTAATTAAAGACGGGAGCACGCAATCATAATCTAATGACAGGTAAAATTGACCTGACGAATAGTAATTAGGCAATTCGGTAATTATAATGGTTGTGTTAATTGGGTTTATTATATTGCGTCTTAGTTAATTAACATGAGCAACATACTCAGTTGGGTGCGAGTCGATCAAAGGTTTTCGTGGACGGATGGCCACATTAATTAGGTTATTACTGTGATAGTAGTTTAATGAGATTTGGTGCTAAGCCTTTTGCCGTTATGTATCGACATTAAACAAAATATTGCGAATTTAATTTAATATGCTAAATATGAAAGAAATTGAGGTCAATATGAAAGGATATTAAATTAAATATTGACTTACGACGAAAGTCTTCGAACAGCGCTGCCGTGCTAAGATAAAATGCGCCCTTTTGCTATGGAGCTCGATACAAAAAGTTCGCCTTTTAGCTTAGCACGGCAGAGTGCGTGTTGCCAGTGATGACTGATGAATCACGGAACTGAGACATGCTTGTTCAGAATGGGACTCATAAGGCGCTACGCTCGGAGGAAATGGCTATGATCGGAGTTGCTTTGCTTGATACAATCAGAAATGTAGCCCGGAGAATGGACGGCCGTGGCAGCGGGGTCAGAGTGGCCACCACGTATAGGAAAGCGCAGCCCACGCCAGGTCCCCGACTCGATGGACGGATGATCTCGGGACGATAGCGGGGAATCCATGAATGTGGTCTGCAAGGGATCGCACTTAGTGGCGAGTCATGGGGGAGGCATATGTTCAGCAACCTCTGTGGCTGATAGATAGATAGACATTGACTTAATATTATTTTTATATTTGGGTGCGTAGCCATAACGGGCGGGCCACGACTTCGGTCGTAGCGTAGAGCGGCAGCGGTGCGCGGTACGTCTCGCTCACTTGTATATCCGCCGCGATCGGATCCGCTCAACCGCTAGCCGCGCCGCTTGCCGCCGAAAATCGTGGCATGTAAGTCCTGTCGCGTACATAAATACGCGCATGCGCTGTGCTACTCGCCCGCCATATTTAAATGATCTGTCATTATTTTAACATATGACATACCACACCTGTACCTACTTATGATATACCTGGATATTTTTCTAGCACGAACGGCGTGTTGTTAGTGCTTGACAAAATAAAACATCTAGAATCATGTTATCGATAAATACCTACCTCTTCAACGTCATAGAGGACAAGTAAGTGACAAAATCGTAACATGCATTTTCATTCATTTCTCTACTTAATACCAACGTTAAATAAGTTTAGTAATCAAAGATTTTACATTACAATGCAATACAAATCCACTTCATTGCGCACCTCAAATACACAGGGATACAAAACATGAGAGATATCCAGTAAAAAAGCAAACAGAGGTTAACAACAGGCGGTCTTATCGCTAAATAGCGATCTCTTCCAGACAACCTTTAGATAGCGGAGTAGATGAAATGAAATGAAATGAAATGAAATAATTTATTCAGTAAGTAGGCCACAGGGGCACTTTTACAAGTCAAATTGTGAATCTACCGGCATTTCGCAAGAGGAGACCGCTGTTGAGAAGAAAGCCGAAAGAAACTCAACAGTAAGTCATTTTTTCGTAAATAATACTTAAAACAATTACATGATACATTTGTAGTGTTATAACTAATTACACTGGTACACGTAAAGGAGATGTAAGATACTCCAAATCAATGTGAAGTAGGAACATTAAAATAACATTTTAACGATAAATTTAAAATATTAAATATACCCAGAGATGTATAAAGTCTCTGGGTCTCACAACATGCAATAAAATAAAATAACTTAATTAATTTAATTCCACAGAGATGTATAAGGTCTCTAGGCGTCAACGTGAATAATTTACAATAGAAAATAATTATTAAACCTAAATTTCTTAGAGATGTATATGGTCTCTAGGCGTCATAACAAGCAATAAAAAAAATTTAAAATTATTAAATTTCATCAGGGATGTATATTCAGTCCAGAACAGTCTGAATGCTTCCCAGGAAAAGTTCTGTGGGTATGCTGCGTACGGCGCCTGTACTAGATTGTTCTTAGCACAGCGATCAGTAAAGCTACCTCTCTAAATTTCAATAATATTTTCCTACCTTAGCATAGTTGTATTTATCCGGGTGTTGTGCCTGGAACAGTCTTATCGCTATCGGGGTATAGTTTTGTGGGTATGCAGCGTACGGCGTCTGTACTAGATTATTATCTTAACACAGCGATCAGTAAAACTAGCTTTCTTAATTTCAGTAATATTTCCCTACTTTAGCATAATTTATTTATCGTGGTGTAGTACCTGGAACAGTCTGATCGCTATCCGGGTATAGTTCTGAGGGTATAATTCGTACGGTGTCTGTACTAGAATGTTCTTAACACAGCGATCAGTATAGCCAGTTTTCTTAATCTCAGTAACCTTTTCCTACCTTAGCATGATTGTACTTATCCGTGTGTTGTGCCTGGAACAGTCTGTACAATATCCGGGTATAGTTCTGTGGGTAAGTTGCATACAGCGTCTGTACTAGATTGTTCTTAACACAGCGATCGGTAAAACTAGGTTACTTAATTTCAGTAATATTTTCCTTTTTTTATGTCATAGGGGTGAAACGAGTCAACGGATCCGATACGTAGACACCTGCAACACCAGAGGAGTCAAGTGCGTTGCCGGCCTTTCAGGTAGGAGTAGGTACGCTCTTTTCTTGAAGGTCGTATCGGTCCGGAAATACCGCAAGCGACCATTCATTCCACAATGCAGTCGTGCGAGGCAGGAAATTTCTAGAAAAACGCACAATTACCTAAGTAGTGAGGATAAAAGGACTGTCCCGTAGAACGATGGCCGCAAGAGGCGGTAGGAATCAATCCGAACAATTCCTCGAAGCAATCCCGTTATATAAGCAATAAAAGATGCAGCTAAAGGTTACATCTCTACGCAGTGCCAAGGAGTCAAGCCGATCTGAAATTTGCTGGCAGCCGACGATACGAGTCGCTCGTTGAATGCTGTCTAAAGAGAGAAGCTGGTACTTGGGCGCCCAAGCCCACAGATGAGAACAGTATTCCATATGTGGTCGAAACTGCGCCTTATAAAGCTGTAGGCGATTTCCTACCTTAGCATAGTTGTATTTATCCGGGTGTTGTGCCTGGAACAGTCTGAACGCTATCCGGGTATCGTTGTGTGGGGATGCTGCGTACGGCGTCTGTAGCTGGTTGTTCTTGATGCAGGGGTCGCCACCCGCGTTTAATATTTGACTGTGTAAGAAAATATATATGTTCACAACCATGCATTTTGCTACCTATGATTCTTGAATACAGTATATACAGTTTATGATATTATGATTAATACTAGCTGCCCCTAATTACGTCCGAGTATCTTTTTTCTTCGCCGTAGACGCTTAGAAAGTATCCTATAACCATATTTGGATGTCCAGCTATTATTTGTACCATTATTGGTTAACATTTGTCCAGCCGTTTCGTGATGAGAGGACAAAAACATTATGCCCAACATATGGCGCCAGACTGGCATGGCGCCACACGCACACTCAAAACAAAAGAAGATCCTGAATCCTGCTATTAAGATTCTTGAAATTATGACTGATTTCTCCGTCTCCATAAAAACTGATTTCTAATAAAAATCTAGACTTTATACGTAGAATACTCTCTTAAAATAGGACAAAAATCGTATCGGTCGGATAAACTACTCGTATATGTATTTACTTTGCCCGCGACTACGTACGCGTGGAACTTGATAAAGGGGATTATTAAAAGCGCCTAAGCAAATGTAAGAGCAATTGTGCTTTTGGTCTAATAATTACATTTCCTACAGGGTCACCGCACCCCAACAGAAATGTTCACTCACTTTTTTAAGTATAATTTCTAGGATGAAAACTATCCTATGTCCTTCCTCGGATCTTAAACTATCTCTATGACAAATTTCATCAAAATAGATTCAGCGGTTTACGCGTAAAGAAGTAACAGACAGACAGACACACTTTCGCATTTATAATATTAGTATGGATTTATACTCACGTGACCATGTCTGGCTTAGCCGCGATAGCTGCCTTGTGTAGAGCAGTATTACCGTCGACAGGGTCTTTGGTGTTGCACGCGTCTTCCACGGAACCCTCCCAGCCCTCCAATATCGTCTCTAGGGAGTTCTCATCACCGGATATCACCTTCCACATCTGTTGCAACAGAAAACACCAGAATAATCTGAGACATTCACATAAGGGTGAAGAACAAAAAGTTTGCTGCCTTCACTCATTTAATTAAAATTTGTTTCAATTTTTTCATTGTACGGCGACAAATTAGCCATCGAATAATGTACGTTAAGGTACTGTTTTGAGGTTCATTATGGTGTCGTTAAATTTTGTCGCACAACGGAACTTTTTAGTTAGCCTTAGAAAAAAAGCGATCGGAAAGTTAAAGTTCACATATAAAAGCGCTAGAATGAAATTCTGCTCTAATACTCTCTACCGTGATGATTATAAATAGCAGCGCCCTCTCTCGCTTACTCGTTCACTGCCGTAAATAAGTGCGGTAAGATGTGAATATTAACGTATTCACATAGAGGTCGCTAAGGTGCAAAGCCCTGCAAATAAACAATGCAAAAAGCGACACACGAAGCATAAGGAAAAATTCGAAAGATTTCTTGGCGTAAGGATAGCGAAGTGGTTAATGCGCTGGACCGGCAATCCAGAGGTACCGGGTTCGATTCCCGGTCTCTTCTACCACGTTACGCATTTAAATTTTTCTTAGAGCTTTGATCTTTGTATCAATAGTTCGGTTTAAAGAAACTTTATATTCTAAAGAAATTACAGAAATTTTACTTACAAGACAACTTATAAGCAGTAAGCAACCATTTAAATATGACAATGTTTACACAAAACAGATGAATCTAAGATGAGCGAATTAGTTAGAAAGAATATATAATTTAAGAATCGTTACTTAATTTCATTTAAGAAATCATTACCTTCTTCACATTGTTAGGAATCTTCAGAGGCGGCGGCTGCTTCTTCTCCCCCTTATCCTTATCTTCTTTCTTTTTTTTCTTCTTTTTAACCTTCTCTATCGCCTGGTCCTCACTGTCGGAGCTAAGCGGGCGCGCGACCACGACATCGTGTATCAGGTCTTTGCGCGAGTTGGTGATGTGGCCCTTGGAGGTCTGTTCGGAGAAAATGAAAATATTTTATTTGGTTACAAATATATGTTATAAATAGAATCATGGTTGGAATCTCCTAGTAAGTATTACATATATACTTGTGGCAGGAGATCCCTCTCTTCCAGCTATAGCTCGAGACGTAACCGAAAACAATAAGTAAGTAAATAATTATTAATTACTTGTTCGGAGAGTGTCTTGATCCAGTCGGCTGGCGGCGCCTCGCTGGCCACGTAGCACGGGCCCTCGTCCTCGCTCGACATCAGCTGAGTGGGGAGGGGGCGGGGGGCGCGCTCCCTGAAATCAAAGCTAATTCAATCAATTGGGATTCACCGAAACCACTTTTGCATCGTCATTACATCTATTACATTAATGAATACAGAAAGAACATTAAGTAAGAACATTCACACACAATTAGGTACAATATTTCTAAGCATTTTCAATATTTCTGCGGTAATGCTTCGTCAAAAGTAAACTAAGTGATAAGTTACATGAAAAATTATTATAATTAAAATTACATGATATGAAGTGAATTACTTTACCCAAAATACTAATATAGCGAATTCAGAAGCTTAGTGAGCCCCAATGTAGCTCTCAAATGCACAAAGTAACACTTATAACTCGGATCTGGACTGTCTATGCTATTCTCTATTACTCATTGATTTTGATATGCACTGACATAAATAACCTAACGGCATCTTGTACCAAGTCGTGGAATGACGTCACATCACTTATGACCACATTATATTATAATGTCCACTTCTCTCTACCCTTCTTTCCTATCTGCTAAAGATCTAAATTAAAGGACAGGAAAAACGGAGTCTAAATTAATGGACAGTGCAAAGTGCGCTCGCGGAATTTTCCAGCGCACCGACCCTAAATACAGTAAAGATACCGTCGCGGCGGCGTCTACTAAACTAAGTAAAGTTCGTGTCGTAGTTTTTGTAGCCTTTGACTAGGCAACTAGGCATTTTAGTGATATTTATAAGTGACACACGGACATTCCGCGGGCCTGTTGGCCCTGTCCTTATAATATGTACCTCAGCGAGTATAACAGACTCTAGAAAAAAATATAAGGAGTTTTTTTTAAGACATGGCTTGAACTGTATCAGGGCTGCCCTGGTAAGCCCTCTCTATCAGTAGTCGAACTTTGTGTGGGAGTGTAACCCGCTAATGGGATTATCTCCGCGCCACAGGAGTAATTTTGTGGGAGTGACGCACTGGGCGCATGGACTGCGTCATGAATAGACTGAACTGAATCAGTCTGACTTAGGCGGGAGGAGAGGGGAAAGATAATCGGGCTATGACAGAGAAAAAACGCGAACTAAGTAGCGGTAGTAGCCCGCCGGCGAGGATTACGCTGAGGCACCGTTCGAAGAGTTCACGGCGACCATCGCTTGGATGGTTTCCATGATATCATCGTCCGGGTCAGATAGTACATGCTTCGGACGCATCATAAGGTATGGTGATAAGTTACCTAGACTTCGCTCTATCGAAGGGCTTGTTGGGGCTTTTCTGTGGTTTCTTGCGCTCCACACTGGTGTCGGAGCCGGTCTGTTTCGGCGGCTTAGTCGTCGACGCTATCAACGCCTTCTGGAACATCTCCATTGTGTCTGAAACAAGAAATACCGGGTGAATCCCAAATCGGGAACTGTTTATTTTGTTTCCTTTACCAAATTAATCAAGGATCCTTATCCGTTCAAAAATGCTGATCGTTTTAGACATATTTCTTTATGATCAAACATGTTTCTTAATCTTAACATATTATCAATGTTACTGCTTAGATCAAGGCCATTGCGATTTATTGGTTTATAATTGAATGATGATGATTTTTTCAATGGCAATTTTTATTTCTAGGACTACTCGAAATTGACAAAATTCACGCACATAACTGGGTTTTATAACTTATTATAGTTATTATCGACTGCATGCAATGACAGCATGAAAAAGCTATGTTACTTTCTAGAACTCACAGAAAATTATAATACACTTCAAAAAGTTGGTTTAAATTATCAATATATTTGTCATAATGTGAAAAAAATCAATTTTAAAAGGAATAAGGCTTCTTAAGTAAAGAAACGCGGACCTAAACTCGATTATGATTCTGTTATACCACCAGAGTCCCGTATAATCTTATATACTCTTTGCATCTCTTTATAAGTGGGTTTCCTGGTAGAGAACAGCTGGACGCTAAGTTCTTCCTGAAGAGAGCCCTTTTCTTGATAAGTCCTTCACCCAACCTAAATCACATGTTTACTAACCATAAACTTCAAGGCTGGCAACAGTCTCATGGACCCGTTGGATCTCCTTGTAAGTGGGCTTCCTGGTGGGGAACGGAAGGACCCTGACGCGAGGGTCGTCCCGGTTGAGAGGGGAGCTCTTCCCGAACAGCGCCCCCTGGTTAACGGGGCCGACGGCGCGATAGAGCACGAGCGAGCAGCCGGCCAGGTCATCCGCCCACCCGGATATTATCTCTTGGACATGCTGTGCGAAAAATTAAACTGGTTTCATTACTTGGGCAAAAACATACGTACGATTAATAGAAGTTATAACGTGTTTCTTTACGCCAAAGAGCGGGTCGCATATTTTACTATGGACAGTAATTTATAGCTAAGATACGCAATAGAGAAAGTATCCATTCTCTATTGCATTTCGATGACTATTATTAAGTTATTCAAATGGTGGTCTAAAGGAGGTTTTGATGATTTAGTCTCTACCCTATATTAAAAGCCATAAGGTTCATAAATATTTGTATAGAATCTTTTATCGATTCTATATTTTTTATGTGGTAATACCACATTTTTATTTTTATAAATAATGACACAAAGATAAATTAAGACCCCGCCTCAACCCCGCTTCGATTGTAGTAGATCACATTCAATTTTTCTTTCTTAATTTACCTTTGTGTCATTATTTATAAAAATAAGGTTCATTTTTACAATTTATTTTTTTTCATTAAATATTGAGTTCATTTTATTCACATAACTACAGTATGCTGTAGAATTTAGAATCAGACATCATCCCTATTTCACAATCCGCGAACGAAGATTTGGACTCACCTCCAAAAACGCTTGCTGGTTGTACCTCCTCAAACTGGCCCCGGCCGACTTGGGCGCCGAGCCGTGCTGGTCCCTCGACGCTTGCGCCTGAAATTAAGTTAAGTTATAGTTAGTTTGTATGTGACACGTGAGTTATATTTGGAGATTTTATTGAGAAGATGTCACTGCAGGACACGTCATACGGTCGTTAAAATTAATCAAACGAGCCTAAACTCGGGATTACTTGTATTAATTGCATTCATAGATTATTTTCTTTTCTCTTCCTCCGCTAATGGTCTGCAGTGACAGTGACAGCACTGTCGCTTGTCAATGTCATTGTCTTGGCATTGACAAGCGCTTACGCTGTTTTCAGTCTAAGAGTGCAGCCGTGTGTGTGTGTGGTTCACCGTGGCGTCACCGATAGGTTTCACCGGAAGACCAGCGCTGGTTCCCGGGCTAGCATTTATGCTGAGGTGTGACCTTTTCGTGGCATACACAACAATGATTTTATTTTATTTTTAATATTTGTTGTCCACTTTGTGTATGTTAACGAATAAATTTTCATTCTATTCTAATAACATAAAATTATCTAGACATTAAATATTGGTTATTGCCTTTCAAAAATCTTAGTTAGTCAGTCAAAACGTTCAAAATCAATCAACGTCAGTGAAACCCTGGTATCGGGAGGCGAGAGCAGTGCTCGATACATGTGTTCTGTCACCACCTGTCAAAATCATCTCCAAGTCTACCATAGACTACATTACCTGGCCCTGCCCGCGCCGCGTCACATAGGAGTGATGCGTCTTGTGCACGACGGCCACGCCCCCCGAGAAGATGGCGCCCGCGAAGTGCCCGCCCGACACCATGACCACCGCCCAGCGCTGGAACCCTGGTATCGAGAGACGCGAGCAGCGCTCGATCCACGCGCTCCCGTCACCGTCTGTCAACATCATCTCCAAGTCTACCATAGACTACATTACCTGGCCCTGCCCGCGCCGCGTCACATAGGAGTGATGCGTCTTGTGCACGACGGCCACGCCCCCCGAGAAGATGGCGCCCGCGAAGTGCCCGCCCGACACCATGACCACCGCCCAGCGCTGGAACCCTGGTATCGAGAGACGCGAGCAGCGCTCGATCCACGCGCTCCCGTCACCGTCTGTCAACATCATCTCCAAGTCTACCATAGACTACATTACCTGGCCCTGCCCGCGCCGCGTCACATAGGAGTGATGCGTCTTGTGCACGACGGCCACGCCCCCCGAGAAGATGGCGCCCGCGAAGTGCCCGCCCGACACCATGACCACCGCCCAGCGCTGGAACCCTGGTATCGAGAGACGCGAGCAGCGCTCGATCCACGCGCTCCCGTCACCGTCTGTCAACATCATCTCCAAGTCTACCATAGACTACATTACCTGGCCCTGCCCGCGCCGCGTCACATAGGAGTGATGCGTCTTGTGCACGACGGCCACGCCCCCCGAGAAGATGGCGCCCGCGAAGTGCCCGCCCGACACCATGACCACCGCCCAGCGCTGGAACCCTGGTATCGAGAGACGCGAGCAGCGCTCGATCCACGCGCTCCCGTCACCATCCGTCGATAACTCCTCCTGTAAAAGGATTCAATCAGTTTTCAGGAAATCAGTTTGAAGGATTGGTTATATTTTAAGTGTCTATGATAGTTTGGCAAGAGTGAAG
Source organism: Apotomis capreana (assembly GCA_947623375.1). Classification (NCBI taxonomy): domain Eukaryota; kingdom Metazoa; phylum Arthropoda; class Insecta; order Lepidoptera; family Tortricidae; genus Apotomis; species Apotomis capreana. The sequence continues at coordinate 21,144,291 of OX392512.1, forward strand.
TTCCAATAAGACCCTTATGCAAGATTCATAATAAAAGAAAAAATCCCACACTCTTGTTCTCGATTTTGTCCTTGAAGGAATGGAAATGCGAATATTATCATAGACAATCCCCACAACAAATCCCGTTTATAAAACGATAAATGGGTTATTTAAAGAGAAAGATATCCTTTTCGTAGGAATGAGAGTTATCTATAAAGGCCAGTTTAGATTTGCTTGATTAGCTACAAAAAAATATTTTTCCTTCTACAATATAATCTCAACAACATAAAATCAAACTGGGTATCTACGGAGAATACAGGGATTTTTATAATTTCATAGATTCCTTTTCTTTCCAGAACTTGCCTTTTTATGATGGAGTATGCACCGATAGATGCAGAACACCTGTCCCCTGGCGTTAGTGAAGAACGCCTTGCAGTGGCGCGTGGCGGCCGCGAATAGGTCCGTGGCGGGGGCGTTGCTGGGGCCCTCGGACTCCGAGTCGCTGCCGGACACACTGGAGTTGTCATCTGGCAAAGTTGGAAACGACTTGGTTCAGACAGACTTATTAGTATGTTTTTAACCTTCGGCAAATTGTAACCACCTTTGTTTATTCGTTTGTAATGTAATCAAAACATGGAAGTATATTTTAACCTATTTCTGATTATCGTATCGAAATGAGGCTTTGCACATATATGAAGTTCTCATGACAATACGATAATTTGGTATCTTAGAGTTGATGTGATGATGGAGACTGAAGGTGGCCGAACTCCTAAATAGCATGAGATAAACTCATCGTTCTTAGGCGCATTTTGATTGGTTTTGATGAGCAATTATTGTTTGTGTAATAAAGTACAGTGAAAATAAAAGCATGTCTCTAAAAATACTTTTTTGATAAATACTTATTTAATTACAAGACTAAATTTTTAGTAAACAATGAGAACCACATGAATGTTAAATCATTTATGTTTACAATTAAATGACACCTGATGCAGCATGATGCTTTCTTTTTTAATATTCTGCGGTGTTCTTAGACGTCCAACAAGCTTTCGATAAGGTTTGGCACGATGGGCTACTTTACAAAATTAAAAAAGTAATGCCACACAATATGTATTTACTGTTGAAGTCATACCTACAAGATAGAATATTTTATATTAAGGTAAATGATGCATACTCCGGATTTCATGACATAATGGCAGGTGTGCCACAGGGTTCGGTATTAGGGCCAATTCTATACCTCTTATATACAGCAGACGTCCCCGAGACAGAGAACATACTAACTGCCACGTTCGCTGACGATACAGCCATCTTGACCAATAGTAAGGACCCAGAAGTGGCATCACAAAATCTTCAACACCACGTCGATAAAATACACAACTGGATGAATTCTTGGAAAATCAAAGCCAGTGCAGCTAAATCAAACCACATAACATTCACGTTAAGACATGACCACTGCCCTCCTGTAAAATTAGGAAATAATTTACTGCCAACAAGTGACGTCGTAAAATATCTTGGATTCCACCTTGACAAGAAACAGACATGGAAAGCACATATTATGAAAAAACGTGATGAGTTGAACTTTAAATTTAGATCAATGAAATGGCTCGTCGGCAGGCAGTCTAGACTAACTGTAAATAATAAACTTTTGATCTACAAGGTTGCTCTAAAACCAATCTGGACATATGGAATCCAGTTATGGGGATCAGCTAAGAATTCCAACATAGAGATACTTCAGAGGTTTCAAAATAACATCCTAAAAGAAATAGTTGCTGCACCCTGGTTTACCAAAACAAGAGAAGTACATGAATATCTGAAAATGCCTACTGTAAAAGAAGAAGTTGACCGAATGGCAACCATATACAGAAACAAAATACTCTACCACCAAAATGAGCTAGCATCTGCATTGAGTGAATCCCTACCACAGAGACGCCTGAAACGACTACACATATGGGACTTAACAACAAATTTAAATAAATAAATAAATAATAAGCATCTTAAGGTATCCCATCATTGGATGGGCCTACCTCACACGCCATAATAACAAACAAAATAACTGCTTATGGTCACATACAGACCGATTGCACGTTAGTAAACAAAATAATAAAAAAAAAAAAAAAAAAAAATATTCTGGAACGCAAAGTTAACGGAAGAAGAGGCAGAGGAAGATCAAGTACCTTCTTGTTTAAATTGGGTCAGAAAATTGCAGTCAGAGTATTTACAATTTATATTTTCACTACACACCTTGTCTAGAGCTAAACTGTCCCAACGTAAGCGGTGACTTGCCAAACAGCTTCCTCTTCAAGTTGTGTGTGTGCCAATGGTTTTTATAATGCGCCGTCTGTTGCAGACGGGACTCGAAGGGGCCCACACCGCAGCAGGAGCAACAGTTACCATCCGACGGCCCAGTCAGACTGAGGAGGTTGAGACGCTTGATGACACTCGCTTCATCCACTGTTAAAACAATAACATTTGTATTTCAAATATTTATGCTTGTATTTAGTCACCCTTCCATGCCTTAGGCTAGCGATGGTGAACTAGATAAATTACTTAGGACACATATCCATACTATACTATACTAATATTATAAATGCGAAAGTGTGTCTGTCTGTCTGTTACCTCTTCACGCTTAAACCACTAAATCGTTTTTGATGAAATTTGGCATGGAGATAGTTTAAGATCCGAGGAAGGACATTGGATAGTTTCATCCTGGAAATTATCCCTAAAAAGATTGAAAAGTGAGTAAGTAATTCATGATGACATTGATGACCCTGTAAGAAATGTAATGATTAGACCAAAAGCACAATTGCTGTTACATTTGCTTAGGCGCTTTTAATAATCCCTTTTATTAATTAAGGTGATTAGGTGGATATCTATAGTGTTGTACGAGGTTGCTTCCATACTTCCAAGTTAGTGTATACTAAATCATTTGAGTAAGCGAAAATTTGTTTTAACCTAAAATAAAAATGAAGTGAATGCCTTCATTGATATCTTTCAAATGAACACTGTTTGTGAGTCACATACCCTGGGGGTTTCGATGCACGAATGATTCAACACCAGGTCAACAGTAGTCGTAAAATCATTTTGATAGAAACAATGGAAAATAAGGTTATATGTGTAAAGCACTGTAGCCCATTTCAGTCGGAATCCTCATGCTATGCTTTGAATATACTTTCTACTATTGGATTCTTACTGAAAGGAGCTACATTCAGACTCAGTGTTCAGGTTGGCATTATCTAAACTTATGGGAGTGAAGCCTCGTTAAGTGAATATCACAAACATCAATGGCGACTATATTCTTATTATAGGCACAATACGAAAACTAGTTAGATGCCGACTCACTCACATGGGTTTAGCAACGGTGGGTAATAAAATAATAATTAAGCAAGGAAACCAAACTCAGTACTCACTTGTATATATTTTCAAAGCTTTCACTTACTTAACTTAATTAATACACAGCTTTTGTTCACACTTTCACTCTTCGACTCCTAAAGATGAACTGACGTAAATGGCGGTATGAGAAGTTTTATATTGACAATCAACTCGCATAAAATGGCGCCAACCGGAAGTTCATCTTTAGTTGTTGAGTTAACAAATCCAAAATATATCTAAGGTTTACTGATTGATACTGCTAAATTCATCATATTTAATAAGGTAAATTATACAGTTGTTAACAGTCGGCCATCCGAATTAAATCGGTACGACCTCGTACTGAGCAGCTTACACATTATTTACATTTAAAAAATGATGTTTCATATCAATTAAGCATGTCATTTTAGTCTAGTTGTAAGGCATGAACATAAATAATTGTTTCTTGTGGAATTAAAACAACAATAAGAATAAAATTGGTTGATGAGTTATGATACAATATTATCAAAGCGATCAAATAATAATCTAGTGACAACAGGCCCCGCTACGTCCTGAATGCCATAAAATAATCTTAGATTTGACAACAGGCCCCGCGACGTCCTGAATGTCATATGATAGTTTAATGATGACAACAGGCCCCACTACGTCCTGAATGCCATATTGTGATAGTTTAAGGATGACAACAGGCCCCACTACGTCCTGAATGCCATTAATTGGTTTTTGCTGTGAATAAAACATGTAAATATTAGTTAAATTAGTAAACTAGATCCGATATCCGCCTTCTAGGCGCTCCACCTGTATCAAATAATGTAAGTATTTAAACACTTTATTGTACATAAAAACAAGAAAAACACATTACACAAGAAACCTTTGGGCAAATGAGTGCTAAACACAAATAATTCCTCAAATACTTTTAGAGACGTGGTGCTTACTGGCTTTAAAAGTGATAATGTGTGAATGCGTCAACTAATATGACAAATAATATGTGCATGTGTCCCCTACTATGATTACACGTTTATTAATGATTCCACGCGGATCGACAAGGATTGTATCGACGAAGGGGTTATCGATTCTCTTTATGGGATGCGAAAATTCTGGCTGCTTATCCCTCTTTAACTTGGTGTATGTACACTCTAAACAAGCTCTTACGTACTGTGTATGAAGTTAAGCATTTTAGGGAACCTATAAGCAGCCATGACTTTCTTCAGGGTTTTGTATTAATTATTTTAAGGTCTTAAAAGCAATGTCTGGGAGGACATGCCCAGAACATAAAACTAAGTTTGCAAGACGATTTTTCAACATCCTTGGACCAGTTATTTACAACAAAGTAAGCTAAACTTTGAATTTACGGACACTTACTTTTTACTCCTGTAAATTAATGCTGGATAAATACCTAAAACTGTTAGATTATGAGAATACAGAGCGATTAATAAAATAAGTAGGTGGTAAAACTGACACATACATGCGCACATATACACGTACCGAAACGCGCACATATACACGTACCGACACGCGTACATATACACGTACCGACACACACACACACACACACACACACACACGCACGCACGCACGCACGCACGCACGCGCGCGTAAAAACGAATACACCCACAGACACAAAATAGTCTCGTCGTGTCGAAATATTGTTTAAGTGTTTAAGTTTCTTTTATTGTTATTATTATTCCCTTTATTCATTTTTATACTTAGGCTAGGTTTTTTTTTTTACAATAAATTGATATAAAAAGTATTTATTATTATTATTATTATTATTTTAATATGCTTAACGTAAGGTTCCCAAAAGACAAAACACGATCACTTGTTAATTTTCAGCACTATAGTGTCTAGACTAATTTATACTTCAAACTAAAGATAAAATGTATGTGTTAACTTTGCATATACTACATGTTTACTACTAATACTAATGAACAAAGCTAGAAAACGGTCGAGTCAAGTTGCACCACGTCTGCATGCGATATCGCCGACAAGAGGTACATACTTGTCTCGCCCGCCTAGTAGCACCAACTAAAATATACCTGTTAATTTCTATACTTACCCACACGTTAGTAATATATAAGTTAATGTATTGTTAATGTAATGTTTGTTACTATGTAGTTTTGCGCTTAAAGACGAGAATGGTGAATCCTGTTCCACCGTGATACAGTTAATAAACTAGTACGGGGAGCAGAAGACGGTTACTCCCGCTCATTACATTACTCAGCAGTGTAGTACCTAGTGACAAGTAATAAGTAATAACTTACTTACAGAAACATACATGTAAGTATTTGTAACCTTTACATCGCTCAATAAAGTTATTTTACTTATTTATATCCCCCAAATTTCGTGTACGTAAAGTTTATAAATAATTTACGAGTCAATGTTTACTATAATAAACTAGCTGGTGCCCGCGACTTCGTCTGCGCAGGATTAGTATTTCGAGTAGCTTATATTAGCGTGGGGTAGAAAGGAACTAACATTATGACATGACAATATCTTTATAAATTGTAGCCTATGTGTTATTCTGACGTATAAGCTATATTATTGTAAAGTGTCATTAAAATCCATCCAGTGGTCTTTACGTGAAAGAGTAACAAACATCTATACATACGTACAAACTTTCTCGTTAATAATGTTAGTAGGACTAACTAAAGAAGCAATCGAGTTTCCCTTTATCCGACTTATCTACTTAAAAAGCATGTTATATCGTCGAAGAATATGTGAATGACAAAAATACCTGGCCTATTTTAGTTTACTGACTATGGAAGGGTGTGGACTGTGAAATCTGTGATAAACATAATACTAGCTGTGATATAAGTTTGATTTGTAACGAATATTAATACCTCACTTAATTTTAATATTTTGTTAATTTAATTTTGCATTATTATCCTTTGTCTTGTTCTTTTATTATTATTATTTTTATATGTATACGTATTTTAAAGGATGTTGATGTTTTAAATTTGCTGTCCGAATATTTTTTTGACGATTATTGGCGAACATTGTAAGTGTTTAACCGATTTATTGATTGTTGTTTTTATTTTAATTTTTTTTTTCATAAATTACTTATTTTATTATTGTAGATTATGACGATGCAAAGGTGATTCAACGATTCCTACTTGGTTAAATAATTTGTTATCTTGCTAATTGACTTTTAAAATTAGAAATGTTTGTTCTTTCTTTACCGGGTCAAATTCAGGGACAGTATTATTTACGTTTCCTACTCTATCTAGAGAATCATTACGCCCTAATGACTTTAATGCGCTAAGCAAGAGATTAAAATTATTATCAGCGTCAGTAGAAGTGGACTCACATTTGTCTTTGTCCGGAATACTCGCGCAGTGTTGCTCTGCTTGGCCAGGCATGGGTCGGTTCACTGGACTGACCGGGCGCTGGCTCACCCGGCTGCGCGAGCGGTGTCTCGTCTAGCTGCGCGGGCGGCGACTGGCCTGGCTGCACCAGCGACGACTGGCCCGGCTGCGCGAGCGACGACTGGCCCGGCTGCGCGAGCGGCGACTGGCCCGGCTGCGCGAGCGGCGACTGGCCCGGCTGCGCGAGCGGCGACTGGCCCGGCTGCGCGAGCGACGACTGGCCCGGCTGCGCGGGCGGCGACTGGCCCGGCTGCGCGAGCGACGACTGGCCCGGCTGCGCGAGCGGCGACTGGCCCGGCTGCGCGAGCGACGACTGGCCCGGCTGCGCGAGCGACGACTGGCCCGGCTGCGCGGGCGGCGACTGGCCCGGCTGCGCGGGCGTCGACTGGCCCGGCTGCGCGGGCGGCGACTGGCCCGGCTGCGCGAGCGGCGACTGGCCCGGCTGCGCGGGCGGCGACTGGCCCGGCTGCGCGAGCGACGACTGGCCCGGCTGCGCGAGCGACGACTGGCCCGGCTGCGCGAGCGACGACTGGCCCGGCTGCGCGAGCGACGACTGGCCCGGCTGCGCGGGCGGCGACTGGCCCGGCTGCGCGGGCGTCGACTGGCCCGGCTGCGCGGGCGGCGACTGCATCCGATTGCGTGACGGGGTGCCCGCGACTCGGTGACTGCCGCTCACCAGTTGGGCTCGAGGGCGTGTATATTCTCGGCCGGGCGGATTCAGCTTCCACTGTAAAGGCGTGCACGGCAGTTTACTGGTCTTAATAGATAAATAACGAGGGGACGAGATTACCTTGAAATTACGTGCACAACAAACTATTAAATTGTATAGCAACAAACAATGAAGTTTTAATTTTAATTATAATAAAATTATATATATGGGTAGATTTATGATCGGTAATTTCCATATTTATGCCAGCTTGGCTCAATATCCACTTCTATTTATATAGTCTCCCTACGAAAAGTAATTCAAGCTTATGGAATGTCTCATACTAAGTGTACACATTAAAATTATATCCATTAACAAATACACTTGGCTTTAGAAGAAAGCAGCTTGACAAACGAAACTGTTATGCATCTGAATAACTTGGGATCATTAATTTCCATATATTGTAGCGGTACAAAGAAAACGACGGAAAGGAGTAGAAAGGAAAAAAAAATAAACAATGGATATCTATACTAATATTGTACTAAAGTACATTCTCAACGTTAAATTTAATTTTTTGCTTAACGTTAATGTGACTTCAGCATACCCGAAAGATTGCAACTTTTTTATATGTATTTTTTTATTTATTTAGAATATATAAACGGATACTGCGTAAATGATTCGAATCCCACTTTCTGAAATGTAAAGCACTGTAGCCCATTTCAGTCGGAATCCTCATGCTATGCTTTGAATATACTTTCTACTATTGGATTCTTACTGAAAGGAGCTACATTCAGACTCAGTGTTCAGGTTGGCATTATCTAAACTTATGGGAGTGAAGCCTCGTTAAGTGAATATCACAAACATCAATGGCGACTATATTCTTATTATAGGCACAATACGAAAACTAGTTAGATGCCGACTCACTCACATGGGTTTAGCAACGGTGGGTAATAAAATAATAATTAAGCAAGGAAACCAAACTCAGTACTCACTTGTATATATTTTCAAAGCTTTCACTTACTTAACTTAATTAATACACAGCTTTTGTTCACACTTTCACTCTTCGACTCCTAAAGATGAACTGACGTAAATGGCGGTATGAGAAGTTTTATATTGACAATCAACTCGCATAAAATGGCGCCAACCGGAAGTTCATCTTTAGTTGTTGAGTTAACAAATCCAAAATATATCTAAGGTTTACTGATTGATACTGCTAAATTCATCATATTTAATAAGGTAAATTATACAGTTGTTAACATATGAATCTAAATTTTATAACACAAAGCAACCGGAGGGTTTGAACACTTCAAGTTAATTACAGGGGTAAAGGTTATACTACCTTTTATGAGAGGACACAAAGTTGTAAATAACAAATACTATTGAATAAAATGAAAGTCACTTATTAAATAACAAAATAACATAACGTGTTTTCACAAGTCATTTAAGGTTAAAATACCCTTGCTTGAATTATCATACATAAAAGAGAAAATGAAAGTATCATTATAGGTTATGTAGGCAAGTATAACATATTAGGTTTTCCAATAAATATATGAGTTAATTTACACTTACCAACTTGATGTGATTCAGTGAGCATACAAGTCGCTACTTTTAAACCCTTTAACAATTTCTCAAACTCGTCTAAATCATAAATTTTCACTATTTTGGCAACAATATTTTCCGTTTTCGAAGCCATATTAGATTAGGGCTTGTGGTCTTATAGCTTAACACTAGAATTTAATGTATATTCACGTATCTCTCGAAACAACGCCACATGCTCGCGGCATGCGTGAATGAACGGATTTAATGCAAAATATTGTGCAATTATATTCAGTAACTTAACAGAAAGAAACCAGCTAGAAACATATGTTTTTGACAGTTCTTGACGCTCGCAAAAGTCGCAAAGGCGTTTTTCGGCCTTGTAAATACTAATACACGTTGCATAATTTACAATTCTTTATGAATAAAAATGTGTCTTTATTCATCCATCTATTGATTTAAAAGTAGCTAAATACTACTACAAAGCTGTAATAACTATAATATACAAAGCTAGCGAATAACTTTAATAAATAACCTTCTAATTTAAAAGTTTTTCATACCTACTGCCATCTCGAAATCTCAAAACCCCTTCCAGACCTTCCGATCCGATCCGATTTATCGGATGAAATCGGATAATGTGTAGTGTAATTGTTAGGATCTATATATTACACTACACATTAACGGATCGGATCGGGTAGGATCGGAAGGTCTGGAACGGGTTTAAAAGAAAATTTACTCTATGCAGCTTCAACCTAAAATATGTAATATTTACTACTCCTCAACAGATGGCAGCACAAATTAATAGATTCGCTATCTGTCACTAGATGTCACTTGTGACAACTGATTTAATAACTTGAACTGTGTTTTTGATGCAAACAATAACAAACATAATTTATAATTTTAAGGACATAATTTTGAAAATTAACTATCATTAAATTTTATGGTTTTATTCATTTTGGGCCCACTATGTTTATAAAAATATAATTATGTTCCTGTTTTGGTAGCAATGAAGCATTCATTTCGCCATTTGAGTCTGCTTGCAGCTACAAATTGACGATGACGGCCTAAAGAAAACTATACCTACGTTTAATATTAGTTTTATTTTACTGCCTATGAATTTGTATCGAAATGGATTTCAACAAACGGTTTTATCAAACCAATATCATGTTGCAATTTTCAGTTTTTGATAGACTTTATAGAGTTGATGTTGTGTCCGTGACTAGTAATATGAATTTTAAAGTATGTAATTAATTTTATTCGCTTCTAAACCAGCTGGGCTATCTCAACTAAACCAGCACCCGTCTTTATCACACTGTATAATAAAGGGGACAACTATTTATAGGTAGGTAATAATTATAATGTAGTAACAAAGTGTCAAAATAGTGCTCGAGACACAAATCAAACAATGTGTAAATATTCGTTACTAATTTTACTACTCGGATCAATTGACGGTATAGCAGACGAAGAATCTTGTACCAACATTGGTTGCCACCATGATAATCTAGAAGTGTGCGGCGTTCGCGGTGATGGTTCTGGGGAAGTTGCCTTTAGGCTGTTCCAAGATGCATGCGCTTTGCAGAAATATGGGTGTCAAGAGGGCAACATGAAAGGTAGCTATAATTAATAGAAATCGTCTTTATAGGTCATATTGGTCATGAGCACACCTTTGCTAACTCGGGCACTGATACTAAAGTAATGTAGCAAAATATTATATTGACAAATAAATAATATATCGATGTTACTGTCAAAATCTAAATGTTAATCAACATAAATATATGCTTTTTCTCTTCATTAATAAACAAATTAAAACGTGTATTTATTTGTTTATTTTAAAAAATCGGTCCAGTAGTTTCGGAGCCTATTCAATACAAACAAATAAACAATCAAATCTTTCCTCTTTATACTATTAGTTGAGATAATTTTCATAGTAAGTATACAATCAATATATTTTTCCATATTCGTCGGTAAGTATTAAAGATTGCCGCCTAGATGAAAATATCCACTTCATCAGACATGATATCGCAGCGTTGTATTGTAATCGAGAACTTTCAATGAGACGTATTAATATATATATATCGACATCTTTTTTATCGATATCAAATCCCTAGAGCGTGCACCGAGTTAGCACAGGTATGGTCATGAGTAATTTTTTGAAGATCTCTTATTTTACTGGGTCATAATCATTTTAAGTCAGTTTTAATTCTTTTACAGTTTTCAAATTAGTAGACATAGATTACTGTAAGCAAGCATTTTCTGTGAATACCTTTCGAAGAAGTTTGGCTTATAACAATGATACCCTAGATGAAACTAACGGGGAAGAAGTAAAGGTCAACATAGAGCAAGAACTAACTGATACCGTAGACACCAACGAACATAATACATGTATTCAATGTGCTAGTACTTTAGAATCTAAGTCAATTTGCGCTATAAGGCCTGACGGCGATCATTTCGTTATTAGATGGTTCCCAGACGAGTGTCACATGCATCAATATAACTGTGAAAATAATACCTATTTTTCCATTACTGATGACTACATATGTCTAGAACGTAATTACTCCAAAAACTCTGTTCTAGAAGAAATAATAGAAGAGAGAAAGAAAGAAGAAGGAGAAATAAAAAATACGGACAATGTAGAAAATAAAAAACCGAATTTCACGAAATCTTTGACGTGTCTCCAAAATGATTGCATTCCAGACATTACATTAATATGTGCTATCAGACCAGAAAACGAACGTTTTAGAGTAAGGTGGTTTGATGACAAATGTGACATGTTGGAGTATAATTGTGAGAATCATGTAAATTTTTCCATTACTGATGATTTTATTTGTATTGGAAATGATAGCTCCTTTGAAGTTAACAAAAATCCAGTAAAACCCCTAACAATAGACACTGATAACATTATATCAGAAGAAATAGCAAAAGGTGTTAAGAAAAAAGATTTAACCATTAAAGGTGCAGTGCAAATGCCCAATAAGCTGGTTGTATCAACATTTGATATCACCACCGAAAATATTAACCAGACAGTGAAGAAATTATTAGCTGCAACTCATTCAACGGGCCTACAATTACAGGTATAATGGAAAATGGATGAATATTTTCAAACACTTTAATTTTTTATACTTAGGTAAATATGTAGGAATCTTTCTTCTCTCCTTTCTAAAAAAAGGTCAAATATTATGTAGCTTTAAATAAACAGAAATAAATATATGCCTATTTTATACTCTTACGGTTTGTACACAATATACTCACTTAATTAACACAAATTATAACTTGTCTAAAAATGCCATAATTTTTATTTACAGGATGATATTGTTCGACTACCACCCATTTTGTTTACTACTTATTATAACCGGTACGACACAACACACACTCACAGATTCGAAGATATACGCGGTTTCACCTTGTAAATCACTGAGCCACAAGTGTGTCATAAATTAAAACTAGGTATCGTTCCGGTTGAAATTCCTTGAGTGCTTTATGAGAAAAAAATACCTATTATCTCTCGCCCCTGTACGTGTTCGGGCTAGGTCCGGCCGGTTATGGCAGGAGATCCTAGGTCTTTAACGTATCTACTCAGAAAAAAAACTACCTATGGCATAGGTAGGTAGGTCCTATGCAATATCTTCATCGTCACACGACTTGTGGTCAAACAACAAGGAGGTGGCGGCAACTGTATCCTTACCATGAGCTAACGTGACCGTACTCGCTAACACCAGCGTAAACGATTAGTATGGAGAATAGTACAGCCCTATAGCGGTTATTTGTAGAACTACAATTCCATGCAAATCGTTTGCGCAGTCGCCGAAAACGGTCACTGTAAACTCATGGTCGTACTGGTCTCGACTGGAAGAGACTCGAGGAGGCAGCACAGGATCGATAACAGTGGAAAATCCTTATTTAGAGCCCCATAACAGGATACCCATCATCACTATACAAGATCTTAACATTGCAATTGTGAGAAAATGCCACTTGGACTGAAAAATACGAAAATATGAACAGCAACGGTATATATTATAACAGCCTTGCTTTTCTAGTTTATGGAGTACCTATGTAACATTCTAACCTCCAAGGACCTATACGTTTTTTACCCGAAACTCTAAATCCTTTAACAAAATCAATCAGACGTTTTGACAAAGACTGTATTTCAAGCGTAGAAAGCTTACTTGATACAGGATGGGATTTTTTTTTTATAAAACATACACGTATTTTCCATAATTGATTACAGAAATTGGAAGACGAGCAGACTCGAAGAATGATTATCAAGAATACTGGGCCGGTCAACGTTTACATTCCCAGGATGTACCGACCCCAAAACTACACACCGATAGAAGAGAGAAACTTAACCGAAGCAGAAAAATTAGAATATACGCCATTAGTTCATTATTGCTTCCATAAATGTCCAAAGGTAAATAGGCTAGTCTGCTAAAAAAATATAACGATACCTTAGAGTTCTCAAACGTACTGTACTTACTAACTTTTCGAAAAAAGTAGTTGCACTTATAGTCTGTACTTTTAGGTATTTAAAAGAATGTTTATTAAAGCAGTAGCGCCTGCTAACCAAATGATCACAATGAAGCGAAAAATTGAAAAATTCAACGGTTCAGGCAATTTTTAGAATGCTAATGCATGTAGACGCATCTGGTTGCAAAATTCAATGGCTCTGGCATCAGGTTCGGTGGTCCAGTTGGTAGCACGCCCGTGTTGGCCCGGAAAGCCGTTGGAGACGCAGGTTCGAATCCTGCCTGAACCGTTGAATTTTTCAATTTTTCGCTTCATTGAAAACTTTTGTGTGTGTCAGTGTCAGGACAGGACAAAAAATATTGAACACGTATATATTGGTAAACAATAAATATTGAAAAATATATTCCGGTGAAGTTTCGTGTGACGTCACGCCGTGCTACACGTTTTTTTAACAGGCGGACGGACATACGGATGGTACTTAGTAATAGGGTCCCGTTTTTAAACCGTCCGTAATATTTTTTTTGTGATTACATTAAGTACACTTATTCTGAGTGCACACTCCTGTTGTTCTTACATGACAGCTCCAGTTGGAGTGTGACAAAACTGACGAACTCTTTTTTCATACCAAATCTTGAGACTTTTTTTATAGTGGCACAACGTATATAGGGACACCACTTCGCTTGATGGTAACCCTAATTTCTGTCCGTCTGGCTGTCACCAGGCTGTATCTCATTAACCGTGATAGCTAGAAAGTTGATATTTTCACAGAAGATATATTTGTGTTGCCGTTGTAACAACAAATGCTTAAAACAGAATAAAATAAATATTTAAGTGGGGCTCCCATACAACAGCGTGATCGGTTGCGTTAAGTTTGCACCTCATTTGTAGGCAGCGCGATACATACCAGGTGCAAACTCAACTTAACCCGGCCCGTTAAGATGAGAAGTGTTAGAAGGGCCGGTTTTTTTTTTTAGATAAATTGCAGCAAACATGGCCCATTTAAAAGAATCTTTATATCGTTTATTATTTTCAGAAATGCCCGGATATCTACAAACCCGTCTGTTTAGGCAGAGCGGGCGACCCTACGAAGTATTCACCATTTATATTCGTCAAGAATCACTGCTATATGGACTATTTCAAATGCATGACAAAGTCATACAGCGCGCGCAATACGACAAGTAAGTTTATTATAGTCTGGCTAATGAAATATTACTCAATGTTTTGGCGGGAAATTTAAAAAATCTGCGGCTGGTCACACTTTGTGTAGTAGGAATTATAGTTTTGATACGAGAACATATTTTTGATTTTCTATGCACTCGTAAGCTACCTAAAGAAATAACTTAAATACCTACTTACATGTTGACGTGCACTCAATAGTCAGCTCACATAATTTCTACCAATATGTACAGTACCTACAGTCAACGACAAACACATATGTTTACACTTTCTAACCATATACAAGGCGAAAAATTAAATGTAGGGTTAATAAGACCTAGCTCGATAATACCGTATTAATCCGTCACCAAAAAAATTACATAAGTACCTTCTATGCCAAATTTCAACTCGAGCGGAATGTTTGAACTAGTACATTTTTTTTAATAGCCTATTGGTGTGTCCCACTGCTGGGCAAAGGCCTCTCCCTTAGATTTCCACAGGTCCCTGTTTGATGTCTCGTCCAACCAGTTGCTAAGGAATGCGTCCAAGTCATCCCGCCATCTCCGTCTCGGCCTGCCCCGTCTGCGTCGCCGATCTTGAGGCACCCACTTAGTTGTAATGCTGGCCCATTTATCCGGGTGCATACGGCATACGTGGCCTGCCCAATCCCACTTGAGCCTGGCTGTTTTGTTACCGACGTCAGCTATGCGTGTTTTGGAGCGCAGCGTGGTGTTTCGGACGTGCTCCGTCCTTTTTCATCCCTAAAATGTTGCGCTCCATGGCCCGTTGGCATCAATTTGGACTTTTGGCCCTCAGTAAGCGACCATGTTTGGGCACCGTAGGTTAGGACAGGCAGAACTCACATATCGATGAGTTTTCGTTTCAGCGACAGTGAAAGGTCTCCCTTCATGAACTCTAACTAGTACATTTAAAGTATCAAAATTATTTATAGAGGACCTACCTACTAAATTCTTTAAATCATAGACAATTGGTAATACCACAAGGAAATATCTGTCAACATTATTTGGCAAGTATTATAACACTACACAGGCGAACATCGCGCTACGCGCCCATACAAAACAAATGACGATCCTGCATCACGCTATTAAGATCTTTCCTGAAATCATGACTTCTCTCCATAGAAATATGTTTTTCAATACAAATTTAGAATTTTAAAATTGTATAGATAAAATGTAACTGTAACACTGACTGTGATACTGTAACACACATGGCACCAATATCTCTCTGGTCGCGATCTTTCTTCATACCAAGCCTTGAATTGACCAAATGGGTTCGATACTATCTTTCTCCAGAAAAGCTGCATCTTTAGTTCTATAGTGTTTCCTCAGACCTATCAAAAACGGGACTATACGTTGTTGCTGTTGTTTGAATACGTTGAATGCGGAAACTCGATTTTATAATTTACTTTCAGTGCTACGAGTACATAGCATTTTTGAATTTTAGCATAGTTTTTCACTGGTGCGGTACAAAAGTCAAGTCAAGTAAGATAATTCTTCTATTAAATCATTGATACAAAGATCAATACTCAAAGAAAAATTGAAATGCGTAACCTGGTGGAAGACACCGGGAATCGAACCCAGTACCTCTGAATTGCCGGTCCACCGCGTTAACCTTTCCGCCACGCTAACGCACAGGTAATTCGAAAGGCTTTCTTGAGCTTTGATTTTTGTATCAATGATTTAATATAAAAATAGTGGAGTGTAGCCAAATTTTAAAAAATAAGACGTTGCATGTTTCATAAATAATTCTTCTAAGTCATCTGTTAACTATAATTAATTATATTATTCATTTCTCCAGCATTATTCGAAGATATCGGGTTCCTGTTCTGCGGAGGGTACAAGATGATGAACATGCTATATATGTTCCCACTCGTCAGGATCCTGCAGAGGATGGGCCGGCTGAAGAAGAAGGGGAAGGCCCACTTCGTCATGAGGAACTTGGGATACTTCCCCCAGCGCCTGCAGGGATAAAATAGTTCCACTAAAGCAATAGTCTATTAAAAAAAAACAAATTCGGTTTTGCAAGCCACATTCGTGCACATGACCGATGCTCGTGAAGGTCTTGTCGCCAGGTCTCGCCATTGACGGATACGTCAAGGAGGACGATATTATATTATTATATTATATTCTATTAAATAAATAATAATAAAAAATATTATCCGACAATCATACGCAAATCGACCTAGTCCCAAACTAAGCAGAGCTTGTACTAAGGGTATTAGACGACGATAATATACATAGTATATAAATACATATACCGGGTGTTTCCTGTAATAGGAGCAATAAATTAAAACATAGATTCTTCCCTTGAAACTGGACAACATTTGTTAAGCAACTTCTGAAAATAACGTGTATTAAATGATATTTTGTAGAATAATGGTTAGACAAAGAAGCAATGTATTGCGAAATGTCCGATAGTAGTAGAGTGACAGCTATGTCAATGCTCAGGAAATGTCAATATTGGACGACGTACATTGAAAATACTTGCTTTTAGAACGTGAATATTTTATGATACGACGTTTTCAAAGTACATTTATTATGATATTGAAAAGATACTATTAAATTTGTTTGAAATAATAACATTCTGAAAACTGACTTTTTTTAAAGTTGCTGAACAAGTGTTGTTCAATTTGAAGAGTAGAATCTATATTATAATTTATTGCTCCTATTACAGGCAACACCTAGTATAGATAACATCCATGAACCAAGAACAAATATTCGAGTTCATCACACAAATAATTGCCCCGGCCGGGATCCGAACCCGTGACCGCCGGCTCAGTAGGCAGGTGTCTGCAAACTGCGCCAACCGCGTCTTCATCTTCTCCTTCAACATAAGAGCTGCGCTCTTGCTTGTCGATGTGGCAAGCACCGGCCGTTTCTTTCTTGGGCTTTCTAAAGGAGCAATGGTTATGTCACTCTACTAAACAATTATAAAAAATTGGGCAAGTGCGAGTCGGACTCGCGCACCGAGGGTTCCGTACAAACACTTTTCATCCTTAAGTGGTTAAGTTGAGTTTGCACCTGTTATGTATAGCGCCCCATACAAATGAGGTGCAAAGTTAACGCAAGCAACCTGTTTGTTGTATGGGAGCCCCCCTTAAATATTTATTTTATTTTATTTTTAGTATTTGTTGTTATTGCGGCAATAGAAATACATCATCTGTGAAAATTTCAACTGTCTAGCTATCACCGTTCTTGAGATACAGCCTGGTGACAGACGGACAGCGAAGTCTCAGTAATAGGGTCCCGTTTTTTACCCTTTGGGTACGGAACCCTAAAAAACCGGTCAAGTGCGAGTCGGACTCGCGCACCGAGGGTTCCGTACAAACACTTTCCATCCTTAAGTGGTTAAGTTACTAGCTAGCACCGTTCTTGAGATACAGCCTGGTGACACGGACGGACGGCCTATAACAAGTTTGTTGTATGGGAGCCCCCCCTTAAATATTTATTTTATTTTATTTTTAGTATTTGTTGTTATAGCGGCAATAGAAATACATCATCTGTGTAAATTTCAACTGTCTAGCTATCACCGTTCTTAAGATACAGCCTGGTGACAGACGGACGGACGGACGGACGGACCGACAGCGAAGTCTCAGTAATAGGGTCACGTTTTTACCCTTTGGGTACGGAACCCTAAAAATGGTCTGAGCGACCCCCGAATAGCCCATTTCGGTCACTTTCATCAAAATATATTTTTTATACCACCGGGTACGGACCCGGGGCGGGTCGCTAGTAGATAATATATACCTGTGTAAAGCGTATAATTAATAAAAATATTTTGATAAGGAAGCTAGAAAGAAAAACGTTTTAATTTTTGGTGTGCCCGAAACAGAGTCAAATTACGAAAAACTTGAAAATATTGTCCTTCAGATACTAAATAGCAATATGAAAGTACATTGCATCAGATCAGAACTGGAGTCAGTTACAAGACGAGGCAAAAAACAGGAAAATAAAGTTAGACCCATCGTAGTCACCTTCACAACGTTAGGAAAAAGAATTAAAATTCTCAAGAACAAAAAGTCCTTAGAGAACAGTACTTTTTATATAAAAGAGGACTTTCCTCCGGAGATTCAAGAAAAGCGTAAAAAGCTCTCAGTAGAAGTTAAAAAGCTAAGAGAGGAAGGAAAAAACGCAGTCATCAAGTACGACCAGATTGTTATCATACAGAAAAAACAGACCGCAACCCAAAACATCAATCAAAATAGTAACAAGCGAAATCTACCTGAATCCCCGGAATCCTCTAATATAACTCCAAACGTAGATCACACAAAAAGAACAAGTAAAAAAAATAAAACGAGCACTACTAGTACTCTGACGTCCTACTGGCCCCCCAAACCACCTGCCTCACAGAAATCGGACATCAGCGAGGACAACATAGAGCTGGAATCACACAACCAATAGCAACTAAAAGCAAGACCCCTCTCACACAATCTTCCAATCCGGCCGGTCACCGTGGGAGATCATGACCGAAACCCTTCAGAAATGCAATGCTTACCCATTGAAAGTCAAAACCAGAACTTATGTTACATAGCCACATACAACGTAAGAACTTTATCCACACATACGCGTATGCTAGAACTCTTGGTTGCGCTAGAAAAAATAAAATTCGATATAATCGGCTTATCGGAAATAAGACGGCTAGGAAATTCGATACATGAATACCGTGATGCAATATTCCACTACATTGGCGAGACACCGGGCTTATACGGAGTTGGTTTTCTGGTAAAAAAACACTTCAAAAACAATATCGAAAGCTTCGTCGGACTATCAGAACGCGTAGCGCTGTTGAAAATTACTGTTAATGGTCTACATATATCTCTTATACAAGTCTACGCACCTACCGAAGCATCTAACGACGAGGAAATAGAGCATTTTTACAATACGACTAATAGAGCCTTAAAACTTGCTGACGAAAAAATTATAGTCATGGGCGACTTTAATGCTAAAATCGGTCAAATGACGCCAGAAGACGCCTCGATCATGAAAAACTATTGCTACGGAGAAAGAAACAAAAGAGGAGAAAGACTAGTCCAGTTTGCACACGAAAATAACCTCTGTATTATGAACACATATTTTAAAAAGAATAGCAAACAGAGATGGACCTGGAGGTCTCCAGACGGCGTAACGAAAAATGAAATCGATTACATTCTAACTAACATGAATAAGTATGTTCAGGATGTACAAACCATAAATGTGAAATTCCCGACAGACCACAGACTTGTAAGAGCAACCTTCAACTTCAAAGCACATAAAAAGAAACGGACGAACTACAAAAATTACTTAAAAAGCTCATTAAAATCTGAGGAGGAAAAATCAAGATATTTAAACGCATTAAATAACTACCAAGAAGACCTTAACCACCAGGATGAAAATGTCAGTGTTCAAGAGTACTACGACAAAATAATATGCGCGTTGGAAAATAGCTTAAAAACAGCTCTCATGCCTAAAAAATCTGACTCATCGGGCATCATATCGGACCGCACTAGGAGATTAATCTTACGAAGAAGTGAGCTACACAAGATTAAACAGAAGACGCGCGCAATGAAAAACGAGCTAAAAGCTCTATATAAACTTGTTAGTAAATATTTGCGCCAAGACTACAACAATCATAGGAAAAACACTTTAGTAAAGTATTTAAACTCTACAGGCAGCTTGAAAAAAGCATATAAAGAGCTAACTTATCACAGAACGTGGATCGAGGGCCTTCATGGACCAGATAAAAGTAGAGTATCACACAACAGGAAAGAGATACTGCAAGTAGCTACAAACTTCTACAAAACATCATACAGTGACCTAGACAACCAAGAAATGAACACTCAATCTGTTCTAGAAGTTACGTGTGATGGTCGAGAAGTAAAGCCAGTGGACGAAATCGAAATAATTAGAGAAATAAAACGGCTCAAGACAGATAAAAGCCCGGGGCCTGATGGGTTAACAAACGATACTGTAAAAATAGCAATTACCCTTCTCGCGACCCCTCTAGCCAAATTGTTTAATAAAATCCTTGACTGCTCTACAACACCTAAGCAATGGTCGGAATCAAATATTATATTAATCTATAAAAAAGGAGACCCAAAAGATGTGGGGTAACTATAGACCGATCAGCCTCCTTCCTACGCTCTATAAGCTGTTTTCGTCGATCATAGAGAAAAGGATAACTACGACACTAGAAGCATACCAACCGATCGAACAGGCAGGATTCCGAAAAGGCTGGTCAACAGTCGACCACATCCATTCTATAGAGCTACTAATCGAGAAGTATCAAGAATTTGAAAGACCGCTCTACATGGTCTTTATAGACTATCAAAAAGCGTTTGATACGATATGTCATACATCAATTTGGCAGGCTCTACAATCACAAAACGTAGAGACGAAGTACATAAGCCTATTAAAATTCCTGTATAGCAACGGCACTAGCCGTTTGAAATTGGAGACAACAGGTCCACCTATCCCAATTAAAAGAGGGGTAAGGCAAGGAGATCCATTATCACCCAGAATCTTCATAGCTGTGCTGGAGTCAATAATTGGCAAACTAAATTGGAAAACAGTCGGTCTAAATATCAATGGACAATACATCAGCCATCTGCGCTTTGCCGACGACCTAGTTTTATTTTCAGAAAACAGCGCAGAGCTACTTTATATGATAGACACGCTTCAAAAAGCAAGCAGACTAGCAGGTTTAGAAATGAATATGAGCAAAACAAAAATTATGACAAATGCAGATAAATTTCCGGTAAATCTCGGCAACGAACCACTAGAATATGTCGATTCTTACATTTACTTAGGAAAACAAATCTCTTTCCAAAAACAGAGCAACGATATAGAAATCGAAAGGAGAATTAAAGGAGTGTGGAGAAAGTACTGGAGCATGAAAGAAATATTTAAAAGTCATATGCCTGCTAAGATAAAAAAAAAAGTGATGGACACCTGCTTGTTACCCTCACTAACCTATGCCAGCCAAACATGGAAATTCACTCAACGAGTAAAGAACAAAATAATGGTCTGCCAACGAAGCATGGAAAGAAGTATGCTAAAAATTAGAAAAATTAATAAAATACGCCACTCCGCCATAAGGAAAAAAACTGGAGTAATCGACGCACAAAAACATGCCCAGAAATTAAAATGGCGGTGGGCAGGTCACGTAGCCAGGTTGAGCGATAACCGCTGGACATCGCAACTGACGTCATGGCCAGGCCCAAATGGTAAAAGAAAGAGAGGACGGCCTAAAACCAGGTGGGCAGACGAGATCATTGAAATAGCAGGCAAAAATTGGATACAAGAAGCCCAGGATAGAGTGTATTGGGCATCTCTGGAGGAGGCCTTCACCCGCAAATACGAGTAAGTGGGGTTCTTGCATAATATATTTAAATAAAATTATGTAGTTAACTTAATAATAATTTATCCTTTCTCAATATATTTCAAATCTTGCATAATGTATATTTAAAACTGTAAACTTGTACGTTGCAAGAAATAAAAGGCTTTTTTTTTTTTTTTTTTTTTTATTAAATTCACTACTAGCCCATATTCCACCATTTTCTCGTAAACATCCTCAAGATTCGCAATTGCAACTACCCCCTTCAGTAGATTAATATTACGACACACAACGATATTAAAACGTCTTAAATATTCGTGAGATCTTACGTCAAAGGAGATCACGTTATGGTGCTCCTTATACCATATTAGTTTTCCGCTGTATTATTCCCTCGTTATTGGCAATTTCGAGTATTCGTACAGATATTAATATTTTCTGTAACTTACGATATGATATTGTGCGAGCTCGAGTATTTATAGAATTTTCCCGGCTTACAGTGCGAATAAAAAGAGTACGAGTAGAAATTAAAAAGTGGCAATACTGTAGTGTCGTCCCCGTTTTCTTAGATTGATTAGAAAGGGACGATACTACAGTATTGCAACTTTTTAATTTCGACTCTTTTTGGTCAGACTGTACAGTAAAGCCAAGCAATAGCTATCCCAGCTACCGCAGTCAAACAAATTCTATTGAAATGTATGGACGCCAATCTGACTTGGCAACGCTTAGCTGCCACTGCTGGGTTATAATCGCTAACATGTTAATTTTATTATAAGTACTAGCTACGTCCGCGTGGAACTTGGAAGTATGGAAGCAACCTCGTACAACACGATAGATATCCACCTAATCACCTTAATTATAAATAAATAAATGAATATTAAGGGACATTCTTACACAAATCGACCTAGTCCCAAACTAAGCAAAGCTTGTACTATGGGTACTAGACGACGATATACATATACATAATATATAAATACATATATAGATAACGTCCATGACCCAAGAACAAATATTTTGCACAAATATTTGCCCCGGCCGGGATTCGAACCCGGGACCGCCGACTCAGTAGGCAGGTGTCTACAAACCGAGCCAAACGCGTCGTCAAAAAAGTTAATTAAAAAAAGGGATTATTAAAAGCGCCTAAGCAAATGTAAGAGCAATTGTGCTTTTGGTCTGATTACATTTCCTACAGGGTTATCAATGTCATCATGAATTACTTACTCACTTTTCAATCTTTTTAGGGTTCATGTCCAGGATGAAAACTATCCTATGTCCTTCCTCAGATCTTAAACTATCTCCATGCCAAATTTCATCAAAATCGATTCAGCGGTTTAAGCGTGAAGAGGTAACAGACAGACACACTTCCGCATCTATAATATTATAGTATGGATTGAATAAATATAGGACCGTGCTAAATAGGTTGATCAGTTGAATAGTTCCGGCAGTCACGTGACCTTCCAAGTGGAGAATCTAACGGCTGATAGGAATGGCACGAGCCACTGTAAGGGTGCATCTCCATTCTACATTGAAGCGAGGCGGAATAGAGCAACCACCTGACTTGAAATCTGTATCTCAACTCCGCTTCACTTCTGTGATTGGTCGATTCCGCACGTCGCCGCTCGGCCCCGCTTCAATGGACCCGCACAGCCTAGCCAGCCAAAATATACGTCCGTGCTGTGAAGATTCAAATGTTTTAAGACGCCTTATTCCTTTGTTTTTTTTTCATATTATAACAAATATATTGATAATTTCAACCAACTTTTTGAATTGAATAATACTTTTCCCCGTGTTCTAGCTAGTAACATAGCTATTTCATGCTTTCATTGCGTGCATTCGAAAATAAGTTAAACAAACTTTAATATTCCGCATGAATTCTGTCAATTTCGAGTAGTGTTTTTGAAGCAAATATTATTAATGAAAAATTCAAACTGAATGTTTCAAATATATACCAATAAATCCCAATAGCTCTGTTCTAGGTAGTAACATAAATAATATGTTAAGAAACATGTCTAAAGCCATCAGCATTTTAAAAGGAATAAGGCCTCTTCTGAGTTTAACTACGTAGATACTGACCAACCCCTTTTACAGCATAAGTATTTGTACTGGATATACGCAGCAATTTTACTACAGACAGAATGACACAGGGCAGGTGAATTGTAGGTAACTATTTAAATACAAGCCTATTGAAATGTTATGATTTATTGATTAAATTTTTGCCTCCAGCAATAAAAAAATTCAAAAGGGAGGTCCGTAATGTTTTATATAATTATTTCTCATCTTATGTAAAAGCTGACTTATTTTTATTATGTTTGATATAACACGTTTACTGAAACTGTTACAGTTTCTAACCTAACCTAACCTTACTAAAAGAAAGGAAATAAATCAAAGGAAAAAAACGCGTTAAGCGTTACATTCGTCGTCGGGCAGTCTAAGAAAAATATGTATTATTATAGAAGGACAACCGTACAAAATATGAAAATGATCTTCAAGCTTCAAGGTAAGAACGTGTACAAATACACCCACGTTAGAATGAATCATAGTATTATACTTAGATTTTGATTCCAATTGCGCAGCTCTCTACAACATGAATAAAGGGACATATCTCCTACCTGTACAATAATATTACCCCCTATACCCCACCCCTTAAGTTGCATCACCAATTTCAAAGAGGGAGTTACACCCCCTGTAAAGGTGATGCAATAAAAACATCTTCAAGGATATCTCGCGATATAAATAGGGTAAGTATATTGATTAAGCATAGAAGAGGAGGATAAGAGAGAAGATAATAATTTTCGTAAGACTAGAGATAGAAACCTATTAAATTAAAAGTGGTTCGACGTGTATCCTACATGACCTATAACTATAATCCAAATAAATAATCACACCAATATTATAAAGAAAGTTAGTGAGTGTGTATGTTTGTTACTTCTCTACGCTCAAACGGCTGGACCGATTTAGATAAATTTCTGTATGAAGGTAGCCTACACCCTGGATTAACACAGAGGCTTCTTTTTATCTCGAAAAAATGTAGTGTTCCCGTCGGAGGAGCGAGTAACACCGCGTGGCGCAGCTAGTAGGTAATAATAAATCGACTTAGACACAACTGCATAATATATTTAAGTAGTATACTTTAATTATTAAATAAATGAATAATAAAAATTGTCCCATGGGTACGAGACGATGATATATATTATATATGCCATCCATTATATACGTAGATAATATCCATGACCCAGGAACAAATATTCGAGTTCATCACACAAATATTTGCCCTTACCGGGATTTGAACCCAGGACCACCGGCTCAGTAAGCAGCCGCACTCCCACTGCGCCAACCGCGTAATCAAAAGACCGTACCTCGTACCCTTATAGACGCAATTACAATACAATACCATCATCATCATCATCATCAGCCTATTCTTGTCCACTGCTGGACATAGGCCTCTCCAACTGCACGCCATTGTAAGCGATCCTCGGCTACTCTCATCCAGCTTTTGCCAGCCACCCTGCACAGATCATCGCTCCACCTAGTCTGAGGGCGTCCCACACTACGCTTGCCGATCCGCGGTCTACACTCAAGAACACGTTTACCCCACCGGTTATCGGTTCTTCGGCTAATATGGCCAGCCCACTGCCACTTCAAATTGCTAATACGGTGAGCTATGTCGGTAACTTTGGTTCTCTGACGGATCACTTCGTTCCGAATTCGATCCTTCAAAGAAACTCTCTGAGCGACTTTAAATTTGTGGACCAGCCCAACCGAGCTATCTCTTCCAGACAACCAATTACCTCAAGTGACCTTATTTGAAAAGATGAAAACCTTCTCATTTTCCTTTCACGTCATCTGTCCGTTAGTTACACCCCGCACCCCTTGTCACCGCGCAATGCATCCTCTACCTCTTATGTGTTGCCAGCGCTCGATTGGAAAATTCCCTATATCCTGTACTTACCCTCACCATAAGTTAACGTGACCGTACTCGCTGACGACAGCGTAAGCAAATGTATGGAGAATAGTACAGAATTAATGAATGAATGAATGAAAATTTATTCGTAAACATACACGAACACATTAGACATAAAATAAAATAAAATCGTGGGTGTGTATGCCACGAAAAGGTCACACCTCAGCATAAATGCTGGCCCGGGGACCAGCGCTGGTCTTCCGGTGTAACCTATAGGTGACGCCACGGGGAACCGTACACACACGGCTGCACTCTAAGACTGAACGCAGCTTAAGCGCATACAATGCCAATACATTGACATTGACAGAAAGTGCTGTCAATGTCACTGCAGACCGTTGGCGAAGAAAAAGAAAAGAAAAAGAATCTAAGGGACTTCCGGTTCGTGTCTCAAGATGGCCGCATGCGTTTAAGTTTCGTTGTTCATTATTTATTCATTTTAGTTGTTCAATGTGTAGTATTGATAGCGTATTGTGCAGTGATCTAACGTATGAGTGAATAGCTAATGAAGAATTCAACTTGAAGCGTTCATAGCCCTTCCTGCGAGGATGAGGAGCGCGGATGCTACGGCGAGTACGGGTCAAAAACTCGGCCCGACAACTGTAGTATTCTTCGCATCGTTTAGGCTCGCTGCATCGCGGATCCTGGGCCCTATACTCTCCGTGGTAGGTCCTGGTGCTCGAATGAGCATCCCCATCTGCGGGCTCCCAGGAGGGTGGGACGCCATGGAGAATGAAACCAAACCGTGCACAACAATGGACAACCAGAGTAACGGTAAAACACAACCAAAACCTGAACAACGACAGGCCGCAGCTCCCAAGGGAGCGCCCAGTCGCATTAACGCAACACCAACCGTCAGCGCCCCCGGTCCGTCAGTACCGGGCGAGCAGCAGTGGGAGGTGGTCCAACGCAAGCGCACGTCCTCAGACCTGCGTAACAAAAAACGCACAGCCAAGCGTGCAGCTCAACGTGCCCAGGCTAGAATGGGTAGGAGGCAGCCACCGGCCGCAAGGCAGGAGGCAGCCGAAGGACTGGCAACAGTCCCCGATACCAGAATAAGCGCGAAGCCCAAGAGCCGCCCCAGCGAAAGCAAAGGTGGCCCTAAGCAGCGCGCTGAAACGGTAACCCAGCCCAGCCAGGCGGGTGCGAAGGAGAAATCCGACGCGCCCCATAAAAAGAAACGCGGAGGTAGAGGCAGGAAGGCGAATCCTGCGCCTAAAGAACCAGTAGGCCAGGGTAACGCCCCAACTTCCAAACGTCCTCGGCCTGACGATACACAATCGCCCATTATTGGCGCCAACAAAAAAGCCAAGGCTTCCACAAGTCTAGTGAGCACTGCCGTCACTTTCGCTGACAAAGTCGTGCTAAACGACCTCTTTGTCGCGGTGATGGCGGAGCCTTTTACTAACTTGACTGCTGACCAAGTGGAGAGCATCAAGAAAACCCTGGAGACCTGCATTGAAGGCATTGCGGATGATCCGGGTTGTCACAACGCTGTCCCATACTGGCCCTCCTTCCGCGGAAAACCTTTTTTCAGCGAGGGAGTACTTAAGCTCCAGTGTGAGGACGTTAAGGACGTGGAATGGCTCAAAGACACCGTAGCCACTCTTGTGTCACCAATTCCCGACACTGTGTTGGTGGTGAGGCGCCAGACGGACATTCCCAAACGGGTAAAGTCCGCTGTCCTGTTACCGAACTGTTCTGATGACGTCAAGATGATCCATCGCATCTTGACAGGACAGAACAAGCTGTACCAGGTCAGCCAATGGTCGCTCTACCATGTCGAGCGCCATGAAGGGAATCCTCCGGGTACCTTTTTGGTGCTTGGCATTCCGGCCGACCAGATCCCAGGGATCTTAGCGAGGGGGCGACGCCTATGCTACAAGCTAGGGAACGCCTATATCCGTTTCTTCGGCAGTACGGGGAAGCTGCAAGATGTGCCGCCAGACCCTGCTGAGACTGCGACAGCACCCACAGTCACCAGTGACTCCTCTGCTGCAAAGCAGAGTGTTAGCGCTGGACACGACCAGGGAGCAGACGCAGCTATGTCCACAGCTAGCCACGCTGTCTCTGTCGAAAGACAGAGTCACGCCGGCGGGCTAATGGTCAGCCAACACTACTCTGCCGAAATGCAGAGGCAGGATGGCACCTCAGCTTGCTCGCTGACTAACTCCGCAGTGGATGTCGTTTCCGATGACCTAGCGGAGGATGTCGCGCAGCTGATGGACCAGGACATTCCGTTAGAAACGGATGAGGAAGTGAGCAGTCCTCTTCGCTCCTCCTCACCTCATTAACGTCATCCAAACTAACCTCCAGCACAAACAAGCCGCGGCGGCCACCTTGCGAAGAGTGTTGGAGGTCAACAACAAGACCGTCGCCCTTATCCAGGAGCCGTGGATAAGGAAGGACAGGATCTGCGGTCTTAACAACATCGGAGGTAAGATATTACTTGACACCACCGTAACTAACCCACGCACCTGCATTTATGTACCAACATCTATCAATGCAATTTTGATGAATGAGTTCTGTTCCAGAGACCTGACCACGGTCAGACTCCAAAACAACTGCCCTAGCATCCCGGAGGTCATTATTGCGTCGGCCTACCTGCCGGGGGACGCAGACGTACCGACGGTTGAGCTGGCAAAACTCATCAGACACTGCGAAGAAAAAAGGCTCGAGCTGATCATCTCGGCGGATGCCAACGCGCACCACACACTGTGGGGCAGCGAATCTATTAACAAACGAGGTGAGGATTTTGTAACCTTTCTATTCTCAACCAATCTCAAGCTTATAAACAGGGGGTCAGAGCCTACTTTTGTTACCTCCAGATTTCAAACTATTATAGACATCACACTCACTACGGAACGGGTATCGGAGATAATCTCCGACTGGCACGTGTCAAAGGACTTGTCGTGCTCCGACCATAGATGGGTAAGATACAAACTAAACGTGGACTCTAAAAAACAGGAATTATGGCGCAACCCCCGACGGACAGACCGCGCCAGATTCAGTCAATTGATGTCCGCTAATCTAGCTCCACAAGCGACATTCAAAGAGTATGAAGGACCTCTTGACATAGAGAGACACGTTAATGAACTGACGCAAACTTTAATCAACTCATTTACAAGAACCTGTCCAGAAATTACGCCCCCGACAAAGGTCTCTAACCGCAATAGCTGGTGGGGGCCGGACCTCGAGAAAATGAGGCGCAAACTACGCAAGCTGTTTAACAGAGCAAGTAACACAAGGAAGGTCTCGGATTGGAATGCCTACAAGCAAACCCAATCTCTGTACAAAAAGCGAATTCGTGAAAGGAAACGCGAGTGCTGGAGAACCTTCTGCACTAACATAGAATCAAACGCTCAGGCAGCCAGGGTTAAAAACATCTTGTCCGGCGAACCAAACCGTCACCTAGGCTCCCTGAAAAAACCAGACAACACTTATACTAACACTGATAGTGAAATGTCAGAGTTGTTACTTGATACACACTTCCCAGGCTGCTCCATTACGGAGAACTGTGCATGGGACCAGGCAGGTCAACAGGAATTTGATCAACCACCTGTTGAAGCCGCACACACTGCCCAAAGAATTGTAACACTGGAAAGGGTGTTATGGGCAATAAACAGCTTCTCTGCGTTCAAAGCGGCAGGTTTAGATGGTATATTTCCGGGACTCATGCAGTGGTGCAAAAACACCATCGCGCCACACTTAGTCCAAATATACCAGGCCTGCCTAAGACACCGATATATTCCCAAGAAATGGAGAGAAGTTAAGGTGGTATTTATACCCAAACCAGGTAAGAGTGATTATACGCAGCCAAAGTCATACAGGCCTATAAGCCTCACATCGTTCCTATTAAAAACTCTGGAACGCCTCTGTGATCGCGACCTCAGAGATGGGACCTTAGCGCTATATCCTCTTCACCCCCAACAACACGCCTACAGTTCAGGCAAATCAACCGAATCAGCACTACACAGCGTTGTTTCACCCATAGAACACGCATTATCAACACAATCCTCAGCGCTTGTGGCCTTCATCGACATCGAAGGAGCCTTTGACAAGACGCAATTCAACAGCATTAGCCAAGCCCTGCTCAGACATGGAGCCGATCAGACCGTAGCAGGTTGGATTGATAACATGCTGAGACAAAGGGCTGTACAGGTAACAGTGAACGGCACAACTCGAGCTATCGTGTCAAGAGGCTGCCCACAGGGTGGAGTTATATCACCACTCCTGTGGAACCTCGTAGTGGACGGATTAATCCGGAAGCTCAACGAGGCGGGCTTCTATACTGTAGGCTATGCAGACGATGTAGCAATCCTCGTGAGAGGAAAGTTTGAGGCAACCCTCTGTGACCTTATGCAAGAGGCACTCAAAATCGTCGAACTATGGTGTTCTGACCAAGGCTTGTCAGTCAACCCAGCCAAAACAGAACTAGTCTTGTTCACTAAGAAGCGAAACATAAAAATCAGTCGCTTGCCAAAACTCCAAAACACGACTCTGACTCTCAGCAAAGAGGTAAAGTATCTGGGCGTCATCCTGGATGACAAATTACTATGGAACAAACACTTAGAAAACAAATTGAACAAAGCCTGCGTCGTATTCTGGCAGTGTAAAAGACTAATTGGTAGAACCTGGGGCTTACACCCCAGGATCACAATGTGGCTTTACACTGCGGTGATAAGACCTATTATCACCTACGGCGCTGTGGTTTGGTGGCCCAGAACCAAACTGACAACAGCCAAACATAAACTGCAGCAATTTCAAAGACTTGCTTGTGTAGCAACGACGGGCTGCATGAGAACAACACCCACAGCGGCAATGGAGATACTGCTAGGACTGCCGCCCCTTGAACTGTTCATTCAGCAAGAGGCGGCGTCAGCAGCTCTCAGACTGAAGTCACTTAACCTCTGGGGTGTAACACACGGGGGTCATGCCGAAATACTTGAGGAGGCTATCAGACACGAGCCAATGATAGCTGCTCCCAACGACAAGATACCCAAACAGCATTACTTCAATAAGAGCTACGAAATCGAGCTAATTGAAGAACCTTACGATCGATCCGATATAAATGAAATACGCATATATACGGATGGGTCAAAGACACAAACAGGTACAGGAGCTGGAATATACTCACCTGAAATAAACGTAAACATATCAATAGCCTTAGGAAAATATAGCTCCATCTTCCAATGTGAATGTCTTGCCATCACACAGGCTGCCAAGGCAGTTGCTACGCGAGGTATCAAAGACCAAAAGATACGTATTGTTTCCGACAGCGCTGCAGTTTTACGAGCTCTGGAGAATAAAACAATCAAATCCGGGCTCATACTAGAGTGTCACTCAGCATTGCAAACGATCGGCATGAATAATCGGATCACGTTGCAATGGATTAAAGGGCACAGTGGCTCTCTAGGTAACGATGCAGCCGACCAGCTGGCTAGGAGAGGATCCGATGATTTGGCAATTGGCCCAGATCCTATGCTCCCCTTGGCGTTTAATCAGCTGCGTACATGGCTTCGTCACAGAACACGATCACAACACGCCGATCAATGGGCAGAAACCAGTACATGCAGGCAGTCCCGGGAAACAGTCCCATACCCAGACACACGCCTGACAAAGCGCCTGTTATCGCTAAGCAGGCCCGCTCTGCGAGTAGTAGTAGGCACTATCACTGGACACTGCACACTTAACAAACATTTATATGTTCTAGGAATGACCGATAGCCCCCTTTGTAGGGGATGCCTGTCGGCCGAAGAAACAGCTACCCACGTGATCCTGGAATGCACTGCCGTAGCTAAGCAACGGGCTGAAATCCTCAAAGCACCGAGGTCACTTCGTGAAGCCTGTGGAGACACCAGGAGAATCCTGCGCTTCTGGACGGAGTTAGGCTGGCTAGACTATTAGCCGGCAAATCTGTACGCACAATGGCCCGAACATACACGGGCTAAGTGCGGAAAGCGGAGCCCATAACCATAACCATAACCATAGCCCTTCCTGGGTCAAGGCCCGATAGTCCGCGTGGTTTTTTGTAAATCGCTATCACTTTACAAAAAGCACGATTTTTTCAACTCACCGTACAACGTGGTATCAATCCTCTATCTAGTCGCCTAGTGCGATTGGCAACGAGACATTGGCAGTAATGGTCGCTTAACTGTGACCGGTTGCCATTTTTAAAAAAATAGAATAGATTAGAAAAGAATCTAAGGCTCCGTCCACACTACAGCGACCCTGTTAAGTTCTTTGTAGAACTACAATTCTCCATACTAATCGGTTACGCAGTCGCTAGCGATTACATTAACTGTAAACTCATGGTAAGAGTATGATTGGAAAAGGTCCTACAACACGTCGAGCGATTACGCCAGACGTGAGCTTGAGAAAACTGTAAATAAATGAAAGCTGAATAAGATCTTAGCTCATTTTCTTCAATAAATGGACTTTCATTAATATCCGAGGGCGGAATCAAAGCGCAGCCTGAAATAAAATATACCCACGCTCTCGACGAAAATACT
Source organism: Apotomis capreana (assembly GCA_947623375.1). NCBI lineage: Eukaryota > Metazoa > Arthropoda > Insecta > Lepidoptera > Tortricidae > Apotomis > Apotomis capreana. The sequence continues at coordinate 21,176,592 of OX392512.1, forward strand.
TATAATAGGTGTTATTTTTAGTAATTTAATAACTTTCCTTTCCATTTTCGGGGCCTATGATGGTTGCGTTTATCACGTGATAAATAAGTGACAAAGCATCTGTCACTCACACTCGCATCTAGTCAAAACGTGACGGATGCTTTGTCACTTATTTATCACGTGATAAAAGCAACCATCATAGGCCCCCTTAGACATCATAGGCTGCTAGACAAATCTGTTCTACGAGCGATGTGCCTCGCCCACTACCACTTAAGTTTGACGATTACTGGCACTACATACTCGTATGTCTATGAACGTTTCTGGGACTGTAAGTGTCCTGGCGTGGGAAATGGGACAAATACTCCTCTTTGACGTGGGACAAATACTCCGGGTCTTCCTTTCAATACCATGTGAGCTAGACAGGTAATTCTGAGCGCGACAATCGAGACGCGGCAAGATATGCTAGCCCTGCTGGCCCCTTATAAAACAAATAGTAAAACCAATAATATATATGGTATTGTAATAACTTTTTTTACAGCGAAATGGGTATAGGTATGTATATATAATTTTTTTTTTGTCTTTCTCAAAAAGCACTAAATCGATTTCCTTTAAATGTATATCGATACCTTAGAGCACAATCGTACTAACTTTTCAGAAAAAGTCGTTACAATTAGGACGTTAGTGCACAACTCTATGTGGCTTAAATTCAATGGCAAAATAATTGTAATTAGTACGAGTGTGAACTAAGGTATCGATATGGGTTCACATATTATGATCTGCCAATAAAAGATAATTTAATCAAAATCAATTCATAATTGGCGAAATGATCGCGTAACATAACATACAAAAAATACATACAGTCCTCCTATTTAATTTAAGTCGGTTGATAATGGTATAACCCAGGCATCGGATATTTGGTTGCTTTAATACCTACACTTCGTCGTCGGCGTTGATATTGAGTTGTATGGAAGCGGACCCAACTTATTTAATTTTATTTGTAACTAGCGACCCGCCCCGGCTTCGCACGGGTGCAATGCTGATAAATTATGCATTTATTATACATATAAACCTTCCTCTTGAATCACTCTATCTATTAAAAAAACCGCATCAAAATCCGTTGCGTAGTTTTAAATATTTAGGCATACAGAGGGACATAGGGACAGAGAAAGCGACTTTGTTTTATACTATGTAGTGATTGATTACCCGTTCACATTAGTGTTACTGTATCTTTTTTTAATTATCAGATTGGCTATTTAGTTATAATTATATTTTTATGTAATTTTAGGATAAGAATATTTCGAAATAGTTGAAATAATTGCACGTTAATTGAATAACATTTAGTAGATATATACCTTTAAAGCGCCTTCAGTTAGTTTATATTGTTACTTAAATAGTATGTTTGAATGTTAGCCTAATTAATTAATGTAGAAATCCCGCATTCGCTAAATCAATTTGAGTCTGTCTCCATACAGCTCCAGCAACTTCAACGCCGACACCAAAGTTTAGGTATACAAACATCTGAATATCCGACGCCCGTAACTCTCAGTAAACTTTTTAGAATCCAACATTTTACGAATGCGTAACGGAGCTATGATGTTTAAGAATCTTTTGTTTTGGATTTTAGGAATCAACCCTATTCCATCTAGGGTTAGGACCAAAAAGTTTGATGAAATTAAGGCGTAGTTAGCCATACAAACCGAGGAATTAAAAGTGATTGGAATAAGTTCCGTTGTGCGACAAAAATTAACGATACAATAAAGAAACCATAAGGTTCGTTATTGGAAGGTTAACTGTCGTCGCACAACGAAGATACAAATATTAATTGAGTGAGTTAAGGTGGTAAACTTTTTGGTATTTACCCTCTAAACGAAAAATATTTGTATCTCTGTTTTTACGCACTTATAAGCCTCGATTTCCCAGGATTCCCGGGACCCTCGAGCGCTGGGTGCAGGTACAATTACTACATACCGGCAAATAGCCGGAATGCAGTAACCGCCGACTGTGTTCTTTAGCGTTTACAACGTTTCGTCATCGAAATGCATTGCAGACATGCACCAAGTACGTGTACGAGTGTTTGCCACGATTTTCAGTTTTACAATTGGATGGGTTTCGTCACTACACACGAGTGATCTAAATTCCGTGTGACGTGTATGTAAAACGAGTGAGACTCTTTCAGATGTAGCGAGAGTTAAGAGGCAACATCCTATAAATCGAGATACTTTGATGAAGTAGTTTTGATTAGTTATTTAGTTGTGATCCCAAAAAACCCGATTGCTCGACTTATCGCGTTTAACCGCTCAGCTAGGTAACATAATGTTTTTATTTAGTACTTTAGTGACTTGGCCATAAATGCAATACGATTCAATAACAAATTATATTTGTCTGAAAGATCACAAAAAATTATACGAAAGATGAACGAAGTGCTGAGATGACAGAGAAAGTACGACGACCAAGAGGAAGAAGCCATAGCGACCAGATCCACCAAGGCCAATACAAAAGTCCACGAGGTAGGTACTGTACGCTGCCGAAGACCGCAACAAGTGGAAAGCGATCGTCCAAGGTGACTATAATAAGATCTGTATACCGACGATCTTGGTAGATTCACGGAAAGGCGTCTTTTATTAGGGATCCGTACGCAAAGGGTAAAAAACGGGGCCCTATTACTAAGACTACGCTGTCCGTCTGTCCGTCTGTCTGTCTGTCTGTCTGTCTGTTTGTCCGTCTGTCACCAGGCTGTATCTCATGAACTGTGATAGTTAGACAGTTGAAATTTTCACAGATGATATATTTCTGTTTCCACTATAACAACAGATACTAAAAACAGATTAAAATAAATATTGAATGACGCTCCCGTACATCAAAATATGATCGGTTGCATTAACATTGCACCTCATTTGTATGCGGCGCCATACATACAAATTTTAAAAGTAGATATTATATTGTTTGCAAATACTAAACTTAAGCCTGTTAAAAGAGTGCCAGTACAAACGAAAAGTAACTTCGCACACATACGCCATATTGGTTGTAAAGCAATCTGCTCGGCGCAGAGGGTAAATATAGGGCATGCGTCTATCTAGACCTAGCTAGCTACGTAGCTGCCCAGCCAGCTAGGTTTCCCGGGCGAGAGCTGGTTGCCTAGCAACGCGCGCCCTTTGCCATATTGTTTTGCGCTTTAATGAAATGCAGGAATTTATTGCATTTTAGATGAACGTAATTGGTTAGCCTGTCAAAGAGTCCTGTCAATGCAATTATTGGGGATTATTACTGTGAATTTGCGATGTATTGTTAGTGTTGTAATAGATTTAATTGAAAGTTCTGTGCATAAACGATTATTTTAATGGGCATTATCGCTACATTATATCAGTACAGGCAAATATCAGATGTACTTAGTTCATGTACTATATCAGATGTGCTTGTAGTTTCTATTTTATTCTTACACTTTTCCTCATTTATATCTTAAAATACACTTTAAATATGTTTTCTTCGAGAACTACGTATAGTAAAGTTCATATTACTGTGATAGTTACCCTAAGTACTTGTCCTTTCTGAAAAAATTACTAACTGTTGAGTTTCTTCTCAACAGTGGTCTCCTCTTGTGAAATGCCGGTAGACTCAGAAAAAAGTAAAGTTAAAGTAGTTTGTAAAGTGCCCTTTGTGGCATACTTGCAGAATAAAGTTCAATATTTTTATTTTTATTTAATTTCTTCATTATTTCATGACTACATAATTTATCTTCATCATATTTATCGTAGGTATACCGAAATATCAACAAACCGGCCGTTGTGGATCAATAGAAAAACGTGTGAAAAGGATGATGGCATTAAGGGTAAAGTTTTTGGGGCAGAAATAAGCTCCAGTTTCTAATTCAATGCCGAATAGGTACTTACGAAAGATAGGTACACACTGCCACGGGACAAAGGTCTTTTATTAATTATCAACCCAGGTAACAAACAGTTATAATGCCTGTATAAGAACTTATACAGGCATTATAACTCTTATTTACGCTGTATATTTGTTTATACCGCCAGTGTGATACTTGGACAATAAAGGTTTCCGGTGCATTATGAATATTTTTTACACAATACATTGCTGATTAAATAATAAATATATTCAATTAGAACGAATTGTTTTCGAGAACAATTGAACGAGTATAAAATAATCATTTCATTTCATTTCATTTCATTTCATTTCATAAAAACGGTTTAAACTCATAATAATTTAAAACGCGAAATATGTCGCGGCCGTTCCTGACAATTTTTGCGTCAGTTTAAAACAGTTTTTATTATTATTAAAGATGTCTCACGATAGTTTTAATAAAATGCATCACATTTCATATTTATAAGACTCAAATTTTATTACTTTTCTTTATTCCGCTTAGAAAGAGAACGTAATATTTTTGTGTTTATATTTTTCCTAAGCTTACTAATTATTTTATTGTTAATTTATTAAAATTAGCTCATTCTAAAATGTAGTAACTATGTCATAATGGAAAGGTTACATTAGTTTAGCGTGTAATTAAAAAAAACGAATGACATTGAGCTTGAAATTATTGACAGCTTATTTTTTTCACGGATAGGTGGAAGACCACTTTCCTCTATGCAGGCGTACTTTTCGCAGATTTCTGTTGTTACCTATTAGAATCATGAAATGTTGTCACAATTGGCATATTATTTGGCTAGACCTAGGTTCCTGGCTCGTCTGGAAACGTGACACTCACGCCGCCCACGTCTCGGTTGGGATAAACATTCAAAGATTTGCCGCTTATGAGCGGTCATACATATACACATATATATAAGAGAAGGGTCACGTAGGCGTGTAGCCATTGTTTTTTTGAAGATATTTATCGATTCTATTTTTTTTTATTATTATGTACAGTTTGATACCTTGTCAAGGATGTAGGTACTTATGTATGTTTGTCCCGGATTATTTCGCGATTGGCTGAACCGATTTAAATATGGTTTTGAGAAAAGTATTTGTGACACTTAGGAGAAGGTTTTGGTATTTTAGCTGACTTAAAAATAGAAGCTTCTCAGTTTAACAGTTGAGTTGTATGTTTGTTTGTCCGCGATTATAAAGTTGTTCATGTATTTGCGTCGGATAGTGATTATCTTCCTATGCTGAGCTGTTGATGGAAGGTGTAACTCCTTAACGGTTAGGACTTTGGGGATAATTCAAACAAGATGCATGCAAACAAGGCCTCCCCGATCACCCCGCTATATGTATTTTACTTAAATCACAAAAAAAAATAACAATAAGAGAATCGACTTCAAAATAAACTGAAAATCCAGAGATAACCCGCTTATGTAGGTACACATTACATTTGAATCACCATTTGAAGTCGTTTCGTAAAGTGATTTTTTCAGAGATGTAGAAGGTCTCTAGGCGTCACGACATTATGCAATATAGATAGGTATAATTAATTAATGAAATAATTTAATTCCGTTGAGATGTATAAAGGTCTTAAGTCCTGACTCCCAAATACCTATTGTTAGTTTTGGCTCATTATTAGCATAACGGTTTCTGATGCGAGATCAATAGAATTGTAAGGACAAGCCAAACAGCACGGAGTGAAGGTGGTCTCATGAAAGAAGTTCTGGCCGAAAACGATACACGGCGTTAGCCTTTATGTAAAAACTATTAGAAATATTTGGCTGTAGACCGTATAGGCGGAGTGCGAAGATAAAAGGCCTGCTCACAAATGTGGGCCGTATCGAGGGGATCTTAATTTACATCCCTCAACGTACTGTCCATAAAATTGTTAAACTAACTAGTGATTTAATTTCTGTCTTATAGGCATTATCTGTGAGACAAATATCTTATTAATTAGAATCTTACACATATCAGTTTTGGTAAGCGCAACGACGATAAGCTGTCAATGTTTTTTAATAGACACCAGACTAAAGTAACCTTTCCGTTGTGTCATAGTTGTTGGGGTGCCTGTCGTATCGCATAACGTTTTTTGTCCTAAAAATGTTTGGCCGAGAATGTATGGCATACTGTTGAATGGCATACTACTCGTTTGTCCTAATATTTTTTGCGCATTACTCATTTAAACTCCTAAAGCAAGTTTGTCCTAATATTGATAACTCTAAAATCTAATTACCTAAAGCGTAATATTCCTAACATGAATTGCCCTAAGAATTATTTTGCCTATTATTAAATTGGCTAAAATTACAGCACCTAAACTATGGTAGGTGTGAAGTCAGAATCGTTACGTATTCTACCTTCAGGCAGGTCAGATTTTGGTTAGGTTAGGTACGACGACGAGCGAAGCGAGGAGGAGTGTTAGTTAGAACTGTGACCCTAACGAGCGAGCGAAACGCCAGACCTGTAACGTAACGTAAATAACGTTTGAACACTCTGCTTGCTAAAAATCATAAAGACTTATGCTTAATGACATGTAGTCAAAACACATTTTAACACATTATCTTAATATTGTAAGACCGAAAACTGTAGGTTAGGTTAGGTTTGTTTTATGACCATGGATAGCGGAGCAAGCGAAGCGAGCGTAGCGTTAGAATGCATGGAGGTATATTGAAATTTAGCAGTTAGTAGGTTAGGTTAAAGACCGAAAACTGTAGGTTAGGTTTTACATAGAAAACTATCGTGAGTCTCAGACATATTAAAATACTTAAACGGGTTTACTCACGTCGTAGAAGAGAGAAAAGTTTTGCATTCCGCGGAAAGTACGGGAGGCTATCGAAATTAGTCGTCATCCGAATTTTAATCGAGATTGTGGACGGTCAGTGCCCCCCCTAGTTGGAGGACGGTTTTGGATACTACATCGGTGGTTAGTGTGGACGAGACCTTAGTAAATGACGTAGTGAGTGTTGTGTGCAACCCGACAATTGACATTGTGCGTGATGATGAGGGTAGTTGTGCGCCATCGCCGGTGACACCCGCGTCGAGCAGCCGCGCGGACAGGGCGCGTGCCCGCAGTGTTCGTTTGGCCGCCGCCGCGGCTGATCGTCTCTCCTGATGATGAATCGTGTACCGATTCGAAACATGTCGAGCGTTATTCGACTTCTACGACGTGAGTAAACCCGTTTAAGTATTTTAATAGGTTAGGTTTGTTTTATGACCGTGGATAGCGGAGCGTCAGAATGCTTGCTTTAAAATCTTCGAGATTTAGGTATAATGAAATGTAGTCAAAAGATTTGTAGCACATTAAATATTAGGAACATTACAATTATGCACATCAATCATTCGATAGTTGAATCTTAGCCACATCAAACGATAGGACAAATAATATTTAGGATAAACGATAATAGGAGCAACAATTTCGGACAATCAAAAACATGCGGAACAAAGTGTATGCCATACGTTATTAGGACAAAAGACGTTATGCGACACAACGATAGGACTAATAATTGTATGCCATCCGATATAGACCCGTTTGGGAGTTACCACATTTAAGAATGGGTAATAGTATATTGTGTCATAAGGTAGTAAGTAGGGGATTACTAACGAAGGTCTATTAGAAGCCCGACGCCGAAAGGCGGAGGGCTTTTAATGTAATGAGTTTGTAATCCCCTTTACTACCCGCCTTACACACAATATTTTTCATCACATTTCGGAGTAAATAACAAATAAATAAGCCAAAAATAAACATTAAACGATAACGATTGACAACCAACTTTTTTCTGTATTTATTTTTTTAATTTACTAGAAGCACTGGCAAAACGGCCATCAGCTTAAAACAGAAAACAAATATACACAGAATCTTACCATCTATTATTAAACAAATAACAATTAAAAATAATATGCAGCAATAATTAAAACCGTAATATTATAAAACTTAAATATGAACAGCAATAATTTTATAACTTTTTCCTTTTTTTTTGTGTCGTCTACCACAGATAATGCTAAGAACTGCGTTTCGTTTAGAAACTTGACAGGCTATACTGCCAGATTGTAACGATAATTCAAAATTTAATTAAATAAAATTATTGCAAAATACTTACACATAAATAATTGTAAAACATAAATATTAATGCAGTTACATATACCGTATTAATTCAATGCACAATAAAATTTGCTGGTAAGCAAGTTTTGAAGATACAACAAAAAACCTTGTCTGGATTGAAACCTCCTTAGTCTGAAGTAATCTGCGAGTGCGTACTATATTTTTAAAACTAAAACCATAACTCCCTCGGGAGTTATAACAATTTATAACTCCCGCGGGAACTATATAGGCCTTTGTCCTTCAGTACCTACACCTGCATGTAATACCATCTTTTACGAGCAAATGTGATGAAAAATTTATTAAATGAATCATAACATAACATAACTAATTCGTAATCTCAGTAAAATTATAAAAACAGTGATAACCTTCTCTTTTCAAGTGGTATACGGAAAAGTAATACTTAAGATTGTTGTCTTAAAAAATATGAAATCTTGATAACATTATTTAATAGTAGGTACTGTCAAGGGGGAGCTCAGATGGAGATAAATAAGAGCAGAGGTACGATATAGGTGTTTATTGCCCGGAGGCTCAAGCAAGAATTACCATTTTATTTCTATGACGGATGTCACTCGATAATTCAAATATATAAAAATTACTTTATTTTTATATCGATGGCCAATATCATTGACCGTGACGTGACCTTCACATTTCCCGCCGACTCGGGGTGAACGAGGGACATTCGTCTTATTACATTGACACTAGACAGAACTACTCCTGCCTAACACATGTGAGGTCCCTACCTATGCAGGGATACCCATACAATCATACCCAGATGGTCTCTTACTAAGAGATAACCAGGGTCAGGACATGTGCGGATACCAGCCTATGGCATATTACGTATTCCGACATGTTGTCTGACATTGGCTTCGCCTTGACAAAAACCCTGCTTAAAAAGACAAGGCACCAACTTGACTAATCCCCAAAAGTCATCTGACTTAATAGATTAAAGCATAGACCATTCGATACAAAATTAAAAATGACAGGCTTTAGTAATTCAATCGCCTGGTGTAACACCGGCTTAAACACAACACTCGACTTAATTGTCACGAATGTTCTAACTTTAACTGCCTGGAGCATGACGCATGACACATGTCGCATGCTCCAAACAATTGTACCGTGGTGTGTCACTGCCCTTATATTAGATGCCTGAAAACATTGTCTATGACACTCGCTTCAAACATCCATACAGGACTAACAAATAGTGATACCCATCTACCACTAGCTTTATATTAGAATCCTGGCGCATATATATTAAATATGCCCCAGAAATCTGTACCTTAATTATTTTCACATTAGAATCCTGAAGCATATGAATTATGTTTCAAGATTCCGTACCTTGTTCTAAATAAATACCTGGAATAAATATTTTTAATTTATTCCAAGTATTTGTACCAAAAAAAATAAACCTTGACCTCATAATTGATTTTACGACCATCGACCATAGCAGCACATGTCATAATGATATGTCAAAATGCTATGTCACTGTCGAAAAATCAACTATTATTGAAACACGAAACGAAAGTTATTTTTATTAAGAAAATCCTACCTATTTCGAATTAATAATTAAAATTAATTATAATATATATTAATACATCAATAAAATAAAAATCTTCAGTCTGCAGTCGGCCCGATGCAGGCTGCATGAAGTCCTTGGCCAAGACCTCATGACCCTGCCGCCTCTGGAGGATGAATGCGCGAGGCATTCAATCACACCAGCAGCTGAAATCCCAAGGAACTGGGACAGCTATGGCCCTTGCAGTGTCGAATTACATGAAACAGAAAATCAAATTAGTAAACACAAATTAAAATGCTGGAAATAAAGTATTATAAATAAATATTGGAGGTCTGAGGAAGCAATAAGTTAAAATTATTTCAAGTAAAAGGTATTGAAATATGTTCTCAATAAATTCAAAGTGCAATAATTTATAGTGCAAGAAATTAAAAATTGAACTTCCTATAGTAATATCTTAGAAATGCAGCTAATATATAGTGGAAAGAAATGTAATTATATTTACAACAGTGACACTTGCAAATGCAACAAACACAATTGCATCCTTGTACAGTCAGCCTGAATTAAAAATTGCTGAAAAATAATTGTGTTATTATTTACACCCTAGAAATATAGAACTGTTTTATATAAATTAGAATTAACGATTAAAGAATCTCTTTAATCTGTTAACATGAATTATTACATTCTTGGCACGACCATTAGGAGTGAGTCTTTGCACCACATAATTCAATGAAGACAATCGGTGGATTATCTTATAAGGTCCTACAAATAATCTACAAAGTTTTAAACTTCTTCCAGTCAACCGTCTTGGTTTTATAATCATGACCAACTCATCAGGTTCATATTGAACTGATTTTGATTTCTTGTCATATTGTAGTTTTTGTGAACGCTGAGCCTTTTCAATATTTTTCATTGCTTTCTCTGATAAATCTTGTATGTAGTTCATTTTCTTCTTTAACGTAGTCTGTTCTTCCTCATGAATTCTTAGCTTCAAATCTTGATTAAAATACGGCTCCCTTCCAAAAACTATATGATATGGCGCGACGCCTGTAGATGCTTGAACTGAAGTATTGTATGAGAAGACAATTCTTGGTAATGCTGACGACCAGTCCTTCTGATCTTCTTGTATACATTTTGACATAGCTGATGTCAATGTCTTGAAGAATCTTTCTATTAAGCCATTCGCCTGTGGATGGTATGCCGTTGTATGAAGAAGTCGAGCACCAAATTCTTCTACTGTATTTTGCACCAATTTTGAAGTGAAGACTGAACCTCGATCTGTGATGATTGATTCGATGCCCCCGAAGGTACAGAATATGTTCTCAATAAGAAACTGTGCGATAACCTCTGCTGTGACTTTAGGTACTGCTTTACATATGGCAAATTTGCTCATGTATTCTATAGCCCCAATGACATATCTATGTCCGTCCTTTGATTTGCAGAAAGGGCCAAGCACATCCATTGCTATTCGATGACCAAAGTTTTGAATCTTCACATTTTGCAGTGGCGCCCTCTGGTGTAAAATATTCTTTTCCTGACACTTTGTACAAGATTTTATATAATTTTCTATTTTCTTTTCTGCATTCGGAATATAATATCGATTCTTGAATTTTCTTAAAGTTTTAAATAAGCCAAAATGTCCTCCACTCCATGTGTTATCATGTAATTCTGCCATACACTCGTTAAATAAATTTTCTGGTAAAACTGTGACACTTTTCAGCTGGTTATCAACCCATACTTTCTTGCATAAAATATTTCGTTTCGTGTGATAACCTTTTTATTGGTTCATATTTGATAATTTTTCAAATATTTTTTTGTATTCCTCGTCTGCTTGTTGTTTCTGTATTAAATCGATTTTTTCAAAACTATACAAACATAAGTCGTCTTGATTCGGTGAGATATTCTCTTCTGGTTTATCCTCATTGTAGAGGGGATTTCTGCTTAGGAAATCTGCATGAATATTGTCCTTTCCCTTACAATGGATTATTTTAAAATTCCACGGTTGTATAGCTAAAGCCCATCTCGCCAAACGTCCATTCATGTCTCTACGTGATCGTAACCATACCAGGCTCTTGTGATCCGTAAATACTTCAAATTCCATGCCCCATAAATACTGTTTAAAATATGATAAGGCCCATATAAGACCTAAACATTCTTTCTCCGTTATCGTATAACGTTTTTCTGCGTCGCTTAATTTCCTCGAAGCAAATGCTACTGGCCGTAGATCTGATTTGCCTTGCATAATACATGCTCCCAAAGATTTATCAGATGCATCTATATACAATCTCGTTGTCACATCTTCATCTGTTGTGAAATATCTGAGTATTGGAGCTTCACAAATCTTGTTTTTCATTATATTGAAGGCCTTTTGCGCTTCTGTTGACCATTCAAATTTACGTCCTTTCTTCGTCAATTCTGTCAGAGGCAATGTTATTTGAGCGAATCCGTCAATAAATTTTCTGTAATACGAAAATAGACCTAATACTGATCTTAGTTCCTTTAAGTTGGATGGTGGCTTTGCATCTTGCATTGCCTTCACTTTCTCCATGTCGGGGCCAATTCCCTCCTTCGACACAGTATGTCCTAACACTGTTAAGTTTGTGAACCCAATTTTACACTTTGTCGGCTTCAAAGTTAAATTTGCCTTCTGAAATCTTCGCAAAACATTTTCCAAAGCTGTTAAAAACTCTTTATATGTCTTTGCATACACAATGATATTGGCCATCGATATAAAAATAAAGTAATTTTAATATATTTGAATTATCGAGTGACATCCGTCATAGAAATAAAATGGTAATTCTTGCTTGAGCCTCCGGGCAATAAACACCTATATCGTACCTCGAGGTTCGTTACCATTTTATTTCTATGACGGATGTCACTCGATAATTCAAATATATAAAAATTACTTTATTTTTATATCGATGGCCAATATCATTGACCGTGAAGTATCACCTTCACAGTACTCATTGACGTAAAATAATCCTCAATGTAGTGTACTTATATGAATTTTATGATAATTAGGCTTATCTTTATTATTCTGTAAAAAATAGGAATATTGTTTTTCTCGAAATTTTATGCAATTAAATGTACATTGTAGACTTTAAAATCATGGTCGCTTACATATTTACTGTATACCGTTAGACGGCTTATTGTGGCACTCTCCCTTGTTTTTATTTATCAGCTTTTTTATTATGCACAATCGAACAATGAATGAATTCTAATTTCTAGGCATAATCTTAATTTTAGGCTATTTTGAACCCCCGAAAAGAGAGGTGTTTAACATGTGTATTTGTGTATCTGTGGTGTAAATGTCAGGCAAATCCTGCCAGTCGGTTCGGCGTGAAGAAATAACAAACATATTAGTGGAATTTAAACCAATACAGATATTCCCCGTCATTCAACAATATATAAATAATTGATCCTTATTCTCAACATAAAAAACAACATGAAATTGAATTGATCAGTATTGAAAGCAAAATGTTTCGTCTATTTCTGAAAATACATTAAAAATAGTGCGCAGTATTCTGTTTATACAATGAATAGGCAATACCTAGCTATCCATTACTAAAAGCCCTTGATTGACAATGCTTCTGGAAAATTCCCAGTATACCCCCCTAGTCCCCCCTTCTGGTAAATCAAAGTTTATTTCGCTAAATATTTGTCCTATTTTGCTGTTGTTGGGGCGTGGTTTCATGTTATACAATTCTTGGGATTGCATGGGGTCAGTAGAGATTGTATTGTTGTGTGCGTGGCCACGCCCACTCGACGGTACGCCCACTTGTTCCGCAGCCTCTCTTTGAGCTGAGAGCAGGGCGCATTCGCTCTCCAGACGTCAGGCAGAACGCAAGCGGCTCTCTAGCTCCAGAATCCAGGCTCCAGATTTTGCTCTAAATTGTCTTTGTAATCCATATCGCAGTTTTTTTTTTAAATTAAAATCAGTGTCAATTAAATTGTTGTAAAATGGACAGGAATAGGCACAGGTGAGACCTTTTTCATTTACTTTTATGCTATTGAGTTTACTTTTTCGTAATATTTTTTATTATTTAGGATTATTTCAATAATTGGATAATAAAATTTTCTTTGAAAATCATTTACACCCTGGGATTTACTGTTGTTTTGTGTTGTGTTTAGCGCACTGGTAAAACTTTCTTCGATTTAAAAGTTACTTTTATCTTATTCATATTCAGTGATTTTTAATACAATTAAACATCCCAATTTTTTGATTTCTTTAAAAATTAATACGCTTTGGGATGGATTTGGATTGTTTTGTCTAAATGAAGCGCAACAGAATTGAGCGCTCTTACAAAAATTACTCCGTTTTGAATACTTACTTACCTCTCAAATTTTTATTATATTTTTCCATTTTTAAAATATATCCGTTTTTTTAACATAAGTTTTGAATATGATCAATATAGTTTTCTTTTCATGAGAAATAGAGAGAATCGCTATCGAACTGACTGCAGCTAAAATAAGCGCTCTTTCATTAGTTAATTTATTATTCAGATGTATGTTTTACATACTAAAATAAAAATAAAACAGTTTAATTTAATTTAAATAATTTATAATAACCTCTGTTTCTTTTATGGGTAACCATTTATTTTATGGAGTTTATTACTTCTTATTATTTTCATAACAACCGTTAAAAGCATATTGTTCAAATTAATTGTTGAATATTTTATTGCGCATCAAAGTCTTTGTTCGACCAAAGCCTTTGTTTTGACGGGTGGACGGGAAATTACATCCAAATTTACTTCAGCGCGCCGAAATTCAGTCACTTGTTAGAGCCGTCTGGCTTAGTGGCTACGCGATTGGCATTTTTACTGCCAAAGCATTAAAGCCCATTATGAAATAAGAGTGAAGTTTGCATAAAAATATGAAGCCCCGGATGTAACTTAAATCAATAATGCAGCTTCAACACAATATTTTATGCTCGAAACTTTGTGTCGAGACATTACGAAAACTTTCTCGGTGGTAAAAATTGTTTTTTCATTTTCGAGACGAAAACATTAGCGTACGATTATTTGACATAAACACTTTTCTATTTTGAGATAAATAAAAAGTTGTCTAAGATCGAATTATATTTTTTTTTATACATAAAAGATAAAATAAACTTTTGTATAGAAAAAAATCTCATTTATAATAAATAACGATTATACTTCATCAGAACATAAAGAATAATGAAAAATATATTCCACACCATTTATTTTATGAGAACATTAGATTTTAAATCTGTATAAAAACGCCACATATTTATTTTAAGACATAACATAACTCATAAACAAAACCGGATAAAATATTAAAAACCACAACAATATTTTTTATTTATATTTTCCATATTTGTAGAAAATACCTAAAAATATATCTACTTATTGTATTAAAACAACTATATTGTTAAATATAGAAAAAATACCGAAAGTAGGCGTTTATTAAATAATTTGTCCTATATCTTATATTTAAAAAAATGCAGCTCACCAGGGTTACCAACTCCAACTTACTTTTATCCCTATAGCTTAAGTTGAAACCCACTAAAACTTAACATTTTTTTTTTGAAAATCCCCTAAATATAAAATAAGGAAATCACATGTCTTAACTTTTGCAATTTCCGATTTTACAACATAGCTACAAATCACAGTAGCGTAAATCTAAGTCGCACTTATGAGTTCCAACAACAGAGAGTGGGATACACTGCGGTATCGAGTGCGTTTCATTACCACTAATAATTTAGTTTCTCACATTGTAAACACGTTTACCAGTAATAATTACCAGACAAATGTGGTATTCATTACATTCTAGTTAACAGCAGCCGCTGTGTTAATTTTAAATAGATTTTTTGTACACCCTTAGATGTCTGCTTAAGCAGGCTTGGTTTTAAGATTTTGTAATACCCTTACAGGGTCCATGTGATACATTATGTATATTTTTTAAGATCTCTTGTAATTACCATGGTATGCAATAAAGAATATGAATATGAATATTAAAATCCCTAAATATACTCCTAAAAATATTTTGCTCCTAAAATCCCCATTCTTCATATTTTTCCCCCAAATTTAGGGGTAAAACCCCTAAATTGGCACCCCTGCCGCTCACTAACATCGTGTTAGTCAGCTGTTTAACACTAAGCCTCAGGGTTAAATCGACTCACAACAAGCTTGTAAAGTAAAACAGCGAAAGGTGAAATCAAAGCCTAAAAAAGTGATGTAGAATCTTGACTAAACCCCATTATCTGCACGTTACGGCGCATTTTCGATTGACTGGCCTCAATTTTCCACCCCACAGTACTGACCTATCTCAACCTCTCGTATAGATCGTCACACAGTGGTTTCGGTTATGAAAACTGGATTTCTAGACAGAAATTGAAATCAGGGGACAATATTTTTATATTACAAAAACTTTGAAATATGTATTACACAAACATGCTTTCTAATGCTAAACTACGCATTATGGTTTAATTAAATGAAATATTTTAATATTTTGTCATACCATGCTATGTCTAAATAAATAGATAATGAAATGTGGCAAGTTTGAACGTCTTTTTATCTGGATAGAAAGGTCTTTGAAATATTTTCTTTTCAACTCTAAACTAATACATATTTAATGACACGTATTTTTTTTTATTGTATAAAAAACTCGAAATTAATTCACTCTCTTTATTGCATCTATAGAATCCACTCAACGTAGCCGCGCCCCCGTCCAATCCTGATAAAATGACGCAAATACTCGTATTTATTGGGAAAATTAAGTTTTCCCGAGGCACCCCGAGGTATATCTTTCCTAATAGTATACAGTTTTTAGACTCAGAACCTACGTATAGTTTATTTTAAAGTCATATACTATTATCTTAAAAAAATACTATGTGTTTTTGACGTGACAACGTCTTAAATTAGGTTGCGGCTCGGAGTCACTCATGAAAAAGGCCCGCTCACGTCTGTTACGAGGGCCGGCTAGTCCCGCTAAAACTCGAGAACGGCTAAACCGATTTGGCTAATTTTAGCATTGAAATATTCGTGGAAGTCAAGGGAAGGTTTAAACGGTGAGAAAATATTGAATAAATGAGTGGAAAATAATAAAAACGATAATTTTATATTCCCATACAAATACAAACTGTTCGTACTTACCTGTCAAACATATGATGTTTGTTCCGTCAGTTCGGTATTTTTAGAATAATTACATGTAGATCTAGACTAAATAAGGGTTTGGAATCGACAACATACATGCATAATAGTCTGATTATCGCATATTTAGATTTAAAACATGTAAAATTATGACACTATATAGTGACATTAATGACACATGTGATGGGTGCGTTCAGAAAGTAACACTTAAAATGTTGTTAGGGAAATTGTGAATGGATATGATACAAATAAATATTCTACCGAGAAAAAGACGTTGTCACGTAAAATCTTCCTTCGCCCGTAAAACCGACTTTACAGGCAACCATTTTATAAATATATATTTTATTAAATCGTCGATGTGACATTTGTTCACAATTCACATCACTCCTGGGTGTACCTTGGTCTATTTAGAATTAGTAAGGAAAATTAGACAAGTAACCGTGATATTCACCGTATTTTTAGGGTTCCGTAGTCAACTAGGAACCCTTATAGTTTCGCCATGTCCGTCTGTCCGTCTGTCCGTCCGTCCGTCCGTCCGTCCGCGGCTTAGCTCCGTGATCATTAGTACTAGAAAGCTGAAATTTGGTATAAGTATGTGTATGTATAACGCCGACAGAACGGTAAAATAAAAATTCAAAAATTTTATTTTTTTCGTGTACCTCTCGAACACCTAAAGTGGGGGTGATTTTTTTTTTTCTTTTCAACACTGGTGTGTGGGGTGTCGTTGAATAGGTCTTGTAAAGATAATAGGGGTCTCCTAACATTTTTTTTTGATAAAGTCAGCAGTTTTGTAAATATTCGCTCCGAAAACAAAAAAAATAGTGTCCCCCCCCCCTCTAACTTTTCAACCACGGGTCAAAAAAAATCGGAAAAATTCATGTAAATGAAACCTTATCAGTACTTTCAATAATTAAACTATATTGAACAAAATCGGTCGAGCCGTTTTTGAGTAATCGCCAAATTTCATATTTTTTCTTTAGAAGGATGTAAATTGACTTCCAGAAGGTAATAAGTGATTACAGTTTCTAGGGCGTTTACGACCTTTTTATAGAGCTTAAAATCTTTCTTAACTTAAACCTTGGGATTAAAACAGCAATTTATTGCGAAGGATGAGCAATTACGGAACCCTACACTGAGCGTGGCCCGACATGCTCTTGGCCGGTTTTTTTAATTTTCCTTACTAATTGCAATTAGACCGAAGTAAGTAATAGGTATTGTATACACCCGAGATTTGAACAAAATAAATATAAACAGTAAAAAATAAAGTACACGTAGATTTAATTTCAAATAATAGGTACCTACGTTATTTGGATTCAAATCTACAATCGTACATATAATATTGTGGAGAAAAATATACTAGTAAAAACACCCCGGAATTTGTAATTTTTCATGAATTAATGCCATCATATCTTTACAAGTAATAGTGATAACACTTTACTCCTTCACATTCCATTTATTTATCTATCGAATCCTTAATATATAAATCATAAGTGTGAAATTGTCACTGAATCAACCAAAAAAATAAAAGAACCCTTAATTTCTGAATTTCGATCAACTTTTTGTCTATTTTATCGGAAACAAACCCATTGTGCATCGCATCGTCTGTTAGTCAGATCAGATTATAACAGTACCGCCACTCGAGCATTTAATGAGAGTCAGCGTGAGGTGGGCCCTCTCGCTGAACGTCTGATCAGTTTTTGAATATTTTCTCGAAAGTCACCGAAATACACACATTCAAACACACGCATATTGAGACACAGTCATACCACTAGTCACTACATAGTATAAAACAAAGTCGCTTCCTGCTGTCTGTCCCTTTGTATGCTGAGATTTTTAAAACTACGCAACGGATTTTGATGCGGTTTTTTGAAGTGAAAACTTCTTTAGCGGCGCTTGGCACTTTTTAGATGGGTACAAAATGTTAAACTCGCGTCAGATCCTGATCAATTCAATTCAATTTTTATATAAAAAAAAATGGCGTCTGTCCATTGGGACAATTCTGCCAGTGTCAAGGTTGTAAGAACGTTGTACGGTGAGTTGAGCTTTTTGTAAAGTGATAGCGATTTACAAAAAACCACACGGACTATCGGGCCTTGACCAGATCCTGATCGAAAAAGTATAAACAATTGGTAACCTAGCAACCCTGTCTGTTTCAAAGAAAGGAGGCATTCGAACAACAAAATGTTGTAAGTGACAGATGGTGAAGCGTAATCATAAACTTACATTAGTAAGAAATAGAGAATTAAGTAGAAATCAGTCATCAAGTGTCAGTGACATATAATAAAATCGGAGTTTTCACTTCTGCCGGCACTCCCGGAGTGCAAAGGTTTTCGCACGTTATATAACAACTCAACGGCGACTCGATTCTATGCCAAATATTGAAATTTAAGCCCTATGTCATACTTACTAGGTTTAATTTCAAAAAATGACATTAGTAGTGGACGACGAGTGGACGAGGCGTCGTACATTTTTTTAAATTAAACCTAGTAAGTATGACATAGGGCTTAAATTTCAATATTTGGCATAGAATCGAGTCGCCGTTGAGTTGTTATAATGTGCGAAGACCTCAACCCGTCCTTTTTTTTTTAGTAGATGGAGTGAGTCAAGAGGAAGGTTTATAATATTATACATGCATAATTTATCAGCATTGCACCCGTGCGAAGCCGAGGCGGGTCGCTAGTAGGTATACCTAGACATAATTTATTGATAATTGAGTAAATTACAAGTCACAATGGATGGTAAGGCCCTCAACAAGGTTGAGTCCAAGAACAATTTTGGGGGAGGCCTTTGTTGAGCAATCGTCGTCTATCGTCGGATATGATGATGATGATATTTAGAGCTTGTTCCCGACTTTGCCACATTGAGGCAAAGTATCTTAAATACTGTAGATAGAAAAAAAATCTAAGAAGACTTAATTTATATTTAAGAAGCTATGCGAACTGAATTCAAAGAATTTTAAATCATCGCCTGTCTGAATCAGGCATTGAACCTATTAAATGTAAAAAAGAAAATTCTGTAATTTTCAGATCGAAAGGCTCAGTCAAAAGCATTAATATGTCTTCTAAATCCTCCTCGCGTCGTGTTCATCATTAGTAATGAGTCATTACTGAAGGTCGTGATTCTCCGGATGCAGAAGTATTTTTTCACCTCACTCGCTCGGAAAACCTCCGTTTATAGGGCGAAATCTGCGTGCAAAAGTCTATTTTATCCGCTAGCGTGCAAAAGTCATTTAAATTTCGAACACGACGATTTTGATTCTCTGTGGTGCATGTAACTTTTTTATATTTAAGACTCCTTCAACGCGTGACTGATTTCATCAGTCGATAAATCTTCGAATAACCAATCAACGCACGCTAATAAAGGGCGATCTGGTCAGGCCGGCTAAAATCCTAATATGTACGTTTGAATACTTCTTTAAAAAAAATACACCTACAATATCACGTCCAGAAACCTGGTTTGTGGTTACAGATTTTTAAGTTTTTATTTTTTCTACACTTTATATATTTTATGTTGAATATGTTTATATATATTAATAGTAAGTATTTCAGTTTCATTTACATATTTTGACTAGTAAATATATGAAATACAACACAAATTTTAATATTTATTTGTTATAAAAGTTGGAACATAAGAGTGTAATTTCTGAACGCACCCGAGAAAAAAAATAATAATTAAAAAGTTGGAAGTTTTCACAATTCACGTAAACGTAAACAACGTAAATTTGTTCTGTGCAGAATACACACTGTTGTCTTACTTTATAGAAATATCGAAAACAAGAAAGTTAAGCCCAATTTGGAGTATTTATTCAATGCTAAAAGCCTGCATTAAAACGAAAAAAGGATTTGTTATAAATATTTGAAGACGATAAGTAATTTACCGAAACTATTGGCGTTTTTAAAGAAGACAAAGCCGAAATAATCTTGTTCGGATCCCATCGTCCAATAACTTCCAAAGCAAGTGTTATGGAAAATACTTCCGAGTGGCCAACTAATCCTTCCCAGAATGCCATTCTCCCACATTCACAACGAATGTGTCAAGTAGTTTCAAATATAAATATAATAAAAACTCAACGATAAAATATACACGACGATACCTAATACAAATTACGGCCATATTACTTTTAATTTTTAATATGAGTGCTTCTCTCGTATTTATTTGGTATGGATTTCAGTGTGATATGTTTTAAATTTGATGTGTTAAATAGAAGGCAAAATTAAATATTATTATTTTTATGTTTTAATTGTTTTTCTTGAATCTTGCATTTTCCTCGCTGTAGTGAGGTGAAAAGTTGTGTGTTCCGCATGGCTGCAAAATTATTTAGCTTCTCGTGTCTTGAAAGCCTCGCTACGCTCAGCTTTCAATTTCAACACTCGCGCCAAATAACAACTTTGCAGCCTTGCATAACAAATAACTATTTCCTGTGTCTGTCCTTTGCGTCATGGTCATGGAGTGCATTGTGCAGTTGGTGTTCAGCGATGAACGGACCTGGGCTGGCCATCTGGTTGGGCTACGGCCTCGATGTTTTAACCGACTTCAATAAAAGGAGGTTGTCAGTTTTCCCTGTATACTGTATGGATGTTTGTCCGCGATTATAAAGTTGTTTATGTATTTGCGTCTGATAGTCATCATCTCCATGCTGAGCTGACGATGGAAGGTATAACTCCTTAATGATTAGGAGTTAGGGGATAATTCAAACTAGATGCATGCAAATATGACCTCCTCAGTCACCCCGCTATATGTATTTTATTTAAATAACTAAAAAGAAAAAAAAACACCCACTTGAAAAGGTGATTCAAATGTAATCTGTACGTGTATATGTATATGAACGGGCTATTTTAGGCTTTACAGTCTTGACGAGGATCATTAGCTGCTAAAGATTGTGCTCGTTCTTTCTGGCAATATGACCAAAAACTCCAAAATTGTACGAAGACAAATCGTGTAAAATCAATTATTTATGTTCAGCTCACGGAGAATAGTTGAAATAAAATTATGAAAAAATTAATGATGAAATTTTAGGGTTGGCAACGCGCGTGTGACCTCCTAGCATCGCAGGCGTCCATAGGCGGCGGTAACTGCTTAACATCAGCCGGGCCGCATGCTTGTTTGCCACCGTCATCGTAGTATAAAAAAAGAGTAGCATATTTTGGTTACATGATAATAATTTATGAAAAAGGTTTTTAGTACATCTCTTTCACGGTTGATGCAGAGTGTACTGTGGTGTGGTGTGTCTATCGGATTACATCTACACCGCCACTCGGAAATAGCGCCCCCTCACGGCACTCATTTAATTTGATTCTAACAACAATCGCTCTGAAATCATTCCGTTTGATGCATATTGATTGCTTATTGACATTCCGTTCAGTTTAATCAAAGTAAGGAAAATACCACAAATATCCCCACAAAATCGTCAAATTATTGAAAACTTAATGTAACCAATATTTATACGATTTTATTAAAAACAAATGGGGTCTTTATTCTTTAGGTATATCCCATTTAAAAAAAAGTGATCCGTAATAATGATTACGTCGTTACCTACAGATAAAAAAAATCTTTTTGACAATAACTGAATCTGATGAAGTAAAGTCGAAATGTAAGCTTTATTCCACAATAAAAAAGTACATATGGCGGCATTATGCCTTAAGGCATTCTCTACGGTCTACCTAATAATTATACTTAAGTCGGGCACCTAGCTTGTAGATGTAGGTTCGTCTTTATTTATTACTAGCTAATGCCTGCGACTACGTACGCGTAGAACTTGATAAAATGGATTATTAAAACCGCCTAAGCAAATGTAAGAGCAATTGTGCTTTTGGTCTAATAATAACATTTCCTACAGGGTCACCGCACCCCAACAGAAATGTTCACTCACTTTTCAATCTTTTTAGGTATAATTTCCAGGATGAAAAGTATCTTATGTCCTTCCTCGGATCTTAAACTATCTCTATGCCAAATTTTATCAAAATCGATTCAGCGGTTTAAGCGTGAAGAGGTAACAGACAGACAGACACACTTTCGCAGTATGGAAGTATGGATCTACTAGGATATCCAAATTTATTTCTTTAACGTCGGGTAAAAAGTATCCTATAACCATCTTTGGATGTCCAGCCATTGCGGCGTGATGAAAAGACAAAGAAATTATAACCAACAGATAGCGCTAGACTGGCATGGCGCCGCGCATCCATATAAAACAAAAGAGGATACTGCATCGCGCTATTAGTATTTTTCCTGATATCATGACCCGTCTCCATAGAAAAAAGATTTTCAATGCAATTCATTTTAAATTGTTACCCTGGTACTAAGAATAATGTATATTTTTTTTAACACGCTTTTATATTTGTGACAAAAACCTTTTTAACACAGATGCACTGTGGCGTGTCATCTATTGCTAGAACATTTACGGGGATTTTGATGGGCTCTCGTGGCTAGGGTTGTCAATTCCATGGCATCCAATACATCAAATATTAATCTCATTTGGAATAAAAAAAAAAGTAGTTTACAAATTTAAATTGGCATGTATTTAAATCGATATCTGTATATTCCCCTTTTTCGATAAAAATATTTGAAAATTTCACCAAAAATACTGACTTGCACACTAATTATGCACACTAAATAATGCGAATTCAATATACTATTTAAAGGTATTTGCAAAACTGTTTTACTGGATATAAAAAAAAAAAACTAACCTAACCCGGCCGAGTCGGATCTTAGTGTGTAGTGCGAGGATAATTAGTGCGCAAGTCAGTATTTTTGGTGAAACTTTCAAATATATCTGATGTACAAACCATATTTTTGGTGTGAAGTCGGTTAAAAAGATCTGGTTTTATATGATGTTTACGTTTTTTTTGTAGGACATGTTCAGTTAATCAATTGTTTTTTTGCACAGCATAAGTTTTTCTGGTATGCATTCAGTTAATTAGTTGAGTTACCTAGTGCACTGAAAAATTATACAGATGTGCATTTAAATATATCCCATTTAAATTTAATCATTTTAGAAATTTTAAATTCTAGTTTTTAATTTTTACCTTAAGGTTTTTTTAAAGGACTACTTTAATTGTTTCATGTTATTTTTTGTTTGTGTTATTTAATAAAAATATTTTTGAAGTGAAACTTCTAATGCGACTTCCAAAAAGGTTGCGTTAATCGTTTAACGGTTGCGTTAAACGATTAACGCTACCGTGGAGGGGGTAGGAAAGCACTGTTGCGTTAAACGTTCAACGCTCCTGGGGAGGGGGGATAGAAAGAGACAGAGCGAGAATGAAGAAGGTTGTCTTAAAAAACATATACGAGTTCACTAAAAATCTATTTCTACCCCTTCCTATTTTCATTTCCACATTACGAAGTTTCACTTCTTAAGCGCCGAGAGACTCCACGCACTATTTTTTTCTGACATTTTAGACAAATTCCGGAGGCAATGAAGTACAGTAAGCTGCAGAGAAACCTGACCCACCTGCTATAGTGGCAATATATGGCGGAGGGGTCAGGTTTCTCTGCAGCTTACTGTACATAACACAAAAATCAAGAATAATCGTTTTTTTTTTTTGGCTTAGGGATTACCTGGATTCAAGAACCCAGTTCGTAGAAGTAGTTCAGGTTGATTCAACCAATACTGTCACTGCGCATAAGTCACTTACTAAAGTAAACGAGGTCGGTGTACCACAGGGGAGCATATTGGGCCCCCTATTATTTTTATTGTACATTAATGACCTGCCAAATGCAATAAACTTTGATTGTACGCTCTTCGCGGATGACCTGTCCATTTGTTATTCCTTGTCACGATGCGAAGACATACAATAGTGATATGAATCAGACAATTAGTGAAGTTTTGTCTTGGCTACACAAAAATAATCTCAATATTAATGTAAGTAAGACCACGTTCATCCAGTTTGTCAATAGAAATAGCAAGAAATACCCTCTAACTGTCAACTTCGCTGATCATATTTTAACAGAATCCTGTGATATAAAATTTTTAGGTATTTTCCTGGACGATAAGTGTTCTTGGGGCGAGCATATTAATAAGTTATGTAACAAAGTAAACTCGTTTGCCTATGCCTTATGGAGACTTACAAAGATCAGCGATAAAGACACTGCAATAAAAGCTTACCATGGATATGTTTGCTCCCTGCTAAGATATGGCATTCTTCTTTGGGGAAATTCTAGTCATGCTAAAATGGCTTTATTAGCACAAAAACAGTGCATCAGAGCGATTTGTAATGTAGACACTATAACATCCTGCAGACCTCTATTCAGGGACTTGAAACTTTTTACTGTACCAGGCACCAGGCATATATATTTATGAAATTTGTTTATTTGTTAAACTGCAACCAGAATTATTCAAAAGACTTAGTGACATATGTAATTTCAATACGCGGTATCCTAATCGTCTAGTTGCTCCTGCTAAAAGGACAAAACTGTACGGTAAGAACGCCTATTGCATGTCAAACAGCATTTATAATCGCTTACACGATGACATCAAAGAGTTGCCAATTAGCTTATTTAAAAATAGACTTAAGAAATGGTTAATACAATAATGTTTTTACTCTGTTGATGAATTTTTTGATTATTTTATAAGTTAATTATTATGTCATTTAATTATTATTTATTGATTGAGGTAAATATTTTTCTTTTTTATTTGGGTATTAATGAGTCACAGATTGTGTTTGACATCACTATGCAGATAATCTATTTTCTCTTTGTTTTCCTTTTGTTTTTGCATGCCAGTTGCTGGTGAAATGTGTGAAACTTTATTAAATATAACCACCATTATGTACCATATTTTTTGCAAAATAAAGATATTTGATATTTTGATATTTGATTTTACTTTTAACAAAAATATCAAAGACGGATGGACACCCTCTATCTCTCTCCTCTATAATATATTCTCGTTTTACGTTTGGTTAAATCCTATTAGGGAATGGTTATTTAAAAGAGTAAGAGACATAAAAAAATAGCCGCAATTTATACAAATAGGGAGTTGAATTTGATTGCAGGGTAATACGAGTACAATTATAAAAACATACTTTGTAAATATTTTCATACATAATAATGTTATGTTATAATCATACAAATCTTTCACATTTGGGGTAATCGAAATTTAGTAAGTCCTCTTTTTACAGTCGTATAAAAACACATGTCATGTGTCAATTAACCCGGTTAGTGGCACCAGCAAAATTGGTTTGATTCCATTTTGTAGAGCCCAACGAAAAGGGAACCACGTATGCAAGTTTAAAACTTACTTGATATTGCACATAGCAGTGGTATGAGAAAAAAAATAACTGATTAAAATTTCGTTTCGTACGTTACGTAGGTCGGTGATCTGAGAACATTCTTAGCTCTATATGAAAACCTAAGTCAAATATGTCTTAATTAACAGAAATCTGGTATAATTTATAACAAAATATTGATAAAAAGTACTCATACGGACACATACACGTAAGTGCGCACACTCAAACAAATAGACATACACGCACACGCATACACATACACATAAACATATACACATAGTACACGTATTCGTTTGTATGAAGCAGATATTAATGAGGCTTTATATAATATAAATCACTGGATAAATAGCAATAAACTTCTAATTAATCTAAGCAAAACTGATTTTATATAATTTAGGTCAGTCGGGGCCAAACCTCCTGAGCTTAATATTAAAATTGAAGAGATTGCATTACAGGAAGCAGTGTCAAGTTTTTAGGTTTAAATATAGACCCCCATTTAAGTTGGAAGTTCGTTTCATTTACGCATTGAGAAAGCTTAGACAATGTGTCTGAAGAAGCTGCAATAACAGTCTACCATGGACGTGTATCATCAATTCTTAGTTATGGCTTAATATTATGGGGTGATAAGTGTTGACAGGGTATTTCTATTACAGAAGAAATGTGTGCGTGTAATATCAAATGCTTGGATGGGGTGCAGCTGTAAACCCATTTTCAAAAAACTAAACATTTTACGCGTATATACATAAAATTTGCAATTTTGTTAAGAAATTCTCTAAATACTTTCAAAAACGATCGGATGTTCATTCAAGTGATATAAGAGAGCAATATAGATATATTTTATATCAGCCACGCTGTAAAAATAATGTCTCTAAAAAGAGCTATAATAATATGTGCATTCTGATTTTCAATAACTTACCTGTCCAAATAGAATTACTCAAAGGTAATGCCTTCAAACGAACACTAAGAAGTTGGCTCCTTGAAAACTGTTTTTATAGCGTTCAAGAATTTATAAATTATAAGCATAGAATGACATAAGTTTCAAAATTATTGATAATTGTTATTTATAATTTAATTAATGAATTTTACTGTCATCTTATCTTATCTTATCGTGCGCTCCCATCCATCCCAGAGTTTGTTATTTTACAGGTATGCAGTTTTATCGCACTAACTTGTCTTTTTTTGTCCACAGAGTTATAGAGACAACGATCGAAGTCCAACAAGACATGATGAACCATCCATTCCTCTCCCTCGTGGGGCACCAGATCGTAGTGAGCATCGCCTTCGCGGCGATGTTTGTGTCTGGCTCCACGACACTGATCATCAACATCATATGCCGAGACCAAGAGTAAGTATGAAATCTATAAAAAAAAATTAAATATATATATATTAAATCATACACAATCGACCTCGTAGTCCCAAACTAAGCAAAGCTTGTAGTCATACTATGGGTACTAGACGACAATATACATAATATAGACAACACCCATGACTGACCCAGGAACAAATATTCGAGTTCATAAAACAAATATTTGCCCTGGCCGGGATTCGAACCCAGGACCGCCGGTTCAGTAGGCAGGTGCACTATATACTACGCCAACCACGTCGTCGTACAATTGAGCATTTCTCAAAAAAATTGCCTACAATTAAGACAGAAATTAAGGTCCAATATAATTTTCCTATTTTGTTACCAATTATTTTAGTAATTGTATAACAATGTTATGGCTAACTAACTAACTAACTAACTGCGATGGCTCAGCGACCCAAAATGAGTCTTGGCCTCCGACACAAGAGCTCGCCACTTTACCCGATCCGGCGCAATCTCTCGCCAGTTTGTGGCTCCGAGCTCACGCAGATCCTTCTCTACCAGATCTATCCAGCGGTACTTTGGCCGACCGACCGGACGACGCCCCGTCGGTCGCCCAAGGTATGCTCTCTTCAACTGCCGATCCTCTCCCATTCGCTCAAGGTGGCCGAGCCAGCGAAGACGATGGGCCTTGGTCTCACCAATGATGTTCGGTTCGGCTACCAGTTCTTGTATTTCGGCATTTTTGAGGATCCTCCAATTGCCATCGTCCGTTTTGACCGGTCCCAGAAATTTTAATGGCTACTATTTTTTTAATGAAATGTTATGGCTATGTTCAATAATTAAGGTTCTGTTATGCTTATACTTTTTAATTATACATAATCAGATATCAATGTATTGGAAATCACAAAGAAAATTGGTAACAAAATAGGAAAATTATATTGGACCTTAATTTCTGTCTTAATTGTGCGCAAAATTTTTAAGAAATGCTCAATTATATAATTCTTTATTTGTATTGAAAATCAGTTTTCTATGTATAGGGGTCATAATATCAGGAAAAATCTTAATAGCGTGATGCAGGATCGTCTTTTGTTTTGTATGGGCGCGCGGTGCCATTCCATCTGTTGGGCATATTTCCATTATCCTCTCATCATCACGCCGAAACGGCTGGACTAATTTCAACCAATTTTGGTACAGGGATAGCTGGACGTCCAAAGATGGTTTTAGGATCGGTATTTTTTACCCGTTTACGTTCCTCAGTACTCAATATTAACTGAGGTCAATCGGCGGTCAGTTTGTGAATAAAAAAAGATCCAACTTGGATCACTGCCAACGCACCAACAACAGCTGACCAACTGCTATCTGTTTGACCCTATATGGTTGACTGAGAGAATGCCTTACGGCATTAAATCCGCTATTTGTACTTTTACTTTTGTATGTTGTGCAATAAAGTTTAAACAAATAAATAAATGACTAGGCCAGTGCAGTAAGTACTTAAAGCCTGACCAGAAATATATGAGGATGCGCCATATTGCGGAATTAATAAATATTCACTGGAACTAATTTCTTACACTGGAAATTATTTTATGATGGTTTATTAACAATGTCAATATCATTCGTGGTGATTTCTTTAAAAGGCAAATATTTAAAATTATCCTAAGAAAATGCCGAAAACTTTTCACAATTGTGAAAGTAAGATTATAAATAAAGTGTACATGTGTACTACACGAAAAAAAGTCAGGAAAAGAGTGCATTCCATTAAATGATATTACGAGGTTAACATAGTGGAACTGACAGGTATTTAAAACTAATGTCATTATAGTGGGTTGCGTTTGGTTGCAAAATTGTTGCCATGTAAATCGTATAAATTGCGCCCTCTTGACAATCCTCATATATTTCTGGTCAGGCTTCAATTGAAAAGGGCGTTTTTCTATGATCAATGTTTTGCAGCCCACCTCGTCACCACCGAATGCGCGTAGTGATCCAACGCGAAGGCCCGCTGCGCCCGCGCATACTACGTCGTTGTCGGGACGGAGGACCACCGCATCGCGGTCTTGGATAATCAAAGTATATCCATAAATATTTTCTTTGATTTTCGCGACTGTAACATTTAAATTAAACAATTTAAACGGATTATAAATAAATAAATAAATATCGGACAACCTCACACAATTCTTCTCATTTGTGCAAACTACCCATTTTAAAAATAAAATAAAAGTAATAAAAAGCCGTGAAATTACGAAAATTAAAATTAAATAATTAAATAATGTGAGATCCTATAATTGACTCTGTATTACGTGGTATTACTATAGTTATGTATAGTATAATTTAAGCTGTTGGTTCTCCATGTATAAATAAATAATCCGTTTAAATTGTTTTATTTAAAAGTATTGTTATGTTACATATTACGCAAATATTAATATTAGTGACATTTTGATAGAAATCAAAGTAAGATCTTGGATACCAATCGATGGAATAATCCTTTTCAACCGACTTCAAAAATGAGGAGGTTCTCAATTCTTTTGTCGCAGCTCTGTCATTTATGAAGCGATTAATATATTTTTTTTTGTTCGAATATAGGCTTCTTTAAGTTGACCCCACAACATTTTGGTGAAGGCCCACTGCGCCCACGCATGCTACGTCGTCGAGCGGAGGTCCACAGAGTCACGCTCTTGGATAATTGAAGTAAGTATTATGCAAACATTACCGACATTTTGATAGAAATATAAATTAGGAGCTAACATGGTCACCAATCGATCAAAGCTTTTTTAGAAATAAGGATATCTTTCACTGAAATATAATTTTTTACCCTCGTGATTTGTGGGTTAAGTTTATAATATTATTCATATCAATTTAGCTTATTGAGAAAACAAGTTACATGAGAACTATAGAATACAAGCAATTTTCTGCTTTTCTCTAACTGGTAGTGAATGTCTCATGGCATTAAATCCGCATTTTGTACGATTAATCAAAATCTGTATTTCAATAACATTTTTTTTGTAGATTAATTCGTCGTCACAGAATGCTTGTGATCCATCGGGCCTCATGCGCCCGCGCATCCGTTTCGGCGGATGCAACGCACGGCGTCGTCGAAGCGGAAGACCAACGCGTCGCGCCCTCGAATAGTCAAAGTAAAATAGTGTATAGTGCACAATTTTCGGATGGTACTTTAACATTGGTGAATTATAAACTAACTTTGCACAAATCGAAGTCCATTGGCGACTGTCAGCAGCCACCTGGCACGCTACACGCGACTCTTTTTCGGGCGACAAATATTACCTCTCTTTCTTCGTAGTACTGTGAGAGAGTGACAGGCGATGCTATATCGCGCGACTAGAGTCACGAAGCCTATTTGTGTTAGACAGGCTGGTCACTCTATATGAAGCGGCAAAAAATCGATCATATTTAAATTTTAA
Source organism: Apotomis capreana (assembly GCA_947623375.1). Classification (NCBI taxonomy): domain Eukaryota; kingdom Metazoa; phylum Arthropoda; class Insecta; order Lepidoptera; family Tortricidae; genus Apotomis; species Apotomis capreana. The sequence continues at coordinate 21,207,099 of OX392512.1, forward strand.
GATTAATGGGATCCAAGGATAGGATCCACATGAAAATTGCCATGTCGTAATGGATAACAAAGATGAAAATACGTACTTTTTTCGTACTTTAAATTATTTTGATATTTGGTAATTCCAAATAGTACTAAATGTGAAAATGTAAAAGAACGCGTATTTTTTTTAAAGTCACACACGGTATCGACGGCGTTCATTTCAGTAACTATTTTGTTAGAGAAATAGATGTTTCATTTGCTAAAAGTCAATTGGCAGATTCGTATTTTGTCGTTGAAAAGTGTCGCATCTTTCACACAATACACGATCGAATCCTAGGAGTAAGTTTGACATTATGATTTATGATCTGTAACAGAACTTTTATAAACATTTTTTTATCTGTCTGGAAGCACCTTTATAGGCACTTGATCTGTGGCGTTATAGTAAGCGTCACGCGTCAGCTAGAAATACGTATTTTTTACGAATATTTCATAGAATGATACCTAATTGTTTTTGTACCGAAACTAATTTCCTAGCGAAATACGTCTATACAGTCCTCTAAAAATCATCGAATACTTCATTTTGAACTTTGTTGTACACATATATATATATTTATTTTGTATGGATATCAGTGGCGTGGCATCGATAGAATCCGATTCCCAATGGCTTGCCTATTATTAAATGATTAAGGACCATGCTCTACTGTTTTTGGCGATAAAGTAAGCTAAATCGACTCCGGCTTGCTTATGGATACAGTTTGATGCCATGCTACTAATAAATATAGGTATTACCTAGCTGTAATGATGGAGCATCAGCGTGGCATCTCCTCATCGTGCTACGGAAGAACTTGGTAAGTTGTATTGTATAAGTCCATATATAAAGTAAACATCCCAATGCTTGACACCTTAATTACAGTAATATAGACGTCACCACGTTATTCACCTCAGCAAACCGAACTCTGGGACATTTACCTTACCTAACTCGTTTGTTTGAAACTAATTTCTTTGGTAAATGCATTAATTTATAACTTCATAATGTAACGAATAATACATTTTATTACAAAAGATAGGTTAATATTTTATTTCTAAGCAATTATGTTTCTCGAAATTATTTTAATAGTTAGGTCATTTATATCAAATACAAATACATATATACAAGCATATATACAAGGGTTATACTTTTAAATTTTGCCAATGACAATATTAGTTTTTTTTTACTAAGCCTGCGTTCACACTAACGGGTATTCCTTCCTGGAATATCGGAAAGTGTAAAGACTTAATAAAATACGTTCCTTATAAATTGTAAGATTACGAATACTGAAATACTGAAATATTAAAGAAAATGTTTAAACAGGCTATGTTCAATTGTTTATTTAGCAATACGTACGAGTATGTACCTACTTGATAAAACAGCGATAATAAACTCGTGCTTCGCAAGCAAATTATATTCTTAATATAACATCATGTCCAAAACGTCGAGGCAATTAAGTAAACACCTTTTTTAAGGCGCCTATGTCTCGTTTTGTTATAATAACGCGAACATCATAAGGACATTCATAAAACTGAAAAATCATTAATTTTATCATTCTGACTCTATTTCTTGGCAATCCCCCAAAACACATGAATTCAAATTTTATGATCTTAAAAAGCCCTAAATATTGGCCTACTTAAACCCTATTGGTTGCTTTGTCGTGTAGACCACGCCCACACTACGTTACATTGTCAGATTGCCAATTGCAGGGCCAAAATCAACATGCCGATAGTGTTATAAATCATTCAACGGGCCCTCTCGCTCGCACTCATCGCGTCTTCTATAGAGCGAGTGAGATGTCTAGCCTAATGTTTCTGACTTCATCGGCACGTTAATTTTTGCCGGACAATACAGCGAAATATGTCAAAGTATATGTGCATTTTGTACAGTCTGCTGAAAATTATCTGTAACATCAAAATTACATTTCGCCCATTTTATAATAAAAGCATTTTAGCCCATTTTTTATTAGATTGCCATAGGTACGACCATAGATGTATCTGATATATTTTTTTTACTTTAGAGGCACGACCTTTGAAAGGTGATGAATTTAGAATTTTATCTATCCAAATATCATAAACCCTACATGATGCGTTCAAGAACCGCACATTATGACCACCGTAAAAATAGACAGTTTTGTTAGAATAAATTTCTAATCTGTAAAAATGTTATTATTGCTAAATAATGACATCGATTTCGACAATATTTTTTCATTCAAATTTCGAACATCTCTGAAAAATAAAGAAATTTGAAATGAATTCTCAATTTTGCAATGAAATTTGACAAAATACGTCGCACGTAATTGAGATATCGAACGATATGATAGTTGGGGCCGACTCTAGTTGATCTCTGAATTAAAAAAAACTATGACAGCTGCCAGAAAACTGCATTACCGCCATTACCAGGTGAAAAATGACATAATGTGTGGCTCCTGAATGCATCATGGAGGCTTATGATATGTGGGTAGATAAAGTAGTGTATGTAACAAGTTAAACTCGCCTTCGGCTCGTTTCATTAACCCACGCTCGTGTTTAGTACCCTTCATTATGTACAGTCACATAAACTACTATTATATCTTATTGCTTAAAAAACTTTCCGTCTACTTTATTTCTCTTCTTATAAAATTATATATCTCGTAAGTGATGTTATACTTAGTCTTTTAGTAAGACTTTTTTTTTTCAAATCTAAGTAACTTAAAATAATCAAATGGTATATTGTATCTATAAGTTATATACAACACAACAAAATAAACAATAACCCAATAAAAATAAATCTATCTAAATCTAAACTAAGTCTAAAAATTGCCCCCGTGGCAATGTACCAAAGACGCTGGCTGGCAGCATTACCTCGCTGTGTTCCTATACTAAGACGCTGAGCGAGGAAACTGCCAGCCCTTTGGTCACCAGTAGTGTCGACGAGCCGTTTAGCAAGCTCTTTAAAAATAATTCTAGCGCTTGGACCCCACGGGCCCAGGGTCTCGACACCAAATGCGGTGAAGTGGTTTCATTAGTTTAAACAGATAGGTGCGATACTTATTACGAATTGGCAACATTTCCTTTTAAACAAGGATTTTTGAAATTTTCGGCGAAAATCCGATTTCTGAATCTGACTTGAAAAACGATTCTAAATAGCGTTGGCGACAGTTAGATACAGCGCAGAAACTTGGCACGTATACGCATCTGTCACTTTCTGCAGATCAACAAAAGCGTTGCCATGGCATAAGCACCATTTGGTGTCATTCGACTCATATTAAGTGCTTAACTTTTAGAGCGCTAGTTACCTATCTACTTTTAGATATCATTGGTACCAACGTGGAATTTACTACAGCTACTAGGAACTTAATACAGCAAACATCGCAAACATCGTGTTTTAATGGCATTCAAAGGCGACCTGACTACCGAATTCGCTCATTTGGCGGTTTCAAATCCAGGGTTTTTCCCGAAAATTCATTAGTTTATTTATACATTGAGTACCAGCTTAACTTATGCTAATAATGACATAACTAGTAAAACAGAGCCAATTATAGGATCTCACATATAGCATCTGAAACCGAAAACTATTTGGGATTGCTGCAATAGGATTATATTTTCAAGAATTGTGAAAGATGTATTTCAGAAGAATACAAATTCGACGAAGTGAAAATTCGATGAAATGAAACATTTAACAGAGGCAGAACATGGGCATTTTCTAGGCAACCGTGCTCTATTTTAGACTTTATTGTCTTAACTTAACATCAGGTATAATCGAGGTCAAATGCTTGACTATCGTAAATAAAAATAAAATAAAAACACCCAAATCCAGGCGTCGCCCCACCCTTTTTTAGGGTTCCGTACCCAAAGGGTAAAAACGGGACCCTATTACTGAGACTTCGCTGTCCGTCCGTCCGTCCGTCCGTCCGTCTGTCACCAGGCTGTATCTCAACAACGGTGATAGCTAGACAGTTGAAATTTTCACAGATGATGTATTTCTATTGCCGCTATAACAACAAATACTAAAAATAAAATAAAATACATATTTAAGGGGGGCTCCCATACAACAAACTTGTTATAGATTATATATATGTATAGGTACGGAACCCTTCATGCGCGAGTCGGGCTCGCACTTGCCCAATTTTTTTTTAATCTGGTGCATAAGATAGCTGTGCAATGCCGGCTTAGAATAGAATAGCATCGCCCCCTTTCTTCCCGTGGGTGTCGTAAGAGGCGACTAAGGGATTCGAATTGGGAATGTTAAGATTTCCAAAAAAATATTCAAATTATATTATTTCCCAAATAGTAAAAGTTATTTGGACTCAGAATCTACCAATAGTTTATGTTTTATGATATACTTACAGTATTAATATATATTATTCATTTACTTTTTTTTATACGAACATATACAGACATAGTTTATTATTCTTTATATGGATTATTAAAAACTGACATTGGCATAACCCATGACGTACCAGTCCTGGATTAATATATTTTTTTAATTCTCGATGTTACATTTGACCGTCGAGCGATGTGAACAAATGTCACTCCAGGATAAGCAAACAAAAAATATCTATATACGAGTAATTACGCGATATAAAAATAGACTATTAAAAATTATGCCTTCAAATTACTTATATTATCGTGGAAAAATATAGAACTGTCATATGAAATATAGAAGTCTAATACAGCGGCAGCTCTTAAGTAAATAATTTTTAAGACAGTGGCAGTTAACATTATGCAAAATAACATACATATAATATACTCGGTGATTCAGGGATTTTATTTATTTCATAATATTTAAGTTAAAGAACATAACTATGCAATCCTGCGAGCTATGTTGGTTACGTTGATTCTTCTGCGGATATCCTTATTTCTGATTCTAGTACAAAGAAACTCCGAGCATAGCTCTTTTTATTTGCTTGACTCTTAAACGTCTTATGACTCCCATTGTGAACGACCATGTCTCAGTTTTGTACGAGATCACTGACAATTCTTATAGATATATAGTTTACATGTAATTTCAAGTTACTTAAGTGGCTATTATTATTAAAAATACTCGTATTATCCCGCTAGAACTCCAAAATTCCCTGTATTTGAAATAAAATTGTCCAGTTTAGAAATTTAGTGTAGCAATTCATCGTAATTGTTAACTTAGTATGTCGAACAGCTACAATTAAGTACGTTACTAAACGCTTTATAATGAATATTTACAACTAGACAGTAAGTAATGTGGTAGTTATGCGTATGATAGTGTTATAAAATAACACTATGTAACTGATATGTACATAAATACTCAAGTAAGATTATAGTAAGAAGACAATTACGATTGATGGCCCAGCATAATCTATGCTAACTAGTAGAACTTATAAGAGTTATAAGTGACGGATGCGTTGTAAAAATAGTGCGCGGTGCCGAAGTAAGACTATCGATTAATATAGCATTAATAATCTGAAGATGAAGTGCCACGTGAATGGACTTTATCATAACTTGTAGATAACGTGAAAAGTTTTAACAAATAGATTTTGTAAAAAAAAAATAAGCAACAAAAAATATGTAAATAGCCGCTTAACTGACAACATTTATCATACAAGCTAATTGTAAAAATACCTTATTTAGAAATATTTTATAATTTAGTTATTCAAATATTTTGGTCTTGTGAACCGTAATTTGTTTTTTAATTGTTGTTATACTGTAGTTACATAAAACATTGAATTGATAAATAAATATTTAAAAAAATGCAATTCAAATGGGCTTGGTATGGCAAAAAAAGACACTTTTTACTGTCAAAAATAGTAAATGAGCACCAAAATTGATCCCCAAATTAATTTACAATATTAACCAAAAGTTGTATTACTGATCACCAGATAGAGTAAAATTTATGGGCAAAAAATCACCTTTTGCGACCAAAAACAGTGAATGATATTTGCAGCACCAAATTTAGAACACCAATTTTAGACTTACCAGTCGGAGGTAAACTTGGCATTCAACAAGATTATCGCTTGGTTACTAATAAACAGACTAAATGTTAACATCAGCAAGACTAAATTAATGGAATTCTTTGCTCCCCAAGGAAAATCGAGGAACATAATGATTGAACATAATCAAATACCTATAGACAGCGTTAACACCATGCGATTCCTTGGAGTAACTTTGGATTGTCATTGCAACTGGGAGGCGCATACTCGTATTGACCAACTAATTAGTAGACTTAATAGGTTTGTGTTTGCTCTGCGGAGGCTAACACAAGTGGTGTCGCAGAGATCAGCTCTACTGGCGTTTCACGGACACATCATGTCCAATCTGCGCTACGGCCTTATCTTATGGGGAAATGCAACAACTGCCAACCGAGTATTCACATTGCAAAAGAAATGCCTCAGGGCGATTTGTGGCGCCAGTGGTACTGAATCCTGTAGACCCTTCTTTAGGAAATTAAACATACTGCCTTTGCCCACACTCTATATTTATGAGGTATGTATTTTTGTAAGAACCAATATTGACAATTATAAAATCATGACATCAAACCCTAGATCAACATCCGAGTTGCATGGACTTAGACTCTGTTACCAAAAATTTAATACAGCTCACTTCAGTAAAAGCATATTACATATGTTGGTCAAATTATTTAATCATCTGCCGAATGAACTAAAGGCTTTGAATTTACCTGAATTTAAGAATAAATTATATAAATGGTGCCTCAATAAAATGTTTTATGATGTTAAGGAATTTCTTGAAGCATCTTGGTAATTTAAAATATGTAACTTTAGTAACTCATACAACCGGCGCTATTTATTCTGTATTGTACCTACAATTGACATTATTTAATTATTCTTACATAGTTTCTTTATTATTATTTATACCAATTTGACTACATACCATTCTGACTATTGTATTAATGTATAATTTATTTAATTGACATGTGGTGTGCGCTTATATCTACCATTGTGTTGTGCGCCAAACTCTGGCTGATTGTGACGAACATTCTATTATATTGTTACCTTTACAAATACTCACTTTCTGACAATAAACAATTTGAATTTGAATTTGAATTTATATAAAATTATAACCATACATAAATATTGCAACTTGCTATCCTACTTAAAGTAAACTACTCCACATAAATCATTTTTTTAACCAAAAAAAGTAAACGTTCTCCAGAAATTTATCACCATTTGAATATGAAATTATATTCAAATATTATAACATCTTGTAACCTAAAAAATTAAATTTAAAAACCCATAATATTTATTAAACGATCACCAAATCTTAGCAAGCAAATGAATGCGCTATTTTTACCAAAATAAACCACTATGATTGCCATAAAATGTATGCATATTACAAAATAAAGGGTAATGATGCCAAACTTAGTAAGCCCTTCCCGGTCAACGTGCGCTCAACCAACCCCCCAGACTCCGCACCGCAGGCGCCGCGCCGCGCTCGCTCAACTCAACCCGATCCTTAATTCGGCTGTTCGGTTCTGGCGCTTCGCCGACCGCTGCCGCGATACGCTCGCTTCGCTCGCTCGGCTCGCGCGCTGATGTGGTCGCAGTTCTAACATAACCTAACCCATTAATCTACTTTACTGGTAGCTGTTCGCTTCTGGCGCTTCGCTAAGGTTAGATCCGCGGCTTACAACTCATTTGGGAATCACGTTGGGTGCGCCTGGAACGCGCGGTGTGTAGTCCAAGGAAGCGGGGAGAACCCGAGACTTACTTAATTTGGCGTTAATATACTATATTTGGCAGTGTGCCTACATTTTAAAACAATTATAGGGGTATAATTATATATATTTTATTGTGTATACATATTTTTAATGTACAATAAAGACTTTAGATACATACGTAATTCAAAATTTGGTGCACATTTACTAAATTTGGTGCACATTTGCTCGAATACAATTCGAAGTGCACTTATGCCTAAAATAGAATTTTAATTTTAGACTATCTTATATTTTGGTGCAAATATTTGGTGTTTCATATGATTTTTAGGTGATACTGGTTTGGAGTCCCGAATTTTTTATTGGGGCTTTAAATATTTGTTACCATTAAAATACTGCCGGATGATTAATGCTAAATATTTGGTGATGCATTCCTTTCTTTTAACTTAGAAAACAAATCAAATCAAATCAAATCATTTTATTGCAATTCATGTTGTACATTAAGGGTCTTAAATACTAGTAAAGTCCAAAACATGAGCCTTGTCAGGCACAGCAATATCTTACAACTAGAACTAAAATAAATATGAATATGCCGGGATTTTACACATAAAAAAAAACAATAATAATAATATTTCAATATAGGTTTGGTCATAGTCAATAATGTTCATTAATTTTCATGATTATAATACAATACGGTAATTTCATAAATTTCATAGTAAATAGTATTCAAGTTCATTTAAATTAGTTAATGTCTTGTTTTTCATTTAGGAATTCCTGAACAGTGTAGTATGCTTTTTCTATTAAATAGCTTTTTAGAGTATTCTTAAATTGATTTATATTGTTTATGTCTTGGATAGCTTTAGGGAGTTTATTAAATATTTTTACGGACATAGAAAAGGAATTAGAGTGGACCAATTTCATTTTAGAGTTAGGTAAAGCTAGTTTTCTCCTAGGTCGTAGGTAAGGTACGTGCGAGTATTCCGGGAAAAGTACAGGATGATTTTTTACAAAAATGCCCACTTGCAAAATATAGATTGATGTTAAAGTTAGGATTTGGTGTTTTATGAAATATGGCTTGCAACTTATGGAGTCATCTATATTAACTAATATTCTAAGGCAACGTTTTTGGAGTCTGAATAAATGTACGACGTCTGTACTGTTTCCCCATAGTATTATACCGTACTGTAGCCAGGCGTGCGCATAGGCGTAATAGGCACAAGTGGCTGTTTTTATATCTGTGCATTTTTTCAGTTCATAAAGGGCGTAAGTGAATCGACTTAACTTAAGTGATATCTGGTGTATATGTTCTTTCCAGTTTATAGTGGAATCGATGTGTATGCCCAAAAGGGAAAAAGTATTTACGCATTCTAATTTTGTATTATCAAAGCTAAAATTTATGTTCATGCTACATTTTTGATAAGGTCTAAATTCCATAAGTTTCGTTTTTGTAAAATTTATTTCGAGATTATGTTCATTTAGCCAGGTTACTATACTAAATATCGTTTCATGGAGACGTTTTTCTAAATTTTGATTATTTTCGCAAGGAATCACCAAAGATATATCATCTGCGAAAAGGGTAGACGAGCAATTTATTATTTTGGGCAAGTCGTTAATGTAAAGGAGAAACAAGGTGCATCCGAGTACGCTGCCTTGGGGTATCGACTGAGTGACTTTAGTTGTTTGTGATTTGACGGTATGTATAACGCCTGTTATGTAATTATGGTGTTCCACTTCAACACACTGCATGCGATTTGTGAGATAAGAGACAAACCAATCGTAAGCGGATCCTCTCACTCCTATTTCGTGTAGTTTTTGTAATAAGATCCCGTATAGGACACGATCGTAAGCCTTACTCATATCGAGCAAAATTCCTACGGCATACTTCTTTACGTTTAGTATGTTCATTACCTCTTGCATGTATTTAAAGACAGCTAACGCCGTAGATCGATTTTTCCTAAATCCGTTTTGGGAGTCACTAAATATATTATATTTCTCGCAAAACGAGTATAAGCGGTTCGACATTGCAGTTTCGATGATTTTTGAAATAGTTGGTAAGAGGGCTATTGGGCGATAATTATTACAGTCGCTCTTTTTTCCTTTCTTATGCAAAGGTTTAATAATCGAAAATTTAAGTAAGTCTGGGAAGCTACCCTCAGAAAACGACTGATTAATGACAAACGTTAAGGGGTAGACTAGCAAACGAGATGTATTACGAATATTCCGCAAATAAGGCAAAGGTAGCATTAAATTTACACCAACTCGCATATATCCAACGTATTCTTGTTCGAAGTCAAATTCTAGTATCAAACTTTAAATTGGTATGTTTTGTCACTCGGTTTTGTATAGGAATAAAAACGGTATATATTCAGCATATATGTGGTCATTTTTTTAACCCGCAGGACAGGTCACGGAAATATCAGTTTCTCTCAATATTGAGTAAAGCAACGATATATTAATACATTCACTGCTTTTATGTAGACGAATAAGTGCTTTAAGCGTATTAAGTCATGTAGTAATTATAAATAAGCAGCAAAGCTGCAAATTATTTAATAAACAATAACAGAGACAGGGCGAGGCTACTGGCAGTGTCCCGGCCAGAATCTGGACACTGGTTACACGCCTACCCTTGTCCAAACGCTGGTACGTATATTGACCCCAATACCCTACGCATAGCGGCAGGTCTCCGACTTGGTGCAGACGTGTGCGAGGAACATGCCTGCACCGCCTGTGGAGCCAACGCGAATCGCCTCGGTCACCACGGTCTCGTCTGCTCTTCGGGCGCCGGCCGCCACTCTCGCCATGCCGCTCTCAATGACATCCTTAGAAGGGCGCTCGTCAGCATCAACGTCCCAGCTGCCCTCGAGCCTCAGATTGTACGGGATGACGGCAAGCGCCCTGATGGGATGTCCTTAATACCGTGGAGGATGGGGCGCGCGCTGGTGTGGGACGCGACGTGCGCAGACACACTAGCGGCATCCTACCTCCCGGCCACGAGTAGGCGGGCGGGCGCGGCGGCGCACGCGCGGGAGCGGATCAAAGTCAGTAAGTACAGCTGTCTCGGCGCCCAATACGACTTCATCGCTTTTGGCGTCGAGACACTTGGTCCGTGGGGCCAGGGTGCGCGTGGACTCCACAGGGAGCTCAGCAAGCGCCTGAGGGAGGCAACAGGGGACCCACGCGCGGGCAGTTTTCTCGCGCAAAGGCTTTCCATAGCCATACAGCGTGGGAATGCTGCCTGCGTCATGGGCACCCTACCGAAAGGTGTTAGTTTTATAAATATATTTTAATCTTAGTTTAATTTTTAGTTTTAATTCCATAAATTTGTTATTTGTATATTTTATTTTTGACCCATAATAAATGTACCTTCCTATTTATTACATTATCCATTAAAAAATGCTGACTCATAACAGAAATGCGTAAAACGCCATAATATTCAATTTTAGGTATATTGTGCGTCTTAGTGAGAGTAGTTGTAAAAAATATTTAGAAAATAAATCTCAAACTTAGTAGGTAATAAGACGATCATTTGTAAAAAACTAAAAAACACAAAAATAATTATTCATAACCAAGAAACAGTTATCTTAAATACTATAATAATAAATACTTATGTCATAAAAAACAGACAATTATGAAATATTAGTTCAGCGACTATCGGATGGCAAAAATCTATTTCTTTTATTGGCTTTAAGAAACTTTCATATTTATTGATAAATTCTTTTTTAATATGCTTATAAAAACTTCATACTACCAAAATAATCAGATTTTTTGTTTTACATAAAACAGCGAGAGCCCTAAATTCGGAGGTTCGCAGCCCGCAGCCTAATATATGGTACACCACCACCGTTTTAATATTGTTCTGTGATACAATATAAGTGACAGTTCTACTATTTGAGAAACAAATATTATTTATTAGGTAACTGAAAATTCATTTAATACTTGATAGTAGAGACAGATTTGATGAATATAATGACTAATATATTTTTTGGGTCAGATATTATAATTAAGGTACCTATTGCAACTTAGTGAAACGTCTTAGGTGACAGAAAATACTGTTTCCTAACGAAAATACGTTGATTATCTAATTTCTGTAGAATTATTACGAAAACAGTTTTCATTAAATTAGGGTTTGGTTTAATAGTGTATCCTTATAGATAAGGATACATTTTTGACATATAGTATAAAATTACCAACATATGTAGTTTCGAATACCGGATCTTCGAGCTAAAACTCTGCACATTGAAACTAAAATTTCCCAATTAGAAAGACAACATTTTACTAACAATTCAGCTTCATCGTTTTTAACGTTTTCAGTGTTAATTGAACAGGCATGTTCATTTATATATATTATGATAATAAAACCTGTCAATACGAGATACTTAAAGTAAATAGTGTAGTAATATATGCATAATTATGATCGTGTTATAAAATAACACATCAGTTGGTTCTAAACGCGTGTGCGTAAGATAGCTGATGGAAGCCAAAATTGATAGATATTATTATAAGGTTTGTCACTGTAGCCAGGCAGTGTCGGATGCGGTGTAAAAATAGTACGCGGTGCCGAAGTAAGACTATTGATTAATATAGAGTTGGTCACTTATTATTAGTTTATAAAGTGGTATCTTAATTAAATTCAATATTTAACATGTTAATAACGTGGGAAGTGTTCTAAAGTAGAAATACACCTCTACAGATATCAATATTTGGTAACAAAAAATAAATAAAAAAAAACATGAAATAAGCCGCTTATAAGATAAATCTGTCAAGGTATAAATTAATTATACTTGTACAATATACATACATACAAAACAGGTGACTAGCTCGGATAATAAACAAGAAAGAATAATTATTAGTATATGAAGCACACATGAAGTCACATAATATTAACGGTGTTAACACGCATTTTTGAAGTAAGCTATTTATTTCGATATAACTCATAATGGGGAGCTAACAGGTCAATAATTGAGTAAATCCCATTTTGCTGCGATGTGTTACATAGATAGTCATAAAAAAAATTGTAACAAAATAGGAAAATTATATTTGACTTTAATTTTCTGTCTTAATTGTGTACAAACTTTTTGAGAAATCCTCAAAAACGTTACTAACCAGGCTAAAACTATATAGTACTGAATTTGAATACATTCCGACATTCCCTTCTTTTGTTTAGAGAAATAAGTGCTTTAAACGTATTAAGTAATTATAAAATAAGCAGCAAAGCTGCAAATTATATAGTAAATAACAGAAATGCGTAAAACGCCATGATATTCTGTTTGGGCCATGAAAGACGATGCACTGTAAAAATAGGTATATTGTGCGTCTTAGTGAGAGTGGATGTAAGAAACTTCTAGAAAATAAATTATATGTATACATATTTGTATTATTTACTTTATCATGTGGCAAAGAAACTGCCCTCAAAATTATAAGTAAGACAACTTGTAAAGCAGACAATTCTAAAATATTGGTTCAGCGTTTATTGAATAGCAAAAATAAATTTCAGTGTTTGGCTTTAAAAAACTTTTATATATATATTGAATTTTGGATAACCAAACAAAGTTTTGTTTGAAATATACTTATAAAAACTGCATACTACCAAAATAATCAGATTGGTTTGTCTTACACAAATCAAAAGTATATTTTACAGACCAAATTAACAATTATAGAAATGTTCTCAGAAAAAAGCTATTGGCGATATAGTCGGTTAGTTCCTTCAACATAAAAAATATACATTAACATCATAAAAAAAATTAAAGATGATGAAACAAATCAAATCAATATCATTTAGGTACATTACTAAGCCCAAACGTATAATATTTATTTCATATAATAATGATAATAATGCACTATAGTCATAATAACAAGCCATGACGAAGATTCACAAAAATACAATTATCTATTGATATTTTTAATCCCATGATTATGTAAGTCAGAAATAGAGTTATAGTCATTCTTACGTTAATTCTGTAAACCAAATACAAAATTCTACCCTAAAATTGTCATTTACTTATGGCTCCTTAATTTAGACAAAATTCTTTATGATTAAGCATGTTTCGTACCATAAATTATCAATGTTACTAGTTAAAACAGGGCTATTGCGATTTATTGGTACCTATGTATTGGAAACCTACAGTTTGAATTTTTCTTTGATAATCTTTGTTTCAAAAACTACTCGAAATTGACAAAATTTCTCAACTGTTATTTCAAAACTGTTATTTTTGTTCCACTTATTTTCTTCGACTGCACGCAATTAAAGCATGCATTAACTATGCTATGTTACTATCTAGAACGGGACAAGTATTATTTGAAATTATCAATATATTTGTCATAATATACAAAATATGTTGAAGGCCTCATTATGCTAAAACCAGATGTTTGTATAACGGACAGATACCCCATAATCATGCAACGGATAGCCTATCTCAAGAGTAAAATTTATCGATTAGCTATAGTTAGGTAACTCTTAAATTAGGTAGGTAGATAATGTAATGTAGGTTAGGTAATGCAATTCTTAAATTAGGTAGATAGATAATATAATTTAGTTGCAAAATATATTACTAAAATACGACAAACGTACGGTTATAAATTATAACTGTATATAATTATTTTTTTAGAGTGTGTTACAATTTTACAAGCTTTTTATTTGGTCTAACCTGTCCCGTCTGTGTTTGTGAATAATCAAATCTTGCAAGTTAAATTTTAGCCGCTTGTCGATTTCCGATTGAGCTGTAATTTTAAATACGTACCTACCTATGTAAGTCAAATGAAGATGCAATATAATTTTACGACCAAGTGATGTGATGTTCTTCGAAATAAAGTTTTCATTAAAAGCATGTTAATAAACAATAAAATAACCGATATATCGGTTCCACACACAAATGAAAAAATATTCGTAAGAGACGATTAAGGGAGGAGGATGAAAAATTAGTCTTCTCTATACAGCGTAGATTTTTTGTCCTTACTTTGACGTCCAGCACGGCTAGCATAACTTTGACACGCGACTCTTTCTCGCGCGAGATATACTACCTGTCTCTATCTGTACAGTACTATGAAATAGTAACGAATGATGCTATCTCGCGCGACATGAGTCGCGTGGCAAAGATGCTAGACGTGTTGGGTTTCAGGGCAGGAAGAGATAAATAAAAAATAAATTAAAAAAAACGTAAACGGGTTTACTTTGGACCACGACTAGCCCGCTCTCGTTGACGTTTATTATCACTTGGACGTTTTTAAACATTGTGACACTTTATTGTCACTACACCTGCTTTTTATAAATTCTATTTTGAATGGCGGCATAAATGCAGCGATATAGTATTTTTAAAGATTGAATTCAATATATGTAGTCTATGCTACCAAAAAAACACACCTAAATTGCTGGCCTGATTCCACGGGCGGGTGGTTACAATTTAATTTCTACTTGATGACAAGGAAGTAAAAAAGTGCATCATTTTTTTTTCCGCGCGAAAGAAGTTGTAGATACTTTGTAGTCAATAGAGTATAATGGCAATAAAATAAATAAAAATAATTTTCGTATTTTTAATTTTGTTTTCGTTAGCAGAAGCCGTGTGGTGCCGGCTTAGAATAGCACCACTCCATTTCTTCCCGGGGGTGTCGTAAGAGGCGACTAAGGGAGTTGAATTGTAGTCAACTTCTCTGCAGGGCGTAGATTTACTTCATCTTTTGATAGGTACATAAAATTAGTTTTGAAGCGTATTATGAACCGAATAATCCTAGAATAGCCTATGTACAGATCGATGGGAATTATTTAAAGGTTTATTTTTGTATGGAGGTATGTTTGTCTGTGCTTAGAATATCACTAACGCGCATTTTCTTTCTGTGGGTGTCATAAAAGGCGACTTAAGGAATACTCTTGGCCGCATTATATGACACTAACGCTATAATGGAAATTTAATTAGTTTCATTTCATTTCATTTATTTATTTAGCCATAAATTGTGATACAATTTTACCCGAAGGTGTAGCTAGGAATGTATGCTTATATCTAACATTTAATTACCTTAATAGTTTGAACGATATAAAGATTTATAATAGTAGGGATATAATTTTGTAATCTCTTCGCAAATGTTAATTAAAATGCACATCAAAGTGATTTTGACGTTTAGTATATTCATCTGATGTTCACACGCAGGACATAGGAAGTCATTAAAATGTCTTTTTCTTCCAATGCGTAAAGCCATTTAACACCAAAATTTGGAGACATTTCTGTTTTCCTCTATTCTACGTTGATACAATAACGAGACTAATTCAAAGTCTGTGGCTGCTTATAATTCTAAATAGAAAGTCAATAATTACACAATTTAAAAATAATTTCCTTGGTAAACGTCGTTGTTAAAAAAAGGGTATTAAAATTGTAATTAACACGTAACTTCCCAACATTGCCAACGCCCTATGAGCTGCATAAGTGCATACAAAATCAATAAGATGAAGTAGAAGTACGACCCTACAGCTAATCAACGAAAACGAAAGGACCTTAAACTGATGCTCAAACATCAAATTCGTCAACATAGTATTATAGAGTCAATTAATCACTTTTTCATTGCGGTGTTCAAGCAGAATTAGTCAGTAGGCCAAAAAAAGTTCTTTAACGCACAAAAATGCACAATTTTTATTACTGGTATCAAAACCTATTTGCGAAATAAATAAGCGACAATATAGCAAAAAAGTAAGTATCCGCCTAAAATGTTTAATGTGCCGTAGTCTTTTATACTTCTACAGGGAATTTCCAGCAATTGACTCTTAAAGTACCTACTAATTGATAAAACATCTTTGAACACCGCTCTGGGTCGAGGCTGTGTAAAAAATCATCCGTAGTCTACCAATAAAAATGTAAGCTGTAGAATTGGACCTGGTATTAGATAATTGTAAATAATAAATATTAAGTCATAATTAAAG
Source organism: Apotomis capreana (assembly GCA_947623375.1). NCBI lineage: Eukaryota > Metazoa > Arthropoda > Insecta > Lepidoptera > Tortricidae > Apotomis > Apotomis capreana. The sequence goes on from OX392512.1 coordinate 21,223,624, forward strand.
ATTGTCGCTTTTTCGAACAATCTTGGAACTTGCGTGATATAGTGTAGTATATATAATTTCAAATGAAAAACTCGGCTTACCATATAAAATAGTCATTAGATTTAGTCGTTTCCGTTTCGGACGCGTTGTAAATATAGCACGTGGCAACGGTTTATGGGTAGAAAAGTGAACAATCAGTCTCATAGCTAAAAACGATAACTAACGTGTAAATATATTTTTTTACTTTTGTAAAGTGTAATTAATTCTAAACATTAGGAAGTTTAGATAAGTTTTTGATTAAGTAATTCCACTATCAATATTGTGCCATATCTTATATGGTACACAGTTTGTAGATATTACTTACATAGTATAAGAGTAGATAGGAAGTAATAAATAACACCGTATAAATAATAAATAAAAAAAACAACTTTTACCCCATTTGCGAATGAGTAAAAAATATTAATGCAAACATATTGGTTCAGTAAGCCGTGTGGTGCCGGCTCAGAATACCATCCCTCCATATCTCCCCGTGGTGGGTGTCGTAAGAGGCAACTAAAGGATTAGGATCAAAAATCAACTTCTATAAAAAATTGGCCAAGTTATGTTCTATGTTAATTTGTTTGGCACTACGTACTCGTTAATATATCACCTTTACATCCATATAACGAAAAACATAATGATGATAAACAAAAGCAGCCGTTAAAACTATTTTTCAAAATATTAGGTTTTTTTTCGTGAATACAATTATTGAGTGACCTGCTTACTGAAGAGAATTAAAAATACACTGCAAAACGTTAAAATCAATATAAAAGAATATATATAAAACATTCATTAGTAAAATAAAAGACCTCTTATATAGAGTACGTAGCAGAATAGATTATCTGATAAAAAGGCCTACAAAAACTAAATGAAAAATCTATAAAATAATAAAAAAAAACATAAAAAGTCCATTTGTTAAATCGTTATATGACCACCTAGGTGTGTTATAAGTTAGTGGCTTTGACTAATCAATTTATTGCTGTTTAAAAAAACTCCTGGAGGCCTATGATGGTTGCGTTTATCACGTGATAAATAAGTGACAAAGCATCTGTCACTCACACTCGTTTCTTGTCAAAACGTGACGGGTGCTTTGTCACTTATTTATCGCATGATAAAAGCAAGGCAATAGAATGTCTAGATACCATTTTTTGTTTGTAGCACCAAAGTTGAAAATATATTTTAACTTTATTTCTTCTACGTCGATACAATTAAGTTATAAGTGTGACATGAAACGATTTGTCAAAGAAAAATGCACCAAAAAAATTATAAAACAAAAAAAAGAAAAAAAACAGAAATAATGAACAAAAAATATATAAAAAAGTAACAAACTGCCATTTTTCTACTGCGGTATATAACAAAAATAACATACATAAATTAAAGTAGACCATTAAGATCTCGGTGGTACATGTTTGAATTGAACGTTGACATTAAAACGATCATGTTCACAAGTATAATTGTTATATATATCGTAAGACTCCATATTACATCACATACAGAATAAAAGGAGGCAGTAAAATGTCTGGTTCTTAAAACTCTCAAAAAAAGTTAAAATCGAAGTTGGAGACATTTCTAATTTCTTTTATTTTACATTGATACAAATGACATCATTAATAGAATATGGCAACAAAAAAATACAAAAATTGAAAAATGTAGCAAAAAAATACAAAAGAAAAAATAAAGAAAAAATAGAATAAAAATGTAAATACGGAAACGCTTTGGAATTAAATATTAAGGAGACTTTTACTTATTACTTAGTAAGACCAGCCCGAGAAAATGTACATGTTTTTTTGGGATATCGTACCTCAAAAGAAAACCCCGTATAAGGATAACTTCTATGCCCTCTGTCTTTGTGCAAGATTATATTTCTTATTAATTTGATTCAACGACTCGCATAACATAACCACATTATGCTTTATGGCATGAATTATTAAGCAACAGAATTAGATAGTGAATTTCAGCCAGCGTCGTAAATTAGATTTTTGTTACTAGATATAAATAAATAATTGTACTTAAAGCCGATGATACCGCCTTCCAAAATAAAGATAAGTTAGATTATTAGACTTTTTAAAAACATCTTAAACACACGACGATATAGAGACGTGTTTTCCATGGGGCGGGTGGGAAATTGACACTTTTGGGAATACTCTGCGAACATCAGCAGTTTATGTAAGATACGCTCTTATAGTCTCTCTCTATGATACAAATATATTTGTTACTTCTCATGCGAAAAAAGCTATAGTTATAGAGATACTTTATCCCCTACCATACCACATAAGCTATTTTTCATCATGGTATATATGTTTTAACACTAGCGAAGCCGCGGGTCAAAGGCAGTCTATTATTTATCTCAAACGGTATTTTCAATAGCATTTCCAATACAAGACGTTATATATGATAGTATCAATTCATGGAACGGGTGAAAAAACTGTAATTTTTGCAATTTCTCTGCAAACATCAGTAGGGTCATGTGACAGATATCCTCTTGTATGAATTACTTGTCGTTAGAGGATCGTGGCTGAGGGATGGGTGGGAATCGAACACTTCTTGGATCACCTGTTGATTGATGTAGCAAGAAATTTTTATGGGTAAGGAAGTATGTTTGTCTCTACTACTTATATAAATATTACTATAGGGAGTGCCCGCAACTTCCTTCGCGTATTTTTTTCTTTACGCTAGACATATAAAAAGTATCCTATATACCAATATTTGGACGTTTAGCTATCCCACTATCCCTGTACCAAAATTGGTTAAAATTAGTCCAGCCATTTTGGCATGATGCGAGGACAAAGGAAATTATGAAAACGGACGGCGCCGCGCACCCATACAAAACAATTGTTCCTGAAATCATAACCTCTCTTCATAGAAAAAATAATTTCAATACAAATGTAGAATTTTGTAATAGTTTAGATTAATGGAAGCCGTGTGGTGCCGGCTTCGAATAGCACCATCCCCATCTTTTCCCCTGGGTGTCGTAAGAGGCGACTAAGGGAGTAGGGATGAAAGACACAGCCACTGTGGGGCCTAAATATGTAGGTATTTAGTAATATGTTTTAATTCACCCATATAAAGAGACTTATTTCACGTCGAGCATGTCAAGCTGTTCATACGCAGGGCATAGGAGGTCACGGAAATGTGTGTTACTTCCAATATGCGTAATAACACCAAATTTGGAGACATCTCCTTTCTCCCTCTGTTCTACGCTGATACGCAAATGAGACTCCAATTCAAAGTCTGTGGCTGCTTAACGTTCTAAATAAAAATTAAATTAATCATAACACAATAATAAAAGAAAAAAATTGTTCGTCCTAGTAATCATCGTTCTTTTTGTAATAAAATCATTAAAATAGTAAATAAAACAGAATTACGAACATTACCAACGTACATACGAGATCAATAAGCAAGTAGAACTACGGCCCTACAGCACACCTACAGGTAATCAATAAAAACGTAAGGAACCCTTGCACGAATGGTCAAAAATTCAATTCGCCGACAGGCTTAGTAGGTATATTACAGTACCTAGTCAATTAATCGTTTTGCTCATTGTAGTGTTCAAGCATAATCAGATAGTCGGAGGTCCAAAATCATTGAGTTTTACACAAAAAGAAACGGAATTATGAATACGCATTGCCGTCTACACAGCTTAGGTAAGTAACATAACATAAAACTGACCAGACAGCCTTAAACTATTAATAAGGCGTAGAGACATATAGGCAATTTTCCAACAATTGACTTATAAAGGACCTATATACGACTGACAAACATCAATGAATACCGTTTTGATTCCTGACTGTGTAAACAACTTCATTCCCTAGTATTAATCTTAAACCGGATTTAGTACTACATGGATGTATGAATGAATGAATGTTACTTTTATTTAAAACCCTGGAATATTCCAGGATTTCCGCGTAGTGTAAATTCGATATTCCCTTTAGAAATTAAGAGAAATAAGAGCAGTAATTTTTCTAAACTAGTTAATATAGGTTTATGGTTTAGTCGTCACCGTATCGGACGCGTTGTAAATATAGGCACGTGGCAACGGTGTACGAGTAAAGAAGTGAAAAACAAGCCGTAGTAGTAGCTAATAACGATACACGTAATATTTTATAAACATATAATAATATACCGGGTGGAACATTTGTAAAGTCTGAGCTGACAGGATGTGAGTGATCTACAATCGACCTATTATTATTATAAAGCTGGATTTAAAAGTAAAAAAAAGTCATCAAGTTAAAATATTTTAATATCAGTGACAACCCTACTTTTAAATTGACACCTGTCTTTTACTTAAATGTTCAAAAGATGCTAGGGTTGATATGTGCAGATATTTACACTAATGTTTAACAAACTGTATCTCAAAAATGGATAGAAATATTTACATAGTTCTTGGTGAAAAGTTAAGTACTTAGACTGAACAATTCCCTGTTTGCTTAAAAGTCCTTCAATCTGTTCCACCCTGTATATATATATATATATTGATTCGTCGTTTTGGTGAACGGCCTTATAGCGGAGTCTCGACAAACACCGTAAGAGACTCTCGCTCGAGATCAAGGACCAAATTTAGAAGGTGGTATTCCAGGCTACGGCGCCCATCGTCAGAGGGCGGGCCCTGCCTCGCAGCCAGCGGCAACCTAAGTAGGCTAGGTTTTTTATAATGTAGATATTTAAGTTTTGTAATTTCTTATTTGTATTTTGCTTTGTATATGTACATATATTACTAAAAAAAAAAAAAAAAAAAAACATTCAAAATCAAAATTAAAAATACATTTATTTTCAACAATATTATAGATAATGTTGCTTTTAAGTCAGTAATTGTGTTAAAAAAAAACATTATAAGGAAGATAAGTTTGATTTTTAAGGATTCGTAATTCAAAAGGAAAAAGAAACAGAACGGAATCCCTTTGTTGTCCATCCGTCGACACCTTTTGCTATCTCGTAAACGCTTGGAGGTATCGAGTTTCAATTAAAACCACATACAGTATAACTGTAAAAAAAAAAAGATTCCGCCGTTTATGCCCTAAAAACCGTATATTTTGAAACTCTCAAAGGGATTTTATAGGGTATTTTCCGTTGACCTAGAACTGAAATTTGGCAAGTAATACGGTCTTATACTACAAATATAGGTAAAAAATCTGAAAACTTAGTTAAGGGGGGTAAGACTAACAGTTAGTTACTTAAACGACTGTAGTTTTCCTCTCGCGGTGCTAATTTTACCCCACCTTACCTTAACGAGCTCTTTCGATCTAATTAGGAGAAAAAAACTGTTCCAAAATATTCATAGATTTTTTTGGTTTTTCCATTCCGTTACCGCTGTAGTAGGTTATATGGAAATGGTAACGGAATGGAACAAAAAAATATTGGGACGGTTCTTTCAATTAGATAGAAAGAGCTCGTGATTCTGAGTAGAAAAATACCCAAAATAACGAAAATTTAAAAAAATTGTGGGGTGTGCAACTTTAGAATAAAAAGCCCATATTTTACTTTAATAGTATAAAGTTGACAACCTTGCAGACCTCGTAGAAACCTTGAAGCAGTAAAAGATATAAATACAAACATATCTCTTCAGTAGCAAGCCGTGTGGTGCCGGCTCAATAATAGCATCACCCCATATCTTCCCGTGGGTGTCGTAAGAGGCGACTAAGGGATTATAGGAACGAAAATCAACTTCTATCGAAATAAACGGTTATATTATATTGTGTTCTGATAACCATAGGCCGGGTTATGACAAACACAATCTTCCACTGGAAGGATATATATCAAATAACATCTTAAATACCCGACGTTATATCGTGAATTGTCTGCTGTGGGGTTGGTGGGCTATTAAAAGTTATTGGATTAACCCTAGCCTTCAACTGTCTGCGGGGTCATGGCAAATAGTTACAATCTGCCATGTATAATCTGGAACGGTATAATTATACCAATTATTAATACCAATTATTATTAATTATTAATAATTATTAACATCTTAAATACACGACGTTATAAGTATGATCATGTCTTTCAGGGGAATATCTGCAGGTTCATGACGGATACCCTCTGATATAGGTACGTTTGAAACTATTTTCTGAAAAGACCTATACACAAAGTTCTATGGGATCATGATCGTGGGTTGGGTGGACAACTGATACTTTTGCAATTTCCCTGCGAATATCTGAGGGGTCATGGCAAAATCAGTCTGCCAATATATCACTGAAACAGTATATTCAATAACAACTTAAATACGAGTTGTTTTCAAAAGATGGAAGAAGGAAAGGCTTAATAAAAACAAAATGACGATCGTGTCTTTTGTGTGTCATAACTGTCGTTACACAAAGGATTCAATTAAGTTTTGTTTTCATTATATTCCTTAACTAAGTACATGTTTTTTGAAAACGACTCATACACGACGTTATAACTGACACTTTTGGGACTGTCCTGCGAACAGCAGCAGGGTCACAGCATACGCTTGTATACGTCTGTTAGGTTAACCACATCATCAGTATACGACGTTATAGAGATATGCATCTGAAATGAATTAAATAACATCTTAAGTACACATAAAGGCGTGTCTTCCGAGGGTGGGCGGGCATTGACACTTTTGGGACTATCCTGCGAACAGCAGCAAGGTCATGGCAGACACGCTCGTATACGTCTGTAAGGTTAGCCACACCTTTAGTTTATGACGTTATAGATATATGCGACTGAAACAAATTAAATAGGTAACATCTTAAGTACACGACGTTATAAAGGCGTGCCTTCTGAGGGTGGGCGGGCATTGACACTTTGGGACTATCCTGCGAACAACAGCAGGGTCATGGCAGATAAGCTCTTTATGTCTATTAGGGTAACCACATCTTCAGTATACGACATAGAGATATGCGTCTGAAATGAATTAAATAACAGCTTAAGTACACGACGTTATACAGGCGTGTCTTCCGAGGGTGGGTGGGCATTAACAATTTTGGAACTGTCCTGCGAACAGCAGCAGGGACATAGCAGATACGCTTGTATAAGTCTGTTAGGATAGCCACATCTTTAGTTTACGACGTTATAGAGACATGCGACTGAAACAAATTAAAAAACATCTTCAGTACACGACGTTATAAAGGCGTGCCTTCTGAGGGTGAACAACAGGAGGGTCATGGCAGATACGCTCGTATACGTCTGTTAGCCACACTTTGAGTATACGACTTTATAATAAACGTTTCTTTGTAGGAAACCCCGTCAGTGTCGTACACACGAAATTTAGTAGATTTTTATTTAGTTATAAACGGTTTATTTTACGTAATTTTAAACCGTTTTTATAACTATTAAAGATGTCTGACGATTGTTTTAATAATATTATAGATTTTTATATTATGTTATGTATACATAGAAGTATGCTGTTTAAAAATTAGACAGTTGGAAATAAAGTAATATAATATATATTTAGCAATACAAAAAAATATACGCAATTACTTGTGATGCTTTTGTTCATTTCTGTTCTTAACTTCATATGTACGTGAATACATGAAACAGTATCCATTTATTAAGTAGCTTGTATATAACTTAGGTACCTAGATATTAAAATGACACCTAAACCTAGTAAACGCAAGAATTAATATCTAGTTATAAAGTAGTTTGTACATAACGTAGGTTTGTAACATATAACCCTATTATAAAATTCTACTTACATAATACTACTTTAAATTGTACTTTGACACATGGAAAGGTTCTTAACGCTGTTATTTGAGTAGTCTGTACATACCTATAGTAGCTCGATAAGTTAATTTCTTATAATGACGTAATGTACATTAATAATATGTATATTAATAGCTTGCAGTGATTTAAAACACTAGGAATATTTCGAGGAATAATATTTACGATTGAATAAAAAGAAAATATTATTATAACAGTTTACGTTAATTTCCAATATAAATAAATAAATGTATATATCCCAACTCACACAAACCGATCTAGTCCCTAAGATTCAGCTCTACTATGCTTATTGGTTCTAGACCACGATCAGCTATCTACATACTTATCTAGATTAAACACATACTCAAATACTTACATAAAAACATCCATGACCCAGGAACAAATATTCGAGCTCATTACACAAATATCAATTTATCAAAAAAATAAATAGATACAAACATTTGCAATGCCCGGAGATTCTCATAACAACGTAATAAACATAATCCATGGCTGAGTCGGATAGTCAATATTAGAGCAGGGCATTGACGTATAGCGGCGGCGGAGGAATGGCTAGTCCATCAACGGCGGCGCTCACGAGCCCAGTCAGGAGGCTCACTGTTCACCTGCCAATACGATCCAATAGTCAACGTTAGAGCAAAGCAGGTTAACGTTTTTATTTTTTAAAGATGTCAATCGATTGTTTTTCCAGGTTAAAATTATGTTTCATAAAAAAACTACACAGACATATTCCACCGTTTTTTTTCCAAATTGTTGAAAACACGATATAGATTATTTTTAATTTATTTTCGTTTACTCCATTAGGTTTTTGGTGGAATTATAAATAACACATATGGAATAAAATTAAGATGTAAGGATTGTGTAAATATTTCGTATTTAGCGTAGTTAGGTAAACTCAACTTAGCTAGTTTATTTCCCATTTTACATGAATCTCGTTATTATAGCCGTCATATAATGTATATTTAATAATTTTGTATTATAATCCTGTGAAACTAAAGTGGATTTATAGATGATGTAGGTATTAAGGTTACATTAATCTAGGTTAGGTAAGGTATGTTTTAAAATAAAACTTCATCTTTAAAAAAATAAGAAATGAAATTGACGAGCGTTCAAGAAAAAAAAAAACATAAATAAACGTAGTAAGTATTGTAATTTTCGATGGCAACGGGTACTGCACATATTTTAAGTCCACCAACGCGCTTCCTTTGCATGTGTCAATATTACGCTTAAACACAACCTAAAAACATGTATATATTCTATTAATTATTACATTAAATAAAAAAAAAGATTAGAATTATTACATCCATAATGATCTGAAGGAAATCTGCTTTAACGTAAAAAGTGAGTCAATAACTAGGATGCACGCTACATGTATATAATAAAATACATAATTATACTGTTACATATAAGTAGATTTATTATTCACAAGTCAAGAGGAGTTTAAGAATTATATGATATTCGTAACAACTACGTTAAGTAAAACGTGGAATATCACAAAAAAACTGTAAATAGATCAAATTCGTTAGTATATTGTAAGTGTATAAGTAGTGTGTACAGTTATATAAATGTCATCTTTTATTATTCTAGTATTCGTCATTAAATTGACGACCTACATAAATATCGGTATGTAGTATTCTAGTACTGAAAGTATAGTCGAAGCTGACTTTTTGGTTACTTGTTGCGACGTAAGTATTATAGTTATGTATGATTTGAATGAAAAGGCAGCGTAGTGACAGCTACTTTTCGTATCGGTGCGCTGTTACGAATCATAGCGTGACTGCTACGACGCGTAGCACTTAGGTTCGTAGCGCTCTTCTTTAATAACGTAATAAATAACTAATAACGTATCACTCATTCAATCAGTATAATAATGATAATTTGTTAGGCAACCCATATGCAATATATTTATTGACATTTTAAACTAAATATAAAATACATTTCATCAAATAAACATCTCGGTGAAGGTTATTTTATATCGGGATCTTAGTCTATAACGCTTAACGCATAACCTGCTAAATTAAGAAGTCGTATTTTTACCCCGAACGATCGGGGTAGAAATACGACTACGGTATAAACAATATGGACAAGTTTTACGCGGACGAAGTCGCAGGCACCTTTAATACTAGTCAAATGTTCATGCTTATCAACCATCAGCCCAAATACTTGTCCTTGCAGGTCTTGTGAGTGTTAAAGTTTATATTTTTTCTGTCCAGCAGGGAATTGTTTAAGTAATGTATACAGAATATCAAAACAATACTATTTGTTCTATGACATAAATATCATGCATGCAATACCTTTCATGGCGTATTCGTATACTGATATACGAATACTGAGATACGACTAGATACGTCTATCTATCACCGTTCTTGAGATACAGCCTGGTGACAGACGGACGGACGGACGGACGGACAGCGAAGTCTCAGTAATAAGGTCCCGTTTTTACCCTTTGGGTACGGAACCCTAAAAGTAACACATTTATGGGATTAAAAATAAAAATTAAACTAAGATTAAAATATATTTACAAAACTATAGAGGGGGCGGAGGAATGGCTAGTCCAACAACGGCGGCGCTCGCGAGCCCAGTCAGGAGGCTCACCTGCCTATAGCCGTAACGAATGGGCCAGTAAACAATTTAGATAGAAATTTGAAATTCTCATTCTTCATGAAATTCATAATTAATTAAAGTCATAATTATATGTATATTTCATAATTTTGTATTATAATTCTAAAACTACTTTTTAATCCCGTTAAACTGAAGTCTACGAATAATCCTCGAATCCATCTCCATAAAATAATCAAACGAAATTGACATATCTTAGGTCCACCAACGCGCTTCCTTTGCGCGTGTTAACCACACACAACCTTAATCATTTACAAATTTTGTTCATTATTTCATGGAATAAAAAATACGATGACCCGATGGAAATCTGCTTTAACGACTTGAGATTATTGGAGTAGATGTAGTTTAGGCTATTTGCACTTTAGTGGCTGTGGTACTTAGTAATAGGTTACAAATACAACCTTAGAATAAATACGCCTAGAAACCTTCTTAGTTAGCGCTTAAAACTGAAGTCAGTTTTGGTTAGCCACGGGCTAAGTTTCGTCCATTAGTGCATATGTCACAACGTCAATGTCACTATCAAACCGTCTCTGTAGACACGCACACATAAAACCAAAAGCGACTTCATATTTCACAAATCTGTTGTATGATAACTCGCGTTCTAGGCGTATTTACTCGTATTTAAAGGTTATATCTTTGAAAACGCTTATCAATTAATAAAAGGGTCGTTCTCAAAATATTTGCACCGCTGCGTTAATTTTGCATTTTTTTTTAAAGTTGCGATTTCTTCTTTTATTTTTCATAGGATCGCTAGAAATATATTCAGACAATTGATATCACGTCGAGGGAAGTAGTTAAATTGAATATCTTAGAAGATATAGGTGTTTGAAATTTTAGGTCGACAGGTGAAAGACATCGATGTCAGGTAAACGACATTTTGTTACCAGGTTATTGACAATGGATGCAGGTTTGCGACAAATATGTTCCAACTTAACTGAATTTGTTAGCAGGTTAACGACGACGGTTGCAGGTAAATGACATTTTAAATAAAACCTACGTTGAACTGTCAACTAGTGCTTTTTTGATTGTTTTTTATTTATATTTTTCCTTATGTTAGTAATTTGCATAAAGAAAACAAGCATTTAATTCTCATCTCATAGGACATTTCTCAGGAGGTATTTTTGAAGCCTGTACAATCCAGAAAGGTCATAACCGGCAAAAAGATGCAAATCTCAAGCATACCCACGTGATTTTATAAATCTCTTATGAAGGGTCAACAGCAAATCATTTAAATAACGTTTCTGCACCCTAATGCTGCCTCTTGAGATATTGTATCTTACCCGCTGATTTTCCTACTACTGTTTTCGTCATCTTTGAGGAATTCCTTCGCATCTGATTACCAGAAAGCCTTCGGCTGCGTTAGGTGCCAGCACATTTGGTAACACTTTATAAAGCCTTTACGAGTCTGGATACGGAATGGTGACGGTAGGAGATGTCACATACAAGAACTTTAAGTTCCTGAGAGGCGTACGACAGGGATGCATCATATCCCCAATACTATTTAATAGATATGGAGCCCTTGAAGGTACGTGGTAGACATCGCCTATTTTGCACACCCGAAGCAGAAGTGGCCCAACTTTTGAAATGAGTCAAAACAACCAGCCTCAGAATGGGTATCGATATTAATTTAAAAAAAGACCGAGCTGATGATAGCCGACCATTTACTAGTCGACAAAGTACTAACCTGGTTCAAGAGTTCGAAACTGTTGATCACTTACCTTGGCTCCATTGTCACAAGTAGAGGCACATGTAAACCAGAGATTCGCAGACGAATCGGAATGGCCAAAACAGCGATGAACCAACTCGGCCAAAATATAGAAAAATAGAAACATCCCTAACCGGACTAACATGCACCTCGTCTGTACACTTGTCTTCTCCATATTTCTTTATGGGGCTGAGACCTGGACGCTCAAAGCCGCTGAGGCAGAGGATTGATGCTTTTGAAATCTGGTGCGGGCGCCGCCTGCTAACGATTCCTAAGACAGCTTGAAAGTAAAATGGAATACTCAAACTAAGCTATTTCGGTAATATATATGTTTTTATAACAACGAAACATGAGTTGAGACACGGCGAGTGACCGATAAAACCTGGTTTTTAAATAATTATGTAAAAGTGTTTAAATAATTGTCGTTCGCCTGCCGTATGTGTCGTCCACCTGTTTTTTTATAGACAAGTGAACGACATACAGGAGATGGACAAAATGACAATTATGTCATCAAAACAAATAAAGTATTTCGTTGATGAACTGCATATTTATACACATAAAAGTAGACCATACTTTACGCATTATAAGTTAAAATGAATGCGATAGTACACACGTCAACCAAAATATGGAAGGCAGAATATAGACTACATACCCATTACAAACTCCCGCTCGCGTAAGTGTATGTATCGTATTTTTTTAGTGGAGCACACTGACGACGTGTCACTCGGGACAGTGTTAGGTGGCAACTGAAGGTCTCGATTTATGCGGGGTGAGGCAGGGGAAACGAAATAGTAGTCGCACAATTGTAATGTTTGTCTCATGACAAGTGAACGACAAAAAATGGCGTGGACAAACTTAAATTGCAAATAATTCGCAACATAAGCATAGTACTATTATTCGATATGGTAGTTTTCAATCCTCATCATATATGAAAATAAAATGGAGTACTGAACTTAAGCTAGGTCGGTAATGTTTATGGTTTTATTACAATGAAACATGAGTACCTCGCGTTGGGACACGGCAAGTGACCGACAAAATCTAGTTTTAAATAGTTTTTTTGTCTATTAATATACTTTAGTTTTAATTAAAATCATTTGGCCTCTATGTAAAAAGTGTCTATTAATATGTGTTGATAATTGGATATTTAAAATAATGCGGTGTAAAAAACTTCTTTTAAGACAAACCTGTTGACAGGTGGCGGTGCAAATATTTTGAGAACGACCCAAAAATTGTAACTGAAAATATATAAATAATTCGTTTATCGAAATACGGGATGAACTACATAGTGAAATAATTCCATTTATTATACTGTACTTACATAATATAAAAATCAGACAAGGAGGGTGCCTAAAGTTTAGTAGATGTACATTATTAGACTAATATAAAATGTAAGTCAACATTTAGAATGCGCCCTACGTGTAGTCATAAAATAAAAGCACACATATAATAATATATTTTATACTGCTGCAGTCTATTAGGCAGTCTTACTTGTTCTATTTCATAAAATATGCCGAAACCAGTTTTTTCTCGCCAATAAACCAACTTTTGACGTGATAACGTCTTATAAATCGATATGCACCGGCTGCACGCACGAAAAAACATGACTCATTGTCACGTTCCGCCTAAGCCGAGAGTGCAAGCGAGAGCCTAAGCGTTCGGCTTATGACGCATCTATGTCTCTTCCACTCCATCGGCTGGCATTCAATTCATAAATGTATACAATTTTTCATCAATGTTTTCTTATGACGTTATTACGTAAAATTATCGTCCGTAAACCGACTTTACAGACAACCAACTTTTTTATCATTTATAAAATGTGCAGTGTGACCTGCAAACTTGTGACACGGGTCACTTTCATAATAAGAAAATAGTAGTTCACGATAGAAAAAAGAAAAATAAGTCATAGTTTAGAATGGTTTTTCCTGTAGACAAGTAAGCGCGAATCGACCGCACATAGGTAGACTGTATGTTCAGATTGAGTTGAGGGTTGCTTAAGGCTGTAAAAAGTAGGTAATATATGATATAGCTACGTGAGATTTTTGTACAGTAAAACGTCACATTAGTATAAGTACGTATTATACGAAAACAAATACGTACGTGTTTTACGTAACTAGTAGTGTGTACAGTTAGTTAAATGTATTTCACTTTTTTGTTGCACTATTCTACTTACTTTTTTTATGTTCCGTGCGAATACGAATACTGGAAGTCATTATAATGATGACCTTCAATTGAATTCATATTTTTATGTATTATCTGTGATAGCATAATATAGAACATTTCTTTTATAAAAATAAATTCAATTTAGTTAAATGATATTTTCCGGTTTGTTGTGATGATTTCATAAGAGTACTTTAAGTCTCAAAACCTCTGTCATTTTACGTGAAAAGGTTTATTATAACATTACTGAATAGTTTGAAACTGATGTTTTTACCTCTAAGTACATATTTAATAATCTCCCAGTGCAGTTCTTTGAAATTTCATAATTGCTTATTAGCTAGAAATTACCATTTTCACAAATATTTTACATGATTGATTGTAAGTTTATTTACATGAATAATTGAATACTTTAAGTAGCATATAAGGATATATTTCATAAGTATTTCTAAAATAATATACGAGATATACTAAGCATCTAATACAACTTAAGAGTTTCAGTTTTTGAGCGTCTTAAAAGATATAAATTTGTATATAAAGTAAAACTACAAAAAAAACATAAAATAAAATAAAAATAGAAACAAAAAACATATAAATCCCTACTGCATTCATTTATTATAGGAATAAAAACAATTTATTTTAATAGCACTATTAAAATATGTAAACTAGTTACTAACGGAACACTTTGATGTAGTTGGTATAATAAGTAATTTTAATAATTACGTATTTAAACCATTAACGGACCACTAGTGATGTAGTAGTTATAATAAGTAATTCAAGTATTATAATATTTAAACTAGTGTAATCATGTATGATCAACTGATCAATGAAACTGTGGATTAATGTAGCCCGTAGAGGGATTCACTGCTATTATTGGCCGGTATGACTTTAAGACAACCGCTAAAACAGTAGATATTAGCACTAGTTGAAAAAAGACATGTATACCCACTAGATTGCTTTTGGTAACTACGGCTACCTGTCACCGCTCTTATTTAATTATATAAATAGAGTCCAACTCAAAATTCGAAGCAATTGAGTGGATACAAAACACAAAGACATTTAGTCATTATACATAAAATATCTCCCTAACTAAAAAAATTAAATATTAAATAATTAAAAATGTAGTATAAAAAAAAACTATTAAAATAAAGGCAGTATTCGTCCGGACAGTGTAGAATTTATTAGTTAGTATGTAGTTACAGGACATGCGGATTATATATTAAGTAATATAGTTTTTAACGTAGGTAGGTACTACAAAAAATAATTCAGATAGACATAAAATATCCTAAAAATAGGTATTCAATAAAAAAAAGAAGAAAACAAAATAAGTAGGTTGAACATGGGCTCGAAGATATCGATCGACCATTTCACCTACAATGTTAATTTATAGATCGATTAACATATTTCAATATATGACAATATTCAATTGAAACCAAATTTTAACAAACTAAATTATATGTGTAGGAAATTAAATAAATAATGCGCATAACCACTTTACAGCACATAGTATGACAAATCTATACACATATAGAACTATAGTATTTATAATAAATTAATAATTAGTTGGTAATTTATTTATTAAGTCTTTGCTCATTTCTAACCAGTGCCCGCGATTTATTTTTGTTCGGTGTGACATATAAAATCCCGTTTCGCTCCTCGTTTAGTAAGAGGAAAAATTGGTGTATTTAGATATCTGTATTGAAATTACATGAATTATATTATATGTATAAAATAAATAAATACCAAAAAAACTACAAAACAAAATAAAAATATAAAATATTACTAATATTTTTAGGTTCAAATGTATTTATCACTTCTTTATCTTCTGGTTTATGGTTAGTATGTATTTCTCAAAGCATTTTTATTAATCAGTTACTATGAACGATATTTAATTTAGCTTAAATCTATATAAATTATAAAGCATGCAAAAACGGTTACAACTTAAGTAAAAAGGCGATTGGTAACAACAAGCGATTATGCAGCAATTATAAATCTTATACTTAATACAAAGGCTTGGCTGATGATGCCTTGTTTCAAAAATGCTTTATGTTTAGATATGTATTATATACATACATAGTCTTATCCACATTTTTTTTCCCAGAGATAAAGTAATAATACTTACATAACAATTGATTTGATTGAGTATCTTAGCTTTTTAAACAATTTGAAAAATATATTTTGTTTGTATTAATCATCAACATATCCATACGAATATGAACTTAACTGCATGATGACAATATTTGAACCAGGAAGACAGCTCAGGAGTAATCATACAATGTACATTTAAAGATAAGGATTGCACGAATTTAATAATTATTTAACGCTAAGCAACATACTTAAGTATAAAATATAATAAAATAACTATGTAGGTATCTCTAGTATATATCGTACACCATATAATTAGTATATTCTCAGAGCTGATCATGGATCATAATTATTGTAGTTAGGACCTCAAAAATGTGCATGGCACCGTTGTTTGCGCGCGCGCGCGTGCGTGTTTGTGTGCGTGCGTGCGTGCGTGCGTGCGTGCGTGCGTGTGTGGGTGTGAGAGAGTGAGAGAGAGTGTTCTCGTGTAACGCAACCTTTAATTTAGTATAATATTAAAGCGTATTTGGAATTATTATTTCCTCCAAGTAAATGTTGATAATGAAAAAGACATACAAATATGTCTTTTTCATTATCAACATTTTCTTGAAGGAAATAATAATTCCACATACAAAAAATATGTATGCTGATTTTATTTTCTAATTGTTTTTTTATTTATGTTTTATTGTTGTTGATAGTACTTTATTAACATTCTACATATATTCTCTGTTTTGGACTATCAGATCAAAAGTTACACCGTCACAGTTCACGTGAAATATAAAATAGTTAAAGAAATTGGAAAAACTAAAAATAAAAAGTTTAATATACCGATACTTTACCGATAAAATTGGTTGAAACGCACCTATATAAAAAATCTATCATATATATATGCCTACTCTTGGAAATGAAGTCTGTTTTGAGCTGGTAGGAGGTGTTCACAATCAATGAGCAAAATGGTAAATATAAAAATATGAAATAAATAAAATAAAAATAAAAAACATAACTGCTTTGCGGCGTCGCGCCGCTAAAATTGGCGGAAGCGTCAGCCCTATTTTCATACAAATCGGGCTGACGCTTTCGGCCCTAAGGTGTTAAGTCATAATAAGAAGAAGTGAAATTCGACCTAAACACAGTCATACTTCACAAGAGATTCTTTAATATAATTATTTTCTGTAGTCTCTTACAACAGATTCAACAGAAAACTATTATTAAACCATGAATACAAAGATCAAAGCAGTGGTGTACCCACATTAAAAATGAGACATTACATGTTTCATAAATTTAGAAAACTATTTATTTGTTAATTACCGATTGTCGCAACCCTAGCCTGCAATTTTAACATTCCATTTTCAATTTTAATGTTTTGTTTTTGATATTAAACTTAACTACTTACATAATATTACGTTAGCTTTTTGTCTATGTACGAAATCACTTACGGTCTTTTTACTGTATATACATATTATTTTTATGGCTTTTTAGTCTAACGCCGCTGGATAAACTATACATGAGTAAGCTTTTAAACTTTCACCATCATCATCAGCCAAACGTCACCTGGACGCTAATTCGAGTGTACTTTGATATATCGTCAAATAAGTGATGTCTCAGGTATATCGCGGGTATACGAGTATCACCTTTAACTGTCATTAAAACGCGATGTTTGCGATTCGAGCTGTATAAATAGGCATTTTAATGTCATTACCCAGTTAGGTTAAGTTTGCGCCTCATTTATAAATGGCGCAAACTTAACGCGACCGGGCTGGCGAAGTGGCGATAAACTAAGTATCACCTCTTTAGTCAGAGGGATGCTATATGGAATTAGTACCCCGTTTCAACAGGCCAATTCCATAGGCCTCCGTACCAGTCATGGGTCACTCGCTTCCTGAGGACTCTATCTACCATCTCCTTCACGTCCACCTTTTGAAGGATCTGCCCACGTTGCGTCTTCCTGTGAGTTGTCGCCACTTAAGAACTCGTCGGCCCGTGACTGTTTTTTTTTTTTTGTTTTAATGACTTGAACTGTGTCAGGGCTAGTTATCCCTCACTACCAGTAGTCGGACTTTGTGTGGGAGTATAACCCGCTAATGGCATTACCTCCGCGCCACTATACTACGCATACTAATACATGCCCGTGACTGGCGATTCTACGCCCAATAGGTCAAAGTTTTAACCATAACCAAATTCATTACTTCAGCCCAGCGAAGTGTTATGGTTGTGTAGTTACCTCAGCGAATTTATTAATTTTTTATGCACTGCGATTAACCCCTAAAAATGGTCCTTACAAATTATTTGTAAGATAATATGCACAATGCAATTAATCGCCTTGCTTGCATATGCGAAATATAACTATAATTATACATTTAGTAAACCTGAAATTTTGTTTAACCCTAACAACATCCCTAAATTCATTTGATTGTAATGAAAATCAGATTGTTGGATGTAATCATTTATTTATATGTACATTCCCTACTAAAAATAACTTGGAATGATCATAACATACTTACTTTATACGTAATAATAGCTAAAATTATAAACCTTGTAATTGCATTGATTTGCTTTGTTATTCTTATCAATTTCCTATCGCTTTTCCCGTTTCTTTGGGGATACAGATTCGAGCATGACCTTACATTTGGGAGGTCAGGTTGGGATGACCTTGAAGAAATTTAGTTTGTTTTCGTGACTTAGATTTCAACACAATAATGTGGTACGACGGATCTGGTCTGATGTTGGAGCCATATGGTGGTCATAGGAACTTGGTAATAAAATAACGAAAACGGGTTGATATTTAAGTAAAATCTCTCATATTTTGCAATTAAGATGTTGTTCAATGGGTGTAGATAATAGTAGGTACATTACAGTATATCTAGGGCGGTGAATTCGTCAATATCTCAGTTCGCAGGCGTTTGTGGCCCGAACCAAAGAAGAGGCGCAGGTATTTTGAGCTGATAGTGGAAGGTTAATACGTAAGCATATATTATACGAGTTGGTGCTTCATACTTTTACCCTGGTATGACATCACTAACAGTATATAAACTGGGACTGTTTTTTTGTGATTTAGTAGTGTTTTATGTTCATAAAAAATAGTAAGGCGTAGGGATGTGACGACCCCATCGCCCGCTGATACCAGCGCAATCAGTCCACGCAGGGCAGCTTGTGGCGAGCTGTTGGGGAGTGGCGACCCCACGTACCTGAGAACTCCTGGGGGTTATCTAACGGGAGGGTCTTGGGACCCAAGTAACAAAGAGGCTGCATTAATGTTTATACGGCCTTTAAGCAGCTTAAATTAGTTGCATGTATAAGCGTGTATGCACCTTGTGTGTTGCTTGGGTGGGCCCCGCCTCTGACTTGCCTTAGCCGGCCGGCCAGAGTAGAGTCGCAAGAGTGGATGTGGAAACGTAAGTAGAATAGAATAGAAAGAATAGAATAGAATGATAATTTATTCGTTAACATACATAAAGTGGACAAGTATTATAAGAAATAAAATAAAATAAAACAAAATAAAATCGTTGTTGCGTATGCCACGAAAAGGTCACACCTCAGCGTAAATGCTGGCCCGGGAACCAGCGCTGGTATTCCGGTGAAACCTATAGGTGACGCCACGGTGAACCGCACACACACGACTGCACTCTTAGTCTGAACGCAGCGTAAGCGCTTTCAACGCCAAGACAATGACATTGACAAGCGACAGAGCTGTCAATGTCACTGCAGACCGTTAGCGGAGAAAAAGAAAAGAAAAGAATCTATGAATGCAATGCCGAAATGTGTACAGCTCATTAACATTTAACAGAACATTAAGTGGCAAGTCAGCTTCTGTTTAAAGTCGAGTGATGCATACTCACCCTTTAGCCTTCTGCGCCGATGTTGCTTTTAGCCATTTCTTACTTTTATGATGCCCATCTAGCGGAGGGCAAGTCATCGTCTATCAGAGCCCATCTCCTGGTAGACACGGTAGATGTTCGCTTAGTGTCAAAATTATGCGAATTTATCTAATCTTATCTTGGCAACGGTCATCTCAGTACATTTTATAACCTAGCTTAAATGATTTTATGTTATAAAATGTGCTGAGGTGACATCTAAATGAGTTTTTGAGGGGGCTATTCATTTATTATGTAAGATGATTTGCAGAGAAGGAGCTGTTCGAACAAGGGGAGTTAAAGTCTTACGTAACAAATAAACGCCTCTTAGCCGGTTCTTCTCAGGACAGATGTTCTAGTATTTTAAAATTATTTTAACATTCATAATGATTTTAACAACATTATTAGAGACTTATGCAAAATAAAGACATCTTTTCGAGTTCTTAATAGAAATTTTATTTGACGATGGATAAATGAATGTGGCAAGAATTTTCAGCTTTTCTATAAATACTTCCCTGCCTATTCTTTTAGATATGCACTATTTTTGAGCTGATAGTAGGGGACTAACAAGCAATATATTAAATATCTACACGAGATGGAGCTCAATAATTTGAACTTGAAAATAAGGTACATTTTCGATAATTCGGTACGCAAAATCGTAAATTATGATTTTCTATGCCGCTTCAACTAAGCGCACATGTTCACTGCAGCAGTTTTATCACATGACTCTAATTTAGAGATCGGCTGAATAGTCAGCTGATTAGTCGGCTACTAGTCGGCAAAAAATGGCGAGTCGGCCTATTACCTACTGAAAAATGAGAACATATAAAAAAATATTATTACCATTAATTTAGCCAAATTCCAGAATTACTATCATATGTTACGTGTTCGAGTAAAAACTCTGTAAATCTAGTTTTAGCGTCAGTTAGTTTCTTTTTTAATCATTTCTATTAGGCACTACTTTGTTTAAAAATGTTCATGGTTTTTTTTACTTTTTGAATTAGCCCTTACTTCGTAACACATGTGAATGAGAAGTTTTAAACTGTTTAAGTAAATCTTACAGATAACGTAGGCTTTTATTGCAAATGATGTTCTTCTCAATATTTTTGTTTAAAACTCGATCTTCTTAAAATACAGGGTAACTTCATAATACAAAACACGTGGTTGAGGCTCAGTTAATGATAAGTAATATATTACATTAAGTCAATTCTTAAAATAAGCTACCTTTAACCATCGTTAATTTTCTAACAAAACAAATGATTAAAGTCCCAATGTGTAATTACCTAATGGTTACTGTAAATTCAATAGCTAACTATCATATCTGTCACTCGTCGTTATTTACGTTAGTTACGCTAATCGAAGTTTACAAGATATTAACTGAAATCATTCCTGAGTAAGCACTTTACTTCGCTATTGTAAAAAAATAACAACATTATCCATTCTTAGAGTAGGGGGAAGACGAGGCATTTATTTGAAAATCAAAATCTCACACTAAATATTATTTTCTTTGACAAGTGTCAATTAGTAATCAAAACACGTTTGGTCATAAATGCTATGTCATATAATAACCAAAGACGAAAGTGTTGATTTGAAGTGCACTAAAACCTCTTTGGTTTAAATTAAATCATAGTGCTAGGGTAACAGCATCTGTCAAGTCAAGCCTAAAAAAATGGGATAATTTAAAACTCAAAAATAACATACTTTTGATTATTTTAGAAGCATGCGACTAAGTACTTACAGAGGTTTATATGTGGGAGATGGGAGTATTTATGTTACAAAATATGAATAATTTTAAAGACACTCTTTTACGGCATTAAAAACTACCCACCATTCAAAATTCGTTCTACAACTTTCTCTGTTCCTACCTCCCACAATGTCACCAGTTACGCAGCTGTGCAGGTGGCCGGCCACAGGTGGCCAGTGGTTATAAAAGCAAGTCCCCACCTCGGAGCACTTCACTTGACTTCGAGCTGTGGACGAGCACGGTACTCTCTCTGGGTTATTCATATTGTCAGGTAACCCGTACAATTGTAACCTAATTATTCATTGTAATTCATTGTAATTAATAATTATGCTATTTTAATTGAATCATTGCTTTGCTCTTATTTAATGAGATAAATATAGTTTCTATAATTCGTATTTACTGAGAATAAGATAATTTATTTGTTAATTTTTCCGCTTGTTTTCCATTCGAATAAAAATACTTGTTATCTTATCTATGCTTTTTAATTCATTCTCCCACATCAGAAGTTGGGATCGTATTAAGCGTAATATGTAGTACAACACATTATTGTCAGTTTCAGAGTGAGTGAGTGTTTCGCAATGTCACAAGACGAGTACGGACGCGCGGACCCTGGCAGGGTTCCTGAAGCACCTGATCCTGATGCTGGTACCAGTTTGCGAGCGCCGCCGCCCCTCGAGCAGCGCTTCATGCCGCGACAACAGCGCGACGAGACGGAGACTACTTCGAATTCCAGCGAATCCCAGAGTGTTCCACTTACACCCGGTTCGGATGGGTCAAGTGTCACTAATAACGGTAACTACGTTCCATTGGATTTTATGAAGACCATGATGCAAGAAATGATGACCACATTCCTTCAAACTACATCTAACGCTACGCGCCCACAGGCAGCCACGCCTTTACCGCGCCCAAGGAACTTGGAACATATTTACTTACCTGCTTTCGACCCAGATGACCGCACTGATACCGTTCAAATGTGGTGCCGACATGTTGAGGAATTAAGAACTGACTATCAACTTAACGAACGCGAAGTTCTCAATTTGGCTAGGAAAAACTTAAAAGGACGAGCGGCCGATTGGGCTCGACGCAATTACACGACTATTACTAATTGGGATGAATTAAAAAAACAACCTTGTGCAAACCTTTGCAGATGAAACCAGATATTACGATGATTTGATCGCATTCATGGAATACACAAGCGACAAGTCAAGCAGTCTGGCAGAGTATGCTACCCGCAAGTGGGAATTGGCGAAGAAAGCTGTCGGCATCGTGGTGACAGAGCAGCATCTGGTTGAAGCCGTGATATCAGGTATGTCGGACTTTCGTATTCGTTCTGATCTGTTGCGACTTACACCCAAAACTTTGCCACAACTTATACAGAGTCTCAATGCCTATAAGCGTAAGCGACCAGTGACTGATGCCGACCACAACATACCATCCAAAAAATCTAAATTTAGCTCTTCTGATTTCAAATTAAGACGTTGTCAGAAATGTTTTAAATTAGGGCATTTGCAAAGAGATTGCCGTACGGCACTAAGTAATAACACTTCCACTTCTCTGAGTTCGACTCCCAGCTCAACACCTAATACACAAAAACGAGAAATGCCACCAAAAGAATCCCACCGATCAGCAACTACTTGTACCTTTTGCCTGAAGCCTGGTCATAAATATGAAAATTGCTTTAAACGCCTAAACAAGACTCCTAAGCCAGAAAAATCGGTTAGGTCTCTGATGGTGAGCAGCAACCGATGCATTATCGCTAAAATTGATAACCGAGATTTTGTGTGCCTCGTTGATAGCGGCGCGGAATGTTCGTTAATGCGCGAAAGTGTAGGAGATTCTATTGGCGGCAGGACTACTTTTGAGGTGACCTTGTTGCGGGGTGTTGGAGAAAATGCGTTTTGTTCCTCCCGTAAGAAAAATAGCTTACTCTGCATTAATGGCTTGAATTTAGAGCTTGAATTCGTACTGGTCCCTGACAATTACATTCAATACGACATTTTGCTGGGTGAAAATTTCTTTGATGTCCCTGGGATGCAAGTTACCTTTTCGAAGTCAGAAACTAAGATTTCCAGAAGTAAATATGATGTGAACTGTGTAGAAAAAATTGACTTGGAAACTGAAATTAAAACTAATGTTGACGGTAAGACAAAAGAACAACTACTCGCGTTATTAAAGAATAATTCTGATCTCTTTACTTCTGGAAACTCTGTAACCCAAGTAAATACGGGAGAACTATCTATCAGGCTGAAAAATCCTGACAAGACCGTTCAAAGGCGCCCTTATCGGCTTGCACCCATTGAACGTGAAAACGTCAAAAAAATTATACAAGATCTAAAAGATAACGGTATTGTCAGGGATAGTAATTCTCCTTTTTCTAGCCCAATGTTATTAGTCCGCAAAAAGGATGGCAGCGATCGCTTATGCGTTGACTATAGGGAATTAAATAGTAACACTGTCAGAGATCATTTCCCTCTCCCTCTGATCGACGACCACATTGGCAAACTTGTGAACGCTAAATATTTTACCGTCTTAGACATGGCCGCAGGATTCCACCAAATTCCAATAGCTCCCGATTCAATTGAAAAAACTGCCTTTGTCACGCCTGACGGCCAGTATGAATTCTTGCGCATGCCTTTTGGGCTATGTAATGCTCCCTCTGTTTTTCAACGAGCCATTAATGCAGCCTTGAAACCATACGTCGATGTATCCGTCCTAATTTACATTGACGATGTCATAATTTTTTCCAACACGATCGAGGAAGGTCTTGATAATTTAGATAAAGTTCTCAATGCACTGAAAAAAGCAGGATTTTCCTTAAATATCAAAAAATGTAAGTTCCTTGAAACGGAAATAGAATACTTAGGCCGCGTGATATCTAACAGTTCCGTGAGACCCAGTTCTGCTAAAATCCAAGCACTTATCAATTCTCCGACTCCTTCGACAGTGAAACAGGTGCGTCAGTTTTGCGGACTAGCAGGATATTTTAGGAAATTTATTCCGAATTTCTCACAGATAATGAGCCCTTTATATAATCTGACGAGGTCCGATGTCAAGTGGAACTGGACTTCGGAACATGAAGCAGCTAGGCAAAAAATTATTGAGTACCTATCCGCTGAACCGACATTGGCCTTGTTCGATCCCTCAAGACCTATAGAGCTTCATACCGATGCCAGTTCCACTGGATTTGGCGCAGTTTTGTTTCAAAAACATGAATCGCATCTAAAGGTTGTAGAATACTTCAGTATGCGCACCACCGACACTGAAACGAGATATCACTCATACGAGCTCGAAACTTTGGCCGTGGTCAAGGCCATAAAACATTTCAGGCACTACCTTTTTGGCAGAAGTTTCAAGGTCGTGACGGATTGTAATTCGCTAAAAGCATCCCGCAATAAAAAAGAGTTGCTTCCTCGTGTCCATCGATGGTGGGCATACTTGCAGTCTTTCGATTTTGAAATAGAGTATCGTAAGGGCGAACGTATACCTCATGTCGATTTTTTGAGTAGAAATCCAGTAGCTAATGATATAAGTAATGTATTTAATTACAATGACTGGTTAGAGGTTGAGCAGGAAAAGGATTTGGAAACCAAGACAATAATCGAATCAATTCAAAACGGTACTATCGATAGAAGCATTGCTTCTAGTTATGAAATACAAAACGGATTGCTTTACCGAATCTATACTACAAGGAATAATAAAATCAAAAAGTCCTTGTTTGTGCCAAAAAGTTACAGATGGCATCTGGTTCAACTCTATCACGATTCCTTAAAACATTTAGGTTGGGAAAAAACCTTGGAAAAGATCCGCGAATTGTTTTGGTTTCCAAATATGTCCAGAAGTGTTCGGAAGTATGTAGAGAATTGTCTGATCTGTAAAATCAATAAAGGGCAGACAGGTTCCCGCCAAATTTCTCTTCACCCGATTGATAAAACTCCTGTCCCTTTTCACACGATACACATGGATACCACCGGTAAGCTGAGTGGTGGAAATCTTAAAAATCAATACGCCATTGTGTTTATAGACGCTTTCACCAAATACTGTTTTTTAAGACCGGTGACAAATCTTACTGCAGCCACTACAGTGAATTGTTTAAAAGATTTTATTCACACGTTCGGAACACCAAAACGAATTGTATGTGATCAAGCGGCATCATACACTGGCAAGGCATTACGAGACTTTTGTACACATTGGTCTATTGAATTGCATTTTATTGCCAGTGGTGTTAGGGCGTGGCCACATGTCCACGACACGGCGTCGTAAACGTAAAACGACACGGTGTCGCGTCGGAGCGCGACACATTATCCACCGTGCGAATATACGTTGCCGCGTCGTGAAAACACACGACACGGCGTCGTAAACGTAAAACGACACGATGTCGCGTCGGAGCGCGACACATTATCCACCGTGCGAATATACGTTGCCGCGTCGTGAAAACACACGACAATCCCAACATCTCCAGAGGTAGAACTGGTTTCCTAAATACATTTTGCCTTTTTAAACGAGGCGATATTTTCCATAATAGTTCTTCAAAACTTGACACAGACATTCTAAAATAATCATAAAACTTGTGATCACTTATTTTTAAAGCCTCGTACTTCCTTTTGAAATGACTGCCATCATGGTTCATAATAGAAAGATATGGATTTATCCAACATTTTCGTTTCTTCTGCTTTTTCTTCATGCTTCTTCTTAAAAGCAACAAGAGCAGAATACGTGTGATACGAGTAGGATCCATGTCGAATTGAAAACTGATCGCAAAATATTTTGAACATGTACGAGAAGCTGCGGCGTCGTAATCGAACGTGGCACCGCACCGTGCATCTACTCAACACAGCAAAGTTAATCTGCCCGGCGCACGGCGCGACCTGCGGTGCCCGGTGCAGCATGTGTTTTCACGACGTATATTCGCACGGTGGATAATGTGTCGCGCTCCGACGCGACACAGCGTCGTTTTACGTTTACGACGCCGTGTCGTGTGTTTTCACGACGCGGCAACGTATATTCGCACGGTGGATAATGTGTCGCGCTCCGACGCGACACCGTGTCGTTTTACGTTTACGACGCCGTGTCGTGGAGATGTGGCCACGCCCTTAGTCGCGCTAATGGACAGGTGGAGCGGCTTATGGAGGTACTGACTGACTGTCTCACGGTTGTGAATAATACCACGAGGAGGAGCTGGAAGGATGCTGTTGGCGAAGTACAACTAGCTATCAATTATTGCTCTTTTAATAAAAGTACAGGTCAAACTCCCTTCCAGCTACTCATTGGTTGTAATCGTTCACCACCTGCTATCTCTGCTATCACCGATGACGTTGAACGGCTAGATTTAAATGTCTGTCGACTCGCTGCTAAACAAAGACTCGATGCGTGTGCTATGAAGCAGAAAGAGCACTTCGATAAAAACAAAGCAAAGATAGTTCCATTTAAGTTAGGTGATGTCGTTCTTGTGAAACAAAATCCCAGAAATATCACTAAACTTGACAGCAAGTTTCAGGGTCCATGTGTTATTACCAAAATTAATGATAACGAAAGATATACCGTTAAGGTTTTTAGTACTGGAAATGAATTGTATGTTGCACATGATAATTTAAGACTTGTCTCCCCTGAGTTGGGTAGTGAACTTACAGAATCTATTGAATAGAAGTCGCTTATGGATTCTGCAACATTCATTTTCATTGTTTCACTTTGTCTCCATATCTCCCAGTAAATGCCCTTGATTCCTGGCCAGATGATGGGTATATGCTGAGAAATATGTACTGTTGTAGACTGTTTATTTTTTTGCTGTGCCCGATTGCCGTGCCATTTTGGCGATTTTACCGAGGCAAGTGGTACACCACTGTTTATTGCCGTGCCTTTTGTTGGCTTTTTACCGAGGCAAGTGTTACATTATTTTTATATTTTCTTTGCCGTGCCATTTACTGGCTTTTACCGAGGCACATGGTTATTATGTTGCCGTGCCGTTTTTGGCGATTTTACCGAGGCATTTAAATGATTTTGATTGGGTCTACTAAGGCCAGAAAATAATGGATGATTAAAACCTTGAGTGTATTTATGATGTTGATTAGATTATTTTCACATTGTTTTTCTTTCGCGAGCCTGCTGTACTGGCTGCTCGTCAGAATGGCCGTGTGGGAGATGGGAGTATTTATGTTACAAAATATGAATAATTTTAAAGACACTCTTTTACGGCATTAAAAACTACCCACCATTCAAAATTCGTTCTACAACTTTCTCTGTTCCTACCTCCCACAATGTCACCAGTTACGCAGCTGTGCAGGTGGCCGGCCACAGGTGGCCAGTGGTTATAAAAGCAAGTCCCCACCTCGGAGCACTTCACTTGACTTCGAGCTGTGGACGAGCACGGTACTCTCTCTGGGTTATTCATATTGTCAGGTAACCCGTACAATTGTAACCTAATTATTCATTGTAATTCATTGTAATTAATAATTATGCTATTTTAATTGAATCATTGCTTTGCTCTTATTTAATGAGATAAATATAATTGCTATAATTCGTATTTACTGAGAATAAGATAATTTATTTGTTAATTTTTCCGCTTGTTTTCCATTCGAATAAAAATACTTGTTATCTTATCTATGCTTTTTAATTCATTCTCCCACATATATTATGGTTGATGTGTGCAAAACACTAATTTTGTATTACCAATTTGAGGTCATCGTGTATAATGAACTGCATTTTACTAATAACCAGCCAGTTCAACTCTTTTTATTGAAATATACAACTATTTTTCTGGTACTCGCATGATCAGCATTGCCGACAAATCGGCAAGTTTTTTACCGATTAGCGGCTAGTCGGCAAGTCGTATATATCCGTAGTCGGCCCATCTCTACTTTATAACTATCAATCGTTATCATTTATGTTTAATAAATTTACCTATTTCACGCCAACTCTTGAAGCATTGGTCTACTTTTGAGCTGAAACATGGAAAAGATAGTGAATGCTGATATTGATGACCCATCAAACATCTGCACTTTTTATAATACAGACCTTGATTTGATTATTGAATCAAATTCGTAATTCCAAGGACACGTAAGGACACCGCGCGGCACTTAAGTCATTTTTAAAGAAAATTTGGCTATAACTCAAAAACGGCTCGATCGATTTTATTCAATATAATTTTCATTGAATGGACTTATATAAGGCTTCATTTTCATGAAGTTTTCCATAATTTTTTGACCTGTGGTTGACAAGTTAGAGGGGGGGGGACGCTATTTTTAGACATCTGGAGCGAATATTTATAAAACTGCTGACTTTATCAAAAAATAATGTTTGGAGACCCCTATTACTTTTTTAAAGGCCTATTCAACGACACCCGACACACTAGTGTTGGAACAAAAAATAAATTCACCCCCAATTCAGGTGTACGAGAGGCACCCGAAAAAATATTTGTTTTAGTTTTTATTTTACCGTTTTGTCGGGGTGATAATATACCTATACTCATACCAAATTTCAGCTTTCTAGTACTAATGATCACGGAGCAAAGCCGCGGACGGACGGACAGACGGACATGGCGAAATTATAAGGGTTTGACTACGGAACCCTAAAAATGCGTATAGCTTCACTAGAAACTAAAAGTATACATCATCATCAGAGTTCTTATTATAACATAATAAGTACCAATATTTCAGTGATAAATTACATTAACAAAACATAATCATATATATTATTAATTTTAAATATATTAATAATAATAGTACCAATTCTTTTTGAAAGGCAATGGTACTTTAAATGGGTCCATAATACCCGCATTTACTTAAAAACGAGCAAAATGGACGACTCCTCGAGTAGGTGGTTAATAATTAGAATAATAGTAGGGGTGCGGCCCGGGTCAAAAATACTTAATTCTATTTAGTCCGTCAGTTACAATATTTATTAAAAAATATTAGACGTAATTTTTTACCGAGTTCAAATAAAGGAGGTTCTCAATTTAACCTGTAAGTATGTATGTATATTTGTATGTGTTTATGTTTGTCCGCGATTACTACCTTGCGTTTGGCTGAACCAATTTTGATTATTTTCGAAAGCATCCCAATTTGTGATCTAAAAAATCATTTGAAAAGTTCATCATTCTAAACGCGTAAACGACCAGTATTTGCTCACAGCGCAGAAAATCAGACAGTCGATCTATTACTATGGCGGATTTAAAATGGAAACTGTACCAATGTTTCTGTGTTGTGACTGTCAAATTTTTCACAAGGTGACGACATGTAGAGGGCCGATTCTTAGATGACGCTGCGTTCACTTTTTTTTTTTTCAAAACTAGTCTGTATAATGAAATTAAAATAATAGTTTTGGGTTACTTGATATTATATATTTTTTTAAAACTGATGCCTATTTGAAAAGTTTGATATGTTGTCAATTGTGGCACCATTTTCGGTTGTTTTTCGTCGTAGTCGAGTCGAGTTTTTTTACAATTATTAGGTATTGAAATGGTTAATATTGATTACGGACAAATTAATTCAATTTAATTAAGTTCAATTCGTTTATTTTATTATTTATTAAGACGGTTAAAATGCTTAAACAATGCTTAAGAAATGGTACAGAGAGGATCTAGAGTACAAGTAAATACAAAATATTATATTGCTGCTTTTATTGATTAATTACCATCAGATTTCTAATTTGCACCCACTTCCAGTATCTCTGTTTGGCCCTATGGTTGACTGGTAGAGAATGCCATTTGGCATTAAGTCCGCCATTTGTACTGACTTGTTTTGTGCAATAAAGTTTAAATAAATAAATAAATAAAAGTATTAGGAATAAATACTGAATTACACTGAAATAATAAAGATGTCTTTTTTTTTCGCCGTTTATGATTTAAGTTCTGTAAGTAATCTTAGTTATAGTATTTAAGTTATATATATTAATGCCAAAGAAGCGAAACTGTCTAAAAACGGAGTAGCTGTTTAATATATATAGATTTATATAGTATTACGTTTTATGTACTTAATATTAATTCGTATAAAATTATTGATGAAGTTTTTGTTTATAGATAGAGTTACCATTAAGTGTCATAGTATTTATATTCTTCGTTTCTCTAATATATAGGTGCTTCCAGACAGACACAGTCATTATACACAAAATGAATCATAACTGCTTAATTTCTGCTTTAATTATAGTTACAAACAATTAAAATGTTTCTAGTAAGTTGTTATGAAAAAAAATCTCAATTGTAAATTAATTCAATCGAATTTTGATGCCTTTAGTTGATGTAATCTCAGGAATTAATCTATATATTTTTTTTCATGCCATCTTTTTCGAACAATCATGTGTTGTGTGGTGAGAGAGACTTTTTTTATAATTTTAAATGAAATACTTATTATGTAATACAAAAAATATATTGTTTGATGTAGTTAAAAGCAATGTTTCTCTGGTGAAGCTTATTTACGTTCTTCCATTTAAATTCTTTGATTTTGGCCTAATTAGTTCCGACATATAATAATAAACATCAAAAATTTATGGAATTGATTATTGTGTGCATATTTTTTTTATAAAAGCAACATAATTGTAATGTAATAAGGTATCTCTATACTTAGATACAGTGGTCTAAGAGCCTTCTGCTGTATTGTTGTATCACAATTATCAATTTTAGAGTTAAGTGCTATTTACTTTCTATTTCACTTATGTACTGAATGCTGTGTGAATAACACTTTCTTTTACTGCACTATTTTTTCATCTAATATCAACACAGCGAATCAAGTTTTTGTCAGTAACAAATCTCACAACTTCGTTGTAAAATGTCACCTTTAAATATTGCTTCTATGTAATTCTAAATTTATTGTTTAAGTTGAAATATTCAATGTACCAATTGCTAAACCTATTAAACTAAAAATATGTATATTAGAGTCCCGACTTCTTGGTAACTCAGGAGACATTTTGAGTAACTCCAGTGACAATCGAAAGAGTTGGTCAAAAAGTTGAGTCGTCCATCATCGTCCATTATCACTAGGTTACAGGTATACGAGGTAGACTTAGAGGATACATGCATTTCAATACTATCACCTTTGTTTAATCTCCTCATCAGCTAGTCACTAGGTGGAAGGTCCTTGTGCAGGCCGCCTGGGTAGGTACCACCCTCTTACTTATTTCGGCTGGAGAATAATAAATCAGTTTGAAGAGTAGGAGAGCCAGTTTTTATTACAGGCACACGAGGTATTAGACCTAAATCCTCAAAGGATGCATGCATCCTATATCACCACCTTTCATCTACCATGATTTCATCCATTATAATCTGTCATTATCACTAGGAAGAAAGCCGGTGTGAAGGCTGCTTAAGGGTAAGAGAGCCAGTTTTTATTACAGGCACACGAGGTATTAGACCTAAATCCTCAAAGGATGCATGCATCCTATATCACCACCTTTCATCTACCATGATTTCATCCATTATAATCTGTCATTATCATTAGGAAGAAAGCCGGTGTGAAGGCTGCTTAAGGGTAAGAGAGCCAGTTTTTATTACAGGCACACGAGGTATTAAACCTAAATCCTCAAAGGATGCATGCATCCAACATCACCATGTTTCATCTACCATGATTTCATACATAATCATCTGCCATGTATTACTAGGTGAAAGGTCCTTGTGAAGGCTGCCTGGGTAGGTACCTCACAAGATTCATGCATCCTTCTAACTATAGGTATCACCATCATTCGTCAATAATAGTTATCGCATCCGTCCAATTTTAGGTATTCGTTTTTATTTGTTCATCATGAATTATTTTCTATCATCTAGTATTAAGTAGCTTATATAGTATTTTTATTAATGAATTATCATCTATTCAATCATATGTTCATAATTTAATGGTAAAATGCTTTAATATCGTTATATGCCTGTATTTCTCTGAATATACGTAACCGATTCTCTGATTTTGGTGGTTGCATGAATTATCAAAATTCTGTAATATTTGCTAATTATTTTCAGTAGTTTAATAAAATTTGAGCCCAATTGAAAATACCATGCAATAGTACTCAATTTTGATAATAATGTACACGTTAAGGTCAGTAACGCGTAGAATTATTATCAGAGAAATACATTCATTAATTTACTCGTGATCATGTAGATATCACAAAGATACACCTCTATCCATCAATCCTAGCGGCGACTAATTATGTGTATCATTAACTGAAGCCAAAATATATATTCATTATGGTGCCAATTATGTATTTGGTCAAAATAAAATATTTTCGGTAAATTCAAAAATATTGTTTGCTAAATATTATACACACGGCATATATATATTTTGTATATATATATATACCTGCTGAGTTTCTTAAGTGCTTCTTCTCAGCAGGAAGCTTTGAAGCACTAAAATAACCCTGTATACTTTTCAATTATCAAGACTTCAACTTGTATAATTTGCTACAAATAAAAGCTTTATAAACACAACCGCATATTATTGTTTCATTTGTCCCCATATTCGTGAAAATAAAGGAATCATCAAACTAGCATCTCCGGTCCTTCTTAGGCGGTTGTCACATTGCTCCGCATATCGGAGCGGGACGTCCAGTGCTGCGGTTTTTAATTTTGTAATGTAGAATCTTGATTTATACACAAAAACCGCAGGCTATAACACACTGACACCGCATTTCAAACTAAAAGTCCGCAGCACCCCTCGTCCGTCCGGATTCCGTCGCATTGTGATAACCGCCTTAGGCCGGCTACACCCTTTATACTTGCCCTTACGGAGACGCCATGACTTTGTGCGACCAGCGGCGCGACAAGCGGTTGAGCCAGAGATCCGAGCGCGGTGGCATAACGAGTGAGCGAAACACACGTACCTACACACCACTGCCGCTGCCGCTGTTGCGCAAAGTCAAGCATCTCCGTAAGGGCAGGTATAATGGGCGCCGGCGGCCTGGCGAGGACCGGGGACACTGACTAGTGTCCGAGTCACAGTAGCGGTGGCGGTACAGACCGCGTGACCACGATGTTTTTATGCCAGCATCTGATTTTGTACTCATCTGCTCATTCTCGCGCGTAAACGATGGTGTACAAATAGCCCCCGAGCCCAGTCTGGATTCATGCCTCCAGCAGGGCTAGCATATCTTACTGCGACTTCACTTGTCGCGCTACTCAGCATCACCTGTCCTGCTCGCACGGTATTGGAAGGAAAGTGACAGATAGTATTTGCCGCGTGACAAAGAGTCGCGTGTCAGAGTTATGCCAGACGTACAGCACCTCTAGTGTAACTGACACGACTCTTTACAGCGCAAAAAAACTGCCACTTTCTCACAATACCGCGCGAGCAAGAAGGGTGACGCTAAATCACGCGACAAACAAAGTTGCAGCGATATTTGCTAGTTTTGCAACAGCAGTCATGAAGTTATGATCGGCTTGACTTTGTGGAAAGTTTGATGATCCCTGCTTTAAACCATCGATTCTGATATTATGTCGCATTAAGGGTGCATATGTCGCATTATAAAATAACCATAAACACGTTAGTTCAGCGACGTGCGACGTACTTCTAGGTACACGACACCTTTCGGTCAGAAATCCTCCTGCAGGAAGGTCGACAGCTTAATCGTAAGCACCCTCACAAATGAAGTAAAGTTGATTACCAACCTAGTAGCTCTAGTGGTAGTGGAAAATAAGTCTTGACAATGGGCTATTTTGGTTAATGGGATCAACATATTGATCGACACAAATCTGTCCACAACCTTTAAACTTCGTTGGAATATTTCATGCCTAAGTAATGAATTCTCAATGTTCAAAAATTAATGGTTTACGTTACAATGTTCAATGTCCCAAATGTTATTTATTTAAACTTTATTGCACAATACAAAAAAGTACAAATGGCGGGTTTAATGTCTTTAGGTATTCTCTACCAGTTAGGTTATAGGTTAGGCTGATATTAGAGAGAGGTTACAATTTTTCGACTCCGATTTTTAGATGGCGTTATGATGACAACCGCGATCAGTCCGTAATTCTGCATACATTTTCAGCCGACTTCTAATGATGAGGTTCTCAAGTTATATATTTTTTATGTTACCTTAGAACTCCGATTTAGGAAAAATATATTTGTTCGAGACACGGTTTTCCGTGGGTTCGGCATACTCGACGCAGGCGCCTGGCGTGTGACCATCATCAGTACTTCGAGCTCCGGGATCTATAAGTATTTGCACTTCAAGGGATCATCAGTTCTCAGCTTACCCTGGGGTTTTTGGAGCACAAATGATTTGACACTAGGACAACAGTAGCGACTCACTTGCCTCAAAATTCGAGTTAAACACTATTTATATAATAAAATAAAAGCGTTGACTCATAGCTGTAGTTACCAAGGCAATTGAGTGAGGCGTCAAATCATTCGTGCTCCGAAAACCACGGGATATGGTTCTCAGTAAGTACCTAAGTACCTGGAATTAAATCACGATATAATCCTGCCGGAACGGTAATGGAGAAGACATCGTGATTGACAACGCGCGGAACTTTCCGTCGGTTAAAATAATACGTGCAGTATCCAAATGAAAAGAATTATAGTTACTCGTACTAAGTAAGTAAACACTTTATTGTCCACAAAAACAGTTAAAAAATACATCTATTACAAATAACATATGGGTACAAAGGCGAACTTATCCCTATAAGAGAGCTCTTCCAGTACATTATTGCCGAAGCGAGGGAAGTAGGCTAATGCTAGCTGAGTACGTATTAATTTTAAACGGACAACTTTGGACCGGTGATCCAGAGGCACCGGGTTCGATTCCCGGTCTCTTCTGCCAGGTTACGCATTTAAATTTTCCTTTGTGCTTTGATTATGTACCAATGGGTAAATATAAAAATTATGGTGCGTACCCACAATAAAAATAATGAGATATTGCATGTTTAATAAATTTATATGCACTTCGCATCCTGATTTTTTATCAATAAAGTCAACATTCCCGATCGTTTTTGAAGAACGATTTTTACGAAGTACAGTTAGCAACAACTAGTCTGGCGGTTAGACTGAACTTGATTAAATATTATCAAAACACCAGATATGTTGTTGAATTTATATGTCTAGGTAAAGGAATACAAATGTTTTGCAATATCAATATTCAATTTTTCTATTTGATTAAAAGTTATTTACCTGAAATTGGCAAAACGAGGGTGCTATTTCACCTATACCTACAACAGCCACCACCAAAGTTTAGGAAGATGTATATCCCCATTCTCGATCCCTATAGTTTTCAAAAAACCCTATTTATATCAAATGTTTGGTTGATTATGAACGCACTGCAGTAGAAACGCCGAAGGGTGTCCTATATGTCTACATCGTCACTTATTTATTGCAAAATATATTCAATGTACATTGTAGAGACGTACTTGTACAATTTTCATATTATGCAACTTGAACAGAAAATGCTTTATTGCTGAAGGCCTTTTTGCGCCGTGTCACACACCAGTAACGAGGTTACCTGTACCACACCGTGGCCATTAAAAGTGTAGCTCTTGATATCGTCGAAAATGTAACGTAATAGTCTGGACGAGCGAGAACCTGTACGTAGTTACATTAGGGCTAAGGGTGGGCATTACCGAAATATAACGGACCAATTGCTTAAAATAAAAGTATTTTTTTCCTAGCCTACAGTTGTGTCCCACTGCTGGGCAAAGGCCTCCCTCTCTTGACCGCATGCTTCCTCCACTCGTTACTAAATGCATCCAAGTCATATCCTACCATTTTCTTTTCGGTTTGCCTCTGCTCCGGCAGCCTTGCGGTGTCCATTCGGTGATTATTCTGGCCCATCGTTCCGGATGCAAATGATGAAATATAGTTTATTTTACAAAAATGAAACTCCACATTGGAAAGTCAATATGGATTAACTCCATGAGATTTATCGTAAACACTTGACTAAAGCCGGAAGGTTTAGTATTGATTTCCGTTCTTGGATCTTTGTTACACAGATAATTAATTGTACATATATTAGTGTACGGTATTGTACTATTTTTTACGCGACTACGGCAAACCCAAAAGGAAAGGTTATTATTTTAACAGTCTAGTATAGATACTATTTTTGTTTCACGTACATCGTAACGTAGTATTATCCACAAATGGTATTAGCCAAATATGATAGAGTGAAAACTATATAGGAAAAAGAAAGTTAGCACAAGAAAGAACTGTCACACTCGAGTATTTCTCCCGCGAGATAATAACCCGTCTCTTTCTGTGCAGTAGTGTGAGAAAAGTGACGGGTAACGACGAGAGTCGCGAAGAAGCATTGTTGACGTACGACAAACAGTGACGACCCTAAAAATGAATGAATTTAGCTCGCATTTTATACGAACCCTGGTAATCACTTTTTTCCTCGTATAAGCGAATTTGGCCAACCCTACTAGAGTGCTCCTGGTTCAAAATAAATTCTAGGCTAGTATAGAGAGCGGGTACAGGCAGTGAGGTCCCGCTATTAGATTAGGGCATCACTCAGCTCCCTGCCCAGAAATCGACCACCTAATTTTTGGTGCTCTGAATTTCAACTCTATTTTTAATAGCGGACGTCAGTGAGTTAAGAATTTAGAAAGTGCGAATAAATACGTGTGGGTTAGCGTGTATTAAAGTGACTTAATTGCTCGCCTGAGGGCCTGTTTATAGCATGATAGATAGATAGATGATGTAGCTGTCACGTTTAGATACGTATATGAATACCCACAAGAGCGACTGAAGCTTTATCTGCCACGTGATTGAAAATCATAATGGGCCCGCTGGAATGCTCCAGGTACGTTATAGATCAGAGGTACAAATATACTGATTCTGATATGTATACATAATTATAATATAATTTCACAATAGGCTGCGTACAATTTTTGTTACACCATTTTTTTTCCTTAGTCCTTGGTGGATGGATTTACAAACTGCAGATCATTAAATCTTCTTCACCATGGATTTTCCAAAATGTTTAATTAAATTGTCAATTTGACAGTTCGCAATGAAAAATTGGGTTTTGAAGGCAAAGATCCATTCAGTCAATTTTATTGCGAACTGACAAATTGACAATTCAAAAATTTTACATTTTAGAAAAACCATGGTAAAGAAACATTAAACTATACACAAAGATCAACGCACAAAGAAAAATTTAAATTCTTATTGTTCTTTGATCTTTGTATCATGGTTCAATAGAAAAATGTGGTGTAAGTACGTTTGGAAATCTATGTAGAAAAAAAAAATGACCTGTAGTTTAGATCGTTACAGCAAATATATAATTTAATGGTCTTCCAAAAATTATACCAAGCAATTTATACATTCTACAGAGGTTAGGTTTTCATTAACAGCTTTAGAGAAAACTTAGGATATATGAAACAGTGGCGGAATAAAGCACAGTTTAAAACATGATTCCTATTTGTCTATTCGTCAGCAAAACAAAGTCGAGATCCGATAAAAAAAAATATGTCTAGAGTAAATTCTTCAAGGCAATAAAATTATAGCCTTGAAGAATTTTATAATTGTGATATACTATAAAATTTTAATGTATTTACCTAATTTATAGCCTAATCCTTATTATAAACTGTTGTTGATTATTTTATTGTAATTATAAATTGTAAACGTTTTAATTTTGTATTATATTTATAAATAAATGAGTATGAGTATTTTTCTAGATAGAGACAGTGTGTCCGCCATGTTCGCGAAGCAAAAAGGCGACACCAGCCGTGAGTAATGTTGCACGAATCATTTCGGTAGCTTTTCACCCCCTACACCCCTAATTTAAAGTCTATTTAACTAAAGGAATAATAAGCGGCACTATTGAGTAACAAATAATTTCAACAATAGAAAAAAGGTAACGCATGAAGCGAATCAGTTTTCGAACTTGTTTTTTTTTTACATTTACATATGTTTTTAATGAGTTAAAGTCCATGCAGCGCTACTGCTGCTGCGCTGCATGGATGGATGCTTTTTCTTTAAGACATGACTTGAACTGTATCAGGGCTGGTTACCCCTCACTACCAGTAGTCGGACTTTGTGTGGGAGTATAACCCGCTAATGGATTATCTCCGCGCCAACAGGTTCACTACTACGGTCTACAGTTCCTTAGTTAAATTCAATCCTAATATACCTAATCTCGTTCCACGGAAAAATTTAATACCACCTACAAAGTTTATATTTCAGTACCTATTAAGAGAAAAAACAAGCTTATTTTTTGATGCTTTTAATTCCCTCGGTTCCAATCAGGTAGGTACTACCCACCTTCTACCCTCGTAGGTACTTCATTGATTTACTCAAATATTTACAAAATATCGTCTAGAGAAATTCTGTCGATACTGCTTCAACGATGACTGGAATGGAAAAAAGGAAGCAAAAAACTGTGATAAGATAAAGATAAGATAAGATAAAGAATTATTGATTTCACAATTAACACCAAAAATAAAATTACATTTAAAAGGTAACAATTGAAATACGGAACTGTGTTTACATAATACATACATTGACAGAGGACTCCGCACTAGGCCGCTTGTATCGCGGGGAACCAGAATTACAATTCAATGTCATGTAACAAGTTCATTATTTTACAAAGTGAGATCAAACAGTACAATATTCATTTACCAAATAAAGAATTTAATAAATCTAACTTAAAACTAAATAGATATATGATTCTAGACTCTCTTGTCAAGGAGAGGCTCGGTGTCGAAATAATCCAGAGTACTGAGCCAGTTATAGAGAAGGTTTTAGCTTCTTAAACAGAACTATGAGAGACCTTACTATGTTTCTTTACAGCCGCATTATAGATTGAAGAGCCAAGATATTCACCGAATCGCGAAAATAATCTATTTAGAAAACTTCTACGAGAAAGGATAAATTTAGAAAAAAGGGGTAGGCAGACTTTATACAAGAGAACTTTGCCGCTTGCCATGCCTCGGCATCGGCAAGCCTATAGGACGCAGTTATATGTTAGAGTGAGCACGATGTAGTATAATACCCTTAGACAGTACTTAATAGGTACCTACGTACTATCAAAACGGCAATCAAGAGAGTAACTTATCTCAAAAAAGCCATACACATGGCACCAAGTCTGTAGCTGCAGTTAAGTATGCTGTTCCCAGAGTAAGCAATTACTATGGGGACAGGCTCATCGAAAAGCGCTTACTTACCATACTTGCTTAACGCCGTATTACCTGCGACCTGGACGGAGAAAAATAAAAATATACGTAAAAAGCTTTACTAAAATACTACCTCGTCAATATTTAATCTATTTAAATTGAATATTGTCTAGGTATTAACCTAGTACCTATCTATATCTTGTTATTAAGTCAGATTTGTATAGATATATTGATATTGTATACAGCGTGTATATTTGATATAACCGCAATCTTTACGGGGTCTTAGTATAGACACTTATTAATATAAAAAATTATTGATTCGTAAATTATTAAATGAATCAGATTTTTTTTTTCATATAAAATAATTCAGCACGCAATGTATTCGTTTGTTGTTGTTTGTTGACACTTAACATCGTGATGTCACAACTGTCACTAGTAATAACTGAAATAAGAGTACGCCATTGCGTATGGCGTTTATGTCGCAAAAAACGTAGGTAAATAAAACAGGGTAGGCAAAACATTAATTTTCAACTACTTCGCTACCTAAAGGTTGTCTGGAAGAGATTGCTATTTAGCGATAAGACCGCCTGTTGTTTACCTCTGCCTGTTATTTTAATGTAGGTATCTCATGTTGTTTTGTATATTCCTTGATGTTGGAAGTGTGCAATAAAGAGTATTTGTATTTGTAAATTTCGACACCCTCAAGGGAATCAAAATGATAGGGTTCTTCCCGATGACCTAGAACTATGAAATTTGGCAAGTAATATCGTCACATACTATAGTCCTTTCAAACATTATATTTGGAGAACTTGCTTGCTCCTCGTACGCCATTGCTGCCCAGATAATTAAAAAAAAATTACGCTATGGCAGTTAACGCTAAATTAATAATTGTTATAAATATCAGATTATAGCACTAAAATCTACGTCTGGCTACAATTGGCGGTTATATCAAATATAGGAACACGCTGTAGATAGAGTCACGGATCCCACAGTCAAACTGAGAAAACAGTTTTTTGGGACGATGTACCTAATGTTATGTACTTGACTGAATAAATATGTAAATAAATAATATAACAAAATGGAGGAAGATCGTTCGGAAGGTCAAGACATACACACTGTACGTTGTAGAAGTACATAGTCTCTTACAATCTCCATTTACCTAATATGTGACGCTATAGAAAAAGAAAATCTTATGATGAAATGAATGTTCACTTAGTCCTATTATTATTATGCACCACCTACTAATTTCAAACATTAATTTTCAACTACACCGCTACTTAAAGGTTGTCTGGAAGAGATCGCTATTCAGTGATAAGACAGTTGACTTGTTGTTAACCTCTGCCTGTTATTTTAATGTATCTCATGTTGTGTTGTATATTCCTTGACGTTGAAGGTGTGCAATAAAGAGTATTTGTATGAACTAACAAACAAAAATGTTGGTTTTACACCGGCACCGCTAAAAAATATATTATGTAATATATTTGTCACGGATCAATTTCAATTCAATAACGTTAATTACATCACATGTAGCCTCATCGTAAAGTTCAATCACAGGTTACTCACACAATGAACTATGAACTAATTAATAATACTATTAAATGCGAAAATATGTAACATCCCCTCGTAAGGAGCAAAACGTCACAACGGCATCTTAAACTCATAGATGTTTGAGCTGTTTTCCCCGTGGAAGCGTCTCGGCCCGGGCAAGACCAGCTAAAACGAATTTAATTTTATTTAAACGCACCATTCGGAGAGTTGCATATGGCGCGCGTGCACTTGCATTTCAATAGGGTAAACAATGACACGCCGAATTAGTCCGTTCGTTTTCAACCTTCAAACGCACAATGAAGGTTTGTTAGTGGCGGGACTTATTAGGAAAATGCCGCCACATTTCAGGTTGTTACGTAGGTCGTTTGCAGCCACATCGCGTTCGGGGGCAGAAATTACCAATTAAATGTTAGATACACGGGGTTTCGTGTAATGTGAAGGGCTTTGTATTGTATTCAATCTATCTATAACATATTTGCAATAAAACAACTTACATACAAATATTAAATATCAAACATTGCGTTTGGTTTCTACGATTTATGCTTTCTGCTTTTCTAATGGATATACATATAAGGAGCTAGTTGAGGAGGACGAGGAGGATGCTGGCGGTACAGGACTGGTCAAGGAGTTGTTTTTAGGAAAGGCCTATGTACAGTAAGCTGCGAAGAAACCTGACCCCCCGCCATAGTAATTACTATGGCGAGGGGTCAGATTTATCTGCAGCTTACTGTACAACAAAGGATGTGTTTCTGAGTGATGGTAATAATGGTATTGTATAATATTGTGCTATTTCAGTCGATTCTTTCGAGAATACGGAGGTTAAATATTTTTAAAAGATTGATGCCCGGAAAATATAGGTAACAATTTCCCTAGTTTGGCTACGAACATTCAAACGCAAACTTGTAAGTTTCTTGCAGCCTTCTCACTAATTTATAATTATGTAGCGTTGCTAGTTAATAAAATAACAAAATTACAGAAAATGGTTCCTTTTCACACACAAGTATTACCTCGAGAGCGTGGGTAAAAATTATTTTTCAGGCTGCACTTTGATTCCGCCACCGGATATTAATGAAATCCCATTTATTGAAGAAAATGAGCTAGGATTTTATTTAGCTATCCTTTGAATGCATGCCTCATAAGTTTTCTCAAACTCACGTCTGGCGCAATCGCTCGCATGTTGTAGGACCTTTTCCAATCTGGATACGGGTAATTTTCCAATCGAGCGCTGGTAACACATACGAGGTTGAGACGGATGCAGCGGTGAAAAGGGATGCGGCGTGTAAGTACTTAAGCCGGACGGATGACGTTAAAGGAAAATGAGAAGGTTTTCATCTTTTCAGATAAGGTGCTGAAGTAATTGCGTCTATAAGGTACGGTCTTTTGATTGACGAGGTTGGCGCAGCGACTGAACCGGCGGTCCTGGGTTCGAATTCCGGCAAGGGCAAATATTATTTATCTATATTGGTATGGACAACATATATCGTCGTCTTCGTCTATTGCCTCTAACACAAGCTTAGCTCTTCGTCCTCCGGGTAGGCAAGCACTTGTGACTCCTCTGGTGTTGCAGGTGTTTATGGGCGACGGTAATCGCTTTCCATCAGGCGATACGTTTGCTCGTTTGCCCCCTATGACATAAAAAAAAAAAAGAAGATGTAAGGGCCGCTAGGGGTGACACGTGACAGCGTGACAGTCGGCTGCGTGACTTATAGAAATATACATACTAATCAGGGACATATGTTGTTTATGCTATATAGCATCCAACTTTTGTGAAGGTAAGCGTCAGTAAGTTTAGTTTAATTTATGTTTATTCTTTAAGAGTAGTTAAGACAACAACATACAAAATACAAAAATACAAAATAATTATTACATACCCATTAACTTAAAAAAACCTTATGTAAAGTAACGAGAATCTAATAACTACAACCTAAAATAAAAAACAGTGATTATCTGGATGAGCGATCGCAGCGAGCGAGTACAAATATATATCTGAGTATTATAATGGCTTTTAGCCACGTGTTTTACTTCAACTGCGAGAACATAAAAAATTAAAATTGTTACGCCAACATGCGCAAAAACTGATAGATTTTTAGATAGATAATTGTAAAATCAGAAAAGCGCCTACGAACGTTAGATCGTAAACTGATGTCCAATTGCGCCCAACATTTTATAAGGTGATTTCCATTTTTATATAAAGGGCAGCCAGACGACCAGAAATTTTAAATTTAACCGATCTGATCACTCGTATATTTTCAATTATCCGTATCTAGTAGATACGTAGCTGGCCTTCAACAAGTTTTTATTTATATAGTAATTATTGGAGCGAAGCTCCCATGGATCGACTCGAATGGATCTCAGCGAGTTCTCAACCAATTTTAGAGTTTTAAAATGCACAAATTAAATTTCGCTAGGTCGTGACGAAGAGAAAATTTCGAAAAAAAAAAAAAAAAAAAACCGCTCCAACTATGGTGCAAGCTTAGCCGGTGGCTGACTCTGCATCGACCTAGTTATATGGTTTCCAATTAAACCATATGGGCCAAAAGTACTACTTTAGCTTAAAATTGCGTATTTTTGGACAGAAGAAAAGGACGGAATATACTTCATCGATCTACGTAGGTTTTTAGCTACGTAGCAGAAAAACGCTGCTACGGGCTACGGCGTAGCACACGTAGCGTCGCTGGGCCTTAAATGGGTTAAATAAAGTATACGGCGGACGATATTGAGGAACGTTCAATAATAGGAGATTTAAACCGCTTAAAACATTTTGAAACCCTCATATTTTAGCACTCATTTTGAAGATTCAATATTTTAATAATTCAATACTGTTTGCCTGAAGTAGTTTATGGTTTCCGAATAAATACGTCCACACGGGCAGTACATTATGTAGTAATTCAATCAATTATTATTAATTATATTCACAGGGCACAGGTACATATATAGTAATTCAATCAATTATTATTAATTATATACATGCTGTGACTGGCTTTGACTAATCAATCATCTATCTACAGGGTGGATTTCCACGAGGGTCCTTTCCGGAAATGTTGCATCGGTTAAGTGATACACAGTCGATTTATAATGTTTAGAAACTTACACGAAGTAAAAAAAAGTACAAAATTCGCTCATCTTTAGCTGTGGTGATAACCTTATATTGCATCTGCACATCACGGCAAGATGGCTAGATTGAGGAATCGCTGTCGGGAAAACTCGGGATGTTACGTTTATTTCCGTGAGTTGTTGTCATCGTACTGATGTAAGAATGACACATAAATGTCAAATTAACCAAATAAAATGCGAAAATACCCCTAATTACTTTATTACAATTTTTACATACGGTGTTCAAATGTTCCTTCGTGTCTCATAATAAACGCTGCAGCACGCCGCTGCTTCTGTTTTGAGTTGGAGGCAGAAACACTGGTCCTATAATTGTA
The DNA here is from genome assembly GCA_947623375.1 of Apotomis capreana. NCBI lineage: Eukaryota > Metazoa > Arthropoda > Insecta > Lepidoptera > Tortricidae > Apotomis > Apotomis capreana. The sequence continues at coordinate 21,268,463 of OX392512.1, forward strand.
AATCAGAAAGTTCTGACTGACTGACTCAATTTAAAAAAGAAGCCTTTATATATGGCCTAGACGATCATTAGAGTGAAACAAGGTCCCCAATAATTAAAGAAAATATATATAAAGTCCGATTGTCTTAAAACCATGGGATTTTTAATAACGCTAAAAAAGAGGCCTATATTCTGGACCATTCTAAGCTCTGTAGGACGTTAGATGGTTTAGTTTAGGTTAGTTTTTTTATCTCAACAATATACCTAATGTTCTATGAAATATTAACATATATCAAATATAAACATTTTGAAATAATTAGTTAGCTGCTTTTTAATGTTATTTGCATCGTTGCTGTTTCGTCGTCTATACCGTTCCCATACTAAAATTTAGTTTTGTATAACCTTAAGTTATGGCACTCCAGGTCTTTTAGCATACTATTGTTAACCGTAATATGCTTTGTATTGTGACTGTTTGTTGCCTTAATAAAAAAATAAATATAAAAGTATGTCAGTTTACATTACTTATCTTATCATAAAGTGATCGTCAATTTACATAATATACAAATAGAATAATCTTAACAACTAACTTGGTAGTACGCAATAGTATACATAAGTATCAAAATAAATAAAGAAATAATAGTAACAATACAAAGGTACCAACATCAATAATTATAAACAAAAATAAATAATAAATTTAGCGGGTAGAATCTCGTAGTAGGGTTGTCCATTAAATACAGGACACCGTGTGTAATGACGTCCATCCGTCCGATCTCTGGTCACCACATATATAACCCATTTCTCTGTGTGTTGCTAGAGGGACACTAACTAATGGCATTGTTGTCAATTATGTCGCCCTGATGCCTGCTTAGCTGATCCGATATCGGCCCGAGTCTGTCACGCTCGTTTACACGGTGGAGGCTTCTGATTTAACATGGTGGCGCACATGAACGGATTGGCGGTCCCAAGTAACAATGTTGAATGATGAAATGAGTAAGTAGTAAAGGTTCTCAAAGCAAAGGTTTTCAAAAAAGTTTTTGTGAATATATTGTCAATTTATTATTATATCAAAACGGGACTTAATCGCGTTTAAAAAGGAGTTTTTACACTCGCGTACTTTAATCTGTCAACAAAATCACAATAACGTTTTTTTTAATCCTGTACCAAAATTCTATACTCTATAGTACCCGCTACAGAACTTTAATAATATTCATAAGACAACTCTAATGACTCAACTCTAATAATTTCAAAAAGAGAACATCAGCATAATATTTGATTAAAAAAAAGCACGCTACTGTTCACTGATTGGTTCAAATTACTTATCAAACAAATAAACCAATCACGAGGCATCCGCCATGACCATCGCTATCATGTATTTTTTTTAATAGATCAGTTTTAGTAGAACGAAAAAGGTAACATTAAAAATAAAATTCATAGTGGGGAATGACGATTACCGAAAAAAATGTTTTTCTGTGTTTTGCTCGTAGTATAAAAAGTATTAAATAAATAAAATAAAATAAAAATAAAAATCATTTATGTTCAGACAGAGAAGTCCATAGTTTGTTAGTATTTACAACTATATTCTATGTTAGTAACAAGACAGTAACACAAACACAAATGCACGTAACAGTAACAGACCTTCATGTCATTTTAGCCAACATATCAAACTGCACATTTCCTAACGTGCAGTTCGATATATCGGCCAAGAATGACCGAGTCAAACCGGTCAGCTATCATCTTCAGGATACTGTTGGCGCTCCCCCGTATACGATGTACTACAGACGCAGTTTTTTTGCGTATTATGGCATAAAAATCGTCCATGCTAGCATCTGCAAACATGCCAGACGCACTACAGTATGTATGCAGTATTGTATGCAATAGTTACACAATTAGGTCTTAAAATCTCGTACCTTACTTAGGCCACTCGGCAAGCCTCGTGACTAGTCTGTACTTTTAGGTATTTAAAAAAATGTAACCACCAAAAACATTTCATGTAAAATTGGCGGCCAAGACTCACATGCTCATAACGCTTTCACTGTAAAAAAAGTTATCAGATCCCAGGAAAAGCCAAGCCCCTAAGCCCTGAGTTTGATTTCAAGACGGTCCGTTGGACTTATTTACGGTAGGTACTCTATGAAACGGCCAAGCCATACTTTTGAAACCAAACTAAGGGCTTAGGGGCTTGGCTTTTCCTGGGATCTGATAAGTTTTTTACAGCGAAAGCGGTATGTGATTCTTGGCCGCCAATTTTACATGAAATGTTTTTGGTGGGATCTCATTTCTTTTTGTAAGGTGTTTCCTCTTACGCTTAAATCTGCTTAAGATGGATATAAAAATCATTAATTCAACTATCAAAAATATGAAATACCGCGTGTTATTTTGTATTTTGGTAGGTACTTATATAAAGAAATACTAAAAATACCGTCCGTAAAATAAGTCAAATGTAGATACGAAAGTAGTAATAATTGTGTATTTAAGAAATACTTACGTTTAGCCCCATATCTAATATACACTTTTATCCCCTATTATGGGAAACCCATAGAAACTTCCATCCCTTTATTTAAAGGAAGGGTTATTTTCTAGAATATGTGTTTTATTTATAACAAGGAGTCCCTATATCAATTTTAAGACCTCTAGTATCAAAATTTGCAGAAGTCTCATACAAACTTCCATCCCCTAGTTTAAGGGGTTGGGGGGTAAAAGTTCCAAGTTTTAGAATTATTTGGTTGTTTGTGTACTAATCCTAGCTTACATACCAAATTTCAGCTTTCTAGGTCATCGGGAAGTACCCCAGAGGTTTTGATACGTGAGTGTATAAGTGAGTGGCAAAATCGGCGTATTTTAGGTACCAAAAAAAACCTAAAGTTTAAAGCTAGATCAATTAAATTTAGTACATTTCATATGTTCCCTAACTGCATCTTAACCTGTGAATTTGGGCGCTCTGGTGTTAACTGGGACGAAGCTATGACGGTTTGAAAATGAGACGAAAAGGTAGGTAGTGCCCCGCGTCTTTTTTGTTCGTCTTGGCGGGAGCGCTACCGTGCCCCCAGAACAAACCGGAGCTGCCAAATTGACAGCAATAAGCAATGGCGAATGTCAAACCAACAAAGTTAAAAATCACGTAAGGTAGGTGTTGCTACTTTAAACCTGTGACTTTCTATTTTAGTCGTGTTACTTCCAGTATAATGCAGCCTTTTGTGTTAAACTTCTGCAAATTTGGGTACTTTTTATTGACGATTTACTGAGAAAAAATATATATTTATTGAATGTGATAAAAATATGTTTGTATTCATGAATCTGTATATATTCGGTAAAATTAAGCGATAATAAATGTTATTTAAATGGAACGGACTGCAGTAGTGAGGTCAATTATTTTATAATATAAAAAAATAACAGGAACCAAACATTATCTTATAAACAACCATTTCAATTTTTTTTTTTAATGATAACATTTATTCTGTAACATATTGTATAGTTAACATAAAACCTTAAATAAAAATTAAAAACTAGACTTAAAAATAAACTATAGATAAAAAATTTGGCCCAAATCGCCGTCTATTGGCAGCGTGCCCAGAAGGCGGGCAGCATTGCCGTGTTGAATGGCAATGCTGATCCGCTGTGCGAGATATGAACCAGCCCTCTGGTCACGCGCCAACTCGACTAACCTGCGGCTACACTCTTTAAAGACCCTGTGGGCGCCTTCACCCCAGGGCCCCAGAGTCTCAACCCCAAACGGCTCAAATACGCATCCGCTATCAATGTTTGTTTACATTTTTTTAAATACCTAAAAGTACAGACTATAAACGCGGTAATCGACTTTACGAACCTTCGTCGACACCGACGTTTGGATGAGGTTTTACGAAGGAGATACTTATAAGAATTTTTTATCGTGACCATGGACAAAAATAGAAATATATTATTAGAAATATCAGAGATGAATAAAACACTTTTCTCAGGAAACTGACAATGTGGGAAGTGGTTCATGGGCGGATCAACTTTTTTTTGTATAAGCGCGTCCCGTTCACTTTAAAAATAGTAAACCCTACTTTTTATTACATAAAACATGGAATAAGATATTAATTGTTTAATCAGATCTATTATTTTGTGTTTGCCTTAGTTTTGTAAGTCAGACTTTTTCCATTATTAAAAAAAAAATTTCGTGACTCGGGTGACGAAATTTTTGTTTCATACTAAATCTTACTGTCCCCCAAAGGTACTAACTTACTATTATCGTAAATTCTGAAAACAAAGTCCATTACGACTTTCTATATTTAGAGGTTTTTATATACATATTAGTACCTTTAATTTAAATTCTTATTAACCAGCACGATATTACGTATTTGAATAATACAAAATATTTTTTCAAAACTATGTCCCCAAGGCGGTGAAATAACACCGGATACTTTGTTTTGCTAATTGTGAGCGAGACAGCCTATGAACGGCTTAGCCAATAGGAGCTGCATCTAAGTATCGCGTGATGGCGTCTGCGTTTGCAATACGTTCAAACTGACTCGGCCATTTCGTCCGTGACTCGCGAGGTGGTAGCGTGTGTTTATTGTGTGTCGACCGAGTAACGTTCGAATTTCGGTAAGTGTAAGCTCTTTCTAATATATTTTTTTCTTCATCTAGTGTCTTTTAGGTCTAAAATGTTGGAGGTGTATGTTTTTACCGTAGTATATATTGTTTTGCGACCAAAACAACAAAACGATGTTAAAATGTCACTTTAGTCACAGTCACCTTAGTAACGAAAACCGTGACTCAGAAGACTTTTTACGTGACTCAAGAGACTTTTTTAAGGTATTACCCTTAAATCCTTACATACTGCGTTAAATTGAACAATTTGGTAATTAGTGTTTCAGTTGCTAAACTAGTACAAAAGCGGGATACTTTTTTGTGTCTGTTACCTCAAATTTCATAGTTTTTATGCATGTATCCTGTTTGCGGATGTTATGTGACCGTGACACTATAATTTGAATATAAATAAATAAATTGCATTACAATAATAACATTTTACCTTATTTTCACTATTATTAATATTATTATAAAGTAAAGACACATTGACAGTACCTAGGTTAAAAGTAGGTTCGTTTGTTTCAGTAGCAATGCCGCTTTCAGCTGCAGAAAGACAAAAACGCTATAAAGAAAAACTTAAACTTGACCCTGAAAAATATGAAAATTACAAAAAAAAGCAACGAGGACATTATCATGCAAAAAAGAGACTTATCGGTGATTTAACACCCCAAGAAAAATACAATGCACGAATAATTTGGAAACTAAGACAGCGAAATTTAAGACTGAATAGGAAAAATTTAAACCGTGTTCTTAATAACACCCCTCCAAGCTCTCCGACGATGATGGAGCCTAATGTCCCTCAGCCAGAAAACATAGAGCATGCCAATATGGTACCTGAAGATGTTTCTGGCGTCGACAGTTCTCAAAGCACAACCAGAAAGAATGTAGGTCGCAAACAAGTAAGACGAGACCGATCAAAATTATTCCGGGAAAATTTACAATTACGGCGAGAAATAGAGCAACTGAAGAAAAAATCACACAAATATAAAAAACGTTTACAGAGGATTCAGAAAAAGGTTAAACCCAAACCAATTAAAACCACTAAGTATGAAGAACTCTCCAACGCAATAAAAGAAAGGTATAAAAACATTAAGGCTCACAAAGAAAAGAATTTACTGAAGGACATATTCAAGAATGTTGATGACACAAGAAAAGAGGAAATGATTCAAGAATCGCTGGGTTTAACAGGAAAAATAAGAGATACTTTGAAAGTGCGAACATCGGCAACAAGGTTGAAACAATTGATAAAAGATTTTTTTCTCAGAGAAGACGTTTCAAGAGCCACCGCTGGTAAAAAAGAAACCATTACCAAGCAAGGTGAAAAAGTGCAAAAAAGATATTTGCTTGACACCCAGAAACACTTGCACAAAACTTTTCTGTCTGAAAACTCCGGAGTTAAATGTTCGTACTATTACTTTACGAAGAACAAGCCCTTCTATATTGTAGGGGCCAGTTAGCCCATACACTTGCTTGATGTGGTTGAGTGCGTTGAGAGAGTGAAGAGGTTGAGCTCACGTTAAACTTGTTTATTGTATGTTAAATGGTTACAAATTAAGTTGACTAATTAGCCGTTCCTTCAATTGATGTTTATCGTATGAAAGTTAGGTATGCACTGTCGTTAACTTAGTTATAATATTTTAGTATGGCTCGGTCTAAAGTAGGTTGCAGCGTGAGCGGAAAAATGTACAGTAGTGAGACTGTACATGCTGGCAACTCCAAAGAAAGGAAAGTTGAGATAATTGTCAATAGAAGGAAAAGCTATTACAAAATACTTAATAAAATTAAAATCAGTCAAAGTTGAACGCCACATTGTCGTTGGTCGCGAGGCGATGGCTCGGTGGCGGCGCGGGGCTGCTCGTCGGTCTCGCTCCGGTTTGTGGCCGGCTTCTCTCTTCTGGCATCGGTTGAAGTTCGATATCTTCGTAGATTGGTTTCTGTGATTTCCGTGAGCGCTGTTTGCGGTTGCTTGGGTTACATAGGTTGGGATAGCGCCTTCTCACTCCCCAAATCACGGCAGCAGAGATGCCTGCGGCCAGCAGAAAGTAACTAATGGCATATTGATGAACATCGTGGGTAGTGAGAGTTGTTCGTAAGGTTTGCTCCTTATTCTTCTCGTCTTGTAATCTTCTGTCGATTTCTTCTGTATCCGTATTTTTGTGTTCAGCATAGTACGGATGCGGTATGTTGTGGTAAGTCAGATTTGCAATTTGATTAATTGATGATGTTACCGAGGGCACGTTAATTTCGTAGTTCATCTTCATATTGCTGTTGTATTGGTTGAGCGAATGTATAGTTAGATATTTAGATTGTAGTACGCAGCTTTGTGCTAAGGTGACGATACCGGATGACGTCATAGTGTGTGACGTCACATTTTCTTCACATATGGCTCGTAATGTACAAGTGTCGCAACAAATAGCGAGCCAAGTGTTTGGCGAGTGCAACTCGATCCAGGCGTCCTTACATGACGTGGGCGCTACGTCACATGGAGTACGCGTTCGATGACCTATTAACTTTGCTTCGCATGGGATATTTTCATTGTGAAGGTTGAACACTGGTAAGTTTTTGTAGCATATAAAGTTGTCACGTTTTAGTTGGACGCATTGTTGAAGGTCCTCTTCCCTTAATGATATATAGGTATTTTTCTGAAGGTTAACAGCTATGTAACTGGCGCTAGTTTTCACGATGACAGTGCCTTGCGCAGTCTTGACAGGCAGCGGTATAGCGCGATGTAGTGTATAGTCTTCATCCGAAATCAGAGGTATGTTGAGCTCGAATAAGAAATAACTGTCGGTGACTCGAGCTTTAACGTACAGTACCTTGTAAAGGTCCTTTATCTCTTCTCGTATGTTATTAACAGGCAACGATACGGTTCTTGGTAGCTTGCCTGCGATAATGTTCATCTGTTCGATGAGGTTAACCGGCGTCACGAGGTGGACGTCGATGTGGCCCTTGTAGGCATCAGTTAAAGTGTTAAAGAGCATTTCTTGCATGTTCTTCAGATTGTTGATTAGTAGATAAGCTGAGAATGATGCGGAGTTAAAATAAGCGGTAGCCATAGCGATCTCCACTGCTGACTCAATTTTAGCTAGGTTTATATTCGTTTGGTTCATGAATGTTTCCATAACGTTAAATTAATGTAGAATGTTGGCTTCGTTTTTCTTTAAAACCTTGTTTTCTAATTCAACGATAGATGTCTGGTTTTTTATTAGTTCGAGTAAGTAGTTTTCGTTGTTATGCACAGCTTCTATGTCTGTTTTGTATTTTTCGGCAAAACGCTGATCGAGGATTCCGAATAAACTGTTGGTTAAATATCCAACCCCATCAAAAAGTCCTCGTTTCTTCCTGTCAGTCAGATGTTTGTGAGGGCTAATCAACATGGTGTTGTAATATTTTAGGAGGTCCATCTCGTGGTACAGTTGGTTGAGAGTAGTTTTGCAATATCTTGGGTCGGTCTTCTCACACCAGTTCTCCACTCCGTGCAGGTACGTTTCAATACGACGAACTCCTTCCCAATAGTTAGTTAGGTTGTAATACATTAATAATGTCCATTTATTATGTATTACTTGGACCTTGCCAATTGTATCGTAGTATATCGGTCGCTCAGGTTCAAGGCTAGTAATATGTGCCGACGTTTGAAGCATTGGCGCGCCGGCGGCGTGTGAGCCTGATATGGCGCACATGGTTAGCAAAGTTGTAAACAATGTGACAAAACATTGCTTGGCGTTTTTGATTCTTCTAGGGTTTTTTGTATTGTTTTGTTTACTTTCGTCTTTTTCTGTTGATGATTTGTTCTTCTGTTCAGTTTTTGGTTCGATCGGTAAGGGTGAAAGTTTGACAATGGGACGCTTGAGAGTCCCATTTTGAGTTTTTATAGTTGTTACTCGAGTTAGGCCGTCGGCGCCAGGGTGAACGTCTATGACGCGGCCAAGGGCCCATTTTGCTGGAGGTATGTTGTCCTCCTTCACAAGAACTATGTCGTTCTTTTCAATATTTTTGGCGGGTGTGCTCCACTTGCTTCGTCGTTGAAGTTGAGTTAAATAGTCATAAGACCAAGCTTTCCAAAATTGTTGCGTCATGTGTTCAATGAGTTGCCATCTTCGACGCAGATCGATGTTTTTGGTGTCGCTGTGATCCGAGTGTGGCAGTGATAGTGTAGCGGATCCGGTCAAAAAATGTCCCGGAGTTAAACAGTTGTAATATTCGTCGGGGTCCTCGGTGAGAGGGCAAAGCGGCCTTGAGTTCAAGCACGCTTCGATCTTCGCCAGCAAGGAGATAAATTCCTCAAAGGTTAGTTTCTGCTCCCCGAGTACTCTTCTTAAGTGATATTTTAATGACTTTACTGCGGCTTCCCATATTCCGCCCCCACTAGGCCACGCAGGGGCGTTGAAGTGCCATTCCACTTCTAGTTTACCAATTGTGTCAAAGAAACTTGAGTTAATTAGCATCTGTTTGAATTGTTCAAATTCTTGGCGCATAATCTTTGATGCCCCAATAAAGTTTGTACCGCAGTCAGAATATACATGTTTAGGCGTGCCGCGGCGGGCACATAATCGTTCGAAAGCGGCCAGAAACGTTTCGGCGCTCATGTCTGATGTAAGCTCTATGTGCACAGCTTTCGTGGCTAAACACACGAAAATGACAATATATCCTTTCGATGTCTTGACACCTCGTCCTTTGTTAATTTTGACCTCTACGCTCCCCGTGAAGTCCACACCGGTGTGCGTAAATGGCCTTGATGGGATAGTTCTCTGCGGGGGCAAGTCCGCCATTAGTTGATAAGTGTTCGACGGCTTGAATCGGTGGCAGCGTACGCAGTGCTGTAATTGATGCTTTACCGCCCTGTTTCCACCGATGATCCAGTAACGCTGCCTTATGTAGTTAAGGGCCACGCGTGCTCCGCCGTGTAAAGTTGACATATGCCCGTGATGAATAACAAGATGAGTCATGCGCCCCTTCCTGGGTAAGATAACTGGATTTTTCATTCCCGGGGGCAAGTTGGAGTTGTTTAAGCGTCCGCCAACTCGAATTAACCCCTTCTCATCCAGGTAAGGCTTCAGTTTGTACATACAGCTTTGCTTCGAAGTAGTTTTATTTTTGGATAATAGTTTGTATTCGTTAGCAAACGCCTCCTTTTGTGCGCATCTGGTTAAATATTCATTTGCAGCGAGCAATTCATTTGTAGTTATATAGTTGGTGTCCGCTTTCTGCTTGCGCCGCAAGGTTGTAGTGAATCGCATTATCCACGCCGTAATTCGTATTACTCGTGATAACGAACTGCATTTATCAAGTAGGTCATGTATGAAGTTAGTGTCTTGATTTGTGGCTAGGGCTGCCTCTTCGTTTTGCATTTTTTTGATGCCAGTAGTAACATGGAAAGTTTGGGCTTGAAGTTCATTTTTTAAGTTTGTTTCGGGAAGGGATGGTCCGTGCCACCAGAGGTCGAGGTTAATTAGTTTGCTCGGGGACACGCCCCTTGAAGCACAGTCACTTGGGTTATCCTCAGATTTGATGTAATGCCATTTGTCTGCCGGTATTACTTGCTTGATTTTCATGACTCGGTTGGCCACGTATTTATCCCAACGCGTTACATCCCCCTGCAGCCATGCGAGAGTTACTTGGGAGTCGCAAAATGCTCGTATGGTTATATCATAATCTTTGTAGGCTTCCATCACCTTCATCATTAGTTGAGATAGTAGTAGGGTTCCGCATAGTTCCAATCTAGGAAGAGTAGTTTTCTGCGATATGGGGGCAACCCTAGTTTTTGCAGCTAGTAGAGTTGTTCGTGGCTTCCCGTTATCATCCTTAGTTCGGGTGTAAATAACGCAAGCAAATGCTTTCTCACTTGCGTCTGAGAAGCCTAAAAGTTCGGTGTGCTTTGATGTCCCTCCGATCCATCTGTTAAGCTTGACCTTGTTTAGTAGTTTTAATTCCGTTTTAAGTTTTAGCCATTCTTCTTGAATATCGTGCGGTAAAATTTGGTCCCATGAAATGTTACTGGTCCAAACCTTCTGGAATATTAGTTTTGCCGTTAGGGTTACGGGGCTATACCAGCCTAATGGGTCATATAGGCGTGATATTTCAGATAGTAGAGCTCGTTTCGTTAAGTTAGTTGTAGTTTCATTTTGTAGCTTCCAGTTGAGTAAAAATGTGTCCGAGTTAGGGTTCCAGCCAAGTCCTAAGGTTTTCATGGACTCATCTTGTTTGAAGTCAAATATTTGTGTTGAAATTTGATCCTTGGTTAAGTTTTCAAGTAGAGTTGGATCGTTTGCGGACCATTTTCGTAAGTTCATGCCGCCGCCCTTGAGTAAGTTTATTAGTGAGTTTTGTAGTTTAGTTGCTTCCTCGATTGAGTTGCGGCCGCTTATGAGGTCATCAACGTAGAATTCGTTCTTTAGCGTTTCGGCAGCTTCGGGATATTTGTGGCCGTCGTCAATGGCCAATTGCTTAAGAGTTCTTGTTGCTAACCAGCCTGCACATTTTTGTCCATAAGTTACTGTGCGAAGTTGGTATTCCTGAAGGGCTTCGGAGGGTGAGTTTCGCCATATAATTTTTTGAAGATGCTGCTGGTCCTCAGAAATCCAAATGCATCGGTACATCATCTGGACATCAGCACAAAATGCATATTTGTAGGACCTCCACTTCAGTATCAGTGCTTGAATGTCCCTTTGTAGGTTAGGACCTTTTTTCTGCTGGATGTTTAGGCTGTAGCCGCTGCTTGTTTTTTGGGATGCATTAAAAACAACCCTTAGTTTTGTGGTGGTGGCATTTTCCCTCAGCACCCCATGATGTGGAAGGTAGCAGTCCTGAGCTGAGGATGAAGTCGCAGGCTTCATATGCTCCAAATTAATATATTCGTTCATGAAATCCCGGTACATTGCGGCAAGTTTATGTTGTTTTTGTAGTTTTCGTTCAAGTTGTAAAAACTGGGATATCGCTATTTGTTTGGAGTTTCCCAGTTTTTCTTCGTAGTCCACATTCAGTGGCAGTTTTACGACGTATTTCCCATCGGAGCCTCGCTCTACAGTTTCCTGGTAGTAATTTTCGCATTGATCGTCAGATCCATTTTCGTCGTTTTGGGTGATGTCTTCTGTTTCCCAAAATTTCGTAAGCTCTTCCATGTTAATTAAAAATACGCGGCAGTTTAGTGAGGCACGGCTTGTCAGTTTCCCACTGATTATCCACCCTAACTGGGTCTGTTGGGCAATCAGATCCCGCTTATCAGCCTTGATCACTCCATCCATGAGAGCGTCGGCGTAAACGTGTGCTCCTAGCAAGAGGTCTATGGGGCGCGATACGTTAAAGTCAGCATCCGCCAGTTCCAAGTTTTGTAAATGCGGCCAGTTTCCTTTTCTGAACGTTGAGTTGGGTAAGTTTCTAGTTATTTTCTGGGCGATAAGTGCATTCGTTTTAAATGTGTAATCGGAATGCAGGGACTTGCAAGTAAGCTCCGTTTTTCCTTTGCAGCTTAAAGTTCCAATTCCAGTTATGGTCCCATTTAGCTTCACTCTAGGTAGCTTCAGTAGTTGTGCGGCATTTTCAGTTATAATATTTATCTGAGACCCCTGGTCCAGTAATGCTCGAAGTGTGATAAGGGACCCGTCTCTCGCTTGAAGTTGAAGTTGAACCGTAGTTAACAAGACTTCCAAATCATCTGTAGCTATATGATGGCTCGATGATCGTTGAGTTGAAGTTGATGGGTTCGGCTCGGAGTTATTTTTTCCATAATTAGAAACTATTTGTTTCTTCATCATATTATTGTGCAATAATGAATGATGTTTCAAGTTACATTCTTTGCACGTTTTGTTAGATCTGCATTCTTTGTCCCCGTGACTAAATAGGCAGTTTTTGCAGACTTGTAGTTTCGCAACCGTGCTGTTGCGCTGTAGTGCATCTAGGTCGATGAACTTCGGACATTGCATCAACACATGTGCCCCGTTACATAGAGGACATTGTCCATATGTCGCATGATATGTTCTAGAGTTATTCTTTAAATAGTTGAAGTTATTGTAGTTAGTTTTTTTGATTTGATGCTCCTTGAACGTTCTTACGAATGCTGGTTTTTGGAGAGTGGTGACATCCTTTTTTGCGCGTTTCATGGTTTCGTAGGCCATGAATTTGCTCTCGAGAAAGAAAAGAAAGTCGTGTAGGACCGGAATTTCCCTGTGATCCTGAAGGTCCCGTACGTAGTCGCTGTGCGTATTGGAGTCCAATTTCAAAGTCATTAAGTGAACAATAATGGGATCCCAGGTTGCAGTATCTAAGCCAATATTAGTTAGTCCGCTCAGACACTCAGTTATGACGTCATGCATTTTCTTTAGGTTGTAGGCGTCCGGTTGTTGAATGGTAGGTAAATTTAGCATAGTGTTCATAAACGAGATAAATTGAAGACGTCGATTATCATAGCGTTGATTTAAAATGTCCCAACATGAGTTGTAGTTGTCAGCGTTGATTGTTAGGTGCTGGACCAATCTTTCTGCTTCTCCTCGGAGTTTCGTTTTGAGATGCTGCATCTTTTGTGCCTTGTTGATTGTTGGATTGTTATGGACGGTTTCAATGAAAAGATCCTTAAACGAAATCCATTGGTTGTAGTTTCCTGAGAACTCGGGTATAGAGATGCGCGGCGCCGATCTTTGGTAATGTAAAGTTGACCACATCTTGCTGTTAAGCTCCCTTCGCATAGAATCGTACCTATTTTCTATATCGGCGAATATTTTGTAGTAAGTTTCATGAGAGCCCTTGAGCAAGCCATCTATCTCCCAGTGCTGCTTGTCGATGTCCGCCCATTTCGATTTCAGGATATTGAGATTATCTTCTAATTCCCATTTTTCGGTATTGGAGGAAATATCGATTTTTGACATCGCTCGATCGATTGCTTTGAAGTGACATTCTTGTTTGTTTAAAAGTTGAATAACATCACCGTTCCCAGCTTCCGTTTCCTCCAAAAAGTCCGTTAAGTCGAACTTGAATGAGCTCTTAGCGTCAGTTAGATTATGCATCAAGTTGAGCATATCCGCTTTAGTAACGTCGTACATAGTTTTAGTTTTTGAGTGGATATCCTCCAAGAAGTAGTTAATGTTCTTGTCCTCGATTTCCTTCTCGAGGATCTCGTGCTGGTTCTCGAAGTCACCCCATAAGGCATCGAGAGAAGTTAGCCGCTTAGTTAAGTAGTCGCGAGTTTTCCTGTCCTTTGAGTCCTTTTTGTAGTTGACACACAAGGACTTGATGCTTTCAAAGCAAGTTTGCTGTTGTTGTAGCTTGTTCATTGTAAGTTAAAGTTGAAGTTGAAGTTGAAAGTTGATCTTGAAGATAGTTAAGTTGAGCCCCAGAGTAGTTAAGTTTATTAAGTAGGTTTTTTTTTTATTTTTTTGTAGTAGTTGCCCGACGATAGGTTAGTTGACTGGTTCACAACACGTAGACCTTGCTTCCGTCCACTTCCAGATCCTCTTGTAGTTGTAGATCCGAATCACGAGCGGAGATAGACACGTGAAGTAATCCTGATGTTATTTTTCGTTGGTTCAATCCGATGCCCTTCTTCACAGGTAAGTAGCGCTTCTGCCCTCTATATACGATATATCTGTGCCTTCTCAATTTACTGGTGAGACCCGCTTGTGGGAGGCCAGCAAACCGATTCACTATCGCAATAAAGTAACAAAAACACTATGTACCTTTTTTTGAGTTTGCAGGACACGGAGAGGTTCGAAGGACCATAAAATGTAGGGGCCAGTTAGCCCATACACTTGCTTGATGTGGTTGAGTGCGTTGAGAGAGTGAAGAGGTTGAGCTCACGTTAAACTTGTTTATTGTATGTTAAATGGTTACAAATTAAGTTGACTAATTAGCCGTTCCTTCAATTGATGTTTATCGTATGAAAGTTAGGTATGCACTGTCGTTAACTTAGTTATAATATTTTAGTATGGCTCGGTCTAAAGTAGGTTGCAGCGTGAGCGGAAAAATGTACAGTAGTGAGACTGTACATATATTCTTAAACCTTCCGTGAGTGGACGTGAAATGTGCCTCTGCAAAACCCACACTAACCCAACGTACAAGGCAAAAGCATTAAAAACTGAGGGTATTATTAAGACCCACGATATAAACCAGCTCATTGTCGCAACAGTTTGCGATGCAAAAGTACAAGCCTGCATGTACGGAACGTGTGATCGATGATCTGATTTAATCATACAATCTGAAAGTCCTGAAAAAAATAACAATAAAATTCAGTGGAAAGAGTGGGGAAGAGTAGAGGAGACGTACGAGAAAGACGGAAAAACTATGAAAGCCTTTAAGAATGTAAAACTAGACAAAGAAAGTACTGTAAAAGAGCTGTTGTCTGTTTTTAATACGGAACTAAAACTATTGAAAAAACATGTATACAACATGAAAGTTCAATTTCAAAGTTTTCGATCAGCTATAGACAATCTGCAACATACTGAAGCCGTCGTGGTTGCGGACTTTAGTGAAAACTATAGCTGCAAACATCATGAAGAGGTACAAGCACATCACTTTGGTGGTTCCAGACAACAAGTGTCACTTCACACTGTTGTAGTGTATGTCATGGCAGAAAACAACAAAATAGTCAAATCCTACTGCACTGTGTCATCAAACACTAATCACCAACCCGCAGCTATATGGGCACATTTAGATCCAGTCTTAAAGGATATTCGTAGTTCTCATCCAGACATTACAACCATCCATTTCCTTAGTGACGGGCCTTTCAGTCAGTACCGTCAAAAACATAACTTTTACCTGAGCTCTACCGTGGTATTTCAACACGGCTTCTGTGCTATGTCTTGGTCTTTCTTTGAGGCTGGCCATGGAAAAGGGCCAGCCGATGGAATAGGCGGATACCTTAAACGGTCAGCAGATGAGTTAGTAGCTCGAGGTGAAGACATCTCAAACAGCAAGCAATTTTACGATGTTCTAAAAGATATAAGCAAGATTAGACTCTACGAAATTTCATCCGAAGACATTGCGAAAATAGCCGATAAAATACTTCCAAATATTCATCCTCTTCCAGGCACGAAAAACGTACACCAAACTTTTACAACCGTTGCTGGAAAATTAAAATACAGGAACCTTAGCTGTTTCTGCAGTAGAGCATTTTGTGAATGTCTTTCACCGAAAAATTATGAACCGGTTAGACCTGCAACCAAGAATGTCAAGAAAAATAAACAGAACAAAAAGAAGGAACATAGTATTATTGAAAGTAGCCTCAGCTCCGACGATGACGAGATATTAAGAGATTACAGGACTCCCGAAAAGCAACCAGAGCAAAACTCACCTTTTAAAGAGATTGACTTACTCGAGCTTACAAAAGCCTTAGAATAGAAACTGGTATGATAATGTTTATCCTGAAACTTCCGATGACGATGAAGAAACACGTTCACAACCTAGTACATCAGCAAATGCAACGGATAAAGAAAACCAAGGAGTGCAGCGTGGAGACTTTCTATTAGTAAATGTAAATTCTAGCAAAGGTAAAACTTTTAAATATGTCTGTACAGTCGATGAGCTATACGAGGACGGTGATATGCGAGTCACGTTTTTACGTTATGTTAAAAATAAAAGTACTTTTGTTTTAGACAAATCTGATACAGCTGATATTGACTATACAGACATAGTTACAATTTTGGATAAACCGAATATTACTATCAAGCGAGGCGTACAATATTATATTTTCAAACAGAATGTGGAAGTTGCAAAATAAAGATGGCACGATTGTTGTTGTTGCTCAAGCATTTTGTGATTTAGCTTATTATATTATGTTCTTGACAAATAATAATATGTGATAAAAAAAAAATTGTTAAGTTGTTTTTTAAATATTGAAGAGACTTGTGAATTATGATTGATCTCAGAACTTATAGTAATGCATATAATTATCTTAAGTACTTTCAGTTTTTAAGTTTTTACTAATCTCGCCTCGTGTGTGTACACGACATTTTGATAATGTTTTGGTTATGTTGTTTTGTAAAACATTTATTGGATAGCATTTAATTGTTTAAAACCCAACAAAGTTGGTGCTTATTACTTAGATAATACTTTAATCTAAGAATTGTTATGATTAGTAGTTAGAGTTGACTGATTGTTTTTTGTTGATCTCACAATTAAGAATAATAAAAGTTATAATATGGAAGATTTATATAAAAATAAGTGTTATTTTGTAACTCGTTTAGACATCTAGTAATATTATTTTGATTCCTAATCTTCAAAGTTACTGTAATTGTGTCTCTTGAGTCACATGTTTTGTCTCTTCGCTAACAATATTGTCCCCCTAAATTGCAACAGATAACGGGCTTTTAAACAGTTTCTAAGAATCACTATTTTCAAACTATATACAAATAATGTTTTGCTTAGAACTTTGTTAAGTTAAGTCAGTATACTTGTTTAATTATATTGAGTGCATACTGATTTATGTTAAAAAATATTCACTTAAAACTAGGTATGTGACTCAGGAGATAAAACCAACCCCAGTATTACGAAATTGAGACTGAATTTTGTACCTTTTATTTCGTAACTGTGTTCATTATTAATTACTTACAATAATAAAAGAAATAATTTTGGAATTAAATGAAGTTTCTTTATCAAAATCCAGAAATCCGTATCCGTGACTCAGTAGACGTTTTACGTGAGTGTGCCATCAAATTTGTGTAATAATTCCACCAAAACACTAGAACGAGCGATGCTCGAGATATATTTGCAATCTCCGAAAGTAATATTATCAATACTAAATAATATTGCGGGGATAAAAGTACTTATTTTTTTTTCACTAAAAAGTTGATTATGTACAAGGAATAGTTGATCCGCCCTCATACGAATTCACCGTTTGGCCTTGGTTCGCACAATGTAGTCGGATGTGCCACAAACAAGTTTTATGATTGGGCGTTGTATTATTATTTATGTCGCAAGTCTTATTTACGAGTTATATTTGGAAGCTGTAGTGTTACAGGCGACATAATAAGACGCAATTTATAGGCGGGTCGGCACCCGACTAGATGGACGGATGACCTCGTGAGGGTAGCGGGGAATCAATGGATGCGGTCTGCACGGGATCGCACTTTGTGGCGGGTCATGGGGGAGGCCTATGTTCAGCAGTGAACGTCTGTGGCTGATAGATAGATTATAGGTAGGTACCGTAATAAAATGTTTGATATTAGAGTACATGCGCACACATAACTAAAGATTTCATTTGGCTAACTTTAACTTTTTAACTTTTTTTCTAGAACATAAGGACAAGAACATCTCGACACCAGCAACGTCTTATGAACTTAGTAAAACCTAATGTAACACAAAAAGACTTGATACAATTTACGGCAGTCGACATCGAGGAATGTCAATTCTGGGAAAATTAATCTGAACAACCTATAGTGGTCTTGGCGCTGAGTACAATTTTATGCATTTCGGCGTCTAGACCCTGGGTCCATGAGGCCCAGCGCATTAGCCTCTTCAAAGATATCTCGAAGAGGCTTATAGCTGTTACTGGTCACTGGAGAACTGGCAGTTTCCTCGCTCGAAAAATCAGTTTGGCGATTCAGCGAGGAAACACCGCCAGCATCTTCAGCGCTATGCCGCAAGGGCCATTTTTAGGGTTCCGTACCCAAAGTAAAATCGGGACCCTATTATTAAGACTCTCACTGTCCGGCCGTCCGTCCGTCCGCCCGTCTATCTGTCCCAGGCTGTATCTCAAGAACCGTGATAGCTAGACAGTGGAAATTTTCACAGCTGATGTATTTCTGTTGCCGCTGTAAACACAAATACTTAACAGAATAAAATAAACATCAGAGTAAAAAATAGTCCTTTTCAAAATCAAATTTGTATCCAGCGCCATACATACCGGGTGCAAGCTTACCTTAATCCGGCCAGTTAAGATGGGATAAGTATTTTTTCGGAACCCTCGGTGCGCGAGTCTGACTAGCACTTGGCTGGTTTTAAGATTTAGTTTAACTTTATTGTGCAACAATGTGTGTACTAGAATACTAGTATAGTTTTATTTTAAGGTTTAGTTTTATTTTAAGTATTTTATCATAATGTATCATTAAATGATTGTTGTTTATTTGTGAAATAAATTCAGATTTGAATAAATCTTTTTGGGATATCCTCAATATTTCGATGATAAATAGACGCTCGATTGGGTTTAGGATAGGACACCGCACCGGTAGGATTCAATTTTGCCCTGCTGACGTCACTGTGCTTGACTGATCCAATATTGCCTCTGACGGGGCCAGGCTTTTCATTTATATAGTTATAGGTATAAACAAGGTAAGGGCGCCACTGCACTGACGGGCGGGCTAACCTAATGAAAGGGTTTATTAATCCTTCACCTCCCAACAAACAAAATAACCTTATAAAATTTAATCTATAAGGACTAAAGTCTCATAGTTGTTTTAAAATGGCATTCATTACAACAATGTACCTTTTAACGGCTTTTTATAAGACAATTTGGCTAAAATTGCCTTTATTCTTATAATTTGGTTATGTTAACGTTAATAAAACCAATTAATATGGCTACATCAAGGGTAATTTTTTTTTTATTCTTATAGAAGCTAGCTACATTGCGTTTTAGCTGTATAATATTGAAAGCCTTGTAAAGGCGTTTTATATGGCCAATCATTCTTATAAAAGTAATGCACAAGGTACCTATAAAGCTTTTCGGCTTATAGGAGCTTTTTATAAGATGTTTACCCAACGAATGAATTATAGCATTTTATATAGTCTTAATAAGAATTAAAGCAATCCATATTCACTTATATAATACTAATAAGGGCTATGTTCTCTATAGTGTTATATTAAAAGGTTTTTTATATGGTTACGCCTAATACTTCTGTAAATCTACAAAATGACCAATCTGGTACCGAGGTAGCAGCCGGTGGTTCCGTAGAAGATTATTTTATGGAACATGAGAGTGAGCAGGAAAGCACTGAGGAATACATTTGTAGCGGCAGTGACAGTGATACAGACATATCGTCAAATGAGGAATTGAAAAAACTTCGAAATAAACTAGTAATTAATAAAAAATGGCGGGGTTATTTGTAAACCGCGCTTGACATCTACTGCTGCGCATGTGCAAAAGCATTTTTTTAATATTCGTCTTATGTCAGAATGGCACAAGCGCGTGTACATTCAGCCAAATGTATTTAATGAATAACGATTTTAAGTTCGTTTATTAATCAAATTTTATATCTAATGTAATTAATGACGTGTTAAATGACTGAATTAATGAAGTATTTGGTTTTATTGTACTTTTATATGTAATAATAATCGGTATTTGACTAATTTATGAAACTTTTTTAAATATTAAATTTATACTTACTCGTCCGATTAATAATAAGTGTCAATGTTTATTTAGAAATATTGTTACTATTTAAATTACGGATTACAATATTCGCATTCATCTGCAATAAAATGGTCGTATAGTCGTATATCAAATACGCTTTACAATTTTGACAGAAAATGAAAGTGAATTGTTGCAAAACTTCTATTCTATATATTCACGACGTATGACAAAGTGTGATGGTAAATTTGGATGAGTCGGATATCTACAGTTATAACATTTCTTATACTTAGTTACTTAGTAGATAAGGGACTTCACTTGTGAGAAAGGAACCCTAACGACATATAAAATGGCGAATCATAAGCAACACCTATTGCTAATGATAGATTTTTAATCTCATAGTGTATTTTTAGATGATGTGCAAATTTCTTTTGCTCTTATAATGGCCTTTTATAAAACATGACTAAATAATTAACCACATTTTCAGTACAAAACCGCAATAATACAAAGGCGCGTTGATAACACATCATGTTTTATACCATAATCTATCACAAATTTAAATTCCCACACAGTTTTCACTATAGATTGGTACTCTAACGTAGAATTAAAAAATAACTGAGGTACCGTTTATTATTAATCATGAAGATGTTGACTAATTATTTTTCATCAAACTATTACAAAAAAGAAAATAAACTTATTGCACATTCATAAACATACAGTTATAAGAGCCAAATACCTTATTAGGGGCATTTGTTTTGCCGTTATGAATTTTACGCCCTTAAATCGGACCATAACAAAACGCGTATAAGGACGATCGCCCTTATAAACACTTTAAATATAGTTCTTATAAGTATATTAACCTTTTTAGTGCATTTTCCATGCCATTATAAGTTTGACTACCTTGTTGCTTGTCACAATAAAGCACTTACAAGATAAATAAAGCAAATAATAAAGCAACTATAAGTTGAGTATAAGGTTATTGTATTTATAATTTGTGCCCAAATCCACCCTTATTAGCGATAATATGGCCTTTACAAGAATAATATTTTAGGCTATATAAGCCACTACAAGAGGATTTTTTGTTTGTTGGGCTATACATATATAAATACTAATGTGGGGACGGGAAGGGGAAAATGCATCAGTTGGTCTTCACGTCGTTTAAACATATTTACAATAGTTATACAATTTAATTGCATCGTCTACTAACTAACTATTAACTTATTGCTTCTACCAAATCATTATATCGTCTGACAGTTTCCGTCATATGTTCATACGTCAAATCTAACACATTCCTTATTTCATTCTATTCGAACTAGCATTCATCGTCTACCAGCTAGCTCCTTATACTCTAGCAGTACCAATCCCACATACCTATAATTATATACAATACAATATAATACAATACAATACAACACTACTTTATTACACACCAACAACAAAAATATTTCATGAGAAATCTTAAATTAAAGAATGGTAGACAATAGGCGGTCTTATCGCTAAAGAGCGATCTCTTCCAGACAACCGTTGGGTAGCCTATATTTACTTATTTTTATATTAGCGCTACTTAGTGGCTCCACTTCGCCTGATGGTAAGCAAAAAGGGGGTCCGAGAGATGCTTCTTCACGCTTCGTTTGAAGGGTCCCATGTTGTAAGAAGGAGAAAATACAATGTGCCGGCAAAGAGTTCCACTTTTAATAGTTCGACGGGAAATATGACCGCATAATATTTTGACGACGCGGTTGGCTCAGTTTGTAAGCACCTGCCTACTGAGCCGGCGGTCTCGGGTTCGAGTCCCGGCCAGGGCAAATATTTGTGTGATGAACTCGAATATTTGTGCTTGGGTCATGGTTGCTCTATGTATTTAAGTATATATCTATACTATTATCTATACTATTATAAAATCCTAAATTTGTATTGAAAATAAATTTTCTATGGAGGGAGGTCATGATTTCAGGAAAAATCTCGATAGCGTGATGCAGCCTGATAGTTGTTTTGTATGGACACGCGTCGCCGTGCCAACCTGGCGCCATCTGTTTTCAAAAAAACCGTTGTCCTCGCATCACGCCGAAACGGCTGGATAAAAAGCTACTAATTTTGGTACAGGAATAGCTGAACATCCAAAGATGGTTATAGGATACTTTTTATTATGATTAATATTTATCTCTGAAAACATAAATTCCATGAAATATTTTCCTTTCAATGTGTAAACCTTATAATGACAGCGTTTGTGATTTTGAATTTAGAACGACGCGACCCCCGCGTGGCTCTTACGTGTACAAAAACTAAAAAGTATGAATTCGACATAATACCTCCGCGCGGCCCACCAGGGCCCACCGGTATTAACAATAAGGTTAAGGTTGTTTGAGGCGTTGAGTTACAGAAACCGTGTTAGTTAGATAGAAAAGATGGCGCCAATTATCGACCAACACAGACGAAAATATGAGTGCAATGTTCGTTGTAAATTGGCTCATGCTCAAAAAAAACAACATTTCTTTAAAAACACAATTTGCGACAATAGCAACTAATTAATGCTCTTTTATTGAATATGCAATTATATTCTTCTGTAGTTTGTAAGTATTGACCATAAAAAAGCCCGGAGACGCAATAATTAAATGTTAATGAATAAAACAGATTTTTTAATGCCATTTTATCGAGTGTAATTGAAATAGAAGTATTTCGAATCAATTTAAATACATTTTTAAATATGTTTTACCAACCAACATTTAGAACATTAGGCGCAAATTTTCGTATTGTTTGTGTTTGGCCTAACTTACTTCAGGAAAAATATTGATAGCGTGATGCAGCTTGATTGTTGTTTTGTATGGACACGCGTCGCCGTGCCAACCTGGCGCCATCTGTTTTCATAAAATCCTTTGTCCTCCAATCACGCCGAAATGGCTGGACGGATTGTAACCATTTTTGGTACAGGGATAGCTGGACATCCGAAGATGGTTATAGGATACTTTTTTTCCGTCTACGGTAAAGAAAAAAATACGCGAATGAAGTCGTGTGCATCTCATAGCGTCATCCATCAGCGTCGTGAATTTGAATTTAGAACCACGCGTACCCCGCGGGGGGCGGCCTGCGCTACCCACCGGGGGACAATAGCCCTGAGGTTGGACGAGTCGCCGAGTTACGGACACTGGGACAGTAGATGGCGTTAGTGGTACACGAAATGATCATTTTATGAAACAAAACTGAACACAATTTTGTTATTATTAATTTCGCGATGCAACAATGGGAACTACCATTCTATTATTGCATTTAAAATTCATGTATTTACTCAGTAGTTTATAAATATTGACCCTCTTTTCATAAACGTACTGAGACGCGGAGAAAATTTAAAATGAATAAAAAAATGGTAGTCGGTTTTACGGGCGAAGGAAGATTTTACGTGACAACGTCTTATTCTCGGTAGAATATTTATTGATATGAATATTATTAAATTGCACAATAGGAACAATTAATGAAAATAAGAATTGCACAAATTTTAACTATAGAAATATATTTTGTTCCTCTTCCCTCTTCCCTCTTCCCTCTTCCCTCTTCCCTCTTCCCTCTTCCCTCTTCCCTCTTCCCTCTTCCCTCTTCCCTCTTCCCTCTTCCCTCTTCCCTCTTCCCTCTTCCCTCTTCCCTCTTCCCTCTTCCCTCTTCCCTCTTCCCTCTTCCCTCTTCCCTCTTCCCTCTTCCCTCTTCCCTCTTCCCTCTTCCCTCTTCCCTCTTCCCTCTTCCCTCTTCCCTCTTCCCTCTTCCCTCTTCCCTCTTCCCTCTTCCCTCTTCCCTCTTCCCTCTTCCCTCTTCCCTCTTCCCTCTTCCCTCTTCCCTCTTCCCTCTTCCCTCTTCCCTCTTCCCTCTTCCCTCTTCCCTCTTCCCTCTTCCCTCTTCCCTCTTCCCTCTTCCCTCTTCCCTCTTCCCTCTTCCCTCTTCCCTCTTCCCTCTTCCCTCTTCCCTCTTCCCTCTTCCCTCTTCCCTCTTCCCTCTTCCCTCTTCCCTCTTCCCTCTTCCCTCTTCCCTCTTCCCTCTTCCCTCTTCCCTCTTCCCTCTTCCCTCTTCCCTCTTCCCTCTTCCCTCTTCCCTCTTCCCTCTTCCCTCTTCCCTCTTCCCTCTTCCCTCTTCCCTCTTCCCTCTTCCCTCTTCCCTCTTCCCTCTTCCCTCTTCCCTCTTCCCTCTTCCCTCTTCCCTCTTCCCTCTTCCCTCTTCCCTCTTCCCTCTTCCCTCTTCCCTCTTCCCTCTTCCCTCTTCCCTCTTCCCTCTTCCCTCTTCCCTCTTCCCTCTTCCCTCTTCCCTCTTCCCTCTTCCCTCTTCCCTCTTCCCTCTTCCCTCTTCCCTCTTCCCTCTTCCCTCTTCCCTCTTCCCTCTTCCCTCTTCCCTCTTCCCTCTTCCCTCTTCCCTCTTCCCTCTTCCCTCTTCCCTCTTCCCTCTTCCCTCTTCCCTCTTCCCTCTTCCCTCTTCCCTCTTCCCTCTTCCCTCTTCCCTCTTCCCTCTTCCCTCTTCCCTCTTCCCTCTTCCCTCTTCCCTCTTCCCTCTTCCCTCTTCCCTCTTCCCTCTTCCCTCTTCCCTCTTCCCTCTTCCCTCTTCCCTCTTCCCTCTTCCCTCTTCCCTCTTCCCTCTTCCCTCTTCCCTCTTCCCTCTTCCCTCTTCCCTCTTCCCTCTTCCCTCTTCCCTCTTCCCTCTTCCCTCTTCCCTCTTCCCTCTTCCCTCTTCCCTCTTCCCTCTTCCCTCTTCCCTCTTCCCTCTTCCCTCTTCCCTCTTCCCTCTTCCCTCTTCCCTCTTCCCTCTTCCCTCTTCCCTCTTCCCTCTTCCCTCTTCCCTCTTCCCTCTTCCCTCTTCCCTCTTCCCTCTTCCCTCTTCCCTCTTCCCTCTTCCCTCTTCCCTCTTCCCTCTTCCCTCTTCCCTCTTCCCTCTTCCCTCTTCCCTCTTCCCTCTTCCCTCTTCCCTCTTCCCTCTTCCCTCTTCCCTCTTCCCTCTTCCCTCTTCCCTCTTCCCTCTTCCCTCTTCCCTCTTCCCTCTTCCCTCTTCCCTCTTCCCTCTTCCCTCTTCCCTCTTCCCTCTTCCCTCTTCCCTCTTCCCTCTTCCCTCTTCCCTCTTCCCTCTTCCCTCTTCCCTCTTCCCTCTTCCCTCTTCCCTCTTCCCTCTTCCCTCTTCCCTCTTCCCTCTTCCCTCTTCCCTCTTCCCTCTTCCCTCTTCCCTCTTCCCTCTTCCCTCTTCCCTCTTCCCTCTTCCCTCTTCCCTCTTCCCTCTTCCCTCTTCCCTCTTCCCTCTTCCCTCTTCCCTCTTCCCTCTTCCCTCTTCCCTCTTCCCTCTTCCCTCTTCCCTCTTCCCTCTTCCCTCTTCCCTCTTCCCTCTTCCCTCTTCCCTCTTCCCTCTTCCCTCTTCCCTCTTCCCTCTTCCCTCTTCCCTCTTCCCTCTTCCCTCTTCCCTCTTCCCTCTTCCCTCTTCCCTCTTCCCTCTTCCCTCTTCCCTCTTCCCTCTTCCCTCTTCCCTCTTCCCTCTTCCCTCTTCCCTCTTCCCTCTTCCCTCTTCCCTCTGCCCTCTTCCCTCTTCCCTCTTCCGCCCTCTTCCCTCTTGTTACAGTAATGCTCGATGAATGAAAATAAGAATTGCACAAATTTTAACTATAGAAATATATTTTGTCTCTCTCACTCATCAACCGTGAGCGATCAACCGTGAGCGGGCGTTACACTTTTTCATGAGTGACTCCGAGCCGTAACCTAATTTAAGACGTTGTCACGTCAATATATTTTGTCTCTCTCACTCATCAACCGTGAGCGATCAACCGTGAGCGGGCGTTACATTTTTTCATGAGTGACTGCGAGCGCAACCTAAATTAAGACGTTGTCACGTCAATAAGTTGTTTTTTTACTTTCTTGAGAGACAATATTATAATCAAAATAAAATGATGTAATATCAATTTTATCCTTTGACGTATAAATATTTACGGAAAGTCAATGAAATATGATACGCACATAAGTGCTACCAGTAGCGCCATCTATGAGCTTTAAACAGTAGTTTTCCCCGAGGTGCCGTCCGCAGCAGAGTTTTCGCAATGGCGAAGTGAGTGGATTGGTCTGTAATTTGTGTATTGTTTTACTAGCTTTTACCCGCTGCGCTCACGTTAAAACATACGTTCACTATATTACTACGTATACTACGACCTCTTACACAAATTTGAAGTTAATGAGTGATACATTTAAATGTTATTACTATGTACAATTAATTTCTTTAATTTTAATACAGCTGATGCAAAGTTTAAGTTGACAGCTCGAGGGCCGTTCAGCGTCAGTATGTGTTTAGACAAAATATAAACAATCTCAAACAACGTTTGATTAAACTTTTAAGTATTTTTAAAGAGATGGTGACTAACAGAGACGGGAGGCAATAAGAAAAAAAACAATATCGTACAACGGAAAAAAGAAAGCAAGGCTGATGAAACTTAAGCAATACGAAGAGATGGTATCGAAAAAAACGGGGGGCTCGGGGGGCGGAGCCCCCCGCTCTAACAAAATACTACATGCTAAAACTGAAAAATTCAAGTAGCTTTGATGAAAGCCTAAGTTACCTGTAGATATATGGTGATCAAGAAAAAACAAAACCCTAAAAGGCTAAAAAGAAAGCAAGTCTCATCAAACTTTTAAGTATCCTGAAAAGATAGTGAACTAAAATGGCATAGTACTCGCATTAAGAAAACACAAAAACTTAAAACGGAATCGAGAACGCAAGTCTGATCAAACTTTAAAAGATTCTAAAGAGATGGCGACCCAACCAGACGGGAAGCACGAAGAAAAAACAATATCCCACAACGGAAAGAAGAAAGCACGCCTGATGAAACTTTTAAATAACACGAAAAGATGTTATTGAAAAAAAATGTATTACATGCTAAAACAGAAAAATAAAGTAAATCTGATGATAGGATAAGTTAGATATGGTGATCAAGAAAACACAAAACCTTCACTAACGAGTAAGCAAGTCTGCACAACCTTTTGGGTAACCCGAAAAGATAGTGAACGATAGTGGCATAGTACTCGCATTAATGAAACGGAAACAAGAAAGCAGGTTTGACCAAACTTTTAGGTATTCTAAAGAGATGGTGACTAACAGAGACGGAAGGCACTAAGTTAATTATATCGCAACACGGAAAGAAAAAAGCAAGACTGATAAAACTTTTAAGCAGCACGAATAGATGGTATTTAAAAATACGGGAGGCTCGGGGGGCAGAGCACTCAGAAAATGTCATTTGCTAAAACTGAAAAATTCAATTAAATCTGATAAAAGGCTAAGTGACCTGTAGATATGGTGATGAAGAAAACGTAAAACCTTAAAACGCTAACAAGAAAACAAGTCTGATCAAACATAAAAGCAACCTGAAAATATATTGAACTAAAATGGCTTAGTGCTCGCATTATAATACACAAATCCTTAAAACGGAATCAACAAAGCAAGTCTGATCAAACTTTAAAGAATTCGAAGAAGAAGAAGATGTGGTGACCAAACCAGACGGGAGGCACGAAGAAAAAACAATATTGCACAACGAAAAGAAGTAAGCACGACTGATGAAACTTTTAAGTAACACGAAGAGATGGTATTGAAAAAGACGGGGGGCTCGGGGGGCGGAGCCCCCCGCACTTAAAAAATGCAATATGCCAAGACTGAAAATTATAAGTAAATCTGATGAAAGGCTAAATGACCTGTAGATATGGTGATATTGGTGATCAAGAAAGAAAAGACAAAACCTTAAAATGCTAACTAGAAAACAAGTCTGATCAAACTTTTAAGTAACCTGAAAAGATAGTGAACTAAAATTGCATAGTGCTCGCATTAAGAAAACACAAATCCTTAAAACGGATTCAAGAAAGCAAGTCTGATCAAACTTTAAAGGATTCTAAACAGATGGTGACCAAACCAGACGGGAAGCACGAAGAAAAAACCTCGCACAACGGAAAGAAGAAAGGAAGACTGATAAAACTTGTCAGTAACACGAAGAGATGGCATTGAAAAAGACGAGGGGTTCGGGGGGCAGAGCCGCCCGCTATTAATAAACATTACATGCTAAAATTGAAAAATTAAAGTAAATCGGTTGAAACGCCTAAGTTACCTGTAGACATGTTGCACAAGAAGACACAAAACTTAAAAACGCTAACGAGAAAGCAATTCTGCTCAACCTTTAAAGTAACGATAGTGAAAAGATAGTGAAAAAATGGCATAGTGCTCGCATTAAATAAAAACAAAACCCTAAAACGGAATCAAGAAAGCAAGTCTGATCAAACTTTAAAGGATTCTAAATGGGGATGGTGACCAAACCAGACGGGAGGCGCGAAGAAAAAACAATATAACAAATGGAAAGAAAAAAGCAAGACTGGTGTAACTTTCAAGTCATCTGACGAGATAGATAACAAAAATGCAGTAGTGCTCACATTGAGAATACATAAACCTAAAAACGGTAACAGAAAAGCAATTCTGAACAAACGATTAAGTATTCTAAGGAGATGATGACCAAAAAAAGCGGGGCAGTAAGCAAGACAATATACCACAACGGAAAGAAGAGAACATGACTTTATTTAAGTAACCAATTGAGACAGTGCACAAAAATGTCGGAGGCCTCGCATTGAGAAAACAAAACAAGAAAGTAGAAATTGAATCTATAATGAACAAGGAATCATGTCCGTGAAAGCATTCAAATATTCCAAAGATACAGTAAACAAAAAATATGGGGGGCTTGAGTTATGCCAAGTGAACGTATTTTTTCTAACGCGTGCGAAGCCGCGGGCAAAAGCTAGTTTATCTATATAAGTATGTATATCGTCTTCTAATGCCCATAACACAAGCCTTCTTGAGCTTAATTTGGGACTCGATCGATTTGTGAGAGGTTGTCTGATATTTAAAAAAAGCTGCCAAACTTAACGTTGCGATGGGTGGGGCATTTTGCTCGTGGAACCGATAGCCGCTAGGGTAGAAATGTTCTTGAGTGGTGACCGCGGACCGAAAGACGCTGTGTGAGAAGGCCTCCAACAAGGTGGACCGACGACCTGCTTAGGATCGCGGGCAGAAATTGGAAGAGGGCGGCGCAAGACCAATCGTTGTGGAGAACTATGGGGGAGGCCTTTGCCCAGCAGTGGAGGAATATCGGCTGATATGATGGAGACAACCCTATTGTCCTTTTGGAAATCCGTTAACGCCCTCAGCTAACATAACCCTACGAGATTAAACGCAGCCAGCCGACCCACCAATTGCGTTAACGCGTTCACGGTCTCACACAACGTAATGCTCACACGAATACGCTATGCCCTTCCAATAAGATATGTATTGGACAAACCCAAGCGTTGGCGTCATGCAGATAGGTGACTTTATGAAGCAGGACGATTTTTTTAAATAATATTATTACATTTAACACGTTCAGTGCGGTACAGGTCATATGGACCATACATGTGCGATTCATTACAAAGTTAACTTCATTGCGGCAGCGAAGGTGTGAAGAGGATATATACTCCGAAGTTGGAAATTCGAACTCGTATCATTATCAACCCGCTCCTGCAAATATTATTGAGTGCGGGCTAGAGAGACAGTGCAACGCAATACGAACTTCGAAGATATCCCGACATACAATAGGGTCACTAGGTCAAAAAAAATTACAACTGTACCTATTATTGCGGACTCTTTTTTTACATTGTTTTTATTATTATATAATAAATAAATAAAATAAATAAATAAATATCAGACAACCTCACACAAATCAACCTAGTCCCAAATTAAGCTCAAGAAGGCTTGTGTTATGGGTGCTAGGCGACGATATACATACTTATATAGATAAATACATACTTAAATACATAGAACATCCATGACCCAGGCACAAATATTCGTGTTCATCACACAAATATTTGCCCTTGCCGGGATTCGAACCCGGGACCGTCGGCTCAGTAGGCAGTTGCTTAACCACTGCGCCAACCGCGTCGTCATAATGTATTTTGATAACGCCTTGGTAATGCATAAAATAAACATGTCATTTGATCACAAACAAGAATTGTTTACAGTTCTTCATCTGTTAGTGAATTAAACTAAATAATGTCGTGTTATCGTATCGCTCGTTAGGCGACGCCAACGTGTAATATTACTAAAGCAAACTTCTAGGTTTATAGGTACCAGTGGCGTGGCATCCATACAGCCTGATTCCCACCGGATTGCTTATTCGAACGCTTTTTAATAGCTTTGTACTGACGCTTGAAAAAATACTTAGTCTGGTCCGGCTTGCCCCAAAATAGTTTTACCAGTATTGGTTTGGTTTTAAGCCGATAAAAGTATTGTAGAAATAACCTATATAGTAACTAAAAACCTGCGCACACATAGCTCGCAACATCGGAAATTCAAATATGTGCACAATCCAATGTAAAATGTTATCCTGTCACTTGAATGCTCAACCAACTGCGTAGTGCATAATATCGGACTTTATGATAGTAACATAACAAATAACGAATACTGGATGCGGCCTGTAATAGGAGCAATTAATTGAAACAGATTCTTCCCTTCAAACTGAACAACATCTGTACAGCAACTCAAAAAATATATATTTATGATATTGTTCATTATATTAAACAATAGTTTGTTAATTGAATAGTATTTTTAATAAATAAATAAATAAATACTAACGGACAATCTTACACTAATTGACCTAGTCCCAAACTAAGCAAAGCTTGTACTATGAGTACTAGACGATATTAATATTAAGTTTTTTTCAAAAACTTCATTTTTGTGACAAGCTTTTATAGCTGACTGTACTTTTCCTTGAACATCCATCAACTGCTTACTGATACGATTGTAAAAGGCCCAAACTCGGTAGATTTGCACTATTACAGGCTTCCGTTCCTAGGGCCACCTTCCGGCTCCATCATCAGACCCTGGAAACTATCTGAAGACAAAGTACTCATCAAGACAAATCAAACGAGCCCAAACTCGATGGGGTTATGTGGTTTTATTACGGAGTTCCTATAGCCACCTTCCAGCTCCATAATCAGATAAGCTCCACGTCATCATAATATTGCATTGCTGCGCGATTTGCATATTCGTGCAAAATTTCAGCTCAATCAGAAACCGGAAAGTGGGTCAAATTTAACTTGCAAAATTCCATTACAGACAACGGGACACGTGAAAGTAAATAAAAACTTGTAATATATAAATACATATATACATAACAGGACCAAATCGAGTTCAACAATCATCACACAAATATTTTCCCAGGCCGGGATTTGAACCCAGAACCGCCGGCTCAGTAGGCAGGTGTACTACAAACTGCGCCAGCCGCGTCGTCAAATGTACGCCGTCCAACAACTACATCCCCCTTAGCTGCCAATTGTCATGCTAGTAAACCTGAAACTTGGTCCTTAGAAAAAACATTATTTTTCAAGTAGTTCAGTTTGAAGAAACAAAATATGAAATGTAAACTATAGTAAATTTAATTCTCTACAACATTGCCCAAGCTCTTTTCTAGCTAAAATGCTCCTAAACAAAGATATAAGCCAGAAGTTTGATACATTCCTGGAAATAGCGTTTTTTTTTTAATGTGCATATCGTCGTAATTATCTGTCCTTGAAACAATGTTTAAAATGTAAGTTGTAGTAAATTTAATTGTTTACAACATTGTCTAGGCTCTTTTCTAGCTAAAATGCTCTTAAACGAAGGTATAACCAAAAATCTGCAGAAATTGCCGGTTTTTTCAAAATGGTGGCGGGCGCAGAGGAGGGGGAATTTTGCATTTTAAACATTCAATAACCATCCTAGCCAACATATCAAAAATTCAAAACTACCGGACCGTTTGAAAGGTAAAACCCCTTTATTCATCGGATTAGTAGCCATGTTTTAATTTGTGCTCATGTAACATTCCACACCCGGTATACACACGGATATTGATAGATTCAGTCATTCGTGTAGTTTGGAGAGGGATGATCGGTCAAAGTCGACGCTCGTAATGTTTTGACTGTAGCATCCGTCGGGGTGGGTGGTGTCAGGTGTTGCAGGTATTCGTGAAACCATTATACAGTCTGACCAAAAAGAGTAGAAATCAAAAAAATTGCAATACTGTAGTGTCGTCCCTTTCTAATCAATTTAAGGAAACGGGGACGACACTACAGTATTGCCGCTTTTTAATTTCTACTCTTTTTGGTCAGACTGTAGGTTAGAGTCATCTTTACATCTAAAGTAGGCATGTTAAAATTTTTGGAAAACCATTAAATTATATTTGAGCATTTCTCAAAAAGTTTGTATATAATTAAGACTCATAAAGTTCAATATAATATTCCTATTTTATTACCAATTATTTTAGTAATTTGATGTCAATGGTATGGCTATGATCGATAAAATAATTAACGTATAAAGTATAAATGCTTATACTATCTTAATTATACATAATCTGAAATCAAATAAAATTGGTAACAAAATAGGAAAATTATAATTGAACATTAATTGAAGTCCTGCTAAATGCTAATAGCTGCTCATATAATAAATAGTCCTTGCTGTAAGAAGCTACGAATTTCAAGTCATTATTTTTTCTTTACCATGGTTTTTCTGTTTCTTTTTAATTGAAAATTTGACAGCTCTCAATGACAGTGGCTGAAGGGATCCTTGCCTTCGAAACTTTTTACTACTTCATTTAAAAGTGCGCTAAAAAAATACCAAAGCATGTTACAATGAGTACCTACATATACACAACTGTGTTGCCCCAAAAAAAGAGAAATAAGTAAATATTTTATACAATTGTTCCATTAAACCAGTGACAAAGGAGCTAGTATAAATAGAGCTAGTCGATATGTACGTACACTTTCACACGGGTACGTTTGTTGTTGTCTATATCGCAATTTAATAGTAAATTGCTTGACAAGGGCTTAAATAAGCCATTGCGAAATGAAGTGATTATTCAGACGAGCGAACGAAGTGACTGAGTACAAATATATGTAAATGTCATTAAATATCAAACACATATTAAGATAGTATTAGCTTCTAGAAGTTATTCAATCAACCGGATCTATGCATGCATCAAAACGGATGCAACAGTGCCCGGACAATGGCATCAATCAATTTGCGAGCACAAAAGGACCCCATGTTCTATTAATTCCCTTCAAAGCGGAATACGGAACGCATATTCATCACTTCAACGTCTCGCCGCTCACAAAAGTGAAACCTTTTAAAAATCAACTACAGCAAAGAGAATGTATTAGTCCCAGCTTTATCCGGTTTAGAGAGAAAACTCGATTCTAAGGAATATCTTTTACAAAAGCTCACCGCTCGCTCCGATTACTGGAACTTGACTAGTACTTAGAAATGAGATGCAATCAGATAACAGGAAAAGTACTACGAAGGAATAAAACTGAGGAGAATTTCTGATTTACTTTTGCAAAGCGTCCTGAATCAGCGTCTAGAGTATATTCAAAATATATAATTTAGTTTTAACTTATTTCATTTATTTTATTATTATTATTAAGAGCCTATATTGTCCCACTGCTGGGCAAAGGCCTCCCTCTCATTCTTCCATGCGTCCCTGTCCCGAGCAATCTCCCACCAGTCTCGGTGAAAGGCATCAAGTTCGTCTCGCCATCTCCTTCGAGGTCTACCACGACGCCGGATGCTGTTTTGTGGGACCCACTCGGTGGTAACTTTAGCCCACAGGTCGTCCGGCATGCGAGATACGTGTCCGGCCCAGTCCCATTTAAGCTTTGCGGCCGCTTGGGCTACATCAGCTACCAGCGTTTTGGAACGCAGTACTGTGTTCTTGATTCTGTCAGTTAGTTTTACGCCCAGAATACTGCGTTCCATGGCTCTTTGACAAACCTTGAGGGTGGACTTCTGAACTTTTGTCAAAGACCAAGTCTGTGCTCCGTAGGTCAGGATTGGAAGAATGCACATGTCCATGAGCTTCCGTTTTAACGATATTGGAAGGTTTCCCTTCATATGATCCTTCATAGACCAATAGCTCCTCCAGGCATTCTCGGTACGTCTTGCGACCTCCTTATCTTGTCGAGCCTGGAAGGAGACTATTTGGCCCAGGTAAATGTACTCATGGACATATTCCATTCTTCCACCATCCACTTCTACTCTTCTCTGGGAGCTGTTGGTCATGAGTTTAGTCTTTGACATGTTCATCATTAGTCCGACCTCAAGGCTTGCTCTGCTTAGGTCTTGTAGCATGACACCGAGTTCCGTAGCTGATGTTGAGAACAGGACAATGTCGTCGGCGAAACGCAGATTTGTTAATCGCGTCTCATCAACAACAATACCCTTACCCACCCATTCGGGCGCCAGCTTCCTGAATATTTGCTCAAGGGTACAGGTGAACAGCTTAGGTGACAGCGGATCTCCTTGCTTGACGCCTTTATGTATATTAAATGAAGGCCCGGGGGAATGCAGTTTGATACTGGCGGTGCTGGAAGCATAGATATTGCGGATGAGCTGTATATATGTGGAGTCTATGCCCTGATTTTGTAGTGCGGAAAATATGGATGTATGTGTAATGCTATCAAAAGCTTTGGAATAATCTACGAAGGCCAAATAAAGAGGGATGTTAAATTCACTGTATTTTTCTATTAGTTGATTTAATGTTTGCAGATGATCCGTGGTAGAGAGCCCAGGTCTAAACCCCGCCTGTTCAGGGGGCTGGTTGCTGTCCAACTGACCTGCAATGCGACCCTCTATTACCTTAATAAAGGCTTTATATAGGTGTGTAACAAGGCTAATCGGTCTATAATTGTTTATGTCAGATTTGTCACCTTTTTTGTGTAATAAAATTATGTTCGAATGACAAAATTTTTCGGGGAATGTACCTGATTTTAGAATGGAATTGAATAGATTTGTAATATGTGGTAAAAGTGTAGGTTCTCCTATCTTCAGTACCTCCGCCGAGATTCCATCCTCACCGGGACTTTTGCTGTATTTCATCTTGGCAAGAGCAAGGTGGACCTCGTAGCCAGTAATGGGTGGGATAGAGTCAGGGCAGGAGTAACTGATGACAGGTTGGCTGGTGGGTATTGAAGTGCTGTCAGAGTATAGTTGTTTGTAGTAGTTTGTGCAAATGTTTGTTATTTTCTGCCTATTTCCTTGCTTCACACCTTCCTCATCTCTCAAACAGGTTATCCAAGTTTTTCCCTTAGATATGCCTTGTTTCGCTACTTTGAGTGACCGATTCTTCTCCAATGCTATTCTTATCGTATTGCTATTGTAGTTTCGAATATCTTTTCTAATACTTCGTTTAACTTTCCTGTCTATGAGTTTGTATTCTGGGCTGGTAACATTTACTCGGTGTTGTTCTCTATCTTTTAATAGGTGCAAACTATGTGGGGATAATTTCTTTGTTTTATTATTTTGTTTTTTAATTTTATTGTGGGCTATTCTTATACATTTTTCCAGTTTCGTATATTCTGCATTGACATTTGTCTATGAGTTTGTATTCTGGGCTGGTAACATTTACTCGGTGTTGTTCTCTATCTTTTAATAGGTGCAAACTATGTGGGGATAATTTCTTTGTTTTATTATTTTGTTTTTTAATTTTATTGTTGGCTATTCTTATACATTTTTCCAGTTTCGTATATTCTGCATTGACATTGTCGTAATCTGTATCAGAGTCAGATTTCAATAAATGGAAAGCATTATTTAATTCTAAATTTAACTAGTCCTTATTTAACAATAGAGTGTATTTGTCCAACTTCTTAATTTTGCTGACTATTTTGAGTTGCCGATGAATCCTGGAGTTAAATTTCAATTGAATGCGGATGGGCCTATGATCTGAGCTGTACTGTATTCTATTGATTACTTGAACATTCTGAATAATGTGCTTGCTAGTAGTGGATGTGAGAGCAAAATCTATTTCGTTTTTGGTTTTACCATCGGGTGAAATCCAAGTCCATCTGCGGTGTGGCTTTTTATAGTAGAAAGAGTTGCAGAGACAAAGGTTTTGTCCAAAAGCAAACTGGATAAGGCGAGAACCACGTTCATTTCGGTTTCCTAACCCATATGGTCCTAAAATACGGCCATCATCCAATTCTTCTTTTGTTCCTACCTTGGCGTTGAAGTCGCCTAGCACCACATTCCACGTACCACGGTGCTCGTCACAGGCTTTGTTCAATAAGTCGTAAAACTCTTCCACTTCTTCATTTAAGTGTGATGACGTGGGGGCGTACACTTGAACGATCGTAAGGGTTTTCTTTTCGGTGATACGGAATTTTAAGACAGCGATCCGTTATTTTATTATTCGTATTTTATTTTAACTTAAAGAGGGAGGGAGTATATTTCAAAGATTCCTATAAATAAAGTACCTACCTATTTTATTGAGCATTTGAAGAAAGTTTATAATTTATACAAGGTTATACACGGACCGCAGTGGTGAGAGCACTGCTCGGTCAAGCACTGCGGTTCATGGATAGCGGTCCTATAGCTCAGTGGGGAGAGCATTGCTCCGGTCAAGCTGAGGTCGTGGGTTCGATTCACACGAGCACTTCAGTGCATTGCGGAAAATTTTGGCTTCTAATTTATCCTCGTTGATATACAAAAAAGAAATGTGGTATCCAAACATAAAATAAAATCAACATTGATTCTGTAAAATAATTAAATGCAAATAACAAATACTGGCTTCTTACAAAGCAACAACAGAAACATAACCTTTTAAATAGTATTTTCCAATTCAAATTAACAAAATTAAATATCCTACTACAAATACGTATCAAAGTAAAATCCCTCTCTAATTAAAAGAGATCACGAAAACGAGACTTTCTTAAAAATCTAAACGAGAAACTCGCTAACAAAAACAACCCGTGGGCGATACAAAGGTGTAGTCATAACAAAACTTTAATTAGTCGCTGATGTATATTTTGTGTTTATACAAATGATTATTCTGTTGTGCCGAAGACATTCTATAGTCTGATTTTTTTTTCAAACACATATTTGACACATGACAGGACCTATATAACGTAAATCTGCACGACCTATTGAATTTCATAAGAAAAACAAGTAATGACATAGGTACCTAGTTTTTCAAGTATCTATAAACGTTTTTTACTTTCTATTTCATACAATTGAGTTCATGTTATATTTTTTCTTATCACGGTTTTGAAATTTTTAATGATAATAAATCATTACATACACAGTTACAACACAGCTTTAAAAAAAAAACATGTAGTACGATGTTTTTTTTAAAGCTGTGTTGAGACCAAATCATGTGTTTCGCTTCGTTTCTGTAAATTGGTAGAAATCGATTAAATCGATAAATTTATAACTTGAAGAAAGAACAATAAAACAAATTATATAGAAGAGTGTGAGTCCAGCTTAGTGCGACTGCTCGTAGCACAAAAAAAATGGATTTACACAAAATAAACAAAAATATATGCAGGTTCGAAAAAAAGTTCGTCGATAAAATCGATTCGATTCATTCATAATCGTTAGTTTTGGCATACAATATGTCTTTCCTAGATCACTAAAAACATCAACAGACAACTGGTAATAATGTGTTTACAAAAACAGACTGTAAGACTCCATTGTACATGACGACCAGTACAAGTTTACCCGGGCTACAGTGCGTAGACGATGTACCCGGGGGAGCTGATTACATTGGTCGTGTGATTTACACTGTCTTGTGAGTGAAATTGATTAGGGCTTCAATGCAACTGCAATTAATTCCGCCAGGTATTGGTGAGGCTTTGATA
Organism: Apotomis capreana; assembly: GCA_947623375.1. Classification (NCBI taxonomy): domain Eukaryota; kingdom Metazoa; phylum Arthropoda; class Insecta; order Lepidoptera; family Tortricidae; genus Apotomis; species Apotomis capreana. Next base: position 21,305,944 of record OX392512.1, read on the forward strand.
CAATGGCTTCTACAGATAGTAAATACGATTGACTGCGCGGAATAATTATCAGGTGATGTGAATATGGATATACATTATTAAATGTGTTTCATACACATTACATGTGATAATAATGTCGGCGACAGCCGACATCGACCGATTAGTTGGTCGATCGGTTGGCAAACATTGCCAGATTCATCACCATTAAGGTTATACGAGAAGAATTACGAAGGCACGAAAAAACTTTTGATTTATTTTTAAACGGGCAGAGTAACAGTATAAAATTTAAGTGCAACACCTTATATAATCTTTCCAAGCCTACTATAATAAGCTACACCTGCAAAGTGGTGTCATTTGGTTTAGTAACAATTTATTAATTACTAGCGGCCGCCCGCGACTTCGTCCGCGTAGATTTTTGATGATGACTAAGATATTAAAATAGGTAAGTGAATTTTATTCTTAGTTAAAATGGTCTAGACAATGCAATTGTTAAAGAATTTTTGAAGATTTTCCAATTAGATTACGGGAATTGTTTGCAGGATGCTTAATATTTATTCCGTCAGTTACCTGATGCTTTTAATCTTTGGCAAAAATTACTGCAAAATATAGAGCGACGCATGGATTTGGAGTTAGAAAATGGGGATCTTAGTTATTATGAGTGAGATTTAAAAAAAATGTTAAATATCGTAAGGCTGTTAAAACAATCTTAAACTCAGTACTGAAAATCGAGAGATGGAGGCAGTTTAATGAAGAGTATCTCTTTCAATAATAATAAATAATAAACTTTATTTCATAACAATAATAAATAATGACCTCTTTTCATAAGAAGGCAGCACTTAAACGAAAAGAGTGGTGTGGCGGAGTTCCCGAGGCTGGCCAAAATGTTTCTAAATGGTCTAGCAGGTACCCCAGTTATTAAAAAGGCTAGTGTTTAAAGAAAATGCTGAAATGTGACCATGAAAAACTAAATGCACATAAGCGAATTTAATGATGCGATTACTATTTTGGTCTACAGGCTAGTAGTATTGTTTGAAGAGTGATTCAATATATTCTGGTGCTATAGTTCTCTATATCTCTCAAGAAGCTAAATAAAGTAAGAATAGGTATATAAAGTATAAATTATTCATGTGCTGATAGACAACTCACTAAATATAGGAACACAATAAATAAGAGACAGCACTAAGAAAATATTGTTGACATTCAACCATAGAAAAGGGGGTGCAAGTTCGTTTTAAAACAAGGACGTAGTCACTGGGTAGTAGACAGGAAATAAAAAATATATAAACTGATAACCTTAGCGTAACACTTCTTTATAAACAACATTAGCGGTGTTCCCCATACAAACTTTGCACCCCTTTTTAACCCCCTTAGAGGTGAAATTTTCCAAAACGCTGAAATTACTTTTTTTGTATTTGATTAAGTAAGCTATCTACAAAGTTTCAAGTCTCTAGTTCAAAAAATAAAGTTTCTCCCATATAAACATTGCACCCCTTTTTAACTCCCTTAGGGGTGAAATTTTCTAAAACGCTGAAAGTACTTTTTGTATTTTTGAATAAGTAATCATTCTACAAAGTTTCAAGTCTCTAACTCCAAAAAAAAGTTTACCCAATACAAACTTTGCACCCCTATTTAACCCTCTTAGGGGAGGTATTTCCAAAAATCCCTTCTTATCTCTATCCCACGTTATAAAAGTAACCTACTGTGCAAAAATCAACTCTCTAACATTAGTAGTTTCGGCTGTGCGATGATGAGTCAGTCAGGACTTCTTCTTTTATATATATACTAGCGGCCGCCCGCGACTTCGTCCGCGTAGATTTTTGATGATGACAAAGATATTAAAATAGGTAAGTGAATTTTATTCTCATAGTTAAAATGGTCTAGACAATGCAATTGTTAATGAATTTTTGAAGATTTTCCAATTAGATTACGGGAATTATTTGCAGGATGCTTAATATTTTATTCCGTCAGTTACCTGATGCTTTTAATCTTTGGCAAAAATGACTGCAAGATATAGAGCGACGCATGGATTTGGAGTTAGAAAATGGGGATCTTAGTTATTATGAGTGAGATTTAAAAAAATGTTAAATATCGTAAGGCTGTTAAAACAATCTTAAACTCAGCACTGGAAATCGAGAGATGGAGGCAGTTTAATGAAGAGTATCTCTTTCAATAATAATAAATAATAAACTTTATTTCATAACAATAATAAATAATGACCTCTTTTCATAAGAAGGCAGCACTGGTATTTGTACACGCCGGCCTGCCTATTAAACGAAAAGAGTGGTGTGGCAGAGTTCCTGAGGCTGGCCAAAATGTCTCTAAATGGTCTAGCAGGTAACCCAGTTATTAAAAAGGCTAGTGTTTAAAGAAAATGCTGAAATGTGACCATTAAAAACTAAATTCACATAAGCGAATTTAATGATGCGATTACTATTTTGGTCTACAGGCTAGTAGTATTGTTTGAAGAGTGATTCAATATATTCTGGTGCTATAGTTCTCTATATCTCTCAAGAAGCTAAATAAAGTAAGAATAGGTATATAAAGTATAAATTATTCATGTGCTGATAGACAACTCACTAAATATAGGAACACATAAAGTTTGGAACACAATAAATAAGAGACAGCACTAAGAAAATATTGTTCACAGTCAACCACAGATGAGGGGGTGCAAGTTCGTTTTAAAAAAAGGACGTTGTCACTGGGTAGTAGACAGGAAATAAAAAATATATAAACTGATAACGTTAGCGTAACACTTCTTTATAAACAACATTAGCGGTGTTCCCCATACAAACTTTGCACCCCTTTTTAACCCCCTTAAAGGTGAAATTTTCCAAAACGCTGAAATTACTTTTTTTGTATTTGATTAAGTAAGCTATCTACAAAGTTTCAAGTCTCTAGTTCAAAAAATAAAGTTTCACCCATATAAACATTGTACCCCTTTTTCACCCCCTTAGGGGTGAAATTTTTTAAAACGCTGAAAGTACTTTTTGTGTTTTTGAATAAGTAATCATTCTACAAAGTTTCAAGTCTCTAACTCTAAAAAAAAAGTTTACCCCATACAAATTTTGCACCCCTATTTAACCCTCTTAGGGGAGGTATTTCCAAAAATCCCTTCTTATCCCTAGCCCACGTTATAAAAGTAACCTACTGTGCAAAAATCAACTCTCTAACATTAGTAGTTTCGGCTGTGCGTTGATGAGTCAGTCAGGACTTCTTCTTTTATATATATAGAGATAGATAGATTTAAACTTTATTGCACAAATCAAAAGTCAGTACAAATGGTGAACATGACCTTGCTCGAAATTTACTCAAAACGAGGATGACCTGCCTCGCCTAAAGGGCTCTTATACAGGGGCCTCCTAATATTTTGTAAACATGTACCTAATACGTATTCTAGAAAAATAAATTGTATTACTATAATCTGCACCAAGTATCATGTTAATCCTTTTAGTAAATCCTTGAAGCCAAAACGTGTCGTCCAAGATTAATTATACATTTTATTCATGATCCAAGTACACCTTAGCTTAGATATCTTCAGGGATCGTTGGCGTAGTAGGCACGGCAGTATAATTTAGGTGTTCTTGGCGTCCAAAGTATTCATATTTTGGCGGGTATGCTAGATTAAATTCTCTAAAACACAATTATCATAATCACTTTATTTGATGCACACATAAACATTATCATTCACTCATTCAATTAATTCGTGCCAGTTCTCGTGAATCGACCTGTACTCATTCAATGAATTCGTGCCAGCTCTCGTGAATCGACCTGTACACGCCCTGGCTGCTCCCCACGCGCCGCTACAGGCGTCATTTCCGAGGTAACGGCAGAATTTGATCTGTCAAAAGCCTTTGTACAATAAAGTTTTACATTTTGAGTTTCTTCCAGATTTTGAGGTTCTTATTGAGTTTGTGAAAAGGTGGGATGTGTGGGTATTGGAAATGGTTCTTATATCCGTTTCTTGTCTAACTAATTAAGATGAAACTCTGAGATTGGTTATATTTAGCATGTAAATTGAAATGGAAAAGATTCCTACTATTGAAGAAAAGACTTTTACTTGGAAGCCATTAATTTATTTTAGGATTTTTAATGAGCTTTTCTCGAAAAAATACAAATCAATGTTCTCTTAAGTTTCGATCTAATTGGATGGAATCTTTGAAGATATTAGTCTATTTTCATTCCTTCGAAGTTTTTTTGGATGAATGATTCCATTCGATAGTTATTTCTGTAAGATTAATGATGGAAGAGATCGCTATTTAGCGATAAGACTGCCTGTATTGAATTTTACGTGTAATCAGTATTTATTTGTATAAATTTCCCGTTGAGTTAAGAAATAAATAATATTCTATTCTAAGTATTCGGGTTCCAATCCCGGCCAGAGCAAATATTTTAGTGATGAACTCGAATATTTGTGCTTGGGTCATGGTTGTTCTATGTATTTAAGTATATATTTATCTATATAAGTACGTATATCGTCATCTTGTATCCATAACACAAGCCTTCTTGAACTTAATTTGGGACTAGATCGATTTGTGTGAGGTTGTCCGATATTTATTTATTAATTATTTATTTATATATATATATATATATATATATATATATATATATATATATATATACTTAACCTTTATAATGATCTAAAGAGCAATAGTAGCAGGGTTTATATGGTTTTATTTCATGAACAAACTCAGCCTCGTCACCTATATAATGTGAGACATAGATTCGTATTAACTATTGGTACCTAATCATAGATCGAGCTTCAGACTTCATTTACTTAAGTCAAACTTGGCAGACCAACACCTATAGCATACATGTCATACGTGACTTTTTCTCGCGCGAGATTAACCCGTCTCTTTCTGTGCAGTGCTGTGAGAGAGTGACGGGTAGCGCTATGTCGCGCGATAAGAGTCGCGAAGCTTAGTTGTACTAGACGGGCAGGGCTAGCATATCTTTCCGCGACTTTGTTTGTCGCGCAACTCAGCACAGCTGTCTTGTTCGCACGGCATTAAAAGGAAAGTGACAGGTAATATTTGTCGCGCGACAAAGAGTCGCGTGTCATAGTTATGTTAGACGTACCGGAACACGTGTCACAACTTCACTTGAGTTATTTTATCAGACTTAGAATATCGGGGAAAAAAATGAAAAAAATTCATACACTGTAGTTAAAAAAGAAAATTTGCTGAGATTTTGTCACCTGTTTAATAAACGCTGAATATATTGGAGACTACACTGTTTTTGTCGAGGTTCAAACTCGCGTTTTCAAAGGCTTTCCGGGCCAACACGGGCGTCCTAATACCTATACCACAGAACCGATGCGAGTCGTTGAATATTTCAGCCAGTTGCTTTTCGCATGCCTTAAGAGGGGTTTACACGGGTCGATTTTCTCCGTGCGGCCAAAATCGGATGCTACCCGACTTTCGGGCTTGCGGCTTTAGTCACGCCGAATTGCCATTTAGACGGTCGATTTTAGCCGCACGGCAAAAATCGTGTGGCTTTATTCACCCGTGTAAACACCGCATTAGGATCGCATCACTATATTGCCAATTTTAACAGGACAGTAATTTGATATCATTATTTTTACATTAAAATTAACAGTTTGAGGACTTCCCTTTGACATACGATCAACGTATACACTTCCATACGTACAATATGTAGGTACAGTTCGAACAGCAAATTTACCAGAAATTATTTACAGCTGCTATCGCAGCGGGTGAGTGCATTTAATATAATAAAAATACTAAATATCGCCAGCATCATATTCCATATTGAAATATCTTGTTTGTACAAAAAGATCATACCGAACGATCGGTGTAATGGTCTAGAATAGGGACCTTATATTACAGGCCGTGAGTGCATATTTGGATGGAAGTAAGTGAAAAATATTAGGTCGGAAGGTAGGCAGGAGAAATTAAAGGCTTCCCAGGCACGTTGTCCAGGCAACCGACGTGTGCCCCGGGCATCTTGTCTGATGCATAGACGTCGCAGTACAACTGGAACATTGGCAGTTTGTGAACTGACCATGTAAAGTGAACGGCTTCTCGGGTAGACGCGTTGTCCAGGCAATCGACGTGTGCCCCGGGCATCCTGTCTGATGCATGGACGTCGCAGCACAACTGGAACATTGTCAGTTTGTGAAATGACCATGTAGAGTTCAAGGCTTCTCGGGCAGAGGCGTTGTCTGGGCAACCGACGTGTACCCCGGGCATCCTGTCCGATGCATAGACGTCGCAGCACAACATTAAAAATGGCAGTTTGTGAACTGACCATGTAAAGTGAACGGCACCTCGGGCAGGCGCGTTGTCCAGGCAACCGACGTGTGCCCCGGGCATCCTGTCTGATGCATAGACGTCGCAGCACAACTTTAACAATGGCAGTTTGTGAACTGACCATGTAAAGTGAACGGCTTAATATCGGCTCCATAGATCTCTAGTCTTACCGTGCTAACAGAAATCCGATGACAAAGGTAATGATACGAAGAGACTCGGTGTAATAATGTCCTTTATTGAATAATTTCACATGCTTATATACTAACTTTCCTTAAGGTCATTTCCATATATGGTAGAGCATTCCAATATGTGTAAATAGTATTACAATCAGGGCTATAAAAGGAGTGTGTTATTTTTTATTGAATCATCTGTGCGGATCAGCTGGGACCACACACCGCACCGCCTAGTCATAACTTAGTTTGTTCACGAAATCTCCGATACACCACCCGCCCAGCTTACCTACACCACCCTACCTAGACCTACACGAATATTACGAGTAAGCTCCGCTTTGTGACACCGCTTCGCAGTCCATTGCCGGCTCCGTCGCAACGACATCGCAACACTCGAGTAAAAACCGAATGGTACAGCAAATGTTTGCGACTGTTACATGATGCGTTCAGTCGGCGCATATCGATTTTATATCATAAGCTTTGCGATTGTAATTGATGTGTTGGTGGCTTTGCCGATTTTAATTTCATGATTGGAATTACTTTGATGTGAGAAAGAAATGTTGGAAGATTTTTGTGTGGACTAAATTAGCTGGTTGGTTTACTGAATATTGTGAACTTATTCAAGTTATCTACAACACTCAAACTGTATTGAAAATCAAAGTTCTACCTACTTGTATTCATGATTATGCGGGGATTCATCAACTTGCTTACAGTGGGAACAGTTGGTAAGGTTGGTTTATTATTAGTATTGTGACCCCAACATAAACAAACAGAAACTAGAAATGTAGATGTGGGATTTTTTTGATAAAAAAAGTCGATTATGGGTATTAAAAATTATGCAGTGATAACTATCACTCTGTATAATTTTTAATACTCATAATGGACTTTTTTTTAATTATTCGTTTTTATGTTCATACAAATTACGCAACTTGACTATTACCTATAACTTACTTTGGAAATTAAACAAATTTGTTTTTATTTTCACTTTGTTTTTATGTAACATCATTATTTCTATAAGTACATTAAAATTTTGATATTCGTTCTATGCAAAATTAAAATTCTCTAATTGTTTTGACGTGATAACGTCTTATAAATGGATGAACGCCGGCTGCACGCACGAAAAAGCATGACTCATTGTCACGTTCCGCCTGAGCCGAGCGTGCAAGCGAGAGCGGGGAACAAGCGATAGAGAGGCACGATCGGCCTAAGCGTTCGGCTTGTGACGCATCTTTCTCTCTTCCACTCCATTGGCATACGTTATCACGTTAAATTATCGTCCGTAAACCGACGTTATAGCAACATTTTTTTTTATGACAAACACACCCCTATAACGACATTGTGACGTGACGTGTTGTGTCCCGGTTTGCCCCAGTAGCCGTAGACAGGGTGCAAGTCCGTCTGATAACAAAGATTCGGCTATTACGGCAACGCCAGTAACAATGGGGCAGATTGACGGCTGTATCCAGGTACGCCAGGTGTTCCGTTCCAGAACCTTTTGTGTTCCAGGCAGTATCTCATCATTTGGGATTCGTCGCGTCTAATATCTCTTCTAATCAACAATCCATGATTTTGAGCTTGGTTACCAAGACATTGTCACTTGCAGAAAGTTTTATACAAGGTACCAGGGCCTTATTGTAAATGGGCCCGATAACTTTAAGGTGACTAGATCGATTTGTTGTCCGTTATTTACTTATTTATTTAATAATAATCTGGTCTGCCCGTGTCTCCAATATTTTAGTCTCTAGCCTACAATTTTGGCATTAGCTAGCTTTTCACGACGATTACTATCGTTGCGCAGACAGACACATTATACATTGAACTTGCAACATAACACTTATATAACCTTTGCGTCGGAAGTTATAAATGCTGCAAACATAAATGTAGCCACCTAAGCTGCTCGCACTACCTGTTGATCGGCTCGGCAAACTGCCAGACACAGAGTTTGTGCTCGATAACTTGATAAATGTACGCAAGTGGCTCTATGAGCGTAGTACTCGCAATTTTATGATTTTATGCTCGCATGGCTGAAATATTATATACGGTCACCTGAGGCTATTGCGACCATAGAGGCAAATACGAATTTTGATGATATTATAGAAGAGATCGCTTTTTAGCAATAAGACCGCCTGTTGTCTACCGTGATTTATAAATTGTATTTGCCTTGTTTCCTTTTGTAAACTTTTATTGCTGTGCTGTGCTGCGCTGTGCTGCGCTGCGCTGTATTGTATTGTATTGTATTGTATTGCATTGCATTTCATTGCATTGCATTGCATTGCATTGCATTGCATTGCATTGCATTGCATTGCATTGCATTGAATTGCATTGCATTGCATTGCATTGTTTTGTATTGTATTGTTGTGTATTGTGTTGTATAGAAACGCAACACTTTATAACTACCACCGCTCTTTGTATATGAATAGTGCTAACTTTATAAATTAATATAAATTACAAAATTTACATTTTAATATTTTAATAATTGTAAATTAGTACTGACTACTGTTAAAAATGTTTTAATAAGTGTATTAAATATTTGCATGCTGTCTTGTGGACAGCTGAATTAGGAGATACCAATGCAATATACTAAACACCTGTAATATGACCCTATTCAAGCAAATTAGTAGTTTATGCAACTGATACATAATGAGAGGCCTTAAAACACGAGTGTGGTTTTATGAAACGAGCGTCAGCGAGTTTCATAATAGGATCACACCAGTGTTTTAAGGCCTAATTATGTACAGTTGTATACACTACTTTATCTACACACATATCACAAGTATTCTAAGATGGGTTCAGAAGCCATAAGGAAATGACCGGCACCGCTAGGCTAGTGCTACCTGTAAAATATCTAAAAACTACATATACTAATGCAGTAAGAAATAAATCTGAACAATAGTTGTAATTTACATTTACATTGAAACAATATTTTCAACTAAAATGTGAATTACAATAAACTTTTCACAATTCTACTTTCGTAACAGCAAAGAACCAACAAACAAATGACAACAATAATGGCGGCAATTCGAAGTATTCGAACCTCCGTCAAGACGAATGTTTTTTTTTCTAAATCATATACAAACGAATGTATCCATATTCTCATGTCACTCGAGATCAAATGTCGTGCGGTTTGTATAAAAAAACATACTGAATTGACGTTTCGTATCGATAACAATATTAATATCTATGGATACTAGAATAGAGACCAACTTGTGTTTTGACAGCTGTTCCTAATTTAAACTCGTAACCTTACAAAAATCGGTACTGTAATAACATTACAGTACAGATTTTACCTACTACCACAGACAAAAAAAATCTCATAGTAAAATTGGTTGTAATAATGCTGGTCATTTCCTACGATTTCTGAACGCATTTTAGAGCACTAATGATATGTGCGTAGATAAAAATGATTTATGATTTAGGCAGTAAGGGTATGTGTGGTCTTAAATTATTGTTGTGTAATGTCGCAATAGCCTCCGGTGACGTTATAACCTATTTATGAATTTTCTAGGAAACTAAAATCCTACTTGACTCTATTCGACCATTTTATAATTCAAATGAATATTTTGATAAATTTTGTATAATTATTATTAAAAAGCCGGCCAAGAGCATGTCGGGCCACGCTCAGTGTAGGGTTCCGTAGTTGCTCATCCTTCACAATAAACTGCTGTTTTAAGCCCGAGGTTTACGTTAAGAAAGATTTTAAGCTCTATAAAAAGGTCGTAAACGCCCTAGAAACTGTAATCGCTTATTACCTTCTGGAAGTCAACTTACGACTTTTTAAAGAAAAAATATGAAATTTGGCGATAACTCAAAAACGGCTTGACCGATTTTGTTCAATATAGTTTTCATTGAAAGTACTTATAAGGCCTCATTAACATGATTTTTTCCGAATTTTTTCGACCCGTGGTTGAAAAGTTAGAGGGGGGGGGACACATTATTTTTGTTTTTGGAGCGAATATTTACAAAACTGCTGACTTTATCAAAAAATAATGTTAAAAGACCCCTATTATTTTTACAAGACCTATTCAACGACATCCGACACACCAGTGTTGAAAAGAAAAAAAATTCACCCCCACTTTGGGTGTTCGAGGTATCCGAAAAAAAAAATTTTTTTTAACTTTATTTTACCGTTCTGTCGGCGTTATACATACACATACTCATACCAAATTTCAGCTTTCTAGTACTAATGATCACGGAGCTAAGCCGCGGGCGGACGGACGGACAGACGGACAGACGGACATGGCGAAACTATAAGGGTTCCTTAGTAGTTGACTATGGAACCCTAAAAAAGAGCACAATCGATTGAGATTACTTATAACAACCAGTCGTGATGGCTCCAGCTCTTCAACGAATGTTGCTCGCATTTTACGAACCCTCATTTATTAAATTAGGCTTTAGTATTATATTATTTTTTAAGTTAGAATAAGATTTTGCAGACCGTATTATGGAGAAACATACCTTCATGTAATTTAATCCTACTGATCTAGTACGTTGTTATACCACCTAATGTTTGGCAAAATAAATGATTTGATTTTGATTTGTAAATTATTAAGTTTTCCGGGAATTTCTTAAAAAACTACAAAAATTCTATGTATTTATCGAACCTCTACAAAATTTCACAAGAATTGGTAAAGAGAATAAGAACGAAATTTGGCCAAATTAGAACGGACACACTTCTCGCTTGGTCAATTAAAGATATTTTCCAAACACCAAGTGAAATAAATAATATACTATAATAATAGGCTATTTGGAAGTCAGTCATTTTGTATTTTGGTACGTTTTTAGTACATAATGTTTGTGACTTTATTATACCTTCCGTTTACTTGAGCCATTGAGGTATTATTTATTATAGAGCCACAGACCCGAACAAAAGTGTCAAATGAAGTGGCACCGTTGTCATGTTCAAGTAGATGCCAATAACGCTTATTTATAATTTGCAGCAACATATTGACTTCGTACAAAAGAACTCTTTGTTTAAACGTTTAAGTGTCAAATTGACTTAATTACTTATTACCACAAATATTTTACGTGTAAATTAACTTTTTTAGCGTATTCTGACAAGGTCTCTTGTCAAACTTGGAACATGGCACGAATGGATCAGATTTTAATATTTTTACATACTTACTAAAAATATTTTCACTATTATTTTATTTAGGTATTAAAATATATTTTTTGTTTGAACTAAATAAACTCGTAAATTGTTAATAACAATTTTAGTTACGTTTTTATTTAACAACTGCATAAAAAGTTTCCGATAGAAGGGATCAGTAATAATGACATTATTTCTCCTTGTTCCTGTATGTGAAATGAGAGTAAGACAAGTGCAAAATATTGACATTATTAACCCTTTAAAGTTTGATCTTATTTGTCGGTGGCGTGGTATGCACGGCAGCACACGTCGCCGTCGCCTTTATGTGTTCTTGGCGTTCAAAGGTTTAAACTGACAGTGTCTAGACTCTGTGACAAAATAAAACAATAACAACAGAGCTTTTTTTTTAGTAATTTATGAATTTTATCATTTTACGCTTCTGTCTACACGAGAGACGAATTATTTGGCTTCAATTATTCTTCGCGTTTGTCTCTTGCTAAATGTGATCTCCATTTTTACGTTGTTGAGAATGGGAATCTTGAATTAAAAAAATAGGATAATTATTTATTGCACTCCTTAATTTATTAATAAAATATAAAACTATAGCGACTCCTTCGATTTTTGTTCTGTGATGAGGTGCATTTTGTAGAGACAAAGTTAATAATTCTCACACAAAAATTGCTATGATTTTACATAGGATTCGTTAATTAATCAATAGAACTTAAGTAAAAAAGAATATTCCGTCCTGTTCCTTTATTTTATAATTGTTATTTCTGTAATTTTTCACTGAAAATTAAGTCACTTTTGAGACCCGTCACGTGTCATGGTCTAAAGTAGACTGATCGCCCAACTAATGCGATTTGTGATTTTGCATTAGTTGGGAGGGTGCCATTTTTTCCGTCTGATTGTGTGTCCATGTAATTATTACGTCAATGACTTGAGCAAACAAAGTCCAGTTACCTACCTTTTTTTGAAGTTGGTTTAAATCATATCCTATCTATGCCACCCTCAGAAATAAAAAGAATCCAACGACACCTCATAAAATGTTGTATACCCACCTAAAAACATAGACCCCACTTTTTATTAAATCGTACAATATAAGTACGCCAATATAAGATAATTAATTATATCGTCCGTTTGCCTATTGGATAAATTGTTTTTCTCTTTAGTTAGTAGGTATTTTGTATAATAGACTATTGACTTGACTTGTTGGTACTGCAAAACGGCAAGGAGAAAAGTCGAACAAATAACCCAATGACACCTCATAAAATGTTCTATTTATATGTTGAAATCCATCAAGCAACCGTCACCAGTGACACCGGCTCCGTGACAACTAATAAACGCTGCCGTGCTACCGTGACATACTTCTATATTTACTTAAATTTACCTTTATCTTTTTATATAATTGTACAGTTTAAATTATTAGTTCATATATCCTTGTAATGTTATTTGTAAGTGTAAGTATTTCCCCTGTTGCCTACCTGTAAATGCAGTGTTGTGTAGTGTGCAACAAATCCTTCCAATCAACTAAGGGCCTACATATTCACCAGAGTCGCACTCATCAGGTACGTATTCTTTCCATCTTACCCCACACAAGCTCCCAAACCCCCAGCACCTCATCGACATCACATACACTTCCTTTAAATTCTCTTCTCGGCAAGCTCAAACTATCAACTCCATTAATCAAACGAATACCGCGCGGGGCCCGGTCCACAGTGGCCGAGGCCCTGTCCAGTTCTATCACCTCTTGCATACGTGATAACAACGAAACGTCTTGGCGCGACCTACTCACTTTTCCTGTCAAAATTCTACATGTTTTGAAAAAAACCGACGCAAACATTTCTCTCTGCCAAAAAATTAAAAGCAACGTGTCTTCCCCTACCCTTGCAACACCTTCCTTGTCTTCTAGACCCAGTAATTATAACCTTTTTAAAAAGGTCGACGAGAAGATTTACGACGGGGATCTTAAAGGCGCCACACGCCTTTTATTCTCGGATGACACAATTGCACCTGACACACCGGAGACTGCTGCCGCTTTACATTTAAAACACCCCCCAGGCCCTTCTACGCCCATTTTTGTTGATCCTTCTTCTGACCCAACGGCCTGTCTCCAAGCCACTGAGAGAGACATATTAGCAGCCCTCTCTTCCTTCCCAAAAGGATCGGCGTCCGGACTGGACGGCATCTCTCCACAGCACCTCATAGATCTCACCAGTCATGGCTCAGGAGTAGCTGGTGAACACTTAACTGCTAGCCTCACTAAACTGGTGAATTTTATGATCGTGGGAGATGTTTGCCAGGACGTCACGCCGGTTCTTTACGGAGCTAACTTAATCGCGCTCAAAAAGAAGGATGGAGGAATTCGTCCCATCGCCGTGGGCTCAACGTTTCGGCGCTTGGCTGCCAAAGTTTGCGTTCGGCTCACGCGCAATAAATTGCAAAATATATTTGAACCTGTACAGGTCGGATTTGGTACCCGCGGAGGTTGCGAGGCGGCGGTCCATGCAACACGCACCTTCGTAGAAGACGACCAGTGTGAAGTTCTCCTTAAAATAGATGTTAAAAACGCATTCAATTCGGTCAACCGGGATGCCCTGCTGAATGAAATTAAAGTACATGTCCCAGAAATATACAACTTTTTACTCCAATGTTACCTTTGCCCTTCTAAATTAATGCATAAAAATGATGAGATCCTTTCGGCTGTGGGCTGTCAGCAGGGTGACCCTCTCGGTCCAGCCATATTCAGTTTGGCTATAAATTCGATAATTCATAATTTAAATTCGAAATTGAACGTGTGGTACCTCGACGACGGCACCCTTGGCGGAGACTGGCAGACTGTCCTTAAAGATCTAAGCGAACTAAAAATTAAATTCAATTCGATTGGTTTGAATCTTAATTTTGATAAATGTGAGCTATATATTTCACAAAAAGTAAACACATCCTTGGCTTTTCAAATTCATCAAAACTTTAATATTCTGGCACCTAATATCAAAATTTTATCTAAGAACAGTCTGTACCTCCTCGGCTCACCTATCTTCGATGAGGCTATCCCTCCTCTGCTATCTAATTCATTTTCAAAATTTAATAACCACTCGGACCGCCTAGCCAAAATTTCTAGCCATTCGGCCCTATTTATCTTGAAATTCTGCTTACTCGTTCCAAAATTTACGTACCTGCTTCGCTGTTGCCCTATATGGAAATTTCCCATTCTAGTTCGATCCATTGACCTAACTTTAAAATTCCAAATTGAATCAATCCTTAATATCAGTCTTAGCGAGCAGGCGTGGACCCAAGCTTCTTTACCAATAAGGAACGGTGGGTTGGGTACCCGTACAATATGTTCTATTGCTCTGCCGGCGTTCTTATCTTCAATCTATAGCACTTCCGATCTCGCAGGTAAAATCCTTAAAGCCGATATGGCTGCAAACTGCGAGATCGCATGCTTGGCTGAAGCTAAGAACGCGTGGCTGGCTGGACCGAACCCAATTTTACCGGATGCACCCAAAAAACAAAGGGCCTGGGATACTCTAGCTTCTGACGCAATTCTCGAATCACTAATTCTCAATTCCTCTGGCAGAGACAGGGCGAGGCTACTGGCAGTGTCCCGGCCAGAATCTGGACACTGGTTACACGCCTACCCTTGTCCAAACGCTGGTACGTATATTGACCCCAATACCCTACGCATAGCGGCAGGTCTCCGACTTGGTGCAGACGTGTGCGAGGAACATGCCTGCACCGCCTGTGGAGCCAACGCGAATCGCCTCGGTCACCACGGTCTCGTCTGCTCTTCGGGCGCCGGCCGCCACTCTCGCCATGCCGCTCTCAATGACATCCTTAGAAGGGCGCTCGTCAACGTCAACGTCCCAGCTGCCCTCGAGCCTCAGATTGTACGGGATGACGGCAAGCGCCCCGATGGGATGTCCTTAATACCGTGGAGGATGGGGCGCGCGCTGGTGTGGGACGCGACGTGCGCAGACACACTAGCGGCATCCTACCTCCCGGCCACGAGTAGGCGGGCGGGCGCGGCGGCGGACGCGCGGGAGCGGATCAAAGTCAGTAAGTACAGCTGTCTCGGCGCCCAATACGACTTCATCGCTTTTGGCGTCGAGACACTTGGTCCGTGGGGCCAGGGTGCGCGTGGACTCCACAGGGAGCTCAGCAAGCGCCTGAGGGAGGCAACAGGGGACCCACGCGCGGGCAGTTTTCTCGCGCAAAGGCTTTCTATAGCCATACAGCGTGGGAATGCTGCCTGCGTCATGGGCACCCTACCGAAAGGTCTTAGTTTTATAAATATATTTTAATCTTAGTTTAATTTTTAGTTTTAATTCCATAAATTTGTTATTTGTATATTTTATTTTTGACCCATAATAAATGTACCTTCTATTATAACCTCCTTCTGACATCTGGATAAAAATATCCTCAATTTACCCTTGCGAATGAAGCTGAAAAGAAAATGCTCGACAAAATAAAACCGGTAAACCCCAAGCCCCAACCTGTTGAGAGCCGGGCCATTCTCCATTAGAGATCCCTCACTTTTTCGAGCTTTTCGCAAGTCTACGTAAACAAAACAAGCCTATTCTACGAAAATTACCACAACTATTCTGCAGTTAATAAGCGTACCGTGCTACATAAAATACAATCTTGAGCTATCATTTACAATTAAATCGTTAATTATGTATACAAACCGCGAGAGTATAAAGTGTCATAAATGAAATTGTTGTTACAAAACTTTGAAAATTAACGTTTAACAAAACACTATGTCCCCGTTAATTGTTTGAAATCCCATCCATTATTGGTTTCTTGAACTATGAATTTATGACTAAAATGCGAGCAAACTCGATTGAAATGACGTATGACAGCCATTGACGGCCCTAGCACTTCAATTAATTTTTGCTCGCATTTTACGAACCCTGCTTATTATTACCTACATTTAACCCATAAATATCACTTTTGTATCAACCTAAGTATGTTTTGCCTGACTATGTAAACGTATATGGTAAAATTACGTGGGAATACATCCTTCCTGTCATCTGAAATGATTTGCCCGAAGACATACATGCGACCATACTTAATGATAAAAAAACACATAAAAACACTCTAGAAATATATTATTTAAGTGCCGACGGTGACGTGTGATTGCTGTAGGAATGAATATAAATACTTATTTTTGCAATGTTGTGAGCGGTGCGAGACATTCGCGTCACCTTTAAACTTCCAACAGGTTTCTGTAACGCGCCTTAACTGTAGAATTACTTGTATTTACTTCAATAAATGAAACGAAAATAGTTAATCTCTGGCCCTGGCAAATTGGCATGAAATCAAGAATCTTTTATCAATATCAGTGTTTATTGGCGTTTTTCCGCCAGGCAGCCCGCCCTGCTGAACGCTCCGTTTCGAGCGCCCACACAGGCTACTTACACTTAGAATAAAATAACCCCACATATATTGATTAAATTTACGCGATTTTCACACATTGTTATAACAAACGGGAGTTAATCGCGTTCAAAAAGGTGTTTAGGTATTTAATTACATCGACGTTTTGGACGTGATGGTCTCGAAGGGTCCTTGGTCTCCTTTTTAAAGGGATTGAACCCAGTTTTGTTATAATAGAATAACCCTTCTGGCAAGCTTCCAACCGCAGCATTTGTCTGATAGTAGCTCCCCGCTTCCGTAGAATTGGTCGTATTTAAGGTCTCGGTGCCCGTATTTGTGGCGTATTACGGCCAATTAGGGGTTATTATAACTTGCCTTTGCACTCTTTGTAAGCCGGTAAAGAGGCGCCAGGGTTGTTAGACTGTAAGAGGGCTTTAAACATCGGCATTCTATTTTACGAGTACTGTATCAACTTGTCAGCGAGTGCCGCAAACCAGGTCGCGTCGCAAAACTAGCGACCCTCCACAACGCGTTAAATGTAAAAGACATGCATGGTCACAACTATAATCAATATAGTTCAAAATGGAAATCAAACGGAGAAGTACATCTCAAAATAAATAGCGCGTTTTCCTGCAAAGCTTTTCGTAGACATTTCCAATAAAGATAAATTTCCCTTCGCTCACTGCAATCCTTTTAAAACGCAGCAAACAAGCAAAATATTAAATGCAAACGTTCCTCAACAAACAGACAGTTTGAACTAGCCACTCGGTAAGACCGTGGACGCCTGTGGAGTCACGGACGGACAAACGATCTTATTGACAGTGTCCGCGCATGAATTTGTATTGCGAAAACATTTTTACTGTGACGTCCAGAGTTTAGGGCGGGAATAGATTCAATAAAACATGTAAACGGGTTTACTGTGCACCACGACGTCCCCGCTCCTTTTGACCAAAGAGTATGTGATAATTTCCTACGGAGAGTAATGTCGGCACGGGCAGGTGGCGGGGACACTTTATTATTAAAGATGTCTATACGCCATAGTTACCAACAAGTTGTGACAACCTTAGATTGAATTAAATAGCATGTTCACTCGGCTACGCAACAAATACGGAATTTCGTTTTTGACATGTTACTGTAAACCAAGAAAATATTACAATCGATTCGACTCGGACGCACGTTCATTCGCAACCGCCTTTTTAGCGTGCAGTACGTATTTTACAATAACTTAGATATTAATTTACAAATAATACACAAATGTGGGTAGCATTAAGTCAAACGAGTGCACAAATTACTTTGTTTTGCGCTCGGCTTCACAGCATAATTAAATACCGCTAACATAAGTACATATCCTTTACCAATTTGAATTTTAACAGGAAGTGACATTCGATGTGTGCAAATGCATACAAGTAGAAAAATAATATTATATTGATAACGGTTAAGTTACAAATTATGGTATGCATAAAACACAAACTGCAGGTATTGCAATATAGCATGGGCCCATCCGTGACTAAAACGAGTGCAAACAGAAGTGAATCAGAGAACTATAGGGTGACCTTAGAATAATAACGCATAGAAACCCAGTTCACGTGCAACGGTGAGGCCACTAAAACTTAGCCAAAAATGGCTAATAGCGCCGATTGGCTAATTATGGCTTCTCAGTTGCAAGAACGCGTGACATGTGTAAAGAACTCCCACATTTTCGATTATTATGACGGTTTGTGCAGTGATAGGGTGTCACAAATACAATGCATGTGATAAAAAGGATTACACATGCTAAGATAACATTTCACTCGTAAATATTATTCTATGACTCGTATTTTTACGTAAAACAGTAATCAAAATTTCATATTTTCTATAAGCGACATGACAACGTAATGTTTCGTAATGGATTTTTTTTACCCATAATTCTGTCCTGATAATATATACTCTTATTTTTTGGGAGCCTATAATTTAAAATACAGATATTAAAAAAATAAGAAGATAAATCACTTGATTTTTATCAAGCTTTTATTTGACTTGCCGTGTATGTTTAAGTATGTCTGGGTCAAATATTGCAAATCAAATTTGAATCGAGTTAAAATTTTGTACACCTGTTTAAATCAGGTGACAATGCATTATTATGAAAGAAAGAAAGAAAGAAAGAAACATTTATTGCCACACCAAAAAAAAAAAATAGGTACATAGATTGAACAATAAAAACATTGTCATTATATTGTCCACCCAAATTATTCTGTGTGACAAAAGGAGCGGACTCAGCATGTGCTGCGACAGACAGGCGTCTGCGCAGCGCTGGTTTTCAGGCCGTCCCTTTTCTCACTCTGAATCACATTGTCATACTTGCGGGTGCGACCAAGGTATACATGCATGTATGTGCTTGCACACAACACGCCCACACATACATGCATGCACATGAGTACATGCTAAAAGTGACATCAGCTAAATTAAAAATTAAAATATATAAAAAAAAAAAATATATATATATATATATACATATATTATATGTAACAAATAATGTTCCAAAACGAGAGGATTTATTATTAAAAACTATTGAGAGAATACCTGGTTAAATAATTTGTTAAACTTTAATTAATACATTTACATTATATTACTTTGAACTAAGCACTTAAATGGCCATAGCATTACATTAGTCACACAAATCTTGGGTTTCCAATTGTTTCTTTAAGAATAATAAACGCAATTTACATTTAAATGTTGGGCGGGACACATTGGATCGCAATGGGGGTGGGAGGTCGTTCCAAATCTTCGAAGCCGAAAATTTGAAACTACCCCTGAAGCCTGCAGTTTTATGCAGCGGAACAGTCATTTTATTTTGCAGTTTACTGCGGGTATTTCTTTCGTGCAGATCCTTTCTCCACCGAATCTTATCGTATAGGTATTTCGGCTTTTGATTAAAGACTATACTATGGATTAGGCTAGCCAAATGTAGTGTTCTACGTGCGGCCATTTTTAAAATTTTCTTGTAGTTAAGGATTGGCGTGATTCGTGTTCGTTTTGGTACCGAGAAGCAAAACCTAGTACAAGCGTTCTGAACTCTTTGAATAGCCTGTGCTGTCTTAGCGTACAAACGAGGTCCGTAGACAGTATCGCAATAATTAAACTGCGATAGCACTAATGACTCGACCAACATAAGCCTGACTTCTTCCGTAAGGTAATTTCGAATCCCGTACAGAACTTTTAGCCTATAATAAGCATTCCTTATTTTAATATTAATATGGTCGATGTACCGCATCTCACCGTCCATAAGTAAACCTAGATTCTTGGCGGTTTCCACTCTTTCAACATTTTTACTATTTATAACTATCATTGGTTCAAGGCTGATCACACGACTGCGCTGTAGATTTGTACCAAAGACCAGGTACTTTGACTTTGAGGGATTCAGAACCAAGTTATTATTACAGGCCCAATTGTATATTATATTAAGATCTTCATTAATTAATTCTACGGCGCGATTTGTGTCTTTAGGATCAAAAGAATAGTATACCTGTGTATCATCGGCATATAAGTGAATATTACAGTGTTTGAGAAGTTTGCTTAGGTCGGCTGTAAATAATATAAAAAGCAATGGGCTGATAATTGACCCCTGCGGTGTACCTCTGTTTACGGTTTGAACAGCTGAGCGCAACTCGCGACCTTGACCGTCATCAGTAAGAACATACTGCTTACGATTAGTCAAGTATGACATGAACCATTTACGAGTCGATACCGACAGACCATAAAACGCCATTTTAGCCATTAACAGTTCTTTACTGATACAATCAAATCAAATCAAATCATGATACTACCAAGCTGGTCTGATGATGAGGTCGGAAGGAGGCCATAGTAGCTCCTAAATTACCTACACAAAAACACGACGTGTTAATAGGGCTCGTTACAAATTAAAATGTCTTGATGATGATTTGATGACTGTGCAAACAAAAGTGTTACGCCGGTGGATTAGGTCAAAAACTTCGAACGTCAACTTCAGTGCTTTAGAAGCGTTTTCAGCTGGCTGAAAAGTCATTTCAGGCCGTTTCAGGATTTGACCATACCTACTATTTACGATTTTATTTATTTTCAACGGACATTGCAAATTAATAATAATAATTAAAAAAAAAATTGTTTAATGTATTTAATTGTGTTTGAAGTCAACAACGGGTCTATGATTCAATTAAAATTTAGAATATAACCAATCACCACTGGCAAGAGTATACCCCCAAATTCAGGGGAATGTGATTGCGTTAGCAACATTATTGCTGTGTGCTAACGTAAACCAAATGTTTACAAATGAAGCGAAAATTGAAAAATTTAATGATTCGGACAGGATTCGAACCTGCGTTTCCAACGGCTTTCCGGGCCAACACGGGCGTCCTCCCAATTGGACCACCGAATCAGATGTCAGAGCCATTGAATTTTTCAACCAGTTGCTTCGACATGCCTTAGGGTGGCATCGTAGCGCCATCTACCGTAAAGATTGAGACTTTATCGTCGGCACCATCGTCTCAAATTTGTTGAGAATCGATAGTAACGATGTGCTACACCCGAATTATTTATTTTTATTAAAGCAGTAACGTCTGCTAACGTAAACCAAATGTTTACAAATGAAGCGAAAATTGAAAAATTTAATGATTCGGACAGGATTCGAACCTGCGTTTCCAACGGCTTTCCGGGCCAACACGGGCGTCCTCCCAATTGGACCACCGAATCAGATTTCAGAGCCATTGAATTTTTCAACCAGTTGCTTCGACATGCCTTAGGGTGGCATCGTAGCGCCATCTACCGTAAAGATTGAGACTTTATCGTCGGCACCATCGTCTCAAATTTGTTGAGAATCGATAGTAACGATGTGCTACACCCGAATTATTTATTTTTATTAAAGCAGTAACGTCTGCTAACGTAAACCAAATGTTTACAAATGAAGCGAAAATTGAAAAATTTAATGATTCGGACAGGATTCGAACCTGCGTTTCCAACGGCTTTCCGGGCCAACACGGGCGTCCTCCCAATTGGACCACCGAATCAGATGTCAGAGCCATTGAATTTTTCAACCAGTTGCTTCGACATGCCTTAGGGTGGCATCGTAGCGCCATCTACCGTAAAGATTGAGACTTTATCGTCGGCACCATCGTCTCAAATTTGTTGAGAATCGATAGTAACGATGTGCTACACCCGAATTATTTATTTTTATTAAAGCAGTAACGTCTGCTAACGTAAACCAAATGTTTACAAATGAAGCGAAAATTGAAAAATTTAATGATTCGGACAGGATTCGAACCTGCGTTTCCAACGGCTTTCCGGGCCAACACGGGCGTCCTCCCAATTGGACCACCGAATCAGATGTCAGAGCCATTGAATTTTTCAACCAGTTGCTTCGACATGCCTTAGGGTGGCACCCCAACTGGTTGAAAAATATATGGGGTTAATAAATGGGGCTTTTGCGTTTACATAAGAACCTTCCTAAAATAACAAAGGAATTTAAATAAATACCTTAATTAGTCCACCAGTTTCCGAGTTTTGTGCTTAGCAACACATTTAACGATTCATTATTATTTATATAAATTAATCTGACAAAAAAAGATTGTTTGATTTTGTACTTTATCGCAAACTGTTATTTGTAAACGTACTGAACGTACAGGTGTGACTCTGGATCACTACTAGGAGTAGACGACGTTTTTTTTTATTTTTATTACCTATATATTCAAAAAATATACCTACTTAATGAATCCTAAAGAATTAAATTAAACCTGATGACCTAAAGAAAAGGCAATGAGATACAGTGAATATTTTATTAACTATAAAAAAGTAACATTCAACATTTAGAAGATTTTGGCAACATGACATAAAATAGGTAATCCAATCCAATCCATTTATTTCATCGGTCGAAGATGCTGCAAATACCTTACAATCTAATATATACATAAGCACATATCTAGTGCGGTGAATTCGTGAATCCAGATCGTAGGTGTTTGTGACCAGAACCAAAGGTGAGGGCCATAAATATGCAATCTGCGGCTTAACGAATTACCACCCGTGGTTTGTCTAAACTTTTACGTCTTAAATTGGCCAGAAAGTGAGATTTTCTCCCAGAAAATCCCACTTATGACCTAGGGTGGCCTAAAATTACTTACTTACGGTAAGATCGTCGCGTGTCTATGATTTAAACAATTTAGTAGGGGGGTCTTCTATAAATAATTTTGATACTTTATGTACCAGTTATAACATTCCGATCGAGTTGAAATTTGGCATAGTACTTATGTATCTTTTTTGGTGACGGATTAATATGGTATTATCGAGCTAGGTCATATTTACACTACATTTAATTTTTCGCGTTGTATATGGTTAGAAAGTGTAAACATAATATGTGTTTGTCGTTGACTGTACTGTACATAGTGGTAGAATACCATAGATGAAATGAAATTTCTATGAAATGAAAATTTGACTAAACGTATGTCTATAGATAGAACAAGTGTAAACCTTTTAAGATAGCATTAGTAGTAGTACAGTATCTTTTCGATATTTATATGATATTTTCACTTCTCTCGCTATCTCGACTGAACTTACCCAAAAAGTATCGCCAGCAATTTCGTTTATGCAACGAAGAGCGAAGTCGTAATTCATTACTCTATATTGAAATATCAAATACTACTACAAACTATTATTAACAATAATTAGTAAATACATTTATTAAAACATACTACAACCTACCAACCAGTGAAAAATAATGTAGACATGCGATTTGGATGCAGTCGGGGTCCTAGCTCAGGCGGGGCCTGGGCCGCACCGCACGCCCGCATGGCGCATTGTAATCGATTATAATTATAACGATAGTATACTTTGTACTCGTCTCTTATTTAGTAAGAGCAATCTTTACTAATTCTAAGGGATTAATTTATTTTGCTTACATAAGGACACACTACTTTGTACTTACATTAGAATCTTATGAGCTAAAGAATTCTTAACTACTTTGGCTTAGCAATTCAAAATTGCCTTGCGAGACGAGAGAACGACAGGTGTTCCAATCACGGGCAGTCATAGACGTTATAATAAATTTCTTTTTCTAACTAGAACTACTAAATTTACAACATTTGTTTTGTACAAAACCATTACGTTTCGTTAATGGGTAGAGCTCTAAAAAAATGAATGATATTATATACCTATCAAATGTCAACTTGAAGCTTACACAAGTTTTCAACCATTTTCAACCGAAACGAAATGACGGCCGACTAGGTGACAAGTAGTCCCACTAAACTATTTTTCCAGCTTGATCTCCCATTTGCAGACGATCGAGCGTAGTCAAATGACAGTAACATTACTATTTGACACCTACTTAAACACAACTTGCTCTCCGGACTAATGTCGTAATTCCGGACGGCTAGGCCAACAATTGCCTTGTCTATCATAATAGATAGGATAATGCCAGTTGCGTCCGCGCTGGATCGCTTGGCCGTGTATGTTTGCTTCCTCGGTGGAGAGGACTCGCCGCGGCGGGGGCATAGACATCTGGCTGGGCAAGGATTGCCGTGTTGCCTCTTTCGGGTACACTTGAACTGGGGGAGGTACTTGCGGTTGCTGTGGAGCCTGTGAAGACAGAAAAAGTTCGTTTTATAATCTGTTCACGGAACAACTTGGCATAAACAAAACTTCAAAGCTATTGATATTCAGTTGACTAAGTAGAAGTTTCTATTTACCCATAATTATATAGTAATGTTTGTACATTAGAACATCGTTAACCAGGGGAGAATTATTCAATACTTACTATGTGTGGTGCGTTAAATGTAGTTGGCTGATTATGCGCATATGGGTACGGATATTGGTACCTCATCTTAGCGTACTGGGCTCGCTGCTGCTGCATTTTCCGAGCCCGGGATACGAACTGTCCTGATCGCTCAGGGCGTCCAGGGCCCGCATACGGAGGCACTTGGGACTGCAGAATCTGCACTGGAATGCGGTTAGTTTGTTGCTGCTGAGGAAGTACTGTCTCGTTCTGTCGCAGTTCTTGCACAATTGGACGATCAGGGTTTATTTGCGATTGTTGTAAATTGTTCTGCTCATACGTAGACATTATGATATTCGTATGATTATCTGGCATCGCTTCCTTTTTTTTATTGTTATTTTTGCCTTCCGTGCGAGTATTTGAAGTAGTATTTAATGTTTCAACAGTGTCGGGTCTAACCCGGGCTATTTTATACCATGGAATAATGTTCTCTATCCTTTCAGGATATGCTCTGGCAAAAGAATTGGCTGGACTAGGTGTTTGAAAGACGGTAGGTGTCATAGCTGTTTGACTTAACAAAACGTTGCAATTACCATTATTTCGATAAGACACCTCTATTGTTTCGGGTGTTTTATCAAACGTGCTATTAATCTCGGTCAGTGTTTTAGCTATTGGGTCGCGGAGTAACTCGTTACAGACAACAGTAGGTTGAAAAGGGGTTTCAATTCTTATAGGTGTTGGAGCTGTTCCACCACTTTGATTTTCGCCACGAGCTGAAGCATTTGCAAATAATGATTCTAATTCAGTAAGCATTCTGGCTTCAGGTGTTTTTATTATATGGTCACGGGTTACATCATTAATATGCGTGCCAGGAGTTGAATTTGCTTGGACTGATTGCATTGATAATATTTCATGAGGACTAACAGTTTGGGGTGAAGAAGTACCTGGTCCGGGAGGGGAATGTTGAGAAGCGGCTGCAAAACGAGCCCGGGCCAACTTAATATACCTACCTAACAGAAAATTCTTGTTCTGTTCACTATGCCTGAGCAGTTTCTCTAAATTTAGATTATTTTCACTTATGTTCTCAAAATGCTTTTCGACGTCGATCACCATGGAGTCGCTGCAATTGCTGGATTCTTTCCGTTTATTTATTTTGTCAAGCTGTTTTTGTAATTCCTCGTTTTTGACACCGCTATCTTTTACTACTTCTAGGATTTGTAAGTCACTTTCGGTAATATTTTTAGTTTTTACTATTTGCAAAATCTTGAAATCTAGCTCCTTGATTATGAAAGTTTTTTCTGTCTGAGTGGAGGCAACGATTGTTGCAGTAGGGATAATTGAAGGTGTAGTATTATTATTTTTTAGCCGATTGTCTTCCCAATTAGGGCGACTTAATTTTGTACTGATTTTAGAAGGAACAGTGCAAGGTAACTTGTGTTTTGCAGAATAAATTTCTATTTCTCTTGGATACGGAATTTGTATGCGTACAGAGGCAGGTGGTTTTGTTTCTTCATTGATTGTTTTTGTCTCCCCTGTTAGCTCTTTAACTAGTTTGTCAGGAATTACTGTCCTCACTGAGTTAGTCGGAACTGGGTGCCGGTACGTGTTGAGTTTCGTAGCATTAAGAGCAAGTGCAGGAGGGCTCGTTGCTTGCATTGGTGCTGGTGGTGGCCTAGGAGCCCCCATCCTGACGTGTGGAATTTTATGTGTTAGATTCATCTTGTCACCGATTTTTTTCCAGCAACTGTAAAAAAATTGAAGTGTTCCAAAATTAAAATGTAAGGTTAAGGTAGCATGTACATACGAATAGTAGTTTTTTTCTTTTGTTTGGAGCGTATTAGTGCGGGAAGTAGTGTCACAACGTGCAAATTTTGGTATCGGATGAATTCACTAGGCACAGATGTTGTATACATAAAACTAAGCTAATTTAGCCCGGTAGCCATCCACCACCCCCTGGCGGGTAGAAAGGGGGGGCAGTCAAATTTATATTTACCCAATACCACAAGTGTGGTATCATTTTCTGATAAATCGGGCATGCGGAATTTATTTTAGAGACCTTTAATGTATAGTTTAATAGAAAAAAAGGAAAATATTGATAAACATATCAAAATTGGTTTGCATTTTTTTTACTCTTCTATCAGTATCTTTGGAAATCCTGAATTTTAAGTAAAAATAAAAAATACTACCTTGAAATGAAATGAAATGAAATAATTTATTCAGTAAGTAGGCCACAGGGGCACTTTTACAAGTCAGATTGTGAGTCTACCGGCATTTCGCAAGAGGAGACCGCTGTTGAGAAGAAAGCCGAAAGAAACTCAACAGTAAGTCATTTTTTCGTGAATTATACTTAAAAACGAATACAATTATATTATAGCTAGGTAATTGATACATATATGTTAGAGGAGATGTACAAGTCTCCAAATCAATGTTTACACTAAAAATTATATAAAATAAAGTGATTTTTTCAGAGATGTAGAAGGTCTCTAGGCGTCACGACACGCAATATAGATCGGTATAATTAATTAATGAAATAATTCAATTCCGTTGAGATGTATAAGGTCTCAAGGAGTCAAAATCAATAACTAATGCAACAAAATAATTAAGTACTTAATTTAGATTTCTTAGAGATGTACATGGTCTCTAGGCGTCACAACATGCAAAACAAAATAAATTAATTTAATTAAGTCCTTAATAAATTAAGTCCTTAAAGGACTCTTTAAAAATATATACTTTATTATATATCTGTATCATAAATATATCCGAAAAAAAATTAATATAGCACGCGGCGGTGCCTGGGAACTCTTCCAATTGTCTAGTCCCACTTAATTTTTTGCAACTATTAGGTTGTTTTCTTATGCGAAATATATAGAATACATACTAATTATTTTAGTTATTGACTGTCGCTTATGGTTTAATGCATCAATAATAGTATTTTCATATTTCTATTCGTTTATTTTTTCAATTACATTTTCCACAACAACGGCATAATTCGGTACATTTTATTTATTTATTTATTTTATTTAAACTTTATTGCACAAAACAAAAGTCAGTACAAATGGCGAACTTAATGCCTAATGGCATTCTCTACCAGTCAACCATAGGGCCAGACAGAGATGCTTCAAGTGGGTGCAGAGTAGAAAATTAATCGTTCGGAAAGCATCTAAGATACAAGAGAATAAATGTATATTATATAATAACTTTACCATAAATGCAAAAATACATATATTCACATACTAAAAGATGTATATTATATATAATATAATAATAAATACGATGAAATGTCTACTGCATAGGATGATGGACACTATTCGAGCTCTTGTTCGAGCAGGTGCTTTTTTTTTTATTATTATCTTTTTTTATTAGAAAGGGGTTTTGTGAGCAGGTGCTTACGTAGCAACCGCTTGAAAACTACCTTGCTTCGGGCTTGTCTAATAGAGAGGGGGAGTGTATTCCAAAGACGACTTGCCTGAACGGCGTAAGAATTGGACATGAAACCAGAGTGGTGCGAAGGAATCGAGAGTTTGAGAGTTCGGGAGGAACGAAGTTTACCGCCTGGACGGGGAGTTTGAAAAGACATTTTAATTTTTTTTTAAACAGTTGCACCTAACACCGTATCGTGACTTGCACTAGCACCTTTTTTTTAAACATGACTTGAACTGTATAAGGACTGTATAGCCCTCACTACCTATAGTGAATAGACCTAGTCAAGGACCGGTTTATAATGATATGTGTGAAAGCAGAAGCCTTTTTAAGTCCAAGCTGTAATGGTGCCAAGACCGACAGGAACAAAGAGGGGCAACACCGGATTGCCGAGGCAATGTGTTGCACGGTTAAAATACTGGTACAACAACCAGGTCAATCGAGAGAGATGAGCGGGAGAGGAGTCGGATGAGTATATGCTCCAGTGTGGTGTAAGACAGGGTGGCTTGGCATCGCCTATATTGTTTAATTTGAATGTGGACGAGTTATTTCGGGTTGTCATATTGCTAGGACATGTCTTAACAACATCAGCTATGCGGACGATATGGCGCTGCTGAGCCCCTCGGTCGG
The DNA here is from genome assembly GCA_947623375.1 of Apotomis capreana. Taxonomy (NCBI): domain Eukaryota; kingdom Metazoa; phylum Arthropoda; class Insecta; order Lepidoptera; family Tortricidae; genus Apotomis; species Apotomis capreana. The sequence goes on from OX392512.1 coordinate 21,334,579, forward strand.
CTCGGTACGGCAACTTATCGCTATATGTGAGAGGTATGCCGAGCGGCATTGTCTTAGGTGCAACGCTGCCAAAAGTGAGGTCGTCATATTCAAAGCACGCAAATATAACCCCACAACGGAGCCTAGGATCGTGCTGTGCGGCGTACCTTTGAAGCGAGTGGATAGGTTTAAGTACCTGGGGCATATACTCACGGACGATCTAAGCTATGACCATGATCTCGAGAGAGAAAGAGAGAGGAGAGCTATGCCAGTACGTGCTATGCTTACCCGCAGATTTGCACGGAGTAACAAACAAGTAAACAAGTCTTTCCCACAGACTGCACGTGTAAAAGGTCTGACAGTACGTCAGGCCTTTAACACGTGCAGTCTGTGGGTAAGATTTACGCACAGGGCATATAACACATTGAGAGTACAGTATAACAACGCCTTAAGGATGTTGTTGAGGCTGCCTAAGCACTGCAGTGCGTCCGGCTTGCCGAAGCGCACGTAGATGACTTTTTTACCATTAAGCGGAAGAGAATAGCCTCTCTGCTGATAAGAGTGCGCGGAAGCAGCAACAGCCTCCTTAGGGCGTTGGAAGGGCGTCTCGATTGTACCATAACCAAATACTGGGTAGAGGTATATAGTTATTGGCAGGGCGAAATAGAGCAAAAGTTTTGTTTGATCTTGTGACTAGCAGTTCCTCTCTCTAATTAGTTATATGTATTTATTTATAGTTTTATTTATTTATTTATGGAGCAAATCGTGTACTAATATTAAGTCTTTTGTGTTACTAACTTACTATGATCGTGATCGTTCAGATCTGAAATAAACGATTTTTATTTTCATTTATGTATTACTTACTACCAGTGAGTCGAAATTGTGTGAGGCGCGTGGGGGCGTATAACACGATATATATAATAAAGTATATTTTCTTTAAAATATAGTTAAAAAAAACAACTTTAATACTTGCAACAAATTAAGTGAGACTAGACGATTGGAAAAGTTACCAGGCACCGCCGCGTACCATATCCGTTTTTTAGACAGATGTATGATAACTATATTATAATAAAGTATATATTTTTTAAAAGCTAGACTAATATTTTTTAAGGTGGTATTTTAGTTTTTTCTTGAAATTCAGGATTTTCAAAGATACTGAAAGTTGAATAAAAAAACAGCATACCTACCGATTTTGATATGTTTGTCAATATTTTCCTTTTTTTCTATTAAACTATACATTAAATGTCTTGAAAATGAATTTCTCATGCCCGATTTATCAGAAAATGACACAACACTCGAGGTATTGGGTAAATAGAAGCTGATATGTTCTTTTTTCTGAAGCGTGTAACTTTGACTGCCCCCCTTCCTACCCGCCAGGGGGTGGTGGATGGCTACCGGGGTAAATTAGCTTAGTTTTATGTATACCTACTACATCTGTGCCAAGTGAATTCATCCGATACCAAAATTTGCACGTTCCATACATTGGGTGACACTACTTCCCGCACTATATTTCAGAGCTTAAATTAAGATTATGAACCCAATTATTTTTATAGTTATTTGTACCATATGTGGTTGGCTGGTTGATTATTCTTTATTTGATGCAAAAGGTTATGAGCATTCTGTTTTCAAGTTTGCATAGAACTTATGCTTTCCTGATAAATGGGGGTTGGACAAACAGACAGACAGGCAGACAGACCAGACAGACAGACAGACAGACAGACAAGCAAACAGACAGACAGACGGGCAGGCAGACAGACAGACAGACAGAAAGACAGATAGACAGACAAACAACAAAGGGGTTCCGATTTTACCGATTGAGTTACGTAACCCTAAAACAGCTATGTTAATAACTAATCTCAGAACTGAACATGCAGACATACAGGACGAAACTAAAACATTTCTCAGTTCAACTACGGAACCCTAAAACCCTCTCGTTTTCAAGATGATATGTCCCAGACAACAACAAAGGGGTGGAACACCCTCAAACAGAAGTCAGCGCCCTCCCGCCGTAGAGGCGACTTTGACCCACTTACAGTAGGGATGGGGTTAATATCGATCGGAAAACTGATGTTTGATCAATTAAATGCAATTGCAACCAATACTACGTAACGCGTAGTTAAATACATTTCATGGTGTGTTTTTCGAGAACTACATACGAGTATAAGTATAGACGGTAAATATTAGAAATTCCGGTAGATTCAGTCATGTAAAAGTGTCCTTGTGGCCTCATTATAGAATAAAGATCATTTATTTCATCTTTAGACATACTTAAAAAAAATAGTACAATAATTAGATCTAGATTGATGAGTAGAAAGATATATTTAATTATAGATTTCATTTCGTTTTAAGTTTCCAAACACATTTACTTAAATTTTATTGTTACATCGATTTGTAGTGTTTTTAACGTGGTTAATTAAATTAATACCATATTTTATTTTATTTCCGATACCCATACGTGATAACTAATAGCGCAAAGATTTTTTTATAAGTACTTGTATACATACATTCAACTTTTATGAAATATATAAATAGGTTAATGACCTAATTAATAAAACAAATCATATTTTTTTTTTTTTACTATTGTTGTATAGGTACTTGATTATGCCTGATTATACTTACTTCGGAATTGTCGCAAGAGGTATAGATACTCGTACTTTACAGTTAATTTTGTTGTTTGACGCGCTTTTTCTTGTTTCCTGTATGTTTTTCTTCGTTTTCACGACTAATGCTTCGGGTTTGTTAATCAACCAGTTTTCATTATCCTTTAATAATTTTAAACAAATTTTTTTACGATTATTTTTAGTATATTTAGAATTCTCGTCCATTTTCTAATTAACTTAATGTAAATTATATTGTTATTTTGAGAGAGAACACAACTCACTATCACTCAATGCAACATTACGACAAATACAATATGGAATTCTTCATATCGATGAAAACAATTTACAGACACTGTAATTACCAAGTTCCTACAACACTAGTTTAAAAAAAAACGTAAATAGTCGCGAGAGCAACAACGTTCGATTTCTAAACGAAAACAATTGAAAAACGTTCGCAGGGCATTCGATATTTAAATTTAAAAGAAGTTTTCGATCTCCGCAAAGTTCGTGGTGGAGACTAGCGTGAATTCGAGGCTGAGTTCTCCGTAGACTGAGCGCTGGGCGGGCGCATCAGGTGGTCCGCCCAAATTGCGCGCGCCATTTAAAACACGCGAAACAGAAACGTCACATGCCTCTATAAACTCTAACGGCGGATATGATTTTTTTAGAGGATAGAGCGGTTGGCGGGTTGGCACTGCACCGCGGCTTGGCTTATGATGGCATGGAAAATCGATGGCGGATGCAATTTGTGGGGTGTAATAGGATTCGTAGTTTCGGGGTATTACAGGGCTTATTTAATTAAACTTTATTGCACTTAACAAAAGTCAGTACAAATGGCTGACTTAATGGAAATCTCTACCAGTCACCCATAGGGCCAAGCAGATACTAGAAGTTGGCTCAAATCAGAATTCGAATTGTACAGAAAGCATCTGGGATACAAGTAAATACTTTTATCTGTATACAACTAATATACACAAAGATAGGTAGTTCGTAACTGAATTACAGCGTTCCAAAGCCAGAATTTTGTCAAATTTCCGAAGAATGCGACTTTTACAGTTTTTTTAAATATGCAAATCTTTGTAACTAACCGTCCTTGAAACAAAATTTCAAATGTAAAAAATAATAAATTTAATTCTCTACAACATTTCCCAAGCTCTTTTCAAGCTAAAATGCTCCTAAATGAAGATATAAGCCAGAAGTATGATACATTTCTGGAAATAGCGATTTTTTTATTTTTTTTAAATGTGCATATCTCCGTAACTGTCTGTCCTAGATACAAAATTTAAAATGTAAAATATATTAAATTTAATTTTCTACAACATTGTCTAAGCTTTTTTTTTTTTTTTTTTTTTTTTTTTTTTTTTTTTTTTTTTTTTTTTTTTTTTTTTTTTTTTTTTTTTTTTTATGTCATAGGGGGCAAACGAGCAAACGTATCGTAAAATGCTCCTAAACGAAGATATAAGCAAAAATCTGAAAAGTGCCAGTTTTTTTTCAAAATGACGGCGGGCGCGGAGGGGGGAGAATTGTGCATTTTGCATTTTAAACACTCACTAACTATCCTAGACAATATATCAAAAATTCAAAACTACCGGACCGTTTGTAAGGTCACCCCAAGTACTTTAGTCTCTATTCACCGAACCTCTAATTTAAGGTACTAGGTATTGTAAGATAATAGTAGAGTTGCTAGGCGACGCAAATTTCTATCACAGATAGAACGATCCGCGGTGATTACTTTCAGATGTCGAGAGAAGTCAAATTCGTCCCCTGCGTGGCAGATAAGCGGGGTGAATAGGACCAAGTAATCCTCTTTTTTTTTTATTAGTTTAGTTTAGTTTCATTTATTAACCATACAGTAATATGCTCATTACATGGTAAGTCAGTATACATTTATAATTAACAATAACATTTTGTAATAATATTTAAAAAACATTAAATTCCAGAAATAAAAACAATCATTACTTGTAAATCATTAATATCATTTTTTAATACACAGTACCATGTCCTTGAACGATAGATATTCAGTAATAGAGTAGAAGGCATGATTTTGAAAGAACGCTATTAAGTACTACGCGTTTAAAGGAGCAATGAGCCAAATCACAAATGTCTACCGGCTATTTATTAAAAAGTTTAATTTTTAGGAATATCCCCTGCTTATGATATTTTTTTAAGCGTATTCTCGGAAGTACAAGCTTGTTCTTGTTCCTGGTGTTGTAATTATTACAATCAGAGCGTTTAATTAGTGTGTTCGCCTTTTTGTGAATTTCGAGCAGCGAGTTGTAAATGAGTAATGAAATAACCGTCATTATTTCAAGTTTTTCAAAATAATATCTGGCCGACGTGCGCTGGTTGATTTCGCACATGATTCTTATCGAGCTTTTTTGAAGAACCAATACTCGGTTTATTTCAGCAGCATTGCCCCAGATAGTTATGGCATAGGTGAGTAAACTCTGAACATAAGCATAATACACAGTTTTTAATGTCCTAGGGTTAACTAAGGGCTTTAGTTTTAATAACGCGTAATTTGCAATTGCTAACTTGTTACAGAGTTTGTCAATATGCCCGCTGTGTGATAGTCTACTATCAAGCTCATAGCCTAAAAAAAGGTGTTTTCTTTATACTCTATTTTGGAATCGTCTTTGTTTTTTCTCGATGAAACCTAATATTTGAGAAATGTACTTTTTTCCTTATTTAAAACTATGCCATTGCATTCGAACCATTTCATCAAAATGTCTGCTACATGGCTCAGACGTATTTCCATTTCTGATTGGTCTTTGTGTCTAACCCCTACATGTGTGTCATGTGCAAAGAGGCTGATCTGTGTCCATTCCGGTAAGTTTGATGGCAGGTCGTTGATATAGATCAGGAACAATACCGGGCCTAGAATGGATCCTTGTGGCACGCCTATATTATTTTTTTCTGATGATGATAAGGCATTATTGACTTCGACGACTTGCATCCGGTTTTCCATGTAACTCGTCATCATTCTGAGTGCGATGTCATCAAATCAATAGTGGTGCAGTTTAAGCAGGAGAATTTCGTGGCGTATGCAGTCAAATGCTTTCGACAGGTCACAGAACATGCTTGCGCATTTCTGTGATCCATCCAAAGACTCGAGTACGAAATCCACAACTGTTCTATTTATTACTGATCAGTTAAGGCTATCAGGGCTTTTGCGGTCGTCGTGTAAAATATATTAGCAATTATTTTTTTATGTTATCTATGTATAGTTGATATAAAAATATGGGCATATTGCCGAAAAGATAAAATCACAACAAGTTTTTTTTATAAATAATGACACAAAGGTAAATTAAGAAAGAAAAATTGAATGCGATCTACTACAATATAAGCAGGATTTCAGGAGCAATTTTTCTTTCTTAATTTATCTTTGTGTCATTATTTATAAAAAAAATGTGGTATTTCCACATAAAAAAATAGAATCGATAAAAATATTCTATAAAAATATTCACAAAAAGTTTAACAAACGCATAAAAAATTATATTCCAAAGTAATTGCAGTTAAAAGTTAACAGACAAGTGAACAGTTGATGAGGCGAGTACTAAGTTGAGTGGCGCCACCAGCAGTTTAACTTCTGCTCGGAAATGGTAACAGTAATTTATGTTGTTTACAATCTTCCAATAGTCAGGAATCTGACACTTCAACCGTAATTGATTTTAATGTGATTTCTTTGTTAATTACGTGTAAGAAAAATATTTTATACAGAGACAAGAAAAAGGCAAAACAAAGTAACAGATAAAACAAACTAAATAGCAACGCCGAAGAAATACGTTAATTGTTTTTTGTACATTTTGGCCACAGAGTATTCTGCCCTGAAAAATTCCTTGTTATTAACATTATTTGAAATATATGACTTCAAAAGAACGGTTTATTTTAAATCCAAAAGCAAATTTGAAATTGTTTTTTCAGAATTCAACAAAACAATAGTTGTATGTCTATCATGTACTTAAAAGCATTTTTTCACGGTCAAACTGGCAACAGTAATTTTTCCATACTTAGATATATTGTTCCTTTTCGGGTGAGATAACGTCACGTTTCAGTAGACATTTGTATGGAGCGTTTTCAGCGCTCTGCAGGAACGCTGAACTTTAACAGAGATTTCTGACACTCAGAGCACTAATAATGTTGAAGTCAAAGATAAACATTTAAATAAATAATAAATAACTACATATTGTATCAGAAGATTTTGCTAGTTACTTTTACGTGGAGGGCATTTATAAATTTATGCAGGAAAAAACTAGAACAGCTGATTGTGATTAGATACCGTGGTGGTCATACTCGTATGTACTAAATGTCTTAAGTCGATAGAGACGGGTAAATCGGTATAATTCATTTCATATACCAAAGTCCAATTCCGCTTGAGAACGTCACTAGGCGGTAACAATGTCACAAAATAAAACGATAAAGATAAGGAGGAGAATTTTACTATTTGGTAACTAAAAACGAGGCACTCATAATTAGCTTAAGTACTTAGTTATAATTTTTCTTTTTTTCTTTGTTTGTCACTTTTCTACGCAATTATGTTTTGTCCCCGAATAAATGTTTTTCTTTCTTTCTTTCTTTCTTTCTTTCTTTAAAAACGAGATGTCCCAATTTGAAAAGCTGAGATCATATTAAAGCAATTAGTCAAAAAAAAGAAAACAGTATGGTTGTAATTTTGTAATTTTAATGGAATTAGGCCTTAGTATATGAAATTAATTATATAGCTTTCTTATGTTATTTTACACCCGTTGAAATAATATGAATCATAATCTGCATAAATTACGATTCTTACTAAAGTTTTATGCATAATTTACCGTGAAATATCGACACAGATTATAATTTACCACAGACAAAGATCTAAACAATGAATCTGAAGCATGATTGGTGGTTAAAAGCAGCTTAAAATTATAAGTGCAACATACATTTTCAATAGAACGTCAACAAAACTCACTATTCCTGCTCTGAAAGCAAACACGAAAAGAACCGTATATCGACATTATTTAATCAACACATCACATCAATATTCAAGCCCTACATCACGGTAAGTCGGCACAAGCAATGCTAATAAAAGGGCTAAGACAGCGTCACGTCCTTTTTCTTTCGCACAACCTTTGTGAGTGAAAAACATTAGCCTTCCTCCAATAGGCGAGTCGTACGTGGCCAAGTCGTGGCGCGTGGCGTTAAGATATTTTTAGAAATGTCCATGGGATTACGACGGTAATTGCTGTAATTATATCGTCGATATGCGCTATGATTATTACGGGTGCAATTCCCATCGCCTGTACTGTATAAACAAATGACATTTACATTTACATCTATCTATACTATTATAAAATCCTAAATTTGTATTGAAAATAAATTTTCTATGGAGGGAGGTCATGATTTCAGGAAAAATCTCGATAGCGTGATGCAGCCGCATAGTTGTTTTGTATGGACACGCTTCGCCGTGCCAACCTGGCGCCATCTGTTTTAAAAAAAAACCGTTGTCCTCGCATCACGCCGAAACGGCTGGATAAAAAGTTACCAATTTTGGTACAGGAATAGCAGAACATCCAAAGATGGTTATAGGATACTTTTTATTATGATTAATATTTATCTCTGTAAACATAAAGTCCATGAAATATTTTCCTTACAATGTGTAACCTTATAATCACAGCGTTTGTGATTTTGAATTTAGAACGACGCGACCCCCGCGTGGCTCTTACGTGTACAAAAACTAAAAAGTATGAATTCGACATAATACCTCCGCGCGGACCACCGGTATTAACAATAAGGTTAAGGTTGTTTGAGGCGTTGAGTTACGGAAACCGTCTTAGTTAGATAGAAAAGATGGCGCCAATTATCGACCAACACAGACGAAAATATGAGTGCAATGTTCGTTGTAAATTGGCTCATGCTCAAAAAAAAACATATATTTCTTTAAAAACACAATTTGCGACAATAGGAACTAATTAATGCTCTTTTATTGAATATGCAATTATATTCTTCTGTAGTTTGTAAGTATTGACCATAAAAAAGCCCGGAGACGCAATAAAAAATGTTAATGAATAAAACAGATTTTTAATGCCATTTTATCGAGTGTAATTGAAATAAAAGTATTTCGAATCAATTTAAGTAAATTAAATACATTTTTAAATATGTTTTACCAACCAACATTAGGCGCAAATTTTTGTATTGTTTGTGTTTGGCCTAACTTACTAATAAGGTAGCGAAATGTATAATAAACGATAAATATACGATATATTTAGCCACAATTTTGCATCTATGTAGTTTTTTTAATATATCAAATTTATTCAAAGTATTATTATATCAGTAATTCTTTATTTTTAACGGTGTGTTGAGATTTTCTTCTCAATGACCCAATTTTCCACTAGATGGCGTTGTTACTTTGACAAAATCTCCATACTAGCGGCTGCATCGCGCTGTTAAGATTTTTCCTGAGTTAATAACACCAGCTCCATACATGTAAGGTTATGGAGCCATTGATGGGTCTCCTCAACACCAAGGATTCACGTACGTCGTTGCGTGCCCGTGACCACGATTCGGCACAAGCTAGGGTCTAGCTGTGATGGGTTAACCCGGACTTCGACAATTACTACCGAAGTTGTTGAATATTGATCGCATACCTAATATAAGCAGCAGTGTATCAGGTATTGAGAGTTGCTGCTCGACAATGTATGTATGCATTTTATATGAAAAGCAACCATGATTCGAGACAAGACAAAATTATTAAATTTACAATGTAGAAAGGATTTCACCTAGCCGGGATTTGAACCCAGAACCTACTGAAATAATAACCGTGTTATCTCATGCATTTTCCTTTGCTTCCTGATTCATTATACCACGGATAACAAAACAGTGAGGCCATCACGTATCCGTTCAGTGGTGCTGTCGCCATTATTGACGTACGCTCGATTGAGTTATGTTGGCACCTGAATCTCATGGCGTTACTTAGGACATTATTATGACAGGTCATATTATTATATTAGTATTAGTACCATTGTAGACAAAAATTATTTATTGTCATCTTCATCTTAATAGATGTCATTAATATATGTTCAGGTAGGACTATGAGCTAATTATTTTTCAAGGTGCTTTGAATAGTTATCTACAATAAACAATAAATATTCAAAACGATATATAAACATAAGTCTAGCCTCAATTTAAACTAAACCAAGATGATGTTCACAATGGTAGCACCGAAGGTGCGGAGCGATCTAGAGTAGTCGCCCACCCACTAAATTAAGAAGTAACTTAATGCGAGGCCGTAGGCCGAGCTCTACGAAGCACCGAAGGTGCAGAGCGTCCCAGGAATGCCGCTCACACATTTAAGCTTATATTAAGTGTGTGGGCGGCCTCGCATTAAGTTTTTTAAATCTACAATAGACAATAAATATTAAAAACAATCTTTTAAACATACCTAAGTCTTGACCCAATCTTAATTAAACCAAGATGGTGTTCACAAGCGTAGCACCGAAGGTGCGGAGCGTTCTAGGGAAGTCGCCCACCCACTAATATAAGTAGTAACTTAATGCGAGGCCGTAGGCCGAGCTCTACGTAGCACCGAAGGTGCAGAGCGTCCCAGGGAAGCCGCTCACACACTTCAACTTATATTAAGTGGGTGGGCGGCCTCGCATTAAGTAATTTAAATCTACAATAGACAATAAATAATCAAAACGATTTTTTAAACATAAGTCTTGCCTCAGTTTTAATTAAACCAAGATCATGTTCACAAGCGTAGCACCGAAGGTGCGGAGCGTCCTAGGGAAGGCGCCGACCCACTAATATAAGTAGTAACTTAACGCGAGGCCGTAGGCCGAGCTTCACGTAGCACCGAAGGTGCAGAGCGTCCCAGGGAAGCCGCTTACCTCGCCCTAGGCACCGCGCTTCGGCCTCGCACTAGGTTACTTCAACTTATGTTAAATGGGTGGGCGGATTCCTTGTGACGCTCCGCACCTACGGTGCTACGCGGAGCTCGGCCTTCGGCCTCGCATTAAGTTACTTCAACTTATATTAAGTGGGTTGGCGGCTTCCTTGGGACGCTCCGCACCTTTGGTGCTACGCGGAGCTCGGCCTTCGGCCTCGCACTAGGTTACTTCAACTTATATTAAATGGGTGAGCGGCTTCCTTAGGACGCTCCGCACCTTCGGTGCTACGCGGAGCTCGGCCTTCGGCCTCGAATTAAGTTGCTTCCACTTATATTAAGTGGGTGGGCGGCTTCCTTGGGACGCTCCGCACCTACGGTGCTACGCGGAGCTCGGCCTTCGGCCTCGCAATAAGTTACTTCGACTTATATTAAGTGGGTGGGCGGCTTCCTTAGGACGCTCCGCACCTTCGGTGCTACGCGGAGCTCGGCCTTCGGCCTCGAATTAAGTTGCTTCCACTTATATTAAGTGGGTGGGCGGCTTCCTTGGGACGCTCCGCACCTACGGTGCTACGCGGAGCTCGGCCTTCGGCCTCGCATTAAGTTACTTCGACTTATATTAGGTGGGTGGGTGGCTTCCTTAGGACGCTCCGCACCTTCGGTGCTACGCGATGCTCGGCCTTCGGCCTCGCATTAAGTTACTTCCACTTATATTAAGTGGGTGGGCGGCTTCCTTGGGACGCTCCGCACCTACGGTGCTACGCGGAGCTCGGCCTTTGGCCTCGCATTAAGTTACTTCGACTTATATTAGGTGGGTGGGCGGCTTCCTTAGGACGCTCCGCACCTTCGGTGCTACGCGGAGCTCGGCCTTCGGCCTCGCATTAAGTGACTTCCACTTATATTAAGTGGGTGGGCGGCTTCCTTGGGACACCTACGGTGCTACGCGGAGCTCGGCCTTCGGCCTCGCATTAAGTTACTTCGACTTATATTAAATGGGTGGGCGGCTTCCTTAGGACGCTCCGCACCTTCGGTGCTACGCGGAGCTCGGCCTTTGGCCTCGCAATAAGGGTAGTAAACGTATGATATTGTGTTTACGCGTGCGAAGCCGCGGGCAAAAGCTCGGCCTTTGGCCTCGCATTAAGTTACTTCCACTTATATTAAGTGGGTGGGCGGCTTCCTTGGGACGCTCCGCACCTACGGTGCTACGCGGAGCTCGGCCTTCGGCCTCGCAATTAGTTACTTCGACTTATATTAAGTGGGTGGGCGGCTTCCTTAGGACGCTCCGCACCTTCGGTGCTACGCGGAGCTCGGCCTTCGGCCTCGAATTAAGTTGCTTCCACTTATATTAAGTGGGTGGGCGGCTTCCTTGGGACGCTCCGCACCTTCGGTGCTACGCGGAGCTCGGCCTTCGGCCTCGCATTAAGTTACTTCGACTTATATTAAGTGGGTGGGCGGCTTCCTTAGGACGCTCCGCACCTTCGGTGCTACGCGGAGCTCGGCCTTCGGCCTCGCATTAAGTTACTTCCACTTATATTAAGTGGGTGGGCGGCTTCCTTAGGACGCTCCGCACCTTCGGTGCTAAGCGGAGCTCGGCCTTCGGCCTCGCATTAAGTTACTTCCACTTATATTAAGTGGGTGGGCGGCTTCCTTGGGACGCTCCGCACCTACGGTGCTACGCGGAGCTCGGCCTTCGGCCTCGCATTAAGTTACTTCGACTTATATTAAATGGGTGGGCGGCTTCCTTAGGACGCTCCGCACCTTCGGTGCTACGCGGAGCTCGGCCTTTGGCCTCGCAATAAGTGTAGTAAACGTATGATATTGTGTTTACGCGTGCGAAGCCGCGGGCAAAAGCTAGTATTACATATATCCTTTTATGAGGAGTCTTCAAATTGAAGTAGCCTTAGTCTGTGGATTTCACCTGCCTTCAACGCCGTTCCACTCCAAAAAAGAAGGTCTTGGGACTAGATATGTGAGTGTGGTTAGTAAAACGTCCCACTTTGTCGATTCTAGTTACGGAGTTACGGGCAGTTTTGTGAAATATGGCAAAACCTACCGAAAATCGGCTTTCAATAAAAAGTGATGGAACATACTGTAATAAAGCTATGATTTTGATGTAGACATATAATTATCCAATTTAAACACCCTTTTAGGGCCTCAAAGTTTAGTGCCTAGCGTCCCACTTTGTCGAATACCTAAAAAAAATCATCGATATCATATTTGTGACTGTTTTAGGGAAAACTTCCTGCTTTGTCGATATGTAGTTATGAATAGTTTGTAATATAACAAAACATAAGCTATGTTTTGGTGAAAGAATTATGCCTCTAAGTGCTATAGTTATTTTTTAAAAATCCTTCAAATTTGCAAAAGTGAAAAAGTGACAACTGAGAAAACGTTGGTTATATTTGGGACGGCAAAAAACACACTTGTACTTTGAAGTTGTGGAGTGGTTGGTATCAAATTTTGTAAGGGTAACGTAAGGACGATTTGTTCCGTTGCCAAATTACTGTTTTAGCTTGTTCGTATCCGAGAGAGGTATGGTTACGTCTACGATAATTTCGGCTGTGAAAGTCCGAATCTAGGGCTCTCGCTGGTTAGGACTCGTGCCGACACAGAGCACCCTAGAGTGTTTTTATTAAGCCGGAGGCGCGGAGGGAGAGCAGTCCTCGCCCGCCGTAATAAAACTAGGGCGCCGTGTTCAATATGTGCAATATAACCAATGTCTACATTTTGCCCTTAGTCTCTTTAATAATTATGGCGTAGGATCCTCTAGGACCTATCAGCCTTTGTCTGGAACTCATGTTTGACAGTTACCCTAGGTCCCATCGATTGAGCCTTGTTAAATAATAAGGGAAATAGTCACACAAGTTCCAGTCAAAGATTAATTAATCATTTACAGTGCGAACTGCACACTGTTACAGGTTTACCAACATTTTGCGTTCGAGATGTAATTGCAGTCTGCTTGCTACATGAAAAATCGAACCATGAAAAATCGGCGCACAACGTTTATTTTGATGAACACCTCAAATACCGCGCTCCGCCGCGCTGCGGACACAGTTGGGATTGGAAACCAGATATTTGAATCTGGATTCAACGGTCGAAGGGACGCAATGGTTGCCAGTGGAGCGAAGGTATTTTAACTGGAATCTATTTCGTCGGTACAGTAGGGTTATGTTTTCGGTCTAACTTAATAAAAATAGGTATGCAAAATATTTGCTCAATCGGTTGATCTGCTTCAAAACATACATAGATGAAAATAGTACACTCATGTTTTATTACTTTATTTGCTCCTGGGTCACGGGGGCCTATGATGGTTGCGTTTATCATGTGAAGTGACAAAGCATCTGTTTTCATTTCACGCTTGCATTTTGTCAAAACGTGACGGATGCTTTGTTTTTTATTGCATGCCTCGCTTCAGTCGCTACTGATATGTAGTATTTATGTAACGTCACCATCAAAAGTAGCTGATAATTTCAGTATGCAATGCGACATAATTAAGCGAATAGTAAAATCGACATTTGATTTTGTTGCTTATCGTACATAGTTATTTACCACATAGAATACAATTTAATTTCTAGTAAGATTACCTAAATATCCTTATACATAGTTTTTCAGGGATAAGACAGCCACAGAAATATTTATATCAGTCTCGTTACATCTTCATTTACTACCTTAGATCTACAAAATTATTAACAATTTCTTTGCATTGACAACCCTATCATCGCTGCAGGGATCCCTTTGATGTGTCGTGCGTTTGATTGCTATTGATACGAAAGCCACTGCCGGATTAACTGGGGACTATCAAAGGATGTCAATAATATATCCAGGTAATACGATGCAGTTATTAATGCTGGACATTCGTAGCAGTTGGTAATCTGAACGGAATCGATTGTTTTAGGGTCTGCGGACACTGAATAATTGAGGGCGTTATTGAGATAATACAGAGGCCGGGAAAATGAGGATTGCCTGCCGAGGAGGTATAGCTGCTTTACATTATAGTTTAAAATTAATCTTAATTTTTTTAATAAAGATGTGTATGTACAGCATCTCTTAATATATATATGTAATCCCACCAAAAACATTCTGTAAAAAACTAGCCAAGTCTCGATGGAACTGCTTGATTATCTCTAAAAAGTAATGAAATCTAGACAAAGTCGTACCAAGTCTAAGGTTCCTTACTGCGATTTCTTTATTATTATAGTTAATGTTGTGTGACTTGGCCGTTGAAGAGTACACAAGGGTACAACACCAGGTGCTCCATGACACCATTGCACCAATCTGTCCCCAGAACCGCTACAAGTCAATTTTGTTTACACGTAATGTTGTATCTGTTGTAACTACCTATGTTTGTTAAGCGAGATAATAGCCCATACTGGTATTGGTAATTTGACGCTAGTGTCTCATTTTAGGCTGTTGTTGATTGTGCAGCACATGCATTCAGCATTGACAATGCTGACTTCTGCTTTCTTCTTTTTGGAGCGTCAAATCGACCACCGATCTAACATAAAATAGACGTACAGACGGACTTCTATCAATGATTAGAGGTCCATCTGTACTAGAAATATTTTTTATACTGTTGGTTTCAGGCTCGCCTATACATAAATATTATTGAAATACGCAGCTTTATCAAGCCTACAATTGACTGGTTATTGAATCAACGTTTTCCAAGTGGCAATTTTCCATCGTCAATGGGTAGCGGTTCTGGCGACAGATTGATGCAATGGTGTCATGGAGCACCTGGTGTTGTACCCTTGTGTACTCTTCAACGGCCAAGTCACACAACATTAACTATAATAATAAAGAAATCGCAGTAAGGAACCTTAGACTTGGTACGACTTTGTCTAGATTTCATTACTTTTTAGAGATAATCAAGCAGTTCCATCGAGACTTGGCTAGTTTTTTACAGAATGTTTTTGGTGGGATTTCACTTCTTTTTGTAGAAACGTGGGCATATTGTTTTATAACAACCTGCTAATTCACTTTAGCAAACCTCACGAAATAATAAGCGAAATCAACGAAATGCAAATAATCCCTCCTAATCCCTAGCAAACGTTTTCGAGCGCAATAGAAGAATGTCGTAAACGACTGTAACGCGGCCGGTTGCCACTTCGCCATATAAGATTATCGGAAAAACAAACGTAGGCGCGTTTTAAAATACAGTTAGCGCCATCTAGTGACGTGTGCGGCGGGTATCACCGCCACTCTTAGTCCAATGCATTATATTTTGACCAAATTTTGAGCGAAATTAATATTTTGGTGTAATTTGTTTATTTAATTTGTGTAATGTTCGAGTAGAATAAAGTTAATCGTTCGACTATTTCTTCTTGTAAACTTGTAAGTATAAGTATAAAAGCCAGTCTAGTCTTACCCAGAGTTTTCCTTTAATTTTATTTATATGCGTATTAAAAGCAGAAGGGGAGGCATTCGCCCAGCGGGTACGTATTACAATGCCGAAGTTCAAAATACCGAATTTCATAAGACCTATGGACGGAAGACCGAAAATTAAAATTTCGAATGTTTATTTGACCGAAAGTTTAAAATTCCGAATGAACGTTTGATCGAAAGGATAAAATACCGAATATTATAATCCCGAAGACTGTAATCCCGAAGAATGAAATCCCGAAGACTGTAATTCCGAAGATTATAATCCCGAAGACTATGATCCTGCCTGAAGGTTGTAATCCGGAATATTATTTAAACTGTCGAGAATTATATTTCTGTAGTCTTACAGATTCTAATGTTTATTTTATACAAAGAATATTAACCTAAATTACGTAACCTACTTGCCTACTACTATACTTACTATTTATAAGTGAACTCTTCTGTGGAACCGATCTGCTCCGGCGCTGCGGGATGTGCAACCCCTCCGCCCTAGCGTTAGAAAGTGCGGGCATCAAGCGAGTCGCAGCAGCTGAGGCTGGTCGCCGAAGGTGACCAAAAAGCCGAAGCTGCGGAGGCGAGCGTTGACAGCTTCGGTTCCAGACAAGTTCGGTTCGGTTGGCAGTCCATGACAGAATATTTTATCATAATATCGACTATTTAGTGTCATAATTTCCCACTCTCCCGGACTCTTTCCTTTTCTTAATCGACTTGCCACAGAACCGAAGCTGTCAACCCCGATTCCACGTGGTCTTGTCTGCCCTACCCCTAGAGTGTATATAAAAGGCCGGAGGCGCGGAGGGAGGGCAGCCCCCGGCCGCCATAAGAAAGTGCGGGCATCAAGCGAGCCGCAGTCGCACTTTCTTACGCTAGGGCGGAGGGGCTGAACATCCCGCAGCGCCGGAGCAGATCGGTTCCACGGAAAAGTCAGATTAGTTTAGTGTCCTGACACTTTTAAAGTGCTCATTGACTTTCGGGATTATGAAATTTCGAGATTTTGAACTTTCGATTTTCTGAAAATAGTAATTTGAGCTTCGGTTTATTGAATATCGCCTTTGAACTTTCGGTATTTTGACCATCGGTATTTCAACTACTAGGTATTATGAACTTTCGGGATTGTAAAACGTAACCCGCCCAGCTGTGGGACGCTATAGGCTAGATTAAATTAGAAGATGTGTACCCACTACGCTGGATTTTTTCAATGACAGTCGATTTTTTAATGTACCAATAGTAGAAGGGGGCATTACCATATCTCTAATACAGCTGAGACCAGCTGAGGGTTCTTCATCAAATAAATAATAAATAAATAAATATCGGACAACCTCACACGAATCGATCTAGTCCCAAATTAAGCTCTAAAAGGCTTGTGTTATGGGTACTAGACGACGATAGACATACTTATATAGATAAAGATATACTTAAATACATAGAACAACCTTGACCCAAGCACAAATATTCGAGTTCATCACACAAATAGTTGCCCTGGCCGGGACTCGAACCCGGGACCGCCGGCTCAGTAGGGAGGTGTCTACAAACCGAGCCAAACGCGTCATCAAAATACTTCAGACCTTGGATTTTTGACATCAAATGAAGCGGCCCACTAAGTTGAATATCAAAATACTTAAACGGGTTTACTCACGTCAAAGAAGTCGAATAACGCTCGACATGTTTCGAATCGGTACGCGATCCATCATCAGGAGAGATGATCATTCGCGACGGCGGCCAACCGAACACCGCCTTTACAAAAAACCGGCCAAGTGCGAGTCGGACTCGCGCACCGAGGGTTCCGTACAAACACTTTCCATCCCTAAGTGGTTAAGTTAAGTTTGCACCTGGTATGTATAGCGCCCCATATAAATTAGGTGCAAAGTTAGGTATTAAAATATAAAAAAAAAAAACTACTTACTAGATCTCGTTCAAAACAATTTTCGTTGGTAGTTTTTATAGTAATGTACATCATATGTTTTTTTTAGATTTTTCATTTTCTTATTTTAGAAGTTAGAGGGGGGGGGACCAACTTTTTTCCACTTTGGAAGCGTCTGTCACGCAAACTATACGGTTTAGAAAAAAAATATTTTAGAAACCTCGATATCATTTTTGAAGACTTATGTGTTTGATGAAAAAAATTTTTTTGAGTTTCAGTTCTAAGTATGGGGAGCCCCCAATAATTATTATTATTTTTTTATTTTTGCATCAAAATCTTAATGCGGTTCACAGAATACATCTACCTACCAAGTTTCAACAGTATAGCTCTTATAGTTTCGGAAAAAAATGGCTGTGACATACGGACGGACAGACAGACGGACAGACGGACAGACGGACAGACGGACAGACAGACATGACGAATCTATAAGGGTTCCGTTTTTTGCCATTTGGCTACGGAACCCTAAAAATATTCATCTTGTTGTATGTCGATCTCTAATAGTTTGGTTGGGCTCTTGTGTTTTCTAATCAGAGTACTCCAGATCTTCGATTATCCTAGTTTTTAGGGTTCCGTACCCAAAGGGTAAAAACGAGACCCTATTACTGAGACTTCGCTGTCCGTCCGTCCGTCCGTCCGTCCGACCGTCCGTCCGTCTGTCACCAGGCTGTATATCACGAACGGTGATAGCTAGACAGTTGAAATTTTCACAGATGATCTATTTCTATTGCCGCTATAACAACAAATACTAAAAATAAAATAAAATAAATATTTAAGGGCTCCCATACAACAAACTTGTTTTATGGTACGGAACCCTTCATGCGCGAGTCGGACTCGCACTTGGCCAATTTTTATAGTTTTCGCTTTATGTGGCCATTAAACCCTAACTCTGTACCAAATTTCAGCTCTCTGAATTTATGGGAAGTACTAGTTCTTTACTGATGATCATGAGTGAGTGAGTGAATGAGTGAGTGTCGTAAATGCGAAACTTTGCTTTCGCTTAACTTCGGAACTAAATGACCTACAGACTTGAAATTTTGGATTTTAAGTATGTGATTATAGCTTACTGGATGACAAAAACTTCTGCGTTCTGGCCTTATCCAGAGGTGCTCAAATAGGGGCCTGAAAATGCGGCGAAATGGTTCCAGTAAAGGATGGTACGGCAGTGTTTGCTTCGCGCTCGACTTGGCGGGGGCACTGCCGTGCCCCCCGATTAAAACTGCAAACATCGCTTATTGCTTTTTTTTAATGGCTGAGTGCCATAATGATACTATAAGTTCTTCCTATGAACTTATACAGTGAAACTTGGATAAGTGGGACCTGGATAAGTGAGAAACCTGTATAGCTGGAACCCGTGCTGCTGTCCCGACACTTTACCACTGAATTACCTCTGTTAGTGGGACAAAACAGACCTCTATAATTGGGACTCGTTTTTTCGATTTTGTCTTCATAATTACCTCCATAACTGAGACAGCGGGCGTATTTTACCTCTATTATTGAGACTACATTTTAAGTTATAATACTTTTAATAAATGGTTATCTTTGAATTTAAAGATTTCGACCTCTATAACTGCGATAACGTCAATCCATTACCTCTCTAACTGGGAGTTCATTTTATTTGAAAACGCGAGAGAGTAAAACACTATTTGTTTTGCACACCAATTTTGAAATGTCAACAAATTGTAACCAACATTATACCTAAGATTAAAATAATAATATTTTAATAGCTGACCCCTAAAAAAGGACAATATAAAATAACAGATTTATTTAATTGACTCATTCTGTTGTATTTTTGTACTGTTTATAAAAAAGAGTTAATGATTTTTGTTTATGAGGTACCTTTTTATTACTGCCAACAATTATAATTCATTTATAATTATTATGAAATACATCACCTACGTATTTTATTTAATAATCTCTAACCTCTATAACTGAAATATCCTCTTTTTTACCTCTATTAATGGAACCCTATGTAAATGGGACAGACATTAATCTATACCTGTATATCTGAGACACTGGGTAAGTGGAATACCTCATTAAGTGAGACAAATTTTCTGGTCCCTTCAAGTCCCAGTTATCCAGGTTTCACTGTATTTTAATAATCGGAATAATTATCGGTAACCACTGTAATATTTGAGATGTCACGTGCAGAAAAAAATACACATAATTTAAATCATGCACTTTTATTGAGACACCATATATTTGACACCATTATAGAGGTAACATCCTCACCACTTTCGTAGTTGTAGCGCTACGCTACACGCGCGTAGCCTATAACACGGAAAATGCGAACGTAGCGAACATTCGCTACGAGCACAACGCGGCCCCTTTGTCCCACCGCGGACGATGAGCGAGTGGCGATTAAATAAATAAATAAATATCAGACGACCTCACACAAATCAATTTAGTCCCAAATTAAGCTCAAGAAGGCTTGTGTTATGGGTAGGTACTAGACGACAATATATATACTTATATAGATAAATATATACTTAAATACATAAAACAACCATTACCCAAGCACAAATATTCGTGTTCGTCACACAAATATTTGCCCTGGGCGGGATTCGAACCCGGGACCGCCGGCTCCGTAGTCAGGTGTCTACAAACCGAGCCAAACGCATCGTCAATATACTCATACATATTTAGCTCTGAGATGCTCTGAGGGTCTGTGGCTGTGGTCGAAAGCATCCGTCTCTGAAAATGACAGATGCTTTATCATTTTATTTATCGCGTCAAAGAGCCATCATATAAACCCGTTGGGCGTCTTAAGATAAATAAATATATGAATGGTTTCCGGTCAGAAAAAAAACTGTCGTCTGCAGCCTCGTGTATATGTAATAGTAATAATATTTTACTCACACACACATTTGTAATGTCCGGTGTCACACGCCTACACTGGACGCTCCTCATACATACGTATATATTTCTTGTAGCCTAGATTAAGTTTCGGTAATAAACCATACTTCACACATACTCGTAACACTTGTTTACAAGTAACGTCCCACATTACACATTTTCTAGTAGAAGCCTAAAAACTACTACATAAATTATGAACACGGCACAGCAGATCTCTTCATGTTCAATTCAGTTATAGAATGTATTATAACCCCACCGGCTTCATTAAATGGCCTTTGTCCGTCGAAACAGGAAGCTTCAATAGCACACCGAATAACGTTAGCCAGTGTACGTGGATCATAAGTGACGTTACGATGAAAGTCACAGTGATTTGACCTAAAAGTATCACTATACTAAACCAATGAAACAAAGCATAAAGAAAACATTTAAATGCGTAACCTGGCTTAAGAGACCGGGTATCGAGCTCGGTACCTCTGGATTACCGGTCCAGCGTGTTAACCTCTTCACCACCATAACGCTAGATAACCTTTAATTTTTTTCTTTATGCTTTATGTGTCGATCTTTGCATTGTTTATTTGAAAGGCTTTACACCTTAGCTTAGCTTAGATTCCCGGTCACTTCCACCAGGTTACGCATTTCATTTTTTTTTGTGCTGTGATCTCTGTATCAATGGTCTAATGTGAACTTTGTGAAAGTACCCGCATTAAAATAATGAGATTATACATACATGTTTCATAAATTTAAAGTATCACTATGTAATGTCACGAAGAAACAACGGTACAAAATCACGTAAAGACCCAATACGGGCCACTAACTGTGCTAGTAGTCTATGCATCAGGACACCACCATCGGCTCCGCGTTCCGGCGTTGTGTGCTCAAAGTCAGCGCGCGATCTCAGCCAAACCAATATAAAACACCCCCGACACTCGTAGCTGCACCTCTAGCACAACTGTGACATGCGAGTCTTTCTCGCGCGAGATACATTACCTATCCCTTTCTATGCTTTACTGTGCAAGAGTGACGGGTGACGCTATGTCGCGTGACAAGAGTCGCGAAGCGTAGTTGTGCTAGACGGGCAGGTCACAATGGGACCCTCATTTAATAAGTGAATTAGAAAATACTATTTAAACTGAACACGACAACAAAGTATTTTTAACTTCAATATTTCCTGAGATCCTGTCAGATCTTTTTTTAAATTAATCCTGCGCGTGGGCTGCACAAGGAGCTCTGTAAGCGACCGAGGGAGGCAACAGGCGACCCACGCGCCGACAGCTTCCCGCGGAAAGGCTTTCCATTGCCAGACAGTTCGGGAATGCTGCCCTGTCATTGGCACCCTACCGAGAGCTAAAACCTCTCTTTTAGGAATATTTTTTAATCTTAGTTTAGTGTTTTCTAACCCATAAATTTGACATTTTATGCTTTAATTTTCCCCTATAATTTGGCTGGCCTATACTTTTTCATTAAAGTTGAATGTCTTCGAATGTTTGCGGTATTTTCACCAAACATAGCTATGAACCATTTCGACAGACAAGGCTTTCGATAAAAAAAACGCGTTCTAATCGGACCATCCGTTTGGGAGCTACGATTTCATTAATCGTAACATGGCAGGGTTTATACGTCGAATACAGCTTATATATATATGTATTTAAATGAAAAGAAAAGAAAAAAACATTTATTTAAATTGGATCACAAGTATCACTTTTTCATCGTCAAAAGTTAAACTAAACAATATAACATAAGTAATAATTAGGTATATAGGTATTTGTCGAAACGAAAATCCTAACAGAGAATTGACGCAACAGGCACTCAAGAAAAATAAAATAAATCCAAGTAAACCAGGGACCAGCCAAAGTTCGATGGATAGATTCATCAGTAAACAAAATAGCTATACACCTTTCTCCCCAGAGGTAGAAGAGAACATATTATCCTCTGAATAGCAATCAAGAAAGCCACCCCCAGAAAACGATTATGCCGCACCCTCGAAATCAAAATTAACAGACACAAAGTCGAGAAAAAAATTAAACTATCCTCCCCCAGAACGGCTTGTCACCGCGGGGGTTGTAGACTACCACCCTCCAAGCCAACAAAAACAAAAAGATAAATATTACATTGCAACATTTAATGTCCGATCACTGGCAAATGAAGCAAGAATAAAGGAATTAGAGTATGCGATATCTAAAATAAAATGGAACATTATTGGCGTATGCGAAGTAAGAAGGGAAGGATACAAAATTGAAGATAGAGGCAGCTACCTACTGTACTACTACGGAGCATCAAAAGGGGAAAAAGGCGTTGGTTTCCTTGTAAAAAAACAATGTAATACAGTAGTGCAGGACTTAGTCGCAGTATCTGAGAGAATTGGAATATTAAAAGTTAAAATTGACGAAAAAATATTCAGTATTATACAAGTTTATGCCCCTACTGCTACCTCCTCAAAAGAAGACATAGAAAAAATGTACACTGACTTAGATAAGGCTATGAATAAATGTACACATAAAATAATACTTATGGGGGATATGAATTCCAAAATAGGAATGTCAAAGCCAAATGAAGAACTAGTAATGGGAAACTATGGTTTTGGTAAAAGGAACAAAAGAGGAGAAATGTTCATAAACTTCTGTCTTCAATATAAACTAAAAATTACTAATACTATGTTCATAAAGCCGGACAAACTAAAATGGACCTGGATGTCGCCAGACGGAAAAACAAAAAATTAAATAGATTATATAGCTACTAATAGTCCACGCAACGTACAAAACTTAAATGTAATAAGCAAACTACAACATTCTAGCGACCATAGATTAGTCAGAATTACTATCAGCATACAAAATAATAAAAAAACTCGGGCACATTACAAAAGTAAAATCCCATCTAAGATCGAAGACAGTAAAAAGCTACCTACCCTTCCTGACCTGGACAACGAAGAAGACATACAGAAATTAAACGAAAAAATTGAGATAACACTACTCCTAAAACAACCGTCAAAAGCAGATACTGGCAAAAATTTAGATGAAATCATAACGCAAGAAATACAGGACCTAAAAACGCACAAATACATACTCAGAAATAAGAAACACAAAACCAAAGAAGAAAAAAGCAGATTAAGCAAATTATATAGAACGATACACAAGAAAATAAAGAAAAATATCAAAGACCAAAGAATAAAATTAATAAGTAAATACCTAGAAGAAACGGGAGGCGTTAAAAAAGCATACAAGAAGATTGACAAGACAAAGCACCTGATGACACAACTCAACGATACCTCAGGAAACATAGTCACGCACAGACAGGACTTAATGAAGATAGCCACTAATTTCTACAAGGACTTATACACCATACATCCTAATACAAGCGAAAATTTTACGCCTGCAGCTTATAACGCAGATTCTGTTCCGCCATTCATAAAGAGTGAGGTTGAGCTATCCATAAGAAGCCTAAAAACCGGGAAAAGCCCAGGACCGGATAGAGTAACAAATGAAAAGATCAGCTAGTAAGACCCCTAACAAAGCTGTTTAACCTCATTCTGTACAAAAAAGAAATGCCTGAATCCTGGACTCTCTCAGAGATAGTGCTATTATACAAGAAAGGAGATCCAAAATTGATCACAAATTATAGACCCATTAGTTTGATATCTTGTTTATACAAAGTATTTGCCTTAACATTACTAAGACGCATAGCTAAGCCTATTGATGAAAACCAGCCAATCGAACAGGCAGGCTTTATGAAAAAGTATTCTACGATCGACCATATACATACATTGAAAATAATAATGGAAAAATATGCTGAATATGATCTGCCTATATACATCGCCTTCATAGACTACTCCAAAGCATTCGATTCCATATCACATAGCTCTATCTGGAAAGCACTCACAGAACAAGGTATTGAATACGAGTACATAGATCTAATTAAAACTATATATGCCAACAGTAGGACTAGAGTACGAATGGAGACAAAAGGACCACCATTCGAAGTAGAGCGAGGGGTAAAACAAGGCGACCCCCTGTCACCAAAATTATTCATTGCCGTACTCGAATCCATCTTTAGAAACCTCGAATGGAAAAACATGGGCATCAACATCAACGGCACTTACTTATCACACCTCAGATTTGCTGATGATATTATTCTTCTCTCTGAAAGCTCCGAACAATTGGCACACATGCTAGAGTCTCTCAGTCATCATAGCGATAGTGTCGGTTTACAAATAAATAGAGAAAAAACGAAGATTATGACGAACAGAGACAAAAAGCTAATCTCTATAGCATCAGTACCTATAGATTATGTAGAAGAATATGTATATCTTGGCCATCTCATATCTTTTAAATCCTGTACAGAAAAAGAAATAGAGCGAAGAATAAAGGTCACGTGGAATAAGTTTTGGTCTATGAAGGAAATATTTAAGGGAAATATCCCTACAAAATTAAAAACTAAAGCAATGAATATCTGTCTAACACCCTGCTTAACCTACGCATGTCAAA
Source organism: Apotomis capreana (assembly GCA_947623375.1). Taxonomy (NCBI): domain Eukaryota; kingdom Metazoa; phylum Arthropoda; class Insecta; order Lepidoptera; family Tortricidae; genus Apotomis; species Apotomis capreana. The sequence goes on from OX392512.1 coordinate 21,359,650, forward strand.
CCTGGCCTCTCAAAAAAAACCCATCTTAATAAAATAAAAACGTGCCAAAGAGGGATAGAAAGAAGTTTTCTGAATATAAAATTAAAGAACCGGATCAGAAGCTTGGATATAAGAAAAAGGACAAACGCAAAAGATGCAGTCAAACAGGTACTGACACTAAAATGGAAGTGGGCAGGACACATTCAAAGAGTAAGAGATAGAAGATGGTCGCAAACTGTTACAAACTGGAGTCCAATATACAAAAAGAGAAGACGAGGCAGACCACTAAAAAGATGGAGTGACGACATAGCCGAAGTAGCCGGAGCTTTCTGGCGCAGGACGGCACAAGACAGAGAAAGATGGCAAAACCTGGAGGAGGCTTTCACCGCAAAAGGCGGCCCTTACATCTAAGAATAGATAAATATTAGATACACAAATTTATAAAAAGTAAATAAATATAGTATAAATAAAATAAATAAACACTAACATAGGTATATATACATAAATAAGAAAAACTAACAATATTACGCACTTTTGTTTTTTAAGTTATAAGGGAAAAATAAAGCTTTTTTATTATTTTATTATTTATTTATTTATTTATTTATTTATTTATTGAAAAACAGGTTACATAACATTACAGTTTACACCAATGCGTCATGAACCGAACAATGTTTATTTTGACGGCGAAACGGCGTGGCCACGTTGTTCCGACATCTCGGGTGTTGGATTTGGTAGGTTGCCCCGGAACCGACGAAACACGACACCTTTCGGCCAGAAATCAGCACACGCGATGGTGTCCTGGAGCGGCCGCGGCACGCGCACTACAAACGAGCTGAAGTGCACGTAGTGGCGCGAATGCAACTGGAACACCCTCAGGTCCCTCAGCGAGTAGCCGGTTTTCTGGCGAACATACTGCGTCACTTCTTCAGCGGTGGCAGTGTGGTGCAGGCGCGACACGTATAGCGCCTTGCTCGGTGTGGAGACCCGCAGACCACAACCAACCGGTTCTGCAGTACCACACTGACTCTTGCGTGTCTTACGCTTTCTTGACACCGTTGTGAAACCCTCCTTGTCCACACTGGTGCGAGGGGTTTCCTCTATTGGAGGATCCCGAACTTCACGCGCTTTTGAGGGCGCGGCTTTCCGGCGGGCTGGAACAGGCTCACCAGCAGAAACGACGTCAGCAAAACGACGACGTGGTTTCGATGAAGCGTTGACGGGAGGCCCCGCGAGGAGGGGGCAGGGGGGCCGCGGATCTGCATGCACAATGACATCGCTTTGCGCAGCGTCAGCTACACGCGAATTGACCGAGTTGGCATTTGACGCCCGGTCATTATTCTTGAAATTTGACGCCGTCAGTGACCGCGTTTCTGGGGCACCGTCGCGCAAACGGATGATTTCTTTGCGCAATACGTCAATAACGGCCTGTGATTTGTCAAATTTCTTTACAATTTCTGCCATGCCTGCTTTAAGAGCCACAATTTCTTTCAGCAGACAGCTCACGTCGACATGGTCTGGCGCATTGGATGGCAATCTGGAGCCCTCCGTCGCCACGAACTCAGGCATGTCGCGTTCGTTCTCCCTCAGGACTTCAATGATGTTATCGAGGGTCTTCTTTCCGGCTTTATCTTCTCTGCGATGAGGTACAAATGTGCCGACAATCCCGAGAGACTGGAACAGCACCTTCTTCGCAGCGCAGATTTCGTCGACACTAAAACGCGACGAACAGATCTGAACAGCAGTCACCGCATCCATCTGACCTTCCCGCAGCAGCTTCTGTTGCAGAAAGGCGAGGATCCCGTTGACAATGGGCCCACTTTTAGGTTCACCCATTGTTTATCTACAGGCAGCGGTCGAGCCGCGCTAATTTCACAATTAAATAATTAATTAGTCATCGATGCGTCTACTTCGCTGCGCGCATCGGACGCGACTCCGCGTCCGACTGACGCGATTATATATAGGTATTTGTCAAAAGTAACCAAAGTAAATTATAAATTAAAATATTATTGTTGCAACACATTATAATCATATAAATTTAGACAAAATGAACATAAAAAGGAGCAAAACATAAAATAAAACAGAAATCAAATCAAATCACATCAAATAAAATAAAACAGAATGAATGGATTAAGTGGTAAGCACGCATCATCGCAAATGGCAACACCACTGCAAAACTGCCATGTACGAGTATGTATTAAGTTTGAGACTCATTAGCCAGGGAGCTACGACGCCCCTCAATTTGTCGACGGTTCACAAAAAGGTTCTTAAACTACCTACTAGTGACTCTTTTATCTTAAATTACACCATGTAAATATTATTAGGAAAGTGTTAAATTAAAAATTTTACAATGCTTTTAGAAATTATAAGCAACAATTTGGACAAAATCACGCTGGTAAGATTTGAATCCATTATTTTATGTCTAATCCTAGAATTTTAATACAACAATCGAATTTACCCCAGGCTTTTTAAATTGGCCTTTGTCTGCCGAATCTACATGCTTCAATCGTGACGAATAATAACGTTGGGCGCAGCGTAGGTGGATCAGTAACGTTACGACTAAAAAGTCACAGTGATCGTATGAGTGTAACTGTGACTTGTCTCGATGTAACAACGTTGCAAAATCAGGGTCCTAATTTTCAAGTTACTATGTCACCACTTCGCTAACTCAGTCGCGTTATGTTTGTTTTTTTATACGCGTCGCTATAGATATTCATCATCATCATCATCAGCCCGTATCTATCCACTGCTGGACTAGGGCCTCCTCGTGCATTTTCCATTCACTGCGATTCCGGGCCGCGTGCATCCACTTTCTTCCTGCGACGCTAACTATGTCGTCTCTCCATCTAGAGGGGTGTCTGCCCACGCTTCTTTTCCCCATTCGTGGTTGCCACTCCAGTATCTTTGGAGACCAGCGTCCGTCTTCTTGCCTACATACATGCCCCGCCCATCTCCATTTTAGAGTAGCGGCTTTCCTAGCGATGTCGGTTACTTGGGTTCTTCGTCTGATCTCTTTGTTTGGAATGCGGTCTCTGAGTGTTATCCCCAGCATCGCTCTCTCCATCGCTCTCTGGGCAACTTGGAGTTGATGTTTGGCGGGTGAAGGTCCATGTTTCTGCTCCATAGGTCACAGTAGGGAGTACGCACTGATCGTAGACCTTCCTTTTCAGGCCCATGGGGATATCGCTTTTAATTGGGGACCGCATATAAATTATGTGTGTAATAAACTAAGATCGATTCTTTCGAAACTTAATATTCTGAGATATAAACTTCCTTACAATGTGTTAAAAATGTTATATCTATCATTAGCCCAGTCTGTCATAGATTATGGACTAAGCAGTTATGGCAGAACTTATAAAACCTACATTGATAGGATATACCGATTACAGCTAAGTCTATTAAAATCAATTATACCTAACCATGTTAAGAAAAAAGAAATGTTTATTAACGAGATCGACATATTTAAATGTTGCGAAATAACCAATATTCAGAACAACATTAAAATGCTCATACTTAGTGACAAAATAGACAGTATAGGAAGTCTTATACGAACCAGTAGACCGGCACATCTTCGGAAATTAGATTACTTACCTACATTTGTCCTGCCAAAATGTAACAATGTGTACGGAAAACGGAGGTGGGAATACATGTTACCGAGTATTCTTAACGAACTCGATTCCAACATACTTACGAGTGTGTGTGAAACCCCACACCACTGTAAACGAATTGTTAAAGCAATGTACCTTAGCTGATGTAAGTCCGATCGTTATTAATAATACCTATCTAGTTAATACCTGCTTATTGTGATGTGAGTGAATTCAACGGCAGTTAAACCTTAGTATGGTTTTGCTCGTTGCAATTATTATTAAATGTATTGTTTTTTCTGTGTAATAAATAAATTAAAAAAAAAAAAAAAAAAAAAAAACACTTCGGACAGCTTTCTAAAGGCAGCCCAACCTAGTTGTATGCGCCTATTAATTTCCATGCTCAGGCTGTTCCTGTTCAGACTCAGAACCTGGCCTAGGTACATGTAGTGTGTAGCACGGCTGATCTTGTTATTGCCCACCAAGACGTGATCAACTTCTTCTTGGCACATGATTTGGGTTTTATTCATATTCATCCTTAGGCCTACTTTCACAGAAGCTGCGTTCAATTCTTCGAGCATGCCTTTGAGTTGGTCTACTGACTCAGCTATAAGAATGATGTCGTCCGCAAATCTCAGGTGTGTTAGACTTTCTCCGTTTACATTTATACCTTTGTTGGACCAGTCCAGAGTCCGGAAAACATCTTCGAGTGCTGACGAGAACAACTTCGGCGATATCGTGTCCCCTTGTCTAACTCCTTTCTGAACTTCGACTGGTCTTGTCAGCTCATGAAGTTTAACCTGGAGTGTGGCCCCGCTGTAAATGTTTTTGAGGATTTGTATATACCTATCGTCGACAAGACTTCGTTTCAAGGATTGTAGTACAGCCCAATGCTCTATAGAGTCGAACGCCTTTTCGTAGTCTATAATATATATATAGTCTATAGATATTAGTCCAGTAAAATTAAGAGTGTAGGTATGAGTAAAATTTGAAATAGAAAGTCAATTTCAAATATCTTTAAATTTTGGCGTGTGGATGAAGGATGACACTTGAAAGTTATTTTCATAATTTTTAGAAGATTTATGCTTATGCATTCGGTAAAATAGAATTTTTCCCAAAAATTTTCTTTTTTTTTTTCAATGAAAATAAGTATCACATAACATAATTCGGAACATAAAAATATGTAAATATGATTAATAGCAGTTCCGTAATTTTCAGGTATGTGAAAATATGAAAATACTCATATTTAACCCCACCGGCTTTATGTAAATATTAATTACTCCAAAAGGCATGCAGGGTAATGTGAACAACAAGTATCACAAAATCACTATCGCTAGATCTGACTACATTACAGTACAGGTTGACGTGACGTGGAAAACAGGCGTAACAAAGTCACAGCGATTTTAGGAACCGGAACGACAGTCACAGCGATTGAAGTCTAACGTATCACCTATCTATGAGCGGGATACGATACACCGCGCGACAATACGCGCCACGCCACATTGTGTTGTGGCACTGCCCACGCTACACCTTTACTGTGTCACCCCAAATGACGGATATACAGGGTGAATTCGAAGTCGTGATACAGAAAATGCTTTAACGTTAACGCCACGCAAACTCCAGACGATGAGATGATGATACTTAGTTCTTAAAGAAATATATAATGATATGAACTGCGATTATTGACCAAATCTAGATATATTATTTTCTAACAGGAACATTGAACAACATATTATGTGATTAGAGCTTACATAATATAATTATAATATCGACAAATTGGTGACCAAAGTTCTAAACTTATTTAACGTTGGTATTAAGCAAAGGAATGAATGCAAATGCATTTTACGATTTTTCGTCTTACTTTTTCGGGTCTCCCTCGCGATCCCTAACATCGTTTGTCCTAAAATCACTTGCCCGAACTGTTTTGTCCTAATGGGCATTAGCCCTAACGATCAATTGCCATAACAATTATTTTCCATAACGTAATCTTTGTCCTAAAACTCATTTGTCCGAAACATGAATATCCCTAACTATCAATATCCCTAATATTTTTAGCCATATTCCTCGCAATCCCTAAAATTTATTTTCGTTTTTTAAAGTCCCCGCCCCTTTTGCAACCACCGAACTGCTACCAGTAAAGTAGTTTAATGGGTTAGGTTCGGTTAGAACTGCGACCACAACAGAGCCGGAGCCTAGCGATTAAAACCAAAATTAGGGCATATTAGTGTTAGGAGAAATGATAATTATGACAAATGACATTAGGATAAATTATCAATATGGCAAGTGACATTAGGAAATAAGATATTAGGGAAATCAATATTAGGGCATATGAGTGTTAGGACAAGTGATCATTATGACATAAAACGTTAGGGAATGCAAAAATAGGTTAAAAAATGTTAGGAATTCAGATGTAGATCCTACTTTTTCTCTATAACTTTGAAGTGATATACTTATCGTTAAGAAGATTGTCGATGTTTTATTTTGTCGAGCACTAACAACACGTCTTTCCTACGTGGATAATCTCTAGGTAATTAGTTCGCATAAAGCAAGAAAAAATACTAATATTCACTACTTAGGGTTCATCCTGTATGCCGTCAGGGGTACAGACATCAAAGAGTTGTTTGAGTTGGATATTGACGAAATTTAAAAACGGACGTGAAACTATCGGCTTGGGTATTAAAAAGCTTGTCCAGCCATCCTATTCACAAAATTTGCGTTGGCACCTTGCGAATCATTGACGGACGCATACCTACTTAACCGCTATAATAAGTATGAATCTTTGTAATAAGGCTTATTTGGTCATACGTTTATAAAGAGAAGTAAAAACTTTATGAATAAATATTCATTTCGTATATACTGATACAAATATATCAGTATATACTGATACAAATGTATCAGTATACGAAAATTCGTAGCGGTAGGCTGCTTGGACGGAACAAAACTGTAAGGATGATCCTGGGATCCTGGCCTGAACTGGTTCCTTTATTACTGCTGTTTAACAAAAGCCGTTAATAATATGTATACCGTTAACCCATTATTAAGGTCTATAACCTAAATTATAAATGTATAACACCCTCCCACACGAGTAGTTGGTCATAAAGAGACCCTCATTCATTGAGTGATATAGAGATTATACTGAACATAACTACAAACTTTAGAATTCTTAGAATTAATATTGGCTGAGATCTTGGCACTTGTTTCAATTAAAGCTGGAATACCTTGGAAACTACTGGTCCAATTTCCACCAAAGCAAAGCTAAGAACCATCTTGATGGACATGTCCTTCGATTAAAAGAACGCACTCAAATTGGTCAATCCGTTTAGAAGCTACAATGCCACAGACAGACACACAGATACACATTAAACTTACAACACTCCTCTTTTTCCGTCATAGGTTAAAAACTAACTATAATAACTCTTAGCAACATCTTTGTTATTCCAATTATCCCAAAGAAAACAACGGCTAATTACTAAAAAGAAAATGTGAAGGTAATAGCATCCTGCCCTTTCACGAGTGGGTGTCGAAGGACGAGGCTGCGAGCGTTACAAAGAGATACGAGTACCTGTCATTCTAATAGCTTTCGTCTGGACGGAGAAAGGCTCCACTTACAAGTTTATTATAAACTTGTAAGGGCATTGTTTACTAATTGATTTCAAAAGAAAAGGTTGTTTATCGCATTGTGTGGCGCCGCTGAGTCGCGGTTTGTGCGTCACTAAAGTCAGGTTACACGTTGACAAAGGGCGGGACACTCAACTGTAGCAAAATATGTTGATATTAACCCTTAAATTGACACAAAATGTCACGGAGAAAGCTCCAGTGAGTCTTAGAGATATTACAATACATACAAAATGGGTTCACTCACGTCGTAGAAGTCGAATATCGGTCGACATGTTTCGTATGTATTTAATAGTACATTATATAACAAGGGTGGTAAATGAGGAGTTACAAAAGAGTGTCCATTAGAAGCCCGAAGACGAAGGCGAGGGCTTTTATGACGCGAGTCTGGAATTCCTTTACCACCAGTCACGTACGACGTTTTTCATCACACTTTGGAGGAAATAAAACAAAAGTAATAATAAATAGTAGTTAATACCAAAATTACATACCGCCCTAGGGCGTAATTTACGACTTACCTCCCGCTTTTCTAGCATGTAAACCCTTTCTTTACGAGCAAGTGTGATGAGAATATGTCTGAGACTTACGGGAGTTATTTCCGTGACATTGACTAAAAGCTTAAATAATAAATAAAACAATTTCCACATTAGAATATCATATTTATATTATATATCTACCTACATTTACCACAAAAGAACTATGTCTGTAGGTTTATTGTATAAAGGCACATTCATGTCATTATTATCATTTCAGCGTACATTATGAGTACATACCTAGGGCGGTGAATTCGTGAATCTCTCAAATCGCAGGTGTTTATGACCGGAACTAAAGGTGAGGACCAAAAATATGCAACCTGGGACTTTTACGAATTACCGCCCGTGGTTTGTCTTAGGTTCTACGTCATGCCTTGGCCAGGAAGTGAGAATTTCTCCCCAGGGCAGAATACCCCACTTACGGCCTAGGGTGACTTAAACACCTTTTCACTTTCACGCCACTTTGCCGGATCCTGCGCTAGTGATCATCAATAATATATCATAATTAAATCTAACCGGAGTATATATTCATACAATTTACAGCTCATATCTAGGGCTGCCATCCGTTCGCGGTTCTCCGGATCTATCCTACCGGACGTCCGGGGGCTGTCGGGACACTTTTTATGTGAGGAAGCACCTTATTGAATTAATTATTTACCGGCATTATTAACGTACAAAGCAGGTAAACACCGTATAAATAATACTAGCTTCATTCAGCGTAACACGTTAAAAGCGTAAAGCGATTGTTTTTTTTTATTTTAAAATAATAAAAAAACCTTATCTCTGGCAACAGGTTCGTTGGTCCAGTTGGTAGGACGCTCGTGTTGGCCCGGAAAGCCGTTTGAGACGCAGGTTCATGTCCGAATCCTGCCTGAACCGTTAAAAATTTTCAATTCTTCGCTTCATTGTAAACATTTGGTTTACGTTAGCAGACGTTACAGCTTTAAATAAAAATAATATTATTTTCGGACACGTCCAGGGAAAAAATGCCATTTACGCCAAATTTCCGGGGATTTTAAGCCCTTGTCCGGGTTAGGCGAATTTAGAGATGGCAGCCCTACACACATGTATTATGAATGTAAAGCCTGACCAAAAATATTATGAGGATGCGCCATATTGCGGAATTTCACTGAAACTAATTTCTTACACTGGCAATGATTTTATGATGGTTTGTCAACAATGTCAATGTCATTCGTGGTGCTTTCTTTAAAAGACAACTAGAGACTTCCGGTCCGTGACTTAAGATGGCCGCATGCGTTTAGGTTTTGTTGTTCGTTATTTATTCATTTTTGTCGTTCAATGTGTAGTATTGATAGCGTATTGTGCAGTGATCAAACGAATGTGTGAATAGCTAATGAAGAATTCAACTTGAAGCGTACATAGCCCTTCCTGGGTCAAGGCCCGATAGTCTGTGTGGTTTTTTGTAAATCGCTATCACTTTACAAAAAGCACGATTTTATCAACTCACCGTACAACGTGGTATCAATCCTCTATCTAGTCGCCGAGTGCGATTGGCAACGAGACATTGGCAGTAATGGTCGCTTAACTGTGACCGGTTGCCATTTAAAAAAAAATAGAATAGAATAGAAAAGACAAATATTTAAAAATATCCAAAGAAAATGCCTAAAACCATACACAATCGTGAACGTAATATTATATTTGTTTATTTGTTTATTTATAATACAGTACATTGTGGGTTTACAGTATATATCCAAAGCACCCACAATGTTAGTTACACAAATAAGTCACATACATTCAGCAAAATAATACGCGTACACACACAATTAGAATTAAAATTAAAATTTACAAGATTGCGATCCTTAATAAAAAAATGATACAAGTCAACTAAGTATAGGTACATCACATAAATTACAGCACATAATTATTTAAAAAAATGTCAAAATATTTTATTAATATGGACCATTTGTCAGTGAGCACATCGGCATCCTGGACTTCTTTCAAAAGAGTATTGAGCAAACCGAGTGCTCGAGGTGTAGGAGAGTTGCGAGCGTGGCGCGTGCGCGTGCCTTCCGGAAGCACAAATAACTGAAGCCGGCGCCGGACACCTATACGCATATAATTCATTGGCACAAAAAGACGCATAGATCCAAGTACCACTGGGATATCTATTTCATTCTTTAGGATCTTACTATACAGAATAAGAAGATTTCGCTTACGTCTATACTCTAGTGTATTACATCCCACCATGCCCAAGACAAATTTAGATGGATACAGCAGAGGGTAATATCCGTACACTTTCCTGTAGAGAAATCTACAGAACTGCCTCTGCACCCTCTCAAGCATAACTATGTACCTTGTTTGCCAGGGATCCCAGACAACCGAATTGTATTCCAATTTAGAGCGTACGTAGGCATTGTATAGTCCGACAACAACGCCAGGATTTTTAAATTGTGAGGCTACTCGTATTATGAAGCCCATAGTTTTACTTGCACTCTTACAGGTTGTCATAATATGTTTATGGAAATCGAGCCTGGTATCAAGCTCCAAGCCTAGATCCTTGATGCTGTCAACTCTTGCAAGATTAATACCATTAAGGGTATAGGTTGCCGTGACTGGCTCCGACGACCTAGAGAATGTGATCACTTGACATTTAGAGGTGTTGAAAGGCAACTTATTCGCTTTACTCCATTTAGCAACTGCTGTAATGTCATCTTGTAAAGTTTGACAATCACTAGCATCCGAGACCGAATGGAACAATTTTAAATCGTCAGCAAACATGAGACAATTCGATGTTGACAGCACCTGAGGGAGGTCGTTAATCATAAGAAGAAAAAGAAGTGGTCCGAGCGTGCTCCCCTGGCTGACACCAGAACGTGTATAATATTCTTCTGACTCGTGTGACAACAGCTGAACATATTGCCTACGGTCCCTAAAATAGTCGGCGAAAAATCTCAGAAGGTTCCTAACAAAACCTAATTCAGAAAGCTTCCGCAGAAGAATATCGTTATCAACGAGATCAAACGCTTTCTGGAAATCAAAAAATGCAGCATCAACCTGACAACCTGCGTCCATTTGCGCCGCTACATAATCAACAAAACGCAACTGGTTCGTCGTAGTTGAACGGGCTGAGCGAAATCCATGTTGAGCATCATCCAAACACATGCCAACCTGCTGGACAATGGAGCGACTTATAATGGTTTCAAAAACCTTACCAAACACTGAGAGCACCGCTATTGGTCTGAACATCGCCACATCAGTAGACATATTTTTTTTGGGTACCGGTGTTACCTTAGACAGCTTCCATTTTGCTGGGTAGACACCAGTTCTTAAGCATAGGTTATAGATATACAATAGAGGGGTTTCTAAGGCCGAGAAACAGTCCTTCACCATATAAGAAGGTACAGCATCCGGACCAGGTGACGAAAACGGTTTAAGGCGGCAAATCGCCCTCTTCAACTCTGCAGCCGTTACGTGTTCAATGCGCACACTCAATAGACCCACGTCTGCTCTGGCACAATTTTCGGCATCCTCGACGTCAAGGAGAGGAATATCTGAATGGAAAACGGAATTAAAATAATCTGCAAATGCATCAGCTGCTTCCCTGCCAGATACAACCTTATTCTTATACTGGTACTCGCAACACCGCCAACGATCGCTACGCTGGTCTTTAACAAATTTCCAGAAAGCTCTGCTGTCGTGACAAATATTTTGCTCAATGTTCTGTAAATATTTTGCGTACTGAACATCTATTAACTCTTTGACGTGGCTGCGGTAATACCTAAATAATTCACGATTATATTCCTGGCCAGTGCTTTTAAATTTCTTTAGATTGAAGTATTTAAGCTCTATGTTTTTTATAATCTCCGGCGTATACCAAGATGGATAAGAATACTTCCTACCCCGTGAAATTGTAGATTTTCTTACAGGGACATAACAATTAATTACCTCATAGAGTTTCGTATAAAACATTTCAACAACTGTATTTACATTGTTTTGCAGTAGCAATTCATCCCAATCTATATGTCTAATAGCTTCGTATAGTGATAGCAGATCTGCCTTTCGGAAATTCCACAACGGTGCATATCGGGGCACTGGATTAATGTGTTGAGGAGCATTAGCCTGAGAACATGGCAAGGACAAAGTGACAAGGAGTGGAGGGTGATACGCATCCATAGGCACAAGCGCGTCAGTGCTCTCCGTTATGTTAATTCTACATGGTTTGAGCCCCGTATAAAGTGTACCTGTGTTTACTACGCGAAAAACAGCCAGGAAAAGAGTGTATTCCATTAAATGATATTACGAGGTTACCATAGGAACTGACAGGTATTGAAACTAATGTCATTAGAGTGCGGTTGCGATTGGTTGCACAATTGACAACATTTCATATTTTTAAGACTATCATTTTATTAATTTTCTGAATTCTGCTTAAAAAGATGAAGTAATCTCTGTTTTTATTTATTTTCTGAGATGATAATTTATTTTATTATTCATTTATAAAAACATACTCATTTTAAAATGTGGCAACACCAAAACCAGAACTTAATGGAACGGTTACTTTAGTCGGTTTTCTTATTTAAAAAAAACTGAATAAAACTCGGTATGCCAAGGAGCTTATATTTAAGACAACAGGAGTGCGAACTCAGAATAAGTGTTCACACAAAATTAAATCTTAGTATAGATACATAAAGTATATTTTACGGGTGAAGGGGTCACGGGAAGACAGAGACAGCTCGCAGATAGGTAGTGTGTCCCTTTCTAATATTGCCAGTCACAAAAAATAGTAATAATTAGTAGTTTTCAAATAAAATGGTAGTTATTAGTAGTTTATACTTTTCTTTAACCCTTTAACGCGCAAGATATTTTTTTTTATTTATTTTTTGTTTTGGGCATGAAAATAAGTTAATAGGGTAAATGTGGGCCTAGGAAAAATAAAATAAAAAATGTTGTATGTAAACTTTTTTAGAAAATGTATGTTAAGTATACTTAACTTAACGGCTCTACACAATTTGACAGTAAGGATCGAGAGATCACTGGAAGCAAAACATTACGCACTGGGATGTTTCTTCGACGTGGAGGGGGCCTTTGACAAGGCAACCTTTGAAGCGGTGGAAGAAAGCCTAAAGAGAGATGGTATAAATCCCACCATTGGGACCTGGATAAGTAAAATGCTAAGAGGAAGGGCTGTAATGGCGAAACTCGGAGGAGAAGTTAGACAGATAAGACCGAAAAGGGGCTTTCCACAAGGAGGATGTTTATCACCACTGATGTGGTGCTTACTTCTAGACTCCCTAATCGAGAGGACAAATAAAGGAGGCCTATACCTGCAAGCGTACTCGGACGATGGAGTCATACTGGTACGAGGAGTGGCACTAGATGTGGTCAGAGACATAATGAGAAGAGGAGTGATGGAAATATTAGCATGGTGTAGGGATAGAGGACTGGACCTAAACCCTGACAAAACAAAACTGATATTATTCACCAATAAGAGAAAAATAGAGAAAATGAAACCTATCAGCATTCAAGGCAAAGAACTGGAAGTAGTTAAAGAGCTCAAATATCTGGGAATCACGTTAGACAACTCTCTCAGATTCAAGACACACATAAGAGAACAATCGGCAAAGGCCATAAGAACGCTCTACCAGTGCAAGAGGGCGGTCGGAAGGAAATGGGGCCTAAAACCAGCGATGATACACTGGATATACAAGGCGGTGATACTACCGAGAGTACTTTACGGAGCCATAGTATGGTGGCATAAGGCCAACATCAAAGAATACCATAAAGAACTATCAAAAGTACAAAGACTGGCATGTCTTATGATCACGGGAGCAATGAGAACAACGCCCACGCAGGCGATGGAAATCATGCTCGGTCTCAAGTCACTTAAAATAGAAGCGGAGAAGAGGGCCATGGAACAATGGTACAGAATGAAAGCATGTAAGGAATGGAGAGGAAGCTTTGTGGACAAGGGACACGCACTTATTCAGAGGGAAGCATGCTCGAAGATGGGGATGCTTACCCAAAACAACGATCTCATAAAGCGACAGGAGATGTTCGATAAGAAATATAGGATACACATAGGAGAAAGGGACAACTGGAAGATAGAGGTTGAACACCCCGTGACTATCTGCTTTACGGATGGCTCTCGGCGGGAATCCACGAAACTAGCAGGAGCCGGCATAGTGATACCGAAGCTGGACAAAAAGGTACACATACCTCTGGGGAGGTACGCTAGCGTATTTCAGGCAGAGGTATGCGGCATAATGAGATGTGCACAAATAATAGATGAATGTTCGCAGGAAGTGGGATCTGTCGTTATATACACAGATAGCCAGGCTGCACTAAAAGCGTTAGACAAACAGACGGTAAGCTCGTCCTTGGTAAAGGAATGCAGAGAAGCCCTGAACAAACTTGGAGAACACAAAAAGATTACGGTAGCATGGGTACCTGGACATCAGGGTGTGACAGGGAATGAAAGGGCAGATGAGATGGCAAGGCTAGGAGCAGAGAGGGAACTCATAGGACCCGAACCTGCACTGCCAATATCGGCAGAAGTCACGAAAGGAGTTATAGCTAGGCTAATGGAGGAAGAGGCCAATAGAAAATGGCGAGAGACAACGGACTGTCGACAATCGAAGATGATACTAGGAGGCATAAACAGAAAAAGGACCAGGTATCTACTGGAACTAGGTAAGAAAAATCTCAGATTATTAACAGGAATAATCACGGGACACAATAGCCTTAACAGGCACCTACATATTATGGGTGTAGTAAGTAATCCATACTGCTCGCACTGTGGACAGGAGGAGACGAGTAAGCATGTTTTAGTAGAGTGTGGCATGTATGCGATAATACGCTATAGCATCTTCAGAAAAGATAAACTAGAAGAGGAAGAGCTGAGGGACATTAACCTTAAAGATGTCCTTTCCTTCTGCAGGAGAACAAGGAGATTCGAGGAAGAAGGCTGTAGGGGAGCGCCGCCGGGACAGTAACCGTTGGCTCCAATTGGGAATTGGGCTGAATGAACGCAGTCAAGCGATCGACAGCCCGCCTGTCTCCGGCCGGGCGTCCCTACACCAAATCATCATCATCATCATCATACTTAACATTGTCCAACATTGCACATACCACCCATGTTGAGCATTCTTAACATTGCGCATTATGTGGAAGTTGCAATAGATGACTCATTTATGTTTTCTGTGAGAAAAACATATAATTTTAGCTACATGAAACGAGTAAAAACACTATTTCTTCGAAACAAGACACGTCTTATTTTATATTTTGAACATTGCACGTTTGTGAAGCCATTATTGCAATAATCGTATCGTCCGTAGGTCGTGAACCCTGGTAAGTGTCCCGTATTATCATATTGGACTGCAGTAGGAGGTCTCGGGACTGCAGCTGTTTTTTGGCACGCATTGCCTTGTCCGCGTCCAAAAGTCCAATTCTATTTTTCTTCAGCAGCTCCATTGCTATTTGAATCCGATACTTCTTCAACGTCATTTTCTTTTGTTCTCCGTTATACGGTTCGTTCGCTCTAGCCTTCTTTGACAGTAGTTTTTCCGAGGAGCATTTGTCCTGACGACCCGAGGCGGTTGTTTTTTACTGTCCCAAGACTAAAGATTCCATATTTATTGCGGAGTAGACGTATCAGCTCCAGGGACGTGAATAAAATATCTAAATATTTATTCGACAGCTAGCTGGCTGGTTAGTCCGTTAATGAACAGAATCGAAACGTGTCTTTTCCAGCGTATAGAAGGAAGTCATAACCGAGTCCAAATATTCCAGCACGTACAAATAATTTGAATCCCCATTTCTTCGGCTTTTTTGGCAGATATTGGCGTCTGCAACCCGCTCTCGTTCCTTTATATGGCACCATCAATTCATCTATGCTAAACCGCCTTTCTTCTTCAAGTTTCAAACAATTTTGTCTAAGTTTTTCCATGAATGGACGTATCTTGAAGTAGAGGTTATTATCGAGATTGCAATTATCCGCGAAATGTAGATGCCTCGTTACGTTTTTAGGTGTTTTAAGGGCAAATATCTGCGACCGGTGCGTTGCATGTCTCACGAAGATATGTCTAGGTTCTTCATCTGTGCTCTCTAACAAATTTAGTATTTCTAGAGAAGGTGGTATGGATCGCGGTTCAAAGTTTGCATCAGCATCAGACAGGTTCTGAGTGTTAATATTTTGGTTAGCCTCAATTTTTCGTCAGAATGATTGCTGCTGTCTGAATATTCTGCAATTCTTGGCTCATTTTATTTAACCACGGAGCACGTACCACATCCAGGCAACATGTCAATAAATAAACATGCAATATTAGGCACAAAAACAGCTTTTGGCATATACATACGGAAAATATATTATGTACCCTTTATCATTTATATAACCTTAACTTCGCAATGTTAAAAATACTCAACAATTTAAGCAGAGTGTATATTGTGCATAGATGGACAATGTTGAGAATACTCAACATGCAGTGAAGTAGGTGTGTCTATCAAAATTTCGCAATGTTGAGAATACTCAACACGCATGTTGGGAACCAAATAACGTTCAAGTCTTACACCCAAATTGTTAGAAATATACCAGAACAAAAAGCTCATACCCTTAAAAATCAATTGTTAGCGTAATTCAATCGATATTATGGTGATAAATATTTATTATGAATTATTATTTACCTTACTTCCCACAGTCATCGGTTCTTTCGGCACCATTTTGCCGCGAATTGACAAAATATGTGCATCCGGGCAATAAACATAGTCGGTAAAGATTCGTTTGGAAATAAGGAATTATTTTATAACTATAAGTTGTGAATATAATCGAAAACAACTTGGCAGGATTTTTTTGTTTTGGGCGTTGAGTATACTTAACGTTGCGAGAAAGAGGGTTAAATTAACACTATTCACTTCAAATAATTAAATATTTTATTCGCTAAACTTTCTTACGCGTCACCAAAGAAACTAACGGAAAAAAATATTAAAGTTATACAATCCGTTAGTATATAAAAATAATTTTATGTTAGGGCAGGATAAAACCTTTAAATTTGAAATCTTATTAATATAATTGAAAACTGTCAGCATTTTTGACAGTGCTTAATGGTATCTTTTCTGATTATTTAAAAAATTACATACTCATAATTGCATTATGGTAACTGGAATTAAAGGTTGCAAAAGGAAATCTTTTGGTGGCTATGGTATATTTTTTCAGGTAATATATGGTATCATATATTAATATGAAAGCATGTCAAACTTTGATAAAGTACTAAAAGAGTGACAATGAATTTACAAAATTACCGGATAATTCCGATCTATGTTTTACTTCGAAAATATTATTCGTACTAAAAACAATCTGAGCATTGCACTATTGCAGTAATGTCGTTTTAACTATACTACGATAATCCTTCGCTATCTAAGGGTGGTTAATAGGCGTCGAAATTTCAAAATGGTCGTAGCGAGCTGAAATTTGGTATGTAGGGGGCTTTGGGCCCCCTGATTCCAAAAAAGTTTTTTGGAGTTTACTCCTTAAGAATCGATTTTCATATATAAGCCCGGGGTATGAAAAATATGGGGTATAAAATCGAACGTATCTGCCGTGCTAATTTAAAAAGTCGTATCTCAGTATACGATCGGAGTAAAAATACGACTTCTTAATTTAGCAGGTTATGCGTTACGCGTTATAGGCTAAGATCCCGATATAAAATGACCTTCACCGAGATGTTTATTTTATGAAATGTATTTTATAATCAATTTAATATGTCAATAAATATATTGCATATGGGTTGCCTAACAAATTTTAGTCCAGGGTATGTTTAATTAATAAAAAAAAAAAATGTTTTAAACATTTCACCGGTTTGATTAATATTAGATAAATTCTATACCAATCGAAAGTATGAAGCCCATAGAATATGCAAACGTTAGGTTACCTATTCTTTTCCCGTCACAACTATCGGGTAGCCAGGTATAAACAGGTAAATCTATACCTACTAGCATTTTGCAACGGTCTGATTATTGAATTGAAACTGAATAAAATTAAAGATTATTTAATTATGAATTTATCTAATAATCAAATCGGTGAAATGTTAAAAAAATATATATTTTTATTTTTTACTAAACATACCCTGGACTAAAAATTGTTAGGCAACCCATATGCAATATATTTATTGACATATTAAACTAAATATAAAATACATTCATCAAATAAACATCTCGGTGAAGGTCGTTTTATATCGGGATCTTAGTCTATAACGCTTAACGCATAACCTGCTAAATTAAGAAGTCGTATTTTTACCCCGATCGTATACTGAGATACGACTTTTTAAACTACCATTATGTTCACATAAACAAACTATAAAATTGTCAATGTCAACTTCATGTCGAGTGTCAACAAAATTTTATAAATAAAATAAAATTTAATAAAATCTACGCTTAACGGGTAAAATGTGCTGCTTTTGAAACAATAGCGCCCGTCACACAATCGGCTAAAAGATACGTGTTCGTTTCAGCTCCCAAACAAACCTAACGAATTTTTGTGATATCCAAGATTACAACTTTTATAACGTGCAATGCAATGACCGTGTTTTCTTGGTGTTTAAGCCGTGCTTGTATGGTGCTAAGATCGAAGAAGACGTCTTGCTGTAGAGAGAGAGACCGCTTTAATTGTGACTCAGCTTTAAGCTTAGAAATAGAGAAGGCGTGAATACTTTTCCATCACCACTGCTTTTTCCTGCATTCAGCCGCAGAATGGTTTTGATTTCGTTAAACTTTCCAGGATAAATACATACATAAATCAAGGATCCAACACAACCGAGCCATTCATTTTCTAGACGGGAGTCTTGCCGACCGACAAGAAGCTATGAAGTTTAAATCGAAATTGTTATGTTTTTGATGTTGGCTTTTAAATTGTATCTTTTTTTTATTATAATTGCTTGTATTTTTACTTTTATTTGTAAGTGTTAGTTATAAATATGAGTGATCCTTCTTCATCCTTGCGCTGTCCCCATTGTCCCAACTCAACTCGAACTTTTACCCCTCATGGACTTAAAGTGCATATAGGGCACATGCATAAACATTTTCCCCAAGTCATCCCCTCCAACCTTAGTTTCACAGCAAGCTCATGGTAACAACCCCATTCATCTAGATTTTGGTGATCTAGCTACGTTAAAGCAGTCAGTACGTGTGTTACGGCATATCCCCAAAGGGGCGCGAAACTTGGCAGCGGCCAAATTGAGCGATCTCATTGATAAGTGTATCGACTCCAATGGCACTCTCGAATGGTTTAGTTTACTGTCTTTTGCCTATTCCGCACTCAAATCGCCTGAAGCGTCGGCCACGGGCAATTTAACCACGAAAGTTAAGAGAAATATTAACTCTGCTTCTTTTGATATCAGTGGGAACATCGGTGCAGAGACCACGCCTTTGAGATCACACTCCATACTGAAGACAATTGAGCGTAAAGTACATGAAGGGGATCTCAGGTGCAGTGCGAGTGCTTATGTCGGATGAGGGCGTGGCGCCGTCGAACCCTGAGACTTTAGCTACGCTGCAGTCGAAGCATCCAGCCCCGTCCCGGCCGCTGGTACTTCCACCGGAACCTGACATATCTATTTCTGCCTTAACTGTTAAGCCGGAGGAAGTGGTGCAGGCACTCAGCTCTTTCAACAATAGTTCGGCCGCCGGTTTGGATGGTATCCGCCCTGTTCATCTTAAGGAGCTTACGTCTGCATCTGCGGGAGACGCCGATTTTCGGCTCCTGGAACATCTGGCCAAGCTTTGTAATTTTTTGCTCAGTGGTCAATTAAACCCTGAAGTTTGCTCCTATATTTATGGTGCTTCCTTATGTGCGCTGTCAAAAAAAGACGGTGGTATAAGACCCATTGCCATAGGCAGCGCTTTCCGCCGCTTAACGGCAAAGCTAGGATGCCGTGCAGTGAGAGAAGAAATGGCAGCTTATCTGCAACCTTGCCAATTAGGGTTTGGCACAAGATTGGGCTGCGAGGCTGCAATTCACGCTACGCGGGCTTTTTCGGTAGATAGCAAAAACTTACTAAACTAAACTAAACTAATTCAGCTGTTTAAACTTATTTAGCTGCATTATGATTATGACATGTAAATATCTTTTGTTACAATCAATTGTTATGTTTTTGACTATTATTATATTATCTCATTTTTATCTTTATGACGATCATAGTATAAATGCATGTAAATTGTCTTAGCGTAATTTATACTGACATTTTATATTATGAAATAAATAAATCTAATCTAATCTAATCTTAGAATCCGTTTTAATACGTATAGTTAAGTTCATATCATTGTAATAGTTAAGTACTTATGCTTTCTGAAAAAATGACTGACTGTTGAGTTTCTTTCGGCGTTTCTTCTCAACAGTGGTCTCCTCTTGTGAAATGCCGGTAGACTCAGACATGTAAAAGTGCCCTTGTGGCCTACTTGCAGAATAAAGTTCATTATTTCATTATTATTATTATTAATTAAAATTGATTTAAAAAAACGCGTTTAACTCAGTGGAGCGTGATGTTTTACTGTCCGAAGTGAAGGATAAAGTGCCATCACTCTACCCCTTCATTTTCCAAGTATATTCTTCCGCTTCTAATCTTTTCTACAATGGTCCTCTTGTTCTTTCCCAAGTTGGTGCACAGCAGGGGGATCCGCTAGGCCCTTTAGTTTTCTGTCTGGCCATACAAAAGGTAATTTCAGAGGTTAAATCCCCATTGAATATCTGGTACCTAGATGACGGTACCCTAGGTGGTAAACCTGAAGAAGTGGAACAAGACTTGCTCATGCTCCTGCCTCGTTTAAAAGCTCTGGGTTTAGATATTAATTTCAGCAAATGCGAATTTTTCCCCTGCAGTACCAACTCACACGATTCTTTCCCCTTATTCAGTGCTCTGCTCCCCGGACTGAAAGTGTTGTCGGCGAGATCTTTCAACCTCTTGGGGTCCCCAATATTCCCAGAAGCCATTCCTGAAGCCTTCGAGGAGAGAAAGCTGCTTCTGCTGATGGCTGCGCAGAGGTTGAATGAACTTTCGACTCACGTAGCCCTCGTTATGTTGCGAGTTTGCTTTGCCGTGCCTAAGCTGACATATTTCTTGTGCACCGTGCCAGCCTGGCTGCACCCTGTCCAGACAGACTCCTTTGACTTCGTGTTGAAGGAGAGTTTGGAAAAGGTGCTGAACGTCTCCCTTAACCAAGGTCAATGGGACCAGGTTTCTCTGCCGATTCGAACTGGTGGTTTGGGCGTGCGTCGCGCGCGAGATGTGAGCCTCCCGGCCTTCCTGGCTTCGGCGTGTGGGGTGGTGGACCTTGTCACTCAAATTTTATCTTTTGATGGTGACAAGGCTATCATTCCTTACGCCTCCGATGCTTTGACGGCCTGGACGGCTCTTAATCCCGGCGTAGCCATACCCGTAGAATTGTTCCGTCAGCGTCTATGGGTTTATTTATATGAGAGTGCGCGCACCACGATTTTCATAAACCCATAAGTAAGCTTATTTCTGCGACAAAATTATCGCGCGACTAAAAAAAATCGTGGTGCGCGCCTGGCCTGAAGAGTAAACTCCAGTCGTGCGTCGGAGCTGACACACACACTTTTTTTTTTTCTATCATAAAAAAAAATGTATGGGAATTTTTTTAAGAGGCCCGTATCTCGTAAACGGTTGGCTCAGGTGGGAGGTGCTCGACCAAATGTCATAGGGGGCCTCCACCCGAGTACAGTCGTGAAAAAAAAAATGGAAATGGCGACTTTTTTTTCTAAATTTCAAGTTGGTGCTAGGGAGCTGAAACTCGATATCGGGGGGCATTTGGGGCTCACAAATATGAATCTGGAATCGGTGTCCGAAAATTCGGTCAAATTCGGAAAATATCGGAAAAACAAGATTTGTATGGAGAAAATTTCATATTGGTCCGAGGGGGCTGAAATTCGGTATCAGGCAGTTTTTGGGGCCCCCGAGTCGGAATCTGAAATCGAATTCAAAAAATTCGGTCAAATTCAGAAAATATCGGACAACAAACTTTAATATTTTAGTTCGACCGAGGGCCGCAGGCTTAAGGGAGAACGTCCCCCCACGAGGCCGCAGGCCGAGCTCCGTGTAGCACCAAAGGTGCGGAGCGTCCCAGAGACGGCGTAGCGCGCGAGCCCACCTAGAACATTGCTACCCGCCTAAGTAATCGTAGTAGTAGTAGCAATCGTAGAACCGAAGTTAGGAGATAACTCAAACGAGATGTATGCCTTTAAGACCTCCCAGATCACCCCGCCATAAGTATTTTATATGAATCACTAAAAACAAAAAAATATACTTATCTATACTATTATAAAATCCTAAATTTGTATTGAAAATAAATTTTCTATGGAGGGAGGTCATGATTTCAGGAAAAATCTCGATAGCGTGATGCAGCCGCATAGTTGTTTTGTATGGACACGCTTCGCCGTGCCAACCTGGCGCCATCTGTTTTCAAAAAAACCGTTGTCCTCGCATCACGCCGAAACGGCTGGATAAAAAGTTACCAATTTTGGTACAGGAATAGCAGAACATCCAAAGATGGTTATAGGATACTTTTTATTATGATTAATATTTATCTCTGTAAACATAAAGTCCATGAAATATTTTCCTTACAATGTGTAACCTTATAATGACAGCGTTTGTGATTTTGAATTTAGAACGACGCGACCCCCGCGTGGCTCTTACGTGTACAAAAACTAAAAAGTATGAATTCGACATAATACCTCCGCGCGGACCACCGGTATTAACAATAAGGTTAAGGTTGTTTGAGGCGTTGAGTTACGGAAACCGTCTTAGTTAGATAGAAAAGATGGCGCCAATTATCGACCAACACAGACGAAAATATGAGTGCAATGTTCGTTGTAAATTGGCTCATGCTCAAAAAAAAACATATATTTCTTTAAAAACACAATTTGCGACAATAGGAACTAATTAATGCTCTTTTATTGAATATGCAATTATATTCTTCTGTAGTTTGTAAGTATTGACCATAAAAAAGCCCGGAGACGCAATAAAAAATGTTAATGAATAAAACAGATTTTTAATGCCATTTTATCGAGTGTAATTGAAATAAAAGTATTTCGAATCAATTTAAGTAAATTAAATACATTTTTAAATATGTTTTACCAACCAACATTAGGCGCAAATTTTTGTATTGTTTGTGTTTGGCCTAACTTACTAATAAGGTAGCGAAATGTATAATAAACGATAAATATACGATATATTTAGCCACAATTTTGCATCTATGTAGTTTTTTTAATATATCAAATTTATTCAAAGTATTAAATATCAGTAATTCTTTATTTTTAACGGTGTGTTGAGATTTTCTTCTCAATGACCCAATTTTCCACTAGATGGCGTTGTTACTTTGACAAAATCTCCATACTAGCGGCTGCATCGCGCTGTTAAGATTTTTCCTGAGTTAATAACACCAGCTCCATACATGTAAGGTTTTGGAGCCATTGATGGGTCTCCTCAACACCAAGGATTCACGTACGTCGTTGCGTGCCCGTGACCACGATTCGGCACAAGCTAGGGTCTAGCTGTGATGGGTTAACCCGGACTTCGACAATTACTACCGAAGTTGTTGAATATTGATCGCATACCTAATATAAGCAGCAGTGTATCAGGTATTGAGAGTTGCTGCTCGACAATGTATGTATGCATTTTATATGAAAAGCAACCATGATTCGAGACAAGACAAAATTATTAAATTTACAATGTAGAAAGGATTTCACCTAGCCGGGATTTGAACCCAGAACCTACTGAAATAATAACCGTGTTATCTCATGCATTTTCCTTTGCTTCCTGATTCATTATACCACGGATAACAAAACAGTGAGGCCATCACGTATCCGTTCAGTGGTGCTGTCGCCATTATTGACGTACGCTCGATTGAGTTATGTTGGCACCTGAATCTCATGGCGTTACTTAGGACATTATTATGACAGGTCATATTATTATATTAGTATTAGTACCATTGTAGACAAAAATTATTTATTGTCATCTTCATCTTAATAGATGTCATTAATATATGTTCAGGTAGGACTATGAGCTAATTATTTTTCAAGGTGCTTTGAATAGTTATCTACAATAAACAATAAATATTCAAAACGATATATAAACATAAGTCTAGCCTCAATTTAAACTAAACCAAGATGATGTTCACAATGGTAGCACCGAAGGTGCGGAGCGATCTAGAGTAGTCGCCCACCCACTAAATTAAGAAGTAACTTAATGCGAGGCCGTAGGCCGAGCTCTACGAAGCACCGAAGGTGCAGAGCGTCCCAGGGATGCCGCTCACACATTTAAGCTTATATTAAGTGTGTGGGCGGCCTCGCATTAAGTTTTTTAAATCTACAATAGACAATAAATATTAAAAACAATCTTTTAAACATACCTAAGTCTTGACCCAATCTTAATTAAACCAAGATGGTGTTCACAAGCGTAGCACCGAAGGTGCGGAGCGTTCTAGGGAAGTCGCCCACCCACTAATATAAGTAGTAACTTAATGCGAGGCCGTAGGCCGAGCTCTACGTAGCACCGAAGGTGCAGAGCGTCCCAGGGAAGCCGCTCACACACTTCAACTTATATTAAGTGGGTGGGCGGCCTCGCATCAAGTAATTTAAATCTACAATAGACAATAAGTAATCAAAACGATTTTTTAAACATAAGTCTTGCCTCAGTTTTAATTAAACCAAGATCATGTTCACAAGCGTAGCACCGAAGGTGCGGAGCGTCCTAGGGAAGGCGCCGACCCACTAATATAAGTAGTAACTTAACGCGAGGCCTTAGGCCGAGCTTCACGTAGCACCGAAGGTGCAGAGCGTCCCAGGGAAGCCGCTTACCTCGCCCTAGGCACCGCGCTTCGGCCTCGCACTAGGTTACTTCAACTTATGTTAAATGGGTGGGCGGATTCCTTGTGACGCTCCGCACCTACGGTGCTACGCGGAGCTCGGCCTTCGGCCTCGCATTAAGTTACTTCAACTTATATTAAGTGGGTTGGCGGCTTCCTTGGGACGCTCCGCACCTTTGGTGCTACGCGGAGCTCGGCCTTCGGCCTCGCACTAGGTTACTTCAACTTATATTAAATGGGTGAGCGGCTTCCTTAGGACGCTCCGCACCTTCGGTGCTACGCGGAGCTCGGCCTTCGGCCTCGAATTAAGTTGCTTCCACTTATATTAAGTGGGTGGGCGGCTTCCTTGGGACGCTCCGCACCTACGGTGCTACGCGGAGCTCGGCCTTCGGCCTCGCATTAAGTTACTTCGACTTATATTAGGTGGGTGGGTGGCTTCCTTAGGACGCTCCGCACCTTCGGTGCTACGCGGAGCTCGGCCTTCGGCCTCGCATTAAGTTACTTCCACTTATATTAAGTGGGTGGGCGGCTTCCTTGGGACGCTCCGCACCTACGGTGCTACGCGGAGCTCGGCCTTCGGCCTCGCAATAAGTTACTTCGACTTATATTAAGTGGGTGGGCGGCTTCCTTAGGACGCTCCGCACCTTCGGTGCTACGCGGAGCTCGGCCTTCGGCCTCGAATTAAGTTGCTTCCACTTATATTAAGTGGGTGGGCGGCTTCCTTGGGACGCTCCGCACCTACGGTGCTACGCGGAGCTCGGCCTTCGGCCTCGCATTAAGTTACTTCGACTTATATTAGGTGGGTGGGTGGCTTCCTTAGGACGCTCCGCACCTTCGGTGCTACGCGGAGCTCGGCCTTCGGCCTCGCATTAAGTTACTTCCACTTATATTAAGTGGGTGGGCGGCTTCCTTGGGACGCTCCGCACCTACGGTGCTACGCGGAGCTCGGCCTTCGGCCTCGCATTAAGTTACTTCGACTTATATTAGGTGGGTGGGCGGCTTCCTTAGGACGCTCCGCACCTTCGGTGCTACGCGGAGCTCGGCCTTCGGCCTCGCATTAAGTTACTTCGACTTATATTAAATGGGTGGGCGGCTTCCTTAGGACGCTCCGCACCTTCGGTGCTACGCGGAGCTCGGCCTTTGGCCTCGCAATAAGGGTAGTAAACGTATGATATTGTGTTTACGCGTGCGAAGCCGCGGGCAAAAGCTCGGCCTTTGGCCTCGCATTAAGTTACTTCCACTTATATTAAGTGGGTGGGCGGCTTCCTTGGGACGCTCCGCACCTACGGTGCTACGCGGAGCTCGGCCTTCGGCCTCGCAATTAGTTACTTCGACTTATATTAAGTGGGTGGGCGGCTTCCTTAGGACGCTCCGCACCTTCGGTGCTACGCGGAGCTCGGCCTTCGGCCTCGAATTAAGTTGCTTCCACTTATATTAAGTGGGTGGGCGGCTTCCTTGGGACGCTCCGCACCTACGGTGCTACGCGGAGCTCGGCCTTCGGCCTCGCATTAAGTTACTTAGACTTATATTAAGTGGGTGGGCGGCTTCCTTAGGACGCTCCGCACCTTCGGTGCTACGCGGAGCTCGGCCTTCGGCCTCGCATTAAGTTACTTCCACTTATATTAAGTGGGTGGGCGGCTTCCTTAGGACGCTCCGCACCTTCGGTGCTAAGCGGAGCTCGGCCTTCGGCCTCGCATTAAGCTACTTCCACTTATATTAAGTGGGTGGGCGGCTTCCTTGGGACGCTCCGCACCTACGGTGCTACGCGGAGCTCGGCCTTCGGCCTCGCATTAAGTTACTTCGACTTATATTAAATGGGTGGGCGGCTTCCTTAGGACGCTCCGCACCTTCGGTGCTACGCGGAGCTCGGCCTTTGGCCTCGCAATAAGTGTAGTAAACGTATGATATTGTGTTTACGCGTGCGAAGCCGCGGGCAAAAGCTAGTATAATATAAAAATATAATAAATGAGTGGTTTGGCATCGTCTTCAAAACGTGATTCAAACGTAATCTGTACTTAAATGGGTTATTTTTAGCTTTTTAGTTTTTTTTGAAGTCGGTTTTTTTTTTGCTTTTTATTTCGCCATATACTTAGTAACCGTTAGTACAGTAATAAAAAGTATTGCGTAGTCTTGCATTGGTAAAACAGAGTTATACAGGTAGTTTATAAAATACCGGTATACTTACAGTTTTACCTCCCTAATTAATTTATGGTACCCTACAAATAACCACTTTTTTTATATCCTCATAAATGAGTTCATGTCCACGTTCATCAGAATATGTTTTTTGTTTGTTTTGTTTTTAAGTATGACTTAACGAAGTTTGTCATTTATCAAATCAAATTAACAGTTACGGGATTGCTGCGTTCTGTTAAAATAACAGGAGCCAAAAGTGTGTTATTGCTGGCATAGTAGCTAACATTCACTATATTTATTTATGAGTTTCCATAGGTATATATAAAATAAATTCTAGCTACAGTGCCAGCCAATATACATTTTTAGACTAATTTTTTCATTTTTTTTTATAAATATCGGACAACCTCACACAAATCAATCTAGTCCCAAATTAAGCTCAAGAAGGCTTGTGTTATACTAGACGACGATATACGTACTTATATAGATAAATATATACTTAAATACATAGAACAACCATCACCCAAGCACAAATATTCGAGTTCATCATACAAATATTTGCCCCGGCCGGGAGTCGAACCCGGGACCGCCGGCTCAGTAGGCAGGTGTCTACAAACCGAGCCAAACTTGTAATAAAATGGAGTAAGTCCCTCTTTATTGCTAAATATTTGGTTACCCCAGCAGAGTGGGACAAACTGCCCCTTTGGCGGCTTTCTTACTTGGCTCGTTCGAACGAAGCAATGAGCAGTCCAGGTATACTATAGTATTTACTAGGTCCATGCGGTATGCATCTGTCATCTGTCAACGTCAAATAAAAAAATTCTATGTTTTCGCTCTTTGGTTTAGACAACAACCCTATTCAGCCCGTATTGTCTTAGATTGCAGTTATTTGATGTATTTTCTTATATTTCCTTAAATACAGAAGAATAAATTCCAAGATTTTTTTTTTAAGGTACACGACATAAAGCCCTGTCGATCTCTATATTAATTTCCACCTGTTATAAATATGAAATGTTGTCAATTGTTGCCATATAAATCTTATAAATAGCGCCCTCTTGACAATCCTCATATATTTCTGGTCAGGCTTTACTTAATTATTTATTTCAACACAATAAAAAAGTAAAAACAAAGAGACAGTAAACAAAAAATTTAAACACTACTAACTACTAATGTACAAAAAAGCTAAAATAAAAATAAACTAAAACAACTTCAAATAATTGCTCCCCTTTGGCATGGTACCGAAAATGCTGGCAGCATTTCCTCGCTGAACAGATCAATAACAGCAATAGGGACAGACTATCGGAGACAACATTCTTGGAACCACGACGATGCTTGATTTCAAAATTAAATGAAGACATTCGAACACCCCAATCTAACAGCGAACTGTGGGATTGTTCAAATTTAAAACCCATTTTAGGGATTAATGGTCACTGAAAACTGTGAAGTTTTGGCCATTTTCTAAGTAACATCGCGTGTGTTCGATAGCTGTAAGAACTGCCAATGCCTCTCTTTCTGTGGCACTGTAGAGACGTTTGCTAGACAGAGACTTACTTATGTAAGCTATCACCTTCTCCTCTCCATCGATGACCTGTACTAATACAGCACCAACGCTATTATGGATGTTAGGCAACATAATAACATCGATGTTCAGCGCCCTTCATGCACACGGCTCATCCCCCGCATATTGACGGACTGCAACCCCTTTGCTGTTAATGAATTTTAACCAGAGGTAGACTTAATTATTTGTTGGTAATCTGTTAGTGGCATACACAAAATGTGAATGATTGCATCGGGTGGTATTAATAATTCGATTTATAATATCTGTGGCCCTAGTGAAAAGGGGTATAAGTCAAATATTAACCAAAAACAAAAGGTGCAACTTAAACTCCTTTGCTCTTTGGTTAAGTCCTATACCCCTTTATCTCGGTTTAGTTTTAGACTCTAACCTGGCATGGAATGGTCAACTTTCGGAGGTAAGTCGGAAGGTCACTGGTACGTTGCGCATTGCGCAACCTTTATAAATTTAAAAACTTTCTTCCAGTAAGTACCAAAAAGTTACTTGTGCAGGCGTTGGTGTTACCTCTTATTGATTATGCTGATGTGTGCCTCACGAACATCACACAAGAGTCCCTCAACAAACTTGATCATCTCCTTAATAATGGTATACGGTTCGTTTTCGGACTTCGAAAATACGATCGTGTCCGGTTCGAGCCTTCTACACCAGGATATCTCAAAAGTAAATTCATTTTTCAAACTCCCCGTCCAGGCTGTGAACTTCGTTCCTCTCGAACTCTCAAACTTTCCATTCTTTCGCACCATACTGGTTTCATGTCTAATTCTTTCGCCGTTCAGGCATGCCGTCTCTGGAATTCACTCCCTCTCTCTATCAGACAAGCCCCAAGCAAGGTAGCTTTCAAGTGTATGCTGCGTAAGCATCTGCTGGAACAAGAGCTCGAATAGTTCATCCATCATCCCATGTTGTAGACTTTCGTATATATTTATATATATATATATTATACTATGTATATATCTGTATATATATTATATTCATCATCATCATCATCATCTCAGCCACAGGAAGCGACCTGCATCCAGCGCCTTCCGGCGACCTTTATAAGGTCATCTGTCCATCTTGTAGGTGGACGCCCTACGCTGCGCTTGCTGGTCCGAGGTCTCTAATATATTATACTATAGTGTGTAAATGTAGGTATGTGTATTTGTGTATAAACAGTAATATAATATTTTGTATTTACTTGTACTCTAGATCCTCTCTGTACCATCAGATTTCTGATTTGCACCCACTTCTAGTATCTCTGTTTGGCCCTATGGTTGACTGGTAGAGAATGCCATTTGGCATTAAGTCCGCCATTTGTACTGACTTTTTGTGCAATAAAGTTTAAATAAATAAATAAAATAAATAAACACTTGGACCACAGACCTGTGTCCGTATGTAGCAGAAACGTTCCTACATATAACGCCCACGGAGCGTAAAGTATTCTTTCAGATTCAGATTAAGTTTAGGATTGAAAGATGAAAAAAAAACGATGAGATTGTCCCAAGAGGTTTCACTCGCGATAATTTCGTAGGTAGGTATGAATTCATAAAATAAAATATTTATATAAATAGTTATTTGTTATGCAAGGCTGCAAAGTTGTTATTTTGCGCGGGTGTTGAAATTGAAAGCTGAGCCAGCGAAGGAATCTAAGATTGAACCATGAGCGAAGCGAATAGTTCAAAGATAGATTCCTGAGCGTAGTGAGGCTTTCAAGACACGAGAAGCTAAATAATTTTGCAGCCATGCGGAACACACAACTTTTCACCTCACTACAGCGAGGCAAATGCAACATTCAAGAAAAACAATTAAAAAATAAAAATAATCATATTTAATTTTGCCTTCTATTTAACACATCAAATTTAAAACATAACACTCAAATCCAAACCAAATAAATACGAGAGAAGCACACATATTAAAAATTAAAAGTAATATGGCCGTAATTTGTATTATCATCGTGTATAGGTATTTTGTCGCTGAGTTTTTCACTGCTATTTATAGCACTGTTATTTATTATTTTTGTATTTGAAACTATGACACATTCGTTGTGAATGTGGGAAAATGGCATTCTGGGAAAGATTAGTTGGCCACTCGGAAGTATTTTCCATAAGTAACACTTGCTTTGGAAGTTATTGGACGATGGGATCCGAACAACATTATTTCGGCTTTATCTTCTTTAAAAACCCAATAGTTTCGGTAAATTACTTATTGTCTCCAAATATTTATAACAAATCCTTTTTCGTTTTAATGCAGGCTTTTAGCATTGAATAAATACTCCAAATTCTTGTTTTCGATATCTCTATAAAGTAAGACAAGTATGTATTCTCCACAGAACAAATTTACGTTGTTTACGTGAATTGTGAAAACTTCCAACTTTTTAATTATTTTTTTTTTCTCGGGTGCGTTTAGAAATTACCCTCTTATGTTTTAACTTTTATAACAAATAAATATTAAAATTTGTGTTGTTTTTAATATATTTACTAATCAAAATATGTAAATCAAACTGAAATACTTATTATATATAAACAGATTCAACATAAAATAAAGTGTAGAAAAAATAAAAACTTAAAAATCTGTAACTACAAACCAGGTTTCTGGACGTGATATTGTAGGTGTTTTTTTTTTAAAGATGTATTCAAACGTACTATGTGATTTTAGCCGGCCTGACCAGATCGCCCTTTATGAGCGTACGTTGATTGGTTATTCGAAGATTTATCGACTGATGAAATAAGTCACGCGTTGAAGGAGTCTTAAATATAAAAAAGTTACATGCACCATAGAGAATCAAAATCGTCGTGTTCGAAATTCAAATGACTTTTGCACGCTAGCGGATAAAATAGACTTTTTCTCAAACATGCAATGAAATATTGTCTTTGCGTTCCTTATAATAGGCTCGGAAGTATCGGTTTTTGGGCGCAACAACTCGAGAGGACTGTAAAGGGATTTCATACTGCTTTTCAGGCCTAGGCCTGCAAAGTAACTTTTTTTTGGTTTCAACAGCAAGGTTGTTGTAACGAAACGCAAGGCT
The DNA here is from genome assembly GCA_947623375.1 of Apotomis capreana. Lineage (NCBI taxonomy): Eukaryota > Metazoa > Arthropoda > Insecta > Lepidoptera > Tortricidae > Apotomis > Apotomis capreana. The sequence goes on from OX392512.1 coordinate 21,390,895, forward strand.
TCAGAGGGGACTGCGGGGAGCGGGAGGGCAACCGCCCTCTCTTCGACCTTCACTCTCGGACCATCGCTGTGACTAGACAAATTTTTGAATCCGAAAACGGACATGCATATACTTTCTTCCTATTTTTTGTTATAAATAAATACATTCTTAAAATACATGGTCCTTCGAACCGGATAATTAATTGAATCAGCGAAACACTAAGGAGTCCACTACGGCTGAAATCAAGAAGAAACGCATCCAGTGGAATATTTCCTGCGCATCCAACATGCTGATGCTTATCCAGTGAGGAGTGCAGCCAGAAACATCCCGGTGCGGCGATATCTTCACTTCACTTCAGCTACGAAAGCAGACCCCGCGAGCTACGAGAACTACTACTATACCTACAATACATCGAGTACTATACCGAGTGAACAGGTTCAGAGCATAAAGTGAGTCCGTTCCTTTATTTCCCGTATTTTCCGTGTCCAATTCGATTTAGAAATATCATTTACAATATTCCTTTACTTGACACCATTTATAAAGTTTAAAGTCATAGTTGGGTGTTAAAGGGATTAACGGAGCTATTCAAAGCTATTTTACATCTAGTTATACATAAATTATAAGCGCGATTCGCAAATAAATCATATTGCATATATTCTAAGATTTCTAAGTACATTAGGCTAAGCGCAGATAAGACGTTCCTTTGTTAAAACTAACGGTAACGGGTCGCCCGGCTGTCGAGTTAATCGTCAGACTTTAACTATCTTGCTTATTGTAAACAACATTTTAATACGTATTTCGCCCTGTTTTATTAAATTTGCGTTTTAAAGTTAACTTGTCGTAATAGTGTGTTGGTGATTTGGTGAAACAAAGTGTATATTAGTGTCCAAGGTAAATACGAAGTGCAATCTAAGATGTCGGAAGCCGTAATTAAGGAGTTAATTAAAAAACGCGGTCATATTAAGGCACGATTGACTAAATTTTCAGGTTATTTACAAGAAATAGCCGATCAGACGTTGTGTGCAGCTCAGGTGACAGAATTACAACTTCGTATTGCGAAAATGGAATCTTTATATAACACGTACGACGAGTATCAAACCAAGTTAGAGTATATGATGGAAGATGACGAGGTGCAATTGGACGAAAGGTCGAACTTCGAGAATTTATATTACACTACAGTCGCGGCGGCTACGGAATTGGTTACAATGCATACGAAGGTACCGGCTAGCGATGGGGGTTCCGAAAAAGGTACCAGGCGTCACTCGCAAGTAAAATGTAAGTTGCCAACGATTTGTTTACCTAAATTTGGAGGTTCATATGATACATGGCTTGAGTTCCGCGATACATTTGAGAGTTTAATCAATAATGACGACTCCATCGATGATGTAAACAAGTTCCATTACTTGCGAGCCTCTTTACAAGACAGTGCCGCGTTAGTAATACAATCATTAGCGTTATCTAGCAGTAACTATAAAATTGCTTGGCAGTTATTATGCGATCGTTACAATAACAGTAGGTTATTAGTGAATAACCATATCAAAGCAATATTTAATATAAACCCTATCACCAGGGAATCACCGACAGGTATTCGGTACATTATTGACACGTTATGTTAAAACATTCGTGCTTTAAATACACTTAACGAACCGACATCATACTGGGATACATTATTAGTGTATATAACATGTCAAAAATTGGACAATGTCACAAGACGAGAGTGGGAACAGTTTGTGCCTAGTTGCGGAAAGGTTACTTTCGATTCTCTTATAAATTTCCTCAGCGATCGTGCGGATCTTTTGGAGACAATGGCGATGGATGGGCCGGGACGACGTGCGTCTTGGCCGCTCGCGCCCGGCGCCGGCCTCGCCGCCGGGACGCACGCGCGCTCCGCCGTACGACGGGTAAAGGAGAATTGTTTCGTAGGACTAGATGCCCATCAAAACAATACTGTGAGTAGCCCACTATTTAGTATTGAGTGTCCATTATGTAAGCGTGGTCATTGGTTATTTGAGTGCCCCGACTTTCTCGCATTATCTAACAAAGAACGTGCAGATAAGGTTCATGGGATGAAAATATGTATGAATTGTTTGAAACCTGGCCATATAGCTAAATATTGTAGACGTGGTCCGTGTAAGTCGTGCTCATTGCGTCATAACTCGCTTCTACACGTAGATAGGGTTCCGCCAGTATCACAATTGACATTGCCAGTAATTGAAGTCACCAATTGCGATCAACATGAACCGCTACCTGGCCCCAGCAGCAGTACCAATAACAGCGTTATGCTGACAGCTCATCCAGCTATGCAAGGCCAAGTCTTATTGTCTACGGCGTTGGTAGAAGTGTACGATCGTGCCGGTAACGTTCATGTAGCACGATCCATCTTAGATAACGGTAGTACCTCTAGTTTTATGACTGAAAATTTGTGTAAAAAACTGAACTTACCTACCAGGGGTGTCAACGCTTCTGTGTCAGGAATAACCAACGTTAACTCTAAATTAAATAAGTTGTGTGAGGCAAAACTTACGTCATTATTAGATAAAAGTTTCAGTATCCAAACATCATTTTTTGTACTGCCTGAAATTACAAGTAACTTACCTTTGCGTGAGGTAAATGTATCAATGTTGGACCTACCTAAACATTTAGTCCTAGCTGATCCTAAGTTCTATGAGCCGGCAGCTGTCGATCTTCTTATTGGCGCCGATGTCTATTGGGACTTATTAGGAAATGGTAGGCTGACCTTGGGGCGAAACAAACCCACGATTTATGAAACCCGGCTCGGTTGGGTAGTGTCGGGCTCTTATGCAAACAACCCTAATTCCAAAAGCGTAAGTTGCAATTTCGTGCACTTGAACAATGGGGATGACGAATTGACGCGTTTTTGGAAATTAGACGAAGCTACAGTTAAACCCGCGGCAGCTTACTATACCAACGAGGAAAGGGCTTGCGAGGAGCACTTTGTTCAAAACACTACGCGATTACCCGATGGTAGGTTCGTGGTAAAATATCCCTTAAAGCAGCCGTCATCCTCTTTGGGCGATTCGTACGAGCGGGCCAAGCAATGTTTTATGTCATTAGAGCGCAGGCTTGAACGACAAGCACAGTTAAAATCTATGTATACGGAGTTTATGAATGAATACGAGACTTTGGGAGACATGTCCAAGGTTACTAGCAATGAGACGGAAGGAAACTTTTTGCCGCATCACGGCGTACTTCGTCTATCAAGTCTTACGACAAAATTACGCGTCGTTTTTAATGCCAGTTCGCGTACATCGACTGATGTGTCGCTTAACGATATACAGCTAGTAGGGCCGACTATTCAGGACGATCTCATAGCTATCTTGTTACGATTTAGACAATATCGCTTTGTATACACAGCTGACGTTGAGAAAATGTACAGAAGGATAGTCGTACATCCTGATGACAGGCATTTACAGCAAATTATTTGGCGTAAGGATCCGTCTGAACCCTTGTGCACTTATAAGTTAAATACGGTCACGTACGGGACCGCGAGCGCACCATTCTTGGCTGTCCGCTGCCTTAAGCAGCTGTCACTGGAATGTGCTGACCCTCAAATTGCTGAGACCATTGCCCATGACTTTTACATGGATGATTATTTGTCAGGGTCTGACACAGAACAGGAGGCACTCAAAACAATATCAAAGGTCAGCGAAGTTTTAAGAGGTGCTGGTATGAATCTGCGTAAGTGGCGATCTAATGAGCCTCGTCTCATCATGGAATGTACAGGCGAATCCAGAGATCTTAATTTAGGTAATTTAGATGAATCTAAAACGCTAGGGCTAGGTTGGAAATGTGAATCAGATGAACTGTACTTTACTATTGACATAGGAAAAACTCCAGATAAGCTAACTAAACGGTTTATTCTGTCTACAATTGCCAAAATATTTGACCCCGTAGGTCTTTTATCTCCTGTCGTGGTACAGGGCAAGATTTTGCTGCAACAGATCTGGCTTGCAAAAATATCTTGGGATGATGAAGTTCCCCAAGAAATTTCACAAAATTGGCACAAGATTATAAGATCTTTGCCAGCATTAAACAATCTGCGTATTCCCCGTGGCGTCTTAGGAATTAACGCATCGCGAGTAGAGTTCCATATTTTTACAGATTCTTCTCAAGCTGCTTATGGAGCTTGTTTATATGTACGCACCATTACTACGGCTGGAATAGTTACGCGGTTACTGATGGCAAAGAGTAGAGTAGCTCCAATTAGACCGGTAACTATCCCGAGAATGGAACTATGTGGAGCGCTGATTGGAGCGCAACTATATCAAAAGGCTTTAAACTCGCTTCGTATGACTGCAGATAGCTGCACGTTTTGGACCGATTCGATGATCGTGTTAGGGTGGCTTAGGATGCTACCAAACCAGCTTAAAGTATTCGTACGAAATCGTGTGTCCGATATACTCGAAATTACTGGTAGTTGGCCTTGGCGGCACGTACCTACAAATGATAATCCCGCCGATTTGGTTTCGCGCGGTCTTAATGCGGATTCCATTGCTACTGCTGATCTTTGGTGGACTGGACCGTCCTTTCTAAGAAAGGATGAGAAAGATTGGCCTAAGACATACGAGGCAAGCAATTCTAATGCTGAGTTAAACGCCGAAGTGATCACAACTAACGCAGTTAGCGAAACTTTGTGTCCTTTAGTGGAATTAAATTTTACAAAATTTTCGAGTTTCACCAAAGTCAAACGCGTTGCCGCTTATGTATTACGATTTATCAATAACACGCGTTTGCCTGGCGCTAAACGTGTAGGACCTCTCAGTGCTAAGGAGTTACAAGAGGCTACGAATATTTTAATAAAATTAGCACAAATTGAAGCATTTTATTCATATGATTTTATTAAAAACAAAACTGCACTCAAAGCCAAAGACCCACTTACAAAATTGGATCCTTTTGTGGATGCTGAGGGACTCGTTCGTGTAGGTGGTCGGCTAAAAAACACGCCCTATTCATTCGACAAAAAGCATCCAATCGTCCTGCCAAAAAGGCATTTTATAACGATAACTTACTTTAACTTTGTTCATAAATTATTATTACACGCCGGACCTCAAGCTATGTTATCATATGTACGGAATACCTATTGGCCTATTGGAGGTCGCGCTCAAGCTAGGTCAACGTATCATAAATGCGTCCTGTGCTCTCGTATGCGGGGTGCAACGGTGGCACCACTCATGGGTAGTTTGCCATCTTCGCGAGTGACTCCAGGTTTTCCTTTCGAGGTTGTCGGCGTAGATTATGCAGGACCGATAATGGCTGCATCGCGTAAAGGTCGTGGGTGTCAAATAATTAAGGTTTATATCGTAATATTTGTTTGTTTTAAAGCCAAATGTGTGCATTTAGAGTTATGTAGCGATTTATCAGCAGAATGCTATATGGCTACTTTAAGGCGATTCATTAGTCGCCGCGGCTTACCTTCCGACATATACTCCGACAATGGGACTCAGTTTGTCGGCACCTATAATGAGTTAAAAAGATTTCTTGCCAGTCAAGCTACAAGGTTATCTGAGGCTGCAGCCAACGACGGAATTAGGTTTCACTTTGTTCCACCATATTCACCACACTTTGGCGGTTTGTGGGAAGCCGGGGTGAAATCCACCAAACATCACTTAACTAGAGTTTTAGGTAACTGTCATTTAACGTTTGAAGAAATCTACACAACATTGTGTCAAATAGAGGCAATATTGAACTCCCGTCCACTTACTCCTTTATCCAGTGATCCCTCCGACCTGCTACCATTAACTCCTGGTCACTTTATTATCGGACGATCACTCACAGCACTTCCAACATCCTGTCTGGCAGATGTTCATTCTTCGAGGCTCACAAGATACCAAAGGATTGAGCAGCTTAGACAACACTTCTGGGCCCGATGGTATAAAGAGTACGTTTCCGACCTACAAGTACGTACCAAATGGAGACAAGCGACGGGACAATTAGCAACCGATACGATGGTTGTCATCAAGGACGACAACCTGCCGCCTTTGCGATGGAAGCTCGGCAGAATTGTCAAGGTCATCCCTGGAGCAGATGGCATCAGCCGCGTCGCCGACATCCGGACAGCGTCTGGCATCATTCGTCGTGCGTTCAGCAAGATATGCCCATTACCAGTCAAGGACTAACTCTTCGGTTGAAAGGCCAGTCTTTCAACGTGGGCGGGCATGTTGTAACGAAACGCAAGGCTTCAGAGGGGACTGCGGGGAGCGGGAGGGCAACCGCCCTCTCTTCGACCTTCACTCTCGGACCATCGCTGTGACTAGACAAATTTTTGAATCCGAAAACGGACATGCATATACTTTCTTCCTATTTTTTGTTATAAATAAATACATTCTTAAAATACAAAGGTCATTCACACAGCTGGCTGGTTTGACAAAAAGCAGGTTTTGTTTTTAAAGGTTGGTTGTTAAACACTTGTGGAAAAAAAAATCAAGATGGCGACTTTTTTTTTTTCAAAATTTCAAATTGGTGCTAGGCGGCTAAAACTCGGTATCGGGGGGCTCTCGGGGCTCAAAAATATGAATCTGAAATCTTGTCCGAAAATTCGGTCAAATTCGGAAAATATCGAAAAAAAAACGATTTGTATGGAGAAAATTTCAAATTGGTCCTAGGAGGCTGAAATTCGGTATCCGGGGGTTTTTGGGGCTCCAGTCAGAATCTGAAATCAGATTTTTAAAATTAGGTCAAATTCGGATTCGGGGGCTCTCGGGGCTCAAAAATATGAATCTGAATTCTTGTCCGAAAATTTGGTCAAATTCGGAAAATGTCGAAAAAAAACGATTTGTATGGAGAAAATTTCAAATTGGTCCTAGGAGGCTGAAATTCGGTATCCGGGGGGTTTTGGGGCTCCTGAGTCAGAATCTGAAATCGGATTTTTTAAATTCGGTCAAATTCGGTATCGGGGGGCTCTCGGGGCTCAAAAATATGAATCTGAAATCGTGTCCGAAAATTCGGTCAAATTCGGAAAATATCGAAAAAAAAAACGATTTGTATCGAGAAAATTTCAAATTGGTCCTAGGAGGCTGAAATTCGGTATCCGGGGGTTTTTGGGGCTCCTGAGTCAGAATCTGAAATCGGATTTTTAAAATTCGGTCAAATTCGGAAAATATCGGACAAACAATATTAAGTGTTATTCTTTGAAGAATTTTTTTTTATTTTATTGTATGTTTGAGAAAAGCACTATACATGCCTCGTCGTGAAAACGGATTCCCGGCCTCGTATCACTATCCGGCCTCGCTCGCACGCTCGCTCGGCCGTATATACCTACTTGGCCGGAAATCCTCATTTTCCCGGCCTCTGATGTAATGTACTATTGCGCGCAGATTTCGCCCTATAAACGGAGGTTTTCCGAGCGAGTGAGGTGAAAAGTTACTTATTTATCGTATAGCTTACATTATGGTTCTGTACTTAATTTTTTTAAGTTATGAAGGGCATATTGTAGGTAGATGATAGGTAGGTATAATCTAGAATATTATGATTCGACATATTATTAATTTATTATACTAGTGGTTTCGTGTCCTGTAGACCTCGAGAGCTTGTTTCGAAGTGAAGGATTTTTTCGTACCGCCATTTTGAAAATTTACGTAAAACTGCATCGACAAAAAAAAAACTATATACCTAATCAACCTCCTCTCAATTTCGTGAGGATCAGTTTAGAAATGCTACCTCTAGGCGAGAATAGCCGAAAATTCGGACTAAACTGACATTCAAACATCTGGACATACGAAAGAATTTTAGACCAAGCTGAAACGAAGACGCTTCGCGCGCTCGGTCAGTAAAAGTTATGAAGTTAAGCTTGATTCAACTTATTTTCACATAATACAAATACACGAGGTGTTATTATTTATTATTTTTAGCCTGTGCTGTCCCACTGCCGGGCAAAGGCCTCCCTCTCTTTCTTCCAGTCGCCTCTGTTCAAGGCAGCAACAGACCAATCTTTTCGGAATGTGTCTAGGTCATCCCGCCATCTCCAACGTGGTCTGACGACGCCGTACTCTATTAGTTGGGATCCACGGTAGAAGCCCACGCGGTGTGCGGGTGATAATGAATTTGTAGACAACTTTATTCACAATAAATGTAATTTATACAAGCGTGTATTCATTTCAAAGAAATTCTGATAACTTGATAAGTCTTGAGGTTTCATTAATACCCCCAGTTTCTGAACCGAAGGTAAAACAACAGTACAAATTGTAGGTAGAGTTGTTATCTTTGGCTTTGCTTTACTATATGGACTGTAGAGTGTAGAAGGGGTTTTGACTCGTACTCGCGCGCCGAGGGTTCTGTACAAACACTTATTCCATCTCAACTGGCCGGGGTTAAGTTTGCACCTGTATGGCGCCGGATACAAATGAGGTGCAAAGTTCACAAAAGTTTAAAACGCAGCCGATCACGTTTACCCCCCTTAAATGTTGATTTTATTCTGTTTAGTATCTCTTGTTATAGCGGCAACAGAAATACATCATCTATGAAAATTTCAACTGTCTAGCTAGCACGGTTCATGAGATATAGCCTATTAACACAGACAGTATAGCAAGTATGTATATGTATATTTGTTTCTTTTATTTAGGAATAAAAATATTTGATATTTTATTTACGAGTAGTTATTACAACAACGCTCCCTGATCTCAAAAACTTGTAAGTGATAGCCCTAAGCAACTTACGCACACAAAGACAAGTGTACAAACGTGCCGTTCACACATATAAACGCTAACGATTTTTGATGTATGGCGTGGCCTAGTCGCACAAGTTGTCTGGGCCGTAGAGCTTACCAGTGGGGTGCTGGTACAACATAATATGCAGTCAAAGTTTTCAACTATACACATACCCATATTTTAATATGGCCTCAAAAATTCCTACGTACGCTCGTGCTGAATTTGCAAAACTTTACGGTATGCAATGCATGAGTGTAAAAAGACTGCAGTCGCTAGCGACTGCGGAACCGTTTTGTACAGACAGTGCCCTTACCCCTACCATAAGTCTTGGTAATTAATTAGCCTTCATAGTGTCTCTGTGCAAGTGTGCATATTAATAAATAAAAAATATCGGACAACCTTACACAAATCAATCTGGTCCACATTCCACAATAAGCTCTAGTAGGCTTGTGTTATGGACACTAGATGGATACATACTTAAATACAATAATATCCATGACCCAGGCACAAACATTCGAGTTAATCACACAAATATTTGCCCTTGCCGAGATTCGAACCCAGGACCGGCTCAGTAGGCAGCTGCTTTACCACTGCGCCAACCGCGTCGTTAATATTGTTGTCCGTCTTCTTGGATGATTTCTGTTCTCTCTCATTTGCTCAAAAGTTAACTGGAAGAAATCCCTTACAGGGATAAGATCGCTTTTGTACATATCTATTGTTTTATGTCTTTGTTATATTGTTTTTTTATGTACAATAAAGAGGTCTATATTGACTCCTAGAATTAGATTTAGGTCCGATTGTTCAATCACCAGATAAAAAATGTCAGATAAATGTTGGCTGTCACTTTTCTTTTATATGACGGGTGAAAAGGATAGCAATAATTTTAACTGGCAGATTTTATCTGGTTATTGAACAATCGGCCCTTAGTCGAATGTTTTATTTCGTAGAAACCTTTTTTTTAAACCATAAACTATTTTATTAAATAGATTGTTATAAAACAAACATACCTAACCTAACCTAATCAATAGGATGATATTTGCAAGAAATTAAGAAAAATACGACTGCCGGGGAATACAAATTCTACTTGTTTTTGGCCAAATGAAACATTCGACGAACTGAGTTTCTAGAAGTCAAGGGGCAATATAGTTATCATAGGTACAGTCAACTAATTTCATTTCTAGGCCACTATAGAACCTTGTCACAATGACAATGATATGAGATTTCAAGCGGCTTTCATATTGACGTTCACTGTTACAAGGTACGAAATGGCCTAGGAATCAAATTGGTTGACTGTACATACATACTTTGTAAAACTACAATTCTCCATACAAATCGCTTACGCAGTCGCTAGCAAGTACGGCCCCTGTAAACTCATGGTAAGTCAATAATTTGAAATTGAAATTGAAATTAAAATTGAAGTGTATACAATTTTACAGCAGAGTAAACATATCTCGCCAAAATCTGGCATTGCTATGAAAGCGACGCGCCGGCAGTATGCGATTCAAACTTTGTATGATTCCGCAGTTTGAGGAAAGTTTTATTACAAATAAATAACTGCCGTATGGAAGCTGCTTTACTGTCAGTTAATACGATGCGCGTGTTATGACTTTTGTATTTAACCGAGCATGTAATATTACACTAAAGTATGTACACTCTCAGGGACAAAATTACATGAAACGTGATAAAGTTTCCTCATATATTTTTTCCTCCACTTATATAAAAAAATATCCATGTAGGTACATTGCAATTGTAATATTCTTTGCCTTAATTTTTATGATGTCGTAATGGAATATCGAACTTTAACGGCAATTTGTGACTTTTAGAGCAGTCTGAGGTTAGTCGCCTGCGGACATTTTGATCCCAATAAAAAATAGGATCGATTGACATCGTCAAGAAAATTTGTTATCATTGCAATAATTAATCATATAGATGAATGAGCAACCGGCGGAAGGTACAAATGAAGGCCCTGAACCAGAAAACGTGACGTGGGATCCTCGCAAAATGGCCCGACGACCGGTCAAGCTCGCCGGAAATCAGAGCCTTTACCTACACATACATGTAATTGGGTGATTCTCATATAGTTTTAAAATATTAACATTTTTTTTTATTTTTTTTTCTGTGATATATTGCGGTGTATATTAAGAGTACATACCAAAGGCTAATTTTTGGTGTAGATGGACAAGCTTAATACCCTCTGCAAGTGATTAAAGTAATGCATGTGTACACGGCTGTGACATCCCTAAGCATAGTTGTGAGACTGTATAACATGGGTGTGACAATTTCATCGAAAATCAAGTAATTGTGTCAAATAACAAGTAACCAAGTAGCCAGGATCATTCACCAGCAACTTGCTCTTCGATACGGTCTTGTGGGGTCTGAGGTGCCGTACTATAAGTATTACGCACCGATGCCAGTTCTTGAGAATGGTCGTGCCACGCTCTATTGTGATCGATCTATCATCACGGACAGGACTATTGTAGCCAATAAGCCTGATATCGTTTTGGTAGGTGCTCGTCGACATCACCATCCCCCATGACGAGAACCTCGTGAAAGCCGAGAAGGACAAACTCAGCAAGTACCTTGACTTGGCTCACGAGGTGACCGCCATGTGGGATGTTGACTCGACGATCATTGTCCCGATAGTAGTTTCGGCTAACGGTCTTATAGCGAAGAGTCACGACAAACATCTTAAGAGACTCTCGCTAGATGGCTGATTAAATTTATTTTTCTTTGGTGACATCTGCGGAAAAAATACAACAAATTGATAACCCAACTTAGCAAACAAAATCATCAAATTATTCAAATATACTACAATAATGTCACAACCAAGCATTACATGTCACAACCGAGGTTTGAAAAATTCCGTGGTCGTGACATTTAGATCTATCTATGGTCGTGACAAATTTTGAACATGTGCGACATAATGGAACAATTTGCTTTGTCTCGCCAATTTTAAACAATCACCTTATCCTGTTATTTCTGAGGTAAAATTTATATAAGTATCAATAACATAACAGTAGAACTTACATTTAAAACTCATTCCACGGTGGTGACGTACTAAGGTTGTCCTTTTCTTTAATAAATACAAGAAAATATTTTTGCTATACATTCACCGCACTTTGTCGTAAGCAGAACCGACAAGAAGGTAGTTTTTCCGTTCTTAAAAAGCCTAAATAGGGCTGCTAGCTTCAAATATAATTGTCTACCAAGTTACACGTATTTAAACAAACACACATGGCTGTGACAAAAAAATTGATCACAAACTTTATGATGTTCTGAATCAGAAACTGTTACATTATACTTTTACAACTTTTTAATAATGTTATCAGACATTTATTAGCTTTGCGTCATTCGTATAACATTAGTCAAAATTACTTGATATTGTAGCAGAAAAAAATATTTTATTAGAAAATCGGGAGATATCACACGGCATGGACGTGACATTTTGGACAAACATTCTTTTTTTTATATATATTTCTGAATATTTTAAGGTAAATGTGTTTATAAAAGATAAGTAGAGGATATTTGCTCAACAAAGGCATAAATAGATTTTTGATTTAAACAAAATAAACATGTGATTCTTACAAATCACAAAAAAATGCATGAGAATAAGAATCACCCAATTATGTGATGAAGAAACTTCCGTTCAGTCATGGATGCTCGTCGCAAAAATAATTAAATGATGAGTCGTGTGAAATTGAAATCAGTTAGTCTAATATTGTGAGTTAATTATAGAGGTCTTATGTCAAGTTAGGGTACATCACAATCAACCGCAACGCGGCGTACAACTTTGGTCACACTAGCGCCCTCTGCTTCGCACGGGTGCAATGCTACATTAGGTATGCATTTAATATACGTATAAAGCTTCCTCTTGAATCACTCTATCTATTAAAAAAAACCGCATTCAAATCCGTTGCGTTTGCGTTGCGTAGTAGGAAGCGACTTTGTTTTATACTATGTGTTAAAGGCATTGTGGTTGCCACATTATTGAATATTGAAATAATTTAAATAAAGATTGAATTACACACTCCAAGATTACAGTACTAATATATAAATTATTTATTGTATAATTATATCTTATATAATTTATTGCAAGAAAAACTTAACTTATAACAAAGAAATAGTAATGATAATAATAATGTGTAGCAAAAAGTAAGAAAACACATCTCTTACAGTACTAAAATAATGAAATATAGTATGAACTACCAATCATCGGTCAGATGGGTAGTTCTTAGAGCATTTCCAACGCTAGTAGGTACCTACTTTCGTATCGCATATATAAAAAAAAATGCTACATTACCCTAAAATCTTGAATGAAACCTTATACTGTGTGTGCGGTATATCTCAATTTCTTAATATGTTTCTATTATGGTAGTTTAGTCACAGATTAATATGTTTAGTTTGCAGCAGCAAGCCGTGGTAGCCTAGTGGTTAGGGCATGCGACTTTCAATCCGGAGGTCGCGGGTTCGAACCCGGCCCGTACCAATGAGTTTTTCGGAACTTATGTACGGAATGTCATTTGATATTTACCACTCGCTTTTCGGCGAAGGAAAACATCGTGAGGAAACCACCTAAGCCCAATAAGGCCTAGTTTCCCCTCTGGGTGGAAGGTCAGATGGCAGTCGCTTGCGTAAAAACTAGTGCCTACGCCACATCTTGGCATTTAGGTAGCCGACCCCGATTGAGAGTTCATTCTCAAAAATGGGACAAAGGCTAGGAGGATGATGATGATATGGTAGTTAGTTTCTTCAATATTGTAACAGGAAAGTGATAGCGGTAGAAACACTCTTAAATCTATAGAGATATACCAACTAGTGGTGTAGAAAGAATTAAGATGTTGAAAACTTCAATCGATCCTTTTTTTATTGCAATTAAATGTCTAAATCGGACTATTTAATTTTTTTTTATTAAAATATAATTTATTTTCCAGTAGTGAGTTACATTACATGCAAAACAGTAAGTTTTACCTGTGACCTTCACACTAGGCTAGGCCTGACTATTTAACTACATTTAGAGTGCTCTAAAAGTCATTTTTATACTGAACATATTGAGCTATTTTTATTCATATAATTACAGTGTGCTGTAGAATTCAAACAACAGTCAATATCCCTATAGACAGATCGTCCGTATGGCCGCGAGAACCGTGAAGACGTGGGTTCAACTCCCACTTGAAGCACATAGGTAAACAGGTACACATTTATTCAACTCTTCCCTGCAGTATAATTATTAAGTAGGTAACTACTTATACGGCGCGTATTGTCAGAAAATTCCGTTTGCTGCGGCCTTAACTACCGATAACTTGAGACCTGCCATACCGCAAAGTTTTTTCTGATATGTGGATATGTAGAATTTCAATTATTATATTTTACTTATCAGAGGCGCCGCATTTCAAACCAGTCCCCTAACGAATGGACTTTCAACATTCACTGCGGAGCACAAAGCTTCGTATCATAACATTAACAAGCAAAGTATCATACTTACAGATACTTAAAAGTTCTATCATTTAATACGAGTTCAAAACTAACAGGTGGCAATGTAAAGGAATGTTTTCTCACGCTGTGGAAATGTATCAAGAACTTCAACCCACGCGATTTCCACGCCAAACAACAAGACATTCATTCAAGGCTTTAGGACTACGGCAGAATGTCTATAATTCCGTGTTTCTACATCTCGGGCATGTTTTGATATTTTCAAATGCTCTAAGGGTGGAAATTCACAAGGGTGTCTAAGCGCATTATGTGCCGCTTGTGCGAGTTGGAGAGACTAGGAACTATGAAAACGAGGCTTAGTAGTCAAGTGCCGAATTGTAACAGAATAAGTCGAGGTTTGCTGCGCCTTAAAATACTAGCTGTGCCACGCGGTGTTACCCGCTCATCCTACAGGAACACTACATTTTTTCGGGAAAAAAAGTAGGCTATGTGTTAATCCAGGGTGTTATTAGCTACCTTCATACCAATATTTATCAAAATTGGTCTAGCCGTTTGAGCGTGAAGAAGTAACAAACATATACAGACACACTCACAAACTTTCGCCTTCATAATATAAGTGTGGCACGTTTTCGTTCGGTGTTATTAGGGAGGCGTATCACCGCGACCATTCGCGTTAGTGTGAAGTACTTCATGGATGGCCCTTTATCCATAAAGTACATCACAGAAATTTCGTGATTTTTTGGCCCCTCCCCCGTCATTTGTCACAGTTGGTCACATTTGTGAGACCCCCCTCAATGTGACATCACACATGTTGCAGTTTTAGATCTAGAAATTATTAAATTAAAACAGCAGTTCAGAAATTAATAAAAAAATTAAATTTATTACATATTGCTAAGTAACTGCTACTGACTGACTGCTGACTGACGACTGCTAAGTACCCACTACGTAACTAGATAAATATAAGAATCAGACTGTACGTGTGTTAATAGTACGTTACATACCTAGGACGGTCAATTCATGTCCCAGTTCGAAGCTGTGCCCATGGTTTGTCTAAAGTTATATGCAGGGGTCGGACTTTCGTTCGCACGGTAGGACTAATGACATATTCACATTAAAATGATTTTTATACTCATACTCGTACTCATAAGTGTATTTCATTCGCAATTTTAATTTTACAGTCAAGGACAAAGTCAGAATAATATACAAAGACCTGATTTGTGTAGGCATTATTTTTTTCGCCACCATAAAATACGTAAATATTTGCAACTGTATCCATGTTTTCTGGAGTAAATTGGGTTCTATATTGATTGAATATCCATTTAGGACTAGAAAGTTCATGATATTGACAATAAATTGAGTTAAATTAGGAGTTTGAAATATTGTAAAAAAATATTTTAGTCATAATTTTAGTCATTGAATGCTTGGGAATGTTAACCATAATAACATCAAAGGCAGTTTGGAATGAAATAGATGAATGAGTATGAGTATGAATTGTATTTTAATGTTAATAACGGCTCCATAGCGCTCCATTAGTCCTACCGTGCGAAAGAAAGTCCGACCCCTGGTTATATGTATTGCCAAGGCCAAAAAATGGGATTATCTGTCGAGAAAATCCCACTTGCAGTAGTTTTCGATATTGCTCCCAACATTTATAATTACTTATTGTATCAATAAGTTACCCATTAAATAAGTAAATCAAAATCAGCTAATCAGCTTCCGTGACTTATTTGGTCGAAACAGAACAGGAACAGGGAAGTTCATTTCCATAAAAAATCTGAGTAACTTAATCCGTTGCTAATTATCTATAAGGAAAAAAAACACCCTTGACAACTTAATTGGCCCTCTTGAGACGTATTAGCTCAAAATAAAAGATAACATTTCGAAGGAAAAATAACAAGAGCATTAGACTTGTTCAGTTTAATATGAAGGAATAATATATAAAGATAAACAATCCTATTGTCATTAGCTTGGTAATTGAGATGTACCGTCTACCGATCTTTTACAGCCATTATAGGTTCAATAAGATTTTAAGAGTACCTACTCTTCATAATTATATTGAATTTTTTATACCGAAATATTGTTTGTTTGCAGGGAATACAAGCCCGGTTATTTTACCGGTTAAAACCGGGTTTACTATGACATAATAACCGTGTTTGCATTTCCTATTTGTTTCTCGCTTAAGTGATTTGTAATCTTAGAGAAATAAATATATTTGAACTAAACTGAAATAAACAAACTGGGCGACCTAAATAAAACCGTTTAAATTTAAAAAAAATTTTTATTTTATTTTATTTATTTAGGAGAACCAACAGCTTTAACAATTTTAAGTAAACTTAAAT
Organism: Apotomis capreana; assembly: GCA_947623375.1. Taxonomy (NCBI): domain Eukaryota; kingdom Metazoa; phylum Arthropoda; class Insecta; order Lepidoptera; family Tortricidae; genus Apotomis; species Apotomis capreana. The sequence goes on from OX392512.1 coordinate 21,407,306, forward strand.
ATAATAGAAAGCAGGGAAGCCAATTACAGGATCTCACGGATAGAAACAATTTAACTAATCTTAAATTAAAGTGCGACACTCATCACTTCACATCATCTCACCTTGTATAGAAAAAGTATATAAAAAAAAAGAAGAAAATGGTAAACAATACACTACACTACACGAGCTCTAAAAATGGCAACGTATATTTTAAGCCCAGGCGGGTGAACGACTATGTAACACGTCTAGTTAAAGCACCTTGTCACCAAACTTTGTCTCACAGAAGGAATTTTACAGTTAAATATGTCGATATCCAGTTCCTTCGTTAAATTGTTCACGCTACGACTTGCACGCGTCAGAAAACTATTTTGTCTGTAATTGGATGATGCAGATTTAAGAGATATGGGAGGAAAATGCCGTTTAGAACGAAGGGGAGTATTGAATGAGAGGTTCTCAAGCAACTCAGGGCAATCAGTGACGCCGCTTGTAATGTTAAGAATAAAGGTTATATCAGCTATCTCACGTCGTTTTTGTAGAGGAATTAGGTGATGTTTCTTACATATATCAGTGTAGCTAAATGTACTATAATTAGATTTAAGTTTAAAACACAAGTACTGTAGAAATTTTTGCTGGACACGCTCTATTCTGTCGATGTATTTGCTATAACAAGGATTCCATACTTGCGAAGCGTATTCCAGTTTACTTCTCACATAGGAGCAGTAGAGAACTTTTAACGTTTTCGCTTGAGTAAAGTGAGTCGAGTTACGCATTATGAAGCCTAGCGCCTTAAAAGCACCGCCGACGATACTGTCTATATGCCTGTCAAAAATGAGTTTAGAATCATGTACAACACCGAGGTCTCTCATTTGCGTGACCTTTTCTAGCGGCTGGCCTTTCAATGCGTAAGAAGTAGAAATTAAGTTGTGCTTGCGAGAAAAAGTCATTGCATAGCATTTAGATGGGTTCAATTCCAACTTATTAAGCCGGCAATACTCATCGAGGCGACTGAGGTCTGCCTGCAGTAATAGTGCGTCATGGTTAGATTTTATCCTTAAATAAATTTTCATGTCATCAGCGAAACAAAGAAGTTTAGAGTGAATAAAACATTTACTTATATCATTAACAAACACGTTGAATAACAGAGGTCCGAGCAGAGACCCTTGAGGGACCCCACTGGGAACTGTAACCCACCCTGATATATAATTATTTATGACGACTGCCTGAGATCTATTTTCTATGTAGGACGAGAACCACCTTAACAGATCGCCACTTATTCCCATATTGTACAATTTTGAAATCAGTATACCGTGATCAATTTTATCGAACGCCTTGCTATAGTCCGTATAAATGACGTCCACTTGACAGCCAGTATCCATAGCTTTAGTAATATATTCATTTAATAATACAAGATTAGATACCGTGGACCTACGCTGAAGGAAACCGTGTTGATTGAGACTGAAAGAATTCTTTAAGGCTTCATAAACTTGTCCGTTAACAATTTTTTCTAATACTTTAGATATAATACATAGTTTAGAAATAGGTCTATAGTTGGTAACATCATTTTTGGGTCCTTTTTTATGTACCGGAGTAACATAGGCTGATTTCCACAACGATGGTAAGGAACATTCGGAGAAGGATCGCCTGAAAAGCAAGACAATGGGCCATGTCAAGGTTTTCGCGCAGTTAATCAAGAACTGGGCAGGCAGCTCGTCGGGGCCGGCAGACTTGGAGGGATCTAGTTTCAGTAATATGTTTGTAACAATAGTAGGATCAACCTCAATACTATTTATAGATGTTGTTGAATCGAGACAAGAATTGGATGGGCGGCTATTGTCGGCACCATTCGGAGATGAGAAAGTGGAGGAAAAATAGTCAGAGAATGCATTACAAATTTCAGAACCTGTATTGACCAACTTACTACCATATTTTAAGCTACTGGGCAAGCTATGGGAAGTTGAGCGCGATTTAACGAACGACCAAAACTGCTTTGGACACTTTTCAATATTACTCTCGACACGATCTATATATGTATTATAGCATTCTCGCTCTAATTTCCCTACTCTATCCCTTAATATATTATATGCGTTTAAGTCGCTTATATTATTATATAGTTTATATTTCTTTAGGTGTTTGTACTTTTCTTTTAAAGCCTTTTTCAAAGGCAAAGAGTACCAAACAGGGTATGAGTCACGATTAATTATCTTACTAGGTATAAATTTATCTCTAAGGTGTTTAAAGGTTTCATAAAAGAAATCAACAGATTGATCTAGTGTTCGACATGAAAACTCATAATCCCAATTTATAGTTAGTAACTCGTTATTAATAGAGCTATAATCGCCCTTATTATAAAAATACTTAGTTTGCGGCGCCGGCTGCAGAGGTTCAATCACGATGTACTTAATACGAATAATCAGTGGTAAGTGATACGGGTCAATAGGCACAAGTGGATTTTCACACTCGGTAACACATGCAGTATCGTTGGATAATACTAGATCCAATATTTTTTTAAATCTGTTGAAGATCCCGTTGTATTGATTGAGATTAAGCGTCTCAAGGTCGTCAATAAAACCGCACTCGTCACCACTAACGCAACCCGATGGAACCATTACCGAATAGCTGGCCGTCCAAGTAATATTACTCATATTGAAATCGCCAATTATTAAATATTTATCATTTGGGTAGTCCAATATCACGGAACTTAAACTGTTTAAGAAATTGGTTAATTGCTGCGAAAATGTATTACCGTTATTTTGTTTACATAAGTACAATACGCATAGATGGACATTTATCGGCCTATTGCAGGTGTCTTTAATTGACAACGAAATCCAAAGATCCTCCGCCGAGGACTGATTTATAAGACGGCTGCGGGGTAACGGTTAACTCTCGGCGAGTGGCGATAAGTACACCTCCGCCGCGGCTCTGCCCAGTCAAACTAAGATCACGATCCCTTCGCCAGACAACGTATCTATTATCAAACAATTCTGAATCAAGTATTCCATCCACTAACCATGTCTCCGTCAATATTATGATGTCAAATGTGGCCAACGCAAGGTTCCGATAGAATGTAAGTGTTTTAGAACGAAGTCCCCTTACATTTTGATAATAAATAGAAGGATAACCATTAATGTTTGAAATATTATCATCCATTTATAATGAATAGCAAACCTGAATTATCTCCATGTAAGTAATAAAACTGCATCATCGAACACAACGATAACTTAACCGCGTACAGAAAAACAGTTCGTGAATATAACTTAAAATTGTGCAATTTAATATTCATGCCATAAGCGGGAAAGAGCAAATAATTTCGCATATCGTTTAATGCGTGCGAATGAAGGAGACAAGCGTACTCATTAGGGCAAGTAGCGATAAGGCCGAGCGCGAGACAAAGGAGGTAGAACAAAGTATGAATATGCCAGGCGGCGGTGCTCAAACTTGCGTGACTTACCTTAACTACAATATAAACATATATTACCAAAAGCATCAGCACAAAGCGCATACTAAATAAATACAATAAATTGCGAAAACACCAATTTAAAACAACTTGTTTAAATCGCGTTCAGAGTTTATAATGTGAACTTCGGAATTATCGTCTTTTCGTACGTGAATCTTACAGTATCGAACCCACACATGTATGAAACCTAACTAATTTTGATCTAACAATTATGTGATATATACAGGGTATCTCTGACCATGGGGCCTTGAATGCAAGGTATTGTGCTCTCCAAACGGAGCATCTTTAGTTCTACTACTTTTTAAAAATATCTCCAGTGTTAATTTGTTTTTTTTTTCAATAAGTTATATGTTATTTTCAATTTACGCAATCCAATGCTAAATTGGCAGTATTGAATGTTTATCTTTAAGAGACTTCAAATGAATTATCTCAATTTACGATACATGGACTTAACGATTAAACTTCGAACTGGTGTAATAAATTATGTAAATTATTAGTACATTACGGCAGAGACCAGTAAGTAAGCCATACTGGCCGAGTAGGAATTAGACGGACCGAGCCGTAGGCGAGGTCCGGATATAATACGAGGCCAGGATGGCTCTTACGATCGAAGCAAGTATAGTGCTTTTCTCAAAAATTAAACAAGAAAATTAGATTAAAATTATATTTTGTAGGTGACATTCATATTCAGCTATTTTCCAATGAATATTTTTGTTATATCCCATTTTTATTATTACACATTGTGATATTCGCCGTCGCAGGCACCATTAACTCCCATGATAACAACCTATAACAAAAATAATTATGAGTTTATACTTGGATAAAAGATATAGTTATATCGTTATCAAATATTGGCAGCATTTATTTACCTTCATCGCCGAAATGGTTATCATCTAGAGCTTGATTTAAGAACTTTTCTATATTTTGCTGCCGAATATTTGTGATTTCTTTCCTTTGTAGCCATCCGATTGTCTCAGAAAGATTGTTGAAATATTCTGACCTTATCACACATTATCTGACCAATTATTAACTTGATTTTCTTCCTTCCATTTAATGAATCTCTTGTATTTTTTTATATCTCCTTGGATTTAGTCGGAAGTAAATTATTTTAGCTAACTCTGCCTCCGCTTTTAAGTATGGAGGAGTGCCGTCTATTCGGAATCAGACTCGTCTGAACTCATTTTTGCTGAATTATTGTAATAGATCACACAAACAAATTTGAAATTTTTGTCTTTTAATTTAAATCCCGCCTTAATTTCTTTTTTTATAAATACTGCGTTTAATTATTTGCACTGTCTTACAAATCTAAGTCTTAAAGATAAAATTTAATTATTGTTATACATTGTTGTATTTTCTAAGTAATTTACCTTCAATTTTAACTCCGAGGATTTTTCTAAACGACACAAAAAAGGAAGGAATTCCGAAGTATCATTGTCATTTTACACAGCACAATTATGAACTGAACGTTGCATACAAACTTCCGCACTAAACCTTGTCGCTACTTTTTTTTTTAAATATGAATCTTGAGTTACGTTTATACTGCCAATAGTGCTAACCTCTTTTTATTTTACATTTGCTCTTAGTGTAAATTGCAAGTGTATACTGCAATGTCGTCTCTTTGTATTTAATCTATGAAAAAGGGACGCCACTTTTTAATTTCTACAATTTGCTGTCGCACTGTACTTATAATTAAAACAATTTGTGGAATGCATCCTTTTTACATTTATATACGACCTCATCGCCCTCACATCCTTACTTTTTTTATAGGTCGGTGACGATGTAAATCGTGTTTCGATATTCAAATATCTTGATACGTAATAGGAATTACATACTTACTTACTGGACAAATATTGATTCCAAATTTAAAATCTCGCTGTTTACTGGACACTTCTAAAAAGTCTTCGGTATGTTCCACCAGTCTATCTAGCGATGGTAAGGCAACATTACATGCAATTTTTGAGAAAAATATTTTTTTAATGTCACAAAGTTAAATTAGATCAGTCAACTGGGTAGAATCGAACTTAACATTTAAAGCCCCATAGTCAGAGGTTAGGTTGTATATGACGGCATTTTTGTAAAAGTGTTTGTTTTTCAGATACAATTATAAAATAATGGGTGTAATATTTTGCAAAATTCAAAAACAATTTACCTGCAGTCAGTTTTAAATATATTTATTTTTAGTTTTGGTGTTTCCTAATAGTTTTATGAAACTTAATTATTTTATTTTATCATGAACAAAATTTAAAGTTAATGATAAGTTAGTTATTTGGATAATCTACAAGTAATATTTCGATTTTGATTGTTTCATGAGAAAATATCACAATATTTATCTTAAAGAAATATTAAATGTTATTTATTTATTTATTGTAATGCGAAACAAACAGCATACAATCACACTTAGAGTTAACGAAAATAGATAACCCAGAAGCGGAAACAGTTTCCACTAATGGTTCATACATTATTGCTCTAAACATCCATTGCATTATTACATTATTGTTATCCAACTAGTCTTGTTTTTCTATTTGTAGTTTCGTAGTTCACAGCCAAACTTAAGTGGCAGTGGCCGGGGCACATTCGTATTAACCGACGACCGTTCGAGCAGAAAGGAATGGCGACCGCGCGTGTAGTAGAAAACGCAGCGTGGGAAGGCCGCCAACAAGATCGACCGATGATCTGGTTAGGATCGCGGGAAGCATGGAAAGGGCTGGCGCACGACCGATCGTACACAGTTAAGTGCCATACTGTATTAAAACATTTCTCTCAATCTGGCGCGTATAATCGATAACTTCCAGAAGGTAATAAGTAATTACAGTTACTTTGGCGTTTACGACTTTTTTATAGAGCTTGAAATCTTTCTCGTAATTTAAATTGTGTCTATTGTGGAGAACGGGCAACTACGGAACACTAGACGTAGACTGAGCGTGGCCCGACATGCTCTTGGCCGGTTTTTTTTTTAACCCGCTCAAAGAAATCACGATAATCAGTTGAGAAATGAGGCATGTGACCGACAACAGCTGGAAACCCGGACATACTGATATGCGAATACCCAAACATCTAAAACGGAGTGGCTTCGCTCGTTCGGTCAATATTGATCTTTGTATCAATATTCTAATTCTATTTATAACAAATATTAGTTTACATATGTCACGCTTCCTGTTGTCACCCTTCTTGTCATGTAAGGGAAGTTTCGTTACAATTTGCGTTCTGTAAGAAAATAAGGATAAAAATAAATTAATTCTACGGTTTCGGCAGCCGTATAATATAATAGAAATGTAAGTAAGTAAATAAAATATCGAAAAACGTACACTGTTCCGTAATATATAGATACTACCTATACCCCGCGCGGCGAACGATGAGTGCTCTGACACCTGTCATCTCAGTACATTTTTCCGATTATAGGTTATAAAATGTACTGAGATGACAGGTGTCATAGGACTCGACGTTCGCCGAGCGGGGATAAGAGGGAAAAGTCGCACGTAAATGTCATCATCATCACGGAGTAATCACGCGTAAATCTATTCATCACGAGTGTTTAGGGTTCCGTAAAGGAATAAACCCTTATAGGATCACTTTGTTGTCCGTCCGTCCGTCTGTCTGTTAAAAACCTAACGTCTACAGTCCCTTGAAGTTATAAAAAATAAAACTTCTAAGTTAGGGTAAAAAGATACGGCCGTTTATGCCGCAAAAAACAATACTTATTTCGACAAATTCCTCAAGGGAATCTAAATACATATATTACATAATGAGCGGGCAAAGACATTTTTACCAACAGAAGCGCTCGCCCATACAAAGCTTGCTGTTAAGATATGTCCAAAAGGATAGACCCCTTTTCATAATTATAAATCTAATTTACATTTGGATTTTATATTATAACAGTATAGAATAGAATATGTTAACAATGCGGTACTTAAGTATTATTTTGTGAAAATATTATATTTTAAACTGGACAATAATACGACCCCTTAGACAACAGACTTCCTTTTGTGAAAGGGAAAGTGTCGCCCCAACTCGCGCTGCACAAGTATAGCTATTAGCTACGTACTTATACGTCAGTCTAGGGACTCTTGGGTAGACGAGTCGCGACCTGCCACACGACGTGCCCCGGTGCCCTACACGGGTAGGGTTACCATATCGAAAATTTAAAAATCCGGAGATTTTTTTTAATTCTGAGATTTTCACGCATTTTGCAATTTTACTTAGAAACTTTATTGTTTTTAATTATTTTTTACTGGATTGTAAAAAAAATACAATTATTATTTACTAGCTTTTCCTTGCGGCTAAGTTCGCGTACCTAGACAACTTTCAACCCTTTTAAGAAAAAGGTTTAGAAAGTTGATCATAGGCTCCTTTTGTTCTTCTTTAATTATGTTTCGTATTGGTTTCATAGTAACTGTTTGTTTATATTATATTATATATTCTTTAGAATAAAAATGACATAATGAACTGGTAGTCAACAGAAAATCTCATTTTTCATTTTATATTAAACAGTCATTTGGATCAGAGATTACTCTCATTTGAGAAATCATATCTGTAAAGAACTCATCCTGGTGGGAGCAATCATAATTGCCTGAGCCCGTACTGAAGCGGCTGTCCCTCTCACCCCCGGGAGTCACCCGTTACACTATTCTAGATTTTAAAAAGTTTCTGTCAAAAGTGACATTTTAGTGGCAAGCTTTTATAGCCGACTGTACTTTTCTTTGGATATCCATCAAATGCTCACTGAGACGATTCTAAAGAGCCCAAGCTTGGTAGGATTGCTTTTTCTATTATAGAGTTCCTATGGCCACCTTCCGGCTTCATCATCAGATCAGCCCCATGGTACCATATTATTGTATTGTCATCAAAGTTAAGTAAGTATGCAAAATTTCAGCTCAATCGGTTGACGGTATCTGCTTCAAAATTGAGTTGCAAGATTTCACCCGAATAAACACACTTTTAGATACATACGAGCATTGCAAGTTAAATAAAAGCTTTTAAAAACCCCTCTTATGTGTGAATATCCCCATAGATATCTTATGTCCAATTCTGATATCTAAGCTATATTACTGAATAGTTTTATGGAAATCTGTAATGTAGTTTTTGCGTATAAGTAGAAACCTAATACATTCTTAGAAACTTTAAGGTTTATAATATAGGAGTCGTTTTGTGCACTTTAAGAGTTCGATATAACTGATTAAATAAATAACAGTTTCATAGGTACATAAGTGTTGTTTTGTTTGTGCAATTCACAAAATTGGTTTTTAAATTACCTACTAACCTTAGTCTCTGTATAAAGAAGATTATATTTGTTTTTGGCACTTTGTAAAGAAAAAGATCTACTACTTCAATAACTCTTGATACTCCGTGGCAGCCTTAGAATTAGGGATATCGCCGACAAGCTCCAAGAAAGTCGACTACGATGGTTTGGGTATGTCAAGAGAAGGACGTCTGAATTGAATACATCGGTAACAGGGCACTTGACTTGACGTTGCCAGGCAGTAGGCAGAGGGGAAGGCCTAGGCTTCGATGGCTCAATACTATAAGGAAGGACCTAAACAGCTGCGGGTTAGACGAAAACGATGTCCAGGATAGAGCGAAGTGGAAGCAAAAATGCAGGAAAGCGTACCCCGTCTCCGGACGGGACAAACGCTAGGAGGATGATGATTCCCATATTTTTCCAAAATCCACCCTGAATCCTAAGACCAGTTTAAAAATCCTGAAACCTCAGGACAAATTCTGAGACATGGTAACCCTACGCCCGGGCCCACGTGGCATAACATTACTGACACAATCCTGCCACTTCTCACTGCGAGCGTCGCTGAACACGGAAAGGAAAATCAAGGTCAAAAGCACAAATATTGCGGCAAATTAAGTTAGTTTTTAGCCCACGCTATATTATGGTTTTTAGTGGTACCATGTGGAACTAATTTTTTTTACTGGCCTCGACATATTTTTGAAGAATGTCAGTGATGTAAACAAAGTGTAGGTACTATTTACCACAGTGATGAGAGCTTTTTTTTTTCAATACGATTCAGTATTTATTTCGGAAGGAAAACGAAGGATTGAGCAGCATTCCGGTAAACAATGTTTTGAATTTGGGTGATTCTACAGGCGTTTCAACCGCCGTCAGCCCGCTGTCATAAATATCAAAGCAATGGGTCATTAGATGCTTTAAATAAGATCAATTACGGTAAGAAGTACGGTGACAGTATATCATTGTATGAAAATTTGCAGCTTGGTGTAGCTCATACTTTCAATATTTTTGACAGCGGACTGACGGCGGTTGAAACGCCTGTAGAATCACCCATTTGGTTGATGATAAACCGCCGCTGACATTTTACAATGCAAATGTATGACGTATGCACATAATTGGCATATGAAAGCTGTTTGTAGCGCCATTATCCCGGGGCAAAACCGCAACTTGTTAGGATGTAACTAAAATGTTTTTTAACACATGCAGAAAGAGAAGACTTATGAATTTCATCCGTTTTTTGAATTGTATAAGTGTAAAGAAGATTGTTTAAAATAATAATTTAAAAAACTTATTTTGTTAACTGCTGCAACTGACTCCACGAGACAGGCCAGGCCTAGTGTGGTGAACACAGAATATACATAATAATGTTAAATTAAATAGGCAACAATTTTTTTTTTCGATGACTTACAGTCATCCGATTTTGTTGGGTATTTTAATCTAAGCTGAATAGTTTGTAAGGGTTTAATTTGATATAATAAATAAATAATATCTATAGCAATTATAAATACGCCAAGTATTAGTCGACATCTATAATAATACTCACCAATTGTCAAATTATAAGCTATACAATCTTTACTAAACCTATTTATATTATTTTTGTTAAAAATAAAGAAAACAATGTTAGTTGTTGACGGCGCCACCTTTAGCCGAGTAGCGGAAGCTTTTTGTGAATTATTAAATAGCGGTCAAGGGAATTTGGGAACCATTGTTGTGCATAATCCTATTATTCCCACAATAAAATGCATGCTGTTCAAATCTAAATCAGTGGTGTATCTACTGATACAAATAATTCAAATTTATGTTGCGACTTTCGACTAGTAACGCCATCTATTTTCGAGTAGCAGTTGTAATTACAGTAGAAACTGCATAGGGTGAATCTGTGATTCGGTTTTAACTTGCTAGACGAGTGATACAAGTGAAGAAAGAAGAAAGTGCAGGAACTAGAGGTGGCAGCACTATCACCACCGTCAAGGTAAAAAACGCCAATGTAAAGGTAAGGTAAAATGTTCACTTGTCATACAAAGTACGTCTCACTGGTAGCATAGAGTAACTGGTAGTGAGGGCTGAACAGTTCTGATACCTACAGATTAAGTCATGCTTTAAAAAAGCGCCAGTTGTCAGCGCCTTCGTTGTGCACGTTCCCTGCATTAACTACCTTTTCTCCAACTTGCTTGGAAATGTTCCCATTAATGTAGTAAAACTGGACCGCGAAATCGTTCGTTATACTTAGAAGGCGTTAATAAAAATTAAAAAAATATATATTATTGGCCTTAGCCGGGAAATCAATATTATTTAAATAAGACGATTAAGTAAAAAACACACCTTCCGTTTATAACGTAGACAAATGAGGGTACCTAATCTTAATTTGGCCGGTTACTGCATTTTTACTTTTAATTTTTTCAAAGACTGATAATTCACCATACAGCCAATTGACAACATTTCATATTTATAACAGGTGGAAATTAATATAGAGATCGACAGGGCTTTATGTCGTGTACCTTAAAAAAAAATCTTGGAATTTATTCTTCTGTATTTAAGGAAATATAAGAAAATACATCAAATAACTGCAATCTAAGACAATACGGGCTGAATAGGGTTGTTGTCTAAACCAAAGAGCGAAAACATAGATTTTTTTTTTATTTGACGTTGACAGATGACAGATGCATACCGAGTTTTAAAGGAGTTTTATTAAGTTTTTTTTAATAAGAAAACCGACTAAAGTAACCGTTCTAGCGGCAGTACACTGCTCGCGAAGTTCCTCGGCGAAGTACTTGACAGCTGCCCGAGGTGCTACACTACATTACTCGCGAAGTGCCTTGTCAAAGTACTTGACAGATATCCGAAGTGCGACACTACATTACTCGCGAAGTTCCTCTGCGAAGTATTTGACAGCTGTCAGAAGAGCGACATTTTATCAGATTCACACAGAAAATACAATTATCGCAGTTTAATTAATTATCAGTTATCACAGCTTGTTGAATGAAACATTATGGATAAAGCATGCTTCAGCAAATATATTATTTTATTAGGAAATTGCGACCAACGCGAACCGAAGTCAGCCGAGTAGTGAAGAGGGGCACTTCGTGTGCGCACTTCGGGTAACTTCGGGTCCTTTGACTCGGGCACAAAGACCGACAACAATCGGAAGTCGGCCGAGGCGAGGTAAAGTTGGCCGAAGTAAGACGAAGTGACCGTCTACACTGACGTATTCGCCCAACTTCGGTCAACTTCGCGAGCAGTGTACTGCCGCTATTCCATTAAGTTCTGGTTTTGGTGTTGCCACATTTTAATATTAGTATGTTTTTATAAATTAATAATAAAATAAATAATCATCTCATAAAATAAATAAAAACAGAGATTACTTCATCTTTTTAAGCAGAATTCAGAAAAGTAATAAAATGATAGTCTTAAAAATATGAAATGTTGTCAATTGTCCACTAAGTTTAGAAAATAAAAACTATTATAAACTTTTGATACGCGGGACCCTACTAGTGCCCGCACCCCACTTGTGGCGCCATCTGTGTCCAATGAAGGGAGTTATTCTCCCAGCCGCCCGCGCCGATTGGCGCGCCGGCCAGTGTGCGAAGTCGTAATGGCGGAGAATGGTTGTTAAGAGTTTAGTCTGTAATAGTTTAAGAGTAAACTACTGTGTTACTAAGACAGTGGTATCCATTGTTTGTAATAAAGTGCTCAGTGTGGTGTGTTACAATAAAACTAGAAAGTACAGCAATGCGTGATCATTTTACACATATAGACTCACACCCGTTTCATGGCGCCCTTTCCGTGTGTCTTAGTGTAAACCACGTGTTGTAAAAACATAAAAGTGAACTGTGCTTGACTGTTTTATAAACATTTCTACTTTTTTCGAGTGTCTTACGTACATAAACAATGATGACTCGCTCTAACCAGTCTAACCGTACTCCGCGTACGCCAGACAATCATCGCGCGTCGACATCAAAGGAAAACGCCGCCGCCGCCGACCATCCTCGAGATGACGATGGTGAACGTTCGGGCAATGTGACGATGACTATGGACAACCTGTCCATGTTGCTGCAAACCATTCAGCAATCCAACGCCGACATGTTCCAACGGCTTCTGCGGGAAGTGCGTTCTTCCACCCCGGCTTCAGGCGAGCCGGTCAGCGTGACCGTCGCCGCCCCCGCCCCTGTCGTGAGCGGCAACTTTTCAAGATGCCATGCCACTTACAGCGGGCGCGCCGAGGAGAGTCTCGACGGGTTCATCGACGCAGTGGAGGCCTATAAGGATTGTTGCGGAGTTACCGACGAGAACGCCATAAGAGGGTTCTCCATACTGCTGACGCATTCCGCCGCGACCTGGTGGCAAGGAGTTAAAGGTTCTACGACGTCCTGGGCAGAGGCCGTAGACCGACTACGCAGGGCTTTCGGAGATCGTCGGCCGCCTCATCGCCTCTACCGAGAACTGTTTAATAGTGAACAACAGGCCACGGAGAATACCGACAAGTTCGTGGCCCGAGCTCGCGCAATACTCGCGCGACTTCCTACCGAGGACCTCACGGTCAAAGCGCAGTTGGATATGGTGTACGGCTTACTACACCATCGCATCCGCGAGCGCCTTCGTCGTGAGGAGTTCCAGTCCTTCGACGAGCTCCTAAGTAAGGCGCATTCGATAGAGGACGCCCTCGAAGTTGAAGTAACTCGCGCGAGCGCGGGGATGCCGCCGCCGCCGCCGCCGCCGCCGGCCGCGGGCCCCGCGCGCCGCTCGACATCAAACACGCCGCCGGCCGCGCGCGCGCCGCGCGCTCCGTCTCCGTGTTCAATCTCGCCGCCGCCGCAGCCGCTTACCTCGGTTGGCGCGAAAGTAAACGTCGATTCCAACAAGAAACGTCTGTTCTGTGTTTACTGTAGAAAACCTAATCACGATAAAGACAATTGTGCTAAACTTAAAAACCTTACTGATAATAGTAACAGTAGTTCTATTGACAATAACTATAGTAGTAGTAATCGTTTTATTCACTGTTACGGATGTGGAGAACAAGGCGTGATAAGGTCAAACTGTTCGAAGTGTAATTCTCAGTTTTCGGCAATACTGATCGAACCAATTTGTTCGTTGGGTTCAATGACCTTGACCTCCGCACTCGAGTCAGATGTTTTTGAATGCACCGATTTGTATAATCGTCACTTAGATTGTTATGAGCATGAGGCTAAGGCCAATAATAGGCGTAATCAGATTTCCTCTAACTCAAATTCAGTCGAATTGTTAAATAATGAACGTCATTTCAAAAACAATCGTAAATCTGATTATGACCTATCGATGTTTCAATCTGTGATTCCCGAATTTTTCGACACTTACGAATGTCGTAATACAAAACGTAATAACGTGTTTTTACCTAGCCAGTTTAAGAATGTTTTACCGACAGATTTCTTTGTAAAATGCGCGACGCCGGTAGTGTCGCTATCGCTACCTAACTATGATGGTTGCGTCAAGCAGGCAGGTCCACGATGTAATGATATGTGTGTTAAGCCGGTAAGTCCACAATGCATTGATGTATGTGTTAAGTCAGTAGGTCCACAATGTAATGATATGTGCGTTAAGCCGGCAGGTCCACAATATAATGATATGTGCGTTAACCCGGTAGGTCCACAATGTATTGATGTGTGCTTGGCCTCGGTAGTACCACCTTGTGAAGGTATCATGCTGCATTCTTCTGTACGTATTAAACAAGCAGGTCTTCTCCTTTCTAACGGGGATATTTTGGAGATAGGGGGAGCTCCGACCACATTTGAGGTGTCACACTTAGATAATGCTGTAGGTAAATTTAACACGGCATTCCTTACCCCTTTTGTAACTAGACAGGGAGAGGCTGCTATACCCATTCAGCCTCGTCCTCGTGGACGTCCACCTGATCTGAGTACTGCTGAAGCCAAGCCACATACGGGACGTTCATGTAGCTTGGAGGGGGAGGATGATACGCGGGACCCTACTAGTGCCCGCACCCCACTTGTGGCGCCATCTGTGTCCAATGAAGGGAGTTATTCTCCCAGCCGCCCGCGCCGATTGGCGCGCCGGCCAGTGTGCGAAGTCGTAATGGCGGAGAATGGTTGTTAAGAGTTTAGTCTGTAATAGTTTAAGAGTAAACTACTGTGTTACTAAGACAGTGGTATCCATTGTTTGTAATAAAGTGCTCAGTGTGGTGTGTTACAATAAAACTAGAAAGTACAGCAATGCGTGATCATTTTACACATATAGACTCACACCCGTTTCACTTTTTAATTGTTCTCTGCGTTTAGTTCTTGCACTGAACATTTTTTGCTCTGCTACTGTCAATGTATTTGAAATGTCGACAAATTTCGAATAACGGACAAACAATTTAAATAATAATCTTATATGCGGTTAATTTATTTTCATGATTCTTAGTTATTTATTAGAGATTTCTCACGAAAGTTTTAATTTTAATAAGTGTACCAAACGTAAAAAAATAAAACAGAAATGATTGTGTCCAAATCAATATAAAAGTTATTTTGAACTTATGATCTTCTCCGAATGATAAATATGGTATGGTTTCTAAAAAAAACAGTGTGTTAATTTAACTAAAATGTATAATTACCTATGTGCATATTTTTTGTTATTGTGTTTTCATATATATTTAATTCTTATTCATATATTTGGTTTTAAATCAAAAATATGATTCGGACCCGAAATTTTATTCCTATTCCTAAAAAAAATAAGTACCAAATGAACTTCATGGTACTGATATATTAAATTAAAATGTAGATTGGTGATTATTTCCAAGCATATTTGGAGAAAAGCACTATACAAGCCTCGGCGGGAATGTCAGTTCGCAGATTCGTATTATTGAAGGACTCGGCTACGCCTCGTCCTTCAAAATAATACTCATCCACGAACTGACTTTTCCCGGCCTCGGCAGTAATATACTATTTTTTGATATCAACTTAATCAACTACGAACCAAAACGCACAGAAACATATAAAAGTATAACGATTTATTATTTTAAACAATTGTAGACAAAATAATGCAACAATAACCCGCAATAAGTAGTACAATGATTCTTAACGTTTTATTAAACATACTTACAAATAGATATTTGAGTCCGTATTAAATAATAATGTGGCGCGCTTGCCCCGATTGACCTTATAGCTAACGTTGACTCTTATAGTAGTATTCTGTTGGAATGCTGGTATGTAGCTACTGAATAACATTCATAATATTTATTGCACTACTGATAAAAATCCCAAATATTTACACTTAAAGTAACATATATGTATAAACATGAACCAATCTTTAGTTCAAGAAGAATGACAATGCCTATAAATAACGAAATAAAGAAAGCTTCTAAGATTAATTTTGTAAGCACGATAAAAATATGTAACACATTTTTTCGTATAATAACTTCACATTCAAGCAATATTTTTAGAAATGCATCACTTTTTGTGAAGCGTGCCAGGGATCATCATTCGCCGACCGTTATTTAAGCGTAATCGAAACGCCATTCGAAATGTATGAAACAAAGACTTCGCTATGGTGACGCGCCGTCTACAACAGTCCAGTGGAACATGACTTTACACAAACATTGGCAGTCTATTTGAATGATTAGTCCATTGTAAAAAATATAATTGAAATGCAATTTATGTAACCTCACAGCGTGCTGATCCGGTATCGATACATGTTTAGGGAGTCTGTGGTTGATGGGTTTTCGAGCAGAGGTTCTCCTATATTGATAAGTCGAGTGTTGAAGTCGGAATCGCCGTTGAGGCAGCGTTGGTCCGGTGACGAGCGGTTAGTGTGCGATAACCTTAAATCGTACACACCTACAACTTTGGCGCCACTTTAGCCTTGTTCTCCACGATCTTGTTAAGAATGGTATGTCCTTCGGCGTAGTGCGGGGCAAAATGTTCCCTCACACGCTTGATCCACGCGGCGATGTTCGGATACTTAGCCATAGGGTCATAGCCTGCCATCCCTAGAAGAAGAAATTTTTATGTGGATGAATAGATAATCCTTTCTTAACACACTAATGACATGGTCTCATTGGTTGATAACTCGGTTGTTAGCCCGCATACAGTGACACCCCGCAGGCAGGCTAACGACCGGCCAAACTCGGGCCCTACATGAGGGTTCTATTAACCAATGAAACTGTGCCTTAACTAGAGAAAACTTCCAAATAGATCAATCGATGGTGGTAATGTAAATTGTTAAGCGAGAAGCCACATTTGAAATGCATGGGGAGTCTTTGATTCTTCAGTGTTACCTTCAGCATTCAGTGTAAGATCTGAATACTCACTGGGTTGTTCCACTTCGCATGCAGCTAGTAAGTCAGCGACGCTGATGTTATCTCCAGCCACAAACTGCCTATGCGCGAGCCACAGCTCACTAAAAGTATTCAGAGCATTCTCCATGCGTTGCTCATACCCCTGCACTGTCTTTGGTTCTGAGACCTTGCCAGTTATAATTGGGTCCAGCGCCTGAAATAAAGTTTAGGAATGTTTTATGTTAAATTTTATACATTTAACTATATCTAAATGAAAGCCATTAAATTAAGCAAGCAGCGGGCGGTAGTTGGACATCACTAGCTAGGGAAAGAGAAAAGTGGAGTCAGTTGGATGAGGCCTTTGCTATAACAAAGCACACAGATATTGCAACCAATGAAACAACTAAAGAACCTTACCAATTGTGAAATATCTGTCAGAAGGCTTATAATATAATATAATAAATGAAAGCCAAAAAATATTTATTGTTTTTAGCATAGGCAGACTCAACCAAAAAGGTATTGTCTTTTTTTAATACTAAGTATCAATGATCTGGTGCTTCTTGAAGAGGATCCAGCAGTAATAGAACAAATGATGCAGAGCCTAGCAAATAAAAGTAGAGAAGTTGGTCTGGAAATCAATGCCAGTAAAACAAAACTGATGACAAACTCAAGGGACACAGACGTTATGATAGACGGCAATAAGATCGAATATGTCAAAGAATATAGTTACTTAGGACAGATAATATCCCCTTCAGATGAAACGACAAAAGAAATAAACAGGCGAATAGCCCAAGGATGGAGAAAATACTGGTCACTGAAGGAAATAGTGAAAAGTAAGGATCTAGACAATCACATAAAAAAGAAAACATTCGAGACCTGTATTCTACCAGTTCTAACTTATGGCTGTGAAACTTGGTCAACAACACTTCATCACAGGGAAAGGCTAGCAAAATGCCAACGTGCCATGGAAAGAAGCATGCTAGGGTTAAAAATCAAAGACAGAGTCAGGAACGCGGACATAAGAACAAGAACAAAACTCACAGACATTCTTACCCGGATAGATGTTCAAAAATGGAGATGGACTGGACATATGCTACGCCACCCCATTAACAAATGGAGCAAGCAAGTCACCCTCTGGCAACCAAGAGTCGGTAAAAGAAGCAGGGGCCGTCAAGTGAGGAGATGGGAAGATGACTTGAAACAGACAGCGGGACCATTCTGGATGAGAGTAGCAAGGGACAGGACCCATTGGAAGGAATTGGAGGAGGCCTATGCCAAAAGGCACACCGAACTTAGGGACTTCTTGTAACCCTATGTTTAGGAATAAAAGGCTATTATTATTATTATTATTATTATTATCAAAAAGTTTACTAACCTTGACTCTAAAATACATAGCACAGTGCAACCGCAGGCCCGCATGCTGCCACTCTAGAAACTCCTCCACCCTAGCAGCTTGTTTTGAGTCTTTTGGATACAGACTGTCTGGGATAATGCCTTCGCGCGATAAATATTTCAGAATGGCAACACTGAAAAAGTTAATGGTATTTTAAATAATGAATTGTTTTTTTATTAGTCTAAATCATAACATAAGAATTAAGAACTCATAACCAATAGGTTTGTTTTTAACATGGGTTTTGAAACTTCCCAAGGGGTATTCAGTAAATTGATTTCAGACAATTTATTAAAACCTTCTAACACTGGTCATTCTGAACTTTGGCACTTAGATAAGGTAATAATGTAAATGGTACTTAGTAAGATTTTGTTACCTTTCAGTTAGTATAAAGCCATCATGGTCTATCACAGGAACCTTCTGAAATCTGTTAATGTTACTATATTCTTCAGAGTAATGTTCCGCTGTAAATATAAAATATTGTGAAAGACAACCTAACAAAATTTTGTAGATGATATTTTTATTAATAATAAAGCTTTCAAATTCTCATTGCCATAAATTAGATGAAAACAAAGCAGAAACCTAAATTAAAACACTCAATATTGCATTAGTATCAACATCTCATAGTGTTATAAATTATTCATTACCTTTTCGCAAATCAACACGCATAGGAGTAAAATCTTGTTTAATATGTTTTAACAAAATGTATAAAGCTCTAGAGGGTTGTGACATAAGGTCAAAATATAACTTTAGAGGCATTATTACGTGTATAAATTTGAACTTATTATAAAATAAAAAGAAAGTTACAGTAACTTTTGAACTTTGCTCTTGTTTACGCGTACGCGATCGCGAGACGACGCGAGTCGAATTTGCGATAAAAACTTATGACAATGACAGTACATTTGACAGATACTATTTGCCAAAAATAATAGCGGCAGTACACTACTCGCGAAGTACTTGACAGATGTCCGAAGTGCGACCTACATCATAGCGACCTCCACTACTCGCGAAGTTCCTCTCAGTATTTAACAGCTGTCAGAAGAGCGACATTTAATTTTTATCAGATTCACAAAAAAAAATGTTACCCAGCTTAAAGGATTTTGGTTACTTTTAGTAAATAAAAGATAAACTTGAGACTGAAATATTTGATGTTATATTATCCGAGAACATGAGAAGAACGAACAAAACACCACCAAAACACGAATGACGTCCATAGACAAAGTAGAGCACCATAAACAATTACAAAACTACCAATAAAACTTTATAAAGAAAACATATTGCATTCATAATCCAACACAGCTACACTACTCGCGAAGTTTACCGAAGTAGAGAGAAGTGGGTGAATTTTGTTAATGTGAGAGGCACTTCGCTGCGGAAACCCATACTTCACCCAACATCGGTCAACTTCGCGAGTAGTGTGCCACAAATAGACAAACCGAGTGGCCGATTTAATCGGCTACGTTTTGTAGGGTAACATTTATTGAAATGTCATGTTCTTGTCATATTCCCTTAGTGATGTTATTATCTATTGTAAAAAAAATGAACATATCGATACATTGTAATCGACATTAATTAAAAATTTCATTATATATTTATCTACCTTATTCCATAATTATAATTTGAGTATTATAAAGAGAAAAAAAGGTGAAACAGGAAACTAAATATCAAAACAAAGATTTACATGAACCTACACAGTGGTTTTTTTATTGACTTTTCATAAATGACACTTAGTATGTTGAAACACATCACTATCACATAACACATACTACTTCACTACTTTTGGTGCGATAGACAGACGCCGGGGACATTTCGATATTTTTGATTGAAAAATTGGACTCAAAATTCTTATTTAGTAGTCATGGCGTCATTAGATCTATTAACGCCGCATCTTTCCAAGATAAAGATACCAGATCCCGGCCAGCTGATTTATAAGGATGAATGCGTATATTCGTTCGATAATCCAGTGAGTTGCATTTTTTTATTATAACCTTACCTTTGTTTTTGTTTGATTGTGCTACTCGGTTATAAATGTTAATAGAATAAGCATTAAAATGTGTTCTGATTCAATTTATGAGCGAGGATGGAACGTGATGTTGAGTAAAATAAACATTCATTTATTTCATAAATTACATGGTGAACTAGGCGGGTACAATAGTGTTTTCGTTGAAGTACTTTGTGTTCAAGAAGTTTTTAACAGCTTGGTATACATTAGCAACGACATTAAAAAGCGACGTCCTCACGCCACTCATGGAGTGTGCGCAAAATAACAGGGTCAAATAGTTGTCAAACATTACTGGACTCCAGAACAAGATGTTATACAAGAGTTCTCTACTTGCATATATTTTGTGGTTAGGTTTCTTTACATCCATAACATGTATCTTAGTCAAAATAAATGTTGAAAATGTTACAGGTACACAAAAACTAACTATTGCTAAAATAAACATGTACAGAAGCATGTTTTTGGATTCCATGTAGCAAATTACCATACAACTCTCATTTAATTTTGGTTTTCGGTACAATGGAGCACTTGTGACATTTACATTGAAATTACTCAAGTTATGCACAATTTTGTAAACATTTTCTAACACAGAATTAATTACTGTTAAATTGTCTTTAGTTTCAATGTTATCATACACTTTTATATAATCCTTTGAAATTGCATATTTTCGAAGTTCTGAGGTCATGTTATTGGGAACTTCCAGACAAGTACTATTTGTGGCCTCCATCAATGTCATACAAGAATCCCCAAAAGTTTCCATATTCCTTTTCATCACCATCTGCTTCACTCCCATTGGGTACATAAAAAGTGTGAACAGGACAGGTAGAGCCCACTGTAGCACAATCACAAAAGATGAGAAGTACTTCTTCCAAAAGCTTAATACTTTTATCCTCACATGACTCAATTGCCTAGATTCCAATGTGATTTCTTGAACAACATTCTCATCATCTTTTTTCTTCATTTCCATTAGCAATTTGTAATGCATGTAGTTGTCAATGATGAGGCTCAAAAAGCTGTTTACCAGTGGCACTACCAATGGTCCGAAGCTCATTAAAACAGTCCAATATCCACAAGGTGCTTCATGTTCCATAAAAATCATGTCTGCCGTCCGTTCCTCCATCTCCGTCATTGAAAGATTCACCGGTTGCAACTTGTGAACTGCTCTTACTATAAAAGTGATTCCGATGCACATTAAAATAACATTTTCCGATAACAACAAAGTAGAGAACATAGTACGGGCAGTTAATACTCTTTTTAAGTTGAGTAAACTAAGTGAGAATCCACTTAGGATTAAGAAAGTTCCCAAGTACAAGTCAGTTGTTTGGAACATTGTTGCTTTGTGTATAGCCGGGTGGGAAATGTTAGCCCACATGGTGTTCAGTATGGATAAGCTATCTGCATGCAAATTATAGGGGCTTGGAACTGTAAACATTAAAATTGCTGATAAAATAAAAAAAGTGTAGATAAAAGTTTTGCATATAATTAATACTTATGCAGAAAAGCTGTACATTTGTGAACTGTGTGTTACTTGTAAGCGGTGTTTGATAGAATATCTAAACTATTATAAAATTCTAGATTTGTAATGAAAATCGCTTTTGTATGGAGAGGGGTCATGACATAAAAAAAATCTTAAATGCAGGATAAGTTTTGTTTGTATGGGCGCGTGGTGCCGTGCCACGGTGGCGCCATCTGTTGGTCAGAATATCTTTGTCATCTCATCAAGTCATAATGGCTGAACAGATTTGGACCACTTCTGGTATAGTGATAAGTGGACATCCAAAAATGGTTATAGGATACTTTTTACCCAACTGAGGTAAAAAAGTTTTAACATTAATAAATAATATAGGTAATATAGGTATATAAGAGAGTAGGTGTAGTTTTGAAACGCTGTGTTTCTACGACATCATTAAAATACGTATATCTAATTAACAGTTGCAATGGCATTAAACAATAACTCAGGACAAACCGGGATATTTTTTACTTACAAATTCTTAAGTGTCAATAGATAATGGTGCTCAATCATTCTGAAATGGGCAAGCCGGTGTGAATCCTTTAAATTTAATGAACTTATTACTGATAACTACTTACTACTAACTTATTACTAGCTACTATAAATAAACAATGTTTCAGGAATCAGAGACTGGCCTGTACGTGTCTCTGGTGTCGTTCCTCGGTTTCGGGCGAAACTATGTGGAGCAGTATTTCCAGAAGACTGGCAATGCAGTCTTCCTTCACATTCAACGCGAGAAAATACCCGTAAGTTTATTATTATCTGATTATATTCCCATGTTCTCTTAACAGCAGCAGAATAAGCATGATTACAGCAGACGCCACATTAAAAAAGGGATATTAATCTATCCAATATTTATTGGGATGAATGTCTATTTGGCACTAACTACACTTAGGCTGCTCTAAAAGTCAGAAATGACCGTTAATAAGCGCTGAAAACGCTTCATACAAATGGCTTACAAAGGCGTGACGTCATTTCGATGTTGGGTGCCAATATTTGTAGGGAGAAAATAAGTAGTTTATTTGTTTATTTATAATACAGTACATTGTGGGTTTACAGTATACCCAAAGCACCCACAATGTTAGTTACACAAATAAGTCACATATATTCAGCAAAATAATACGCATGACATACACAATTAGAATTAAAATTAAAATTTACGAAGATTGCGATCCTTAATAAAAAATTGATACAAGTCAACTAAGTATAGGTACATCACATAAATTACAGCACATAATTATTTAAAAAAATGTCAAAATATTTTATTAATATGGACCATTTGTCAGTGAGCACATCGGCATCCTGGACTTCTTTCAAAAGAATATTGAGCAAACCGAGTGCTCGAGGTGTAGGGGAGTTGCGAGCGTGGCGCGTGCCTTCCGGAAGCACAAATAACTAAAGCCGGCGCCGGACACCTATACGCATATAATTCATTGGCACAAAAAGACGCATAGATCCAAGTACCACTGGAATATCTATCTCGTTCTTTAGGATCTTACTATACAGAATAAGAAGATTTCGCTTACGCCTATACTCTAGTGTATTACATCCCACCATGCCCAAGACAAATTTAGATGGATACAGCAGAGGGTAATATCCGTACACTTTCCTGTAGAGAAATCTACAGAACTGCCTCTGCACCCTCTCAAGCATAACTATGTACCTTGTTTGCCAGGGATCCCAGACAACCGAATTGTATTCCAATTTAGAGCGTACGTAGGCATTGTATAGTCCGACAACAACGCCAGGATTTTTAAATTGTGAGGCTACTCGTATTATGAAGCCCATAGTTCTACTTGCACTCTTACAGGTTGTCATAATATGTTTATGGAAATCAAGCCTGGTATCAAGCTCCAAGCCTAGATCCTTGATGCTGTCAACTCTTGCAAGATTAATACCATTAAGGGTATAGATTGCCGTGACTGGCTCCGATGACCTAGAGAATGTGATCACTTGACATTTAGAGGTGTTGAAAGGCAACTTATTCGCTTTACTCCATTTAGCAACTGCTGTAATGTCATCTTGTAAAGTTTGACAATCACTGGCATCCGAGACTGAATGGAACAATTTTAAATCGTCAGCAAACATGAGACAATTCGATGTTGACAGCACCTGAGGGAGGTCGTTAATCATAAGAAGAAAAAGAAGTGGTCCGAGCGTGCTCCCCTGGCTGACACCAGAACGTGTATAATATTCCTCTGACTCGTGTGACAACAGCTGAACATATTGCCTACGGTCCCTAAAATAGTCGGCGAAAAATCTCAGAAGGTTCCTAACAATACCTAATTCAGAAAGCTTTCGCAGAAGAATATCGTTATCAACGAGATCAAACGCTTTCTGAAAATCAAAAAATGCAGCATCAACCTGACACCCTGCGTCCATTTGCGCCGCTACATAATCAACAAAACGCAACTGGTTAGTCGTAGTTGAACGGGCTGAGCGAAATCCATGTTGAGCATCATCCAAACACATGCCAACCTGCTGGACAATGGAGCGACTTATGATGGTTTCAAAAACCTTACCAAATACTGAGAGCACCGCTATTGGTCTGAACATCGCCACATCAGTAGACATATTTTTTTTGGGTACCGGTGTTACCTTAGACAGCTTCCATTTTGCTGGGTAGACACCAGTTCTTAAGCATAGGTTATAGATATACAATAGAGGGGTTTCTAAGGCCGAGAAACAGTCCTTCACCATATAAGAAGGTACAGCATCCGGACCAGGTGACGAAAACGGTTTAAGGCGGCAAATCGCCCTCTTCAACTCTGCAGCCGTTACGTGTTCAATGCGCACACTCAATAGACCCACGTCTGCTCTGGCACAATTTTCGGCATCCTCGACGTCAAGGAGAGGAATATCTGAATGGAAAACGGAATTAAAATAATCTGCAAATGCATCAGCTGCTTCCCTGCCAGATACAACCTTATTCTTATACTGGTACTCGCAACACCGCCAACGATCGCTACGCTGGTCTTTAACAAATTTCCAGAAAGCTCTGCTGTCGTGACAAATGTTTTGCTCAATGTTCTGTAAATATTTTGCGTACTGAACATCTATTAACTCTTTGACGTGGCTGCGGTAATACCTAAATAATTCACGATTATATTCCAGGCCAGTGCTTTTAAATTTCTTTAGATTGAAGTATTTAAGCTCTATGTTTTTTATAATCTCCGGCGTATACCAAGATGGATAAGAATACTTCCTACCCCGTGAAATTGTAGATTTTCTTACAGGGACATAACAATTAATTACCTCATAGAGTTTCGTATAAAACATTTCAACAACTGTATTTACATTGTTTTGCAGTAGCAATTCATCCCAATCTATATGTCTAATAGCTTCATATAGTGATAGCAGATCTGCCTTTCGGAAATTCCACAACGGTGCATATCGGGGCACTGGATTAATGTGTTGAGGAACATTAGCCTGAGAACATGGTAAGGACAAAGTGACAAGGAGTGGAGGGTGATACGCATCCATAGGCACAAGCGCGTCAGTGCTCTCCGTTATGTTAATTCTACATGGTTTGAGCCCCGTAAGTACTAAGTCCAAGATTCCTCCGTGCTTATTAGAAATAGTATTACATTGTTTCGTATTACAAAACGCTTCAAAACATTTATACCGCTCTATCGTACTAGAATTACATGATTTTAAATTAAAATCTCCTAGGATAACAACGTCTATAAACGGATACTTGCAAACACAGCTTTCGATACACTTAAGCACGCTAACATACTGTGCTTCATTATAACTAGGCGGTAGGTAAACAACACACAATAACAGTTTTAAATTTTTCCAAGTCACAATCGCAAAAATAATTTCCTTGTCCTCTGTTAAGCCATCCACATCAGTAATCATACACACAGAAAAAGTATCCTTTACTGCTAACAGAACACCTCCCCAACCGGCATCACCAACTCGGTCCTTACGCAACACGACATAGTCCGCCGGAAATAGTTCTCCATTCGCCACAGAACTGGTCAAAAAAGTCTCCGTTAACGCGACTATATCATTATTCAATTCCAAATTTTTTTTGTAGAATGAGGTAGTTTTGGATCGAAGCCCTCTCACATTCTGATAGAAGATTAGTATTTTCTTCAGGTGCTCACAAGAGTTCCGCGCAGACTTATTGGCTGTTGGAACGAAAGTTGTTACGAAATTTCTGCCGCCAAGGTTTAATATTGATACCTTGCCCAGTTTTTAGAGGCCAAGATGTTGTTTGCAAATTTCGTAGGAACACACAGTTTGAATGACGCGTAGTTACCTCGCGGCTTTAACGTTTCAACCTTGCAGGGTCCATAGTCACCAATCAACTGAAGATGAGACAGCACTTGCTCTTTCGTGGTACCAGCCTTGACATTATAGAGATGTAGATAACAGCTCCTTTCCGCAGCCTCAAGCTGCGTCAACCCTGGAAGTGCTGCACTGCATGATGCTCCGCTGGGTTCTCTAGGTTCACTTGGTTCACTTCGTAGCCGACGTGAGGGAGTTTCAGAGCTGGCATTCGAACAAAGATCCTCCGCAACTCTCCTCTTACCAATGCGGTGTTCCGACTCGCAAGAGCGCAGCGGGGTGCATGCCAGAACCTGTGCATGCCAGCTGCTCCTACATTCGATATCAGCGAGCGCAGTTTTTAACTCCTTAAATATCTGTCGCAGGGCGTAGTTATTTACTAAGCCATTCTTCTTCCAGAACATCTTATGTGAGTATTCTAGCATGTTGTTCGAATCAAAGAAGTATGCATACTCGTAAGACACAATATCTGCATAAAGCAAGTTATTACAAATTTTAAATTGTTTGTTGAACAGATAACTGTATGTACTAATCTTGAAAGTCGGCGTACAAACAATCACGTTCGTATTACTTACGCTCTGCAGATTTTTCCTTATCTGGGATACGATACTTTGATAATTATTAGTCAATTCGAAATCCTTGCTTCCAATTGAAATTATACACAAATCATTCATATTAAAATTCTGTAGTTTTTTGTCTAAGCCTTGGAATAATGTTGAAGTTCTAGCATTTTTATACAGATAGTGACATACCTGATATTCACTAAAAACACTTTTAGCCGTTTTAAGTACTTTATTGTTTCCATTGGCGCTAATAATGCACAAATTTCTAGCCACTAAAGAATGACTACTTTCCTTAATGCTAAGTACCGATGGGCTTTTCTGCAACCCAGCTTTCATGGGTGTGGATGCATTTATGTTACCGAAGACTATAGTATCATTTGCAGTGTCGCTGTTCTGTAATGGCGCCATTTCAAAGCCTTTTCCAATTGCAAACTCAGGCATCCGCAGGTTTTCCAGGAGCTGGCAAACAGAGTTGGAACGCTGCCTACTTGTGGCCTTTACCGAACATAGTTGACTGATTTTCCTGTACGTTGGAGTGCAGGACATTCTTGCATAAATGTTGGGAGACTGTTCCTTCCGCTTTATAATCTCCGACGCTGTGACTGTTTTAAATAAAGCTATTTTTAGGGTTCCGTAGCCAAATGGCAAAAAACGGAACCCTTATAGATTCGTCATGTCTGTCTGTCCGTCTGTCCGTCTGTCCGTCTGTCTGTCCGTCCGTATGTCACAGCCATTTTTTTCCGAAACTATAAGAGCTATACTGTTGAAACTTGGTAGGTAGATGTATTCTGTGAACCGCATTAAGATTTTGATGCAAAAATAAAAAAAATATAATAAATATTGGGGGCTCCCCATACTTAGAACAGAAACTCAAAAATTTTTTTTTCATCAAACACATACGTGTGGGGTATCTATATGGATAGGTCTTCAAAAATGATATCGAGGTTTCTAAAATATTTTTTTTCTAAACCGAATAGTTTGCGTGACAGACGCTTCCAAAGTGGAAAAAAGTTGGTCCCCCCCCCTCTAACTTCTAAAATAAGAAAATGAAAAATCTAAAAAAAACATATGATGTACATTACTATAAAAACTACCAACGAAAATTGTTTTGAACGAGATCTAGTAAGTAGTTTTTTTAATACCTAACTTTGCACCTAATTTATATGGGGCGCTATACATACCAGGTGCAAACTTAACTTAACCACTTAGGGATGGAAAGGGTTTGTACGGAACCCTTGGTGCGCGAGTCCGACTCGCACTTGGCCGGTTTTTTTATATATCCTTCACTTACACGCCTTTGCTCAGTAAGTTCGAGCGAAAGTTTAGCAATTTCTTCATTCGCTATGTCGAGCTGGTTTTGTAGATCAACAACATGATTTTTAGGGTTCCGTAGCCAAATGGCAAAAAACGGAACCCTTATAGATTCGTCATGTCTGTCTGTCTGTCCGTCTGTCCGTCTGTCCGTCCGTATGTCACAGCCATTTTTTTCCGAAACTATAAGAGCTATACTGTTGAAACTTGGTAGGTAGATGTATTCTGTGAACCGCATTAAGATTTTGATGCAAAAATAAAAAAATAATAATAAATATTGGGGGCTCCCCATACTTAGAACTGAAACTCAAAATTTTTTTTTTCATCAAACACATACGTGTGGGGTATCTATGGATAGGTCTTCAAAAATGATATCGAGGTTTCTAAAACATTTTTTTTCTAAACCGAATAGTTTGCGTGACAGACGCTTCCAAAGTGGAAAAAAGTTGGTCCCCCCCCCTCTAACTTCTAAAATAAGAAAATGAAAAATCTAAAAAAAACATATGATGTACATTACTATAAAAACTACCAACGAAAATTGTTTTGAACGAGATCTAGTAAGTAGTTTTTTTTAATACCTAACTTTGCAAGTTTGCACCTAATTTATATGGGGCGCTATACATACCAGGTGCAAACTTAACTTAAACACTTAGGGATGGAAAGTGTTTGTACGGAACCCTCGGTGCGCGAGTCCGACTTGCACTTGGCCGGTTTTTATAATCTTTTAGAACTGAAAGTTCTTCGGGAGCAATATTTGGTAGACTTTCGCTGCAGTGTAATAAACTATGGGCGCTCAGCAGGGTATCCGAGTAATTCATCCTGTTTTTCTGTTTCCGAACTGTGACATTATCATTTGAAAATAGCTCCAAAAAGCAAAAAGTTCCTTATTTCTGAGTTATTTCATACCTAGTCGCGCCACCTAGTGGAATTTTGTATTCACTAAGGTCGTAAGAGAAAGATGTTCCTCGATCTATATTCGATCACCCCGTACAGCAAGCATTCGGGTAAGGACCAAATTCTTTGCATCGTTGGACAACGGAAATCACAATGGAATGTGTCACACCGGAAAAAAAGTAGCATAAAAAGTAGTATAAAATTGTAAATGTACAATGTACAAGGTTTGAAGATGAATAATAAATAAACATCGGGACAGGTGAAACTAAATAAAAGCTTGTAAACACAATTGGTAACGTTGTCTTTGCTTCGACGAATTTCCGTTGTGACACGTAGCACAATGGTTGTGTCCCTTGTCGCACAATGGAGGCAAAATACTTCACGACCTAACCAGAAATAACAACATGGCAGCACTATCGAGTCAAGCTTGCAAGTTCGGAGTCAGTGTTCCATTAAAATAATTGAAGAATCTACTGGAATAGCGTTGTAAGTTCCGTGTAATGTCGTCGCACAACTGGAGGTTGCACAATGGAAGAATATTTGGGACATGCATAAAATAGCCGCAAAATTTAAAATGATGAAGGATATCGAATATTAAACTATACCTGCGTCTTAACAAAACCTAAGACTATACATACAAATAAACTGTATAAGTTAAGGCGTTCGTACTTTAAAACTAAATCAATATATTCTCGAGAAAGCAGAGTACGGACATATTCATTTTGTATGGGAAATATAATAAAGATAAAAAAGTATATTTCTGAATAATTTTTTTATTAACTATTCTGAAAATCAATTCGTTTATTGATGATTGGGTTAATAGGAACTGTTATTTGGCGTGTTTTTCTACTCTACAAATTAACGATAAATGTTCTATTTTTAGTTTGAGATGAGGTGGACATTAATGTATGACAGTATTTGCAAAGAATTTGGTCCTTACCCATTCGTTATAGTGCAATAGGTTTACCATAGATGGCGCCCGGATCAGTGCTGCCACCTAGTTAGATTTTTATGCTTTACTAAGGTTGAGATATAGCGGTGATCATCGCTTTATAAATCTATCAAGGCACTCGAAGTATTTCAGACGTCTGCGCCTAGATGGCGTTAAAATAAACAACTTAAGACGATGATTAGCAGTTTTCGCCCTAGGATTTAACGTTATAACTTGTAAACGAGATTCACTTTCGATTGTATTTTATGCACTGATAATAATCATAATCACTTATAGATCAATATATTAGCGTTCCTGACAAGGTTAATTACAAAAATAAGTGTCACATTCACTTTTTGTTCTTCTTGTCTTGTTTTAGCGTTTAGAGTAGTTACTAGGTCGACTTGTACACTGCCCACATTTGATAACTTGAGTTAACACTTGCACTTTACTTCTAGACACTATTTACGACATTTAGCGCAGTAAGATTACATTTTATAATATTTATTTACGGAATCGATGTTTATGTTGGCACAGTGGCGCCATCTTTTGCCATTTTGGCCGTGAAAATTGTGCTTACGTGGTCGTTTTTCAATTATTGTTTTGTTGAATTAGGATGATTCTGAATAGAATTTCAAATTATTATTATTTTCGATGATTATGTTTTAGATAATAAATAAGTAATTTAAATAATAAATATTATGGGACAATCATCGCGATACTCAAATCGACCTAGTCCCAAACTAAGGAAAGCTTGTACTATGGGTACTAGACGGCGATATACATCTATACTATTATAAAATCCTAAATTTGTATTGAAAATAAATTTTCTATGGAGGGAGGTCATGATTTCAGGAAAAATCTCGATAGCGTGATGCAGCCGCATAGTTGTTTTGTATGGACACGCTTCGCCGTGCCAACCTGGCGCCATCTGTTTTCAAAAAAACCGTTGTCCTCGCATCACGCCGAAACGGCTGGATAAAAAGTTACCAATTTTGGTACAGGAATAGCAGAACATCCAAAGATGGTTATAGGATACTTTTTATTATGATTAATATTTATCTCTGAAAACATAAATTCCATGAAATATTTTCCTTACAATGTGTAACCTTATAATGACAGCGTTTGTGATTTTGAATTTAGAACGACGCGACCCCCGCGTGGCTCTTACGTGTACAAAAACTAAAAAGTATGAATTCAACATAATACCTCCGCGCGGCCCACCGGTATTAACAATAAGGTTAAGGTTGTTTGAGGCGTTGAGTTACGGAAACCGTCTTAGTTAGATAGAAAAGATGGCGCCAATTATCGACCAACACAGACGAAAATATGAGTGCAATGTTCGTTGTAAATTGGCTCATGCTCAAAAAAAAAACATGCATTTCTTTAAAAACACAATTTGCGACAATAGGAACTAATTAATGTTTTTTTATTGAATATGCAATTATATTCTTCTGTAGTTTGTAAGTATTGACCATAAAAAAGCCCGGAGACGCAATAAAAAATGTTAATGAATAAAACAGATTTTTAATGCCATTTTATCGAGTGTAATTGAAATAAAAGTATTTCGAATCAATTTAAGTAAATTAAATACATTTTTAAATATGTTTTACCAACCAACATTTAGAACATTAGGCGCAAATTTTTGTATTGTTTGTGTTTGGCCTAACTTACTAATAAGGTAGCGAAATGTATAATAAACGATAAATATACGATATATTTAGCCACAATTTTGCATCTATGTAGTTTTTTTAATATATCAAATTTATTCAAAGTATTAAATATCAGTAATTCTTTATTTTTAACGGTGTGTTGAGATTTTGTTCTCAATGACCCAATTTTCCGCTAGATGGCGTTGTTACTTTGACAAAATCTCCATACTAGCGGCTGCATCGCGCTGTTAAGATTTTTCCTGAGTTAATAACACCAGCTCCATACATGTAAGGTTTTGGAGCCATTGATGGGTCTCCTCAACACCAAGCACCAAGGATTCACGTACGTCGTTGCGTGCCCGTGACCACGATTCGGCACAAGCTAGGGTCTAGCTGTGATGGGTTAACCTGGACTTCGAGAATTACTACCGAAGTTGTTGAATATTGATCGCATACCTAATATAAGCAGCAGTGTATCAGGTATTGAGAGTTGCTGCTCGACAATGTATGTATGCATTTTATATGAAAAACAACCATGATTCGAGACAAGACAAAATTATTAAATTTACAATGTAGAAAGGATTTCACCTAGCCGGGATTTGAACCCAGAACCTACTGAAATAATAACCGTGTTATCTCATGCATTTTCCTTTGCTTCCTTATTCATTATACCACGGATAACAAAACAGTGAGGCAATCACGTATCCGTTCAGTGGTGCTGTCGCCATTATTGACGTACGCTCGATTGAGTTAAGTTGGCACCTGAATCTCATGGCGTTACTTAGGACATTATTATGACAGGTCGTATTATTATATTAGTATTAGTACCATTGTAGACAAAAATAATTTATTGTCATCTTCATAGATGTCATTAATATATGTTCAGTTAGGACTATGAGCTAATTATTTTTCAAGGTGCTTTGAATAGTTATCTACAATAAACAATAAATATTCAAAACGATATATAAACATAAGTCTAGCCTCAATTTAAACTAAACCAAGATGATGTTTACAATGGTAGCACCGAAGGTGCGGAGCGATCTAGAGTAGTCGCCCACCCACTAAATTAAGAAGTAACTTAATGCGAGGCCGTAGGCCGAGCTCTACGAAGCACCGAAGGTGCAGAGCGTCCCAGGGATGCCGCTCACACATTTAAGCTTTTTAAATCTACAATAGACAATAAATATTAAAAACGAACTTTTAAACATACCTAAGTCTTGACTCAATCTTAATTAAACCAAGATGGTGTTCACAAGCGTAGCACCGAAGGTGCGGAGCGTTCTAGGGAAGTCGCCCACCCACTAATATAAGTAGTAACTTAATGCGAGGCCGTAGGCCGAGCTCTACGTAACACCAGCACCGAAGGTGCAGAGCGTCCCAGGGAAGCCGCTCACACACTTCAACTTATATTAAGTGGGTGGGCGGCCTCGCATTAAGTTATTTAAATCTACAATAGACAATAAATAATCAAAACGATTTTTTAAACATAAGTCTTGCCTCAATTTTAATTAAACCAAGATCATGTTCACAAGCGTAGCACCGAAGGTGCGGAGCGTCCTAGGGAAGGCGCCGACCCACTAATATAAGTAGTAACTTAACGCGAGGCCGTAGGCCGAGCTTCACGTAGCACCGAAGGTGCAGAGCGTCCCAGGGAAGCCGCTCACACACTTCAACTTATATTAAGTGGGTGGGCGGCCTCACATTAAGTTATTTGAACATATTTTAAGTGGGTGGGCGTCTTCCCTGGGACGCTCCGCACCTTCGGTGCTAAGTTACTTTATAAACCCTTAGTAATTTAATGCGAGGCCGTAGGCCGAGTTCCACGAGCGTCCCAGGGAAGCCTCCAAACCACTTAACATATGTTTAAGTAACTTAATAGGCGGCTTCCTTGGGACGCTCCGCACCTTCGGTGCTACGCGGAGCTCGGCCTTCGGCCTCGCACTAGGTTACTTCAACTTACATTAAATGGGTGGGCGGATTCCTTGTGACGCTCCGCACCTACGGTGCTACGCGGAGCTCGGCCTTCGGCCTCGCATTAAGCTACTTCAACTTATATTAAGTGGGTTGGCGGCTTCCTTGGGACGCTCCGCACCTTTGGTGCTACGCGGAGCTCGGCCTTCGGCCTCGCACTAGGTTACTTCAACTTATATTAAATGGGTGGGCGGATTCCTTGGGACGCTCCGCACCTACGGTGCTACACGGAGCTCGGCCTTCGGCCTCGCATTAAGTTACTTCGACTTATATTAAGTGGGTGGGCGGCTTCCTTAGGACGCTCCGCACCTTCGGTGCTACGCGGAGCTCGGCCTTTGGCCTCGCAATAAGTGTAGTAAACGTATGATATTGTGTTTACGCGTGCGAAGCCGCGGCCAAAAGCTAGTAATATATAAATACATATATAGATAACATCCATGACCCAAGAACAAAATATTAGATCTCTATTTCATAAATCTTCTCCAGGTGCCAGAACCAGAGCAAACTGGCGACGGTCCAGAAAAGAAGATCACACGGCTTGCCATCGGCGTGGAGGGTGGGTTCGACCCCACCTCTAGCAAGCCCAAGTTCACGTACACCGACCACTACAACGTGGTGGTGCTGCCGGGATTCCACACGTTCCCGTGGCCCAACCCTGCTCTACCTGAAGTGGTGAGTCAGTACCAGACATCATCATCATATGTTTAAGTTCACGTACACCGACGACTACAGCGTGGTGGTGCTGCCGGGATTCCACACGTTCCCGTGGCCCAACCCTGCTCTACCTGAAGTGGTGAGTCAGTACCGGACATCATCATCATATATTTAAGTTCACGTACACCGACCACTACAGCGTGGTAGTGCTGCCGGGATTCCACACGTTCCCGTGGCCCAACCCTGCTCTACCTGAAGTGGTGAGTCAGTACCGGACATCATCATCGTATATTTAAGTTCACGTACACCGACCACTACAGCGTGGTAGTGCTGCCGGGATTCCACACGTTCCCGTGGCCCAACCCTGCTCTACCTGACGTGGTGAGTCAGTACCGGACATCATCATCATATATTTAAGTTCACGTACACCGACCACTACAGCGTGGTAGTACTGCCGGGATTCCACACGTTCCCGTGGCCCAACCCTGCTCTACCTGACGTGGTGAGTCAGTACCGGACATCATCATCATATGCTTAAGTTCACGTACACCGACCACTACAGCGTGGTAGTGCTGCCGGGATTCCACACGTTCCCGTGGCCCAACCCTGCTCTACCTGACGTGGTGAGTCAGTACCGGACATCATCATCATATGCTTAAGTTCACGTACACCGACCACTACAGCGTGGTAGTGCTGCCGGGATTCCACACGTTCCCGTGGCCCAACCCTGCTCTACCTGACGTGGTGAGTCAGTACCAGACATCATCATCATATGCTTAAGTTCACGTACACCGACCACTACAGCGTGGTGGTGCTGCCGGGATTCCACACGTTCCCGTGGCCCAACCCTGCTCTACCTGACGTGGTGAGTCAGTACCGGACATCATCATCATATATTTAAGTTCACGTACACCGACCACTACAGCGTGGTAGTGCTGCCGGGATTCCACACGTTCCCGTGGCCCAACCCTGCTCTACCTGACGTGGTGAGTCAGTACCAGACATCATCATCATATGCTTAAGTTCACGTACACCGACCACTACAGCGTGGTAGTGCTGCCGGGATTCCACACGTTCCCGTGGCCCAACCCTGCTCTACCTGACGTGGTGAGTCAGTACCAGACATCATCATCATATGCTTAAGTTCACGTACACCGACCACTACAGCGTGGTGGTGCTGCCGGGATTCCACACGTTCCCGTGGCCCAACCCTGCTCTACCTGACGTGGTGAGTCAGTACCAGACATCATCATCATATGCTTAAGTTCACGTACACCGACCACTACAGCGTGGTAGTGCTGCCGGGATTCCACACGTTCCCGTGGCCCAACCCTGCTCTACCTGACGTGGTGAGTCAGTACCAGACATCATCATCATATGCTTAAGTTCACGTACACCGACCACTACAGCGTGGTGGTGCTGCCGGGATTCCACACGTTCCCGTGGCCCAACCCTGCTCTACCTGACGTGGTGAGTCAGTACCAGACATCATCATCATATGCTTAAGTTCACGTACACCGACCACTACAGCGTGGTGGTGCTGCCGGGATTCCACACGTTCCCGTGGCCCAACCCTGCTCTACCTGAAGTGGTGAGTCAGTACCAGACATCATCATCATATGCTTAAGTTCACGTACACCGACCACTACAGCGTGGTGGTGCTGCCGGGATTCCACACGTTCCCGTGGCCCAACCCTGCTCTACCTGACGTGGTGAGTCAGTACCAGACATCATCATCATATATTTAAGTTCACGTACACCGACCACTACAGCGTGGTGGTGCTGCCGGGATTCCACACGTTCCCGTGGCCCAACCCTGCTCTACCTGACGTGGTGAGTCAGTACCGGACATCATCATCATATATTTAAGTTCACGTACACCGACCACTACAGCGTGGTGGTGCTGCCGGGATTCCACACGTTCCCGTGGCCCAACCCTGCTCTACCTGAAGTGGTGAGTCAGTACCAGACATCATCATCATATGCTTAAGTTCACGTACACCGACCACTACAGCGTGGTGGTGCTGCCGGGATTCCACACGTTCCCGTGGCCCAACCCTGCTCTACCTGACGTGGTGAGTCAGTACCGGACATCATCATCATATATTTAAGTTCACGTACACCGACCACTACAGCGTGGTGGTGCTGCCGGGATTCCACACGTTCCCGTGGCCCAACCCTGCTCTACCTGACGTGGTGAGTCAGTACCGGACATCATCATCATATATTTAAGTTCACGTACACCGACCACTACAGCGTGGTGGTGCTGCCGGGATTCCACACGTTCCCGTGGCCCAACCCTGCTCTACCTGACGTGGTGAGTCAGTACCGGACATCATCATCATATATTTAAGTTCACGTACACCGACCACTACAACGTGGTGGTGCTGCCGGGATTCCACACGTTCCCGTGGCCCAACCCTGCTCTACCTGACGTGGTGAGTCAGTACCGGACATCATCATCATATATTTAAGTTCACGTACACCGACCACTACAGCGTGGTGGTGCTGCCGGGATTCCACACGTTCCCGTGGCCCAACCCTGCTCTACCTGACGTGGTGAGTCAGTACCGGACATCATCATCATATATTTAAGTTCACGTACACCGACCACTACAACGTGGTGGTGCTGCCGGGATTCCACACGTTCCCGTGGCCCAACCCTGCTCTGCCTGAAGTGGTGAGTCAGTACCGAACATCATCATCATATATTTAAGATCTAGTCTCTTGTCGCTGGAGTAATTCCCAGCTCATTTCACACTCTTGCTTTTTCTTTTAATTAATTAAAATAAAATTTATTTATTTGTGTAACAAAAGATACCCATATTACTTGTACCTATGACTATGAATGACTTACTTTTATCACACAAAAGACGCGATCGCAGTTTTGTTTTTATCAGGCCTTTAACTATGTACACATTTTTAAAAACGACTCATGTAACATGTTAAACGAGTTATTTTTACAGGTGAACAAATCGGTGCAAGCGGTGATAGACGCGGAATCACCGTTTAAGATCGCTGAAATGAACGCGCTCGCTGGCACTTGGGACGGTGAGGCGCGTGAGGTCTCCGTGTAAGTATCGTCATCATTAGATTTTCTAACCACTTATGAGTATATCTGTTTATTTTCGGGGTACGCTTCCTCTGTGATTTAGAAATCAATGGATAGTCTTCCGTCGCCACTATTATATCTTAGCGCAATTTGATTATGTTGTGACTATTATCACTTGTTGTTACTAAAGATGACTAAGCCCCTCTTCTCCACTAGGCACTGTAGGTACGTGCCCAGGACCCCTAGTCTCTCGAGGGACCCCAATCTGTCGTGTCCAACAACTCCCGAAAAAGCAACCTAAATGACTTTTTGAGGTCCCTAATTATGAAGTACAGTCACAGACTGGTGTAACTGACCAACGACGATTTTTCTTACGAACGTTGGCTGATATAGTCATCTACAGAAATTATATGGACGATCTAGGTTGGCTGGAGAGTTGTGGAAGAATTACCACAGTTTTTCTTACTTTATAGACACGCAGTTAGCCTGAAGCAGTTGGATAACGGCGTGAAGATACCCCCGTCAGGTTGGAAGTGCTCCAAGTGCGATCTGACCAACAATCTATGGCTCAACTTAACCGATGGCACCATACTCTGTGGCCGACGATTCTTTGACGGCTCTGGCGGCAACGACCACGCGGTTAGTTTTATTTTTTATTTTTTGTGTATGAGTCGTTTTCAAAATATGTGTACCGTCACGAAATTGTCAGTAAAATGTTTCGTTAGGAAATGTCAGGAAGTTGTAAAAGTAAGGCTGTATTCATAATTAGCTTAATATTGTAGTAGTAACGGTGTTATATTTATGAGGAATATCTTATTGGTTCCTCTATAGAAAGAACAAAAAATAACCATTATTGCATTATTACAATTGATTTTGTATTAAGGAAAGCTAGAAACAAAACAAACATCGCTTATTGTTTATTTATTCTGATATTTATTTAATTATGAAAACATTATAAAAAATGGTTTTAAATATCTTTAGCTAGACGACTTAACTAGACGATTTTTTTTTCTTCATATTTTTAGGGTTTTGCTCTTTTACTTTTTCAATGTATTTTTTTGCCGTACGGCACCGGTTAGAGGCATTCTGAAACTTTTTTAGTTTGTTATATTCTGAATATAAAAATATAAACTAAAAATAAAAAGTATCGCTAGTGTGGGTAGCAAAGCGATCAACACTAAATGCAATAGGGTAAGCGTTAAAAAATATCCTTTTTCTAGACATAGCCCAGTATTTCCATACAAAGAAAATTTAGTGTTTTCGAAAAGTTTGATAGGGAAGATAAAATCAAAATTAAAAAAACAATGGTTAGGTTAGTTTAGTTTCTAGGTTTTTTTAAGTTAGTTTGAATGTTATTAAGTTTTATTTGATAATATCTTGTATAGTTTTTAAGGTAGTTTATTTTCGTAGGTACCTACTTATTGTATAAATTAATTTTTTCTATGTATATAGATACACATTGGTAACTTACGTATAACTAAATATATACATTTAAATAAATCAAAACAAATAGTATTTAATTAATAAATATACAGAGTATTTGTTTAGCATTAAATAATATATATATATATTTTTTATTTCATCTAATTTTGCGCGCGGTAACCTATTGATAAACATATTCAGTTTTCTTTTAAATTATCTGGAGTATGTATGTTACATAAAAAACCGGCCAAGTGCGAGTCGGACTCGCGCACCGAGGGTTCCGTACAAACACTTTCCATCCCTAAGTGGTTAAGTTAAGTTTGCACCTGGTATGTATAGCGCCCCATATAAATTAGGTGCAAAGTTAGGTATTAAAAAAAAAATTATGGTTTTCGTAATTATTCCTTTATCTATGCTATAAGACGTTGCTTCGTACCAAATTTCAAGATTCTGAGTTCACGGGAAGCACCCTGTAGGTTTTGATTCCCTTGCAAGTGTCGAAAATTTGCGGCATAAACGGCTGTATCTTTTGATTGCGTTGGCTTAGAAGTTTGATTTTTTCACAGCTTCAAGGGACAGTAGACCTGAGTAATTGATATAAATTTCAGCTTCATACCTCCACGCGTTCCTGAGAAAAAGGGTCTTGACAGACGGACGGACGGACAGACGGACAACAAAGTGATCCTATAAGGGTTCCGTTTTTTCCTTTTGAGGTACGGAACCCTAAAAATAATCTGTAAACATTTATTGTTTCTCTCCTTTATTTTTATTCGTTACATTTTAACACGCATTTTCATATCTTATTTATTTTCATACTTTACACATGAGACCACAGCTTTACCATCTACAATTTACTGACGTTAGTAAATGTCAGGAAATTGTTCGTCAGTAACATGTAAAACTTAACTTAAAAAATACTTTTACATAAAATATAATCACATTTACGAGTAGATTGAAAGCGTAATCTATTATTCTAGTCATAATTTAAGTTTATTACAATTGCGGTAGGTGAATCCTTGAAAATGTACTTACTTTTGATGAGAATACTTCGTTAGGAAAAGGTAAATTTATTTTTTCACAATTGAACCACAGGACTTTTTTCATGTCTCAACGACAAAAAAAATGGTGGCGCGTCCTTGTGATGTTTTTTTTCGTGACAAGACCAGTTTTGCCAGTGATTAAAGTTAGATTCCTACTCTTTGCGATACAAAAAGTTAGTTAATTATGTCAATAAATCAGTGTCATGAAATTGTAATGATTGATAAGGACATATTTTTAATATATCATTTTTAGTTTCTTTAAGGTAAATTTTAATAGTTTATCTATCAGACATAACACTTAAAACGTTGCTTTTTAATTATGATACAAAAAACTAGGAAGTTTCTGTACAAAAATTCTGATAAAAATATTGTTTTCAATGTCGTCCAAATAGGGGGACAATAAAAAATGTATGGAGTTTATTTGTTACTTTTTTTTCACATTAAACTTATGTAAGGATTTGAATAGCAATTCATTGCTTTTTATCAGGAATAATATGCAGTATGCTTTATATTAGTCTGTAAAATTTAATTACTGATTTATTTTAATCGTAACCATATTTTTTTCGAGGATTTTTTATGAGGACACACATTTTAGTAGTAATGTACACATATTTTGAAAACGACTCGTATACTAACGAATTAGTTACTTGAGCTGCATGTATTCTCGCCAAACGTATACCAGAGCTATCTTATAATATCAGGATATTGAAGAGAATGTTGCACTCAAATCATTCGACCCAGATTCGACCCCATTATCAGTTGGGATGTCGGATAAAATATTCTGGCGATAACCTCGATGGTTACTCATACTCATTGAAATAAATGCTTATTAAATTTTGATCATATCACATTACGCCTACCAGCCTACCTCTGATCATCTTCAATTTAAGAGCTCTGCTCTTGGCGGTGTAGCAATCGCTAGCCGTTTCTTCGTTGGGCTTTCACCTTCACTTCTTGGTAAGACATGACTGACCTTTTTTTCATTTGCTCAAATTACAAAGAAAGAAAGGATATTTTTGAGCAAAAACTCACGTCTTAGCAGATGCCGCTGCAATATTTCCTCTTATAAAATCTGTTGGGCTATATATCTTATTTGTCCTTATATGTATGGATGATCCCAGGTGGAGCACTACCGGCTGACGGGCTACCCGCTGGCCGTGAAGCTGGGCACCATCACGGCGGAGGGCAAGGGCGACGTGTTCTCGTACGCCGAGGACGACATGGTGGAGGACCCCTACCTGGCCGACCATCTCAAGCACTTCGGCATCAACGTGCAGCAGCTGCAGAAGGTAAGCAGCAGTACCGGCTGACGGGCTACCCACTTTTTCACGGGAAAATGGCAAATTAGTTGTTTTTCCTTTCGGAAAT
This sequence comes from Apotomis capreana, assembly GCA_947623375.1. NCBI lineage: Eukaryota > Metazoa > Arthropoda > Insecta > Lepidoptera > Tortricidae > Apotomis > Apotomis capreana. The sequence goes on from OX392512.1 coordinate 21,448,273, forward strand.
ATCTGTATAGATATCGTATCGGTACGTCTACTCGACGATGCCGTCAAGGTTTGGACGCCATTTGTATGGAGCATTTTCATCATGCCTAATGCAAATGTGTTGGAAAACCCTGAGAAGACTGAACGGACAAGAGTGTTTGATTCACTGCCGTATTCCCACCGCCTTTTCATAGCATGTGATGATACGAGTTCATCTCATGCACTTTCGGCCGCGTCATTGCAATGCGTTTTTCACGACTATTGCATGGGAATCAATAAATTGACACCTATTTTAGATTTCAAGATAGTGGACAGGTTTCCAACTGCTCGCATTTTGGTCAATTCGTTCCATAAATTTATAAATAACAGCGCCCTCACTCGGTTGCCCGTTCACTGCTGTAAAGTAGCGCAGTAGGATGTGTATATTAACGTATTCACATAGAGGTTAAGTTCTAAAGCCTTTCAAATAAACAATGCAAAGATGGGCGTTGGGGTGGCAATCCTGAGGCACCGGGTTCGATTCCCGGCCTCTTCCACGAGATACGCCTTAAATGGTTTTTGAGCTTTGATCTTTGTATCAATGGTTTAGATATTATACTTCATTGTTGATTAGCATTGTAGCTAATTTCCTTTCTGTTTTCCAGACGGACAAATCGATGGTGGAGCTGGAACTGGAGCTGAACCAGCGGAGTGGGGAGTGGAACACGCTCCAGGAGTCGGGCAGCAGCCTGCAGCCGCTGCACGGGCCCGCGCTCACGGGGCTCGTCAACCTGGGCAACTCCTGCTACATCAACAGTGTGCTGCAGGTTTGTGATGCGTTTGACGTGGGGTTTTTTTGGGTTCCGTACCCAAAGGGTAAAAACCGGGACCCTATTACTGAGACTTCGCTGTCCGTCCGTCCGTCCGTCTGTCACCAGGCTGTATCTCAACAACGGTGATAGCTAGACAGTTGAAATTTTCACAGATGATGTATTTCTATTGCCGCTATAACAACAAATACTAAAAATAAAATAAAATAAATATTTAAGGGGGGCTCCCATACAACAAACTTGTTATAGATTATATATATATGTATAGGTACGGAACCCTACATGCGCGAGTCGGGCTCGCACTTGCCCAATTTTTTTTTTTTTTCAAGCAACCTCGCACAAATCGACCTAGTCCCAAATTAAGCTCAAAAAGGCTTGTGTTATGGGTACTAGGCGACGATATACATACTTATATTATATAGATAAACAAATACTTAAATATTTTACATAGAAAACTATCGTGAGTCTCAGATATATTAAAATACTTAAACGGGCTTACTCACGTCGTAGAAGTTAGACACCCCGTTCGTGTTCGGTTGGCCGCCGCCGCGACCGATTTGAAACATGTCGAGCGTTATTCGACTTCTACGACGTGAGTAAACCCGTTTAAGTATTTTAAATACTTAAATACATAGAACATCCATGACCCAGGCACAAATATTCGTGTTCATCACACAAATATTTCCCCTGGCCGGGATTCGAACCCGGGACCGTCGGCTTAGTAGGCAGTTGCTTCCAACCACTGCGCCAACCGCGTCGTTTTGGTTTAAGCCGAAACTGACGGCAGTAGGGGTGGAATATGACGCCAAATCGTACGCAATGTTGCCCCTCAATATCATTGCGTGACATCTGATAAAAATAAATAAATTGGACAACTTGACACATAAAGTCCCTAGTCCTAAAGTGAGCTATAGTATGCTTGTGTTAGAGGCTCTAGACTACGGTATACATATTTAAATATATAAATATAAACTGAATTACATAGAACATCATTGACCCAGGAACAGATATACGAGTTCATCACCTAATATTTGTCTCTGTCGGGATTCGAACTCAGGACTGTCAGTTCAGTAAGCAGCTGCGCCAACCGTCTTTAACACCACTGAGATCCCAGACTATGTTTTGCTTTAGTTACCCTCTTCGGTCCCTGTGCTATATGGACTACTGTTCTGCATGAGACCACAAATGGTATCTGAAAACCTTGTTGGATTCATCAAACAACGACAAAATCCTTCCTTGGTCTGTTTCACATGAGTATGTCGCTACTCGTAGATTTGTTTAGTGATATAACAAAACTCAGTTGCAATTTGGTCTGACCTGGGGATTTATCAAATCCCTGATTTTACCATTTCACTGCAACTTGTCTATTTCATCCTTTCTTCCTCTACATTATCTAACACCCATTGTGTTGTGCACTTCTGTTTTTGTTTTAAATAATTAAGTAATTTTCTAAGTTATGTGATGTCTAGAACACGCTTACATTGTTCTGCTTGTTTGGGCTCCTTAAAATGTTATCAAATATCTGTTTTTGCATACCTCATAAGAAATCTGTAAATTCTATATGTGTACCTATTGGCATTAAGAGCATGCTATGTTTCACTTATTTCCGGGTTGAGAGCCTGGAGATCTGTATTACAGGTCTATACCTAGTTCGGACTCCAGTCTCTCACAAAGGGTATCTAATTGTTAGTAGGCAATCATTTTGTCAATGTTTCTATTTTTGTAACCTGTTATCCTTTGTGAGGTGAGAATAAAAGCATTTATTATTATTATTATTGTTCACGTTATTGTTGGCATTGTTGTTTGGCAGGTAATATTCCGCATGCCGGACTTCACCCGGCGGTTCGTGGAGGGCGCGCCGGAGATCTTCGCCACCTTCCCCGAGGACCCCGTCAACGACTTCAATGTACAAACGTGAGTTTCTGAGGCTTCAATAGAAACATTTAGATAAAAGTGATTCAGGATTGAGCCAACTGACAACATTTTAAGTTTTCAAATAGTGTTGAGATTAAACTGATTTCAAAGGGTGAAAGCAGCGTTGTCGAAGAATCAGCACTCAAATGACGTCACCTTGTTGAAAAATCGACAGTCCTAGAGAAGAAAAATTTACGAAATTGTATAAATGTGGTTATATTTAATTTTCTATGCTTTATTTGTTTATATTGGAAAAAGGACTGGTAAAAGAATGTTTTCAAACGAGGATAGCTATCAGTACGTATAGCTTCAGACGAGTTATACATGGAAAAATGTAAAGAGATGTGTATTTGACAGGGCGAAGCTAGGCGTGGGCCTGGTGTCGGGGCGCTACTCGCAGCCCGGCGACACGGACGGCACGCAGCCCGGCGTGGCGTGCCACATGTTCCGCAACCTGGTGGGGCGCGACCACCCCGAGTTCCAGTCCAAGCGGCAGCAGGACGCGCACGAGTTCTACCTGCACCTGCTGGCGCTGCTGCAGGTGTGACTCCCCTCTAGATCACCACACGCTGCTCCCGCGACCATCCCCAGCTCCAGTCCAAGCGGCAGCAGGACGCGCACGAGTTCTACCTGCACCTGCTGGCGCTGCTGCAGGTGTGACTCCCCTCTAGATCACCACACGCTGCTCCCGCGACCATCCCCAGCTCCAGTCCAAGCGGCAGCAGGACGCGCACGAGTTCTACCTGCACCTGCTGGCGCTGCTGCAGGTGTGACTCCCCTCTAGATCACCACACGCTGCTCCCGCGACCATCCCCAGCTCCAGTCCAAGCGGCAGCAGGACGCGCACGAGTTCTACCTGCACCTGCTGGCGCTGCTGCAGGTGTGACTCCCCTCTAGATCACCACACGCTGCTCCCGCGACCATCCCCAGCTCCAGTCCAAGCGGCAGCAGGACGCGCACGAGTTCTACCTGCACCTGCTGGCGCTGCTGCAGGTGTGACTCCCCTCTAGATCACCACACGCTGCTCCCGCGACCATCCCCAGCTCCAGTCCAAGCGGCAGCAGGACGCGCACGAGTTCTACCTGCACCTGCTGGCGCTGCTGCAGGTGTGACTCCCCTCTAGATCACCACACGCTGCTCCCGCGACCACCCCGAGTTCCAGTCCAAGCGGCAGCAGGACGCGCACGAGTTCTACCTGCACCTGCTGGCGCTGCTGCAGGTGTGACTCCCCTCTAGATCACCACACGCTGCTCCCGCGACCATCCCCAGCTCCAGTCCAAGCGGCAGCAGGACGCGCACGAGTTCTACCTGCACCTGCTGGCGCTGCTGCAGGTGTGACTCCCCTCTAGATCACCACACGCTGCTCCCGCGACCACCCCGAGTTCCAGTCCAAGCGGCAGCAGGACGCGCACGAGTTCTACCTGCACCTGCTGGCGCTGCTGCAGGTGTGACTCCCCTCTAGATCACCACACGCTGCTCCCGCGACCATCCCCAGCTCCAGTCCAAGCGGCAGCAGGACGCGCACGAGTTCTACCTGCACCTGCTGGCGCTGCTGCAGGTGTGACTCCCCTCTAGATCACCACACGCTGCTCCCGCGACCATCCCCAGCTCCAGTCCAAGCGGCAGCAGGACGCGCACGAGTTCTACCTGCACCTGCTGGCGCTGCTGCAGGTGTGACTCCCCTCTAGATCACCACACGCTGCTCCCGCGACCATCCCCAGCTCCAGTCCAAGCGGCAGCAGGACGCGCACGAGTTCTACCTGCACCTGCTGGCGCTGCTGCAGGTGTGACTCCCCTCTAGATCACCACACGCTGCTCCCGCGACCATCCCCAGCTCCAGTCCAAGCGGCAGCAGGACGCGCACGAGTTCTACCTGCACCTGCTGGCGCTGCTGCAGGTGTGACTCCCCTCTAGATCACCACACGCTGCTCCCGCGACCATCCCCAGCTCCAGTCCAAGCGGCAGCAGGACGCGCACGAGTTCTACCTGCACCTGCTGGCGCTGTTGCAGGTGTGACACCGCTTCTAGGTCACCAGTATCACCACTAGAGGTGTGCCGTACTCGAGAACATTTCACGGCAGAACGGCACATCTCTAATCTCCACCAAAGCTGCTTACGTTCCCCGCTCTTACCACAGGCGACCGTAATGTTATACCGTTGCTTATTATTCCCTACTACTTCCGCATCGGATACTACTGCTATTGTAATTAACCCTTAAATGCATGAAGTATCAAAAACGATACTAGAAATGACTCGCATTTTTTATTTAAGTCAATTCAGAAGTAATATTTGGTGTGGACCACGCGCAATAATTTTCTTTTGCCTGTTGGATTTTGTGTTCATAGCAATATTTGGTATAATTCTTTTAATGGTTAACCCCTCGTATGCTTAAACACGGATCCGTGCCGGACATTTCAACTTTACATTAAAATATCAGTTAGTTTAAAGTTGATTAGCAAATTTTTGACATGGCATACGAGGGGTTAATACGGCCACAAGAACGCTGCAGGTTTTAAGTTTTAATTTCTTATTCCACAGCGCAACAGTCGCCACAAGCCAAACCCGGCGGACTGCCTCCAGTTCACAGTAGAAGAACGCGTCCGTTGCGGCGAGTCAGGCTGTGTTCGGTATTCGACCAGACCAGAGCACCACCTGCCTCTACCAGTGCCGTTGGCGGAGGCCACCAACCAGGCCGAAGTGAGAGAGTACGAGGCCCAGCGCGCAGCCGCCGAGGCCAAGAACCAGCGCCTGTAAGTAGCTACATCTACATGACCAATAAACCCAGCGGACTGCTGTTCACTGTAGAAGATCGCGTGCGTTGGGACGTATCAGGTGGTGCTCGTGATTCGACCTGGACCGATCATCATCTGCCCCTGATCTGCCGCAGGCCACCAACCAAGCTGAAGTGAGACCGTATTCAAGAACCAGCCGCTGTGAGTACTAGCCATACCTACGTTATATAGTAAACCCAGCGGACTGCTATTCGCGGTCGAATAACGCAGCGTTGCGGTGAATCGGGCGGTATTCGTTATTTAACCAGACCGGATCACCATTTACCCCTGCCCGTTCCCCTAGCTCATGCAACCCCCAGGCCCAACCCGTAGCCGCCGAGTCCAAAAACCTATTAATTATAATATATAAGTATTCTATTAATTTCACCGCACGACGAGAACGTCAAGGACGAGTGAGGCTTGTCTTATCATGGACTTCTTCGATTACACCGCAATTAACACCCTACTGGTGACGTCTGTTCTCTTTTATATCTGTATTGTTGTTGGCAGAGACCCGTCGACGGTGGTGCGACCACACATCCCGTTCTCCGCGTGCCTGGACAGCTTCATGAAGGAGGAAGCCGTTGAAGGCTTCTTCAGCAGTGCCGTCAACAAGAAGGTCACCGCTTACAAGTGCGTCCTATTCACTTTTTAATAGAATAGAATAGAAAAAGCTTTATTCAAGATAACACATCATTACAATTACAATATTACGTACCTAAGTATTAAAGACAGAGTACAAGAGATGTGCATCCGAAATGGTCTCCACTCAGCAATGCTGTTGGCTTTGCTAGGTAGCAATGCCCACGGCGCTGGTTTTCTGTGGAGCCAGAGGGACGGATTCGCGGGACAGCATACTGAGCGACTTAATGCACTTTCCTTTGTATCCGCAGAGTTTTATTTAAATAAAAATAAAAGAAAAGGTACCTCACATGCTATATGGTGTATTTCCAACATTGAGGAGTCGGTTTCAAAAATATGTACATAGGTAAAAAGGTTTGATAAAAGCAAAACTACGATCTCGTCCTTTGTGTAACGTCACATCACATTAGTCATACGAAAGATATGGGTAAGTTTTGTTACACAAAGGAATTAATTTAGTTTTTGTCTTAATTATAGCCCCATGTTTTTTGAAAACGACTAAGTCGTCATGTTGATTCTTAAAGCGTGTCAAAGTTTTAGGGTGAAGCCAGACGACCGCAATTTAAGTAGCGTAATTTCGGTCACGACATACATCATGTCACGTGATCTCGTCACACTAAGTATGGCGCGACCGAAATTACGCGACTCAAATTACGCTCGCCTGGCTTTACCCCACAGACAACCCCCACTAGACGGAGCATGTAAGGCGACCCGCGCGCACCAACGATATGGTACGGCAGAACATTAAAGTATCAACACGGCACCCACCGTTTAGTTGCGTCCATGTTTATGAGGTCTCTCTACACCACTTAACACTACAATTTACCATGTTATTTATTTAATTTCTTTTTTCGTTGACGTACGCATGGATCATAAACATGGACGCAACTAAACGGTGGGTGACGTGTTGATACTTTAATGTTCCGCCGTGCCATATCGTTGGTGCGCGCGGGTCGCCTTACATGCTCTGTCTAGTGGGGGTTGTCTGGCTTCACCCTTAACCTCACTTGTAGGACGACGCGGCTGGCCACGTTCCCGGACTACCTGCTGATGCAGCTGAAGAAGTTCACCATCAAGGAGGACTGGACGCCGGCCAAGCTGGACGTGGCCGTCGATATGCCCTGGGAGGTGAGTGTTGTGGCACTGGACTAGTTTTTAGGGTTCCGTACCCAAAGGGTAAAAACGGGACCCTATTACTGAGACTTCGCTGTCCGTCCGTCCGTCTGTCACCAGGCTGTATCTCAAGAACGGTGATAGCTAGACAGTTGACATTTTCACAGATGATGTATTTCTATTGCCGCTATACCAACAAATACTAAAAATAAAATAAAATAAATATTTAAGGGGGGCTCCCATACAACAAACTTGTTATAGATTATATATGTATACTTGTATAGGTACGGAACCCTTCATGCGCGAGTCGGACTCGCACATGCCCAATTTTTTTCATAAAGAAACAAACAGTCATACACAAACAATTGTATAGGAATACAAGAACAGAAAAAAGACCTATAGTTTCCTGAATGTACAAAATAACCCTTGACGAAAAAGGAGGGGTGTTAGTTTAACATTTTGTGCATCTGTGTGTCTGTCTGTAGTTCCCAAATGGACAGACCAATTTGAGTGTGGTTTATTTGATGAAAAGGCTTGTCCGTCGAAATGGTTCTTAGCTATGTTTGGTGGAAATTGGACCAGTAGTTTCCAAGATATTCAGCTTTAATTGGAACAGGTATCAAAATCTCGGCCATTATAGAAGCTAAGAATCCCAAATTGTGTAGTTATGTTCAGTTTTATTAACACTCTCTCTATTACTCATTGAATGAGGGTCCTATGATGACCAGATACTTGTGTCGGGGGTGTCTTTAATTTTTAATTAAGGTTACAGTAGCATTTTCTTTGTCACTCATTGAATGAGAGTCTCATGATGACCAGCCAATTGTGCCATCATGAGACCCAACTATGTGAAATCTCAAAACTTAAGCCTATTACAGGTTTGACGGCCTCAAGTCACAAAACAGATAGGTACAGAAATCAATCTACATACAAGGGCGCTCGAGCAAACGCACACATAGACATTGCTCACGGACACGATATCTCGGACCAGTTCAGACCAGTGCGAGCGCGAGTGCCATCCGCTTGACGTGTCCGTGAGCAATGTATATGTGTGCGGTTGCTCTAGCGCGCTTGTATGTAGATTGATTTCTGTACCTACCTGTTTTGAGCTCAAGTCAAGTTTTTGATAAGTGGACGAGTTAGATGGAGTGCGTCAGATATTAATATAATTTTTGTTCTCCAGAAACGGGCTATTCGTGCGATATATAAAATGCACCATAGAGACTCGCTTAGAGATAAGTTTAAGGACATTAATATAATGACAGTGCATTGTCAATACATTTATACCATTGCCAATTTTAAGAAGAACTGTGATATACATAATATTAATACTAGAAATAAGCATAAACTCGCAGTGCCTGCCACTAGGCTCCATAAAATAAGAAAATAATTCATGGGTAACTGTGTAAGATTTTATAATAAACTTCCTAGAAGCGTAACTGACTTGTCTGTTGGTAAATTCAAGAACTATGTAAAACGTAAACTTATTTCTAAAGCATATTATAGCACACAAGACTACATGAATGATAACGTGTCGTGGGATTAGTGAAAATCAAGCAATGTTATGTGTAATTATTGTAACGAGTACCTATCAGGGTACTGATATTTTAATTTTAACTATTTTTATTATGATTTATGACATTTAGAATTTCACTCTAGAAATATTCTAGCCTCTAGTTTTTTATTTATATAATTTTTGTGTTGACGATCCTTTTTAGGATTTTTCTTTTATTTCTATAATGTTGTTTTTTATGTTTCTTTTATTTTATTTCTAGTATAAGTTTATCAATGAATTGCTCTGCTCTCTGTAACTGACGATTCCAAAGTGCTTGTAGCTAGGCCTGCTTGAGTAAAGAATATTTTGACTTTGACTTTGACTTTGACTTGTGTTGTTGTTGTGGGCAGGTGGAGCTCGGCCTTGTGCGCGGGCGCGGGCTGCAGGCGGGCGAGGCGGCGCTGCCGGAGCCGGCGCCCGACGCGCCGCCGCCCTCCTACGACGAGGCGCTGCTCGCGCAACTGGTCAGTGCTAGTGGTCAGCACAGACCACCCCCACTAGACGGAGCATGTAAGGCGACCCGCGCGCACCAACGATATGGTACGGCAGAACATTAAAGTATCAACACGGCGGACATCGTTTAAGGCCGGTTCACACGTATTAAGTTGTCAAGTAATTTACTAAATTTTAACTTAATTTTTAGCGACTTAAAGCGTGTAAACAATTAATTTAGTTATAAGTTACAAGTTAAAATGTAGCGTGCAAGTAAACAAGTAGATTAAAATTTTGTCTATTTTTCGGTTAAGTGGGTGGGCGTGAATTATGACTTGATATGTTTGGACAGACACAATTTAGTTAAATATTACTTAAGTGTATAAGTCTGGCGGAGCAGTCGCATTCGAAGTTCGTATTTCGTAAGCGTTTGAAGAACTTTTTTAAAATCAAAATGTTGAAGATATCGGAAGACACTACAGTAAAGTTTATTGAAAAATACATATAGCGCGGTTGTCTGTAGAATAAAAGAAGCCTTAATTATAGGAATAAGCAAGCAAAACAACAAGGGACTGCCGATATAGTGTTGGCCATGGCGATACCTAATTTTGGTGTCAAGAAAGCCGAATCAAAGATTAAAAGTGTCCGATCATCATCTCGGGCTAACTTATGAGCTTAACTAATTCGAACGTGTAAACGCTTGCTTAAAATTAAGTCGCTTAAAATTGAGTTAAAATTTAGTTAATTACTTGACAACTTAATACGTGTGAACCGGCCTTTAGTTGCGTCCTTGTTTATGATTCATGCGAACGTCAACGAAAAAAGAAATTAAATAAATAACATGGTAAATTGTAGTGTTAAGTGGTGTAGAGAGACCTCATAAACATGGACGCATCTAAACGGTGGCCGCCGTGTTGATACTTTAATGTTCTGCCGTACCATATCGTTGGTGCGCGCGGGTCGCCTTACATGCTCCGTCTAGTGGGGGTGGTCTGTGGTTCTAGGGCTCCTGATATCCGTGCTACCCGCGGAACCGTAGTTCCGTGTTCTTAGCACCGGCGGTTCTAAGATCCCGCCTTTAGTCCCACTTCGTAGCCAGACTTTGTAGCCTAGCTACAAGATGGGAAAACACATTTCCCATTTCGTAGCTAGCTACTAAATGGAAATGATTTTCCCATTTCGTATCCAGATTTGGTAGCCAGGTACAAGATGGGAAATCACATTTCCCATTCCGTACCAGCCAGCTTTAAAACCTGGCTATGAAATGGGAGTTTAATATTCTCGTTTCGTAGCCAGCTTCCAATTGGGATTATTTTTACCATTTGGTAGCCAGCTTCGAATCGGGATTATTTCTCCCATTTCGTAGCTAGCTACCAAATCTGGCTACGAGATGAGACTAAAGGAGATCCCGTACTACACGGTCACGCCAAGATACATAGTAGTTAGGACTTTATAGGACATCAATGTATGGGAACCAAACGTTGGAAATGCTGGTACAATGTAGCATTTGTTGGTGGAATATTTTTCAATTTGCGGTCTTTTTTCGTCAACAACTGCTTTCTTGCCATAGTCTCTATAAATACGATGATAGGAGGACCGAAAGAACGCGCGGCGGAACGTAACTTCCCCCCAGTGTGCCAAGGCTCATGCTTTAATGACAATAGTAGATTGTTAACCAAGGGTAGAAAGTGACCCATTGCACCCGAGATATTTCTGGCGCTCAAACGAAGTGAGAGCGCCAATAGTTCGAGGGTGAAATGGGTGATTTCACCCGAGTTGAACACTCTACTTTTCATTTCGACTGGGATGAAAATAAAATACTACACGCACATGTCATGAGTGTGTTAAATTAATGTCCATGTAATTTTTAACCAATAATTAATAAAAGACACGGTATTTATATTTAATCTCGTGTTCCCGCTTTTTCTATTGCAAACTTTCATTATTATTATTTTTAATAGAAAAAAAATGTATACGTACCGCCAACATTAAAAAAAATGAAATCCAATGGTTTCTATTTTGTTTTTTATCTAAATGTACGATTCTATCAATAAATCAGGGACAGAATTATATGTATGTATTATGAATATAATGCATATTTATATTTAATAATTAGATGTAAATAAATTAAGCTTGCATATATCTAACTTTTGGAGACATTTTTTCAATGGCCACTTACCACGGCCGACTAGATTGTACCTAATTGAGTTGGTCACGACGTGCATCTAGATGGCAATTATCATTGACTCCGTGTCAATTAAAAAAAAATTACTTTCCACCCTAGGGATGGAAAAGCTATTTTCCACCCGGCTATCTACTCATGAAAATGACACTTGCCGAACAGGAGAGATGAAAAAATATTGGTGTTGTAAAGTCCTAACTATAGCCATATCTGCGTTCGGCAACGGAAGGTAACGCATTTCAATTTTTCTTTTCGCTTTGATCTTTGTATCAATGGTTTAACATGCTATATTTGTTCTGCAGCTGGACATGGGCTTCCCTCTCGAAGCGTGCAAGCGAGCGCTCTATTATACCAACAACTCGGGCATGGAGGCCGCGTCCAACTGGCTCATGGAGCACATGACCGATTGGGACTTCGCCAACAAGTTCGAGCCGCCAGGAGCGACTCCTGGTACGTATAATCTATACCAACAACTTGGACATACAGATCTGCCTGATCTGGCCCAATAAATGCCCATGACAAGACAGGCTTTCCGTTTCCAAAGAGATGTTTATTTTCTTTTTCAGCACACAGCCATAGACCCATAAAGATGTGTCGCTATAAGTATTTAGTGAAACGCACTATTTTAAAAGCTTTTATTTAACTTGCAGTGTAAGTATGTATGTATGTATGTATCTAAGTATGTTTGTTCGGGTGAAATCTTGCAACTCAATTTTGAAGCAGATATCGTCAACCGATTGAGCTGAAATTTTGCATACTTACTTGACTTTGATGACAATACAATAATATGGTAACATGGGGCTGATCTGATGATGGAGCCGGAAGGTGGCCATAGGAACTCTATAATAGAAAAAGCAACCCTACCGAGCTTGGGCTCTTTAGAATCGTCTCAGTGAGCATTTGATGGATATCCAAAGAAAAGTACAGTCGGCTATAAAAGCTTGCCACTAAAATGTCATTTTTGACAGAAACTTATTACATTCTTAGGTGACGATCCAGTGACGCAAAATTATAGCCTAAGAAGGATCAGTCCGCCAGGGACAGCGGCGCTACAAAGCTTTCACATGGCAATAATATACATACGTCATATGTTTGCATTATTAAACGTCATTAGCGATTTGTCAGTAACCAAATTCAAAACATTGCTTACTGAAATGCTGCTCAATCCTTCGTTCTGCTTACGAATTAAATACTAAATACTACTCAAAAATACATGACTTTCATCGGTGTGGATATTTCTGACTTTATTATGCAAAAAATAATTTAAATTTGCAGAATATACTCATGTTTCCTCTTTGTTTAGGTACACCAGTGAAGTTACCAAAATTTTGTCGTTGCCAGTAAAGTAAATAAAACCACAAAAAATCCGCAAAATGGCGTGGGTTGGAAAACATCCTGTCGGGCTATAGATGTAGTAATTCGTAATTTTCAGCGGCGACATCAGCGAACCTGGACGAGTCCAGCGTGGAGCAGATCGTGACCATGGGCTTCACGCGCGAGCAGGCGGCCAAGGCGCTCACAGCTACCAGCGGAGACATCGGCCGCGCCGTGGACTGGATCTTCAGCCATGCCGCGGAGTTGGATGCCATGGATGAGCCTCAGCCGCCGCAGCAGCAGACCAACACACATGGAACGAGGGACGGACCTGAGAGTAAGTTAACATAACCAACTTCCAACTGTCCCTAGACCTAAGGTTCCTACAGAAGCCATTCCATCGGCGCGACCAAGCGGTATATACGAGACCAGCAGTAAAGGCCCCCATACATGGGAAGGCAAAACTGATCAGGCCGATGTGATTGAATCGCTTCAGTCCATCCAGCCGCCGTAAAGCGTGGTGACCTTAAGGCCGTTTCATTCATACACGGTACGGATTTACGTCCGATCAGATGGAACTGAAGGTAAACCTGGTCATTAATGGGGGCCTTAATAGCAGTAGCAGAGTGACGACACACACATGTCACCAGAGAAGGACTTTTGTGAGTTTCTATAGTCTGAAGCAGATCGTGAACATGGGATTCACGCGCGAACCAGGCGGCCAAGATGCTAACGATGGAACGAGGGATGGACCTGAAAGTATGTAAACATAACCAACTGTCCCTAGACCCACAGTTCCTTCAGCGCGACCAGCAGTAATAGCAGTAGCAGAGTGACGTCACATGTCACAAGAGAAGGACTTATGTGTGAGTCTCTATAGTGTGAAGCAGATCGTGAACATGGGATTCACGCGAGAACCAGGCGGCCAAGATGCCGATGGAACGAGGGATGGACCTGAAAGTAAGTTAACGTAACCAACTGCCCCTAGACCCACGGTTCCTTCAGCGCGACCAGCAGTAATAGCAGTAGCAGAGTGACGTCACATGTCACAAGAGAAGGACTTATGTGTGAGTCTCTATAGTGTGAAGCAGATCGTGAACATGGGATTCACGCGAGAACCAGGCGGCCAAGATGCCGATGGAACGAGGGATGGACCTGAAAGTAAGTTAACGTAACCAACTGCCCCTAGACCCACGGTTCCTTCAGCGCGACCAGCAGTAATAGCAGTAGCAGAGTGACGTCACATGTCACAAGAGAAGGACTTATGTGTGAGTCTCTATAGTGTGAAGCAGATCGTGAACATGGGATTCACGCGAGAACCAGGCGGCCAAGATGCCGATGGAACGAGGGATGGACCTGAAAGTAAGTTAACGTAACCAACTGCCCCTAGACCCACGGTTCCTTCAGCGCGACCAGCAGTAATAGCAGTAGCAGAGTGACGTCACATGTCACAAGAGAAGGACTTATGTGTGAGTCTCTATAGTGTGAAGCAGATCGTGAACATGGGATTCACGCGAGAACCAGGCGGCCAAGATGCCGATGGAACGAGGGATGGACCTGAAAGTAAGTTAACGTAACCAACTGCCCCTAGACCCACGGTTCCTTCAGCGCGACCAGCAGTAATAGCAGTAGCAGAGTGACGTCACATGTCACAAGAGAAGGACTTATGTGTGAGTCTCTATAGTGTGAAGCAGATCGTGAACATGGGATTCACGCGAGAACCAGGCGGCCAAGATGCCGATGGAACGAGGGATGGACCTGAAAGTAAGTTAACGTAACCAACTGCCCCTAGACCCACGGTTCCTTCAGCGCGACCAGCAGTAATAGCAGTAGCAGAGTGACGTCACATGTCACAAGAGAAGGACTTATGTGTGAGTCTCTATATAGTGTGAAGCACTTTCTATAGTCTGAAACAGATCGTGAACATGGGATCCAGGCGCGAAACGCGATGAGGACGTCGGACGCGCGGTGGACTGGATCTTCAGTCGCGCTGAGGAGTTGGATGCCATGGATGAGGTCCAAGCGCCGCCGCAGCAGAGCAATATGCATGGAACGAGAGATGGTCCAGAGACTGAGCCGGGTATCCGAGTAACCCAATACTTACAGAAACCCATTTCGTCAGCGCATCAGAGCTGGATGCCTGCTTACCAACAGCGTTTTCCCAAAACACTGCCGCCATATTTTACTCTTCAACCTCTGAAAACCTAGATAAATTTATGAAACGTGTAATGTCTAATTTTTTTATGTGGACACCCTACAATTTTTAAATTAAACCATTGATACACGGATCAAAGTTTAAAGAAAAATTTAAATGAGTTGCCTGGTGGAAGAGACCGGGAGTCGAACCCGGTACCTCTTGATTTCCGGTCCAGCGCGTTGACCATTACGCCACCCTAACTCCCAAACAACATATCGATTTTTTCCTTTTGCTTTGTCCGTCGGTTTTGAAAGGCTTTAAGCTTTGATCTTTGTATCAATGTTGTAGGAGTTGATTATAGATTTTGGCACGTAAATTTTTAGATAAATAGTCTAGTTGATTCATAGTTGACAGACTGTTTTGACATTCGTTTCAGAGTACAAACTGGTGGCATTCATCTCGCACATGGGCACGTCGACGATGGTGGGCCACTACGTGTGCCACATACTGCACGAAGGCCGATGGGTTATATTCAACGACAATAAGGTAAGGATAAAATTTGTTCCATACAATCAAATTTTCGGTTGCTTGTCATGGTGACATCTCCTGGGCCACTCTTTAAAACTACGATTTTCTAGGGTATATTTGCCAAACAACTTTGTAATTGCTACAGTCATAAGCCCATTCTTATGTGAACTATGATATCCTGACAATACCAATAATATTAATTAGAGATGCCACGAATAGTGAATTGGCCGAATACCGAATATTCGGCAACGCTGTCGGCCGAAGCGCCGAATATTCGGCCGCCGAATATTCGGCCAAACGAGTTGGATTTTTATTTGAAAACAGTTCGCCTAGATCGGAAGGCCGATCCTTACAAGTGGTGGTCAGCAAACGAAAAACAATACCCGAACCTTTCGAAATTTGCAAAAGTTTATCTTTCTTCGCCTGGAAGTAGCGTTTATAGTGAGAGGTTATTTTCTGAGGTTGGTACGTTTACGACGAAAAGCGCAATCGTTTGCTACCCAAAAAATGCTGAAAAGCTCGTTTTTATCCATCACAACTTACCACTGATTAATTTTAAGTACTAAAATGTTGTAATTTGGAAATAAATACATAATTTTGAGTAAAATAACGTGTCTTTTTTTACATGATTTGCTATTCGGTATTCGGCCGAATAGTACGCACTATTCGGCCGAATACCGAATAGCAAAAAAGTGGCCGAATAGGCCGAATACCGAATAGTTGCCGAATATTCGTGGCATCTCTAATATTAATTATCAACACTTCTAAGAAATTTTATCACTACTGTCCCCTGGGTTGGGTCACGGGACAATAACAACAAAAGCAAATTAATCAGTCCTTGAATAAGCAAATCCATATCTAACTTGTTGTGTTGTTGCAGGTGGCGCTTTCAGAAAACCCTCCAAAGGACCTCGGCTACTTGTATCTATATGAAAGGCTGTGATGTCGAACTAGTTAATATTGTACCAAAAATCAGGGCACGATTCAATAAGGAACATTATTAGACTGCGTTAAAGTTTTTTACACAGAAGAGATTTAACTTTTTAGGCGGTATTTATTTTATAGAAACAAATTTTATATTAGATAATGGCGATTAGGTTAACAAAATTAAAATAACTTTCCGTAAGGGCTATGCAAAAGTGCATTTTTGTTTGCAATTATTACAACTACAGTGTTATTTTCTGTAAGAAAGTGCTGTAACTTATTTATTTGTTCAATGAAGTTGTATTATATGTATAAGCGCGACCATATAACGCAATAATTTGCATGGTGTTTAAATGTCATTAACGGACAACGAATATTAATAGAAATTATCTGAGATGCTCTCTTTATTTCATTTTTTATTTATCCCTGCCTATACCCATCAATAGAAGAGGACAGGTGATAGCCTGATAGGACACCTGCGGGGCTAGCATATTTTGCCGCGACTACCCTCAAAGTCAAATTCAAAGTGTTTTTATTTGTGAAACATAGGTAAAGGCTGCATAAATACAGTGGTGTAATTAAATATCATGTGATACATCACTATGTTTTGCCTATTGGCGTACAAGAACAATGCACATGCCCAAAACTTATTCCTATTATGCCTATTACGCTGTTACATAGCATTACAAACACAAACTAAATTCTCATATAAGTACTCAATGTCAAGATGATGTATGATAATTAAATTAACAATATAATAATAATAATGAAGGCAACAATAGGAATAAAAATAAAATAAAGATTAGTCAGATACAATGTCAACATCATTTAAATAATCTAAAATAGAATAATAACATTTCTTCGTGAGTATAATTAATAATTTACGTCTCAGAAGTGGGACTGGTAATAACCCTGCCCGTGAGACTGGTAAGCCCTGTCGCGTGAGTCAGCGTCACCTGTCTCTGTCTTGCTCCTACGATAATGACCAGAAACTGACAGGTAGTACTTGTCGCGCCATAAAGAGTCACGTGTCACAGTTATGCTGACGTACTGAGGCGATGATGCTTTATTTTCTTAGTTTTCTTTGTCTGGAGCCTGTAGGGAAAATATAACAGAAATGGCAGAGGAAGACCAAGGTTAACTTATTTTAATCAAGTGAAGAAGAAAGCAGGCACCGTGTCGTATCAGTACTTCAGTAGACCAAGAAATTAACAAGCCAAAGGGAAGACTGGCGATTACTCCACCGAAAAGAGTAAAGCTCTTAAATTATCAATGAATGAATACCCACCAACTTCATGTTTGCCACTGTCATGATCATGACAGGAAGACTACATGCCAGCAACCGCATTAGATAACGAAAACAGTGTGTTTTCAATATCAAATAAGCGTCTTGAAACTACTAAACGTAAATAAAATCTTTGGCAGTCAAGAAGTATCCTATAGCAAAAAAAAACTAGTGAAGCTTGTCTAAAACTCTATCTAATTCAAAGCCCAAAGAAAAATTGAAATGAGTTAGCTGGTGCCACCACCATTGTTTCTTTATCTTTGTATTATTATGTTAAGCTTATAAGAGTCCTCGTCTTCAAAGAGAAGCGCGGGGGTAGGGCAGCAAATAGGATTAGGTTTTGGGCGCAGAGTGACGGCAGATATCTGTTCGCGATCCCTTTGGAACCTATTTATTTTTCTCTTACCGCGAATAGAAACTCGTTTACACGTTTACAATTACGGATTTAACCTAAGATTAGAATGATCTGCACGGATCCTGGGCATGCAAAGGGTTAACTATAATATTATAAAATTCGTTTGACCCATCCAAAAAGTGAAAGTCGAGGTGTGTCTTGCTATCTACTGTATCTACTATCCCTACCTACGGCCGCCGCTCGCCGCTGCCGCGTGCTGACGATGTGGCCAGGATGATAACAATACAATACTTCTATGTAGTGTACAGAATGGAGGTACCAGCAAGATTTCTTTCGACGCGGCGCCATAATAATGAGGTGATTGGGATGAAGTAATTACGATTAAAATGCTAAGAATAAGTTTATTTTACAACTGATTTGATCTTTAACTAATTAAATACTAAAGTATATTCATTCTCACTGGTCTTATTTAATAAACAACTAATTCTAAAATAAATTTTATGCCTAAAACTGCTTTATTCTTGTAATAAAGTTGTCAAGTATTTCCATTTGTTCAATATAACTGAATTCAAAAGTTTAGTCTCACCCAAGAATGTGAATTTTTAGTGTCAAGTGCAGTTCATTGGAAAAGACATTGAGGATGGATACACTTTCATTATTATCGCTTGAACCTATCAACGGGTTTAGGAATCCTCTTCATGAAGATAGTGCTTTCATCGAAGTATGTGTTGAACTTCTTGAATCCATACCTCTTGGTAGGATCTTTTTTGCAGTATGCTGGAGTCAGGTTTATCATTAAACCTGAAAACAAGTTTTTTTTTTTTTACTTTTATTTTGGTTCTGTGTGTCATTTGCATAAGTTACTAGAAATCTTGAACGGAATGGATGACAGTTTATTTATTTATTCAATATTCCATAACTTTAATCTATCACTATCATTATAGGCAGACCCAATGTGACATACATGGGCATTACTTGGGAAAAAAAAAGCAATATTAAATAAAAAACATAAAATTTTACTACCCTAACTGGTTCCAGTTGCTATTTACTCTATTAAAATGTGACCCATAAAAGTAAAATTTTAGTTAAACGGCTTCAATCTACTGGAAATAGGCCACTATCACAACCACACAAAAAAAACGAACTACCCCGGGAACCAACGGAACCTGCCAGGCGAATTTGATTGTATACTTCAATTTATCTACCAATTATTGTTGTGACTAAGGTCATAAATAATTGTAAAACGAGTAGCATTGTAGTTACAATAAATAAATAAAGTTTCTATATAAAACACCTAGAGTCAGAGGAAAACAACAGTTGCAATTAATGGAATGGAGGTGTCAGTACAAAGATTAAGAGTTTAATGTTATCTAGAATGGAATACAGCTACAAGGAAGCCCATACATCGGACCACACTGGCATCTTTGGTTGTAAAAGTGGTAAATGGCTGATGTTACGATCTATTGTGCTTACCTGCTTTCTGTGCCATGGAAACCATTTTCCCAATTTTCTTTTGCTGTCGGCGGCACAGACCAGTGATGCGGCGTGGTAACATACAACCGTCAGATCTTACAAATTGGCTCAGGATCAGCACATCAGTGTGTTTCACATCCAAGCCAAGAGCACACATGTAGCAAGGAGGTTTACCATCGCTTTGGGTGACCACTGGGGACAACTCCTTTATTTTTTCAGCACGTACTAATAGTGCTGCGCGAGGGGATGGAGTGTAGACTCCTTCGACAATCAGGGATGTTCCTTCCTTCTTTTCTTGAACTAGAAACAGTAAAAAAAGGAATAATTTAGTTATAGGTTATGCTGCAGAAATTACTGCAAACTTACATAAAGGAACGCTGAACGTACTTGCTTTTAAACCGAGCGTCTTTGTTGTAGATAAAGGTCGGACTGTTGCTGTTAATACAGCATTTCTAGCTGTTAAAAACCCAGCTCTAACCAGGGCCGCCATGATTGTTATTTACGATTTACGATAAGTACTTTTTTTTTCTGATCTGTCAATGTCAAAATAGGCGTTTAGTTTCAACTAAAAAATATTATACTTTAGTAGAAATCTTTAAGATATTGCTGGCAGCACTGACGTTTAGCATGACGTAGCTTCCTAATTTATATGGGCGGATTTTTATTATTTTTCTATTCTGACCATTCTGACCCCATACATAATGTTTAGTTTTGGTTCGGTTTCGTACATAGCGCCGCTGCCTGTACTATTTTTATTTGACGTCCGAATTTAGTATTTTCGTTATAAAGAAATCCCACCAAAAACATTTCATGTAAAAATGGCGGCCAAGACTCATATGGTCTGGCTGTAAAAAAGTTATCAGATCCCTCGAAAAGCCAAGCCCCTAAGCCCCTGAGTTTACTAATCCTACACCTTGGCTTCAAAGGTATGGCTTGGCCGTTTCATAAAGTAACGTAAATAAGTCCAACGGACCGTCTGGCCCATACGATATCAAGAAGTTAAGTTTATATCTCCATGATAATATATATAAACTTAATTCCTTACCATATAGGCCGGACAGTCCATTAGACTTATTTACGGTACTTTATGAAACGGCCAAGCCATACCTTTGAAGCCAAGGTGTAGGATTAGTAAACTCAGGGGCTTAGGGGCTTGGCTTTTCGAGGGATCTGATAACTTTTTTACAGCCAGACCATATGAGTCTTGGCCGCCATTTTTACATGAAATGTTTTTGGTGGGATCTCATTTATTTTTGTAAGGTGCCCTAGTCTTTTTCATTTATTTGGGCCATAGCGTCTGTAAGTAAGTAGTAATAATAGCAAAAGCGTTATGAGCATGTGAGTCTTGGCCGCTAATTTTACATGAAATGTTTTTTTGGTGGGATCTCATTTCTTTTTGTAAAGTAGTTTTTAATTTTTAGGTTTATTTTTTTATTTTTTTTTTGTGTCGTAACGTTTCTAAGTAAGTAGTAATAATTGTGTATTTAAGAAATACTTACGTTTAGCCCCCATTATGGAAAACCCATACAAACTTTCATCCCCTTATTTAAAGGGTGGGGGGTGATTTTCTAAAAATCCTAGAATATATATTTTATTATTTATAACAAGGAGTCCCTATATCAATTTTCAGACCTCTAGTATCAAAATTTGCAGAAGTCTCATACAAACATCCATCCCCTAGTTTAAGGGGTTGGGGGGTAAAAGTTCCAAGTTTCAGAATTATTCTATTGTTTGTGTACTAAACCTAGCTTACATACCAAATTTCAGCTTTCTAGGTCATCGGGAAGTACCCCAGAGGTTTTGATACATAAGTGAGTGAGTGGCAAAATCGGCGTATTTTAGGTACCAATAAAAGCTAAAGTATAAAAGCTAGATCAATGAAATTTAGTACATTTCATATGTTCCCTAACTGCATCTTAACCTGTGAATTTGGGCGGTCTGGTGTTAACTGGGACGAAACTATGAGGGTTTGAAAATGAGACGAAACGGTTCGAGAAAAGGTAGGTAGTGCCCCGCCTCTTTTTTTTTCGTCTTGGCGGGGGCACTACCGTGCCCCCAGATACTTTTGTTGACTGTAAAATTATGTAGGTAGATAAGTAATCAGTTTATAATAAAGATTTACTATTAGGTGATCTTTGAATGATTCATCAATATCAAAGGGTTTTTCGTCAGTTATAAACGTTCTTATACAGAGCTGTGAAGACAGCTCTTTATTCTTTATTGATTACTAGCGACCCGCCCCGGCTTCGCACGGGTGCAATGCTGATAAATTATGCATGTATTATATATATATATAAACCTTCCTCTTGAATCACTCTATTTAAAAAAAAAACGCATCAAAATCCGTTGCGTAGTTTTAAAGCTCTAAGCATACATAGGGACAGACAGACAACAGGAAGCGACTTTTTTTTATAGTACTATGAAGTGATACGGTCATGACTTAATGATACTTAATTAAAGGACTACTTTTTGGGAGTACCTATAAAAAAATCCAAAATGTGGTGGTAAATTATTTATTACAACACAAATATGACACTGAAAAAATGTATAATAGACAACTATTGTTAACAATTTAATAGCTCATGAATTTAAATATGTGTAATAAAATTCTCGTGCCTTTTTATATGTATTAATAATTATACTGCAATTTATTCATGTAAAATATAAGGCAACAATTAGGACCGACACTTTGTAAAATATAGCATTGTATATCTACACATAAAGTTTTGTAGAACCTGCAATATGTTTAACAAAATATACTGCAAGGCAGATAGTGTTGAAAAAATACATATTTTAAGTTTTATAACAGGTATTTATAGCACTTTGTATTCGTTTTTTTATTAGATAAGGCTGCTGGACGGTTTGAAGCAAAGTATATATAGTTCAAATTAAATAGTTATCGTCCATACAAGATAAAAATTGTATATTATTATACTTATATCATAAAATAAAATAACTTAGTACAAAATACACGTTCTTGAAAATTGGTAATTATAACTGATAAAATAAAGGTTGAGATTACTGAATTGTGATTGTGACTTGGACAACAAGATTCTCGTAATAAATACATTCGAAAATTTATTAAAATTGTTCGAATTAAAATGGAAAAACACGAACTGTCAAACGCAATTTTAAATGCATTGTGTTAATAAAATAGGTTTATTGATACTTATTAATAATAATAATATATTTACTGAGTAAACCTTAAATTAATTCTATCATAACTTAAATAATAGTTGTACCAGCAATAAAACAAAACAATTAAAAATATAAGTGGGTTCAGAGTGTACCTACAGTTTTTAAAATTATTTATCATTTTCTTTTTTATCCACGCATAAAAAATAAAAGATTTTTAAATTTCCTGGAATTGCTTTTGGTCGGCAATTAAATCAGTTACATATGGTTACCCGTAACATTACTACGCCGAATCATATTCACTACAAAGCTGCCTCCTTATAGTAATTTATTTATTTTGTTTACCATAGTACGTTTTGCTTAGTATGGGATTTCATCGGTTTGTGCACAATTGTGCTTTAATATTTATTTATTTATGTTATTTAACTGACTGAAATATGAAACAACTTTTCGGCTTAGATGACATCAGGGAGCAGCAAAGCTGATAGCCGATTCCTGCACCTCTAGCATAACTGTCATATTACGCGACTATTTCTCGGGCCAGATAATTACCCACCTGTCTCTTTCTGTGCAGTAATGTGAGAGAGTGACTAGTAGCTCTATGTCGCGTGACAAGAGTCGAAGCATACAACCCGGTTACAATATCTGTGGACCTGGCGTCGATGGCCTTACATTGCAGCGAGGTCCACAGATATTGTAACCGGGTTGTAGATGTGCTAGACGGGCTGTACCAGTCAGTGCTCGGCCGATAAGGCGTCGATCCGTCAATCCTGACAGCTGTCATCTCAATACATTTTACAACCTAAAATCGATGGCTAGGAAATGTATCAAGATGGCATACTAACAAGTATTGACTTCGGGCACTATTTGTTTATTTGCAGTAAACTACTTAGAGCATAGACCAAAAGACAAACGAAGGTGCAATTACAGGAAGAACCACATTAATGTGGTAAGCACGTTGATAAATTTATCGAACTAAAAGTAAACTATAAAAACGCGTTGCCAATTGTCATACCAAGAATGACGTTAGACCGTATTACATGATGAATGATCACTTCGCTGTGTCTTCGGTAGCATAATGGTTTATTCAGCAATTACAATGTAGGTAGAACCGAGCTTGAAGTATGCAGGTACGAGTGGCGGCAGTCCGCTATCGGCAGAGACGAGTTTACTTCGGGAAGGTGGCTAGGCCCTTGCTGAAGAGCCCTGCGGCGCCCTCGGAGCCGTCGTGCACCGCCGTTGACAAGCTCGAGACCAGCTGAGGATAAAATATTATATGGATTAGACGAATTAACTTATTCGTAACTTCTTTAAAACTGGCGAGAATTAGGCACTTTATGGAATATTTTACAGTACCTAAATACTTTTGGGAATTTAGATCTATAGTCACGAAACAAACACATCACACCGTGGCTGATGGTTGTTTTCATATTAGCAAACATCCGCTAATATATGATATCATTTACGAGTCTGGTTGTACATTTAACATACTACTATGAAACTAAAAATGAAATCTCTGTAGGTACGTTGAAGAAATTTTCTAGAACTATGTGTAAATAGGTTATTAGGAGATCACAGATTTTTTTTTATATGACCGTATCGGCGGGCCAAGCATGTCAAAGTTGCGGGACGAAATTAAACTACATATTTTTGATGCTCAGTATCCTTTTTACCATGACTTTACTAGCTAGCGATAGCGACTTCGTAAAGGATTTATATGGAAAATTGTATTTACAAGTAACCGCTTGGGCGCTGTGTTTTTCTTTAGTACTAATCGTTGACGCTGTCGCTAGCGAATTCGGTCACGTCAACTCATAGTAAGGGTACAGATAGCCTGACTCCCAGGTTACGCGGTGTGCGTCGCTGTCTTCCTTATACACAATTTTTTTTAATTTATTTATTTCAAAAAACCATGGTACACATTTTACAACAAATTTCGCCAATCACGAAGTTTATTGGCGAGTACTGCACTCACTTTTTTAACAATAGTACCATTAAAATCTTAACTAGGACGCCTTTTAACGACAACAATCCAATCCACACAAAAAGATGATGTGAGCTTTACACTCACGGTTCAAATTTTAAATTTTGTTCTGTGCGGGTTGGATCCTTATCCTTAAAAAAAAAACGTTCACTTAACCTTAAAAGTAGGTAGGTAACTATTACCCAGACACTTTAGATTCTTTAGAATCAAACTAAATAGGTAGAAAAGATCCACTATCGTTGTGCTTACCGCATCGCGTTTCTCGCTGAGATACTTGTCGGCGTCCTTGATCTTGGCGTCGACGACGTGTCCAGCGTTCTTGATGCCCTCGTCGGCTGCGGACTCCACTCGCTTCAGCGTGTTGTCGACAGCGTTGCTCGCGTCCGCTGCAGCCTTTTCGGCTGCCTTCTTTGACTCTTCCATTGCTGCGTCTGGAATGGTTTATATTTTTAGGCTGCATTCCTGTCACAGTGGCTTTGAGGTCTTCTCCTGTATTGCAATAGCAGTTGGGCACATTGGTCACAGCACAAAATATGGAGAATATCAGGTAAGGAAACAAGACAAGTAATAGAAAACTTACTGGCAGCCCTCTTAGCCTCAGCAGCGGCAGCCTCTGCAGCCTGTCGGGCCTTTTCCTTGGCGTCCTCAGCTGCCTTCGCTGCCTGCGCTTTGGCGTCCTCAGCTGCCTTCGCCGCCTGCGTCTTGGCCTCCTCTGCGGCTTTCTTCGTGCTGTCTACCGTGGAGTTGATTGTGTCTGTGTACCAAAATATAATGTGAAATGACAAATTACACCCCTCTTAACTTCTCTATAGCGAGATGACCTTGGTGTTAGTTAAAGCTTTGTTAAGTCACGATTGGAATAACGGCAACTGAACGTCGGAAGTCATGTTCATTGCGTATTAATAAAAACGAAATTTTATCAAACGTTGATACCTAAACGAAATCACTCGCCAGATGATGAAGTCAGTAGACTTGTTGTTTTAAGAAGTTTCAATGATTACGAGTAACTTAATAGAACACATGTTTAAATACCATATTATTAGAAAACCATATTATTGTAACTGAAATGTCAATTTTGTATGAAACACACATTCACTAAACTAAGAGTTAAAGCTCACACACCACAAAAGATGAGGTTAAGGTAGATTTATTCTTCATTACGTGATGAGGCATCGAAAAACGTTCGAGTTAAATTATTATTAAATTAAGTTGTATTATTACAATACAATCCAAATGCTTAGAGATCTTAGTTAACGCCATGAATTTCGATGTCCTTCAGTCTGTCTAGGCAGAACATAATTTTAGTTAAGTAAGTATGCCCAAAATACTACAAATGCGGAAACTGCCAACTCAAGCAAGTAAATATACCAGTCGTTTCTTCAGCAACTTTCTTGCAACTATCCACAGTCTTTGCAGCCTTTGTGGCGGAGAATTTGTTTTGAATTTCATCTACAAACGTTACATTATATTACACACTATAACCCAACACCTGTGGAATACACTTGAAATACAAACCGTTAAAGCTATCCGCCATTCCGTTGGTCTCGATGGACGTTGGCGAAACACCATTTTGCATTAGTTCTGTGATTGCAAAGAAAAGGTAAAGAAAGAATAGAAAATAATGATCAGGAACTTAGTTAATATATAGCCAACAAAATGTTTTCAGTCAAATATACTTATTACATTGACATGCAAAGTGGCAATATAAACTAAGTTCTTGCTCAAAAAAGCGCAAGAAATAAGTAATGTTTAAAACGGAAAAAGTAAGGTGAGTGGTTACCGTTAGTGTCTTCTACAACATTCTGTGTATCTTCGGAAGAAGCTTCGAAAGTTTTTTCGATACTTTCTTTATTAAATACAGCGCTTGTTAAGTCTACGGAAAGTGCAGGAAAAAAAGAAAATTAGTGGAAAATTACATGCAACTTAAACTATAAAAGATGATGAAATGGGTTTAGATTAGGGTTGCCATACGTCCCGGTACGCCGGGACATGTCCCGGTTTGAAGCATGGTGTCCCGGCGTCCCGGCCGATAAGCAAATTGTCCCGGTTTAAAAAAATCATAGTTATTTAACAAAGGACTGGACTTGGTAAACAGTAATTTACCTACAATAAACGCGACTAACTAGCTAGGCTCATCGTACGTGGATAGAACCAAGAACGTATTTACCCTAGGGCCATTCAGGCCATGGCCTGGGGCGCTAAAGTAGGTAAGTCTTGGTCGAAAACGCGCCGAAAAATTTCGCGCTCGCTACGCTCGCGTTTTTTCTAGTTGTGTTACTACACTACGCGACCAATGCCGAAAAATTCTTACACTTGCTATAACTAAGCGCTTGATAGACACGACTACCATTATCCATTATAAAAAAAGTTCCTTGACTTCTTGGGGCGGCGAAACTTATAGGCCTAGGGCCCCAAATTTCAAAATACGTCCCTGGATTGTACGACGCACGTTTCCCGAATAACATTACAAAAATGTAACTTTTTAAGGTTTAGTCCTTGCCTAAACACAAAACAACTTTTAACACAGCCATTTAATGCCAGCGACCCGCCAGTCGGGTTTTCTGTTCGTTGATGCTTTTCGCTACAAAGGTGAAAATGCATGTTATAGGCTACGAGCGCAGCGTGTGGCATGCGCTTCTGCCGCTGTGTTAATTCTGATAATTTTACAAAAAAATGGTAAAAAGAAACATTTTTACGAAATCAACATTAACTAAACTATCTGTCAATTCAATTCATTTCGATACTGTCAAGGGAATCAAAATGATAGGGTACATACATCCCGAAGACCTAGAACTATGAAATTTTGCAAGTAATATCGTTACATACTACAAATACTCATAAAAACCTGAAAACCATACATTCGTAATAAAATCATAAAAAAATTAGTCCTTTCCAAACAGTATCATATTTGAAGGACTCGGTAGCGTTAAGTTTGCACCTCGTTTGTATGTGGCGCGATATATTTCAGGTGCAAACTTAACTTAACCAGGTCAATAAAATAAGATGGGATAAATAAAAATTTGGGCGGAACCCTCAGTGCGCGAGTCAAACTCGCACTTGGCAAGTTTTTCTTAAAATGTCCCGGTCTGAGTCCCCACACTTATGGCAACCCTAGTTTAGATGATTGAAATATGAAACGAGTTTTTATGTTTGGTATGGTAAACATATTTATTTATGTTTAATGTACCTGTCATTTAACGCCTTCAGTCGTACCTTGCACTATGCGGGCTATTTATAGCAGTGCAAAGGTTGAACACGATACTAACATTCAAAACTAAAACGGTGTATGTCTTTAATAGACTCATAACAAGATACGACTTTGCGGCTAGCATGATAGGATGGAAGGGTCATTTGGGTGGGTAAACAATGTGAAACGGCAGACGTTACGACGTGTTTCATTTGTTTAGTTTAGTGAAAATCACGACACAGCCGGCTGTTCGCCTCTTTGCAGTGTGCTAATGCATTTTGTTTAGCTTTAGCATCGTTTCTGTGATAATGCGATGCATACCTTTCGCGCTGCCCACAAGCGATGTTCCTTTATCCACGACATTACCGGCATAGCTTTTAGTAGTATCTACAGTGCTTTTTACTGTGCTTGTTACGGTATCTAAAATAAATAGTATAATAAACAAAACATAAACATAGATTACCTAATACCTTATAGAAAAAATAAAATCGTTAACGGCGTTTAGACTTGTATTGTTTAAGTAAAAATATCTTTATTTTATTTTACTAAGTATTTTACTAAATTATCATGAGTATTGCTAATAAATTAGGTTTATACCTTTAGCATTTCCTACTAATGAAGTTCCCTTTTCAACAGCAGACGATGCAATATTTCGTGTTGCATCTACAGTATTTGCAAGAGTATCTAAAATACAACAAAAATACAAACGTAAAAGAAAATATTAATAAAATAATAAATAAAAACGAAACTCAACATAATGTTAATAAATTACCTTTAGCACTGCCTACATATGAAGAACCAGTTTGTATAGCAGCAGCCGTAGCGTTTCTAGTAGCATCTACTGTGCCTGAAATTGTGCTCGACACGCTATCTACAAAATATAATTTCAGTTAACAATAACTTGCCATCACTTTTTATTGAAAAGTAAATGATAATGCCTAATTGAGTATATCTGCTTGAATATTTAACTTTGCTAATACACTGATAAATATAATACCTTTGGCAGCGCCTGCATATGACGTGCCTTTTTCAACCACTGACGCTGTTAAATTTTTAGTAGCATCTACAGTGCTAGTGACTGAATTGGCGACAGTATCTATAAAATAAAATATGTTAAATAAATAATAAAAAATACCTATTTAAGTTAACGATTTTACAAAACAATAATTTAAAAGTACCTTTAGCACTTCCTAAATATGAAGTGTCGGTTTCTACAGCCGAAGTTGCAGCACTTTTAGTGGCGTAGACTGTGGTAGCCACGGTATATATAAGAATTATTGAAAAAAAAATGGAATGAATGGAAAACCAAAAATAACAATTAAAAGGGGAAACTAAATAATCGTTGTGAATTATGTTAAAATACCTTTAGCAGTGCCTACTACCGCTGAGCCCATTTCTACAGCTGAAGCAGCTACATTCTTTGTAACGTCAACAGTGCTTTGAATAGTGTTTACGACGGTATCTACAAAATAATAAAAAGAAAATGAAGAGAA
This sequence comes from Apotomis capreana, assembly GCA_947623375.1. NCBI lineage: Eukaryota > Metazoa > Arthropoda > Insecta > Lepidoptera > Tortricidae > Apotomis > Apotomis capreana. The sequence continues at coordinate 21,477,484 of OX392512.1, forward strand.
AATAAAGAAAAAGTCGAATTGTTCTTTGATCAGATATTGAATTACCTTTAGCACTGCCTAAATACGAAGTGCCGGTTCCTACGGCCGAAGTTGCCGCGGTTTTAGTTGCATCTACAGTGCTAGTAACGGTATCTACAATAAATACGATTATGATTAATCTCTGACTAGATGCGTTTTATAAAATCAAACTTAATAATGGAAAAAACTTAATGAGTGTACCTTTAGCAGTTCCGACTAAGGCCGAGCCCTTTTCAACAGCAGATGTGGCTACATTCTTTGTTACATCTACAGTGCTAGAAACGGTATTTGCAACTGTGTCTAAAAATAAAATCAATATTTTAAACAAAAGAAACATAAAATCAACAGATAACAAATCAGTATAATTATTGTAGGTACCTTTAGCACTTCCTAAATATGAAGTGCCCGTTCCTACAGCTGCAGCTGCCGCGGTTTTTGTTGCATCTACAGTACTAGCAACGGTGTCTACAATAAACGTTATTGTGATTATTTATTGATTCAATAAATTATAACCAAATTACAAAAGAAATTGCTCATGTTGAAGTATACCTTTAGCACTTCCTACTAACGCTGAGCCCTTTTCTGCAGCAGAAGAGGCTACATTCTTAGTTACGTCTACAGTGCTAGTAACAGTATTTGTGACAGTATCTAAAAATAAATAAAATATTTTAGACAAAAGAAACCAAATAATAAAATAAATCAATATTGGGCATTCAAATAATATACCTCTGGCACTTCCTAAATATGAAGAGCCCGTTTCTACAGCTGAGGCTGCCGCGGTTTTTGTTGCGGCTACGGAACTAGCAACAGTGTCTATAAGAAACGTTATTGTGATTATTCATTGGTCGAATAAAGAGATTAAGGGAAAGTACAACTAAACGTTTAAGTATACCTTTAGCAGTTCCTACTAATGCAGAGCCCTTTTCGACAGCCGAAGCGGTTACATTCTTTGTTACATCTACTGTGCTACTAACGGTATTTGCAACTGTATCTAAAAGTAAAATAATTAAATAAAAAAAACATTAAATTATCAAATAATGAAAAAAATATTGGGCATGTAAAATTAAGTACCTTTAGCACTTCCTAAATATGAAGTACCCGTTTCTACAGCTGAGGCTACCACGGTTTTCGTTGCGTCTACAGTACTAGCAACGGTGTCTACAAGAAACATTGTCATGATTATTCACAAGCTTAATGTTTTAAAACCAAATTAAAGGAAAAATACAAGTGAACGAGAAGTATACCTTTAGCACTTCCTACGAATGTGGTTCCTTTTTCAACAGCAGATGAAGCAACATTTTTAGTGGCATCTACTGTGCTACTGACTGTGTTTGCAATGGTGTCTAAAAACGTATTAATTTATATCATTTCGTGTTTAAAGAACATTCTATACCTACTAATACTTATTTAAATTCGGTCGAATCAAGCTATTCCTGTACGTAGAATGTATACCTTTAGCGGCTCCGGCATAAGAAACACCTGTCTCTACGGCAGCAGTTGCCGTTTTCTTGGTAGTATCTACTGTACTCGCTACCGTATCTACAAATTTCAATATATTCGTCAAAAACCAAGAATAAAAAGTGAATTGGAATTTCGAATATTTCAGAATACAAAATTTTGTCTTTAAGAATTAATGGTAGGTATCGACAGTGTAAAGTATTCTGAATAGTATCTACAAGCGAAAGCAAATACATAAGATGTCATAATAAGCTTTCAACACAAAAAATCTCAACATTTTCAATAGGAAATTTATTTTTGGCTGAATCCACGTAAGTTTTACCAGTTTCGATTGTACTTTGCGCAGCCTTTTTAGTATTATCTACAGTATTTGATACTGACTGGGAAAAATAACGTAAGCAACTTCAAACATTTCAATTTTTTTATAAAGCAATAAAAAAGCTGGCGAATTAAATTAAAAAGCATTAATACCTCTAGCGCTATCAACATATGATTTACCGTAATCATAAGCTGAATATGCTGTGTCCAGTGCATTTTGCAGCGTGTGCTGGGCCGTATCTAATATCACACAATATAACACATAATGTTAACCACACATGTTAGCACAAACATTTCTACTTGAAAAATAGGTACCCTTTGCGCTGTCAACGTAAATTTTGCCAGTGTCAACAGCACTTTGAGTAATATTTTTGGTACCTTCCACTGTGCTTTGGACACTGTTCGAGACTGTATCTATATCACGAACGGTAAACTAATAACAAGGCAAAATGATAAAACAATAAATAACATAAATGTAGTTGTTTATACCTTTGGCAGAGGTAGCATAGGTTTGACCTGTTTCTACAGCGGTTTGTGCTACCTTTTGTGTCGTGTCTACAGTGCTTTGGATTGTGCTTGATACGGTATCTACAAGGTAATAAACGTAATTAATAAACGAAACAAACCAAAAATCAATAAGAACCTGTTTGATAGCATCTTGATTACAAACCTTTGGCACTAGTGGCATAAGTCATGCCGGTTTCGATAGCGCTTTGTGCTGCTTTTTGTGTTGAGTCTACTGTGCTCGCTATGGTTTCTACAAAATGATTGCAAATATTTTAATATTGTAAAATGCTCACTACAGCTAGACACTACAAAACTCGATGGTAATAATGGGCGCGGTAGATATAAAGTTTGTTTTTAATTTAACCTAATACAATGGTCCAATTAAGTTCAGCGTCCCGATTATCGGCTTTTTTTGAAACCGATTATTTGTTTGTATATGTTATATAGCTACCGGTAAAAAAACTAAAGCTACACTATCTGTCTAATGTAATATTTTTTTTTGGGTTTAGTATTTAACTGTATTTGACTTAATGCGAAACATTCTATTAGGTTAATGAAATATAAATAAAACTGACTCGCAAAGGTGCCAGCCTAATAAAACTGTGCAGCTGAATACTGAGTAGAAAAACTATGAATACTTCGCTTAACATGCTAAAACATGCACAGTAAAATTTCAGTGCAAACTACCGGTATGTGCCAAGAATGAGACTCAAAACGTCCCCACCTACTCGTAGCCTTTTTTGGCCGAAGCCCAGACTGCAAACGGGGCTGAAGCCTAAATGAGCTAGAACTAACACTAATGAGTTTGTTTACCTTTCACCCATCCACCACCTTAGTTCACCTGTTCACGAGCACGTGAACATTTCTCACTACAGAAGTATAGAAAGTGAGGTTAGTAAAGAAGTTTCGCATTCAAGATAAAGTACGTTTTAAATTCACTATCTTACCTTTAGCCGCGTTGACTGCTGATTCTGCTGATTTTTTGGTATTATCTACTGTTGTTGCAAGGGTATCTATAAAGAGTGCAAAAAAGGAATAAGAAAAAGCTTTGAGTGCAAAAGATGTAAAATATTAAGGTAACTTTAACATGTAGGTACTCATTCACGACGTCTTCTTGTAATGTAGTGTTAATCCTCTACTCGTCTTGTTATCTGGAATAACTAACTACTATGCAAAACGCGTCTTTCATGTTTCATCATTAAATGAGTTCTCGCAAAATTTCTGCTGAAAAGGCCTATCGCAAAGCTCCTGTCAAGTTTTGATAAGTTTGTGAGTACAAGACTCACGGATGCTTTATCGTTTATTTATCACGTGATAAATGGAAAGCAACGCAAAAGTTCGCTAGGGTCAATACTATGTAACCTCGTAATATGATAACAGACCTATTTGTTTGACCTATCACCCTGGAACAACGAACTCCAGCCAATCGCTTCTGAAGAAGCAGCTCCTTTATAAGTATTATAACTACCACGTACCTTTAGTAGTATCAACGACCTTCTTTCCATCAGCCAGGGCTCGGTTGGCAGCATCATGGGCCTCCCCAGCGGCTAGGGACACCTTCGACAACTCCTTGTCGATGGCGTCGATGGCAGAGTGCTTGGCGTCGTTGGCTACAAGGTAAGTTTTGGTTAAACATTTGCTAGAATAAAAAAAATATATGTACGGCCATGACGGCTTGGAGGCCACAAGAAGAATTAGAACCTACGCACTTTTTACATATGCTTTATATTACTAATAGAGTTTTAGTATGATAAATGTTTTAGGGTTTTCCGGTACGCTGTGTATGGTTATCTTTAACATGTTTAGAAAAAAATGTTTATAACTAAGTACGAGTAGGTATACTATTATGGCATGTATTTAAATCGATATCTGTATATTCCCTTTTTTCGATCAAAATATTTGAGTTTCACCAAAAATACTGACTTGCACACTAAATAATGCGAATTAAATATACTATTTAAAGGTATTTGCAAAACTGTTTTACTGAACGAATAACTAATATTATTAAAATAATTCGCGCCTTAGTTCAACAAACATATTACAACTTTTTAAAGGAAAACCATCACCTACCTAATTTACTTTTAGGAATATCATTTATTCTAAATAAACCCAATTTAATCTGTCATGTTCATATAATTAAGTACCTACACATAAAAATCATCAAGTGCTAACTTAACATGGACTATACTTTGGCACATTGAATGGTAACTCAGTTTAGAAGGGTACGTATTACAATGCCGAATTTCATTAGACCTATGGACGGAAGGCCGAAAATTAAAATGTCAAATGTTTATTTGACCGAAAGTTTAAAATCCCGAAAGAACGTTTGACCGAAAGAATGAAATCCCAAAGACTGTACTTAATGTTTTTTAGGGATATAAAAAAAAAACTAACCTAACCTAACCCGGCCGAGTCGGATCTGCTCTGAAAGGTGATTGATTCACCTCAACCTATTCTCAACGTTTAAATGATTCACCTTTCAGAGCAGATCCGACTCGGCCGGGTTAGGTTAGGTTAGTTTTTTTTTTTATATCCCTAAAAAACATTAAGTACAGTCTTTGGGATTTCACTCAAAAACACTCCTTTCTCATCTCTCTCGCACTCGCATTAGATGCTAAAGAGCGAGCGCAAAGGAGTGAGCGCGGCGTTAGATGTGCAGGCCCCAATATGTTTTTCAGTAAAACAGAGAAACAAAAAGAAAATAAAGTTACGTTAAAAGTATTTTAGTTGCACGATTAGTCAATTTGTAGGCTTTTTTTGATAATGGAAATTTATTTTATTGTGGTGCACCTTTAGATATCAGTTTTAGAAATTCCGTTGTAAGATTGTCCAATTTAGAGTGCAAGTTAGTATTTTTGATAAACAATTCGAATTTTCGTTTTACAAATCATATATCCGATGTACGAACGATATTTTTTGGTGTGAATTCGGTTAAAAAGGTCATCTCGTTTTGTATAATGCTTAAGTTTTTTTTGTAGGACATGTTCAGTTATGTATGCATTCACTTAATTAGTGGAGTTACCTATTAGTGTGCTTAAAAATTAAGCAGATGTGCATATAATATTATCCCTATTATTATATTCCTGTGCGTTTACTTGAATATTATATTAAAATGTAAGTAATATTTATTTATTTATTTATTTATTTCAAACAGATTACACAGCTTAACAGTGAGATACCAAGGCGCTGTGAAATGTATACAATGTTAATCTTAAATGCTAACATTAAATTGTTTTATACAATACAACAATAACAATATTAATAGGTAACAGAAGATATACGATCATCCATCACCTCACATAACCTCTTACATTCATCACAAATCATCTTCCAACTGCTTGCAAAAACATCGCAGTCAGGTGCTGATCTGAGAAGCGCGTTCAGATACTGTAAAGCGCGAACTAACGGCGATTTCCGGTACGCTACAGTGCGCGTTTTGGGAACTGCCAATAGGTCGCGATCACGTGGTCTAAAATTAAATTTTGACTGCGACAGAGAAGGCGCGAAGATGCGAACCAGTTGCGAGACCAGTTGAGGACAGTCTGAATCCCCACTACTACCACGCAATATTCGGCATGCCCCAGTCACGAGTGCATAATTACGCCTTACTTCTAATGAGTTAAAACCCAGGGAGCCAAGCAAGAATTTTGTCGGGTAAAGAAAAGGATAACATCCATAGGTTTTTTTGATATAAAAAGCGCAAAAACGCTTTTTGGATTTTTTCCAATAACAGGGTGTAAGTAACCTCGTGGGGGTTCCATACTATACACGCTGCCTCCAGTTTGCTCCTAACTAGAGCGATGTACATGACCCTAATGGCGAAGGTGTTGTCAAATTCGCGGGCATTGCGGATAACAAAACCCAATCTCCGGTAGCAGTCGGTAGTTAGGGTTTTCATATGGACGTGGAAATCAAGATGTGAATCAAATGTAACACCAAGGTCTTTAACAGTGTCTACACGTTTTAGAGATTCCGCTCCAAGTATGTAATTGAAGGATAAGGAACTACGAGCACGGCTGAAGGACATTACGGAACACAATATGTAATCGCGGAAACCTAATAGAAAATTGTTGGAAAGCTAATTGATTGAGACTTTTCGGCTTTGATTGACAATATTTTTTCTAACAAGTGATTAACATTTATTATTATTACCATACTAGTTTTATCAACATTATTTGTCTAGACATACATTTCAGATATGTATGTGTTCTAATTGATTTTGCTATAAATGTTATTTTATCACGTGCAGCATTGAGGCACATCGTACAAAAGGCGGCCTTAATGCCATGAGGCAACCTCTACCAGCCAACCTTAGAGCGAAACAGACAATTTGCAGGCGGTGCATCTAACTTACACTTACATAACAACATATAATTATAACACTTGCATTAAATATTACTAATATAATAATAACATGTACCTATATATCTACAGCGATGAACATTACTAAGATAAACTACAAGAATTCATTTCTCCTAGTTAAGAAAAGCTACACATCGATTTTTTGGCTGATTGGTACTTGGTACGTTATACGTAAACCCTAACCTAATGTACCATGCCTAACAAAAACATTGATCGTCTTTTGAAAGGTCGAAAGTCGAATTGAAAGTGTTTTCTGTTTTTCCTGATTCCTTACTATTTAGTAGTGGTATTTTTTATCTATTGATAACCCACTTTTTAATCAATGTGTTATTGGGATTTGGATAGCCTGTTGTTTAAGCTCCTGATTTTCGGCCTGATACTAAGCTCTTTGGCCTGTTAGACTTTTAGGAACGAATTCAAATTCGTGACGACACAAAAAAACAGCTATGGTCTATTACGAGAATTACGATGACAAAAAAATGGCCTTACAAGCAACAAAAACTTATCTATGCTTTTTTATAAACTCGAAAACCGCACACATTGATAGAAACTTATCAGTGTGTCAATGCTCTAAATCCTAGAGATTAATTGGATTAATACGAGTTATGCAATATGGACTGCCTAAATAAGCGATCACATTGTTCTGAATACCTATCGGCGCTTTAGAAACATGTTTAATTATGATACTCATTCAAACTCGATTAGTAAATTGGTTGATACTAGAATCTAGTTTAAAGTTCAAGAATGATCGGCGAATTTATGTTTAAGGAAATATAATTGAAGAGCCAGCGCACTGAAAACATAAATAGCTCAACTAGTTTAACTACTTGAGGAATAGCCAAATTGTGCTTAGTAGTGACCAATTATGCTAATTTTACACAACTTTGGTTACTAGTAGCCAAGCAGTCCTCTGATTTATTATTATTATTATTTTTTAATTCAAAATAGCCATGCATTTAACCTCGATTGCACCTGATGTTAAGTGACAATAAGGCCTAAGATGGAGCATTGGCTAGAAGATGCCTATTCACTCTTGAACTTGGAGAGATCCAAGTTATATTTTTCAGGAAACAGGTGCGCAGGAAGAGAGTTCCATTCCTTAGCTGTCCTCATAAGGAAAGTAGACGCAAAGCGTTTCGTAAATAGCATGTAACATTTGGACTACTGTTAACAAATCTTTCTTGACGTGATAACGTCTTATAAATCAATAAACGCCGGCTGCACGCACGTAAAAGCATGACTCATTGTCACGTTCCGCCTGAGTCGAGCGTGCAAGCGAGAGCGCGAAACAAGCGATAGAGAGGCACGATCGGCCTAATAAGCGTTCGGCTTGTGACGCAGCTATCTCTCTTCCACTCCATCGGCCGGTATACGTAAAATTATCGTCGTAAACCGACTTCAGACAACCATTTTTTTTTTCAGTTTAAAATAACTAGCTTCCTTCCTTGTAAAATAACGAACTTATACCTAGCCTCCCGAGACCCTATCGTTCCGTCACCTCCTAAAATTAATTTAGCTTCATTATTAGACTACGGTGCCCAGTGCTCCTTGCCTTTGACATTGTTATTCACAAAGTAAATTCCTGAACATTTTCTAAAGTGACTTGTTCATTACCTGAACTAGCAGCATCGGTAGCTGACTTCTGAGTCCCGCTCACTAGCTCCCCGGCCTTCTTGACCTGGTCTTCCACGACGCGGGCAGCCTCCTCAGCCTTCTCTGCAGCCACCTGTTCAGCATCCTTCTTCTTGCGCTCGAAGAGCGACGCGGTCTTCTCACCGATGCTTTTGAAGGCTCCTGTATATTACAAAAACTTTTATTCGCTTGTTTAATTTTGGATTTAAATTTCAGGTCAATAGATTCTGGCTTTTCTCTTATACTCTAACGCGTTGTTAACAAAGAACGTGTAAAAGATTTCGTGACTCGATGTAGTGATGTTACTTTGCATGTTTTGAGCGTTCCATCTGATCACAATAACATTTTATGTGAAGGTACCTAATATAAAAATAGTAAGTATGTTGGAACCAGCGAGAAAAAAGAATGAAATCGAAAGCCTCCGAAGACTGACTAAACAAAAATATAAATACCGAAGGTTCTTAGATATATGTAAGTATATTGCACCGAACGTACATAAGAGTCGGCTTCCTTTCAGCTGAAGTTTTCGAAACGGAGTAAACATCACATGACACATAGTTATTTTACGCCTGAATACTTCTTATGTAGGTATCGATTTAGTATCAACAAGTTATGGTATTGTTATAAGTACCTATCTAGGGCCAAATCTATTCGACCCTCCAATGCAAAAACAGTTCACATATAAATTAGCATATATAGAAATGCAAAGTGAACATTATGTAAATGCGCAATATAATTTGACGGCTGTTTTATACGCCATAAAATCGCGTAAACAACTTTACTGTTCGGCAGCTCTTGGAAAGTACAGGCTCTGCTAGATACAAGGAAGATGATACTATATTATAGGTAACTTAAATGAATCCACTCTTAGACTTAGTATAATCTTGCGTACAATTTTAGTGAATCAACTTTCACAGATTTATTTTTTTCAAGCAATAAACATTTTTAATAAGTATGTTTCTTAGAAAAACAATTTAAACACTGTCCGTGTCGAATAGCAATAGTAACATTGAGTGTCTCAATAGTTATTTGTTATACAAGGGGGGAAAGTTGTATTTTACCCGCGAGTGTTTATTTGAAACACGAGCTAGCGAAAGGATCCTATGATTGACCACGAGCGAAGCGAGTGGTCCAAAATAGAATCCTGAGCGTAGCGAGTGTTTCAATACACGAGACGTAAAATAACTTTTCGCCCGTGTATAACACAAAACTTTTCACCTCACTACAGCGAGGAAAAAAGAATAAGGGTTTGTACTATATCTTTGAAAAATATCTGCAATAATCAACCAATTTGCCATTTATTAAAACTAAGGTCTAATTTAGCTTTCATGTAGGTATTTTAAACGGGATTTTTCAGAAAATAAGCTCATGTCAAATTTTACTTTAGCTGCGTTGAAACGTCAAAACTCTTTCTCCACATGTGGATAAAAAGCGATTTTCTCAATAGATATCAAACAAACAAACTGGGCTTTCCGAGCTAGTGAGGTGAAAATAATTAATATAAATACCTAAGATAGTGTATGCGTAGGAAACGCGTATTCAAAAGTAAAACATTCATACATACTAAATTACTGTTTTGCGATAGCGTCGAGAAAAATACCCGAGCTTTGTGTCTCTGGGCGCCAGCAGTATCGATTTCGTCGGCTCCTTGCTGCTGGGTCAAGGGCTTCTGTGCACACCCAACATATGGCGTATTGATTGTCATAAATTACCTATATTCTTGTATCATAATTTCATATGAACTCTATAAATAATTAAATTTATCGCAAATGAAAACTTCGCTAAAGTTCTCGACGTAAACATGATATTTTAATCAATGACACCTCAAATTTATAACGCTGTGTTGTTGTTTTAAACTGTCGACGTGTGTGGGTGCGACCTGGATCTGGAAGAATGGGCGCAGTTCCTCTTGTGAACAGACTTGTTTATCCACGTTAAGAATAACTGGGGAGGTGCTTTACAATGTATTGAGATAGCGTAACCTCGCCCCTCGACTTTGTGTCGCGCTCGTCGCGCGAGAAATATTACCGCTTTCGTTCTATCACGTACATTGAGAAAGAGATGAAACAATGTCACGTAAGCGTGACAAGCAAAGTCACGGCCAGTTATGTCAGCGGCCTATTTATCCTATTATGATCAAGTTTATCTACGCATAGATAAACCTGATCACGCCTGTTAAAACGATTTAACAAGCTATAACACGATATTCAGCTTGGATAAATGTTACCATATTAATTAATAACAGTACGTAGTCTGGTAGTCTGGTATAAACGACGCAGTTAATCGCAATTTACGGAGTCAGGGACGACTACAGTTTAAATACATAAAACATAACTATGTATAAACTACTTAACGTTGTTGTTTTAGTTTAACTATTATAAACAAATACGCCTGCATTAAACATTTTATACATAAAAGATCAATTATGACTCACCAAGGTTTTTGTCTACCAGTAAGCGTGAAACACACATATAATTATTTAAATACATGTATGTATAATATAGGTAATAATTTACATTTAGGTTTCAAGGACACACATTTATCTAAGGTGAGTTATGATACTAGTGTCATTATTGTTACTACATATATACATTACTACAAATATTGTGTTAGAATTTAGAATGCTGAATAACATTCTGGAAATAAGTGGTTTAATGTGAATCTACTATGGTTCAGAATACATACTACATTTAAGGTGAGCGTGATAAATAACTATAAAATGAGTAAAGTATAGATATTTAAAAAATACTTTTAATAGTCTAATAAATTATGCCTCTAACGGCGCAATGCACCTAATTAAAAGGCAATCAACTACTAGTAATCGTAATATTTATATTCGAACACTGTTGTACTCGGGAGCGGTAGGTAAATGCATGATTTATGAATTTTATGATTATGATAGAATTAGTTCGACGTACATGCTTAGATTGCTTAGCATACATAACATATAGCGTTTAACTATTCCTTAAAATAAGAGATTGACAATGACAAAGCTCTTTCTCATACATCATCATCAGACATAACAATAACATGCAATCAAACGCGCACTATAGGTATCATCGGAACCTAAAGTCATTTAAATTTTATTATTATATTTTTACTATTGGACTATGAAAATATAAAACGGTTCTCTAATGACATCTAGGCTAACATTTTATTTAGTTTCCCTAATGGTTTCCGTGTTCACTTCCTCATACAAATACATGCCAGAGACAAAGGTCATGATGACGAAAATAACAGCTTCCCTTATTTTGACTTATTAATTTTCGTTTATGCTAAAAAAATATATATTTTTTTTTTTCAATTTTCAACAACTCAAATGCTAGTGATGGGTGGTGCATAAGTGAGTGACTGAGTGATAATTGACACGATAAGTGTCACGCGCGTGCATTGGTCCCGTTCCTCTGACCGAATGGAAATAGATTTGGGAGTCGGTCAACCGATCCGGGATCATTGCTCGGCTTTCGCAATCAGCTATTGATTGATGCCCTGAATAACTCCAGCACTTGAACATTAAATAAAATGATCTGGTCAAACACACTGGACTGGAGCACTTTGAGCACGCTCACGATAATATCGATTACAGATACAAAGCATATCTTTAGAACAATATACATATATACAAACTTACAATAATTATTTCAAATGAGTAGTTTTAGTTTTATATAAGTATGTATAGTTATGATACCTATTTTATCCCCGTGTTTTCTACATTGTTTTAATAGTTAATGATAATGAAATGACACCCCATTAAACTGTTATTATATATGTATTAGATTCATATAAGTTTGGGAGCTCTGGTAGACAGACGACCAAGATCCACTGTTTTAAAAATAGATACATGAAAGAAAATACCTATGTAAGCTTGGCCATGGAATTTCACAACAATGAATCATACTGTGATAACGTCATGTGCATGGACCGATTATAAATATCCGAGATCAGAGCTATTTCGATTTACGCGGAATGATGTGAATTGTTTAACGAGCAAGTCGTGTGAATAAGATGCATCCTATATGAATATTGTACAAATAATTTACTAGGAACCTCAAGGTTAACTTTACTACCTTAAGTAAGCATATTTGAAGGTTGGGTTAAGTGACTTGCCTCACCGCACCGGGCCAGTGCCGTCGCCAGGTATGCCGTCCGTAACATATTGGAATCTTTTGAGGTTAACACACTTGGCTCAACATTAGTATTGTTGCAACAAAGCCTTCTACTTAAAGTTCGTAATAAATATGGAAATTTACCGTAACGTTTTATGATGTTTTATCACTTAAAAAAACTAATGCAACCCCTTACTATCGTAAATAAGGTAAACGAATATTAGCTATTATTAACTGAACAGTCACTAATGATATAATAAATAAATAATAAATAAATAAGTAAATATATAAATAAAATACAATCTGATACAGTAGAATGTTATTTATGATTGTGACTACGTCTCGTACGGTTATATATAACGATTCACGTTTCAAGTCAGGCTGAATTCAGATGTCAATCTGTGAGCTTTATACCAATTTTACTGTTATTTTGTAATGAAGATAAGAGTTCCATGTGTTAGTGGCCCTAATAAAAAATCCCATTAGCGATTGTGTAATAGCAGAAACTGTTAACCTAATCGACTGACGTCATTACTTGCCCTATAAAGTCCTATATTGGATTAAATAAACGGTATAGGTTTACACAAGCATGAGTGTAAGTATAATAAAATGGTAAGTACTATTGTGTCAATTCGGCAATGGTCAAATGAAATTTTCAGAATCAAAGAAGAAAAAATCCATGATTAATGATTTATTCCATGAACTACTACTAGTTACTTTTATTTTGTGCTTTTCAGGTAGTGTCATGCTGCTTTTTTTTAATTTAAATTCTAAGTTTCTGAGACTGATTCTGAGTTTTATTAAACGCAACATTTACCCACATCCAAAACTTGTACTTGTAGCTCTAGGTATCGGCGCCGAAAGTCTAGCTCCAGGTGTAGGTACCTATTGATCCGTCCACGCTAGACCGTTTTATTGCTGCGGAACGACTCATGACCTACACTAGGACACAGGTGCGTCGAATCCAATTCCCACCGGTTTCCTTAGTACCTACGTACCTACTACTTACTTATTACATTTACATTACGGAAAGGGGTCATTTTCAGCAGACTTCAAAAATGAAAAGGTTCTCAATTCGATAACCTTTTTTTTTAGGATCCTATGCTACGTGTTCATTTCGCCAAGTGTGGACCGAATCTAATTTTTGTAAGTGTATACTCCTGAGAGGGTCCCATTGTCACCATATCGTGATCTGATGATAGAATCATAAGGAAAGCGAGCAACCCTCAAATATTAAAGCACTAACAATGTTTCAGTTATACAGGTATTTGGTCTGGTAGTCGCATTATTCTGAGCTAATGATGGAAGTACAACTCCTTAATAATGGTTAGAAGTTAGGGGATACGTATTTAAATATTATCGCTAGGTTTAGACCGTTACTTTTAGTCGTACTATTACAGTAACTCGTTCAGTTGTTCTCGGAAATACAATTCCTTCTCGTTGAAGTCAGTTATTTTTTATTTCTCCATAATGCTTCGACAGTAATCACAAATGTATAATGCAGCAGAGATAGGGATGCTGTTGCATTTAATTTTATTAGATATGTCGCAATATTTGATTATTTGTTACTATCACTAGGTACCCGGATTCGGTGCAACAGCTACTGTTTATTATCCCTTGATAAACAATCAAAATCCGTCTCCGACTCTTAAGCTCAGCTGATTTATCAACTTTTTTTATCACATATCAGCACTGCCGTAGCTATATTAAGTATAAATGAGCCCTTGAACCGGATAGCTATAATAATTTTATCTATGATAAACTCAACACGCGATTTTTTTTGAGTTTTCATTTGATGAAATTCATATAAATAATAGTGTGTTTATACTGTTCATAAGTTATAAATAATTTCATAATCTTTTCACATTTATGAAGATTGATTAATCTCCACCAGTCAAGTGATTTTTAAAACAAACACAAGTAATAACTGAACGATTGGCATTATTTCATAAACGACTATCAGAATTCTATCAATTAAACATTAAATCTGACCGTATAAACCAGGCTAACTCACCAATTAATTTAAATTCTCTATGTCTTAATTTTGGAATGCTCTTCCCGACCTAAGCCCTACTTAGACTTAAGTGTTATCAATGAGATCGGTAACAACATTCCGACCCCCGCAACGCTCAATTGAGATAATATCCGGCCGACTACTAACATGACATCAGATTCCGACGCCTGTGATGTCATTCCAAGCAAGACTGCAGAAAAAAATACGTTTTCTGCGAATTACTTCACACGTTTATTTGTGTCCTTCTGCTAGATTTATTTATTTATTTACGGGAGACATACGTAACTTTATTAACCGGTTTTTTTTGGCATAAGTGCTGTAATGTAAATGACTTATACCAGCGAAAGAGAAGACACATGATGTTACAGGGAATAATTGTCTAGCATCACGCTCACGGAATATTCCCGGGGACGGTAGGTGCGGTCGGATAGGACATGGATTAATTTAATTGTTTATTTATTAATGCTAGCCAAAATTCAAGTAAGTACAGTAGAGTTCATAAATTTATTTATTCATAATAAATAAACAAATAAACCCCCGGAATATTCCGTGAGCGTGATGCTAGACAATTATTCCCTGTAACATCATGTGTCTTCTCTTTCGCTGGTATAAGTCATTTACATTACAGCACTTATGCCAAAAAAAACTGAGTTCACATATATTTGCTCATGAGCAAATATATGTGAACTCACCTCTATTGTTAACGGCTTAGAGGTGTGGTCAGATATTTTTGGTCACATTTTTGCTTATAAATTTGTAAATTAGATATACATAACTAAATTTACATATTTGTATAGAATCTTTTTATCGATTCATATTTTTTATGTGGTAATACCATATTTTTATTTTTATAAATAATGACACAAAGGTAAATTAAGAAAGAAAAATTGAATGCGTTCTACTACAATCTAATCGGGAAATTTACATAATTAAATCTACATATTAAAGAAAATAATTGTTAAAAATTATAACTATAAATTGATGTGACATAATATGCTTTTGTCCTTATTAACGATGCGTCAAAAGAAGTAAGTATGTGAAAGAAATGCTTACCGCTACCATTGTATCTTAGTTGCCTAAGAGTAACCCTTGAAAATATTTGTTTTAAATATCATATTTATACACAATCCCTTTATAACGTTCGGTTCAGCTACTGCACGAACCATTATAGTCCTTCTTTGTTCTATATACAGTATAGTACAGTCAGTAGTTCAGTACCTACCTGTTCGCAGGTGATCACCACAAACAAAGAATCTCTGATTAACCTCTGTTATATGCAACCTTGAAAACAATGGAACCTACTATGTACCTAGGTCTGAGCAATTGCGATTTTAATCTTGTCATAAATTAATTTGGTTCCCTGCAGCTCTGCACTACTGATGATGCTTCAATAACACAGTGAACGAATGATTATTTTAGGCATAGACAGTTCAAGATGTAAATGTAATTGATATAGTACCAATTTATTAACGTTATCAGTATCATTCACCTAATTGTTTCAATTATTACATATTATGTTTACTGTACACCGAGATACTTCTTTCACGAAATCTGCAAGGGTTTGAGTCACGCTGAAATATAAGGTAAATTGAATAAATAGTTCAAATAAAGTATGAATTAAGTAAGTATATTCTGGAAGATGCGGCATTGCGAGATGACACATATCCGTACGTCTTCACAATAATAAAGCTTAATAAAGCGGTCTCGATTATTTTGAGTTATGAGTGTAAATTGCATAATAAAACATTTATGAAAATAGTTTTTTTTTCTTCATATGATCATATTCCGCGTAATAAACACATGTTTGTAGTCTTTCTTACTCAAGCATGTCTGTAACGTAACTCTGTACTCAACTCATGAAATGAAATATCCCATATGTTAATAAACATGTGCGCCCTTCACAGGCCTTAAAATACCCCAGCTGGCATTCCTGGCTTTATTTTCGTTTCAAAGTGGCCAGTTTCGACATGGCAAGGAATATGTAAGTTACTCATTATTATTGTTTGAAAAGTAAATTTGATAATTTTGAACAGGCCGTCCTTTTTCACCTTTAGATTGGTTTAACGTGCAAAAGTGGGACGGCTCGGCTGATACTGACAGTCGTTGTCTAAGTCGAGTCTGACCGGCTGACCTTGATGATGTCATCGTGCCTGCAGCGAGTTTTGGTATTATTATGGTTTGATTGCGATGGCCTCTGCTTGATGAAACAATGGTTATCTTTTGTTTACGTTAAGATAATCACCCTTGAAAGTTTGGTTTAAGTATAAACAAAAGTGTATCCAAAAATAAATTGATACCTATAATCTGTTTGAGTCTTTAAATAAGTAGGTAACTACGTCACAATTCCGCAAGTAGCTGAATATCGTCACCTTTAGAGAAAAGTCATTAATATACTAAATAATAATTACTTGATTAATTAATTACACTGGTTTAATATGGTGAATTTTTCATTACTCGTTGCAGCGCAGTCAGGATGAGTTTAAACAATAGGTATAATCAAACTAAAGTCATTATACGTAGACACCTAAAACACGTTTATCTAACTAAAACCATAATCAATAAGTAGGAAGATGGATTTAGCGGCATAGCATCTAGGTAGGTACCCCTGCCCAGTTACCTGTAGTCCTGTACCTACAGGTAACTTCAGCCATAAAGACCAAGCCAATGTTTACCTAGGCATTTTATGGAGTAAATTCGATACTCTGCTATCGGAAGGAAAGGTAAGCCCGATTTCAAAGTTCGCCTACATTCCAGTGATATAACACATAAATGAAAGTTTAATTCGTACAGCCTTGGTCGTTTAACGGGCGCGTTTTGGTGTACATGTATTGAAACTATCGGCGCAGATATATTTTGTAGGTTCGTTTAAAACTTAGTAACACAAAATACAGCGAGATCTGATTACTATGGTGTTTGCTTACGTTATCGAGCCCAACCCAACCCAAATAATAATATTCATTAAAACCGTTGGCAAGCAAACAGATTTGGGCATGGTACTCGAATTCGTAAGATTACGTGATTCATACTCCAAATCTAAATTCATTAGTACTATCTACGTCAGAATTAAAATTTAAAACACTAAGTAGGTTGATGTCTCATATGATATTCTGAAAATTATTATATTTTAAAAACTTTAATATCAAAACATTTCTTTTAGGGTTCCGTACCCAAAGGGTAAAAACGGGACCCTATTACTGAGACTTCGCTGTCCGTCCATCCGTCCGTCCGTCCGTCTGTCTGTCACCAGGCTGTATCTCAAGAACGCGAACGGTGATAGCTAGACAGTTGAAATTTTCACAGATGATGTATTTCTATTGCCGCTATAACAACAAATACCAAAAATAAAATAAAATAAATATTTAAGGGGGGCTCCCATACAACCAACTTGTTATAGATTACGGTATGGAACCCTTCATGCGCGAGTCGGACTCGCACTTGCCCAATTTTTTATGAGTACTTACATCTCTATAAAATAAAAAAACAAGTTTTGATGTCAACCATGGCGATGGTTGACTGGTGGAGACTACCTTGAGGTAAGTATTAATTTTTTTTGTGAAGTAAAATTAGAATTTAAATATAAATTAATCATCATCATCTTATAATTCTTCAGCCCTTATAATTCTTGTCGCCTACTAGGCAAGACCTCGCCAAAACATATTGATGGCAGCATTTGGTCACTTCATAATAAATAAGCTCCTTGTTTATTTGTCTATTAAATATTAAAATAACGGAATCGAAACGGTCTTGCTCGCCAAAGACGTGACTTATATTTACGCCTTTGTGTGATTGAACGAATCACCAATGCGGAATTGTACTGCGTAGTACTCTGCTGGCAGTGTACGTGGCTAAAACTGGATCTATTACGCTTTTAGAGAATAAATCAATATTTGTAAATTCTCTGTGTAAAAAAAAACAATCAAGGTTGTACGTGAGATAATTAATTAATAATTTGTATCAATATAATTAACTTCTTTAATATGAGAAGTAACCATACCACAAATATGTAGCTCGAGCGATTTTTATCACTCTTTATGGTCATTAAAGCGCAGGTTTTAAAACAAGCAACCTGTAATTACCATTCTTTAATGTCACGTAATGAGTGAATGACTCACAGACCCCGCACAACCAAGGAATGCAAAGGTCGAGTCATTATCGTGTCACGTCCAGTGAGATGGCCCGTGAGCGAGCGATTCATTCACTTGTCGTGATCACATCACTAGTTTTGAAAATATATATTTCACATCATGAGGTCGGGAATTAATGATCGGTGTCCTGAAAAACTAAACGAAATACCTACAGTAAAATTAATGGATTATCATGATCATTTGTATAGTTTTCAATGTTAAATTCAGACGGACGTTGGAGCCTTTGGCAGCACTCGTAGACTTAATAAACTATCAATGGTAAATAAAAAATAAAACATTATTTACTGGGAAATATCCGAAAGTTATGAAATATTTATATAACGAACAGTTTTTTTAAGTTACATATTTAATAAAGTATTTAAGTCTTTTATTTAAATTCCAAAGAAATTATAATATTATGGAGTTAACTTTTCTTATTTATTTTCATCCTCATCTCAAAGACTGTTATCTGCATTGCAGATTGCAGACAAACGTGATCGAAATTTTCAGGAATCCGTCATGTAAAGGAAGCCACAATTCTTGAAATTTCATTTGTACAGTTTGTGAGTAGGTATGTTACAACCAGCTAACAAATTATACTTAGTGTTATTTTTTCCGTTTTCGTTCTATTCTGATTTAATAAGTATGTAGATAATAAAACCTTCAAGTTTTTGTTTTAAAAACTTGAAACAGAAATTATGAAAAATACGTATTTTACATTCTTATATTTCTGGTGAAAAAGCTCCATTAACGGGTACATATTTTTTATTTTCAGACATTACCAAGTATGATCTCGACGTAGGTACTGACGTTCACAAAAGTGTTAACATATACCTACATTGTGGTATATCTAGTGAAGTGGGTGTTATTAATTATCTACTTATATGTTCATGCAGGAATAAGTAAACAAGTGATTTTAAAGGCACTATGTACCTACTAATATAAAACTAGTTTAAAGTTTATTCACATAATTAAATAGGTACATAGCGTATTTTACGTAAGACGTGCTAACTAACAGAAGCAGAGGTGCTAAGAGTCTCTGTTACCTTCATAACTACTAGCGATATAAATAAACAGCTAAGAAACTATCTGAGAACGATATAATTAATTACTAGCTATCTATTTACATGCATCATATAAATACAAATATAATAAGTAGGTATAATAAGTAAACAAGTTTAGATATATTATGTTTATATATATGTTTCTAATTATGTACACATATGTTTCTAATTATTATAATGAATTTAAGATAGGTGGACGAAATACATATTTTAAATAATTCTGAAAGACTAATACATACCGAGATCAAGATTAATTTTTTGTCGTAAATCCTACATCAACATCACCAAAAGTTAAATATTACATCATTATTATTATTTCTTTCAAATAATATTTATTATAAATTTATATCAATTGTTACGTATTCAGTAATATATCTTTAGTAGTCGAAAACCAATTACAATAAAAAAGTAGCCTGACCTGCAATCCCGCTGAACATTTTTCTTGATTTAAGTAATTAAACCTGCACTGTACTTAAATCACCAATATTCGATACTGTTATTTTTAAACCACTTCTAATTTTGCACAAAACTAATGTGAGAGCAAACGCCTCTGCAGGCGAAGAGTGCTATTCGAAATACCTCCAAGGTTCAACTAGAGCAACAGCGCAAAACACTTTTCATGTGGCCGGTACGTGAACCGCGCTGCCCGCAGTCGACATAATTTTATTTTTATCAATGACGTCATATGATATCTGCGTTTTGTTATAGCAATAGGTGGGTATCAAATACGAATACGACAAAACAATTTGTTCTCATGAGATTGATACATTAAAAGTATGTTTTATTTAAGGAAGAGATTTTTATTTGCTCACATTAAATGTTGAATAGGTGCCGACGCCTTGTCTACTAAAATGGTATCTTATTTAGTTTTCTACTATTACTACTATTTGTTTAGTTTACTGGCAACATTATAGTTAGGGGACCTACTAACATGAATTCCTGTTTGCGATGAAAATTATGGTTTCAAATTCTGATTCCAGATAAAAATATTAATTTAATTATAATAATAACAAAATAATATAATTATCTAATAAATATATTTATATTATTCTACTAATCTTGCGCTTTTGAATTCTTTGCATCGTCCTAAGAATAGGGTCCCGTTGCTAGGCAACGACTGTCATGACAATATATACATTAAACGTCAACAAGTTGAAAATCTATAAGATTATTTGCAGAAGGTGCGATATTTTAAGAATTTGAGTGTTATGCAGGTGAAATGTCTAAAGATAACGCAAATCTGCGCTTGCTTGGTTCGCCGGTGAATTTATCTTACAGGAGCAAGAAGAAAGACGACAGAAAGAACATACGCAATAGGCCCCGATCCGCGCTCCAGAATTCTTGCTACACTCCGGTATGAATTTAAACAACTATCATTGTAAAAATAAGGTAATTTAGCGGACTTAGCATCAAATTGTGCAAGACAATTAAAATACATTTTGACGGGTGACAGTCATGGCAACAACTGTTGTTGAGTAGGTATTTAAATTCTTTGTCATTGTCAACTAACATCTGTTGGTAGAGTTTGTTTTGATAATTTAATTTTTGTTTTTATTCATGGTTTTATTCTTTATAAAGTGAATATTATTATAAACTGACATTGGCAAAAGCCTCGAGCTGCCATTCCTGGATTTTAATTAATTAGAGTTAGTTCTTCTATAGGTTTTAACATTAAGGTAAATCAAAGTTCAGTTATCTACTGGATTAAAGAAATACTTGCCTAGACATTGGGATATTCAAATCATGAATATCTACAATAAGTATAATTGTTTTATTTTACGAATTTAATTTCAATTTTTTTATAGAAGGATGCGGTATTGGTTGCGGTGTGGATTAGTGTCCTCTCAGCTGTTGTAAATGTAGCTTACATAACTGATTAATTAGTTATTTATTTTTAGGCACTCATCCAAGTTTGTACAATAGGTATCATTTCTTTCCATTTCCATAAAGAAGAGGTATTTCTGTTGGACAGGGCTAATAAATTAAAATTACCTGAGTTCAGACACATTGAGATCTAATATCTAGACTACTTTAAACATGTAATCTGAATATATAACATTATCTCTTAGCTCATATCTCAAATATTATGTTTAAATTTACATTTCTTATTATAATGCTCATTTTATATAATTTTAAAACGAAGATACAGTTAACTATACCCCCATAGACCTTCACATATTGCAATAAGATTTATATTTGATTACAAATGTACGGTTATCAGTATCTCTGATAGTACAAAGTTGAGACAACAAAAAGAAAGTGAACATTCAAATTTCATTTAAAAATATTTTATTAAAGTGTAATAGCTTAAGAATTATAATTAAACATAAGTGACATTCTTAATGTATTTATAGGATATTCAAGAAAGCTACAAGCGTCCATTCTCTGCAGATGCTAAGGAGAGAGTACCATCAACGAGAACTTTTTTCAAAACATTCAGTGCAGAGTTACTTCAGTCTTATAACAGTAAGATATAAGATAGTCTAATCTTTTTTCAAATTTTCAAAAAAAATCATGGAAATTGGTTTAGACCTTTTACATAATAACATTATTAATATGTAAAAGATTCTCTATTTCTGAAGATGGTCTATTTTTTATTTGAAATACTAAAATGACATTGCATAGATTTGCGCTTGGGCCTTTTTAATTATTATAGTTGGTATTTCATTTATTCAGGATATGTAAACTATGTATGAACCTAAAAACATAACTATATGGTGGCAATTTAATTTACTGTAATTGATTGAAATTCTTGTAGCTTTCAGTTCAGTTTACTATTCTAAATTAAAAAGAAGTAAGTAAACCACAATATGGGTGAAAAAAGTCTAAATTATACACACTTTTTCCATGTTATAAGTTGGGTTAAAGTATGAAATTAAATTAAATGAAAATCGTTTATTGAACATACGGTTTTAGGTCAAAAAATCATCGTAATATAAAAGTAGTAGTTAATAATTATTATAATAATAGTAGAGGTTTATATTTTTTAGACTCGCCTGCATCTGCTATTAAAGTTGTGGCACCTACAGCTGATTTGCTTGGTGATACTAAATCATTTGACAACCAATATGCAAGAAAAGATAAGGATGTATGCAGTAACGCCTCCGACTATGGGTCTGAAGACACTTTCATAAGTTTAGGAACTAAGATCAAAGCCAAAGCGCAACTTAGCCCTAATCCTAAAGCTAAAAACAGTAACCAAAAATTCCTCAAATACCGCAACATAGCGAGAAAAGGACGTCGAGTTATGGATGCTCCAATAAACGAAGAAAAAGAAAAAAGCAACGATTACGGTTTAGAAGTTAAGATCATTGGAAAATCACGACCGCAGTCACCTTCTAAAGGTAGAGATGTTAATACAAGATGCCTATCGCCTTCGTTCAAGACTACAGCTTATGAATCTTACTTCGTTCCTCTAGAACCTGAGAGGAATAATCCGTTAGCGGGTAGAGTTTCTTTCGGAGAAAAACAAGACGTGGAAAATGCTATTGATGTATATTCCAAGCGCCTCATGCAAACAAAACAGCAATTGTCTTTAGTTGAAGAGGAATCTACTCAAGACTTAGACAGCGTACCATCAAATCATTTATTAAGCTTGTCTCCAGAAAATTCTCTAGAAGAACTAAAGAATAAAGATGGAGATGACACTGAAGGAGACCTTACTGGCAGAAATACTTACGATGTTGATGAAAGGGACGATCATAAAGCACCTGACTATTTAACTGAAGCACGAACTTACAACAGCTTCTATGATGATTTTCGTTCACGTTCTGTTGATAACCATCTGTCCAAGATGTCCAGTACAATTTTACATACTGATGCATCATCTAAGGACTCGGGTTACCCAAGTAGTGCCAATGATGACAAATGCTACAGGCAAGGTTACTCCCTACCAACGACGTCGAATTTGAGAAAGTCTAACTCCGATAATAAGATCGGAGATCAACCTAAAAGCCTTGATAGTATTTCTACAACAAGTAACGAAAAAAATTCAAACACATTCCCAAGCGATAAAAAGTATCAATGGACGGAACCCTTAAATCATAGTAGACTATTATATAAAGACTTCTTTTTGAAGAAAGAGGGGCATTTGGCTGTACCTCCTAGTAATTCTCCAAATCAATCGATCAAATGTGATTCAATTCCTAGTAGCAATGAAGCTACGGATGTTCTAAAAGTAGATGATAAAAAAGAAAATTCAGAATATCCAAAATATTTACTGAATAGCAGTACTAAAGCATACACGTCCAAAGTGATTGAAGATTATAAGAAAGAATTAGAGGCTATTAATAATTTGCATGAGCTTACAATTAAAGATATGCAAACTGATGCCATTTCTCCGACTCCATTGAATATTGACAAAATGTTTGAGCAACATTCCAATGTAGCTAAAGATAATACAGACTCTCAAGCAGCAAATACGAAAGATGATGAGGATAAAAATAGTAACAATACTCTTGATACACGAAAGAGAGATGTATCTAAACTAACTACCAAAGAATTGATACAGAATTATTTGAAGGTGAAAGGCGGTAATACTAAGGAATTCGCCAAGAATCTAAAGAAATTCGAGAATATTGAAGCAAAGTATAATTGGAACAATAAAACTGCTTCAGTAGAAAATAAACGTACTGCGCTAGTAACCAAACCCCTGACTCAAAGGAACTTGTTCACGATCAGAACACCTATGAGTGCCAGAATAGAGGGAGTCCAAAACGACAAAGATATAGATTCTTGGATGTCCCTGTCAGCACCTTCGCCAAGAATACTTCAATTAGATGATGTAGACGCGCCTTCGCCACCGGTTGAGGATACAACTCCAGGCGAGCTCAAAACTGAAGAAATTGTTCAAAATGCAGAAGTTAAAGAAACCCAACCAACTGCACCAGTAACTCAAGAATCATCGAAAGCAAAGGAACTAACTTCTAATTCAACTGTGTTAGATATTTATACAATGTTGAAGGATATTGAGAGTTTAGGTGAGAACCCTGCGACTTCAGTTACTAATGTAAATATGGAAACTCCTCAGAAAGAAGCTAAAGAGGAAAGAGAAGCTACACCGAAAGATAATTTTATGTAAGTACCTATGAAGAACTGCGTAATAAATACATTTGCCATGTTGTTACAATTTTCTTCAAATGATCAATATACGAGTAGGTACAGTATTTAGATGACATCAAATTACGCCTTTCTCAGAGTTAAATTTTTTTTCCAGGGAAATATTTGAATTTTTAGAGAAAGTGGAACAGAGTGCCAATGATGCTCTTTCAGTTGTAACCAGCACTACACCGCAGACTATCCCGAAGTAAGTACTTGAGGTATACTATTATAAAATGCTAGATTTGTATTTAAAAAAAATCTGTGGTCATGATTTCAGTAAAAACTTAATAACGTGATGCAGGATCGTCATTTGTTCTGGCGCTATCTGTTTTCATAATTTCCTTTGTCCTCGTAACACGCCGAGACGGCTGGACAAATTTTACCCAATTTTGGTACAGGGATAGCTGGACATCCAAAGATGGTTATAGGATACATTTTATCCGTCTACGTTAACCTATTGACCGCCAAGCGGTCTAGCAATTTACCGTGCCACTGACGCCAGAGTAAAAAAAAAAAGATGTGGCCAAAAATCAACAGGGATTGAAAAATACTTGTAGCGGTTAGAATTACAAAGTTTTTGATCATTGAAATTTGGACGGCTGTGGCCGACGTGGCGTCAGGGGCACGATTTTTTGTTGACGGCCACAGCCGACTGTGGCGTTCAAAAGGTTAAAGAAAAAAAATACATGCGGGCACCTCCCAGTTTGTCTATAAAGCCCTTTTCTTCTGACTTAAATAATTCAATGTCTCTTAATTCTTGGCAAATGCACATCATCTATCAATGCAAAAATGCATACTGGCTGCTTTAATTGTTTAGCTATCCAACACAACAAATATTTGTGATTCAGTGTTATAAATTTATAATGGTTTTTACATTCATATTGATAGTCTATTTTGAAGAAATGTATCTTGTACTGTCCTACTAGGTTGGAGGCTTTGCTAAAGTTACCCCAAACCGAGATAGCCCAAAGGCTAGTGACGGCTTCCTTGCAACTGGAAGAACGTTCATGCTGTATCGCCCTGCTTCAAGAGAGTTTAGCTAACCATAAAGAACAGGTATGTAGTCGGATATCATGTCAATGTCGCCATCGAGACACATTCCTATTTAATACAAGGGTTTGTTCAGTAGTCCCGATCCCCACCAGCAAATCTGTTTTTGCAGACAGGCAGTTAGAAAGACAATCGGCGCATTTATATAATAAAATAAACAAAGTAAAACACATTTTTGCATTAACATATCATAAATGTAAAAAAGAACTGACTATGTGGTCATTAAAACTAGATTATAATGAAACAGAAGAACTATTGAGGCAATAAGTATATGTATTTGTATATTATGTATAATCGTCGTCTAGTACCCATAGTACAAGCTTTGCTTAGTTTGGGACTAGGTCGATTTGTGTATGATTGTCCCTTAATATTTATTTATTTATTTTATTTATTTATTTAATAAGTGCGATTTGTTTTTATTATAATGTACGTACTTATTATAATTAGTGTCACTGTGAAAGTTAAGCACACACACACACACACACACACGCACACGCACACACACACACACACACACACACACACACAGCTACTCTTTATGAAAGGTCAACAGGATACTGGCTTAAATTGTAACGTCATAAAAATCAGTGGTCAAAACAAGTCTTCATTTTAGTTTTTGTCCAATTAAAAATAGTAAAATGACCACAAGTTAGTGGTTCCGTGTATTTTTGAATGTATGTTTAGTGGTTTCAATCACATAATTAATATTCACTATATTCAAATCACTATAATATTCACTATCGCTTACTGGCGGGAAAAGGCGCAAAACAGAGAAGAATGGCGTTCTCTTGTGTCGGAGGCCAAGATCCTCTTTGGGTCACTGAGCCAGAGTAGTAGTTGTATAGTCAAATACCGTATTACTGAAAATAATGATCATGATTGTTGATGGGTAACTTAGTACTTACCTACGAATGCTATTGCAGAAACAGTTAGCTAATATTTTCTTTCTAATTTACCATCAAAAGGCGGAAGTCAGACGCTCGATTTTGGTAGGTACTTTTAATTAAACACAACCAAAACTCACTAAGTAACAAATACCTTCTTAAACATAGCTCATATCTCAGTTTAAATTTACTCACCAGATACGAGGTTTCGAAGAGCAGAAACTTTAGTGACAGAACTTTTAGTGAGTGTTGGTTGTCACCGGGCAATACCGGGTGATCAATCCAAATGGGTCAGTAGGGAGAAGTCACAAACTATAAGAAATAGGGTAATCTGTTGTTAGGAACCATGGCGTCGATTTTAGATTTAATATAAACTGCATTATTTTCATTTTTTTATAAATCTAGTTAGTTCTTAGGAACAGATTTCCCTATCTCTTATAGTTTCCGTTTTCTCACGGATTATCTATAATCTATGTCTACACCGCAACCTAAAATAACCAAGATAGTTATCAATCGTTATTGATTGATGTCCCATCATTCCAGATGATCAACAAAGTGAGTAACCTGGAGAAGCAGTCGCTCCGGAACATCAGCAAAGTGAAACAGGAATGCGAGGAAGCTATCAAGAGGCACCAGGCTTTCATCGACCAGGTAAATTCCCAATTCTGCCGTGCTACGGTAAAAGGTCGTATCTTTATATGAATTTCATAGTAAGATACGACTTTTTAACGTAGCAAGGCAGAATTATGGTGTAAATACTATTATACAATTGTAGGTACTGGAAATCAGTTTTCTATGGATAGGGGTCATTATTTCAGGAAAAATCTTAATAGCGTGATGCAGGGTTTGTCAGGCTCACGACGACAATACAGCGTCAAATGTTGGCAAAAATAGCTCTGTCCGTCCACTAGTCACGTCGAAACGGCTGGTCGGATTTTACCCACCTTTGGTTCAGGATAGTTGGACATGAAAAGATGGTTATAGGGTTACCCGATTTACGCATTCACTGCCAAGGGGCGTGGCCTAGGAACAAACTTGTTTGACGGTGAACGCATACCTATATGCGTTGCTGGCAATGAATGCGTTAAGGTAAACGTTTTACGCGGACAAGGGGCACCTTGCAGCAAATTAATACTTAAACTCTTGATCACTTCCAGGCACAGACCACCCCCACTAGACGGAGCATGTAAGGCGACCCGCGCGCACCAACGATATGGTACGGCAAAACATTAAAGTACCAACACGGCGGCCACCGTTTAGTTGCGTCCATGTTTATGAGGTCTCTCTACACCACTTAACACTACAATTTACCATGTGATTTATTTAATTTCTTTTTTCGTTGATGTACGCATGGATCATAAACAAGGACGTAACTAAACGGTGGCCGCCGCCGTGTTGGTACTTTAATGTTCTGCCGTACCATATCGTTGGTGCGCGCGGGTTGCCTTACATGCTCCGTCTAGTGGGGGTTGTCTGTGCTTCCAGGCTACGCCTGGACTTATCAGTAATTTCTAGGGGTGACTGCCGATACCTGTACAAGTCGCATTGTAGAGCGTTTTCCAAAGAAAACCCGGATCCCTGTTTCTTCCAGAACTTAACGTTTTTGAATTCATCTTACTCAGAATTGATAGATTAGACATCGATCCTCAATAGGAAGCATAAAGAAAACATTTAGTTTCAACTACATAACGGCCCCGCAAATAAAATAAAAAAATTGGGCAAGTGCGAGTCCGACTCGCGCATGAAGGGTTCCGTACCATAATCTATAACAAGTTTGTTGTATGGGAGCCCCCCTTAAATATTTATTTTATTTTATTTCAACTGTCTAGCTATCACCGTTCTTGAGATACAGCCTGGTGACAGACGGACGGACGGACGGACAGCGAAGTCTTAGTAATAGGGTCCCGTTTTTACCCTTTGGGTACGGAACCCTAAAAAGACAAATTTAGGACACTTTATTGTATTCTTCTTATTGAAAATGCTATCGATTCTGAATAAGACGAACCCAAAAACGTCATGTTCTGGAAAAAACAGGGATTCGGGATTTATTGGTAAACACCCTGTATCGACCTGTCTACCGAACAGTAACTTTTACTTCAGCTGATAAACGACAAGAAGACCCTGAATCACCGGATAGAGCAGCTCGTAGACGAGAGGCGCTCACTCGAGGAGCGGTGGAAGCGTTCGGCGCAGGCGCTCGAAGAACGATACAAGCTGGAACTGCGCAACCAACACGACAAGATGGCCGCCGCGCAGCAGGTGACGTTATTTAGTAATTATAGCCGCGTCTGTTAGCCGCGAATAGGCTACTGAACAACGGAAGTTTGACGATTACAACGAAGTCAATATGGTAATTTATGTCATTTTCATTTGAAACTGGCGACCCGCCCCGGCTTCGCACGGGTGCAATGCTGATAAATTATGCATGTATTATACCGTTGCGTAGTTTTAAAGATCTAAACAGGGATAGACAGACAGACACAGCAGAAAGTGACTTTGTTTTATACTGTGTAGTGACTACTCCCCTAAGTTATAACTTTTTCAACCGCTTATACTGACTTTATACTTAATTTTAAATTTTCAGGTAGCAAGGCAACGCTGGGTCAGACAGAAGGCGGAGAAAATTAAGGTAATCAATGGTCAGGTAATAAAAAATACAATGTTTAATATTTATAAATATAAAAAGATTTATTCTTTGCCTAGCCTATTTATAGGTGTACTTCACCTCTTCTGCTTTATTTTAAATAACATATAAAATTGTTTTCATTGAGTTTTTCAAAAGTATTTTTTTATCTATGTAAGTATGTATATCGTCACCTAGTATCCTTAACGCAAGCTTTATTTTGCTTAATTTGGGACTAGGTTGATTTGTGTGAGGTTGTCTGATTTTATTTTTTTATTTAATCAACACTGTTTTTAACGCGTCTGTACATACGTTATCTGCCCTTTTCCATAGTAGTAGTTAATATTAGAATATGTAGTAATTATTAGAACCGGTAGATTTCGCTACGATGCCACCCTAAGGCATGCAGAAGCAACTGGTAGAAAAATTCAATGGCTCTCGCATCAAGTTCAGTGGTCCAATAGGTAGGACGCCCGTGTTGGCCCGGAAAGCCGTTAAAGACGAAGAGTTCGAAGTTCGAACCCTGCCTGAATTATTTAAGGTTTTAAATGTTTCGCTTCATTGTAAACATATTTTGGTTTACGTTAGCAGACGTTACTGCTTTAATAACATTACGTCGAAATTTTTCAGCATTTGTAGCGATACAAAACGAATCTACAAATTTCCAGGAACTAACAGTCAAAGGTCTCGAAGGCGAGCTCCGCGAGATGGCCGAACGGCAGCAGAAGGAGATAGCGGACCTGAAGATGCAGCACGCGGAGCAAGCGGGGCGGGCTCAGGCCAAGCACGCCCAGGAGCTGGAGACGCTGCGGCGGCAGCTCGAGGAGGAGAAGGAGACGGCGCTGGGGAAGGAAAGGCAGCTCGCTAGCTCCAGGTGTTTATTATTATTCACTCATTAAATCATGTTTCTTAGGATAGGTCTTAAACACATTCTAAAAAAACCTAATCTAGGGAGCCGTCGGCAGTAGGGCAGGGCCCAGGCTACCGGTGGTTAGAGGTGCAGAGAGAGGAACCTCCTGACAATGCGCGCCGTGTCCAGGAGTACCGCTTATTATTATTCCTGTATATTATTATTAGGTATCGGAGTTCTATAGCACTTAGACTTTAGAGAGCTATGGAGCCGATATTAACATTAAAATACAATTTATACTCATGCTCATTCATCCATTTCATTCTAAACTACCTTTATACTAACTTTATAAATAATAAAAAAACTAAAATTATAAATAAAAAACGGGTTATTTGGGGATAGGGAAATTTCATTTTCTCAAACTTACAATGAAATGTCGTCATAACGTGCGTTATAAAAGACTTCGAAGTAGCTCGTTTCGGGCGGAATAAATCGAGAGAACTGTAAATTTCATACAAAATTGAAGGCCTAAGCCGGGAAGTAATTTTTTTAAACATGTCGTCTGTGTTCATGAACAGACTAAACAGCTGAATGAGTTTTGAGTTGTGTATTTTTTATTTCATTGCATATGTTTGAGAAAATCTCTATACATGCCTAGCCATGAAAAGGGCTTGCCGGCTTCGTATCACTATCCGTCTATACCTACTCACCCGGCAAGCCCTTTCCCGGCGTCGGCACTAATGTACTATAGTGCACAGACTCGAGAAGCAAATCCTGGAATTGGAGCTGACGTACCAGGAGCAAAGGACCCGGCTGGTGGCGGAAATGCGCGCCGAGAACGAGCGCGTCGCCTCCGGCCTCACCGAGCGGGAGAAGCAGCAGAGGGAGGCCTTCGGTCAGTACACTGTCGCCTGCCGCGATACCAGTATCTCAACAACCCGGCGCCCATTTTTTTTTGGCCCTTTTCCGATATAATAGAGGATAAAATATTAACACTTTTTTGCAACCAGACAAAAAAGTAAGACATATCCCAGAAACCGGCCGAGCCGACTTTCATAGCATCAACCCCGGCTACCGGGTTGGCCGGCATCTGAACAAAGTTTACGAGCGCCCGGCCTCCGGGTTGTTGGTGTCGAAAGTGTTAAGCATGTTTAATTTTAAAATTGTAAAAAACGACATCTTTACATTAAACCATTGATACAAATATCAAAGCTTGATTTGACAAGAAAATACGAAGGTCGCTAGTTTAAATCTCGTTAAGGTAAAATAGAGCAAAAAAATCTGGTTCGAATGAAAATGGAAAATGATGGTCAATGAATTTGTTGATCCTGCCACACAGTGCCAAATTAAGGCTTAAAGAAAAATTTAAATGAGTTACCTGTTGGAAGAGACCGGGTATCGAACCTGGTACCTCTGGATTGCCATTCCAGCGCGTTAACCATTTCGCCACCGTAACTCCCAAGCAACCTATCGAATTTTTAACATACAACATTTTTTAACATAACTACTTATCGATGAGCCAGAACACAAACAAACAGGTGCTCTAACTTTTCTTTTAATCGACTGTAATAGCAATATATTTATAAAATGTTTTCTTATTCTACTTCAGAGAAATGGAAAGAAGAACAAGAGAAATTGCTTGAAGAGAAGAAACGACAGATGGAAGCGGAGATTGCGAAAGAAAGAGAAAAAATGCAGGTGCGTGTTTTAACAAGATACATTGCAAATTTGATTGTGCTTATCATTTTCACCAATATAGTCAAACCACTATAAGGATACCAGCTTTCTACTTGGAAAACGAACCTAACGTTTAGGAGTTACAATGCCACAGATAGACGAATACAACACATCATTCATCATTAATTGTTAATTATCTTGGGAGTCCGTTTAATTTAATACGAAGCAAATGCCCTTCCGGCTGAGACACATATAGTGCTTTTTAGGGTTCCGTACCCAAAGGGTAAAAACGGGACCCTATTACTGAGACTTCGCTGTCCGTCCGTCCGTCCGTCCGTCCGTCCGTCTGTCACCAGGCTGTATCTCAAGAACGGTGATAGCTAGACAGTTGAAATTTTCACAGATCATGTATTTCTATTGCCGCCATAACAACAAATACTAAAAATAAAATAAAATAAATATTTAAGGGGGGCTCCCATACAACAAACTTGTTATACCTATATATACATATATACAGGGTGGAACGAAACGACGTTATTTCCTTTAACTGTGGCATTATACAGGCTTAGAATATTATTTTCTCCAAATAAACTTTATTAATATCTCTCACCGTTTTCCAGTTATAGCATGTTAAACTTTCATACGAAAAAGTGTGTGTGTACAACCCTATTTTAGAGTGCAATGACCTCTTCATAACACAGTTAACTTTTGTAAACAAACTTTTTACAAATTGCCTAGCCATTTCTTATCGGTTTAAAAACCTTTGAAAATACCCTTAAGATTGTTTTTAGACTTTTTAGTTGACATGATTGATAGACGTTACATTGACTTTTTGTATCGTATGCTGTGTGCAAAAATGCCGGAATTAAACGCTAGAGGCTATTTGAATTTGCTTCTTTTGTACGCGGAGTGCGATTACAATACTGGAGAGACTTTGCGCCAATACCGGAACAGGTATCCTCCTCCTCACCCAACACACTCTAGTCCGATATTACGCGCTCTTGACCGTGTTGGTAACAATCGTCCTATTGTGCCACGAACGGGTCAGGATGACCAGCGCGGAGGACGCGTTATTCAACATGATGTCAGATTGGAAGAGAGAGTGCTGCAGTACTTCGGAGATTATCCGAGGTCAAGTTCAAGACAAGCGGGCCGACATTTTCGTATGACTCATACGAAAATACTCAGAATACTAAAACGTGAGGGCCGTCACCCTTACAAAATACAAAGAGTCCAGGCATTACTACCAAGAGATTGCCCCGTTCGCGAAGCCTATTGCCGGTGGCTACTGCAAAAGGTGTTAGAAGACCGAGACTTCATCAAACACGTAATATGGAGTGATGAAAGCTTGTTCACACGGAACGGTATGTGGAACAGGCATAACGAACACGTGTATGCCGAAGAAAATCCGTTTGCCTACCGTTATACGGGACACCAGTATCGTTGGTCTGTTAATGTTTGGGCGGCGATACACGGGGATACAATAATAGGCCCTGTATTTCTGCCTCAGACTTTAAACAGACACGGATACATGGCTCTGTTGAGGATAGAGCTCGACGACTATCTGGATGAGTTGACGCTGGCAGAAAGAAGACGCACTTGGTTCCAACAAGATGGAGCACCAGCTCATTCAGTAGTCGAAGTACGTGAAACACTGAATAATGTGTTTGAGGATCGCTGGATCGGCCGATATGGGCCGCACCGTTGGCCTCCTAGGTCTCCAGATCTCACACCCTTGGATTTTTTTCTGTGGGGCACCGTAAAGGACATCGTTTACAAGACTGAGTGTGAGACGGCTGAAGAGATGAGGGAAAGGCTAAGGGTGGCCTTTGAAAGTCTTCGCAGAAGAAATAACCGACACAACATCTTGTCGAGGGTGCATCGCCACACGCGGGCACGAGCAGCGGCGTGTATCGTACGCCACGGCGGTACTTTCGAACACCGGATGTAAATGTAGGTAATTGTAAATACTCCCAAACGTCAAATAATAGTTTAAAAAAACTAGGGTTGTACATTAAAAAATACAATTTTAATCGATTTTTGTTTTTTTATTATTAAAAGAATTTAACTATTGCAGGTCGATTCTACATGAAATACATAGCATTATAGTTTCAGGAATGAACATCGCTTCGTTCCACCCGGTATACGAGTATATATATATAGGTACGGAACCCTTCATGCGCGAGTCGGACTCGCACTTGCCCAATTTTTTTCAAATAAGTAGGTACAGATAAGTTTCATTAGCCATTATATTATATGTCAAAACTGAATTCTTGCATTACCACCCTTTTTAATAAAAAGAAGAAGTGTATTTTTATTTTTGACGCAGCTAAAAAGTCGCGATAAGTCGTAGCTACTGATCGTCCGTTTTGGCTGTTTACGACCTATGCCTTTTTTTTCTTAAAGGTCGTCGCCTCGATAAATAAAGGAATTTTCTCAACCATGCAATGAAATATCGTCATAACGTGTGTTAAAACAGGCTTCGAAGTGTCACGTTTTGGGCGGAACAATTCGAGAGAACTGTAATTTCATACAAAATTGAAGCTAGGCCGGGAAGTAAGTTTTTTTTAAACATGGCGTCTGTGTTCATGAACGGGCTAAACAGCTGAATTATGTTTTTTTGAGTGGTGTATTTTTTTATTTCATTGCATGTTTGAGAAAAGCACTATACATGCCTTAGCCGTGAAAAGGGCTTGCCGGCTTCGTATCACTATCCGGCCTCCTTGCGGTCGGCCGTCTATACCTACTCAGCCGGCAAGCCCTTATTTCCCGGCGTCGGCAGTAATGTACTACTTAAAAATGTGTTGATCCTCAGGAAGAAATGAAACTAGATCGAGAAGAATTGGAACAAGAATTTGAGCAGCACAAGCGAGAGTTCGAAGCCGAGCAACAGTTAGCCCTGAAAAAGAAAGTGACGGAGATAGCCGCGCAGCACCGGCAAGAGCGGGACAGAGAGATCGAGCGCGCCATCGAGAGTATGGAGGCGGAGGCGCAGGCGGGCCGGAAAGAGCTGCAAGACGCGATGAGGTAGAGTTAATCTATACATATAAAAGAAAAAGTCCTGACTGACTCATCAACGCACAGCCGAAACTACTAATGTTAGAGAGTTGATTTTTGCACAGTAGGTTACTTTTATAAGGGCTAGGGATAAGAAGCGATTTTGAAAAATTCAACCTCTAAGGGGGTTAAAAAGGGGATAAAAGGTTGTATGGGGTACAATTTTTTTTTAAGTTAGGAGTTAGAAACTTTGGTAAACGGTATTCAGCGTTTTTGAAAATTCAGTCTCTAAGGTGGTGAAAAAAGGGTCGATAGTTTGTATGAAGATCAAATATTTTTTTTAGCGCGGGACTTGAATCTTTGTGTAAAGGCATATATTATTACAATACAAGAAAAGTAATTTCAGCGTTTTCTAAATTCATCCCCTTAAAGGATTAAAAAGGGGTTGAAAGTTTGAATCCATTACAAATTGGTTTATGGTTTAAAACATTTATTTCTCATAAGAGTCATAAGAATTTGATTCACTTAACATGAGAAATGTAACAAAAAAATAATTGCATGCAAATTATAAATTAATAACAAACAAGTGTCAACTTCATAAAACATACAGGTAAACATGTTTATTACGGAGGTCGATTTCAATTCGCCGCTCGGTCGGTACGTAAGTACACGCGCAGCAAATGCAGCTAACTTGTTCCCGTGTGTTGTTTGAAACTTCCCATAAAGGCATATATAAGAATAACAAAATAACGTTAGAATAGAATAGAATAGAATACTCTTTATCTACGCACATATCATTAGTGCTCTAAAATGCGTTCAGAAACCGTAGGAAATGACCAGCATTACTACAACCAATTTTACTATGAGAACTTTCTTATCTGTGGCAGTAGGTAAAATTTGTACTGTAATGTTATAACGCTATCAATTTTTGTAAGGTTATGAGTTTAAATTTGGAACAGCTGTCAAAACTGAAGTAGGTCTCTATTCTAGTATCCATAGATATTAATATTGTTATCGATACGAAACGTCAATTCAGTATGTTTTTTTATAAAAACCGCACGACATTTGATCTCGAGTGACATGAGAATATGGATACATTCGTTGGTAGGTATATGATTTAGAAAAAAAAACATTCGTCTTGACGGAGGTCCGAATTGCCGCCATTATTGTTGTCATTTGTTTGTTGGTTCTTTGCTGTGATAAGTTTATTGTAATTCACATTTTAGTTGAAAATATTGTTTCAATGTAAATGTAAATTACAACTATTACAATAAATAATCTGTTTATGTATTTGTTCAGATTTATTTCTTACTGCATTAGTATATGTCGTTTTAAGATATTTTACAGGTAGCACTAGTGGTGCTGGTCATTTCCTTATGGCTTCTGAACCCATCTTAGAGTACTTATGATATGTGTGTAGATAAAGTAGTGTATACAACTGTACATAATTAGGCCTTAAAACACTCGTGTGATCCTATTATGAAACTCGCTGACGCTCGTTTCATAAAACCACACTCCTGTTTTAATGCCTCTCATTATGTATCAGTTGCATAAACTACTATTATTGCACACCTCAAGAAGAAAGAAATACAAATACAGATGACACTTAACATTACAATAGAGGCAAACAATAGGCGATCTTATCGCTAAAAAGCGATCTCTTCCAGACAACCTTTGGGTAGCGGATTAATATAAATGAAATGAGATGAGTAGGCGATGCAAAAAGTAATCAAGAAAACTACTGAAAAATTATTAAAATCTACTAAAACCTATAATAATATATATTGATACATAAACATACATAAAAATATACATAAATGAACATATGACTAAATATATACTCATATATAAACTTACTTAAACCTTATATTTAAAATAATATTTTGTGTAACGAACCGCAGATTATGTCAGTCACAGTGCCAGAGTATTAAAGGAAAGACAAGTAACATTAATTGAACATTATTAAAAATTCAACCTCTAAGGGGGTTAAAAGGGGGATGAAAGTTTGGCTTGGGGTTCAAATTAAAATTTAAGCGAGGAACTTGAAACTTTATGAAAAAGTATTAAAATAAAATGGAAGAAAAGTAATTTCAGCGTTTTTGAAAATTCATCCCCTAAGGTGGTAAAAAAGGGGTTGAAAGTTTGTATGGAGATCAAATATTTTTTTGAGCGCGGGACTTGTATATTTGTGTAAAAGCATATTATTAGAATACAAGAAAAGTAATTTCAGCGTTTCCAATAATTCGTTCCCTACAATGGTTTAAAAGGGGCTGAAAGTTTGTATGGAGATCAAAACTTTTACTGAGCGCGGGACTTTAAACTTTCGTGTTAAGGTATATAATTAGAACACAAGAAAAGTAATTACAGCGTTTTTGAAAATTCAGCCCTGAAGGTGGTGAAAAAGGGGTTGAAAGTTTGTATTGAGATCAAACATTTTTTTGAGCGCAGGACTTGAAAGTTTGTATAAGGGCATTATTATTAAATTAAAGAGATATATTTCAGCGTTTTTGAAAATAGCCCTGAAGGTGGTGAATATGGGGTTGAAAGTTTGTATGAAGATCAAACATTTTTTTGAGTGCGGGATTTGAAACTTTATATAAAGGCATATCAATAGAATGCAAGAAAAATTATTTCAGCGTTTTTGAAAATTCAGCCCGCCAGGTGATGAAAGGTGGTTTGAAAATTTGTATATAGTTCAAAAAATTTGAATGCGGGTCTTGAAACTTTGTATAAAGGCATTATTATTCGAATCCAAGAATTTATAAACGTATTATTCTTAAACTCATCGAATTTAGTAAAGCTATACGTTCGTAGGTGTACCTGGTTCATAATGATACCGCGTAATTAGAGCAATTTAGCCGAAAAAAAAACTAATAAAAGGCCAAGAGCGAGTCGGATTCGCATACGAAGGATTCGTTACTATTGCATAAAAATGGCAAAAAAAATCACGTTTAGTAATTTCAACATTGCTTAGATCTGAAAATAATAAAGGTGTAAAATTTTCAAGATAAGGTTCCACGCGGACGAAGTCGCGGGCAACACAGCTAGTAAATATCCAATATTTCAAACAAATCGATCTAGTCCCACAGTAAGCTCTAGTGTGCACACCGCACAAAACATACAAGAGAAATACAATGCTGATTGTAAAATCAGAGGTTAGAAATAGGCGGTCTTTCTTTTCACTAAAGGGCGATCTCTTCCAGACAACCTTTGAGTAGTGGAGAACTGGTTTTTTTTTGTTATAACGGGTGATAACAAAAAAATGAGAATAACTTTCTATGGACCTCAAAACAAGACTATTCACTTAGACAAAAAACTTTGTTTATGAAGTTGTTACTACTTCTTTTGAGGTTCTTAAACTTAATTTGATTTTGTTTTTCTAGCATTAATATTTGTCAAAATGGTGTCGAAACAAGAAACGCTGCGAAAACGGTTGAACATTTTTATAATTCAAACTATAACTGGGGGAAAAAGTCTACTGTAGATCATTTTAGTAAAGAATATGTACTTAGTCTCCACTATTTATAGAATTCTTGCATCCTTGACGACAGATCACAAAAGTGGTAGCGGGCGACCAGCAAAGATAATGACCAAGAGAAGGATGAACCTACTCCATAGCATTTTTACCGATAGTAATCCTATGAGCCAACGAGATGCCGCGAGAAAAAATAAAGTGTTCCTAACCGTGCACTTGTTTGTTCTTGAAAAAGATAGGTCTGAAATGCCGCAAGAAGGTGAAAGCACCGGAATACACTGAACAGCAAAAACTGACTATTATATCACAGTGTCGCTGGATGATACGAAATTACAAAGGAAAATCATTCATTTTGGACGATGAAAGTTATTTTCCTTTGAGTAAAACACATATAACTGGAAATGACCGATACTACACCAGCAATAATGTTACAACACCAGACGATATAAAACACAAGTATAAGCACAAGTTTGAGCAGAAAGTTATGCTTTATGTGGCTATATCCGACATAGGTCTTTCGAAACTGTCGTTCAAACCGAGTGGTTTAGCGGTCAACCAAAAAGTATATGAGAGCGAATGCTTGAAAAAAATACTGATAGCATTTATTCGCAAACATCACTCAGATGGAGAATATGTTCTGGTCGGATAAAGCATCGTCGCATTACGCCAAAAAAACGACGCGTTTCCTAGACGCTAATAATATACCATTTGTACCGAAAATCCGAAGCCCCATAAACCTTGCACAATGTCGGCCGATTGAAGATTTCTTCGGTTATTTGAGCAGTTTAGTATACAAAAATAATTGGAGAGCTGAAAATTGTACCCAACTAATATAAAGAAG
Organism: Apotomis capreana; assembly: GCA_947623375.1. Taxonomy (NCBI): domain Eukaryota; kingdom Metazoa; phylum Arthropoda; class Insecta; order Lepidoptera; family Tortricidae; genus Apotomis; species Apotomis capreana. The sequence continues at coordinate 21,516,584 of OX392512.1, forward strand.
TAAAACATGTGTGCGGAAAATGGACAAGAATTCCGTCCAAGAGTCTTGTTCCAACGTCATGTCTATACTGAGTGGAACAGCTGACCACGAGTCCAATTTTAATGTGCATTGATGATTTTGTAAATAGTTTCTATGTACATATTTTCCAATAATATCAAATTGTGCTAAAAAGATACTCGAGTATTTTTTTACACCTCTGAACGAATTCTCATTTTTTTGTTATCACCCGTTAGTACATTGATATGCCTTTCCTTTTATTGTAAACAGAAGGAACAAGGAGCAATACGAATGCTCCCTCCGCGAGTTGGCGCAGACCGAGCAGGCCACGCTGCGCCGCTACCAGGAGGCGCAGGCGCGCGTGCGCCACACTGAGCAGCGCTGTGAGTATAGCTATACTTGTTGGTGGATATACTTATTGTACACAGAAGGAACAAGCAGCAATACGAATGCTCCCTCCGCGAGTTGGCGCAGACCGAGCAGGCCACGCTGCGCCGCTACCAGGAGGCGCAGGCGCGCGTGCGCCACACTGAGCAGCGCTGTGAGTATAGCTATACTTGTTGGTGGATATACTTATTGTACACAGAAGGAACAAGCAGCAATACGAATGCTCCCTCCGCGAGTTGGCGCAGACCGAGCAGGCCACGCTGCGCCGCTATCAGGAGGCGCAGGCGCGCGTGCGCCACACTGAGCAGCGCTGTGAGTATAGCTATACTTGTTGGTGGATATACTTATTGTACACAGAAGGAACAAGCAGCAATACGAATGCTCCCTCCGCGAGTTGGCGCAGACCGAGCAGGCCACGCTGCGCCGCTACCAGGAGGCGCAGGCGCGCGTGCGCCACACTGAGCAGCGCTGTGAGTATAGCTATACTTGTTGGTGGATATACTTATTGTACACAGAAGGAACAAGCAGCAATACGAATGCTCCCTCCGCGAGTTGGCGCAGACCGAGCAGGCCACGCTGCGCCGCTACCAGGAGGCGCAGGCGCGCGTGCGCCACACTGAGCAGCGCTGTGAGTATAGCTATACTTGTTGGTGGATATACTTATTGTACACAGAAGGAACAAGCAGCAATACGAATGCTCCCTCCGCGAGTTGGCGCAGACCGAGCAGGCCACGCTGCGCCGCTACCAGGAGGCGCAGGCGCGCGTGCGCCACACTGAGCAGCGCTGTGAGTATAGCTATACTTGTTGGTGGATATACTTATTGTACACAGAAGGAACAAGCAGCAATACGAATGCTCCCTCCGCGAGTTGGCGCAGACCGAGCAGGCCACGCTGCGCCGCTACCAGGAGGCGCAGGCGCGCGTGCGCCACACTGAGCAGCGCTGTGAGTATAGCTATACTTGTTGGTGGATATACTTATTGTACACAGAAGGAACAAGCAGCAATACGAATGCTCCCTCCGCGAGTTGGCGCAGACCGAGCAGGCCACGCTGCGCCGCTACCAGGAGGCGCAGGCGCGCGTGCGCCACACTGAGCAGCGCTGTGAGTATAGCTATACTTGTTGGTGGATATACTTATTGTACACTGAAGGAACAAGCAGCAATACGAATGCTCCCTCCGCGAGTTGGCGCAGACCGAGCAGGCCACGCTGCGCCGCTACCAGGAGGCGCAGGCGCGCGTGCGCCACACTGAGCAGCGCTGTGAGTATAGCTATACTTGTTGGTGGATATACTTATTGTACACTGAAGGAACAAGCAGCAATACGAATGCTCCCTCCGCGAGTTGGCGCAGACCGAGCAGGCCACGCTGCGCCGCTACCAGGAGGCGCAGGCGCGCGTGCGCCACACTGAGCAGCGCTGTCAGTATAACAAACATACATACAGTGAAACATAGACGTTCCTCCTCTTTAGGGTTCCGTACCCAAAGGGTAAAAACGGGACCCTATTACTGAGACTTCGCTGTCCGTCCGTCCGTCCGTCCGTCTGTCACCAGGCTGTATCTCAACAACGGTGATAGCTAAACAGTTGAAATTTTCACAAATGGTGTATTTCTATTGCCGCTATAACAACAAATACTAAAAATAAAAATAATAAATATTTAAGGGGGGCTCCTATACAACAAACTTGTTATAGATTATGATACGGAACCCTTCATGCGCGAGCCGGACTCGCACTTGCCCAATTTTTGTACGATTGGCGGCAAATATTTTTTTCCTTATAATTTTTTTGGTACCATAAAGCGGCAACGTTGTTTTCTTAATATAACGTGTGGGGATTTTTAGACTGTGCTTAAGATGTAGAATAATAATAGTTACATTTGTAAGTCCTTATTAATTCGTCTAATTTATAGTATCTATATTTCTAGTTATGTCCAAAACGGTTACTTTAAATAGACTTTAATTTCAGGTGGCGATTTAGAAATAACAATTACGCAGCTTGAGACCAGAAACAAAGTCATCACGGAGGTAAGCATTCTCCGAAATGCGATTTATACAAAAGTTTGTTTTTAATAAAGTACCCTAACCGACCGAGTATATAATTTGAGCTAGTTATATGTAATTATCTCATCACATAAATGATCAAGTTGGTTTTTACACCATATTGCTGATTTTTAGTGGTACTAATTTATTTATTGGGATATATATATAATATACTGTAGTAGGAGAGCCAAAGAGGGGATTTCGGGAGTACCTAAAGTGCGGCAGATTAATATATAGGGGGATACCTTATACCCAGTTAAGTACTTCCACCAGAACAAGAGAGAATATTCATTAAATGAAGTAAATCACGCACAGTGCTATAAATTATTTATAGAAATAAAAATACCGCGAGTCTTTCAGTATTTACAACAGCGGCAAAGTATAATGGAATATGACAGTGCATCGGAAGTTTTTGGGAATAGCTCCGAATCACATTTTCCTGTTTATGGAGAGTGCTCTGAGTCACAAGTTCCTGTTAAAAAAAAATATTGTCAGATTAGGCGAATCCCGCCAGATAATCGTCAGATTATGAGACAGCACGTTTAGGGCATAAAGATGAACCATATATATCTTAATCTGACGCGCTTGAGTATTTCAAAATGGCGATTTTTTTTTGCACATTCTCATAATAACTGCGAGTTTGCGTCACATCCAAATCGTCAGATTATTATATAGGAGCTTTTTTAGGTTCACTTAACATCCCCATAGAAAATCTGACGCGCCCGATGAAAAAAATGTTTTTTTCATTTTCAACCCCCAAGTACGACCACCCCCATCATGGAAACAATCAGTTTAACATGCGTACATCTTTAAAAATGTGTAGGACATGGATGCTATCAATATCTGACGCGCTCGAGTATGTCCATGCAACAGTTTTTTTTTTACATTTTTGAAAATCTGTAGCCGCTCCCCCCACCGATGAAAAGGTATATCTTATATGACATTTTTTTCTTTTTATCATCTAAGCTTCGCAACCCAATAGGTCTCTATGACGCTCGAGTGAATCCCGATTTAGCATCGTGGCCTACCCTACTACTGGGAACGACAGAGTCAGTGAATGTCACTGACTGATGTAAACAAAGTGGAAACAGGACAAAAATTCCGCATATTTCAAGAAACTTTCGCATAACAAACCCAAAACTATCCACAGTGATGAAAGCCAAGTTGTTTTCAATAGGATTCAGTATTTATTTCTAAAGAAGAAGGAGGGTCGAGCAGCATTCCGGCAAACAATGCTTTGAATTCTGTTGATGACAACCTTGATAAATCGCTACTGACGTTTTATAATTCTGTTGCTCGTTGCCATGGTGATGTCCCCTGGGTTACTCTTTAAAACTACGATTTTCGGCGGCAATATTCAACAAAAATGTTGTAATTGCAGCAGTTATAAGCCCATTCTTATTTAGAATATCTCTTGAAAATACCAATATTATAAATTATCAACACTTTTCTAAGAAGTTTAATCACTATTGTCTCCTGGATGACGGGACAGAATAACAACAAGAAAAAGTTGATCCACCCAAATATATCCTTTAAATGCATGATGATGTATATATACACGGTACTGAAATGACACATGTCAAAATCTGTATATAGTCAATATAAACTTTGTCAAGATTGTCCCTAAGTCTCAAACTGACGTGGATTTCATTGGTAATTACGTCATTTCAGAAATATGAAATATGGCATATGCACATTATTGCCATATGAAAGCTGTTTGTAGTTCCACTATCCTAGGGTAAAACCGCAACTTGTTAGCCTATACGGATTTTAACATACCATTTTATAATAAAATCCTGAGCCTTATCTCAATATATAGACGATGTGTTTGGCTCGGTTTGTAGACACCTGTCTACTGAGTCGGCGGTCCCGGGTTCGAATCCCGGCCGGGGCAAATATTTGTGTGATGAACTCGAATATTTGTTCTTGGGTCATGGATGTTATCTATATATGTATTTATATATTACTAGCTGTGCCCCGCGGTGTTACCCGCTCATCCCACGGGAACACTTAATTTATTCGGGTCGAAAAGTATCCTATGTCCTTCCCCAGGACTGAAACTATCTATATACCAAATTTCATCTAAATCGGTTCAGCGGTAAGCGTGAAGAGGTAACAGACAGACAGACAGAGAGAGACACACTTTCGCATTTATAATATTAAGTATGGATGTATATCGTCGTCTAGTACCCATAGTACAAGCTTTGCTTAGTTTGGGACTAGGTCGATTTGTGTATGATTGTCCCTTAATATTTATTTTATTTTATTTTTATTAATATTTGTACAGAAAAACACCCAACTGGAGGCAGCGGCCGAACAAATCCGAGCTAGCTGCGAGCAGGCGTGGCGGCACCGCGTCGACAGCTTGCAGCGGGAGATGGAAGACCTGAAGAAGACGCACGAGGAGCAGATGCATCAGCTGTATGCCAAGTGAGACAGAGTTTCAACCATATTCACTAATTACAAGTATCTTAAAAAATACTTCAACATACTTTGATTGTGTATGATTGGCCGCCGCCGCGACTGATCGGCTCTCCTGATTCGAATCATGTCGAGCGATACTCGACTTCTACGACGATGGGGAAACCCGCTTCATATGTATTTTTAATGTGTATAAGTCGAATATCGACATGTTTCGAATCGGTTCGCGATTCATCCTCATGAGCGCCGTTTAATCCCGGCTGCGGCCAAGCTAACATTCACTCTGCGTATTCGGTTGCTGCCGCGACTGATCAGCGCTCCTGAGGTTGAAGGTTGAATCGCTAACAAATTGTGTGGATTTTATTTATCTAATAGGTATAAACAATTTTTGGATTGTTTAACCTTTATGTGCGCTAATCACCTCAAAACGGTTGGATCGATATCAACTTATTTTTGAACATGAATAGCAGAAATATGACGAATTTGGGTATTTAACACACACACATACACAGCTTTAAGTTTACGGTTAACATTTTTTTTTCTTAAATCATCTTTTGTATTTGTTTTGTATTGTATTGTTTTAACTTTAATTGTTTCTTGTAATCCATTTTTTTTTATATAATAAATAGTGTAACGTACGGACTATAACTAAAGAAGAGCGGTGTCTCAGGCAATATTTAGCTTACCCAACGACACTATCCCTTTGTATTATGCCTACTAGAGCTTACTGTGGGACTAGATCGATTTGTGGGAGGTTGTCCGATATTTATTTATTATATTTTTAACCGACTTCAAAAAAGGAGGAGGTTCTCAATTCGAACTAATTTTTTTATTTTTTTTTGTGTGTATGTTACTCGATATCTCCGAGAACCGTAAACCGATTTTTAATTTTATTTTTTTAATCGAAAGGGTATAACTCCGAGTTGGTCCCGTTGGCACTAAGTCGGGATCTGATGATGGAATCTTGGAGAAATCGAGGGAACTCTTCAAATGTTATAGGGACATGTACGGCGCTTTCGGTAATTTATTGATAAGGTCAAGAATTTACATTCAGTAAATAAGATTTAGTGTAAGGAAACTGATGATGAACACCACAGATGGCCACTAGAACTTTTTTATGAATCACTAAAAAGCAAAAAAAAAAAAAAATTAACAAAAAAAAGAACCGACTTCAGTAAAACTAAAATCCAAAAATAACCCGTTCAAGTACAGATTACATTTGACTCACCCTTCGAAGTTGGTGCCAAACCTCGCGAAAACTATAATATAACTATAAATATAAGAACTGAGTGGTTTGGGATCGACTTCGAAGGGTGAGTCAAATGTAATCTGTACTTGAACGGGTTATTTTTGGTTTTTTAGTTTTGCTGAAGTCGGTTCTTTTTTTTGTTAAAAAAATATTTTTTTATTTATTTGTTTTCAGAGTAAAAGTGGCCGTAGCCCGCAAGGACTCCGCCATACAGGCGCTCACGAGAGAATCAGTCAAGCACCAGGAGAAGATAACCATGCTGGAACAGAAGTTGCAACAGCAACGCAAGGATTTCCTCAAACACAAGTGAAACCGGCGGGCAGGCTAGGGCTTACAATTCCGCATTTATAATATATAGCATATTCGGATCGATATTTACCTAAAGTTGACAAAATCCTATTGCTATCTAACTCATACGTCAAACAAAACCTACCTACCTATGACCGAATAACAAAGCCGTCGCGAAAGTTTAGGTAAATATCGATCCGAATATCCGATGCCTGTTTATAATACAGCATTAATTATTCGACGATGTGGTCGGCGCTGTTTGTAGTGCTCCCGCCTACTGAGCCGGAGATCATGTACGTCTAGAATAACTTGGACACGCACTCTTTGTCGCGCGACTAATACTACCTGTCACTTTCCTTTCGATGCCGTGCGAGCAGGACAGGAAGCTAAGTCGTGCGACAAGCGAAATCGCGGCAAGATATGCTAGCCCTGCTAGGTTCGAATATTTGTGTGATGAACTCTAGTATTTGTTCCTTGGTCATGGATGTTATCTATATATCGACACTTAAGAATCAATATTGTCTAAGTAACAAAAAAAAATTCGACGATTATGGCATTCTATTCGATATCAAAAATGTTAGTTAGACGGTATTGATTCTTAAGCGTCGATATGTATTTATATAATTTATATTGTTGTCTAGTACCCAGAGCTTTGCTTAGTTCGGGACTAGGTCGATTTGTGTAAGATTATGTCTTAATATTTACCTACGTATACCGGTATCACGTGTAATAATATGGAAAACTTTCAAAACTGCGCAACATGGAAATCCTACATGGAAAGGTTATTGGGCGTTCTTGACCCGCTTACCGAACTTTCGCGTACAGAGATCAAACTAGTTTTAAAATAGAGAATTTAATCTCACTTTTCTAAATATGTATTTTTTTTATGTATCAACCGGCAGAAAAAAGTTATTCAATAGTATGTGTACGATGTAGTGATACTATTAGGTAATTAATGTTTTTACTTTCAGCATTGTGCAAAGGTGTGGTTCATGCACAATTCTCTATAAAAAGTCAAAAGTCTAGTAAATTAAATAATATAACAACAGCAACGCAATATAACAGCAGCTATTCAAAGTATTTTTGAAATAATTCCAATTGTTCTAACTTAATTAATTGCAAAAATGCTATAATGTAAAGAAATGATTTTTATTTTTTTTCTCAATTCTCCCATGGTTTACAAGAATGCGACTCATACCACTGAGTAGCAGATATATTTACCTACATACCTAGCCCTATTTCGTTTGTGTACGCCGTGGGTCATATGTCCGAACAAAATGCCCAATGACCAAATCTTGGAAGTTTCACAAAATTTCCCATAATAAATCTCCCAATGGAAATATTTTTTAAACTGTGATATGTTCCAGAAATTTACGGGAATATTCTCAGTTTATTGGAAACTTTGCTCAACTTGCCCAACGGATAATCTCGGGGTTATCCATACAAATAGGATTGGAAAATCCTAGATGACTACATTTAAAACACATGTTTTCGGTATCAGATAGGTATATTTATTAATTGATTATTCATTTATTTAGCTTTAATGTTTCCCAATCTCAACACGTGTGCGATGCTATATTGCACTAGCTTAAACATACTGTTCCGTCCATTAATTTAATTTAAGCATGGATAACTCAAGAGGACTGCCAATTGCCTGTTCAAAATCGATAAAGTTTCTAAATAAATAAATAGATGGCGGTAGTGTGTTAAGATGCCAAAATGGCATGCGACATGTACGGGATAATCTCACTAAGACGTTAGGCGGTGTGTGATGTTGTCCTTTACGGTATTGTAATGTACACCACAAATCACCTGCCCTATTCTCCCCTTATTATTGGTCTAGTATTTTAGTAGTAAATTATAATATATTAAGATTTTGTGAACACCGTCGACATCAAGACTTTTAAAACCTCGTAAAAAATATATATATTAATGTTAACGGATATTTTATCTTATGGTTCGGATGTCCCGCACGGATCCGTGCCTAAGCATAAGCATACAAGGAGTTTAACAGATTTTTTTTTTATATTGAATGTCTTTTCATTTCACGTACGTTACAGCTCAAGCAAGAGAGGCCTTCGTACTATGTTTATCTACATATCCGTCACGAGATCTGGCCTAACCATACTAACGCAGGACGATTCATTAATTGTGGGGCGTTCTAGGTGCCCTCGACCTGGTTAAAGAATCGCTTTAGGAGCTAGCACCCCGGGTCGACCCCGCCTAAAGCCGCCATAATCGCATAATGGGGATCATTAATAAAATGCTATGATGCAACATTATCTTCTTCCCAAAATCTCACGTTTTTCATATAAACACGCAAAACTATTTTTCTTCGCACTATTTTAGTGTATTTTACGATCGAAACAAGATAAACTTTATCCTTATCTAATTCATAATCGTTACTTCTTCCCTCTTTTTCTCATACTTGCAACTGGTAAACTTGTCGCGACGGCCGCGGGCCGCGGTTTAATATCAAAGACAGTCAGTGAATAGGCAGCCTAAAAGTAAGTACCTTAAAATACAGTATCCACTGCTTAACAGTAATAACAGCTACTCTCTATCCAAATATTATTTGTGACGTCTAAGTTAAAGAGTATTATAGTATTATGGGTTTATGTGCATCGACAACATTTGATACTATGTGTACATATTTACCACGTGGTGCCATGCACGGTTGATGGTTGTGTGTTGTGTAGCTAATTCCAAAACGCTTATTATGTTTTTAAATAAGGATTTAAAACCCTATTCATTGATTTAAAAGATGGAACCGATTAGTTTTTGTAGCCAAAGTGTACTTTTAGTAGAGTTTAAATCTCATTAGATTATAATTTCTCATTAGACTGATGTGATGTGCTTGCCAATTAAATATTATGTATATGAATCACTTGTTTAATTTCAAGATGAGTTTTTTGACAGTTTCTTGCTATTAGGTATTCTGGATAATGAAAGTCATAAAAAGATAAAACGTAATATTTAATATTTCGTATAAAAACAAATACCAACGGGTAAGTGCTTAAAGCTTTCTATAATACTATCTAAAATACAACAAACGGATACCAAATGGGTAAATTAAAGCTTTCTTAAACCTAAATCAAACTTTTCGTAACGATAACTAGAAATAACGGAAGCAATCAACTCATTCACCAAAAAATACTTATATCCTCATCTTGGTAAGGCACCAATAAGTGACCCAACCATATTAGAATATCAAAAATCCCAATATATATTATGCTTCACTGTCTGTTCACCAGGGCCTCCACATTTCTGAACTCGACGTTCCCTGCTCTGGTGACTTCGAACTGGTGTCCGCTTCCTTCTTAACCTTCTCTTGCTTAACACTAGACTGAGCTAAAGACTCTGCTGTGTGCGTGATAACGGAACCAGGCTCCCTCGGTCTTTCAAAAGGTCTTTCCGCTACACTAGGAATGCTCTCTGGAAGTGTTAGTCTGATTGGATATATAGGTACTTTTGGTGCTGATATCCGCTCCTGTTTCACAGGCGTCATATCATAAACCATCTCTCTTTCTATAGGTCTTTCCGGCTCCAGTCTTAAAACCTTTAACGCTGGTCCTGATGTCTCAGTGACCGATCGTTTTAGCTTCTGGCGGATAGAGTAGTCCACGGCTCTTTTAGGCGATGCATCGATTCCTATTTTGTAGTTTTCCACGTCAATGACTATTGATAGAGGTTCCATGTACTTCTTGTTCCTCAAAGCTTCCTGCTTCAAGGTTTCAGGGGAAATAGTGGTTGATGAGACGGTCGGTTTCTGCGTTTCGGGGCTGCTGTCTTGGTCGGAAGCGGATCTGCTCGGAGGAGTTGGGAAAGGGAATTTCTGGACTGGTCGTGGCGGGGTTTCTAGTTCTGTTGAGGAGTCGCACGCTGAGTCGCAGGAGAGGGGGCTTAAAGGTGGGCTTGTTGGTCGTGTGGCGCGGACACAGTGGAATGCACTAGGGCGTTCGTCGTCTAGTCTAAGCGGGTCGGGGACTAAGGGTGGATAGTCTTTTGGTTTGTGGAGGCGTTCGAATCCGTTGATGCAGGAGTTGAGATGATTCCCTAGCCGGTGTCGCAGTCCTGTGGGGACGCTGGCGAGCCTGGAGAGGTATCTTCTAACTTCGACGGCGCAGTCTCCGAAGCCGGAGCGGAAGCGGTGTAGCACGGCAGGGTCGGCCGCGATGGCGGCTGCCAGCTGCTGCCGCTGCAGCGTCTGGAGATGCTTCACGGTCAGCTCTAGGATGTCCGCTTTTTCGAGCTTGGAGTGTCTTGCAGGCTGTAAAGAAAAAAGGAAATCACATTGATATTTCGTTTTGAAATACCCTTTTTACAGTAACAGTTTAAATAACTTTTTTTCTTATACTACGACGGCGGCAAACAAGTATGCGGCCCGTCTGATTTTAAGCAGTTACCGCCACCTATGGAGGCTTGCGACGACAGGAGCATCACACGCGCGTTGCCAACCCTTTAAGAACCTATATACTATAGCCCCCGGGGGGAAACCTCGACAGGGAGCTCATTCCACATGCGGAGTGTTCGCGGTAGGAAATTCCTCTGGAACCGCCTAGTTTTCGACCATTCATACCTACTATTCGATAGGGAAAGTCTCCGAAATGGAGATACAAACCCATTTATTTCTCGAACCATAATCGAAAGGTCTCACTCTTAATATGAAAAACAGGTAAATGCCTCTCTGGCAACCAAATTCCAACTACGTCATGATGATAAAATCGTCTGAGAATCATACATTGACGTGAGGATGATAGGTACTCCCTTTTCCTCTAGTATGAAACTGGTATCTAATTATCTATTACTAAGTGTACTCACGTCTTTGTCAGGATCCATGAGCAGATCCTTGAGCTCGTTGAGGCAGTTGTTGATGCGCGCGCGCCGTTTCTTCTCCATGATCGGCTTATTCGTCTGCAACAATAAAAAGCATACGAATAAGCGTTGTTGCCACCACAATCAGATTTTGATTAAGATCACCCGAGGCAATGGCGACTATGGGACAAATGCGTCTGGTGGTGGTATACATATAGAAGCGCAACATTTTAAGAATGCCCTTACTTTAAGGTCCTTACTTCCCAAAAGTTTGGGACTATTAATATTTAAATAAGAGTTGTTGTCACTACAATCTGATTTTGGTTAAGGTCACCCGAGGCAATGGCGACTATGGGACAAATGCGTCTTTGGTGATGGTATAGAAGCGCAACATTTTAAGGACGCCCTTACTTTAAGGTCCTTACTGCCCAAAAGTTTGGGACTATTAATATTTAAATAAGAGTTGTTGCCACTGTGATCAGATTTTGATTAAGGTCACCCGAGGCAATGGCGACTATGGGACAAATGCGTCTTTTGACGATATCATAGAAGGGCAACACTTAAAGAACACTTACTTTATGGTCCTTACCAACTGCTCATAAGTTTGGGACTATTGATATGAAGAAGAGAAGAGAGCACTGGTAGTTATAAAGTGTTTCGTTTCTATAATATCATCAATTGACGCACTATCCCATAGTCGCAATTGCCTCAGGATTGATCTTAGGTATATCGAACACCATATGGAGGAAATATAGTGACAAGAAAAATACCCTTTGGTACCTATTATTTTTGTGACGCAATTATTTATATCTCGTAATTTATACGGATTTCATAACTTTTCACTTTATTGCATTAGTATAACGGATTCTTATTGGATTTTTTACGCACATGCAACGTTTTTTTTTATAAAACTATTTTTTTTTATAAAACTAATTAATTAAACACAACAGCTTTCCTAAATCAGAGGATCAAGTTAGAGCCATGTTTTATGTCTCTATGTGAGTACTAAAACAAGCTTTTGAATAATGATTAAAAATTGTGCGAATAATCCTACTAGGCACAAAGTTTGTCACCATTCCTGATTTTTTACAGATATGAATCCTGTTGTTATAGTTTTTTTAGTTGCTAGCCCAGCAAAATGATCCTTTATATTTAGCACTACGTTTCACTAATCACAAAAAACTTTATTCGCAATAATCACCTTTCGCAATTCCGCTTTCGACATCGGCTGGTCCGAAAATCCAGTCTGAGAGTCATCATCTTCACTGCATGGCATTTTCACAAGATCTGTAGTCAACTAGTCACACGTTATCTACCCACACCAATTTGAACTGACACCACTATCAGTATCGACTGACCACACTATACTCAATTTCAACTATCCTAGTTATATTTATGTTTCCGGCTGAAGGAGACTGATTCCATGGTCATGAAAAAATTAAAAAAAAATCATAATGTCCACAATATCAGTAGTCTCGACTGACAACACTACAAGTTTCGATTGTCGATACTATCCATCTTCTCAACTGACAACACTACGTAGTACGACTGACCAAGTCACAACACTAGTAGTCTACCGACAACATGTCTTCATTGGTATCCACTCCGATTCAAAATGACAATGAATGAACGTACGTAACGTATAAATTGCCCTTCCTGTTATCCCGGTTGTTGAATAAACAAACTGTAGCTGTCTCGCTCTAGCCAACGGCGGGTTGCGATGGGAACTGTATGGGAATGTGTTGTTTTCGTGCTGTCTCACTCTACGGGGTAACCTGTTGGGTGTAGCCCCGGTGGCTCAGTGGTTGGGAGGCGCGGTTGTGTTTGGTTCGATTCCGGGTTGAATGCTGATGTACAAATTTTGGTAATTTTTACAAACGTGCAGACTGATAAAATCATAAATTTGAAGTTAGTTTTCGAGTAAAAAAATATTTGTACAAAAAATATGTTTTTAATCTCTTTTTTTTTGTAATACCTATTTGTTTGTATGGATATATCGATTTGATCGATTTTTTGTCTGTTAGCTACGATACGTGTAGCAATATCAGAATTAGGAACAGTATATTTCCTAACTTTTTCTTATTTTTGTGCGAATAATAATTTATTCATAGCGAATGTTCTAATTCATATTTAATATTCTATTCGGTTTACTAAATAATTGGTACAAATAGGTCCATTCATGCATCCGTTTTTCGAAATAAAATGACAACCAAGCAAAAATCGAATACTATTATATTCGCGAAAGTGAAGCTACATCCGCTGCCCCTTATCCTGTGTAGCATGGGAATGCAGGACCGCACGCGCACCCATCAAGTACCACAATAATCGAGCCCAGAACCTACACAAAGAACCCCATACTTCATCGACTCACGCGCATCCATGAAGCTTCGCTTTTATGAAAGCGATCACCTTGCCGTTTTAACTTAATACTTTATGAATACGCTCTACTGTGAAGGGTCGGTCGATTATGAAGTATGGGGTTTTTGTAGTAGTTTAGTCGGTGCTTTAACTCGGTACTTTATGGGCGGGGGTAGTTCCCACGATGTGTGGGAATGTTTAAAGGTGCAAAGGGTGAGGTGTTTTTGTTGTTTGCGATTGTTAGTTAGAATTTGCAGTTTTGGGAAATTAGGTTAGGTTTTTTGTACCTAATTATTTTATGGATACCTAAATTTACGTATATGTAGCGTCCGTATTTGTATGTCTATATTAGAAATTTTACAGTTTTGCTAGACTTCTTGATAGTTTTTACCTAATTTAATTATATTGGTACACTAAAATGTCACCATTTGAGCATGCAGGCTCTGAATGGTGAATCTATCAAAGTTCGATATCGAATTCGTAGCTAATTCCTAGCAAAACTTTCAATCATAGATATAGGTCGAGGTTAGTCGCTCAGATGAGAATACAGATTTATGCACACAGATAAAGCACATAATTTATTTCAAACATCTACTTATCCTGTCTATTCCAAAGACAAATATATTAGACTTTTAGTTAAAGTTTCCGTAATACGATCCCATTTATCAATTAAATACCTCCACTCCATGGACTCCTTTTATTTACTCTTATCTATTTGTGAACTGGCCAGGTGTGCACATGACCTTTACACATACCGTCATACGATTATACATATTTAATTAGACCACCACTTTCTCCCACGGTCGATAAAACCACTTTAAAATACCTTAAATGCTCAATATCCATGTAAAATTCGCTCTCATATACATTGGATTAAAGCATAAACAATACTTATCAGACGCATTTTGAATTTGCCCTGTTGCACCTGACAAAGTTAACTTTACCGTCCACTAAAACTATGCTTCCCTTTGTGCTATAGAAATAAAGGTGATAATTATAGCGTTATGACTACTTAGCGTGAAAGCTGAGAGGATATTCCCTGTAGCACCTGACAATGTTTAATTTACCATCCTATAAAACCACCCTTGCGTTACTGCTATAGGCATAAAGTTGAGAATTTGATTGCTATAGATATTTGAGTATGAATGCAGGGTGGTGATGGTCGGGTCACTCTTCTGTGTCGTAGCGTGCGGCTAATGAACGGCGAATAATTCGATGTCATGTGTCGCTGATGTGCTGAACTGTGGGAACCTCGTGATATGTTAGAAACAGTATTTTAACTTCATGTTTAGATCTCAGAGGCCACAGAGCATAGTGCCTTTATCGCAACCCAGAGCGGCTAATAGAGTTAATGTAGGTCAGCATTATTTTTTAACTATTCTTCAAAGTAAGTACACCTCTTATAACTGTGATGTGAGAAGCAGCATTCTAACTTCATCTCGTAAACAATGTGATGCAGAATCACCAGTCTGAAAGAGTGTGGGCTCGTATCCCAGCGCTGTCACCATTTAATGAAACTAGCGAGTACAAGACAACGACTGTTTTATTCCATAGCAATGCGCATACATTTGTATAATTAGTTACCTACATATAAATCTACACACAACAGGTGGGCCGTGCTCCGTAATTCCATTGGTACTGTAGGAATGGAGTTTTAACTAACTGCTACGACCTAAAAAAAACCGGCCAAGAGCATGTCGGGCCACGCTCAGTGTAGGGTTCCGTAGTTGTTCATCCTTCACAATAGATGAAAATTACGAGAAAGATTTCAAGCTCTATAAAAAGGTCGTAAACGCCAAAGTAACAGTAATTACTTATTACCTTCTGGAAGTTATCGATTATACGCGCCAGATTGAGCGAAATGTTTTAATATAGTATGGCACGTAACCAATATGTGTAACACTCGAAGTGTAGGGACATCGCGCGGCACTTACGTAATTTTAAAGAAAATTATGAATTTTTGCGATAACGCAAAAACGGCTCGACCGATCTTATTCAATATAGTTTTCATTGAAAGTAATTATAAGGTCTCATTTTCTTGATTACTTCCATAATTTTTTGACCCGTGGTTGAAAAGTTAGAGGGGGGGGGGCACTATTTATTTTTATTTTCGGAGCGAATATTTACATAACTGCTGACTTTATCATAAAATAATGTTCGGAGACCCCTATTATTTTTAAAAGACCTATTTTTTTTTTTAGTTTTTGTTTTACCGTTTTGTCGACGTGATATTACACATACTCATACCAAATTTCATCTTTCTAGTACTAATGATCACGGAGCTAAGCCGCGGACGGACAGACGGACATGGCGAAACTAGTTGACTACGGAACCCTAATAAGTATTAGTATGATGTACTTACTTGAAATGTATAAGAGCGAAATATTCAAAAGTATACATACCACAACTTCAAATTGTTTTGAACACAGTTTTTTTACATCAGCGACGACCACTATCTACAATTTTACCTAGTTGATAAAGTGAAGATACTGCAGTGCTGATGCAACTTTAAAACTTTAATTGTGACTGGTTTTTAATAAATAAAAAAATGTTGCGTGAAACAATTTGATGATTTTTATATTTAGAGAGAGATAGGATCTTAATGAACGTGGGGCCTTTTGAAATAGGGTACTAAACTATAAAACATGAATTAAATTGAATGGTGAACGGTTTATTCTTTACTAGCGACCTGCGCTGGCTTCGTTCGGGTGCAATGTTGATAATAAGTTACGAGGGGCGTTCAATAAAAAGTGAGAATGAGTATGTTATAAACAACTTTTATTAAATGTCATTTTATTTTTCGACATAGTCACCTTTTAGCATAATATATCTTTTTTCTAAACTTAAAATTTCATTTTTAAAAAATGTCTCATCTTGAGTACTTAAAAAATCTTGTACTGCTGCGACTACCGCGTCGTCGTCTTCAAATTTCTGGCCTCTCAGGTATTCTTTCAATCTCGGAAATAGGTAGAAATCACTGGGGGCGAGATCCGGTGAATACCGAGGATGCTTAAGGATATCGAACCCAGAATTACGAATTGCAGCCATTGCAACGGCGGACTTGTGTGCCGGGGCATTGTCCTGGTGGAACAGCACAACTTTCGAGAGTTTACCTCGCCGTTTTTCGCGGATCTCATTGCGCAATGTTGCTATTTGTTTAGCATATAAAGTGTCCGTAATAGTGGCTCCATGCTCGAGATACTCAATCATTACTACTCCTTTATCATCCCAAAAAACAGAGCCCATGCAGCACCGGCAGATGGGCCCACCTTGAATTTCTTCGGAGTTGGAGATGATGGCCTTTTCCATGTCATAGACTGCAGTTTCGTTTCAGGGTCGTAATGGTGGAGCCATGTCTCGTCCATTGTTATAAATCGCGCCAAAAAAGTTTCCGGTCTTGCTTTATCAGGTCCAAAGCTTCTTGTCAGTAGTATGGAATTGGGAGTTCTGGCCCACTGCTACGTGTTCGCTTCGCTCCACTTCGCGACCGTGGGCCAGTTCTTCCCAATTCCATATTTTTTTCGCGGACTAGAAGTCCCATCCATATATTTGGAAATGAAACCAGGTTACTTCTATCCCGTTCGAAGATATTATAGTCGGCGTAGAAGATTGTCTGGTGAAAAATCAAATGCGAAAGGAAGATTTGGAGGCAATTCGCCAAGACGTTTCGTCTGTTTTACGAAAGGCAAAGCCACCGAAAGTTAACTTAGCAAAAACTGAATTTCACGCGCTCAAGACCTTGCGTGAGGACCCAGACCTAACCATTCTTCGAGCTGACAAAGGAAATGCAACGGTTGTCATGAACACCAATGACTACAATCAGAAAATAACAGCTTTATTGTCGGATGTATCAACATATAAGCCTGTGAAACGTGATCCGACTGCGAAAGTGTTAAAATCTACTACTGAGCTAATAAGCAAGCACTCCAAGAGCCTTAATCTAGATGTCAAAAGTTTAGTTCCCTCCTGCCCGTTGCCACCAAAGTTGTATGGTTTGCCAAAAATACACAAACAAGATGCGCCTCTACGCCCTATAGTGAGTCAAATCGATGCTCCCACCTATCGCTTGGCTCAGTACCTAGCTGGGGTTCTTTCTTCGTTGCGGGGAAAGACGCAGGCATACACACGGGACTCATACCATTTCATCACTGAAATTAAAGATCTGATACTAACTGATAATGAAATTATGGTTAGTTTTGATGTCCAGTCCCTCTTTACATGCCTACCAGTACAGGATTGCATCAATATTGTGAGGAGGAGGCTACGTGAACAGAATATGGAAATGGAATATGCTGAATTATTAGAACACTGCCTTACATCTGGCTATATGCTATGGAATGGTGAATTCTACGTGCAAGTGGATGGTGTGGCTATGGGGTCTCCAGTATCTCCTGTTGTCGCCGATATCTTCATGGAGGACTTCGAGGAGAAAGCACTCTCATCGTCACCTGTCAAGCCGAGGATCTTTAAAAGATACGTAGATGATACCTTTACTATTTTACCTAAATCTAGTGTTTCAGTTTTCCTAGACCATTTAAACTCCATTCATGAGAAAATAAAGTTTACAATGGAGTTAGAAAATGACAATTCACTAGCCTTCTTAGATGTCAGTGTGTTGAGAAGGTCTGATAATACAATAGGTCATACTGTTTATAGAAAGCCTACTCACACTGATAGGTATTTAAATGGCAAATCACATCACCATCCTAGTCAACTTGCTACAGTGGGTAAATCTTTGTTTCAGAGAGCCAAGGGAATCTGTGACGACCAACATTTGACTGATGAACTACAGCATGTCAAGCGTGCGCTTTGGGCCAATGGGCTCAAGATACCACGCCTCAACCAGAAACCCCGTGTGAAGACTCCTACAGTCGAGCGTAAACCTGCGGTCCTGCCATATGTGAAAGGGGTCACGGATAGGATTGGAAACATCTTGAAACGGGCTTCCATTAAAACATATTTCAAGCCGATGAAGAAGATGTCTCAATACCTGAGGCCCGTGAAGTGTAGCATCCCTCTGCAGAGTGCTGGTGTTTACAAGCTGGACTGCGAGTGTGGTCTGTCATACATTGGCCAAACGAAACGTAGTATAGCTACACGGGTTAAGGAGCATGTAGCTGATGTCAAGCACCGTCGTTGCAACAGGTCTGCAGTCTGCGAGCATGTCATGGACAAACCAAACCATTCAATTAAGTTTGATAACACTTCAATCCTTGCCAGAGAGAAACAATATTTTCCCAGAATGTTGCGCGAGGCTATTGAAATCAAAAAATATCCCAATTTCAATAGAGAAGATGGTTTGTCATTACCACCGGCTTGGGATCCTGTTGTACATCTTATCAAGGATCAAGCAAGACATAAGACTGGAAACCTTGGGCCTCGAACGGTGTAAAACAAATTAGTGTTAAAAGTAGCATATGTAGAGTTTTTGTTTAAAAGTATTTTATAGTAATAAATAAGGCAATCTGGGAGTTTTCTTTGGCGGTTCTTTCTCCTCAGTAAGCCTTTAGTGAACCGCTGGTAGATATTTTAAATAAATAATAAATGCCCTTCTGGCACATGTGTAACTGTCTTTACACATTAGGCCCATCTGGCATGTATGAACGCCTTTATTTTTAAATTAATATTTACAAAATGGGTAGTTTGCACAAATGTAACTTTGACAGAGAAAAATTGTGTTTTTCTCAGTCAACCTTTGACAACGGTATCTGTAAAGGTACTGAAACGTCAGGGAGGCTCAAATAATTAATATACGCGATATAATCCGTTTAAATTGTTTTATTTAAATGTGTGACAGTCGCGGAAACCGAAGAAAATATCAGGTTACTTCTACTTCGCGAACGTGGTCTAAAACTCAATCGCATATTTGAAAACATGATTGACAAGGTTGCTTCCATTTCATGAACGTGGTCTCGTAATCGCATATTTAAAAATTTAATCCGAATTATTTAATATAAACTCTTAAGCTTATAAAATGATGTTATTTATAAAAACATATCAAGTTTGTTGCACGTGTTTATTTTATATCATGAAGTTTGTAAAACAACCTCAAAGATTGCAGTTAGACGTCGTTTGTTCTTCGCCCAATAAACGCTATTACCGTCATGGTGTACTTTTACCTGATACTATTCGCTGTATAATATGCGGTCCATCTAACTGTGGAAAAACTAATTTGATTGTTGGTCTGCTGCTACATGATCAAGGTCTACGCTTCCAAAATGTATATATATATTCTAAAACCTTGTTTCAACCTATGTATCAATATTTAGAGCAAGTTTTAAATCTGGTTCCCTCAGTGTCATTCCAAAAATATAGTGAAAATGAAGAAGTAATAAGTCCTCATACGGCTGATATTAATTCAATTATGATATTTGATGATGTTGCATGTGAAAATCAAAATAATATACGAGATTATTTTGCAATGGGAAGACATAAAAACATAGATAGCTTCTATCTGAACCAAACGTATAGTAAAATACCTAAGCAATTGATAAGAGACAATGCTAATTTAATTATTATTTTTAAACAAGATGACGTTAATTTACGACATGTTTATGATGAACACGTGGGAAGTGATATGTCATGGTTCCAGTTTCGTGTAATGTGCGGACAAGTATGGAACGAACCTTTTAATTACTTAGTTATAAATAAAGATTGTAATAGAAATTCTGGATGTTATAGAAAAGGCTTTGATACATTTATCACGCTAGAATAACTGTATACATAAAGAATAATGTTAACGTGTAGAACTTATTCGTTAATATGAAATCATCTAGATCGGACATGAATAATAAAATGAACGAGGAGAAAATATTTAAAGAAAAATTACTCCGATCTGCTGCAGCAGTAAGAAAAAAAGTCAAGGTTCTTCGTGATATTAAATCTAACAATAACATGATGTTGGAAACAATGTTAAAACCAGTCACAGATCCCCTTAATGAAATGGTGAAAAAAGATGATAACATCCTAAGTGTTAGTGACACTGATTTTGATAACAATGGGTTTAAATGGAATAAGTCAGTAAAAACATTAAAATATAGTCCTTCTGAAGATGGAAAAAAAGAAAGCTTAGCTAATAAAACGCTAATGAGAAAATCATCGGAATCTGATATAGATGATAGCGAATATGAATTAAATGACGACAATTCTAGTCAAGATGATTCTATATCACATGAAAGTATCGAGCGAAATGATTCCGAATCAATAAACAATGCTTCATTTAAATCATCAAATTCGTATGCTTCTCCTCGTGAAGATCCTACCTGGCAAAAACAATATTTACACATGAGCATTCCTTTTGGTGTACGAATGGTGCGTGGTAAACTAACGCTAGGATCTTATCCGATTTCTGCGAATGATAAAGAACTCAAAATAGGAGAAGAAACGTATTGTTTAACGCAAGGATTAAACGATTTATTGTTTAAAAAAATACCTGATTTACGAATAATAACTGAAGACGATATGCGAATATATAAAACATTATTATTAAAAACAAATGCACATAGACGTGACTTTGACCCAAATAAGCCTATAAAAAGCAACAAAGGCATGAAATATTTAAATATCGTAAAACCACTTTTCAAATCAACTAAACATCGTTCAGTAAGCGAAGAAGAACATGTAACCGGTGATGGTTTACCGGTTATGAAAAAAGTGAAAAAAGACATCTCTTATGTGTATTGGGACGACCCAAATGAATTAGTAGAAAGATTGAAACTGCTAATAGCATCAAGGGATGCTGGCAATACAGGATTAGATAATGAAATCATTTCTATTATCGAAGAACTACGCGAAGCAGGCTTAGTAAATTATATATAAATGTAATATAATCGTAAATTTTTATCAGTTGTAGTTTGACTCGCAAGTGCCAACAATACAAAATGAATATTGACAAATTCGGTCATCATGTACATAAGCGTTTGCGTGCTAACGAGGTTTCTGATCTCAACTACAAGGCTTTGCTTCGAACAAACGGCGCATGTTTTGAAGGAAGTTTACAATTAAAGGGAGTTGCAGAACCTTTGTCACCCGATGATGCAGTAAACAAGCAATATGTTGATCAATATATTCAAAACATGTACGACAAGAAGTATATAGATTCTTTGTTTAATACTATAAGTAATCAAATTCAACAACTTACGTCTCAGTTGCAAATAAACTTTTATACAAATAAGGAGATAGATGAAATCTTCAAGAATATAAAAAATGGAAAAGCAACAAATAGTGAACGAGATCCATCGATCGGCAAGAAAAAACTTTAAGCGAAGATCGGTTGTACTAAAAGGAATTGACGATTTATGGCAAGCTGATTTGATTGATTTACAGAAACTTCACACGATTAACAAAGGAAATAAATATATATTAACTGTTATTGATACATTTTCGAAGTATGCGTGGTGTATACCTATTAAGTCTAAAACTAAAACATCAGTAAAAAGTGCATTCGAATTAATTATGAAAACAACTAAACGCAGGCCTAAAAACTTACAGACGGATTTAGGTAAAGAATTCTATAATAATGAATTTGAATACTATTTAAAATTTCTGAAAATTCATCATTATTCAACATATTCAATCAAAAAGGCATCAATTGTTGAAAGACTAATAAAAACACTTAAGATCAAACTCTATAAATATTTTAGTTTCATTGGTAACTACAAATGGGTTGGTAAACCGTTAAACGATATAGTGAAAGCATACAATCATACTGTACATAGTACAACAAAATTTAAACCTATTGATGTGGATTCCAATAATGAAAAAGAGGTAAAAAAGAACATTTTAAACTCTCAATCCAAAGTGAATAATAGTAAGTTGAATAAATTTAATATCGGAGACCGCGTGCGTATAAGCAAATATAAAAGTAACTTTTCTAAGGGTTATACACCTAATTGGTCAACTGAACTTTTTACAATTAAACATGTGAATAACACTCGACCTGTAACATATCATATTGAAGACCAACGGAAAAACATAATATTGGGTACCTTTTATGAAGAAGAACTTCAAAAAACCAAGTATCCAGATATTTATTTAGTAGAAAAGGTGATTAAAAAAAAGGGCAGTAAGCTGTTTGTTAAGTGGTTAGGGCTAAGTGATAGTGAAAATAGTTGGATTGATATAAAAGCCATTGTTTAATGTTTTTAATAAATTGACTTTTTTCAAACGAAATTTGACATTCTCATTCCTGCTATGAAAGGGAGAGGACTTTTAAATAGTGCAATTAATAATTTACCATTTGAATTACACTTACCTGGTTATAACTATTGCGGACCGGGTACAAATTTGCGCAAAAGGTTACAAAGAGGCGATAAAGGAATTAATGCGTTAGATAATGCGTGTATGAAACACGACATAGCTTATGATAGATATTCTGATTTGAACAATAGACACCGTGCTGATTTAGAACTTTATAAAATGGCTAAACAGAGAACAAAGTCAAAAGATGCTGGGAGAGGAGAAAAAATTGCTTCATGGTTAGTTAGTAAGGTGATGAAATCTAAAATAAAGGCTGGTGCAGGTATAAAATCATTCAAACGCTTTGTTTCTAAGATACGCAGTGAAATAAAAAAGTATCCTAAAATAAAAGGTTGTGATTTAGTGAACCGCGCACTTGTTGCTGCAAAAAAAGTTTTTACTGTTAACAAAAAGATACAGATACCGCGTTTAATACCGATTCCAAAAACCGGAGGCATATTACCGCTGATACCTATTTTTGCTGGTCTTTCTGCGTTAGGATCATTAGCAGGAGGAGCTGCTGGAATTGCAAAGGCTGTAGGTGATTACAAAGCAGCAAGAAAGAACTTAGCTGAATCAGAACGTCATAACAAGATGATGGAATCTATTGCATTAGGAAAAGGGTTACATATTAAACCTTATAAAAATGGAAAAGGATTATGTATAAAAAAATCAAAAAACTAAATAAAAGGTTACCCAGGCGCGCTCTTTCAAACATTGACATTTTAAAACACTCATCAGATATCCCACATTTTCGTGGAGTTTATATGAGAGACAGTTTACCAAAGCGACCTAAAAAAGTAGAATGTGGAATTTTGAACTTAGACAGTTCCGAAAACAATGGAAGCCACTGGGTAGCCTATTGTAAAGATAACAATTATTGTGAATATTTTAATAGTTATGGTGACCTTCAACCTCCGCTAGAATTAATGAAGTATTTAAATAATAACAATATTTACTACAATTATCATACGTACCAAAAATTTAATACCGTAAACTGTGGTCATTTGTGTCTCAAATACTTGAAAAATTTTTGGTATAATCGATAAATACCTTTGTACAATAAACTGCTCATCATTTACACGATGTCTTTCACTTTGTCTATAACTGGAACATCTTCAACTCTGATAACAAACCATTCACCAGCTCTCCAATTGGATGGTGAATATGAATGTGGACTGTTGTATATATCGACTTTTAATTCGATACCCAATATTGACTACAGAAATAATAAATTCTACTATGGTAAAAACGAAGTAATGGAAATTCCTGAAGGTTCATATGAACTTCAAGATATTGAAGATTTCCTTAAAGAGCACCTTCAAGGATGTACACTTTCACTGACTTGCAATAATAATACCTTGAAAACTTCGATTCTGTGCACTAAAAATATTTATTTTAATAAAGAAAATTCTATAGGTAGTTTACTTGGTTTCGGAACAGAATCTATTCAAGCGAATATATTAACCGAGTCACCTTACCCTGTCTCCATTCTGTCTACAACTTTAGTCCGCATTGAATGTGACATAGTGAGCGGATCATTTGTTAACGGAAAACCTAGCCATATTATACACGAGTTTGTGCCTAATGTACCCCCTGGTTATCGGATTATAGAAACACCGAAAAACGTAATTTATTTCCCTGTAACTCAAAACAGTTTAAATTCAATTACAATAAGAATATTAGACGTCAACAATAATTTAGTAAATTTGCGGGGTGAAGAGATTCAGATATATTTACACCTTAAGAAAAAATGATAGACTTCAATAAAACTTCAGTCTCACTTAAAATAAACACTAGTACTCATCAAGCGATCAAGAAAAGAAGACCTAAAGTTCAACTTACAAAACAAAATAAACAATTTCTCCAAAGCTTAGGTCTATCAAAATGAGTATATTGAACTTAACTGAATCTCTTACCTTTGACAACTCGATCGAGAGTTTTGAATATCATTCGTATAAGCCATACGTAACAAGTTTTAATTTCAACGATGAAATACGTATACCTATTAACCAGCAAGATCTTTACGTACTACCATCAGCAAGCACTTTATACATAGAGGGTACTATAACTGCATCCAATAGAGAAACGAAAGCAAAGGTAAAAAGTGTTCTTTTTACAAATAACCCCATACTTCATCTATTTCAAGATATTCGGTACGAACTTAATGGGATCGAAATTGATAAGATAAAAAACGCAGGGATTACAACCACAATGAAATCTCTTGTATCTATGAATGAGTTCGAAGCTTCGATGTCTAAGTTATGGGGATGGGATGTTAACGGTACAAAAAACACACATGGAACATTTTCTGTGTCTGTGCCTTTAAACAAAATTCTTGGGTTTGCTGAGGATTATACCAAAATTATCATTAATTGCAAGCATGAACTTATTCTTTTAAGATCCAATACTAATTTAAATAGCGTTATACTAAATGCTAATGAATACATAGAAGATATTACAATATCTAAAATAGCATGGCGTATGCCTCATATTAAGGTGTCTGATCGAGAAAGATTGAGCTTACTTAAATATTTGGAAAGAGATCGTGCTATCCAATTAGCATTTAGAAACTGGGATTTGTATGAATATCCGCTTTTGCCTGAAACATCAAAGCATTCTTGGGCTATCAAAACTTCGTCCCAAATTGAAAAGCCGCGGTACATTATAATTGGATTAAAAACAGGGCGAAAAAATGTAGCTGATAAAGATATAACAGGTTTTGATCACTGTAATTTGCGAGATGTGAAGGTTTTCTTAAATTCAACCTACTTTCCGTACGAAAGTTTTGATGTTAGTTTTACATCTGAGAGGTATGCTATATTATACGAACAGTATGCAAAATTTCAACAGTCTTATTATAACCGTGTTCAAGCACCCTTGTTAAGCCCGCACGATTTTAGGAATATAGCTCCTCTATTTGTTATTGACTGTTCTCGTCAAAACGAAACTTTGAAAACCGGTTCAGTAGATGTGCGGGTTGAATTAGAGTGTGAAACTGATATACCGAAGCAGACTTCAGCTTATTGCCTGATTTTGAACGACAGTGTTGTGGAATATAAGCCTTTAAGTAATATTACGAAAAAAAATTCATAATGGGTGACTTCATATTTGTAGATCTTCAAGGATTTAAAACAGACAAAAACGAATTTATTGTTAAAGAATTTGCATATGGCACTTTAGACTACACCCAACTTTTTTTAATTAAACCCCCCTTTCCATTTTCTATATTAACAGTAAGTGAAAAGAGACAGATAAGGTGGTTAGAAAAACATTTTGGTATTATGTGGCATGAGGGTTATGTTGATTACATAGAATTTAAAAGACTTATCGGTAACCATTTAAAATATAAGACGATCTATGTGAAGGGTACGGAAAAAATTCAATGGGTTAAAAGTTTTTGCTCAAACTGTACTGTTTTAGATTTAGGTGAAAAAGATGTACCTAATTTACAAGAGCTGAATAAAAACTATTGTTTTCCTGAGTGTAATTTTAATTGTGTATATCATAAAAAAAATTGTGCGTTAAAAAATGTTATATGTATTAAAAAATGGTATATAGAAAACATGGGCGTGGACGTCTGTGGCCGATAGATATATATAGTACGAGAGCCCACGACCAAAACCATGTCTCATAGCAATACGGCAAAAACCCTATAAAATCGTTAGATTGTATGATTCTGAACCCGACTAGGTGTGTAGTAACGGTCGAAAGTGTAGCAACTGCGTGGGAGGCCATTTCTGCTGTGTCAAAAAAAAAGACAGTCGGTATTATAGCAATACGTCTGATAGTGAAAATGTACATAGATTTTATAATTGTATTACGAAAAAGTTTGTTTTCAGAAATTTTGCGCGTAGCATATAGCCTGAGCGCATTTTTAAAAATGTCAACAAATTTAGCCGACCTGTATCATAGCAATACGGATAATTTTTTTTTTCAACTTTTCGTATTGCTGCCATGATTACCAAAAACCTGTTTTCAGACACTTTAAGTGTAGCATATACTCCCAAAAACGAAAATAACGTTTCGGAGTCGCCTGAGTTGCGAAAAAACGTAAAATCGACCGATTTTCGAATCTCAGGACCAAAACAAGTTCGACCTTCCGATTTCGCTAAAGAATTGAAAAACATCAAATTCAAAGATGCTCTGGTCAAAGTTATTATCAACAATTGGTCAGAACAAGACATGGCGCACATAATCGCAAACAAAATCATCAACATCAATCACGACATGTGTTATGAATATTCGGTGAAAGGTGGTTTTGTTATCCAAACAATCAACGAAGATTTAACTTGCCAAGAACACGAAGAGGTAGATACGAAGATCGTTTACCATGTCTGCCAAATGAAACAACGGGGTAAAGTAACGATTCGATGTTCAGACACCGATATATTAATAATAATGCTCGGAAATATGGAATTTGTAGAAAGTATCGTCCAAATTTCTATGGATGTTGGTGTTGGCAATTCCCGGCGTTACATTGATGTTTCACGTTTATACGAGACATTGGGATCCACTCTGGCAAAATCTTTACCTGCTTTCCATGCAATGACCGGCTGCGATTATAATCCCGCGTTATATCGCAAGGGTAAAAAAAGACCATTGACGATGCTGAAAAATTCGAAACGCTATCAAGAAGCTTTCGGTGATTTGGGCAGCTATACTTCTGATAGTGACAAGGTATTCCCCGTTTTGGAAGAATTCACGTGCAGATTGTACAACGAAAAAAAAATTAATAACGTCGATTTAGCTCGACTCAACATTTTTTCGAAGACATATAAAATTAAAAACGACGAGGCTTCGACAACTCTGAATCTCCAGTTATCCAATTACGACGCCTGCAATCTGCCACCATGCAAAACGGAATTGGAGAAACATTTATTACGAACAAAATATATTGCACAAGTCTGGAGCAACGCTCATACCAAAACGCCAACCGAACTGAACCCTGCAGATTGCGGATGGTATGAAGACGAGGGACGATTTCAGTTTTCGTGGTTCTCTGGCAACCAACTACCTGAGTTGAGCAACGTTATTTTGGACGACAAATCATCATCCACAACAGGTACAGTTTACATGGCTTTTGCTGTTAATTTCATAAATAGTTCGTGATTTTCACTAACGATGTTTATTTTACAGAAGAGGACGTTGAAGATCTCCCGAGCGACGTCGAGAGTGATTTCGAAGACGACGATTCCGAATCCGACAGCGATTGAATACGAGAATATTTTGTAACTTTGAATAAACCGTTTTTTTTTCAACTTCATCCCAGTTTCCTTTTGTGCGATTTATTTCAGTCCTTCAACTTCAATGTTACGGTTCCGGGTAAATTCTTTGTTAATTATCATCTAATAAATTCAGGGTCGCAACGTATTCATTGGTTTGTAACAGAAAATTCAAGATGCCTCAATACGATTTTTAAATGATATCTGAGTATCGAAAAGTTGTCTGATAGAGAAGGTGCTACACTTAATTTGTCTGATATAATTTTTTTGCACATGTGGACAACTTATTTTATCATGTCCAACAATTTTCAGACATATTGCTATGACACCGATCGGTAAAATTTGTTAACATTTTCAAAACGGTCTCAAAATTTAATGCGTTCACATTTCCGTCTGAAAATTGTTTTGTTCGCATCAAATAACCAAAATTTACTAATAAAAAAGATTTTCAGACGTATTGCTATGAGACATTTTTTTTGTCTCATTTTTAATTTTTTTAAGTGATTTTACGGGTTTGCGCTACACCACTAACGTCTGAAAAATATGTTTCCGGTATCTCAGAACTATCATTCAACTACAGTCTGCAAATCAGACATATTGCTATGATGCAGTTCGGTAAAATTCTTTGACAATTTTGAAAATTCGGTCAGATCAAACGCTACGCGGAAAATGTCTGATATTGGTATTTTCGAGTTCAGGATAATCGTATCTATCGATTTGATGCGGTTTTGGCCGTATTGCTATGAGACAAAAATTTTGGTCGTGGGCTCTCGTACTAATAGGTTTAGAAAAAATTTAAAGGGTGAAAAATTTATGTTCTGATTGTGTAATTATTGATTTAAGTGAAAAATGTGTACCTAATTTACTAGAGCTATCTAAAAAATATTGTATGTTAGTGTATGTATAATTGTGTATATCAAAAAATGTGCTCTAAAACATGTTTTATGTTTAAAAAAATGGTACTTAGAAAATAATAAATGGTTTTGATCTTAATCTGTATACAAAATGTGTTAAAATAAATGTATTTATAAATTTTAATCGATTTTCTTTTTATTTCCTCCTATATAAAACAACATAAAACCTACTGGGAATAACACAACCCAGTCTGATGTAAAATGTATTATGTCTTGATGGCACTCATTGCTCATGATTTTATGACAGTGTGCTCTCTTGGATATTACCTTAATCATGTTATTGTATTAATAAACTCGTTATTAATTTACTTTAAATACAAAAATAGATTTCTAGTCAAAGTTATTTCATTAGTCTTATTAACTGTTGGATTTGGTTTTAAATTTAGATTTTACAGCAGAAGGAAACCTTTTTAGTTGGAATAAATATTAATAAAACACAAAATTACTGAAAAGATATTTAATAATAAGTAACAGAACAAAGTTAATTATACCTTAATAACTAACGCTATACCCACATAACTTTTTACTGATTTTATTAATGAGACCTTCTGCGTTTTCTATTACTTCATCATACCCGTCACTTGCTACATACTGAGCACTCAAGAGAACATTGTCATCATCTTCTTTGCTTGTATCTGGTCCTGAACAACTTATGTCAATGATTTGGATCCTCACAAGCTTATTCCCCTTACAAGCATCGTTATTAATAACGAAAGAAGGGGGGCGTCCTGTTGAACTTCTTTTTACGATTTTATTAGTCACTTTCCCCTTCCTTTTCTTAGGTGTTGGGTTTGTGATCGCATCAACGATTCTTCGTGATAAAGTCGTTTCTTGTTCAAGTTGTTCATCGAATCCCTCTAACGGATCTTGGGCGTACTGAGAAAACATGATAGGGGTGCAATCTGCCGATCCTGACATGTTTAGAAACTCTGTAAAAAGAAAAACAAAAATGTCTCACCTACATATTTTTCTACGAGCAGGAATTTTCTATCTAATTGAAAGTGATAAAATAAGTTAACCATCGTTAAATATATTTTCTTTAACATTATCAAAAACTAGTTCAAAACTTTAGCTTCTAGCTAATCTAAACTATTTAATTAAGATACAAAAACAAAAAAAAAAAAAAAAAAAAAAAAAAACAAAAAAAAAACTTACTATCTTGTTGGTTGTGAGTAATGCTCGCTGACGTTCGATGTTGGCAAAGTGAAAGAAAATTAAATTAAACCCGTTTATAAAGGTTTACTAATCATAACTCAGCAAATTTCGAATGCGTAATAATGTAATATAAAGACTTTACACGTGCTTCAGTGCAATTCTAAAACAAGTCTCAACTTGTTGAAGCTAGCCAGTTCACCTGCTCAATTAAAGAAAGGTGAATCATTAATAACTGGGTGATTATATGTACGTCTTAAGGGTTAGTATGAGATTATAAGTAAAACAACAATATAGAAGAAAATACATTTATTTATTGTATACATACACATATTTAAACATTAAAAAGGTTCTATATGATCGATTTACAATTGTGCGTAATATATTATAGGTTTGTATCTATACATATGCTAATTATAATAAATTTATCCGTCAAACAGTATTGAGGAATGTCCCCAAGCTTTTGTCAATATTTGGTTGTCAGAAATTAAACGCTTATCGTCATTTGCTGAAAGAGCAACTTTTTTAACACTTTGTGTAAATATTTCGTGCTTAATGGATTTGAATAATATGTTTTTTCGTTTTATTACATCTCTTTCAAAAAGGGTTTTTGCATAATCCAAAATTCCAAAACGTTGTACAATAGGTTTTTTCACTCCCTTAGCCTTTTTGATAATATCATCGGTGGTTTTAATGCAATATACTTTTGAACGTAGACCTACAAACTCAATAATCATTTTTCCTTTCATTTCATCCTTAAAAAGTCCTGGTATTTTCTTGTTTTGAATTGGTAACAAATATTTGTTATCAACACTGTAATCACTAGTATCAAAATAAGACAAAAAATTTATTCTTAAATCTTTGAAATAGTCTGAAGTCTGTATATAATACACAAAACTATCTGTATCCGTATAGCACATTTGTAGACGGTTATCATAAAATCTTTTATATACTGAGTAATGAAAATCATACATATGGCTTTTAGACAACTCTAATACTGCAAACCCGATGTATATTGGTTTATCCAAAATTATCATATCTGGTTTCAATTGAACTGCAACTAAATTTTCAGTAAAAACTGAAGCACTATGAAAATTAGGACTTGCGATTAATTTATCGGCTGTTACTTTCTTTTTTGTTTTGTTATTATTGTCAGTCCATTGATTAACTAAACGTACATTAACCCGTTTCTCAGTATTTTCTAAAGTTTTGCCAAATATACTATTATTCATCAATTTACAAAAGTCTTGTTCAAAAACAGACGTAGCTTTTTTACGCAAGTTTGTGTTCATATCAATATATTGTTTCAAATAAGGAGCTTGTTTGAATGTTATAACTCTGTGAATCTTTTTCAATTTTAAACCATGTTTAAGACACGTTTTTAAATGTATGTAATGAATCACATAGAAGTATTTATCATATAAATTAGGTACAAGTTTAGATTGTGTTCCTCCGGGTGGTATACATTTTTCAGGACAAAATGGTAAATCATTATGTTTATCATGTAAATATTTCGGGTAAATAATATCTACTTCAAGAATATATCCATAAGACGAATCATCAGAGATTTGCGTAATGTTTAAAGTTCTGATTTCATGACTTTCTAAAAATCTAAAGTTAGATAAAGGCATGTACTGACACATGCTATAACCGTACAAATTATTACAGTCGATATAAATAAGGTATGAGTCTATACTGGATGGGTCATAATGAGGTAAATATATATTGTTAGCTTTAGCATACCGTTGGGAGGTCATACAGACTCCACCCCTTATTCCGGATTGGATCATCCTCAGAATGTTAAAGTCGTTTATGAGCTCTAATTCGATACCAGTTTTCAAAAGCATGGCGTCAAACGATAAACTAGGTGTTGTTAAATAAAAAGCTGGATCCAAGTCATAATGTTGCTTGCAAGTAGCGCGAAACTTTTCAAAAATATCGGCTAACAGAAGAACATCCGTTTGTAAATAAAGATCGGTATACTCGCCTAAATTACGGATTTTAAACTGATTCCACACTAATTGTGCATGGTTGTAGTCTGCTCTAGAAACGGTTTCATTAGCAAGTGAATTATAAAAACAATCGATAGACGGGAGATGCTTTTCTTCAAAACTTTGCCAGTTATTAATATACTCATAGGGAAACACCCCTTTGCGAGTAAGTAATTGAAATTCTTCGTCATTACAAAAATGCTTTTGTAAATGAATGAAGTCGCGTTTTTGCATAGTTTTTGTTAGTTTATCTAAACTTGTACCTAAAAATTTGAAGGAGTCTACGAAACGAAGTTGAAAATACTCATTCTCGATTGGGATAAATTTAGTAATAGAAATATAGTTTTCCTTGGTTTTAGGTATAACTTTTACGTCTCCTGGTGCCTCGCCCAGTTTCTTAATAAATAAATGTGAATCATAACCAGATAGATTATGAAAAAATATGGGAACAAAACATGGTTGTTTATACTGTAAATTGCATAGGTTATGTGCTGCTCCACGATATTTTCCTGTAATATGACAGTGGTCTCGAACCCGATCAGAAAATAGAAAATGATCACATATATGGCATCGTTTTGCGTTCAAAAAGTTTATCTCGTCATTCTTGTTTAATATTATTGAAGTGTTTGTGGTTAAAACTTTATAGATTTTAGCAACATCTTTATAGATTTCATCAATAAATCTGTCAACGCAATCAGTACCGCGATAAGACACATAACGACTATGGCTTTCATCTGCATTACTTACAATATAATACGCAAAGGCAGCTGGAATATGATGATGCAAAGTAGTTGTGTTAGGTGTATCGTTAGTATCCGTATCCGTACCAGAATCACTAGTGTCAGGTTGTTGTAGTAACGATTCGAAATCTGCATATATCACGAATGGAACATTCTGTTTACGATTAAAGTTTTTGAATTTAATTACTGTTCCTTTTTCTGGTAAAACAGTCACTACTCCCGTACACAAGTGATTTAATAGTTCCTCCTGTTTTATAAAAAATAACAGACAGGTTTCGCAAAAGTATATCTTACTATTATGACGCGTTACTTGTTTGCGCACAAGGCGACTCAAATCCTTAATCAAAACATAATGCGGTGGACGGTTGCCATCATCTATTAAAAGCAAATGTATATTTTTCCTACTTTTCTGATTAATAGCTGTTTCAGACTTATAAAGAGGACCTATTACAGTTTTATTGTTTTTCAAACCAAAAATCGTAAATGAAATCAGGGGGTTGTTCTTTTCAAATATTCTTATGTCATCAAATGTTACTGGAAAAGAAATTTGAGAAATATTTAATACATCACGATAGTGGGGATAAGACGAGACTCTTTCAGAATGTTTGTTAGAAGGATACAAAGCTGCTGTTATACACCACAAAAAACAGCATTGATCATTGTTTTGTATATTTATGCATGCTTTCTTGTTTTTAATGCATTTTGGTAGGTCAACATAGCTGGAACCTCGTAATGGTTGATACTTGTTTATGTTAATCTCTAAATGCGAGCTATTAACAAGAGCCCATCCACTATCGCGATCTTGAAATTCCTCAGTTTTTTTCTTCAGACAGTTAACAATCTCACAAAACAGTGCTTCAAAATCATAACTTGAGTATAATATTTTATTTTTAGTTCCAAAAGATTTTATTGATTGATTATTATCTTTGAACATTAAAAACATTGCAAAAAGTTCAAAATTAACTTTTACGCACGTATGTTTCATAAGAGAATCGTCTAAAAGACATTTTATTTTATTTTTAACAGAGTTCATAAATTCATCGACAGATCTCAGACATTGATCATGTTTTGCTAATATACGATATGTTACGATACGCTTACGAAATGCTGACTCAACTAGTTCAACGCCATCGCATAGTGCTTTGCTAGAATTAATTTTTGTTTTGTGTGCATTGCTTCGAAGATGTCCCACCCATTTAATTTTTTCTACAGATGTGCTACACGGAACACAGAAAGGCATTATGTAATATTGTAAATAAAAACTACTAAACGTACGTCTTAATTAAATTCAGCAACAGAACTCTCAAGATGAACCTACTAATTCATTAAGCCCAGATCTACTTTTGTTATTAAAACCACCGAGATATGTTTATAAGAACGGTTGAAAAAATGCAAATTATACTTAATTAATGCAGAACAAGCATATGAATGAACTGTTAACATCTGTTCCAAATAAAACATAGGATTTAATTGTAACAAAAAAAAAAAAAACAAAAAATATAAAATAAAAAATGAATTGAAAATTTGCAATGATTTAGATTTGTTTACATTTTATAATACAAAATTACAATCCTACCCAATTGATATAAATTTATTGTTTTTTAAAATTCTTAAAATAAACAGGTTCAGAATCTTCAAAGATATTGAAGGCTTGACCTAAGAATTTTTGCATTTGATTCCACTCGGAGGAATTTTCATTGCATTGTAATTTAACTGATGCTAACGTCTTTTTATAGCGTTCTTCAGGATCAGATTTCTGATAGTCCTCGATAGTATACACTTTAAGATCAATTAAAAATTTACCGTCTGTTATCGCGGTACGTCGACAGGAACCCGAAGACACGCGACTGGTAAACGATGACGTTGTTTTGATGGGTTTTGAATGAAGGTCGTCGGTGAGTTTTTCCTCTTCTTGTAAAATCTTAAAAATGTTTGTTTCCGCCGATTTTTTGGAAGAACTGAAAGAATAACAATACTTAAGTGATATTTCTATCTATGACATTAAAACGTAACATAAACATTAATTTCACTTCAAACGATAGTAGTATAAGTACCTACTTACCTAGAATTCTTGGTTTTACTGGTTGATGCCCGAGCTTTGCTTGCCGAAGATTTTGTTTTTTTGACAGCTGGTGATGGTGACGGCGTGCGTTGTTGTCGGCTGGTTGAATCAATATCAAACCTGATGAAACAAAAAAAAAATATAGATAGAATATCATAAATCACTAATAGTATTATATTAAATTATTTCAATAAAACAATTACCTTGATAACGAGGTTGATGCACGTTTCTTTGTGGTCTTTTTCTTAGGCTCAGGCGAAGGGGTACGTGAATGAACTGAATATTCAGAGTCCGACCTTCAAAACGTAAAAGAAACAATAATTAGTCAACAAAACTTTATACATATTTTTTTATAATAACCTAAACTTAAAATTTAAAACATCCTCGACACAAGTATCTGATCATCATGAGACCCACATTTAATGAGTCAGATAGCAAATGCTGTCAAAACTGAACATAACAACCAAATTTGGAGTTCCACTAAAAGCTGAATATCATCAAACAAAGCTAGAGAACACTCAGAATAAAATCATCTATGACTAAAAAAAAAAAAAAACGAAAATCGGTTCATCCGTTTGGGAGCTACGATACCACAGACAGATTCACAGATACACAGACACGTTAAACTTATAACACCCCTCTTTTTTGGTCGAAGGTTAAAGAGATAATCTTTTAAAGTACTTACTAACATTTTTAATTGAAGGTCACAGCTGCTTCACTTAACACAGAAACAACGAATAAGGTGCTTCGAAGAATTTCAGGAAATAAATGAATAAAACGATGGTTTTGCTCGTTTTATAATGAAATATTTGATGATCTGGTAATTTACCTAAATATTAAATTATATCTAAAGAACCAAATTCGAACATTCAACTTTAGACCTAAACGCAATAATTGTCAACCATTTAATATAAATTATAGATTGCTTACATAATCGAACATAATTAGTCTTCAAAATATGTTTGTTTCAAGTTAAGTACAATGAAATGCCGACAAAGTATCGAATTATCAAATGAAACCGCTGATTGCAAGTATTGCAATACGTTACACGTGCATACCTATTACCTACACTCACGGTCAAATATTTCGGGTTACTAAAATTTTTTTAATTAAAATGCATAGGAACGGTTAGTTTGATATTTGTTTTACGTACCTATACGTACGTATTGAAATTTAATTAAGTCTATTAATTTAAAATACAAAACGAGCTTTTTAAAAAAAATCCACTTACAGCGCAAGTTTACGTCACCAAATACATATCTTAACATATTTTTATTTTTATTACATATAACATCGCTATTGAGATCGTCGGTTAATTAATATACATGTTATTGTTTCGTGTACTCGACAAATAAACCATGCGTTAGCATAAAGAATATCACACGCTTATTCATCATTTGATTAATAACATGACATGTAATCTGACCTAAGCTACTTTGTACTGACTAACTAAACAGTTGAGACACAGAAAACTTTTTTATTTTTTATAACTCATGATCTTGCAAAACATAACTCTCCTATTGAGGTCGTCGGTTAATTAATATAACATGGTATCGTTTTGTGTACTTGACAAATAAACCATACGTCGACATAAAGATTATCACACGCTTATTCATCATTCGTGCAATAACATGAAATGTAATCCGATCCCAGATACTTTGTACTGACCAACTAAACAGATGCGACACAGAAAATATGTATTAACTCATATTCCAATATTATGCTAATAAATAGTGTTCTAAAATTGAGTGGTTTTTATTTTACAATTCCTGTCTATTGAGTCAATTTTATATATTATGTTAGTGTTACTATTACTCAAAATTATGGTGCGTATATATTACCGTCTATTTCTGTTATGTACTAATAATGCTGTAATTAATTATATATGTGATTATATTAAACAACGATTACTATTATTAAATTATAGAAACATTTCGGAGGTTTGTCCTACATAGGTACAATAAGATAGATGCAGTAACCACTCCGTTTTATTTTATTCTATGTTGTGTAATGTTATATCATCATATCCGTATCCTCCAAACCTGAGTAGCAAAATGATGCAAGTGTTATGTTAAGTACATTCATTTACAGCGTTATGCTTTTCAGACACGAAGGCACTTAAAATGTTATGCTTCTCAGGATATGTTCACCTGGGCATTTTCTGTTACTTTTTGATTCATATGATATTCTTGAAGTGAGAAGAGGACAAAGCGTATTAGATTATTAACGTTTCGCTTACATCGAGTATTTTATTAATAAGTACAATATTTCAACTTGCATACCAATCGTGAATGAATGAAATTTTAGTCATCTTTATTTCACAATCAACAAGATTGATTTTACAATAACTTAACGATTTGAATTTTCAACTCATAAACAAACTGAAATGCATAATTAATCATTTGTTCGTGTTCAAGACATTTACGTCATATGAATCAGCCAATCAAATTGTGAGGTCTACATCGCGCTTGCGAAGTTTTATAATTTGGTTGCATAAATACAAATAAGCTTGATATAGTTCTCAGAGAATCCGTGGCTATGACAACCGATGGTTTCATGGAAACTCTTACCACTTTGATTCAAAGAGTGTGGCCAACTCTGCGATATTAATTTGGTAACGCATGTGGCGTACCACAGTCTCGCTTGGTTTTAATAATCCGACCCATGGACAGGGCGAGCTGTGAGAAACACAACGTGGTGACGGTCAAACACATTACGCATGTGGCGTACCGCAGACTTGCTTGGTTTTAATAATCCGACCCATGGACAGGGCAAGCTGCGAGAAACACAACGTGGTGACGGTTAAACACAACGGTTCTTCTGATGCTATACCGGTTGATAGTATGGAAAACCAGTCCACTTCTCACATCAAAGTGTCTGGCCAACTCTGCGATGTGTTTCGTGTGACAAACGCCGTAACAAACCTCCGGCAAACCCTCAATTCAGGCAAATCCATTAGGAGGTGCGTTACGTGGACTGATTCTCGAGCAGAATCAGACCTGGTGGGTACATGCTAGCTGTACCCGTCGCGTTAAGCCTTTTGTTTTTTGAAATAACATGAGTTGTATTTAAGAAATCATCATCAAACGTTTAATTCAGATATGAGTATCGGATTAAATTTTTAAATATGCGATTACGAGACCACGTTCATGAAATGGAAGCAACCTTGTCAATCATGTTTTCAAATATGCGATTGAGTTTTAGACCACGTTCGCGAAGTAGAAGTAACCTGGTTTCATTTCCAAATATATGGATGGGACTTCTAGCCCGCGAAAAAAATATGGAATTGGGAAGAACTGGCCCACGGTCGCGAAGTGGAGCGAAGCGAACACGTAGCAGTGGGCCAGAACTCCCAATTCCATACTACTCTTGTCAAATCTCGACTAGATTGTTATTGCGTGTCAGTAAGCATTCTTGGTACCCAACGCGCAGATATATTTTTCATACCCAAGCGTTCATGTAAAATATTATGCACGCTCCCCGTTGAAATCTTTACATTTTCAGCAATAAAACGAACCGTGACACGACGATCCGCCAAAACTAAGTTTTCGACTTTTTTCACAATTTCTTCAGTTACTGCTGTAGTAGGGCGTCCGAAGCGGGGTTCGTCCATGGTCGATGTTCTTCAACGTCTAAATTCGGCGCACCAACGTGCGACTGTCGAATACGGAGGAGCATTAGACCCTAAAGTGTCCCGCAAATCTAAATTGACTTGGTCCGTAGATTTTTTTTTCAAACACAAGTATTTGATAACGGCGCGAAGTTCAATTTTCTCCATTTTCGCTCACGTACTCCATAGCGTTGCAAAGAAATGGCCGTATTTTTTTTAAACAAAAAGTAGTTGGATTTTTTTTTCATGAGCACGCTAGTTAGATTAACTTTACCGGCCAGTATTTAATTTCCTAATATTGAAAGAGTTTGCATCTCATTCTCACTTTTTATTGAACGCCCCTCGTATGCATGTATTATACACATCAATCTTCCTCTTGAATCACTCTATCAATTAAAAAAATCTGTTGCGAAGTTTTAAAGATCTAAGCATACATAGGGACAGACAGACAGGAAGCGACTTTGTGTTATACTATGTACCTAATAATATGGTAGGCATTTTAGCACTTTAGAATAGGCTAAGCCAATATTATTTATATACTTACAACCCAATTTATAACTAGCTATATAAAATTAAATTGCAATAACAAAAAAACAAAAAAAAAATAACAAAAAAATAGAACCGACTTCAGTAAAACTAAAAAGCCAAAAATAACCCGTTCAAGTACAGATTACATTTGACTCACCCTTTGAAGTCGATCCCAAACCACTCAGTTATTATATTTATATTTTATAGTTTACGTGAGGTTTGGCCCCGACTTCAAAGGGTGAGTCAAATGTAATCTGTAGTTGAACGGGTTATTTTTGGCTTTTTAGTTTTACTGAAGTCGGTTCTATTTTTTGTTAAATTTTTTTTTTTGCTTTTTAGTGATTCATAAAAACACTTATGGCAGGGTGATCAGGGAGGTCTTGAAGGCAGACATCTCGTTTGAATTATCTCCTAACTCTTAACCGTTGAGGAGTTGTACCTTCAATCATCAGCTCAGCATTGGAAGATGATGACTACCATATGCAAATACTTAAATAGTTTTATAAATATATGAAAAATATTATAAGTGCCTATAAAATTTCAGGAATTCCTTCGATTCCTCATGGATCTCGTCATCCGATCTTCACCAAAATTTTATGGGACCAACCTTGAGATGTCTATTCATGAACCTAAAAAGAATTTTCCAAATTGACTCATAAATGACGGAGTTCTGAGGTAACAAACATTAAAAAAAAAAAAAAAACATACAACCGAACTGAGAGCCCCCTCCTTTTTTTGAAGTGGGTTAAAAAGTTTTCAAAAAGTGAACTTCGCTTCATTTGTGGTGAGGGTGCGTAGGTAGCATCAAGGTGTCGACTTTCCTGCAGAAGGAATTCTAGCTGAAAGGTGTCCTGTTCCAGCGATTTCACGGACGGTTATCCGACACCCAGAAGTTACGTCGCACGTCGCCGTACTAACGACGTGTTTATGTTTACTTCATACTATTGTTTTATTTGACATATGTATGTTAGTTTTAGGTAACTATTTGTCTATGGGCCACAGTTGCCTGAAGATAAATGATATTGATTGATTATCATTATCAGCTCTGAATAACTAACGGCGTCGGAAAATTGGGCTGGAAAAGGCCTTACGATACACATAACATAACAAGTCATCAAGAATTCTGGTCTATAATCCTTCAGCAAAACCGTGTGAACTGGGAACAAGCGTCAATCTACTTCCTCATTTCCACACACGCCAAATTAGACGTTACACACAAGGGACAAGGTCCAAAATCCAAAAGATGCAATTAGTGGAATAACATTGTAACGGTTCACATCCTCAGGGATGAAGGGATGGGATAATTTATTACTAGTTTACAAAAACAGGGAAGGTGACGGGTCGGTCATCACGAATGTGACATATGTTATGGGAATATTTCGTTATTCCGTGACTTTTTTTAAACTTATTATTAAGAAGTGATGAACTGATGACTAACATGCATGCGTACTACTGAAACCTGCATAGGTAGCTCAAATACTTAACAGGCAGTTCAGCCTCTAATTCAAAACGGAAATAAGAGAAATATCGATAAACGTTGCTGCTTTATTTACCATTTGGACGCCTCAGTCGTCATATAACGACATTGGAAAATTGTGTTGTGACGTCGTCTAGTGACGATAAAATTTCAATAATCAATTCAAAATATAACACTGTTATTCAAGCGTTATAGGTAGGAGATTTGTCAATGGACGTGTAAAGATTTTGGATAGGAGATGACAGACTGAAATGAAAATAAATAAAAGCTTTTAATTAATATATACCTACCTACTAAAATATATATTAGTTCATTCCTTATCCTTAAGATATGAAAATTATAACGAGTTTGTTTTTATAGATATAAAAACCATCATATCAACCGTCTGGAATTAAAAAAATATAAAATAATACTGCGACTTTTAATTAATCATTAGGTTATGGGCCCAGCACGCTTCCACTTCCGCGAGTATTTTTTTCGAATGTTAATTCAGTGTTTACTTGTTTATTTATCCAATTTTTATTGAACAAAAGAAATCTTATCGGACTTAATGTCATGAGACATTCTCTATTGGTCGACCTTTAGCAAGGAAACAATCTCATTTTGTTCTTATCATTTTTTGTTACATTACAGGCGAATGCTTACTTTTACTGATGCACTCAACTCGCCATCAGATACATATATTGCAGCATATAAGGCGTCCATAAATATCTGAACATGTACTGTAATGCCCAGTAAATAAGAGTCGTGTTCAGATATTTATGAACGCCTTATATGCTGCGATACATTTGATGGCGACTGTAAAAGGTACCTATGTTACGAGATATTTTCTCAAAGTATGTAGCGACGTCAATATTCCAATAAGAATCACTTTCTCACACACCAATTTTCGGATTAAGCATGTCATACTTTTTTCTACTTCCTTAAATCTCTGGTTCCCATGTGGACAGGTGCTTAAAAAACATACCGTCGACTCGTTTTTATTTAAGAGAAAAAAAAAACATGTTTCCGGGTGGCTCCGGATACGAAAAAAATTCCATTGTCGGTGCCCCTCGATGTTTGGAAACCTTTACTCTATGGTGGGAGTGATTGACTCTTAAAACAGCAATAAATTTTATTTGATGGTAATGATGATCTTCTTGGGAATTATGGAATTTTACTAAGTAATTCATAGTTTGGTGTCGGTTTGACTTTTAGCGATATTACAATAACATGTCATTATTTCGCTGGCTAAACTTTTTGTCCATTAGAGGATTAGTCTTTAACCCGAGGATATCATTATCGTGCATTCTATTTCTGAAATTATCCAAAAAAAAATTACCTACATTAATTGACAATTGTTGCGATTCAGTTTGACAAAGTCTCAAATTGAGGTAGGCCCATGTGGCTCTTTGGTAGAGGCCGTTTGTACGGAAGTCGATGTCTTTATGCTGACATGAATGATGATGATAGAAGATTTTAATTATAATAATAGTATAGGCACTATAGTAGGTGACAGCGACCTCGTCCGCGTATTTTTAACCGTAGTCGGGTAAAAAGTGTCCTATAACCATCTCTGGATGTCCAGCTATCTCCGTACCAAAATTGGTTCAAATCCGTTCAGCCATTTTGACGTGATAACAGTACAAAGAAATTCTGACCAACAGAGTTGGCGCTAGAGCGCGTGCGCCCATTTGAAACAAAAAACTATTAAGTTTTTTTCTGAATCCATGATCCCTCTTCATAGAAGAACATTTCTCAAAAAGTTTGTACCTACAAAATTAAGACATCAATTAAAGTTCAATATACCTATCTCTCCTATTTTGTTACCAACTATTTAAGTAATTTTATATCAATGTTATGGCTGTGTTTGATAATTAAGGTTCTGTTATGCTCATATTTTTTTAATTATATATAATCTGAAACCATATTAAAAATTACAAAGATAATTGGTAACAGGATAGGAAAAATACCTATGCTGAACTTTAATTGTCTTAATTTTGCACAAACTTTTTGAAAAATGCTCAGAAAACTGATTCTAATTTACAAATAGAATGTTACCTATAATAGTAACTGTATTGCGGGAGTGCATTTATACGACATTTAAAAATTTAAATGTTATTCAACGGTAAGGGTTGAATTACTGTCGCCATTCCCATGCACTATCCCTAACAGTTATCACACCTTAAAACTATTCGAAAATAGCTCTTAATAAAAGGATTCAGACACTACTTTAACTTGTCTCTTTCTGTTTCACCTATATCGACCCATTCCCACGATAAGCAACAGGTGTGATAT
This sequence comes from Apotomis capreana, assembly GCA_947623375.1. Lineage (NCBI taxonomy): Eukaryota > Metazoa > Arthropoda > Insecta > Lepidoptera > Tortricidae > Apotomis > Apotomis capreana. The sequence continues at coordinate 21,559,351 of OX392512.1, forward strand.
TGGAGCCTCATGCATTCGATTTTGTATTTCAACGGTGAGTCACAGAGTTGATATTCGATTGACTGAGTTAATGCGGGCATAATAGGTTTGCAAATGAAATGTCGATATACTAATAATGAATACGGTCTATTAAAATTTAAAACATGCTTTAATGTTTTTGACGACACGGTTGGCGCAGTTTGTAGTTCACCTGCCTACTGAGCCGGCGGTCCTGGGTTCGAATCCCGGCCAGGCCAAATATTTGTGTGATAAACTCGAATGTTTGTTCCTGGGTCATGGATGTATTATATAATTTATACATAAATTATGTATATCGCGTCGTCTAGTACCCGTTTTACTTTTGGATTCATAAGAAAATCAAAATCATGACTCACCGACATTTGACCCAACATTATGTTGAGATAAAGAACAGCGAAAAAAACACCATAAACTCTTTTTTTCTTAACACCAATTTTTATTAGTACTAGCTGTAAGTTTCCGGTCTAATATTACTAAGCAACGTCCCAATGTGATATAAGTAGGTCGATAAGGTACGGTACGGATGTCAGAGAAATTATCACACTTCTTCAGGCTACATTTATTTCGTTAAAGTGTGGTAGACTGAATATAGCCTAAGCTAGATTGGTAATACATCTCAGTCAAATACTTAAATAGGTATCGGACTATCTGTATGTGAACTCCACTGTCGGAAGGAGAACAATGGTCGAAACTAATCCATTGTCGCGTTAAAATGCCATAAACCAAACACTTTCGCATCTTATTGGCAAGGAAGCCACCGTATAATCCTATTACTCGACCAAAATGACCACTACCCCTGTGGGAACGATTCGCGAAGACATTTCTCAGTCCTTTGTTGCTGGCACCTTGAGGGTCTTTGTGTTACACAATGCCGCATGTCGAAGGGATACGGGATTAATAAGTTTTTTGCAGTTTCGCCGCGTTTTGTGAATTTGGATAAGTGTGATAAGGTGAATGGGTGTAAGGAAAGGATGATTATTTGTTTTATTTGTAATAATACAAATTAATAAATAGAACTTTGAAGTACAAAACGAATAAAATGATACTTAGATAACGACTTTCGATCTAACTTCCTTCTGTTTTGTTGGACGGCTGTTACTTGCTAAACTAGGTATAATATTATACCTAGATGGTTTGTATACCTGTACTCACGTAAAAAGAGCGGTGTCAAACTTAATGCGCTGGATAAAATGATGACTACCGCGCAATGAGTTTTTATGAGTAGGTATACAAACCATCTTGGCAACCATCTGGAATATAAATTATTAAATAATAAGTACTGCGACTGATTTAATCATTAGGTTATGGGCCCAGCACGTATCTATTTCCACGAAGTTTTTTGGATTGTTATTAATTCGGCGTTTGTTTATTTATCCAATCCTTATTATAGAACGAAAGAAATCTTTCACAAAAGGCGGACTTAATACTATGAGGTATTCCGTCTATTGGTCAACCATTAGCAAGAAAGCAATCTCAGCGTTCAAATGTTTTAATAATGTTAAACAAAGTCACAAGAAATTGCTCTGCCCGAAGATGATGAAGGATTTAGACAGATACGTCAGAGAAGGCATATCAACGATTTCTATGAAATTGAAGAAAGTTGCGATGTTTAGGTATGTTGTCACTGTTGGTACACGAATTCTTTAACCCCTCGGCTTGGTAGGTTATTGGGATAAAGGAGCCTTGCATCACATGAGTTTTCAAAACCATTGGTTTTGAGTGCCTCTCAAAAAAAGATCTTTGTTTCTTGGTCTGAGGCGCAACTATGCTCAATCTGCGCCCCCCCCCCCGAGATTTTTATGAAAAATACCTAATTACGAACTCGTAATTTACCTCTTAGCCCCTGACTACAATTGGCTTAGCAGTCGTTTTGACTATTTGCTGCTCTTATAGAAAAAGGTTGAGTATCGCTGGTTTAGAGGTTACGTCATCGTTAAATTTTGTAAAGCCTGACCAGAAATATATATGAAGATGCGCCATATTGCGGAATTTCACTAGAACTAATTTCTTACACTGGCAATGATTTTGTGATGGTTTGTCAACAATGTCAATGTCATTCGTGGTGATTTCTTTAAAAGACAAATATTTAAAATTATCCTAAGAAAATGCCGAAAACCATTCACAGACGTGAACGTAAGATTTATAAATAAATTGCACATGTGTTTACTACACGAAAAACAATAGGAAAAGAGTGCATTCCATTAAATTATATTACGAGGTTAACATAGTGGAACTGACAGGTATTTAAAACTAATGTCATTATAGTGGGTTTTGATTGGTTGCAAAATGGTTGCCATATAAATACTATAAATAGCGCCCTCTTGACAATCCTCGTATATTTCTGGTCAGGCTTTATATTTATTTGATAGGTCTTGTTGTATCATGTTTCAAGGTGATTTGGGACAAATACCTACGCCACCGACTCAGCGCACCATATCGAAAAGTACAAATCGATACCTTAGTTCACACTCGTACTAACGTCACTAACATCCTTATTGCAAGTAGTTCTACTTTTTCCGAAAAGTTAGTACCTACGATTGTGCACTGAGGCAGGCTATCCCCACGCGTTTCGACCGCGCGAAACATTCCGATCTCTAAGTGGCAACCCCGCGTGACAAAACTTCAGTGGGCTGCCACGCCTCGCGGCGAGCGGACGGCGTACAGTTAACGTTTCCCGCGCAACCTGTGCTGTACGATGTAGAAAAATAAAAGTCGGGCATATTGTTTTTGCGGCAACAAAGACGATTGAAAATGATTTCATTTGTTCCAGAACACATTAAACTCTCCGGAATAAAAGATATTGTTTAAGAATTAACGTTTACTGGGGCACTATTAACGCGTAACTATTAAAGTCTGGGTATTTCTCTAAAAATCTTTATGGGGGCGCCTAGCTTTTTTTCGAATTAATTGTGTTGGTTTGATTCCATGCTGTGTTGTTATTACTGAATGTTTAGTTATACAATCAATAAGTAAAATATTTAAAGATTCACTCTATTATTCCTTATGTTTTAGAAACACGATTACTTGTAGTTTCCTCGATTGTTTTTTTTTTTAAAGTTACCTCAAAAAAACAACATAAACCCTTAGTATGTCATAAATACTGCAGGGAAAGTTATCAGTTTTTTTTAATAATAACATAACGAGATGTTAACTATAATGTATACATCTTACATTTTCAAAATCTGTATTATTTTGAAAATGGATGAGCAAAAGAGGTGGGCAAAAGTTAATCGATTAACGATTAAGATTAACTTTTTTAATCTCGATTAACGATTAAAATTGACGATTAGTTAATCTAACCGTACGAGTTCCGATTGATTTAATCTCGAAAGATTAAGTTAATGGTCGATTAATTTTTAGCGATTAAATTTTTAATCGATTAATTAATTCGATTAACTTTCTCTCGATTAATATTAGGAAAAATAAGATAAGACTTTTTGTAAGTCTAAGTCCCTGCCTAGAACATCTTAGAGTACCGCACTATAAAAACCATCTTGTATTACTGTAACAAGAGGGAAGAGCGGAGAGGGAAGAGCGGAGGGCGCAGAGCGGCGATCGGAGAGCGGAGAAACGCGTGCGGAGAGTGGAGTGCGGCGTGCGGAGAGCGGCGTGCGTAAAGCGGAGAGCGTAGTGCAGCGTGCGGAGAGTGGCGTGCGGAAAGTGGAGAGCGGCGATCGGAGAGCGGAGAAAGGCGTGCGGAGAGCGGAGAGCGGCGTGCGGAAAGCGGCGTGTGAAGAGCGGCGTGCGGAGAACGGAAAGCAGAGAAGCGGAAAGAGGGAACGGTCGGATGCAAAGGTAACCGAACGTAGAGAATGGTGTTCAATCGTCCTGAAGTGGGCAACCCAGTGGGAATCGGGTTGTCTGGACGCCACGCCTCTGCTGACTAGACTGGTTGACCAAACGAGCGAAGGCACGAGAAAAAGCTAGCGTTTACATAACGGAGGCAACCCTAGCGCACATTCCAATGACGTTGCGTCATCCGCGGGAGGGGGCATCGATAGCGGTGGCAACGCCTGCCGTCCAAACAAGTGGGGTATCTGTTACGTAGTAACTTGTATATAATCTGTGACTGAGGTATCGAAAAGTTTTACTACTAACGATTGCTTTTGACAACTAACTTTAGCTGCGTGGGTGTAAGATGGCGATAGAAATAAACAAATAGAAATGTCTTCACAAACTGCCATACTTATAAAAATATTGTGATTCCTTCCCTTCGACTTCCAATCGGGAATTACTATCAATAAAACATATTTTTTTATAAAATCATTTATTCCAATAGTAAAATGACTAATAATAATGTTTACATTTAAATATATACTGTGATTACAAGTTGTAACTTTAAATTCAGCAATACATTTTATAGTAACAATTTGTAAACACAATTGGATATACAATTGCACAACTCTGGTTACATTGTCTTAAAATTTAAAACCTAGTCCTAATCACAATAAATGCATCGGTAAATGCTCTGACAATTATAATTTTATAATTTAATAATAATATTATATATGAACAATATCAAATTAATAATGAAAGTCTAAAAATGTCGATGTCGAACAACTGCATGCAAAACTACTTTATATTGTTTTATAAAAATAAAATGAACCAATTTTGTTATAAATATTCTAATAAATAATCGTTGAAATAGCTATGTCAATCTGCAAATAATCATTATTTAAAATGGGGTTATATTGTTCCATAAATTAATGCTTAAAGTAAGTCTAATAATTAATTTCAATATTAATCTTAAAATTCTTCATTCACAACTCCGAAAATATTTGGCAAAATTTACTAAACTATGTTTAATTCTAAATATAAAATTATTTAGAAAATTCAGACCAAATCTTGTCAGTCCACAAATTACGTTGTTTTTATTAAACATGCGGTCACATCTAAGCAACTTGGCATTTGTTCAAGATATGTTCCTAAAATTTACTGGCACTGAAATATCACAGCTTTATACAACTACATCAATTAAAGAAAAGTTAATTTGAGACTACTCTTGTGAGATTTGTGTGTGAACCATCACAGTAAAATAAAATAAAAATTGAACAAAAAATATTAACAATAATAGAAATGTTTCCATTCCCTGATTTGTGTTCTATTTTAAATTAAAATTAAATATTTAAAATTCAGCATTAAGCATAAACAATTTAAGGTCATTCGGAGCAAGCCCGCCACGCCGGGTAAGCACCTTTATAGTACGACATAAAATAGTAGAAATTAAAGTGGCAATACTGTTGTGACGTTCTTTTCTAATCAGTGTAAGAAAACGGGACGACACTACAGTACTTTTTAATTTGTACACTTTCTTGTCACTTACAACTAACTTGCATACAAGTCATATAATTAACAATTGTATTTTCCTGTATTTTTATGGCAGGTACTTATACCTCGTGGCACGCTTGCTCCGACTGTCCTTATTATACAACACAAACATACATACATTACAGAAGTTAAATATTTTAATAATTAAATCAAAAGAAAGTAAGTTAAGTTTTGCGTTAACCGTAAATATTAATTAATACTACGGTACAAAAATGCGTTTTAAGTTTCGCAGTCAAATATTTGAATTAAGATAACATTGAGCCCTCCTGGGGCACGCTAGTATTTAATGAAAATATCTTATTAGGAACGTTTATATTGCCATTAACCTTTTAATCGCGTGATAAAGGTATATTAAAATATGTAACTGCATCGGGCCATGCATAATGATATCAATATTATATGATTAAACATGCGTCAATTAAAAGGTTATTATCGTTTCTAAATCTAGAAAAATCTTATTATATTTCAGATGACCAGCGAGCCTTTAATTGTTTCGTTTTAGTCAGGTCGTTGTCAGTTCAAAAAACAAAAGTCGCGTCTCCGGTGGTCACAAGAGCTTGTATGAATCTAGGTTATGTTGCTATATATTACATCGGATTATAGAAGAGGGAACGTTATTTATTCTCATATGAGTTTTATCAGAATATTAGCTCCTGAAATCCTTAATTTCACATATGGCCACCGGAAAGACTCGAACCTAAATCTGACAATGAACCTTCAGATCATTATAGTTTCGTCACAGATTAGAAAATAACGGATGACCGGAGTGTGACTCTGCAAGAATAAGCGTATAGCTATGTAATAAAACAATTAAGGAGTTTCGTTCGAAAAGGACGTTTCGTTTTTCACAAATAAGGAATATATTAGTCTACAGCAGATATAATACCTACGAATATTGAATAATAAATGAAAGTTAATATCGTAATAAAATTAAATTTCGCTCGTCTCTTCTGCACTAAAGAGTGGATAGTTTATGTGTATCGTATGACAACTTGCGCTGCTGTTTCAAAAATTCGGAGTCTACTCAAAAGTTCGTTAAAATCCTGCAGTATGGAAAACTGGATGTTTCTACGGAATGACAGCCATTAAGTGTCCAGCGGTAAGCAGTAAATAATAGTTGCAATGCCGTCCGTTATAGGCAACAATAGCGCGAGAGTAGCGAGATGATATGAAAAAAATTCAAGATGAAAATTCTAATATTCTTAGTGATTACAATAACTACTTAGTTCCTTTAAGTATATACTTAAAAAGTGTATAATCAACAACCAGTTTCTAAGTAATGTAACTACTATTTCCTACAGTAGCGCCACCAATTTAAAGCCTACAAACGGACACTTGGATATTCGTGAGGCCCAAACCCAAACCACAAGGCCTAAATGCCCAATGTACGATGAGCTGCACAATTGCATGGCCCATTTATGAATGAAATTCATTCATCATTCCCATCAGGCCCATTCACATTGGGCCTTGCATTTGTGCAGCCCATAGTACATTCCAATGTACAAATTCCTTACATGTACCTGCGGCTCAAGACTAGTCTTTTTTTATGATGATCTCAACTAGGATATTTTTATAGTTTTTTCTCAAGATACTCTAGAGTCTAGACGAATAGAATGCACCGAATGAATCTTGTACATCGTAATGTACACTGGGCGTTTACGCGTGCGTATAGCACAAACTTTCTGGGTCCGAATTATATGTAACTTGTGCTTTGAGAGGTACATTGGGCCTCACTGGGATACATAAACACAGTCCTTTTATTTGTACACTCCAAACCGTCCATTACTGCATAGAAATCGACGGGTAATTATCTCGCGAGAAATAGTCGCGTGTGACAGTTGCTGTTCACATGGGAACTTCAGCGACATACTCGATCCTCAGCAGCAGATCCATAAACTCCTGCGCATCGAGCCAGCGCCACGGCAGCTCGCGCTCGCAGCGCGCGCCGCGCCGCGTCACGCCGTACAGCGCGGAGACCGCGAACAGGAAGCACAGCACGGCGAAGCCTTGGAACAGGCATTTGAGGGGCTCCCTGGAATTAGAGACTGTGGAGTAGAGAAGGGTCGGGTTTGGACGTGTAAGGAGGGTTTCTAACTACATACTCATACTCATAGAACTTCATTACTTTATTCACAAGATACAAGTTAGTAATTGATTCATTGAACCATTTCACTTCTTCTTCTTCGTCACACATATAGGTATTCTCACAATCATCAGGCAGGGAAGTCTTAACGTACAGTAGCGGCAAAAGTCTATCATATCTGTGTATTTTGTATGAAAGATACCATCGCAAAGGGTTAACGGACCGGACCTATTATAACCTGCCATTTCACTTTGAGCAAATAAAACGTCTATTTTTCTATCCAAATAGTTTTTACAATGAATGTAGTCCACAGAAAGCGCCTTTAAAAAAACATGTTTTCATAACTATTTGGAAGTTCCAAATGTAATAAAAAGTGTAACTATATAAAAAATAACGTATTTCTACATTTGTTTTCGATTTCCATTATGAAAATTTTCATTTGGATCCCATTAATCTTAAAATTAATATGTTTGAATATGATAAATATCAAACAAAATGAATATAAGATCAGTTTCGAATTCATATTAAAAAATTAATGTGTCAATATTTGTTTTAGTTTTTGCTTACAATTGTTGACCTGCTTACGGACAAAGACGACGAAATAAACGAAGACAGTGTCTGTAAAGGTATTAAATCGGTATTTTTTTTGCGAGCAAGATTAATCGAGACGAGGGCAGATATTCGTGTGGTATGTTTGCACGCTTTCAATGATTATTTAGTTTGGGACTAGATACATTTGTGTGAGATTGTTGCCAGATATTTGTGTCTATATTTACCAAAGCAGCCTCCGTATGCTACGTGGCTGCGCGGTTCGCTTCTCGCACTCGAAGCAAGGCATCTCCGCTTGTGTGCCCACTGACGCTATATCTGAAATAATTAACCTTATTTTAGTAATAAAACTAAGAGATACTTCATGAACATTGCTAACTACAACATTGACTACACTACAATAATGACTTAATTTTGATTTCTACCTATTTAATATTAAACCATACAAATAAATAGAATAGAATATAATATTCTTTATTGCACACCTCAACAGGAAATAAATACAAACAAATTACAAGTAACATTCAATAGAGGTAAACAACAGGGGGTCTTATCGCTAAAGAGCGATCTCTTCCAGACAACCAATAAAATATATATATATATATAAATTAAATATATCAATACATCGTACATTATACTATGGTGGTAGTAATATAGTATGTAGAATAGGAAAAAGAGCACAATAACTAGTGGCGATATGAAATATTTTCCTGATTAACAAAAGCCGTCTCCTCTGAGCAGGCTATAGGCAACTTTCTACTAATATGTTACATTAAGATAATCTAAAACTATCACAATCAGCTTCGACATTAATAATAGTGGGTATCCAGAATTGTAATTAATGTAATGTGAAAAAGTATGTGTACAAAAACCATTAAAATCTTAGGTAATTCCATAAACGTATATCGGCAATTGAAAATATAATAATAACACATTCATCAAGAAGCAATTGATTTTGTGACTACTATACGCAATACTAGTTTCTATTTATTTTATTAACGCTAATAGTAAATACGAAGTATATACATATCACTACTTAAAATGAATGATTTACATAATATGTTTACAAAGAAGCGAAAAGTTGAAAAATTTAATGGTTCAGACAGGATTCGAACCTGCGTTTCCAACGGCTTTCCGGGGCAACACGGGCGTCCTACCAATTGGACCACCGAACCAGATGTCAGAGCCATTGAATCTTTCAACCAGTTGCTTCAACATGCCTTAGGTTTTGGTTTACGTTAGCAGACGTTACTGCTTTAATAAAAATAATTGATTTACACAATAGTTTAACAATTACATTAAATTAATAAAAATACTACATACTTAACTACTGACTAAATAATTTATACTACAACTGATGGATGATACACAAAATGTTACAACTGTCACCAACATATAAGACGTCACAGCTAGAGAGAGATGTGCCGTTCTCGAGAAAGTTTCTCGATTTGAACGAGAAATGTTTTTGAGAACGTTCTTTCCCCATACAAATAGGGAAACGTACTCAAGAACGGCACATCTCTAGTCACAGGACACCAACGAACACATAAATGTTAGGGTGAGATACATGTGATAGTACAACTATGACAACACAAGGTACATCTACACTACTTAGGTTCAAATTAACCAACTTGGAATAAAACGTATTAACAAGATTCATATCAAATTTCCAAGTGATTTTGTCACGTAATCTACAAATAAACCCTATTCCAAACTGGTTGAATTTAGCCTTAATGATAGGACCCAAATTACCATACGTATCAGTTTGAGTTTCGCTGAAGCACGTCTCATAAGCCATAGCTTCGATCTTTCTCCTCTGCGCAGCACAAGCGCACTCCAAAACCTCAAGTTTATCTTGTAAACTTTTTGATATTGCCTCCAGAAAGTTATTTCTATTCATCCCTTCGTCTATATGATTCTGCAAAGTTGTCAGTGTATTCTCATACTTGTCTAAATCTAATTGCATGCCTGAAGCCCTTTGGTTCGCATTGTGGATCTCATGTTCTAATTTAGTAGTATAATCTTGAAGTCTCTCACAGTTCTGACATCGATTTCTGTAGTCACCGCATATTTCTATGTTATTGTTATCAACAGAAGGTGGAATCGTATCAGTTTGCGTGTCAATCGAACAACGGTCAACTTTTAAACTGTCAACATAATTTTGTAACGTCTTTAAACTTAACTGACTTTTAATTAATTCTTTCTCCGCATTTGATGTCTTGTTTTGGGACTGTTTGATGTCTATTTTTAATTTTGTGAATCTATTCCTTAATTCGGCACATTCTATATTTTTCTCGATACAGTTACTACACGCTTGTTCAATTGTTTGTGTCGTGGATGATACTTTATCCACATTGACCCAATCAAGATGCTTTTTCAACATTTTCAAGTCTTCCTCATATTGAATTAATTCTTCCCTCAAAACTGAGACATTATTATTTGACTCCTTAAGGTTACTTTGCGTCTTCATTAATGTATCCTTTACTTTTTCGCATTCCAAGCATACTTTGATGCAATCACTACACTCTGTGTTATTATTATTAGTAGTTTCATCAGCATCTGTCTGTGTGCCTATAGTTGTTGTGTCAAGTTTACTATCATTTTCATTGTCAAATTCGATCAGTTGCGATTTGGACATGTTGGCAAACGTATCAGGAATGTCTCGCCGAGATATGTTGCAGAAACTGAGGCGAATCTCGTCGAATAGCGAGAGGTTGGAGGCTCGGCCGAGCTCTTGATCTTTAAGGGCTTTTACGAATGCATCTTCGTCTAACACATGATTATCTACAGAGATAAAGAGAGGTTAAACAAGAAGTATAAGCGATAAAATGACTGACGGAATGAGCGGCACAGTAAAGTCTCATGCAACATTAACCCTTAGTTAGGGCAAAGGTACTCTATACATATTTTCATAAACCAATGATTAACAAAGGGATAACCTTATCATATTGTCTTGAAGGGTTATAAATTCGATCAATATGTCTAGTAATCGTGGCTAATGATATAAGGGCTTCAATCAACTATTCCCAATACCACAGATTATATAATACTATACTAGTACAGATTGACGAAGCGGTACAAGGAAATGGAACGACCCTAACTCTGGCTATTCAACTGGCTATTTTCTTTCCCTCGATTATCCAACAGATGGTAGTAGTGAGACTGCGATTTATGCGTCCCGGTCACGCCATCTAATAAAGAAATGGGAACATGATGTGCGTGTTGTCGTGTTCTATAGCCTAACTAGAACATCACATGATCGATAGATGGCGCTTTATTCTGTTACGCGCGGACGCAAGTCAATGCAGAAACGAAGGCATCGTACTTGTACTTACGAGTAGCATCTCAATGTTTTATGCGCGCTGACCTTGAATCGTATCGTGATCTCTTTCAGATGGGCCGTGCCTATCTATACCTTTTTTCGTAAGCACAACAGCCACAAACAAACTACTATTTCTCGGGCGAGATAATTAATGTGGGAGATTGAAGGGTTTCGGTATTCGTTCGGAGAGTCATTATCATCCGTAAATGTATTTAATTCTAATTTATCCTTACCGGGCCATAACTGTTAAGGTTTTAAGCCTTTTATCGACTTTATGTTTAAACTTCACGGACCTTGTAAAAACTTTATAATGCACAATAATGTTTAGGACCGGTAAGGATATTACATTTGACAATAAGAATGACCCTCCACTGCTTTTAATATTAAATAAAAACAATATAGGTACAGGATCATCGTCTGTTTTATTTCATAATAATCATCAATTCATCACGTCATATTTACACTACTTAACTAAAAATTGTTATTTGTGCAACAAGAGAGCAAAGTTGTTTTTTGTTGCGAGTGCTGATTTTGAGCCCCGAGCAAGCGAAGGATTCTATGTTTGAATTACGAGCGTAGCGAGTGATTCTAATTTAGAATCCTGAGTGTAGCGTGCACGAGATGCAAAAAACTTTGCTCTCGTGTGGCACACACAACTTTTCACCTCAACAGCGAGAACATATTACACATACCTTTGCAAAGGTAGAAATTTTAAAGTACATAAATCGACAGGTAGAAATATATACCAACTCGATTATTTAGGACCTAAGCCATAATTACATGGGGTCCCGCTGCATATAAGTACCTATATGCTGATTTCAATGACATTATTAATTAGAAAATAGACACCGCTGAAATGAAATAAAAATATAATTAAATTGAAATAATAACCTTCCAACACTGTACCAGTCCCTCACGACCACCATAGTTGTCATTATTTGATCAAATTGGAAGGTTGGACGGATATATTACGTGTTTATTTATTTCATACGAGATTTTGTTTATAGTTTAATAAATATTTATACTCGTAAAGCACTAAACAAAATTGATGCAAAAGAAAATAACAATTTGAACTCGATAATTTTTAAAGAACGTTTCAAAACTGCGTCTATGATAAATTGATAAAGTCATAAATTATTGGAGAGGTATTTACAGTATAAAGTTAAAAAATCTTATTTTATTTAAACAATAATCTATTTGATTTATATGTAACTAGCTGTGCCCCGCGGTGTTACCCGCTCATCCCACGGGAACACTAAATTTATTCGGGATGAAAAGTATCCTATGTCCTTTCCCGGGTCTCAAACTATCTCCATACCAGATTTCATCTAAATCGGTTCAGCGGTTTAAGCGTGAAGAGGTAACAGACAGACAGACCGACAGACAGACACACTTTCGCATTTATAATATTAGTATGGATGGATAAATACTTCTTCGGGTATTTATTTTTTGGTGTATAGCGTATTCGGAACATGTTCAAGTTATTCGAAGTTGGATTCGAAAATCGAATTTCGAATCGATAGTGTCTTTATTACTCTCTTTTTCATATAGATATGAAAGAGACAGAGTGCATCGAAATTCGAATGATTCGAATTTTATACCGTGAAATACGCCAACTTTGCCTCCACAGGGAACTTTGCCCAAAACGCTACTTAAAAAAAACCGGCCAAGAGCATGTCGGGCCACGCTCAGTGTAGGGTTCCGTATTTGCTCATCCTTCACAAGAGACGGTCAAAGACGGGAAAAGGTCGTAAACGCCAAAGTAACTGTAATTACTTATTACCTTCTGGAAGTCAACTTACGTCCTTTTAAATAAAATTATGAAATTTTGCGCTAACTCGAAAACGGATGGACCTATTTTGTTCAATATAGTTTTCATTGAAAGTACTTATAAAGACTCATTTCCAAGAATTTTTCCATATTTTTTTGACCTGTGGTTGAAAAGTTAGAGGGGGGGACACTATTTTTTTTGTTTTCGGAGCGAATATTTACAAAACTACTGACTTTATCAAAAAGTAATGTTGAGAGACCCCTATTATTTTTAACAGACCTATTTAACGACACCCCACACACTAGGGTTGAAACGAAAAAAAAAAATTCACCCCCACCTTAGGTGTACGAGAGGTACCCGAAAAAAACATATTTTTTTAGTTTTTATTTTACTGTTTTGTGGGTGTGATACATACACATACTCTTACCAAATTTCAGCTTTCTAGTGCTAATGATCACGGAGCTAAGCCGCGGACGGACAGACGGACAGACGGACATGGCGAAACTATAAGGGTTCCTAGTTGACTACGGAACCCTAAAAAAGAAACGTTACTGTAGACAATTTCAACATGATTATGGCAACACTACTATTTTTAGTGGAAAATAGATTATATCTGTGGTATCACTTCATTCCGTAACGTGTTGGAACTAGTTGAATAAGGTGCGTGATTTGGCGGGGCAATTCTAGGTGAAGTTCTGGTGTATTTTTTGCAGAATGGGGAAGCATCAGGTGAATGTATCTTATTACTTGTTATAAAATAAGAACTGTAGAGTATTTTTACTGCAGTTTGTATTAAAAATACTTATTAAAACCAGTTATGATGGTGTTATCCAGTAACTTGCTAACCTATGAATGCTAACATTGCCCAGCCTAAAAAAGGGTTAGGGTTGTCACCTTGTCGTAATTTTACCTGACTGCGTAACACAAAAACATAGAATATTCACGACAATTTTTATTTAGATTATTCTAACGTGGAGTAAAAAAATAACAGCCTAACTATTAGTGCCCAATAATAAGCATACGTTTTTCATTTTGATAATGGTATTGGTGAAGAACGTTTATCAACCAAAAGTGACAACCCTGACAATTTCAAACTGCTTGATGCGGCTTGTATGGGGGTAAAACAAAATACCTATGTAACATTGCCCACCCATATTGCACACGTGTTTGTATAGTTAAGACCAAGATATTTACGTGGAGCGCCATTATTACCCAAGATTTTATACTGATCCTTATCTTAACGTTGTAGGGGCTATAGTTACGAAAATAATCGATTTGGGCAATGTTGGCAAAAGTTTAGATAACTTTACCCAAGGTGAAAATTGATAAAACACGTTGGTTAAATGTAGATTTAAAAATTGTTTCTCGTAATAAACGCATGCATATGAATACGACGGATGCGTTAGACAGAAAAAAGCTTTAGCCCGTCATAGAAAAATAAGAGAAATTCGGGTTTTACGAAAAAAGCGGGCAAAGTTGGCATGTTTCACGGTAATTAACCTGTGGCTGAGAAATGACAATACGCAGTCAAAAATTGTAAAAATTAAAAAGCTACTTTCTACTCACGCTCGAAACAAAATCGCATTTTGTTCACTGTTAAGGTGCGACCACACCGCCGCTTAAAATACGGAGTCGGTACGGAATCGCAGTGACGCATCGTATCCGTACCGTTTTTATCGCATGCCCTCCACACCGCCGCTTGAAATACGGAGTCGGTACGAAATCGCAGTGACGCATCGTATCCGTACCGTTTTTAACGCATGCCCTCCACACCGCTGCTTAAAATACGGAGACGCTACGGAATCGCAGTGACGCATTGTATCCATTGTATAATAATCCAGTGAATAAAGAAGTTTGACCTTACAAACGGTCCAAAAGTTTTGAATTTTTGATGTTTTCTAGGATGGTTAGTGAGTGTTTATAATGCAATTTTTTTAAATAAAAAAAGAACCGACTTCAAAATAACTGAAAAGCCAAAAATAACCCGTTCATATACAGATTACATTTCAATCACTTTTTGAAGTCGGCGCAAAACCTCACGTAAATATATAATATCCAACAAAAATATGCGCGGCATCATTTTTCATAGTAAAACTTGAGTGGTTTTTTGCCGAAACCGAAGGTTTGGTTTTGATTGTAGTTCCGGCCTTTGACTTTGAGTAAAATGTCACTGAGACGTTTTTTCCACAAATTATTGAAGGATCAAATATGTCGCTGGCTTAATTGACCGCGCGAGCGAAGGCTCCGTTTCAGCTTGGCCCAAAATTACTTCGTATGTCAAGATATTTGGATGTCTAGATGCTTTCTGGCTGTTCTCCCCTAAAGGTGGTATTTCTTAATTGATTCTCAACCAATTTTGGGAGTAATTTTGATAAATATAAATATAGGTACATATTTATTTTTTGCTGATTCAGTTCTCCAAAAGTTAAAGGATATGCGAGTTGAAAACATAAAAAAAAAACAAATGTTAGCAATTCCAAAACTAACTCTCACAGTCTACAGCTCAGGCACTCCGCACTAGTATTACAGGGTTCTTTAATTCAAAGAAATGCTAATAATATCATATTGTTTGAATAAAACAGTTAAAACGGATTATACCGCGTATATTATTAATTCAGCCTTCCTGGGACTATCATAAGTGACACTGGGTCTAAATTAATATACCCAAAAAATTTAAAAATATTAGGAACAAAACAATTGACACAATATTTTGAGTAAAATAGAAAAACTAAATCAAAGTAAAAATACATTTATCGAGCCTAATCGATATCGGTTATAATTGCAACACCCAAACATTTGGATATACAAAAGAATTTTGGGTGCTTCAGTGGCCGACGGAGTCAGGCGGTAAGCCATAATTATGCCGTAAGTTATAATAATCAGCATAGTGTGGTAAAGTATTTTTTTAATTGAAAATCTTTACATTCAGTTAAGATCAAAAAGTTTTGCTTAAATTTGGATCTCTCATCTAGTGTTTTTTCCTCTTTTTGCAAAAATCGTGAATTTTTACTTCTAATAAGTTTTCCATTAGAAAATCAAAATGACTATTTATTTATATTTATATTAATATGTACAAAAAATATTAAGCAACCGCTTCGAAGAAAATTATAATAAGTTTTAAAAAATCAACAAAAATTGGTTTTTACCTGCCAAATCAACTTAATCATTATTATTTTTTTTTTTTTATTTATTTGGTTCACCAACAATTGTTTACACTAAATACTTACAACCTTTTATAACACAATGCTATCATCTAAGTGTAACAATCACTTATAGGTAAACACTGCATGCGTTTTATTATAAAACTAGTTAAATTATTACCTACTTAACACTAATTGTACTTAAAAGTAAGTTATGCGCTTTACTGGCCTAAGCTTTTTATTTATGAAAGGTTTTTCCTAAACATTTATGAATAGTTTTTTTAAATTGCTGCATCGAGTCAAAGTGCACATCCGTCTCATGACAGCTATTAAGGGTTTTACAAAGCCGTGGTACAGGTAAGTTGCTGCCGAGAACAGTTCGTCTAACATTGAGCAAAATAGTACATAATTATAGAGCAGTCAAATTTCTCTGCGCACACTTTGCCCCGCTAGCCCAGAATACAGAACCGAACAAGCTTGCAGAGTTGCGTCTTGTGACGATGATATGGACTTAGCCTCAACAGTGTGATGATATGAAGGTACTCCACTCCATGTTGATGGACCATCAACTGCCACCGCAGAAGATGAAGTTGATGGTTGTATGTTTTGCTGCCAAACTTTGGCTGATGATGACCTAAAATTCTTCATCTGATTCACAATTCCATTGTTTCCAGCATAGTGTCCTCTTCTTCCTCCTCCATAGCATCCTCTTCTTTGTACTTTGCAACTTCATTTTGCACTTTATTTTCAAAATGATTGATGCACAGATATCTGCTACGCAGTTCATCATGGCTTAAGTGTGGTTATGCTTCCTAAAACAATAAATTAAGTATTTTAACATAAATAAAACTCAATAATTTGCTTTAGGAGGACTTTTTTCTCTAAAAGAATTCACAATTCACTTAACTTGGTAATAACAAATTATAAATAAACTAAGTACATGTGTAATTGGGTAACCAATGAGGTACTTATGTGAATAACAATTAATTTGTTACTTTAGTATTAGCAGCAACACAACCTTTTTGTAGCGCAGATTTGAGAAGTACCAATGTACTTAGATAAAATATTTCACATACAAACACCAATACACTTAACTTCATTCTTTACAAATGTTTCAACTTGGCCCAAAGTTCTATAATAGATGCTACACAAAACAGAAAACATAGAACTTGAAGGTCAAGCAAATAGTTTAATTTTATGCATGTGCTTATCTCATTTAGCGACTTTGTAATTTGTTTGATTTGAATGATGTTCTACTATCTTACAAATTACAATAATTTGGACTAGGGACTAATTATTCATTTTGTTTTTATATAGAATAAAAGCTGGCTATAAAAATGTGATTTGTTTATCGATAATATCTACTTTATTTCAAATGTTTAGTTCGTCTTAAAGACAATACTTACCTATATACCTAAGTGGACTTGCCTACCTATATACTTAAGTGGACCTATATACCTGAGTGGGTCAATAGATAGAAAAAAAAACTTACCGCAATTAGAAATTTCGTTTGTCAGTTTTCACAAGTCGACGACGTGTTCAGATCCAAACAATGTGTAGGTGCGGTTTCGAAGCCGTATCTTGATATTAATATATTAATCCGCTTCAAGTCCGTGTTAGGTAGCGTAGCGTAGGTCAGTTAAAAAAAACTTCAAGCATGGTTGCAAACTAAAATCGCATTCAAACAACAAATCGAATCGGAAGTCAGTACTCAGTGCTGCAAACTCCCACAGGTAAGGTAATAAACAAAACAAACAAAAACCAGTAGGGCTAACTCCGATGTTCAAAATTCGACCGTCGTATAGTGCCATCCCTCTCGATCTGCTGTCTAAGTATATGGGTAAACGGGACAGCATTATACGCCAGCCGATCGAACATCCAAAGACAAAATCAGTCGCGTTTCGTTCCACTCACAAATCGGTTGACGATTATCGGATTTCAACGTTGCCAAATGACCGCACACTTATATTAAATATGGTGTATTTACACCACTTTTCAAAAATCAGGCGATTTGCTCGATTCCAAAAAGTAATTCTTCTAAAGATTCTTAAAAATCATATAAATATATTTATAATCTGACAAATCAGGAGAGTTTGCAGCACTGTCAGAAGTATGGGAACGGTCTGGAAGGAATGGAATGCCCAGTTGACAGATTCATACTGTTGCCAGAACGAATTTACGTTTTCGGAAATTTCGCAAAGTGCATACCTAATCCATAAAGGGACGGTTTTGAACAAAATCGGACGAAATCTAAAAAATTAACAAGATCTAAATGAATACTACCTATGGGATTGGGTACAAGTTATTAATATTGGTTTATTCATCGATATATTCTTTATTTTTCATCTTTTTGAGCGTGCATAGCTTAAAATAAGCTAGTCCTCCAATCATAATAAGCTCGACGAGTCTCCATTGCAAAAGTCTTTAAAGAAACGACGATTGTAAACGGGCGCTCAAGGTACGATTTGGAGTTTCAAAAAGCCGGGAAACTGACATTTTTTTATTGGTATGGCCACCCCGTCGTAGGCTGTGTGTGAGCGCAACAATGGGATACACATAAAACGCCATCTAGCGTTACCACTGCAAACAACTACGAATGCTTGGATGCTAAAACATAGCTAACACTTTCGTGTTCTCGGTTGATTATTTATAATTATTGTTTTCTTCGAAATAAGATGATAAATCATTTTATGTTTTAGGTTTTGTTTATAAAATATGCTATAGTTTATTTTAATCACGAAAATTCTGCTTAATTTGGCTGATTCATATTTTATTAATTTACAAATGTTAACGGTAGAGCCATCTATTGTTGACTCTCAGTACTAAAAGTAACTTCTTCGGCTTGGGAGGCCCTGCCAATACTTAATACGGGCAATGAAATCTGAAGCTCTGAAAGTAATCATTTCCAGGAATTAATAGTTAATTTTAGGTAATATGTGAAGACGGGACGTGGTCGAGATATTTTAAGAGGCCTTATTCCTTTTAAAATTATTTTTTTTCTTATTATGACGAATATATTGATAATTTCAACCAACTTTTTAAAGTGAATAATACTTTTTCCCGAGTTCTAGGAAGTAACGAAGCTATTTCATGCTTTCATTGCGTGCAGTCGAAAAAAAATTGAAAAAAAAAAAAAAAAAAAAATCCACGTGAAATTTGTCAATTTAGAGTAGTTTTTCGAACAAAAATTATCAATGAAAAATTCAAACTGTAGGTTTCAAATATATACCAATAAATCCCAATAGCCCTGTTCTAGGAAGTAACATCAATAATATGTTAAGAAACATGTTTGATCATAGAGAAAAATGTCTAAACAATCAGCATTTTAAAAGGAATAAGGCCTCTTAATAAGTTAATATGGACGCAGACATTCAATTAAATAAACAGACAACAGGTACATATCAGAATCTCAACTTGTTCAAAAGGGGGTCATTGGAGTTACGCACCTGAAGAGAACCGGCTGTCCTGGTTGAGGCTGTCCAGAGCTGTCAGCATCTGGTCCTCGGTGTAGCTGACGTCGATGGACCGGTCCAGCCGCAGCTGCGTCTGGTTGGAGCGGTTCAGCACGTCTTTTAGCTCCATTTCTAGGATCACCTGAAAAAATTGGTGTTTTAGTGTGAGACATGACACTATAGTCCATTGAATGAGTCCCTCCAAGGGGGGTCTAGAGTGCGTGAGTTAGTAACGTAAGATGTTTCTTCGGAAACATGTCAAGAGTCCCTAGGTAATAAACATACTAAAACCCCGGGACACTAGGAGGAGCCCCGGAGTGGGGGGAGGGGGGAGAAAGGGTCCATTTTTTCATTTTTCGCTTAAATCTCAAAAACGGTACATGTTAGAGAAAAACTTTCAAGGAAAAGTTGAAAGGCCATAAAATTATCTACAAGTTGTACCTAAATATTTTTTTTCTATTCGCAGCCGTTTTCGAGCTACATCCCATGAAAGGTGAAAAATTCGAAAACTACCCTTATATAATATTTTGACAATCGATTCCTCCTAAAGGCTTCCATGGAGGAATGTGTTTTTTTTACCAATTATAGACCTAATTAAGAGCAATCTATCAGTACCGGTCACAAGTTGCACTTTTGAGCTTTTTGGAAGAAAAAAAATAAAAAGGTCAAGTTGCGTAACTACCCTAATATAATATTTTGACAATCAATTCCTCCTAAAGGCTTCCATGGAGGAATGTGTTTTTTTTACCAATTATAGACCTAATTAAGAGCAATCTATCAGTACCGGTCACAAGTTGCACTTTTGAGCTTTTTGGAAGAAAAAAAATAAAAAGGTCAAGTTGCGTAACTACCCTAATATAATATTTTGACAATCAATTCCTCCTAAAGGCTTCCATGGAGGAATGTGTTTTTTTTACCAATTATAGACCTAATTAAGAGCAATCTATCAGTACCGGTCACAAGTTGCACTTTTGAGCTTTTTGGAAGAAAAAAAATAAAAAGTTCAAGTATCGTAACTACCCTAATAAAATTCAATTCCCCGTAAACGCCTCCGTGGTGGAATCTGGTATTTTTATCAATGATAGACCTAATTATGAGCAATCTATCTGTACCGGTCACAAGTTGCACTTTTGAGTTTTTTTGGAAGAAGAAATAAAAAGATCAAGTTCAGTAACTCAAACTACCCTAATATAATATTTTGACAATCGATTCCTCCTAAAGGCTTCCATGGAGGAATGTGTTTACTTTACCAATTATAGACCTAATTAAGAGCAATCTATCAGTACCGGTCACAAGTTGCACATTTGAGTTTTTTGGAAGAAAGAAATATTTTTTGATCGATTGATGTGATAAACATGGGTATGTAGTATGGGGAAATTGTTTGAGCCAAAATCATTTTTTACTGCGTGTAACTCGGAAACGGTAGGATATAGGAAAAAATTATTTAGGTACAACTTGTAGATAATTTTATGGCCTTTCAACTTTTCCTTGAAAGTTTTTCTCTAACATGTACCGTTTTTGAGATTTAAGCGAAAAATGAAAAAATGGACCCTTTCCCCCCCTCCCCCCACTCCGGGGCTCCTCCTAGTGTCCCGGGGTTTTAGTATGTTTATTACCTAGGGACTCTTGACATGTTTCCGAAGAAACATCTTACGTTACTAACTCACGCACTCTAGAACTTTTTATTCAATGGACTACTATTGGCTGACGATGTTATTGACATTAATACCTACACCTTTAGCACAACTGTCATACGCGACTATTACTCGCGCGAGATAATTGCGAGTCTCTTTATGTGCAGTAATGTGAGAGAGTGACGGGTAGCGTTATGTCGCTCGACGAGTCGCGAAGCATAGTTGTGCTAGACGGGCTGAACAGAGGACTGTTCAAATGTTCACTTTCTCTCTCTCTTCTTACAAATGGTGCATTTGCTACATAACGTATGTAGAGTTTCTGGATCCTAAATTTCTGATGTTCTAGCATAAAACTGAAGTAATAGACATATCCTAAAGAGGATATTTGCAGGAACCCGTTTGAGGTACTGCGGTTTCTTGAGACCTTTGGTTGTTTATCCTCGTGCTATATGGAGCGTTAGTTTGGTCAGGATGGCGAAAGTGGCAGAAGATTGTGCTCTACCGAGTACTGGACAGACCTATGTCCAGTACACTGCTAAATGTCGATGACCATGATGAACTTACCTTCTCTTTCAGCATCTGCTGCACCATATCCTCCTGGTCCTGGAGCCTGGTGGCCAGCTCGGCTAGCTTACGCTTCACAACATTTCAAGAGACCTATGTCAAAGGACAGCTACAGATTGATGATGATACCTTCTCCTTGAGGATCTGATCTGGCTCGCGACGTTATTTGCAGGCTGGTGGTAGCTGTAGATTGTACCCAACGGGCACTCTTGGACAGCCTATGTCCAACTGTGGCCTGCAATAATGCCTTCTCTTTCAGCATCTGCTGCACCATATCCTCCTGGTCCTGGAGCCTGATGGCGAGCTCGGCTAGCTCACGCTTCAGAACATTTCAAGAGACCTATGTCAAAGGACAGCTACAGATTGATGATGATACCTTCTCCTTTAGGTTCTGCTGCGTCTGATCTCGCTCACGACGTTATTTGCAGGGTGGCTGGAGGTAGCTGAAGATTGTGCCTAGTGGGTACTCTTGGACAGCCCCATGACCTGCGGTAATACCTTCTCTTTCAGCATCTGCTGCACAATATCCTCCTGGTCCTGGAGCCTGATGGCGAGCTCGGCTAGCTCACGCTTCAGAACATTTCAAGAGACCTATGTCAAAGGACAGCTACAGATTGATGATGATACCTTCTCCTTTAGGTTCTGCTGCGTCTGATCTCGCTCACGACGTTATTTGCAGGGTGGCTGGAGGTAGCTGAAGATTGTGCCTAGTGGGTACTCTTGGACAGCCCCATGACCTGCGGTAATACCTTCTCTTTCAGCATCTGCTGCACAATATCCTCCTGGTCCTGGAGCCTGATGGCGAGCTCGGCTAGCTCACGCTTCAGAACATTTCAAGAGACCTATGTCAAAGGACAGCTACAGATTGATGATGATACCTTCTCCTTTAGGTTCTGCTGCGTCTGATCTCGCTCACGACGTTATTTGCAGGGTGGCTGGAGGTAGCTGAAGATTGTGCCTAGTGGGTACTCTTAGACAGCCCCATGACCTGCGGTAATACCTTCTCCTTCAGCATCTGCTGCACCAGGTCCTCCTGGTCCTGGAGCCTGGTGGCGAGCTCGGCTCGCTCGCGCTTCAGCACCTCGTTCTGCTCCAGAAGCGAAGCCTGTCGGCTGGCGTACATTTCGTTGATGCGGTGGCATTCCTCTTTAGACTTGCTTAGTAGCTCTTGTAGGGTTAGTTTCTGGAATACGGAGGGGTATATTCAAGTTTCTATTTAGCTGTGCATTGGTGAACATTTTAGGCCTTATATGAATATTTCGAAAGTCATATGATAGAAAATCGTTTTGAAAAAGAAGGACTTACCTAGCTTCTTCTTTTAGCCCTTGATGTTATAGAAATTGATTGCGAGTTTTGAAGTAAGACTTTTAGAGCTATCAACAGAAACCCGTACGATTAGAGATGAAATGTTATCAGAATTATAAGTATAGCACTATTTTTAAGACAGGTAATATCGACATGCAGCCTCGACGTATCGGCACATACCTCTGCGTCCAACAAGGCGGCCTGCTCCATCAGTCCGTCCCTCTCTCTCCGTAGGGCGTCTCTCTCACGCCGCACCGCGCCCAGCGCCTGCTCGCTCCCACACAGCCTTTCACACGCCTCATCATAGTCTCGGCGAACGTGGTGTAGCGTCGTGTTTTCATCGCGGACCCTGTAAAATTATGTCATAAATAAATACAAAATATGAACTGACAACCTCAAACAAATCAATCTAGTCCCAAATTAAGCTTATGTTACGGGTACTAAACGACGATATACATACTTGTAGAAATAACTACATAGAAACAGCATGACTCAGAAACAGACATTCGAGTTCATTACACAAATGTTTGCCCCTAGCACCTCTGGCACAGCTGAGACACGCGACTCTTTCAAGATAGAGTGACAGGCGGTGCTATGTCACGCGACAAAAGTCGCGAAGCCAATTTGTGCTAGACAGGCTGGTTCAGGAACTAAAATCTTGAGATCACCCATGGAAAGCAGAGGGTCCATGGCTGGAGTATTTTGGGGCTAAGTATGATGGGTTAAGTTAAGTTTGCACCTGGTATGTACTGCGCCACATACAGGTGCAAAGTTAACGCAACCGATCACGTTTGTTGTATGGTACCCTCACTTAAATGTTTATTTTATTGTCTTTATAGCGATATTTGTTGTTATAGCGCCAACAGAAATACATCATCTGTGAAAATTTCGACTGTCTATCACGGTTCATGAGATACAGCCCGGTGACAGACGAACGGACAAACAGACAGACGAACGTAGCGGAGTCTTGGTAATAGGGTCTCATTTTTTACCCTTTGGGTACGGAACTCCAAAAACGGGAGCATTTCACTTCCCCGAATTTAATTTGTCATAAATGTATCACATGCCAAAATTTTCATTTGCCATAAACTTCCCATTTCATAATTCATTAAACTCTTCGGGATTTCTTTAATAGTATTCATGGAGAAATCATTAGGTTAGGTTTTTTATGAAAATCCCAAAAAGTTCCAGCTTACAGAGAATAATAGATTTATGGCAAATGAATATTATGGCAAGTGATAGGTTATGGCATATGGAATTCGGCCAAACGATAGAGAACCCCCTAAAATCAGATACGTACATAATGAGTGCCGCGCGTAACGAGTCCCGCTCGACGCTGAGCGCAGCGAGGGCTTCCTCGTGCTGCCGATCTGCAAAATCCAGCTGTCCACGGAGCTGTGACGCGAGGTGAGACTTCTCGCGGAGCTCTGTTTGCAGCTCTTCCAGGATTAGGAACCCTTGAAGAAACATTTGAAAATTATAATCGGATTTATGTTATTATGTAAACAAGATTCACGGGAAATTTTACAACCGTTCTTACGACCTGCAAGACTACTACGGTGTGCCTTTTCGCAGAATTATTTTTCGTCGAACTTTTTATTTCGCCGGATTTTCACATCGCAGAATTTTTATTGCTCTGTAATCAATAATCATACATTTTTCATAATTGTCGGTGCAAATATCCTATAGATTAGGTTAGTTTTGTTTTATAACAGTCCCAAATAGTTTACACTGTCTGAGAAAAATGCCTTCTTCGAAATAAAACATTACACGAAAAAAAATCTGCGAAAAGTTAGAGAACCGATTACTACTAACATTTGGTAAAGAATAAACGAGTTTTACAAGACAATTTATTGGATATTCGATGAAGCTTTCATACTGTAATATTAAAGTTATTAATAGTAAAGTTGTACAGTTTTATATAGCCTTACAGGCTCATTTACTAACGTGATGTACGTAGGTACGTACTAAGGCTGATTTAGACGATGCCAATTTTGAGACGCCTAAATTACGGCGCCAGTGATTACCGCACAGCACACCTCCGACCGTTTAGACAATGACTATGTTCAGCCGCCTAAATCTCGCCGCCAGTCGTGTTTACACAGTGCTTTTTTTCAGTACCAGTCATTATTGGCAGCGAGAGACGCGGAGGGGGGGTCACTGGCGCCAAAAAATAGGCCCGTGTTCTATTCCGCGCCAGCGCTGGCATGCCGCGAAAAAATGGCGCGGAAAGTGTTTATACGGTGCCTTTTCGAGGCGCCGTAATTTAGGCGTCTCAAAATTGGCATCGTCTAAATCAGCCTCTAGGGTTGTAACGAATGTTGATATTTGGACATTCGCAAATGCGAATGCGGATTCAAATATTTTACTCTGACATTGGCGAATGTTTCCCATTTTGTCAGTAAAAAAAAACAAACGAAACAAAGAGCGAAGAAACTAGGTTGAAAAATGTTAGTTTCTTGGGAAATTCATGTAATTTGCTTAAAACGGTGCATGTCGGAGGACTTGGCGTTAAAGTAACTACTGACTACCACGTGGGTCCCACTCCCACCAAATAAGAGTGCGGCGTCCCCGCAGATCTCGACGGAGATGACGGGAGGACCCGAATGTCTTCCATAAGAACCTAGCCCAAGACCGGGACACGTGGAAAAATTAGAGAGGCCTTTGACCAACATAAGCAGTGGGAGTGGGACACCGTACCCTCTTAAATAAAATAAATAACGTAGCCAATAAAATTAAATAACGTAGGTAGTAATATGTGGGCATATTTATACCCATTCAAATATGACACGTTTAGCAGTCTTTATCATTTGTTTATTAATTTATGAGGCCAAAAATTTTTTTTAATACTTGCAAATACGAATGCGAATATTCAACAACTTGCGAACATTCGCAAATTCGAATATTCGTTACACCCACAGTACGTACGTATGTAGCACACTCTTTCTCATTGTGAACAAATTAAGGTCCAAACCAAAGTGGATAAATAGATCAATCACAAATTAACTATCCTTTCACAGAGTGAACTATTTTACTGTTTATGACTCGATTTGAAACTAAAACGTAAGTAATTAGTCCATGGTTTATCAAAACTCTTCATGATACTACATAAATGAATCTACATAATAGAGTTTTCTATAATTGGTGCTGGAATAACTAGCTAAAAAAAGAATTACCATCATTAGAAATACCAGAATCGGAGTCCTGGGGCCCCACGCCGCTCTTCAAATTGAAACTGGAAGGAACGCGACAAATTATAACAAAAAGCAATGGGTTAATGAACACAACGACCGGGTCAGAGAGGTCATTGCTACTAGATGAACATAGAACACAAATTGATGATAAGATTGGAGTCGTCAATTAAAACTCTTAGGCAATATGAAGGCAGTTTTCAGTCTTTCTGCGCTAAATCTTCGCGGCCAGGCTGTACAGTGCATTGTCTTATGGACTGCACAACTGCATCATTCATGAATGAAGTCATTCAGAAATTGGCCGTGCAATTTTGCAGCTCATAGTATTTATATTTATTTCACTCATATTAGACAGTTTTGTCACAGAATCAACCAATATCAGATTAAAAAACATCTAATCTTCACCTTCAATTGAAGATGGTGGCTAACGCCTGCATCCCCCAAAAATTTAAACATTGGATTTTTTACTATGCCTCCATATCTAAATACTAGCAAAATCGCTTTAACCACCATTTGTAAAGCAAGCATACCTACAGATTAAATTAAGAAGTGAATGGACATCATGTTGCTTCTCAATAAAACAATAACTACTGGTGTTTCATGCCTTAAAAATTGTTTATGCATAGATTTGACATCTAGGTGCAATGTTGTTACAATTCCATAGTGTCACAATGTGTACAGGAAAACACTGAATTCCACCACATAACAACTTTGTTTAAGGAAAATGTATCAATAAAAAGTAGAGCATGTTTACTAATAAATGCTGGTGTTATAAACAGGCAAATCCAGCTCTCTAAAAAGGTTATGAGAACCCATACAAAAATATGGTCAAGTGTGAGTTGGGCTATAGAGACCATACATATCAGCCAATAAACCTTTTAGGTTGTGGGCCCCATTGCACACAACTTTGGATCCACACCTGGTTATTAACATATATGTAATACTATAAATATTATTGAATGTTGATAATCAATTTTTTTTATGAGTTAAAAAAAAAGGAGGTTCTCAGTTTGACCTGTATGTATGTTTCTCTGTGATTATCTCGCATTTGGCTGAACCTTTGGTTTTCAGAAAAGTATTTTGTTTTGAAATGGTGAAAAAGTGGCAGGAAAAACATGACCATATTTAAGGCCAAACAAAGACATTATTGCTGCAGGAACTTTAGTGTGTATCTGTTGTGTACCTTGTAGCGTGCAGACTAATTTACTAGAATAGTTGTCAGCTAAAATCCAATGCACACTACAATGTATGTACAGTGGGTTTTTTTTTATTGCATTAGCTTTTTTAATTGCATTAACTTTAATTGCATAATTCTGGAAGAGCGAGTCCTCCTGACACAGGTGTATAACACCTACTAGGAGTCCTCAACCCTTGTATTCATTATTTGTATTCTTTTGAACCAATAAAAACTTATTTTATTTTATTTTTTTATTTTATTAGCGGATAATAAATTTTCATTGATAAGAATTTACTATGGTGAGACATTTTGGAAATAAAATGAAAGATCTACTTTTTCATACAATACTATGCTCATCTGCTTGGTGAAATGGTAGCTTCTATTTTTTCATTTCCAAAATGTCTCGCCACAGTAAGTTATATATATATCTGCTAAAATTATAAGAAGAAAAAAAAACACTGTATAAAAACAATCTGTTGTAGCAGACTGGCGATTATAAAAATAGAATATACCTTTCATCCAGGTCTAACTTGGTCTTCTGGCTGCCACTGAACTCATTCAAGGCACTGGCCAGTCTGGTCACATCTATCTCAGGGTTGCTATGGTTGGGGTCCAGCAGAGATTTTAGATAGCTAAATTCAGCACTGAGAAAAAAAAGGAATTATTATCAATACTTTAGTACATGGTTTAAAATTAAGATGTGAAGAACCAAATGAATTAATATGTAATGAAATTAAGATGTGGAATGGAATTTTAAGGATATCATTTAAAAAAGACAAAAGAATACTTAGCTATAACTTAAAGAATTCGCCTTCAAGTTTGTTTTCAAAGAATAATAGAAACATTTGTAAAATAAAGAAACATCCTGACTTAACATTCATACCTATGATAAATACCATGCTACCTAATGGATTTAATGGCAATGAGGAATGAATTCTCTCATGAATATAGCAAGTTTTTAACTTACTTGTTAGTCTTCACGTTGGGAGCGCATTTATCCATGAGTGCGTCCACATGTAAAGTGCCGGTGCTCTCTGCACCGCAATAGTCAAATAATTGGAGTGCAGTCACGAGACAATCTGTAAGACAATAATACTAAACTGAGCACATGCAAAATAAACATAATACCAACGCGGTGTTCGTATTTATATCAAACAGAAAACATCAACTTACCATCAGTGTTCGATGTATCCCTGTCTAAATCCATTTTCCGTCACGTTACAAATTACAAAGCCGTAGCTGCACGGAAACTCGTTAAAAAGTTATTTCAGATCCTTGTCTAAATCATGCGCGATATATACACGTTAACGGCTAGTTGTTTGTTTTTCATTACGCTTAAATAAATTCGTTACGCTACGGCGGAGTACAAAAATAGCAATGCAAAAATAGTTTCCGGTCAGTTTAATCAAATAAACGTCAAAAGTTTCTGCTCTATGGAAGATGACAGCGAAGTCTGATCTGATGTCTATTGAATTGAGTTTGAGCAGACCGCTGTGATGGATTGCTGGACGGAAGGTTTTATCTCCTGCATAGGGTTGGGATTCGTTTTTTTTTTTTTTTTACTCTTTGCTTGCGGGCCCCGAGGGACCCTTTGCACTGCTTGGTTCTGTCGCGGCCCGTCCTTTTGAACGGGCCGCCGAAAATTGGGATTCGTCCATCTCGAATCACGATCAATCAATGTCAAAATCACACTTGTTTATGTTCTATCCGCTATTTATTTATTTATTCTATAATAGGGGTGTAAGTAGACACTAAACGGCTATATGGGCTAGCCAGACTAGTATAATGGTAAAGAATTACCGATGATCACACTAATAAACTTATTAGAAAAAAGAAGTTTTAGCGGGTAATATATAAAAACATAAATAATTTTTCCAAACAGGACGATACGCGGTGAGGATACGCGACGGGGATCGGATCGGCGAAATGATACAAGTGTGGACGGAGCCTAAGAATCTCTTGGGAAAATGGGAAGAGCTCGAGACCATCCTTAACGTATAGAGATGTTTCAGACACTGATAAAAAAGCTACTCAATTTAAATGTTACTTTGAGTGCATACGCCGCTTTTTTGGATTACCTCGAGAACTGTCACTGTGACACAATTTATTTTTTTCATGGCAACCCTGTCTTTTCTTGTCGACGAGTAATAGGAATGTGAGTTTCGTAAAATTTCGGGAGAAATATCTATTTAAATCTGTGAAAATAAGAAACATTTAAAGGATAATACTTCATCAATACAAAGTGTGTACCTCGTCCTGTGCATCACCATTAAGATTTTTTGTATAATTCAATTTTTTACACACAAATAGAAGACATCAACTCGAAGTTGTACACACAGTTGATAGTGATTATTTTGGTGTCTCCTCAAATAATATCGTATAAATGCGTTCCAATTCCATTACAAAGAAACCACAAGTACCAAATAACAGCGCAATTTAGAAGATTCGAGTCAGTTTATGTGAATCAAAATACGATTTTAGAGGTTAGTTTTGTTTTCGCAGATCCATCCAAGATGGGTAAGATCATGAAACCTGGGAAGGTGGTGCTGGTCCTCAGCGGCCGGTACGCGGGCCGTAAGGCCATCGTCGTGAAGAACTACGACGAGGGTACCTCGGACAAACCCTACGGCCACGCTTTCGTCGCCGGCATCGACAGATATCCGCGGAAAGTGCACAAGAGGATGGGCAAAAACAAAATCCACAAGCGCTCGAAAGTCAAGCCTTTCGTTAAGGTAAGAATCGTCATGTTTGAAACATAACCTTAAAGTTTGTTTTGATGTGAGTTATCTTTGTGATGCCACCTGAGTACTAGCTTGCTTATGATATGAAAGTAAATATCTTGGTTTTACTGTACTAAAAAGCTTCATCAGGGTAGAAAAATACACGGAAATCTGTAAGAAGATTTTTTCGTGTCACAAGATTTTCCTATTGTCAGATGGTATCAAACATAAATAACCACAAGTTGTCACATTTGCTCTTCTTTCTGAATGTATATGTTGTATAGTATACTGTTCAGATTTTCATGTTGCAAATAAACCTACACAACTTCAAAACAGAGTATATGTTAACTAGAGCCACAAATATGAATCTTAGCCAATTTTTTCGTCATAACGGTATAGTATTCTAGTATTGACAAACTTACCATTTATGAAATGATTTTAGTCATTTGTAACATTTTTCCAACTTAAGGCTCCTTATGTGTTCAAGAATGCTGATTGTTTTAGACATTTTTCTCTATGATCAAAGATTTTTCTTAACATAATTATCAATGTTACTACTTAGAACAGGGCTATTGAGATTTATTTGTATATATTTGAATTTGACCCTCCACAGTTTGTTTTTTTCATTGATAATTTTTGTTTCAAAAACTACTCGAAATTAACAAAATTACTCTCGACTGCATGCAATGAAAGCGTGAAGTAGCTACATTGCTTTCTAGAGCTCGGAGAAAAGTATTATTCACTTTAAAAAGGTTATTTGTTGTAATATGAAAAAAGAAAATTTATAACGTAGGCCTCTTTACCCTTGCTGCATATATAAAAAAATATTTTTTCAAATTCGAACTTTAACCCGTGTCAATCAGGTCAACATTATTATCTATATATATAAAACTCAAAGGTGACTGACTGACATAGTGATCTATCAACGCACAGCCCAAACCACTGGACGGATCGGGCTGAAATTTGGCATGCAGGTAGATGTTATGACGTAGGCATCCGCTAAGAAAGGATTTTTCAAAACTCACCCCCTAAAGGGGTGAAATGGGGTTCCAAAGTTTGTATGGGGAAACAAGATTAGTTAGACTATTTTATTCGAAACTTCACAGGAGTATTTCTAACGATAAATAAGTAAACACGTGTTTCAGGTTTTTTGAAAATTCAACCCCTAAAAGGGAGAAATGTGGTGACAAAGTCTGAAAATCAACATGGGTATTGTTTTTATGGTTTATCGGGTCGCTGATTACGAAAACCGCAACGATTTTAAAATCCAACGTGGCGGGCGTGAATTACCATCTCCCCTGTTGGGGTGAAATGGGGTTGAAATGACTAAATACTAAACCGCTGGTTCTAGCGAGTTCAAATTTGGCACGTAGGTTCCTTATAAGGTGTAGGGGTGCACTAAGAAAGGATTTTTCAAAACTCACCCCCTAAAGGGGTGAAATGGGGTTCCAAAGTTTGTATGGGGAAACAAGATTAGTTAGACTATTTTATTCGAAACTTCACAGGAGTATTCCTAACGATAAATGAGTAAACACGTGTTTCAGGTTTTTTGAAAATTCAACCCCTATAAGGGAGAAATGTGGTGACAAAGTCTGAAAATCCATTGTTAATGCTTTTATGGTTTATCGGGTCGCTGATTACGAAAACCGCAACGATTTTTAAATCCAACGTGGCGGACGTGAATTAACATCTTCCCTGTTGGGGTGAAATGGGGTTGAAACGTCTAAATACTAAACCGCTGGTTCTAGAGAGTCCATATTTGGAACCTACGTGTCCTTATAAAGTCTAGGGGTGCAATAAAAGAAGCATTTGTCAAAAGTCACCCCCCCGAAGGGGTGATATAGGGGTCGTAAGTTTGTATAGGGAAAAAATATTAGACTATTTTATTGAAAACTACCAAGGAGTATTTCTAACGATAAATGAGTAAGCACGTGTTTCATGTTTTTTGAGAATTCAACCCCTAAAGGAGGAGAATATGGTGACAAAGTCTGAAAATCAAGGAGGGTAATGTTTCTATGGTTTATCGGGTCGCTGATTACCAAAACAACAACGATAAAAAAAAAAAACAAACGTGGTGGTCGTGAAATACCGTCTCGCCTGTTGGGGTGCGATGGGGTTGAAATGACAAAATATGAGTATGGGTGTAATTTTTATGGTTTGTTGGGATGTTAATTACGAAAATGCCACCGATTTTGAAATTTTATTTGTGGCCATGAAAATTCTTGAAAACATTTGCGCCAAATTGCAATTTAATCGGTCCAGTAGTTTTGCAGCAAATCGGTTGTAACATACGGGCTGACAGACAGCTACACGTGATCCTATAAGGGGGTTCTGTTTTTGCTTTTGAGGTATGGATAGAGACCCGCGTTATCTTAATTGATTAAAAAAATAGTATTTGGTGGCATCTCGATCATCGTCAATCGGTACTTATAGGCGGGCGGCGCGTTGGGACGGGAGGAGTAATGATCGGGAAACTTCCTGCATCCGTAATAAATACATTCAAGCTTTTCAATAATTATGTTAAGTCATTTCAGAATTCTGAATTACGTTTATCTGGCTCAGAATAATACATTTTTCATTCATCAACGAAGAGAACCTCAATATCTTACAATAGAACATGACGTAACTTAGAACATGGCTTAGAATCATTAAACCAATTTTGAATATCCCAAGTCGATAAGCGGAGGCTCGGGACATTATAAAAGCTTTATACAAATAAAATGCACACATATCCCGGTGTCTTAGCTTCACTTCGAGTTATGAATTTTGAAGTGAACTTTATTTGGTACAGTAAAAGCTGAGATCGCTTGATTTGTGAGTGCTTGAGTTTTCAGTTTGATTTGATAAAGTGGAGTTATGATAAAATAAAAAGTATTTCCCAGTAATATTAGAAAAGCGAAAGTCTGTGTATGTTTTGGTACTTCTTCACGCTAAAACGCCTGGACGGATATGCATGAGGGAAATGCAGATTGCAAATTATACCCTA
This sequence comes from Apotomis capreana, assembly GCA_947623375.1. Lineage (NCBI taxonomy): Eukaryota > Metazoa > Arthropoda > Insecta > Lepidoptera > Tortricidae > Apotomis > Apotomis capreana. Next base: position 21,592,591 of record OX392512.1, read on the forward strand.
ACTTAACAAATAGCCTACTTTTAATCCTGAAAAAAAAGAGCATTGTTCCCGTAGGATGATGTGTATTATATAGGCACGCGAGCGAAGCCGCGGGTTAATGCTAGTCTGTCATATATGGCTTTGTATGCGGTAAGGGGTTAAGCTCCTTTTTTACATTCTTTAAAATTCATACACCATACCCATGTTATTTATGCAATTCAGTTTTATGTATTTCGGACCAATTATGATAGTTCAAAATTGTAACTTGCCTGAAACACTTGCAGTCTGGGCATACAAAGTAGAAGGTTCCATTTTATTGTTTCTGACAGGTTATTAATTTAAAAATGCAAACACATTTTGTCCTTATGTTAAGCAAATAACTACAATGAAGGCCCCAAAGTACCAAATACCCAATACAAACATAAAAATAGCAGATCCTTTAGAAGTTTAGAGTATTGTATTCAAGTTCCATGTGCATCTGAATAAATAAAAAGTGATGTTTTATAAAGTGCTTTGGATAATTATAATATCTTTAAAACTTGTGAGACATCTATTTAGTGTCTTTATTCTGTGGTTATGTGCTCATTCAGTAGGTATATATACACATGTAATTATAACTTAATTTTTTTTTTTAATATCAGTTATTTAAAAAAAATGTTTTTCCACTTTATAAGAACATCTGGAACTGCCTAGTAGCCTGTCCACCCTGGAGCTACACAGCTACCTGTCCCTGAGAAGGAATTTTATACAAGTTTCCGTGAAACCAGTTTAGAAAAGTTCATTAATTTGTTTTCAATTCTGTTTTGACAGGACATAAATATCCATTGTTGCATTAATGGGAATAGTACCTGTTTCATGCTACTATAAAAATGTGCATGTAAAAACTTTGAAATTATCAAAGTAGTCAGGATTATTTTAGTTTCACTGGGCATTATCCACAAGTCGACATCCATCAAGTCCATTTTGTGTGAAAAAAGGGCGGGCAGCGCTAGTGCTACTCTAACCACTCCAACTCCTCCACAAAACCCAGCAAAATCCTTTATATTGCTTGTAGCTTCGTGTAGGGTGCTGTATGTTTCTACATGCATCAGGATTAATAATAATAATCACTCTTCCAGATATACATTATGATTATTAAAAGCCCTACATTTGCTTAGCCACAGAGAACAAAAAAATCCTGTTGTATTTTAAACTGATCAATGAATACTTTGATAAGCTAATAATCTGTGCTCTATGCTCTAGGCACGTAATGAAAATCGACATACTTACTAAATAATGTTAAAAATGGAAAATTATAAAATTTGTTTCTCTCTATTCCAGGTAGTAAACTACAACCACTTGATGCCTACCCGTTACACAGTTGACTTCAGCTTCGAGAAGTTCAGCGCCAAGGACCTGAAGGACCCCGCCAAGCGCAAGAAGCTCCGTTTCAACACGAGGGTGCGCTTCGAGGAGAGATACAAGAGCGGGAAGAACAAGTGGTTCTTCCAGAAGCTTAGGTTTTAAGTACATTAACAAAAAATAAACATTGCGCAAGTAATGGAATAACATGTTTTATTTGGCTGTACAGTCAACATCAAAAGTTTAGCATGCAGTTTGACATAACGTCGGGGATAGTGCAATACCGCGTAAATAACAGCTGTCGATAAAGTTCTCATTTCAATAAAATGCTTAGCATTTGTTTGAATATTGATTTGTATCTACACTTGCTACTTACCTGCTATTGCACTATCACCGAAGATATGCCAGTTGTTAATTTGACAGTTTTTTTTATGCGAGAATTATGAGAGAATTTTGAAGTTCAGGCAAACGCGCGTTCATATAGATACCAGCACAATCGTACTAACTTTTCGGAAAAAGTAGTTGCAATTAGGACTTCAGTGCACAACTCTATGTGGTTTAACTATCATTGGCAAAATAATTGTAATTAGTATGAGTGTGAACTAATTTATCGATATGCAATAGCCTACTTTGTTATAATGTAGCACGCGACTAACCTAATTGCGGGTTTGTGAAGATAGGCTAAACAAATGGATTCTGAATTCATGTCCGGTATGCAAATTTAAAGCTTTCGAGACCTGTATTCAGATCAGCAGAATAAGCTCTAGAAATTACAGACTGAGATTGGGTTTATGGACACACCACTCACTAGATAGTTGAGGGTCCACTTACTGTTGAAAAGGCAGCTCTGTGGGGACATTCCACGTCTACGTTGTCGGGCACGTCACTGCAATGACTAAAAGCTAAAAGCCAAGTATTAGTACATTACATCAGAGGCCGGGAAAATGAGGATTTCCGGCCAAGTAGGTATATACGGCCGAGCGAGCGTGCGAGCGAGGCCGGATAGTGATACGAGGCCGGGAATCCGTTTTCACGACGAGGCATGTATAGTGCTTTTCTCAAACATACAATGAAATAAAAAAATATACTTCAAAGAATAACACTTAATATTGTTTGTCCGATATTTTTCGAATTTGACCGAATTTTAAAAATCCGATTTCAGATTCTGACTCAGGAGCCCCAAAAACCCCCGGATACCGAATTTCAGCCTCCTAGGACCAATTTGAAATTTTCTCCGTACAAATCGTTTTTTTCGATATTTTCCGAATTTGACCGAATTTTCGGACAAGATTTCAGATTCATATTTTTGAGCCCCGAGAGCCCCCCGATACCGAGTTTTAGCCGCCTAGCACCAATTTGAAATTTTGAATCGGTTTTTTTTACATATTTTCCGAATTTGACCGAATTTTCGGACAAGATTTCAGATTCATATTTTTGAGCCCCGAGAGCCCCCCGATACCGAGTTTTAGCCACCTAGCACCAATTTGAAATTTTGAAAAAAAAAAAAGTCGCCATCTTGATTTTTTTTTCCACAAGTGTCTAACAACCAACCTTTAAAAACAAAACCTGCTTTTTGTCAAACCAGCCAGCTTTGTGAATGACCTTGTTGTTGAAACCAAAAAAAAGTTACTTTGCAGGCCTAGGCCTGAAAAGCAGTATGAAATCCCTTTACAGTCCTCTCGAGTTGTTGCGCCCAAAAAGCGATACCTCCGAGCCTATGTTAAGGAACGTAAAGACAATATTTCATTGGATGTTTGAGAAAAAAATATTTACACAGTTGACGTTGATAGTGCACCTAACCAGCCCGTCTAGCACAACTATGCTTCGCGACTCTTGTCGCGCGAGATAGCGCTACCCGTCACTCTCTTACATTACTGCACACAAAGAGACGGGTAATTGTCTCACGCGAGAAATACTCGCGTATGTCAGCTATGCTAGAGGTGCTGTTCATGCACGTTCTCTTTCACAACGAAGGTGCTGCCAACTGGTGCCGCCAATCTGAATCTTACCATATCATTACTTGAAATTTACATCTACTGTGTTCCCTGCCCAGTAGCGGCGTTAGGGTAGGGCGACCACCCAGGCGCCTCTTTATATCCTCTCGCTCATTGAGCGAGGCCTTCATGCTCGTAAATTCCTAAAATTTTGCGAAAAACTCATGTTTAGGGGGCGCCGTAGAAATCTCGTCCAATGCGCTGGTAGTGCTAAAACCGGCACTGGTGTTGCCTGCTACAGTTCGTGCAAGTTTCCTATAGAGCGATTGAGTTTGTAGTCAGGTGTTGTGCCTGGAACCGAAGTCTGCAACTTTGAGTCTACGAGTACCAAAAACTACGTCACGTCGACGTATAGTGTCCCAGTGCCCCAGACAACATGACGCCATTGAAGAAGCGTGCGGCCATACGAGTGAACGAGACACGTGCCGCGCACCGCTGCCGCTCGCGCAATGTCGTGGTATCTCCGTCAAAAAGGTTAACACATTCGTCATAGGCAGCGTTTCACTCGGGCCTTACCAAAGCGCCCATACGCTATGCCGCCGGAATTGAATGTGTATCACTAGCATAGGAGTCCATATTTCGTAGGTAGACATGTTCTGTCACCGGCATAGGAGTACGGTCATCATCAAAAGTAGCTGACAATTTTACTATTGCCTTGTGAAATTGCATACTTACTAAAATTGTGAGCTATATCTGATGCTACACTGTACAAAGTCCGTAGACACATATGATGCGTTACCGGCATATTAAATGAAATAATTTATTCAGTAAGAAGGCCACAAAGAACACTTTTACAAGTCAGATTGTGAATCGACCGGCATTTCCTAAGAGGAGACCGCTGTTGAGAAGAAAGCCGGAAGAAATTCGTAGGAGTAAAATTCTTCATGTTATTCAACATGAAACATTTCTCTGAACGTGAACTAGAATGTGTAAAGGACGCGATAGTGTTAACTTAGAGGAAGATAAATGAAACAATATTTTAGCTACATAATTTGCTTTATAATAAATTATTTCCTTAAGCAGTCTAATCTGATATTACACATCACAACAGCGGTGATCAAAAATAATGAGCAGTTAATTCTATAACATACAGATATAATTTCATGAGTCAGTTTAGAAAAATATAAATTCGCAAATTAAAAGAACACATTCTTTATACTTACTAAGAAAATGCCAACGTTGATAACTTCATAATTATATTATAAATTATCAATTTCAATAATGGTGACTGGAAAGCGTAATTACTGATATTAGTAATTTGTCTTATATAATATTTAATTATTAAGAATGTCTAAATACAGTCAACTGCAGGAAAACCACTTCAAAGTTGTGGGATATTTTCGTTGCTTACCCAACTGTACCAACCATCTACTAATTTAATATTCCATTGGTCGGTGATTTTACAAGCTCGCGTAATAATCTAATAATGTAATTACTTGATAATCTTGTTAAAATGCTTTATAATAGATAGGTACTCAAAGAACACTGATTACCTTGGTCATAAGGTTGCTATACGTGTAATTCTTTTTTCAAAGATTCAAATATTTATTTGTCCCACATAGCATTAACATCATTTTTGTAGTGTGACTTTGTCTGTGAGAGTGTGTGCATTCATATATATTATGGTGGTGTGCTTGTACAGTCTGACCAAAAAGAGTAGAAATTAAAAAGTGGCAATACTGTAGTGTCGTCTCTTTCTAATCAATCTAAGAAAACGGGGACGATACTACAGTATTGCCACTTTTTAATTTCTACTCTTTTTGGTCAGACTGTACGTGATTATCTCGCCTCCAGCTTACATTTGAGAATAAACAATATGTTCGGAGAGTACGTTTCGGCTCTGTTACGACTTCTTTTGTACCTGTACGACCGTGTGTCTCACTCACTCGTATGGCCCCACGCTCGGATTTCTCGCTCAACCGCTCGCCGCGCCGCTGGTCGCGCAGAGTCGTGGCGCCGTTAGCGACGAGCAGCAACCGCGTGTGACGGCTCGTACCGTGCTCCATATATCGCTATGATTTTGTTTTTACCGCTGGTCGTGCGTAGTCGTGACCCTTTAGACATCTCCGATGGGCTAAATACTCAAGTCTCTATGTGATTTTCGTACACGTAACCTGTTTATTGGTAGACAAGCCCTTCTCAAATGAAGTCATAGGGCCGCGGATATGATTTGTTCATAAGAGCACATTATCATTAGTCGCATAACTGGCCTTAGCCATGGCACTGTGGCGACCTTTTTATAGTTTGAAAGGTTGCTTAAATATAAGACTTTTTCTTGACTAAGAATGTCATGTATGTTGTGTCAATGTCTTTTTCCTTTCTGTGTAAAATAATAATTATAAATAGATTTTTGAGTTCAAACCGAGTGTTAATTAGTAGGTAGAATATTAGTAGCTACATTCCTACAAACTGGTGACCCCTGTTGAAAAGGACAGTTGTAAATATATTCGAAGTTCAACAATTTTACTTTTTCGAAAATATTACGTTTGTTGTGACTAATACGATTTGCGATGTCTTTAGACCGTAATAATATTACTTCTGGCTCTTCGACGAATAACATGGACGCATCATTATGTCACGTAAGCGTAAAGATACCTCCGTTTTGGCCAGATAAACCAACTTTATGGTTCGCACAATTGGATGCCCAGTTCGCATTGGCGAAAGTAACTAGCGACGAGACTAAATTCTACCATGCCATTTCGGTATTGGATTGCCGATATGCTTCCGAGGTAGAGGATATTATAATCAAACCACCAGCTAGTGACAAATACGAGACGCTGAAAAAAGAACTCACGTCGCGTCTGTCTAGCTCAAGAGCCGAGCGCTTGAAGCAGTTGACTATGAAGGAAGAGCTCGGGGATCGGAAGCCAAGTCAGTTCTTACGGTACATCCGGAGTTTAGCGGGAGCAGATTACCCGGATGAATTCGTGCGTCATTTATGGACGAGTCGCTTGCCTACTGTGTTGCAGAGCATAGTGGCCTTTCAAGACAACTTACCTCTAGACACCGTAGCCCAAATGGCGGACAAGGTGCACGAAGTTACACCGGTAGTTCCAGTTTATCAAGTGGCCGCAGCATCGTCGTCCAATGTTTTAGCGTCAACTGTCGAGCAGCTTCATGATAAGATTGACGCCTTAACGCAGAGACTGGACGCGTTATCCACCTCCCGGGGTCGTCAAAGCAAACCCCGGTCGAGGTCTCGCGGCAGGCAGCGCAACTATTCGCAGCGTCGTCCGCGGGACAGGTCGCCCAGCGGTGACGGCGAGCGTCTGTGCTGGTATCATTACAACTACGCGGATAGAGCAGATAAGTGCATTCCCCCCTGTGCGTATAAAAAAAACTAGACAGTCGGCCGCTCTTAGCGGCCAGCGAAAGTACTTCTGTTTCCAATCGGTTATTTGTTACGGACATTAAGTCAAAGGTACAGTTTTTGGTAGATACTGGGTCTGATTTGTGTGTATACCCGGTCAGTTTTTTGCGTGCGAAACGACATAATAAAACTAGTTATGAACTTTTCGCCGCAAATAATACCACTATTAGTACTTACGGTTGGTTAAGTTTGTCGCTAGATTTTAATTTACGGCGTATGTTTTCTTGGCGCTTTGTAATCGCTGATGTGAGCAAACCCATTATAGGAGTGGATTTCCTCTCATTTTATAATTTACTTGTCGATGTTCGAAATGCTCGCTTAATCGACGGTATTACTTTGCTCTCATCAGCTGCGTTAGTTGCTTCAACTTGTGTTTGCCCGCAAATTAAGGTAATTTCAGGTGACTCGCCATATCATCGTTTACTTGAAGAGTACCCTGATATTATACGACCTATGGGAAATCCTATGGAGCGGGAATGTAAACACCAGACTCAGCATTTTATTAAGACGACACCGGGCCCGCCCGTTTTTTCTCGCCCAAGGCGTTTGGCGCCTGATCGCCTTAAGATAGCCAAGCGGGAGTTTGAGGATATGGTGCGCGCAGGTATTGCGCGACGGTCGGAGAGTCCTTGGTCGTCCCCTTTGCACTTAGTGCCTAAAAAGGATAACAGCTGGCGTCCGTGCGGCGATTATCGTGCGCTTAATGCGCGTACAATTCCGGACAGATATCCAGTGCGACATATTGCTGACTTTTCGCACAATCTTTTTGGCTGCAAGGTGTTCAGCAAGCTAGACTTAGTGCGCGCATATCATCAAATTCCCGTAGCACCTGAGGACGTGCCAAAAACAGCAATCACGACTCCCTTCGGGCTATTCGAGTTCCCTTTTATGAGTTTTGGTTTGCGCACTGCTGCGCAAACGTTTCAAAGGTTCATGGACGAAGTCCTTAGGGGTCTGGATTTCTGTTTTCCTTTTATCGATGACGTTTTAGTAGCCTCTACTGATGAAAAAGAACATGAAATGCATTTACGCGCGGTTTTTGAGCGATTTAATGAACATGGCATTTTGCTAAACGTCAACAAATGCGTATTTGCTGTCCCTCAAATAGAATTTCTTGGATACACGGTGTCTTCAGAAGGCACTAAGCCTATTGAAGATAGGGTAAAGGCAATTAAAACATTTTCCCGACCTAAAACTATTAAGGACCTGAGACGGTTCTTAGGCGCAATTAATTTTTATAGGCGTTTTATTCCCGGCGCAGCTAAATTTCAGGCTCCTCTACATGCTCTGTTAGGTGGGCAAAACGTGAAGAGCAATAGCCCAGTTAATTGGACTCCTCTTTTAGACGAAGCCTTTAATTCTTGTAAGTCTAGTATTGCAGATGCTACTCTTCTTGCGCACCCGAACTCTACTGCCCCTTTGGCTATTGTGACAGATGCATCTGATTTTGCAATCGGTTCGGCTATACAGCAGAAGGTTAACGGTCATTGGCAACCGCTAGGTTTTTTCTCTCGCAAGTTAACACCTGCGCAGATGAAGTATAGCGCGTATGACCGTGAGCTTTTAGCCATTTACGAATCTGTAAAATATTTTAGGCATATGATTGAATTAAAACCTTTTTTCATACTCACTGACCATAAACCTATTATTTCGGCTTTTAAAAAATCATCTGATGCGTGTTCGCCACGACAATTTAGGTATCTGGATTTTATCTCCCAATTTTCAACCGACATTCGGTACATATCTGGCGAGGAAAATGTTGTTGCTGACTCGCTTTCTAGGGCTGACGCCATCACTAATGAGCTTGACTTACACGCATTGGCATTGTCCCAGATTTCTGATTCAGAACTTCAAAATTTGCTCAAAAATGGTACCTCCCTTAAATTGAAAAAAATACCTTTTGGATCAGCAGAGATTTTTTGTGATGTGTCCGGGCCGATCCAACGTCCTTTTATTACTTCCAAATTTCGAAAGTCACTTTTTAGTACTCTTCATGGACTCAGCCACCCTAGTGCTAGAAACACCATCAAATTAATAACTGAGCGATACGTGTGGCCAGGAATTAAAAAGGATTGTAGAGAATGGGCACGTACTTGTATATCGTGTCAAAAATCAAAAATATCACGGCACGTTCACGCTCCAATCCATGATTTTAAGCCCTCTTCAGGTAGATTTTCGCATGTCCATGTAGACTTAATCGGACCTTTACCGGTGTCCAATGGTTATAGATACTGTCTTACCGCTGTGGACAGGTTTACCCGGTGGCCGGAAGCCGTACCTTTATATGATATTTCAGCTGAGAGTGTTGCTAAGGCTTTCATTTTTATTTGGGTTTCGCGTTTTGGTTGCCCGCAGTACGTCACCACTGATCGTGGCAGACAATTTGAGTCGAATCTTTTCAACCAAATAGCTATGATTACTGGATCCCGGCACTTGCGCACCACAGCGTACCATCCGGCAGCTAATGGTTTAGTAGAACGGTTTCATCGTCAACTTAAGGCTGCCATAATGTGCCACGCAGATGAATGTTGGACAGAAACGCTTCCTTTAGTGCTTTTGGGAATACGTAGTGCGTGGAAGGAGGATTTGTCTGCTTCAGCCGCTGAATTAGTATATGGGGAACCGCTTAGACTGCCCAGTGATTTGTTGCAGCCGGTTGTTGATCAACAGACAGACTACACTGATTTTCTTTCACGTTTGCGACATCATATGAAGAAGCTTCAACCAGCAGCTGTGGTACGTCATGGCTCTAACAAGATATTTGTACATAAAGACTTATCCAGCGCTACACACGTGTTCGTTCGCCAAGATTTGGTGAGAAGGTCACTTCAGCCGCCTTATACCGGTCCTTATAGAATAGTTGAAAGGTCGGAAAAATATTTTAAGATCGATGTAGCCGGGAAATCAGTTTCAATATCCATTGATAGGTTGAAACCAGCGTATATTTTGTCAGATACGCCTGGTACTATAACGTCATCAGCCGTTCCTGATATAACGCCAATCGTTCCTCCCGAACCTAGAGTAACACGTACTGGTCGGTGTGTGCGTTTCCCTGATTTCTATCGACCCTAAAGGTCTCAGGGGGGGGGCTGATGTGGCGACCTTTTTATAGTTTGAAAGGTTGCTTAAATATAAGACTTTTTCTTGACTAAGAATGTCATGTATGTTGTGTCAATGTCTTTTTCCTTTCTGTGTAAAATAATAATTATAAATAGATTTTTGAGTTCAAACCGAGTGTTAATTAGTAGGTAGAATATTAGTAGCTACATTCCTACAGCACTATAATAATATAATAAATGCGTCGACAGCGAAGTAAATAAGCGAAAATAATTATGCATAAGTAAAATATATCGGCTTCATATGGTAACACCGAAATATTAACGGTAAATTATGACATTTGCACGATTGAAATTATCAATTTTACAGTATAGATTTTTTAATAAACATGGACGCCGAACGGAAATTACAAGTGAAAACGTAAGCATTGATAATTTGAACGTCTCATATTTCACGATTCAACTTTTTAAACTCGCTCAGTATTTAAATACTTATCAATATATTTCGCAACAGAACCTGGTTACATAATTATAATTGGTTTAAAGTTGCTTCCAGACGAGGCGATCCGGTCGGCCAACTAAATTGAGTCAAACTATGCGCCGCGATAAATAGTCTACGCATCAGTGTTTGACGGTTTTGCAGCGGTCGTCGTGGAAGCGAGAGAGCGCGCTCCAACCTTCCGCTCCCACCTATAGCTGCCGCTAATAAAATACAGTGTAGGCTAATTTTTCAGTAAGCTTTTGCGGTGATATTTAGAGAGAACGTTTAATACGGTATTTGATGGCAGGTCGAATCAACTACTCTTTATGAAATGCTAATTAACGTTTTGTTAGTATGAAGTTTCTATGAAGATACTGGCTTGAAAAAAAACAGTAGTAAAAACACGTCTTCTTTTCAGTTTTTGTCCAATTCAAAATAGTATAATGTCCGAAAGTTAGCGGTAGATTTTAATTCCGTGTATTTATGAATGCGTGTTTAGTGGTGTCAATTATACAATTTATTTTCACTATCAGCCAAATACCGTATTCGGTGTAGTATTTAACAATGTTAAGCCATAAATTCTACCAACCGAATCGTCGCGTCTGGAGGCAATTTGACATTTAAACGTAAATGTTGCCATGGCAGCCGCGGCGTTATGACGGTGTTGCCAGCTTGCTGATCCGGTCGTCCAGCTTCTTTACCTCCTTCTGCAGGCTGTCGATGTTGTGCGCGAACACCTCCTGGACGCCCTGAAGCAATTCCTTGTTGTTTTGGACCCCGGAGGCGATGGTGCTTTGTAGGGTCTCCAGTTCGGTTAGGGATTTGCCGAAATTGCTCGCTGGAAAAAAAAACGGATTAAGGTTTCTGAAATCGTATTACTAGCTGGCCCACCGTACCATAGATAGGGTATATTTGACGTTTCGAATAGAACTCGAAGATAATTTTTAGTTTAAAACTTTATATTACTGACCGGGCGAGCAAAGTATCTCCGTTTCAACTTGGCCAAAATTTATGTCGATGTCCGGATGTTTGGATGTCAATTTATCCGGATTTCCGGCTGTTCTCGCCTACAGGCCGCATTTCTCAACCGACGCTCGTGAAGTTTAGTGAACAGGTTCAATAACCTACAGCGCGTGAGCTGCCAAAATGCGACTCGCGTTCTATACCTATCTCGGTCGCTCTTACACAATCCGGATAAGACCCTCTCAGTTTTCACCCAAACCCGAAACGCAATCTGGGAACTCACGGACTGTATATTTTTAAGTCGAGTCAGTTATTCGAAATTATTCAAAATTAGCTTTTACCCGCGACTACGTACGCGTGGAACTTGATAAAAGGGATTATTAAAAGCGCCTAAGCAAATGTAAGAGAAATTGTGCTTTTGGTCTAATAATTACATTTCGTACAGGGTCACCGCACCCCAACAGAAATGTTCACTCACTTTTCAATCGTTTTAGGTATAATTTCCAGGATGAAAACTATCCTATGTCCTTCCTCGTATCTTAAACTATCTTTATGCCAAATTTCATCAAAATCGATTCAGCGGTTTAAGCGTGTAGAGGTAACAGACAGACAGACACTCATTCGCATTTTATAATATTAGTATGGATGGCGGAGATGGCCGTCTCAAAAATTAGCGGCGGTACCTTGATTGTGGAGTGCCTCCAGCGCCTCCATCCGCTCCAAAATTTCCGAGTGTGATATGCCGTCGATTTGCTGCACCAGTTTGTATAACTCGTCCACCTGGAAAATACCACTTGTAATTAGAAAAGGCTAATCTATTCTATTCTCTTTGATTGGCAAACCGGTCACATTGGGGGAGCGACCATTACTGCCAATGAAAAGACTAATCTAAAAAAAAATATTACAAAAAAAGAACCGACTTCAATAAAACTCAAAAGCCAAAAATAACCCGTTCAAGTACAGATTATATTTGACTCTCCCTTTGAAGTCGGTCCCAAACCACTCAATTATTATATTTATATATTATAGTTTACGTGAGGTTTGGCACCGACGCATAAATGACGGAGTTACAATACAATACAATACAAAATGCTTTATTGCATACCAAATAATTTTAATAACGGTAGACAACAGGCGATCTTATCGCTAAAAAGCGATCTCTTTCAGACAACCTTTAGGATGGAATTGATTAGTATAAATCACAAGAGTTCTGAGGTAACAAACATAAAAAAACGAATTTAGAACCCCCTCCTTTTTGAAGTCGGTTAAAAAGAAACTAATCGATGGTTGACACTGCCATGTGTCAGAATTTAAATGGTTTGACCCCAGCTCCACACTATTCTCGAAGTTGGCCGAGGTTAAACGAGGCGAAGTTGGCCGGAGTATATGGGATTCTGCAACGAAGTGCTCCTCCACACTATAATATTCGCCCAACCTCAGCCAAATTTTCAGCTAGTGCTTTTATTTTGAATTTTTTTCAGTCTGACAGTCCTACGTAAAGGGTTTTTAGATTTTTTTTTTATAAATTATCCAAATACCGATTATCCACTCAATTACTTCGAATTTTGAGTTAGACTCTATTTATATAATAAAATAAGAGCGGTGACAGGTAGCCACAGTTACCAAAAGCAATTGAGAGGCTATCATTAATATAAATAAGTACAATAAAACTAATATAATTAAACATGTTATTGATTACTTTAAATTTACAATGCAAAAAGTAATTGTAAATATTTAAGGATTTTCTCGCACATGCATAGTAAAAGATTGTATAAAACTCGTGTGTAAGATAATTTCCGACTCGTGTTAATCACACTCGATCAAAAATAACAGTCGTCTGAAATCATCTACCTTACACACTTAGTATCATCATAGTACAGTCGCCATCAGATACATCGCAGCATATAAGGCGTTCATAAATATGTGAACATGTACTGTAACGCCCTGTCAATAAGAGTCGTGTTCAGATATTTATGAATACCTTACATGCTACAATATATCTGATGGCGACTGTACATTACATACCTATGAACAAGGGTGCTCAACTGAAGAACTAATAACGTTGACCAAGGTTTTTTGTTAGTGTGAGTCTGGGACTATATAGAGCTTGGTCTATATGTATGAAACCATAAACACGAAGTAGAAAAATGACGAAGTTTAAAAGACATATGATTTTAATTGTATAAATAAGTAATTATTGATTTTACTTGCCTTTTATAATTATTTATTTATTTTATTTTTCATATCAAAATGTTGAATAAAGTGTGATAAGTACTTAAGATTTTTTTTCCTCTATGGCTGTCACTTCTAGCTGCGTAATCTATGCTAGATATTTAAACATCAACGGAAATGTCAACGCAACCTGTCAGAGTACTCTCTTGTAAAAATCTTGAATTATACGTTGATACTACTGTTACGGTAAAATCCAAAATTTTCGAAAATGTCTGTTGATAAATACCGCAAGTGCTCTAAATATGGAATTACTCCACATATGGACAACCGGAAAGTATTTCATCGGTTTCCCAAACCGGGCAAAACCAACATCTTAAGGTAAGATACCATTCATGTATGTACTTATTTTTCATAATGACATAATTCTAAATTAATATTATAAGATAAGATCGTGCCCTCAGAATAAATATACAGCATTAATCTTATTAATACTCATAATATTGAGAAAAAAATACTGCTTACACACGCAAAAAATGTTAGGAACGGAATGTTTCGTGTGGTGTTCGTCCTCTCCTCAGGGTTCCTTCCTGGCATTTTTTACGTGCGTTTAAGCAGCTTTGCTCAATTTTACGCAATTATTGATGTTATGTGTCGTTCCAAAAGTATTTTACGGAATTTTTGTTTTAGGTGTAAACCATATATACTGTTGGCCAGAACAGAAATCCTGGTCAATAGTCTCTTATGAAGTTGCATTCCAGTCACAAAGTTTTGTGCTGGAGACACTTCGGGGACTCCTGTTTTGTTGACTCCGCTAAAAGTTACTCCGCTAGAAGTTGCACCATGCATTCTATTCCGGGAAAGAGGGAATATGTCATCAAATTGATGAAGGGAGATGAAAAGTCACGCTGATGAAATTGAAAAGGTAACCATCGCATTCTTTTCAGACATTAAATTATTTTGTCTGTAGAGAGCTCACTGGATACCTATTAATGATTGTCCTATTCTACTTTAATATTATACATGAGAAAGTGTGTGGCAATTTTTGGATGTTTGTTATTGTTAGACGATTTTTATGACAGAACTCATCCCTTTGGGGAAATGGAGGGGTTAAATTTGAATTTACTGTGTCAGCGCGGTCACTTCTCTTGGTTGAAGTATTATTATATTTTCTAATTTACTATTTGCTATTAAATTTTATTAGGTATTTAATTAGTCCCTTATGGCGACTAACGAGTATGACGCGAACATATTTATGAGTAAAAGCAAATTATATATTATTTGAACAAAAACATACTTACATATTTACGATATGAAATTGTATTTCTGATATCAGCTGAACGAGTTACTGAAAAACCCAAATCACGATATGTATGCTTATAAAATATTTAAAAAGTTCCCTCGAGATCTTCTTAATGTCAGGATTGGATGCTCACATGCTGGCAATCGGCACAATTAAACAAACAAACCCAATCGGTCCATTCATTTCCAAACAAAACCAAAACACATCTTCAACTAGAACTAAGAACTTCCTGCATTTCGTAGCGATTAAACATTATAAAATTGTTTAAATTATAGAGTATCGACAATCTGGATGACGCCCATGAAACGACACAAGTGCTACCACCAGAGCAAGTTCCATCGTCTTCTAAGCATCAGGTGAGCATTTATACTCGTTATTTATATAAATGGACATTATTAAGAACAATCATTTACCGAACAGACATCCTCCTCAATTTGTTATCGATTAAAAATGCAATTTTTTTCCTAATTACAGAGTATAGGGTAACTGGTTGACGCCATGGACACTTCACAGGCGCCACGGCCACGACTGGAGCAAGTTCCATCGACTTCTGAGCATCAGGTTAGATAATTAAATTAAGTCTATAATTTTTCAAGCTTTTATTTAACTTGCATTGTATGTATGTATGTATGTAAGTATGTTTGTTCGGGTGGAATCTTGCAACTCTATTTTGAAGCAGATATCGTCAACCGATTGAGCTGAAATTTTGCATACTTACTTAACTTTGATGACAATACGATAATATGATACCATGGGGCTGATTTGATGATGGAGCCGGAAGGTGGCCATAGGAACTCAATAATACAAAAAGCAATCCTACCGAGTTTGGGCTCTTTAGAATCATCTAAGTGAGCATTTGATGGATATCCAAGATAGATGAGAAAAGTACAGTCGGCTATAAAAGCTTGTCACTAAAATGAAATTTTTGATAGAAACTTATTACATTACTGTATGTATCTATCGATCTCTAAATTTTGCTTAGTTTTCTATGATCCAAGAAATGTGATCATTGATCATACATGCTCGATAATTTATATTACTTCGTTTTTAAAGTTTTTTAGCCATAGTCCTTTTTAGGGTTCCGTACCCAAAGGGTAAAAACGGGACCCTATTACTGAGACTTCGCTGTCCGTCCGTCCGTCCGTCTGTCACCAGGCTGTATCTCAAGAACGGTGATAGCTAGACAGTTGAAATTTTCACAGATGATGTATTTCTATTGCCGCTATAACAATAAATACTAAAAATAAAATAAAATAAATATTTAAGGGGGGCTCCCATACAACAAACTTGTTATAGATTATATATATGTATAGGTACGGAACCCTTTATGCGCGAGTCGGGCTCGCACTTGCCCAATTTTTTTCTGCCTTGTATGGGCATTGTACGGTAACCTAACCGCAGGTTCGAATCCTGTCCGAACCATGAAATTTTTAAATTTTCGCTTCATTTGTAAACATTTAGTTTACGTTAGCAGACGTTACTGCTTTAATTAAAATAAGTGTTCGGAGAGCATCTAAGATACAAGTGAATACATGACTGTATCCATACTAATATTGTAAATGCGAAAGTGTGTCTGTCTGTCTGTCTGTCTGTCTGTCTGTCCGTCTGTCTGTCTGTCTGTCTGTCTGTCTGTCTGTCTGTCTGTCTGTCTGTCTGTTACCTCTTCACGCTTAAACCGCTGAACCGATTTAGATGAAATTTGGTATATAGATAGTTTCAGTCCCGGGGAAGGACATAGGATACTTTTCATCCCGAATAAATGTAGTGTTCCCGTGGGATGAGCGGGTAACACCGCGGGGCACAGCTAGTATTATATAACTTAACTACCATACGAGTAAATACAATGATACATATATTTATATACTATACGACGTATATCCATATTAATATTATAAATGCGAAAGTGTGTCTGTTACCTCTTCACGCTTTAACTGCTGAACCGACTTAGATGAAATTTGGTATGGAGATAGTTTGAGACCCGGGAAAGGACATAGGATACTTTTCATCCCGAATAAATTTAGTGTTCCCGGGGATGAGCGGGTAACACCGCGGGGCACAGCTAGTTATATATAATATTCATATAATAATAAATACGATGTAATGTCTACTGCATTTATTGAATTTTATTTTATAATGTGTTTTAAATTACATTACAGATGAACTTCCATCCGAAGCCCATGCTACGTCTAACCATGCTCAATAAATTTGATGCGTTGTTTGACTCCCTAAATGCTGACAGCCCAGACCTGCGTGGAGGAAAGAAGTACTCCACTTACATGTCGCAGCCCACATTTAGATTTATTTAAGCGAATGAAAGAGTTTGTTCGGGGACTTAAATTTAAAGGAATACGGTCACCTCCGCCATCACCAGCAGGTTGGATACGCACAATGAATGCGGTAGAGAGACTGTGGAATAATGTAAACGCAATGGACGTTAGCAGCATTTCTATAATATCAAACATTGATCATATAAAAAAAACTGTTTTTACATAGTGGTCAAGCGATATATTGCCCTTAAGAATAGAGAATTTGCTGGAGAATATCGCGAAAAATCATTGCAGAAGAAAATGACTATTTAAAAAAAATATTAGGTGTTGTTTATGTGTGTCAAAACCAGTATTTGTAATAGGATAATATAATAATTATAATTGTTATAATTATTTGTGCAACAAGAGAGCAAATTTGTTTTTTGTTGCGGGTGCTGGTTTTGAGTCCTTAGTAAGAATCCTTAGTGTAACCATGTGTAACGAGGGACTCAACAGCACAAGATGCAAAAAACTTTGCTCTCGTGTAGCACACACAACCTCATCGCCTCAACAGCGAGAACAAATTCGTTTTTTTTGGACTTGTTCTTTCAACCATTAAAGTGTAGGTATGATTATAGTCTTTGTTGCTGATTTCAATGATATTATAAATAAAAAAATAGATAAATGCTAATAAAAAGGAATAACAATATAATATAATTGAAATTATACATTCCAACACTGCCGTACCAGTCTATCACAACCACCACGGTTGTCATTAGGAATTAGATCAAAATAATAATAATTTTGGCCGGGTGTATTGGAACGTGTTCTAATTCGAGATTGGATTCGAAACATGAATATCGAATTGATTTATGTTTTTATCACTCTCTTTTATATATAAAAATGAGTGCTGTGAAGTTAGAATGATTCGAATTTTATAATTAACCTAAGGCTGAGAAATGACAATTCGTGGCCAAATATTGAAAAAGAAAAGTTACTTTGTGCTCTCGCTCGACACAAAATCGCATTTCGTTTACTGTTATCTCGGAGCAAAATCATAATGTTTGCTGATGTGCTGGTAAATTTATTTTAACTCGTGATAAAATTTTCGGAAACGAGGAATAATTATTAGAGATTTCTCACGAAACGTTTAATGAAATTATTGGGACAATATACAGGTATATTGTCCCAATAATTTCATTAAAGGGAGAGGGTCGATTGCAAAAAAAAAATTTACATAGTTAAGGGCTTTAATCAAAATAAAACTTAATTGATTCCTTTATGTGACGAAAGTTACCCATACATTTTGTATGACTAACTTTCGTCACACAAAGGAAGCGACCGTGATTTTTTGTTAACTTAGTTTTTAACTATGTACAATTTTTTGCAATCGACCCGTAAATAGATTCATCATCAAATGTAGAAGTGCACAATATCCTAAAAAGCGTTAGATACTCAGCAAATAATGTTACATGGAAGGGATCGCTAGTCGATAATACCGCCTGTTGTTTACCTCTGTAGGGCTAGCATATCTTGCTGCGACTTCGCTTGTCGATCTCGCACGGTATCGAAAGGAAAATTACAGATAGTATTTGTCGCGCGACAAAAGAGTCGCGTGTCCAAGTTATGCTGGACGTTTTGCTTGTTATTTTATTGTTTCTCATGATGTATATTATTTTATTCTGTATTCAAGGTGTGCAATCGGAATTTATAATCTGCAATACTTCATATTATTCTTCTTTCTTTGAGTAAAGAATGTAGATTTCATCTTGATTTAGTTTTATTTCACATACAAATGAATGATTACAATTAACGTTAATTCCAGAGTTGTGAGGGAAACCTGCAGTTCCAAATACTTAACTTACTGATGTTAAGTATGACATTATTATTATTAACAATGGTTTCTTGACATATCAGTTAAGTATTTGGACAAATAAGGCGTTACTTTGCGTAAATCCATATTAGTTAAAACAATAATATTGCTTTGCTAATCCGCGATATAATAACATGTACATGTCGATAAGAGCCAACTTACTTGTTTGCGTATTTTTTCATGCAATCATGCATTTAATGGTCCCACCATTATGCATTAAAATACACAAATAAGTATATAAAGGTAAGCACGAATTGACTGGCACGTTATTATATCGCGGATTAACAAAGCAATATTATTGTTTTGATTATTCAAGTTTCCCGCGTATATTGAACTGTCACTTTCTGACTGATGACACCTATTTCCGGTTCCGGTTTTGAGTTTTTACTGGGCTGACGTTGAGGCGCTGTAGGACTCATATACGTGTACGGGTGTGCGTGTGTGAGTATGTCGCATTTGCTTGTATGGCAGTTAGCGTTCTTCTCCTTGTGAGTATTATATTCCTTGCCTATGAATATCCCAGATCGCAGGTGTTTGTGGCCCGAACCGAAGGTGAGGACGAGCTTTACGAATTACTAATGTAATTACTACGTATTGACTAAAGTTTTACGTCTTTATGAAGCGAATTTTTCTTCGCGTAGCGGGTAGAAAATCCCGCTTCGGCCTAGGGTGACGTAATAGTAAATTACGTAACAAGGGTGGTAAACGAGGAATTACAAACGAGTTTCTATTAGAAGCCCGAAGCCGAAGGCTTTAATGATACGAGTTTAGAATTCCTTTACCACCAGAGTCACGTATGGCGTTTTTTTATCACACTTTGGAGGAAAGTCGATACCAAAATTACTTACCACCCTAGGGCGTACTATACGACTCGCCGCCCTAGGGCGTAATATACGATTTACCGCCCGGTTTCCTAGCATGTAAACTCTTAAAGTGTGATAAAAATTACTTACCGCCCTGGGGCGTAATTTACGACTTACCGCCCGCTTTTCTAGCATGTGAATCCTTGTTTACGAGCAAAGTGTGATGAAAATAAGTATTACCCACAGACCACCCCCACTAGACGGAGCATGTAAGGTTTATGAGGTCTCTCTACACCACTTAACACTACAATTTACCATGTTATTTATTTAATTTCTTTTTTCGTTGACGTACGCATGGATCATAAACAAGGACGCAACTAAACGGTGGCCGCCGTGTTGGTACTTTAATGTTCTGCCGTACCATATCGTTGGTGCGCGCGGGTCGCCTTACATGCTCCGTCTAGTGGGGGTTGTCTGTGGTGTTACCTTAGCGTCCCGGTCGGGGTCGGCGGGGCGCGCGGCGCGCAGAGCTGCCACGTTGGCCAGCAAAGCGGCGGCGCGCGCGTCGGCGGCCGCCAGCTCCGCGGGCCGCAGCAGCGCCGCCTGCGCCGCCAGCGACGCCGCCGCGCCACACAGGGTGGCCTGAACAGATATACTACATTATACCGGTGTCCCAACACTATGGGACATCAAGGGAAACTACCTTAACCTTTCGAGCGCCAAGCGGCAAAGCAATTCACCGTGCCACTGACGCCAAACAAAAAAAATTGGGCAAGTGCGAGTCCGACTCGCGCATGAAGGGTTCCGTACCTATGTATATGTATATATAGGTTAACAAGTTTGTTGTATGGGAGCCCCCCTTAAATATTTATTTTATTTCATTTTTAGTATTTGTTGTTATAGCGGCAATAGAAATACATCATCTGTGAAAATTTCAAGTGTCTAGCTATCACCGTTCTTGAGATATAGGTCGATTCACTAAAGCTGGCGCGAATGGATTGAATGAAAGTTATGTCACTTGTCACTTTGAGTGTTAGTGTGAGTGCCGTTCTTATACAGGAGCCTCCTAATATTTTTTTGTAAACAACAACTAAATGGGTTTTTGTTATTCAAGAAAAATAAAAAATATTAGGTATAATATAAGCATAATCCGCACAATATTTAGACTAAACAAGTAAATATATGTGCGAAAGGTATATTTAACTGTTTGATACAAAAATATTTTACTATCATGGTGTTTTATGAAGACGCTAGTTTTTTGACATACTTTTGATTTTGACTATTGTAAGGCAGTGTAATAAAATTGTACATATTGCTTAATATTCATGCAATCTGTGTATGACCAGAATTAGGATGTGGGATGATACCTATACTATTCCATTGTCACGTATGAGTTTAACCATGTGGGACTATGCAATGGTATTAACGTAACCCACATTTTCTTGTCTTCGCGGCCTCGTAAAGGGTTAATGTCAAGAATTAATAGGTGACGGACGACTAGTTCGAATTATAAAAAACCGGCCAAGAGCATGTCGGGCCACGCTCACTGCTCAGTGTAGGGTCCCGTAGTTGCCCGTCCTTCACAATAGACGAAAATTACGAGAAAGATTTCAAGCCCGATAAAAAGGTCGTACACGCCAAGAAACAGTAATTACTTATTATCTTTTGGAAGTTATCTATAATACGTGACAGATTGAGCAAAATGTTTTAATATAGTTTGGCACTTAACCAATATGTTTAGCGTTCGAAGTGTAGGGACACCGCGCGGCACTTAAGTCATTTTAAAGAAAATTATGAAATTTTGTAATAACTCAAAAACGGCTCGACCGATTTTATTCAATATAGTTTTCATTGAAAGTACTAGTATCCGAGGCTAAGACCCATTCGATTCAATAAGTTATGCTCAGAAATGGGTCGGCCCTCCGTCAAGCTAAGATTACTAAATTTTGTTTGTCCGATGTTATCCGGAGTTGACCGAATATTCAAAATCCGATTTTATATTCTGAGTCGGAGGACCCAAAAGCCCCCCAATACCGAGTTTTCAGCCCCCTTGGACAAATTTGAAATTATCGAAAAAAAAAAGTCGCCATTTTGATTTTTTTTTCCACGACTGTACTCGGGTGGGGTCCCCTATGATATTTGTTTGAGCATCCCCCTACCCATCTCCAGCCGTTTACGAGATACGGGACTCCAAAAAAAAAAATTCCATACAAATATTGTTTTTTTCGATATTTTCCGACTTTGACCGAATTTTCGGACACCGATTTCAGATTCATATTTGTGAGCCCCAAATGCCCCCCGATACCGAGTTTCAGCTTCCTAGCACCAATTTGAAATTTTGAAAAAACAAGCCATTCGTCATTTTGAATTTAATTTGGTTCGATAATTTTCACATTCATAATCACTTATTGTATCAACCTGTATGTAATCATTTTGTGACGCACACATAAATATTATCGTTCACTCATTCATTCCATTCGTGCCAGCTTTAGTGAATCGACCTATACAGCCTGGTGACAGACGGACGGACGGACGGACGGACGGATGGACGGACGGACGGACGGACGGACAGCGAAGTCTCAGTAATAGGGTCCCGTTTTTACCCTTTGGGTACGGAACCCTAAAAAAAGTGCTCCAAAATCAACAGAGATTGAAAAACACAGATAGTGGTTTGAATTGGCATGTTTTTGACTATTGAAATTTGTGACGTCAATAGGCGTCGTTGGCGTCAGTGGCACGAATTCCCGATGACGTGATTTGCCGTCTTTCGCGGTCAAAGGGTTAAATATCGAAGATAGGATATTTTGCTGAAAGAAAACTTTATTTTATTTTTAAAAGTTAGTAATTCTTATTCATTTAAGATTTAGAGCAAGTAATTCTTATAAAATCTTTAAATGCAGAATT
This sequence comes from Apotomis capreana, assembly GCA_947623375.1. Taxonomy (NCBI): domain Eukaryota; kingdom Metazoa; phylum Arthropoda; class Insecta; order Lepidoptera; family Tortricidae; genus Apotomis; species Apotomis capreana. The sequence goes on from OX392512.1 coordinate 21,615,073, forward strand.
ACTAACTTTTAAAAGTAACATAAAGTCTTCTTTTAGCAAAATATCCTATCTACGATATTTAAGGTACTTTCCCTTTACGTCCCATAGTCTTCGGATGCCCTGGGCGGTAAATTCGCAAATGGCCCAGATAGCAGGTGTTTGTGGCAAGAACCGAAAGTGACGGCCATAAATATGCGATTTGGGGCATTACGAATTATTGCCCGTGGTTTGTTAAGTTTTACGTCTTTTGCCTTGACCAGGGTGAGGTTTCTAGGGCAGAATATTCCACTTACGGAATAGGGCGATGTAAAATATATGCCGCATTCAGGGTCATGATTACGGAGGGTTTGGTCAGGAGTCCGTACTCTAGATGAAAGTTTTACAGGAACGCAATCGCCACCAGACATGTACCGGCGTGGCGAGCGAAGAAATAATTCTGCTTCCATCAGTCGTTGAGTGCACTAGTCTCCTGTGAATGTGCCTTGTTCCTGTGTTCCTAGTGTTTAATCATTGTTGTTGATTTGTATTTGAGTATAGGTATCAAAAGTGAATCTAGTATAGTAAGATTTTGGAGTTTAATTTCACAAACACGCTCGATGTAGAGGCTGTTTCCGACGACCCTAACCCTTTAAATACTATATTATTACTACGTAAACACAAGTTACCGTGAAATAGTTCTTATTTAATTTTTTGTAGGAATAATTCCCCTCATTCAAAAGACCGAGCGACACTGTTATAAAGTCAAAAGCCATTTTAACATATGAATAGAAGTAATATTCTGTGTCTTTACCTCTCCCGTCGCGGCCTGCAGTCTCCGGAAAGCCTCCTCGTCTCTGACGCCGGCTGCCTGCTCCAACTTGTGTAGTCTACAACAATAATAGAATCATTATTAACCCTTAAACCTTTTTTTTTGTATGGTGGTTGATTTTTAATGATTTTTAAAGACATTTTTAATTTTTATTGAGGGTAACGAGATATAAGACAGCAATATATTCGCCGCTGTCCGTGAAGCGACAATTCGTAGTTCAGCCATACATCGTCTATGTCTATATTGTTTTGTAAGCAAAACATTTCACCACCAACATAATCTCCGAAAGAGTAATATTATGACTAGTAACTAAATCAGACGAAATGTATTTTATTTCTTAGCTTTTTTTCTTCAGTTACATCAATTAAGATATACCTACTGAAAATTTACTCGAAGAAGAACCCTATTACGAATGAAAATAACAACTTTCAAGGGCTATGGATTTTTTTATGGATACGAATCCATCATGACGCCCCAGCCATGATTTCGAGCCACGAGCGGAGCAGCGGCCATAGCAGTGAGTGAGACACCGCTCGGAGCTCCCGCTCCCACCTACAGTCGCCGCGCGCCGCACGCACTGTGGGGCCCGGGGCACGTGCCCGCGGTGTGACGCACCCGGGGCACGTGCCCTTGGACACGCGGCCCGGCGTGTACCTGTGCTCCAGCTGTGCGATACGCGTGGTCTGCGCGAGGTTCACTTCAGGCTTCAGCTTGAGGCTGGCGGTCGCTACGCCTGGCTGCTTCTTCTTGCCGCTCTGAGCTAGGTACTCCCTGCAACAAACGATTCATTTATCACTGGATTTAACCAAAATGTCATTACAAGAATAATGCTTACTCTCGGATACTAATGTCAATATTAGTTTGACATTACTGTCCGAGAATAGGCATTATATACGGAATAAAAAATAAATAAATTTATAGGACATACTTACACATAGCCCTAGTCCAAAACTACTATGGTACTAGACACGTACTAGACGACGATATACATAATTTACAGGGTGGCCTATTTAGATCGGTCAGTATGGGAAAGTCTGAAACTATAAGACATACGAAGATCTGTTCTTAGGAACAATGTCATCGATTTTAATAACAAGAAAAACTGTATTTATACATTTAAAAAAAACTGTACTCAGCTCGTGAATTGAACCCGGACGTTTTGAAAAATAACACTAACATTATTTCTACTTAAATATCAATTGTGTAGGTCTTAAGCAGTAAATTTCATTATGAAACATGTCTAAAATGAATAAAATGCATTGTTTTCATAATCTTTAGTTTATTTTAGTACTTAAGTTTTCGAAATGATCACCATTTTTTCAATACAATATTCAACTCTTCCACCAGGTAGCTCCATTTTCAATTTTTCTTTAAGCTTTGATCTTTGTATTAATGGTTTAAATATTCAACGAGTATAGGTGCGTTGCGTAAATTGTCTCTATGGTTGTTTGTAGCTCTTTGCTGGAGTTGCACCTTGTTACATACACTGCATATCCACAACCTACCAACCACGAAGATTAGGTAGAAAATAATTTTCTACCTTATTTCTTGTCCAATTTTTAGATATTCACTCGACAAGTTGATTCTCAACTGAGTTGTTTTATTTGTGCAAGTTAGTCATTTTATTTATTTATTTAAACTTTAATGCACAAAAAAAAGTGTACAAATGGCGGACTTAATGCCATAAGGCATTCTCTATCAGTCAACCATTGGGCTAAACAGAAACATTTAGTGATGCAGGGCCTGTCAACCATCAACATTATACCAAAAGAGAAACTAATTATCATATCTCGGACTAATCATCGCTAAACAAGAATTAAGGTAAAATCTAATGTAAATACTCACAAACTTTTGGCCAATTTTGGGTTATATTTGGACATATAAATTATATTTATAAACGTAAACCAAAAATGGCCAAAAGTTTGTGAGTATTTCCATTAAAAAAAATTCTTCTTAATTCTTGTTTTGCAATGATTAGTCCGAGCTATGCTAATTATATATCAATGTGTTATTATTTATTGAATTGATTTCATTACTTAAGTAAATAATAATAAATAATGTAAAAAAAAGCGAAATAAGAAGGCATTATTTCATACTGTCAGCATAGCTATTAGCGGTCCTGTAGCTCAGTTGGAAGAGGACCATTCCGGTTAAACAGCGGTTGTGTGTTCGAGTCACACCTGGACTGCAGTGGATCGCATGAAATATTGGCTTCTTATTTAGCCTTTGTCACAGACCACCCCCACTAGACGGGGCATGCAAGGCACATGTAAGGCGACCCGCGCGCACCAACGATATGGTACGGCAGAACATTAAAGTACCAACACGGCGGCCACCGTTTAGTTGCGTCCATGTTTATGAGGTCTCTCTACACCACTTAACACTACAATTTAGCATGTTATTTATTTAATTTCTTTTTTCGTTGACGTACGCATGGATCATAAACATGGACGCAACTAAACGGTGGCCGCCGTGTTGATACTGTAATGTTCTGCCGTACCATATCGTTGGTGCGCGCGGGTCGCCTTACATGCTCCGTCTAGTAGGGGTGGTCTGTGGCCTTTGTATTTATATATAAAAAAATGACTAAATAAATCTTACTTCAATTTTTCAGCCGTAGGGTCGACATGTTCTCCCTCTTCCAGTTTCAGTTCCTCGAGGATCTTCTTCGTCGCGTTTATTTGTTTCGCTAGCCGGGAGTACTCGTCCTGAACAATGAATCAGTTTATAATTCTTTATAATTCTTTATTCAGTTGTAAAGTCATGTACATTCAGATTAAGGTGTTACATAATAGTGATTTGTCAGACCATGACGCCCTGTAAGGGCACACAATAACTTAATACTAGCATGCGTAAGCGTAATACATATTTAAATAGCAAAAATAGGACATAATTTCGTCACTAATAATACATCTAAATTATGAACAGTTTGTTTCGTTTTAGTTTATATAGAATTTATACAATATAATTTAATTAAAATTTATTTCATTGGTAACATCATTTACATAATTATTTCAATATTTTAATTAATCATTTAAATATGTTATTTATAATGTATCATCATTTAAAAAATCGTCTACAGAGTAATAACATTTCTCAATTAATAATTTTTGTAGTTTATTTTTATATATTTTTCCGTTTGGTTCTTGTTTAATTGCTTCTGGAATTTTGTTCATAATTCTGATACATTTATAATGTGAACCATTTTTATACATAGCCAAGTTAGCTCTTGGTAGCAATAATTTATTCTTATATTGCGTTCTGGTTGTCACTACTTCTTTTTTCATTTCAAATAAATTAGGATTTTCTCTAACAAAAAGAGCTGCTTGCAATATATAAATACACGGCAGAGTCAATAATTTATGTTTAATAAAGTACGGTCGGCAACTGTCGGGAATGCGCACGTTAGCCAAGATACGGATACACTTTTTTTGCATCACAAACAATTTTTGGGCTTCGGTACTGCCTCCCCAAAGTACCACACCATATTGAAGCCACGAGTGTGCGTACGCATAGTACGCAGATAAGGCACACTCAAAGTTAGTGTTTGTTTTTAATATATTCAACGCATACACAAATTTACATAATTTTGTTTTTATGTTCTGTATGTGAGCTTTCCAATTAATGCCGGAGTCTATAGTTATACCTAATAAATTAAATTCTTTAACCTCTTCTATTGTTGTACTTGCACACGTGTCTATTTTTAAGTTTATTTCCAAAGGCTTTTTTTGCGTAGGTTTGAATTGAATGATTTTCGTTTTCTTTAAATTCATTTCTAGATTGTGGTCACTGAGCCATTGTTTTGTAATTTCAAAAGTGTGTCTAAGCTGCATGTTACATTCAGAGCTATTTTTACAATTTAATAACAATGAGACATCATCAGCGAACATAACGCAGGTAGTGTCTGGGTTTAGAACTGTAGGTAGGTCATTTATATATGCTAGAAATAGGAGACATCCACATACACTACCTTGAGGGATGGAACACGTGATTTGGCGCATTTCAGAAGTAATAACTTTTCCTTGTTTACATTCTTTATCGAAGCAATCAATTTCCACACATTGTCTACGGTTATGAAGATAAGATTGAAACCACTCACCGTTTAGTAAGTTATAGATTCATCATATTATTAATACACAACACAAACCATAAAAAACTTGTGTGATCTTATAAACTAGTTTATGAATTATATCATAAAACTCACTGTTATGCTTATAACTATGGCAGCCACTTAACTTCGTGAGGCTCAATGCACAAAGTAACACCTTATAACTCGGACCCAGACAGTTCGTGCATACGCATACGCACTTTCGCACCCGGTACGGTTAACGGTTACTTAATTCGGTGTATTCTATTTGTCTAGAGTCTAGACTCTAGACCATGGAGCATCTTGAAAAAAAAAACAAAATCTCCTAGTAGACATCTTCACAAAAACTAATAAAAAAACAAGTCTCTGCCCATAGATACATGTAAAGTTTTCTTTAACGCACACATTGCTGGATAGAGCACTGTTATGCCAATAATGTCCTGTCTGTGTGTGCTTTTATTGGAATAAACATTTTTCTTTCTTTCTTTCTTCTTTCTTAAAGAAATTGTACATTAGCATGTACATTGGGTGTCACGAGGTTATGCTTTTAACTATATGGTAGTTACTTGAACATCTATTGTAATCGCCAATAGTATAATACTACTAAAGTATGTGAAACCTATATTCTTTAACAACTGTATAAAATCTCTTGTAATTGCCAATAGTACTAGAAAACTATGTGAAACATATATTTATAACCACTTTTATAAAAAACTATGTATACCTTCTCACTCTCCGTAGCCTTGTTTTGCTGCTCTGCCACCTGCTCCAGCAGTTCGGAGAACTCACAGCGCAGCCGGTTGTACCGTTCCATTACCGTCTCCGGCTCACCTTCAGCAGCCAACTCATATTCACCAGCTCTGAAAATTATTATATTGATGAATTTCTATTTCTTATTTTTATATTATTTACATGGGGAGTTTCTAATTTTCTATTCTTTCCATGGATATACTAATAAGGGGCTAAAAGAGATAGAACTAAAATGCTTGGAAGTCACTTAAATGTTAGTCTTAGTAAATAAATAGGGTGTTTTAGAGTAGAAATTAGGTTAGTACATTAAACATTAAATTTTAGTCATTACTCCTTCTAGCTCATTGTGCTTGAAATGATATTTATATTCTTTATTTAGATTCATAATATAAATCCAATTTTCTACCAGATTTTTTCATTCTTATATTAATAATGATTGTACTGTTTTCTGTGCACTTACTTAGGACTTCCTAAGCAACAAACAATGATCAATAAAATATGTAGAATATATTGAACTGGCCTTAATATGAAGCCAAAGTGTTCACCTGTATCCAATCCTTGTTTTTCTGCTCAAACGGTCAGAGAAATCTACAGCACCAGTCAAGAATTTTCCTTTAAAGTTGTTGAAGGAATCCTTAACTGATAAATGGAGTTGTTCGATGCACTCGTTCTCTTCTTCTTCGTAGGGCTCCGGCTGATCAGCCTCCGGTAAATCGCCGGTTTCGTACACATCGGGTTGGTCATATGCCTGGGAATAGTTAGAATTTATTTGTTGTACACTCAAAGTATGACAATGTTAATCAATATATTTGACAGAATTCAAAGCACAAAACTTACTATGCCTGGTAAATTTTCGTATTTAGGGTCTGCCATTTTAATCAGCAATGAATTAAGTTATTATTTCACTTAAATAATGATAATTTTCAAATTTACAAATTCGGGCAAAAGTGACGTCAGTGATTTTTGCCTTTTGTCATATTTGACAGTCGTTTCATTCCGTATTACGCAAACTTAGGAAATGCTGTCATCAATGAACACGGTCAAGATCCTAATGAGATCCTAATAAACATTGCGTGAAACGGAATCTTTATGTACGTTCTGAAATGATAATATCGTGGATAAAAAAATGTTCTTGTTAAAATAAATAATAAATATCATTTTAAGATTACATTTATTTAAAAAATAGTATTATTGATAAAAAGTAATATCACGGTTATTATAATAATAATTATCAATTTTAAAAGTGTGTTGATGTTTTGACTAACTGCGAAAAGTACACGTCATTATGTCATTATTGTCTTTGACTTTGGATTCTGTGACTCACCGATATTTCTCGATTTCTGTTTTTTATTAAATAGTTCCATCATTCTGTGTTTGGTTTCCATAGTCAGACCACTTAAATACTACACTTAATACTAGTGCCAAATAATAATTAATTCACCATGAGTCTACAGTGGACCATTATTGCGACGTTCCTATACGCCGAAATAGGAATCGTCTGCTTGCTAGCTTTGCCGATTGCGAGTCCCTCCAAATGGCAAAAGTTGTTCAGGTCGAAATTCTTGGCTTATATAAGCGGACAAGCGTCTGTGTACTTCCTGATTCTCATCGGAATACTGGTATTATGTCTGCTCGATGCTATCCGGGAAATGCAAAAGTATTCGAACATCGAACCTGCGGACCATCAGCACCTTGACGCGGAGATGCAGGGCAACATGCGTCTATTCCGCGCTCAGAGAAACTTCTACATCTCCGGTTTCGCTCTGTTCCTGCTCGTGGTTATCCGTCGTATGGTGCAGCTGATTTCGGAACTGGCAACGCTTTTGGCGCAATCTGAGGCAAACTTCCGTCAGGCGCAGAGTGCGTCCGTGGCCGCCAAGTCGCTGCTGGCTCAGGCGGGAGCTGGCGACGAGGCCAACAAGAAACAGCTTGAAGAGCTTAAGAATCAAGTCTCATCTCTAGAGAAGGAACTATCCAGGGAGAAGAAGGACAAAGAGGCAGTAAAGTCCCAGGCGGAAAGTCTATCGAAGGAGTATGATAGGCTCACCGAGGAACACAGCAGACTGCAGAAGAAGCTCACGGTTTCCAACAGTGGTGACAACAAGAAGGATGAGTAATTTTAAGGTTGTTGACTGTTCAAAGTCCATTCTCATTTGCTAATCTAATGCAAAAGATAATTTGATTGTGTACACTGACTTGTTTTCTTAAACTTTCCAATGATGTGTGAATAAGGAAACATACTTTACTTGTCAAGTGAACAAAGTGACTTATACTCTATGCAGCTATTTTCACATAAACAATTGACTCATTAATATCATATTATTTGAAAGTTAAGAAAGCGGTTGAAGTTTCTTCAAGCATTATAACATCTTGTAACCTTAGGGCAGATCTATGCCCATATAAAAAAATCTGTGATGATTCTGGGAAGCGCTAGTAGATTCTAATAGAGCTTATTGAACAAAATGTTCATTTAATTGTTCCATTAATACTTATATTAATAAACAATTTAATCAGATTAAAATGATCATTCTAAATCAAAATTTGAATTTGAAATTGTGATTGTGAACAATTACAATTATAGTTGATGAAAAATTGCTCTCATTGGATATGAAAGTCTGAATGTATATTTTATTATAAAAAAAATAACTTTGCTGCTTGTTTATTACACAATGTGAACTTGCATTGCCAGTTTGTACTTATAGTATAGAATAAATAAGCTATGAAGAATATTTGAAAAATCACTTCTCACATTGCACAAGATTTTCATGTCAAGAAAATAAATAAGGTGCGAGTCACTTGCAATTTACCGTCTTCACTTTAGAAATATTATTCACATTTTGTAAATATAGTGTTTGTCAGCCACAAAAATAGGTAATTACAATCTCACTATGTCATCTCAGTTTTGCTTTTATGTATAATTTCTGCAGTTTAATTAAGTTTCTTCATCCTTGCATTTTGATTACAAATATATTTACGATAATCAACATCTTGTGTCTAATTTTTATACTGTTACTTTATTGTTGGTTTCATCTTTTATTCAGCACTGATTGATGCAAAACATGTGTCAACTCAGTTATAGTGGTAAAAATGGAATCTATAAAACATGTGAAAAGTTTTTCCATGCTCTATAAATAGTAATTTATGCCTGATTCTTGGATACATTTATAGAGCCCCATTTTTTTACGAACATCATAATTTGAGTCAATACTTATAAGTTTCTTATTTATTGTATCAGTCTTATTTTGTAAGTGTCATAGATAGGTTTGTCCATGGGGTAGAATAGCGTTTATATAGGATTGTTCACGCTAAGTTACTCTAACAGGTGTGTGTTGTGTTTGGTTATAATAAATTTCTTATTTTTAATTGCTATTTTCTTATTACAACCCTGTTTACAATATCTGTGGACCTGGCGTCGATGACTTCACATTCCAGCGAGGTCCACACATATTGTAACCGGGTTGTACAATGGCTGTCCGCGAATATTATACTACTACCTACCTACCTTTCGAATATTATACTACTTAAATGCTAACCCAAAAGTACATACACATTACAAATTTAAACAAATAAGTGTTTAAATCTGTCATGTTCTTGCAATTACTGTAATGTATCAATATCATTAGTTAATTAGAATAAGGCCAATGCCTTATTTAGAAAAAGATAAGTGAGGATAGACCCAGACCATATGTCCATAGGAATAAGTTCGAAGTTTGAATGGAAGCCTGCAGACGCCGGAAAAAAAGGGCTTGCCTTGAAGGGTGATCAGGTATAGATAGACGGCCGACTGTAGAGACGCCGGATAGCAATACGAAGCCGGCAAGCCCTTTTCACAGCTATGGCATATCGACCTTTTCTCAAACATGGAAAGAAATAAAAAAATACACCACTATAAAAATATAATTCAGCTGTTTAGCCTGTTCATGAACAAAGACGCTATGTTTAAAAAAAAATTGCTTCCCGGCCTATGCTTTCAATTTTGTTTGAGTTGTCCCGCCTGAAACGTGATACTTCGTAGCCTGTTATATTATAACTTTATAACGTACCACGTACCACGATATGATGACATTTCATTGTTTGAGAAAATGATATTCACTCATCAAAGGTTTTCATGTCGAGTAAAATTATCGCTGCTTGGCACTGCACGTGCACCGCGCTTGGTTACGGGGAACATTTTAAACTGTTGTCCACGGCAATTTAAAGGTAAGTTCTTAAATTATCTTCGTGACACTTCTGTTAATCATAAGTCACAAGTACAGCCCATACTCTATATCGAATCTTATTTTCTCGTTTCGAATCAAGTGCTGCTATCTATTGATGAGACTGCAGGTGTCCCTTCCCCTTCGCCGTTATAATATGACTATTAGATACGTGGCATTTATTGGTAATCTTGTCTCGTCCATGGCATTACTTCTTACCTCCGGCTGATTAGTAGGTAGGTATATTTTGAACTATGATCTGGTACACGTAGCATTGCTTGACGTGTCTAATTATATCAGTAACGAACTGAATGCGGTCTAACATGTGATGTTGTGAATTACCACTTCTCTGTGTAAGGGCATTGGAATTGAAAGAGATGAATGCTGTTGAATAAATGAAGATAGGTAATATAGCTAGCCCTTTATTTGGCAAAGACAGAAAAAGTGTATATTTTGTATTTTTTTATTTTTTTTGGTCTTTTAGGTATAAAATGTGATTAGAAAAAATAGTTAAAAAAATCTAGCTTTTCCAGTTTTCCCGAAAACTAATGTATACCACAGTATACAATGCCAATAGAATGAAGTGAAGTGAATGTATACTGTGATATACAATGTCAAATATGCAACAGAAAGGTAATTATAAATAACAAAAAAAAATATTAAGAAATTTAATTTTATTTTGTGCGAAAGCTCAGGAAACATTTTCGGGGTCTTTCCCTGTCACAAAACAAAGCTTTACATTGCATGTCAGGCAATATACCGTTGTCAACTTCTGGCATATCAACTATGCCCGTTATCCTAATTTGTATGGCAATAAAATCCACAAGTTCATGTTCGGTTAATTGAATCAATTTTCCAGTTTTTCCAACTGAGTAAATGCTAACTAGTCTGTTCTGTTATAAAGGATAGGTATTATATCAGGAGAAAAGAATTTGTTAAAATAATCAAGGGATGAATCGTCTGGTATGTCTTCGTAATCGCCGTCATCTCGGTGTTCTAGTATAGCTGCATGTTGAAATACTGCTTTTTACTTTTTAAACTTTTTAATTTTTTTAGCCTGCTTCGCCACAGGGGCAATTCGTTTTTTAGCCGGAGTTTTTCTTGTGGTCGATGGTGTGGCTCGAGGGGTAGCATTGGTTACAGATGGAAGGGACGGTAATGAAGAAATTAATGGCATATTTAAAAAGTCTGGTCCCTGTGTCGATGAACGGCACATTTTTTGAATTGTTGGGGTCAAAGGAACATTTTCTTCGACGCCACAAGACTCTATTTGTGTATTAACTCTTTCTGTGACGTCTTCATCAGAGCTGCATAGTAGACTTAAGCGTCCAAGCAAAAAATCCAAGGATGGCGTTGAAGACGAGCATTCAGGGGAAGAAAGGTCCCTAAATACTTGAACCTCTTTTTTTATCATCGCATTTGGTATGAGGGACAATATTTCGCAGATCTATTCTTTACCACATGCTGTTATTAAGAAGCAAAGAAGTAAGAAAAAAGCAAAAGCACCCCAAAACCAAGCTGCATTCATATTTGGCAAAGTATATCCCGGTATACATACAAATTAAGTCCGCTCTTGGCAAAGTATATCACGGTATACATACAAGTTTAGTTGCCTTAGTGCCCGTTCTTGGCAATGTATACTGTGAGATACAAACAACTTTAGGCGATTGCAGTTAGTGGGAATTAGTGCAAATCGAAATTAAAATCTGACACAATCCAATGGCAAACATTAAAAATTATACCTAAACCACATTTCGCCCCAAAACATTGCTATAAATATTTTAAAAAGTAATAAATACTTTGCGAAGCGTGTGAGCACTCCGGAGGTCCGCCAATTTGACCTTCGACTGTCGGTTAAAATTTTTACCAGTACTCAGAACTATTTTTGCCTAAATTAGGACAAATTGTGTGACCAGATAAAATATTAAATTTTCACTTAGGTACCGTGAAACATGCCAACTTTGCCCGCTTTTTTCGTAAAAACCCGAATTTCTCTCATTTTTTCTATGACGGGATAAAGTTTTTTTTGTCTAACGCATCCATCGTATTCATATGCATGCGTTTATTACAAGAAACAATTTTTAAATCTACATTTAACCAATTTTTTTATCAATTTTCACCTCGGGTAAAGTTATCTAAACTTTTGCAAACATTGCCCAAATCGATTATTTTCGTAACTATAGCCCCTACAAAGTTAAGATAAGGGTCAGTATAAAATCTGGGGTAATAATGGCGTTCTACGTAAATATCTTGGTCTTAACTGTACAAACACGTGTGCAATATGGGTGGGCAATGTTACATAGGTATTTTGTTTTTCTCCATACAAGCCGAATCAAGCAGTTTGAAATTGTCAGGGTTGTCGATTTTGGTTGAGTAAACCATCTTTACCAATACCATTATTAAAATGAAAAATGTATGCTTAATATTCGATACTAATAGTTTGGCGGTTATTTTTTTACTTCACGTTAGAATAATCTAAATAAAAATTTATATAATTGAATATTCTATGTTTTTTTGTTTTATGGACATGACATGACATGCAGCTAATGCTAAAAGTACAACGGCTTAATAGAAATATAATTTACCTTATCTTAAATACATAACCCTCCTTTATTTACGCAGTCAGGTAAAATTACGACAAGGTGACAACCCTAACCCTTTTTTTAGTCTGGGCAATGTTGGCATTCATAGGTTAGCAAGTTACTGGATAACATTGCCCACCATCATAACTCCGGTTTTAATAAGTATTTTTAGTACAAACTACAATAAAAATGATCTACAGTTCTTATTTTATAACAAGCAATAAGATACATTCACCCGAGGCTTCCCTATTCTGTAAAAAATACACCAGAACTTCACCTAGAATTGGCCCGCCAAATCACGCACCTTATTCGACTAGTCCCAACACGTTACGGAATGAAGTTGCGCGCAAATGTGATTCTCAGTGATACCACGGATATAATCTATTTTCCACTAAAAATAGTAGTGTTGCCATAATCATCTTGAAATTGTCTACAGTAACGTTTCTTTTTTTGAGTAGCGTTTTGGGCAAAGTTCCCTGTGGAGGCAAAGTTGGCGTATTTCACGGTAGATGTTTCGGAAGACTGTGTAGTTTTTTTTTTGTGAATGTATCTCACAGTATACGACGTCAGATAAAGGGCTAGTAAGAACCTAAGCACACTAGTGATGTGCGGGCGCGAAAGCGATCAGAATGCGTAGCTATTTCACTGCGAGTGCGCAACGAGTTCGCTGCGAACGCGCAGCGAGGTCGGCGCCAACGCGCACCGACTTTGCCCTGAGTTTGCCGCGGTACGATATGGCGCTTCGGCGGAACTCGATGCCCGCTCGCCTTAGCTCTCAACTCACCTGCAAATCGCCACCAGTGTGCTAAGTCCTTTAGATGGTATTTTAAATGCATGACGTGTCTTAATAAAAAAGAACAGCTCATAGCGACTAGTGGATGATGCAAAATTTGAATATTATTATGCTGTTGTTACTTGCCGGATGAATCAAATTTGTGACATTTGTTGAATCATCCGACTGTAACAGCCTTATCACACTTGCGATTTGCGAGCGAGTTTTCTATACAAATAAGCGACGCGGCGAGCTCGCTGCGTGATCGCCTTCATACAAAAGTCGCTCGCAAATCGCAAGTGTGATAAGGCCCTTATGTTTAATTTCGATTATTATTATTTATAGATAAGATAATAATGTTAATAATCCCTTTTACCTACCTAGATACGGATGTAGTCATCTAATACATTATATATATATAATAGGTAGGTGCATTAAGGATTCTAGCAGATACAGTAGGTACCCTCTGAATCCAAGGCCGCTAACTGAATCTTGGCGAAAAGTCGTCGAATAATAAATACATCACTCGCCCAATAAAGTAATTCAAACTAAAATGCCAATACATATTATATCCTCTTAAAATTCCGTGTAGATATGTCTACCTACATATATATCTACGAAGTTATTAATTATTAAATGGACTATGCAATATAAACAAAGATATAGCCTTGTAAAATTATTCGATGATTTTATTGCACTGTAAAACATCTAATCTATTTCATCCCTACTAGGGGCTTTATTGCGCAATAAAGAAGCTAGCGCGCAATTTAAGGGGACAGGAACGTATACGTTACCGTCAGTTGATTCAATGATACAAATAGTTTAGTTGTATATTATTTATTCGTAAAAAAAGGAACTACGACTACAAAGTTGTCATACATCAATTTGACGCCATCTTAATTAAAATCACGCATTGGCACTTATGCAGGTACCTAATGAATAATGATTCAATGCAATAACTATAAAATCAAGCAGGATATGCAACTAACTGAGCGCAAGGACCCAAAGTGGATCTTGGCCTCCGAAACCAGTTCACGCCACGCTTCACGATCCTGAGCTAGCTCTCGCCAGTTACAAGTGCCTAGGTCCCAGAGATCTTTTTGAACTTCATCAGACCCGTCCTAAGGGTTTTTGACCGCTTGTTCATCACCATCGCTGTAGGTATACATACAAATATATCGTAGTTCCTACAGATACGATTCTGCAGTGTGATTACAGATGCTTATTAGGTCCCTAAAATCTCATTGGACTTCGCCAGAGCGATATCTATTAGGCCGTCCTAAGGGTCTGCTCTGCGACTACTCAGTCATCACTTATCATTGATGTGTAGGTCATAAAATATCGTGGTTTCTACAGATACAATTCTGCAGGGTGATTTCTGTGGATCACGCACATTAATTACAACTTTTTAATATTTGATTACCGAGGCATTTTTATTATCAGGTCATACTGATAGCTACCTTGGTCAGTAGGGAATGCGACATATTTCAACCTACAGTCATATAAATAGATCATGTAGTAGACGTTGAGTAGATATTGTTTTCGTCAGCCTTTTATGTAAGGGAACAGCTGGATCTCACCCGCACGTACGTATTATTTAATTTGTATGCATATTATGAATACGTATATCCACTTCAGGTTAACCTGCCTATTTATAGGCAGCAGACATATTTTTAGACACATAAGTAGTTCAATCGAGGCTTCATTCAGATCAGATAGGATCATAATGTAAATTGAGAAACGCTTACAAAAACAGTCTTCAAACAGTCCCAATCCATTTGAAATAAAAACCATCATAACAGCAAAAGTATGCAAACGCACAACTGTACAACAGGTGAAAAAAAAATTCTGATTTAATGGACTCGCTATAATATACCATTCAACAACGATAGTAGGTAGGTACTTTATAAAAAAAAACATTCACAATTAGTGAAAACATAGAGTGTAACGCTCGAGGCCTAGGCGGCCCCTTCGCCCACACCTATATACGCCCATCTTAAAGCTCATCCCTTATGTTGACATGGTATTTTTCATTCTCGATGAACCCGAGGCTGTCCCAGAAGGAACGCTGGCCGAAGTCGGAGCTGGTCCTCATCTCCATCTTGCTTGGGGAGGCGATCTCCAGGTAGTTCAGCTCCTGGGAGCCAGGAGTGACGGGAGTCCAGGCTTGAGCGGTGTTGGATGGCTTCGGGATGCTGAAAGAGAAAAATACAAATGATGAGTTTAAACTAGAGCACCTGACGAAAGACATATCTGTTTTAAACCATTGATACAAAGATCATTAAATGCGTAACCTGGCGGAAGAGATCGGGAATCGAACCCGGGAACGAGCAAGCACAAATAAATAACAGCGCCTTCTTTGTCTTGCTCGTTCACTGCTGTAAAGTAGTGCGGTAAATTGTGAATTTTAACATATTCACATAGAGGAAATCGACAAAGTATAAGGAAAAATTCGAAAGGTTATATAGCGTTAGGGTGGTGGAGAGATTAACAAGCTGGACCGGTACTCGTAATCCAGAGAGAGGGTTCGATTTGTATATAAAAACAATGAGACATTACATGGTATTTCATAAATTCACATTTGTTTCTTTTTCGAAAATGACTACTAGTTAGTGGATTTGAAACCACAACCATCCCCAAAACGATGGCCCCCAGGCATGTCGTCGTCGCGTACCTGCGACCCCGATTCCGCACTCGTATAGGCATAGCAGCCTAATAGTGCCTCCCAAACTCGAGCGAAGCCATGATAGCAAACCCAGTTTTGAGAATTCAAGTGATGTGATCCCGAACCGAAAAGGTATATGTGACCCAAATTCAGGTGAAAAATTTGATCCTTATTTTTCCGCATGAGGGCAGATCGGGTCTCACCTGTTCGCCGAAAAACGTTCCGTGGAATGCTTTATTACTCGCACAGAGTTTTTATTTCGTCCATAACCTTTTTTTCCTTTCGCAAAGGTCATCGTTATAGAAACCTCATCATCCTCCTAGCCTTTGTCCCATATTGTAGAGAATGAATTCTCAATAGAAACCATAGTTTTATAATATGTCCCGTACCTACCTACCGAAATACCGACACTATTTTGTTATGTTACTTAACTATTACTGTTACAAAATGTTACTTGTTAAGAAGAATTACCTAAAACATGCCCAAACTCGATGGGATACTGGTGTTTTATTAAGTACAGAGTTACCCACTCCAACGTAAAATCAACTCCGTGTCATAATATACCTATTCTCTCGATTTATATAATAATGTATATATATACAAAACTTAACTAGAAACAGGAAGTAGGCCAAACAGTTTGACTCAAACTTAATTTACGAGATTGATTACAGGCTGACAGACAGATACCGAGACAAGTGAAACTAAATAACAACGTCTAATTACGTTCATCACGTACCTACCGAGACATAAGTATTTATTATTAATTGAATCAAGTCTATACGTGACGACGGTATAGCATAATGTGTGCCGGCCAGGGGTGTGGTAACTAGGTAAGCGAATTAATTGCCCTTGCGATACATTATTTAACTTTACATAAATACCTACTATCCCAGTTTTCTCATAATTACCTACTCTTCATCCTCATCCCCTTTTTTCCTCATCCTTCACCCCTTCGTCCTTAGTTCATTATTTGCGTGCTGTGAAAAAGCTTGGAAGGAGGATACCCAAATTCTATACACCCTACATGTACCTACGTACGTAGGTAAAAACTATGGCTTTCATACATTTATTGCATAGGAACATAGAAACGATTTGTGACATTTCTATGCAATAATCGTATGAGGAAATCAATGTATGAGGTCGTGCATTAACCTTTTGTAAGGTCCGTTAAGTATGGATAGTCAAACCTTATTGATTGTTGTATTTGTTTTAATAATCCGCACCATTATAATGTCATAAAATATAAAACAGAATTCATAATAGCCATAGACAGGCTGTATGCATTCGGTGCACTGGTCTATGAACCGATAGCGGGGACGATGACAGACGTCAACGTCAGATTTGGCGCGGCGTGAAGGATAGAGGATGGGATTGGTTGTGTTTAATGTAATATGCTGGTTTTTATGAAAAGTGTTATTGATGGGAGCAAATACAAATTGAATTGTTATGCGTGCATCATGTGGTTTCATTCCTGACCGAGGGATATACCCTTACAAGTCAGAAGATGCGATCGAGAGGCATACACTAACTGCCTCACTGCGCCCACAGGAAAGTAAGCGAATAAATGATAATTATTCGAAGGATATGGAATGGATCGTACGGATATGGATAACTACGGTATGGATCACTGCGCTATATGTTTAAATATGATACATTATTAATTTAATAAGAAACGAGGGATGGTTTATATTATTATTATTAATATATTGACGCTCTTAATGACTGGTACATATTTTATGGCTATTTCACATTTTATTCGGGGTATTTTAATGAATAGAAGGCTATTTAGTGATGAAATCTGTTGTTAATGCTGTTACTGATAAATACAAATAACAACATGATAATAATATGAACATGCAGCACTTGTGGCAAAATTGGTATTCGGGCTTGATGAGTGAATAGTACTGAATGGATTTTATCCTGGTTATTGTGATGATGGATTATGTTTTTGCTTCAAACTTCGAACTATCTTGGGATAGTATTTATTTGTAACACAGTGGCACGGATTGGGTATTGTCTGAATAATAATGATCTTTGGAGTGCAGCAGCAATTGTTGAATGACATATTCTAGAATTATTTCAGCATATTTCATATATGCATGTTTGCATTTCTGTCTGTCATGCTATGGTTTACAATGTTTTTATTATTGTGCAGTTGTAGTGATTGCTGGGGGACATGATTTGATCTTGGTTTAGCGGTGGTTGATATTGCATAAGTGTGGACTTATGGTGGATTTCATATGGGTATTGAAATTGTTTTTTTTTTTTAATTTTATTTGGTCAGTTATGAGATATGAATAATATTTGTTTAACATTTATGGATTTTTGATCGTTTTTATGTGGATGGTGATATAAAATTGTACAATTATGACTTTTAATTATTACTTTGGGAAAGATGTTATGATAAAGTAAAGTGTTGTCTTATGCGATGATTCGGTTGGTGATGGGAATTATATCATTCAATAACCTGCATTTACCTATTTTGCTCTGTTATCATTATGTATACCTACTTGATATGGAAATTATATATACCAGGGATATGAAAAAAAGAAAGAGAAAGTATAATTGATGAAAATTACATCTTTGACTGGCTAAATCCAATGATAGTCTGAAACAGTTGTTATAACCTGCATGCTTGTTAAAATTAAATATTATGGCTATATTATGTAACCATATTTTGCATAGTTGCATTTTTAAGCAAAAAGGGCATTATCTACCAGGCAACTACTGGACAAAGCAGATAATTTGTAGAACACTAGTCAAAACAATCTTGGCAATCTTTATGAAATATGCTAATTATTAAGGAAATAATAAACTAGTTATGTTTATTCCATTTCATCAGGCTTTATAATTTTAGAATAATTATAAAAGTAAATTCATATGTTATATATTACTAAGGCTACCTGTGGAAGTTTCAGATAATTGATGAAGGACTGACGGGACTGGCCCAAGGATAGAGTCAGTACCGTCATGAAAGGAATGTGGACTAAGATGGGATGGCTCGAGGATAGGGTCAGTACCATCTTGGGAGAAATATGGATCGAGATGGGACGGCTCGAGGATATGCCATGGAAGGAATATGGATTAAGATGGGATGGCCCGAGGATAGGGTCGGACTGTCATACAGGGAATATGGATGTGAATAGGGAATGGAGGTGGAGGCTTTGGAGGCAGACGAGGGGAAGGGCTGTCACATAGCTGAAACCATGAGCTGGGTAGGAGAATGTTATAGGAAAAGGAGGTGTTGGTTATGGAGACAGTCGAGGAGAAGGGCTGTCACATAGCCAAAACCATGAGCTGGGTAGGAGGCGGTAGACTATATGCACAGTCGATGGGACAGACTGACACATGGAAATGGAATGCACAAGTATGAAGGTGGTACATCAGGAACAGAGAACCAACAGGAATAATGGAGGAGGAAGGAAAAATGCTTCAGGCTCATAAACAAATCAGACAACAGGCACACAGGTATGTTAAATATGATTATAGTAGGATTCACTCCCGGCTTTGGGGGCCCAGCGAATAGGACAGGATAAAGGAGGAAGTGGAGGTGTGCAAGGAGGATGCAACGTATCAATGGAGCGGTTGGCTAAGTTACAAGGATTTGTCAATGGACTTAAAAGTAAGGAATCTGATACTATTGTACTAGACGAATGTATGAACATTCTAGACTACTCTAACTTAAACTAACTGTAAATACGAATCTTGCATGACAGCAGATTGTTCCTTTTTTTTATTTTAGGACAACAAAGATGGAATAGCGTAATCAGATATACAGATGGTAGGGCAGGCAGATAGGTTATAGGTGAACGCAGGCCGGCTTGCCGCTACTTGACTTCTTGCTATGTGTCTACTATTTTGCGTGACAGAAATAATCGTCGACACGGAAACTATGCACCCTCGTTTAGACATGAGTATGAGTTTGTGAGGATGTTTGAATGTTACTTTTACTCAATCACACAACACAGTAACAGATTTACATGAAAAGGAAGCAGATGGCAATAAAGGCAGGAATATACAGATAGGGCGGTAAATATAAGCGCGGAAAGAGATAGAGATGATTGGAAGAGGTTGGAAGGGACCCAGAGAGAGATAAAAAGAGTTCGATAGGGAGGGATAGAATAGAATAGAAAAGAATATTCTTTATTGCACACCTCAACAGGAAATAAATACAAACAAATTCAGATTGCACGTAACATACAATAGAGGCAAACAACAGGCGGTCTTATCGCTAAAGAGCGATCTCTTCCAGACAACCTTTGGGTAGCTAAATGGATAGTGATGGTTAGATAGATTTAAAAGAGCTACTGCTGCGCGTAGACAAACCAGTACAGTTAGCTAGTAACTGACAAATATTAGGGTGAGTGTACTTGTGACTGACCAGTTGCGAGCGGTAGGTGACCACATTGATATGGCGCCGACGGAAGGTCTAGCTTTTGTTAAGTCATGGTATATGGTATATATTATATGGCAAGAAGCAGGGAGTCCGTATAGGTAACTAAGGAGCGGAAATTGGCAAAACAATAATGTTGTTATACAACTACATGTTTCATGTGTAAGCATGAGTCTTGTTCGCCTTTGTCTTAAGTTGACTGGATCAAATCGACGTGGACGTTTCTCGATTAAGGTGTGAAGGTAACCACTTATAAAGGCTTTTCACAATAATTAAGACATCAACTGAACACACACATACGGCTCAGAGAGATACGGAAAGTATTGGTGATGTATTCAAAAGGCTAACGATGGTCTGGTAGGATTGGTAATTAAATTATTTTTTAATAATTATTTTAACAATCCTTTTGAGGGGTACCAAAGGAGGTGGGAAAATATTATTTCCTCAACTTAAGGAAGTAAGTAGATGGAGATGTAAAATGTTACTTCGAACGGCTGGAAAAGAAAGGTATACTATAAATCTAAGCGCTCATAAAAACTACAAGGAATCTAAGCTTGTGTCTACTTAACATCCTGTGCTTAATGAATGGGTCAGATTTTGACGGATTAAAACAGAACTAGAACAACCAAAACAGAACGCTGGACATCGGAGGTTCTGGGGAAGGTACTGGAAGCTGAAAATACCGTCGTTGTTCACACGGTCGAATTACCACTTAGGAGGGTTTGTTGCTAAATTTAGAATAATAATTAAAGTATTGGTCACAAATAAATCTGCATTGTGATTATTTGGTGTAAGTGTGTTTTGTAAATCGTATTATCGTTTGACGGGTATTGACAGGTAATTTATATTGAATTAAAGAGGGGAAACTCCTTATCGGTAAATATCACTATTATCGCATTCTAATTATTATATCTACGTACGTGTAGGTCAGAGTGTGGGTATCACACAATAATTTACTCTTCTTTTAGAGATCAGGCTGAGTTAAGAAACATAAAATGCAACCCAGATTTCCCTAGGGTCACCGCACTCGATTACAACGCGCTTAATTTAGCTGAATTCAACGATTGTTTTTCAAGTAAATAGCCTCACAGATCTCGGATCCACCACTGCTGCCGATATGCCGATTAAGTAGTAGTAGTAGCAGATTTATTGATAACACGTTACCAATGATAGTGATACAACATTAAGGTAAATGACAGCGAGGCTCAAAATTCGTACTAAAATAAGTACTTGGCTCTATAAAAAAATCTTGCCTAAAGAACTTTTAGAGGAGACTGCAATGATAACAGAAGTTATTCAATTTTGGATGATATTTTCAATAGATGCTTGCCTATTCGGAGGGGAAGATTTTAGGTGTAATATATGAAGTGCTATTAATTGATACTTCTAGGTACTGTTACATAACAACACTAGCTTCAAGAGAATTTGTTTAGAGATGCGAGCTGTGGACGAGAACAGCTGGAGATCGAACATCCGGACGCGCGAGGACATTTATGCCCGGGTTATAGCGGAGCGGAGACGTTTCGCCCTTCGGTTGGTGAAGTTGACGAATGAAGAAGGATTAATGGAAGTATCTTGCCTTTAATCTTATTTCATGTGTAATTTTAAAATCCGATTTAGTATTGTTTACAACAAGAATCAAGTAGTTAACTAAATTGACTAACGAATATCTGCAGTTTTATGATTCTCAAGTTTAAACTGTTTATTTAATGCTCACTAATACTTAAGCTTGTTAGGATCACGAAAGGGTTGGATAGGGTCAGTGCGCGACCTGCTTTTGTAGAGAATTTTTGGGGAGGGTCCAGCAGTGGACATCTTTCGGCTGTTATGTGATGATAAATATAATTGGTGTACTAAGATTACAACTATTACAAAAAGTGCAGTTATTTGGACTCAATTATTTTATGGTTATCTGTATTTATGCAACGAAGCTGAGGATAACCCTGATCATCTTTTAATTTCTATAGACATCGAGAACCTGGACACTGAAGGCGCGAATGGGGAGCGGAAGTGAGGCATTCGACATATGGTGCCGAGGCAAAATGTTGGGAGCCCATCGGACAGCACGACGAACTAACGCGTCGATCCTTGATGAATTAAAGATCGGGTACCGCTTATTGGCAGAACTTGTTAACTTCAATTGCGTGACTGGATGCGAGCCGGGTGGCTTGGAGGAGCTCATCGTGGATTCTCGTGTCGGAAAAAAAAAAAGAAGGCGGAGCATCGCCGACTCGATGGACCGATACCGCGAAGGATGCCTGCTAGTAGGCTCTGCAGGCGTCAATCCGTAAGGCGAAGAGTCGTGTGGAGTGGAGATCTTTGCTGCTAAGAGTAACGGCTCTAAGTGGTCGCAACCCTTGGTCATCGTCATGGAGAGGCAGGGAAGAAGTGTCTACATTTTAGAAAAGTTAATTAGCTATTGTTTATATTATATGGGTGGATCAACTTTTTCTTGCTGTTATTCTGTCCCGTGACCCAGGGGACATTACCATGGCAACGAGTGGCAGAAAATAGTTGATTGACCCATATGCGAGTGAAAGTCTTGAAAAATTAAGGGATGAATGAGTGTATAAACCAAGAGGGTGTTTTTCAACGTACGCCGTATTGCTGATTTCTTGTTGTACTGATTTGTTTTACTGGTAGCGACATATTGTTGTAACTGATGTTGGGACTTGGTGAATGTCACTGATGTGAGCGGGGAACAAACGGGACTTAATATTCGGAAAATTTCAAATAATATTTGAATAACAAAGCCAAAGCTATCCACAGTAATCACTGTGGAAGCCAAGTTTTTTTTTTTTCAATGGGATTCAGTATTTTTGCGCATGAGGAACGAAGGATTGAGTAATCGGGTTAATGACAAATTCTTGACAATTCGCTGCTAATTGATAGTTCAGATATGACATGTGCTCATTATTGCTGTATGTATGCTGTTAGAGGCGCCACTGTCCCGGGGCCGGACCGACACTTGTTAGGCTTTAAATAGTATCAATGTACGTGGATGACGGGGACAATATGGCCATATTGGGCACTGAGTAACAAATCATAGTTAAGGTATTATTGTAACTCGGATTTTTTCATCAGATCATTGTTGGTTTCTTTCTTTTTATAGCGAAGGGACTCGCTGTGTGTTGGATGGCCGAGCTGTACCTAATGTCCATTAAATACCAACCCTTACCGGGTCATTATTGTACTTGTTTTAATAGACTGTCTGCAAGTGAAAGTTAAAAAAATAATAATGAAAGAATGAATGTATATGATATGGATAATATGCACATTAAGTAACAAAATTAAGTTAAGTTATTATTGTGGCTTGGATCTTTTGTTTACTATCTGAAGAATATGCATTTTCGTTTACTTTTTTTTTTGTAGCGAAGGGACTCGCTGTGTGTTGGATGGCCGAGCTGTAAGGTCCGTTAAGTATGGATAGTCAAACCTTATTGATTGTTGTATTTGTTTTAATAATCCGCACCATTATAATGTCATAAAATATAAAACAGAATTCATAATAGCCATAGACAGGCTGTATGCATTCGGTGCACTGGTCTATGAACCGATAGCGGGGACGATGACAGACGTCAACGTCAGATTTGGCGCGGCGTGAAGGATAGAGGATGGGATTGGTTGTGTTTAATGTAATATGCTGGTTTTTATGAAAAGTGTTATTGATGGGAGCAAATACAAATTGAATTGTTATGCGTGCATCATGTGGTTTCATTCCTGACCGAGGGATATACCCTTACACTTTTGAGTGCCAAAGACGGCAAATCACGTCAACGGATAGTTGTGCCGCCGTACAATGTTATTTATTGCATACCATCTGTTGCTTGTTTGACGTGTTCCCACAGTTTTTCGTCGACTAGCTGACCAGTAAAAAGGTTAACGCTCACGCGGTGAGTCGTTCTTGCAGTGACTTGCACAGATTCACATTCGTATAAACTCGTCCACACCCAAGAGAGAGTGGGTATGGTTGGGAATCATTTGGGATTACCCACTCCCGAATCCACTTTAAGAACCCCTACCTGATACGGACTACAGAATACAATACCCAGTAGTGGAGTAGCTGTAGATCATGTCAATGAGAGCCTCTGTCATTCTCCTGTCGTCCAGCGAACCGCTGTCCAGACCCGGGTACGTGAACACGTGGAACACGTCGTCCGCGTGGCTGACTCCTAGGGATTCAACAAGCCAAAATTTAATTTACAAACAAATTGCATTTCAAGTACCTATTCATCTACAATCGCTTTGAAAGTTGCATCTACTCGTAAATATAAAACAAGTCATAATAGTGGCCGCGTGTTCGCACGGCGGTTGATGATCGAAAGGTCACACATCATTCCACATTAAATAAGAGGCCTTTTTGAGCCCAAAGATATACCACAAACTACACACATCTAGGAAGGGGTTATGACTCTAAAGACCCTTTCTACACCTTCCTTGTCCTTCTACACTAAAAATCAAGATGGATCTCCTTCATAAAAAATGTTCTTAGGTTCATTATACGACACATTTGGCGCCGTTTGTAAGCACTTGCCTACTGAACCGGCGGTCCCGGGATGGAATCCCGGCCAGGGCAAATATTTGTGTGATAGACTCGAATATTTGTGCTTGGGGTCATGGTTGTTCTATGTATTTAAGTATATATTTATCTATATAAGTATGTATATCGTCGTCTGGTACCCATAACACAAGATCGATTTGTGTGAGGTTGTCTGTTATTTATTTATTTATACCAAAGGAGACCTCTCGATAGTCTCGATCATCAAATGCCGTAAATTGCAGTTTTGCCAGTTTTATGTCGTGATCACCACTATAAGATGTTCATCTTAGGCCATCTTTCTTTAAGTCAGGACAAGCGGTCCTGGGTTGATACTTGTCTGCTTTTTAAGTTGGGCATGTTCTAAGTTTTACGGGCAGTAGCAAACCAATAATGTGATTTGGTCTCTGGCTATGCCTATTTTTATTTATTAGGAGTGTACTAAGAAGCGTAGCTGTGCTTTCATGGAGAGAGCAACCTATTTAAATTAAAATTAAAATATTACTGTCCGAAAAGTGTTATGAATGACAATAATCGTAGCCAGCTAAGCCGAATTTTCAGCAGTGCAGTCGTCAATGGTTTTGATCAAGCTATTAGCAACGGTGTGCCTCGCCCCGCGGGGTATTCTTACCGTCCTACATACTAAGGTTACGATCCTCAGCTACGACGAAAAAGAAAGAGAAAAGGCGATAGCGTGCGTGTTCATACCGTAGTTTTTATCGTTGCGGGCCATCATGTTGGACAAACTCCTCTCACCGCGGAAGGAGTACCGGTACAGGTAGGTAGGTTGGCCAGACTTAGCTGCATGGATCTGTGCCAGTTTACCCACGTCGACGGCAAACAGCCTGTCACCTAAAGCCTAGAAAGTTATTTCAATGATTACAGAAGCTAACCTCAGAATTTCTATATTTAAGTACTTGTTTTCGTTCAAGCTGCAAAGCAGATTTCCCTCTGTCATTTATGTGATTTTTAACAATGAAATTTAGGAGAAAAAGTTATGACTGGTTTGGTCCCAAAAAGGATTTTAAGCCAAATTCATTTGCCACGTATTTGGATGATAGAAAAGTAAGTTACGAACGTCTTTTTTCTTATTACTCGAGTGAACTTGAGTTCTGCTAGTCAAAACCGCGCTGAAAGAGCGAACTTCTCCTAACTGAGATGACGAGTTATCTGAACCAATTGCGTAAATGTGTCCTGGTTGACGGGCCTGCCACCAAAGTATCGTTGTCAAATCCTGCAGTCCGCCACAATTAGCCTGTGGTTGACGGGCAGGTTTTCGTTAGGTGGGGTAGAACGTCTTGTTAACCAATTGCGAGTATGTATCTTGGCTTGCCTACCGCCAAGATATCGCTACCAGATCTTGACTTACGAAGTAGGCCTCTGGTTCATACGCAGAGTGTCGTTGTACTCGAAGATATTGCTGGCCAGTTGCAACCAATTGTCTTTCTGAAGGGGTAGGATAATGAATTCATTGATTATTACCTGAACCAACTGTGGATAAGTCTCTTGGCTGACGGGTCTGCCGCCAAGGTATCGCTGTTTGATCTTGGCCGCTACAATCGGCCTCTGGTTGATGGGAAGAGTGTCATTGTATTCAAAGATGTTGCTGGCCAGTTGCTCCCAGTTGGTTTCCAGGTGGGGGAGGATGTCTGGTGATATTTGGTATGCTGAAAAAGAGTGTATTAGGTAGTACAGATTAACATTACCTAGTCTAAAATATGGTTTGATGGCTCTCTACAATGTTTTGTTCTATGAGTACGTCGCCGCTACTGATGCCTTCCCAATCCCCAATCACAGTATAGAATGTTAGTGTTCCAACGCAATGGAACTTAATCGTCTTTACGTTTCTCGTACAGATCTGGGGGCACGGTAGTACGGTGATGCCAAGACGAAACCATGAAATGGCCGGACCACATATTTTGACTAAGGATCGTATTATATAATCTGTGACTAAGGTGAAGAGTTTGTGAAGTCAGGCCTTGTAGAATTAGGGCGTGTAGGATCAGAAGCTTCTTCATGAGATCAGATAACTTTTTGACAATACGAATCATATGGTCTCGTCTTGGCCTCATTTGACATGAAAATGTTTTTGGTGGGACAACACTGTCACAAAAGCGTTCGAGGCTTAGCGTTACACAAACTTAGGTAGGAGTCTCAGTACCTACTTTAAAACATATCTAGATAGTGGGGGCAACCATGACGCAATGCACTCGCATGTACTTACATAGAGCGTTTACGATAAGAGACCAATATATATTCATCAGACAACGGGGTGTGCTGCGGCATTATCATATTCTTCACATTAAATCAGCGATCGGCTAATAAACTTGTGGCAACTTCTACTTTAATTATAAAGAAAATGCTAAGTCGTAACAGGAGAAAAAGAAAATTAGCATTTAGAGTGTTAGCTTTTTTCAACCGACTTTAAAAGGACGAGGGTCTACCTATTCGGTCGTATTTTTAGAAATGTTTATTACTTGTTTTTTTTTGGAGTAGAGGACCTCTAAGTTGGTCCCATTACATTTTGGTGTAGATCTGATGATAAGATTCATGAGGAAAAGGAACTCCTGAAATACTAAAGGGATATCTATAGCGATTTTGATGTTGTATAAAAGTAACTTCTCCAGTTCTTTTCGAAAATACGCATAAATTCAAAAACAATATTTCTTGTGAAAAAGTGATTGTGTTTTTTGTTTAAAATAGTTAATGGTCGCTTCTAGAACGTTGAACGAGGAGAGATCATCATCAGGGGACCGAAAGGACCAAGTTTGTATGCTATCATACCGCTATTTTAATTTATGTTCTCATTTCCTAAATGTACCCATCTACTTTGAAATATATATGGAATTCCATACAAATCCATGCATTTCGGTTCCCTGCTTTTGACGCGATAATATCGTATCAATCAACGACAAATTATAAAAGCCAATGCCTCCTGCATGACGTATCGCCAATAAACTGCATCAGATAAATTGATTTATTAAATTGCTTCCGCAGCGCAAAAACTGGACGCGCATGGCTGCAATACAATACCTACATTTGACAGCTACGTTGATATATGGTAGTATACTGCTTACCATGCTTGTGACACTCACACAAAAGGATGGAACGCGTTTATGTCCAACTCAATATCCATATACTGTAATAAGTTCTAGATTTGTAATTTGTATTGAAAATCATTTTTATATGGAGGGGAGTCATGATTTCAGGAAAAATCTTATTAGCGTGATGCATGATCGCCATTTTGTTATATATGGGCGCGTGGCGCCGTGCCGGTACAGGGATAGCTCGACATCCAAAGATGATGATGGAGATGGTTATAGGATACTTTTTCCGTCTTCGGTAGAGGAAAAAATACGCTGACAAAGTTGTCTCGGATTTCATGGTAGATGGCAATGTCATTTTAGTTTTTAAAAAATTGCATATCGTTTGGTCGGTATATAGATTTTGGAGAAAATATAGAGATCTCTGGTAGAGAGACCTAACTAGGTATGATACAGATACAGATACAGATACAGATATTTATTCATAAAATTCAATATTTTACATGTCATTGTCTTAAATAAAATTAATTAGTCTATAAAAAAATTCGGTTGTTATTAATTACATTAACATTTTAATGAAAGCATGTTATCATTTAAGGTAGGTAAAGGTAAGTACCAATTTTTCAATATTTATTTATTCTACGCAGGTTAACGATTCCTTTCAAGAAATTCGTTTATGTTATAACACGCCAGGTCAATTAGAAGCGTCTTTAATTTGTTTACAAATAGATTTTCATTTTCAATTGATTTTATATCTGATGGGACAGAGTTATATATTTTTACCCCAATGACACCGAGTGACTTCCGGGCCTTTGCGAGTCTGCGTCGAGGAACGCTCAATGTGGGCATTCTACGTGTACATGTGTTCTGTGGAACGGTGATGCAAGCTAGGTTAGCCCTTACGTACTTACAAGCTGTTATAATGTAAACGCTAGGTAGCGTGAGTATTTTTGAGTCCCTAAATAGTTGTTTTGCAGGGTGGTCAAAGGATTTTTGCATAACTATTCTGACAGCACGCTTTTGCATTTTGAACACTTTATCTCGGTTTGCTGACATGCCCCACAAATCCACCCCTTGAGTTAGTATGGCGTGGAAGTACCCATAATATGCTCTTTTTAAGTTTTCGTATGATAAACTGGGGGCGAGCCTGGAAAGTGCGAAACATGCGGACGCCAGTTTATCACACAATGAGTCTATTTGGGGGGATCATGTCAGGGCGGAGTCAATTGTGCAGCCTAGATATTGAAAACCTGCTCAACTTGTGGTACCCGAATACCATCGAGAGATACATTTAAAGTGTATTCTTTGGATCTAAGTTGAAAATGCATAATGTTCGTTTTTTCAATATTTAGTTTCATTCCGTTTGCTGAAAACCATTGTGATATTTGATACATTGCATTATTCAACCTAGACTCCAAAATGTCCAAGCTGTCAGCATCCACGAGCACGCACGTGTCGTCAGCAAAGGATACGAATTCCAAATCGGGACTGGCAGATGCGATATCATTTACTAGAATTAAAAATAAATTGTTTCCCATCACGGAACCTTGTGGCACAGCGCAACTACCGACGGGTTCCAAATCTCCCAAGACGAAAGTACTCTGCATTCTATATTTTAAAAATGAGCGGATGGTATCATGGAATCCTCCTTCTATACCGTACCAGGATAGTTTTTTAAGTAGACAGTAGAGAATGGTCGACCATTTCGAAAGCGCGCGACAGGTCGCAGAATATCGCGGCGACATGTCGCCCGCTCTCGAGATGCGTCAGCACTCGCGTCACGACGTCGCGTGTCGCGTCCGCCGTCGACCGGCCCGGCTGGTATGCATACTGGTGTTTACTTAGTAGGTCGAGGTAGTATGATAAAGTTTAAGTCAGGTTTAAGTCATGTTTAAAGTGAAAAGTTTCTGTCAACTGTCGACTGCACTTTTCTTTAAACATTCATCAATAGGATCTATGGCGATCTTAATCCGTCTCCATTACCAAGTCTTTAAGCTCTGCCAAATTATTGTATTGTCATGTGGACTACATCATACATATGTAAAATTCAATTTCGATATGACAATTACTTAGAAGGAGCTTAAAATGTATTTCTAAGATTTAATTACATTTGTTAGTTACTGATAAATAGACTATCAAACTTATTTCACTTGAAATTAAGTTAATAAAAGCGTGCTAAATATTTGTATACTTTTCAAGTCAGAATTGTAGACTTTCATTATTTGAACGAGGTCCATGTACTGGCAAACAATAAATAAACGTACATTTGTCTTGGAAGTGCCCTCAAATAAATAATTAAGTATGTTTAAGTAGCTTTGTTACTGTATAATTAATCTTAATTAGAACGAAACGCTCTGAGGCTGTCTCGGGATCTTAATCTCTATTAGCTTGTATTGTATTATTTATTTGTTCTCATATAATTAACTAAATACATATTTGAAGGATAATTAATTACAGTGCGTGAGCTGTTATAATGTGTTTTTATACTTGTCTTGCTCGCTCTTACGCGATCCAGCTACGAACAGTACGAACCTCTGAGTTTTCACCCAACCCGGATTGCAATGTGAGACCTCACGGACTGTAAGCTTACATTACCCGATTTTTATGGGGGAAGAACGTTCTCGAGAACATTTCCCATTCAAATCGTAAAACGTTCTCGACATTCCAATTTGCGATTTACATTATACGTATGATGGCAATCCTCACAGGATTAGCTGTTTCCATCATGATTAGAATATCGTTGTGGCGTCATCAGGCTAAACAGAAATTAGCAGCTGATTTGTAGCATCACGGTAGATTTATACCAGAAAGCTCCTTGGAAAAATCAATTTAAAATTGGAATAATTCTTACCAGCAGTCAGTGGTCAGAAGGATTAGGCAGTGAGGCCAGAGAGGAAGGGGTATTGGCTCTGAAACATGCCAATATGCTTGAGCGACCTGGGTCCTATAATGGTTGCGTTTATTACGTGGTAAACAAGTGACAAAGCATCTATCACTCACACTCGCATTTAGTCAAAAGGTGACGGGTGATTTATCACTTATTTACCGCGTGATAAAAACAACCATAGGCCCGCTGGAATGGCATGCGACTTTGACTTTAAAACTACAATCCGAATATAATTTACCAGCAGCAAAATAAAGGCCCTCCTCAGATGTGACAGAATGTAATCAGAGGCACCTAGTGCATGGCTTCCACTTGTACGGCGGGGAACGTGGGGTACTGACTCCGGAACAGGGCCATGGTGCGTGCAGACCCCACGGTAGGGGAGAACGGCGAGAAAATTTACGGGAACTGATGTTAAACTCTTACCAGCAGCAGGGTACAAGCCCTCTTCAGACGTGACAGACGTGATGAGAGGCACCTTGTGCATGGCACCAGCTTGAGCTGCGTGGAAGGGGTACTGGCTCAGGAACGGGTCCCTAGTGCCTGCCGGCTCCACGGTAGGGGAGAACGGCGTGAACAATTCTTGGTACGGGAACTCCTGTAAAATGAAAAAGTATGGGTAATGTCATAAATGGTTGAGAAGCGAATTATGCAAGCATTCGAGTGGAATCAGTCAGACGATGGTAAATACGGATTTCCTGTAACAGTCATGGCGGCGCACCGTCCAGAGAGAACTGACAGACTGTAGGAAGGAGCTGCACCTCTAGCACAACTCACACGTGACTATTTCTCGCGCGAGATAATTACCTGTCTCTTCCTGAGCAGTAATGTGTAAGAGTGACGGATAGTTCTATGTCGCGCGACAAGAGTCACATAGTTGTGCTAGACGGGCTGGTAATAGGGATGCTTACGTTTTCAGTATTGTAAATACTTAAACAATAACCTAAATTAAAACATCCCCGACACAAGTAGCTGGTCATCAAAAAACCCTGATTTAATGACTGATAGAGAAAATGCTACTAAAACTGAACATAAAAACAAAACTTGGAATTCCTAGCTTCAATATTGGCTGAGTGCCGGTCACTTGTTCCACTAAAAGCTGAATATCTTGGAGACGAGAGCTCCGATTTTCATCAAACAAAGCTAAGAAACACCTCGACGAACCAGGCTTGCGATTAAGAAAACTGCACTTAAATTGGTCCACCCGTATGGGCGCTACGATGCCACACACAGACATATAGATACACATGTTAACTATCAAGCTGTCGACCTTCCTGCAGGAGGAATTCTGGCCGAAAGGTGTCGTGTTCCGGCGATTTCGCGGTCGGTTACCCGACACCCAGAAGTTACGTCACACCTCGCCGAACGTGTTTATGATTATCTTATATTATCGTGTTATTTGATATGTATGTTAGATTTAAGGTCTCCGCAGTTGCCTGAAAATAAATGATATTGACTGAAATAACATTACACTCCTTTTGTTACGTTAGGTACGTCGGGGGTTAAAAATACACACAGTAGGAGAAAGAAGTGTGTCTAAAAGCTAGACGTTATACTATCTAATCCACAGTTATATAAACCGCTCAATGTCAGACTTAGCAGTTCACAACTCGTAATTTAATATAAGTATAGCTCCGGCCAGTAAGTTAATCTGGTCACATCCGGGGCGGAAGGGCTATTCCCATGTTCGAAATTTGACCGTGAAATAGTGCCGTCCCTCTCGATCTCCCGTGAAATTATATTTGAGTGTGCGGGACGGCACGATACGACGGTCGAATTTCGAACATCAGACTAGGCCTTCAGCTCTAAATAGAGGTCTTCCGGTAAGCCTGTGATGCGCTTAACTTGGGCTTATAGAGACGCGATTTAGGAATATTGGGATGCCTGTTACGTATCCACGTTTTAGCCATTTGCTATGGTTGCTATGTCACTAGAGTAATGTTGCATATCGAAGTTAGATATGTTTGTAGGTTTAGTCGGCTGCGGTTGAACGTAGGGATCGTGGCGCTATAAGCAGCTTTTATATGGCAATATATAACGACGCACTGTAAATGGCTACTGTGCAATTAAAGAGTTTGGCACCGCCCTTTTTACGAGAGATTAGGTAAAATCAGGTAAAATGGTATATGCATTATAAAATGTCAGTAGCGACATGTCAACGACCAATTTCAAAACATTTATAATCGGATCGGAATACAAGTCAATCCTTTTTCTGAAATAAAATTGGAATAACTTTGACAATTATTATGGGAAAATTATTTAAAATGTAAGGAATATTTAGCTCATGTTTTCTTTTTCTTGACATCTGTGACATTCAATGACTTGCAACACTTGCAAGGTCAGTTAACAGTTATCAAACCAGGCCGTAAAATTCCCTAAAAAATAAAAAAATACAAATAATATAAAGAGCAAACTCCGAGCCAGTAATAGTATTTTATGCAACCGTTGTATAAGAGGGGGCAAAAAAGGCGAGTGGCATGGGTTACGATGTGAGCGTAGCGAACATCGTAAGAAAGATGCCACGAGCGTTTTTTGACCTACTTATACAACGTTGCATACAATACTTTTTCTACGACTCGAAATTTCATAAATAAAATGCAAATAAACAACAAAGAAAATAATTACATGATCCCGCTCGGAATCAACAAAATTAAAAAGAAAAATTGTCTCTGATAAACTTTTTTTTTATTGACATCCATCTGTCAAAAAAATATTAACTTATACATGAAGGTATACGATCACCATACTAAACATCTGTCAAAAAAATTAAACTTATACATAAAGGTATACGTTCACTATACTAAACATCCATGCACTGAAGATAAAACTTTTTTTTTAAGTTGGCAGCAATGCCTTAGTACAATAAGTTTTTTTTTAATTTGCAAATTGTGTGAATGCACCTGTTCATCTTGTAATCTGTGGTACTAAGTGATGCTTTTTTGGCGACATTATAACATCGGTTAGCAGTGTGTTTTTGGGCAGTAGAGTATAGACTTTTACAGACTTTCATAATTTATGTCTTTATATTAGAGTTAGTAACTATATAAATGACAGAAAAAAATACTGGAGTAGAAAAAATAAATTATAGTATCACTAAATATTCGCAACATGGCAAGGATTCAAAAGAAACTTATCTGGCTTAAGTTAAATGTTTGGCGATTTGGCATACTATACCTACTGCAATTATCTTTTGTTTTCAAAGGAATTGGCGAGCTACGCGACTTTCAGAAGAGTTTTAAGTCATCCAATCGTACAAGAAAGTCTCATAAGTTTCGTTTAAACTTAAAGTGAAGCCAAAAAACGTAGTTCATTTTTTATACTCGTAGTAGCGTTGTCGTGCATATCTAGCCGTATCTAGAAGCAAGGTAACTATTTAGACTGTTTTAAATATTATGTGTAGCTGTCAGAATGCGATTCGCGTTTTATATCGGTCTCGTTCGCTCTATTACGCTATCCAGACAAGAACCTCTCACACAAACAAAATAATATAATGTTAAAATTTTTTTTTTTAATTTTTTTGTGATTCACACAGTTAATCACTTTTTCACAAAAAAAATAACCAACTTCAATGAGCGAAATGGAACATACAACAACACCTATAATTATGATTTTCTCATGGATGTCTTTGTCAGAACTGGACCAAATTTTAAAGGGGCCACACGGGAAGCCAGCTTTCAAATAAAAAAAAAACCGGCCAAGTGCGAGTCGGACTCGCGCACCGAGGGTTCCGTACAAACACTTTCCATCCCTAAGTGTTTAAGTTAAGTTTGCACCTGGTATGTATAGCGCCCCATATAAATTAGGTGCAAACTTGCAAAGTTAGGTATTAAAAAAAAACTACTTACTAGATCTCGTTCAAAACAACTTTCGTTGGTAGTTTTTATAGTAATGTACATCATATGTTTTTTTTAGATTTTTCATTTTCTTATTTTAGAAGTTAGAGGGGGGGGGACCAACTTTTTTCCACTTTGGAAGCGTCTGTCACGCAAACTATTCGGTTTAGAAAAAAAATATTTTAGAAACCTCGATATCATTTTTGAAGACCTATCCATAGATACCCCACACGTATGTGTTTGATGAAAAAAAAAAATTTGAGTTTCAGTGCTAAGTATGGGGAGCCCCCAATATTTATTATTATTTTTTTATTTTTGCATCAAAATCTTAATGCGGTTCACAGAATACATCTATTTACCAAGTTTCAACAGTATAGCTCTTATAGTTTCGGAAAAAAATGGCTGTGACATACGGACGGACAGACGGACAGACACAGACATGACGAATCTATAAGGGTTCCGTTTTTGCCATTTGGCTACGGAACCCTAAAAATCACCAAAATCGGTTCACCCAGTTAAAAGTTCTGAGGTAACAAATATATAAAAAAAACCGGTCAAGTGCGAGTCGGACTAGCGCACCGAGGGTTCCGTACAAACACTTTCCATCCTTTAGTTGTTTAAGTTAAATTTGCACCTGGTATGTATAGCGCTCTATACAAATGAGGTGCAAAGTTAACGCAACCAATCCCTTTGATGTATGGGAGCCCCAATATTTAAATATTTATTTTATTTTATTTTTAGTATTTGTTGTTATAGCGGCAAAAGAAATACATCATCTGTAAAAATTTCAACTGTCTAGCTATCACCGTTCTTGAGATACAGCCTGGTGACAGACGGACGGACGGACGGACGGACGGACAGCGAAGTCTCAGTAATAGGGTCTCGTTTTTACCCTGTGGGTACGGAACCCTAAAAAGTCCAATTGAGAACCCTCCTCCTTCTTTTGAAGTCGGTTTATAACAAAGAGTGTTGCCAGAGCCTGTTAGTTTAATATTGTCTACAGTAATTTGTATTTTGGACTTCTTCGAAGATTTGATCCAATGGATTCATAAGATAAAACCAGGGTTTTAAAAGACTAGGTAGTGGTGAGGTGACGGCAAAAGTATTCTTGGACAAGCCGGAGTCTATTTGATAGTATAATCATGGTATCTTAAATATCTCCATATATTTTTAGACTTCGACTTTGACTTTGAAAAAAAAAACAAGCCACTCGATTTAGAACTACGGTATCTAACCAAATGTCCCGACCCTACTCTTGAAGTATTTCATTAGTAGTAATATGTTGAAAGGAGCTCAAAGTCCCTGTAATGTAATAGGTAAGCCGGTGGTCGTGATCTATGTACCTATGCCACGCAACCCCCAGCAAAGTAGCACACGGTTGCATAAGCGCTTATACATCTCCCTTATACGACTTAAATTAGCTGTAAAAGGGCTGTATAACCGATTTATATAGCCAGTGTACTGTATACTACTTGGGAGGTAGCACAAAAGTTAGCAAGATATCTGTTTTTTTTGTTGGTTGATAGGCCCGAGTCTTTCGGCTGTGCGAGGCGATCTGAGAAAGCGGGGTCGCCGGAAAGGGACATCTGTCCAGCAGGCCTTCGGCTTGTCAATGTCATTGTCTTGACATTGAAAACGCGTACGCTGCGTTCAGTCTAAGAGTGCCGTGTGGGTGCGGTTCACCGTGGCGTCACCTATAGGTTTCATCGGAAGACCAGCGCTGGTTCCCGGGCCAGCATTTATGCTGAGGTGTGCACCTTTTCGTGGCATATACATCAACGATTTTATTATGTGTTGTCCACACTTGTGTGCGTATTTTAACGAATAAATTTTCATTCTATTCTACTCTACTCTACTCTACTCTACCCTACTCTACTCTACTCTACTCTACTCTACTCTACTCTACTCTACTCTACTCTACTCTACTCTACTCTACTCTACTCTACTCTACTCTACTCTACTCTACTCTACTCTACTCTACTCTACTCTACTCTACTCTACTCTACTCTACTCTACTCTACCCTACTCTACTATATATCTGTGGAGCTTTTAATGTGGCACTTACAAACATTGAGATCTGCGCGCTGACCACCATCTCAGCGGGCCTGTACTTCAGACAGTCCACCATCTCCCTGTTGGTGCTGGTGGGGCAGCCCACGATGGCAGCAAGACTCTTGGCCTTCTGCAGAGGCTTCACTGAGTGGGTCCAGGATGCGAAGGCGGCGCCGCTGAAGGCTATCCCACGGGCGAAGGTACCTGGATAAATACATTTTAAATAAATAAAACAATACAAAGATCGACACACAAAGCGTAAGGATAAATTCGAAAGGTTATCTGGGCGTTGGCGTGGTGGAAAGGTTAACACGCTGGACCGGTAACCCAAGGGTACCGGGTTCGATTCCCGGTATCTTCCACCAGGTCACACATTTCAATTTTTCTTTGAGCTTTGAACTTTGTATCAATAGTTTAAATACACTTTGTAATATAAACGTTACTTATTAGAGTCAGTTTCTCAGTTTTCGACAGTTCATTAAACACAAACTTACGAAAGTGTGACATACTTTTAATCCTAATTGACTGAGCGAGCGATGTGTCCCCGTTTCAGTTTGGGCGAAAATTCTTTCATATCTCTGGATTCCAGATGTCCAGATTTCAGACTGTTCTCGCCTACATGTCGCAATGCTCAACTTAATTCTGTAAAATTTTGTAAGCAGTTTCGGTAATTATATACACCTACTTAATTTATTTGGCAAGTCATATTTTCGATTTTATCAAATTATGGGAGAGCGGAGATATGGGGATTTGAAAACCACATATTTTCTGCCATTTCCAGACTACAGTTCGGAGAGCCGCTAGTTGTTATTAGTTTGAACAATAAAAGTGATAAACCTAGTTTTTTCACATGCAAATTTTACATGCCTTATTAGAATCTATTCAGAGCCGTCGTTTTCTGCTGATTTACTCTCGCAATTGATTGCTCTGCCTTTTTGAGCACTGTTTTTGACTGTTCATCGCTGCTGTCATGCCCCTATTTACCCATGTCATACTATAAACGTAGGTTGTACGTTTAGAATAATTTAATTCTCTGTCCCTCTACTTCACGTGTATCACGAGAAATCACGAAACATATTAGAAAATACTACGTATCTATACATAGTTACTTCGGTGTGTTAAAATACGCGCGTGTTAGTGAATCTTCTTGTTACCCTTTGTTTATCCAATCTCGTTACAGAGTAATAAGTATCATGATGTGATGGTGCGCTTCGTATGTTCTGGGTTATGTGTGTTAGAAAATGGCCGCAGAAACATGTCCTAATAAGACTAGTCCTAGTCCCTGAATACAATAATTTTTTCAGATTCAGATTCGTTTATTTGCATATGATACGTAAGAAAAAGGTCTTACAATAATCGTTTTGGTAACAGTATTAGTCGACATAATCAACATGCAAATATTAAAATAGTAATGCTAACAAGTCATCATTCAAATGAAATTATACAATATTAATAATTATAACTATAAACATTAAAATTATCAAATAAAAACGTCAAATCTCATGTCTAAATATATAAAAACACCAACAAATAGTCATATATAAAGCTAAAATTATATTATACATTAATAAATTCCACAAGTCAATAAAATTTCGATGATTATAATTTCATAATGTTAAATTTAAAAACTCAGTTATGGTATAAAAACAGTGAGTGGAAAGCCATCTCTTTAAGCCAGTAGTAAATGGTCTACCCTGAAGTACCTTTGAGTTATCTCTATCTGTCAACTTATTGTACACTTTTAGGCTCATATTGTAAGTTTATTTTATAGATTTGCTTCCTTCGCGACGAGGCACTGAAACGAGGAGGTATTGAAAATCAGTATTTATGGAGAGGGGTAATTAGCATTTATCATTATCTTAACAGTGCGCTACGCAAGCTGCACTACGCCATCTGTTGATACATTTCTTTGCCCTCTCAACACGCCGATCGGCGTTTGGCTGGACGGATTAAAAAAATGGATAGCTGGATACCCAATGATGGTTATAGGATACTTTTTAACCCGACTTGCACCTTCTAATACTAAAATATCTGTCCTATTTTAGTGATACCAGTTAAGTTTAAGGTTAACACACGCACATTTGAACAGTAGAAGTTTGTAACTTTGTATAGGTAAGTACCTACGTTTGTTTATTCTTCTGTAAGTGTGTAAGTGCTGGTGTTCTTAGTGACTTCCTCAGACAAAAGAAGGAGATTGATGGTTCTTTTCATGAACTAACAGATGCAAATACGCTGTTTCCTGTACTGACTACAATTCAACTGGGTAAGTGAATACTTGAGAAAAAGTCAAACTTAGAATATTTTGAGGACGCGGTTGGCTCGGTTTATAGTGCTGCTGCCTACAGAGCCGGCGGTCCTGGGTTCCATCGCCGTCTAGTATCCATAGTACAAGCTTTGCTTAGTTTGAGATAAGGTTGATTTGTGAAGGATTATCTATTTATATTAAAAGAAAAAAAGTGCAGAATCCTAGTTAGCGCTTGAAAGTGAAGCCACTTTTGGTAAGCCATAAATATTGGCTTAGTGTTGGGTGTGTAAAATGGACCAATAACATTCCTCAGATTTAAATGTACTTCTTTTGGGCTTCACAAAGACGCAGCCCGATTGGTTAATTTTCTCCGCTAGCATCTCCACTTAAGCGGAGCGGAGTGGAGACGTGCGGAATCGACCAATCACTTAAGGGGAGTCTAAATCTCGGCTCCACTTCACTTTTGTGATTGGTCGATTCCGCACGTCTCCGCTCCGCTCCGCTTCTGTGGACACGTACCCTTAGAGCCAGCGCTCACTACGGCTTCTTGTGGCCGCGACAGTACTTCTGTCTTTTTCCCACTTCAAGCGTGCAAAAGAGACATATGTACTGTCGTGGCCAAGAAGCCGTAGTGTGCGGAGACAGTTAAGTTTGCCAGATGTTTGGAAAGATTGCCAGTTGTAGACAGCGTCACCCTGCCGAGGTCTGTCCGCAATAGCAATATCTAGAGAAAAAATCCTCTAGAGCGAGAAATAGAGCAGTAGATTCGCGAGGTCTAAGCGTCATACGAAATGTATGAGACAGGGACATCGATACGGTGAGTCGGCCTATAATAGGTTGGCGCAGGCGATATTGTATAGACATTGGAATTTTTCTTGTATAGGTATTTGATTAAGTATAAACTTAGGAGTATGTAAAATGTATAGGTATGCCATTTTCAGCTCTTTCGTCACGTATTCTAATGTAACTATCCTATAAAAAACAATTGAAGAAGGCCTCGCGCACGAAGGATTTCGTACCATCGAATAAAATAAGTTTTCACCTGGAGCCGGAGACAAACGAGGTGCAAAGTTAACGGAATCGATCACGTTTGTTGTATGGGAGCTCCACTTAAATATTTATTTTATTCTGTTTTTAGTATTTGTTGTCATAGCGCCAATAGAAATACATCATCTGTGAAAATGTCAACTGTCTAGCTATCACGGTTCATTGAGTACAGCCTGGTGACAGACGGACGGATGGACGGTGGAGTCTTAGTAATAGGGTCCGGTTTTTACCCTTCGGGTAGGGAACCCTAAAAAATAACGATAAACAAATATTTTTCTGTCTGAAGATAGAAACAGCTCTTATACGATCTATTACGAATAGTGCCTATTCGGCTAGACGTTATTTGAATTGAATACACATTATTAGGTAGATCTGACCTGTATATATGTAGATTTAACTCATACATAATCATAATACCTCTTTCATGACCCATTTAGTTAGAATAAGCAGGTAATCCCGAAGCCCACTTAATCTACATATTATACACGTATACTTAGTATACGAAATTAAGACCACCTGTAAGCTAAAGGAATTTGTGCCAAGAAATGAGAGCAATCATTATTATTAAGCTCTCTACATAGATATCCGACATGGTTGACGGGAACTATCTATAGTGTCACTACTAATTCCTACGTATTGTAGCGTAATTAGTTGATTCAGTCAGTAGCGTTTGTACCACCGTCACAATCACAACCATGGTCTCTTTATAGACGGTAAGGTAAAGCCGTACAAATTTGATAGAAAAATTTAGCGGCAGATGGCATTCGAGTGTTAAAGGGAGCCGTCAATACAATCTTGAGAGAGTGATCAAAGTATACAATTCATGGCTACATTCATTCTTGGCATCTGGTGTAAGAATAACTACAAATTATAATACTGAAAATGATCATCCCTTTTTAATCTTCGGTAAAGTCGCCTTATTAGGACTGTAGTTTATTGGTAGTTTGAGTCAAATGCGATGCAGTTGTTGGTGGGAGCATAGTGACGACCGGCGGACATGTGTGTGTTACGTCACCACGACTAGCATGTACCATCGCTTCATGTCGGCTTCTTAGCTTACAGGGACTTTCTGCCCGCGGGAAGAAAATCTCACTTCCAGGCCAAGGCAAGATGTAAAACTTTAGACAAACCACGGGCGGTGATTCGTAAAGCCCCAGATCGCATATTTATGACCCTCCCCTTGGGTTCGGGTCGCAAGCACCTGCGATCTGGGACGTTCACGAATTCACCGCCCTAGGTGTGTGTAATGTACTATTTACCAACCGTTGTCGGTCACGGCAACTATTTCAACTCCGTTCCTGGCGTAGCCTACATATGTTATCTTAATCCTAAATAAGCAAATATTTGTTCAAGTAAGTAATGTTAGTCTACGCGCTGTCTGTTGTCGCCTGATCGTGATCAAGCTTAATATTTATTTAACGAGCGTATCTGTTTAGTAGGTACTTAAATATAATCTGATCTGATCTGTTATTTTATTAGGTAGGTAACTTGGGGCAAGAATCGATCTTTCTAATGATGAAATATCTGTTCCAAATTACACCACTGAAATTATAGCGATACGCTTTATTTACGTTTAAATAAAAACTTGTGTTTGTATAGAATCTTTTTTTTATCGATTCATTTTTTTTATGTGGTAATACCACATTTTTATTTTTATAAATAATGACACAAAGGTAAATTGACAAAGAAAAATTGAATGCGATCTACTACAATCGAAGCGGGATTTGAACCCGCGACCTTTGCGTTTCCGGCGCATTGCTCTTCCAACTGAGCTATCCGATCGACGCAGAGGGGCCAGTAGCGTAAAAGAATTAAGGGAATACCACATAAAAAAATTAATCGATAAAAAAAAGATTCTATACTATACTATCTTGAATTTTAATTTGAATTTGAATTATACAAATATTTA
This sequence comes from Apotomis capreana, assembly GCA_947623375.1. NCBI lineage: Eukaryota > Metazoa > Arthropoda > Insecta > Lepidoptera > Tortricidae > Apotomis > Apotomis capreana. The sequence continues at coordinate 21,656,856 of OX392512.1, forward strand.
GAACAGCGCCATCTCTCTCGCAGTCTTCACACTTGCTGTAAAGCAATGGGGATTGGGGATCGTGCGTGTAAAACGCACATCCTAGGGTATGGCTAATGCGCATAAGCATTACAAAAACATATATGACGCGGAGGGCGCTCCAGTAGCGTAAAAGAATTAAGTGATGAAAAATTTGGTGTGATTGACGGAGCGAACAGATAGCTCAGTTGGAAGAGCAATGCGCCGGAAACGCAGAGGTCGCGGGTTCAAATCCCGCTTCGATTGTAGTAGATCGCATTCAAATTTTCTTTCTTAATTTACCTTTGTGTCATTATTTATAAAAGCTTGTGTGTCTGTCAAAATGCAGTCTTAAGCTGGATTCAAACTAACTTATGTGTGGGGTTTTGACATTACTATCCGAGAGTAGGTAAGCGTAAGGGTGTGTCCCCACTGAAGCGGAGACCTGCGGAATAGACCAATCACCTGAGTTGAAATCTGTATCTCAGCTCCGGTTCACTTCTGTGATTGGTCGATACCGTACGTCCCCGGTCCGCTCCGCTTAAGAGGCCTTATTCCTTTTAAAATTTATTTTTCTCATATTATGACATGACAAATATGTTGATAATTTCAACCTACTTTTTGAAATGAATAATACTTGGGACCCTATTACTGAGACTTCGCTGTCCGTCCGTCCGTCCGTCCGTCCATCCGTCCGTCCGTCCGTCCGTCCGTCCAGCCGTCTGTCACCAGGCTGTATCTCAAGAACGGTGATAGCTAGACACTTGAAATTTTCACAGATGATGTATTTCTATTGCCGCTATAACAACAAATACTAAAAATGAAATAAAATAAACATTTAAGGGGGGCTCCCATTCAACAAACTTGTTATACCTATATATACATGTATATAGGTACGGAACCCTTCATGCGCGAGTCGGACTCGCACTTGCCCAATTTTTATACTGAATATCGCGAGCGAAGCCGTGATCTAAAAAACTAGCGTATAAGCGGATGACGCGTCCATATTATATTCATATTTTGTTTATTTGATATCAAAAATAGTGCATATCATTATTAAATTAATAACTAGCGACCCGCCCTGGCTTCGCACGGGGGCAATGCTGGTCAATTAATCTGTATCTCAGCTCCGATTCACTTTTGTGATTGGTCGATTCCGCAAGTTTCCGCTCCGCTCCGCTAAAATGGTGACGCACCCTTATTCTTGTAGTAAAAGTTTGGTTAAATATAGCCTAAGTACATATAAGCAAATTCGATTATAAGTATCGGTAACCGGTAGTTATCTACATTTTAATTAAATGAAACCCGAATTTAAACATTGATACAAATTCAAGAATTATAATACAAATAATGTATGTTTTCGTTTTGAATGATAACGAGACCCCGAAATAACCACGATAAAGGAGTTTAATGAACTGTTGTTATCAATAACTAGCTTAACTTTTACAGTACTATGGGCTGCATAATTGTATACCTACAGGAGAAATAATTATTAATAAACTTATTAATTATATACACATTTTTTTATATCTATCAAGAAAAAAAAGGACGCGCGTATCCCTCCGCTTATACTTAACTAGCTTTAGATAGCGGCTTCGCTCGCGATAAAAAACACTATTCTACGGGAACCATAACTTTTTCGGAATAAAAAGTAGTCCGTGTTTAGTTAGGGTATAAACTCTCTGTTCCAAATTTCACGCAAAGCCGTGCCGTCGGAAAATTGTTTAACCGAACGTAATGTTTCGCATAATGCTCATTTGACAGAAATTTAATTAAGCTGAAACGGGAAATTATATTTAAAAATGTTTTGGTGTATCCTAGTAGATTAGGGTAGGTTAGGTTAGGTTTATTTTATAACTTTTCCGAGAAGTAAATGGTGTCCATGGAATAACAATTATCCGAAATGAGTATAACATAACGTTTGGTAAAATAATTTTCTACGAAACATTAGTAAACAGTAACAAATATACACACAAACACACACACACACACACACACACACACACACACACACAAAACCTCGCTTTTATACTATATCTACTAGTGGGATAGCAGTCATGTCACTGCTAGACAATGACTCCGCCTGGCTTATAGAATCCGCGATTTTTCGCAAATAGTCACTCCACTATAAGCTGAAGAGAAGAATATTAACGTATTCACATAGAGGTCGCTAAGGTGTAAATCCTTTCAAATAAACAATGCAAAGATACATAAGGAAAAATTCGGAAGGTTGGTCGGCAATCCAGAGGTACCGGGTTCCATTCCCGGTCTCGCCCCCCAGGTAACTCATTTCAATTTTTCTTTGAGCTTTGATATCTTTGTATCAATAGTTTAAGCTGAAGAGAGTCTATACCTAGTAGCACAGAGGCTGCATAAGCACTTGTACAACCTTTATACAGCTTAAATTAGAGTTATAATGGCTGTATGAGTTGTAGACAACCTCACACAAATCAACCTAGTCCCAAATTAAGCTCAAGAAGGCTTGTGTTATGGGTACTAGGCGACGATATATATACATACTTATATAGATAAATACATATTTAAATACATAGAACATCCATGACCCAGGCACAAATATTCGTGTTCATCACACAAATATTTGCCCTTGCCGGGATTCGAACCCGGGACCGTCGGCTCAATAGGCAGTTGCTTAACCACTGCGCCAACCGCGACGTCAAAATGGGTATGCTTGCTGAATCGCGATCGCTAATGTAGTACTCGTTTATATAAGACTAGCTAGCTAGCGGTGTTACCCGCCGGAATAAAAAGTAGCCTACAAAAGTAGCATACAGGGTGACACCTACATACCAAATTTTATCAAAATTGGTCCAGCGATTTTACCGTGAAAAAGTCACAATCATACAACTCACCTTATTAATAGTGCGATCGTGTGATTATCGGATATTGGATAGGCCAGCCCAAGATGGGCTTGATTATTCAATACTAAATTGATCTCGTTTGATCATTGTGTATTGTGCTGCGAGCAAAGACAATTGAACCATTAGACTGCAATCGATTGATTGCGGCATTCGTGGCTTATTTAGTTAAGTCTATCAATAAATAGCCGCAGGCTCTGGCAATTAACAATTGCTCTGAAGCTCTGTTAGAACATCGCTCAGAAATGTACGTGTTTAATATAATACAGTTAAATATTCATGCACACCAAAGGAATCTATTAAAAAATACGGACTCAAGTAGCTGGTATTGGTGTAGAGAATGTTAATAAAACTGAACATAACCAGAAAATATGAAATTCTTAGCTTTAATATTGCTTTAGATTTTGTCACTAGCTCCAATAAAAGATATCTTGAAGGCGGCTGCTTTTATTAACACCAAAAATAGGAAAAACCATCTCGACACAATATGACTTTCGAGGAAAAAAAGACGGCGCTCAAAGTTCTTTTGTTTGAAAACTGCGATGCCACAGAATAGATTTCAAATATTTAGATTAGACATTTACATGAATACGGAAATCTGTAACTCCCCTGTTATTTCGTCGGGGGCACTCGAGGGTAAACAATATATTTTACGTATAAAACAATTCAAAAGGCAACAGGTAATACGAAACGGAAACTTCTAGAAACTGAATAAAGATTCTAATACGGTTTTCACACATTATTACAACAAAACGGGATCTACTCTCGTTCAAAAAGAGTATATTTAATTACCTCGAATGTGATGTTACACTACGTATCATCACGTTTTGTTATAATAAAAAATCCATTTATCCCAACCAAACCATGACAACAAGGAGATCTTATAAAGTTTGCGTTTTCACCGAGGGATAGCATGAGCGAATGCTAAATGCTAGTCTACAAGTAACTTATACTACCATAATATTTTACACTGACTAGACAGGATCAGGCAGATCTGTGCAGCCATCGAAATCAACATTGCCATGAAATATTTCTACTGCAGCTGCGACGTGTCATCACGCGCCAGCGGAGCGCGGCCTGCATGCGTGTGACATTAAATCAAAACGAAATCTACAAAAATAAAGGAAATCTAGTTTTGCCGGCGGTTTCGGGAGAATTTTAACCATTTGGCGGGCGAAGGTTAGAACGGTGAATTATGGTTTTTAGTTGAGAAAGTCCAACCCTAACGTATAAAACTATTTGGAAACCAATAGGCAATACACATCGGTAACAAGATTTTCTAGAGAACCACCTAAAGACCCAGTTTATCTGAACCGTCTTTCGAAACATTTATGTATATAGATGGTTAGGGTCACACCTCACTAAACTTTCAGGTTTGCCACCGAAAATCATCATGATGTTGTTCCTTGTTCCTCACACACTGGAGAGCGAAGTATTAGGCTTCAGACTCGCATTGCAGGGACCCTGTCATCATACTGACCTTTGGACATCGGTGACAGATAGTGGTAGTGGACGCTGGCTCCGCCCGCGGAGCATCCAGTCAGGGTGACACTGTCAGGGTTGCCACCGAACATGATGATGTTGTTCTTCACCCACTGCAGGGCGAAGGACTGGTCCTTCAGACCCGCGTTGCCGGGCGCTTGCTCGTCTCCTGTGCTAAGGAAACCTAGAAAAAGATTAACATTTTGAACAGGTATAGTGGAATTGGCGATTTTTTGTCATCTCGTTACTAGGGCAGAAACTTGACATGGACATCCCTCTTTTCTGTCTGCCGTTTTGTGAATATTAATAGATGCGCATTTGGCATCTCCGTTAATGTTGCCTGGAGCAGAATTTTGCTTAGTGTTTGAATGAAATAATGGAATGGAATAAAGCTACAAAACTATGGTTGAGTGATCGGGGGCTGTAGTTGGCAAATAAATAATTAACTGTAATTTAGGTATTCAAATCAGTGATACACATAATATAATGGACTTCGTTGGGATCACAGGGAGCCAGTGGATACAGGTGGCGTACAAATTCATTGTACAGCCTTCAGGAGATTTGAAAATTAAACACAAAATGTTAAGCAAATAAAACTTTCTACTATGTATTGTATACGTAACTATATAGATACATATCGTAGAAAAGTTTTATTATCTGAACCGAAACTTTTAGGGAAGTTATAAAACAAACCTAAAATAATAATAGGTTTCTCTGAGATGATTTCGAAAATAATGAAAAATTATACCTACGGCTTCGAGCAGTAGTCGAGATTCAGTCAGTTGTTTTGACATAATATGACTATGTAAGTATGTATAGAGAAGAGACAGACTTCATACTTATGCAACAAATGTGTGTATTTGTGTGTGTGCTCCGCCCCCGAGCCCCCTTTGTTTCTACCATGTTTTAGTGCGGGGAGGCTCGGCTCCACCCCCCTTTGGTTCTGTCACGACTGATTGCCATATGCAATTTATATACGTGTTAAGTTTCCTCCGTTTGTGAGTGTATCTTATTTTAATACTTTAATCATATCTGGTACAGATATATCTGTGTTTGCCCCACCCACTTACCTAGCGGTCCTAGCCTATAGTTAATGGTGACAACCACCATATCCCAATCCATGACGTTGCTGGCATCGTACAAAGACCCGGCGCCATACATGAAGGCTCCGCCGTGGATAAACACCAAGACTGGCAGGTTGGCACCAGCGTTCAGTTTCGGGGTGTGGACGTTCACGTACAGGCAGTTCTCAGCTCCTGTGAGAAAAGGGATCGTCATTGTCTACCTACATACTAGTACATAAGAACACCAGTTGTTTTATAAAGGTCACAATCATCATCATCATCAACCGAAGAGCTTAGTGCTCTTGCCGGTGGAGCAACTTCCATGATTCTCTATCTTCAGCTTTCTTTTTGATTTCCTGATACGACACGCTGCAGTTTATCTTCTCCTTGACTTAGTCTGTATAAGATCTAGGTCTTCCCCTCTTCCTCTTTCCCTCAATCATTACTTTCATGATGATTTTCATGTAATCGTCGTATCGTAGCAGGTGTCCAACTATATTTTCACCCTTCACCCTTCCGAGGGGAAGGGTTTTTCTTTCAAAGCTCACGATACCATGATGATAAAACCTTAAGCGTAGTGTTTCGATTACGATATTAACTTAAACTTTATTGCATAAATAAAAAATCAGTACAAATAGCGGACTTAATGCCGAGTGGCATACTCTACTAGTTAACCATAAGGCCAAACAGCGATAATAGAAGAATGGTCATTATTTCAGGAAAATTCACATAGGGCGCGCAGCCTCAAAATTTCTTTAAATGTCCGCTTATCAGTATCACGCTGAAACGTCTGGACATGGTATATGATGAGCTGGACATCCAATGATGGTTTTAGGATATAATTATCATGTCCATGTCTAGTTGCATACACTATAGGTACTTTATTGTCCATGTCCAGTTGCATACACTATATATACTTTATCTACACAAAATACTCATCATCATATTTCATATAATAGATTTTCACGTAGATATCAAGTACTCATTGAGTGGAAGTGGTGAGGGAGTTACTGGTAGTACACCAGTAACTCGTCCCTCAATGTTATGAAATAACATCACTGACTTCGCTTCTCCATGCCCACCGCCATCGCTGCATAGAATCTGTAAAACATTTTACCTGTGACTTTCTTTTCGAAGGGGTCATACTGCATGCAGTAAGAGAGTGGCCGAGACGCGTCCCAAGAGCCGGCCCATGGTTTCACGTGTTGAGGTTCCTGAGGAAAAAAAAATTATCTTAAACTTTAAAAAAAGTGCGAGTCCGACTCGCGCACCGAAGTTCCCGTACAAACTATGAAAGCGTATGGCTCTAACAGTAGTCTAACGGGAAAGATTAAACTGTACTGCGTGACAAACTTAACTAACTTTGCCGTTGGAAACTGTTGACTCCATACATCGACAAAGGTCGGCGTTAGTTTACCAGCTGCAAATAAGTTTGGCAAGGGTGCCAGCGTCAACAAACGCTCGTACTTACGTATCATTTGATCGCTTTGACTTAGAAGTTTGATTTTTCACGGCTCATACTAACGCATCTACCTACCACCATGCCCCGCATGTACCTCTACGCATTTCTGAGAAAAAAAGGTCTTGACAGGCAGCCAGTCAGACAGACGGACAGCAAAGTAATTCTTATAGGGGTTCCGTTCTTGCCGACTGCGGTAGGGAGCCCTAAAATTAATGTCAACAAATATACGTTTTGGCAAAAAAGCCAATCGATCGTATTGTTATTGAAAACAATGAGAACCAATTGTATCTCTCAGACCATCTATGTTGCTAGCCGGAAATCGAAAACTTTTTTCATCTAAAGTTGGTAGATAAGGTGATCGGGTGGCAAGGGTTACAGTAGCTGCCCTCACTGATCCATTCATTTGTTCCACCCTGTATGCTCGTGCGTAAGTGTAACATTTCGATTGTCAATTTATTGACTCGCAGAAAGGCTACTCCGAAGTTCGAAGTTTCGTAGCGTATTGTCCTTCTCAACCTAGCGTAAATCCTACATAGTATAAAACAAAGTCGCTTCCTGCTGTCTGTCTGTCTGTCTGTCTGTCCCTATGTGTGCTTAGATCCAACTGTCAAATAATATTATGGGATAATCCTACATAAACGTAGTCCCAAACTAAGCAAAGCTTGTACTACGGGTACTAGACGATGATATACATAATATATAAATACATATATGTATACATAACATTCATGACCCAGAAACAAATATTCGAGTTCATCACTCAAATATTTGACCCGGCCGGGATTAGAACCCAGGTCCGATGGCTCAGTCGACAGGTGCACTACAAACTGCGCCAACCGCGTCGTCGGGTGTCAAAAAAATTTAAATGAGCGGGAAAGCACGATACGAAGTTCAAATTGAACTTCGGAGTAACCTTCCTGGCGCTTTCCAAGAAAACTTAATTAGTATTCTAATTTTAAAGGAAAACAAGTCAAAAAGTAGAATAAGCGTTCATTAACATTGTAAATTGCCAAATTCTCGGCCGGGTTTCAATTTGCTAATTCGTTAGTTGAGAATAAAAAGGGTATTGACTTATAATAATGGTTTAAAACTAATACCAACTCTATGCTCTACGATGATGGTTGAAGTTACAATGTGCTAGAAATATAACTGGAATAGGTTAAAATCCCACGGTTTTGTTTTGCATCTACCTGTTTTCAATGATAATTATCGAAGTTGACAGAATTAATTACTTCATCAATGGCATTAGGTTTCCAGTAAAGATTTTGATAATTCGGGCTGAGGGGACATTTTTATTTCATAATTTTCCCTTACTTTGGACAGCATTTTAATCAGATAGATTGATTGCGCGGAAGTTGCCAGATATAATTATTACTGTTTAGAACATATAAATATAAATTAATAAATATCAGAAAGTGACAAGAAACCTGAGGTGATTTATTTATTTTGACCTGTCAGGGAATGCGGCCGACGTCCTCGATAATACATAAATTGCAATTACTAATTTACTTTTACCGTTCATATGAATTTCCTCGAAAACATTATCACCTCAGTGAGTTTTCCGTACCAGACCTGTACAGAAAGGCATTTTTTTCTAAACTACTGAAAACTGTTACTTTTTAGGGTTCCGTACCCAAAGGGTATAAACGGGACCCTATTACTAAGACTTCGCTGTCCGTCCGTCCCTCTGTCCCCAGGCTGTATCTCAAGAACGGTGATAGCTAGATAGTTGAAATTTTAACAGATGATGTATTTCTATTGCCGCTATAACAACAAATACTAAAAATAAAATAAAATAAATATTTAAGGGGGGCTCCCATATAACAAACTTGTTATAGATTATGGTACGGAACTCTTCATTCGCAAGTCGGACTCGCACTTGCCCAATTTTTTTCTATAAATGAGGGGGGATATTCCCACTTATAAATAGAAATTCAATACTTTTGAAAAGATTAAATAATATCTATTCTTCATTCTGGCTATAGAATTTGAATCCCTAATAACAAAAAAAAATGCGTGAACAAGGGTAACCGTGGGTGGGATCTCAACCTAGAAGCTCTTCACTGTTGGTGCACAGAATACATTGGGAACAGAAGTTGCACATTATGCCTGCTCTGGCGTGGCTCCAGGCCGTTAACTAAGTGTTTTACAGGCTTCCCCCCCGATAAAGGCCACATTTTGTATCATGAGTGTGTATCACTATGAAATATCAGCTATCAATTCGCAGCAAATTGTAGATATAAAGATGTGCTAGCTCGATAAGTTAGGAGTAGGCATCGGATAATCGGATGCATTTATACCTAAACTTTGGCGGCGGATTTGTTGTTCAGTTGTAGGTATAGGCGGCTTTGTTTGAGGAGGATTTTGTCAACTTTAGGTAAATATCCAACTGAATTTCCGATCCCTAGTTAGGAGGCTTCTCAATGTCAGTATGTCGAGATACGTATATTAGTACCGCGATACGTTACCGCGTCAGTGAACGGCGACTTTTACCTTCGTAAAACTACTTCGTCGCCGAATATACTTTACTAGCTGCGTCCCGCGGTGTTACCCGTTCATCCCACGGGAACACTACATTTTTTGGGATAAAATGTAGTATACGTGTTATTTAATCCAGGGTGTCAGCTAACTTCATACCAAAATTGATCAAATAAATTCCAGCCGTTTGGGCGTGAAGAAGTAACAACCATACACATAAACACACTCACAAACTTTCGCCTTTATCATATTAATGTGTATACAAGCAAATGCCTTGTGCCATATATTTTTTCTAAAGTACTTATTAGTTTTGTCAGCATGCAGTTTTTAAAATGGTCCGGTCCCGTGAACGTGTTAATTGGATATTTTCCAGTTGGCAATAGGGGCCTAAAAATCGGGCATGAATACCTACTGGATCTGTGAGCCGTAGATCTCTTGATTTTGTTTAGAAAAAGCTGAAATTGTTTTTTTTTTTTCTTTTGCAACCCCCATTTCTCCTAGCTTTTAAAAATTACGAAAATTGAATCGTCGAGTAAAATCTTTATATTTAACGAAACACATGAGCATCGGTTGAGAAATGCGACATCTAGGCGAAAACAGCCGGAAAGCATCTAGACATACGAAAGAATTTTGTACCAAGCTGAAACGCAGACACTTCGCTCGCTCGGTTAATAAAGTTGTAATTTGAAATCAATTTTAATAGCAGTAAAGATAAGATATGACACTTTATACTCTTACTCGCGATGTACATCTGAGACCACGGCGTGTGCAACCCCGCCAAAACGTTAAATTATAAAGGTAAATAAGATATATCGCGTTAGACCCGTTATAATTTGTGTTAATTATTCCTTATTTACCTTCATAATCTAACGTCTTAGCGGGGTTGCACGACACATAAGATTATGAAAGTATAAATAATGAATATCGCCATAAACCCGTTATTATCTGTGTTAATTAGCAGTAAAGATGTAAAGTGAGCTGCAGAATTGCATGGCCCATTTATGAATGAATTCATTTATAAATGGGCCATGCATTTGTGCAGTACGTACATCCAGTTTGTTATGGCTGAGAGCGCCTCATTTGTTTAGAGTGCCAAATATATCACCAAAACGTGTATTTATTCCCGTAGGAATACGTGTTGTCAGACGTGATATATTTTAGGTTTTTCATTTCAGAGATGTTACATACTGTTTAAGAATTTTAAAATATATTTTTTTCAAATTTTCACAAATGTATTGATAATTTCAACCAACTGTTTGAAGAGAATAATACCTTTCCCCGAGTTCTAGGTAGTAGGTAACATAGCTATTTCATGCTTTCATTGCGTGCAGTGGAAAATAAGTTGAAAAAAAACTAATTTTCCGCGTGGATTTTGTCAATTTCGAGTAGCTTTTGAAACAAAAATTATCAATGAAAAATGTAAACTGTAGGTTTCAAATATATACCAATAAATCTCAATAGCCCTGTTCTAGGTAGTAACATCAATAATAATATGTTATCGAACATGTTTGATCATAGAAAAAAAATTCTAAAACAATCAGCATTTTAAAAGGAATAAGGCCTCTTAATGCTAGTACGTGCCTTTCGCTGTCTAGTAGGTATTTAGGTAAGACTAAGTAAGCTAAGTATTTCTTTGGAACTAGATGTAGGTAGCTTTTCTTTTCGTTCTCTGAATCAATGATTTGTTATGCAAATGAAATATCTGTAACTCTGAAACCGCTGTATGGGTGTAAACCGGTGAAGGAAGAACTGGCTAAGTTACATTTGCAAAATTATACAGTATACAGACCAAATTGTCATGAAATGACCGAAAGTTGAGAATTTATATTTAAAAATAAATCGAGACCCTGACGAGTCTTACCCCTGTTTTAGATACTAATATAGACCTAGAACCATGGAATTTGGAAAGAAACAATGTCAATAACACAAGTAGGGGAAATAATCCAAAAACCGTATTTTTTAGTTACATCACAAAGTAATTAAATTGTTCTGATTATAAACTTATTTGCAGTTGGTAAAACAACCGCGATCTATCTCGATGTATGGGGCCATCAGTTTCTTATGCCAAGTTAAGTTTGTTTTCTTACATGTATATGTACATACAATGAGCTGCTGAATTGCATGGCCCATTTATGAATGAACTCATGTATTTGTACAACCCATAGACCATTATAGGTATGTACTTGGATTGTATAGGTTTACCATAATATCGCTGTCAATTAATGAAAATTGTATCCTTTTATCCGCCTTAATTAAGCCCTGTGTATGTGTAATCAACAAGCAAGTTACTCATATGATCAAAAACCGGCTCAAAGCTTATTTTTACATTGTGATGTTTTTCGTCTGCCTACAAAATTATATGACTACCTATCTAAAACAGGGGTAAACTCGCAGGGTCCCGACTTTTATTTAGCAACATTTTTACTTACGCCATTCAGTCATACGTTTACATAAATACAAGCAGGTATTGCATTTTGATAATTATTTGCAGTATAGAAGTGAAATGAACTGCTTTACTTTTTATGTACGTCACTCTAGGCTGTAAGTAGGATTTATTACCCAAATGGGAGAAAGGACAAAATCTCACTTACTGGGCAAGATGTTAGACTTTAGATAAACCACGGCGGTAATTAGAAAAGCCCCAAATCGCGTATTTATGGCCCTCAACTACGGTTCGGGACAAACACCTGCGTTCTAGGACATTCACTAATTCAAGTATGTAATGTGCTATTTTAGTCATCCAGCTTGCTTACCTTGAATACCGGTCGATATCGATTGAGGCTATTTATGTTATGAATTATGAACGACTGAGCTCTAACTCGATACATATATCTCTGTGATATCTCGAAGATATATGTAACATACTTGTATATCGCCAACCCAATCGCGTTAAGTTTGTGCCTCATTTATATGCCACACGCAGGGTGCTAATTCGAGTGTAGGTTGGTGATTTCCTCAAATAAGCGATTTCTCAGGGATATCGTCTTTAATTTAACTGTCATTAAAACTCAATGTTTGCGATTCAAACTATATAAAGTGACATTTCACGTGACACACGGTCAAGTAAAGTTTGCTCCTGATATCTATAGCGTCGCTTATAATTCTTATAAATTAGGCTCAAACAACAACGCGGGTTGGCGAAATGGCGATATGCAAGTAAATTGTCATTTGTCGTAATTTCCGTAGACATAATTATTTGGGGATCTCTAGGTAATTAGAGTAAACTTATTTATTCATATACATTTTAACTTTTACAATTACAATAATACACAAATGTGTCAGTGCATCTGGAAAGGTACCTTGTTTCAGGTATTGAGTTATGCATAGTTCCAAAAAGTAGATTAAATTTGCTATCAATACAAAAAAGAATAATGACTGTAGGTGGAACCACAATTTTTATATAAATTTTTGAATTTGCGACTTCCGAAATGCACAAGTTGAGAAAATTGCATTTAAAGTTTATAGTGGCAAAAAACACACTTCTACTTCGAAGTTACATAGTGAAGGGTATAATCATAATCTTTGAATGTTAAAGAATTATAATAAAGGTGAATTGTCTAAAAATACATGTTAATTATTCTGATTTCTTAGATTGAACATGCCAGGGTGGAAGAAACACGAAAGTGTTAATTATACCCAATTCATAAAATAACGAGATTAAAACTGTTAGTTTCTTATCATAGTTACATATTCTATGGCATTTTGGGACAATAGAATGAAAGAAAACTCCATAATCATAAAGAAATTTAATAATTACCGCATTTTTAACAGTTACAAAAAAGATCACTTATAATATTAAAAACCAACAAAATAATTTGTATATTCATGCTATATCACAAGATCAAATGGTATTTAGCGTGGTGTACCACAATGGTATAATAGAAATGGTGTTAAAGCAGTTTTTTTGAACAATAAAGTTTAGTGACTCGGTCGAAACTTTTGTATGGAAACGTAACTAGGGTACCTTGTCACGACATTTACTAAACTTTAGTAACTTAAACTCGAAGATCACTATTTTAGTACCTATAATGCAAGAAATATCTGTAACAAAATGTTATTTAGGATAATTATAGCGGAAATCAATGTATTCTTATTTATAAAAACTTCTGTTTTAGTCGTGTAAGACATCAAGTTTAGCATTTTACTAAACTGGGTACCTTGTCACGCTAAGTCATTTATTTTATTTATTTATTTATTGGTATTCAGGATAACAACAGCCGTAATTATAATATTTACATTAAATGGTTTACATATTAGGAGGCCAATAACAGTCATCCATTAATTACAAAAAACACAGAAGTACTGAGAAGTCTAGGTATTATCTTACATAAATGGAGTAACTAGAAAAAATAACTCAATTGTGTACATAACTGCACCTAATTTATGATTTATCAGTCTTTCAATCAATATTACTAATTATATACGTCAAACAACTAAAATCACAGCTCAATTTTTCATTGACTATATTCGATATCAACAAATTAATTATTATTAATATAGAAACAACTCATGACGCGACCTTGGTATGGTTTTAGTAGGAGAAATATACCTAATCGGTATTTTCCCTCAATCTATCCTCAGCATTCATACAAGAGTCATGCAAGTTGAATGTTTTCTTATAAAAAACATTAAGTTTTTTTTTGTTCAAAAAAATATTTTGCTATAGACCGATCCTATACCTTATCTTAGAAAGAGGTAGTTGACTACCCGCGATGGAAATATTGACAAAATTATTCAAAATTAAAAGGCTTTTAAGACATGGCGTGACAAGGTACCCTGACTACTAAACTTTATAGTCGGAGAAATATACTAAACAAAACCGGCTAAGAGCATGTCGGGCCACGCTCAGTGTAGGGTTCCGTAGTTGCTCATCCTTCACAATAAACTGCTGTTTTAAACCCGAGTTTTAAGTTAAGAAAGATTTTAAGCTCTATAAAAAGGTCGTACACGTCCTAGAAACTGTAATCACTTATTACCTTCTGGATGTCAACTTACGACCTTTTAAAGAAAAAATATGAAATTTGGCGATAACTCAAAAACGGCTCGACCGATTTTGTTCAATATAGTTTTCATTGAAAGTACTTATAAGGCCTCATTAACATGAATTTTTCCGATTTTTTTTGACCAGTGGTTGAAAAGTTAGATGGGGGGGGACACTATTTTTTTTGTTTTTGGAGTGAATATTTACAAAACTGCTGACTTTATCAAAAAATAATGTTAGAGGACCCCTATTATTTTTACAAGACCTATTCAACGATACCCAACACACCAGTGTTGAAAAGAAAAAAAAAATCACCCCCACTTTAGGTGTTCGAGAGGTACCCGAAAAAAAATTTTTTTTTTAAATTTTATTTTACCGTTCTGTCGGCGTTATACATACACATACTCATACCAAATTTCAGCTTTCTAGTACTAATGGTCACGGAGCTAAGCCGCGGACGGACGGACGGACGGACGGACAGACGGACAGACGGACATGGCGAAACTATAAGGGTTCCTAGTTGACTACGGAACCCTAAAAACATAATTTTACTGATATTCTTGTACACACGTGTTCCTTAGGATGTAAATAACCCAATTATAACACAAACCCATTTTGGCACTTTTTCACCAGCTTCCACAAAAACTCATGTAACTCGGTAACTAGATGTCGTGACTAGGTACCTTTCCAGATGCACTGACACAAATTATTACTTTGGAGATCCCTTTATTAGATATCATTAGATATATGGCCCTTTTCATCTCGAGAGATAAGGTACGATTCGGTTACGGGAAAGTTAATTCGATGATTGGGAGAAAATGTAACATGTTATAAAAAAAATCCAAGAAATCAAATCGCTCATATTTATCCTTAGGGTTTGGCAAGTGTAGGTAAATATTTAAATAAATGACGAGCGTGAGGAATATTTTTTCGTAAAGGGTAGGATAGCCTTAGAAAAATTGCCCCTAAAGCTTGGAGTTTCAAACTATGTAGGTATAGCCAAACGGTGCATTAGGGTGCGTCTCCACTGAAGTGAGGCGGAGCCGAGACGTGCGGAATAGACCAATCACCCGAGTTAAAATCTATCTCAGCTCCGCTTAGGGTTGCCAGATGGTCAGGATTTGGCGGTATTCTACCGAATTTTTGTATGTCCCCGCGACTCCCGACAAAGTAAAAAACCTCCCGAAAATCAACTTCACTTAATAAAAATATAATTTTAAAAGGAAATACCCCTGCTAATTGTTCCATAAGTACTATAAATAAATTACCTTATTACATTTTGTAGATTATAGATAAAATTATAATAATGAGAAAACCATTTTATGTTTTTTTTGTTACTATTTTTATGTATATTTCTATCGGCAGCAAACGAGGTTGTTTTTAATATTAGTACATTGTTGTAGAGGCTGTAAAGTAAGTAATAGATGAACGAGTAAATTTCGAAGGCCGACCCGCAGGGGAGGCCTTCGATAATACGAGTTCATCTATTGTACTTTCAGCCGAGACTGAACAGAGTGCTTTTCACGACTACTGCGAGGAAATACATTAAAATACGAGTATTTTATATACTACTATGTAAACTAGGCGCCTTGTTGCAGCCTCATTTTTGTAAAAATTAGGGCTATTTTATACGTAAAGCTGATTGTGCCCCCGGATTCAAACGACGCAACGACGATTTTAAACCCATTTATTAAGAAATAACAAAAATATTAAAACTTACCTCACTTTCAACTAAATTTAAACATTTAGTCTAGGTTACACTTGGTTACACTCAGCTAAACAACTCAACTATACATTCTACACTGAAAGATCATTGTAACGTTCCTAATATTATTTATTTCGCGAGTCAATGAGAACATTATTAAATTAAGCACATCACAAAACCAATATTTAATATTTACTAAACAATACATTTGCTTTTTTAAAATATGGCGGCTGCCTTGTAGCGCATGCGCGCATCGCAATGGAGTCATGGCTTTTAAGCCGAATTAAAAAAATATTATGAACTGAATATATAATTATATAATTTAATGTGTTTATTTGTTGAAAACTGTTAATTTGTTGAAAAATAAGTAATTGCAGAAATTAGGAAATTTTATTTACGCCCCAATACTAATTTTAAAATATAAATGTTTATGATTTTCGGGGTAAAACCTTTTTAACGAAAACGTTTTAAAAAGTAAACCTGAGGAGTATTATCTTACTTAAGAAAATAAACTCCTTTGCGGGTATTTATAAGTTTAAGAGAAAAATACACCTCATAAATGACGCATTCTCATTGGTCAATTTAATTTGACATGCAGCAGATGATTAAGCTTTGATTGGTTAAATTGTCGTTTGAGCCGGCCGAGAAAATAACTCCGAAATATTTTCTAAAAAGTCGTATCTTACCTACTATAAAATTCATGTGTAGATACGAACTGTGACCCTAAGGTGCTACATTGTTGTCGTGTTGGGAGCTGACATAGATATACAGTTTACAAATGAACATATAAGAGCTGTTTTGTGTACTGGATTCAGGTATTCTATAACCACATTTTCGAGCAGTGTCGTCAAAATTTACTTTAATGTGATTCGATTTTTGTTTCTCCCGACCAATGCCACAAAATCCCGAAAAAAATGTTATTTCTACCGATAGTTGGGTTATTCAATCTGGCAACCCTAGCTCCGCTTCACTTTTGCGATTGGTCGATTCCGCACGTCCCCGCTCCGCTCCAATTCAGTGGAGATGCACCCTTAGGCTGCCTTTCCACGGAAGTGGAGTGGAGAAAATGAACCAATCAGGTTGCGTCTTTGTATAGCCCAAAAGAAGTGCATTTAAATCTGAGGACTGTGATTGGTCCATTTTACACATCTCCGCTCCGCCTCTGTGGACAGGCTCCACACACTACACAGGCACAGTTTATAATTTATTTTCCTCATTTTTTTTCACATGTTGTATAGTTTATAATGCATAAAGACGCTAATAAAATAGCGTGTACAAATTAAACAGGGTTTAGTCGCTGATAAGGGATCATATAGTTTATACAAATATACATATAGGTATGAGTACTGGTATATATACCTATAATATCTTATCTAACCACCCGGCACAACAAACAAAAATGTTTATTTTAATCTAAGAGTGGAAAATAACATAAAGTAAAATATACTAAATAGTGCACGTATTACCGTAGACTTATAATGTTTATTATGCCTAATCAGGCGAATAAAACATGTATGTAATAAATAAAAAAGAAACCTCTTTATTTAGGCAATTATTAGCCGAAACAAAATAAGTTTCTATATCCATTATTTTTATACCAACAGTTACTAGCCCCATTATTTCAGGGTGTAAATGTCCTGGGAGTTAATATGTCAAGAAACGAATAACTCAAGAAGTCAAATGTCCAACAGTTTAAGTACCTAAGGGCTTTCTCGTATTCCCCAATGTGAAAATTTGCTAAAGTAAGTACATATATTTATTTGCTTTATATCGACTATACCATATTCCATATCCACTCTGACTGCACTGATTAATAAACGTTAAAAACTAGATAAATACGTACCCTAAATCTATATTTCCCCACCGGCGGCCTGGCGTACGGTATTCCCTGAAGCTGGCATAGGGTCTACCCTTCGTCGACACCTTCCACGACCCCTGGAGGACACCCTGGGTGACCCTGACCACGGGTTTTGACCCCTGGCTGCGAGCCAAGGCCATGAAAGCGATTAGTAAGAGGAGTCTGACGGTTAGCATTTTGAATTCGGAACGGCAGCGTGCGCCCGCGCCGGTCATTAACGTGAGACTGTTTATTATCGTCACGATCACGACTCCCGGCTTGCCGGCTGTGTGCCTCTGAGTTGATATCTTTGGAGTTCTGTACACTTGTTTAAATGGACCTTTATAAGACACGTTCCAAATTGCACTTCATAGAAAATGTAATGGTTTTTTTGGAGATTGCGTATTAAAAATTTAGCAATGAAAATAGAAGCATATATAGGTATATGAAAATACGTCTATAGCAGATACCTACCAAATCCATAAACCTTATATCAATCATCGGCTACCAATAGTCAATTTTATTGCGTGATGGTACGGAACCCATTCGTAGGTCCGAACCACACGTTCCAACTCCACCAAACTCCCAACTTTTGTTTGTTAGCGGTTGACGTCAGACCCGCGTAAATGTTAAAATAAGAAGGGCCGGCAGGGCTAGCATATCTTGCCGCGAATTCACATGTCGCGCGACATAGCGTCACCTGTTTTGCTCGCACGACATTGACAGAAAAGTGAGAGGTAGTATTTCTCGCGCGACAAAGAGTCGCGGGTCACAGTTATGCTAGACGTGCTGCACATTGTTTGACTAATGAGCTCTTATGTAGTCACCATCAAGTACAATGTATTGTACTTAGCATAACAATGGTGCACACGTAGATTTCGAAGAAAACGGTGTGAACGTCGTATCACGAAATTTACACAATAAGTGAGTTTATATTCTAAAATACAATAAAGAAAATAAAATACATAAATACATTACAAACAATCTAAAGTATGGTGCCGCCAGTAACAGAGCAGGGCCCAAGCTACGGGTGGTTAGGGCTGCAGAGAGCCCCACGATGCGCGTCATGTCCAGGAGAAGGTACTGTCTTCTGTATCTGACCCTTGACCCAGCCATGATAGCGAGTCTCTTAAGGTAATTGTCGAGACTCCTCGCCATAAGACCGGTTACCAAGCCGACAATGATCTTCGAATCAACATCCCGCATAGCGGTCACCATGTAAGTCAAGTAACGGTAATTGCTCAGTGTGTCTTTCCGTAAGTATACACTACTTGCGAAGTTGACCGAAGTTGGCCGAAGCGAAGTTAGCCGAAATATGGGTTTCCGAAGCGAAGCGCCCCTCCACACTATCATGTTCGCCCAACATCGGCCAAATTCGCGAGTAGTGTGGAGCCGCAATTTCATTCGTGCGAGATGGTGATTTCAACGAGCACTGCCTGACATTTAAATTGATCTAACAACACGATAACATGCTTATTGCCTATAACAGTCCTGTACGAATGAGTCTTTTAAATAAAAAGTAAGATATAGATGCATGCAAATATCTCCTTAAACAAAATTCATGCTCAGCAACACGTTTTTGAACAGGTGGGTTTACATTAGTGACATAAAGTTAGTTAGTAATTATACGAGTACTACACATTGTCTCACTTAAAGAATAAACAGATGTTTGTGCTCATTAAACCCAACCAGCACTAACTAAAGTGTTCAGGAAAGGTCGACACAAACACGACAAAAAAGCAATGAAAGCGTTATTTCTAGATTGTAGCTCATCGTGGCAGATTGCCAACGCTACTACTAGGAGTTGTTAGTTAAAAGTTTTGGCTACCAAAACTCGCTAATCTATCTATATCTATCTATACTATTATAAAATCCTAAATTTGTATTGAAAATAAATTTTCTATTGAGGGAGGTCATGATTTCAGGAAAAATCTCGATAGCGTGATGCAGCCGCATAGTTGTTTTGTATGGACACGCTTCGCCGTGCCAACCTGGCGCCATCTGTTTTCAAAAAAACCGTTGTCCTCGCATCACGCCGAAACGGCTGGATAAAAAGTTACCAATTTTGGTACAGGAATAGCAGAACATCCAAAGATGGTTATAGGATACTTTTTATTATGATTAATATTTATCTCTGTAAACATAAAGTCCATGAAATATTTTCCTTACAATGTGTAACCTTATAATGACAGCGTTTGTGATTTTGAATTTAGAACGACGCGACCCCCGCGTGGCTCTTACGTGTACAAAAACTAAAAAGTATGAATTCGACATAATACCTCCGCGCGGATCACCGGTATTAACAATAAGGTTAAGGTTGTTTGAGGCGTTGAGTTACGGAAACCGTCTTAGTTAGATAGAAAAGATGGCGCCAATTATCGACCAACACAGACGAAAATATGAGTGCAATGTTCGTTGTAAATTGGCTCATGCTCAAAAAAAAACATATATTTCTTTAAAAACACAATTTGCGACAATAGGAACTAATTAATGCTCTTTTATTGAATATGCAATTATATTCTTCTGTAGTTTGTAAGTATTGACCATAAAAAAGCCCGGAGACGCAATAAAAAATGTTAATGAATAAAACAGATTTTTAATGCCATTTTATCGAGTGTAATTGAAATAAAAGTATTTCGAATCAATTTAAGTAAATTAAATACATTTTTAAATATGTTTTACCAACCAACATTAGGCGCAAATTTTTGTATTGTTTGTGTTTGGCCTAACTTACTAATAAGGTAGCGAAATGTATAATAAACGATAAATATACGATATATTTAGCCACAATTTTGCATCTATGTAGTTTTTTTAATATATCAAATTTATTCAAAGTATTAAATATCAGTAATTCTTTATTTTTAACGGTGTGTTGAGATTTTCTTCTCAATGACCCAATTTTCCACTAGATGGCGTTGTTACTTTGACAAAATCTCCATACTAGCGGCTGCATCGCGCTGTTAAGATTTTTCCTGAGTTAATAACACCAGCTCCATACATGTAAGGTTTTGGAGCCATTGATGGGTCTCCTCAACACCAAGGATTCACGTACGTCGTTGCGTGCCCGTGACCACGATTCGGCACAAGCTAGGGTCTAGCTGTGATGGGTTAACCCGGACTTCGACAATTACTACCGAAGTTGTTGAATATTGATCGCATATCGAGATCGCAGATCGCAGTCCCAGGGATGCCGCTCACACATTTAAGCTTATATTAAGTGTGTGGGCGGCCTCGCATTAAGTTTTTTAAATCTACAATAGACAATAAATATTAAAAACAATCTTTTAAACATACCTAAGTCTTGACCCAATCTTAATTAAACCAAGATGGTGTTCACAAGCGTAGCACCGAAGGTGCGGAGCGTTCTAGGGAAGTCGCCCACCCACTAATATAAGTAGTAACTTAATGCGAGGCCGTAGGCCGAGCTCTACGTAGCACCGAAGGTGCAGAGCGTCCCAGGGAAGCCGCTCACACACTTCAACTTATATTAAGTGGGTGGGCGGCCTCGCATTAAGTAATTTAAATCTACAATAGACAATAAATAATCAAAACGATTTTTTAAACATAAGTCTTGCCTCAGTTTTAATTAAACCAAGATCATGTTCACAAGCGTAGCACCGAAGGTGCGGAGCGTCCTAGGGAAGGCGCCGACCCACTAATATAAGTAGTAACTTAACGCGAGGCCGTAGGCCGAGCTTCACGTAGCACCGAAGGTGCAGAGCGTCCCAGGGAAGCCGCTTACCTCGCCCTAGGCACCGCGCTTCGGCCTCGCACTAGGTTACTTCAACTTATGTTAAATGGGTGGGCGGATTCCTTGTGACGCTCCGCACCTACGGTGCTACGCGGAGCTCGGCCTTCGGCCTCGCATTAAGTTACTTCAACTTATATTAAGTGGGTTGGCGGCTTCCTTGGGACGCTCCGCACCTTTGGTGCTACGCGGAGCTCGGCCTTCGGCCTCGCACTAGGTTACTTCAACTTATATTAAATGGGTGAGCGGCTTCCTTAGGACGCTCCGCACCTTCGGTGCTACGCGGAGCTCGGCCTTCGGCCTCGAGTTAAGTTGCTTCCACTTATATTAAGTGGGTGGGCGGCTTCCTTGGGACGCTCCGCACCTACGGTGCTACGCGGAGCTCGGCCTTCGGCCTCGAATTAAGTTGCTTCCACTTATATTAAGTGGGTGGGCGGCTTCCTTGGGACGCTCCGCACCTACGGTGCTACGCGGAGCTCGGCCTTCGGCCTCGCATTAAGTTACTTCCACTTATATTAAGTGGGTGGGCGGCTTCCTTGGGACGCTCCGCACCTACGGTGCTACGCGGAGCTCGGCCTTCGGCCTCGCATTAAGTTACTTCGACTTATATTAAATGGGTGGGCGACTTCCTTAGGACGCTCCGCACCTTCGGTGCTACGCGGAGCTCGGCCTTTGGCCTCGCAATAAGTGTAGTAAACGTATGATATTGTGTTTACGCGTGCGAAGCCGCGGGCAAAAGCTAGTTAAGTAATAAAATTGCTGTGCTTGAGTGAAAAAGTGCTCTTCCTCACCGGGACAGAATAGAGACGTGGCCGGCTACCGTATCCAAAAATATATTGGAATGTATGGAAGCTAGAGAATGCAAACCGGTAAACTTTTCTATGGAAATTACTGGTAAATTACGGGCAATCTTTCGATAATTTACCGGTAATCCGGTAGTTTCCATACAAAAATGTACACTTGGCTACCACATTTTTGTATGGGATATATTGGAGCCCACGGTGCCATAGCGACTAAGTGGGGAACAACTCTAAGGAATGAGTTCGTGTTGCGACGTAATCAGAAGGGTTACTACGAAATTTAACTTTCGTATCGCGCTCGCTCAATCAAACACATTTTCACAAAAGAGTTAGTGCGACGGCACTACATGTAGGTACAAATACAAACGGTCGAATTTCGAACTTCAGAATATCTCCTCAGCAGCGGCTAGAGAGCGTGTGGAAATATGTCCAGTAGTTTTCTCCGCAACTTGGCTATTTGTATAATGGTTGTAAATAAATTCTTCTTTGTCTCTCTTTTTCTGGTCTTCCCTCAATTTTGCTTTAATAATCCTCTTATGAAAGGTTCATTCAAATGATCAACATTTTTATAAGGATGTCTAGTTACACAAACAGAAAATACTCGCCTATGTTTAACCAATAATGAGATCCACTAAATACTTTCAGGAGTAATTATCGAAGTTAAGAGATTTTATGACCTAGTAAAAGTGGAAACCACCAAACTTTTATCGCCATCGGATTAATGGTTTAGGACCGCGTAGGGGACAAAAAAAAACGGGCAAGTGCGAGTCTGACTCGCGCACCGAGGGTTTTGTACAAACACTTATCCCATCTTATTCCAACTGCCACGGTTAAGTACAGTTTGCACCTGGTATGTATGGCTATGTGGCCGTATAAAAATGTTAACGCAACCGGGTTCTCCAAATAGGATTTTTGAAAAGGGCTATATTTTTTTAATGCTTTAATTTCAAATGTATAGTTTCAGATTTTTCCCTATATTTGTAGTATAAGACGGTATTAATTGCAAAATTTCATAGTTCTAGGTGAACGGAAAATACCACGGAGTATTCTTATGGTCTGTGGAAAATACCTTCTTCTCAAAAATGCCATGTAATGTTGCCATGCCATCGCTAGAAAGACTACAGTAAGTGGAAAATACCGAAGACTTTTTAGAAGTGTCCAGTAAACAGCGAGATTTTAAATTTGGAATCAATATTTATCCAGTAAGTAAGTATGTAATTCCTATTTCGTATCAAGATATTTAAATTTCGAAACACGATTTACATCGTCACAGACCTATAAAAAAACTAAGGATGTGAAGGCGATAAGGTAGTATATGAATGTAAAAAGATAATTAATCATGTTATTTTATTTCAAATATATTCTTATTTAATCATAGTATAAAAATTTGTAGAATGCATCTACAAATTGTTTTAATTATAAGTACAGTCCGACAGCAAACTGTAGAAATTAAAAAGTGGCGTCCCTTTTTCTTAGATTGAATACAAAGAGACGACACTACAATATACACTTGCAATTTACACTTAAATAAAAAGAGGTCAGCACTATTGGCAGTATAAACTTTACTCATGATGCATGTAAAAAAAAAAGTAGCGACAAGGTTAGTGCGGAAAGTTTGTATGCTGCGTTTATAATTGTGCTGTGTAAAATGACAATGATATTTCGGAATTACTTTATTGTATCCTTTAGAAAAACCTTTGAGTTAAAATTAAAGGTAAGCTTTATGATATGAACATTAGTTAGAAAATATAACAATAATTAAATTTTTGGAGCGGAGCGAGCGAAGCGAGCGAAGCTCCCATGGATCGACTCGAATGGACTTCGTAACAATGCGCAGATCTCAGCGAGTTCTCAACCGATTTTAGAAATTTTTGATTTAAAATGCACAAATTAAATTTCGCTAGGTCGTGAGGAAGAGAAAATTTCGAAAAAAAAAAAAAACTCCGCTCCAATCTATGGTGCAAGCTTAGCCGGTGGCTGACTCTGCATCGACCTAGTATATTTAAAACTTAGATTTGTAAGACGGTGCAAATAAGTCAGTACAAATAAATAAACGCAGTTAAGTATGTGATAAAAAAAAAAAAAACAAATAAATTAAGGCGGGATTTAAATCAAAAGACAATTATTTCGTTTGTGTAATCTAATTACCTACATACTTACAGCAAAATGAGTTCAGACGATTCTAATTTCGAAATAGACGGCACTCCTCCACACTTAAAAGCGGAGGCAGAGTTTGTACTTTCGCCTAAATCCAAGGAAAGATATTTAAAAAAATGCAAAGATCATTACATTATATGGATGGAAGAAAATCAAGTTAATAATTGGCCAGATAATGTGTTTCTGGCTTATTTCAACCATCTTTCTGAGACAATCGGATGGCTACAAAGGAGAGAAATCACAAATATTTAGCAGCCAAAATATAGAAAAGTTCTTAAATCAAGCTCCAAATGATAAACATTTGGCGATGAAGGTAAATAAATGCTGCCACTATTTGATAACGATATATGTAATATTTTTTTATCAAAGTATAAACTCATAATTATTTTATTTTTGTTATAGGTTGTTATCATGGGTGTTAATGGTGATGCCTGCGACGACGAATATCGCAATGTGTCCTCGGGAAATAATAAAAATATCCATTAGCAAATGGCCGAACATAATTGTCAACTTTCATATTTCTTAAATACAAAGTATATTTTTATCTTATTTTCTTGTTTAATTTTCGAGAAAAGCCGCCTACAGCTACGGTTCGGTCCGTCTAATTCATACTCAGCCAGTATGGCTTACTTACTGGTCTCTGCCGTAATGTACTAATACATTTTGATTTCCTTGAGTGTCGTGATATAGGTACGTTTTCTTCCAGCATAAACGGCCGAATCTGTACATAGAAGTTTTTTTAAGGACACTGTCGACCCGAGTATATGGTTTAAATTTCAATTCGATACCTCCTCCACGCGTTCGTCGCGTTCCTGTGATAAAGGGTTTTGACAGACGGACGGAAGGACAACAAAGTGATCTTATAAGGTTTTTTGAGGTACGGAACATGGATTTATTTAGATAAATTAGATGGTGCGAAAGAGGTGACGCTCTATAAACTGACGAAAAAAAGGGGGTTATGAAACCTTTTCTTGAGACGAAATTCCAGTTTCAATTTATTTTATCTTTAATATTCTTTCGCAGTTCTAATGCCAAGGTGATGATGGGAGTTATAGACTATGGAGTGTCCGCGTTTTTTACAAATGATTCGGCAAAAACCAAGGCCAGATAAGTAAGAGCAGGAAATAATTAAAACATGTCGCAGACGAATAATGTGATCAGCTGTATCCCCTTTTATATTGTATCGAGATATTGTCTGTATGATGTGTCTATGTGTATGTGCCTTTTATTATATCGAGATCTGTCTCATTGTGTAAAACAACCTTGCTTGACTCTCGGGTCAATGTTTTGCCTACAAATGTGTCTAATATATTATGTACAGTCAAGGAGATTTTGTTCAGCAATCGTCTACAATTAAACAGGGTGGATAATTATGACATCAGTACTACATTTTGATACTAATTAATTATCTTATAAAATGAAACTCTTGAATAAACTCTGCTCACTTGGTGCATAAGCAACCTACACAAGTACGTATAATAAATTAAACGAGATACATAGCAGAAAGCGTAATAATACCTATAAACAGGACAATACTGTTACTATCCGAGGTTGTTGATAGCCTGCTGGCTGGTTAGCGAAAGAGGACTCCGTTTTTTTAAGACATGACTTGAACGGTATCAGGGCTGGTTAGCTCTCACTTCCAGTCCACAGGAGTAATTTGGGGAGGTTGACGCGGGCGCACCGGGCGCATGGGCTGCGTCGTGAGTAGACTGAACCGACTGAGCAGACTGACTGCTGTAGGGTGGGAGAGGGGAAAGAGAATCGGGCTATCACAGAGAAAATAATGGTAATATCCCGCCGGCGGGGATTACTCTGAGGCGCTGTTCGAAGAGTTCGCGGCGACCACCGCTCGGAATCGAGGGCCCCGTTGACGAAATCAGGGTATTTATTAAGAACGGTGTGACGTCACTGAAACTGGTACTAGCGCCGTCCGTGCCGCCAGCGCCCTTAGTGCCAGTGCTGCCGCTCGAACAAAACTCGGCGACTACATCTATCCTGCCTACGAGATCGTCCCGACTCCCGTCATGGCTGATGCTGGAGCATGTGAACGTCACAACAATATATACCGGGTGTCGCCTGTAATTATTATTTTATTATTATTATGATCCCATGATATCCCACTGCTGGGCAAAGGCCTCCCCACTCTTCTTCCATTATTCCCGGTTTTGGGCTATTTCTGGCCATTCCTTTATAAAAGAGTCTAGCTCGTCCCGCCTTCGCCGATGAGGTCTTCCACGTCTCCGTTTCTGGCTGCTGGGCTTCCACTCTGTAGCGATCTTGGCCCACAGCTCATTCGGCATTCGACAAACGTGACCATCAGCCCAGTCCCACTTCAACTTGGCCGCTTTCTGAGCTACGTCGACTATCTGATAAAGCCTGTAAAAGGAGCACTAAATTAAAACATAGATTTTATGCCTCAAACTGAACAACTTTAAAAGAATTATTGTATTAAGCGGTTTACACTCACGTGAAATTGTCAGGAACGGCCCGACATGTTTCGAACTCGTATGGAGCTTGTCGGGCCGTTCCTGACCATTTCACGTGAATGTAAACCGCTTAATACATTAAATATGTCTCACGAACTTTAAAAGAAAGTCAAATTTCAGAATTTCATTATTTCAAACAAATTAAATAGTATTTTCAATGTACGTCGTCCAACATTGACATTTCGCAATACATTGCTTCTTTGTCTAAAGATTATTCTACAAATTGTCATTGAATACACGTTATTTTCAGAAGTCGCTTAACGCATGTTGTTCAGTTTGAAGGGTGAAATCTAAGTTTTTTTTATTTATTGCTCCTATTATAGGCACCGCCCAGTATAAAATACTCATTCATCTCATCATCATCATCATGCCAATTCCACAACAGGGCCGCGATTCCACTCTGCACTTAAAAGATGAAAGGGAAGTTATTTTAATGTCATTCGTTAGTATCGGCATTCGAGTTCCAAATATAACATTTAAATTGTAACTCTCGCTAAGTATGACGTCATTACGTTTCTCGGTCGTATTCGAGTTGCCAATATTAAACTGTCAAATCCCATACTATAGTTATACTCGTATGTGTACAAAGGAAAACGGGCGTGTATTGGCTTAACTTTGTGATGTCCTCCCTCTATCACAGCGGCGTGTATTGCCTTAACTTAAACCCCATGTATATATCAGTGTCCACTGTGGATATCTGTCACATGTCCTCATTAAGCAATGTACATGTTCGTTCATCAGCATTAGCCCATTAATTCTTGAGCATGGAATCTATATGTGTAATGGAAATAACCTGTATTTAGCTTTGTACATATTTAACGTAATACTGTCAATACATGAAACGTAAACGTAATGTAAACAGATACGTAATCATTCATTATAAAGTACATTATATAGAAAATTATCTTGATTTATTTTTATCGACTATATCCAGTGTCACCGAGTTATTCTGCCAGGCGTATCCACGGCTTCATGTTTTAGTTTTCTGTGATAGTTTTTAGGGTTCCGTACCCAAAGGGTAAAAACGGGACCCTATTACTGAGACGTCGCTGTCCGTCCGTCCATCCGTCCGTCTGTCACCAGGGCCCTATTCAAAAAACATTAACATTACAATCCGACAATTTGTAAAAAAGTGACATAATTGTAGAATTGTAAGGTAAAAACTTGTTCAATAAAAGTACAAATTTGTAATTGTACCACTGCTAAAAAATCTTAATGTCACACTTGTAAACCCCGTTCAATAAAACTTTACAATTGCAAAAAACGCCTGTCGATGACAATTGTAAATTAATATGTCATGGTAAGTTACAATTTACAATTCAGTATAATATTATGTTTTTTAATGACTTAACAATGACGGTATAGAATAAAATTTAATTGTTAACTTGTTCAACAAATTGCATTTCAGTACGTTCACGATTAAATCGCAGTTACCTATTATTCCAACCAAATGTCGGTACTTGGACATAAATAGGTTATATATTATTTTAAGTTAAGCACTATTTATTTCATACCTTTTTTTATCTTACTTGGTAACTACATTACATATTATTAGAAATTCAAACCTAAATCTAAATGTGGACCACATACCACCATGAAGTTCATAGAATGATTCAAATCTCTAACTACGAATGATGGTTCATTCTGCCAAGGAGCATCCATTTGAATTAGAGAACCATCTACAATACCAGCTATCTAGGTATAATTATGAATGAGTCATAAATAATCTAGAAATCTCATGACAGTTTTCAGGCCAGCGGACCTCATTGACGAAGAATCTGTTAACAATTGAAGTTGTCACCCGTGTCAGACAGTTGTAAACAGTCGCTTTAGAAATTCCATGCGTACCTATCTGCTATTATATGGTATTGTGAGCCAGAACCCATCCAAAGCGCACAAAGTTTGCTCGGCGGGTGTAAGAGCTGTGAGCAAGCTCGTTGCTCATTGCATTTATCAAATATTCGACGGTAGTCTTGTTTACTCTGAATTTCTCATTAAATGTGAAATCGATAACATCAAGATTGGGATTCCTCCTTCTTCGAAATATTCGCCTGTGTCGCACAATAATCACGGGATATTTTTCGTCACTTTCACTACTTGATGATCACGTGAGCATCATATTAGGTTTCGAAAAGCTACGAGTATGCCTAAACTGTAGGTATTCAACAATTTTTAGGGTTCCGTACCCAAAGGGTAAAAACGGGACCCTATTACTGAGACTTCGCTGTCCGTCCGTCCGTCCGTCCGTCCGTCCGTCCGTCCGTCTGTCACCAGGCTGTATCTCAAGAACGGTGATAGCTAGACAGCTGAAATTTTCACAGATGATGTATTTCTATTGCTGTTATAACAACAAATACTAAAAACAAAATAAAATAAATATTTAAGGGGGGCTCCCATACAACAAACTTGTTATAGATTATATATATGTATAGGTACGGAACCCTTCATGCGCGAGTCGGACTCGCACTTGCCCAATTTTTATACCGGGTGAGTGCGCCTGTCAGAATTTTGTTACAATTCTACAAATATGTAAACTTGCAACTACCAGTATGCGTTTAATAAACTGGTCTTTCTGACAAAATTGTAAATTATTGCCTGTCAAGTGAAATCTTTATTGAACAGAGATAATATGTAAAATTTTCGTTACAAACCGACAATTTTGTAAATTTTTCACCATTACAAAATTGTCACTTGTATTTGTTATTGAATACATAAAAATGTAAATAGTAATTGTAATCACAAATTGTAAATTGTAAGTTTTATTGAATAGGGCCCAGGCTGTATTTCAATAACGGTGATAGCTAGACAGTTGAAATTTTCACAGATGATGTATTTCTATTGCCGCTATAACAAAAAATACTAAAAATAAAATAAAATAAACATTTAAGGGGGGCTCCCATGTAACAAACTTATAGATAATGGTACGGAACCCTTCGTGCGCGAGTCCCACTCGCACTTGTGTATTATTTAAGTTTGTAATATTGAGAAACTAGTTTTGTTTTAAGTAGTATTAGCGACCCGGCTTCGCACGGGTGCAATTCTATATTATATGTACATTAATTTACATAATAAAACTTCCTCTTGAATCACTATTAAAAAAATCAAATACACAAATAACTATTTACTCTAATCGTCATTCCCCACTATGAATTTTTATTTTTGATGTAACGATGTAAAAAGTTTTTCGTTCAACTAAAACTGACCTATTAAAAAAAAAACATGATCGCGATGGTCATGGCGGGTGCCTCGTAATTAGTTAAATTTTTTGACAAGTAATTTCACCCAATCAGTGAATTCCTTACTCTAAGGTGAACAGTAGCTTGCTTTTTTTTAATCAAATATGGTGATTTTCTCTTTTTGAACTTATTAGAGACATTAGAGTTGAGTAGAGAGATGTCTTATGAATATTAAAGTTCTGTAGCGGGCACCATAGAGTATTGAATTTTGGTACAAGATTAAAAAGTGCGTTATTGTGAGTTTGTCTGTGAAATTATAATTGACAGATTAAAGTACGCGAGAATAAAAATATTTTTGTAGGTAGGTACTTATAGAATTGGATGTCGCGCCTCGTTTATATCTCATTTTCTTTTCCATGACGTTTGAGGTGTGTGGTAAAGGGTGTCATCTCCTAAAATATGTCACTTTGGGGAGAATAGTGTGGTTAATGGTTATAAAGTTAGATATCTAACTAAAATTAAATGAACCCTTTTACAATTACCTATAAACTCACCTTTAATAATTAATTGCTTTTTGGAATGTACAATAAAGCGTTGTATAATTTAGTTTTGTTAATTAATTTTGAAACAGCGTTATTAGAAGAGTCTACGTTATTAATAATGATCCATATTTACACACCAAGTAAAACAATTTCATTATTATTGGATTTCGTAGGTAGGTACTTACCATATTATCCGGTTATTATAAATTTCAAAGCTTGGATATAATTAATTTCAGTATATATTTTAAATAGAGGCTCATTTTCTGAGTTATACTAGTCATGAAGAACAGCGTTATTTTACGAGGGTAAAAAGGAAGCTTTTAATGCTATCATTCAGTAAATAATGCTGATTTGATATAATAGGTTTACAACACATCCGAACTGCTAAAATAAAAAAAAAATTGGGCACGTGCGAGTCCGATTCGCGCATGAAGGGTTCCGTACCATAATCTATAACAAGTTTGTTGTATGGGAGCCCCCTTAAATATTTATTTTATTTTATTTTTAGTATTTGTTGTTGTAGCGGCAATAGAAATACATCATCTGTGAAAATTTAAACTGTCTAGCTATCACCGTTCTTGAGATACAGCCTGGTGACAGACAGACGGACGGACGGACGGACGGACAGCGAAGTGTCAGTAATAGGGTCCCGTTTTTACCCTTTGGGTACGGAACCCTAAAAAGGAAAACCGTCACACATTATCATTGTGATATGATTTGTGGAACAGTCGGAAAATCTCTTTAATTGGCAGCAATTTTTAGGGTTTTAAGATGAGTAAGTGTTTGTACGGAAGCGTGGGTGTGCAAATCCGACTCGCAATTGGCCGTCTTTTTAGGGTTCCGTAGTCAACTAGGAACCCTTATAGTTTCGCCATGTCCGTCTGTCCGTCCGCGGCTTAGCTCCGTGATCATTAGTACTAGAAAGCTGAAATTTTGTATGAGTATGTGTATGTATCACGTCGACAAAACGGTAAAATAAAAACTAAAAAAAAATATTTTTTCGGGTACCTCTCGAACACCTAAAGTGGGGGTGAATTTTTTTTTTCGTTCCAACACTAGTGTGTGGGGTGTCGTTGAATAGGTCTTTTAAAAATAATAGGGGTCTCCAAACATTATTTTTTGATAAAGTCAGCAGTTTTGTAAATATTCGCTCCGAAAAACAAAAAATAGCGTCCCCCCCCTCTAACTTTTCAACCACGGGTCAAAAAATTATGGAAAAATTCATGAACACGAGGCCGTATACGTAATTTCAATGAAAACTATATTGAATAAAATCGGTCGAGCCGTTTTTGAGTTATCGCAAAATTTCATAATTTTCTTAAAAGGACGTAAGTTCACTTCCAGAAGGTAATAAGTAATTACAGTTACTTTGGCGTTTACGACCTTTTTATAGAGCTTGAAATCTTTCCTGTAACTTAAGTCTATTGTGAAGGATAAGCAACTACGGAACCCTACACTGAGCGTGGTACGACATGCTCTTGGCCGGTTTTTTTTTACAGGTATCAATTTAACAGGATGTTTGTACTTAACTAAGCTTGCTCATACATTTTTAATGGCATAAGTTAGATCTTCATAGAGATAAGTTGAGTCCTTTGTCTTTAAAGATATCAGAAATTATCTTAAACAATATTGAAACAAGGGATGCGGCAGCAAGACGTCACTGTCTCGTTTTATCGGTTCTTGCCCTTAGACCAGTGAACTCTGAAGTGTAGACAAACCTAATAAGAATAGGATAGAATAGAACTCTGTTTAACACATCTCT
The DNA here is from genome assembly GCA_947623375.1 of Apotomis capreana. Lineage (NCBI taxonomy): Eukaryota > Metazoa > Arthropoda > Insecta > Lepidoptera > Tortricidae > Apotomis > Apotomis capreana. The sequence continues at coordinate 21,689,412 of OX392512.1, forward strand.
ACAAGAAAGATAAACAGACTCAGATAATACGCACGCAATACAATACCGCATGACGATATTACAATAACGTCATTATTGATTCAGTTGTTTCTTTGCGGAAATAATTATATTTTGTGATTACATATTTATTCGCAGTTGGTAAACTAACACGTTAAGTTTAGCCCTCATTACAGTTATCTTTTACATAGAGCAATACGCAATGTTAGTACGGAATCCTCGGTTCAAAAAATCCGACTCGCACTTGACCGGCTATTTTATCTGTCGAGGATATCAATTTGGTGAATGGACGCACATTCACCAAATCGACCTGCGTTGGGTTCTGATTGTCGATACCTAGATTGTGTGTTTTTTGTTGAGACTTAATAAATATTATATAAATATACAATATACATAGATATAGCGCGTGATAACTGAAGTCGCGGCAAGATGTGCTTCTAGCCCTGCCCGTCTACCACAACTATGGTTCGCGACTCATGTCGCGCGACATAGCTTTACACGTCACTCTCACACAGTACTGAGATTAAATTAAAAGATCACTACTTGTCGCTCCCATAGCTTATTGTGTGCTATTGGTAATTTTCCTAGCTAAGTTGGATATCAGCTGTGTTGTATTTTTTTTTTCTTGTTTATATGTGTATTTTTGCCTATATTATATATGTATATTATTTGTATATATGTATGTTTATCTTTGAATATATTTATTTAAGTATGTTTATGACTTATATTTTATGTTATTTATGTTGCTGAATTTTTTATCCCACCACCTACTCTTTCATTGTTTATGTTTGCTCATTCTTCTACCCAAAGGTTGTCTGGAACAGATCGCTACCATTTATAAATTAAGGTTTCAATTGTAACCTTTTTCTTGTTGGTGTGCAATAAAGAATTGTTGTATTTATTGTATTGTACTGTGCAGAAAGAGATGGGTAGTATATCTCGCGCGAGGAAGTGTCGCGTGTTACAGTCGTGCTAAAGCTGCTGGTGGCCCAACACTCGAACTGACGTGGTAACTACAAGGTAGGTACCTACCCAAATCTTTCTCTTGCCCCGGAACCGTTGACCACTTACTTACTTTTCAAAGCACTGTATAAATTATGAACTGTCAATTAGGCATTCACTTGCTTCGAATTTTAGTTACCAAAAGCAATTGAGTTGATGGAAGAGTAACTTTTTCATCAAAAATGACAGCTAGCGAAGTATATGAAAAACACCTTGACGCAAGAAAGAAGCTCCACGAAAAACTTATCGTAATGATGTTGTTTGTTTTTGTCACTAAATCCTGCCGTTTACGGAACTTAATTTATTACTTGGAAGTTTGTGGACTTTAGATGAAAACAAAAAGGTTAAGAGGAAAGATCACTACTCATTTTCCCATACAAAATGGCTTCGTTCTCATCTGTTTCCTCCTCCAAAGCTTAGCAAAACTACGAAATTTTAGGAAACATTTTTTTTGCTATTAGTATTAGTAAAATATAACTGTAATGAGGGATGAGGGCTAAACTTAACTTTGCCGTTAGAAAACCACTGTCCCCATACATCGACATAGGTCGATGTTAGTTTACCAACTGCAAATAATTATTTAATCACAAAAATATATTTATTGTACTTAATGGCAAAAATTACCTTGCCAGCGTCAACATTTGCAGCATAAACACTCGTATATTTTGATTGCGTTGACTTAGAGAAGTTTAGTTTTGGGCTCCAATTGGTAGCAGATCTTCGTTGGTATTGATATTAATTTCAGCTTGATACCTCCGCGCGTTCTCGAGAAAAAGGTCTTGACAGACGGACAGGCAGGTAGGCACACAAACAGAAAAAATACTGTGTTTGACTATGGTGAAAATTAATTATGTCATTGAAACCACTAAACATACATTCAAAAATACACGGATCAAATAAACTACCACTAACTTTTGGACAGTTACCTATTTTTAATTGGGCAAAAACTAAAAAGACGTGTTTTGACTACTGATTTTTACGTATGACGATCACAAACCAGTATCTGAGAGTACCTGATTAGAGCTGTTATTAAGAAGCCTTATTCCTTTTAAAATCACTTTTATTCATATATAACAGATATATGTATATGACAGATATATATTGATAATTTCAACCATTGAAGTGAATAATACTTTTCCCCGAGTTCTAGGTAGTAATAAGCATAGCTATTTCATGCTTTTATTGCGTGCAGTCGAAAATAAGTTAAAAAAACGAATTTTCCGCGTGCATTTTGTCAATTTCGAGCTGTTTTTGAAAAAAATTACCAATGAAAAATTCAAACTGTATATTTTAAATACCAATACCAATAAATCCCAAAAGCCCTGTTCTACGTAGTAAAATATTAAGAAACATGTTTGATCATTGAGAAAAATGTCCAAAACAATCAGCATTTTTAAAGAAATAAGGCCTCTTAAATACCGTATTCAACAAATCAGAGTAGTCGCACCAATCAGAGATAAGGTATAAGTTACGACCCACCCGCCTGGGGACGTATGGGCACGTGCCGCGCACAGATAATAGCTCCGTGACGAAAACAAACAAATACGTCATTCCAATACTTATAATAAGACAGTAGAAAAAAAACAGTACATTAAAGATATTTGGAAAAAAATGCGTTAGATATAGGTAAGGTAAAACACAGTTATTTAGTAAGTACATAAATAAAATAAACAAACAAAGTTATAGACATAACATAAGTACATTTAGCCCAACAGGGGTTTGTACAACCCTCGCCATATTGCGGACTTTTTGTGGTACTTATGTATTTTACTGGTAACGACAAATTTTTGGTAAATTGACGTTGAAAGTCGATGAATGTCACTGATGTACACAAAGAGGAAACAGGACTGAATATTCCGCAAACTTCAAGTATTTTTTGCATAATAAAGCCAAAACTATCCACAGTGATGAAAGTCAAGTTTTTTTTCAATAGGATTCTGTATTTATTTTGCAAGAGCAACGAAGGATTGAACAGCATTCCGGTAGAGAATGCTTTGAATTTGGTAAATGACAAATGCTTGACAAATAGCTATTGACTTTGAATAATGCAAATATAATTATGACGAATGCACATTATTGCCATATGAAAGCTGTTTGTAGCGCCATTATCCCTATTTTTTTTTATAACGGCATAAAATGGTGGCTCCACTTCGCCTGGCAAGCAAAAAGGGGAGTCCAAGTCGCAATGGCAACTGACAAGAAACTAACGCTGCCATGTCAGCAGACACTGCCATGCTGGCCCGAGAGATGCTTTAGATGCTTCTGTTTTGCATCGAAATATATTTAACAGTAAAAGATTAAAAGGAATGACAGTTCTATATAAAATTCAAATTAAATAAGTATTAGAACCTCTTCTTAACACGAGGAACCTGGTACTTTCTTCGTCACGTATGATGCGGACCGCCCGCCGCTGCAATCTGTCAAGAGCATCGAGTAGATAATGGGCGGAACCATGAACCATCCCAAAGATGCGAGCAGTACTCCACGCACGACCGAACTCCACACTATCATATTCGCCCAACTTCGGTCTACTTCGCGAGTGTGTGGAGCCGCAATGATAATCAGTTGCGTACATGCGATATCTATTAGGCATCAACATCCGGACATACGAAAAAAAGAATGGGCCAAGCTGAAAAGAAGACGGTTCGCTCGCTCAGTCAAGTAGATTCGTCGAATTTTCCTCCTATACTTAAAGTTTTCGGTACCTAGTTAAAGTAGCCTTTTAGTAGGTACCTATAATTTTACCACCCATTCCGGGCGATGCTCAATTTGTTTTTATTGTGTTCTCACGTTTTCCCAAACGAGGTACATTGGAGTTGTGTAGCTTCCACGTGCTGAAATGTTAATTGAACGAGTAAACCGGCCAAGTGCAGGTTTCGCAACGGGTTATAGCAAGTAAAAAGTATGGATAAACATAAAGAAATAATCATATAATAGAGTCTATGCGGAAAGAATCATTGGATTTGAGGGCGTGCCAGTCCTATTTTATGGTGTTTGGTATGCTGACAACAGTCACTATTTGTCAGTTATTTGAAGATAATGAATGACCGCATATTTATGTAAATTAATATATTTTTAATGAATAATTACTGATTTTGTGTCGGAGACTAATTACTTAGGGGGACAATCCAATACGTAACAATTTGATATTAAATACAACGTAAATACCCGTAATATCGGACACGCGTTCTGTGACTTCTTGTAAGTCGATATTGCGTTTTAGCCGATTTTCCCGCTGAAAAAACGACGAACTATGTGCGGTTTTACCCCGTTTTGCCATTAATTTTACACATAATCCTTAGGGCTTTTGTTTATTATTATTAATCCGTATATGGCGGCTCGAAGCTTGTGCCAGTATCAGTTTGTTTGGTTTATAAGGTGGAAGTACCTACTAGTACTCGACATTGCAAGGGATATTTATTTTATGTTTCGTAATAGTACGTTAATTTACACGTCTATCGCAAATTTATTCATCCCTTATGAGAGGTATGACTTTTACCATTATTAAAATGGTATTTATATCATATAATGATCATATAAAAAAATCTCGTAATGTAATGAAATGTAAGTCAATAGGATTGTCCCATGTCACGGGAATTTGCAGGCAGTCAGGTTGTATATTTTATTATTTTGCGTGTGAAATTCGATACAAACATTTCTCATGTATTCATTCTATTTGCTATGAAAGTAACGGTAATCTTATCTTATTTATCGCAGTTGAAAGTATGGTGGCGCGTATTAGTACCGCGTCGAGTACTAGTACTTCCACCTTAACCAATGCATGGCTTCCGTGTTAAAGACTTACCAAAAATAAAAATAAAATTATTAAAACATGAGATGAAATGAACATGAACAAAGATGGCCGATGAATCGGGTTTTTGTTTATAAAAATACGCAATGAAATGACATCAACGACAAAGTTTGTTTATTTTTTATAAGACAGGTGTCTAAGGTTCGACTGCCATATAAAATTCATGATTTCAATTAGGCCCGCAAGGAATACTTTAAGGCTCCTTATCCGTTAAAAAATGCTGATTATATTAGTAATTTTTCTCTATGATCAAACATGTTTTTTAACATATTATCAATGTTACTACTTAGAACAGGGTCATTGCGATTTATTGGTAGGTATATATTTGAGACCTACAGTTTGAATTTTTCATTGATAAGTTTTGAGGTAAATACCACTCGAATTTGACAAAATTCACGCAGAAACTGGTTTTTAATCTTATAATTTTCGATTGCCCGCAATGAAAGCATAAAAAAGCTATATGTTAGTAACTAGAACTTAGGGAAAAGTATTTCTTTTTTTTTACTATCCTGTGTTTGTGTCCCATTGCTGGGCAAAGGCCTCTCCCTCAGATTTCCACAGGTCCCTGTTTAGTGCCTGTTCCGGCCAATTGCTGAGGCTGCGTCTAGGTCATCCCGCCATCTCCGTCTGGGCCTGCCCCGTCTGCGTCGTCCATCTTTGGGCACCCACTTAGTGGCTATGCTGGCCCATCTTTCTGGAGGCATTCGGCAAACGTGGCCTGCCCAATCCCACTTGCCTGCCCACCAGCCTGGCTGTTTTGCTACCTACGTCAGCTATGCGTGTTTTGGGAGCGCAGCATGGTGTTTCGGATGCGGTCCGTCCTTTTCACCCCTAAAATGCTGCGCTCCATGGCCCGTTGGCAAACCTTCAACTTGGACTTTTGGCTCTCAGTAAGCGACCATGTTTGGGCACCGTACGTTAGGACAGGCAAAATACACATGTCGATAAGTTTCCGCTTCAGCGACAGTGGAAAGTTTCCCTTCATGAACTCTTTCATGGACCAGTAGCTCTTCCAGGCATTTTCGACGCGGCGTTCGACTTATTTGTCCTGTCTTTTGCTGAAAGAGACTAGCTGGCCCAAGTAAATGTACTTATCGACATAGTGTATATCTGCCGGTCTACCTCGGTTCTCGACCCAACGTTTCGTGCTGTTGGTCATTACTTGAGTCTTTACACGATTCATTCAGATCTTTGAGCATTAGCTGTAACTTTTCTGCAGAAGAAGCAAAAAGAACCATGAAAAGTATTATTCACTTCAAAAAGTTGCTTGGAATTATCAATATATTTCTCATAATATGAAAAAAAGGAATAAAGCCTCCTAAGTTTAGACAAAAGATAGATGGGCAAAGTCTCCAAAACGCGATTTTTGAAAGGCTAAAGCAAAGTCAGCGGGATAGAAGAACCCGGTTAAAAAATTCTCTTTTGCTTGTGGCAAGCTTCGTACTTTTAGGGCAACGTGGTCTAATAAAACCGGTCAAGTGCGAGTGGAACTCGCGTACCAACGTTTCTGTATCATCAACACAATGCACAAATTATATTTTAGTTTAATTATTCGTTTATAGAATAGTATAGTGTCTCATAGACACTTTGTTAAATTAAAACAAGACCAAAAGCTACTTATTACGTAGAAACTTCGAAACGGAACACGATTATTGTATGATACCTATCCCCTTTAAATTATTTTACTGTTCTTATTTGTTGTTACCATCGCCGTGGCCGGGTAAAAAGTATGCTATAACCATCTTTGTATGTCCACGAGTACCTATACAAATTCTGTATCGCGCTGCTATATTTTTTGCTGAAATAATGACCCCTCTTCATAGGAAACTGAATATCAATACAATTTTAGAATTTTGTAATAACATTAATATAGGTACCTACCTACTTAGTCATCCTGTGAGCTGACGAACAACGGAGGCTCAGTAATTGGTTCTTGTTGGCAACGGAACCCCAAAACCTTATTAAAGTATCGTATTTATCGTATCTAGATATTTTCCCGCATTATACGTATGCCCGGCCTCCCTTTTGACACATTACCGTGAAAATGAAAAGGCGCCCATTGTGCTTTAGAAATTCCGCTGTATACCTACTTATCGACATGTGGGTCCCAATTTCTGTATACTCACCTATTTCTATGGCATTTGCTAGCCATGTTTGTTATGATTCCGTACCCAAAGGGTAAAACGGGACCCTATTACTAAGTTTCCGCTGTCCGTCCGTCTGTCTGTCTGTCTGTCTGTCTGTCTGAATGAGTGGGATAAAAATGACACTAGACCTGAACATAACTATGAATGAGCCACTAGACCTGAACATAACAATGAAGTTAGGCATTTCTTGCCATAAATATTGCCTGAAATCCTGTCACTTGTTTCAATCAAAGCTGAATATTTTGGAAACGGCTGCGGTTATTTTCATCAAACATAGCTAAGAAGCACCTCGAGAGACAGAGCTATCGATTAAAAAACCGCATTAAAATCAGACTATCCATTTGAGGCTATACTGCCACGATACACAAACATACATACATACATACAGATATACATGGTCACACAACAGCCATCTTTTATGTCAAGGGTTAATGACAAATTCCAGCTATTTCGGAACAAACTCGCAAAGAAGCCTAAACAATACTAAGTTCCTTAACACAATCGTAATTTTAAACTATATTTCAAGAATAACTCTTACTCTCGGATAGTATTGTCAAATTCCCGCTAGTTTCTCTTTTCTTGGAATAAAACTTTGGTTAAATCCAGCCTAGTGACACTTCAAGTTTCGTATTGTTATTTACGCTCAATTAAGACGCACTGCTCCAATTTCAAGTGCTAGGTCGGCACTACGTCATGTAAACAGAGAATACCTTATTTATGTAAGGCGCCTGGATGAGAGGCTCAATGCACGTATTCTACGTCAGTATTGCTCGGACCGTTGCGGCAGGCGCTTGCGAAACGACGCCCAGATATCACCGCTGATATTCTCGCTATTTTAACTTAAACATGCATCCAAATTTATCCTCACGATTTATAATAAGTTTATTTCGACGCGTGTGCTGTTTATAGTGCTGTGAACGGTTGAAACTAAAACATATGTGCATCTCAAATGTTTCATATACTAACCTGGTAACCTCTAAATGTGCGTGAACCGACAAAAACTCGGCTCGGAGTTTTAGGATCTACTCAAGTAACATAATGATTGTAATTCAAACTGTAATGAGTTGTCTTTCGGAAAATAGACAAGCGATGTCTTCACGCTCATATTACTTATGTTTTTTGAACTAATATTAGGTATAGTTAGGTACTTACCTAAAGACTAAAACTTACATAAAGTGTAAACACTATTTAATAAACCGTGTAGATTGGTGTAATTTGGATTGTTGTTGAAAGGTAAGTCATTATTATTTTATAATATTATATTGAGCCCGTAATATCCCACTGCTGGGTAATGGCCTCCCTCCTTCCTTCCAGTGATCTCTTCTTCAGGCTAACTTAAGGTTAGTCGTTAAATTAATCTTTATTTTTTTGGATACACAAAGTGTGTTCCGGTTAAACAATCCTAACAATAAACATAAAACAATCAATTTAAATGAAATTATGTCGCGTATAATCACTAATCAGTTCATTTAAGTTCCATAGGTATGATATCCTGTTCTGTTATAGAAAAAAACTTCACCAAATGTTTAATTTCATAGAATTTACATTTCATAGATATTTTTTTCCTCGGAAGCCACACATTTTTCAAAAATGTCAACCTTTCGATTAGGTTAGGTTGGGTTGGTGATATACTTAACATTCAGAAATTTAATATGATTTCAGAAAAAATATGGTTTCTATGAAATGAAAATTCGATGAACTTTTGTCTAGATAAAACAAGGGTAAGCCGTTCCATAAGTGTCGGATAAGACTGAAGTGAATAGGTACATCTTCTATCCAATTCCAGAACAGTGATTGACGTTATTATCAGTTTATCACATGATAACAGTAGAACCTATTCACTAGAATGAACATTTGTATCCATTTCGACGGCTCATGGAGAATGCCTATAGGGGGTTATGGCTAGTTTAAGTTTCCGCTTTATTTAAGTGTTCGCTTATCGTGCGATAAAATGTCAATGATGCCATGAACATTATCTGTTAGACAAGCGACTCGCCCCGGCTTTGCACGGGTGTAATGCTGATTAATAATTCGTGTATTATACATATAAACCTTCCTCTTGAGTCCCTATTAAAAAAAAACACATCAAAATCCGTAGCATTGTTTTAAAGATCTAAGCATACATAGGGACCGACCGCAGCGCAGGAAGTGACTTTGTTTTATACTATGTAGTAAATATAAGGTCAAAAGTAAAAATCATTTATTCAACAGTAAATAATGCATAAGACAAAGTGTAAAAGTCAAATCCGCAACGCAGGCATCGTCAGAGAGAATACAAAATCTAATCAGCGACAGGCTTCGTCAAACAAACACACCAATAACGTGACATCTGCAACAGGCTTCGTCAACGTTGTGGTAAATATAATGACAGTGATAGTGATGATATGTATATTGGTACCCTTTAGGTACCTTCCTTCAAAAAGACTAATTGCAATCTTCAAATGCCATTATAGATTAATTGTCGAGGAATAATCGAGTCATATTTCAAATAGGAGTAGAATGATTTCAAAAGCGACCCATCTGTATAGGACAGTCTTTCTCAAACTGCGCTTCGTTAAACCCGGCGCTCCAGAAAACCTCTCAGAAGGTTCTAATTTAATAATATCCACCTGACGAAGCATTTCTATCCTGCCGTGGCCAAAAATGAGGAAGCTCCCAAAGGTCAACTTCGCTTACAACTTCTAGTATACGGTATACGGAATTAATTTAAAAGAATATAAATTATTTATTGCATACCACAACGGCAAATAAATACAAACAAGTGTAGATTACACGTAACATTCGATATAGGTAAACAATAGTCGGTCTTATCGCTAAAGAGCGATCTCTTCCAGACAACCTTTGGGTATGGGAAATTAAATAAAAACGCCAGAAATGAATTGGCGATGCAACAGTAATCGTGGAATCTGTGGATACCTAAAATAATAGGTACCTGAATAAATGTTTAATTTAATGTTTAAGTAATGACCATGTTTTGTTTGTTTTTAGGGTTCCGTACCCAAAGGGTAAAAACGGGACCCTATTACTGAGACTTCGCTGTCCGTCCGTCCGTCCGTCCGTCCGTCCGTCCGTCCGTCCGTCCGTCTGTCACCACGCTGTATCTCAAGAACGGTGATAGCTAGACAGTTGAAATTTTCACAGATGATGTATTTCTATTGCCGCTATAACAACAAATACTAAAAATAAAAAAAAAAATATTTAAGGGGTGCTCCCATACATCAAACTTATAGAGTATTTAGATTATATATATATATATAGGTACGGAACCCTTCATGCGCGAGTCGGACTCGCACTTGCCCAATTTTTATTATATCGGGTGATCAATCCAAATGGGTCAGTAGGGAGAAGTCACAAACTATAAGAGATAGGGAAATTCGTTCATAGGAACCATATTAGTGTCGATTATAGATTTAATAAAAGGTGCATTTTTAGGGTTCCGTACCCAAAGGGTAAAAACGGGACCCTATTACTGAGACTTCGCTGTCCGTCCGTCCGTCCGTCCATCCGTCCGTCCGTCCGTCCGTCCGTCCGTCCATCCGTCCGTCCGTCCGTCCGTCCGTCCGTCCGTCCGTCCGTCCGTCCGTCCGTCCGTCCGTCTGTCACCAGGCTGTATCTCAAGAACGGTGATAGCTAGACACTTGAAATTTTCACAGATGATGTATTTCTATTGCCGCTATAACAACAAATACTAAAAATGAAATAAAATAAATATTTAAGGGGGGCTCCCATACAACAAACTTGTTATACCTATATATATATATATATATATTATATATATTATATATATATATATATATATATATAGGTACGGAACCCTTCATGCGCGAGTCGGACTCGCACTTGCCCAATTTTTTTTTTTATTAATCTCATACATAATTTCATACATAACAAAACGGTCAAAACCGCTTTAAATAATGTTACAATACGACATGCGATTACTTACTAACTACCAGGTTCAATTCCCGGTTATGTATGAAATTTATAAAAAATTGGGCAAGTGCGAGCCCGACTCGAGCATGAAGGGTTCCGTACCTATACATATATATAATCTATAACAAGTTTGATGTATGGGAGCCCCCCTTAAATATTTATTTTATTTTATTTTTAGTATTTGTTGTTATAGCGGCAATAGAAATACATCATCTTCATCGGAAGTTAACGGTTTTAACCCTCTTAGATTTCAGCAATGCGTTTAATTCTGTGGATTTTGACATAATGCTCGCCATCTTACGTTCTCTTAACATATCTCCTGCAGTGATGGACTGGTTTCGTAGTTACTTAAGCGGTCGTCGGCAAAGAATAAAGGTGGAGTCCTCTCGTACTTCCTGGTGCAGTATATCGGCAGGCGTTCCGCAAGGCGGTGTACTGTCTCCACTATTGTTTTCGATCTTTATAAATTCCATTACTCAAAAACTTTCATCTCATTATCACCTTTATGCCGATGATCTTCAAATTTACACGAAAGGCGTACTTGATGATCTCCCCACTGCCATCGACACTACGAACAATGACTTGTTACGTATCTTAGACTGGAGTAGCAGTTACGGTCTGAAAGTGAATCCAGCGAAAACGCAAGTCATCATCATTGGCAGTAGTCAGATGGTATCTAGGATCGACTTTTTAAAACTCCCACCGATTATTTTTAATGGGATTGTAATACCTTATTCTAACCAGGTGAAAAATCTTGGCGTTATAATGGACAGTTCTTTATCTTGGGTGCCGCAAATGTGTGAGGTTAGCAGGAAGATGTTTGCTGCAGTAGCTTCTTTGCGACGACTGCGTAACTTTCTCCCCATTGCCACTAAAATTGCGTTGGCTCAAACGTTACTTCTCCCTATTCTGGACTACGCTGACATCTCCTATCTCGATCTTACAGAGGAGCAACTTAATAAGCTTGAGCGCATTCAAAATGTTTGCATTCGGTTCATATTTGGGTTACGCAAATATGACCATGTATCTAGTTTCCGTTCTCAGCTCAAGTGGCTCCCAATCCGTTTTCGTCGTAACTCTCATATTCTTGCTCTTCTTTATAGTATACTTTTTCATCCTGCAACTCCCCGCTATCTCAAAGAGCGTTTCACTTATCTCACTTCTGCTCGATCTGCCCAAAATTTGCTCCTTGCCGTACCTTCTTCCGTCTCAAAATTTTATAATAATTCGTTTACTTTTAAAGCTGTCTGTTTATGGAACTCCTTGCCTGTTAGCTTAAGGCGCGCTAAATCTCTTGTTTCTTTCAAAGCTCAACTGAAAGAACACTATCTATCCCTTTCATAATTCGTATTTTATTCAAACGGTCCTATTATCTGTTGGCTGAATGTATGTATGTATTTATGTATTTATTTTTTATTATATTTATGTATTTATTTATGTATATATTATTATTATTGTCCAATTTTTGCACCGCCTAATAACAAAATCTTATTTTTCAAGTTCTCCACTACCCAAAGGTTGTCTGGAAGAGATCGCTCTTTAGCGATAAGACCGCCTGTTGTTTACCTCTAATTGTAATGTCTTGGATTGTATTTCTCCTGTATATTTTATGAGGTGTGCAATAAAGAGTAGGTACTTGTATTGTATTGTATCATCAGTGAAAATTTCAACTGTCTAGCTATCACCGTTCTTGAGATACAGCCTGGTGACAGACGGACGGACGGACGGACAGCGAAGTCTCAGTAATAGGGTCCCGTTTTTACCCTTTGGGTACGGAACCCTAAAAAACTAGCGACCCGCCCCGGCTTCGCACGGGTGCAATGCTATATTATGAATGTATTATACATATAAACCTTACTCTTTAATCACTCTATCTATTTAAAAAAAACCACATCAAAATCCGTTGAGTATGTTTAAAGATCTAAGCATACATAGGGACAGACAGACAGACGACAGACGACAGGAAACGACTTTCTTTTATACTATGTACTCTATGTAGTGAAAATTTAATACAGTTTCTATTAAATCTAAAATCGACGCCATGGTTCGTAAGAACAGATTTCCCTATCACTTATAGTTTTCGTTTTCTCCCTACTGACCCATTTGGATCACCTGTATAATAAGGTGTTAATTGCTTTTCAGGAGCTTCGTTATTCACTTAGTGTTTCAGAAAGGTTTCTTCGCCAAAAAGTTAGAGAACCACTAATTGTGCTATTACTATTAAGCCACAGACAAATGTACTAGCCACACTCATAAGAATCCCATTTATTTCGGTATCAGCTTTATTCGTCCCATTCGCTTTTCGTTCAACTCTTATTTCGTCTCATTCTGTATTCGTCACTCATTCTTTATTCGTCGTGTTCGCCATCTGTTCCTATCTTCCTAAGTCCAATTCTATAACTTATCTCATTCTCATTAAGTCTTATTCGTTTTTCGTCACAATCTTCCTAGGACTATGATGTTGTTTGTCCCTTACGTTTTGAGTATCATTCACACTTTATCTTTAGTCACATTCGTTATTCGTGTCTCTCTTATTTTGGCGTTACTGGCAAATCGTCCTGTTCTTTTTTAGGTACCTACGTTCGCTACTCGTCTCGTAAGATACACGTTTTATTCGCTAAGATAGAAAATATCGATGGTGCCGAAAAACGAAAGTAACGAACTTAGAATTGGACTAAAAACGAAAGAGACTAATAACAAATGTGACTAGCATCGAACGTTCCGGAAAAATTGAGGCAAATAAGTGAATGAGACAAAGATCTAAAAGGAAGAATGAAGAATGAGTCCAAGGAAGACGGTGACGAACAACGAATAAGACTTAATAAGAATGAGACAAGTTACTGATTTGGACTTAGAAAGATAGGGACAGATAGCGAACACAACGAAACAAGAATGAGTTACGAATGCAGAATGAGACGAAATAAGAATTGAACGGAAAGCGAATGGGACGAATAAAGCTGATACCATTTATTTCGTAGGATGTTAAATAAGTAGTTATGTGAACCGAAAGGGTGCCCAAAACATTTTACTGTCACAATCTTGACGCCGAACATAAATTAAGTCCCGTTTGGGAGCTTTTGAAGCTCACTGGTTCTATTTTCGTGAATTCTATTCTCGTGAACAAACATTTTTATAAATAAAGCACGTGCTAAGGGTAGCGAAAATTTTTAATTGATTTTAAAACTTACCAGAAGAGGTAAAGAGTCTTATAAAACACTAGCATTAACCCGCGGCTTCGCTCGCGTGCCTATATAATATACATCATCCTACGGGAACAATGCTCTTTTTTTCAGGATTAAAAGTAGGCTATTTGTTAAGTTAGGGTATAATCTACAATTTGCATTTCCCTCATGCATATCCGTCCAGCCGTTTTAGCGTGAAGAAGTAACAAAACATACACAGACTTTCGCTTTTCTAATATTACTGGGAAATACTTTTTATTTTATCATAACTCCACTTTATCAAATCAAACCGAAATCTCAAGCACTCAAATCAAGCGATCTCAGCTTTTACTGTACCAAATAAAGTTCACTTCAAAATTCATAACTCGAAGTGAAGCTAAGACACCGGGATATGTGTGCATTTTATTTGTATAAAGCTTTTATAATGTCCCGAGCCTTGGGATATTCGAGATTGGTTTAATGATTCTAAGCCATGTTCTAAGTTACGTCATGTTCTATTGTAAGATATTGAGATTCTCTTCGTTGATGAATGAAAAATGTATTACTCTGAGCTGAGATAAACGTAATTCAGAATTCTGAAATGACTTAACATAATTATTGAAAAGCTTTAATGTATTTATTACGGATGCAGGAAGTTTCCCGATCATTACTCCTCCCATCCCAACGCGCCGCCCGCCTAGGTCCGATTGACGACGATCGAGATGCCACCAAATACTTTTTTTTTTGGAGCGGAGCGAGCGAAGCTCCCATGGATCGACTCGAATGGACTTTGTGACAATGCGCAGATCTCAGCGAGTTCTCAACCGATTTTAGAAATTTTTGTTTTAAAATGCAAAAATTAAATTTCGCTAGGTCGTGACGAAGAGAAATTTTCGAAAAAAAAAAAAAAATACTCCGCTCCAATCTATGGTGCAAGCTTAGCCGGTGGCTGACTCTGCATCGACCTAGTAATCTATTAGGATAACGCGGGTCTCTATCCATACCTCAAAAGCAAAAACAGAACCCCCTTATAGGATCACGTGTAGCTGTCTGTCAGTCCGTCTGTTACAACCGATTTGCTGCAAAACTACTGGACCGATTAAATTGCAATTTGGTGCAAATGCTTTCAAGAATTTTAATGACCACAAATAAAATTTCAAAATCGGTGGCATTTTCGTAATTAACGTCCCAAAAAACCATAAAAATTACACCCATACTCATATTTAGTCATTTCAACCCCATCGCACTCCAACAGGCGAGACGGTATTTCACGTCCACCACGTTTGTTTTTTTAAATCGTTGTTGTTTTGGTAATCAGCGACCCGATAAACCATAAAAACATTACCCTTGTTGATTTTCAGACTTTGTCACCATATTCTCCTCCTTTAGGGGTTGAATTCTCAAAAAACATGAGACACGTGCTTACTTATTTATCGTTAGAAATACTCCTATGAAGTTTCGAATAAAATAGTCTAACTAATCTTGTTTCCCCATACAAACTTTGGACCCTCATTTCACCCCTTTAGGGGGTAAATTTTGAAAAATCCTTACTTAGTGCACCCCTACACCTTATAAGGAACCTACGTGCCAAATTTGAACTCTCTAGAACCAGCGGTTTAGTATTTAGACATTTCAACCCCATTTCACCCCAACAGGGGAGATGGTAACTCACGTCCGCCACGTTGGATTTTAAAATCGTTGCTGTTTTCGTAATCAGCGACCCGATAAATCATAAAAACAATACCCATGCTGATTTTCAGATTTTGCCACCACATTTCTCCCTTTTAGGGGTTGAATTTTCAAAAAACCTGAAACACGTGTTTACTCATTTATTGTTAGAAATACTCCTGTGAAGTTTCGAATAAAATAGTCTAACTAATCTTGTTTCGCCATACAAACTTTGGAACCCCATTTCACCCCTTTAGGGGGTGAGTTTTGAAAAATCCTTTCTTAGCGGATGCCTACGTCATAACATCTATCTGCATGCCAAATTTCAGCCCGATCCGTCCAGTGGTTTGGGCTGTGCGTTGATAGATCACTATGTCAGTCAGTCAGTCACCTTTGAGTTTTATATATATATATATATATAGATTGTGAATTTAATTTAAATTATGAATTTAATTTAACTTTCCGAAATTTAATTTCGTACTTCGGAATATCGGAACAAAACGTAATTCCTCTTTGCGTCAGTTCGAAGTGGGACGCTACGACAAGGCGTAGCGTTAATTGCATCGTCGAGGTTTAAGGCGTACGAGGAAACACATTGGTTGTTTGTAAAGTCGGTTTACGGACGATAATTTTACGTGATAACGTTTGCCGGCCGATGGAATGGAAGAGAGATAGATGCGTCAAAAGCCGAACGTTTAGGCCGATAGGGCAGTGCCTCGCTATCGCTTGTTCCGCTCTCTCGCTTGCATCCTCGGCTCATGCTTTTTCGTGCGTGCAGCCGGCGTTCATCGAATTGTTTTGTTTTTTAACCTTTAGAACGCTTTTCCTCCCATGTCTAAATGGGGCTTACACGCCAATAGTTGAAAAAAGAAAGAGCGAAAATATATCTAATCTGTCTGCTTTGACAGCGGCGTCTGCCATTACCCCTTTAGTGGTGCTAAAGTGACAGCACACGTCCGCTTTAGTGGCTTTTGGCATTCAAAGGGTTAAACACGCTATTGTTTCTGATTGTATTCAATTACACAAACGCTAATTGCTCAACATCAATCAAATGAGCCTCAACACAATGACTTTATCTTGTGTTACTGATGTGTTAGTTTAGTGGTCACACAACGTCTTCATCATGACATCAGCTCCAAGACACCAAATTAATGTATTGTCACGTGATTAACGTATACAAAGTTTCATTTCGATACCATAATTAGTAGTAGGTTAAAATTAACTTCAGTTTTTATTACATAAACTTGTTAGTTACTTTACAAACGAACGAAACGAACTTAGTTAAAAGTGTTAATGCAGACGTGTTAATTATAAAGTTAGGGTTCTACGGCGTGATGTCAAACATCGTATAAACGTGCCACATTGCACTCTTATGTTGCCGATATACCTACCAATGGTTCTACTTTTCTTATCAGTCCGTGTAGTACAACTACGCTTCGCGACTTTGTCGCGCGACATAGCATCGCCCATCACTCTCTCAGAGTACAGCGAAGAAAGAGATGGGTAATATTTCTTGCGCCAGAAACAGCGCGTGTCACAGTTGTGCTAAAGGTGCAGGGCAGCAAAAGAGTGGAGCTCTCTTCCTGCGCACATTTTCCCTGAAAAATATAAGGACTCAAGTCGAGAGTAAATAGGCATTTTCTAAGCAAGCATGCTCTATATTATGCCTTATATTGTCACCAAAGGGCGGACAGTGGATGCAATATACGTCAAAATCATGTCAAACGATATACGTAATATGGATGTGACTACAAAAACTGCATACATAAATGTTACTCGAAATGTAATAAGTCTTATCCATGTTTTGCTTTCGTCACTATATTGCATCCAATGTCCGCCGTCTGATTGTCACTTAACATCAGGTGCAATCGAGGCCAAAGGTGCTAAAATGGCTATCTAAAATAAATAAATAAAAACCCTGGCTTCAGTACGGTATTTGAAGATGGTACAAATCAGCAACTTTTTGAAACGTCAAAAAATATTGGCCTGTGACTAGGGCTGCCATCCGACCGGGTTTCCCCGGACTTGTCCTAGTTTGGAGGCTGTCCGGGGGCCGTCCGGAGGGGTTTTCAAAAAGAGTCCGGTGAAAACCCGGACACTTTTTATGAGAATAAAAATAAAGTGATTGTTGTTTAGATTATATTATTTTCGGACACGTCCGGGAAAAAAATGCGATTTACGCCAAATGTCCGGGTTTGGCGAATTTAGAGATGGCAGCCCTACCTGTGACGTTATAAAAATCAGTAGTCATTAAAGTTCGACGACGCGGTGGCGCAGTGTGGTAAAGCAGCTGCCTACTGAACTGACGGTCCTGGGTTCGAATCTAGATTCCCGGCAAGGGCAAATACTTTGTGATGAACTCGAATATTTGTGTTGTGCATGTTATTTATATTAAGTATGTATTTATTTATAAAAGTATTCCATAACATAACACAAGCTAGAGCTTACTGTGGGACTAGATCGATTTGTGTTGTGTTGTCCGATATTTATTTGTTTTTGGCATTTCATACAGAGTCACTGATTTGAGCTATCATCAAATACAGTATTAGTGCTAACCCGTTATACTTACTTGCGTATTTTTTTCACGCATTCAGGCATTAAATTTAATAACATCTATGGCGTCGCATATAAATGAGGCGCATACATAACGTGATCTCAGAGTATATTGCCATTTCTGAGATATCTCCGGAATATGAGAGAGATATAGATATACGAGTAGATATGCATGGAATTAAGGACCTGAATTTGAAAACAATTAAGTGTCAACGTTTCACTGAGTTTTGTTTTGGGCTTTAATCGATCGATACCGACCCAAGTAACACACAGACTCCGTTAGCGCTTATACAGCTCCTAACAGATTAAATGGCTGAATAAGCTCTTCAGCATATTTGCTACATGGGAATGTCTTTCGAAGGCACCTCTAATTAGTCATAGGAAGCGTTCTAGACTCCGGTAGCGTATGCATATTCATGCCCGTCATACAAATAGAGGCTGTTGTGCTAAATGGGCCAGATGACCTAGACTTTCAGTCAATATTAGGTACCTGTGACAAGCACGTAAAGATAAAATTACAAGCTGGAACAATGGCGACGTTGTAATTACAACACTAATATTATAAAGTTGAAAGTTTGTGAGTGTGTTTCTGTGTTTGTTTGTTACTTCTTCACAAAACGGCTGGACCAATTTTGATAAATATTAGGTATGAAGGTAGCTGGCACCCTGGGGTGAGCATAGGCTACTTTTTATACTGAAAAATGTAGTGTTCCCGTGGGATGAGCGGGTAATACTGCGCGACGCAGTTAGCATATAAATAAATAACGGACAACCGCACTTAGCCTTGTGTTATGGACACTAGACGACAATAAACATACTTAGATATATGTTGTTGTTGTTGTCCTAAGGCACCCCGGAGGTGCAGAGGGCCTTCATCAGCTCGCGCCACGCCTTTCTATCCTCAGCAACTTTTCTGGCCTCGCTCCAGCTCATTCCAACGGCTCGCAGCTCGCTCTCCAAGGTGCGCCGCCATGAGTGTACAGGACGTCCGCGTCTGCGCCTTCCGTCCGGCGGCTTCCACTCGAAAGCAATGCTACTTAAATACAAATAACATCCATGACCCTGACACAAATATTCGAGTTCATCACCCAAATATTTGCCCTTGCCGGGATTCGAATCCAGGACCGTCGGCTCAGTAGGCACTAGGCAGCTGATTTACCGCTGCGCCAGCCGCGTCGTCAAAAGTTAATGTTTCTTTTTTTTCTCATGTGGGAACACCATAACTTTTCATCGAACCAATTGATACAAAGATCACACAAAGGAAAATTTAAATATCTTAACCTGGCGGAAGAGATCGGACTTTGGATTGCCACCCCACCACCCTAACGCTAGGAGACTTCTCGAATTTACCCTTACGTTTTGCAATGTTTATTTAACCCGGCGGCACTCGCTACTGGGTAAAAAATACCACATGGTGGTCAAATTTTGTTATATTTTTTTACCTGAGCATTTCATGATCTCGGTATTCTAGGTACCTTCAAATAGATAGTTAATGCACACGCAGCCCGCGTGCCCGCTAGTTCGCGCGCGGCGCCAGGCGAGAGTGGATGTGTAAAGTGAGTATGGGTGAAAGTACCCGGTGAAAAATACCCAAAAAATACCCTATATTACTAAAGTATTGTTACTTGTTATGATTTTGCATGTAAATTTAGTCTAGTTTTGATAATTGATCTCAATTTAGCATGGTTCCTAAAAGAAAAATTATGTTTTGTTGATTTTTATTAGACTATAGAAAAAAACTTTATATTTTGTAACTCTTTTAGATCAAGCTTAATTTCAAAATAAATGAACATTATAACGAATATTTTGTGCTTAATTCATTAATACGAATATAAATTATATGTATATACCGTTAAAGTACTATATTTAAACAATTTTTTTTAAATAACGCCATTTAAAGTCTGTGGTAATTTTTACCCGGTAGCGAGTGTTTGTGCTTGAAAATACCTAGCGAGTACCCCCGGGTTAAATGGGAAAATTGTTTTCAATGTTCCTTTGTACTTTGATCTTTGTATCAATGGTTAAACTATTTACATTATGAATAAGACCCATGTGTGTCAAACGTTTGTACATCATAAATAGAGTTGAATAAATGACATTATACGTGCGTCTCGTCGTTACGGCACTCAAATAAATTGAACTTTAAAACCTATCAAATAAGGTAACGATGTCAAATACGAGTGACATGTTACGCGTATAAGTTAACGAAAGCCATCTCTACCCCTACCCTTGTCATCCTAAACGAACCCGACATCAGTCGGTGAGCTTAGCTTTTGCTTGGTTTCATAAAAAACATCAAATGCCTAATAAGTTATCTCATGTCTTTTATTTTTGTTTTATAGTTATTTTGGAACAAAAATGTATAATGAGTAATGACATTATTTTTAAACCACGACGAAAAAGAGAGGTGTTATACGTTTAAATTTTAATATGTGTAACTGTGTCAACTGTGTGTTTGTCTGTGGCATTGTAGTGTAGCTACTAAACAGATGAACCAATTTGAATGAGGTTTTTTTTTAAATCGAAGACCTTGTCTTTCTGGAGGTTTTTAATCTTTATTA
Organism: Apotomis capreana; assembly: GCA_947623375.1. Taxonomy (NCBI): domain Eukaryota; kingdom Metazoa; phylum Arthropoda; class Insecta; order Lepidoptera; family Tortricidae; genus Apotomis; species Apotomis capreana. The sequence continues at coordinate 21,710,242 of OX392512.1, forward strand.
AAGCAGTAACGTTTGCAAGCGTAAACCAATTGTTTACAACAGCAACTGGTTGAAAAATTCAATGGCTCTGGCATCAGGTTCAGTAGTCCAATAGGTACCATACGCCAACTTTGCCTCCACAGGAATCTTTGCCCAAAACGCTACTTTAAAGAAGAAACGGTACTGTAGACAATTTCAAGATGTTTATGGCAACGCCTTTTTTTTTTGTGGAAAGTTGATTATATCTGTGGAATTAGATTTGCGCGCAACTTCATTCTATAACGTGTCGGAACTCGTCGAGTAAGGTGCGTGATTTGGCGGGCCAATTCTAGGTGTCATTCTGGTGAATGTATCTGACTACTTTTTATTATAGCTTACTGGATGACAAAAATTTCTGCGTTCTGGTCCTATCCAGAGGTTCTCAAATAGGGGCCTGAAAATGCGGCGAAATGGTTCCAGTAAAGGATGGTACGGCAGTGTTTGCTTCGCGCTCGACTTGGCGGGGGCACTGCCGTGCCCCTCGATAAAATAAGATCTGTAGATCATTTTCAATGCAGTTTGTACTAAAAATAATTATTAAAACCAGAGTTATAATGGTGGGCAATGTTATCCAGTAACTTACTGACCTATGAAAGTTAACATTGCCCAGCCTAAAAAAAGGGTTAGGGTTGTCACCTTGTCGTAACTTTACCTGACTGCGTAAATTAAGGAGGGTTATGTATTTAAGGTAAGGTAAATTGTATTTCTATTAAGCCGTACTTTTGCAGTAGCTGCATGTAAAGCCTGACCAGAAATGTATGAGGATGCGCCATATTGCGGAATTTCACTGCAACTACTTTCTTATACTTACTGGCAATGATTTTATGATGGTTTGTCAATGTTATTATTTATTATTAAAAATGACAATATCATTCGTGGTGATTTCTTTAAAAGACTAATATTTAAATTAATCCAATGAAAATGCCGAAAAAGATTATAAATAAAGTGTACATGTGTTTAATACACGAAAAACAGTCAGGAAAAGAGAATGATATTACAAGGTTAACATAGCGGAACTGACAGGCATTGAAAACTAATGTCATTATAGTCGGTTGCGATTGGTTGATTTTTTTTTGCCATATTAGTCTTATAAATTGCGCCCTTTTGACAATCCTCACATATTTCTGGTCAGGTTTTACAGTCCATAAAACACAAAAACATAGAATTTTCAATTATGTCAATTTTTATTTAGATTATTCTAACGTGGAGTAAAAAAATAAACGTCTAACTATAAGTTCCCAATATTAAGCACACATTTTTCATTTTGATATTGGTATTGGTAAAGATAGTTTACTCAACCAAAAGTGACAATCCTAACAATTTGAAACTGCTTGATTCAGCTTATATGGAAAAAAACAAAATACGCATGTAACATTGCCCATCCATATTGCACACGACGTGTTTTTATAGTTAAGACCAAGATGTTTACGTGGAACGCCATTATTACCCCAGATTTATACTGATCCTTACCTTAACGTTGTGTAGAGGCTATTGTTACGACAATAAATGATTTGGGCAATGTTGGCAAAAGTTTAGATAACTTTACCCGATGTGAAAATTGATAAAAAAGTTGGTTAAACGTAGATAAAAAAAAAAATCTTGTTTTAAACGCATGCATATGAATACGATGGATGCGTTAGACAAAAAAAAACTTTATCCCGTCATGGAAAAAAATGAGAAATTAGGGTTTTTACGAAAAAAGCGGACAAAGTTCCAACTTGTTTCACGGTAGTATTTATTTGTATTTTTTTTACTAAGAGAAAAGATAAAATATTAGTTAATTATTATACAACCAAAAGTGACAACCCTAACAATTTGAAACTGCTTGATTCAGCTTAATATATGGAAAAAAACAAAATACGCATGTAACATTGCCCATCCATATTGCACACGACGTGTTTTTATAGTTAAGACCAAGATGTTTACGTGGAACGCCATTATTACCCCAGATTTATACTGATCCTTATCTTAACGTTGTGTAGAGGCTATTGTTACAACAATAAATGATTTGGGCAATGTTGGCAAAAGTTTAGATAACTTAACGATGTGAAAATTGATAAAAAAGTTGGTTAAACGTAGATAAAAAAAAATTTTCTTGTTTTAAACGCATGCATATGAATACGATGGATGCGTTAGACAAAAAAAAACTTTTTGCCATATTAGTCTTATAAATTGCGCCCTTTTGACAATCCTCACATATTTCTGGTCAGGTTTTACAGTCCATAAAACACAAAAACATAGAATTTTCAATTATGTCAATTTTTATTTAGATTATTCTAACGTGGAGTAAAAAAATAAACGTCTAACTATAAGTTCCCAATATTAAGCACACATTTTTCATTTTGATATTGGTATTGGTAAAGATAGTTTACTCAACCAAAAGTGACAATCCTAACAATTTGAAACTGCTTGATTCAGCTTATATGGAAAAAAACAAAATACGCATGTAACATTGCCCATCCATATTGCACACGACGTGTTTTTATAGTTAAGACCAAGATGTTTACGTGGAACGCCATTATTACCCCAGATTTATACTGATCCTTACCTTAACGTTGTGTAGAGGCTATTGTTACGACAATAAATGATTTGGGCAATGTTGGCAAAAGTTTAGATAACTTTACCCGATGTGAAAATTGATAAAAAAGTTGGTTAAACGTAGATAAAAAAAAAAATCTTGTTTTAAACGCATGCATATGAATACGATGGATGCGTTAGACAAAAAAAAACTTTATCCCGTCATGGAAAAAAATGAGAAATTAGGGTTTTTACGAAAAAAGCGGACAAAGTTCCAACTTGTTTCACGGTAGTATTTATTTGTATTTTTTTTACTAAGAGAAAAGATAAAATATTAGTTAATTATTATACAACCAAAAGTGACAACCCTAACAATTTGAAACTGCTTGATTCAGCTTAATATATGGAAAAAAACAAAATACGCATGTAACATTGCCCATCCATATTGCACACGACGTGTTTTTATAGTTAAGACCAAGATGTTTACGTGGAACGCCATTATTACCCCAGATTTATACTGATCCTTATCTTAACGTTGTGTAGAGGCTATTGTTACAACAATAAATGATTTGGGCAATGTTGGCAAAAGTTTAGATAACTTAACGATGTGAAAATTGATAAAAAAGTTGGTTAAACGTAGATAAAAAAAAAAATTCTTGTTTTAAACGCATGCATATGAATACGATGGATGCGTTAGACAAAAAAAAACTTTATCCCGTCATGGAAAAAAATGAGAAATTAGGGTTTTTACGAAAAAAGCGGACAAAGTTCCAACTTGTTTCACGGTAGTATTTATTTGTATTGTTTTTACTAAGAGAAAAGATAAAATATTAGTTAATTATTATTAAAGTTATCTAAATAGGATTTCGCATATCAATCTCAATAGCTCAAATGCTACTACACGTTTTTGCATTAAAAAAGTATCACATTTTTTACTTTCTTTCACGCAGCAAAATCTTTAATTTCAAAATCACAAAATATTCTTTTCTCCGTATTCAAGTTTATGTAGAAGCGCCCCTTTTCAATACAGCGGCAGAATTCGTGGATTGACCCACTCGCTGTGGAAACGACAGGTTATCAGACTGACTCAAAAGACCGGTCCAGACGGAAAAGTTGATTTTTAATCATTTTTCTGTCCATCGCAATATAGGCATGATGACAATTTTTTTCGAGGGTGTCAACTGTCAACGCAAATGCGCAAAACATTATAGAATTTGTGCACTAGGCATCCGTTTGTGGCAGAATGTTGGCCAAAAATACACAAATTTTATAAGAATAAGAGCAAAATTCGAAACGGTCTGACACAAAACATTTCCTTTACATTCAGTTCCTAAAATTTTCTAAAGATTAATTGAGTTTTGGAGAAGAAAACAGACGATAATGAAACCTAGACTTGTATGAAAAAATTAGCATAAGTATTTCCTCTTAAAATTCGACATTCCTACGGAGCACTGAAAACGCTCCTAATGGCGTCCTAACCACGTCCTGAAGGTACCAATATCTGTATGGAAAAATAACTAATTTGCCATTTGACCGTAAAAATGTGAGTCTAAGTACAATGTTGTCATAGAATTATTGTTTTGTTGTTGAATAATGAATTTATGAGGTTTTCGGAAAACTATTTCAAATTTGCTTTAGTTAAAAAAAATGCGTACCTTTCAAGTCTCGTTATTCAGTCATATAACTACAGTAGGTATGTTGTAGAATTTAACATCGCTTTCAACGCGGTGACGTGGCGATTTGGTTGCTATTTTTTCCTAATCAACATACCTGGGATAACTCGGGGCATCTATACGAAAGTAATGTAGCAAAATATTTTATCGACAAAAAATATAGGTATCGATGTTACTGTCAAGATCTAAATGTTATCGAACATATTTTTTTCTTTTCATTTTAAAATGAAAACAATAAAACGTTTATTATTCATTTATTTAAAAATAGTTTTCATAGTAAGTGCACAATCAATATTTTTTCCATATTCGTCGGTATCGGTATAAAATATTGCCGTCTAGATGAAAATATCTACTTTATCAGACATGGTTTTTATAGGTATCGAGAATATTCAATGAGCACATGTATGAATATATTTATATACCTATCGACATCTTTTTTATCGATATTAAATCTCTATGAACGTGCCCCGAGTTAACACAGGTATGCTAATCAAATAGCCTGCCGGAATCACCCCAAGCGCAAATCGATTGTCGCAAATCTGTAATAATTTAACATTTAATTGGGTTAAATTATTAGTTTTATCGTTTATTTTTTTTTATCTTGACTTGTTTTAGGATGTACACAAATGGGCATAACATAATACATACGTGTATATCATACAATTGTAAATAAAAACTAAATCACAAAATTTACAAATATTTCCTTGCATTTTGTAGCCGTTAAACCTTTACGTGCCGAGAGCATATCACATCGTGAAGTGAGGTGTAGTGATTGATACAAATATTTGATGCTGACGGCAATCCTAGCCAAATACTGGAGTCATCCCAAGAATAATTGTTAATTTGCTAATTTGAAACATACAATTCTCGGGAGACGCAGGAATAATCATAAGTTTTACAAGGGCACACTCATGTCATGTCATTAATGTCTCGCTTGAAATGTATAATGCTCGAATACTTGGAATCGTTATTCATGACGCAAGCTTGCGGGTAGCCGCAGCCTGAAAATGAAGGTTAATAAATTGTTGAATGTAACATGCATATCAACGATAATAAGCAAATTTTATAAAAAAACAGCGCTCCCTCTCTCTTTAATCGTTGCCAAAGAATATTATGATATACTAATGTAAAAAGTAACGACAGCGTCACTTGTGTGCAGTAACAAAACTCGCGGTTATTTTATTTATGTGTGCGTGTCGAAGGGCGAGCGCGGGCGTGAATGCATTGTCGAAGGATTCGGCATTACAAGGTCACCGACGCCCGAGTTACACAGATAGGCCGCAGTCACGCCTGTGTCGTTGCTGAATCGTCGTTCGTTTAATAAACAGTGTGAAAATCAACACATTAAGCATAAGGAAATTTCGAAGGTCTCCTGACCTTGTGGTGGTGGAGTGGTTGACACGTTGCCGGTGATCCAGAGTCCCGGTACCGGGGTCTTTTCCGCTATTAATTATTCTTTGTGCTTTGATGTTTGTATCAACGGTTCAATAAAAACCGTGGCGTTTTCACATTAAAAAATAATGTGACATTGACATTACTTACATGTTTCTCAAAAATGACAATTAGTTTATTCAAGGCAGAATATGAGAACATTACTGCAGACGCCGGGAAATAAGGGCTGGTCGGCTGAGTAGACAACCGACCGTAGGGAGGCCGGATAGTGATACGAAGCCGGCAAGCCCTTTTCACGGCAAGGCATGTATATAGTGCTTTTCTCAAACATATGCAATGAAATAAAAAAAATACATCACTCTAAAAACATGTAGCTGTTTAGCACGTTAATGAACACTTAGGCCATGTTTAAAAAAAATATTAAAATTCTGGGCCTAACCCTTCAATTTTGTATGAAATTCCTTTACAGTTCTCTCGAATTGTTCCGCCCGAAATGTGACACTTCGAAGCCTGTTTTAACGCACATTATGACGATATTTCATTCCATGTTTGAGAAAATATACTTACATCAAGTTTTCATCTTCCCTTAAGGTGTTGTCTTTCAAAGACTGAAAGGACGCTCCGCAATTTTTTTGGCGAAGATATTAAATTACAAATCTACTTACTTTGTTACAAAATAAGCATACAGCCGGCTTTATTAGGCTTCCTCGCTTTTAGAGGACGATGAAAGATAAACGCAAACATCAATATGTCCCAGCTTTTTATCCGTTACAGTCCGACCAAAAAGTGTAGAAATTAAAAAGTGGCAATACTGTAGTGTCGTTCCCGTTTTCTTAGATTGATTAGAAAGGGACGACACGCCAGTATTGCCACTTTTTAATTTCTACTACTTTCGGGGTGCGGTTTTGACTGTCGTCTAGAGCAGGGGCTTTTCGACTTCTCAGTAAAACGAAACGTACCTAGCTGCTACCGTTTCACAAAAAACTGTTTTGAGAAACCTTTTTTTACTGTAGCCCTGATATCACTGTCTCGCAGGTTTCTATAATAAAATGAAATGGGTAATTCTAGGAAGGTTTTGAAATAGATGTTTTTCGCTAACTTGAACAAGTACGGATAGTATACGCATCCGTGACACTTTCACTTTGTGTATAGGTATTTCCACGGTTTGTACACAAATATGGCGATAAATTAAAACAATCGTCCTGACTGAAATTATTTGGGAATTTAATTTTACGATTCAATCTCTTCTCGCGAAATCTCTGTAGGTATCTCAATAAATAGTTAATCGCCAACTTGGGGATCGCTGACTCAAAAGTTGAAAACAATCTGTCTTCAGATCTGTCCTCGTGGATGGCAGTTCGAACTTTATCATACCCACACGACTATTTTAGGTAGCGATACATTTGGCTACCATCTCCACTCTCCAGTCGACCATAACGGAGGACCCGTTAGTGACTGAAAAGGATACGAGTAATGCTGCCTGCGACCTGGATGACGGGTCATGGATACAACCACAGAATCACCGCAAACGTAAATCACTGGCGGTTACGCGCGGTACTGCAAGTCCTGGTGTAACGCAACTGGAAGCATCAGAAATGCCGAAATATATTCATATTTACTACGTCAAACTAGGCACCACACCTGAACAAGTTCGTGCGCACTTGGCGAATATAACCGGAGAAGATACTTGCGCAGTTGAGGCTTTGAAAGCCAAAGGTAACTACGCGTCATTTAAGCTGAGTGTTCCAACAAAACTAGTTGATTGTGTTATGAATCCGGCTAATTGGGCCAAGGATATATGTATTAAACCGTGGCAACAGCTTTTTCGTGTCCAAAATCGGAAATCGTAACCACGCTAATAATACTAGGAAAATATGTATTTATTATCAAAACGTTCGAGGATTACGTTCGAGAACTAATTTATTTTATAATAATATGCTAAACTGTTCTAGTGAAATTGTTGGTCTCACTGAAACGTTTCTGACTAGTTCGGTCTTGGACACGGAGTTGTTTCCACAAGATTATGAAGTTTTGAGGAAAGACCGTCCAGGTGACGTTGGTTGGGGCGGGGTCCTCTTAGCCGTACGTAACAGTTTTTCTTTGTGTCGTATAGTGGATATTGATGGCCTCTCTAACGACATGGAGCTAATTATAGCTATTTTACAGTATAAAAATATAAAATTCATGTGTAGTGTTGTATACTTGCCGCCTAATTATAAAGACGAGCAGTATCTTAGTGTTTTGACTTGCCTAGAAAACGCAGTTTGTAAATATCCCGATATAGATGTAGTATTGATTGGCGACTTCAATCTGAATTCCTGTAGTGTAAATGTTAGGGATCAATTCAAAACTTTTATGGATTTCTGTAAGTTTACCCAGTTCAATGACATAGAAAATGCTCATGGAGGCATATTAGATTTGGTTTTAACTGATATGAAACCTGAGAGAGTGACTGTGACCGATGATGTCGAATCGTTGATGCCAATTGACGGGTACCATCCTCCGCTGGAGGTGATACTGGAAGTGCCGTGCGGAACCACCGTATTTGCCAAATCCCTTCCATCAGGCCATGACAACAACTTCGCCCCAAAATGGAACTTCCGCAAAGCCAATTTCATGCTGCTCTATCATGATATCAGTAACATCGATTGGTCTGATGTGTTGGCAACAGTTTCTGTGGATGAGGCAGTTAAATCATTTTACGCTAAGCTCAATGCATGTATAAACGATAATGTTCCCATTAAGACCCCGTATAAATCAGGTCGTTATGTATATCCTTCCTGGTACACACCAGATATAATCAGAAATATAAAGTTTAAGTATTTTCATTTAAAGAGATATAAGGAGGAAGGCAAAGAATTTAATAGGGAACTTTTCAAGTACTACAGATCCCATGTTAAACTGCTAATTAGTAATGCTCATCGTCAGTATCTTCATCGGGTTGAAAACAATCTCATCAAAGACCCCGCTGCATTTTGGACCTATGTTAGTTCAAAGAGCAATAAAAGGTCTGTGTGTAAGGATTATACTTACGACGGAAAAACAGTAATAGGGCAGGAGGCAGCAGATGCATTCGCCGAGTACTTTGCTTCTGTGTTTTTAGATAACGTGCCGACATTGGACCCAGAGGAGGCCTCGTTGAGAGCAGCAAATTTGGGAACTGGTAGCTCGGCACGTATTGCTATTAACAGTCTGTCTTCAGATGAGCTTCGTCATGCGGTTAAAAAACTTAAATCACAGTCTTCTGCGGGTCCTGACGCTATACCTCCCTATCTGGTAAAAGACTGCATTTCCGCTCTGGAGGAACCGCTACTGTATATCTACAATGCAAGCTTAGAAAGAAGTCAATATCCAGCAAAGTGGAAAATCTCTAGAGTTACCCCAGTACCAAAAGCAGGTAACCAATCTGACGTCACAGGGTATCGCCCCATAGCCGTATTGTCAGTGTTTGGTAAAGTGTTCGAGACCATGATTGAACGTCGCATAAGCCAACAGATTGCAGTGCAACTCGTGGACTGTCAACATGGTTTTCGTCAAGGGCGTTCCACCAACACTAATCATATAGTGTATGTGGATTACATATTGGCGCAAATGGATCAGGGAAACCAAGTAGATTCAGCGTATTTCGACTTCCGGAAGGCTTTTGACCTGGTTAGTAATGATATTCTCCTACAAAAATGCTCAGCGCTTGGTTTCACTCCAAAACTCTTGAAGTTTATATCCAGCTATTTGTGTAATCGTAGCCAGTTTGTACAGATAATGGGATGTCAAACAGAGCCATACTACACACGGTCTGGGGTGAGCCAGGGCAGTACATTGGGACCCAGGTTGTTTACGATTATGATAAACGATTTATCTGATGTTGTAGCTACAGCTAAATGTCTCTTGTTCGCGGATGACCTAAAGCTGTTTCTGGGTGTGAAGAGCGTAGCTGACTGTTATGCTTTGCAACGAGATATCGACAGTGTGGCTGAGTGGAGTACTACTAACCAGCTTCCTTTCAATGTCGACAAATGCAAGCTGATTACTTTTACCAGAGCTCGAACACCTATTGCCACTCAATACACACTGCTTGGGAGGATACTGGAAAGAGTGGACGTCATACAGGACCTTGGGTTGGCCTTAGACTCTCGGTTGGATTTCCGAGCACATATTAAGGGGATATGTGCGCGAGCTAGTAGGATGTTAGGGTTCATTATGCGCGTCTCATCACAATTCTCCAACTTGAATATTCCAATCCTTTTGTACAATGCTTACGTTCGTAGCAGATTAGAATATGGAGCCTGTATTTGGGATCCCCATGAGGCAAAGTACGTTCTCATGGTTGAGAAAATACAAAGAAAGTTCCTTAGGTACTTGTACAAGAGGAAATACGGGTATTATCCTTTACTTTTTCCATCAATGTTTGTTGCGGGCATGGTAGGATTTGACACCTTGGAGCTGCGGCGTAAAATGATTTTACTTATGCATTATTATGACCTGTTGCGAAACAAAATCAATAACGTTACGGTTCTCGATCGAATAGGGTTGCTCGCACCGGCACCGAGGACGTGCGTCCCGGGTGCGAGTCAGGGCGGCGCGCTGACGCTGCGGCGCCGCCGCGGCATTTTCGCCAGCAGCGGGATGCGCACGCGTCAGGCTAAAAACGCTCCCACCAATCGGGCACTGTCGCTCTTGAATGAACTGGCCATCCAAAGCCCTGAGGTCGACGTCTTTCACGACTCACCTAGCTATTTTTGCAGAGCTGTATGTATGTTTTTAAGTAATTTTAATGATATGTAAATAGTGATAAAGTAAAATTATGTACTTCCTTAGTCTAATTAATAATAATATGTATTTGTGTAGCATGTAAGCGTTTTGGTGTGTAACTGTGAGCTTGTGTGTATAATTTAATAAACAATAAACAACAATAACGCATGTAAAGTGAAGGCGGTCGAAACGTTGGAAAATAAAGGGAAATACCACCTATGAGCAGCAGATAGCGCAATAACACTTCCATATTTAGGTGTATTAGGCTTAGGAATACAGTATTCAGCGGGAGCATAGCTAGTTTAACACTGACTCCTATGGGATGGATAGAAGCAGTGTTCAAATCAATCCTGTGGTTTTATGCTCTGAGGCAAAGGCTCTGTTATTAATAACATAGAATGTAAATACATAGAAATGTTTTGCATCAATTCGCGATTCATAGTCATGAGCTGCGTTCGGTCACGACAGCTGCTAGTCGCAACCCGTTTAATTTTTAGGGTTCCGTACCCAAAGGGTAAAAACGGGACCCTATTACTGAGACTTCGCTGTCCGTCCGTCCGTCCGTCCGTCCGTCTGTCACCAGGCTGTATCTCAAGAACGGTGATAGCTAGACAGTTGAAATTTTTACAGATGATGTATTTCTATTGCCGCTATAACAAAAAATACTAAAAATAAAATAAAATAAATATTTAAGGGGGGCTCCCATACAACAAACGGGATTGGTTGCGTTAACTTTGCACCTCATATGTATGGACCGCTAAACATAGCAGGTGCAAACTTAACTTAACCACTTAAGGATGGAAAGTGTTTGTACGGAACCCTCGGTGCGCGAGTCTGACTCGCACTTGACCGTTTTTTTTTTATATAAAAGACCAAAACTATTGTTAAAAAACATCCGTAATTTTAAATATCTCCGAAACTAAAAATGTCTAGATCCCCATTCTCTTACAACTAGAACGCCATAAATAACTAGACTCAACTAGTGACATATAAAATTCGGGAAATGTAGAAAACATTTCGTAGCAGAGCCGTCAAGATCCCTCCACGTGTTTAGGATTCAGAGCACCCGCCGTAAACAACTGACGAGAGTATATTACGTCATAAACTGAGGCTGGGTTGAGACAGACGTCTATAATTACTAACCCAATAGTGAGCAATTGTAATCATTAAAGTCTCTCGAGACACGAAAATAATTATAAGTTTCACAACTGGTCGCTCACGTTCCAAATGTTTCAGTTCTGTACGGAGTTCTTATTTGTGAGAAAGCGCGCCGTAACTCCGGCCAATACTACTTATGTCGATTTTTACCTGTTAAATCCAACATTAAGTTTTTCGTTTTCCAAGTTTCCACTTTGAAGCGTTCTTGTGATTTTACTAAAAGGGTTCCATGCGTATTCAATTATAAAAGAAAATAAAATCGGTCCATAATCGGCGAACATATAAAAATTTTAAATGTGTCAAACTGTTACAATAGAATATAATATGTTGAAATAAAATAAAAATTGGGCAAGTGTGAGCCCGACTCGCGCATGAAGGGTCCGTACCATAATCTATAACAAGTTTGTTGTATGGAACCCCCTTTAATATTTATTTTATTTTATTTTTAGTATTTGTTGTTATAGCGGCAATAGAAATACATCATCTGTGAAAATGTTAACTGTCTAGCTATCACCGTTCTTGAGATACAGCCCGGTGACAGACGGACGGACGGACAGATGGACAGCGAAGTCTCAGTAATAGGGTCCCGTTTTTACCCTTTAGGTACGGAACCCTAAAAAACCAGCTTTTTCATGTCGATAAAAGCATACATAAATTTTTCCCAGCGTTTTTCCACGTTGGTTTCGGGCGCGGGACTAAAAAGGTTAACTGGAAGATCCCTTACAGAGATAAGTTCGCCTTTGTACCTTTAATATAATAAATCACAACTCTCCTAATATACATATTACGATCAATTTACAAAACCACACTGCAGAAACCACTACTTTTCTTGGTCTTATTATCGATAAAAACTTTACTTGGCAGCCACATAGAACGTGAGGGGTGGGCATGACGATGCGCGATGCGCTGCGGGCTACCTAACAAAACCATGTTAGAGCTTTTATTTTTGCATAAAACGAGTCCTTTTCAGCGACAGTTTGAAAATAAAATAAATATTATAAACACATTGTTATATTTTGATAATTATAAAATACTAAAACACCTCTTAAATAAAAAAGAAATTATTCCTGTATGTACGCTAATTATTATTTTTATAAATCTTACAATATCACCGAAAACCGCCGGCGAACCATAGGTGACCCTTTAAAAAATGCGCGGCGTTCTCGGGCGGCAGAGCATCAGGAGTGGAGCTCGCGATCGGCTCTTGAGGGGAGAGGGCAGAATGTATGAATTGTCAATTCCAAAGCATTATAAATATCACCTTATGTAGGGTAGACTGGGTACGGTTGTAACAATTTTTCTTTTATCGCTCATATCATTGCGGATTCAACTCGGATGGGCAGCGTTCGGGAAACTGCGAAGTGTCTTCTCGTCCAACATACCTCAGTGCTTGAAGACAAAAGTCTTCAACCAGTGCGTATTACCGGTGATGACCTACGGAGCCGAGACGTGGTCTCTAACTATGGGCCTCTTAAGGAAGCTCAGAGTCACTCAGCGAGCTATGGAAAGGGCTATGCTCGGGATCTCTCTACGTGATCGAATCAGAAATGATGAGATTCGTAGACGAACTAATGTCACCGACATAGCAAACAGGGTTAGCAAACTGAAGTGGCAATGGGCAGGGCACATAGCTCGAAGAACCGATGGCCGTTGGGGCAGAAAGGTTCTCGAGTGGAGACCACGTACCGGCAAGCGCAGCGTAGGACGGCCACCCGCAAGGTGGTCGGACGACCTGGTCAGGGTTGCGGGGACTCGCTGGATGCGGGTCGCTTCTATCCGGCCCATGTGGAGGTCAATTGAGGAGGCCTGTGTCCAGCAGTGGACGTCCTATGGCTGAAATGATGAATGATGATGATGATCATTGCTAAAACAGCTTTAAGAACTAAATACAACGTTACAAATTGAAGAATATTCTTTTGAGTTAACATTAAATTTAAAATAAATATCATATATACAGTAGTTTTTTCTCAGCAAGGCATTGTTCAGTTTGTGTGCCACTGTTACAATCGTCCCCATGCCGTGGACGGTTGTAACAGTGATGGGGGACGGTTGTAACATACCCAAAATAAACAAAAACATGTGATTTTAATGAGCTTCACACAAAAAAACAATCAAATTCAACAAGGTTAATACCGTTCTTATTATTATCATCAACACCAATTAAAATATATTTAACAACAGATCAACAAAGTTGTCATAAACTTAATCAGAATCATTGTCATTGCAGTTGTCTTCATCCTCTGAAGATTTTAGTGGTGTTTCAGCCTTTCTCTTCATTCTCTTCCCTTTTCCCTTCCTGGCTCCTTTAGCTGTCCCTTTTTCTATATTTCTGCTGTTTGCCGCAAAGACTTCCCTTTTTAGGGTTCCGTAGCCAAATGGCAAAAAACGGAACCCTTATAGATTCGTCATGTCTGTCTGTCCGTCTGTCCGTCTGTCCGTCTGTCCGTCTGTCTGTCCGTCCGTATGTCACAGCCATTTTTTTCCGAAACTATAAGAGCTATACTGTTGAAACTTGGTAGGTAGATGTATTCTGTGAACCGCATTAAGATTTTGATGCAAAAATAAAAAAATAATAATAAATATTGGGGGCTCCCCATACTTAAAACTGAAACTCAAAAAATTTTTTTTCATCAAACATATACGTGTGGGGTATCTATGGATAGGTCTTCAAAAATGATATCGAGGTTTCTAAAATATTTTTTTTCTAAACCGAATAGTTTGCGTGACAGACGCTTCCAAAGTGGAAAAAAGTTGGTCCCCCCCCCTCTAACTTCTAAAATAAGAAAATGAAAAATCTAAAAAAAACATATGATGTACATTACTATAAAAACTACCAACGAAAATTGTTTTGAACGAGATCTAGTAAGTATTTTTTTTTTAATACCTAACTTCTAACTTTGCACATAATTTATATGGGGCGCTATACATACCAGGTGCAAACTTAACTTAACCACTTAGGGATGGAAAGTGTTTGTACGGAACCCTCGGTGCGCGAGTCCGACTCGCACTTGGCCGGTTTTTTCACTTCATCGTAAGCATGTTTAAAGCACTCTTGATCGTTTTCACCTCACTAGCTCGGAAAGCCCAGTTTGTTTGTTTGATATCTATTGAGAAAATCGCTTTTTATCCACATGTGGAGAAAGAATTTTGACGTCTCAATGCAGCTAAAGTAAAATTTGACATGAGCTTATTTTCTGAAAAATCCCGTTTAAAATACCTACATGAAAGCTAATTAGACCTTAGTTTTAATAAATGGCAAATTGGTTGATTATTGCAGATATTTTTCAAAGATATAGTACAAACCCTTATTCTTTTTTCCTCGCTGTAGTGAGGTGAAAAGTTTTGTGTTATACACGGGCGAAAAGTTATTTTACGTCTCGTGTATTGAAACACTCGCTACGCTCAGGATTCTATTTTGAACCACTCGCTTCGCTCGTGGTCAATCATAGGATCCTTTCGCTAGCTCGTGTTTCGAATAAACACTCGCGGGTAAAATACAATTTTCCCCCCTTGTATAACAAATAACTATTTCGCGTCTAGATGTCTTCTTGACACGTTTTCTTGGCATCTATAATGAAAAAAAAAACTTGTTATATACGAAACACAAAACAAAGATTTAAAAAAATGTTAAAACCGTATCCACAAAAATTGTTACAACCGTACCCAACCCCCTCCTGTGCCAGTAAAATAAATCCACATTCGAAACAGCATAGCCTACCCTCAAACTAATACTTGATTACACACCCTAAAAGTCTAGCAAATACCAAGAAAAATCAACGAAACGTAACATGCATTATTAATAAAGATAATTTGAAAAGAAATCGACCAAAAATACTTACTTTTGATGCACAAAACACAATGTAACCTCCTGAACGCGTATTAACCACGCGGACGGGTCGGAGACACTGGTAATCGTGTTCCTGCCTGTCCGCCGCGTCCCTTTCCCCTTGTACCCCTCACCGTCCTGTAGATAGTTTCGGAAATATTCGAGGTGTTACAACCGTACCCTGTTACAACCGTACCCAGTCTACCCACGCACCACATATTCTGTGAATAAATGATTATGATTATGTTGAAACGCAGTAGCGATTATATTATAACTTACGGCGTGCAAAGTTAGAGTTATAATGGTTGTATAAACTCTTATACAGTCTGTCTGCTACTCCGTCTGTCTATTAATCTTCCTTTCCCGTTACCGTTAGCCGTGTTTGTGACACTTTATGCTGGCGGTTGATCATATTATTATGACATAAATGTTGGCAAAAAAGCCATCATCGCGATCTAAATTCTTTGGGTATTACGATTCCTATCTTTTCTCGCACTAGATAGCTATTTTCTTACAAATCTTAAGAAGCACGGTCCACAATCGCGGAAGATATCAAATTACAAATCTAGTTATATAAGACCATATTACGTAAAATGCTTTTATTCTAAATATATCTAGTTATATAAGTAATAAACATACTTAAATTAAACATCAAATATTTATTGCGATTTTTCCCGTTCCATTCGGGGCGCGGTTTTGACTGTCATCCCTGATCAGCTCACAATATTCAGGGCAAAATAATCATGAGATGAGAAACTTCATAAAAGAAAAAAAAATCTACAAATCTCATCTCACATTACGCGCAACTATCAAAGGAATTGAAAATGTAATTTAGAAATAAAGCACACGATAAAACTCGAAAAATTTGTTTCTTAACCTCGCGGGAGCCGCTACAACCTAAATTTTTTGTCCGCTCACCTCCTGAGATGGTTCAAACTGTAGCTTAATAATTAATTCAATCCGAAGATTCAATATTTTCCGTTTCTTCAATAGCGAGCTCAAAAAAAGTTATTTTGATCTCCGATCCAAGTTAGCGAATTTTTTTGAAATTTTGTAAGTTTTTTCAAAGCTACCGACCGATTTCGGATATTCAAATTATACTTACTTTAAAACCCGTCCAGCAGACGCACATTTTGACATATAATATAACGCATCCGCATACCTCTCATAACTGCGAAACTACAGACAAATTCATAAATCGGGGCACTATACTCAATTAGGAAAACATTAAACATTTTACAAGCTTTTATTTAGCTTGCATGGTATGTTTAAAGTATGTTTGTTCGGGTGAAATCTTGCAACTCAATTTTGAAGCAGATATCATCAACCGATTGAGCTGAAATTTTGCATACTTACTTAACTTTGATGACAATACAATAATATGGTACCATGGGGCTGATCTGATGATGGAGCCGGAAGGTGGCCATAGGAACTCTATAATAGAAAAAGCAATCCTACCGAGCTTGGGCTCTTTAGAATCGTCTCAGTGAGCTTTTGATGGATATCCAAAGAAAAGTACAGTCGGGTATAAAAGCTTGCCACTAAAATGTCATTTTTGACAGAAACTTATTCAATGCTAAAAGTGTGTGACAATCCGTTTTTGTGTTGCCAGTGGGTTATCATAAATCTCCGTATATCCCTTGTGACCTGTCCGTCTAGCATAAATGTGACACGCGACTCATTATAGCGCGAGAAATACTACCTGTTACATGCTGTCACTTTCCTTTTAATATCGTGTGAGCAAGACAGTCGTGGCAAGATATGCTAGGCCCTGCTGCACGAATCTCATAACGTAAGTCAAATAGATGAAAAAGACGTGAACGTCACGTGGCTATTGTTTTCATACATTTTATAGCGTAAACGCAGCGTCACCGTTTGTTGATCGGCGGTATGGTCGCATCTTTAGAAGTAGGTGCACATCCGTAAGTGCTGCGTCAAGTAACTAGCTCGTGAGCGCGGGAACATTCAATGATTGGAATATTTCATATTTAAGCCTCGGTTTGCACGGCTCTGGTGGAATCGGAGCGAGATTTTTAATATACAAAACGCGATAGCGATAACCATATAGTTTTTCATTTTGAGCGAAAATTATGTGTAGGTATGACCACCTTTACATTTTCAATGTGATATAACTGTAAAAACATATAAAACTGTGCGCGTTACTGAACTTAATCTTAAATATTAATTATGCTGTTATTGGTTCTCGTCGAAGGTTGACTGGTAGAGAATGTCTCATGGCATTAAGTCCGCCTTTTGTACGATAAGTTTTTTTTTGTGCAATAAAGATTAAATAAATAAATAGGTATAAATAAATAAATTAATACGTCATATTGAAAATATAAACGTCACAAAATCCAATTTTGTTATTTCTTACGGTGGCATGTTTGTCTAATTATAATGCCAAAGCTGCTTCAGGCATTCAGTATAGTTTTATCTGACTACCTACCGTAAAGTAACAACCCAAGCAGCACATTAGTGAATTTTGCAGCTTATCTTATAGCTTTAAGTTCTAAATGAGTGGTTTAACAGTGTTTGATACAACTTATAGCTTTAAACACAACTCAAAACTGTATATGAGTTCATCCTATCACTTGTAGTTGCATAGGAACGTTTTTTGTTTCTACTTTATTACTTATTATGGTGGGATAAAGTCGATTTTGCTACTTAAAGTAGCATGCAGGTTCAAATTGTCACTCAATAAGAAGCAATAGTGCTATATAAGGCCTTAAAATCACTTATAAGCAACTTTTACATATAAGTGGGAACATACCCTTATTTGGAACTAAAAGTTCCAAATGACTAGTACAATAGCGAATTATATCACCAATAGTGGCTAAAGGGATAATTTTACGGCTCTTTTGGAACCAAAAATTATTGCAACTTTAAGGCCTAAGAAGTACCTTATTGCCACTCCAACGCATAAATAGGTCTCAATAGGAGGTTCTTGGAACCAAAAGCAGTTATTTTCACTTATTTCAAACCACTAACGAACTAAAAGTTCTATTATTGTTCCTATTTGCGCCTTGTCAAAATATATTTAATAGTCTTGCTTGTTTAATAGTCTACAAAAGAGCAAATAATTACTATTGGTAATATCATTCACTGCTTTGCCATTCGCAAGATACAAATAAGTGATTATTAGACTTGATAGTTCCAAATAAGGAACAAATAAGTGAAAATAAACACTGTAGGATCTTTTTTGTTTCGCCATGTTTACAAATGGAAGCCTTTGAAAATTGATTATTTTAACCAGAATTTTATCACACTCACGCATAATCACAGATTTTTGATAGTTGTGACGATGTTACTTTAACATTGTACGTAACCTACAATCATTAGGTCAGGTTTTTAACAGTTTTATTTCTTATCAGTATCTATTCCTTATTTAATTTAGCACTCTCTTTTTTAATATTCCTGATCAAATGAAAGGCGCGTCGAAATTTACAAAGAAAACATACTATAGTTTCACAGTAACAAAAAATTCGCAAGAATTTCGTGCTTATTTCAATGCTTGTATATAACGTAAAGTTTGAATCACTCCCAAACAGACGTATAAATCCAAAATGAATATGGCAGATCACGTATTACTTTTAATAAAACACAATTTGACAGTTGCCTCACCACTCAAAGATAATTTTGGCGACTCATTTATCACTCATTGACCGAACTGAAATGTTTTCATTCGTTCACTGCGCATAACTTTTACCCTTAGTTCTAATTGCCACTTAGGTAATTGTGAGATCTCTTATGGACGCATAACTTTCACCCATAGTTCTAATTACCACTTAAGGTAATTGTGAGATCTCTTATGGATTCTATTTAGCACCAAAAATAGGCTGCATTTTTCTCCTTTTGGTTCTATACTGGTGGCATAAGGGTTCTTGCCACCTATATAGCACTTAGTCATGGTGGTAAATTTCACTTAAGCATCTAATTAGATATGATATACGAGCTATTTAGACCCAGTTGTGCTACTTGGGAAAGAGGATTATGACTTTTTCTACACTGAAGAAGTCATAATTAAAAAAAAAAGGTATGACATTAAATCCACATATGTTTTCATTTCTAATACGTGAATAATTTAATTGCGCCGAGGGTTAAAAGCCCACGATTCGTGAATCTTAAAATTTGAGGGTCCTTTTTAATAAGATCAGGGTTAGGACCAAAAAGTTGGATGAAATTAAGACGTAGATAGCGAGGAAATAAAAGCGATTGGAATAAGTTCCGTTGTGCGACAAAAATTAACAATACAACAAGAAACCTTAACATAGAACCTTAAGGTACGTTATTGGAAGGTCACTGTCGTCGCACAACGGAGACTGATACAAATGTTAATTAAGTGAGTTAAGGGTGAGTTATTTGTTCTACTACTAGGCGTTTGTTTTTAGACAAAATTTCGCCGTAAACAGACGCCTAGTACGAGTAGGTACACAAATTCTATAAAAAATCACGCAAAAAATTAAACGGTTCGACACAAATAATTTCCGTCCTATTCAGTTCCTAGAAATTCTTAAAGATTAGTTCAGTTTTAGAGGAGGAAACAGACGAGAACAAAACGTCGACTTTGTATAACTCGGTTACATTAAGTTTGGACCTCAGTGGTATCCGACGCCATAGTTACTACGTGCAAACTTAACGTAAATGGATAGTATGGCGAAAGGAGCAGTGATATATTCTCTTAAATAATTAATGCCCCCTTTGTTTGCTAGTCGTTCGGCCCTTTATCCAGCTATTATATCACTTTACAAGACTGATTGCGTATTCTACACGACTGACAGATTTAGCCGTGTTTTTAATTAAAATCGATTGTACCCTTTCCCGCCGCATCCTTCCTTGTTGTCGAGATAAAACTGTCATTTACATTACAGACTAACTATATTTATTTAAGTTGCTGGAGTTTGCCCGCAAATTGCTTCGGATTGAGAAATAGTTCATTACTGCAGACTCCGGGAAAGAAGGCCTTGCCGGGTGAGTAGGTAAAGACGGCCGACCGTAGGGAGACCGGATAGTGATACGAGGTCGGCAAGCCCTTGTATAGTGGTTTTCTCAAACATATTTCTATTACTGAGCAACGATCTCAAGACACAGATCGCTGGATATAGGCACTATCAGTTGTTAAACTGCCTGCCTCATTATAAATAATAAAATAATAATAATAATAATATTTCCGGCTTAGGCCTGAAATTTTGTATGAAATTTCTTTACAGTTCTCTCGAGTTGTTCCGCCCGAAACGTGATACTTCGAAGCCTGTTATAACGCACGTTATGACGACATTTCATTGCATGTTTGAGAAAAAATCAGAACCATCGACTACTATTTCAACAACGACATTCATAACTATTTTGATAGCCCAGGATTTTACACGTATTGAATAAAGAAGGTAATTTTTTTTGTTTGTACCTACTTCATATATTTATTTTATTTTTTCCCTTTCAATCAATATTTAAATTAAACACATTTGGCACGGTTCGACATTGTTACTATACTTCAACCAGAATGTCTTGCCATACCGAGTGTCGTCTCAGTAGAGTCAAAAGGCCAAAACAGAATTACAAGACACGACATTGCATCGTGACGACACGAAATCGTACCACGATGCGTTGTCGTGAGATTGAAAACTGTATTTTAATTTTGAATCTTGTTCAATGAAGATACAGAACGTTGATTTTGGATTTATGCATTTCCACGACACGACGTCGCATATCTTGTAATTGTGTTAAGGCGAAAATGCGCTTAATATTTATATTGATTGTTACGCATTTTATCCAAAAACACCCCGCATCATAGAGAGGGCTAGTAAATTTTTCGATTTCACTGAACCCTTACGTAGTTTTCAGTGTGTGGCACAAACACAAATACTTCAAAAGTTACTGGACAAATAACGTACGTATTTGATACCAGAAACTACTTTTCCGCCTGGCTGAACAATATTTGAACATTGGCCAGAAGAGGGTAGTTTGAAGATAGAGACGATGGACGACGGACGTCTGTCTGGTACACACACCACACCTTAAATATTAACGCAAAATGTGTTTTATATAATCTCCAGACACCACAGTGAGTTCGTCATAAAACATTATGTTCTATATTGATCTGCGCGTTTCTCCACGTACGCTACCGTGATTTATTTGTTTATTCTGTAGTTTGTAACTTTCATTACGTTTGATTAAATGAAAACAAGGGTTGTTTATCCAAAAAGAAACCCAATTCTGCTGGAGAACACAAAGCGAGGAACACAATTTGTCTTCATTAGCAATACATGTGCAGTGTTATCCTGCCGCGTGGCAGATTACGAATGCATACATCAGCGAATTCATTGAAACTTCAGCAATTTATTCCGTAATTTGTGGTACAAATGCGTGAGCTGTCACTGTCAGAATGCGATTCGCGTTTTATACCTGTCTCGTTCGCTCTTACGCGTTCCAGATACGAACCTCTCAGTTTTCACCCAAATTACGTAATAATTACGTGTAATGTTAAACCTACTTGTACTACTTATAGCTTAACAAGTAGCAGTTTCCCTGGCATAGTGGCGCTACAAGCAGCTTTCATATGGCAATAATGTGCATCGAGCATCGAGCGGTTTGTCATCAACCAATTTCAAAACATTGTTTACCAGAATGCTGCTCAATCCTTCTTTCTTTTTCTGAAATAAATATTGAATCGCATTCAATAAAATTTTCCTGCATCACTGTGGTTGGTTTTGGTTTTATTGTGCAACAATACGTGCAATTCGAGATCAAACATAATATAACATTTGCACACCGGACAAGAACCAATCAACACCTTTAAATCTGCCGTTGGCTCAACCGAACGGGCACTCGCCCCAGCATGCCAAGATGTGTAATCTTTGTATCAATTAGTAGGTACGTGAGTGAAAAATGTACACAATTCACAATAAACATGAAGGGCAATTGCAAAAAACATGTTGTCCGTCATAATATGGGTAGGTAAATTGCGTCGCTAGGATTTGTGAGAAAAGTCATGTTTTTCTCACTTGGAACCTAAATAAATATGGTTAAATCGGTATTATGACAGTTACACATCTGGACAACAAGGAAGTACGCGGCGGCAAAGGCCGAAATCGATTTCAATCTAAAACTCGTTACTCGACTAAATCTGTCAGTCGTTTAGAATTCGTAATCAGTCTTGTAGAGTGATATAATGGCTGAATAAAGGGGCAAAGGGCTAGCAAACAAAAGGGGGTATAATTATATAATGCCACCAATCAACTGTCTACATGAAAGTTTCATCGCGGGGCCAATCTGTTGATCTTCTAAAGGACCTTCAAATTTTAGGGCAAGCATCTTCTAATTTCGGCGTTAATTAAATTCATGGATCGTGGGATTCTATCCTTCGTAGCCAAGTCGAATAATATAATATGAATAATTTGTGCCCTCAGGAATGAAAAGAATGTCAGACGGGTTTTCTTTTTAGCGGCACTCAATAGGGCTAAAATAGCAAACCACGATGTGGTTGTAGATTTTTAATATTTTTATTCCGAAACGCAATAATGTTTTACGAAATTATTTTTTCATGTGGGTAAATTAACACCAATTTTTTGGAGTTTACTCCTTAAGAATCGATTTTCATATATAAGCCCGGGGTATGAAAATTATGGGGTATAAAATCGAACGTATCTGCCGTTCAAGTCAAGACAAGTCGTATCTCAGTATACGATCGGGGTAAAAATACGACTTCTTAATTTAGCAAGTTATGCGTTACGTTAAGCGTTATAGACTAAGATCCCTATATAAAATGACCTTCACCGAGATGTTTATTTCATGAAATGTATTTTAAATGTACTTAGCAACGGGAAAACATGGCTCCCGTTAGAGAAAATTAATACATTTGTTTATTTTAAATTACCACAAGAGGCTTAACAAATAACATAGACAAGAAACATATTCATAATTTCTCCGCGGAGACAGCGGCGGCGGCCGGCGGCCTACACGGCGCGTTGCTGCGCAAGTGCGCATCGGGCAGCTTGACTGACAGTTGTCAATCTACAACAGCTGAGAAATGTGTTTTTGCTAATATTTTGCGTGAATCTCTATCATGTTACGAGTGTGATTGCTATCAGTGCATGAGTACTATCTAGTTATATGTGCAATTATAAACCACCGCTTCCCCCAGGAACTTTATGGGGCAATTTGTATGCCGAAACTTGGAGCGGTTTTTTTAAATACTTTATTTGTTATCGTAGCCGTAAGTTTTTATCTATTGCGTTTTTTAATAGTTTACTTGATGAATTCTTATAGCACGGGCTCCTCTCAGAATGTCGCTTCCAGGTCTGTGTCGCTGTTGCTGGAGAATTCCGTACAGTGCCCACATTGCTCCCGGATTCGTTTCTTTAAAGGTCAGAAAGGACTTAATATACACATCAGTAGAACCCATGGCATTCGTGCTGGCGCAATTACGTCGCCACCAGGCAAACAATTCACAACCAAGTCAGATCAGGCCTTTTTCAAAAAAATCAGTGAGCTTAAACATTCAATTCCAGTGGTCAAACGAATTCCTCGCAGCGCTCGAATTCAGGTTGCACAAAAAGTGTGCCTACCTTTTCGTTCTTGTTTGCAGCGCCCAACAGGGTACATAATGTGATACTTAAACTATTTACTTTCACCTGTATAATCATTATGTGCAATAAACGTATTGAGTATTGAGTATATATTTTATAAACGTTCTTAAGGCCAGGCGCGCACCAAGATTTTAGTCGCACGATAATTTTGTCGCATAAATGCAAGATATGGGTTTATATGAGAGTGCGCGCACCACGATTTTCATAAACCCATAAGTACGCTTATTTCTGCGACAAAAAAGTGGTGCGCGCCTGGCCTGAAGAGTAAACTCCAGTCGTGCGTCGGAGCTGACACACACACTTTTTTTTTATATGTTGTGATAATTTGTATGAACAGTGTTCACGCAACTGTGAAACTTCGAAAAGCTTGTCGCTTTGAATAAGACGAAATTTTAGGACATTTTCCCAAATTCGAGATTTCATTAAAAGCGAGCACCAATTCATTCAAAGCTAGCATCAAGTTTCTGAAAGTTACATAATAGGATAATCGGGTAGTTATTAACTGATTCTTACAGCATATTTAAATCTACAACTACGTCGTGCTTTGCAATTTTAATGTCGATTTCGAAGCAAAACTCACTGAGTAACAAATACCCTACTTGAAACAAACCTCGTATCTCAGTCTTAATCTACTTACTATTTATGACATTTTGAAGAGCATCGACAGACATTTGAGTCAGTTTTGGTGGTCACTAGACGATTTCTACTGGGTTTTTCTCTTCATATATGACACCTTATGAAACGTATTAGAAATTGTGCGTAAAAAAATAAACATATTATTCCCAACGGATAATTCTCGTTTCGCAATATTCCCAAGAGAGGAAAGACGTCGAAAATAAGCCTCTTACAGTCAACCTGAAAGACTGTCGGCTGAGACACGCCTGGTTCAGTAATCTGAAACGCGTAAAAAACTTCTCTGCTCTACTGAAGAACTACTTAATGAGTGGTATTGGGTGGAGCACATTAGGGTCAAGGCCAAAAAGTTTGCCACCTACATTTAATTAAAATTTGTATAATTTCCGCTGCGCGACGACAATTAACCATTAACCAACGAGAATAACATACCTTAAAGTTCTATTTAACCTATTGACCGCCTAGCTCGACGGAAAACTGTGTCCCAGACGTCAAGCTGCCAGCAGATCGTATATAATATACTCGTAAAAAATTAATAAATATCGGACAACGTCTCACAAATCAATTTAGTCCCACAGTAAGCCCTAGTAGGCTTATGTTATGGACACTAGACGACGATAAACATACTTATATAGATAAATACATACTTAAATATAAATAACGTCAATGACCCAGGCACAATATTCGAGTTCACCACACAAATATTTGCCCTTGCCGGGATTCGAACCCGGGACCATCGGCTCAGTAGGCAGTCGTCAAATAGTACTGTATGGCATTGTATAGCGGCAAATGACATCGAGGCGTCTCGGGGACACCTTTCCTTCGACGTGATTTGCTGTTTTTGGCGCTCAAAGGGTTTAAAGGTCCCTTATTGAATCGTATTTTTTTGTCGCACAATGGAACTTTTTTCTAATGCCTTTTTAGGGTTCCGTACCCAAATGGTAAAAAAGGGACCCTATTACTGAGACGTCCGTCTGTCACCAGGCTGTATCTCAAGAACGGTGATAGCTAGACAGTTGAAATTTCCACAGATGATGTATTTCTGTTGCCGCTATAGCAACAATATTCATTCATGATAAAACTTAAGGGGGGCTCCCATACAGAAATAGGGCTTATTGCATGATATTTCGTTCAACGGGCATTTTCTCATGAACCGTAATAGGTAGACAGTTGAAATTTTCACAGAATTGTATATTTTTGTTACAGCTATAACAAATAATAAAAATAAAAAATAAGTAAAAATTAAAGGAGGACCCCATACGTGTTTTTTGTTCAATATTGGTACGGAACCCTTCGTGCGCGAGTCCGACTCGCACTTGGCCGGTTTTATTTCTCTCGTTTTGTATGGCTATAACTATGACCCAGTTTCGTCCTAATTTTTGGTCCTTACTGATATTACTACCCCGAGCTCATTATTCCGGACCTACAAAGTTAATACAATTTAATTTGCCTTATCCTAATACCATTAAAAGTTCTTCAAAGCTGCAATGCGGGGCGCTACGCGGGCTCTACGGCGCGCGGCGTAGAGGTCGCTACGAAATCATCTTCATTACCAACTTGACGGCTAAAGCTTACACCATACTGCTTTGCATTCAAACACGCTAGTGTTGCAGTAGGGCTAGCAGTAGCATATCTTGCCGCGATTTCTCTTTTCGCGCGACTCATCATCACCTGTCTTGCTCGCACGGTATTGACAGAAAAGTGACAGGTAGTACTTGTCACGCTGAAAGGAGTCACGTACTTGTTAGACTAGGCATGCAGTATGTCTAGCATAGCTTTGACATGACTCTTTGTCGGGCGCCAATATGCTAGCCCTACTGGTGGCGGTTAAGGTGTAAAGCCGTTTAAATAAATAATGCAAATAGCAACACACAGAGCATAAGGATAAATGCGAAAGGTCTCCTGGCGTTGGGGTGGTGGAGGGGTCGACTCATTGGACCGGTAATCCAAAGGTACTGGATTCGATGCCTGGTCTCTTCTGCCATTTTTTATTCTTTGATCTTTGTATCAGAGGTAAATTAGGATATTCAATTATCACTACATAGAATAAAACAAAGTCGCTTCCTGCTGTCTATCTGTCCCTATGTATGCTTAGATCTTTAAAACTACGCAACGGATTTTGATGCGTTTTTTAATAGATAGAGTGATTCAAGAGGAAGGTTTATATGTATAAATAATCAGCGTTGCACCCGTGCGAAAACGGGGCGGGGTCACTTAGTATATATAATAAATACCAAACTATAGTATGCCACTGACTTGGTTTTAATCCGTCATGGAACACGATTACACGACACAACAGTGTACATATTTCTATATCTACGGCTTGGAAATTTAAGTGTTCGCTGGGTACATGAAAAGGGAAAATATATTATCGTAAGAAACGTTATACAAACATCTGTATAGTAAGCGGATTACGAGCGTGTCGGACCATCTGTACCTCTAACACAACTGTGCCCCAAAATATGCCTTTTCTTTCCATTCAGGGCAGTGCGAGAGAGATAAGAACATGCAAAAAACGACTAGTCGTGAATCGTAATTCGAGTCGTACCAAAGTCGTACCCATTTCAAATGCATACGGTCTTGTGGCAGATGGAAATATTGTGCCAATTTTACGCAAACGGTCCAACAAATCATGCAGTCAACAAAGCTATAAAATGTGCATATTAAATTATATGTACGTAGTATTATATTTATTTCAACACAAAAATACCGGCCAAGAGCATATCGGGCCACGCTCTGTGTAGGGTTCCGTAGTTGCCCATCCTTCGCAATAGACGGGCTTAAAACAGCGGTTTTAAGCCCGCCGGCTCAGTAGGCAGGTGTCTACAAACCGAGCCAAACGCGTCGTCAAATCGACGTACCTAATTACTTATTACCTTCTGGAAGGTGTCCATTATACGCGCCAGATGAAGCGGAATGTTTTAATGCAGTATGGCACTTAACTAATATGTGTAACGTTCGAAGCTTCGAAGTATAAGGACACCGCGCGGCAGTTACGTCATTTTAAAGAAAATTATGAAATTTTGCGATAGCTCAAAAACGGCTAGACCGATTTTATTCAATATAGTTTTCATTAAAAGCACTTATAAGGCTTCATTTTCATGAATTTTTCCATATTTTTTTAACCCGTGGTTGAAAAGTTAGAGGGGCGGGGCGTTTGTCATCTTCATCACCGCCAGCATCGTCATCACAATCATCACTATCATCATGATCATGATTTATCATCACCATGACCATCACCATCGGAACCAACACCGTCATCACCATACCTAATCACCATTATCGTCATCATCATCACCATCAGTCAACACTATCATCAACTTCATCGTCATCATAACATCATAGCATATATGTTTCAGTCCACTGCTGGACATAGGCCTCTCCCATGGCACGCCACTGAGCTCGATTTTCAGCTCTCGTCCTCCAGTTACTACCCGCTGTCGCTCCACCTTGTTAATCAACTTAATCATCACTATCACCAACACCAACATCACCATCATCATATTAACTTAGAATTTATATGACCTGTGTGTACATGAGTCAGTGAATCAGTGAGTGAAAAAATTAAGGAAAATTTACTGGCAATCATTCCTAAACTACTAGTTCAAATTGAATGTAATGTGGAATATGCCTAGGTTATATTATGCCCTCCTGGTCACTGAAGATTCAGGCTTCTAGCGTTGTCCACAACGAAATACAGGATGTTCGAAAATGTTCTGAGTGACTTCGAGAAAAAGATAGTACGTCGCGCCGGCGCCCGCGTTTGCTCGGCTTGGCGGGGGCACTTCCGTGCCCCTAGATTTAAGAATACTTTTTACCTGACTACGGCAATGAAAAAGTTTTTTTACGAACGTAGCTGCGTTGCGTGAGAAAGAGAAGGAGCATCTAGTTGAGTAAACAAAACTATAAAATAACACTGATATTGATTTCTGTATTAACGTCGTTTAACGTGTTCCATCAATCAAAGGCCTTTTAGTCTATTACAGACTACATACATAAGCGTGTCATGTGGGAAAACTACGTTTTTCGTGGATATGTAAGCCATTATCGTGTTACTCATTGCAATGGGGAATGGATGAAATTTAAAAACACGATAGCACCCCTGCCAAGTCGGAAAAATTATCACCTCGGGTGACCTCGGTTAGGTTACCCTACGATGCCCGTACAGGTAAAAAACATATTCATTTTTTTAGGCTACAGAATTTTGTATGTTTTTTTAGGGAATGTGGGGGTTATGCTTACCTAAAATGTAAATTATTTTAAAATGTCATCCATTTCAATTATCGACCATAGCTGCAACTACAATACCTATACTTTTACGAACACAGAACCGAGTTTATTATCAATCTTTATTTTTAATGTGGGTAAATTAGCACGTTTTTAATTGATTTACGTGTTGATCTTTGTACAATGTAGGTATAAAGAAATTTATTAGCTTTTTCTACATTCCGATTTTTCTTTAACTTCTTGTTATTATGATGTATATTTCCTTCTGTTCCCCTTTTCCTTTATCCTTCTGGAAAACAAAAAATAATATTAGCCAACTTATATGATTATTACTATCGTATGGCATTTTATTAGCCAACTTCTTCAAATGAGACCACAAAACCTGCAACCGACTTGATTGGCTGCTGTAAACCTACAATAACAGAAAACTTTACGACACACTAACCATCTATATAAATATTGTTGTTTTCACGGCTTGGGATGTGAAGGGTTCGGTGATTGAGAAAATAGGGTGAATATATTGCCGGCTGTTACGCAAATACATGTCAACATATTATGATAATGATATGCCACGTGGAGCGTATTTGGCCTAGCACCTAGTCAAATCATAATTTCGTCTGTGAATATATAAGACAGTAGGTACTTATAAATAAAAACGATGACTGATGTTGAATTCTACAGCATGAATAAAAGTATGTCATGAAATAAAGAAAAACATATTAAAAAATATCAAGGTACGAACATTTGAAGGTTTTTTTATCAAAAAGCAAACTTGTAAGTGTTTTCAGAATCGTCAATTCGTCATTATTCATCGAAACAATAATTTACTTAAAAATACATTAAGAATACTTATTTTCCTCATACAAATATTGGTATTAGTACCCAACATAGAACTGACGTCATGTCTCTATGGCCGTTTGCATGGAGCGTTTTCAGCGCTCCGTAGTAATGTCGAACTGTAACGGTCATTTCCGACTTTTAAAGCAGTCTAAGTGTAGTCAATCCCAAATAGACAATGGTCGCTATAAAAAATAGAAACGATTGATATCCTAAAAAAATATCGTTGTATGGGGAGACTCGGGACATCCTCAAGATTTTATTGATGGCGATGCAACCTCAAAGTATTTTATATCTGTAAGAATAAGATTATACAAACTCTTTGCAACTGACAGACAAACTGCCAATGATTCTACAACGGTTCTCTGACAGTCATTTCATCGTTGGATTGATCACCGACATAACGTTTCACCTTCGAGTATCAATCCAACGATGAAATGACTGTCGGAGAACCATTGTAGAATCCTGCCAATAGAGCCTCTTGATCATAGATAAGAGTGTGTTAATGGTAATAGATAGCTAACTTCGCGTGTTCTTTGGTCCAAAATATAAGTATTGCGATACTACGGTAAAAAGGTCGTATCTTTGTATGGATTTCATACTAAGATACGGTTTTTTTCCGTAGCACTGCAGACTGTAGTAACTAAACTAGCCGCTCGAGGGCGCTTTTGCTCTTGATATGATAATGTCATATGATATGAATATGATAGTTGCAATATTATACGCTCACTTCAACCTTGCAACTGCGTTGAATAGTCGCCGAAATGGTTCCCATTCGTTCCGAGATCCCAATTAATACAAATATTAAACTTACTTACTACTTTGGCTCAGTGACCTAAAAATTATCTTGGCCTCTGACACAAAATAACGCTATTCTTCTCTGTTTGCCATTACCTTCCGCTAATTGGGTGTCATATTGAGGGCGCTCAGATCTTTCCTCGTCCTTCCAGCGGCGGTATCGAGGGCGCCCGACCGAACGTTTTCCACACGCACTCGATCGCCCCTCATACGCTCTTTTTACAAAATAATAACCTAAACGAAGGGAAAGATCGACCAAGTTCCGCTGATCGATTGAGCGATGAGACGACTAAAGATCAAAGACCCAACTGTTAACTGTTAATAAGTGTCAACTGACGGGGCACCGTTGGTTTCTTGTCCGTTGCCATTGCGACTTGGGCTCACCTTTTCGGTTACCATCAGGCGAAGTGGAGCCACTATGTAGCGCCAATATAAAAAAAAATAAGTAGTTCAACTCTCCTTTGCGAATTTGAGGGTTTTCAATACAGAACAGAAGCATTCTGAATTTAAACTATTAAACAAAACCCACGATGAATCCAACCCAACCCATTAAATGTGTTATGGCAACAAATTTCGCACACTTATCGGCACCAAGCGCTGCAAAGTACACGGCTTCTACTTCATCATCTCCTTATCTATTTATCAAGTATGCCGGTAGTTGGGAGAAGTCTGCCAGGTTATCGCATTCATTGCCGCCATTCTCCAAACTTTCGTTGAGTGGAGAACTTCGCTCACTCAATATCTTAAGAGGGAATTGCACTGCTGATTATTCCAAACAAATTGAGGTTTCATTCTTGTCTGTTCTTAAACTTAACTAATCGTAATGAAGTTTTGGAAACTGGATGAGGCACACTTAGATGAGCACCTAAATGTTCAATGTAAGACGAAATTTTGGATTTGTATAACTCTGCCACGTTAAGTTTGGACGTTGGACATCCTGCATCCTGATATTTGCAGTAGGGACTTCTAAGGTCCACCATCAGGAAAATTTTATAATACTTGCTTTATATGTTCATTGTAGTGAGCAGAAAAAGGAAAGCTGCACATGGTTACGTTCAACGAATCCTGAGATTCAGTAGGCATTTCCAGGAACCATTATCAAGTCCATTTTATTAATGCTAGATCTAAGTGCTTATCGTGGTATATCGAGAAGAGAATAACGCAAATTTCTGCAGTGAATCCTGTAATCCAGTAGGCACTTCCAGGGTCGAGATCAGGTCAATTTTACGATGCAGGCTCTAAGTGCTTATCATGGTAAGTCGAAAAGAGAAAACTGCACATGTCTGCATTGAATATATCTTGAGATCCACAAGGCACTTCCAGGCAACATCATTGGGTGAATTTTATGATACTAGCTCACAAAAATGAATCAATAAGCTAAAACCGCACATGTCTGCATTGAAGGAATCCTGAGATCCAGTAGGCACTTCCATTGTCCAACATCATAAAGATCAAATCATTTAGGTCGTATTTAGGAAATATTTTAATAAAAGTGGCGTGTAAAACAGGTACAAATAGAGAGAAGTAGTTTCCGCGTTGGTGTTGGCAACCCTAGGAGTATGACACTGCCTAAAACGTGCCACAGCTAATAGCGTCGCACGTCATTCAAGCAGCCAATGAGATACTGGTAGGTTAATTCCTTTATCGGCTTGTGTAAAGAACAACCCAACTAGCAAAAATATGTGCTATAAAAGTCGAGAGCACGTTTCTGTTTTTGCTAATTAGTGCTATAAAGGTGGTCAAAATAATCGAGTAAGGGGTCTATAAACGTTTACTCAACGCGATTTGGGCGCACATTGTTCAGCCTAAAGTGCTGTAAAAGTTCTGTAATTGCAGTTAAAAAACTAAAAACAGTTGTATAAAAGCTGACTAAAAGCTAGCAAGTTACCATTAGTGCTGTTAAGGTAAAATGTTTGCACTTATTCGATTAATCTGGATATATAAAAGTTACCAGATTGCTTCTATTCAGCAATTTAGTCGTATAAAAGAATCTGAATTGCTTTTACTCCACCTTTAAGCCGAGAAAGAGTGAATTATTTGCTTTAATTCGCTATCTGTGTGTGTTGTTCAAACGTGTTTACATATTAGCTGCCTGACAAATATATCCCACCAAAAACATTTCATGTAAAATTGACGGCCAAGACTCACATTCTCATAACGCTTTCGCTGTAAAAAAGTTATCAGATCCCAGGAAAAGCCAAGCCCCTAAGCCCCGACTTTACTAACCCCACCACCTTGGTTTAAAAAGTATGGCATCAACTGGCTTCAAGCCCCTAAACCCGGAGTTTACTAACCCTACACCTTTGTTTCAAAAGTATGGCTTGGCCGTTTCATAGACTACCGTAAATAAGTCCAACGGACCGTCTGGCCCATATGGTATCAAGAAACTAAGTTTATGTCTTTGATAATATATACTTATAAACTTAATTCCTTACGATATAGGCCGGACAGTCCGCTAGACTTATTTACGGTAGTCTATGAAACGGCCAAGCCATACTTTTGAAACAAAGGTGTAGGGTTAGTAAACTCCGGGTTTAGGGGCTTGAAGCCAGTTGATGCCATACTTTTTAAACCAAGGTGGTGGGGTTAGTAAAGTCGGGGCTTAGGGGCTTGGCTTTTCCTGGGATCTGATAACTTTTTTACAGCGAAAGCGTTATGAGAATGTGAGTCTTGGCCGTCAATTTTACATGAAATGTTTTTGGTGGGATCTCATTTCTTTTTGTAAGGTGCTTTAGTTTTTTTAAGTTTTTTGGGCTGTAGGGTTTCTTGAGCGTCAACTGAAGTAGACAATTGTGTATTTAAGAAATACTTAAGTTTAGCCCCATATATATATACACTTTTATCCCCTATTATGGGAAACCCATACAAACTTCCATCCCCTTATTTAAAGGGTGGGGGGTGATTTTTTAAAAGTCCTACAATATGTATTTGATTTATAACAATGAGTCCCTATAGGTTTAAATTTTCAGACCTATAGTATCAAAATTTGCGGAAGTTTCATACAAACTTCCATCCCCTAGTTTAAGGGGTTGGGGGATAAAAGTTCCAAGTTTTGGAATTATTTTGTTGTTTCTGTACTAATACTAGCTTACATACCAAATTTCAGCTTTCTAGGTCATCGGGAAGTACCCCAGAGGTTTTGATACGTCAGTGAGTGAGTGGCAAAATCGGCGTATTTTAGGTACCTATAAAACCTAAAGTATAAAAGCTAGATCAATTAAATTTTGTACATTTTATATGTTTGCTAACTGCATCTTAACCTGAGAATTTGGGCGCTCTAGTGTTAACTGGGACGAAACTATGAGGGTTTGAATATGAGACGAAACGGTTCGAGAAAAGGTAGGTAGTGCCCCCTTCTTTTTTCTTCGTCTTGGCGGGGGCACTACCGTGCCCCCAGATGTGACAGTAAACATCGACAAGGTAAATATGTTATTTTAATATTATTACTTCATAATAATTATAAAACACTGCCCTAACGTTATAAAAAAGTGTCTACGCTGGTGGTAATCGTAGCGACCGGCATGCGCAAATAACTTTACTGATAAAACCTGAGATGATAGTTCGTATATATTTAAGCGCTCACGTTTTTTTCAATTTTGTATAATAAATATTAATCAAAAATAAAAAGTGAGAAAATATTTTATTGTCTTTCACCTTTACTTCAAACTATTACGACCTTAACTCGAATAAAGGTGATTGAATTATCTTTATAGCACTTGATGCCGCCATTGAAATTGTATTTTATATGTAAAAGGTATAAGACTCCCTGAAATTCACTTAAAGTGCAATAAAAGCAATCCAAACAAGTTTATAGGACTAGTGACATAAGCGTGCAGTTAAAGCAACACGACGCTTTTTAGTAAATAGATTACTTTTACAGCACATTTATGGACACAAAACAGAATGTCGAATAATGGTGGTATAAAAGCGACAATCGTTGCGAATTAGCTATTTCAAAACTGTTATACAAGGGTCTGACACGCTTTGATAGATAAAGATAGCCTTATTGCGATTCCTAAAAGAATAAATAGAAAAGAGTGCCATGTTTTGTCTTTATCAGCGACCGAGCATTTTTTCATGGTCGGGTTATTGGCACACTTCAAATTCGAAGCAAAACAAATCAGGTAGTATCAAAAGCGGTATAGAAATAGAAGATTTTGTGTATTTAATAATTGTTATTACCAGATAATTGACATATTAACGGATGTGGAGTGTTTGTGTGTAGCCTCAAAAATAGTGGGGTGTTCAGTGCTTGGTTAGAAAAGCAACAGTTAACGAAAATAAGCGGATTTTACATTTCATGCGTAAGTACAAGTTTCTTTGTGTTTTTATCACCTATTTCTTTCTCAAATCTCACAAGAATCAAGTTACAAAGTTAAATCATTAGTTATATCATGAAAAAACTTGTTAAAATAGGAAAAATCTGTAAATTATTTTCAAAATAACTCGGAGCATTTTGACATGTCAATATTGCAAATCGCTCAAATTGCGTAGCATAAATCTACGATAGAAGCCAGCTAACATAGACGTCTAAATAAATCAGTCGGTTTATAATCCAATTTGGGGATGCCTAGTTATAAAATAAAAATTACCCCCATATTTGGGGAATCTATAGCAAATTGATATTTTCAGTCCTCCGATTCCGACAGAGAAAGAACCGTGTAAAAAATTAATAGCTAGGCCTGAGAAAAATTTGATTTTTTTAGCAACTAGTATTGGTGATATCCTATCTACTTATGTCATTTACAATTTTACTATTTAATTTTGCTTTGTTACAGAATGTCCCAATAAGGCGGTGCGTCCATGAACATGGACTGTCACGATGGATTAAAAGTATCCTGAGTAGAATATAAGAAAAAGAAGAAAAAAGAAGTTTCATCCTATTTTTTTAGTACTGGCCAGAAAAATTCTACAGTATTCAAGAGCAAATCAAAAATTTTGTTTAGAAACAATTGTTGTAAATACATATTATTTAAAGTTTAAACTAATTTAATAATTTTTATTATCAGAGAACCCAAGTATATTATTTTTATTTGATTATACGGACTAGTTTTGAAAATACTAAATATAAAGGTGAAAGCAGCGTCGTCTAAGACTCAAATCAATCAGCACTCAAAAATGACGACACCTTGTGGAAAATTGTCAGTCATAGCCTATAAAAGAACAGCGCTACAATTTTTATACTAAATCCGCCTTAGTAATAGTCCGACTTATGATTTACTGCGCTGTGACCAATTACCTTTCGCCTATGGTCTTTTAAAATGAGGAACAAATAGATTTTTAATCGTTAATTGGAATATTTTCAAAAATATAAAAAGGGAATACATAATTTTTTTATCCTTTATTTGATGTTATTGGAAAATGAGTAAAAAAAATTAAATGTTGTGAATTTGAGTACTTGGAACGTTTCTAACCACTTTTTATGGGGGTTTTTTTTTGCGACCATGGCAACCCGACATTTTGACGTCATTATATGTCTTTCTCTTACGCCTGGTCGCTCTGTGGCAAATCTATAACTTCTATACTATATCTATGCTGTTATACTACTTTTATAGCACACAATACTGAGATAAAGTAATTTGATAACGTTTATTCCACTTTTTTCAAGATATTGCGTAAAAGTGCTATAGTATGGTGCTAAAAACGTTTATTCGACCTCTTTATAGCACTATTTAGTGAAAATTACTGAAGAGTCGTATTAATCACTACTATACCACTATTGAGTGATTTGGAAACATTAATTCAGCTGTTACTCGATCTTAAGCTGAGTAAATGATTCCTTATACGACTTTTTTGCTCATTGGGAAACGGGTGTCGCTTCTATGCTTAGTGTATTTTTGTGCTTTGGACCTCATTTGTATGCGAGGCCATAGTTACCAGGTGAAAGCTTAACATAAACGTACAGTATGGATAAATGAGCAGTACCACTTCCTCTTAAATGTGTATAAACCGCCATGTGTTTGAAATATGTGAACTTATACAGGAGTATTTGTGTGTTAAAAGGCACTGAGGGAATAAGGCACTGAGAAAACCAGCAAAATGCTTATATTATGGGCTTAAGTCACAGAATCGACCGACGCACTCAGCGTTAAACGTCTTTCCTCCGCTGTAACTGGAATTGCAAAACTCGTGAAAATACCCAGCTTCAATTTGGTCATCCATATTTTTCTAAGGAAACCAACAGCGCTGCAGTTATGCACGTAGCCAATTTATATATTTTCTTTTTCTACATGGTATAGTATAACTGTATACGGTATATCCCTATAATAAAATGTATTTTCTTTCCAATTTGCTACGCTGGAATGTTATCAAGTGAGATGAAAATGTTTACGTACACTTGATTAAAAATGTGAAAGTAAAACAAGGTTTTACTTAACGAACCCTATTCAAGTGCGGATGCCAGTTGTATGTTAATTTAAAAGCAGAGGGTAAATCAACGGTCACTGGCGGTACATTCCACGCGCGGCTATCTATCCCGCCCATCTAGCACAACTATGCATCGCGACTCTAATGTCGCGCGAGATAGCGCTACCCGTCACTCTTTCACATTATTACACAGAAAGAGACAGGTACTTATCTCGCGCGAGATATAGTCTAGTATGACGTTATGCTAGAGGTGCTGCTGATAGAATAGTCTCTCATAAAATATCAGTTAGTTAGATCTGCAAAAAAATTGGACCAAGTATTGTTTCTTTGATCAAGTTGCAAGGTTTTGGCAGAATTAAAATCAATTTCATCGTCAATTTTGATGACAACGTCAAAACAGCAGGAAGGACTGGAAAAGGAACGGTAATACTTACCCGGACACTCATTCGGGAGATGAGCAATTCGATTTGGATAGGATATACATTTTATCTTAAGTAGATTTAGAGAATCTGACTAGATACTATTCTAGGATTTGAGCTGGTTAAATTGTATCAGTAATTGGTACTTATAGGATACGGATATACGTTTAAGAAAGGATCCTGCGTTATCGGAGGTTACTTACAAATAAAACAAAACAATTATGATGATATAGTCCGTTAAATTTCCCCGTGACGTCACGTCTTGCTATCTAGAACTCTGACGCACTTTATTTATGTTAGTATTTTTTTGCTATATACAATTTATATAACAAAAAAAAAAAAGATAACATAACACTTACAGAAATTGGATACCCTCAAACAGTGGAGCCGCCCCGGGCATTTTTTTGCTTGATTGGATAAGGAGTATCATCATCATATCGGCCGGTAGACCTCCACGGCTGCGGCTGGACAAAGGCCTCTTCCAAAGGCTTCCACAACAATCAG
The DNA here is from genome assembly GCA_947623375.1 of Apotomis capreana. Taxonomy (NCBI): domain Eukaryota; kingdom Metazoa; phylum Arthropoda; class Insecta; order Lepidoptera; family Tortricidae; genus Apotomis; species Apotomis capreana. The sequence goes on from OX392512.1 coordinate 21,747,941, forward strand.
TCGTGTGCCGCCCTCATCCAATTGCTGCCCGCGATACTACTCGGCGTCGGTCCATCACCTTGTTAGGGGCCTTCCCTCGCTGCGTCATCCGGTACGCGGTCGCCACTAAATAATCGTTTTGCCCTAACGGCCATCGTTTCTACGAGAAATGTGCCCCGCCCGCTGCCTCTTAATTTTGGCGACTTAGTAAGCTATATCTACAACCTTGGTTCTCTTGCGTATCTCATTATTTCGGATTCGACCACGCAAGGCGACCCGGAATAAATAAATGTTATACTATCCAATTATAGCCAAATAGATTGTTATGTCCTCCTTTAAGATGCAATCTCCGTCAATCATTCAGCTGGGTAATTCCATGAAAGCGACCGTTTAGTTACCGTTTCATTCCCTGTTCGTTTATTTCTGGCACAAATTTAAGTGATTATTTTATGCCTAGATGTGTGAGTGTTATTTCTTTTTTCCAGATATAATTATTGCTATTAAAAATGCTTCATGAATAAAAATCACGCAATTAAATCGCTTTACTCTGTCATGGAATTACTCAGCTGTCACTGATTGGAAGGCTCCTTATCCGTTCAAAAATGCTGATTGAGTAATTTTTCTCTATGATCAAACATGTTTCTTATCATATTGTCAATGTTTTACTACTTAGAACAGGGCCAAGGCGACACATTGAAACCTACAGTTTGAATTTGTCATTCATAATTTTTGTTTCAAAAACTACTCGAGTTTGACAAAATTAACGCAGAAAACTGTTATTTTTTTTGTAACTTATTTTCGTCTGCACGCAATGAAAGCAAGAAATAGCTATTTTACTTTCTAGAACTCAGGGAAAAGTATAATTCACTTCAAAAAATTGGTTGAAATTATCAATATATTTGTCATAATTTGAAAAATATCAATTTTAAAAGGAATATGTTCTCTTAAGATTGGCAATATCGTATCTATTACACGAATTGCACGTCCGCGATTTAGTGCCAATAAAGATTACGTCACAGCAATAGCGCAAGCCTTAAATCAGAGTTTCCAAGGTCAGGAACGTTTCTTAGAACCGGGACAGTTTAAATAAATCTTCCCCTGTTCTCTTCTGTACTATTATTATACCTCTGCCAGAGAATCTCTCTGGCCATACAAAGAGGTAACGCCGCCAGCATACTGGGGACCATGCCGCAGGCGGACCTTTTGGATGGGGTATTCCTTTTATGACCCCCTTTACAGTATTATATAGGTTCTTTAGAGTAAGGTTTTATACATATACGTTTTTCTTATATTTTTTCTTTAGATTTATGTGAAATTGTAGATTATTAAAAAAGTTGTAATATGTATTCTAAAATTTGATTGAAAATAAATGTTCGGTCAGGCTTGTGGGGAAAATCTGACCAGTAGCACGTCTAGCTGCGGGTTCATTTGTCGCGCGTCTCATCATCAGTTGTCTTGCTCGCACGGTATTGAAAGATAAGTGACAGGTAGTATTCATTAGTCACGTGACAAAGACTCGTGTGTCACAGTTATGCTAGACGTGCAGGCGATACAAAAATGGTTACTATTTACCCAATTACGGTGATGAATAAAGGAGCATTACGCGGATGAAGTTAAGAACTAGGAGATGCCCATTTTCCAGTTCATACAGCGTGTATTATTGATATAGACACAAACAGTACCAATGTAGATTGTAGTGCTATGAAACATTTAAACAAATTGTCAATTTAGTGTAATCAATTTTTGAAAAATATTCGAGAAGCAATGGACCTCTATTGACAGTTGACATCTCATTCAAAATGAGGAATGTTTCAGGAAATTTTCGGAAACGGCACATCTTTAATCGAAAGTAAATGACCAAGTGAGAATAAAAACTATTTACATCGCGTGCTGAATTATTTTATAAGGAAAAAATATCGAACATATTAATTAATTTATAGAAAAACATTAAAAATACACGCTGTATATAAAGACTACAATATTTTAAAAAACCTATTTGCTATGTGTACCGGTTACACCAGCCGCACCTGACTTTACAGAATATATTCTTCGTATAAATCTTTAGAAACTCGTTCCTATCTCTTTGCGGAAAAATTGGCAAACTTTATTGTTATCTGAATGCATCCAACCTTGAAATTCTTCGAACAAGCAGAAACACGAAAGGATTTAAGAACAAGACGCATCGTTATGTTGTTTGAAACGGCGCCAGGAGGGTTACCTCTGAAGTTGGAAATTCGAACTTCATTGCTTATTAAAATATTGTTTCATACGAGATTGAGGGGAATACCACGGTACAAAGTTTGAATTTCAGTCTTCGAGGTAGCCCTTCGCTTTATCAAAATATTTACTATCGAAAATTGCTTTCATAGTGAATTCAAGCGCATACTAAATAATTGATGTATTCAAGCAGAATGAAGGGCTATCGTCTTGCGTAGCTTATAATTCTTTCTCATTTGGTAAGAGTCCGAAATATTTAAACGCCAAAAAGTAAAATGCATTAATTATTAATTCCGTTTGCCTTTTGAGTATGTGTTTTAACCAGAGCACGTATAAGCAGAGTGTTATGAGTTTCATGAGTGAATTTATGTGTATTTGCTGTGCTCACTCTGTCACTACGAAGCTCAAAAATGGATGAACCGAATTTACTTTTTTATATTTAAGACTCCTTCAATGCGTGCCTGATTTCATCAGGCGATAAATCTTCGAATAACCAATCAACGCACGCTAATAAAGGGGGGCGATCTGGCCAAGCCGGTTAAAATCATAATATGTACGTTTGAATTCTTCCTTTAAAAAAAATAGACCTACAATATCACGTCCAGAAACCTAGTTTGTAGTTACAGATTTGTAAGTTTTCATTTTTTCTACACTTTATTTTATGTTGAATATGGTTAAATGTATTATTTCAGTTTCATTTACATATTTTGACTAGTAAATATATTAAATACAACACAAATTTTAATATTTATTTGTTATAAAAGTTGGAACATAAGAGTGTAATTTCTGAACACACCCGAAGAAAAAATAATAATGAAAAAGTTTCAACCAAATTTTTGAAGTGAATAATAATTTTGGAAGTTTTCACATTTCACGTAAACAACGTGTTCTTTGGAGAATACATACTGTTGTTTTACTTTATAGAAATATCGAAAACAAGAAAGTTAAGCCCAATTTGGAGTATTTATGCAATGCTAAAAGCCTGCATTCAAATGAAATGGATTTGTTATAAATATTTGGAGACGATAAGTAATTTACCGAAACTAGTGGCGTTTTTCAAGAAGATAAAGCCGAAATAATCTTGTTCGGATTCCATCGTCCAATAACTTCCAAAGCAAGTGTTATGGAAAATACTTCCGAGTGGCCAACTAATCCTTCCCAGAATGCCATTCTCCCACATTCACAACGAATGTGTCAAGTAGTTTCAAATACAAATATGTATAATATAACAGTGCTTAAGAAAAACTCAACGATAAAAATATACACGAAGATAATACAAATTACGGCCATATTACTTTTAATTTTTAATATGTGTGCTTCTCTCGTATTTATTTGGTTTGGATTTGAGTGCGTTTTGTTTTAAATTTGATGTGTTTTAAATATGATTATTTTTATGTTTTAATTGTTTTTCTTGAATCTTGCATTTTCCTCGCTGTAGTGAGGTGAAAAGTTGTGTGTTCCGCATGGCTGCAAAATTATTTAGCTTCTCGTGTCTTGAAAGCCTCGCTACGCTCAGCTTTAAATTTCAACACTCGCCCCAAATAACAACTTTGCAGTCTTGCATAACAAATAACTATTAGAACTGGATTGACATAGCTCAAAAAAATCATAATACTAAAATATTATCTAGGCAAAGCAAAAAGAGGTTTCTCAAAGGGTTTTTATAGGCTGGCTGAAAATAACTAAAGGGGGTTTGAAATTTTTACGTCACAATATGGTCGGCTCCTCTCTATTTTTACAAGCGATGTTTAAGAAATAAAGCATAGAAATACGAGTATGTTGTGTCGCTCGGTGTAGCTTGCTATTGACGGATCGGATTTTGGCTCCCAAGTAGTGATGTACCGTTCTCGAGAAAGTTTCCCGATTCGTATGGGGACAGAACGTTCTCGAAAACATTTTTCTAACAAAACGGGAAACGGGAGCCGAAACGGGAAACGGGAGCCGCTTAGTAGTTTATCTCTTGTAAAAGATCAGCCTTACGTTCCAAGCTATGTGGAGCACCTTAGATCTGTGAAGCTCGATTCACTTACAGGCGACAATATCCGCTGTGAGTATTAAACTCAGGACTCAATAGCTATCGAGCGGGGAATACTGCAGGCATTAAAGGGACCTTTGAACTGCATATAGTCCGAGGAACGTTAACCGAGCTGAGCTAAAGCCATTGTTGTAACAGAATAGCGTTGAGCCAAACAATAGTATTGTTCGCTTGACCACGCCACAAACCAGTGGCTTCAGAACAAGCTAGGAGCTTTGATATTTGAGGGTTTTTGAAATGATATAATTGATTTAGTAAGTAGGTCCTGGGCCACATAGGCACTAACGAGTCAGCTCGTGAATCTATCGGTATTTCCCAAAAGAAGACCGCTGTTGATAAGGAAGCCGAAAGAAACTCAACAGTAAGTAGTTTTTTCATAAATAATATTTAGTTTAGAACAATCAATAACTTTAATGTTATAAATAATGACATTAGTACTCGTAAAGGAGATGTATAATATTCTCAATATCAACATTAAAATAAAATATAAAATATCAATTTAAAATATTGAATATTCCCAGAGATGTATGAAGTATCTAGGCGACACAACATGCATTAAGATACAATTCCCTAATTATTTTAATTCCACAGGCTTGTATAAGGTCTCTAGGCGTCAACATGATTAAGGTACAATAGAAAATAATGATTAAAACTCATAATTATGATTAGTTAAAAAAATATATCACGAATCTTCTATTACGTGTGATATGACCAAATTGCTTCTTGTCCCAATACCTAACTCTGCAGCGGGGAATGCTCCATATTCGTTCAAAAATGCTGATCGTCACTACTCGACATTGAAAAAAAAAAGAAACACGCAGAAAACAGGATTTTTCACGCAAAAAAGCATGAAATAGCGATATGGTACTATCTAGAACACATGGAAAATTATTATTCACTTCAAAAATTTGGTTGAAATTATCAATATATTTGTTTTAATATGAAAAAAAAAAACATTTTAAAAGGAATAAGGCCTCTTTAACCGACCTAATCTAAAGCCATCAACACAACGGAATAGCTGTGTACTAAACGATAGTATTGTTTGCTGGACCGCAAGCCAATGACTCGTGGAAAAGCTTTAGAACCGTTCCCTTAAGTAAAAATCAACTCTTAACTCTATACAAGTAGGAAATTTATGTAAAATGGAATACAGAAAGGTTTTTTCTGCCAACTGACCTCGAAAACTGTAAAAAACCTAATCTAATTAATTGAATCAGGCGTTACTTTGCGGAAATCCATATTAATTAAAATAATAATTTAATTCCCCACGCGCATCAATTATTCATATACCTACCGTGCTTATTAACATCGCATCTACTCTACTTGTTGTAAACTAAACCTGTAGCAGACATGAATATCAACTGTGCTAAGTGTCAGGACGTGGTGACCGACGGTATAAAGTGTCCGAAGTGCCGTTTCGTACAACATTATGGATGTGCCGGGGTTCGTGAGGCTGCATACAGAAATTGGGATACCGAAAAGAAAAATTCATGGCGGTGCCCTCGATGCCTCGTCCCCGCGGCACCAATTTCTCCAGCAACTGACGATGCATCCCTTGCCACAATACTTCGAGAACTCCGCGAAACTCGTAGTGAACTCAAAGTAGAAATAACGCAGGTGAAGAATGATGTACGAGACATCAATGACAAGTTAGCCATGTTCGACCAGAGGTTACTAAACCTCGAATCACTAAAAAACGAACACGACGTCCTCCGTAATCAGGTGCAAGCTATGGCTTCCACCATTTCTCAACTTTGCTCGCAACTGTCACAGAAGGATCAGCAGGATCGGATTAATAACCTCGAGATCTCCGGAATCCCATTTAAGAAATCTGAAAACTTAAATCAATTGATGTACACGTTGTGTACCAAGGTAGGATTCGCGTTGGTGCCAGGAGATATCGATACGGTTCACCGTGTGCGTCGCTTCAAGGATCCCAAGCAATTACCCAGCCAAACACCCGAAAGTGAAAACACTCATGAAGGACCGCAAAACTCGTCAAATATTTCCAATATTATTGTACGTTTTACACAACGCAGACGCAAGAACGAGTTATTGTCGGCGGTAAGGGCCAGGCGTGGCGTCTCCACAGCTGACTTGGGCCTTGATGGAGCTGCCGAAACAGTTTATATAAATGAACACTTGTCGCCAGAAAACAAACTTCTGCTTCGCAAAGTGAGAAGTATCTCCAAAGAACACGGCTACAAGAAAGTTTTTATCAGAGATTGTAAAATTCTAGTGATCAAAAGGGATGGACTAAAACCCGTTCACATTTCCAACGAAAATGATTTAGTTAAATTATCGTGACTCTTGTGTATATTGCAGTTTTTAATTTTTTGGACTTATGTTTCGACATGTGTTGAGGTAAAAATGTACTTGTGTGATTTTGTATGTGATTATTTATCTGTAATTCCCGAGACAATAGTTGTTTATCAGCGCCCGGCCCGGGCCGGCATACCTACGATATTACGTAATCTTTACCTGTGCGTGCAGCTGCTTACATTTAAAACGTTATCGTCTTATATTCGCAGCTAACCTAAATCTATCTTTTTACTACCAAAATGTGAGGGGATTAAGAACAAAATCAAACGAGTTTCATGCTAAGGTGGTAAATAGCTCGTATGATGTTATTTGTTTGACCGAGACTTGGCTCAATGATTCCTTTTATAGCTCAGAGTACTTCGACCCTAGTTTCACGGTGTTCAGGAGAGACATGGACCCTCAGGCGAGCGGGTTGACCCGCGGCGGAGGTGTGGCGGTGGCCGTGCGTGGCGCGTTGCGGCCCGAGCCGCGGCCCGAGCTGGCGGCGCCGCCGCCGGCGGACGAGTTGTGGGTGAGCGTACCTACTGGACCGGCACCCGCTGGCGCCGCCGCCCCATCTGTCTCCACGCAGTCTCGGGGTACTTATCTTCATATAATCTGTACTTACATTCCCCACGGACATAAACATACTGAGTTACTGACTAATTTATTTGATAGAATATCCAAAGAATGTGATAAGTACCCGGACGATATCTTTCTAGTGCTGGGTGATTTTAACATAACAAACGCCTGCTGGTTTCTAGACCCGGACACTATCGGAATGAGTATTATAACTAACGACGACTGCCTAGCGGTGTTGGCGGCTGACTTCATGAACCTATCTTTATTACACCAATTTAATTCGACGGAAAATATTAATAATCGAATTCTTGACCTGATTTTTTGCAACAGGGAGTGTAAGGTTGTTCCGTGTCCTCAGCCGCTCACGCCGGAGGACGGTCACCACCCGGCTCTTGAAATAAACTTATTTTTAACATATGATCAACCATTAGCCCCTAATACTAATACTATAAAAAAAATGTTTCATTTGTCCGACTTTCAGTCTATCAAATCTGCGTTGGCGGAGATCGATTGGTGTGAGGAATTTGCCAATCTTTGTGGACTAGAGGCGCAAGTTGAGTACTTTTACAATGTAGTTAATAAGCTAATTGCGCTTCACGTACCATCTAAAAAACTCTGTTCGCCTAACTGTTATCCTCCTTGGTTTTCCCGGTCCTTAATTAAACTTATTAATGAGAAACGAAAAATTCATAAAAAATGGAAACAGTGTGGTCAGAAGTCAGATTATAATACCTTCTCGTCCCTCAGAAAGCAAGTTAGACAAATGGAGAAAACATGTTACGAATCATACATCCTTTCAGTTGAAAGCAAAATTAAAATGAATTCAAAGTATTTTTGGACTTACGTCAAGTCTAAACGATCCTCGCCGGACTATCCACATAAATTTACCTATGAAAATCGAATAATAACTGATAGTGAAGAGATTTGTAATCTATTCAATAAATATTTTAACTCCGTTTTTGTGGCCAATAGTAAATCTTATACTAATCCTGATTATTTAAATCATAATTCGCCTTTAAGTATCAATTCAATAAAAATTAATTCCGATATTGTATATAATCAGCTAAAATCGATTAATATTAACAAAGGTGCTGGGCCGGATGGCATTCATCCCCTTTTAATTAGTAAATGTGCCAAGGAACTTACCATCCCAATTACATATATTTTTACTCAGTCACTGTCTTCGGGTATTTTCCCTGAGCGTTGGAAACAGGCTTTAATAACTCCTATTCCTGAAAATAATAGAAAAGATGACGTAACTCAATACCGCCCAATTTCAGAGCTATGTATTTTTGGTAAAATATTAGAAAAAATTGTTACTAATGAACTTTCCTTCACTGTCCGAAATTATTTGTCTCATAGCCAACACGGCTTTTTCAAAGGCCGATGTGTCGAGTCAAATTTGGTTACTTTTACAGACTGCTTACTCACCGCACTGAATGAAAATTGTCAGGTAGACGTCATATACACCGATTTCTCCAAAGCTTTCGATAAAATTAGTCACGTGATCCTGCTTGAGAAGCTTTGGAGCGCCGGAATTCATGGCGACTTGTTCCGATGGATCAAGTCTTACATAACAAACCGCTCTCAAGCCGTATCCATTAAGGGTTTTATATCTGACTTCCTTCAGGTCCCTTCAGGTGTTCCCCAAGGTTCGCACCTTGGGCCTTTGCTGTTTACACTATACATAAATGATATTAGTAATGTGGTTATTAATAGTGATCATTTGTTGTATGCGGACGATGCAAAAATATTTAAAATTATCTCCACAATTGATCACTGTTGCGAGCTACAATCTGATATCAATAATCTAACAAAGTATTGCGATGATAACCAGCTATTTCTTAACCCTGATAAATGCAACGTCATCACCTTTACACGAAAAAGGAACCCAATATTATATAATTACAAATTAAACAGCCATAACTTACACAGGGTTGATAAAGTTCGAGATTTCGGTGTGTTAATAGATAGTAAACTTACATTTAATAACCATATTGACATAATTGTTCAAAGAGCTTACAAGCAGCTTGGATTCATTCTTAGGGTTTGTAAGCCTTTTCGACAAGAAACAACGTATATGACGTTATATTTTAGTTTGGTCAGATCGATACTGGATTTTGGATGCATCATTTGGAGCCCCTTTTTCAAATGTCATATTGATAGGATTGAGCGTGTCCAAAAAAATTTTTTAAAAACCCTTGACTATCGAATGGGTCGGGGTCATAATTCCTATAAAAATAGTTTTTCTTACTACAACTTGTTGCCACTGGAACTTCGTCGAACGCAATTTGATATCATGTTTCTCTATAAAATAGTTAATAACTTTGTTGATTCCCCCTCACTTCTTGGTAAGCTATCATTCAAGATTCCAAAACGCACTGCACGCCACAGGAAATTGTTTGCTGTTCCACACTCCACACTCCCGTACCAGATATAAATCTAATTCTTTCTTCAACCGTTGTCTCAATTACTGTAACATACGAGTACATTTGTGTAATGCTGATTTTTTCTCATATAAAAATTGTCAACGCTTTAAAAACCAAATTGTCTGTCAACTAAAATCAAAGCTGTAAGAATAACTAATTATTTCAAAATGTTGTGTCATTTTGAAATAATTAGTTAGTTGCATTTTAATGTTATTTGCATCGTTGCTGTTTCGTTGTCTACCGTTCCCATACTAAAATTTAGTTTTGTATAACCTTAAGTTATGGCACTCCAGGTCTTTTAGCATATTATTGTTAACCGTTATATGTTTTGTATTGTGACTGTTTGTTGCCTTAATAAATAAAAATAAATAAATAAATAAATAATAATATTGCTTTGTTAATCCGCGATAGTATTAATAATGTGCGAGTTATAATCAGGAGACGAATAAATGTTTCGGCTGTCGGACTTCATACCGTACCCAAAGGGTAAAAACGGGACCCTATTACTGAGACTTCGCTGTCCGTCCGTCCGTCCGTGTTTCTATTGCCGCTATATGATGATTTGATGATTTGGTGTAGGGACGCCCGGCCGGAAACAGGCGGGCTGTCGATCGCTTGGCTGCGTTCATTCAGCCCAATTCCCAATTGGAGCCAACGGTTACTGTCCCGGCGGCGCTCCCATACAGCCTTCTTCCTCGAATCTTCTTGATCTCCTGCAGAAGGACAGGATATCTTTAAGGTTAATGTCCCTCAGCTCTTCCTCTTCTAGTTTGTCTTTGTTGAAGATGCTATAGCGTACTATCGCATACATGCCACACTCTGCTATAACATGCTTACTCGTCTCCTCCTGACCACAGTGCGGGCAGTATGGATCACTTACCACACCCATAATGTGTAGGTGCCTGTTGAGGCTATTGTGTCCCGTGATTATGCCTGTTAATAATCTGAGATTTTTCTTACCTAGTTCCAGGAGATACCTGGTCCTTTTTCTGTTCATGCCTCCTAGGATCATCTTCGATTGTCGACATTCCGTTGTCTCTCGCCATTGTCTATTGGCCTCTTCCTCCATTAGCCTAGCTATAACTCCTTTTGTGACTTCTGCCGATATTGGCAGTGCAGGTTCGGGTCCTATGAGTTCCCTCTCTGCTCCTAGCCTTGCCATCTCATCTGCCCTTTCATTCCCTGTCACACCCTGATGTCCAGGTACCCATGCTACCGTAATCTTTGTGTGTCCTCAAAGTTTGTTCAGGGCTTCTCTGCATTCCTTTACCAAGGACGAGCTTACCGTCTGTTTGTCTAACGCTTTTAGTGCAGCCTGGCTGTCTGTGTATATGACGACTGATCCCACTTCCTGTGAGCATTCATCTATTATTTGTGCACATCTCATTATGCCGCTATAACAACAAATACTAAAACTAAAATAAATATTTAAGGGGGGCTCCCATACAAAAAAACTTGTTATAGATTATGGTACGGAACCCTTCCTGCCCGAGTCGGACTCGACCTTGCCAAATTTTTGTATGTTATTTTGGTGGTGGTTCGTTATATTTATTTCCTTATTTATTTTTCTTTTCGCGGTGGGAGGGTGGGACCATTTAATGCGTGTAGTGTATGCATGAATATACGCAAATAAGTATAACGGGTTAGCACTAATTAACTCGCACGTTATTATATTATTATCGTGGATTATCAAAGCAATATTATTATTTTAATTCAAACATAATGTAATCAATGAGATGATATTATAAAAAAAATAATTGTTCGATGAAAGGTTTGTCAGCGAAACTTTTCAATTGTTTTATTTTATTTTACACTGAGTAAATTTGTCTAGACGCTGGTCTACTTAGCAGAATCCAGTTGAGTACGAGGTATTTAAGGATAACGATTCTTTGGAATTGTTGGCTAACCCTCAGACAAATAATACTATTATAATTGAGAACATTTCATATTTCTAATAGGTGGAAGTTGATACAAAGACCGAGAGAGCTTTGCGTAGTGTACACCCTAAAAAAATATTTGATTTTTTTTTTCTGTACGTAAAGAAATACAAGAAATTTACGACATCTATGCCTGCATAATAGTTGTAGTCTTCGACCTATCCGCGAAAAAATAATAAGCTGTCTATAATGTCAAGCTCAATGTCTCTGTTAATGTTTTTAGCTCCATTTTAGCTCTCTTAATTTTATATGAGCTAGTAAAGTTTGTTACCAACAAAGTTGTTTATATTACAGTATTTGTGTTATGTTAATACGTGTAAAACGTCTCGTATACGCCAATGCGTCAATACGCCACACACATCCATTGCCTGTAATGATCTCAATAGCGTGTAGTTACAAAATAAATAACACAGACAGTTCTCTCCTTTGATGTTCACAAAAGCCGTCTATTAGGTGTACTGATTAGGTAATTAGCCTATAATGTATTAGTCGCTTCTTATTTCCCGACGAGACCGCGCCATTTGTAGTATGGCAATTTGTAGGATCGGAAACTTACTCGTGTATACTATAGCCGTATTTAATACTAGAGGGCGCCCGCAACTTTTATACCGTAGTCGGGTAAAAGGTATCCTTTAACCATCTTTGGATGTCCAGCTATACCTGTACCAAAATTGGTTAAAATCCGTCCAGCCGTTTCGGCGCGATGAGAGGACAAAGGAAATTATGGAAACAGATGGCGCCAGGCTGGCATGGCGGCGCGCGCCCATACCACCTCATACTACTCGATGCTCATTCTAAGTTTTTTTCTGAAATCATGGCCCTTCTCCATAGAAAATTGATTTTCAATATAAATCTAGAATTTTATAATAGATAGATGCAGCTGCTAAGATGTGCGATTAAGTTGAGCGGTGCGACGATGAGTACCTACGCAGCGGGCTCTTTTAAAAAATGCGGGTGGGTCACTTTTATATGGGAAAAAACTTAATACTTCTTTTTCTTCCGGCATAGCAAAAATAATGTAACTCATAATAGTAAACTAACTACCAAAATTCCCTTGTAATTGAAGTTTAACTTTTGCCTCTGGATCAAAAAAAAAGACTCACCTGAGGCACACATACGTTCATCGTTTTTTTTAAAGTTAGAAATTGGATTGTGTATTATCACCCTTATAATACCAACTTGCTTATGTAGAATCGTGTGCATGATCCTTAGTCTTTCGATGTATATTTTCTACCTTGTCTGTGACGTTCTCTTGTCTATGGTAGCCTTGGCGGATGGACGCGTTCTGTAAGCGCTGCTCATTTTCTCTTTATATAAAATACTAGCTTTTGCCCGCGGCTTCGCACGCGTAAACACAATATCATACGTTTACTACACTTATTGCGAGGCCAAAGGCCGAGCTCCGCGTAGCACCGAAGGTGCGGAGCGTCCTAAGGAAGCCGCCCACCCACTTAATATAAGTCGAAGTAACTTAATGCGAGGCCGAAGGCCGAGCTCCGTGTAGCACCGTAGGTGCGGAGCGTCCCAAGGAATCCGCCCACCCATTTAATATAAGTTGAAGTAACCTAGTGCGAGGCCGAAGGCCGAGCTCCGCGTAGCACCAAAGGTGCGGAGCGTCCCAAGGAAGCCGCCAACCCACTTAATATAAGTTGAAGTAGCTTAATGCGAGGCCGAAGGCCGAGCTCCGCGTAGCACCGTAGGTGCGGAGCGTCACAAGGAATCCGCCCACCCATTTAATATAAGTTGAAGTAACCTAGTGCGAGGCCGAAGGCCGAGCTCCGCGTAGCACCGAAGGTGCGGAGCGTCCCAAGGAAGCCGCCTATTAAGTTACTTAAACATATGTTAAGTGGTTTGGTGGCTTCCCTGGGACGCTCGTGGAACTCGGCCTACGGCCTCGCATTAAATTACTAAGGGTTTATAAAGTAACTTAGCACCGAAGGTGCGGAGCGTCCCAGGGAAGACGCCCACCCACTTAAAATATGTTCAAATAACTTAATGTGAGGCCGCCCACCCACTTAATATAAGTTGAAGTGTGTGAGCGGCTTCCCTGGGACGCTCTGCACCTTAGGTGCTACGTGAAGCTCGGCCTACGGCCTCGCGTTAAGTTACTACTTATATTAGTGGGTCGGCGCCTTCCCTAGGACGCTCCGCACCTTCGGTGCTACGCTTGTGAACATGATCTTGGTTTAATTAAAATTGAGGCAAGACTTATGTTTAAAAAATCGTTTTGATTATTTATTGTCTATTGTAGATTTAAATAACTTAATGCGAGGCCGCCCACCCACTTAATATAAGTTGAAGTGTGTGAGCGGCTTCCCTGGGACGCTCTGCACCTTCGGTGCTGGTGCTACGTAGAGCTCGGCCTACGGCCTCGCATTAAGTTACTACTTATATTAGTGGGTGGGCGACTTCCCTAGAACGCTCCGCACCTTCGGTGCTACGCTTGTGAACACCATCTTGGTTTAATTAAGATTGAGTCAAGACTTAGGTATGTTTAAAAGTTCGTTTTTAATATTTATTGTCTATTGTAGATTTAAAAAGCTTAAATGTGTGAGCGGCATCCCTGGGACGCTCTGCACCTTCGGTGCTTCGTAGAGCTCGGCCTACGGCCTCGCATTAAGTTACTTCTTAATTTAGTGGGTGGGCGACTACTCTAGATCGCTCCGCACCTTCGGTGCTACCATTGTAAACATCATCTTGGTTTAGTTTAAATTGAGGCTAGACTTATGTTTATATATCGTTTTGAATATTTATTGTTTATTGTAGATAACTATTCAAAGCACCTTGAAAAATAATTAGCTCATAGTCCTAACTGAACATATATTAATGACATCTATGAAGATGACAATAAATTATTTTTGTCTACAATGGTACTAATACTAATATAATAATATGACCTGTCATAATAATGTCCTAAGTAACGCCATGAGATTCAGGTGCCAACTTAACTCAATCGAGCGTACGTCAATAATGGCGACAGCACCACTGAACGGATACGTGATTGCCTCACTGTTTTGTTATCCGTGGTATAATGAATAAGGAAGCAAAGGAAAATGCATGAGATGACACGGTTATTATTTCAGTAGGTTCTGGGTTCAAATCCCGGCTAGGTGAAATCCTTTCTACATTGTAAATTTAATAATTTTGTCTTGTCTCGAATCATGGTTGTTTTTCATATAAAATGCATACATACATTGTCGAGCAGCAACTCTCAATACCTGATACACTGCTGCTTATATTATAGGTATGCGATCAATATTCAACAACTTCGGTAGTAATTCTCGAAGTCCAGGTTAACCCATCACAGCTAGACCCTAGCTTGTGCCGAATCGTGGTCACGGGCACGCAACGACGTACGTGAATCCTTGGTGTTGAGGAGACCCATCAATGGCTCCAAAACCTTACATGTATGGAGCTGGTGTTATTAACTCAGGAAAAATCTTAACAGCGCGATGCAGCCGCTAGTATGGAGATTTTGTCAAAGTAACAACGCCATCTAGCGGAAAATTGGGTCATTGAGAACAAAATCTCAACACACCGTTAAAAATAAAGAATTACTGATATTTAATACTTTGAATAAATTTGATATATTAAAAAAACTGCATAGATGCAAAATTGTGGCTAAATATATCGTATATTTATCGTTTATTATACATTTCGCTACCTTATTAGTAAGTTAGGCCAAACACAAACAATAGATAAATTTGCGCCTAATGTTCTAAATGTTGGTTGGTAAAACATATTTAAAAATGTATTTAATTTACTTAAATTGATTCGAAATACTTTTATTTCAATTACACTCGATAAAATGGCATTAAAAATCTGTTTTATTCACTAACATTTTTTATTGCGTCTCCGGGCTTTTTTATGGTCAATACTTACAAACTACAGAAGAATATAATTGCATATTCAATAAAAAAACATTAATTAGTTCCTATTGTCGCAAATTGTGTTTTTAAAGAAATGTATGTTTTTTTTTTGAGCATGAGCCAATTTACAACGAACATTGCACTCATATTTTCGTCTGTGTTGGTCGATAATTGGCGCCATCTTTTCTATCTAACTAAGACGGTTTCCGTAACTCAACGCCTCAAACAACCTTAACCTTATTGTTAATACCGGTGGGCCGCGCGGAGGTATTATGTTGAATTCATACTTTTTAGTTTTTGTACACGTAAGAGCCACGCGGGGGTCGCGTCGTTCTAAATTCAAAATCACAAACGCTGTCATTATAAGGTTACACATTGTAAGGAAAATATTTCATGGAATTTATGTTTTCAGAGATAAATATTAATCATAATAAAAAGTATCCTATAACCATCTTTGGATGTTCTGCTATTCCTGTACCAAAATTGGTAACTTTTTATCCAGCCGTTTCGGCGTGATGCGAGGACAACGGTTTTTTTGAAAACAGATGGCGCCAGGTTGGCACGGCGAAGCGTGTCCATACAAAACAACTATGCGGCTGCATCACGCTATCGAGATTTTTCCTGAAATCATGACCTCCCTCCATAGAAAATTTATTTTCAATACAAATTTAGGATTTTATAATAGTATAGATTATATTTAATATAATACTTCGGATTCCTGGAAGACTAATAAACTTGTATTGCGTGTAAGTAGTCCAACAGGGTGTTTTTAAACCCATGCAATATTGCGGATTTTTAGTGGTACTAACTAATCTATTTTACTGACACAACGACAAATTTTTGGTAACTGACGTTGAAAGTCAGTGAATGTCACTGATTTAATTAAACAAAGAGGAAACAGGACTAAATATTCCACAAATTTCAAGTAACTTTTGCATAATAAAGCCAAAACAGTAATTATTTCGCAAGAAGAACGAAAAGGATTGAGCTGTATTCCGGTAAACAATGTTTAGAATTTGGTTAATGACAAATCGACAATGACGTTCAATAATGCAAATATATATATTTGCATTATATGCTGTATGCTCATTATTGCCATATGAAAGCTGTTTGTAGCGCCAGTATCCCTGGACTGGACCGACGCTTGTTAGGGTATAAAAGTCGCAATAAATGAGAAAGCCGAACACTGCGTTTTTACTTCCACTGCCCCCATGACCTTTAGGTTTTATCAGTTTTATATGTTAAATATATTGCCTAGTGATATTCAAGCATTGCCTTTAAACGTATTTAAGAAAAAGCTAGCAAGTATTCTTATTGATAAGTGTTTTATTCGGTTTCGGAGTTCTTGACATGTGTCCATTTTTGATTTGTAAATTAAAATCATTGATTTGTAATTTTTGCATGTTTCTAGATTATTAATCGTTAAGGGATTAAATAATGAAATAATAATGCTCGTGTAAATAATATTTGTGAATGAATTCTTAATTTTAATAATTGTTTTGTGCGCCGGAAGGCAAAAAATAGTGTTACCAAACTTTATTGTCACCTACATCAGTGTATTTTATTTACCTATGTTTAACAAATAAACACTATTTTTAAACCATCCTCGGAACGACCAACACTGTATTTCTATTGTTTTGAAAAAATATTAATTTAATTTAAAGTTAAATAACATATTATTTATTGAATATCTACCTAGCCTATTCCCGGATACACTATAAAGGAACCTAGTAGGCCACAACATTGGTTCTCGCTCCGTTTTCACCGAAGCCGTGCAAACTTGGCTAAGATATGAAATATGCCAATCGGTGAATTTGTCCCCGCTCACGAGTTGGTTATTTAAACAGCACTTGTGAATGTGCATCCTGATGCGTCCTCGCCACTTCTAAACTAGTAAACTATATTAACAAAATTGGGCAAGTGCGAGTCCGACTCCCGCACGAAGGGTTCCGTACCATAATCTATAACAAGTTTGTTTTAAGGGAGCCCCCCTTAAATATTTATTTAATTTTATTTTTACTATTTGTTGTTATAGCGGCAATAGAAATACATCATCTGTGAAAATTTCAACTGTCTAGCTATCACCGTTCTTGAGATACAGAATACGCCTGGTGACAGACGGACGGACAGACGGACAGCGTTTATTTTATTTTGTTTTAATTAATTATATTCAAAGAGAACATAAAACTAAATATTCTGTGAATAGTTAAAGCGTCTACCTGTCACCGTTATTAGTATCGAGCAAGAAACGGTAAAAAAATCAAGTTTGTTGTATGGGAGCCCCCCTGAAATAATTATTTAATTTTATTTTTAGTATTTGTTGTTATAGCGGCAATAGAAATACATCATCTGTGAAAATTTCAACTGTCTAGCTATGACCGTTCTTGATATACAGCCTGGCGACAGACGGACGGACGGACAGCGAAGTCTCAGTAATAGGGTCCCGTTTTTACCCTTTGGGTACGGCATCCTAAAAATGGGGAGTTTGCACAAATGTAACTTTGACAGTGGAAAATTGTGTTTTCCTCAGTCAACCTTCGACACGTCAGGTAGGCTCAAAATAATTTATATACGCGATATAATCCGTTTAAATTAAAAATATCAGTAAACTAGCCTATGCCGCTGCAGCATGCAAACACATAAAAAATGCATGTCGGACTTTTAGAGAGAATTCGGATTAAATAACGCTGAGTTCAACTTTTCAGCAAGGCAAGCATAAACGACTAAAAGAAAACTACTCTTCGAGTACGTTTTGTTATTTGGTGGCGGTTTGTTATATTTATTTGCGTATTTATTATTCTAAACTTACCATAAAATGCATGTATGCATAAAAAATACGCAAATGGTTAATACAAATTAACTGGCACGTTATTATATCGCGGATTAGCAAAGCAATATTATGATTTTAATGAAGTATAATATTTCTTTTCCAACGTGATAATAATTATCAATTCATCACATGAGAATTTCTGTACATTGAAATGACACGTAAGTAGTATATAAACCCAATATATTTGTGTGTAGTGTAGTGTATGTAATGTATAGGTTTTTATCTTTCATTACATCTCGTAAAAACGGCTGGACTACTTTTGCCCATTGATCTAGAAAATTGAATCTGTTTATCGTTTCTGCAGGGCTTGGCTTGTCGTGCGACGCAGCATCACCTGTCTTGCTCGCTCGGTACTGAATGGAAAGTGACAAGTAGTATTTGTCGCGCGACAAAAAGTCGCGAGTCACAGTTATGCTAGAATTGTTTTTAATGTGGTAACATGTTTGTTTTAATAAATATTCACACAAAGGTAAATATTTCAAGAAATAAATAATGTAATCCACTGCAATGTAAGCAGGACACGAACCTGCGGCCCAACGTTTTCAGCGTAGTGTTCTCCCAACTGAGCTATCACATCGTTATGTCAATCACACCTAATTCTTAAATCTTAGCTTTACGCTATAAGAGCGCCAGCTGCGTCATGTTTTTTAAATGCTAGGCTAGTTGATTTGTGTATTCAATAACAGTGCGGCTTGTGAAGTTTTAAAGAACTTATTAATTATTAAACCAACCTCTATCGCGATATTTTTTATTTACCTTCATTTCCTGACGTTTCGACATGAACACGTTCCTTAGATAAAATAATATTATTCTGAAACATGCAATGAAATGTGGTCATAACGTGCGTTATTACAGTTATCGAAGTAACACGTTTCGGGCGGAACAACTCGAGAGAACTGTAAAGGAATTTCATACAAAATTTAAGGCCTAAGCCGGGAAGTATTTTTTTTAAACATGGCGTCTTTAAGCATTAAATGGCGTCTTTGTTCATGAACATGCTAAGAAGCTGAATTATTTTTCTTTTGAGTGGTGTATTGTTTAATTTTAACTGCTTCTGTTTGAGAAACGCACTATAGGTACATGCCCGGCCGTGAAAAGGACTTGCCGGCTACGTATCACTATCCGGCCTCCCTACGGTTGGCTGTCTATACCTACTCACCCGGCAAGTCCTTCTTTCCCGGCGGCTGCTCTAATGTACTATTAAGTAATATTATGATTGACACAGAGATCACTCTGAAACGTGTAGGTTGAAAATAAAGTAAAAATAACTATAGATCCTTCTCTCCTTTCGCAATATTCTTAAGCGATAGGAAATACGTCGGCGATAAGCCTCTTACAGTTATAATGAAAAGAATCTGTGATGAAAGAAACATAATACCATTCGTACCTACCAAGTAATTGAAAATCGTGTAAAAAGAAGTCGGTTACAGAACCTCTCCTCGACCAAAGCAACCGCCGACATATATAGAACTCCAAAACTCGTAATTTCTCACGAATCGCAGTCCTGCGTAGGCTGAAACACATTCCCGGCTAAATATAAATATATGAGAGATATTGGATGATGTGATATTAGCCTTAACGGTTATATACCTATGATTCCGTAAAAAAAACGGGTCATTATGCGTGCAGATAATTCTAGCTAAAAGTATTGTCAGCCAAATTCTATCCAAAGAAAGAACCGTAAAACGGGGTTACTTTAAAATGCAGGGGCTACTTTGGAAAAGGGTTTTTACGCCATATCCTTTTTTTTATTATCTGTGGCAATGCAATACCTACCTTCAACAACCTAACCTTTTACTTCATTTGTTCAATTGTACTATGAATATTTTCGTTTTTATAACCATTTTTAACCGACTTCAAAAAAAGGAGGGGGTTCTCAGTTCGGTTGTATGTTTTTTTTTTTTTTTTTTTTTTTAAATCTATCAAAGTAGTCATTTGTCATATCCTAATGGATGTCGTTCAATACTTAAACTATCCAGATTCATCACACTAATATTAGGTATAAAGGCGAAAGTATGTGAGTGTGTTTATGTGTTTGTTTGTTGCTACTTCACGCTCAAACGGCTGGACCACTTTTGATAAATTTTGGTATGAAAGAAACTGACACTGGATTAACACATAGACTTTTTATCCCGAAAAAATCTAGTGTTCGTGGGATGAGCGGGTAACACCGCAGGGCGCAGTTAGTAATAAATAAAATAGAATCAATAAAAATATTTAGAACAGCGCCATCTCTCTCGCAGTCTTCACACTTGCTATAAGAGTAAAGCAGTGGGGATTGGGGATCGTGCGTGTAAAGCGCACATCCTAGGGTATGGCTAATGCGCATAAGCATTTCAAACACATAAGACGCAGAGGGCGCTCTAGTAGCGTAAGAATTACGGAATGAAGGATTTGGTGTGATTGACGTAACGATCTAATAGCTCAGTTGGGAGAGCAATGCGCCAGAAACGTAGAGGTCGCAGGTTCGAGTCCGGCTTAGATTGTAGTTGATCACATTACATATTTCTTTGCGTCAATATTTATAAAAGTAAAAGAAAATGGTATTATTAAATAAAAAAATTGAATCGTTAAAAAAATACTACAAAAATATCTATACTATTATAAAATCCTAAATTTGTATTGAAAATAAATTTTCTATGAAGGGAGGTCATGATTTCAGGAAAAATCTCGATAGCGTGATGCAGCCGCATAGTTGTTTTGTATGGACACGCTTCGCCGTGCCAACCTGGCGCCATCTGTTTTCAAAAAAACCGTTGTCCTCGCATCACGCCGAAACGGCTGGATAAAAAGTTACCAATTTTGGTACAGGAATAGCAGAACATCCAAAGATGGTTATAGGATACTTTTTATTATGATTAATATTTATCTCTGAAAACATAAATTCCATGAAATATTTTCCTTACAATGTGTAACCTTATAATGACAGCGTTTGTGATTTTGAATTTAGAACGACGCGACCCCCGCGTGGCTCTTACGTGTACAAAAACTAAAAAGTATGAATTCAACATAATACCTCCGCGCGGCCCACCGGTATTAACAATAAGGTTAAGGTTGTTTGAGGCGTTGAGTTACGGAAACCGTCTTAGTTAGATAGAAAAGATGGCGCCAATTATCGACCAACACAGACGAAAATATGAGTGCAATGTTCGTTGTAAATTGGCTCATGCTCAAAAAAAAACATACATTTCTTTAAAAACACAATTTGCGACAATAGGAACTAATTAATGTTTTTTTATTGAATATGCAATTATATTCTTCTGTAGTTTGTAAGTATTGACCATAAAAAAGCCCGGAGACGCAATAAAAAATGTTAATGAATAAAACAGATTTTTAATGCCATTTTATCGAGTGTAATTGAAATAAAAGTATTTCGAATCAATTTAAGTAAATTAAATACATTTTTAAATATGTTTTACCAACCAACATTTAGAACATTAGGCGCAAATTTATCTATTGTTTGTGTTTGGCCTAACTTACTAATAAGGTAGCGAAATGTATAATAAACGATAAATATACGATATATTTAGCCACAATTTTGCATCTATGCAGTTTTTTTAATATATCAAATTTATTCAAAGTATTAAATATCAGTAATTCTTTATTTTTAACGGTGTGTTGAGATTTTGTTCTCAATGACCCAATTTTCCGCTAGATGGCGTTTGTGGTGTGTGACGGGATAGTAACGTCACATACCCTTGGACATCATACGACAGTTAATAGAATACGTAGCAAACCTAAGGTCAACCTACGTCAACCCTTTGTTCTACTGTAAATGTCACGGACCTATTAAAGGTTACGTGACGCCCGTAAACACTATATAAAGCCTGTATTTTACCTAATAAATAATCAGTTTACCTCCGACTACGATAGTATTATTTACTACCAAGCTCCAACCTTTACATGGCGACCCTGCCAGTGCGTACCACATAGGGTACGCAGGCGCGTTGTTCGAACCTCGGGTGGCCGGTCAGAGTCGGCCACCCGGAGGAGCCTGCCAGTCCAAACTCATCAACAAGTACCAAGTGCTCCGACGCCAGTTCCTGACAGCCTCAGGAAATAATCAGGGAATAATGCCCGGACAACGCAGCTACAAGAAACCAGCGAAAGCACTTCAACATTAACCCTCACGTACATGGGAACAGCAGTCCTGATAATGGTGACCTTTGTCTTCGTGTTCATCATATGGAAGCGACTTCATAAATGCCTCATTAAGAAAATCGAGCGTCAGGCAGTAGCAGTGGCGCTGCGCAGGAGAGACACCATCGACGCCGCCGCATAGAGAGGAGTACCAGCATCGCAGACCATCGGCAGTCCAAGAAGGAAACCACCCAAGCCAGGCTGAAGGACCCACCCCGCCAGATGGAGTAAGAATTAATTGCACCTTATTATGCCCACCCTGTAGATAACATTTTTTTAACGGCATATAAATAACGCTGCTTAATGTAAAAAAAAAATTTAATAAGCACCACGTAGCTTACAAAACAAAAAAAAAATGCAAATAAAAGTGAAAAACATTTTAAAATATAAGCAATACAAAAAACGGTAGATACTTTGCACTGGAAACATAGAAGCCGAACATAAAATATAATATTAAAAATAAAATATAAAATTAATAAATAATAAGGGAAAAATTAAATTAGAAGAAAGGCAATTATGAGCCAATAAATAAATATTAAAAGAAAAAATAATTTATATATCTCGCAATAAAGTAATAAAACATACGTACGTAATATGGGTAAAGACAAATAAAATAAATATTAAAAGAAAAATAATTTTAGCTATAATAAAAAATAAAATATATTAACAATTCATATAAATATACTTCAGATAAGTATTTCGAGAAGCAATTAGACTGATCACCTAAGAGCTATTGAAATTCTTATTTGATGAAGTTTTACGACAAAAATCGCCTATAACAAAATTATTAGCCACTTATGGCGTTACGGAAAAAAAAAAACGAATATTTTAATAATAAACTAAATAGAGAAGAAAAAAAAATTCGGAAAACAAAAACGTTTTACTATGGGTGTCAATATTTAAGAGAAAAAAAAAAAAAGACGACAGTGGTATGATTTCAAAATGAAGGGAAATAATGTCACTTGTGAGTAATTCCCGTTTGTGTGGGCGTTACACGTTACCATTGAGTAGCATCACAAGTAGACATTTGGCAAAGTACACCAGGGTACAAGGCAGGCGGGAAATCCTTGAAATCTGATCATGATTTGGTCGAGCTACCAATTGTGCAGATCCTTGGACACATGGAAAGCTTATGGAAGAAAAGAGGTGTTAAAAGAACCGTCTGAAAAAAATATATAAATATTGTACACATGTATATGTGCGCGCGCACTAAAAATCCTTGTATACCTGTATAATGGAATTCCTGTATAAATAATATGTGTATAAGTAACACAAGGTCGGCCGACCATGCGCTGTGTACCTTTGCTTCCCAATAAATGAGATACATACATATATATTATGTATTATAAGCGCAATGAAGAAAAAAAAAAACAATCATGAAATCATACAATGTCCAAATGCAGTACATACCTCCTTACTGTCGTTGTGTGAAAGTCCGAAACTCGATCGCGTATGAAACGAGCTTTCTACGCTAGAACTAGGTACAGTTTGCATGACACAACAGAGGAGCGAAGTACGCATACTACATAGCGATGACACCTCGTGTAATATCATAGAGATAGCTCAAAGTATAAAGAAATATGGTACAGGGGTCCAGACCCCAATCACGCAGATTGTGAAAAATTTAAAGTATTAAAGAAAGAAAATAATAAGGATAACGTAAAAAGGTACCATCATTAGCCAAAAAAACAAATAATAACACTTAATTTTAAATTTATAAAATATTACGAAAAGTAACAAAATCAAAAATATCTAGAAGAGTAAATAATAAAATAGTATTATAAAACAAATAAAACAAAATAAGATAATAAAATAAATAAATAATAAAAATAATACAAATAAAATAGAGAAAACAAAACGAAGAGACAATTACATAAAGCAATTAAAATTAAATAAATAACTAAAAAAAAAAACAAAATCTAAACCCAGTGTCAAAATTAACAAATAAATACCAAACAAGAAAATTATAATAAATAGATATACAATATAAAGCAAGTAATAATAATAATACAAATAAAACCAAAATATAAATAATATCTAAATAAAATGTTTAAGTATATAGAAAAAAGAAAAACAAACAAATCAAAACCAAAACTTAAATTATAGTCTTAAGTTATAAACTACTAGAATTTAATCAACAACACATCCTTGCACTCCTAATCTAAAGAAAAAACAGTAAATATTATACATGATAGAAATACCTACAAGTTTCTTTGTAGTATGGTATAAAAGTAAATTATTAGTTTATACTAAGAAATCCAAAAGACAAATTCGAAAAATTTATCTAATGTTTCCTTTATGGAGACAACAACCGGTAGAAAATAGATAGTATTTTTTTTTAATCCACGATTAATTAGAGCCGATAAAAGGGCAACTAGATTTAAAAATAAAATAAAATAGAAGCACGATATAAATAAATTAATAAATAAAATAACATGCAGAAATAGATAGAAACAAAGTAAATTCAACCATTGCTACAACAAAAGTTAAAAAAGATACAAAAAAAAACTTACCATTCCACAATGAAGACACGCACGCACACACACACAGTCTAAATATTATAGTTAAATAAAGTTCACAAGAATTAAAAAAGAAACAATTAGCATTTTCAAATTCCTTGAGTTCCATACTGATAGACATCTCGATAATGAGTGAACAAATAAATCAAATATCGAAAGCACAGAATGCAATAGGAAACCATTGACATTTAAATCAGCAAACATTTCATCCCAAAAAAGGATCTCCATCTACCTTACCCATAAGATCATATTATAAACGTAAGATGAGCATCGCATTGTTTACACTTAGGATATAAGTTCAACATTGTTTACAATAGCGTAGTGAATGTTATAATAACAAATAGGATTAAGATAATTTTAAGTACTTACATATTGTAATTATCCTAGCAATAAGATCACATTGTACGCATGAGACAAACGTCACAATGTTTACATTTAGAAATAAGGTTTATTGTAACAACCAGTGTAATGATTGTTTATATAATTAAGATTAGATTAAGCGTTTGTATACTGATAACAGCATATAACCTAGAGAGTAAGAAAAAAAAAATGTATCAAATTAGACACAAGTTAAATTAGAAATGTTAGAAAGTAAGTAAACATTATTTTTAACAAATATTGTAAATTTATTATTTTAACCAATTGTATTAGCCTAAGGAATAATGTATAAAATTAGACATAAGTAGAAAGTAAGAAAACATTATTTTTGTATAACAAATTTTAATATTGTCATTTTTTTTTTCTAAAAAAAAAAAAAAAAAATAGGGGAAAGGTGTGGTGTGTGACGGGATAGTAACGTCACATACCCTTGGACATCATACGACAGTTAATAGAATACGTAGCAAACCTAAGGTCAACCTACGTCAACCCTTTGTTCTACTGTAAATGTCACGGACCTATTAAAGGTTACGTGACGCCCGTAAACACTATATAAAGCCTGTATTTTACTTAATAAAGAATCAGTTTACCTCCGACTACGATAGTATTATTTACTACCAAGCTCCAACCTTTACATGCGGGAATTACTCACAAGTGACATTATTTCCCTTCATTTTGAAATCATACCAACTTTTACATGGCGATCCTGCCAGTCGGACTGCTATAGGCAGTCCAAACTCTACAAAAAACGGTAGATACTTTGCACTGGAAACATAGAAGCCAAACATAAAATATAATATTAAAAATAAAATATAAAATTAATAAATAATAAGGAAAAAATTAAATTAGAAGAAAGGCAATTATGAGCCGATAAATAAATATTAAAAGAAAAAATAATTTATATATCTCGCAATAAAGTAATAAAACATACGTACGTAATATGGGTAGACAAATAAAATAAATATTAAAAGAAAAATAATTTTAGCTATAATAAAAAATAAAATATATTAACAATTCATATAAATATACTTCAGATAAGTATTTCGAGAAGCAATTAGACTGATCACCTAAGAGCTATTGAAATTCTTATTTGATGAAGTTTTACGACAAAAATCGCCTATAACAAAATTATTAGCCACTTATGGCGTTACGAAAAAAAAAAAAAAAAAAAAAAAAAAATCTAAACCCAGTGTCAAAATTAACAAATAAATACCAAACAAGAAAATTATAATAAATAGATATACAATATAAAGCAAGTAATAATAATAATACAAATAAACCAAAATATAAATAATATCTAAATAAAATGTTTAAGTATATAGAAAAAAGAAAAACAAACAAATCAAAACCAAAACTTAAATTATAGTCTCAAGTTATAAACTACTAGAATTTAATCAACAACACATCCTTGCACTCCTAATCTAAAGAAAAAACAGTAAATATTATACATGATAGAAATACCTACAAGTTTATTTGTAGTATGGTATAAAAGTAAATTATTAGTTTATACTAAGAAATCCAAAAGACAAATTCGAAAAATTAATCTAATGTTTCCTTTATGGAGACAACAACCGGTAGAAATAGATAGTATTTTTTTTTTAATCCACGATTAATTAGAGCCGATAAAAGGGCAACTAGATTTAAAAATAAAATAAAACAGAAGCACGATATAAATAAATTAATAAATAAGATAACATGCAGAAATAGATAGAAACAAAGTAAATTCAACCATTGCTACAACAAAGGTTAAAAAAGATAAAAAAAAAAAAAAAAACTTACCATTCCACAATGAAGACACGCACGCACACACACACAGTCTAAATATTATAGTTAAATAAAGTTCACAAGAATTAAAAAAGAAACAATTAGCATTTTCAAATTCCTTGAGTTCCATACTGATAGACATCTCGATAATGAGTGAACAAATAAATCAAATATCGAAAGCACAGAATGCAATAGGAAACCATTGACATTTAAATCAGCAAACATTTCATCCCAAAAAAGGATCTCCATCTTCCTTACCCATAAGATCATATTATAAACGTAAGATGAGCATCGCATTGTTTACACTTAGGATATAAGTTCAACATTGTTTACAATAGCGTAGTGAATGTTACAATAACAAATAGGAGTAAGATAATTTTAAGTACTTACATATTGTAATTATTGTAGCAATAAGATCATATTGTACGCATAAGACAAACGTCACAATGTTTACATTTAGAAATAAGGTTTATTGCAACAACCAGTGTAATGATTGTTTATATAATTAAGATTAGATTAAGCGTTTAACAGCATATAACCTAAAGAGTAAGAAAAAAATGTATCAAATTTTAAATTTTATTTTTATTTTATTTTATTTTCAAATTTTATACAAGTTAATTAGAAATGTTAGAAAGTAGGTAAACATTATTTTTAACAAATATTGTAAAAAAAATTTTTTTTATTTTATTTTAACCAATTGTATTAGCCTAAGGGAAAATGTATTAAGTTAGACACATAGGTTAATTATATTAGAAAGTAAGAAAAAAAAAATATATATTTTATATAACAAATTTTAAAATTGTAAAAACCAAAAATTATTGTAAAACTATTGTATTAAGGAATAATGTATAAAATTAGACATAAGTAGAAAGTAAGAAAACATTATTTTTGTATAACAAAATTTTAATATTGTAATTTTTTTTTTCTCTAAAAAAAAAAAAAAAAAAATAGGGGAAAGGTGTGGTGTGTGACGGGATAGTAACGTCACATACCCTTGGACATCATACGACAGTTAATAGAATACGTAGCAAACCTAAGGTCAACCTACGTCAACCCTTTGTTCTACTGTAAATGTCACGGACCTATTAAAGGTTACGTGACGCCCGTAAACACTATATAAAGCCTGTATTTTACCTAATAAATAATCAGTTTACCTCCGACTACGATAGTATTATTTACTACCAAGCTCCAACCTTTACACGTTGTTACTTTGACAAAATCTCCATACTAGCGGCTGCATCGCGCTGTTAAGATTTTTCCTGAGTTAATAACACCAGCTCCATACATGTAAGGTTTTGGAGCCATTGATGGGTCTCCTCAACACCAAGGATTCACGTACGTCGTTGCGTGCCCGTGACCACGATTCGGCACAAGCTAGGGTCTAGCTGTGATGGGTTAACCTGGACTTCGAGAATTACTACCGAAGTTGTTGAATATTGATCGCATACCTAATATAAGCAGCAGTGTATCAGGTATTGAGAGTTGCTGCTCGACAATGTATGTATGCATTTTATATGAAAAACAACCATGATTCGAGACAAGACAAAATTATTAAATTTACAATGTAGAAAGGATTTCACCTAGCCGGGATTTGAACCCAGAACCTACTGAAATAATAACCGTGTTATCTCATGCATTTTCCTTTGCTTCCTTATTCATTATACCACGGATAACAAAACAGTGAGGCAATCACGTATCCGTTCAGTGGTGCTGTCGCCATTATTGACGTACGCTCGATTGAGTTAAGTTGGCACCTGAATCTCATGGCGTTACTTAGGACATTATTATGACAGGTCATATTATTATATTAGTATTAGTACCATTGTAGACAAAAATAATTTATTGTCATCTTCATAGATGTCATTAATATATGTTCAGTTAGGACTATGAGCTAATTATTTTTCAAGGTGCTTTGAATAGTTATCTACAATAAACAATAAATATTCAAAACGATATATAAACATAAGTCTAGCCTCAATTTAAACTAAACCAAGATGATGTTTACAATGGTAGCACCGAAGGTGCGGAGCGATCTAGAGTAGTCGCCCACCCACTAAATTAAGAAGTAACTTAATGCGAGGCCGTAGGCCGAGCTCTACGAAGCACCGAAGGTGCAGAGCGTCCCAGGGATGCCGCTCACACATTTAAGCTTTTTAAATCTACAATAGACAATAAATATTAAAAACGAACTTTTAAACATACCTAAGTCTTGACTCAATCTTAATTAAACCAAGATGGTGTTCACAAGCGTAGCACCGAAGGTGCGGAGCGTTCTAGGGAAGTCGCCCACCCACTAATATAAGTAGTAACTTAATGCGAGGCCGTAGGCCGAGCTCTACGTAGCACCAGCACCGAAGGTGCAGAGCGTCCCAGGGAAGCCGCTCACACACTTCAACTTATATTAAGTGGGTGGGCGGCCTCTCATTAAGTTATTTAAATCTACAATAGACAATAAATAATCAAAACGATTTTTTAAACATAAGTCTTGCCTCAATTTTAATTAAACCAAGATCATGTTCACAAGCGTAGCACCGAAGGTGCGGAGCGTCCTAGGGAAGGCGCCGACCCACTAATATAAGTAGTAACTTAACGCGAGGCCGTAGGCCGAGCTTCACGTAGCACCTAAGGTGCAGAGCGTCCCAGGGAAGCCGCTCACACACTTCAACTTATATTAAGTGGGTGGGCGGCCTCACATTAAGTTATTTGAACATATAGGAGCTATCACTATAGTTTATTAAATGAAACGGCAAGAGTCTTAATTATCCCGATGTATTTACACAGAAGAATGTTACAATAGCCGGAAGTTGCGAAGGCGTAGAAAGTTCGGAAACGGAAAGATAGACGATAGGAAAGAATACAGAACAACACTTATTAATATTAAAAGCGTAAGCTAGCGCGAGAAGCGTGATGTGTGTGCGCGGCGCAAAGCGACATGCGTTGTGCTCGGAGTACGGTTGGGCACTGTCGTGCGCGGGCGCTGGACGACTGGGGGCCGGTTCACTACCGCGCCGCCCTCCGCGTCGCGTCTCGTCCCGCTGTGGTCCGCGCTAGTGATGGGAGCAGCTTGCGCTAGTGATGTGCTCCCACACCACCCCTCCCGGAGAATCAGCGTCCTGCCGAAAAATAATTGGGAAATCTTACACGTCGACCAGACCGAGTAGTTTTAACCGGTGAAGGAACAGTTGTTTTAAGATCGGTGTCGCCAGCAGATGTATCGCTTAAAGTGAAAGCGGGTTTGACCCGATCGATTGAGACAGTTACTGGTCCTCTAGCCAATTCTACAGTAAATGTCTTATCTGTTCTGTGAAGAACACGAAATGGGCCGGTGTATGGCGGCTCAAGCGCTCCTCGGAGGGCATCTTTGCGTAGAAAAATGTGTGTGCACGTTTTGAGATCGTTATGGACAAATATGGATTTAGTAGCATGGTTGCTTGAAGGTACTGGTTTAATGTTGGAAATGTGTTCTCTCAGCTGCTTCAAAAAATCCAGAGGTTGTAGGGTGCTAGGTTTCTTAGAGTTTAAAAACTCACCAGGAATCCGTAGAGGCTCACCATATACCAGTTCAGCAGAAGAGCACTGAAGATCCTCCTTCCAGGCGCTCCGTAGCCCAAGCAGTACGATAGGCAGCACGTCGGTCCAACGAGCGTCATTGTGAGCCATGATCGCAGACTTAAGCGTACGGTGCAATCTCTCAACCATGCCGTTGGCTGCTGGGTGGTAGGCCGTTGTATGATTCAGCCTGGCGCCGCAAAGGTCTGTAATGGCATTAAAAAGGCGTGAGGTGAATTGACGACCCTGATCCGTGGTGACTGTTTGGGGACAACCAAATCGTGATATCCATGTCTCCACGAATGCTTCAGCGACTGATTCGGCTGTGATGTCACGAAGTGGTTTTACCTCTGGCCAACGAGTAAATCGATCCACTGCAGTGAAACAGTACCGGTATTCAGCAGACGTAGGTAGTGGACCAATGAGGTCAATATGCACATGACCAAACCTTTCTCCAGTTGTTTTGAAGGTGCCCAATGGTGAAGAAGTATGGCGATGAACCTTAGCACGCTGGCAGTCTTCACACGCTTGAACCCAGGTGCGACAGTCTTTTCGTACTGATGGCCAAACGAACCTGTCTGTGACCATCTTCGTTGTTGCCTTAGCGCCTGCGTGACTCAATCCATGTGTAGCGTTAAAAATCTGCTTCCGCAATGTTGAGACAATAAAAGGCCGGGGTTTCTGCAGTGAGGTATCACAATATAAATAAATGTCGGTACCTGGCACTGGAACTTTTTCTAACCGCAGAGACGACGAGGGTTTTGTGATGAGGTCTTGGAGCTCGGCATCGTCTCGTTGAGCCCGAGCAAGGGTCTCGAAGTCAGGTGGGGATGTGAGAGCTTCAATCCTCGAGAGAGTATCCGCGGTGACGTTGGCTTTTCCCGAGATGTGCTGTATATCGCTGGTAAACTGTGAAATATAGTCTAAATAATTGAACTGTCTCGGGGAGCATTTGCGGTCTTTCTGTTGGAAAGCAAATGTGATAGGTTTGTGATCCGTGTAAATTACAAAATGCCTACCCTCGATCATGTACCTAAAATGCTTTACGCTCTCATAAATTGCCAACAACTCTCGATCGTACGCGCTGTACTGTTGTTGCGTCCGGGTCATCTTCTTCGAAAAGAACGCTAATGGCTGCCAATTATCTCCAACCAACTGTTGCAGGACCGCGCCCAGGGCTGTACTTGAAGCGTCAGTAACAAGGGCGAGCGGTGCATTCACTACAGGGTGAGCCAATAGAGTAGCTTTTCCTAAGTCGGACTTACACTTTTCAAAAGCGTCGAGTTGTTCGGGGGCCCAGATGAGTGGTGTTGAACTTTTGATCTTTGGGCCTGCTAACATCGAATTCAGCGACGACTGGTTCTCTGCAGCATGAGGGATGAACCGTCTATAAAAGTTCAACATACCAAGGAATCTGCGGAGTCCCTCTACAGTCTTGGGTGCTGGAAATGTTGAGATTGCCTGTACCTTTTCATCAACTGGACGGGTGCCTGCTTCGGAGATGATGAATCCAAGGAAATTTACTTCCTGCTGTCCCCAGGAACACTTAGCTTCGTTGATGAGGATGCCATAAGCTTGGAATCTGTCGAATACACGTTGTAAGTGCTCCAGGTGCTCCTGTTGGCTGTGCGAAAAAATCAAAACATCGTCAATGTACGAGTACACGAAATCCAGACCTCTGAGCACCTCGTCCAGGAAACGCTGGAATGTCTGAGCTGAGTTTCGGAGTCCATAAGACATTAAAGGAAACTCGAACATCCCAAATGGCGTGGTTATGGCAGTCTTGCACACATCTTCATGAAAAACTGGTATCTGGTTATAGGCTTTAACTAGATCAATTTTTGAAAATACCTTACAACCAGCCAATCGGTGTGAATAGTCTTCAATGTGATGCACAGGATATCTATCAGGTATAGTTCGCGCGTTGAGGGCACGATAATCCCCACACGGCCTCCAACCGTTCCCTTTTTTAGGAACCAGGTGGAGAGCTGAGGCCCAAGGAGAGTCTGAGGGGCGTGCAACGCCCTCTTCCAGCATTTCGTCGAACTGAGCTTTGGCTATCTTGAGCCGGTCTGGAGCTAATCGTCGTGGCCTGCAAAATGTTGGTGGGCCAGGCGTCGTGCGTATGTAGTGCACCGTCGAGTGTTTGATCTCACGTGCTACGCCTGAAGGCTTCGACAAACAAGGGTACTGAGCTAATAATTGGTGGTACTCACTACTGCCAGAGATTGCCTTAATGCTCGCCTGCTCGCACCGTCTAAGTTCGCCTGCCGCCGTTAACGTCGTGAGGCTGTCAATGAGCTTCCTGCTTCTGAAATCGATAAGGAGTCCATAATGAGCCAAAAAGTCTGCACCAATAATAGGTCTGTCCACGTTAGCGATTACAAAATTCCAGGTGAAGTTCCGTCTCAATCCTAGATCCAAGTGCTGTGTTAAAATTCCATACGTGTGTATAATAGTACCATTTGCTGCAGTTAAGGTATAATTTTCAGGAGCCTTGCTACTAAATCTGTATTTCTTAGGTAAAACGCAGAGGTCGGAACCAAGATCTATGAGGTATTGTATTTTACTAATTTTGTCGGTAATAAATAGGCGACTAGTATCAATACGACAGCCAGTAGTCGCCTCAATGGACTGTCGCATTAGTTTTCCGCCACAAAATTACAAGGGGGTA
Source organism: Apotomis capreana (assembly GCA_947623375.1). Taxonomy (NCBI): domain Eukaryota; kingdom Metazoa; phylum Arthropoda; class Insecta; order Lepidoptera; family Tortricidae; genus Apotomis; species Apotomis capreana. Next base: position 21,781,144 of record OX392512.1, read on the forward strand.
CGCATTTCCGTGCATTTTTATCATAATTACTATGGTACCAACACATACCTGGCTTCCTTGATTGGCTCCGACCCCGCGACTTCGACCTGTTCCGTGATCTCGACCTGTTATTAAAACGAGAACGTCGTCCGTTACCATCCAAACTTAACTGCGCGATCTGTTGAGTCAGCTCTTGTTGTATGCGTGACGTAATAGAATGTTCCAGACGTTTAAACATTTCTTCAAAAGAACCGCTACAAGTGCTGGCCACCTGCGATGAACCAGGAACGATATCCATAATTTGATCTGCGAGTATTGCAATATCCTCTAAGGTAGCCGATTTCTGTGACGCAATAATCGCTTGAACCTGTGGAGGTAACCTACTTGACCACATGGTACGTAAAAGATCGTCGCTTACTTCACCCTTGGCTAACGATCTAAGATGGCGGAGAAACTGCGATGGCGTCCGATCACCTAATTCTTCATGTGTAAGCAACTGCCGCTTACGGCTCTCGTGCGAAATCGATAGGCGATCGATTAATTCCTTTTTCAATTTCTCGTACTTCCCAGTTTCTGGAGGGTTAGTTAAAATGTCCCGTACTTCACGCGCGGTCTTGTGATCCAATTCCCTGATGACTTGAAAATATTTGGTCGCATCCGTTTTAATTCCGGCGATCTCGAATTGAGCTTCAACTTGTGCGAACCAAACTTCTGGATCCTCCGCCCAAAACTGTGGTAGCCGGACGGCCACACGGTCCACCGACGCTCCGTTTTGAGAAACTTCTCGAACATTCTCGACTCCGGCAGGTGCCGGTACCGGTTGCCCGAAAACCGGACTATCAGGCATCTTGCCGCGGCGCGTGCAAAGTTCAGTAACACGTTAATAACAATCACGTCGGGGTCACCAGCTATAGGAGCTATCACTATAGTTTATTAAATGAAACGGCAAGAGTCTTAATTATCCCGATGTATTTACACAGAAGAATGTTACAATAGCCGGAAGTTGCGAAGGCGTAGAAAGTTCGGAAACGGAAAGATAGACGATAGGAAAGAATACAGAACAACACTTATTAATATTAAAAGCGTAAGCTAGCGCGAGAAGCGTGATGTGTGTGCGCGGCGCAAAGCGACATGCGTTGTGCTCGGAGTACGGTTGGGCACTGTCGTGCGCGGGCGCTGGACGACTGGGGGCCGGTTCACTACCGCGCCGCCCTCCGCGTCGCGTCTCGTCCCGCTGTGGTCCGCGCTAGTGATGGGAGCAGCTTGCGCTAGTGATGTGCTCCCACAAACATATTTTAAGTGGGTGGGCGTCTTCCCTGGGACGCTCCGCACCTTCGGTGCTAAGTTACTTTATAAACCCTTAGTAATTTAATGCGAGGCCGTAGGCCGAGTTCCACGAGCGTCCCAGGGAAGCCACCAAACCACTTAACATATGTTTAAGTAACTTAATAGGCGGCTTCCTTGGGACGCTCCGCACCTTCGGTGCTACGCGGAGCTCGGCCTTCGGCCTCGCACTAGGTTACTTCAACTTATATTAAATGGGTGGGCGGATTCCTTGTGACGCTCCGCACCTACGGTGCTACGCAGAGCTCGGCCTTCGGCCTCGCACTAGGTTACTTCAACTTATATTAAATGGGTGGGCGGATTCCTTGGGACGCTCCGCACCTACGGTGCTACACGGAGCTCGGCCTTCGGCCTCGCATTAAGTTACTTCGACTTATATTAAGTGGGTGGGCGGCTTCCTTAGGACGCTCCGCACCTTCGGTGCTACGCGGAGCTCGGCCTTTGGCCTCGCAATAAGTGTAGTAAACGTATGATATTGTGTTTACGCGTGCGAAGCCGCGGGCAAAAGCTAGTTTATTAATAAATCATTTGATTTGTGATTTTTACCAATAAATTTTGTAATCTGTATTTGCATAAAAACGTACGTATTATTCGGCCCCGGTGGCTAGCGGCAGTGGCGGCCATAGGTGGAAGCGAAAGGTCCGATCGTGGCACCCATATGAGTGAGTGAGACACGCATACAGCCACCGCTCGTCGCTGGCGCTTGCCACTGAATTTTTACACGATTGAAATTGATAGCTTACACGATTATGAAAGATCAAGTGAAAATCGTCTAAGTTTAAAAAATTAAATAATGTATTGTAAAAAGGGGACGGAGCTAGCAAATGAGTTTCTTCGAGGCCATGGACGTAACAATAACATCACGTCGAGGTAACAAAAACATACGGTCGCGAATAAGTTCCGTTTTGTTATAATAATATATGTAGTTATCCCTTTCACGGCTTCCGAAATTTAGGGTTCGCTTGGTTCGAGAAAGAAAAATAGGGCAAACAATGAATATAAACGTTAATCATCCTCATCATACAAGCCGAATAGACGTCCACTGCTGGACAAAGGCCACCCCCGAAGTTCTCCACAACGATCGATTTTGCGCCGCCTTCATCCAATTTCTGCCTGCGATCCTAACGAGGTCGTCGGTCCACCATGTTGGCTTTCCCACGCTGCATTTTTCAGTCCCCTGTCGCCACTCAAGAACCTTTGTGCCCCAACGGCCATCGGTTCTACGAGCAATGTGCCCCGCCCACTGCCACTTAAGCTTGGCGACTGTCTGAGCAATATCTACAACCTTATAATATAATCGTTAGAAGCGAAAGCGACAAATGTGTGATACACATGTTTGTCGCTTCGGAGGACGAATACGAGAAAGTGGATTACGAGTATGTTGAACCGTCTGCACATCTAACGCTACCGTGTCACGAAGTCCCTTTTCTTTCCATTCAGTGCAGTGAGAAAGAGATAAGTGTCGCGCATAAAGCGGCTAGTCGTGAATCGTAATTCGAGTCTCACCAAATGATACGTTAAAGTATCTAATAGGGCTGCCATCTCAAAGTTCGAACCCGGACAAAGACTTAAAAACATTTTGGCGTAAATTGCATTTATTCCCGGATGTGTCCGAAATTAATATTATGAACAAAAAACAATCGCTTTATTTTTTATTCACATAAAAAGTGTCCGGGATGTCCCCGGACACTTTTTGAAAACTCCCCCGGTCGGCGTCCTAACTATAACCCGCGCAGCGAACGATGATTCCTATGACACCTGTCATCTCAGTACATTTTATAACCTTAGATTTTGAACACTTTGTCTTTACATTAGGTACATAATTACGATTCAGCTCTTTTGATACGAACAAATAGTAAATAACAATATTACCAATATTCGTAAAATAAAACAAAATCGTTAAACAATAATGCCATTAAAAAAAAAGAATTTATTATTCATTTTACTTCATTCCTGGCCCTGCCTACTCGTCCTGTTGCACGGATCCATAATTGACGTACCTACTGCAGAATCTTGTTTTGGAACTCTAAAACAAAAAATCTATTATTAGGTACCATAACTCTCTGAGTTAAGGGTAATTTAGCAATTATTGTGCTGGTATCCCTTACAATCGTATAAAGCAGCCAAATTAAAACGTAGTAAAAACTACTGACACTGACAAGAAGTAAAGGGACTACTGAATTTGGAGGGGTCGGCGGCAGCGGAGCTCTGTCAATTTGACAATCATCCCCGCTAATCGAAAAAAAGCGGAACTCTGATAAGGACAAAACATCTTGTCTATGTCTCTGTCGGTCTTAACGGTTTCTGTAAATAGTTGTCCCGTTCCCTCCTGGTATTATTATTTCCTTGTCATGTCCAGAGATACTTCGTCCATGTTTTATAACCTATAATCGTAAAAATGTACTGAGATGACAGGTGTCATAGGAATCATCGTTCGCCACGCGGGGTAATGGACAAATCCGGGGAAACCCGGACGGATGGCAGCTCTAGTCGCACTAAATGAAACGTTAAAGTAACCCCTTTTCTAAAGCGCACGGGCTTGCGACAGATGGAAGCAATATAAGTACCTATTTCACCCAAGCGGTGTTCACAAATCACGGAGTCAACAAACATTTAAAAGAATGTAAATTTCAGTGTTATGAATTGTTAAAGTTAACGTGCAGAAAATATAGGTAGTTTTATTGTCCGGTAAAAGCGAAGGGTCTCTGATTCAGCTTCACCGAAATTTATTTCGTATGTTCGGATGTTTGGATGTTCGGATTTACGGTTTTACGGTTTTTTTTCGCCTATAGGCCACATTCCTCCGACCTCATGTACATTTTTGAGTAAGTTTGATAAGCATTATAGATTGTTTCTGTCAGATCCATTGGTGATAAGGGGAGTAAACCCGAAACAAACTCGCGAGGTGAACTATTTTTAAGTAGGTTTCGGATAAATTAACAAACTGCTTCAGTAGTTTGTTAATTTATCGGAAACCTACTTAAAAGTAGTTCACTTCACAAGTGCCTATCATAATATATTTAAAAGAATATAATAGATCCAAGTCTCATGATGGCGGAATAAAGACGGCGAAATTAGTTTATAGTTATACGGACCCATTGCATACTGAAACGTCTCCTGCCTATTTCAGTGTCAGTAGATACGTCTAGAGACGAAAGTTGGGATCGTCGTAATGGCTCAGTTTTATTGGTCGACTAGCGACCCGCCCCTGGCTTCGCACGGGTGCAATGCTGATAAATTATGCATGTATTATACATATAAACCTTCCTCTTGAATCACTCTATCTATAAAAAAATCTGCATCAAAATCCGTTGCGTAGTTTTAAAGATTTAAGCATACAAAGGGGCATAGGGACAGAGAAAGCGATTTGAAGTTTGGTGCAATATACCACTTTTCTTTAAATAATCATCAAAAGTTTTATTGACATATTCCTTCCCATTATCACTTCGAAATACTTTTATCTTTTTATCCAGTACATTTTCTACTCGACTTTTAAATCCCATAAATTTATTAAATACCTCCGCTTTGCTTTTCATCAAATACACAAAGACTTTACATGAATAGTCATCAATAAAAACTGTGAAATACCTTGAACCTCCAATTGATGTGGTTTGTAGCGGACCACATACATCACTGTGTATGACCTCTAGCAATTCTTTTGGCCGGGAGCCATTACTTGGAAAAGGTTTCCTGGTTTGTTTTCCTTCTAAACATGTAACACATACACAACTTTCAGATTGCGGTGACAATTTCACGCCGGTAGTACAGTTCGGCATTTTATCAACATCATTAAAATTTAAATGTGCCATTTTTTGATGCCACAAGTAGGTATCAGTCTCTGTAGAAGCTGCCATCGCTCGGTTCTCATTATTATAATCTTTAAGTCTGTAGGTATCATTTATCAGTGTAGCACTTACTACCATTTGCCCATTTTGATTTTTTATCTGACAGCCATCAACATTAAATTCTACTTTACAGCCTGCTTTAATTACCTTACTCACAGACTGCAAATTTGTGGATAATTCTGGTATAAATAGAACATTTCTCACCTGGATTGCTTCACTGCCAGTCTTATTGGGTACTTGTATTATAACATCACCACAGCTTTCGACATGTAGCACCTTGTTGTCAGCTATTCTTATGTGGTTAACAGGTGGAGCTGTCTCATTCACCAACCATTCCCGGTGCATCGTCATGTGGGTTGATGCGCTAGAATCCACGTACCAGTTCATTGTATCATACACCTGCATGGCTGAAAAGGCTGCTATAAAACCATTATTATCTTTCTTATTTCTAACCTCGGACTTATTTTTCCTATGCCAACAATTCTTACTTAAGTGCCCATACTTATTACTCTGAAAGCATCGGGGGCCTTTTGATTTTGACTGGGATGAATACACTGGCTTGACATTTTTGGAGTTTGTGTAAAAAGCGGTAGTGTCTGTTTTCGTTACCTCTTGCAAGAGCTTAGTTTTGATTAAATCGGCACTAATTTTTATACCCGAACTCTCTATGCCCATTATCATTGGCTTAACATCTGGCAAGCCTGCCAACATCAGTGTCCCGAGCCACTCATCATAAACTTGAAATGATATATTTCGCAACTTATGAGCTGATGACATTAATTTATTTACGTAATCTTCCACGCTTGTACTTGTTTCTAATGTAGTATTTATTAAGTCTTTCAATAAACCGACTTTACGGAGTAAACCTGAGTCTTGAAATGCATGTAATAAATTATTCCAAACCTCTTTCGCTGTTTTTGCCTCTTGTATGTGAACATATAGCATAGGGTCCACTAAGAGTATAAGCTTTGATTTCGTTTTAAGATCCTTCTTTGAGTCTGTTGGTTCATTTTCCACACATTCCCACAAGTCCTCATGTTGTAGGTAAGCTTTGACGGCAAAACTCCAGCTTGTCCAGTTGTCACGTCACGGCCAGTGAGCTTTTCAATTGTCATCATATGATTGCTTGATCACATTATTTATACGCAAGCTGAAAAAAATTCCGGCGACCGAACTAACTTTGAGGTTCAGTTAACAAATTATTTTCGTTACTATTTTAAAACTGCACAAATTGACTTAATAACTTTTACAGGTAGGGCTGGGCCCATAACCTGATAAATTAAACAAAAGAAATTAACTTTCTACAAATATAATTATTAAAACAAAAGAAACCTTACAGAGCACACAATGACATGGCAAGATTATATAGCGCAGAGACAGTCCTTATGGAATGTCATAACGTCAGGTGAGGGCGTGATCATTGTTGCTATTGCTATTAAATAAGAGCAGGGGCTAGCGTTCATACATTTTCATCATATAAGTACATCGCTCGGGTGCAAAGCTGATAAATTATGCATGTATTATACCTACATATAAACCTTCCTCTTGAATCACTTCCTCTATCTATTAAAAAAACTGCATCAAAATCCGTTGCGTAGTTTTAAAGATTGAAGCATACAAAGGGACATAGGGACAAAGAAAGCGACTTTGTTTTATACTATGTACAGTCTGTTTGATATTATAACAAACATTTGTCACATCACAGGACCCATATAACGTAAATTTGCGCGACACATTGAATTTCATAAAAAAAACAAGGAATGATATAGTGGTTTTTCAAGTATCTTTAAACGTTTTTCACTTTCTATTTGATACTTTTGAGTTCATATTATATTTTTTCTTATCACGGTGTTGAAGTATTTAACGATAATAAATCATTACTCAAACAGTTACGTAATGCGTCTTATTTTTTTTTAAAGTTGTGTTGTGACTAAATCTTGCGTTTCGATTCATGTGCTTTTTCTGTAAATTGGTAGAAATCGATTAAATCGATAAGTTTATAACCTAAAGAAAGAACAATAAAACCAACTATTACCACAGAATAAAGACACTACAGAAGCCGCACTTTTTTGTTATTTGCCGCTTTTGCAAAGGAATTAGCCTACTCGTATCTGATTGGCCATTTTTAATTACGTACGACGCTGTTGGTTGTAGCTTCTGTGGGGCGTGGCATACTCCTAGGGTTGCCTACATCAGCAAAATGGAAACGACTTCTCTGCGTTTCTACTTATTTTAAAAGCTACTTTTAACAAAATACGTTCAACATAAGACGGACCTAGCACGATCTTCATAATGATGGGCTCTAAGAGTGCCTACTGGATCTTTGGATTGGTTTAACGTAAACATGTACGGTTTTTGCTTTTCAAAACATCAGGACAATTTTATGATACTGGGTTTAAATGTTGTGGCGAATCGAAAAGTGAAAACCGCACATGTCAGCGTTGAACCTATCTTGAGATCCAGTCCATATTTCCAGGGTCCATCATCAGGCTTATTTGTTGTGGTTGTAAATGTTCAGTAAAGTGAGCAGAAAAACGAAAACCACACTTGTCTACGTTGAACCAGTCCCGAGATTTAGTAGGCACTTCCATGATCCATCATCAGGTCGATTTTATGATACTGGGTCTAAATGTTCATTGAGGTGAATCGAAATGTGAAAACCGCACATGTCTGCGTAGAACCAATCTTGAGTTCCAGTCCATATTTCTAGGGTCGATCATCAGGTCAATTTTATGATACTGGCTGTAAATGTTCAGTAAAGTGAGCAGAAAAACGAAAACCACACTTGTCTACGTTGAACCAGTCCCGAGATCTAGTTGGCAAGTGTCCCATCAGATCATGACTTAATGTCAATGGGAAAACCGTAGTAGTAACCGTATTCTCTTACTAATAAAAAAAAATGAAAATTGATTAACACTTTACGGAGATAATCGGTGAACGTAATACAAAACGACTCAATGTAGCGTACACTGAATGTCTTACTTTGTAAAGTCGGTTAAAAATAATAAAAAATCATAATAATATACAAATAATAAAAATGTAATCGATGCGTTGTCTTCTCTTCGAACGTGCCGACCCTAGCCGAATAAAGGCGGGGCGATGGGCGGGCTGGGGCACAATTGTGACCCGGAATTAATAGGTATATTTTTTGACACTTGGCGCGGAGTGAAACCCCCTTGCTATTACTTTACATAGAAAGGTCTAGTTAGTCCGGCGGCTCGTAGCTCAAAAAAATATTGATTTACACAAAATAACCAAAAATATATTTAGGTTTGAAAAAAAGTTCGTCGATAAAATCGATTTGATCAACCATTCATAATCGTTAGGTTTGGCAAACAATATGTTTTTGCTACATCACTACAAACATCAACAGAGAACTGTCAAATGTTTGTTATAATATCAAACACACTGTAGTGACTCGCAACTCGGTCGACATACGGCATGCAGGGACTCCCGCGGACGGTATAACGACCAGTGAAACTCGTAATGGCATGCGTTATGGAAATCTACCGCACCCCGCATGCGGGCCCTATCGGTCCATTGGCTCAGTTTCGTTAAACTGAGCCATAAGTTGATAGCGGCTGTGCATGGCGGATTCTTTGCAAAACAGCCACTTCACCTTTCATTTTCACATTTTCTCATAGGTTGTTTATAATAAAGACAAACGGCTTGTTCCTTTTTGGCTAGAACTTTTTTGTATAAGTTTTGTCTGTTTAACTGCATTGCATGCTATTTTGAAAAATGGTCCTGTCTCTGTGAACTTGTGATACAAAAATATACTCCTATCTCTTCAGCGTTGACATAGGTACAAGCAGGCAAAAGAAATAACTTCTTTTGAAGTAGTCGATATTGGAGTAGGCGGGATAGGTGGGTCATGCGCTCAACGGGGTAGCCTCTCACCTCAACCTTCGACTGCGTTGAATAAATAATGAAATAACGAACTTCTTCGTAGGCCACAAGGGCACTTTTACACGTCTGAATCTATCGGCATTTCATAAGAGGAGGTCACTATTAAGAAGTAACGCCTAAGGAAAGTCAACACTCAGTAATAATAATAATAATAATAATCATTTATTTCGTGTAACTTGACTTGACACATATTATGTTAGTAAAATACACCTTAATTTTAGGGGTTAGTATTAGCTAAAACAATTACAATATATTATATAAATAACCTAATTCTACCACAGTATGTTACCAAAAGCCTTAGATAAATCTAAGAAACATGCAATTACAGGGGTCTTGCTTTTGAGGTAATACTTGACAGTATGCTTAAGACACAGTATTGCAGATTCTGTAGACAAGCGCGGTCGAAACCCAAACTGGTTGTCATGCAGTGTTACATGCTTCCCTAACTGCGCATTAAGCACACTGTAAAATATTTTGGCTACAATCGTCGCTAACGATATCGGCCTGTAGTTAGTTTTATCTGCTGGGTCTCCCATTTTATTTTTTATTACCGGTATGACGATCGTACGCATCATATCTGCAGGCAAATATGAATGTCTTACACATAATGTAAAAAAACCGGCCAAGTGCGAGTCGGACTCGCGCACCGAGGGTTCCGTACAAACACTTTCCATCCCTAAGTGGTTAAGTTAAGTTTGCACCTGGTATGTATAGCGCCCCATATAAATTAGGTGCAAAGTTAGGTATTAATAGGTATTAAAAAAAAACTACTTACTAGATCTCGTTCAAAACAATTTTCGTTGGTAGTTTTTATAGTAATGTACATCATATGTTTTTTTTTAGATTTTTCATTTTCTTATTTTAGAAGTTAGAGGGGGGGGGACCAACTTTTTTCCACTTTGGAAGCGTCTGTCACGCAAACTATTCGGTTTAGAAAAAAAATGTTTTAAAAACCTCGATATCATTTTTGAAGACCTATCCATAGATACCCCACACGTATGTGTTTGATGAAAAAAAAATTTTTGCGTTTCAGTTCTAAGTATGGGGAGCCCCCAATATTTATTATTATTTTTTTATTTTTGCATCAAAATCTTAATGCGGTTCACAGAATACATCTACCTACCAAGTTTCAACAGTATAGCTCTTATAGTTTCGGAAAAAAATGGCTGTGACATACGGACGGACAGACAGACGGACAGACAGACAGACATGACGAATCTATAAGGGTTCCGTTTTTTGCCATTTGGCTACGGAACACTAAAAACATTGCCAAGATCCTGGATATGTGAGGACCTGCGTTCTGGAGGTGCTCGATGCTGAGCCCGTCGTGACCAGGGGATTTACCTCTGGACATGGTTTTAATGATTTCGTCAATACTATTTACCGTAAACCCATGGCCTATCTCTTCTTCGCCGGACTGAAACTCGAGCGTCTCCACCAACGCAGGGCATACTGTGGATTTTATAAAGAAATGATCCTTAAACAGGTTGGCAATACTTTTCGGATCACTACTGCCATCTACGCTAACCGGCTGGCCACACGGAGGCTTCATTTTGTTTGTGGACTTCCAGAAACCACGAAAATCTTTTTTCGAGTGATGAGAGGTGATAATGTCGAGTTTAATTTGGTTTTGATGATCTTGACACCATTTTAGACGCGATTTAAAGATCTTCCGACTCTCATACATCTCGTCGAAAAGAAGGCCGCTTGTTGGTCTACCACCTAGATTCCATTCATGAAACCTCTGTCTAGCCATCCCATGTGCGTCGCTGACAAACTTATTCCATCCCACTACTCGATGTTTAGCCCCATTACCCCTTTTACCCCTCCCTAGACTCGCAGCCTTCCTAAGAACAAAGATCACCTCGTTATAAAGTCCATCAAGAATTGTTTTATGCTCAGAAATCTCACAATATTTATCAGCACACGTTCTCAGCTCATTTGGAAAATCAATAAATTTCAACATTTTATGACATTCTTTATGAAACATTTCAGTCTGTTCTGGCGTCCTTTCTCCCCAGATCACATTCATATTACTGTTTTCGGAAGTGTGATCCGTTACCTTAGGAACTATAATATTTAGGTCGCACTCCAGAAACATAGGAAAATGGTCAGACCAGCTTACACAATTATCTACATACACATTGCATACAGAAGACACCGCAAATTCAGTTAAAACAAAATGATCTAGCCAGCGCTTACACCGATGCGCTTCGCTAAGGAAAGTATAGGTATTCGATGTAATCCCTAGCTTTAGAACGTCTACACAGCACCACTTTTGCTCCTCGCAATAGTTACTAAGCTCAGTATAAAAGCGTTCATTCGGATGAGCATTAAAATCACCCATTAAGTAAACGGATTCTACGCCATAATCATCAATTAAAGCACTCACCGCCGCCAAACAATCCGTATACTCAGCTAAATTCTCACTGCGATCCGTGGGCATGTATACACTTACTACTACGAGAGGTTGACTATCCGAAGTCGTAATCTTTATGGCACACAGACGCGCGTTATGACACTGCACCACATCCACACTCTGAAAGGCTGACCGCCTCCAAACTAAGGCCACGCCGCCAAATGGACGCCCGCGCAACATGCCCGCTGATGTGTCCACCGCCGATGTCCCCGTAGAACAAAAATCGCCATCAATTGTATTAAGGTACATTAGTTCATCAGGAAGGAGCCAGGTCTCTTGAAGAGCCACGATGTCTGACCTCTGGCATAGCTCTCTAACACAGTCGACTGACCTCTTCACGCTCTTGCAATTAAAGCTACAAAAACGATATAGCATAGTAAGTAGGTACTAGTCATTGTTACCTCACGTTGGCTAAGCCATATGAGGTCTATCGTTTTTATTGCCGTGTTCAGAGTTTGAGCCAGTCGCATGCTTGTATTTAAAATGCACAAACCTCCGGAAAATTACTCCTTTAGGCCATATATTTTTATCTAAAAATAGCGGCAACTTGCTCGGACAAACAAAAAACTTATACGCTTTGTGATTTGTATCTTTTTTTATATCGATTTTTTCTCAGGATACTTTTTCTTGCGTTTTGTACAATACATGTTCAATTATGTCCTCCTCTTCAGTGTACTTATGAATGTTCGTGATAAACATGGGAATATTACGCTCTGCCGCTTTAAATTTCGTATTTGACTCATTAGCTACACCAAATTGACCTTTATAGCGATAATTCTGCTTCTTTTTTCTGTAAGAAACCACTTTAAAATCATCTTCACCCATGTTTACAGTTGCATTTCGTTCATGCTGTGCCGATATTTCGGGACATGTCGATCGCTCTCCGCTATTTTCTTTCATATTCATATCAACACAGTCGTCAGTGCGCGGCTGATTGATCAGCTGTAGGCTGCGCTGACTCACCTCGCTTGCTGCGCCGCCGGCCGGTTACACAATATCTCTGTAGCTCTGCGCGGTACAACTCCTACCCTCTTTTACAATTGTAGTATATTGTAAACTGGTACTTTTTTGAATAGGAGACAAGGTGTCGTCCTTAACGGAGCCTTCACTATCCCGTCTCGTTGAGTCATTTGTATGTGATAATCCAGATGGACCACTATCCATACACCATGCTCCTCGTATTTTGTTTACATTGCATATTGACAGACGTGCCGGTGGATCTACATTCTTGCAGGTCATTTTTCACTTGGTCCAGGTCTGTCGAAGTAGCATATGTCGATTTCACCATCTCCAAATCATCTTGAAGCCTCACTAGATCCTTTAGCAGCTTAGTACAATCTAGATGATCAAAAGTTACCGGTGGAAGTTTTTCTAGATTCCGTGCCACAAATATCGGCATCAGGTCAGGATCTGTTGTTCTAAATAGTTGTATGATGTCATTTAACTCACGTTGAGCCTTTCCGTCACCTTTTCTTTGCACATTTCTCTTGTTTCTCGGTATCGATTCAAACAATAACGACTTAGATGTTTGAATTTCCTCGCTTGTAAACGAAGTACCTACTACACAAACGCACCAGGCTTTCTTCACCGATAACCGAAATTTTATTCTGTATATACGATAACATCTCATTGATAATAATATTGCACTTTGTACATTTTAACGTGTTCGACATATTTACGACACTCTCACTCACGCGCCGTCACAAACCGGCGTGTAATTTTTTTTTTGAGGATTGCATTAGATTCTATTTTTTATTAGGATAAAATGTCTATATAGGACCAACTACTTAAAATGCTCTAAAAGTCAGATATTACCGTTAAAGTTCAACATTCCTACAGAGCGCTAAAAACGCTCCATACAAAATGGCCACCTACATGTGACGTCATTTGTGGGTTGGGTACCAATATTTGTATGGAGACAATAAGTAATTTGTCATTTTCACCGTGATAAAGTGCGTTTAAGCTCATAGTTGTAATACAATTATTGTCTTGTGATTAAGGATTCTGAAAACAAGTTCAAAAACTTTTTTTTTGTTTCATGACATATTAAGCTAATTTTATTCGTATAGTAACTACAGTATGTTGTATAATTCAACATCAGTCTACTCCTCTATTGTTTCGTTTCATTCTATATAGTTACTCGCAGCTTTCATTTAGTCGTATCACTTCGCGTGTTTAATGATTCAAAACGGTTTCTTTTCGTTTCATTATTACTGATCAGAGAAAGTTAAAGATCGAAAAAGTTCCTTTGAACGTTTGAGAAAGGAAGCGCTGCCCTCAAAGTCCGAGCAGATACAATATTAAAGGAGGTACAATGGTACAGTCTGACCAAAAAGAGTAGAAATTAAAAAGTGGCAAGCTGTAGTGTCGTCCCCGTTTTCTTAGATTGGTTACAAAGGGACACTACAGTATTGCCACTTTTTAATTTCTAATGTAATTAATGCATTTGCAATAGTACCTTACATACCTAGGGCGGTGAATTCGTGAATGTCCCAGTTCGCATGTGTTTGTGCGATCTGGGGCTTTACGAATTACCGCCTATGGTTTGCCTAAAGTTTGCCGTCTTGAAGTGAGATTTTCTCTTGGAGAAAATCCTACTTACGGTCGAGGATAACGTAATAAAAACATCAATTAAAGCCTGACCAGAAATATGTGAGGATGCGCCATATTGCGGAATTTCACTGGAACTAATTTCTTACACTGGCAATGATTTTATGATGGTTTGTCGACAATGTCAATGTCATTCGTTGTGGTTTCTTTAAAAGACGAACCTGGCTTCCGGTTCGTGTCTCAAGATGGCCGCATGCGTTTAAGTTGCGTTGTTCATTATTTATTCATTTTTGTTGTTCAATGTGTAGTATTGATAGCGTATTGTGCAGTGATCTAACGTATGACTAACTAATGAAGAATTCAACTTGAAGCGTTCATAGCCCTTCCTGGGTCAAGGCCCGGTAGTCCGCGTGGTTTTTTGTAAATCGCTATCACTTTACAAAAAGCAAAACCTCACCGAACAACGGCAAGCTCTACGAGCAAACTTGAAATTGGCGGTATCATCATTAACTGATGGAAGCCATATTTTAAAATTAGTAGAAAAGACGAACCTTTAAAGTTATAAAAAGAAAATGCCAAAAACCATTCACAGTCGTGAACGTAAGATTATAAATAAAGTGTACTTACACGTATTTACTACACGAAAAACAGTCAGGAAAAGAGTGCATTCCATTAAATGATAAAACGAGGTTAACATAGTGGAACTGACAGGTATTTAAACTAATGTCATTATGTGGGTTGCGATTGGTTGCTAAATTGTTCTCATATAAATCTTATAAATAGGGCCCTCTTGACAATCCTCATATTCTGGTCAGGCTTTAAGTAAAGTAACTAATTTGGACAGCAAACATACATTGCGGACTAAAATCACTTAGAGAAGTTCAGTATGATATTAATTACAAACCGATAGGTATAAATGTTTGTAATGTTTACGCGGAGGTACTTCAACTCTAGAGTTATCCTGAGTCACGGGACCACCAATCGTAATGTATCTACGTCTAAACTAAAGGTACAGGTCCTACGCCTCCTTCACCCTCGCCTCCTGACTCTACTCCTACAACGAAGCCCTAAGGAAACCCTTCAACGACTACCTAGCCTTCCAGAACCTACAACTAACCAAACCTAGATATGAAAGGATCCTTATGCAGTTGAGCTGAACATTTCTTATAACTAATGGCCAAAAAGTGATCGGTTTAACCGTTGTGAACGTCTAGATGACAGGAACCCACGTTGAAGTAGTAACTCAAGCTCTTTTAAGAGAAATCTAACCGTGATGTGTCGCCAAGTGCTTCCGTACCCATATACTGTGCTATGCTACCATGTATTACCAAATAAATGTGTATTCTCTTACTTATTTAATGCAAGCTTCTCCTATCCTACTGCTACCTTGGTTCTTTGTACTAAATTAAATTTCTAGCTTAACTTAATGCTATCTATCCTCAAAATATAAACTGTTACTTCCTATGTGGGCTAGCCAACAAAACATCTATAGTTCCTATAGCAGATTTCAATATGAAATATTATGGATACTCTTATAAAAGTTGTTTAATTCTATATGAAATATCAAATTCATTTAGACCATAGTCAGATATAGTTGAACTAGATTACATTATGTAACAATAAAAATCAATATGTGAATCAACCCAAATATTATTAAGATTCCGAAATGAAGGGTAATTTAGGTTTTAAAATTGCATGTTCTTACTCCAGAATGATTAGAAATCAAATGTCTATGTACAATATGAAACTATACTTCATTACCAATCTATAAATAGGTGGTAGTTACAGGATCTATGAGATTTTATTATGAATTTAATTGTTCTTAAGTTTTCATATTTGACAATATTGAATAAATTTTGTCATTACACCTTAATCTGAGAAGGTGGTATACCTCCCTTAAATAAACTATAATAGACCAATCTGAAGTGGATTCTAGACCTATACAATAAGTAGGAAGCTGTTTTAGTCTTCACAATTAAGAACTAGTATGGACTAGATTATAGTATAATGGAGAAGGTATCTTTATTGTGTATATATAAAAAAAAAATATATATTTTTTTTTAGAAAATCGCCAACCCTCCTAAGTGTGTGAAGGAATAATACTGTATGCCTTAGCTATCTATTCTATTTTGGCAAAGCTAATTAAGACATACAGCACAGGGATGGACGGACCTTCACGCCTGGCTAATAACTTATCAAACCACTGTGGGATCTCATCACATCTATGCATAACGTCCTACCTTAGGCAAAGTGTGAAGGATCCATCTTTTAGGGAAGCCCTTTGGCGCAAGCTTCTTAAGTTAACTACACAAGGCCTACGCTAGGTTAAACTACCTGCCTAACCCTACAACTTGCTAAATATATGTAATGATTGTAAAACTGATAATTCAGAAAAAAGATGAAGTTATAATTGTATTTGTAAGAAGTCTAATACACTACTCTTCCCTAGTAGGTATGAACCCTTCTAATGAGTTCTAGAACTTGGTTTTCGTTTGACCATATTCATAAATGTAGTATACCCTTGAAATCATGAAGACTATTGTGCCGATCGGAGTATCTTTCAACTCTCGAATGACTGATTTTGAAAAAGGAAATTATTTTCAACCCTTGTGATATAAATTACTTTAGTTCTGAGATCTGTGATGTAAATACGAGAACGAATAACTTTCATTATTGCTATCCATAAGTCCCCGGCTTTTCTTTTAGCAATTTACACTTCAGATACTCCACATCCAGTCTTAGGAATGTTTTGTATTTCCATATTATACAACGATCCACAATTTCCTTATCAAAATTATAACAAAGTTTAAACTATTTCTGTTCATTGAAAAAGCGAATATCTACTGCCAACTGACTCAACTTTACTTCAGTGATGCCATTCTATCACTTAAGCTATACCAAAGGTACATTACTTTAAATCATAATCGGTAAATTTTAACTAATTATTCCTATAATTGATGTTGGTAAGTTAAAGGTGTTAAATATCTGGTTGGCCTAAATAACAGGTTCCCTATTCTCAATCTTTACAAACCGCTACAAGACTCTGTTTTTCCCCTACTAACTTCCCGGGTCATAGCCACTTAAGAAATTAATAGTTCAACCACTTAACCACTATACCTAACAAGGTTAAAATAATTTGAATAGATGTTATGTTAGTTAATGATGAATGGCCGATTGCTCGGAAGATAAAGAACCCTGTTCTAATATTCCTACTGGAGTGTACCTATCCCCATACCCCCGTTCCTTAGCTAGTACAAAGAACTCTAGAGACCTGGGTCTCATATTTATATTTAAACGTGTATGGGCCTAGCTAAACTGAACTGTAAGTTCGGGTGATTAGCCCGAAGAAGTGACTATCATCGGTGTATTTGAGCCCCCCCCACGCGGCTAATGAGACGCCGGAAGCATGGAGTAGCTCGCCCTAATATGTGTATATAAAGCAGACATATAAATATATAAGTATATGAGACCGAGCATGGAGGTCCATTTGGCTTCGGCAAGCGCGGAAAGGCCCGCATGTCCAACACGTGTGGTCCTTGCTTCCACCAAACAAAACTATCCACATTCGTAGGCTATTCACTGCACTTATATATGGCTAGTGTCCGAGCTGCCTAACTCGGATAAAACTAGAAGAGTCTGAAAGATATTCGTTTAACAGCCGCAAGGTTAAATATCTTTCACCTGGCAACCATGTACCAAAACACTATTTCTGGCATGTAATTTAAGCTGAATAGCTTTAAAAGAAAACAACAAAATCCCACAACATTTCAATAAATAATTATAGATCAGAAAAATAATGTAATCCCAACAGAAATTCCCCTTAGAATTAATTTTAATACCTTATTGCCAGACAATAATGTTACCCAGTCGAAGTCGCAAGTAAGAATGAATCCCATCCTACTAAGCCCTTGCCTATTTATAACCAATAGCTCGAGACATTCGACAGCTTCGACAGCTTCGACAGCTTCAACAGCTTCGGCAGCTTCGACAGCTTCGACAGCTTCAACAGCTTCGACAGCTTCGACAGCTTCGGGACACTCGGGACACTCCCGACACGTCACGTGACCTAGCCCCCGCCCTCTAAGCGTTGTATATGGGATTTTGATTCTTATTTAGTCTAAATAAATTTCAACTCCTCTGTTGTCAATTTGTGAATATCAACTTGCTATTTTTAAAGTGGTAGTATGTTTAGTTATAAGAATGGTTTTACTTGCTTCCGCAAACATTCACACTGTTACTCTTATTTTGCATTTGTATTGCCTATATCTACAAAATGATAATTTTAGTATTAGCTTGATGACGTATGATGCTAATATGTCTTAAATTCGATGATGATAATGATGATGGGAGTATCACGATGATGATATATGATTATATGATGGCGGGCATATGACGAGATCATGTGAATCGCCACATGTTGACCAACTAACTATTTTCGCAGACCAAATACATATTTCAATTAATCAAAATAATAATATTTGACTGAGTTTTTTCAAACGAACGTTACCTGGGTTACCCAACAATAATGTAGTGTTGTAATCTAACTATAAATAACAATGTATACCTAACCTAAAATTGTTTAAGAATTAACAACTATAATAATAATTTGACATGTAAAATATTATTTTACAAATAAATGATTGAATTGAATTGATCGGTTAAATTATACCCCAATATTTAGTCTAAATAAATTCTATGTCTCCTCTTCAACAACATTTTAGAATTTCCAATAGAATAACCAATAATATTTTTACGAAATAAAAACACTTCATAAAATGTTTTTGATTCACCTTAGATATTTGTGTTAAACGATAAATCGGTCAAATGGCTATAATTATGTCAATTTCAATCGAATTAAACTCCTCATGCCGTTAAATATTTAAGATGCCTTATTCCTTTTAAAATACTGATTGTTTTAGACATTTTTCTCTATGACCAAACATGTTTCTTAACATATTATTGATTTTACTACCTAGAACAGGACTTTTGGGATTTATTGGTATATATTTGAAACCTACAGTTGGAATTTTTCATTGATAATTTTTGTTTCAAAAACTACTCCAAATTGACAAAATTCACGCGGAAAATTAGTTATTTCAACTTATTTTCGACTGCACACAATGAAAGCATGAAATAGCTATGTAACTACGTAGAACTCAGGGAAAAGTAATATTCACTTCAAAAAGTTGGTTGAATAAATCAATATATTTGTCATAATATGAAAAAAAAAATTCAAAGGAATAAGGCCTCTTAATACCACTTGTAAAGTACACAGATTAAGACGGATATATATGGAGCAAATAAAAGAAAAAATAAATGCTTTATTACATACATATCGACGGCAAAAATCGGAAACGTAGTAAACGCCAAGGGAATTCATTGGGACGTAAAAGAAAAAGGGGAGTGTAAGAATGAGCTGGAAATTACTCCACCGACAAGATCCTAGATCTTAAATATATGATCATGGTGATCCTAAATACAGTGTAAAGTAGCGAAATAGTACACCAAATAGTACATTACAGCAGACACCGGGAAAGAAGGGCTTGCCGGGTGAGTAGGTATACTAGGTATACGGATAGTGATACGAAGCCGGCACGGTTTTTAGTTTTTACGGCTAAGGCATGGTTAGTGCTTTTCTCAAAAAAAAAATACCCCACTCAAAATAAATATAATACCGCCGTTTAGCCTGTTCATGAACACAGACGCCATGTTTAAAAAAAAAATAAACAAAAAAAAAGAAACGACTTCAATAAAACTAAAAAGCCAAAAATAATCCGTTCAAGTACAGATTACATTTGACTCACCCTTTGAAGTCGGTCCCAAACCACTGAATTATTACATTTATAAATAATAATAAACATAAATAAATATGGGACATGTAATCTGTACTTGAACGGGTTATTTTTGGCTTTTTAGTTTTATTGAAGTCGGTTATTTTTTTTGTTAATTTTTTTTTGCTTTTTAGTGATTCATGTAAAATACTTATGACGGGATGATCGGGGAGGTCTTGAAGCAGGAATCTCGTTTGAATTATCTCCTTACTCCTAACCGTTAAGGAGTTGTACCTTCCATCATCAGCTCAGCATTGGAAGATGATGACTACCATATGCAAATACTTAAATAGTTTTAGAAAATATATGAAAAACATTATGAGTGCCTATAAAATTTCAGGAATTCCTTCGATTCCTCATAGATCTCGTTATCAGATCTTCACCAAAATTTTATGGGACCAACCTTGAGATGTGAACCTAAAAAGAACCTAAAACCTATTCATGAACCTAAAAAGAATTTTCCGTATCGACTGATAATGATAAATAACGTAGTTCTGAGGTAAAAAACATAAAAAAAAAAATACTACCGAATTGAGAACCCCCTCCTTTTTTTGAAGTCGGTTAAAAAATAATTACTTTCTACTACCCGGCCTAGGCCTTCAATTTTGTATGAATTTCCATTACAGTTCTCTCGAATTGTTCCGCCCGAAATGTGATACTTCGAAGGATGTTCTAACGCACGGTATGAATACATTTAATTGCAGAAAATGTTTATTCATATTTACTTCAGAAACTTCACGTTTAACAACGGTTTTCTCGATAATACGTAAGTAGGCTCCATTGAATATGCATTGGTTACACACTCGACTGCGTCACGGCGGCTCAGCTGTTTGGTTTGGTATTTCAAATTGTTTTTGTAAATTCGATTTTACCCTTCATTTCGTACAATAATATGAATCAATAATTAAAACCCCAGCGAAATTAAGAACTCCAGTAATATAATTTTACGATGTCACGGATGGCACGTCGAGAGACGGGAATTAGGAACCTTGTGATTCGGAACCTGGTCACTTCTGTGTAGACGGCAACTTTTAGCCTCGCGAAACTGGACTCCGTCTGCAGTCGAAAATTTCTCAAAGTTTTTACCTATATAGAGGCATGCCTTGTGACATCGAGTAGACCAAACCCTGTGGCGCGGAGATAATCCCATTAGCGGGTTATACTCCCACACAATGTCCGACTACTGGTAGTGAGGGCTAACCAGACCTGATACAGTTCAAGTCATGTCTTAAAAAAAAAAGAGTAGACTTTTTTTGTAAATAATGAGTTTTGTCTGTGCCGTATAGTCAAACCACGCTAACTCTTCTAAACAAATGAACTGTCAAACCATACAACCTGACCCACTTTGTATGATTGGACAGTTCATTTGCTTGGAAGAGCGTGGTTTGACTAGCATGCTTTTTTTGGCATGCTAACAAAATGATCTTGTGTCCCTGAACGTTAAAGGAAACACAAGGAACGAGAGAATTGGAAAGTCAGTTGTGTAAAATCTATTGTTGTCGCACTGGCACTGAACAACCGAGCTCACTCGTCCCAATATCTATAGGTATAGTTTATCCAGCGAACTAAGACTAAAAAGCCATAAAAATTATATATACTGTAAAAAGAGCGTAAGTGATTTCGTACATGCACAAAAAGCTAACGTGATACTATGTACTTAAGTTTAATTTCAAATGACATCATTAAAATTGAAAATGGAATGTCAAAAATAAAATTAAAAATTTAAATAACCCCCGACATGACAACCAATAAAAAGAAATAAATAAAATCTACGAAATGTGCCTATACAATGAACAGTAGAAAAAGAATCCAAGCTTCGTTGCGTCGGGGGACCGCTAAGTAAATGAAATGCAATGTACTGTAAATCGTAAAGTGGGAAGCCCAAATGCATACATGCAATTTTGCGTTGAAAAATATATTTCATTTCAGTTAGGTACTTAGCGGTCTCCCAACGCAACGAAGCTTGGATTCTTTTTCTACACGCTCTATCCGCTCTATGTAATTTTTCTGAATTATAGATATACTGTTGTTACATTTAGAGATTTCCAATCCAACAAACATGTTGAAATCTAACTCCTTAATCTCAAAACCTTGCTTCAGATAACTCATTATTTTATCTAAAACAGTTTTAGATTCTGACATTATTAGTGCATCATCAACATAAAGTATTAGTAGAGCTTTGACATTATCAAAATTACCAACAAAAACGCAATTATCCGATTCCAACTGAACGAACCCAAATTGTTTTAAGAAATCCGTAAATTTTCTATATTCTATATTCGGATTGACTCAAATCGAGTAGTAGGTGAAAAAACTTAATTGTAATCAATTCCTTTAATTTGTGTGAATCCACGCGCACAAAGTCTAGCTTTGTATCTTTCTATCTCACCATCCTTATTTCTTTTTATGGTAAATACCCACTTAGAAGTGATAGTTCTCTGTCCTTCTCTATCTACATAGCGCCAAGTGCCATTATTCTGATGAGCTGTCAATTCCTCATCAATAGCTTTATGCCATTTATCACTTTCAGGGCAGTTTACAGCCTCATCATAAGTCTTAGGGACACCAAATTCTACTATGTTGCCCTCATGCACTCTATTTCCTCTGGGACGAAGGGTTACGTTCAGTGGACTTACATCATTAACATTGAAATCATTTGAAGGCATATATGTTACGTCTTCTTCATCTTCCACAGTTCTCATACTTGCTTCACTATCATTCGAATCATCAGCCTCACCATCATCACCTTCATTACTTTGTTGTTCATTATTACCATCCTCTTCTATTAATTCAAACGGCCGCTGATCATCCTTCACTTCTTCCATACATATTTCAGTAAAATTTCGCTCGATTACAGGAGTTCCTTGTTCATTGAAGATGACATTTCTAGAAATAACAATTTTCTCTGTCAGAGGATCATACATTCTATAATTATTATGTTCATAGCCTACCAGCATCAATTTGTTACTTTTTTTTTCAAGTTTACTCCTAAGTTGGTCAGGTACATGCACAAAACCTTCACATCCAAACACTCTTACATGATCCAGGCTGGGTTTTAACCCATACCACAGTTTGTACGGTGAAATGTATGGTGTCTGACTAGACGAGGTTCGATTGAGCAAATATACAGCACAATTAACAGCATCAGCCCACAAATTACGAGGCAGATCGCGGGTGTAAAGCATTGATCGAGCACTTTCCACAACCGTCCTTATTTCCCGTTCAGCGCGCCCATTCTGCTCCGGTGTGTACGGTGCAGTAAACTCATGCTTTATGCCCTCACTATCAGTATAATTTTTAAACTCTTTACTCTTATATTCCCCACCATTATCGGTGTGCAAAAATCTAATGTTATGCATAAAAATGTTTCTAACAAGCGCATTATATTTTTTGAAACAGTCTAAAACGTCACATTTATTTTTCAGAAAATACACGTGTCTGAAACTTGTAGCAGCATCCTTAAAAATAACGAAATACTTATTACCTTGAACAGATGGCTCGTTAAAAGGTTCACAAACGTCACTGTACGCGACATCACCTGGCTCCAACGGACCTCTGTCGGACTTTCGAAAAGGTTGACGAGCGTGCTTCCCATAAGCACAACCCTCACACACAAAGTTGTCGCAATCAGATAGATCAACACCAGTAATGACGTTATTTTTGCACATTTTCTGGATTTCTCTAATATTTAAGTGCCCCAAACGTTCATGCCAAGTTCGGAGATCCGTTTTCTGTGCTATGTTGCATACTTGTTGTTGAATCTCTTTAATATTCAATTCGTACAAGTTATTTCTTTTCAGAGATGCGGACATTACCAGATCGTTTCCATTGTAAATTAAGGCGTCCAGCCTCTCCGACAATGCCCTGAGGAGGCTATTGCCGCTGCCAAGCACTCGCCTGAGTAATGATCCAACACGCTTGCGTAATGCTAGACGTACAGCACCTCTACCACAACTGTGACACGCGACTCTTTCTCGCGCGAGAAATATTATCTGTCTCTTTTTTCGCCGTACTATGAGAGAGTGACGGGCGAGGCTATGTCGCGCAACAGGAGTCGCGAAGCGAGTTGTCCTAGACGGGCAGACAGGTGTCGCCGTTGAGGGATACGTCAAGGAGGGCATCATCATCACTATGTATTAAACATTTGTAAAATTGTACAGGAAAATCAGTTTCCTATGGAGAGTGTGGGTTGAAGTGCGATGTATATATAGTCTTCCTTGTCGTATCTGACAACGGCGACTCTTACACTCTCCGTTCATGTGCGCGGATGTGACTTGCAAAGAACTTGGTGAATATCCGGTCACACTGTGCGCAATAAAGTTGCCCTTGTGTGTCAAAAGTGTAAGCGTAGGCAGGTTTGGGTCGAGTCTTCCGTAAACGGCGCCTTTGATCCAGGTGCTCGAGTCGAGCTTCTTCAAATTAAGCTACACCTTTATAGACTTTATTGCGCCACTCCGGTCTCATCGACGCAAGGCCCTCCCAACACTCAGGGGGGATGTCGCAAGTTTTAGTGCGATGTAGTAAAGAATGGGCACGCGGAAAGAAAAATGTTCCTTCATCATTCCGAAACAGCTGGACTGATTTTACCAGCCCACGGCATAGAAAAAGTTTAAAGGAGGCGAAGGGCACCTTCTAGTAAAATTATGAGACTTACCTACTTTACCCTACTTACTTACTTTACTTTACTTTACCTTACTTACTTTACCTTGTGGAAGTGGCGAGGTTACGCACACGCATAACGCATACGCACTCACATGTATACCAGATATTGAAAACCTAGCTACCTAGCAAAAATACTAACTACTTTTTACCATCCATAAACTGGCAATTTTCAGTAAAATATGTTTCATAAATAGAGAAAAATAATGATGTACTTAAAAAAATCGAGTATTGCTTCTCGGTAACCTACAACTTTTCTCCGTGGTAGGGTAATGGAAATATATTGGGGTAAGGGAAACATCTCAAAATAAGTCACAGTATGTGTGGTGAATCCGATTTTTTAAAACAGTTTCGGGTAAAAAATAAATGAATGTCGCTTCGGTTGATCGTTTTATGTTTATTAAAGCTATCACGTAGAAAATATGCCAATTATGTTCCTTTTGTCCCATGTATCTTTAACTCCACCTGACCTTACTGTAGTGCCGTCCCCGTTTTCTTAGATTGATTAGAAAGGAACGACACTACAGTATTGCCACTTTTTAATTTCTACTCTTTTTGGTCAGACAGTAAATAAATTATCCGAAGAAAAGACCGCATTATTCTTTAAAACGGGAGGCAGAGGTAAACAACAGGCGTCCACATCTCAAATATACATTTGAGGGTTGCAATAAAGAGGATTTGTATTGTATTATATTGTATTGTAAATCCCTAATGGCTATTTATTAGGCTTACCGGTGCGTGTTCTATTTACAATTCCCCAGTGATCTATATTAATGAGATGGCATTATTTGTTTTGTGGAATTCACGGTTTTGAATCGCGTCGAACTAAGCAATCTAAACGTAGGTGTCCTTTTATTATATAGAAAATCACTTCGCCGAAAGTTTCATTTCATAGAATTTTCATTTTATAGACAATTTTTTCCTCGAAACTCATACATTTATCAGAAATCTTGGAAATGACAATCAATAGCTTAGGTTAGGTTAGGTTCTTAATGAATAAATACTAGGACTACTACTATGACTATGACTATTATTAAATTTTGGACAATATACTATTTTTGTCCGGCTTTAAACAAAGGAGGAGGGTTCTCAATTCGACTGTATTTTTTTTATTTTATTTTTTATGTTTGTTACCTCAGAACTTTCGACTGGGCGAACCGATTTTGATGATTCTTTTTTTATTTGAAAGTTGGTGCTTTCTGTGTGGTCCCGTTTAAATTTGGTCCAGTTCTGACTAAGACATCTATGAGAAAATCATATAAGTGTAATTGTATGTTCAATTTCGCTCATTGAAGTCGGTTATTTTTTGTGAAAAGTGATTATATTTAAATCACTTAAAAGCAAAAAAAAATTACGAAAAAAGAACTGACAAAAAAAAACTGAAAAGCCAAAAATAACCCGATCATGAACAGATTACATTTGAATCACCTTTTGAAGTCGGTGGCAAACCTCACGTAAACTTGCGCGGTATTTGTTTTACGCATTTAAATTGAACCATCCATCCGCCTGGGAGTTACGATGCCATAGACTGACACACAGATGCACAGATACATGCATAACCAAAATTTAAAACACCCGACACAAGTAGCTAAACATAAATACAAAATTTGGAATTCCTACCGTCAATATTGCCTGAAATCTTATCACTTGTTCCAATTAAAGCTGAATATCTTAGAAACGACTGGTCCTATATCCACCAAACATAGCTAAGAACCATCTCAACGGATATGTCTTTCGATAAAAAAAAACTCAAATCGGTCCATCCGTTTGGGAGCTACGATGCCACAGACAGACACACAGATACACATATTAAACTAAACACCCCTCTTTTTTCGGCGGGGGTTAAAAACTTATAATTATAACATCCCTCTTTTTGTCTGGGGGTAAAAGATGAGAGCAGTGCACGGTGGTAGTAGTGTTGTGTTATATATGTGAGTGTATTATGATATCATCAAAAGTTGCATTTGCCTCTATGTATACAGGTGACTTCAAATTGGTAATACAAAATTAGTTTTTTGCACACGTCATCCCTAATGCAAACCCCTGTAATTAGTCTAATGCTTCTAAAATAATCAAAAGTATCATATTTTTAAGTTTTAAATTATCACATTTTTTAAGGCTTGATGCGGTTAACCCTACCACTATGATTTAAAACAAAGAGGTTTAAAGTACTCCAAGTCTACACTTTCCTCTTTGGTTATCATCTGACAGCATTTATGAAGTAAATGTGATTTGATTACTTATTGTCACTTGTCAAAGAAAATATTATTTTTTGTAAGACTTTGATTTTCAAATCAATGCCTCTTCTTTAACCTACTCAAAGAATGGATAATGTTACTGTTTTATTTTACATCGCGAAGTGCAGTGCTTACTCAGGAATTATTTCAGTTAATATCTTGTAAACTTCGATTGACGTAACTAACGAAAATAACGACGAGTGACAGATATGACAATTAGCTATTGAAATTCCGGTAACCATTAGGTAATTATACATTGGGATTTTAATTATTTGTTTTGTTAGAAAATTTATAGTTAAAGGTAGCTAATTTTAAGAATTGAGTTAATGTAATATGTACATATTACTTATCATTAAACTGAGCCACAATCAAGTGTTTTGTATTACTAATTTGAAGTCACCCTGTATACATAATAGTCTAGGGCTAAACTCGGCGACGGGTGGACCAATTAAGCCATTTATTTTTCTTTGAAATTCGAGGAAGGAAGGTTACAGAGAAAAAGTAAAAACCCGACATTTATTTTTACCTTATATTTACTTACTTTCTGTTAGTGTTTATTTTGTGTTCTCATCCCTTCTGTATCAACTACTCAATGTGTGATTTATATCAACTCCACTACCCAAAGAAGGACGATATATATATGAATGAGATCGGTCTTTAGCGACAAGACCGCCCTGTTTACCGTTATTAAAATTATTGTATATGTGTTTCATTTGTAAACTTATATGTGTGCAATAAAGCATTTTGTTTTGTATTATATGTTTTTTTGCTTACATACTGTGTTTTTAACAGAACAGCGCCTATCGGGTCAGCTAGTTACATATTAAAAAAAAAAACAAATGATGGTCTTTGTTTGCTACACTCTTTGTCAGGGGTTCACAATATTGAGAACTAATTACCGGTTTTACGAGCTATATGCCTCGTTTACTGGCATTTATTTGAAACTATGAAAAAACTTGGATTTGATTTAGAGGTCAGGTCTAATTAAAACCGCTTAAAAAAAGAAATACTTTAATCATTCTAGATTTTTTAACATGAGTGGGACTTTTAATCCGAATTCGCAAAAATATAATCAAAGCATTTATTTATAATTGGGAGGGTTTAATTAAAAACTTCCTAACTCCTGATTCTCAGAGCCGAGCCAATTATAAAAAGATTAAACAGATTTTCGTATCATTTTAAGGCGATACGAGTATGATAGCAGCGACCAAGCGTAGTCGTTTTTTTTGTTGTTATTTTCTTCCTTACCATTTTCTTTTCTTCTATCAACTGTAAAACAAAATATTCAAATACTCCACAATGCCTGTCCCCATACAACCTTTCACCGTAGAAAACTGATTTTCAATAGGTACAAGAATTTAATTTACGTTCCTGACAAGGGAAGAATTTTGGCCGAAACGGTATTTCTGCGGTTATAGCTACCTGACACATAAGTGTTAAATATTTGCGTAACAAATCGCCGTTTAAAATTTGAGTTTGTTATTTAATTCAGTTTACGAGTATTTTGTAATCCCCGAAGAAAAAATAGGTGTGTTATAAGCTTAACATGTGTATCTGTGTGTCTGTCTGTGGCATCATAGCTCCCAAACGGATGGACCAATTTGAGTGCGGTGTTTTTTAATCGGACGACTTGTCCGTCGAGATGGTTCATTGGTTGGTGGAAATATCACCAATAGTTTCCAAGATATTCAGCTTTTGTTTTCAAATTTTGTAGTTATTATAAATTTTAGTAGCGTTTTATATGACTCATTGAATGAGGGTCTCCATTCAATGAGTCATATAGACGAAGTCCATAGTTTTTGTACGTCGAAATGTTGCAGATGCATGTTGAAATGCCGTCATCGAAATCGGTGAGGAGTCATCGATTTCGACGACGGCGACCCAATGCAAGAACTATGGACCTCGTCTCTTGTGGGCTCTGATATGGCTAGCTAAGCCAAATTTAGTTTTAAATTCTCTCTGTATAGAAATTGAACAATAGTTTAATTATTTACTTACATGTAAACTTCTCTACGGGTAAATACTCTTTACTTCCAAATTAAAGATATTTATATATAACATAACATTTGACGACGCGTTTGGCTCGGTTTGTAGACACCTGCCTACTGAGCCGGCGTTCCCGGGTTCCAATCCCGGCCAGGGCAAATATTTGTGTGATGAACTCGAATATTTGTGCTTGGGTCATGGTTGTTCTATGTATTTAAGTATACAGGGTGATCAATCCAAATGGGTCAGAAGGGAGAAAACGAAAACAATAAGAGATAGGGAAATCTGTTCTTAGGAACTATGGAGTCGATTTTAGGTTTAATACAAACTGCATTCAAATTTTTTTTATAAATCTCATGTATAATCGGGAATTGAACCTGGTTAAATTTTGTAAGTAATCGCATGGCGTATTGTAACATTATTTACAGCGGTTTTGACCGGGTTATGTATGAAATTATGTATGAGATTTATAAACAAATAATAATGCAGTTTTTATTAAATCTGAAATCGACGCCATGGTTCCTAAGAACAGATTTCCCAATCTCATATATTTTGTGACTTCTCCCTACTGACCCATTTGGATTGATCACCCGGTATATTTATCTAGTACCCATAACACAAGCCTTCTTGAGCTTAATTCGGAACTAGATCGATTTGTGTGAGGTTGTCCGATATTTATTAAAAAAAAAACATTGTATAAAATATAAAATCAGTACTTACTTCAGAACTATTACGATGTTAATAAATGTTATAGCGACGGATTACAGTAAATTTAAAACTACATACAATTTATATAAAAAAATTGGGCAAGTGCGAGTCCGACTCGCGCATGAAGGGTTCCGTACCTATACATATATATAATCTATAACAAGTTTGTTGTATGGGAGCCCCCCTTAAATATTTATTTTATTTTGTTTTTAGTATTTGTTGTTATAGCGGCAATAGAAATACATCATCTGTGAAAATTTCAGCTGTCTAGCTATCACCGTTCTTGAGATACAGCCTGGTGACAGACGGACGGACGGACGGACGGACAGCGAAGTCTCAGTAATAGGGTCCCGTTTTTACCCTTTGGGTACGGAACCCTAAAAAAAAGATAACATAACCCTTACAAAAATTGGATAAGTCCCCAAAACGCTGGCCGCGATTCCTCTTTGAATCGCCAACCCCAGCCGCTGCGGAAAGTAAGACCCCGCTCGCGGTTCGCCAGAGGCGCCGATGAGCTTGTCCGACACTTCCTTTACAATTTTTTTAGTGTCGGACGACCACGGCCTGAAGGTTTCGACCGCAAGGGCGGCAAAAACGTAATTATTTTTTAGAAATGCGTATTTGCGGTATTTGACGGTTAGGGCGTCGTCAGCGGCAGACCCTGGCATTCGTGCGGAGCGGTGGACGTGCGATGGAGCCAGCGTATCCACGCAAGTGGCATCCCATGCTAAGGGAAGTCCTCGGGACCACGGTACCAGGGTGCAGCCGTCGGGTCTCTTCCCGTCCGCGGCAGACAAGCCGACTGGCTCTAAGGTGGCCGGGACGGATACAGTACCGAGGGCCCTGCGGACGAAAGTCTCTCTTGTGGCAGTAAAGTTGACCAGTGGAATTATATGTGTACGCGTGGGAGGGCAAAGATTAGTGTCTACAAGGCGCTGACAATCCCTGTCCATTTCAGACAAAGACGTGAAGAAATTGACACTGACCACCTAAGATGCCTAAGGTCTGTTCTAAGGATCAGATGGCAGGACCGTGTTCCCAATTCCGAGGTTCTACCTCGCTCCAGAATGTTGGGTATGGAAGCTCTTTTGATGCAACGGCAGCTGAGATGGAGTGGGCACGTCCTTCGAATGGATGATACCCGCTTGCCTAAATCTGTGCTCTTCTCTGAGTTAGGGGTATGTTATAGAGAGATGTTATGTTATGTTATTATGTTATCTGTTATAAACAGTTTATAGTGAAAACGTCAGAAAACGCCGCCGTATACCGATCACTGCTAACATATCACATTAAAACTAAAAGTGATGTTTCGGGATGTTTCTATTTTACGAGCAATAAAATTTCGTCGTTCTAAGTTATAAAGTGGGATCCCCGTGACATTTACTGTTCTCGACTTTGGTGACGTGAATGTTCCGTTAACGGTTAAAAGGAGCTTACTGCCGCGGTTCAACTCCACTTTAATAGAAAAAAATAAACTTTTTCCAAGGTGGGGTAAGAGGTGACTAACATTAATTGTAATCTTGGTTACTATTTTTCACTTTTATCACTTGTAAAATGTAATCTGTTAAATGTTAATGAGCTGTACACATTTCGGCATTGCATTCATAGATTATTTTCTTTTCTCTTTCTCCGCTAACGGTCTGCAGTGACATTGACAGCACTGTCGCTTGTCAATGTCATTGTCTTGGTATTGACAAGCGCTTACGCTGCGTTCAGTCTGAGTGCAGCTGTGTGTGTGCGGTTCACCGTGGCGTCACCGATAGGTTTCACCGGAAGACCAGCGCTGGTTCCCGGGCCAGCATTTATGCTGAGGTGTGACCTTCTCGTGGCATACACAACAACGATTTTATTTTATTTTAATATTTGTTGTCCACTCTGTGTATGTTAACGAATAAATTTTCATTCTATTCTATTCTAACATCGTTTATTGTCTAATGGGGTAAGAAAACAGTTACTTAGTTAGTTATCGGACTATGGCAGCCTTCTCTTGAACATTAGTAGCAAACAATCTATAATATCTGTGTATTTTGTATGAAAGATGTCAAACTTTAATCATCACAAATGGTTCTAGAACAAAACAGACAGACAGCAAGTTTTAACCAACTACATATTAGAAGTATATTTTAATTAATGCAATATCACCAAAACAAATACAAAAATATATTATGTAAGTATTAGCCAATAATGATGTCACATTAGCTTAAATCAAATCGCTCACAGCTATACAAACAGTTGAAGAATATACATTCGTTAAAAACACAAAAAATCCTAAATCGTAAATCTAAATTATTGGATTTTATTTGATGACAAGGCTATCTTATCTGACAGAGGTCGTATTGTTAACGCTGCACACTGCTCGTATGATCAGCGACATCCGATACTCATTGATAGCAAGCAAATATTTACCACACTTTTATTTGAGAGAGAGCATCTGCGGTTATTACACGGTGGTGCTAAACCACTTTGAAACTCTATACGAGAGCGTTATCGGCCGATCGGTGGTCGAACTCTTGCAGGAAGCATTGTAAATAAATGTATGAGATGTCAAACAAAGATTTAGAGTAAATTCCATATGATCTTATGAGCAACTAAGCCTGCTCTACCCTTCGCAAACCGATTTCGCAGGTCCATTTTCACTTTCCAACAAAAAAGGGCGTGGGGCAAGCACATCTAAATGATAGTACCTTTGTCTATTCGTTTATTTTTCAACAAAGGCTGTCCACCTTGAGGTTGTTAGCGACCTAGCCGCTAATGCCTTTATTAAGTGCTTGCCTAGATTTATTGCCAGACGTGGAAAGTCAAATAATATCCATTGCGACAATGGAAGGAATTATGAAGGGGCTAAGAATGAGTTTGACTCTTTCAAACGTGTGGACGGCAAATCGGAGAGTTAGCATGCGGCGAGGAAATTGTATTTCAATTTATGCCGGCATATGAACCGAATTTCGTTGGGATCTGGGAGGCAGCTGTAAAATCAGCCAAGTACCATTTAAAAAGAATCGCGGGTAATACAAGTTTAACGTTGAACGTTGTTTTTAGCTACTCTATTTGTACAGATAGAGGCAATCATGAACTCGCATCCACTGGCCCCTCTGTCAGCGGATCCATCTGATTTAGTACCACTAACGCCTGGGCACTTCCTTGTTGGGCGAGCATTGATGTCCTTACCGTCACCTGTAGTGCACACAGTCACAGTCAACAGATATCAGCTCATTCAAAGACTAAAGCAGGTTTTTTTTTTTACTCGATGGACAAAGGGATTACCTTTGCACACTCCAGCAAAGACTAAAATGGAAGACAAACAAGAAAGAAATCAAGATTGACGACCTGGTCCTGATAATCGACGACCAACTACCGCCGATGAAGTGGCTCTTGGAAAGCATTGCGTTTATATCCCTGAGAAGATGCCATCTGCAGCGTCGTCATCTAAAAACTAAAAACGCCATCCTAAGAAGAACATTCTCCAAGCTATCTGCTCTATAAGGACTTGATTCTCAAGAATATCTTGGAAGTCACTTTTTTATGAAGGAGAAGCATGTATTTGACGATCAATCGTCACATCACTAGCCGCGTACCACATCACTAGCGCCACCATGGCAACACATAACATCGCCATCTTTCTTTTACACACGGCTTATGGAAATTATTATCTTTAATTGTAAAATATTATTTAAAAAATTCTTCAAATTGTTGTTTTTTATCAAAATGCAACATCATCAACTGAACAGTATTGCTATTGTCCTCGTTACAGATCAATTAGTGGTATAAATCCTAACGAGCTCAGAAACTACGATGTAATGTTCAAAAATATTGTGAGCACTAAGCAGTAACGTAACGACATTACAACATCGATATCGGCAAAGCAAGAGTTTTGTCCCCACCGACGATACTCAACATCGATATCGGCAAAGCAAGAGTTTTGGCTCAACACGGCGGCTCTCCTCCGCGGGAATAAATTATAAATAGCACGGTTGGAATGTACTTTCGCGCTCACTTTTCCTGAATATATTTTGGAGATAAATTTCAATATGAGGAATAAGTGTAAAGGTACGTGGGGAGATGATGTTTTTGATGCGATGAACAGTGTTGTTTTGAAACCCTTGTTAAATGAGTTTTATATAAGGTAAGGTACGACTGACATAGTTTTTTGACGGTGTCCTATCGTTTGACCAAAAAACGTTTGACAAATGATCACTTGACCAAACAACGTTTCACCAAAAAAACGTTTCACCAATTGATCATTTTACAAAAAGTCATTTTACAAATGATTCACTTCACCAAATGATCAGATGTTAAATTTTCATTTTACAAATAATCATTTGACCAAATGATCATTTAGCAACTGAGCAATTTGAACTTGAGGTGAATCAATTTCAGAGCAGATCCGACCCGGCCGGGTTAGGTTAGGTTAGTTTTTTTTATATCCATAAAAAAACGTAAATAAGGTAAGATAAGATAAGACAAGACATGAAATAACATTTTGTAAAATGATATTTTGTAAAATGATATTTTGTAAAATGATATTTTGTCAAGTGTAGTGTTTGTAAAATGATCATTTGTAAGGTGACTTTTTGTAATATGATACTTTTGTCAAATGTCTCGTTTGCCTAATGAATATTTGGTGAAACGTTGTTTGGTCAAGTGATCATTTGTCAAACGTTTTTTGTTCAAACATTAGTGAACCTTTTTTGACTAATGGGGTAAGAGTAAGACTAACAATTAGTAAGTTATTGGACTGTGGCAGTCTTCTTCCGATGATAGTCTCTCCATCATACCTTAACTTTTATTGAAATGAAATGAAATGAAATAATTTATTCAGTAAGTAGGCCACAGGGGCACTTTTACAAGTCAGATTGTGAATCTACCGGCATTTCGCAAGAGGAGACCGCTGTTGAGAAGAAAGCCGAAAGAAACTCAACAGTAAGTCATTTTGACGTGACAACGTCTTAATTTAAGTTGCGCTCGGAGTCACACATGAAAAAATGTAACGCCCGCTCACGTCTGATGAGTGAGAGAGACAAAATATATTTCTATAGTTAAAATTTGTGCAATTTTTATTTTCATTCATCGAGCATTACTGTAACAAGAGGGAAGAGGGCGGAAGAGGGAAGAGGGAAGAGGGAAGAGGGAAGAGGGAAGAGGGAAGAGGGAAGAGGGAAGAGGGAAGAGGGAAGAGGGAAGAGGGAAGAGGGAAGAGGGAAGAGGGAAGAGGGAAGAGGGAAGAGGGAAGAGGGAAGAGGGAAGAGGGAAGAGGGAAGAGGGAAGAGGGAAGAGGGAAGAGGGAAGAGGGAAGAGGGAAGAGGGAAGAGGGAAGAGGGAAGAGGGAAGAGGGAAGAGGGAAGAGGGAAGAGGGAAGAGGGAAGAGGGAAGAGGGAAGAGGGAAGAGGGAAGAGGGAAGAGGGAAGAGGGAAGAGGGAAGAGGGAAGAGGGAAGAGGGAAGAGGGAAGAGGGAAGAGGGAAGAGGGAAGAGGGAAGAGGGAAGAGGGAAGAGGGAAGAGGGAAGAGGGAAGAGGGAAGAGGGAAGAGGGAAGAGGGAAGAGGGAAGAGGGAAGAGGGAAGAGGGAAGAGGGAAGAGGGAAGAGGGAAGAGGGAAGAGGGAAGAGGGAAGAGGGAAGAGGGAAGAGGGAAGAGGGAAGAGGGAAGAGGGAAGAGGGAAGAGGGAAGAGGGAAGAGGGAAGAGGGAAGAGGGAAGAGGGAAGAGGGAAGAGGGAAGAGGGAAGAGGGAAGAGGGAAGAGGGAAGAGGGAAGAGGGAAGAGGGAAGAGGGAAGAGGGAAGAGGGAAGAGGGAAGAGGGAAGAGGGAAGAGGGAAGAGGGAAGAGGGAAGAGGGAAGAGGGAAGAGGGAAGAGGGAAGAGGGAAGAGGGAAGAGGGAAGAGGGAAGAGGGAAGAGGGAAGAGGGAAGAGGGAAGAGGGAAGAGGGAAGAGGGAAGAGGGAAGAGGGAAGAGGGAAGAGGGAAGAGGGAAGAGGGAAGAGGGAAGAGGGAAGAGGGAAGAGGGAAGAGGGAAGAGGGAAGAGGGAAGAGGGAAGAGGGATGAGGGATGAGGGAAGAGGGAAGAGGGAAGAGGGAAGAGGGAAGAGGGAAGAGGGAAGAGGGAAGAGGGATGAGGGAAGAGGGAAGCGGGAAGCGGGAAGCGGGAAGCGGGAAGAGGGAAGAGGGAAGAGGGAAGAGGGAAGATGGCGGACATAATTTTTTCTTAAAAATCGATATGGGTGTCATCTCCGAGGTTCCTCGGGGTTCCGATTACGAAAATGACATCCATTTTGAAATCCAAGATGGCGGACATTATTTTTTCTTAAAAATCGATATGGGTGTCATCTCCAAGGTTCCTCGGGGTTCCGATTACGAAAATGACATCCATTTTGAAATCCAAGATGGCGGACATTATTTTTTCTTAAAAATCGATATGGGTGTCATCTCCGAGGTTCCTCGGGGTTCCGATTACGAAAATGACATCCATTTTGAAAACCAAGAAGGTGGACATTATTTTTTCTTAAAAATCGATATGGGTGTCATCTCCAAGTTTCCTCGGGGTTCCGATTACGAAAATGACATACATTTTGAAATCCAAGATGGCGGACATTATTTTTTCTTAAAAATCGATATGGGTGTCATCTCCAAGGTTCCTCGGGGTTCCGATTACGAAAATGACATCCATTTTGAAATCCAAGATGGCGGACATTATTTTTTCTTAAAAATCGATATGGGTGTCATCTCCGAGGTTCCTCGGGGTTCCGATTACGAAAATGACATCCATTTTGAAATCCAAGATGGTGGACATTATTTTTTCTTAAAAATCGATATGGGTGTCATCTCCGAGGTTCCTCGGGGTTCCGATTACGAAAATGACATCCATTTTGAAATCCAAGATGGTGGACATTATTTTTTCTTAAAAATCGATATGGGTGTCATCTCCAAGTTTCCTCGGGGTTCCGATTACGAAAATGACATCCATTTTGAAATCCAAGATGGCGGACATTATTTTTTCTTAAAAATCGATATGGGTGTCATCTCCAAGGTTCCTCGGGGTTCCGATTACGAAAATGACATCCATTTTGAAATCCAAGATGGCGGACATTATTTTTTCTTAAAAATCGATATGGGTGTCATCTCCAAGTTTCCTCGGGGTTCCGATTACGAAAATGACTTCGATTTTGAAATCCAAGATGGCGGACATAATTTTTTCTTATAAATCGATATGGGTGTCATCTCCGAGGTTCCTCGTGGTTCCGGATACGAAAATGACATTTTGTGATTTTGAAATCCAAGATGGCGGACTTAAATTTTGACGTGATAACGTCTTAAATTAGGTTGCGGCTCGGAGTCACTCATGAAAAAATGTAACGCCCGCTCACGTCTGATGAGAGAGAGAGACAAAATATATTTCTATAGTTAAAATTTGTGCAATTCTTATTTTCATTCATCGAGCATTACTGTAACAAGAGGGAAGAGGGCGGAAGAGGGAAGAGGGAAGAGGGAAGAGGGAAGAGGGAAGAGGGAAGAGGGAAGAGGGAAGAGGGAAGAGGGAAGAGGGAAGAGGGAAGAGGGAAGAGGGAAGAGGGAAGAGGGAAGAGGGAAGAGGGAAGAGGGAAGAGGGAAGAGGGAAGAGGGAAGAGGGAAGAGGGAAGAGGGAAGAGGGAAGAGGGAAGAGGGAAGAGGGAAGAGGGAAGAGGGAAGAGGGAAGAGGGAAGAGGGAAGAGGGAAGAGGGAAGAGGGAAGAGGGAAGAGGGAAGAGGGAAGAGGGAAGAGGGAAGAGGGAAGAGGGAAGAGGGAAGAGGGAAGAGGGAAGAGGGAAGAGGGAAGAGGGAAGAGGGAAGAGGGAAGAGGGAAGAGGGAAGAGGGAAGAGGGAAGAGGGAAGAGGGAAGAGGGAAGAGGGAAGAGGGAAGAGGGAAGAGGGAAGAGGGAAGAGGGAAGAGGGAAGAGGGAAGAGGGAAGAGGGAAGAGGGAAGAGGGAAGAGGGAAGAGGGAAGAGGGAAGAGGGAAGAGGGAAGAGGGAAGAGGGAAGAGGGAAGAGGGAAGAGGGAAGAGGGAAGAGGGAAGAGGGAAGAGGGAAGAGGGAAGAGGGAAGAGGGAAGAGGGAAGAGGGAAGAGGGAAGAGGGAAGAGGGAAGAGGGAAGAGGGAAGAGGGAAGAGGGAAGAGGGAAGAGGGAAGAGGGAAGAGGGAAGAGGGAAGAGGGAAGAGGGAAGAGGGAAGAGGAACAAAATATATTTCTATAGTTAAAATTTGTGCAATTCTTATTTTCATTCATTGTTCCTATTGTGCAATTTAATAATATTCATATCAATAAATATTCTACCGAGAATAAGACGTTGTCACGTAAAATCTTCCTTCGCCCGTAAAACCGACTTTACAGGCAACCATTTTTTTTCGTAAATAATACTTAAAACAATTACAATGATTACATTTGTGTTATAACTAATTACACTGGTACACGTAAAGGAGATGTATAGATACTCCAAATCAATGTTAAGTAGGAACATTAAAATAAAATTTTAACGATAAATTCATAATATTAAATATACCCAGAGATGTATAAAGTCTCTGGGTGTCACAATATGCAATAAAATATAATTACTTAATTAATTTAATTCCACAGAGATGTATAAGGTCTCTAGGCGTCAACGTGAATAATTTAGAATAGAAAATAATTATTAAACCTAAATTTCTTAGAGATGTATATGGTCTCTAGGCGTCATAAGATGCAATAAAATATTTTAAAACTATTAAATTTCCTCAGAGATGTATAAAGTCTCTGAGTGTCATACTACACTAAGCTGTTTCTTAGAGATGTATAGTCTCTAAGAGTTCAAAAAGTAAAAATCA
The DNA here is from genome assembly GCA_947623375.1 of Apotomis capreana. NCBI lineage: Eukaryota > Metazoa > Arthropoda > Insecta > Lepidoptera > Tortricidae > Apotomis > Apotomis capreana. The sequence continues at coordinate 21,819,435 of OX392512.1, forward strand.
ACATAGTTTAACTTCAATCGAGTACAGGATGAAGTTTCTCACGTTTACTTATTTTAACACTAGTATGCGGTTGCTACATATTTAATTTGGCCCTTGCTAGCATGAACAGACCGGACCTCACAAACGGCACCCGTTCACGAGTATGACGCATATCTCAGCCATCGCTTCCCTCAACCATATTATAGGGAAGGCTGCGACCCGATCAACGACGCCACCGTAAGCAAAGACCTTTAAGCGAGCATGACATGCTCAAGCTGCCGGGCATACTTGACTAATACTATTTGCCCGGTGAGAAACAACAAATTGTGCTCTCATGTTACATTAAAAATTACCCACCAAAATAATGCTTATTTAAAAATTTACTATTGACACACAACACTAAACTACTGGCTTAAAGGCATCACTGTCGTTTAGAAAGTCATTAACCGTATAATAAGCTTTATTCAATAAGTGACGTTTTATTTGTGCTTTAAATTTGCTACAGGGCAATTTTACTACATCAATAGGTATTTTATTGTAGAAGCGTACACAGTTCCCCACGAACGACGAGCTAACCTTACAGAGACGGTGGGCAGGTATTGCGAGCTTGTCCTTACTTCTCGTATTGTAGTGGTGAATGTCAATGTTGAGCTTGAATTCATGGAGATTTTTCCGCACATACATGATATTCTCAAGAATGTATTGAGATGCTACGGTGAGAATGTTTGTTTCCTTGAATTTCTCTCTTAGTGACGTACGACCTCCTAGTGCGTGAATTGCGCGTACAGCTCGTTTTTGTAGCACAAAGATGGTTTGGATGTCCGCCGCTCTTCCCCATAATAAAATTATACGACATAAGACTATGGAAATAACTGAAATATACAATCTTTGCCGTCTCGACGTTTGTCAGCTGCCTGATTCGCCTAACTGCATAGGCAGCGGAGCTAAGCTTACCTGCAAGAGTGGCTATATGCGCACTCCATTGCAGTTTAGAGTCTAAAGTAACACCCAGGAATACTGTTTTTTCTTCAAATTCCAGTACTTCACCTTTCAGTTTTACCTTGGCACAATTTACTTGTTTCACATTTGGTAATGTAAATTTAATAAAAATGCACTTAGTTTACTTGGCATTTAAAAGTAAATTATTTGCAGTAAACCAAACCACAATAGAGGACAGTGCATCATTAATGACATCGAAGTTGTTTTCTTGCCTTTTTACCTGCAAATAGTACTATATCATGTTTATCTCGCACAAGGTTTGGTAAATCGTTAATATACACTAGAAAAAGAAAGGGACCTAGAATTGAACCCTGAGGTACTCCCATAGCAACAGCTGACCCAGTCGATTGAGTCCCATTGATATCTACCCGTTGCGTTCTGCCTGAAAGATATGACGAGACAAGGTCAAGGCCATTGTTTTTGACTCCGTAGTGTTCTAGCTTACGTATTAAATTCTCATGATCAACGCAATCAAATGCTTTGGATAGATCACAAAAAACTCCAATAGCATCTTGAGCTCTCTCCCAGGCATCAAAGATATGTTTAACTAGTACCACGCCAGCGTCAGTGGTAGAGCGACCTTTGGTGAACCCGAATTGATTGCTGTGGAGTAGGTTATTCCGATTGAAATGAGATATAAGTTGATTTAGAATAATCTTCTCAAAACTTTGCTTAATGCTGGTAGTATTGATATTGGTCTAAAATTTGTGGGGTCCGATTTTGTACCTGATTTGAATAAGGGAATAATTTTGCTATGCTTCATCAAATCAGGAAATACTCCAGTATCAATACATTTATTAAAGATATCAGCTAAATATGGTGCAATAGATTCAACAATTGAATGTAACACTTTGACAGATAGGCCCCACAGATCCTCAGTCTTCTTTAAATTTAGCGATTTAAACGCTTTAATAATAGTAGTAGGGGTTACATAAATGAATTTAAAGATAGTTGTACATTCTGTTACATTATTTTTGAATAGTAATTCAGCGACATCGGGCGATGAATTTAAAGACTTTGTTGTCTCTACAGGTATATTGCAAAAGAATTGCTCAAAGTGATGGGCAATTTCAACATCGGAACTTATTACAGTATCGTCGATTCGAAGACTGTAATGGCGATCTTTTGGTTTCAATACACGACAGCTCAATCTGACGCTCAATGGACATGTTAACAATATCTTTGCGTTCTTTATGCTTTAAATCATGTTTTACCATGATCAAAGATCCACCGTGGATGTGATCTTCTCTAGAGAAAGAACTTACTATACCTACTATGATTGTTAAAATTGAACATACATTCATGACCTTTAAGCCAGTGTTCAGTTATACACAAGATATGAATATTATGATTATCTATAAATAAACCAATTTCAAGTTCTTTACTAGTAAAACCTTGTATATTTTGGTGAACTATATTAATCGCATTATTATCGAAACTACTTCGAAACCACTTTTAGTGGTAAAATCGTCGGGGGGCGCAGAGCCGGCGGGGACACACGTTGTCGAAGAAATCAGTTTAAATCACCCGAAGACTCCGTCCCGGGAGATCCCACGTCGCTACAACGTAACGCAAGATTCACCCTAGCACTACCATCACAAGTCATGTTAGTCATGACGGCGTTTATAATATTATATGCTATAGCACAATCACGTAAGCATCTTTTCGAAAGATACATACGATTGCGAGTCAGTACAAAGTTTTTAATAAATTTATTCGTATCAAAATACGAAATCGTGGAGGTATACAGACTAAGTCTATAGAATAGGGAATTGAAATATTCTATCTTATTATACATTTTTTCAGACGTTTTGTCCGGAAACGGTAACGCACACATAATGATTTTACCCATATTAAAAATATGCTGAGTTGGGAGGAAAGAGTCATGAATAAATGTTTATAGTTTGTTGATGACACTTCGTTACATAGGCCTTGTGTGCAGAAAAATAGCAAGGTTATTAAGTATATCACAATATGATGAAGGGGAAGATGAATGAAGGGAAAGGTGATGGGATAAGATGGACATAGTTTCTAAAATCGCTTAAAAGAAGGCTTGAAATCGCTTCTTTTCAAGAACAGTATTTTACTCTTGACTCCTTTTGTAGCTCAAAGGGGAAAGTTTTTAAACTATTCACTGTACCTATTGTATACGTTACGTAATTAAAATAATACGATGAAAAGCTCGAGTTATGAAACTGACGAAAAAAAGCCGTACAGATACATTTCCATCTTTCCTCTTCTTTTATAAGTGGCATTATAGAGAAGGAAACCTGTAGTACTTTAATTACGGATATTAGCCACATAGGTATACACTATTAGTATATGAAATTTAAATCTAAAATAAGATACAATTATAAAAAAAAAATGTCTTAGCTTTAATGTTATATTTAATTATTGTATTTACACTCATGTGAAACTGTCAGGAACGGCCCGACGTCTTTCGAACTCGTATGGAGCTCTTTATTAAGGACTGCCGTGGACCCGTACAGCCGTGACTAGGATACTTATCAGGTAACCAATTAAAGTAGTATAAACCCCTATTCTCTCCCGCAAACAAAGTGTTCTCATATTAAATATGCTAAATATAGGAAAAAAAGTGTGTGTGTCAGCTCCGACGCACGACTGGAGTTTACTCTTCAGGCCAGGCGCGCACCACGATTTTTTTTAGTCGCGCGATAATTTTGTCGCAGAAATAAGCTTACTTATGGGTTTATGAAAATCGTGGTGCGCGCACTCTCATATAAATAAACCCATAGACGCTGACGGAACAATTCTACGGGTATGGCTACGCCGGGATTAAGAGCCGTCCAGGCCGTCAAAGCATCGGAGGCGTAAGGAATGATAGCCTTGTCACCATCAAAAGATAAAATTTGAGTGACAAGGTCCACCACCCCACACGCCGAAGCCAGGAATGCCGGGAGGCTCACATCTCGCGCGCGACGCACGCCCAAACCACGAGTTCGAATCGGCAGAGAAACCTGGTCCCATTGAGCTTGGTTAAGGGAGACGTTCAGCACCTTTTCCAAACTCTCCTTCAACACGAAGTCAAAGGAGTCTGTCTGGACAGGGTGCAGCCAGGCTGGCACGGTGCACAAGAAATATGTCAGCTTAGGCACGGCAAAGCAAACTCGCAACATAACGAGGGCTACGAGAGCCGAAAGTTCATTCAACCTCTGCGCAGCCATCAGCAGAAGCAGCTTTCTCTCCTCGAAGGCTTCAGGAATGGCTTCTGGGAATATTGGGGACCCCAAGAGGTTGAAAGATCTCGCCGACAACACTTTCAGTCCGGGGAGCAGAGCACTGAATAAGGGGAAAGAATCGTGTGAGTTGGTACTGCAGGGGAAAAATTCGCATTTGCTGAAATTAATATCTAAACCCAGAGCTTTTAAACGAGGCAGGAGCATGAGCAAGTCTTGTTCCACTTCTTCAGGTTTACCACCTAGGGTACCGTCATCTAGGTACCAGATATTCAATGGGGATTTAACCTCTGAAATTACCTTTTGTATGGCCAGACAGAAAACTAAAGGGCCTAGCGGATCCCCCTGCTGTGCACCAACTTGGGAAAGAAAAAGAGGACCATTGTAGAAAAGATTAGAAGCGGAAGAATATACTTGGAAAATGAAGGGGTAGAGTGATGGCACTTTATCCTTCACTTCGGACAGTAAAACATCACGCTCCACTGAGTTAAACGCGTTTTTTAAATCAATTTTAATTAATAATAATAATAATGAAATAATGAACTTTATTCTGCAAGTAGGCCACAAGGGCACTTTTACATGTCTGAGTCTACCGGCATTTCACAAGAGGAGACCACTGTTGAGAAGAAACGCCGAAAGAAACTCAACAGTCAGTCATTTTTTCAGAAAGCATAAGTACTTAACTATTACAATGATATGAACTTAACTATACGTATTAAAACGGATTCTAAGTTTTTGCTATCTACCGAAAAAGCCCGCGTATCGTGAATTGCAGCCTCGCAGCCCAATCTTGTGCCAAACCCTAATTGGCAAGGTTGCAGATAAGCTGCCATTTCTTCTCTCACTGCACGGCATCCTAGCTTTGCCGTTAAGCGGCGGAAAGCGCTGCCTATGGCAATGGGTCTTATACCACCGTCTTTTTTTGACAGCGCACATAAGGAAGCACCATAAATATAGGAGCAAACTTCAGGGTTTAATTGACCACTGAGCAAAAAATTACAAAGCTTGGCCAGATGTTCCAGGAGCCGAAAATCGGCGTCTCCCGCAGATGCAGACGTAAGCTCCTTAAGATGAACAGGGCGGATACCATCCAAACCGGCGGCCGAACTATTGTTGAAAGAGCTGAGTGCCTGCACCACTTCCTCCGGCTTAACAGTTAAGGCAGAAATAGATATGTCAGGTTCCGGTGGAAGTACCAGCGGCCGGGACGGGGCTGGATGCTTCGACTGCAGCGTAGCTAAAGTCTCAGGGCTCGACGGCGCCACGCCCTCATCCGACATAAGCACTCGCACTGCACCTGAGATCCCCTTCATGTACTTTACGCTCAATTGTCTTCAGTATGGAGTGTGATCTCAAAGGCGTGGTCTCTGCACCGATGTTCCCACTGATATCAAAAGAAGCAGAGTTAATATTTCTCTTAACTTTCGTGGTTAAATTGCCCGTGGCCGACGCTTCAGGCGATTTGAGTGCGGAATAGGCAAAAGACAGTAAACTAAACCATTCGAGAGTGCCATTGGAGTCGATACACTTATCAATGAGGTCGCTCAATTTGGCCGCTGCCAAGTTTCGCGCCCCTTTGGGGATATGCCGTAACACACGTACTGACTGCTTTAACGTAGCTAGATCACCAAAATCTAGATGAATGGGGTTGTTACCATGAGCTTGCTGTGAAACCGACAGTCTAGGGTTGGAGGGGATGACTTGGGGAAAATGTTTATGCATGTGCCCTATATGCACTTTAAGTCCATGAGGGGTAAAAGTTCGAGTTGAGTTGGGACAATGGGGACAGCGCAAGGATGAAGAAGGATCACTCATATTTATAACTAACACTTACAAATAAAAGTAAAAATACAAGCAATTATAATAAAAAAAAGATACAATTTAAAAGCCAACATCAAAAACATAACAATTTCGATTTAAACTTCATAGCTTCTTGTCGGTCGGCAAGACTCCCGTCTAGAAAATGAATGGCTCGGTTGTGTTGGATCCTTGATTTATGTATGTATTTATCCTGGAAAGTTTCACGAAATCAAAACCATTCTGCGGCTGAATGCAGGAAAAAGCAGTGGTGATGGAAAAGTATTCACGCCTTCTCTATTTCTAAGCTTAAAGCTGAGTCACAATTGAAGCGGTCTCTCTCTCTACAGCAAGACGTCTTCTTCGATCTTAGCACCATACAAGCACGGCTTAAACACCAAGAAAACACGGTCATTGCATTGCACGTTATAAAAGTTGTAATCTTGAATATCACAAAAATTCGTTAGGTTTGTTTGGGAGCTGAAACGAACACGTATCTTTTAGCCGATTGTGTGACGGGCGCTATTGTTTCAAAAGCAGCACATTTTACCCGTTAAGCGTAGATTTTATTAAATTTTATTTTATTTATAAAATTTTGTTGACACTCGACATGAAGTTGACATTGACAATTTTATAGTTTGTTTATGTGAACATAATGGTAGTTTAAAAAGTCGTATCTCAGTATACGATCGGGGTAAAAATACGACTTCTTAATTTAGCAGGTTATGCGTTAAGCGTTATAGACTAAGATCCCGATATAAAACGACCTTCACCGAGATGTTTATTTGATGAATGTATTTTATATTTAGTTTAATATGTCAATAAATATATTGCATATGGGTTGCCTAACAATTTTTAGTCCAGGGTATGTTTAGTAAAAAATAAAAATATATATTTTTTTAACATTTCACCGATTTGATTATTAGATAAATTCATAATTAAATAATCTTTAATTTTATTCAGTTTCAATTCAATAATCAGACCGTTGCAAAATGCTAGTAGGTATAGATTTACCTGTTTATACCTGGCTACCCGATAGTTGTGACGGGAAAAGAATAGGTAACCTAACGTTTGCATATTCTATGGGCTTCATACTTTCGATTGGTATAGAATTTATCTAATATTAATCAAACCGGTGAAATGTTTAAAACATTTTTTTTTTATTAATTAAACATACCCTGGACTAAAATTTGTTAGGCAACCCATATGCAATATATTTATTGACATATTCAATTGATTATAAAATACATTTCATAAAATAAACATCTCGGTGAAGGTCATTTTATATCGGGATCTTAGCCTATAACGCGTAACGCATAACCTGCTAAATTAAGAAGTCGTATTTTTACTCCGATCGTATACTGAGATACGACTTTTTAAATTAGCACGGCAGATACGTTCGATTTTATACCCCATATTTTTCATACCCCGGGCTTATATATGAAAATCGATTCTTAAGGAGTAAACTCCAAAAATTTATCGCACTTCGAGAAATCACTCAAGTGAATTCCAATTAATATGCTGAGCTGCCAGGTTTCCTGGAATGATGTAAGTTATTACCTTATTATGCAACCGGCGGAAATTGTAGTGCATCATATTGACTACGTGTCGTATATTAGTTGCCTGTAGGTTATTCAATATTATTAAGTACTAGCTTTACCCCGCGGCTTCGCTCGCGTTACTGAGGATATATGTGCTTTTGACAAGCTTTATTTATTTTTGTTTTAGTACATTACATTTATATACCTAGGGTAGTGAATTCGTAAATGAATGTGACAGTCCCACAGATCGGAGGTGTTTGTGGCCCGAAGGTGAGGGCCATAAATATGCGATCTGGGGCTTTACGAATTACCGCCCGTGGTTTGGCTAAAGCTTATGTCTTGCCTTGGCCGGCCTAGGGTGACGTGAAAACTTTATTGCACATTACAAACATATAAAAATACTGTCAACCATAAGGCCAAACATAAACATTGTTGAAGTTAGATAGCTGTACAACAAATCATGTATGCATAAGGATGCAAATATGATAAAAAACCGGCCAAGAGCATGTCGGGCCACGCTCAGTGTAGGGTTCCGTAGTTGCTCATCCTTTACAAGAGACGGACTTAAAACAGGTTTTAAGTCGGAGGTTTAAGTTAAGAGAAAGCTTTCAAGTTCTGTAAAAAGGTCGTAAACGCCACAGTAACTGTAATTACTTATTACCTTCTGGAAGTCAACTTACGTCCTTTTAAGGAAAATTATGAAATTTTGCGATAGCTCAAAAACGGATGGACCGATTTTGTTCAATATAGTTTTCATTGAAAGTACTTATAAGGCCTCATTTTCATGAATTTTTCCATATTTTTTGACCCGTGGTTGAAAAGTTAGAGGGGGGGGGGGGGACACTATTTTTTTTATTTTCGGAGCGAATATTTAAAAAACTACTGACTTTATCAAAAAGTAATGTTTAGAGACCCCTATTACTTTTAACAGACCTATTTAACGACATCCCACACACTAGCGTTGAAACGAAAAAAAAAATCACCCCCACTTTAGGTGTACGAGAGGTACCCGAAAAAATATTTTTTTTTTTAGTTTTTATTTTACCGTTTTGTCGGCGTAATACATAGACATACTCATACCAAATTTCAGCTTTCTAGTACTAATGCTCACGGAGCTAAGCCGCGGACGGACGGACAGACGGACTGACGGACGGACGGACAGACGGACATGGCGAAACTATAAGGGTTCCTAGTTGACTACGGAACCCTAAAAATGGGCAAGTGCGAGTCCGACTCGCGCATGAAAGGTTCCGTACCATAATCTTTAACAAGTTTGTTGTATGGGAGCCCCCCTTAAATATTTATTTTATTTTATTTTTAGTATTTGTTGTTATAGCGGCAATAGAAATACATCATCTGTGAAAATTTCAACTGTCTAGCTATCACCGTTCTTGAGATACAGCCTGGTGACGGACGGACGGACGGACAGCGAAGTCTCAGTAATAGGGTCCCGTTTTTACCCTTTGGGTACGGAACCCTAAAAAAGCCGGTCAAATTGCGAGTCGGACTCGCGCACCGAGTGTTCCGTACGAACTATGAAACCAGTGCATATTTCTCTAAAGAAAAGATGTGTGATAAGAAGCTTCAAACATAATTCCTGAAATAAGTGGTGAAAACCAAAAACACAAGTAGCAAACAAGCTGCAAAAGTGCTTATACAGCCTGTATTCAGCTTGTTTTGCTACTTGGGAAGTTTACAACTTAACTCACTCAATTAATGAATTAATCCTCATTTCATCAATTAATTAATTCAATAATTTGATGAAATGAGGGGCGGCGGGCGGCTGAAAACTGCAAATATCTCGAATACCAGGGTTTCGTTTTTCAATACCACTTCACCGCATTTGGTGTCGCAACCCAGCAACCCGTGGGGTCCAAGCGCTAGATTTATTTTTAAGGTGCTTTTGAAACGGCTCGTCGACACCACACCAAAGAGCTGGCAGCTTCCTCGCTTCCGGAACCAGTTCCGGAATTCCGGAATTGAGTGCCAATCTCGAAGTCAATTCCGGAATTGGAAAACCATTAGCAATACAGTGAGGTAATGCTGCCAGCGTCTTTGGTACAGTGCCATGAGGCCCATTTTTAGACATATATGTTTTGTTTTTTGCAATAATTGTCTTTTCTTTAATTTTACACTTTCCTCTGAACTGAACCGAAATATTGCAAAGGTTTACGTTGTTTTTAACTTCGTAAATCTAATCACAAAAATATATTTGGTGGTCTATATGGAAGACGCCATTATTAGGAATCGATTAAGCTTAGTTACTAGAGATGTGTAGCTCGCGAGTTAGTGATTCAAACGACCTATATCATTTGGTTTAGCTCTCTAGCTCTTTCGCTCATTGAAGATTCAAGTAGCTCAGTATATCATCTATCATCTCAGTACTACTCGCTCCCTCTCGCTCATGAAATGAATGTTGCCATGCTGCCGTGAATCTAATTCATCGACATCTCTAGTTCTCTGCTCACTCGTGACCGATATAGTCTAAAGATCTACTGAGCTAAGTGAGCTAAATGAGTGATACATATCTCGGTGAGCTAAAGACACATATCACTCTTTTCACTTTAGTGACACATTCTGCGCATCTCTATTAGCTGCAACAAAATAACGTAACCCGGATTACGTGGTTTTGCGATGGTAGTGTTAAAATGAAATGCAGATGCGTAACTTTTTCAATAACGCTAGTTTCCCCGAATCCGGAATGATGGTCGCCAAATAGTGTGTAACTAAACGGAAATTCGGTTTATTTAATTGGCAAATATAGAACGGGTTTATTGAAAAAGTTTTACAATTCCAATAGTGTAGCGGTTTGGAGCAATAGAATGCTGTACGTGTATTTTGCCCGGTAGTTCAGTAGAATGGTTTAAAGTTGTTCAACTTCCAATCTACTTTTTTAACGCACGACACAATGGAGTTTACGAGTTAAGATCAGTCTTGTCAGTATTTATGTTATTTATATAGAGTTATAAAACGTTCAAATAATATATGCTAATAAGAATAAGTTTAATTACGCTTATTTATCATTTACATTAACATAATCATCTGTATTCGTTTGTATTTATTTCCCGTTGAGGCGTGCAATAAAGAATATTCTATTTTATTCTAACTATTTATGAAAAAGAAGAATTTTCTGATACATGTAAGTATCAAATTGGCTTGTGTGTTCATCAACTCAAAAAATTGCGTGATTTGATCCTTGTCATACGTCAAAATTGGATAACTTTTATGAACTTAGTAAACAATTAAAATATAAAATTATTTTATTATTTAAAGATTACTATTATTTTGCTGATTTTATAACTGTTCCTTCTACTTTTAATGAAAACAGTCATTGTCTTACAGCTTGTAAGTAAATACTTACTGTGTACAATAACAGGTTAAAAATACATACACTTGTAAGTTTCTGAAAATATGAAGAGTCGATTAAGTGCAAGTCGAACTCGCGCACCGAGGGTTCTTACAACAGCAAATATTGCTTTAATATAATAGTATTCTAGGTCAACGCCAAGCACTCTCCTCCTCCCATCCTGCATCGACTTATAAGTTACATTTTTTACTTGCAGTTGGTAAATTAACCCTGATCTATGTCGGTGTAGGTATGGGGACAATAGTTTATTCATTGCAAAGTTAAGTTAGTTCCTTAATGTAGTTAATCTTTTCGTTAGAGCAATATTCAGTGGTTTCATAGTTTGTATGAAACCCTCGGTGTGAATTCAGCTAGGGTATAAACTACCTCTGTTCTAAATTTCATGCTACCCGTCCAGCCTTTTCGGCATGAAAGAGCAACAAATATAGACAATTACGCAAATACACAAACGTTTTCGCTTTTATAACGTTTGTGGGATGGAGACTTTGGTTTTAACCCCTCGTATGCTAAGGCATCCGTATGCGTACGGGACATTCAAACTTTACGTTAAAATATCAGTTAGTTTGAATTTGATTAGCAAATTATTCACATCGCTGTCGAGGAGTTAATTTATATCTCCTCATTTCTCCATAATGTGCATGTAAGAGTGCCCATTTAAACCAATCATTTATATTGCTAGTATGGATCCGTTGTCAATAATAAATAAACCGGCCAAGTGCGAGTCGGACTCGGGCACCGAGGGTTCCGTACGAACACTCCCCATCATAATCATAATCATAATCATTTATTTATTTGTGTAAACAAGAGTACAATTAGATCTTATCTATCTATAATAAATAAAAATGAATTGCTGTTCGTTACTCCCGCTAAAACTCGAGAACGGCTGAACCGATTTGACTAATTTTGGTCTTGAAATATTCGTGAAAGTCCAGGGAAGGTTTAAACGGTGGGAAAATATGGAAAAAATGAGAGGAAAATAGTAAAAACGACAATTTTCTTTTCCCATACAAATACAAACTGTTCTTACCCGTCAAACATATGACGTTTGTCCCGTCGGTTCGGTATTTTTGGAATAATTACATGTAGATCTAGATTAAATAAGGGTTTGGAATCGACAACATATATGCATAATAGTCAGATTATCGCGTATTTATATTTTAAACATGCAAAATATTGACAATACTATAATGACACATGGTTGTTGTATTCGGTGCGTTCAGAAATATACTTGAAATAGTAAAGTTTGGTTTACACGATCTAAATCAGTATAAGAATAAACGAAAAATGACAAATTAAAAAAAAAAATGAAACTGTTAACCATGCCGAGGAGAAAACGACCTAACATACAGTCCGACCAAAAAGAGTAGAAATTAAAAAGTGGCAATACTGTAATCGTTCCTTTCTAATCGATCTAAGAAAAAGGGGACGACACTACAGTATTGCCAGTTTTTATTTCTACTCTTTTTGATCGGACTGTAGTCGTCGAAGTCGATCAAATGTGCGAAAATGACATCCATTTTGAAATCCAAGATGGCGCACATTATTTTTTCTTAAAAATCGACATGGGTGTCATCTCCAAGGTTAAAAAATCAAGGAATGGCAGCTCGAGGCTTTTGCCAATGTCAGTTTATAATAATATTCACTTTATAAAGAATAAAACCATGAATAAAAACAAAAATTAAATTATTAAAACATGAGATGAAATGAACATGAACAAAGATGGCCGATGAATCATCTCCAAGGTTCCTCGGGGTTCCAATTATGAAAATGACATCCATTTTGAAATCCAAGATGGCGGACATTATTTTTTCTTAACATCGATATGGGTGTCATCTCCAAGGTTCCTCGGGGTTCCGATTACGAAAATGACATCCATTTTGAAATCCAAGATGGCGGACATTATTTTTTCCTAAAATCAATATGGGTGTCATCTCCAAGGTTCCTCGGGGTTCCGATTACGAAAATGACATCCATTTTGAAATCCAAGATGGCGGACATTATTTTTTCCTAAAATCAATATGGGTGTCATCTCCAAGGTTCCTCGGGGTTCCGATTACGAAAATGACATCCATTTTGAAATCCAAGATGACGGACATTATTTTTTCTTTAAAATCGATATGGGTGTCATCTCCAAGGTTCCTCGGGGTTCCGATTACGAAAATGACATCCATTTTGAAATCCACGATGACGGACATTATTTTTTCCTAAAATCAATATGGGTGTCATCTCCAAGGTTCCTCGGGGTGCCGATTACGAAAATGACATTCATTTTGAAATCCAAGATGGCGGACATGATTTTTCTTAAAAATTGATATGAGTGTCATCTCCAAGGTTCCTCGGGGTTCCAATTACGAAAATGACATCCATTTTGAAATCCAAGATGACGGACATTGTTTTCTCTTTAAAATCGATATGGGTGTCATCTGGTAACCTATCTCAAACACTAAAAACCATTGACCGAATTTCATTTGCCCGAAAACTATTCGAATTATTATCGTTTCTCCGATGTCAGGATTCGTACATTTTTCTTTTCACCATTTTACATTTAGTAGAAGTATCGTTTGTCCGAAAAACTTTTCCCGTCACATTCACTTGCCCTATGAGTTGTTACGTATTTTTTTTCGTAGCCCATTTTTCATTTACCCTATGATACTTTTGGCACTGCATACATTTGAACAAATTTTCAGTTCACCTTTTAACTTTTCTCGCCCCATTCACTTGCCATCTGAATTGCGACGTCTTTTGTTTAATACCTATTTTTTCATTTACCCAGTGATATTTTCGGCATTACATAAGGACTGCGACCACAATGAACAACAGCCCGCGAGCCGAACGAGCGAAGCTACCGTGCTGCGGCAGCAGCCGACAAACCACCAAAACCGACCTGGTTGGGTTAGGTTAGGTTAGAACTGCGACCACAACAACAGCCCGCGAGCCGAACGAGCGAAGCTACCGTGCTGCGGCAGCAGCCGACAAACCGCCAAAACCGACCTGGTTGGGTTAGGTTAGGTTAGAACTGTGACCACAACAGCGCGCGAGCCGAGCGAGCGAAGCTACCGTGCTGCGGCAGCAGCCGACAAACCGCCAAAACCGACCTGGTTGGGTTAGGTTAGGTTAGAACTGTGACCACAACAGCCCGCGAGCTGAGCGAGCGAAGCTACCGTGCTGCGGCAGCAGCCGACAAACCGCCAAAACCGACCTGGTTGGGTTAGGTTAGGTTAGAACTGTGACCACAACAGCCCGCAAGCTGAGCGAGCGAAGCTACCGTGCTGCGGCAGCAGCCGACAAACCGCCAAAACCGACCTGGTTGGGTTAGGTTAGGTTAGAACTGTGACCACAACAGCGCGCGAGCCGAGCGAGCGAAGCTACCGTGCTGCGGCAGCAGCCGACAAACTGCCAAAACCGACCTGGTTGGGTTAGGTTAGGTTAGAACTGTGACCACAACAGCGCGCCAGCCGAGCGAGCGAAGCTACCATGCTGCGGCAGCAGCCGACAAACCGCCAAAACCGACCTGGTTGGGTTAGGTTAGGTTAGAACTATGACCACAACAGCCCGCGAGCTGAGCGAGCGAAGCTACCGTGCTGAGGCAGCAGCCGACAAACCGCCAAAACCGACCTGGTTGGGTTAGGTTAGGTTAGAACTGTGACCACAACAGCGCGCGAGCCGAGCGAGCGAAGCTACCGTGCTGCGGCAGCAGCCGACAAACCGCCAAAACCGACCTGGTTGGGTTAGGTTAGGTTAGAACTGTGACCATAACAGCCCGCGAGCTGACTGAGCGAAGCTACCGTGCTGCGGCAGCAGCCGACAAACCGCCAAAACCGACCTGGTTGGGTTAGGTTAGGTTAGAACTGCGACCACAACAGCCCGCGAGCCGAGCGAGCGAAGCTACTGTGCTGCGGCAGCAGCTGACAAACCGCCAAAACCGACCTGGTTGGGTTAGGTTAGTTTAGAACTTTTGGATTAGAATTTGACAAATTGTTGAAAAAGGATACAATAATATGACTAAAATTAAAAAGTCCACTTGAGAACAGTCGAGTAGTTAATAAACCGAATCGTTACATGGGACAAATGAAATCAAAGTCATACAAAAAAAGTCGAGTAGTTAATAAATCGAATCGTTACATCGGTCAAATGAAATCAAAGTCATACAAAAAAAGTCGAGTAGTTAATAAACCGAAACGTTACATCGGAAAACTGATATTACGGACAAATGAGATTTAGGGAAACGTGTAATTAGTCGAGTGAATAAAAATCCTAAACAATTAATGCCCAATCGTAAATTATCGAATTGAATTTTCGGACAAATGAAAAAAAGTTAAAATGATATTTGTCGAATAGTTTTTGTCGAAATGAAATTCGGACTAACGTTTTTAGTGTTTCAGATAGGTAACCGTGTCATCTCCAAGGTTCCTCGTGGTGCCGATTACGAAAATGACATCCATTTTGAAATCCAACATGGCGGACATTATTTTTTCTTAAAAATCGATATGGGTGTCATCTCCAAGGTTCCTCGGGTGACGATTACGAAAATGACATCCTTTTTTAAATCCAAGATGGCGGACATTATTTTTTCTTAAATATCGATATGGGTGTCATTTGCAAGGTTGCTCGGGGTTCCTATTATGAAAATGACATCCATTTTGAAATCCAAGATGGCGGACGTCACTTTTTGGAATGGGTGTCGATATGTGTAGCAGTGATATCAACCATCTTTAATTCTAAAATGGGCTTATTTTTTTTAGTTGTACAACATAGGGTGACTATTCAATGTTCTTATTAAGTTCTGAAAATTATTCAGATGATGATGATGGCATTGTTGAGACGAATTTCGGTTTTAATAACAGTTGTAGTTTCAATCTTTTTTGTTCATTAGCCCTATTAATTCGTATTATTCGGTTCAAATTGTGACCGCACTTGATTGAAAACTTGAGCGTATCAGTGGTTATTGTGAAACATTCGTCGTATCTCAACAATTTATTTGTGCAACTAGGACAGGTACTTTTGTTGTTCTGCCGTTCTATCCACTTTTTACAAAAGGGACAATGCATTGTTAAAAATCAATTATAAGTTTTGAAAAATAGTTGTGAAATATATATTATATTTTCTTGGAAAGTTCGGTGACAGTGACACTGACAGTCAGTGTTGCCAGGTTACTATACTACTATTACGTTTAGTAATGTGGCGCAGTCGATACAGACCGAAAAAAAGAAGGCTGGTACCTTATTTGTTAACATAAGTGTCTATAATCTAATATAATGTGACATGCAAAATAATTATGAACATTATGCTGGACATGTACACATGCACGCACACGTGCGTGATTTGCTCACTCTTTTCGCATACTATGGAGCCGATACTTAGACTACTGATTATGCCATTATAAAGTTACCGACTCTGAAATACATATGGTTTATATTAAAAGGTAAGTGATACGAAGTTCACCGGGTCATCTAGTAATTAATAAAATAGTCCATTTCTTGTTTTACCATTATATGGCGTACAAATATTAAATTTTAATACCAAAATATGTCCATAAACTTATGAAACATTACAAAAAAAAAAAATAACAATAATAATACAATTCATAATAGATCATTCTCAATAATTAAATTTACATGATGTCAATAATAAAGATCAATTACAAAAATAAATAATAAAATCAGCTTTATATATGTCAGTCTCCTCTACCAATATATTTATTATTAATTAATACTAAAGAATTACCAATCCTCATAATTTTATTATAAATTACAATTTGCCATAAACTCTTCCACAGAATAATAACAAGAGTCTAAAAGATGGTCAAATAATGCATCCTGAAATGATTTAAAAGGCAATTCTTTGAACTTGTCTGTTAATTTATTGAATATTTTTATCGCCATACAGTATACATTATTCCTCGAGAGAGCTAGGTTTGTCTTCGGCATATAAAGTTTATTTCTATGGGTGCCTCTTTTTGAGTTCATCGTCATTGTTTTGAAACATTGTGGATGTTTTTTGACGAATATACACATTTCATAAATATACATTGATGGCAATGTCAAAATTTTTTTGCACTGGAATAGAGGCCTACAGTGATCTGACAATCCTGCACCTGTTAAAGCCCTTATACATTTTTTTTGTGTTTTAAATATTATATTGGCATCCACCGAATTACCCCATAGTATAAGTCCGTATCTCATAAGAGATGATACATAACCGTGGTAAGCCGATAGAGCGGCTGCCTCCGAAACCACATTTCGAACACGATATATAACATATACAAAACGATCTAACTTACATCGTAAATTATCAATATGGTTTTTCCAGTTACAGAAACAATCAATGGTTAAGCCTAAAAATGATGTGGATTGTACTTCTTCTATTATATTGTCTTGATATTTAATTTCTATAGGGACATTTTTACTTCTGTATGTCTGGAATTTTATCAGTTTTGTTTTACTAACATTAATACGTAAATTATTGTTCTTTAACCATGCTATGATGTCTATAAGAGCCTTATTAATCTTATCCTGGAAATGTACATCATCATCATCTTTTATTACAAGCGTTGTGTCGTCTGCAAATAGTATACATTTGTGGTCTATGGCATTTGGCAAATCATTTATGTAGAGCAAAAACAATAATGGGCCTAGAATACTACCCTGTGGTACTCCAGACCCGTTATGTTTGTAGCCCGATTTGTACACTATTTTGTTTTTTCCAAGGACTCTTGTAATTTCTACACATTGTTGTCTGTTTCTTAGATAACTAGCAATCCAATCCCATGCCGGGCCTCTTACACCATATCTGTACAATTTATGTAATAAAATGTCATGGTCCACAAAGTCAAACGCTTTGCTCATGTCTAGAAATACGGCTACTATTGGTACTTGTTTATCTAGACTTTCTGTGACTTCTTTTATCAAATGGAAACAAGCTAGAGATGTTGAACTATTTTTCCTAAATCCGAATTGGTTGTTAACTAAAATATCGTTTTTTGTTATAAAACTCATTAATTTATCATACATGACCTTCTCAAAAATCTTTGAAAAAACAGGTATTAAGGTAATAGGTCTGTAATTGTTTAAATCAGACTTGGAACCTTTTTTATGTAGCGGTTTAACAACAGAAGACTTTAGCCGCTCCGGAAATAAACCCTGGACAAATGAAATATTAATAATATGTGTAAGGGGCGGTGTCAAAACGTTGGCACAAGATTTTATAACCTTTGTACATATCCCGTCATAACCAGTAGCATTAGTATTTTTTAACTGATTTATTACTCTATGAATATCAACCATACTTGCTGGTGTGAGAAAAATACTATTTATATTATGCTGTAATTCATGATTGGTTGTTTGTTGTCGGACATTACTGTTCGTAGAGTCAATAAAAAAGTTATTAAAATGTTCCGCTATCATGCTAGGGTTACTAATTCCATTACATTCTAATATTTCCACATCCTTACGCATAACATTACAATTATTTTTAATTATTTGCCATGCTGCACGAGAAATGTTCTTGGATTTATTAATAAAACGGTGATTAGATATTTGCCTTGCTTTATGGATACATCTTTTTAGTAGTCTAGTGTAGGTTTTGTATTTTTCCAAAAGCTCCTTGTTTTGTAGGGAATTCGTTGCAACTTTGTATAGTTGTCTCTTATTTCTACAGCATCGTTTTAAACCCTTTGTAAGCCATTTATTCGTGACGGGCTGGTTATTTTTCGTTATTTTAATTAATGGGAAACATAAATCGTAAAATAAGGCTACTAATTCGTGGAAATTGTCGAATGCTATGTTTGTATCGAATTCATTAATTATCTCTGTGAAAGATAGAGCAGACATACATTCCTTAAACTTTCTCAAATTATCCTCACTATAGTCTCTTATAACTTGATTCCAACATCGAGGTTTTTCTTTAAACATGTTGTTTACCTCCAGGTTGCAGGATAGTGTTTGACACGTTTCATGATCCGATAAAGCCGTAAAATATACATTAGGTTTACATTCTGATATATTACTTGCGATTAAGTCGATGCATGATTTTTTTCTGGTTGCGGTATGGATGTGATTTTTTAAATTATTATTTGATAAAATTGACACCAATTCCTTCCTTACCTTACTTTCCTTTATGTAATCTATATTCCAGTCACCACAAATGATGATCTTTTTTGATTTGTTTCTGGTTAATCTTTGTAATATTTGTCTAAGTGAGGTAAAGAATGCCTTAACATCTGAAGACGGTGTGCGATATACACATACAACAATTAAATTATACGCTGGAATTTCGACACCGCATATCTCAAATATGTATTTTTTTGCAAATGAATTTACGTAATTTAGCAACTTAAATTCTATATTCGATTTTACAAGGATGCATGTTCCGCCTCTTTTTTCATTATCTCTACAATACGATGCGGCGACAATGTAATTATTAAGAATAAGATTTTTTATGGATCCCGATTTTACAAAGGTTTCACTCATACAAATAACATCTAGGTTTCCTATTGAAGTCTGGAAATCCTTAATTGCTGCCTCTACAATATCTTTTTTCCCTAGTATCCCAGCTATGTTTTGGTGAAGTATAGTTATGGACCTATGATTCACGAAAGGAATGAGACAGATCTTTCTCCCCTGGAGAGTGAGTGACATCAGGATATCTGGGAACCTCATTATTTAAGTCAATACCAGAGCTTAGCAATTTCATTAAGTCATTAAAAATGGTAATCAACCCATTTTTGTTTACGTTTCCAAGCCAAGAGAACATGTTTCTGTCATAAGACAAATTCAAGTTCGAATCCAAGATGTAGCAATGTTCCTTTATTAAATTATTTTTATATAATATGTTATTAAAAATTTCCACCCGCTTGTTAAACAAGCTTGAGTAGTTGTTAATATTGAATGTTGGAGTACATATGATGATATTAGTATGTTGTACCAAACTTAGCTGTTGTTCTATAAATCTAACTATATCGTTGTAATTTTCACTAACCTTAAAGTCTCTATCACCGATATAAATTACGCAGAAGTCATTATGAGTAAATCCTTCAAGTTTTTTTCGAAGTCCACAAAACAGTTCCCTTGTACCTGCGCCAGGTGTTAAGTATACGCAGGCATTCTCGCTAAGGAAAGCCTGTTTTAGCAGCCGAATCATGTGATTAGAATAATTACTTATAATGCACAATTTGGACCCTATAAATTGTGATTCTATTATGTCTGGAGTGGTTTTTAAACAGTTTGTAAGTAATTTTTCATTTATGGTATATTTTTTTTCTGTATAACAAAGGAAATCCTGTGATAGAGAATCAACACGTGCATTGAGGAGTGACATTTGCTCCTTGTAAATAAGAATTTCCTCTTCTAAGTTATTTATTAACTTTTTCAGGTTCCGTACTTCTGCAAAATTGTCTACAGAATCAGATGTGTAGGCTCTACTTCTAGATCCCACCGGTGACGAATTTCTTGATGAGAAGCTTACCGGCGTAAAAGCTGGAAGCTTTCCTGTACCGTGCAGAGATAGCCTCTTTCTTGAATTTGTTTGCGGGACTGGTGTTTGTCTTGAGGTCTGGCAAAACTTTTTTAATGTTGCATTTTCTGTCTCTAATCTGTCAATTTTTCTTTGTAGACCGTTGTTTTCAATACTTATCACTTCCAGTTGGTTTTGAGTACAGGCAAGTTCAGTACTCAGTCTTTCTATCTCTTTTTTCATTTCGAGTGACGTTAAGATCTCGTTTTCAGAATAGTCTACACTTTTTGACAATATTTCGTGTGGCAAAGTGTTGTCGTTCACGGAGCTATGAAGTTCTGAGGTTGTTTGTAAGTCAAATTCAGAATGTGTAATTGTATTTGATTCAGAAATGTCATCTGAAGATGAGGATGAATTTGACACCAGCTGCACCACTTCGGTCTTATTAATATCTGAAGTGCATGGAGAGCTCGGTTTCAGACAGTCTTCCGTTTCAGGATTTTTTGGACCCGAGGCCTCGTGTTCATTTTTGCGAATAGGTAGCGGGTTTGTTGCAGGTTCGTTTTTGTTTTTCCGCACTGTCACATTTGCTGACGGCGAAATTGATATGTTTGATATACAGTGTCCCTTTCGAATACATGTTTTACATTTCCAATTTTCTCTTTTCTTCGGTTCCATCATTTTAAAGACTTTTTCCGGGTACCCATCACAGTCGAGATGGAAAGTTAAGCTACACATCGAACACAAGGCACTACTTTTATGATCCGCTGATTGTTTACATCTATTACATACAATTCCAGACTGACGGCTAATCTGCTTATTAATCTTGTCCATTTTTATGTGTCTAATTAATTAATTTTGCCACAGTTTTCAACAGATTTAAATTTTTGCCCTCTCGCGGCACGTTACGGAATTTTTATGCACTACTCGCTAATCTTGTTGCTTTAATTCATGCACTTAACTTGGATGCTAAGTGTTATAGCTACTTCTCGTTAGATGGCGAATGTTCTGATTTGATATTTGCGCCCTCTAGTGGCGAGTGGCCGAACTATTAAGCAAACTTCGATCCGTCTCTTTGGATCGTTGTCGTTGTTGGAGTACTATGTGTGGTAGTTGCCGCTCCCTAGATGGCGCTGTGGTTTAGTTTAACAACACTTCGTCGACAGCCCGGCCGCTATTCAAGAGTTCAAAGGTCAATCCCGTTTAAATTGTCAGTAACTGCCAGTTTACACTTTTTGTTCGTAGTTGCGTAATTACTAAAAACCGATAAATGCTACAAGATACGCTCCTAATAAGGCACTTAAAAATGTCACATTATTGTATATTTATTGTGTACTGACCGAGTATTTGTCTATAGTGTATTAGAAAAACGAACTAGATGTCACTGTTAGGTCCGCTTTAGTTTTTACACACTGAGTTCACTTTTCACGAAAATAACATTGTCACTGCCTGAGGCCACGTAACGTAATCGCACATTTTAGTAACTTGTCTGAGGTAAATTGTTGAATATAACTATTTTAAATACGATTCAATCACGGAGCCAATGTTTACGTGACGCTAGCGCCATCTGCCATCTTAACTGGCCAGGTTAAGTTAAGTTTGCACCTGGTATGTATGGCACCGCATACAAATGAGGTGCAAAGTTATCACAATCGATCACGTTTGTGGTATAGGAGCCCCATTTAAATATTTATTTTATATATTTTTAGTATTTGTTGTTAAAGCGGCAAAATAAATACATCATCTGTGAAAATCTCAACTGTCTAACGGACAGACAGACAAACGGAGCCGTAGTAATAGGGTCCCGTTTTCAACACTTTGGGTACGGAACCCTACAACAACCCAGCTAGTATATTAACTGTAACAGCTACAATAGGCAGTGCAAAACAATTTCGACGCCAGTCGGCCGGCAACTTGTCAAAGCTACAATGAAACCATTCCACACGTACCTATCAGCTAGTACGTTTACTCACAATTAGAAACTCTATTTACAAACAATAGAGCACGACTTCTGAAACCATAGTTGTGCAGTTGCGGGGTAGGTAAAGTTACCCCGTCATTGGCAACCGCCGACGCCAGGCGGTATGTCCATTGTCCACCCATTAATGATCAAAAGCGCAAGCGGCACCACAAATTGGTCAGTAATTGAATCCCTTATTAATTAACATTTTAATTAGACATAAAACGAACCATTGATATAGATGAAGCGAATAGTTTTCCGACATAATACGATGGAAAAATATTAATCGCTATATCTGTACTTAGATCAAAGCACAAAGAACGGAATTGAAGTGATACTGCATGATACATATGCCCCGACATTTCAGGAGCATTCATATATTATTGAATGAAAGAAAAACACAATCGTAAACCGTGCTTCGAAAGGAGGAATAATGTCCCGGAGCACGAATTAAGAGAAAGAAACACCGCCGCAAGAAAACTCTCGGACTGAATCAAACTTTTATAACAAGAAATGCTTTTTTTTTTGACGTATACGCTAGTCCGACCCTGTTCTTATGCTGAGTATTCAGTGGGCTTTATTCCGAAGCAGTTGCGTTACTGCCTTTTTTAATTAGAAATATGATTGCTGTTCCGCTTTAATCGTCTTTAACTACCAATTAGGGCCACCTGACTTGTGTGCAAACTGAAAAGTGCTTTTAACTCTTTTTGCCGTCGCGAAAAGACCGAACAAGGAATTACAATTGCGTTCACTATATAATAATATATACACCTTTATCACTAATCACTTTTGTACACACACAATTTCTTAACGAGTAGGTACTAAATACGCGTTAGTTAGCAATGTTAATAACATAATAACGTACCATCACCAGACGTCTATAAGAACCGGTTAGTTTTCTTTATTTTTTTTTATTTTAAGCAATTTTATCTTCTTCAACATTTATTTGTTAGGCAGAGTTCCTTAATTTTTTTGAGGAAGTAATATTCTCCCCTTCTCCTAACAGGAAAAAATATAGGATGAATTTTGAGAATCCTTTTTTTGTTGTCAGAATGAATTCGAACCAGCTTCGTGTAAAGCCCTCCGCATCACTCTGTGCCACTCCGACAGAGCGTTTCGACCCCACCAGGAACGTCAAAGTGGGCTGTCTGAATGTCAACCCTTCTTCTACGTGAGTACTCTGTTCATTCCTGGCTTACTTTTATTTATACTACGATGCTGGCAAACTAGCGTTACCGCCTATAGATGCTTGCGATGCCAGGAGCATCACACGCGCGTTGCCGACCCTTTAAGAACCTATTTACAGTACGGCTAAAAAGAGTAGAAATTAAAAAACCGGCCAAGTGCGAGTCGGACTCGCACACCGAGGGTTCCGTACAAACACTTTCCATCCCTAAGTGGTTAAGTTAAGTTTGCACCTGGTATGTATAGCGCCCCATATAAATTAGGTGCAAAGTTAGGTAATAAAAAAAAAAAACTACTTACTAGATCTCGTTCAAAACAATTTGAGTTGGTAGTTTTTATAGTAATGTACATCATATGTTTTTTTTAGATTTTTCATTTTCTTATCTTAGAAGTTAGAGGGGGGGGACCAACTTTTTTCCACTTTGGAAGCGTCTGTCACGCAAACTATTCGGTTTATAAAAAAAAATTTTAGAAACCTCGATATCATTTTTGAAGACCTATCCATAAATACCCCACACGTATGTGTTTGATGAAAAAAAAATTTTTGAGTTTCAGTTCTAAGTATGGGGAGCCCCCAATGTTTATTATTATTTTTTTATTTTTGCATCAACATCTTAATGCGGTTCACAGAATACATCTACCTACCAAGTTTGAACAGTATAGCTCTTATAGTTTCGGAAAAAAATGGCTGTGACATACGGACGGACAGACGGACAGACAGACATGACGAATCTATAAGGGTTCCGTTTTTTGCCATTTGGCTACGGAACCCTAAAAAGTGGCAATACTGTAGTGTCATCGCTTTCTAATCAATCTAAGAAAACGGGGACAACACTACAGTATTGCCACTTTTTAATTTCTACTCTTTTTGCTCGGACTGTACTCCCCACTTGAAGAACCGCATACGTAGCTCGCGGGGAAAATCTGGGCAGGATTAGGAGCTCATTCCACATGCGGAGCGTTCGCGGTAGGAAATTCCTCTGGAACCGTACAGTTCTCGACCATTTAGGCTCCAGGGTGTGTGACTTAGTGAATCAGCATCGGGTGGAGTACTCCCGTGACTGCGTCACACTGACAGAGTGACCACACCATGACCGTATTTATTATTTATACACCTTTATCATTAATCACTTTTGTGTGTAATTTAATATCGGGTAATAATAAATACGCGTCATAATCATAATCCGAATACTTAACTTGTTTTATTAAAATAACTCATTTACCATCACCAGACATCTCCTCCTCCTCTCAGACTCAGACATCTATGAGAACCGTTTTCTATTTATTTTATTTTTATTTCACGCAATTATATCTTCTTCAATCGTGGGCTGATTTGTTAAAACCTTTATTTGTTAGGCAGAGAAATAATAAAGATGACCCCGGGACAGTTCCTTAATTTTTTTTAAGAAATAATATTCTTCCCTTCTCCTAACAGGAAAAAATATAGGATGAACTTTGAGAATGCTTTTTTTGTTGTCAGAATGAATTCGAACCAGCTTCGTGTAAACCCATCTCTCTGTACCACTCCGACGGAGCGTTTCAACCCCACCATGAAGGTCAAAGTGGGCTGTCTGAATGTCAACCCTTCTTCTACGTGAGTACTCTGTTCATTCCTGGCTTACTTTTATTTATACTACGATGCTGGGAAACTAGCGTTTGGCCCGCCTGATGTCCAACAGCTACCGCCGCCTAAAGATGCTTGCGATGCCAGGAGCATCACACGCGCGTTGACAACCCTTTAAGAACCTATTTACTCCCCACTTGAAGAACCGCATACTGTAGCCCCCGGGGAAAACCTCGGCCGGTAGGGAATTCCTCTGGAACCGCACAGTTCTCGACCATTTAGACTCAAGGGCGTGTGACTTAGTGAATCAGCATCGAGTGGAGTACTCCCGTGACTGCGTCACACTGACAGAGTGACCACACCATGACTGTCAAAGTGGGCTGTCTGCTTATCAACCCTTCTTCTACTTGAGTACACTGTTGATTCCTGGCTTACTTAGTGAATCAGCCATCGGGAGTACTCCCATGACTGCGTCACACTGACAGAGTGACCACACCATGACTGTCAAAGTGGGCTGTCTGCTTATCAACCCTTCTTCTACTTGAGTACACTGTTGATTCCTGGCTTACTTAGTGAATCAGCCATCGGGAGTACTCCCATGACTGCGTCACACTGACAGAGTAACCACACCATGACTGTCAAAGTGGGCTGTCTGCTTATCCACCCTTCTTCTACTTGAGTACGCTGTTCATTCCTGGCTCACTTAGTGAATCAGCCATCGGGAGTACTCCCATGACTGCGTCACACTGACAGAGTAACCACACCATGACTGTCAAAGTGGGCTGTCTGCTTATCCACCCTTCTTCTACTTGAGTACGCTGTTCATTCCTGGCTCACTTAGTGAATCAGCATCGGGTGGTTACACCCATGACTGCCTCACACTGACAGAGTGACCACACCATGACTGTCAAAGTGGGCTGTCTGCTTATCAACCCTTCTTCTACTTGAGTACGCTGTTCATTCCTGGCTCACTTAGTGAATCAGCATCGGGTGGTTACACCCATGACTGCTTCACACTGACAGAGTCACCACACCATGACTGTCAAAGTGGGTTGTCTGATTATCAAACCTTCTTCTGCATAAGTACTCCCCCTGCTTCCTCATGATCTTTACTAGCTTGCTTAATGAAGCAGCTTCATGTGGACACCTCCGCGTCACACTACGCTTACGGAGAGTCCGTAACCTCACCATGCCCGTCAAAAAAATCTGAAAATCAACAGCTACATACACGGCAGTGTGGCGCCAGCCGTACAGTGTCATCTTGGTTTTGTTGAAATTTTCTTTGACCTCTCATTAGTTATTTGACGACGCTCTTGGCGCAGTGATAGCACAGCTGCCTACTACGGCCCTGGGTTCGAATCCCCAAGGGTAAATATTTGTGTGATGAACTCTAATATTTGTTCCTGGGTCATGAAGGTTTTATATGTATGAGTATGGATATCGCCGTGCAGTGTCCGTTACCCACGCCTAATAGAGCACGTTGTGGGACTAAATCGATTTGTGTGAGTTTGTCCGATATTTATTTATATATCACCCCGAAATGGCTACACAGAATTTAACCAGTTTTAGAACAGGCGCAGGTACAGGGTAAAAGGATACTACTTAATTTTAACCTGAATATGGTAAACTTACACTACAAGCACCATCTAATACTTATAATTCATATTCACTGCTTTATCAGCTGACCTTGTCTAAAATACAATAATAATACTGTTAATCAAGTCTGTATATAAAATATTTCATCATTATGCAGTCTTCCGAAGGATGTACATGAATAATGCATCGAATTACCATTTGCGTTTAATTTTCATCGGGTACCCGGTACGAATTGCAATTCTAATTATTGTCTCGTCTTCATAGCTATTATTCTAACATCGTCAATGTTATTATGAAACTAAACTAAAGAAATGTTGGTACATTGAATTATTTTACAAGAAATAAGTGAAATAAACCATTTGAAAGTCACTGCATCGAATAGTCGTCTGTGAATATAAATGTCTCTTTATAGAGCAATGCGGCTTCAATGTAGTGTGAGTTTTGACGACGCGGTTGGCGCTGTTTGTAGCTGCCTACTGAGCCGGCGGTCCTGGTTTCAAATCCAGGAAGGGCAAATATTGGTGTGATGAACACAAATATTTGTTCATGTCATGGCTGTTATCTACCGGGTGTAACCGACGGTGTACCGAAAACTGAAACCATGGCTTCAGGCCATTATTCTGGGCTGGAAAATCGTGGAAATTTCTTTGAGAAAATTCACAAATTTTCCTCGTGAGTTTTCATTTTTTCTTTATTTTTCCGTTAATCGAACTCTACCGGTAACAATTTTTCATAAAAAATCGCATGAAAATAGCATTTTCCGCAAAACACGCAACGTATCACAAACAGTATTATGTAAGCGTGTGGAGTGGGTCAGATAACGGTACTGGCCGGTCATTGATCCGCTAGTGCGCGCCCGTCGGCTGTTACGGTCGGACGCATGTTTAATGTTTACCTACCCGCACATTTTATTTGCTTTACTTGCTTGAATGAAAATAATCTTGTTAGACTGTTTTAATTTATCGGTCAGTTGTTATTGGTGTTAGGTACTACATACTAGTTGTGATCTGTGGTTGCGTTGTTTTTGTGGTTGCATTCATTCATGTCATTCGATGCGCATTGGCGTAACGGTATGTTTTGCGCTGACGCGTGAGTGGAATGGGGAGCGCCCGGACCGGTCGATGCTTGCCGCGTGCCCCCTCCCCGCGCGTCTGCACCCGAGAGAATTGGACGCAATACATTGCGCGTCGAGTTTTATAAATTATTTTAGAAAATCTTATCCTTGAGTTTTCCGAGAAAATGAACACTCGTTTTCAGTTCGTGATTATGGTCTAAAACTACAGTTTTCGTTTTCGGTACGCTGTCGGTTACACCCTGTATATGTAAGGATTACTTGTTTCATCGATAAACGTTTCGTCAAATTTTCATTTAATCGAAAGCTTTATTTTCAGAAACCATAAAATATATAATATAGTTGAAATATTACAACACATTACCTAATCTAATCTATTGGTTAACATTTTCAAGATGAAGAAAAAATGTGTGACTTTCAGGGAGTAATTTGTTTATACATGAAAATTCGATAAAATGAAGTATTCGGTAAGTGTTTGTCTATGAAAGAAGAGGATCCCGTATATATATTTAAATATGTGTATATCGTCGTGTAGTACCCATGGCCATAGTACAAACATTGCTTAGTTTGGTACTTGGTCGATTTGTCTTACCTATTAGATCTCAGGATTGATTCAACGCAGACATTGTGTGGCGTAATTTCGCTTACGTTACGCCATACATCGTGCGACCTATATCTACCCTTACCTTGAGTTAACGTGACCGTACTCGCTAGCGACACGACAGCGTAAATGATGTGTTTTTTTTTTTTTTTTTTTTAATGTCATAGGGGGCAAACGAGCAAACGTATCGCCTGATGGAAAGCGATTACCGTCGCCCATAAACACCTGCAACACCAGAGGAGTCACAAGTGCTTGCCTACCCGGAGGACGAAGATAGAATGCCTCTATGCTAGTAATAAGGAGAATAGTACAGCGCCCTAGGGGTTACTTTGTACAGTTGCCGAGAAACTTCTTGAGCCTAACCTTGACTGCGCAGTAGCCGATTTACGTACAAATATGCATGCGCAGATCCGCCATTTTGGGTCAAGAAGTTTCTCGGCAACTGTAGAACAGCAATCCTCCATATACATCCTTTTCGCTAGCGAGTACTGTCGCTGTAAACTCATGGTAAGGGCTACTCAATACTGATCACGTGACACGAGTTATGGCACGACCGAAATTTCAGTGCGTGCTGTCAGAATGCGAATGCGGTTTTTACTGTGTCGCTCTCTCTCAGTTTTCTGAGGTCACGGAAAGTACTCGAATTATAATCTCTTAAAAATACGCTCGTCTGGCTGCACCGTAATAGTATTTTATGCAATCGTTGCACAATGAAGGTTCTTAAAGTCCAGTACCGCGTAAGTAAGGTACGAGATTTTTAATACCTAATTGTGTAACTATTGCATACAATACTAAAACTGACCTATTAAAAAAACATTATCGCGATGGTCATGGCGGGTGCCTCGTGTTTGTTTGAATTTTTTGACAAGTAATTTCAACCAATCAGTGAACAGTAGCGTGCTTTTTTTTAATCAAATATGCTGTTCTCTTTGAAATTATTAGAGTTGAGTATAGATATGTCTTATGAAAATGAAAAAAATGAAAATATATTTATTTAAACGATAAGCAATTACAATGACTAACAAATATGAACTTAACCTAACTTAACTATTCTAGTTTAATAAATTGCTTATCTCTAGCATGCAGTTAACATAATGCAGGTTAGTACCAGCATTGCATTACCTTTGACCCCCGCACTAGGCGAACCTGTATCGCGGGAAATCAGCAAGTGTTATTTCCAAATAATTTGATTATGCCGGCTGACAGATATTATAACTACCCTATTGTCTAAAAACAAGTAAGTACCTACTAATATATAAATTGAAATTTAAAGTTCAGCAAGATAGTTATCCTATACATGTACACTCCGTGAGGTCTCAGATTCAGGCTTGGGTGAAAACAAAATAATTAAAATAGTATTTTTTGTAAACTTTACTTAAGTAATTAAATAACCTTAATTGCTTCGAATTTGAATTACATTTTCTGTCTCATCGTAAGATAAGCTTGACAACCATTCCCTGACAAGCTGCTTAGCATCGAAATATGAGCACTCTTTAATGTCGCAGTGTCTGTTGATTTTATTATAAATATAGCACGAAATAAAGGGGTCGAATCGCTTTGCAAAGACGGTGCGCACCACCGGCACCTGCACTCGATAAAGTCGTCTGTTTTGCATTTGTCTATGCTCTTCTGTACCAGAAATAGTTTTTTCTACTCCAGTACTTTTTTCTGTTATTTATATAGTTACTAACTCTAATATAAAGACATAAATTATGAAAGTCTGTAAAAGTCTATACTCTATTTCCCAAAAAAACACTGCTAAACGATGTTATAATGTCGCCAAAAAAGCATCACTTAGTACCACAGATTACAAAATAAACATCTGCATTCACACAATTTGCAATTAAAAAAAAAACTTATTGTACTAAAGCATTGCTGCCAACTTAAAAAAAAGTTGAAAATCTTCAGTGCATGGATGTTTAGTATAGTGAACGCATACCTTTATGTATAAGTTCATATTTTTTTGACAGATGTTTAGTATAGTGAACACATACCTTTATGTATAAGTTCATATTTTTTTGACAGATAGACGTCAATAAAAAAAAAGTTTATCAGAGACTATTATTTTTTTTAATTTTGTTGATTCCGAGCGGGAACATGTAATTATTTTCATTGTTGTTTATTTGCATTTTATTTATGAAATGTCGAGTCGTAGAAAAAATATTGTATGCAACGTTGTATAAGTTGGTCAAAAAACGCTCGTGGCATCTTTCTTACGATGTTCGTTACGCTCACATCGTAACCCATGCCACTCGCGTTTTTTGCCCCCTCTTATACAACGGTTGCATAAAATACTATTATGTTTGTCACTGACGACCTTAAGCAAATACGAATATTAAAGTTCTGTAGCGGGTAAGTAACATAGAGTATAGAATTTTGGTAAAGGATTAAAAAGTGCGTTATTGTGATTTTGTCTGTGAAATTATTATTGACAGATTAAAGTACGCTAGTAAAAAAAATAATATTTAAGGTTGCTAGGAAGAGGTGGCTGTTTAGTGATAGGCCGGCTGTTGTTTTCTTTGTGTTTGTGTTTCTTTTCTTTCGTGTCTGTGCAATAAAGAGTATTCTGTCTATCTTCTTCTATATATTTATTTGGTCCGCTTTTATACAGATCGTCCTGTTGAAGCCAGACATACAAATGTTCGGATATTTTCTAATTTCGCAAATGCTTTTGAACTGTTTGATGTGAAATATGCCTTATTTTCTTTATACATTTTGGTTCTTGATTAAAATTGCTACCTACTCGTAAACGCTGCTGATATTATTAAAAAGTTGATGAAGCGTCGTACTTCTGGGTACTGGAATCCAATCATTTTACAAGAAACGTTTCACAAATATACATTTCACAAACAACGTTTCAACGTTTGAAAACACATTGTTTTACAATTGTTGTAATAACACATGTTATTTACTTCAAGAATCATCTTATCATAAATTATCACAACGAGAACCTTAGTTCACACTCGTACTAATTACAATTATTTTGCCAATGAAATTTATACCACATAGAGTGGTGCACTAACGTCCTAATTGCAACAACTTTTTCCGCAAAGTTAGTACGATTGAGCTCTAAGGTGACATGACAGACTATTCATCATTGAAGTTTAAAATCCTATCCAAGACATAAAAAAAACTATTATCAATGATTTCCAAGTAGCATGGTATGAAAGGTTTCTATATAATATAGTCCATCATTAGCATATAGCGCAACCATTCATTAATTCAAATTTCATCTGATTCAATAATTCAGGTACATTGAGCAGGCAATTTTATAAAGTTTTAAAATAGATTGAAACACGGAACAGGAATATTCCGATAATTTTGGGTTATCCTGCATGTAGTTGAATAATGCATTCGTGCTTTGCAACTTTTACTTACAATATATTCCACACACGTCGGTGTTCGAGGCAAAAATAGTTAAAATCTGTGCAGTTATTTTAGCGCGATGAGCAGGGAGTGGATATTTGGATACTTTTATACCTAAGTATACCTCCGCTATTTTACATAGAAAAGTACAGTGAATCTCAGACATATTAAAATACATACGGAACTGGTTTACTCACGTCGAATATAGCTCGACATGTTTCGAATCGGTTCGCGATTCATCATCACGACAGATCCAACCAGCTGATTATAAATTCTGCCATCGGAAGTTCGCGGAAATTCTGCAGTTACAGAGGCGGCGAAAAGTCTGATATACGAGGGTTGATTGAAAAGTTCGCGGCCTGACCTTTAAAAAAAAAAACATTTAAATTTTTTTCTGCCGCCATTTTGAACTGTCATTATTCAGTTTTCATCCCGCGAAATTTTAAATGTAAGACAATATTTAAAATAAATTTTACGTCTTATTTAAAAGTACGAGTCAACAGATTTTTCATAATGGACAATTTGGAGCAACGTGCTGTAATTAAATATCTTCATAAAAAAGGATTGACACCGAAACAAATTTTTGAAGATATGCAGTGTACATTGGGGCAATCCTGTCCATCATATACGACGGTAAAAAAGTGAGCAGCTGAATTCAAGCGGGGACGAGTCAGTATCGCAGATGACCCTCGCCCCGGGAGACCAACCACAGCTACCAATCCACATAATGTGGCAATTATATGCCAGATGATTATGAAAGATCGACGATTGAAAGTAAGAGAAATAGCAGACATCGTAGGCGTCTCCTATGAAAAAACTCAAAACATTATAATCAACGAATTAGGTTTTTCAAAGGTGTCGGCCAGATGGGTTCCGAAGCTCCTTTCAGTGGAACAAAAAATCACTCGGCTAACAATTTCACGCAACTGTCTCGACCTGTATGAAGCTGACCCTCAAGACTTTTTGGACAGATATGTTACTATGGATGAGACATGGGTCCACCACTACACGCCTGAGACTAAACAGCAATCAAAGCAGTGGGTTCGTGCTGGATCTCCGCCTCCCAAAAAGGCGAAGGCCATTTTGTCGGCGAATAAAGTCATGGCATCAGTCTTCTGGGACGCAAAGGGAGTAATAATGGTTGACTATCTCCACAAAGGTACCACTATTAACTCGGATTACTATTGCGACCTTTTACGCCGATTACGAGAGGATTTGAAAGTAAAAAGACCTGGATTGTTGACAAAAAAAGTTCTCTTTCACCAGGACAATGCACGTGTGCACACGTCAATAAAATGGATGGCAGAAATTCACAACTATGGGTTCGAATTGCCCCACCCGCCCTATTCGCCTGATTTGGCACCATCGGACTTCCATCTATTTCCAAACTTAAAAAAACACATGGGCGGAAAGAATTTTTTTACCAACGACGAGGTCCAAGCTGAAGTGGCCTTCAAAATAGGTGTCTATTTTGAAGGCCTGGAGGAAAGTTTTTTCAAAAGTGGTGTAATGGCTTTGGAATCCAGATGGAATAAGTGCAAAGAACTCGACGGGGACTACGTAGAGAAATAAAAATATTAAATAAAATCTTTGGATTTGATTTCATACTTAGGCCGTGAAATTTCCAATCACCCCTCGTAGGTACCTCTGTATTTAGTAGGTATGAATGAAACCACATTTTTATCACATTTTAGAACAAAATACATACTAACCTGCCACACCACATTTAGGAAATAAAACGTATATTTTTTGTTTCCTAATATTTTATTTATCATTTCCCCTTCAGTCAGCCGAAGTGTTTCGAGTCGGTTCGCGATTCATCATCAGGAGAGGCGATCAGTCGCGGCACCGGCCAGCCAAGCACTGCGAGCAAACGCCATATCCACGCGGGCGTCATCGGGGGAGGCGAGAATCTACCCTCATCATCCATCACACATAATGTCAATTGTCGGGCTACACACAACGACAAAACATTCACTACGTCATTCAAGGCGTTTACCCGCAGTGCTTGGGTGGCCGCTGCCGCAACTGATCGACTCTCCTAATGATGAATCGCGAACCGATTCAAAACACTTCGGCTGACTGAAGGTGAAATCATAAAAAAATACGTTTAATTTTCTAAATGTAATATGGCAGGTTAGTATGAATTTTGTTCTAAAATGTGGTAAACGTGTGGCAGCTTTCATACTAAATAAATAAATCAATATAAGACACTCACACAAATCGATCTAGTCCCAAATTAAGCTCAAGAAGGCTTGTGTTATAGGTACTAGACGACGATATACATACTTATATAGATAAATATATACTTAAATACTTAGAACAACCATGACCCAAGCACAAATATTCGAGTTCATCACACAAATATTTGCCCTGGCCGGGATTCGAACCCGGGACTGCCGGCTCAGTAGGCAGGTCTCTACAAACTGCCAACCGCGTCGTCAAATACACAGACACAGGTACTTCTATTAGATTTTTCGCCGCTTCTGTAACAGCAGAATCTCCGCGAACTTCCGATGGCAGAATTTATAAGCAGCTGGGTGGACCCGTGTTGGACCCATTATCATCTCGTTTGTCGCACAGTAAATCCTACTAACAGCTATGCAAATGTGTACATTTCTGAAGGCGTTTGGATGTTTAAATTTATTTGTTACTCATCAACGCTGTAATGAAAATTTACATAACGATAAGTAAGATGGATTTGTGCACACACCAACATACGAGTAATATATAAAACACACATAGGAAACTTAGAACGATACCTTATATCTGGGGAAATTGTTACTTCAAAATGTACCCAACATTGATTTGGGCAACCTGTTCGTGTCTGATTTCAATGAGATGAAATTGTATTTCCGAGAATAACTGAGCGAGTTACTATTTAAGAACACTAAAATTGTCATAGATTCGCCCACAATATTTTAAAAGTTCCCTCGATTCCTTGTGGATTTCGTCGTCAGATCTTCATAAAAAATTTATGGACCAATTTGGTGATGCTTACACTCGAACAAAAAAACTAATCACTTTAATAGGTACTATAAAAGAAAAAGTTTGTGAGTGTTTGTGTGTTTGCATCTTTATTACTTCTTCACGCTCAAACGGCTGGATCAAATGTGATGAAATTTTAAACGGAGTTAGCTGATACCCTGGATCAACACATAAGCTACATTTTATCCCTAAAAATGTTGTCTTCCCGAGCGGGTAACACCGTGGGCCGCAGCAAGTACCCAATTCATAAATTGGTTCATGACGGAGTTCTGAGGTAACAAGCAGTAGAAAAAATAGTGCGTGGAGTCCCTCCGCGCGGAAGAAGTAAAACTTCGTAATGTGGAAATGAGAATAGGAAGGGGTAGAAATTGATTTTTAGTGAACTCATATTGTTTCTTTAAGACAAACTTCTTCACTCTCGCTCTGTGTCTTTCTACTCCCCCCCAGGAGTGTTGAACGTTTAACGCAACAGTGCTTATTGGGCTTGTGCTTTCCTACCCCCTCCACGGTAGCGTTAAACGTTTAACGCAACCGTTAAACGCTTAACGCAACCTTGTTGGAAGTCGCATTAGAAGTTTCACTTCAAAAATAGTGCTTGGAGTCCCTCCGCGCGGAAGAAGTGAAACTTCGTAATGTGGAAATGAAAATAGGAAGGGGTAGAAATTGATTTTTAGTGAACTCATATTATTTCTTTAAAACAAACTTCTTTACTCTCGCTCTGTGTCTTTCTACTCCCCCCCAGGAGCGTTGAACGTTTAACGCAACAGTGCTTTCCTACCCCCTCCACGGTAGCGTTAAACGTTTAACGCAACCTTGTTGCAAGTCGCATTAGAAGTTTCACTTCAAAAACAATGCAAACCAATACAACCAAACTGAAAACCTTTTCCTTTTTGAAGTCGGTTGAAAAACAGTCTAATTCAGTACAACGGCAACTTGATAAAACGCCTAATAAAATTGCATGGCAAATCTTCAATCGCACATATTGTACTTAATATAGAACTATAAAGTCCATCCCCCTTTTTACACCCCCGCCCCAGGGAATGATTTCCATGATAAATAATGGTCCTATATCCTTCCCCGAGACTCAAACTTCCATACCTAATTTCATTTGAATCGATTAGGAGGTTAATTAGTAATAAATAATTAATTACAGACAATGAACATCCGTAGTTTGTTTAAACGTGGAGAGGTAACAGACAGATAGACAAAATGTAACTCGCGGTTTATAATATGAATAAATAAGTATTCCGATCTTCTGAAGAGGAATGGCGCACCGATTCGAGACATGTCGAACGGTAGTGGACTGGAAAGATTTAGTCAGGTCATTCCAGTGACTGGACTAAATCTGTTTCATATTATATTTTACTTAATATAAATGTAGTGAATGTTTATTGAGCGAAAAAAGCTACCGGAGCCCGCAGTTTATTGGATTATTCAGTATTCATATTTCCACGCACCATTCACTCCAATTATATGGAACGAATATTTAAATGCGCTTTCATAGGAAAAATAAACATGGAGTGGATTACTTAAAACGTTATTGAGACTGCCCAATTATATCGTTGTTTGTACAACTTGGAGATTGAATATAATCTGCCGGCTATACAGCACGATCTGTTTCTTTTCTCTGATTACCCTGTAAAGGCTGGACGGATTTAACGAATTTTGGTAGAGAGATAGCCTGACATCCAAACATGGTTGTAGAATTACTTCCTCAACAGTTAAAAAAAATCGCAGATGAAGTTGCCTAAGTAGGTAAGTCATTGCGGATCTTGTGGTGCCATATCCTAACGGATGTCGGCGATTATCATACAAAAGTCTTCTCTATTTTTTGCCTCTGCTGAGTGTGACGTGCAGTGGTGACGTCCTTAATACCGGTCCATTCCCTGATATTATCACGTCGAGTTGTTCTAGGTCTTCCTCTACCTCTTCTTCCTTCTATTTTTCCCTCAATTATATTTCTCGTTAGGCATATTTTACGTTTATGTAAATAGTGAGAGTCAGAATGGCGGGTGTACCTAAACATTGTTATAACTTTTTTTTGGTATAACTTTTGTACAAATCCGTGATTGTACAGTCGCCATCAGATATATCGCAACATATAAGGCGTTCATAAATATCTGAACATGTACTGTAACACCCAGTCAATAAGAGGCATGTTCAAATATTTATGAACGCCTTATATGGTGCGATATATCTGATGGCGACTGTACACCCGCTATTCTGACTCTCACTGTAAATACGAGTATGTGGGCAAATTTTCACTAAGACGACATTCTAATGGAAATATGGCTAACCTGATATACTTAGGTGTTGTTCATGTCCCTCATTTGAATTTGACGTCTATCAGAATAGAACGTATTTGTCTAAATGAGAAAGAAAATATAAAAACTGTTGCTTCAAATACATCATAGCTAAATACATTATCAGGTTTCGTAAAATACGAGCAAAATGCATTGAAGTGCTAGTCGTCACGTAGTTACGTCATACTTTCGTCATTTCAATCGATTTGCTCACATTTTACGATCCCTGCGAGCCTGTCATGGTTGCGTTTATCACGTGATAAATAAGTGACAAAGCATCTGTCACTCACACTCGCATTTTGTCAAAACGTGACGGATGTTTTGTCACTTATCTATCGCGTGATAAAAGCAACCATGATAGGCCCGCTGGACATTATATAATGTAGCAAGCATGACTGTAGTACCAAGATTTCGGATATATTTGGTTAGAAATGAATTGAGCTGACTTAATTGAATTAGTGAACCCATATTCTCTCTTTTCCTTTCCTTCGTCATGGCATCAATGTGTGCCTTTAATGACTAGACTTCAGGTTCTGATTGCTAACATCAATCTTAATTTGCCACGTACTGTGTGGGGTTCAATTTGGACCAGTTAGGAGTCCTAAACAAGGACCTTTAATTGGGGATACTATAAGGTACTATCGGGCTATCCGGCCATTTTCGTAAGTGCCGCACTTTATTGGACGCTGATTAACTCATTAAATTTTCGTGAGACCAAAGACTATAGTCTTTGGTGAGACATATTTAATTATCGTATTAAGCGGCTTACACTCACGTGAAATTGTCTGATACGGCGCGACATGTTTGGAACTCATATGGAGCTCATTTAAATAAAACAATTTAAAAGGATTATATCGCATATATTAATTATTTGAGCCTCCCTGACGTTTAGCTTTACAGCTACAGTTGTCAAAGCTTGACTGAGAAAAACAAATATTTTCTCTCTCAAAGTTACATTTGCGCAAACTATAACCATTTTATAAATATGAATTAAACATGCCAGATGGGCTTAATGTGTAAAAACAGTTACACATGTACCAGAAGGGCTTTAATTATTTTATTTAAAACTAGCTTTTGCCTGCGACTACGTACGCGTGGAACTTGATAAAAGGGATTATTAAAAGTGCCTAAGCAAATGTAAGAGCAATTGTGCTTTTGATCTAATAATTACTTTTCTTACAGGGTCACCGTATCCCAACAGAAATGTTCACTCACTTTTCAATCTTTTTAGGTATAATTTCCAGGATGAAAACTATCCAATGTCCTTCCTCGGATCTTAAACTATCTCCATGCCAAATTTCATCAAAATCGGTTCAGCGGTTTAAGCGTGAAGAGGTAACAGACAGACAGACAGACACACTTTCGCATTTATAATATTAGAATGGATAATAAGAATCAATTAAGTGCGAAAGTCACCACACCAAGTTTTCCGTATAGCATTGGGTGCAAAAAACTTAAAAAGAGTAGTTCTTTTCAAGTAGTCCTTTTAATTTTTAAAGCTTTATTTTATTTTATTACCTACTTATATGAATACCTGTAGGTGGGTACCTTTGAAACTCCAACCGCATAACCTTTCTTTTTATGTGCTGTAGTCGGGTAAAAAGTAGGTATACCTACACTTAATTATCGTACCAAAATTAGTCCAGGACAAATAAATTCTGACCAACAGATGGCATATAGCACCACTGGAAGCACGCGCCCATGCAAAAAAAAAACCGGCCAAGTGCGAGTCGGACTCGCGCACCGAGGGTTCCGTACAAACACTTTCCATCCCTAAGTGGTTAAGTTAAGTTTGCACCTGGTATGTATAGCGCCCCATATAAATTAGGTGCAAAGTTAGGTATTAAATTATAAAAAAAAACTACTAACTAGATCTCGTTCAAAACAATTTTCGTTGGTAGTTTTTATAGTACTGTACATCATATGTTTTTTTTAGATTTTTCATTTTCTTATTTTAGAAGTTAGAGGGGGGGGGGACCAACTTTTTTCCACTTTGGAAGCGTCTGTCACGCAAACTATTCGGTTTAGAAAAAAAATATTTTAGAAACCTCGATATCATTTTTGAAGACCTATCCATAGATACCCCACACGTATGTGTTTGATGAAAAAAAAAATGTTGAGTTTCAGTTCTAAGTATGGGGAGCCCCCAATATTTATTATTATTTTTTTATTTTTGCATCAAAATCTTATTGCGGTTCACAGAATACATCTACCTACCAAGTTTCAACAGTATAGCTCTTATAGTTTCGGAATAAAATGGCTGTGACATACGGACGGACAGACGGACAGACGGACAGACAGACAGACATGACGAATCTATAAGGGTTCCGTTTTTTGCCATTTGGCTACGGAACCCTAAAAAGCCATCCTGCATCGCGCTATTGCGATATGTTCTGAAATCCTTTACATAGAGAACAGATTTCAATACAATTCTAGAATTTTATAATAGTTTAGATGATAGATCACCTTTTGTAAACAGCTTAAACGTTTATGTTTCAAGAGTTACGGTTCCATGACAGTGAGACACTCATTGGAAACTTAGTAATATTGACAACGGGACTCCGGTTGAGGTCGTATGAGTTACAAATATTATAGCATACAGGCGAAATTCAATGCAAGAAAATACAATTAGAGGTAAATAGCAGGCTGTCTTATCGCTAAAAAGTGACATCTTACGGACATACTTTATCTAGTGGGAAAATTTAAACCATAATTGTGTTATTAGGCAGTGCACAACAGAAAAAATAGTAAAAATCTCGGGTTGATTTTATCTTTTTATGTGCCACATGTCTGATACTATTAGTGCCAAATTTAGCAAATTTAAATAAACGCATACCTACATACATATTACGATGTAAACGGAATACTCCTTACAGTACCTAAACAATAAATATTTCTTGTTCCAATGAATAAATAAACTCGATATTCACTTTATTTTTTACCTCAAAGAGAGGCACAATTTTTACATTCTCCGTCTTTGTCTTTAACGAACTTAATGACGCCAAATTTACATCAAGCAAGGTCAAGTCACTCGGGTACAACTCAATTGATTCGAAACACTCAAATATTCAAATATCTATCACTCCATGATGGCTTGAAGGTTATCCTCACGTTATAAATCCCGAATATTTCGACTTATAACAGGATTTCAACGGATATATAATCAGATAAAATTCTGTATTTGGCATTCAAAGTAGCTAGGCCGGGCATATTATGACTGACACCAATGAAGACGGGTTGACAGCGCGTAAAAAACATCTTCCTATTTTTGAATCTTTATTCATTAAGAGGAATTTATTAAGAGGAATATCACTGCTTATTCTTCTTAATAAATCGAGGTTTTGTTCTTGCTTGTTGCTTCCTTCAAAACTTAACCAACCTTTACGAAATTTTAGAAACTGAATGGGAAGGAATTTGTTCTATGTCGGATAGGACCGCATTTATTCGCAAATTATTAAACAGTTTGAGTACTAGGCGCCCGTTTGCGGCAGATTTTTGGCCATTACAGACGTCTGTTATTGGCCAAAATTATTTACATTATTATATTATTTTACAACAAATTGATCTTGTCCCTAAACCACCCCTAACTAAGCAATGCTTATACAATGAGTATTAATGGAGCATGATATTCATAGATGGGTCAACTTTATTCTTGTATTTATTCTGTTTCGTGGCCCAGGGGACCATAGTGATTAAACTTTTTAGAAAAGAGTTGATAATTTCTTCTTTTTCGTTTCGCTCTTGTCAGAGCGGTCGTGGGATTTATGAGTGATTGGGGACTGTTGTCGCCCGACTAACGATGTCGCGCCATATCGTCCGGTTCACAGCACTTCTGGTGCATTAATGCAATCGGCTGCCTAGAGCAGAATTAATCTGGTCAGTCCATCGCATGGGTGATCTGCCGCAAGGTCTCGTCTCCACTCTCTCCTGAGTGGGTAGATAATTTATAGTACTGGTATTGTCAAGAGATAGGTCTACATAAGAATGGGCTTGTTACTGTTGCAATTAAATACAAAGTTTTTCAAAATACTATTGAAAATTAAGATTCCATCGTAGTTATAAAGAGTGGCCCAGGGGGCATTACCATGGCAAAACGAGCAACAAAAAAAAAAATTGAGCCAGATAATATTTGCCCATCTCGGAATTCAAACAGGACCTCTAGTTTTGTAAGCAATTACAACTACCACGGAGGTAACCGAAAATATCCTTGTTAAATATGCTTCTCTGTCCACAGACGCGGCCGACGGCTATACATCATGCAGATGCTGTTAATCTGCTTCATCCCTCACGCCGCGCTGATCGCTCAGAACTGTACTATCATGGCACAGCTCTCGGCAGCCCTGGATTCTTCCTGGTACCTGTACTCAGAGGTCAGTAGCTATGGAACTCGCTTTCCAGGCGTGATTGTTTTGGAGTATTTGAGCAGCCTTCTCTTGCTCTTTGAGAAGAAGTAAGCTAATTTCTCTCCAGCTAAACGGGATTTCGTGAACACGAAATTAAAGCCGCATAGAGATGGCCCCTTGCTGTCCCAATTACCGTGATTTAAAGTTTTTTTTTACAGTCCAACAGTTGTTTTCGGAAAGCTTCATTTCGCTTCATTAGCGCCGGTATTTTTTTATTAAAAAGTGATAGTCTTGGTTATTGTACTCAGAGGCGAGACAATGCCACATTAGTCTTGGCTCCTAGACGATCACACTAATATTATATTATAAAGGCGAACGTTTGTGAGTGTGTTTATGTGTATGTTTGTTACTTCTTCACGTTAAAATGGTTGGACCAATTTTGATAAATTTGAAGGTAGCTGACACCCTGGATTAATCAATGGGCTACTTTGTAGTGTTCCCGTGGGATAAGCGGGTAACACCGCGCGGTGCAGCTAGTATTCCATAATAATGTTCCGAGGAATTGTTCGGATTGATTCCTGCCACATCTTTCCGCCATAGTTCTACGCGACAACACAGTCTGACCAAAAAGAGTAGAAATTAAAAAGTGGCAATACTGTAGTACCGTCCCCGTTTTCTTAGATTGATTAGAATGGGACGACACTACTGTATTGCCACTTTTTAATTTCTACTCTTTTTGGTCAGACTGTGTTGTCGCGTAGAACTATGGCGGAAAGATGTGGCAGAAATCTTTTTGGTCAGACTGTACTTTCATCCTCATCACTTAGATAGTTGGCAGTCCACAACTGTGCGTTTTTCTAGAAATTTCCTGTCTCACACGACTGCATTGTGGAATGAAAAGAGCGTACCACCTGAAAGTCACTTGTGACTCCTCTGGTGTTGCAGGTGTCTATGGGCGGCTGTAATCGCTTTCCATCAGGCGCTCCGTTTGCTCGTTTTTGCCTCCTTAGACATAAAAAAAACCGGTTAAGTGCGAGTTGGACTCGCGCACCGAGGGTTCCGTACAAACACTTTCCATCCTTAAGTGGTTAAGTTTGCACCTGGTATGTATAGCGCCCCATACAAATGAGGTGCAAAGTTAACGCAACCAATCCCGTTTGTTGTATGGGAGTCCCCCTTAAATATTTATTTTATTTTATTTTTATTATTTGTTGTTATAGCGGCAATAGAAATACATCATCTGTGAAAATTTCAACTGTCTAGCTATCACCGTTCTTGAGATACAGCCTGGTGACAGACGGACGGACGAACGGACGGACGGACAGCGAAGTCTCAGTAATAGGGTCCCGTTTTTACCCTTTGGGTACGGAACC
Organism: Apotomis capreana; assembly: GCA_947623375.1. NCBI lineage: Eukaryota > Metazoa > Arthropoda > Insecta > Lepidoptera > Tortricidae > Apotomis > Apotomis capreana. The sequence goes on from OX392512.1 coordinate 21,862,116, forward strand.
CTAAAAAGGGCGACTACATTAAATATTTTTATGTCTTTCTTTTGTATCATCAGGTCACCGAAATCCTGAGGTTGGGAGAAGCTGTCATGGCCATCCAGGACGAGCGGCACGACGTGGGCAGCCATATTTTTGCTGAAAGAAAACATACAGATGCTGATACGTAAGTTTTATTTACATAGCTTTCTAGCGATTGCCATCTTTATAAATATTTAGTTTTAAAAAAGAAACAAACAAATATTTGAAGTGGGAAATTTTGTCAAAACAAACCCTCAACTATTTATTTAGAAAAATCTTTCAGCCACACAGGTTTCACTTCGCTCTCAATATAAAAATAATATTTTTACCTTAAAATACTGAAATCGGTAGGTACACATCGCTTAAATTGCTAAATAAATAACAAAACGTACGTTTATTGAGCTGGTCAAGTGCGAGTTGGACTCGCGCACCGAGGGTTCCATGCAAACTATACTAAAAATATGAATATTGCTCTGTCAAAATATGCTGTAATAAATTGTATTGATAACAAACTTAACTTTGCCGTTGGAAAACTGCTGTCGGTATTTTTTCGTAATGTAACTACAAATTTACAGTTTTCGGACCTTTTCATTTACTTGTGCTACATGCTACTACATCTTATTTCTTGCCAAACATGATTCTAGGCTAACAGGAAGTAGGTACCCTATAGGTACAAATTATTTTCAGACACAAAATAGTCCGTCCATTCTATTTGCGTCCAATCCTCGATAGATTATATTAATGAAGCGGGACTCAGTCGGCGAAATAACGTTTTATTTACTTTCATATTAAGCTCGGATTAAGTGCCGGCTTCGCTAAATAAAGCCGTTTGTGTAAATCGAAGTTTGAATCGAGCTCACAGAAGTTTCGTTCGTACCAGTATCGGTAGCGTGCCGTCAAAAATATTATTGGGGGAGCTTTAGAAGATTGGAGTTTGTTTTTCTTCAAGAGCAATTATAACAAAAGTGCTCACTTCTATTAAAATCATTATTATAACTTTAAAAATGATTCTGTTTTCCTGATCGAGTATAGTGCCCCGAATTATGAAAATGTGACTTTTGCCTGTAGTGTCGCAGATATAAGAGGTACGTGGATAAGCCATATGCCAAAATGTGACGCTGCCGGAGGGCTTTAAAGTGCAATTTGAATTCCCAAAATCGGTCAGTAACTTTTTTGGATTTTCTATAATTTGTCAAATTCAAAATTGATTCGCTGACTTGGACTGAGAATTCCCCAATAACATTTTTTTGAACTCGCTATTCAAGAAACGGAAAAAATGTATGTCTCTTGGAAGGCATTGAAATAGTACATTACGTAACAAGGGTGGTAAACGAGGAATTACAAACGGGTGTCTATTAGAAGCCCGAAGCCGAAGGCGAGGGCTTTAATGACACGAGTTTGGAATTCCACCAGAGTCGCGTGCGACGTTTTTCATCACACTTTGGAGGAAATAAAACAAAAGTAATAAATAGTAGTCATAAAAAGTACTTACCGCCCTAGGGCGTAATATACGATTTACCGCCCGGGTTTCTAGCATGTAATCCCTTAAAGTGTGATAGAAATTACTTACCGCCCTAGGGCGTAGGTAATTTACGACATACCGCCCGCTTTTCTAGCATAAACCCTTGTTTATTACATTTTTATCACGACTTACCGCCCCCTTTTCTAGCATAAACCCTTGTTTATTACATTTTTATCACGACTTACCGCCCCCTTTTCTAACATAAACCGTTGTTATTACATTTTTATAACAACTTACCGCCCGCTTTTCTAGAATAAACCCTTGTTTATTATATTTTTATCACGACTTACCGCCCGCTTTTCTGGCATAAACCCTTGCTTATTATATTTTTATCACGACTTACCGCCCGCTTTTCTGGCATAAACCCTTGTTTATTACATTTTTATCACGACTTACCGCCCCTTTTTCTGGCATAAACCCTTGTTTATTACATTTTTATCACGACTTACCGCCCCCTTTTCTAGCACAAACCCTTGTTTATTACATTTTTATCACGACTTATCGCCTGCTTTTCTGGCATAAACCCTTGTTTATTACATTTTTATCACGACTTACCGCCCCCTTTTCTAGCATAAACCCTTGTTTATTACATTTTATCACGACTTACTGCCCCCTTTTCTGGCATAAACCCTTGTTTATTACATTTTTATCGCGACTTACCGCCCACTTTTCTAGCATAAACTCTTGTTTATTACATTTTTATCATGACTTACCGCCCCCTCTTCTAGCATCAACCCTTGTTTATTACATTTTTATCACGACTTACCGCCCATGGAAATGCAAGGAATTTTCCATAACACTTTAGAAACATTTAAATAAAACAATTTAAACGGATTATATCGCGTATATTAATTATTTGAGCCTCCCTGACGTTTCAGTACCTTTACAGATACCGTTGTCAAAGGTTGACTGAGAAAAACACAATTTTTCTCTGTCAAAGTTACATTTGTGCAAACTACCCATTTTGTAAATATTAATTTAAAATAAAGGTGTTCATACATGCCAGATGGGCCTAATGTGTAAAGACAGTTACACAAGTGCCAGAAGGGCATTTATTATTTATTTAAAATATCTACCAGCGGTTCACTAAAGGCTTACTGAGGAGAAAGAACCGCCAAAGAAAACTCCCAGATTGCCTTATTTATTACTATAAAATACTTTTAAACAAAAACTCTACATATACTACTTTTAACACTAATTTGTTTTACACCGTTCGAGGCCCAAGGTTTCCAGTCTTGTGTCTTGCTTGATCCTTGATAAGATGTACAACAGGATCCCAAGCCGGTGGTAATGACAAACCATCTTCTCTATTGAAATTGGGATATTTTTTGATTTCAATAGCCTCGCGCAACATTCTGGGAAAATATCGTTTCTCTCTGGCAAGGATTGAAGTGTTATCAAACTTAATTGAATGGTTTGGTTTATCCATGACATGCTCGCAGACTGCAGACCTGTTGCAACGACGGTGCTTGACATCGGCTACATGCTCCTTAACCCGTGTAGCTATACTACGTTTCGTTTGGCCAATGTATGACAGACCACACTCGCAGTCCAGCTTGTAAACACCAGCACTCTGCAGAGGGATGCTACACTTCACGGGCCTCAGGTATTGAGACATCTTCTTCATCGGCTTGAAATATGTTTTAATGGAAGCCCGTTTCAAGATGTTTCCAATCCTATCCGTGACCCCTTTCACATATGGCAGGACCGCAGGTTTACGCTCGACTGTAGGAGTCTTCACACGGGGTTTCTGGTTGAGGCGTGGTATCTTTGGGCCAATGGGCTCAAGAAGCATGTAGCCGATGTCAAGCACCGTCGTTGCAACAGGTCTGCAGTCTGCGAGCATGCCATGGACAAACCAAACCATTCAATTAAGTTTGATAACACTTCAATCCTTGCCAGAGAGAAACGATATTTTCCCAGAATGTTGCGCGAGGCTATTGAAATCAAAAAATATCCCAATTTCAATAGAGAAGATGGTTTGTCATTACCACCGGGTTGGGATCCTGTTGTACATCTTATCAAGGATCAAGCAAGACACAAGACTGGAAACCTTGGGCCTCGAACGGTGTAAAACAAATTAGTGTTAAAAGTAGTATATGTAGAGTTTTTGTTTAAAAGTATTTTATAGTAATAAATAAGGCAATCTGGTAGTTTTCTTTGGCGGTTCTTTCTCCTCAGTAAGCCTTTAGTGAACCGCTGGTAGATATTTTAAATAAATAATAAATGCCCTTCTGGCACATGTGTAACTGTCTTTACACATTAGGCCTATCTGGCATGTATGAACACCTTTATTTTAAATTAATATTTACAAAATGGGTAGTTTGCACAAATGTAACTTTGACAGAGAAAAATTGTGTTTTTCTCAGTCAACCTTTGACAACGGTATCTGTAAAGGTACTGAAACGTCAGGGAGGCTCAAATCTATACATATAAACGGACAAGTCCTGACTGACTGACTGACTGACTGACTGACTCACTCATCAACGTAGAGCCGAAACTACTGAACCTAGGAACTTCAAATTTTTAGAATAGATCAAGTATACGATGCAAGCAAGCACTAAGAAGGGATTTTTCGAAACTCATCCCTTAAGGGTGTCAAATCGGGGTTGAAAATTTGTATGAAACTTACGTAATTTTTGAGTTAGAGTAATATAGCTTTGTGTATAGATTTTCGATCTAAAAACAAGAAAACTAATTTCAGGATTTTTGAACACTCATTCTTTAAAGGGGTTAAATACGTATGGGGTGAAAGTTTGTATGAGGAACTTGGATTTATTTGAGAAAGAGTGGTAATATTTCGTGTACAGCTTTTTCTATACAAAGTAAGAAAACAAGTTTCAGCATTTTTGGAAATTCATCCCCGAAACGGGTTAAATGCACAGTGAAACTTTGTTAGAAAAACGTGGTCTATTTGAGTAAGGGGTGCATTCTTTTACGTGTAGACTGATCATCAAAAACTGAAAACATAAATTTCAGCGTTTTTGAAAATTCAACCCCTCATGGGGTAAAGAGGGAGGTGAAAGTTTCTATGAAGAGCTTGGGATTCTTTGAGTAGGAGTGGTAATATTTCGTGGACAGGTTCTTATTTGCAAAGTATGAAAACAAGTTTCAACATTTTTGGAAATTCATCTCCGAAAAGGGTTAAATGGACAGTGGAACTTTCTTGGTAAACGGGGCTTTTTTGAGTAAGGGGTGCATTCTTTTACGTGTAGACCCTTCATCAAAAACTGGGAATATGGATTTCAGCGCGTTTTTGAAAGTTCAACCCCTAATGGAATAAAGTGGGAGGTGAAAATTTGTATGAAGAGTTTGGGATTCTTTGATTAGGAGTGGTAATATTTCGTGTATAGGTTCTTCTATCCAAATTAAGAAGCATTCGGCATTTTTAGAAATTCATCCCTGAAAGGGGTGAAATGGACGGTGAAACTTTATTTGAAAATCGAGTCTTTTTGAGGAAGAAGTGCATTATCTTGTGTGTACACTCATCATCAAAATCTAAGAACACGTATTTCAGCGTTTTTGAAAATTCAACCCCTCATGGGGTAAAGAAGGAGGTTAGTTTCAATGAATACCTTGAGGGTCTTTGAGTAACATTACGTGTATAGATTCTTCTATACAAAGTAAGAAAACAAGTTTCAGCATATTTGAAAATTCATCCCCGAAAGGGGTTAAATAAAAATAGAACTTTGTATGAGAATCGGGCCTTTTTTGAGTAAGAGGTGCACTATTTTGCGGGTAGACTCTTCATCAAAAACTGAGAATAATGATTGTAACGTTTTAGAAAAATTCAACCCCTAATGGGATACGCTGAGAGGTGACAGTTTGTATAAAGAGCTTGGAATTTTTTGAGTAAGTGATAATATTTCGGGCATAGGTTAATTAATCATTACAAACAACTCTTCACCATAATGAACTTAAAAAGTAAGAGATGCATTTTTTAATATTCATCCCCTAAGCATGTGAAATTCAAGGTGACAACATTTTCATGTTATGAATAATAGGTATGCGTTTTTTTGTAGAATATTGACTAAAAATTGAGAAAATAAAATTAAGTTTTTTATGGAAATTCATCTCCAAAATGGGTCTAATGGGAGGCGAAAGTTTGGATGAGAAAAGATGAGATTGTTTTCGTAAGTCTGGTCTTATACCGTGTGTCAAAACACTACTCTCAGAAATTTTTGAAATGTAGGAGTAGGTATTGTCTGAGTAAAGGCGGAAGATGAAAGTTCTTGTGAGGAATATTTTCGTGTATAAACTCTGCATTATATTATATTTTGGAAAGTTTTGTGTAGGATTGAGTGACAAAACTTCGTGTAAAAAAATTGCATTGTTAGGGTTCCGTACCGCAAGAGGAAAAACGCAACCCTCAAAGGATCACTTAGTTGTCTGTCCGTCTATCGAATAAAAAGAAAATTAAAACCATAATACTCAGGGCTATAATCCTTTGAAGTCCTCAAAAAACCAAACTTTAAGTTATAACGTAAAAAAAACCGGCTGTTTACCTATGCCACAACAAACGTCGATACCCTCAAGGGAATCAAATATTATAAGGTACTTAGGTATTTTCAGTTGAACTAAAACTATAAATTTAGCAAGTAATAGCGTGTCTTACTCTCTTACTACAAGTACTTATAGGGAGTAATCTGAAACTATACATTACTAATTAAATAAAAAAAATAAAAAAGTAGTTTGTACTTAAAGGACGTAAAACAGTTTTGTAACGGTGACGTTAAATTTGCCACTTAGTATATTTTATCTTTTCCTTAGTAATGTCGTAATGTGCAGTGATTTCATAGTTCGTATAAAGAACCCTCTGTGCGCGAGTCCGACTCGCACTTGATCGGCTATTTGTATTAACTGAGAATACTGATTTAAACATTAGAGGAAATTCCTATCCTTAAGAGGCCTTATTCCTTTTAAAATATTTTTTTTCATATTATGACAAATATATTGATAATTTCAACCAACTTTTTGAAGTAAATAATACTTTTCCACGAGTTCTAGGTATTAACATAGTTATTTCATGCTTTCATTGCGTGCAGTCGAAATAAGTTGAAAAAACTAATTTTCCGCGTGAATTTTGTCAATTTCGAGTAGTTTTTGAAACAAAAATTATTACTGAAAAACTCAAACTGTAGGTTTCAAATATATATCAATAAATCCCCATAGCCCTGTTCTAGGTAGTAACATCAATAATATGTTAAGAAACATGTTTGATCATAGAGAAAAATGTTTAAAACAATCAGCATTTTAAAAGGTATAAGGCCTCTTAAGGTGATTAAACTTTTGACTATGATTTTGTTCGGTTCATCGGAAAATGAATTGCCCCATGTGTATACCCCGACGTGATCTAGAAATATATAAATCTACTACCCAAAAATTTATGTATACGCGCAGATTTCTATTAGTTGTATTATTTTAAGAAACAACAAAGCGGGTAGAAAGTTACACAGATAACTTTCCAGACCCTGTGCGAGCGAAGCCGCGGGCAAAAGCTAGTAATTAATATACGCGATATAATCCGTTTAAATTGTTTTATTTAAATGTGTGACAGTCGCGGAAACCGAAGAAAATACTTTAGAAACAGTTAAAAAAACCCAATCGAAGTTGCCAGAGGGCCAGGAAACAAAGAGATTACATTTAGAAAATATTATTTTCAAAACATAAAACCCCAGTTTGTATAGGTACCTACTTTCATAATAAATAAAAACTTTCTTTCTACTTTCCTGTACAAATGTTGTGATATTTATAAAGACATTTAAAAGACCAAAGAATTTTTGGTCCACTCGTATCAAGAGACAATTTTATACACGATCTTACTACACTAGCACTATAAGCGACGACGGTAATCGCTTTCCATCAGGCGATACGTTTGCTCGTGGTTTGCTCGTTTGCCCCCTATGACATAAAAAAAAAAACCCCTATGACATAAGCTAAAACTATCGCTAATCTTAGGTTCTCAATTCGACTGTATTGTTTTATTTTTAATTTATGCTTACACGGTTCTTGCACATTATAGTAGCGAAACCGACATTCTGAATGGCCCAGCGACCAATGTTGCCGTTCGGAAAATTTAGTATTTATTACCAAAGTTTCAACCGCAAGTACCGCATGGTAGTTAAATCATTTTTATACTCGATAAATCAAGTCTTCATTATTTTAATGTGCCGAACAAAGGACCATCATAAATCATGTGCTTAAAAACTTCAAAAATAGTGGCTCAAGGATGGTGTCCAATAAATTTTAGTGACGAGAATACATTAATCAATTTCAATTTCACCTGTTGGTAAGGAACGTTGCCTAGATACTTCGTCGGAAGCCGGATAGAAGAAGTTGACGTTTTATTTCTGTAAGGGTAGGCCGGAGTAAGTTTTGCTTACTTTTTTAGGGTTCCGTACCCAAAACGTAAAAACGAGACCCTATTATTAAGCCTCCGCTGTCCGTCTGTCTGTCTGTCACCAAGCTGTATCTCATGAACCGTGATAGCTAGACAGTTGAGATTTTTTTACAGATGATGTATTTTTGTTGCCGTTATATTTATACGTTATAATTAAGGGGGCTCCCAAACAACAAAACGTGATCGGTTGCGTTAACTTTTGTATCCTGCGCCATACCATGCCAGGTTTAAACTTAACTTTCATCATCATCATCATCATCATCATCATCATCATTCAAATTATATTTATTATCCGACTCGCACTTGGCCGGTTTTTCTTCTAGAGCAATAAGGACTACTCGAACGCCGTAAAGGCTGGGGGGTTCGGCTTTAGTGGATGCCATATGGCAGATACGGATGTTTTTTTTTTTTCACAAACGTCAGTTTAGCAGCGATGGACCTCAGTATCACCTGATGGAAAGTGACTACGGGGTCGAGGATGTAGCTCGCCGGTTAATAGCCTATTCACTCTTACCTTGAAGATACCTTAATTATGTTTTTTTGGAAATACACACGATGGGAGCGAGTTCCATTCCTTAGCGGTTCCCATTAGAAAAGATGAAGCAAATCGCTTCGTGCGAATAAGTGTAAACTCAAACGTAAGGGTGAAATTGCTCCCCTCGCCTGGCTGTCCGATGGTGAAACGGGGATGGCGGAATTAGATCGTGCAATTCCTGCGCACACTCCGAAATATATCCGATAGAACACTGACAAGCTGGCAACTTTGCGGTGATGTTCGAGGCTCTGGAAGATGGCCCCAGCTGGCAAAGCATCATCAATGATTCTTAGAAAATGAGTCTTGAATCTAAGGCAGCTAACTGGTACTTGGCAGAGCCGTCCCAAAGATGGCAGCCCAGTACTCCATATTCACGTTTATCTTAAAGCCTAGACTCACTAAATGCCGCGAACCGAGCTAATAGTTTACCCGGGGGCCTATGATGGTTGCGTTTACTAGGTCGATGCAGAGTCAGCCACCGGCTAAGCTTGCACCATAGATTGGAGCGGTTTTTTTTTTTCTTTTTGAAATTTTCTCTTCGTCACGACCTAGCGAAATTTAATTTGTGCATCTTAAAACAAAAATTTCTAAAATCGGTTGAGAACTCGCTGAGATCTGCGCATTGTTACGAAGTCCATTCGAGTCGATCCATGGGAGCTTCGCTCGCTTCGCTCGCTCCGCTCCAATCATGTGATAAATAAGTGACAAAGTATCTGTCACTCACACTGGCATTATGCCAAACGTGACGGATGCATTGTCACTTATTTATCGCGTGATAAAAGCAACCATAAAAGGCCCGCTAGGGGCATGTCTTTCCACATTTGCTCCTTTAAAATCTAGTGCTGCGTTATAAAATACCGTAAGAGTCCATACTCGTATTCAAAATCAACTCAGATCCAAAATGACGGTCGGGGTGTAGCAAAGGGGACCCAGGACTTAGAATTTTTTTTGATGGGGGTGGTGTCATTATGACACCTATTTTTTATGATGCTATCGTATAGAAGACGCTAAAATAAGCATGTTTTGTATGGGCAACTTTTCTCTAAAATCAAAAATGGCTGAGATATTCGCCCTCAAAGATTGATGTTTTTCAAGGGAGCTGGGACTTAGAAAAAATTCGATGGTTGTTGCTGTCATTATAACACCTATTTTTTATGATGCTATCGTATAGAGGACGCTAAAATAAGCATGTTTTGTGTGGGCAACTTTTCTCTAAATGACACGAAATATTAATATCAGTTCAAGTGTGCTATTAAAGTTATTGGTTAGGATTTGAACTTTGCAGTATTAATTCTACAATCATTTTTGCTTGCCGTCTGTCCGTACTTGATATTGACCATAGACGAATAATTCAAGATAAACAAATGCTTATGTCAAAATCAAATATCGAAGTCCCAGCGTTTCTAGGTTTAGCTAGTCGAACCTGACAAGTTTCTTTTAATTTATTTAGTCTAGGGATTTTACCGATCACGCTATGCTACCGCCGTAATTAAAAGTAATACAATAAAATACAAACTTACTACCGTCTCCAATAGTAATTCCGGCTTCACCCGATGCTGGTGCAGCCAAAATACGAATGCAAATTGGCCAAATGTATATCGTAACACAACCTTACATCTATACAAATAAAGATCTGTTCCGATATGTTTGGCCACTTTAACTACTACTAATTATCTGACGCTGACTGTACCTACGTTATTTAAGCCTAGCCCAAGACTCAAGTCTTAGTCAAAATCCTTATCGAAATCGTGTTTCACCCTTTGACTAACGGATGTAAATCTAATCCTAGAAAATACCAATTTGGACAGTCAAATAGTAATATTTTTACGCCGTTTGAGGTTCATTTTAAAAATCTTTGAAGTCAGTTAGGCCATGTTCAGATGACAAGCGCTTAACGCGCGTTTACAACTACAATACATTTTGTTCTGGCCGTACACATGCCAACGCGCGTTTTTGTATGGAGCAAAAAACGCGCGTTAGCAAAACGCGCGTTAAGCGCTTGTCATGAACATGGCCTTAAGTTGGAGCTGCTGGTAGGCGACTGGGAACTGTGAAGTCTGGTTATTGGCATGAGCAATAAAGTGGTGCTTGAGGCAGGCAAAGATGCAGGATGGTCGACTGTGGGGCTGGGACTGATGGGTGGGTGGTGATTTTAAGCAACGCAGTTGGCGCAGTTTGTAGCGCTGCCTAATCAGCCGGCGATCCTGGGTTCAAATCCCGGCCAGGGCAAATATTTGTGTGATGAACTCGAATATTGGTTCCTGGGTCATGCATGTTATCTCTATAATATAGATTATTATGTATTTCATATGTAGTCTGGCTAATGAAATATTACTCAGTTTTGGCGGGAAATTTAAAAAAATCTGCGGCTGGTCATACTTTGTGTAGTAGGAATTATAGTTTTGATATTAGAAAATATTTTTGACTTTCTATGCACACATAAAGTATCAAAGGATCTTTTTTTATTTGCCTGTGTTTGTGTCCCACTGCTGGGCCTCTCCCCTCGATTTCCACAACTCATATAAGTTAAATATTATGTTGACGTAGTCAACTCACATAATTTCTACCGTTATGTACAGTACAGTCAACGACAAACACATAGTAATTATGTTTACACTTTCTAACTGTTGTTATTGTTATGGCATTTCTAATAGTAGCCATTTCATCATTACCATCAGTTAAGTATCTGGAAGTGCGAATACCCGCGCATTTCGAACTGTCATGTAATTTTCTTTCCTTACAGCTTTGGCATTAACGTACATTGTAATCATTGGCTTGGCGGTGAAATGAAACTAAATCATGCTGAAGTCAACATTATTTATTCAAAGTAAGGGGAGCTAGTCCACATGTCAATTTGAAGAAACCACCTATTATTCTGCTTTTCGTATACAAATAATACGACGCGTGGATCAGCTTTCATCGGTGTGACAGCTTCGTCCTGAAACGAAATATTTAAATTGAATAGGATGCCGAATCAAACTCAAAGGATACAATCTTGAGAATAAAAATGAGACTCATTGGAAAGACAAATTGTTACATCAATAAAGCTGTAGACATTAGAAAGACGGCTTGCGCTCAGGGTAAGGTTGTCGGGAATGATCGCACGTATTTTGAGCTCGTCTGTAGTTCTTCATCAGGGCCTTATCCGTATCGATCCGCGGCGGACAGACCAGTAATGGCTGTCCCTTTGAAGGAACTCTATAGGGGTAAGAAACGTCTCGGGCGCTAATAGCAATTTTTGGGTGTCTCATGTTCACGAAACGTTTAATAAAATTAATGCCCACACAAACACGGTTTTCTTTTATACTAGTTATATATCACACGAAGCAAAATACGTAGTTGATTTGCCGTAACCTACCTTAAAATATTGGTTTTCATAATTATTTTAGTGACAACCCAATCCAGAGTAATATGCTGCATAATTTGAAGCACCTGCGGTTTGCAGCAGGAAACATTAAGTTTTCAAAAGCTTTCGATTATTATTTTCTGTTTTCTTGTTAATTTCTTTGCAAGACATTTTTGGGTTGACATTTAGGTACGGTGAGGTTAACTTTTTAAATATTTTCCATAAATTATTTTACCCATGACAACGATGGAAGGTAGAATGACAACCAATTGGAATGGAACGGAGGCGGTTAGTTATCAATGTTATCATATTGGTTTCATACTGTGGCAACCTCTATTTGAGCCCACACTCACATTAACAAAAAACCTTGGTCAACGTTATTAGTTATTAAGTGTTCACCCTTGTTTAGGACTGAGAACACTAAGGTGGTGCCATCTACAATAAGTTGACGGAACTAAATTTTATACAGCAAAAGTGGTATAGCAGTCTTTTTGAATTATCGGTTCATGGTATTGGCGAAACATCAATAGTAAATGGGTTGCGCCCCTGAATTACTAAACAGTGCGAGAACATTTGTCCGGGTAACATTTTTGCACGAGTTAGTATATTCAATATTAAATTCCACTCACTTTTTATTAGCGTCTGACGGTTCGTATATTCCTTGCTAGTATTTACTTGCCTTAAGTGCGGGTACGAATGTAAGGTCCAAGTAATAAGAATTGAATAACGAATTCCTCTGTTTAATATATTAATGAAAGCCAAAATGTAAGCAATGTTTGAATGTTTTTAACAGAAACATAACCTTTTATCAATTCTGTTTTTTAACCCCCGTGGAAGAAGTATGTATAAGTAAAGTATGTCTGTGGCATCATAGCAACCAAACGGATTTACCAATTTAAGTGCGGTTTTTTGTACTGAAAGATATGTCCGTCAAGATGGCACTTAGCAAGGTTTGGTGGAAATAGTTTCTAAGATATTCAGCTTTAATCGGAACAAGCGACAAGATCGCAGCCAATATTCAAGCTAAGAATTCCAAACTTTGTAGTTATGTTCAATTTAAGTAGCATTTTTTATATTACTCATTCATTCTGTGTCGGGGATGTTTAGTTAGGGTTCCGTAGCCAAATGGCAAAAAACGGAACCCTTATAGATTCGTCATGTCTGTCTGTCCGTCTGTCCGTCTGTCCGTCTGTCTGTCCGTCCGTATGTCACAGCCATTTTTTTCCGAAACTATAAGAGCTATACTGTTGAAACTTGGTAGGTAGATGTATTCTGTGAACCGCATTAAGATTTTGATGCAAAAATAAAAAAAATATAATAAATATTGGGGGCTCCCCATACTTAGAACTGAAACTCAAAAATTTTTTTTTCATCAAACACATACGTGTGGGGTATCTATGGATAGGTCTTCAAAAATGATATCGAGGTTTCTAAAATATTTTTTTTCTAAACCGAATAGTTTGCGTGACAGACGCTTCCAAAGTGGAAAAAAGTTGGTCCCCCCCCCTCTAACTTCTAAAATAAGAAAATGAAAAATCTAAAAAAAACATATGATGTACATTACTATAAAAACTACCAACGAAAATTGTTTTGAACGAGATCTAGTTAGTAGTTTTTTTAATACCTAACTTTGCACCTAATTTATATGGGGCGCTATACATACCAGGTGCAAACTTAACTTAACCACTTAGGGATGGAAAGTGTTTGTACGGAACCCTTGGTGCGCGAGTCCGACTCGCACTTGGCCGGTTTTTTTAATGTTAGTTTAATTTTTTAAAGGAAGTTTCATTTTTAATTTAAATTATTTTATGAAACTTATTATTGTATAACATATATATTGGGTACTTATGATATCTTCACAGCAAATAAATAATTTATTCAATAAAGTGGATACAATACAAATAGGTAAAAAAATATTGTATGATAATTATTAATTACTAGCTGTGCCCCGCGGTGTTACCCGCTCATCCCACGGGAACACTAAATTTATTCGGGATGAAAAGTATCCTATGTCCTTTCCCGGGTCTCAAACTATCTCCATACCAAATTTCATCTAAATCGGTTCAGCGGTTTAAGCGTGAAGAAGTAACAGACAGACAGACAGACAGACAGACAGACAGACAGACAGACAGACAGACACACTTTCGCATTTATAATATTAGTATGGATGATATCTTCTTTGGTCCCTAGCCACAACGTGCAACGCTTGTCTATGTAATGGAATTATTATTGACTAGCTGTGCCCCGCGGTGTTACCCGCTCATCTCACGGGAACACTACATTTATTCGGGATGAAAAGTATCCTATGTCCTACCCCGGGACTGAAACTATCTATATGCCAAATTTCATCTAAATCGGTTCAGCGGTTTAAGCGTGAAGAGGTAACAGACAGACAGACAGACAGACTGACAGACACACTTTCGCATTTATAATATTAGTATGGATTAACTAATAATAATCTAGAAATTGAGTGGATAAATAGTTATCAACTTATTTGAAGCGCTTTCATTTTACGACCAAGAACATTAATTTAGGACACAGTTTAAACTTTGTGTAATTGTGACCAGGTTCAAAGTAGGTCCTTAATTAAAGTTCTCGACTGTATCTTCTCTAGGAATCTCTGACTTTGAGACACGCTTGTATCTTTTGTAGCGTTATAATTGCACTACGTGATTATATCTGTTTGAGCTTCACGATTGGCATAGTTTAAAATATAAATAAATTGAATCGGGCTAGTATTTACTGTCGACGTCGTTAATTGAAGGTAGCATTAACTGTCTTGTGGGCTATCAATCATGTCCATGTGTGTGCATACATACTCGTAAATATTTTTGTGCAAGTTTTTATTATTATGTAAATGGCAAAATTTACCTGTAATGATGTGATTCTCGGGTAGTGAAGAAGAGTCATGTCGCGGTCTGTTAGAGGGTCCCCAGTTTCATCGCTTATCTCAAAACGAGTGTAGAACTTTAGCATTTGCAGGAGCTGCAACAAACAAAAAATCAATACAAAACTGCCTTTACGGCACCGACTTCAAAAGGTGATTCAAATGTAATCTGTACATGAACGGGTTATTTTTGGCTTTTCAGTTTTTTTCTAGTCGGTTCTTTATTTGTTTTACCAAATACATTTTGTAAAAAGATGACAATTTATACAGTGCGTTACCGGCAAGCGAGCTTTTCTTAAAGGTGGCTAAATAAACACAGTTCCTAAGCTTAACCATGGCCCTGAGTTAATTAATAAACTGAAATTGGGACTTCATTAATTTTCGAACAAAATTTAAATTGCCCGCAATGTACACCAAAGTAATTGACAAACGAGTGTACATGACAATTCTTCATTCTTTGTTTATTTTTACACGTAATACATTGAAGGTGCAGATTTAGGAAAATTAATTGTGTAATTAAATCACACGATTTGCTAATACATGTAAATAATTTGTTATTGTATCAATAATAATAACTACACTAAATGATTTTTTTTTATTTATGTAAACTTTATTGCACAAAACAAGTCAGTACAAATGGCGGACTTAATGCCCAATGGCACTCTCTCACTTAAATTAGAGTTATAATAGCTGTATAACGTCGGGGATAGTGCAATACCGCGTAAGTAACAAGTGTAGATACGAATCAATATTCAAACTGCAAATATTCAAATGCTAAGTATTTTATTGAAATGAGAACTTTATCGACAGCTGTTATTTACGCGGTATTGCACTATCCCCGACGATAAGCCTGTTTGCTACCTGGACACTAGGTACTGGACAAATCCAAATATAAAATATCTAAATATATAAAAGAAGAAACTGACTGACTGACTGATTGACTGACTGACATATCAACGCACAGCCCAAACCGCTGGTTCTAGAGAGTTCAAATTTGGCACGTAGGTTCCTTATAAGGTGTAGGGGTGCACTAAGAAAGGATTTTTCAAAACTCACCCCCTAAAGGGGTAAAATGGGGTTCAAAAGTTTGTATGGGGAAACAAGATTAGTTAGACCATTTTATTCGAAACTTCACAAGAGTATTTCTAACGATAAATGAGTAAACACGTGTTTCAGGTTTTTTGAAAATTCAACCCCTAAAATGGAGAAATGTGATGACAAAGTCTGAAAATCAGTATGGGTATTGTTTTTATGGTTTATCGGATCGCTGATTACGAAAACCACAATGATTTTAAAATCCAACGACGCGGACGTGAGTTACCATCTCCCCTGTTGGGGTGAAATGGGGTTGAAATGTCTAAACACTAAACCGCTGGTTCTAGAGAGTTCCAATTTGGCACGTAGGTTCCTTATAAGGTGTAAGGGTGCACTAAGAAAAGATTTTTCAAAAGACACCCCCTGAAGGGGTGAAATGGGGTTCCAAAGTTTGTATGGGGAAACAAGATTAGTTTGACCATTTTATTCGAAACTTCACAGAAGTATTTGTAACGATAAATGAGTAAACACGTGTTTCAGGTTTTTTGAAAAGTCATCCCCTAAAAGGGAGAAATGTGGTGACAAAGTCTGAAAATCAGCATGGGTATAGTTTTTATGGTTTATCGGATCGCTGATTACGGAAACCACAATGATTTCAAAATCCAACGAGGCGGACGTGAGTTACCATCTCCCCTGTTGGGGTGAAATGGGGTTGAAATGTCTAAATACTAAACCGCTGGTTCTAGAGAGTTCAAATTTGGCACGTAGGTTCCTTATAAGGTGTAGGGGTGCACTAAGAAAGGATTTTTCAAAACTCACCCCTAAAGGGGTGAAATGGGGTTCCAAAGTTTGTATGGGGAAACAAGATTAGTTAGACCATTTTATTCGAAACTTCACAGGAGTATTTCTAACGATAAATGAGTAAACACGTGTTTCAGGTTTTTTGAAAATTCAACCCCTAAAATTGAGAAATGTGGTGACAAAGTCTGAAAATCAGCATGGGTATTGTTTTTATGGTTTATCGGATCGCTGATTACGAAAACCACAATGATTTTAAAATCCAACGACGCGGACGTGAGTTACCATCTCCCCTGTTGGGGTGAAATGGGGTTGAAATGTCTAAATACTCAACCGCTGGTTCTAAAGAGTTCAAATTTGGCACGTAGGTTACTTATAAGGTGTAGGGGTGTACTAAGAAAGTATTTTTCAAAACTCACCCCCTGAAGGGGTGAAATGGGGTTCCAAAGTTTGTATGGGGAAACAAAATTAGTTTGACCATTTTATTCGAAACTTCACAGGAGTAATTCTAACGATAAATGAGTAAACACGTGTTTCAGGTTTTTTTTTAATTCAACACCTATAAGGGAGAAATGTGGTGACAAAGTCTGAAAATCAACATGGGTATTGTTTTTATGGTTTATCGGGTCGCTGATTACGAAAACCGCAACGATTTTAAAATTCACCGTGGCGGATGTGAATTAAAATCTCCCCTGTTGGGGTTGAAATGTCTAAATGCTAAACCGCTGGTCTAGAGAGTCCAATTTGGCACGTAGGTTCCTTATAAGGTGTAGGGGTGCACTAAGAGATAATTTTTCAAAAGTCGTCACCCATAGGGGTGAAATGGGGGTCCAAAGTTTGTATGGGGAAACAAGATTAGTTAAACTGGAGGAAATGGAGTTGAAATGTCTAAATACTAAACCGCTGGTTCTAGAGAGTCCAATTTGGCACGTAGGTGCCTTATAAGGTGTAGGGGTGCACTAAGAGAGAATTTTTCAAAATTCACCCCCCAAAGGAGTGAAATGGGGATCCAAAGTTTGTATGGGGAAACAAGATTAGTTAGACCATTTTATTCGAAACTTCACAGGAGTATTTCTAACGATAAATGAGTAAACACGTGTTTCAGGTTTTTTGAAAATTCAACCCCTAAAATTGAGAAATGTGGTGACAAAGTCTGAAAATCAGCATGGGTATTGTTTTTATGGTTTGTCGGATCGCTGATTACGAAAACCACAATGATTTTAAAATCCAACGACGCGGACGTGAGTTACCATCTCCCCTGTTGGGGTGAAATGGGGTTGAAATGTCTAAATACTCAACCGCTGGTTCTAAAGAGTTCAAATTTGGCACGTAGGTTCCTTATAAGGTGTAAGGGTGCACTAAGAAAAGATTTTTCAAAACTCACCCCCTGAAGGGGTGAAATGGGGTTCCAAAGTTTGTATGGGGAAACAAGATTAGTTTGACCATTTTATTCGAAACTTCACAGAAGTATTTCTAACGATAAATGAGTAAACACGTGCTTCAGGTTTTTTGAAAATTCATCCCCTAAAAGGGAGAAATGTGGTGACAAAGTCTGAAAATCAGCATGGGTATAGTTTTTATGGTTTATCGGATCGCTGATTACGAAAACCACAAAGATTTTAAAATCCAATGAGGCGGACGTGAGTTACCATCTCCCCTGTTGGGGTGAAATGGTGTTGAAATGTCTAAATACTCAATCGCTGGTTCTAATGAGTTCAAATTTGGCACGTAGGTTCCTAAGGTGTAGGGGTGCACTAAGAGAGAATTTTTCTAAATTCACCCCCCAAAGGAGTGAAATGGGGGTCCAAAGTTTGTATCAGGAAACAAGATTAGTTAAACTATTTTATTCGAAACTTCACAGGAGTATTTTTAACGATAAATGAAAAAACACGTGTTTCAGTTTCTTTTTTAATTCAACCCCTAAAAGGGAGAAATGTGGTGACAAATTCTGAAAATCAACATTGGTAATGCTTTTATGGTTTAACGGATCGCTGATTACGAAAACCGCAACGATTTTAAAATCCAACGTGGTGGTTTGAATTAATATCTCCCCTGTTGGGGTGAAATGGGGTTGAAATGTCTAAATATGAGTATGGGTGTAATTTTTATGGTTTCTTGGGACGTTAATTACGAAAATGCCACAGATTTTGAAATTTTATATTGTGGACATGAAAATTCTTGAAAGCATTTGCGCCAAATTGCAGCATTTGACCGATTAAATGGTCCAGTAGTTTTGCAGCCAATCGGTTGTAACAGACGGACTGACAGACAGCTACACGTGATCCTATAAGGGGGTTCTATTTTTGCTTTTGAGGTATGGATAGAGACCCGCGCGTTATCCTAATAGATTAAAAAAATAGTATTTGGTGGCATCTCGATCGTCGTCAATCGGTACCTAGGCGGGCGGCGCATTGGGACGGGAGGAGCTATGATCGGGAAACTTCCTGCATTCGTAATAAATACATTCAAGCTTTTCAATAGTTATGTTGTCATTTCAGAATTCTGAATTACGTTTATCTGGCTCGGAGTAATACATTTTTCATTCATCAACGCAGAGAACCTCAATATCTTACAATAGAACATGACGTAACTTAGAACATGGCTTAGAATCATTAAACCAATCTCGAATATCCCAAGTCGATAAGCGGAGGCTCGGGACATTATAAAAGCTTTATACAAATAAAATGCACACATATCCCGGTGTCTTAGCTTCACTTCGAGTTATGAATTTTGAAGTGAACTTTATTTGGATACAGTTAAAGCTGAGATCGCTTAATTTGAGTGCTTGAGTTTTCAGTTTGATTTGATAAAGTGGAGTTGTGATAACATAAAAAGCATTTCCCAGTAATATTAGAAAAGCGAAAGTCTATGTATGTTTTGTTACTTCTTCACGCTAAAACGGCTGGACGGATATGCATGAGGGAAATGCAGATTGCAGACTATACCCCAACTTAACAAATAAGCCTACTTTCAATCCTGAAAAAAAGAGCATTGTTCCCGTAGGATGATGTATATTATATAGGCACGCGAGCGAAGCCGCGGGTTAATGCTAGTATATATATATATCCCAGAATGAACCCGCGAACTTACTACGAACGCGTCTATATGGAATTAGTTCTTACTTTTAAGAGAACTTTCAATGTCACGACTACTTTTTTAATTTTCCGTACTAATTCCATGTAAACCAAGGTGATGTTGTATACATTCGGCATGTGATCAAATGTCACCTCGAGGTTTTAAAAAATGATATTTAAAAAACTACGCGAGATAAAAATAAACTATTCGTAGATTCTGAATCCAAATGCTGTTAGTTTATCTCGCTAAAACTTGAGAACGGCTGGGCAGATTTAGCTGATTTTGGAAATGTTTGTCGTAGTCCAGGGAAGATTTAAATGGTGAGGTATTGGCAGCTTACTGACACAGACCGAATTCCAGGCGGGCGGAGCCCGGGTCACAGATAGTATCAGATAAAATGTGGTAGCCAAAAAAACAAGTCCTTTTTCAATACGAATCAAGTTAGTAGTTAGCAGTCCAAATGTATTTACAACTTGTAACTCCAAAGTAAATGGAATAAGATTTAGTTAATTCAATTTGTTCCACCATTGGATCTTGAAATAATGACTTTACTTGATAAAATCAAGCAAATAAAATATTTTCCTTTTCAATCAAAGATACACGCCACTATATTTCAACTTTTAGTGCCACATTAGCTTATATGACACAGTTACTTACCGTAATGTCATTAACCCCCGACAAAAATAGAGGGGGGTTATGTCTAAAATGTGTATTTCACCGGGTGACAAGCAAAACTCACTAAAATTTCTGTCACTCTTCAAAAGCTCGTATCTAGTTTGTAGGTTGATACTTAGATACGAGTTTTGTTTTAAGTAGGTATCATTAGGTTTGGTTGTCGACAGACGAATTCTGTCTGTCTGTGGCTTCGAAGCTCCCATATGTATGGACAGGGTGCAGTTTTTTTTAATCAAAAGACTCGTCCGTCGGGATGGTTCTTAGCTATGTTTGGTGGAAATAGAAGCAGTAGTAGTTTTTGGAGTAGTAGGGCCTCGTGCAGGGTCCGTCCGGATTGTTACTACCGTCTTGCCTGCTAACCCACCGCTAAACAGCAATGTTCGCATTGTTGTGTTCCGGTTCGGGGGTAAGATAGCCGGTGAAATTACTAGCATAGAGGCATTCTATCTTCGTCCTCCGGGTAGGCAAGCACTTGTGACTCCTCTGGTGTTACAGGTGTTTATGGGCGACGGTAATCGCTTTCCATCAGGCGATACGTTTGCTCGTTTGCCCCCTATGACATAAAAAAAAAAAAGTAGTTTTCCAAGATATTCAGCTTTGATTGGAACAAGTGACAATATCTCGGCCAATATTGAAGGAGCATTTTCTATATCACTCATTGAATGAGGGTCTCATGATGACCAGCTACTTGTGTTCATCATGAGACCCTTGTGTCGGGAGTGATTTAATTTTGTTATTTAGGTAATTTTCTTTCTTATTTACAGTCTGACCAAAAAGAGTAGAAATTAAAAAGTGGCGAGTGGTGTAGTGTCGTCCCCGTTTTCATAGATTGATTAGAAAGGGACACTACAGTATTGCCACTTTTTGATTTCTACTCTTTTTGGTCAGACTGTACGGAGATGCCATATCTGCGCTACCAGCGGCGCGGTAAGCGGTAAAGCGAGAGATCCGAGTGTGGCCACATTAATATAATGGCGGCATAACGAGTGAGCGAGACACACGTATCTACACCGCTGGTGCCGCGTGGAAGAAAAAGTGATAAACATAACCCTCTTTTTTTATTTCTTCGTAGGCGAGTAAAAAGTACCCTATAACCATCTGAAGATGCGGAGAAGTATACCAAGAATTGTAGAAATCTGAAAGCATTGGCGTAATGAAAGGATAACGATTATTTTATTTTTACAATTTTATAATAATTCGAAAATATACAAAGAGTCTACCTACGTTTGACATCTATATTGGGCTAAATAATCAAAGCTTATACAAAATATTTTGAAGGTTCAATGGAGACTCGGTACATTTCTTCAAGAAATCAGAAATATTGGTTTTATTAAAATATTCCGAAGGGTCTCCTCAGTCGTTATCAAGTATCACAATTTGGCTTTGTAAGAAAACCTTCAAAGATTATTTGGAGGTCGTTTGGGGCTTAATGGGACACACTATTAAGGAGGATCAACAAGCTAACATTTAGAATATCCTTATTATATACTTGAGAAATTAAGATTTAAGGGCTTAGGCACAGTACCTACATATAAGCTAAATCAGTATGGAAACCACGTACAAACGGTCGAAACAACGCACACACACAGATGCAAGTGTTTACAAGGCCCCGAAGCGGACATAGCAGTGCTGTCAGTCGCGGGTGCCGCGTCGAGACGAGTGAAAGTTTTTAATAAATAGTACTATTATTCTTATATAAAAATTAAGAGTGACAACCCTAACGCTCTAATTTTTATCTCAAAAAAAGGCCTAACTAACAGCTGAGATACAGACAAACTAAATAAAACACCTTGTTTTAATTTTATTACAATCATTAAAAGGACGCTTTTGATGGTATTGACCTAAAAAGGGCCTATTTCCATACTGCTTTAGTTTATATATACTGTATCTACTGTGGCTTAGGTTTGCGACAAAATTTAATTAATAATACTTTAAGCCGTGTACGGATGGATGAACAAAACATGGAACAAACAGCGAACAAGAAATGAAATGAAATGAAGTAATTTACTTCTTCAGTAATTAGTCCCGGAGGGCACTTTTACAAGTCAGATTATGAACCTACCGGCATTTTCCAAGAGAAGACCGCTGTTGAGAAGAAAGTGGAAAGAAACTCAACAGTAAGTAATTTTAGTTTTTTTTTTTTAAGGCTTTGAGACATTTTTAATTTGTATTAAGCAGTTTACACTCACGCGCCGCTGTACGGGTAGCAGTCCCTGACGAGGAACTCCGCACGGGTTCAAAACATGTCAGCCTGACAATTTCACGTGACTATAAAGCGCTTATTCCTTTTAAAATTATTTTTTCGATATTATGACAAATAAATTGATAATTTCAATTAACTCTTTTAAGGGAATAAATGCTATTTTCTGAGTTCTACAGTCCGACCAAAAAGAGTAGAAATTAAAAAGTGGCAATACTGTGGTGTCCTCCCTTTCTAATCAATATAAGAAAACGGGCACGACACTACATTACTGCCACTTTTTAATTTCTACTCTTTTTGGTCGGACTGTAGGAAGTAACATAGCAATTTCATGCTTTCATTGCGTACAGTCGAAAATAAGGTGAAAAAAGTTTCCTACGTGAATTTTGACAATTTCGAGTGGTTTTTGAAACAAAAATTATCAATGAAAAATTCAAACTATAGGTTTCAGAATACATAAGTACCAATAAATCGCAATAGCCCTGTTCTGAAAAGTAATAATAATAATAGTAATAATATGTTAAGAAACATGTTTGATCATAGAGAAAAATGTCTAAAACAATCAGCATTTTGAAAGGATAAGGAGCCTCAATACAATAATTAGGTAAGTAATTTGTTATAACTAATCGTAAAGGTAAACATTAAATATTCCCAGAGATGTAGTAAAGTCTCTCGGCGTCACTACATACAATAAGATACAATTCCACAGAGATGATTCTCTAAGCGTCAACGTGAATATGTTACAATAGAAAATAATACCTACATTAAACCTGAATTTCTTAGAGGTGTCTATCTCAAAAAACATCGAGCATATTGTTCGCACGTGCGTAACACCAACAGAATATCAAATACATTCGTCAAAAATATTTGTGGCGATCCAATTGGGTTTTTTTGTGCGGACGAATGGATAAGATATAAACATACTTTATTCACGTCATTCATTATTTATTCATTCTGTTTACGTGATCTTCTGAAGTAACGGATCTGAAAATACAAAATTGCATCAAATTAACAAAAAAAGGAACCGACTTCAGTAAAACTAAAAAACCGGCCAAGTGCGAGTCGGACTCGCGCACCGAGGGTTCCGTACAAACACTTTCCATCCCTAGGTGGTTAAGTTAAGTTTGCACCTGGTATGTATAGCGCCCCATATAAATTAGGTGCAAAGTTAGGTATTAATAGGTATTAAAAAAAAACTACTTACTAGATCTCGTTCAAAACAATTTTCGTTGGTAGTTTTTATAGTAATGTACATCATATGTTTTTTTTAGATTTTTCATTTTCTTATTTTAGAAGTTAGAGGGGGGGGGACCAACTTTTTTCCACTTTGGAAGCGTCTGTCACGCAAACTATTCGGTTTAGAAAAAAAATGTTTTAGAAACCTCGATATCATTTTTGAAGACCTATCCACAGATAACCCACACGTATGTGTTTGATGAAAAAAAAAATTTTGAGTTTCAGTTCTAAGTATGGGGAGCCCCCAATATTTATTATTATTTTTTTTATTTTTGCATCAAAATCTTAATGCGGTTTACAGAATACATCTACCTACCAAGTTTCAACAGTATAGCTTTTATAGTTTCGGAAAAAAATGGCTGTGACATACGGACGGACAGACGGACAGACAGACAGACATGACGAATCTATAAGGGTTCCGTTTTTTGCCATTTGGCTACGGAACCCTAAAAAGCCAACAATAACCCGTTCAAGTACAGATTACATTTGACTCACCCTTCGAAGTCGATCCCAAACCACTCAGTTCTTATATTTATATATTATAGTTTACGCGAG
This sequence comes from Apotomis capreana, assembly GCA_947623375.1. Classification (NCBI taxonomy): domain Eukaryota; kingdom Metazoa; phylum Arthropoda; class Insecta; order Lepidoptera; family Tortricidae; genus Apotomis; species Apotomis capreana. The sequence continues at coordinate 21,886,395 of OX392512.1, forward strand.
GAAGCTTTAGGAGGAATCGATTGTCAAAATATTATATAAAAATAAACGAGTTTTGTTTTGGACCATAGTTGGATGATTGGACTATAGTTGGGTAGTTTAGCGGTTGAAAAGCGTGCGTGTTGGAGCTGGGTGAGTGCGCTTGGCAATTTAAAAACATAAAAATACAGAAGCCGCTGTAAAAAAAAACGGCATTATTTTATTTCATACGGTCTGCATGGTGGCAGTTGCAGCTTAGTTGGAAGAGCAATGTTCCGGTTAAACAGAAATCACCAGAAATCCAGTGGAGAGCCTTCCCCTCAAAATCAAGCAAGTCCCGAACAAGTTTGCTTTCAAAAAAGCTTTATGTGATCTATTTGTTGGCAGAATTGTGAACTTCATAGCTTATCTGATTACTTTGTTCATCTGTATTTATTTATATGTATATATTTGTATATATCCTATAGAAATATGTATTTATCTAAGTATACATATTTTTAAATTGTTTTAAGTTAGTTGCACCGCCCACAATTTATCTGCTTAGCCCAATGGTTGACTGGTAGAGAATGCCCTATGGCATTAAGTCCGCCTTTTGTACGATAAATTCTTTCTTTTATGCAATAAAGATAAAATAAAATAAATCACATACAATTTTGGCTTCAGAATATTTCCGCGACTGTGACTGCAAATTTCGACATTTCGATCATTTCTGTAAAAAGCATAAATATAACCTTCTAAGTTTTTGAGCATAGCTCTCAAATGAGAACATTGATGCACTCAGCATAAATCAAAGACTTTCAAAGTGTCAAAGGGGGTCATTTTTAATTTTATCATTGTGCCTAGTACACTTAGCTCCAATTAGCTCATATATGAAAAGCGAGAATGCGTGAGACGATAAAGAACGACATCTCAATGAATAATGACATGCATGTCTCTGTGAGCCAGTTTTTTACAGCAACCATGACAAGAGATAAATGTTATATTGTAGAATGTTCCTGCGACCACAGAGTAAGATGACATGATATTGACAATTAATATATTTAATTTTTATAACTGATTTCTAGAACTGACATAACAACACGTCAAGCGGTTTCCAACTAAAAAAACCTAGAAAAATACGAAATTGACCATATTGGGATTTGAAACCTCTAGCGCAGAGTGCTAGTGCTGTTGTGCGGCCCTGCAAATGTTGGCGGCTTGATGCGTGCACTATAAATTACTTTTTCGGGAATACGTTACATGGCAACGGCTCTTGACGAGACGCTATATTTCCTCCTGACATTGCTGTATCCCTTAGCAACGCGCCGGCTGACCGACCCCCCGATACCCGAGCCTGATTGGTTGAATCCGCTATTTTTAAGATGACACGTATTGAAGTGTGAAAAAATCTATCAACAACATCGGAAACCAAAACAAACATTGTAAAAGTCATTTTCCCCATGCTGTGTTTTATATGAACTATTTATAGTGTTTCGAGTGTATTGTGCGTTAGTTAATGTTTTCTAGCTTATTCGGATGCAGACTGCGACCCAATCTGATGATAGCACGTCAAAAAATGCATTTTGCTGCAATTTGTGTTTAAAGTCTTTCAAAAGTTCCAAAGGTTTAAACATCCACAAGTCCAAATCGCATCGTAACTGTCTCAGCCAAGATGCCACTCCTTTAAATTTAGATACCTCATCACCTATTGTTCATCAGCCATTTCATATCCGTCTCAGTCATCTCAAAAACAATGTACAAATAGTCAAAAGAATCCCTCGCGGCGCCAGAATTTCCGTTGCTACTCATTTGTCAAAGTTAATAGAAAAGTGTATTTCAAAAAACTCTACTCAAGACTGGCAAAATCTCCTTCTCTTTCCATATTTGGTTCTTCACGCAAAAAAAGACAACTCAAATATATCTCTCACACAAAAAATTAAAAATAACTGCATAGATCACGTCATTCCATCCACCGCACACAATACACACATAGACGTTTCTTCTCCATCCACCCGTAATCAACTCAGGACAATAGAAAACAAAATTAGCGATGGAGATCTCAAAGGCGCCGCCCGGTTACTTTTCTCAAGTGACGTGCTATCCCAGGATAATCCTGATACTCTTCTGGCTTTACAGACTAAACATCCCCCAGCTCCAGCAACTCCTTTCTTTCTCGTCCCTCCAACGGCAAACCAGACCTGCCTCGAAATCAACAATAATGACGTCATTAATGCAATAAATTCTTTCAAACCTGGTTCTGCCGCTGGCCTGGATGGACTCTCACCCCAACATCTAAAGGACCTAACATCGCGTTCCGTGGGCGATGCAGGTGAGCAACTTGTAAGTTGCATTACTCAATTAATAAATCGAATGTACTCTGGTAATATCGATCCAGATATATTAACTATTTTATATGGAGCAAACCTCATCGCCCTCACAAAGAAGGACGGAGGGGTGAGACCTATTGCTGTTGGAACAACACTTCGCCGCCTCGCTTCTAAAATCGCAGTTCGACACATGATAGCAAAATTACAACCTCTTTTTGAACCGGTCCAATTAGGCTTTGGCGTTAAAGGTGGCTGTGAGGCCGCTGTCCATGGCCATCGCACCTACCTTAACGAAGGCCAATGCGAAGTGTTGCTCAAAATAGACGTGAAAAATGCCTTAAATTCGGTGAACAGGGATACCCTGCTGTCTGAGATCAAATCCAACACTCCGGAAATATACAACTATCTCCTCCATTGCTATGCAGATCCAACAAAGTTGATGTATCGATCAAGTGAGTTGTCATCTGAAGTTGGCTGTCAACAGGGTGATCCCTTGGGGCCAGCAATTTTTAGTCTAGCCATCAACCCTATCATTCAAAATTTGGCTTCAAAATTTAATGTTTGGTACTTAGACGACGGGATTCTAGGGGGCGATGCAAAACCTGTACTTTCCGATCTCCGCGAAATTAAAAATAAATTCAAAACGATAGGCCTCGAGCTCAATTTGAACAAGTGTGAACTATTCTTTCAAAATTCCCGCAATGACGTCATTGATTTAAAACAAAAATTTAACGAGCTTGCGCCTGACATTAAGATTGTTGACAAAAGTACTCTTTGCCTCTTAGGGTCCCCTATTTTTGAAGAATGTTTTTCTGACTATGTTCAAAATTCTATCTCGAAATTTCAAAATCATTCCCATCGGTTGCTTGAAATTAGCCCACATTTTGCACTTTCAATTATTAAGTATTGTCTTTTCGTTCCGAAACTTACCTATGTGCTACGCTGCTGCCCACTTTGGAACCATCAACATTTTTTGTTACAAATAGATAGCCTGATCAAAATAAATTTAGAATCCGTCCTCAATTCTCAGCTAAGCGAGCAGTCCTGGTCCCAAGGATCTCTTCCCATTCGGTACGGTGGGCTAGGGATCCGCAAAATTTCTAGTGTCGCTTTGCCAGCTTTTTTGTCGTCAGTTCATAGCTCGTCTAATCTCATAGGTAAAATCCTAAGGGCGTCCCCCACAAACTATGAGATTGCGGGCTTGGAAGACGCAAAAAATGCTTGGTCAATTGCTTGCCCCAGCCAAAATTATACGGAAAATTTAAAATCTGAAAGGAGCTGGGACGACTTAATGTGTAAATTGACCGTAGATTCCATCCTAAGCCAGTGCTCTACGGAAGACCGAGCCAGGCTTTTGGCAGTAAGCACCAAAGAGGCCGGATACTGGCTCCATGCGCACCCTTCCGTGAGTACTGGAACTTTTCTAGAACCCAATTCCCTCCGAATTACAGTTTGTCTCCGTCTCGGGGTCTCGGTCTACGCCCCACACCGATGCCCCTGCGGCAAAGACGTTGACAGGCTGGGTCACCACGGACTCTCCTGCCAGAGCAGTGCGGGCCGCTTCTCAAGACATGCTGCTCTGAACGACATCATCCGCCGGTCTCTTGCGTCAATCAATGTGCCGGCCCTTTTAGAGCCGACCGGCATCTCAAGAGACGATGGCAAGAGACCGGACGGAATGTCTTTAATTCCGTGGAGTAAGGGACAGGTGCTAGTGTGGGATGCAACCTGTGTAGACACACTGGCCCCGTCACATCTCCACCGCTCCTCAATTAGGGCCGGAGCAGCGGCAGAAGCGGCCGAAGGTATAAAACGAAATAAGTATAGTGGTCTCGGCGCTGAGTACAATTTCTTACCTTTTGGCGTCGAGACCCTGGGTCCGTGGGGCCCCAGCGCTTTAAGCCTCTTCAAAGATATCTCGAAGAGGCTTATTAATGTTACTGGTGACCGGAGAGCTGGCGGTTTCCTCGCTCAAAGAATCAGTTTGGCGATTCAGCGAGGAAATGCCGCTAGCATCTTCGGCACTATGCCGCAGGGGCCATTTTTAGATTTAGTTTAATTTTAGTGTGTTCTTGTTTAGTTTAATTTTTAGGTTTAGTTTTATTGTACTTTAATCTACCTATTTTTATATTTAGTTTAATATGTCGATAGGTATGTAACTTAGACATTACATTAATATATTTAAATCTAGGAGTTTGAAATATTGTACAAATATTTTATTTATAATTATGGTCATATAATGCTTTCGAATGTTACCCATAATAACCATAAAGGCAGTTTGGAATGAAATAAATGATTGAGAATTGAAATTGTATTTTATTGTTAATATCGGCTCCATAGCTCTCTAAAGCCTTACTATACCATGATATCAGAAGTTCGATGCCTAATTAATGAAATAGAAAGAAAAGTGTGAGTAAAAGGAAAATGTTAGATTTGACGAATAGAATAGAAATATTTATTACCACACTGATACATTTAACATTTTGTTATACACAATTATGTCAATAAGATATAAGCATGCCTCGTCAAATATTACATAAGTTATATATAACGCTTACATTTATTCAATTCATCAAAAATTAAGAATTGTATACATAATTTTATTTATCAATTCGTCAAAAATTAAGAATTGTATACAATATTGACTAGAATTACTACATTGCTCATAGAAAAATATAAATAAATAAAAAAGTGACCATAAAGCTCCTAGAATATAAAATCGGTGGACTATCTGTAATACAATGTTATTATATTATTATTATTTATCTACTTCATTATAAATTTCAATGTCAAATTTCACATAATCATTATCTATATATATAAAAGAAGAAGTCCTGACTGACTCATCAACGCACAGCCGAAACTACTAATGTTAGAGAGTTGATTTTTGCACAGTAGGTTACTTTTATAACGTGGGCTAGAGATAAGAAGCAATTTTGAAAAATTCAATCCCTAAGGGTGTTAAAAAGGGGTGCAAAATTTGTATGGGATACAAGTTTTTTTTAAAGCTAGGAACTTGAAACTTTGTTAGAAGATATTAAAATTAAATAAAAGAAAACTCATTTCAGCGTTTTTGAAAATTCATCCCCTAAGGTGGTAAAAAAGGGGTTGAAAGTTTGTATGGAGATCAAGTATTTTTTTGAGCGCGGGACTTGAATCTTTGTGTAAAAGCATACTATTAGAATACAAGAAAAGTCATTTCAGCGTTTTTAAAAATTCGACCCCTAAAAGGGTAAAAAAGGGGTTTAAAGTTTGTATGGAGATCAAGTACTTTTTTGAGCACGGGACTTGAATCTTTGTGTAAAGGCCTACTATTAGAATACAAGAAAAGTTATTTCAGCGTTTTCAAAAGTTCGTCCGCTAAAAGGGTTAAAAAGGGGTTGAAAGTGTGAATCCATTACAAATTCCTTGAAACTTCTTATTAAGGCATATACAATAATAACAAAATATCATTAATTTAACGTCATCAAAGATTCAACCTCTAAGGGCGTTAAAAGGGGGATGCAAGTTCGTCTTGGGGTTCAAATTTAATTTTAAGCTAGGAACTTTAAACTTCGTAAAAAGTTATGCAAATAAAATGGAACAAAAGTAATTTCAGCGTTTTTGAAAATTCATCCTCTTAGGTGGTAAAAAGGGGGTTGAAAGTTTGTATGGAGATCAAACCTTTTCTTGAGCGTGGGACTTTAAACTTTGTATAAAGGCATATAATTAAAATACAAGGAAAGTAATTTCAGCGTTTTCAATAATTCGTCCCCTAAAATGGTTAAAAAGGGTTGAAAGTTTGATTCCATTACAAATTCTTTGACTAAGGCATATATAATAATAACAACAAAATAACATTGATTTAACGTCATTATAAATTCAAACTCTAAGAGGGTTAGAAGGGGGATGAAAGTTTGTCTCGGGGTTCAATTTTAATTCTAAGCTAGGAACTTGAAACTTTGTAAACAGGTACTAAAATAAAATAAAAGAAAACTGATTTAAGTGTTTTTGAAAATTCATCCCTGAAACTGGTAAATAAGGGGTTAAAACTTTGAATGGAGATCAAACCTTTTTCTGAGCGCGGGACTTTAAACTTTGTATTAGTGCATATAATTAGAATACAAGAAAAAAAAATTCAGCGTTTTTGAAAATTCAGCCCTGAAGGTGGTGAAAAGGGGTTGAAAGTTTGTATGAAGATTAAAAATTTTTTTGAGTGTGGGACTTTAAATAGAGGCGTATTATTAGAATACAAAAAAGTGATTCAGCGTTTTTGAAAATATATGTAGCCCTGAAGATGGTGAAAAATTGGGTAAGTGCGAGTCCGACTCGCGCATGAAGGGTTCCGTACCAATATATATCTATAACAAGTTTGTTGTATCGGAGCCCCCCTTAAATATTTATTTTATTTTATTTTTAGTATTTGTTGTTATAGGGGCAATAGAAATACATCATCTGTGAAAATTTCAACGGTCTAGCTATCACCGTTCTTGAGATACAGCCTGGTGACAGACGGACGGGCGGACGGACGGACAGCGAAGTCTCAGTAATAGGGTCCTGTTTTTACCCTTTGGGTACGGAACCCTAAAAAGGGGTTGAATGTTTGGAATGGAATGGAGATCAAACCTTTTTTTGAGCGCCGGACTTGAAACTTTGTATAAAGGCATATAATTAGAAATCAAAAAAAATAATTTCAGCGTTTTTGAAAATTCAACCCCTGAGGCGGTAAAAAGGAGGTTGATAGTTTGTATTGAGATCAAACATTTTTTTGAGCGCAGGACTTGAAACTTTGTATAAGGGTATATTATCAGAATACAAGAAAAGTGAATTCGTTTTTGAAAATTCAGCCCAGAAGGTGGTGAAAAAGGGGTTGAACATTTGTTTGAAGATCAAATATTTATTTTGAGTGCGGGACTTGAAACCTGAGTTCATAATGATTCCGCGTAATTAGAGCAATTTAGCGGAAAAAAAAACTAAAAAGAGGCCGAGAGCGAGTCCGAAGTTCGGTACCATTACGTGTAAAATGGCAAAAAAAACACGTTTATTGTATGGGAGCAGCACTTCAATATTTATTATTATTTATTTTTTGTTGAATTACAGTAACCAACATCAAAATCATTAACTTGCAAAAAAAGAAAAGTAATTTCAACATTGTTTAGATCTGAAAATAATATAATAAAGATGTAAACTATTCAAGATAAGATTCCACGCGGACGAAGTCGCGGGCAACAGCTAGTTCATACATATATTCTTTGATACTCTATAGTGTCCGATCCAACAACAGTGTTTTCAGACGTAGACGCAATGCATTGTCACTTTTTATGTTTTTAATGCAATATGGTAATTTGTTATATATGTAGTATACACCCCATAGCATTCGGAGACCGTTTGGCCAGCTTTAGCCTGTGAACAGTTGGTATTAAATCAAGAGCTCTTTTTGGATGGCGCGGATTGGTTTTGGATCGCACTTGAAATTCATTCATATTATGTCTAACATACATGATAATTTCCATGATGTATACAGAAACGGACGTTAAGATACCCAGGTCTTTGAAGTGTTCTCTGCAGGTTTCTCTGTACTCATCTCCCTTGAGAATTCTTACCGCTCGTTTCTGCATTTTCAATGAACGGAGCGAATGACGGAAAGTGTCAAACGATAGAAGGACGACGCGAAAATGTGTAATTATATGATTGTAAATATGTAAACAACGATTTGAAACACCTATTGCATTTTTCCTGCCCCATCCCCACAATAACAACAAACATGTTACAGTTTGTTTTCTTCGTACACGAGTATTTTTAGTCTCTTATTCCGGTCTTTTCTACAATGTATTATGCAAATGATTATAAGATGGCAAACAAACTAAGTTAGCATAAGTAAGGATGTGGCCCCACGCGTATAGTTGCTATGGTACGCACGTTCTTGCCTTTTATGATGTTGGATGAACGTAGTAGATACATACAAATGTTGTGCAGAATAAATACTATGGGATCACTCGGAATACGGTATTTGATGCCTGCTCAAATCAGCTGCTCTTTATGAAATGTCAAAAACGATCTGTTTGTATGATGTTTCTATGAAGATACTGGCTTGTGATGTCATAAAAATCAGGAGTCAAAAAAAGTGTTTTTAGTTTTTGTACATTTAAAAATAATATAATGTCCAAAGTTAGTGGTGGTATATTTGGTTCTGCGTATTTTTGATTGTGTGTTTAGTGGTTTTAATGATACCTAAAATTTATTTTCATTAAGTATTATTTATTTTAAGACACCTCGGACAACAAATTGTGATCTAATTCATTAGCTTACCAGTTTTTATTACTTTCATGGGTACATTAGATGTAAGATAGGTACATGAATTTTGTCCACTATGAAACCCTTCAGGGCACTGCAACAATAAAATAAATAATTGAATAGTTTGTCCCCAGCTTGTGATGACGTTGTGACTGACCATATAATATTATACTAGCGGCCGCCCGCGACTTCGTCCGCGTAGATTTTTGATGATGACAAAGATATTAAAATAGGTAGGTAAGTGAATTTTATTCTTAGTTAAAATGGTCTAGACATATTACATTTCAAACAGTGGCAGACACTGATATGCAATTGTTAGAGAATTTTTAAAGATTTTCCAATTAGATTACGGGAACTGTTTGCAGGATGCTTAATATTTATTCCGTCAGTTACCTGATGCTTTTAATCTTTGGCAAAAATGACTGCAAGATATAGAGCGACGCATGGATTTGGAGTTAGAAAATGGGGATCTTAGTTATTACGAGTGAGATTTAAAAAAAAGTTAAATATCGTAAGGCTGTTAAAACAATCTTAAACTCAGCACTGGAAATCGAGAGATGGAATAATAAATAATAAACTTTATTTCATAACAATAATAAATAATGACCTCTTTTCATAAGAAGGCAGCACTGGTATTTGTACACGCCGGCCTGCCTATTAAACGAAAAGAGTGGTGTGGCGGAGTTCCCGAGGCTGGCCAAAATGTTTCTAAATGGTCTAGCAGGTACCCCAGTTATTAAAAAGGCTAGTGTTTAAAGAAAATGCTGAAATGTGACCATTAAAAACTAAATGCACATAAGCGAATTTAATGATGCGATTACTATTTTGGTCTACAGGCTAGTAGTATTGTTTGAAGAGTGATTCAATATATTCTGGTGCTATAGTTCTCTATATTTCTCAAGAAGCTAAATAAAGTAAGAATAGGTATATAAACATTATATAAAGTATAAATTATTCATGTGCTGATATACAACTCACTAAATATACGAATACATAAAGTTTGGAACACAATAAATAAGAGACAGCACTAAGAAAATATTGTTGACAGTCAACCATAGAAAAGGGGATGCAAGTTCGTTTTAAAGAAAGGACGTGGGTAGTAGACAGGAAATAAAAAATATATAAACTGATAACCTTAGCGTAACACTTCTTTATAAACAATATTAGCGGTGTTCCCCATACAACCTTTGCACCCCTTTTGAACCCCCTTAGAGGTGAAATTTTCCAAAACGCTGAAATTACTTTTATTGTATTTGATTAAGTAAGCTATCTACAAAGTTTCAAGTGTCTAGTTCAAAAAATAAAGTTTCTCCCATATAAACATTGCACCTTTTTTTAACCCCCTTAGGGGTGAAATTTCCTAAAACGCTGAAAGTACTTTTTGTGTTTTTGAATAAGTAAGTTTCTAACTCCAAAAAAAAAGTTTACCCCATACAAACTTTGCACCCCCGTTTTTTTTTTTTTTTTTGCACCCCTATTTAACCCTCTTAGGGGAGGTATTTCCAAAATTTCCTAAAACGCTGAAAGTACTTTTTGTGTTTTTGAATAAGTAATCATTCTACAAAGTTTCAAGTCTCTAACTCCAAAAAAAAAGTTTACCCCATACAACTTTGCACCCCTATTTAACCCTCTTAGGGGAGGTATTTCCAAAAATCCCTTCTTATCTCTAGCCCACGTTATAAAAGTAACCTACTGTGCAAAAATCAACTCTCTAACATTAGTAGTTTCGGCTGTGCGTTGATGAGTCAGTCAGGACTTCCTCTTTTATATATATAGATTATGGCCTCGAAATGCCCCCGTATTAAACACACAGGCCATCCAGATGATCACAAGGGGATCCTACTCCTTTCTAGAAAATTATTACACCGAATGTTTTATTTCATAGAATTTTCATTTGTCAATTTTTTTTCACAGAAGTCATACATTTTTTAAATATCTTTTGTTTTTAGTTAGTTAATGTTAAATTTGGTTCTCTTAATAAGCGCTCGCGCATGGATCCATGTCTTATTCCGCAAATTAACCTGTCTCGAACTAGATCTTGACACAAATCCTTAAATTCACATTTCGCCGCCATCTTGTTTAGTTCGAAGACATACTGTTCAACGGATTCAAATTCACTTTGTTCTCGGATAAAGAATTTGTGGCGTTCAATCGTCAAATTCTTTTTGGGAAAGAAGAAAGTATCAAATTTTTCAAGTACTTTTGTCACCGTATCAAATTTCTCCGTGAACTGATCGAAGACATCCCTGCATTTTTCTCCGATGATGTGTAACAAAATGTTTATTTGTACTTTCGGGTCCTTCTTATTTAATTCGCATGCTGCATAGTATATCTCAAAACTCTTCTTCCATCTGTCCCATTCTTTACTTAGATTTCCCGACGTCACATTAACTACATTGTTCTCGAACACAAATGGCTGCGGTGGTTGCAAAATAGCTTCCATTGCACTAGCTCTTGTATTGCGTTATTAATACACCTTTACACCATTAATTTATTATGCAACATTATATGAAAATAACACTTGTTATAGTCAATTTACTTTATATTAAAAATAACGGCTGCGCCATGTTTTATAAGTACTTGCTACGGGACGTGAATTAAACTCAAGCGCTCGATGAAGACTGATTTATTATCAACCACCCTCATTCATGCATACATAAAATATCACAATATCAACGTTGTTGCATTTAGTAATACCAGGTCGGTCTACTTCGCGCCACGAACTTCACTGGTAGTCTCAGCTCCGCCTTCCATCTTTGTTCGGGCATACGGCGTGTATTCGGCGGCACGCACACGTCGGGCAGTCGTGTTATCACACTTCATGGCCATTATAATTATACAGTTCTTTAAAACGGTTCTTTTGTAGGTGGAGAAAACATTAGGGTAAATGTAGTCACTTCGCCACCCAGTCCTATAATCCTTATGTATTATAATCCATCACGGCCCAGCCAGGATTTTGGTCTTAGCGGTGAGCGGCGCAGCGTGGGAACAAATGGAACAATAATAAAAAAGAATTAGAGCTGCAGACGCGTGCGGTGGCTTTTGGTGTACTTCATCACTAAAAAAAAGTCGCTTCCCTGCTGTCTGTTCCTATGTATGCTTAGAGCTTTAAAACCACGCAACGGATTTCGATGTTATTTTTAATAGATAGAGTGATTCAAGAGACAATTTATCAGCATTGCACCCGTGCGAAGCCGGGCCGGGTCGCTAGTATAGCTATAATTTTGTTTTTATCGCTCACCGCTTACCGTTGCCGTTGTAGTCCATTAAATTAGAGTGAAAGAGAAAGTGAACCATAAACAATTCTAAAATCTTTGAATATTGGGTTGAGGACAAATTATGACATTTGAAAGCTGTTTTCAAAATTTTAGTAAAATTTATGCACAAGGTACAATGATTTTTTTTCCTAAAATATTGAATTTTTATTGAATAAATAATAGTAAACACGTAGTTTTACATAGCAATAAATACTAGACAGGTGCAAAAGTAAATTTTTGTATGTAACTCTCAGTTAACATTATTAATGCATACGAACAAATCTTTAGTTTCGCAACTGTCTGAGCTATATCTACAACCTTTAGTTCTCCTGCGGACCTCCTCATTTCTTGTCTTTAGAAACGTCGGATTGAGCCTATTTTTCATATCCCATCAAAAGTAGTGAAAAGGGACCCATTTCGGCAAGTTATAGCCACAGCAATCATTCTTAGTACCTACTAGCAATTCCCTTTTTATTTTACAACATCAAGGGCTCCATTCACTTTTCTCGGAATATTTCGCTTTATTTTTGTTAGTAAGGTCAGTCGGGAAGTTGGTAACTATAGTTAGTTGCGTGGTTAAAAAATGGCGTTAGTTGTATAACTTAAGATTAACTTGAAGAAATTGTGGCTGTCCGATGACGTGTGAATTCATTGAATACTATATTTATTGACGCAATATATATATACAATATATATCTTATAAATAGTATAAATATATATGTGTATTATTACTTAGTTTATGTACTAGCTACTCATAGTTTTATTAAGTATAATATAGATATCTCGTTTGTACGCAGTGTAGTTTGCCTATTTTCTTCAAATACCCATTCCCTTAATTGCTCCAAGGTTAACTGGAAGAGATCCCTAATATGGATAAGTTTGTACATATTTCGTTTGTTATCAATGTATTTATAACCAGTTGTTGTTTACAATAAAGTGTTTACATACATACATTAGGTACGTACTTAATGTATATTTTTTATTGATTAACAATTTGATGTTCTTTGTTAAGAAAATAAGGAAAATTTCGTAGCAACTACATAGAGTAACAGCAACGTTTTAGGAAAAATTACGTAAGCAGAGGAGGTGTTTTCAGTCAATTCTAGTTTTACTTTATATACTTTTTATTCTGTTTCATAACTCCATAAGATAAGGCGGCATAAGTCTATCACCGAGGAAGACTAACAAAATCCAATAACTAGATTAACTGTTAGTATTATCCCATTCGACATTAAACTATGTTAGTCTTATCCCAGTTTACCTGTATGTAAGGACATGAAGTAAAGGCAGTTGTTTTGACAGTATAATTTCCTCTCTTACCCCAACTCAATGCACATTCATAATAGGTTGTTGTAAGTTTTGCGGCTTCTGATTAATAATCAGTTTAGTAAACTGCCCTTTGAAATGGAATACCTTTTTGACCGGCGATGTAATTCCGATGTCCATTTCGTAACTTATTATTGAAAAGTTGTTTGTTTCATCAACGCAGTAAAAGGAAATTATTTCTCCCTGGTTTTAGTAATCTAATAATAACTGCCAAAAAAATTGCGAATTGCGTTCTGATATTTTTTCCTCGTGAAGTTTTCAACGATGTTATTAACACAGATTTTCAACTCTGTGGGTGAATAATTTTATGCTTTAGCGAGAATAAAACCTTTATAGAGGGATATTTATACAGCGTGGGTATTTAATACGGGCATAATATATTGAAATGAGGATTAGTATCGGACCCAGGATCCTATTTACATTAATTCCTTTAGAGAATTAGAATATTTTTTTTTCAAACGAAATAATTGAACACGCAATGGATTTGCATCCACATTAAATAAACGTAGGTACCTAAACGTTATGACATACCATGTCAGCGTTGATTTGTTGGACTACGTACATTGCTACTTGGTTGTACTTTAAAAAATGTTCACACCTAATTAAAAACACTATTTAACAAAATAATTATGCCGTACGATTCCTATGATCAGATACTATACCTGAATACATTTTATGCCCGTATTAAATACCCACGCTACGCTATATCATACACAGACGAATACTTAATACAATTATTAATAGTAGTGTTTACCGTAGTCACGAGTTAACAACTTATATGCATGTACATTGCACTAATATTATAAAGGCCAAAGTTGGTGGGTGTGTTTGTGTACGTTTGTTACTTTTTCACGCTTATATATGGCTGGACCAATTTTGATTCAATTTGGTATGGAGGTAGCTGACAACCTGGATTAACATAGGGGCTACTTTTTATCCCCTGGGATGGGCAAGTAACACCGCGGGGCGTAGCCTAGTCAAGTTATATTTTTATCATTTAGGGTTATGTATAAAACGACATTTTATGGAAACACATTCTAATGTGTTTTAATTAAAATGTCGTTTACGTAACGTCATTCTTTTGGTACGTCTGACAATGCTTCTGATGTTTTTTTACAAATTTGTTTCATAGTATATTCTTGTACTTTATATGTTCCATTAAGTTACTTACCATAGCATAGATACCGGACCCGTTGCGTCCGTGTGCATTCCGATGAAATGCACCTATGAGTCATTTTCAAAAAAACGTACATAAAAAAAAATATATATCGGACAACCTCACACAAATCAATCTAGTCCCAAATTAAGCTCAAGAAGGCTGGTGTTATAGGTACATAGTTAAGGGCGTAATAAAAACAAAATCTTTTCTTTTGTGTTACGAAAGTTACTCATACAAAAGGTATGGATGACTATCGTCACACAGTGGAATCAATTAAGTTTTGTTTCAATTAAAGCCCTTAACTATGTACATCTATTTTGAAAATGACTCCTATAGAAGTAAAAGGGCACCGTTTATACGGATATACGTAATTTTAAAAAAGCGAATATCACGGATACAGGACGCTAAAAAAACGCCTGCCATAAATCTAACAGCTTACCGGAGGACATCCGTATCGAGAAAAATAAACGTGTATTTAAAAGAAAGTTAAATTAAAAAAAAATGGGCAAGTGCGAGTCCGACTCGCGCATCAAGGGTTCCGTACCATAATCTATAACAAGTTTGTTGTATGGGAGCCCCCCATATTTATTTAATTTTATTTTTAGTATTTGTTGTTATAGCGGCAATAGAAATACATCATCTGTGAAAATTTCAACTTTATCACCGTTCTTGGTGACAGACGGACGGACGGACGGACGGACAGCGGAGTCTCAGTAATAGGGTCCCGTTTTTACCCTTTGGGTACGTAACCCTAAAAAGCATTTAAGATACACTGCCATAGATATATTTTATTTTTATATTCTTTTTGTTATTGAACCAACCAGACAAAATGTCATAACAGTTTCGCAGGTCTTTTGATTACTGTAATGTTTGTTGACAAATAAATAAATAATAATGAAAGTCATTGTGCAGTATGAATGACTACTCCGCAATGAATTTGACACCGCTTTTTTTACGTGACATTGGGTTATAGTCAATTTTGCCCAGAAATCTATAAGCCCGGCTAATTTCGCTTGTCAAATTGTAACATTGACAGGCATAATAATCCGTTAACAGCTAACTCAATGTTTGTGACGTAAGTGACGTGGGAAGATAATATACTCCCAGAGTCATCCTGGTTTGATCCGAACGTGTCTAGTCTAGACCTCTGGCCGAATGACTAAGATTGATTATCGCATGCTATTCTCACGTAGCTCGAATAATTATGTTTAATGTCGGACGTACATTTGTATCATTTCGGCGAGCCTAGCTTCCACCGGAGACGGCGCACAGTGGTTCCAAATCACGAATTGTGACATTTCCTATTTCACTATAAAAAAATCGCATTCGATAAGGAGTTTGATAAAAAAAAATGTTTGCAATTTTTGACAAAAACTTGTATTGGTAAAAAAATAAATAAATAAATGATGGAATGTGAACTAGCATTTTTTTTCTCAAAAATAAAAAATAACGCATTTAACAAATTTTTATCTATGAAAGCAAAAAAATTGTGATATCCAGGCATATTTTTTGTTTTGCAAACAAGCTGCGTCAGCAGAAATGCCGGGCAATTGAATTTTGATTATTATAATAGTATGAGTTCTTTGATTAATGTAAGTATCTCTTGGCATACAACGAACATATATATCACTTAAATCGGACAGATATCCTAACGTTTTATCTTTCCAACCAAATACTGTTCCAAGTGGCATTATCAGACCCTGAGGACCATTGTGTCAGGTTACGTGGGCTTTGCGTTATTCATGTCTTACCAGAAGTTGTTAGAAGCCAAGAATAGATGCTACCCTAAGCCAGAACATGTGACAGTTGAAGAGGATGGAGCCAGTATCAGGCTTAAGGGTCTATTAGATTTAACGGCTCAAAAGATTGTGCGTGTAAAATAGTTGGTGATAAGTTGGGTTCAGATAGTGGAAGCCTGAAGCTGATCAGTAAGTGGGGTTTTGATGGGTTATCATCGCAAAGTGCTTACAAGCAGACATCTGAAGGTGAATTTAGTGGATCATCAGTGTTCATGACGAGCCTTGTTCCTTTGCGATTGGAATTTAATAATAGTGTTGTGTGGGAGAATCCGTGTACTTTCTCGACTCGTTATTGTAAGATGAGGAAGGACATAAGTGATTTAGTTGTTTCAGTGTGCGGAAACTTTCAAATTCATCATGAACTTCACATGAGCATGATAGATGCAGCCACTTGCAGTGTTTGTCTTTTAAACCTAAAGTCAGATGAATGATTTGTTTATCAGTGAAGATGAGGCCCATCCGTGAACAGATTTTGCAGCTAAGTCTTTCCACCCTTCATAATTGGATTCGTTGCATTGAGTGTTTGCTGCACAGTTCATATAATTTAGATTTTGAGGAGTGGAGTGCAAAAAGCGAGAACAAAAAGCTGAAAGAAGCAAGAAAAGCACAGATACATGCTAAATTCAAAGACTAAATGGGACTGTTGATTGATGTTGTTAAGCAAGGTTATGGACTTACGGAACGACTAATGATGGGCTAGACGCTTTTTCCATGATTACAGGAAGACTGCTTCAATTTTGGGTATTGACGAAGACTTGATTAAACATGTACCAGTGATGATGCAAGTGATTTTTTGTGGTTGTGCGATCAACAACAACAAGCATTAGATAAATTCCGAGCGTATTGTTGGAGTACAGTAGAGCTTTATGTGAGGCTCTACTATGTATGTTACTACATGCCAGCCAGTGTACATAAATTGTTGATACACTGAGCCGATATTTGTGAACATTTTTCTTGTTTCCCCATAGGTATTTTGTCAGAGGATATAGCAAAAGCGAGGAATAAGGACTTTAGGAACACCCGAGAACACCACACAAGAAAACTTGGAAGGAAGTAAAACCTGTTGTTGACTTCAGACCCTTACCTGTCGCATATTCGCCCGAAGTATTCGACCCGTGTGAAGATGGATTTGCTGCCGGAAGCTATGGAGCTACTAGTAGAATCAGTTGATCATACAGGAGAAGATATTTAGGGAAAACATTGCTATGGTTCAATGACCTATACCAAAGGTCTTTTTCAAGGCCAATACGAGTCCTTTTCAGGACTCCCAAAACCCCTTTTCAGGGCTATACATATTTTTGTTTCTACTCTGACGCATCAATCTACTCATTATTTTAACACACCTGCACCTGCCATCAAATAATATCAGTGATTCATATTATAAAAATGTATAAAATTCAATTGCTCGGCATTTCTGCTTTCGCAGCTTGTTTGCAAAATAACAAATACGCCTGGATAGCATTTTTTTTTGCTTTATATAAAATTTGTTAAATGTATTATTTTATGTTATGAAAAAAAAAGTGCTAGTTCTTTTTCCATTTTTTTACTGCTTATACAAGTTTTTGTCAAAAATTGCAAAGATCATTTATTTTTCAAATCAAATTCCCTATCCAATGAGATTTATGTATAGTGAAATAGGCAATGTCCCACTTTTCGTGATTTGGAACCACTGTGTGGCGTGGCACCGACGATGTATTGTAGACTGAGATGTGATCGGCGGTAACCCTTCGTGATTTAGTATATATTTTACTACCGGCGTATTTTGAATTGCATACTTAAACTTGACGACGCAGTGGGCGCAGTGATTAAGCAACTGCCTACTGAGCCGACGGTCCTGGGTTCGAATCCCGGCAAAGACAAATATTTTGTGTGATGAACTCGAATAATTAGAATAATAATTAGTGCTTGGGTCATGGATGTTATTTGTATTTAAGTATGTGTTTATATATATTATCGTCGTTTAGTGTCCATAACACAAGCCTACTAAAAGCTTAGAGTGGGACTAGATTGATTTGTGTGAGGTTGTCCGATATGTACTTATTCATTTAAACTATTTGTTTCTATTGATGCTGACTGTACTAAAAAAATATATTCACTTCATTCAGGACACGTGTGTTGCACAATGTATTCTCCATCACGGATTGGGTCAATTTGTTGCGCAGTCGTGTAAAAAGAGTTCAACAATATTCGAGACTGCAGCTTCACTGAATGATCAATAAAATACTTTTGTAATAATGCCTGAGGTCGCAATAAAGCGTTGGTAGCTAGTAAGACAGACATACACACAGACAGATTTAGCTATAATTTAAAACCATAAATAAAACGCAAAATTATCGGCGTAACGTATTGATAAAAGAATTGTTTTTTTAGATAGCCATAAAAATAATACCTATGCTCTGTGTTGACCATTGACGGCCGAATTAATGAGTGCGACCAACTTATCTGTGAAACGGCGAAATTAGGAACTAAAACTGCCATGCTGCAATTTCATACGTGTCTCTCTCTGGGTTCGAAGATCGTGGCGACACCCTTCAGTTCATAGATCGCCACTTTTTAACAACCGGTATCAAGACGTCAATCGTTTGTTTTAATTTCAAAATTTAAGGAAAATCTAATCATGTAGTTTCTGCATTGTAGGATTAAGTTATTTAAGTACTAGATCAGGTAGCGGCACCAACACTCGCATCCCGGTCTATAATGATCACTAGTTTCCTGTGTGAGCACGCTGCTCTTGGGACCATCTCCATACATCCCCCGGTCTAAATTTTGACAACGGTAACTGTATGAAGATTGACGGAAGACTGTTGAGAATGTACGAGAACGCTATCGTTACACATGGTTAGCGGTGTCAAAGTAGACAGATCATTTGTTCAGATTATTCGTCTAAGTAAACCTAATCGTGGTCGTCACATCACTGGTTGGAATAGGTAGGTAAGTGCCAGGCAAAAAATCTTGGCGTGGGTCTGGTACGGTCGCCCCACATGAGGGGATATTTATGATAGTATGTGTGAGTCGAGGAAAGTGTTCAAACAAAAATGAAAATATTGTCAATCTAATGTCAATTAGAATTAATATTCTAGCCGCAAAGCATCAAAACAAAGATTTTTAAGGTTTTTGGCAACAAACAAAAAAGTTTAGTCCAAGACCTGGCGTCCTGGTGAGCGTGGACGGCATCAGTGATCACAAAAACATAGCAGACATGTTCAGGTGTCACGTTCAGGTGGAATCTCCACTTAAAGTCCCTCAGGGGTATGTTGAGGTCGCGGTGTCGGTGTCACCCGAGCGTGTCACAGCAAAACAAGTCGCCTCAATAATAAAGGGTTGGTGACAAGATTTCTTGTTTATGGTGGATGATCTTTGCGACAGTATTACTGAAGCAGAGTCTCTACTGTTTGCAGATGATCTCAAGCTCTTGCTCCCTATTACCAGAGTCTCAGATTGTGACACTACAGCGAATGATAGACGCTGTGGCGCAGTGGAATGCAGCCAATAAGCTTCAACTTAACAACAACTTAACGTAACAAAAATTGCGTAATAAGATGTTAAGGTTTTAAAGTCCAATTATTATATACAACTGTAGTGTAATTTATAGTTATGTTTGTAGTTAAGAATTTGCATTCCATCCTATCTTGCGGGCTGTTTGGCTTGACTGGAAGCCCGTAAGACATTTTTATAAATAAATAAATAAAATAAATAAATCACCCGGACACGACGACCTCAGACACTTCCAACATGCTGCACCACACCTCTCCAGGCTGCTAGGAGCTGGGGGGGGGGGGGGGGGTCCCGGGAATATCAATGGATCCATGCCCATTTTTGTTAAATTAAACAACCTATAGCTCCCAAAGTATTGATCGTAGAGTAAAAATAATGTAGGAAAGGGTATAGCAGGATAGCCTAAGAAAAAGTGCCCCCAGCGTTTTTGGGTCGAAACTATAATCAAACGATGCCTTTTAAGGAGGTAATACCCTGCACAAAGTTTCATCCCTCTGTTACCCCCTGGGGGTGAAAAACACCCGATTAACCCCAAAACTGTTTTATTTATTTTTTCCTAAACTATGCAAGTGACGCATTTTAAATTTTGTACAAATATTATTGAGACTAAAAGCTATATTTAAAAAAAAAATTTGACCCTCCTAACCATTTAAATTCTTAAAAAAAAAAAAAAAACACCCTGTATAACAAGTTCGGCTCTTGGTACACACACCATTTTTTTTCCAAATATGAATAAATTTATATTCTACATCACACAAAAGTTTCATCAACCTAGCCCAGAAGGAACATTACGAAATTAATATGAATCGGCTCTTTGGTGCCTACTATTCATTTAACTCCTACTAAAGGCCGGTTCACACGTATTAAGTTGTCAAGTAATTAACTAAATTTTAACTAAATTTTAAGCGACTTAATTTTAAGCAAGCGTTTACACGTTCGAATTAGTTAAGCTCATAAGTTAGCCCGAGATGATGATCGGACACTTTTGATCTTTGATTCGGCTTCCTTGACACCAAAATTAGGTATCGCCATGGCCAACACTATATCGGCAGTCCCTTGTTGTTTTGCTTGCTTATTCCTATAATTAAGGCTTCTTTATTCCACAGACAATCGCGCTACATGTATTCTTCAATAAACTTTACTGTAGTGTCTTCCGACCACTTCGACATTTTGATTTCAAAAAAGTTCTTCAAACGCTTACGAAATACGAACTTCGAATGCGACTGCTCCGCCAGACTTATACACTTAAGTAATATTTAACTAAATTGTGTCTGTCCAAACATGTCAAGTCATAATTAAGGCCACCCACTTAACCGAAAAATAGACAACATTTTAATCTACTTGTTTACTTGCACGCTAAATTTTAACTTATAACTAGATTAATTGTTTACACGCTTTAAGTCGCTAAAAATTAAGTTAAAATTTAGGTAATTACTTGACAACTTAATACGTGTGAACCGGCCTTAAGAGCCTTGCATTATATTTTATTAATAAACAATGGCCTGCGATCGGACCGCTGTTTGTGTCCGATTAAAAAAATTGAAAATCGAACGCGGGCAGTAACGCGGCCGCGGGTAGTGTTTTTTTAGGGTTCCGTAGTCAACTAGGAACCCTTATAGTTTCGCCATGTCCGTCTGTCTGTGTGTCTATTTCTGCGCGGTATAAATTAGCACTTCGCTGCGAAATTGAAAGCAACTCTTTTACGTGAATCCCATAATACCAACGCATACATTACCTAACATGTTAACCTTTGTTTGTATGGTGAAGACTAAACTACAAAGTGGTCAAACCCATTTGCATTTTTGAACAAACTCCCTCTTTTGACCCTCCTAACCATTTAAATTATTGTCAAAAAAAGTAAAAAAAATAATAATCAACCTGTATAACAAGTTCGGCTCTTGGTACACACACCGTTTTTTTTCCAAGTATGAACCAGTTTATATTCTACATCATACAAAAGTTTCATCGACCTAGCCTAGAAGGAACATTGCGAAAATAAAATGAATGTACTATTTAGTAGGCAGGCACTACTCATTATATTATGCTTAAAGCGCAACGTCTCGGTCCTGCAACCATATAATTAACAACAAAACCGGCCAAGACCATGTCGGGGCCGGCTCAGTGTAGGGTTCCGTAGTTGCCTATCTTTCACAATAGACAATAGAGAGGTTTAAATTACGAAAAAGATTTCAAGCTCTATAAAAAGGTCGTAAACGCCAAAGTAACTGTAATTACTTATTAACTTCTTGAAGTTATCGGTTATACGCGCCAGATTGAGCGGATGTTTTAATACAGTATGGCACTTAACTAACATGTGTAACGTTCGAAGTATAAGGACACCGCGCGGCACTTACGTCATTTTAAAGAAAATTATGATATTCTGCGATAACTCAAAAACGGCTCGACCGATTTTATTCAATAAGTATAGTTTTCATTGGAAGTGCTTATGAGGTCATATTTTTACGAATTTTTCCATAATTTTTGAAATGTGGTTGAAAAGTTAGAGGGCGGACGCTATTTTTTGGATTTCTATAGCGAATATTTACAAAACTTCTGACTATCAAAAAATGATGTTCAAAGACCCCTATTATTTTTGAAATACCTATTCAACGAAACCCCACACACTAGTTGAAACGAAATAAAAATCACCCCCACTTAAGGGGTAAAAGCGGTACCTGCCCGAAAAAAAGTTTTTCTTTTTCTTTTTATTTTACCATTTTGTCGGCGTTTTACATACACATACTCATACCAAATTAGAGCTTTCTAGTACTTTAATGTAATGATAACGGAGCTAAGCCGCAGACAGATACAGACAGACAGACAGATATGGCGATAACTCAAAAACGATGGCGATAGACGGATATGGCGAAACTATAAGGGTTCCTAGTTGACTACGGAACCCTAAAAATCACTGCCCGCGGCCGCGTTACTGCCCGCGTTCGATTTTCATTTTTTTTAATCGGACACAAACAGCGGTCTGATCGCAGGCCATTCTTTATTAATAAAAAATAATGCAAGGCTCTTAGTAGGAGTTAAATGAGTAGTAGGCACCAAAGAGCCGATTCATATTAATTTCGTAATGTTCCTTCTGGGCTAGGTCGATGAAACTTTTGTATGATGTAGAATATAAATTGATTCATATTTGGAAAAAAAATGGTGTGTGTACCAAGAGCCGAATTTGTTATACAGGTTGTTTGTTTTTTTTTTTTTACTTTTTTTTAAGAATTTAAATGGTTAGGAGGGTCATATTTTTTTAACTATAGCTTTTAGTCTCATTAATATTTGTACAAAATTTGAAATTCGTCACTTGCATAGTTTAGGAAAAAATAAATAAAACAGTTTTGGGGTTAATCGGGTGTTTTTCACCCCCAGGGGGTAACAGAGGGATGAAACTTTGTGCAGGGTATTATCTCCTTAAAAGACATCGTTTGATTATAGTTTCGATCCAAAAACGCTGGGGAGCACTTTTTCTTAGGCTATCCTGCTCCCTTTTATGTATAAATTTTTGTCCGAAATAAGCATAATACTATTTCTACAAATATTCGAGATATGAGCAAAAATCTGAAAAAAGGTACCTTCAACCCCCCCTACACCCTCAGCACACCCCCACCCTCGAGGACTTTTAGTATTTTCCCCTGTTTGCCCATAATTTGGCTTAATTCGCTCAACCTAAAATACCTATGCCTGAACATGAACATGAACATGAACATAGGCACCACACCCAGCCAGGTCGTAGCCTGACCCGGACAAGCCGGATACACCAGGGGGCACAGATTTATAAGGAGTGACACGCTCTGGGATGGGATAGGAGGGCCGACTAGGCGCAACCGGTCGACCACAATCAGCCGATTATGCAACCTTGAGCCAATATTGGAAGTTAGGTGAGGTGGGGTAGAGCATCGGGGATGAGCGTTGGTGAGTTGTCGCGTGCTCTCGTTGGCGTCTTTGCTTGTCGTGTTCACCGGATAGCCGTCGGGGTATCACGTTTCCTGTTCGTTGGTCTGACTTTCATCCTTCGATTCGCTGTCGGTTTCTTGTAGTTGGTAGATTTTTTGGGCTGCCGTGATGTATTTGTTCTTGTCTGATGCAAGTTCTGCCCACTCAGAGGGGTTCATGTCGTAGTATTGCATATCCTGGTGCAACAAGTTTTCCCATGTAAAGCTGGGTCGGCCAACTTTAAGTTTTTGCGCTTTGTGCCGGTACGCGGAATGCAGCAAGTGGGGTCTTGGGCGTCGCAGAATGTGTCCGTCCGTAGTAGCATAGTCGAAGGCATTTTATCCTTTTGGTTATAGTTTTTCCCTCCAGTACATACGAGTATAGGCTGCTTTTGCATTTCTTATCGCTTGCTTGCACCGTTCGTTGATCGTATTTTTTCTGCTGCGGGAGGAGGTTATGTAGGTACCCAAGTAACGGATTTCGTTCACTGGAGTATCTGTTGTCCCGGTGAGGTTAATGAAGTTTCTGTTGTTTTCGTTTATTGGGTCTCGTGCTAGGAGTTTTGTTTTTGTCTCGTTCACCTTTAGACCCACTGATTCGAAAAAGGTTTTGGCCTTCGCGTAAATCTGATTTAGTTGTTGGAGGCCGTTCGATATCACGTCGTCCGCAAAAGCTAAGATAATCGGTAACTGTATTTCCTCGCCTTGGTTGAGTTTTACGAAGGGCATTTCTTCTTCTAGTGTTCTGAACACGTCGTCCATTACGATGGTGAATAGTCGCGTTTAGAGAGGGCAACCCTGCTTGACGCCTTTGCCTTTATTGATCCACCTGGTTTGTTGTCCAAACCACTTGATGCAGGTAGATTCGTTCATCGCGGCTTTAACTATACGATTGGCTAGCGCCTTGTTTGTTCGCGTGCATAATATGTCCCTCATGGCGTTGAGATCAATTGTGTCGAATGCTTTTTCTAGGTCGACTGCTAGGACAAAAGTTTTCTTTCCTGCTCTCCATTCCTCGTCTAGAATTCGGCGTAGAGTAAACATGTGACCGTCGGTAGATCTGTTTTTCAGAGATGCTGCCTGGTAGCTTTCGAGGTCGTCAATGGTTTCATCCAGTCTCAGTAGTAGTAGATTAGCGTAAATCCTGTATCCCGTGCTGCAGATAGAGATTCGTCTGTAGTCATTTATAGATTTTAGGTTCGTTGTTTTTGGTAGCGGTACTTGGATTGATTGTGTCCAAGTCTCCGGCAGGGTATTTTGTATTTATTTGCTCAATGCTTGGACCCTCTGACTTAGCAAGCTCTTCTTCCCATGTGGACATTGGGATAAACGTGTTTTTTGATTTTTGTCTTGCCTTGAGCTCGTGTGCCTGTAGAAGTCGTAGGTGATTTTCATCCTCCTTGACGGATGGGTAAGCCAGCCCCGTAAAGAATATTCTGCATTCCCTTTCGTCTTCTGTTGATTCAATTATTTGTAGATTTCGTCTGCATTCTCTGAGGTTGTTTATTCGAGTTACGTCACTTGGGCGTAGAGTTTTCCTGAATTTTGCTTGTTGCAGTTTTGCTAGCGCTACTCTGCGTTCTTTTGTACTTTGGATGAAATTTGATTGTTCTTTTCGCTAAGGTTTTCATTATCTCCATGATTTCTTGCCATTCCGGGTTTTCTTTTGTACGTTTCTGTACCATTGCCAGTTCTTGTGCGATGTTCTGATATTTCTTTTTTGTAGTTTTATCTTGGAGCATGATGTTGTAGTCTAATGTCTTGTAGTTGAAGGATTGTGATTTGTCTGAGGTTTTATCTCGGGAGGTTTTGTTTATGTTGGTCTTATTCGATTTTTGTGGTTTCAGTTCGCCCCATATGATTTTATGATTTGATAACGGCGTGTGCTGGCCTTTGATGAAGCTAAAGTTGGATGAGCTCTTGTTTTGGGTCATTACGTGGTCTATTTGTGACTTTTTACTGCCTGATTGCCAGGTTACTTTAGAGCTACTTCGGCCGAATGACGTTTCCAATCGGAATTTCTCGATTCTTATTAGGTCAGTGAGTATTTCCCCATTACTCTTGCTGTTTGGATGGTATAGGTTTTTACCCATTCGGTGACGGTTGCGTAGTGTTTTTGCATCTTTATACCCGATGTGTGCATTGCAGTCACCTAGAACGATTAGGGTCGGGTTTTTTGGCTTGAGCTTTATTAATCGGAGTAGGCGTGACAGGTCGTTTGTGGCTGCTGATGTTTCGTTTGACCAGTGTGTTGTGACGACGAATAATGTTGTTTTGTTATCAACGTCGATTGACGCTGCTATGTTGTTCAAATTGGTTTTTGTCCAGTTAATTTTAAGCCCGCTATTTTTCCTAATAAGGATGGCCAGACCTCTGTTGGAGTTATTTCCGCTTACACTCCATTTGTAGTTATCGGATTCATGAGTTCCGGTTTTCAGGTGAGAATCTTGTAAGCGTGCGATGTGTATTGATTTCGATTCTAGTAACGTATCAATATCTGCTTTTTCTTAGGTTTAGCTGCTCCTCTAACGTTCCATGTTGTCACGTTAGTTCTATATATTGGGTTGTGAACCGGGTGGTGCGGCCTAGGTCGTGACAGTCGGTATCCAGTTGCGTCTGCTATCTCCTCTGGCGTTCCGGTATTTAGGTTTATTTCTGCTCGCGTGAGTTGTGTGTTATTAGTCGTGTTTACACTCAGGTGGTTTTCAAAACAATCGTGGTGGTTGTGACTGTAGACCAGGCCATGGCGCCTACCGCGTCGCTGGGTGTTTTAGGGGTAAAGTGTATTATTTATTTTAGTGGGGTGCCTTGAAATACTATTACATTGGGCTCCACCCCACACCTCATCTTGGTCTTGCAAAGTCAAATATTTCTTAATTTGTTCATTTTGGTCTGGCTTGTTGACATCAATATTGCTTATGATCTCGCATTTCGCATTGTTTGGTCATGTTGGTTTACATCGGCATATCGTGCGAGGTCTCTGCGGATTGCTTGATAATCAAGCGTTAATCCAAATAAGTCGTTGATTTGGTGGGCGATAGCTCGAAGAAGACAGTTACCATCTCCGGGTATATTCTTTGTTGCCGTTTTGCTTTCCATGTTTGTAGATTGTTGTCGTGTCCTGCTATCTAGAGGCGCGCTGTGGGGAGAGCTTAAAGTCTAGGTTATTAGTGGATGGTGTTGTCGGGGGTGTTTATGTGTGTTGCTAGGTATTTTACTTATTGTTATATGGTGTAGTGTTTGTTTTTAATGCACACCGGCTGTGTTGTTTTGTGCTCCAGTGTGACTTAGGTAGTTATCTATTGTGATCGATATCCTGACTTTCAAACTTGCGTCAACTTTCTACTACTTAATTGCTATTGTTATATGGCTTGGCAGACTCTCTTTGGTGACTTGTGGCCGCCAGATGATGTTTCGTTCGAAGAAGCGGTGCGCTTTAGATAAAAAAATGGTCCGTTGCGTAGTGCTCTAACAAGGGGTTTTTTTTTGATGTCGAGCTGCTTTGGTTGGCAATAAAACGGGGTGTTTGCCGGACTGACCATGTGCTTTGCTGTGAGTGGGTTGTAACAAAGAATATTTTTGTTTGATTATGTCTTATAACCCAAGCTTCTTCGAGATTCTGTGAATTGCGTTGGAAGTGATGGTATAATAATATAATAATGTGTGTATGTATTTTAGGAGTTGTGTTGGGCGCGTGGTAATAGGTAGCAGTTTATGTTAGATTTAGTTTCGCCAATTACTGAGCCATGAGATTTAGCTTTAACTAGGTGTTTGCGAAGCAAAAATACCGCGTTTTTGGATTGGAATTCTTGGCCCCGTTGTTTCTGGCGTCGAACTCGACTATAGCTGTTCGTCGTTCGTGGGGGTTATTTATGTATGTATGCGCTTCGGTCAGTTTAATAAAAGAAAAGGTTTAGGACTCTATTGATTTGTGATTTAGCGATGTAATTATTAGTGAAGTAAAGTTTATATATAAAAATCTGCTTTTAATAATCTTTGTTAGTTTATTAGGGCCTGGAGTTGATCAGTGCATCTAGATTACAGATCCTTCGTAGAGGTATAGAACCTAAGTGTGGCGGTTTTAAAGAGGTCGGGGGAATTTTGAGGTGCAATTTGCCGAGGACCTGACGAGGTCTGTTAGGCACGTGCTTATCTGATCTGATCTTTATAGCTTTTCAACTCGGATATCTAAGGTATTTAATGGTTCAATTTCGAATTGACATTAAGTAAGCAGTGATAATGGAACGAGCTCACCGAGTTCTCCTTGGGTCGCTGTGTCGTCAGTAATTGATGCAGCGCGCAGCGTGGTTACTCCTGTATTTTGTACTCTACTCGGCAGTTTCTGCCTCCAGCACTAGATTTGCACTCACTACTTAGGTTATTTGTTATCTAGACGCACTGCACTATGTATAAACACGATGGTTTTGGTTTGGAGGTATTTAGGGAACGCGGTGGAGGTTAGTTTAAACTAATCTTTCAAGTTTAACGTCGAACGCGCGGTGAGAATTTTGAACTTTATGACGGGGTTGGAACGAACAGACGGCCGGACTATTATTTCGCGTGGGGCTATTGTTTTGGCTCAAAGATTTAAGTGGCGTTTTTGGGTCGTTCGGGATGGCTTGCACAGATGCGACCGCTCTGTACCGTGTCTCCGACGAGACGCTCAACCTAAAATACCTATGCCTTAAACAAAATCCCAATGACGACGACATTATACACCTGCGATGCAGCACACCTGTGTGGCTGGTATTCCCAGAAATCAAAATGAATTTTTAGTATTTTTTTTTGTTTAATAGTGACTAATTATTGTTCTGTACTGAATTTGTAAACTTTTTTGGTGTGCAATAAAGCATTTTGATTTGATTTGATTTGATTTGACTAATAATTTCCACGATACGGCTTCAAATCAAACTAAAAACGCATTTAAGTGCGGTTATAATGTTTGATTTATTTAAGCGTTTATGAACTGGTATAATAAAAAAACGGGGCTATAATAGTAAATTACATACCTAGGGCGGTGTATTCGGAAATGCCCCAAACCGCTTGTGGCCCGAACCCAAGTTGAGGGCCATAAATGAGATCTGGGGCTTTAGAAATTACCGCACGTAATTTTCTGCCAGCCTAGCCACTGACGGCCTAGTGTGACGTGAAAAAAAAATGGAGTCATGAAATCTTGCAGAAATGAAGCAACTTGGGAAAAATATCTTACTTAGTTACTAATGTTAGTTAAGAAATCGTAAATTACGTACCTACAGTAAGTGAGCAATTCGCAAAAAGTTTGTAGAAATGTAAGACGTCAATTAAAGTTCAATATTTATTTTTCCTATTTTGTTACCAACAATCTTCTTTGTGAATTTCAATATATTGGTTTCACATCATATATAATTAAGAAAGTACCTATACAATTATAATATATTGAACTTTAGACTAAATTGGAAAATTATATTGAACTTTAATTTTGTACAAACTGTTTGAGATAACTATGCCCAGGTACCTACAGTATAATGCCTAATGATAACGTGGGGTACAGATACTAAAGACTTTGCAAATAAACAACAAAATGGGTAAGTTACGCGGAAGTAGCAACAGAACAAACTATACACCCACTCTATTATACTTACCTAATGAAACCATGAAACGTTAGTCGGCACTTTTCAATTTGGTTCATTGTTGATATTCCATTATGCGGTAAATAAAAGGCAATTTGAATGTAAACCTGTTAAATTAACATTCATAGCTAGAATTTTGTTTGTTTTCGTCTCATTTCGTTTTATATCGTCGTTGGTATGATAATTTGGAGCTTGCAATCACTATAAAGACTTATAAATGTTCCCTCTTATTTCACCAATAATATAACTGCTATATACTATCATAAAATTGTTTGATTTATGAAATTAACAAATAATAAAATTCATAAAGTCGATCATAAAACCTCCTCCTTTTTTGACGTTGGTGTAATTAATTACTTATAGGCCTAGGATTCGGGTCGAGTCAGTTTGAGACGCGGGTTTGAGTCCCGCCTGAACCAAACATTTTTTTAATCTCTCGCTTCAATGTAAACGTTAAGTTTACGCTAGACGTAATGGTTTTATAAAAATTAATTCATTGTATTTTGTTTCAGAAAAAAATTGCTGCAAACATACGCATCGACGAACGAGCACATAGAGGGTCTTCCGCCCGCCCTCCTCGCGGATGGGCTGCGAATGACCTTGTAGTGAGTATTTTATTAGTTTTCTGTCGTCTATCATAAAGGCAGGATCGTAAAATGCGAGCAAAGTCGATTGAATTGACGTGTAATATATGTGACAACCCTAGCACTTCATTGAATGTAGTTTAAATGGGCCATTTTTAGGGTTCCGTACCCAAAGGGTAAAAACGGGACCCTATTACTGAGACTTCGCTGTCCGTCCGTCCGTCTGTCACCAGGCTGTATCTCAAGAACGGCGATAGCTAGACAGTTGAAATTTTCACAGATGATGTATTTCTATTGCCGCTATAACATAAAATACTATAAATAAAATAAAATAAATATTTAAGGGGGGCTCCCATACAACAAACGGGATTGGTTGCGTTAACTTTTGTAGCGATTCACATGTTCACGTCATGTGCTCGCCATCATATAAACATATATCACCATCGTAAGACTCACATCTTCATTATCATCATCAAATTCTCATCACATAAGCAATAAGATCATATTACACCTATAATATTAACATCGTCATTATATAGAAGTATTAAAAATGAGCTAATACAAATGCAAGCATCCTGCCATTTTTGAATAGCAAATTAATATTCACAAAGTTTGCCAACAAAGGAGTTGAGCTTTATTTTAGACTGAATAAGGATCAGAAGTCATATACAGCGTTTAGTGGGAGGGGTCTTGGACGTGTCGAGTGTCCCGAGTGGGACGAGGCAGGCGAGCCTGATGAGTGAGATGGAGCAGTTGAGTGGGGCGAGACAGATGACGCTGTCGAGTGAGATGGAGAAGTCGAATAGAACGGGTCAGTCGAGTAGGTCGACAGCGGCGAATGACTAGAGTTTAGGGTATAAATAGGCAAGGGCTTAGTAGGATGGGATTCATTCTTTCTTGCAACTTCGAACGGGTAACATTAATCTCTGGCATTAAGGTACTTACTAAATATAATTTTAAGGGGAATTTCTGTTGGAATTTAGATTATTTTTCGGGATTATAATTATTCATTAAAATTTATTGGGATTTTGTTGTTTGAAGGCTATTAAGCTTAATTACATGCCAGAAATAGTGTTTTGGTACATGGTTGCCAGATGAAAGATATTTAACCTTGCGGCTGTTAAACGAATATCTTTCAGACTCTTCTAGTTTTATCCGAGTTAGGCAGCTCGGACACTAGCCATATATAAGTGCAGTGAATAGCCTACGAGTGTGGATAGTTTTGTTTGGTGAAAGCAAGGACCACACGTGATGGACATGCGGGCCTTTCCGCGATTGCCGAAGCCAAATGGACCTCCATGCTCGGTCTCATATACTTATATATTTATATGTCTGCTTTATATACATGTCGGATCATAGCCGATATAAGGTCGAGTTTGGCCTGACAGCGGGCCGTGGTACTTCACCTTCAGTGGTTATCCTGAGGACAGATTCGATTTGGGTTGCGGCCGCGTGTGGACGCACCGCTAGCTTTTTTTAATTGTTATTCATTTGTGCATAATTAGTGTTGATAAGTTTACCTGAGACAGTGACTCTTAATTTGTTATAAATTGTGATAAAAGTGTAATTCGTGTAATTATATGGACTAACTGAAGAACTGACTTTTGATTACCTCGAGGGCCCTGAAATTTATAACGATGTCTGCTCATAATGAAAATCTCGATGAAGCTCACGGCCATTCTGCGACATACACATATTAGGGCGAGCTACTCCATGCTTCCGGCGTCTCATCAGCCGCGTGGGGGGGGGGGGGGGTCCAATTACACTGATTCTAGTCCAACCTCGGGTTAATCTCCCGAACTTACAGTTCAGTTTAGCTAGGCCCATACACGTTTAAATATAAATATGAGACCCAGGTCTCTAGTGTTCTTTGTACTAGCTAAGGAACGGGGGTATGGGGATAGGTACACTCCAGTAGGAATATTAGAACGGGGTTTCTTTATCTTCCGAGCAATCGGCCATTCATCATTAACTAACATAACATCTATTCAAATTAATTTAATCTTGTTAGGTATAGTGGTCAAGAGGTTGAACTATTATTTTCTTAAGCGGTTATGACCCGGGACGTTAGTAGAGGAAAACAGAATCTTGTAGCGGGTTGTAAAGATTGTAAATAGGGAACCTGTTAGTTAGGCCAACCAGATATTTAACACCTTAATTAAAGGAATAACTAGTTAAAAATTTATCGATTATGATTTAAAGTAATGTACCTTTGGTATAGCTTAAGAGATAGAATGGCATCACTGAAGTAAAGTTGAGTCAGTTGGCAGTAGATATTCGCTTTTTCAATGAACAGAAATAGTTTAGACTTTGTTATAATTTTGATAAGGAAATTGTGGATCGTTGTATAGTATGGAAATACAAAGCATTCCTAAGACTGGATGTGGAGTATCTGAAGTGTAAATTGCTAAGAAAAGCCGGGGACTTATGGATAGCAATAATGAAAGCTATTCGTTCTCGTATTTACATCACAGATCTCAGAACTAAAGTAACTTATATCACAAGGGTTGAGAGTAAATTCCTTTATCAGAATCAGTCATTCGAGAGTTGAAAGATACTCCGATCGGCACAATAGTCTTCATGATTTCAAGGGTATACTACATTTATGAATATGGTCAAACGAAAACCAAGTTCTAGAACTCGTTAGAAGGGTTCATACCCACTAGGGAAGAGTAGTGTATTAGACTTCTTACAAATACAATTATAACTTCATTTTTCTGAATTATCAGTTTTACAATCATTACATATATTTAGCAAGTTGTAGGTTTAGGCAGGTAGCTTAACCTAGCGTAGGCCTTGTGTAGTTAACTTAAGAAGCCTGCGCCAAAAGGCTTCCCTAAAAGATGGATCCTTGACACTTTGCCTTAGGTAGGACGTCATGCATAGATGTGATGAGATCCCACAGTGGTTTGTTCAGCTTAGACTAGGAGCGGAGTTCCCCATCCTCTAGCTGAACGCTTTAATTCGATTTGCTTCTCAAGAATAGATAGGTAAAGCGTTCAGTGACATTCTCCGCGCACTTAGGGTGGTAGGGGATTATTACAAAAAATTTATATATTTTTTTTTATATTCACAATAAAGATACCTTCTCCATTATACTATAATCTAGTCCTTACTAGTTCTTAATTGTGAAGACTAAAACAACTTCCTACTTATTGTATAGGACTAGAATCCACCTCAGATTGGTCTACTATAGTTTATTTAAGGGAGGTATACCACCTTCTCAGATTAAGGTGTAATGACAAAATTTATTCAATATTGTCAAATATGAAAACTTAAGAACAATTAAATTCATAATAAAATTTCATAGATCCTGTAGCTTCCATCTATTTATAGATTGGTAATGAAGTGTAGTTTCATATTGTACATAGACATATGATTTCTAATCATTCTGGAGTAAGAACATGCAATTTTAAGAACTAAATAATCTTGCATTCCAGAATTCTAATAAAATTTGGATAGAATCACATATTGACTTTATTATTACATAGAGTAACCTAGTTCAACTATATATGACTATGAACTAAATGAATTTGATATTTCATATTGAATTAAATAACTTTTATAAGAGTATCTATAATATTCCATATTGAATTCGCTATAGGAACTATAGATATTTTTGTTGGCTAGACTACATAGGAAGTAATGAGTTTATAATTTGAGGATAGATAACATTAAACTAAGTTAGAAATTAAATTAGTACAAAGAACCAAGGTAGCAGTAGAATAGGAGAAGTTTGCATTAAATAAGTAAGAGATTACACTTTTATTAGGTTCAATTAACAAAAATACATAGTAGTATAGGTTTGAGGGTACTTAACGGCACATCACGGCTACATATCTCCTAAAAGAAACTGAGTTACTACAACAACGTTGGATCCTGCCCTAGACGAATCACACCTATACAGACCACATTTTGGCCATTAGTTTAAGAAATGTTCAAGCTCAAATTGTTATAAAGATCCTTTCATATTCAGATTTGTTTAGTTGTAGGATATAGAAGACTGGGAGCTGCTGTTAAGATATTCTTAGATAGTTGTTGTAGGGTTTCCTTAGGGCTTCGTTGTAGGAGTAGAGTCTGAAGGTGAGGGCGAAGCAGGCGGAGGACCTGTACCTTTAGTTTAGGGCTTAGCATACATTACGATTGGTGGTCCCGTGACTCAGGATAACTCTAGAGTTAAAGTACTTAGGTAGACAGACATTACACTTTGCACCTCATTTGTATGGGGCGCTATACATACCAGGTGCAAACTTAAACACTTAAGGATGTAAAGTGTTTGTACGAAACCCTCGGTGCGCGAGTCCGACTCGCACTTGACCGGTTTTTCTAAAGTTGTACACCCCACTTTTTTTTTAATTTTCGATATTTTGGGTATTTTCCACTCAGAATCACGAGCTCTTCCGATCTTTTTAGGAGAAAAAAAAACTGTTCCAAAATATTCGTAAATTTTTAGGGTTCCGTAGTCAACTAGGAACACTTATAGTTTCGCTATGTCCGTCTGTCTGTCTGTCCGTCCGCGGCTTAGCTCCGTGATCATTAGTACTAGAAAGCTGAAATTTGATATGAGTATATATTGTATGTATCACGCCGACAAAACGGTAAAATAAGAAGTAAAAAAATATATAGTATTTTCGGGTACCTACCTCTCGTACACCTAAAGTTGGGGTGATTTTTTTTGTTCCAACACTAGTGTGTGGGGTCACGTTGAATAGGTCTTTTAAAAATAATAGGGGTCTTCAAACATAATTTTTTGATTAAGTCAGCAGTTTCGTAAATATTTGATCCGGAAATTCAAAAAATAGCGTCCCCCCTTATAACTACAAACACAGCTCAAAAAATTATGGAAAAATT
Organism: Apotomis capreana; assembly: GCA_947623375.1. Taxonomy (NCBI): domain Eukaryota; kingdom Metazoa; phylum Arthropoda; class Insecta; order Lepidoptera; family Tortricidae; genus Apotomis; species Apotomis capreana. Next base: position 21,920,965 of record OX392512.1, read on the forward strand.
CATGAGAATGAGGCCTTATAAGTACTGTCAATTAAATCTATATTGAATAAAATCGGTCGAGCCGTTTTTGAGTTATCGCATAATTTCATCATTTTCTTTAAAATTACGTAAGTGCCGCGCGGTGTCCTTATACTTCGAACGTTACACATATTAGTTAAGTGCCATACGGCATTAAAACATACCGCTCAATCTAGCGCGTATAATCGATAACTTCTGGGAGTTAACAAGTAATTACAGTTACTTTGGCGTTTACTACCTTTTTATAGAGCTCGTAATTTAAACCTCGAGCTTAATACCGCTGTTTTAAGCCCGTCTATTATGAAGGATGGGCAACTACGGAACCCTACACTGAGCGGGGCCCGACATGCTCTTAGCCTGTTTAATATAGATAATATATAAATATCAGACAACCTCACACAAATCGCTCTAAGTAGTCCTAAATTAAGCTTAAGAAGGCTTTATGGGTACTAGACGATATACGTAATTATATAGATACAACAACTTTGTGAGCAAGGAACCATCACTGTAGAGGAGCTCAAGTCGCGAGGCGAATATAAGTCATACAAACTGGGTGTCCCTATTGCTTACTATGACAAGTGCATGACAGCGGACGTTTGGCCTGACAACGCAAGGATTAAGAGGAGTCCAGATGGCGCTGCCGTCATGTAAACATCGAGCTCGTATTAAAATATTCACAAAAATTGTTAAATTAGTCAAACTTGTATAGAAATTGTCTTAAATTGAACTTAGTGACAAGTGTTAGTAGTGACATTGTGGGCTACACAAAAAAAAACAGTGAAGTGTGTTAAATAAGTGATTTAAATTCAAACAACAGTCGTTGTAAAATTTAGACTAATTTGGACAAAAAACGGATGATTAACAACGGAAACCATACCTACAAACTCATTAAGTATTTTACTTTGTGTAGTGTACTGTGTTTTTAGTGATTAACGGCAATAAATAAAAGAAGAAAACAAAGATCAACGGTTGTTGATGAATGACTCATAGTTCTAATACTAGTTGCTAAATTTCGCAACGCTTCGATCCGTAGCCTAGTGGCGTAACCCGACGTCATTGACACGCACTACGCAGAGAGTCATAGTTCGAAACCTGGAAGGCGGTCAACTTTTTGCTTTTAGTTCAATATTTTTCTTTGCCGTAAGAATTCGAACGGAGGATCAAATCCTTGACGAAAAGGATTATTTTCTGTTTTTTAAATTTTTTATTATTATTGAAGATGTCGTTCAGAGACTATGTCACAATCCGGAAACAAAAAAAGAGGATTAACTTGTCGGATAGCAGTATAGTGAATTCTCAATGCGCACTAAACTGCAGTCAAAACAGTTTACGTGATGTATCATGCTGTGAAAAATCCCTGCTACAAGAAATTAAAGATCAAGTCGAAAACTTACATGCAGACCTTGAAATAGCGAACGGAGAAATTTGCAAATTATCTTTAGAAATCTCAGAGTTGAAAAAGTCTAACAAACTTTACAAGGATAAAATTGCTCTATACAAGACAGTCACTGCTTCTGAAATCATCAAAAATAAACACAATACACCCGGGAAACCTTCAAGAATGTCATGTACGCCTACATATAGGAAAATAAAACAATTATGTTATTTAAAAACCTCCAGTATACAGCGCTCAAGCACTGTTTGCCAATTAGAGGAAAGCTTGCATGCGTCAAAATGTTCTTTACATAGAGAAGACTCTCTTTCGTCACAACAAAATAGCATAAACGACACTATAATTTTTAGTAGTCATCAAGATTCAGCAGTTAGTACTTCAACACCTAAAAAAACATCTATCTCTCAAAGAATTTCCTCATCTGGTGGATTAGAAAATCGGCCGCTGACTTCATCAAATCTGTGTAAGGATAAAAGCATCCAAAACGGACAACGTAACTTGCCGCCGAAATTGTGCATCGTGAGCAGTAACAACCGCAATTCTATACTTGGGACCGCTGAATCTGTCTTCGATTGTCATCAGATATGCCATTATATAACGGCACATGGAGGAGTTGAACAATTATTGAAAGGAATTGAGACAAAACTACAACATTTTACGCTAAGAGATCACTGTTTAATATTAATAGGACATAGTGATTTTAAATCTTCAAAGGACTATAGGAAGATGGTTGCCATAATTCGACAAGAGATGCAACGTGTACAACATACAAATGTTATTATTTGCACTCCAAGTTTTAGACGAACAGAGTATAGTAACTTGTTCAATAAACGAATCGACATTTTTAATCACTTACTGTATACAGACATTACGAAATACGAGTACGCTTATTTATTAGACACAAATAGAAGTTTGCTGTATTCTTATAACGTGAACTGGAATAAGAACGGCCATATTAATAACAATGGCTTATTAAGGCTTTTTAAAGATGTGAATTGTCTTCTAACTGAATTAGTCAGTACCAAACCTTGTACTATGCAGTTGGGAATTGAAAACGATGTTTCAAAACAATATGTAACACAAACAACATCATGTCCCTCAAACGTAAATCGGAGCCTCTCTTTTTTAGATCAGAACCACCCCATGATGCATCAAACTTAAGGTCACATACCAAACTAAACATTTTTTATCAGAACCTATGTGGCATCACAAATAAAAAGCTTGAATTAGAATTATTCCTACGCAGTATTCCTGACATCCAACACTATGTTTGTGTAAGTGAGCATTTCCTTAATTCGATATCTGCACCTTTGTTCAGTTTAGCGGAATACCACATGGCATCATATAACATAAGGACTAAAAAGATAAGAGGTGGCACACTAATCTTAAACCATAGTAATAAGAAATTTGAGGAGCTTGTAGTTTGTAAAAAGTTATATAAAGATGAATGTTTTGAAGTATGCGGTGTTAGGGATTGTGAAACAAATGTCAATATTATTTGTTTCTATCGCACTCCAAATGATGCGAACTTAATTATGTTTATCGAAAAACTTGAGCAACTTTTGGAGCACTTCTTTAACAAGAATTGTGTGATTTGTGGAGATTTTAATGTAGACTTACTGAAAGAAGACAAGAAAGCTCAGGAATTTTTGTCAACTCTCACGTGTTATAATTTTAAATGGCTTATAAACCTTCACGCGAAATAACTCTGAATCGTGCCTAGATAACATCTTAACAAACTTACCGGAAGATTGTGTCGCTCCCCCCATCGTGGACAATAATGGTTTAGCTGATGGACATGCAGGCTTACTCACCACGCTTAGCGTTCTTAATAAAGACAAAGATAGTAGTGCAAAATATTTTTGGAAGATGGTGAGAAGTTTTAATGAAATAGGAAACACAACATTTCGACAAAAAATATTAGCAGAAAATTGGGTTGATATAGGTGTGAACAGCTTTATTAACAAGTTTAACCGTATTTTTGGTGAAAGTTTTAAAAAGAGGAAGAAGAAAATTAAGCCAAAAACGGGGAGTACCATAAAATGGATCACGAAAGGTATAAAGGTCTCTAGTATCATGAAGCGCATTTTAACAACGCACTCAACATCACAGTCAGAATCGATAGCGAACTATAGAAAAAATTACGTGAAAATTTTCAGACGGGTTACCAGGACAGCAAAAAGACTAGCAGTACAATCACAAATAATAGATGCGAAAGACTCGTCAAAGGAAATATGGAAAGTGATTAATAAACATAGAAATAAGATAGTAAGAGCGGAAGAAAATATGCTTCTAAAAATAGAAACCTCGGAAGGGCTTTCAAACATAATAAATAACCCAAATGGTGTATGTGACATTTTAATCGATAAATTTAATCACGGGAAGGTGGCGGACCACACTACCGATGCCGAACCAGCACTCTCGCTATTACGTACGTTTGTAGCAAGAGTCGAAAACGATATGGTGTTTGAGCAGGTAAATCCACTAGAAGTCATAAATTTGGTAAAACAGATCAAACCCAAAACGTCGTGCGGGTATGATGACATTCCAATCACAGTTATCAAAGATAACATTGATATACTGGCGTTACCATTGACCTGTTTCCTCAATCAATGTATTCAAAATAGCATTTTTCCGGATCAACTTAAGGTGGCCAAGGTCCTCCCGATACACAAAAAGGGTTCAAAATCTGATCCCAAAAATTACAGACCCATATCTCTCCTGCCAACGCTATCTAAGCTGCTTGAAAGAGTAATTAAAGATAGACTCACAAGACATTTGTACTTAAATAAAATTATATGTGAAAGACAGTTTGGATACCAAAAAAGCAAGAGTACAGTAGAGGCTATCAGTACGCTAATTAATGACGTAGTAAGTCAACTAAACCAAAAGAAAAAAGTAGCGGCAGTCTTACTGGATCTGAGTTCGGCTTTTGACACTGTGAACCACAATATCTTGTTAGCAAAATTAGAGCACTACGGGGTTAGAGGAAAATCATTAAATCTAATTCGCTCATACTTAACGAATAGAAAGCAATTTGTAGAAATTAAATGGAAACAAGACAACCTTGAAAAAATTTACAAGTCGAAGATAATAAGCGTGAAGAAAGGAGTCCCACAGGGATCCATATTAGGTCCAATTTTCTTCATTCTATTCACCAATGACATATTCAATTTTGTTCATAATCAGGTACCTAATGCAAAATTAGTTGCTTTTGCAGATGACACCAATGCTGTGATATCGGAGGGTACCATCTCGGAATTGAATGCCAAAGTAAATAATACTCTTGGAATCTTCTTGGAGTGGTTCAATACAAATAACCTGACGTTGAACCATAGTAAGACCAATGTCATTCTATTTAAAACCACGGCACATCATAAAGAAAAGCTGCAAGTTAATGTTGGAGGTTCTGCAATACAGCAGGTGGAGTCAGCTAAATTTCTAGGCGTATACATTGATGCTGCGTTGAATTGGAAACCAGAATTGTCTGCTTTAGTAAACTCGCTCAGCTCCGCATGTTATGCTCTCAGGAGTCTGCGGGACGAGTTGCAACTGAATCAATTAAAAATGGTTTATTATGCGTTGTTGGAATCCAAACTACGGTACAGTATAAAATTCTGGGGACAAAGTTACAAATACAATGTCCAGGCTGCATTCGTTGCGCAGAAAAGGGCTATTAGAATAATGGCTAAAGTACCTCAGCAGACGTCTTGTAGAGAGTACTTTACAAAGTTTCAGATTCTTACTGTTCCTAGCCTATACATTCTGGTAGTTCTAACGGATCTGATAAAGCATATGAACGACATAGAAACACCAGAACAGAGAGATAAACGGTTAGCTACAAGAAGAAAAGATCTGCTACAGCCAACCAACACCCGACTCAAAGTAGTAAAGCACGCTTCGGGTTATCAAGCAATAAGGTTATTCAATGAGTTGCCAGTGGAATTAAAATCAATAAACAACAGTTCTATTTTTGGAAATAAATTGAAAGCTTTCTTGTTAGAGAAGTGTTATTATTCGGTTGATGATTTTTACGCTCATACTTAATAATTATTTATTTTGTCAATTTGATAATTTTACTTATAATATTTGGTGAATGAACTTATAATTTTACTCTATTTATTGGTTGACATGATTGTACATAATTATAATGGTTTCTTCTGATATTGACATTTTACATTAATTATTAAAATTGTATCGTACCTATATTATAAATAATAATTTAGCATATAGTTGATAATTATTTTTTGTTATTTTAAATTATTGTATTTCAACACGACTGTATGTTGTTATGAATAAATTACTTACTTACTTACTTACTTAAACGGTGGTTTTTTCGAACAAAGTCAACGCAGGCGAAAAACACAACAGGTTCCAGCTAACCCGCCCACAATCAACATTGCCTACCAAAATGTCAGAGGTCTTAACACCAAATTAAAATATTTTCGACATCGCATTTTAACGCACGAAAGCGATATTGTAGTTGTTGTGGAATCGTGGCTGTCAACTTCTGTTGAAGACTCCGAACTGGTAGGAGATGATTGGAGTGTCTTACGTCGGGATCGCGCTACTGGTCGACAGGGTGGTGGGGTACTAGTGGCAGCTAAACCTGGCATTTGTCTACGCCGGAGGTGCGAGTTTGAAACAGGTGACGGTGAAGATCTGTGGACCTCTTTTGTGGTAGATGGTGCGGTATTTAATTTGTGTGCAGTTTACATTCCACCGAGTTCTTCGGACCATGTTTACATGAGTTTCTTTACTAAAGTAGAAACCATTATTAATTGTACCGGTACTGTCATAATTGTTGGTGACCTAAACCTAAATCCAAAGTATACATCCGCAGGTGTTTTGGCTTACTATAGTTATTTTACTACAGTCTGTAACGTTACTGAGATGAATGATATTGAAAATACGCATGGAGGAGTGTTAGATGTGGTGCTGGTGCGAGAGCGTTCTAATGGCGTACTAATCACTGAGGTAACGAAGAGTAGCCTTAGCCTCGTTCCACTTCCCGACTCTTATCACCCACCCTTGGAAATCGCCATTCCGCTTGTAACCGACCAAAGTACTGTACAAAAAATAGACCCTAGTAATATTGATACAAAGCGGGATTGGAATTTTTCTAAGGGAAACTATGAGCTTCTCTACCAACTGTTCGCCGAGGTGTCTTGGGATAGTGTTTTCGAGGTCTGTAATGTGAATATCGCTGTGGATCGTTTTTACAACATAATTTATGACATCTTTGATACGTGTAATGTGTATACCGCGAAAGATAAGGTCTCGTAAGCCATGCAGGCGTTATCCAGTCTGGTTTACAGCAGAAATTATTAAGGATATTGAGAAAAAAGCTGTCCTTCATCGTGAATGGAAACGTTCCGGGGACAAACAAGTATATGTTGAATTCTCTAAACTCAGAGCAGACATTAAGTTGAGGACATTGAGAGCTTACGATTGTTATATTCACCGCATTCAAGACCATCTAACAAGTAATCCTCGAGCTTTTTGGCAACACATTAGTAGCCTGAAATGCAAGGGTAGGTTTCAGAATCAGGTGACCTATAATGAGAAGGTGCATGATGGGGTAGGGGCTGCTCAGGCTTTCGCAGACTTTTTCTCGAGCGTTTTTCTTCCCGGCATACCCCTCCTCGACCACACAAAAACGATTGAGGAAGACAATTCACTATCCGCGAATTATGTTCATATCTCCACAATTTCCCCATATGATATTGAGATTGGCATATCTCGCTTAAAGCCTCAAAGCTCTCTGGGGCCTGACTGCATTCCTGCTTATATTATAAAAGGTTGTAAACAATGGTTAGTACTGCCATTATGTTACATATTTAATCTGGCTCTAAGTACTGGGGTGTACCCTAATCAGTGGAAGGTCACTCGCGTGCGTCCTATTCCCAAGTCGAGTGAAACGGCCACTGTTGAAAATTATCGTCCCATAGCCATTCTATCTACAATCGCCAAGCTGTTTGAGTCTATCATAAGCAAACTTTTATCTCCACAGATACAACCCTATCTTTGCGACTCTCAGCATGGATTTAGGCCAAGACGGTCGGTTGAAACGAATCTCTTAACTCTGGTTGACCTGATTTCCGAGCATTTAGATAAAGGAACACAAGTTGACGTGTTGTACTTCGACTTCAAAAAAGCCTTCGATCGCGTCGATAATGACAGACTACTGCACAAATTGTGCATCATGGGTTTTTCACCGAAATTGCTTCAGTTTTTTGCCAATTATCTACGCGACAGACAGCAATACGTTCAACACGGTAGCTTTGTTTCCGAGTCCTACCACACTCGCTCTGGCGTCAGCCAGGGTTCAATTCTAGGTCCATTCCTATTTGGCGTTATGATAAACGACTTGGCTTCTGTACCTAGAAGTGCTAGATGTCTGCTTTATGCCGATAACTTAAAGCTCATCTATGGCATCCAACAACTGTCAGATAGTGAGTCACTCCAAGAAGATCTCAACCGGGTCTATCAATGGAGCTTGGACAATAGACTTCTCTTCAACCCTGGAAAGTGTTCAGTAATGTCCTTTAGCCGGTCTCATAGTCCACTATTGTATAATTACCTTTTAGGATCAAAACAAATCCAACGCGTTGGATTTACCTTAGATTTATTTTAGATACTGTCAAAGATCTGGGCGTCATATTTGACACACAACTCAATTTCCATCAACATATGAAGACACTTGCTACGGCCTGCTATCGGAGGTTGGGGTTTGTTGTCCGCAATTCCCGTGAATTTGATAACCCTACTGCCATTAAACTAGTGTACACTGCTCTAGTCAGGAGTAAACTCGAGGCAGCGGCTATCGTTTGGAACCCTCATGAGGTCACTTACGCCTCACTTCTAGAGAAAATCCAAAAAGCTTTTTTGCGATTCTTATATAAAAAGACGTATGGATATTATCCTCTTCTTTATCCGACTAAATTTTTGCTCGGCATTTTAGGTTTGAATTCACTAGAGGTGAGGCGTAATTATGGTCTCCTGACCGGGGCGGTTCGTATATTGCGAGGTGAGTCAGATTGTCCTGAATTAGTGGCGCAACTGGTGCGTCTTCACGTACCTTCAATGGCGCATAAGTTCAATTTTAGGAAGCGCTCCCGCGGCTTGTTAGCAGTTCCTAATGCGCGCACGGTGTCGTACAAAAAGTCGCCTCTCGTACGTGCTTTGCAATATTTAAACGAACTTCTCGCAGCAGCACCAGAGTGTGATATTTTTGCAAGTGCTTGGATGATAATATATGATGAATGTATGAGGTTCTGTGAGGCGATGGATGACCGTCCTTCTGGTGTGAATTATGTTTAATTATTTATTAATATTTTTCCTTTCTGTTGTGCAATGTTCTGTATTGTTACTTAGTTCTATGACTGTACTTGTTACACAGTGCCTTGGTGTATCACTGTAATACTGTGTAATTATAATTGAATAAATAAATAGATAAATATATACTTAAATACATAGAACAACCGGGTCATGGTTTCAACCGGGTCACAAATATTCGAGTTCATCACACAAATATTTGCGCTGGCCGGGATTCTACAAACTGCGCCAAACGCGTCATCAAATATAATAGTATATACGTCTTCTTATGGAAGTTTTGATAACCATCATCAAAACTTAAAATAAACACTATACAATTAGAACGAAAGTGTTGCGGCTATTACTCTTAGTGAGATATTTCCATGTAGGTATGCTTCCCTAGCTCCGCAGTAGTCGTGAAGTGGACCGAAGCTGGCCGAGGCGAAGTTGGTGGAAGTATGACCTTCCACAGCGAAGTGCCCCCCACACTATCAACCTCGCCCAACCTTTTTTTTTTTGGAGGGGAAAATGCATTACGCATACCACCAGGGTGCGGGGACGGACCCCGGTGGTTATGTGGGACTCCCATGTCGGCTAATGAGGCCTATGGTGTACCACTACCCCTCCATTTGCCGCCTCTGTGCTATAGGCAAGTTTGCGGGAAACGCTCTTCGCATACTACCGCAACCATGCCAGCGGCCGTCCGTGCTTCGGACCCGTCTCCGGGGAACACTGCTTAACCCTGCCCTCGTTATAGGCGTGCCGATATACGGCCGCCTACCGCTCGGGGACCTTCATGTAGGCGACAGACGTCCCCGTGTCTGCCGCCCACAGGCACCCTTATGGGGGTAATCGGCGGTCGTAGGCCAGCCACCGTCGCCCCACGCGTTTGCGGCGCATTGGCTGGGAGGCCGGATCTTCCTCCTTTCCACGCTCCGCTGCCTCCTTCTGCGCCATCACGTCCTCGCAGAAGGAGGCCATCGCCTCCCACGACCTGTCGCTGCCTACCATGGCCTCTACCACGGCAGGCAGGGAGAGGTCGTTCCCCATCACGGCCACAAGTGCGGCCCGCTGTTCCGCCCAACTTGGGCACGCCTCCAGCGTGTGGTGCCCCGTGTCTTCAGCGGCGCCGCACGCGTGGCATACCGCTGTCGGTTCCCGTCCTGCCCACACTATCAACCTCTGCCAACTTCATGAGTAGTGTGGAGTTGTGTAGTGCTGGCGTATAAATTGTTGCTGGGTTTTTATTTATTTTGTAGATAACGGTGCTCGCTGCTGACACTCGTATTAATTGGCAATCATAGTGGCAAATTCGACCTTATCCCCAAACTTATTTTAGCTATTTCAAATCGGGGATAAAACAAGCACGTTTCACGTTACAATGCTGACGGTATAATTATTTATTAATTTTGTACTGTGCTAAAGTTTTTCGTAGTCAGGATATGCATCCGTCGCTTCCATAAAATTCCGCAACCACTTTAATATACGAATGCATAGCGTTAATTTGAATGTGACTGTCTTATCAAATCTGAATAAGCATAAAGCTTTAAGTTTATGATCCTCAAAAGGTGGCTGTATATTAGAGAGGTTCAATGTTTTTCACTACTTATGTGAATCATTTTGGAGTAGTTACACAATTAAGTAATTGTCTCTATGACTTTTTCACATACTCTGTACTGTGAATACATACGGTATTTAATGACAGCTCAAATTAGCTACTCTCTATGAAACGTCAAAAACGATCTGTAGTCAAAACACGTCTTCTTTTTAGTTGTTGTACAATTAAAAATAGTAAAATGTCCAAAAGTGAGTGAAATTTTATTTGGTTCCGCGTATTTTTTAATGTGTGTTTAGTGGTTTCAATGTCACAATTTATATTCACTATAGTCAAATACCGAATTGTACTCTCTGGTTGTAAGCGATACAAATATCAGCGAATCATTTTTATTATTTATTTGAGAGGTCGATACTGACACTGTCCGAGCCCATTATAAAATATGATAATTCTGTAGTTCATGCCGCTCGCGCTATCTGATCTCATGTCATGTAACACTGATGTTTCCGCAGCCACAATAAATATCTAACCACAATAAATATATCCAGATATAGATATCCGAATTTGGATACTTGAGTTAGATAGATCAGGGGGGTAATTCGACCAAATTTAGAGAGATCGTGGAAATCTCTCCATTTCATTGCCATCCGTCACCTTTGACGTGTCCCTACTACAAGTGGCGATATCCCTAGAACATCTGAACTTCATCGATCCGGTCGCGCTTAATTTGCGTTTCCTTTGTAAGTGACGGCATAAATAACAGGCGCATACTTTAATTTGACCGTATAGTGCGTGAAATTAGTCAGTTACGTTTCGTTCAAGTTCGTGCGTGCAGTTCTCCGTGGCGCCACCTATGGTCCCACCGGAAGATCAGCGCTAGCTCTCGAGCTAGCATCTTGCTGAGGTGGGACCTTTTCGTGGCACGGCCAAAATGTTTTTGTTTTTATTGTTATCTATTGTGTTAATTATGTATTATGGTCACGCCAGGAATAAATGTATTTCTTTCTTTCTTTCTTTTTCTTTCTTTTCAAAACAGAAATTCATATGCATGAATAGCATTTTTGATAATGATTATCGCCTTCGCATTTCCAGAATTGAGATGAGATATGTCACTTGAAGCTCATCGCATTTTAATGACAGTTCAAAGGCGATATCACTGTTATCTAATAGAGTTTTGACGTTTTGCGATCTCCCAAACAGCATTGTCGAAGCCTCTAGCATAACTGTCACATGCGACTATTTCTCGTGCGAGATAATTATCCGTCCCTTTCTGTACAGTAATGTGAGAGAATGACAGGTAGTGCTATGTCGCGCGACAAGAGTCGTGAAGCGTAGTTGTGCTAGACCGGCTGATGTTGAATATTTGCTAGGAATGTATACAAACATGGTTGGTAAGTGATTCCTTATAATATAAGGATACTATTATCAAAAACTGAGTTTGTTAAAAGCCATGACCTGTCATCCCCGGAATTATAATAATATACGGATCCGCATCGCAATTTCCAATAAGACGTGACTTAATAAACTTTAGTAAATTATTATAATTTCCACAAGATTAAAACTACTGAGAAATGATTAATACCGTTCCGATGTTAAACTTCTCAGTGTACTCATAATGGTTCAACCAACTCTGTCTTAGAAAGAAAGAATGTTTATTTTGAAATAAAATGCAATGAACATCGTGTAAAAGTTTTCACTTAAATCTGAAAAAAGAAAGATAATTCAGTGAATAAAGGATTTTGACCTTACAAACGGTCCGGTAGTTTTGAATTTTTGATATGTTGTCTGGGATGGTTAGTCAGTGTTTAAAATGCAAAATGCACAATCCCCCCCCCCCCTCCGCGCCCGCCGCCATATTGAAAAAACCGGCACTCTCTTCATATTTTTGCTCATATCTTCCTTTAGGAGCATTTTAGCTAGAAGAAAGCTCTGACAATGTTATAGAGAGTTAAATTTACTACATTTTCCATTTTATATTTTGTTTCTAGGACAGATAGTTACGGAGATAATAATATGCACATTTAAAAAAACTTAAGAAATTGCAATTTCCAACTCAAAAACAAACTTCTGGATTATATCTTCGTTTAGGAGCATTTTAGCTAGAACAGTGCGAAAACAATTTTGTAGAAAATTAAATTTACTATAATTTACATTTCAAATTTTGTTTCTAGGAAAGATAATTACGGAGATATGTAAAAAATAAAGTCACATTTTCCGAAAATGTATGTAAAAATGGACATGAGTTTTATAAGCAATTATATTTCCTACATGTTTTAATTTGTCCTAGACTAGTCCGTAACTGAATGACAGCGTTCTAAACCAAGAATTTTGAGAAATTTTCGGAAAATTCGACTTTTCCTGTTTTTTAAATGTGCATATCTCCGTAACTAACCGTCCTTGAAACAAAATTTGAAGTGTAAATTATAGTAAATTTAATTCTCTACAACATTTCCCAAGCTTTGTTGTAGCTAAAATGCTCCTAAACGAAGATATAATCCAGAAGTTTGTTTTTCAGTAGGAAATTGCGATTTTTTACGTTTTTTTAAATGTGGATATCTCCGTAACTATCTGTCCTAGAAACAAAATATAAAATGGAGAGTATAGTAAATTTAACTCTCTATAACATTGTTGCAATGGATTAAAGGGCACAGTGGCTCTCTAGGTAACGATGCAGCCGACCAGCTGGCTAGGAGAGGATCCGATGATTTGGCAATTGGCCCAGATCCTATGCTCCCCTTGGCGTTTAATCAGCTGCGTACATGGCTTCGTCACAGAACACGATCACAACACGCCGATCAATGGGCAGAAACCAGTACATGCAGGCAGTCCCGGGAAACAGTCCCATACCCAGACACACGCCTGACAAAGCGCCTGTTATCGCTAAGCAGGCCCGCTCTGCGAGTAGTAGTAGGCACTATCACTGGACACTGCACACTTAACAAGCATTTATATGTTCTAGGAATGACCGATAGCCCCCTTTGTAGGGGATGCCTGTCGGCCGAAGAAACAGCTACCCACGTGATCCTGGAATGCACTGCCGTAGCTAAGCAACGGGCTGAAATCCTCAAAGCACCGAGGTCACTTCGTGAAGCCTGTGGAGACACCAGGAGAATCCTGCGCTTCTGGACGGAGTTAGGCTGGCTAGACTATTAGCCGGCAAATCTGTACGCACAATGGCCCGAACATACACGGGCTAAGTGCGGAAAGCGGAGCCCATAACCATAACCATAACCATAACATTGTTGAAGCTTTCTTCTAGCTAAAATGCTCCTAAAGGAAGATATGAGTAAAAATATGAAGAAAGTGCTGGTTTTTTCAATATGGCGGCGGGCGCACAGGGTTGGGGGGGGGGGGAATTGTGCATTTTGCATTTTAAACACTGACTAACCATCCTAGACAACATATCAAAAATTCAAAACTACCGGACCGTTTGTAAGGTCACACATAGTACTTTAGTCTCTATTCACCGTATTAAGAGGTGAGTTTTATAGAATGATTTAAAGCCTTAATTCCAGCATCATAAAATGTTCTCCAATTTTTTCATTATGTGTAATGTTTGAACGGTCATAAGTGACTCTATCTGAGCCCACGTCGCGATAATTCCGCCCGCGCTATCTGACCTCGTGTCATGTTACCCGAATGGCGTTTCCGCAAACTGGTGGCTTTTCCACAGACACTACAATATCCGAATTTCGAGAGCAATTTCCACCGAAATTTTACAAACTTGAACGATAACAGTCCGTTTTATTACGATGTAAATTAGTTAGCTAGTTGGATCGTTAAGTTGGATCCAACTACTTAACGAAGTCTTACTTTTATAGAGCGTCTTAAAGCATGAAGCCCATTAAAGTAGGATAGTGGATTTCAATTAGGATAGTAATCCTTCACTATTTTCTTGTACACCAATTCCGCATCAATGATGCCTTGTTTGCCCTTATGGGTGACTGATAGAGAATGCGTTATGCCTTAAGTCCACCATTTGTTCCTACATGTTTGTTATGTACGTAAAGTTTATAAAAGTAAAGTATAGTGTATTTTTTTTTTTTTTTTTTATATATATATTTTGAACACTAGTCTTCGGTACTGTGATAATAAACCAATGAAAATACTATTTTCATCTCTCCTGTTCGGAAAGTGTCATTTTCATGAGTAGACAGCCGGGTGGAAAATAGCTTTTCCATCCCTAGGGTGGAAAGTAATTTTTTTTTAATTGCCTCGAAGTCAAAGATAATTGCCATCTAGATGCACGTCGTGACCAACTCAATTCGGTACAATCTAGTCGGCCGTGGTATGTGGCCATTGAAAAAATGTCTCCAAAAGTTAGATATATGCAAGCTTAATTTATTTACATCTAATTATTAAATATACATACATATAATTCTGTCCCTGATTTATTGATAGAATCGTACATTTAGATAAAAAACAAAATAGAAACAATTGGATTTTTTTTTTTAATGTTGGCGGTACGTATATTTTAATTTTTTTTTCTATTAAAAATAAAAATAACGAGAGTTTGCAATAGAAAAAGCGGGAAACCGAGATTAAATATAAATGCCGTGTCTTTTATTATTTATTGGTTAAAATTGACAATGACATTAATTTAACCCACTCATGACATGTGCGTGTAGTATTTTATTTTCCTCGCAGTCGAAATGAAAAGTAGAGTGTTTAACTCGGGTGAATTACCCATTTCACCCTCGAACTATTGGCGCTCTCACTTCGTTCGAGCGCCAGAAATATCTCGGGTGCAATGGGTCACTTTCTACCCTCGGTTAACAATCTACTATTTATAGTTTGAAATGTTGTCAATTCATTGGTGAGCATAAGCGAAACCCATTTTGGTAAAATCACGTTAAGTAGAATATAGTGTACCGGACGAACTATTATTATTTCTAATTTCAATTACATGCAGCCATTTGCGAGAGGATGCTAGCAGTGACGCGTAAGTATTGTAACATTAAGTCTTTGACAACCTTTCTTACTCCACTAGCGCAGCGACCAGAAGTGGATCTTGGCCTCCTATACGAAATGACGCCAACGCACCCTGTTTTGAGCAATCTCCTCCCAGTTTTCTGCTTGTAGAGCGTAATAGGTCCTTCACAACTTATTGACCACCTTAAAAAAATGTTTTCTGCTTATTTTTTTCTGACATAGGCGTGCAAGTACACCCTCTTGCACCCTGCTGCCGGCACCCATGAAAGGTACTTAAATAAATCGTGCAATAAAGCCATATATGAATATACGTCAAAAAATAATATACCTATCACGCGAATATTATACAAATGCTATAAGTACCTACAGTACTTTTATCTCACGAGCGCGGATGAGCCATGTTTGTGTGAGTAATGTACATGCACATTGGCTCTGTGTGGGTGAGCCGGCACTGAACGCTTCCGAGCTCACCCACACAGAGCCAATGTGCATGTACATCTACTTACACATACATGGCTCACCCGCGCTCGTGTGATAAAAGTACTGTAATTATAATTATATATTATAACAACATTTGTAGAATTTTATAGAATAAAGCATTCTCATTGATAGAATCTTGAAGCCGCTCCCTGAAAAGTAATTTTCACACGTGGCTTTTGCACCAAGGGTACATGAAACACCCATCTGTCACTCACTTGTCGAAAAGTGACGGATGCTTTTAGGATCAATCACGCGATCAACGTGTCACCCTATGACTATGACCTTTATAGGCGGCACAAAATACAAGACAGAAGGTTCTCACTTTTGATCTTCGCAAAATCCGCTGAAGAGTATTTCATTGATTGTTTGAGTAAAACGCGACGCCATTGTTATATACTATTTTTTCCATTTCTAGAAACCATTTCTGGGAATTGGGTTTTTATACCGCAATTAATAAATACCTTGTGTCAATATGACTGCCGAAAAAGTTATAATACAATTTTCGACCTTTATTGGACCTTGCAGTTTTACAAGTCATGCCCGGTAGTGACGTCATCCTATAATATTTACCTGAGAGTACAACAATAAACACATCTAATCCTGAGCCGGCGGTCCTGGGTTCAGATCCCGGCCAGGGCAAATATTTGTTTGATGAACTCGAATATAAAATGTTCGTGGGTCATGGATGTTATCTATACCTATATTTGTATTTTTATATTATGTATATCGTCGTCTAGTACCCATAGTACAAGCTTTGCTTAGTTTGGGACTAGGTCGATTTGTGTAAGATTGTCCCTGAATATTTATTTATTTAATCGAGAAACGCATGAAAGTAGTGTCTTAAATTGACCTAATATTTAACGATTTTAATTTTTATGGTGTATCCCAATTGGTTGTGGCAATAGCAATACGACCGACTTACGTCTATGAGCCAATATTTATGACTGATTGCGAATGCGCGCCTCTTTTGCACAAAAGTGGAAGGTGGAGCCGAACACCTAGGCACGCTGGTGCGTAGCCTATTTAACGCTGGTTGCGGCACGTAGGGAAGCTGATCCCACAGTTCCGCTGATCTTAATAGTTGGAAATGAATGTAGCCGCGAATTCGCTATCGTCGGCTGACAATAAAGAGATGATAATTATCAGGGCGTCTCGAATAATCCAGGTCGCTTAAAATGATGATGGTACGATAATTCAATGCCTGTACACAAGTAGCAATGCAGACATGACACTTTTGATTTCTTATCAGTTGCCATTGCGACTTGGGCACCCCTTTTTGCTTACCATCAGGCGAAGTGGAGCCACTATGTTGTGGAGCTACAAAAAAAAAACAAAAAAGTATAGCATATAATAAAATTAAGTATAAATACAAGAACGTTATCTCGTTAGTCCGTCTATCGGGGCACTTAGGCACGTCGGGAAATGTGAGGAGTACGCAACCGCGCATGGGCTTTAAATAACTCCACCAAGAGTGAAAATATAGTGTTTAAAGCGGGAAAATGTAGGCCATATTTTAATCCTCCGGTAGCACTTGGTGGAGTGGTACTAAATGTTGTAGACCACTTTAAATACCTGCGACACATAATAACGGACAATCTGAGTGATGACCGCGATATTGAGAGCGTTGTCAGTGAGGACTAATACTCGTAAGCTGGCCCGAAGGTTCGCTAGAAGCTCTAACGAGGTAAAAATAACGCTTTTCAAGGCCTATAGTCAACCTTTTTACTCTAGCGGCCTATAAACGAGCTTATAACGCACTGCGCGTGCAGTATAATAACGCGGAGAAACGGACGGATTGGCGCAAACGCGTTGTGGAGGGTCGCAAGTTATGCGACGAGACCTGGTTCGCGGCACTCGCTGACAAGAGACAAAGACGTCGCTAAGGTGACGCAGTACCACCTGCCGCACACTTGTCTTGTCAGGCCTGCGGTGAAATGTGTCGATGTCGTATCGGTTTAGTTAGCCACCAGAAACGGAGTATCCCGAACATTACACCATAAATCGTCTGCAACAGACGCAAGGGCCTATACGATACACAGAATGCTGTTGGGACTCCCAAGATGCAGTCCATCGGGAATGTTTGCGGAGGCGCGCACAGATAACTTCCATGCGGTTATGCGTAATAAAATCATTTCGTTGATGGGCCGTGTCAGAATGAGTCACAGCAGTATTCTGAAGGCGATCGCTGAGAGATTTAACTGCCCCATATTGAAGCACTGGATTGAGGGGGCCTATGATGGTTGCGTTTATCACAGGATAAATAAGTGACAAATCTGTCACTCACAATCGCATTTTGTTAAAACGTGACAGATGCTTTGTCACTTATTTATCGCGCGATAAAAGCAACCATCATCGCTGGTTAGGTCTACATTAAGATATATTAAATAGACCGGACGTGTTAAACTTAAGTGTAAATAATCTTTTCTTATTTGTATTTTCTTTTTAACCTAACATAGTTTCTAAGCATTATGTAACTTAGATACAAGATATGAAATAAAATATCTGTTTGCTTGTTAGACCTCTGTACATACCTACCAACTGAAAACTGTATTTTATTGGTTGTTTCTGTAAAATACGTAAATCTATCCTGACTGCGTGACCAGCCTAAGCGTCCGACTGTCTTCGAACCGATTTTTCCCAATCAAAATCAGAAGATAAAGCCAGGTCCGCTGATCTTTAGAGGAGGGAGAAACTTAATAAGTAATAAACGATTATATTCCATTATATCCGCAAGTTCGCTATCGTCGGCTGGTAATCAAGAGATCGGTCATTCTCCAGACGTACATTTTTGCTTGTCTTCGCTGTTTAAAAATATAAAATTATTGATTTAATTATGTCTTATATTTTTTGATCGTAGCAGGTATTCGTATTGAGCTGTACATGAATTTTCAAGAACATATTTAAAACCCTTCGGGTAGAAAAAAAAACTTTTACTCCTATTCTCCTAATTGACACGTCGTGTCCCACTACCCAAATTACTTACATACCAATTTCTCCTGATGATATACATGAAGAAAAAACAATGTTAGCAAGATTATTAAACAAAAGAATACATGTTATAATTGCACAAAAAAAACCTAGTCAATACAAATAATATATCACAAAGATATCAATTATAGTAACTTTGTCTCAACACGTATAATAATTGACACGTCGCGGTCGGTTGTGATCACACAAGTCCTCTGAAAGTAGGTACGGATCTCACAAACGCATTTCGGTGAAGCGGTCAGTCGTGCCCAGAGCCCCGTGTGGGATGGTTGTGTCAGCTGTGTACGGGTTGCGGACTATGACTGTAAGTATCTAATTCACGCGTTTTGGCTCACGAAATTTCTAATTAACACGTTCACGATTTAAAAATCAACCAGTAATTCTATCGCGCAGAGAATTTTAGCGTACATTAAAGGCCGCATTTTTTAATAGATACTAGATTCTGTAGATTATTACATGTACCTATAAAAAGAAATTTTGCATTTTTCAAGAATCCCTAATTCACAAGTCTAATTCACGCATCAAAAATGAACGCGTTAATTAGAATTTAACCATCCATGCAGTTCTTATCATCAGTTTGGTTTTTTTTTCTAGAAGATTTGTATATATAATAGTAATAGTACCTATAATATAATATAGTCACATCTTCATGAGGTCATTTTAAAACCCCATCAGGTAGCAAGCTGTATTTCTCAGGGCTGGAAATTCTAGCCAAAGCGGTTTGTCCATATATTAGCACCATCAGGCATGAACAATATTTCGTACTTGGATATAACCCTGTGTCTGATAGAATAATAACAATAAAGCTGAACACCAATTTATGTCTTCTCAACATCGTGCAAGTTTACAACACAGTCCACGGAAGAGGATATCAACTAGAGGAAACTCTAGACAGCATACCAAGCCGGCAAATCGCAATGGTATTGGGAGACTGGAATGCTAAAACAGGAAGCTCAGAAATAGTCCATGAAATCCTAGACACCATTGGAAAATATGGTCTAGACTCTAGGAACAAACGAGGTCAAAGGCTTGCAGAGTTCTGTGTTCTGTGTCTGACCATTACTTTAACACTCTTTCACCATCTACACTTGGAAGTCTCCTGGAACCTGGGTCGTTTTAGGAATCAGATAGACTACATACTGGTAGACAAGCGCTGGAAGTTATCTGTCAAAAATGTGAAAACCTTCCCTTGAGCTGAATGCGGTTACTGGTTACCTCCTTCGCCATTCGTCTCAAAGCCGTTTACGCGCGACCTAAACCCAGAACTTAGAATCCAATAGAGCGATCCCATTTCCAGAATCTGACGGAAGCGACGCTCATGAATTTAGATCCACCGCGGACAGGTGATGCTGAGTCTAGGTAATAAATGAAGATTTTGAGGATATCGTATCTAAGACAGGAAGGGACTGTGGAAGGTCCACATGGATCACTGAGGAAACGTGGAACCTAATTCAGCGCCGGAAAGAAATTAAAATTAATGCCCGTCAAGACTCCAAGGTGAAAAGAGAATACTCGAAACTATGTAAAGCAATTCAAAGGGAACGCCGCAGAGACAAAAACGAGCATATGCCAAGAAGTCGAGTCGCATCCACTTAAATAACAACCCCGGATCTGTTCAAGAAAGTTTGCCTGCTGAGTCGAAAGTTCAAACCCAAGTTCTGGGTCATTGAAAATCACGATGAGCAACCGCTGCATGGGTTTGACAAAATTGCAGAACACTGGCGTGGCCACTATTAGCAGCTGTACAAAAGACCCTGTACATCCACCGACATTCGGTTGCACTGGGGACTTCTGAACCTGAAGCCCATCATCTTCAAATCAGAGATAATAGCAGCAATCGATCGCCTTAAAATTAAAACAGCTCCAGGACCAGATGACATTACTTCCGAGGTTCTCAAAGCTCTGGGTGATAAAAGCAGCCATATCTTGCACAAGATCTGCCACCACTTATGGCAAAAGGGCAGATGGCCAAAAGTCTGGACCCAATCCGTCACCATCCCGTTACACAAAAAAGGTTCATCGAAAAAATGCAACAACGATCGTACACTTGCTCTGACTCAGTTTTGCTCCACGTGATAAACACCAAACTTCGTCACTATCTAGACTGGCAGATCGCGCAAAAACAAGCGGGTTTTGAGAAGGGAAATGGCACGAACGAGAAAATACTGAACGTGAGGCAAATCGTAGAGAAGTGCTACGAGTTCAATACACCTTTCATCATGTGCTTAGTCGACTATAGCAAGGCTTTTGACTGTGTCGACTGGGACTGTCTATGGAATATTTTGACCAATTTGGGTGTTCCTTGCCTCCTCACTGCACTACTTCACTACAGCCACTTTACTACAACAGCCAAGGACCAGTGAGAATAGATAAGACGTCATACAATCCCTTCAGTTTCCAAAAGGGTGTAAGACAAGGTTGCATTCTTTCACCTATCCTGTTCAATATATACGGCGAATACATTATAAGGACGACGGCTGAGATGGTAGCACTACTGTTGGGGGACGTAAAGTCTTGCGATACGCCGATGACACCACCCTCCTAGCAGCTAGCGAAAGCATAAGATGGGCAGTTTATTGAACAGGATGGCGCGCTTTAGTGAAGAATTCGGACTCTCAATCAACAGATCCAAGACCAAACTCATGATTATTGTTCGTACAGGTAAGGTAGAACTCAGTGGAACACTTAACTTCGAAATCACGAAGAACCTTGGTTCTAACATTAGCAATAATGGTTCATGTAAGACGGAAGTTCGCAGAATTCGCGCTGGGATGGCCAAGGGCGCAATGTCGCAGCTTAATAATGTACGGAAGGACAGGACCATCTCCGCCAACACTAAGACTACCTTAGTCAGACCTATGGTGTTCTCCATATTTTCATACGGCTCAGAAACATAGACACTGAAGAAAGCGGACTGTGATCGAATTGATGCTTTCTGCTGGAGAAGAATGCTGCGTATGCCATGGACAGCACGCCACGCCAACGCACCGAACTTAACCCAACTCAAGATCCGAACTA
Source organism: Apotomis capreana (assembly GCA_947623375.1). Lineage (NCBI taxonomy): Eukaryota > Metazoa > Arthropoda > Insecta > Lepidoptera > Tortricidae > Apotomis > Apotomis capreana. The sequence goes on from OX392512.1 coordinate 21,942,666, forward strand.
AACTGTCTACGACCTATCTTCGCAGGGTTCTGGAGTACTTTGACTGCATTGCCAGGAAAGACAGTGATAACCTGGAAAAACGACAATTACTGGAAAAGTTGAAGGCAAGCGACCAAGAGGCAGGAGCACGACACGCTGGATAGACCAGACTCTCACAACCCTTGGCACTACAGTACACGATGCTTCACACACGGCTACTGACAGCAACAGATGGCGCCGCATCATCCGGGAATGACCACGACCCTCAGCAATGAGGCAACCGACGCAAGGAGAAGGAGGAGATAATATAGTAAGCGTAGCGAGGGCGGGTACATGTATAAATTATTTATTATAACTTATCATAATAATTCAATTTACATACGTAATTGCATACCTGTGTGTGTGCTTGTTTCTTGAGTACTTAGGTACTTTCATATTATTTAAAACATAGCTTATATCATATAACTGTCACCATATCAGTCATATATTATTATACAAAACGTTTTTATTTTAATTTAAAAAAATATAACTGAATTTGTATAATTAACGCGTCATACAAAAAATCTAAAATTCTAATTAACACGTCGTTTTTCTAATTCACGCGTCATATAAATTTTTATTTGCTTATAAGTAATGAACCTTTAATAATTATAAAGTGCCCTATCCACATTTAAGTTTCAATGATCGACATGTTACTATATTTCAGATAAAAATGATTGAAAAGTAAGTAGATAAAAAGCGACGCGTTAATTAGAATTAGAACACAAATCTGGAGAATGACCGAGATGATATCAGGGCATCTCAAACAGGTCAGGGCGCTTGACACGGTTTTTGAGCGACAATACAATCTCAGCCCGTCTAGCACAACTAAGCTCCGTGACTCATGTCGCGCGATATAGCCTCGCCTGTCACTCTCTCACAGTTCAGAGAAGAAAGAGATAGGTAATATTTGTCGCGCGAGAAAGAGTCTCGTGTCACAGCTGTGCTAGAGGTGCTGTAGGTAGGTACATAACATAAAGCTAGCGCTATACGCACTGTCAAATTGTTTAAAAATATCACAGATTTATCATGGCATTATGTTGTAAAATCATTTAAACAATTTTTTTGTATATTTATAACTTTATAAGTTAAAATTTTGAGACACGTGGCACTGACGTTGAATTTAAGTTCGAACTGCAGACGTAGTTATTAGTTAATACATTACAATACAAGTAGTGTTTATTGCACACCGAATAAAACATACAGGAGAAATCACACGCAAGAAATTAAAATTAGAGGTAAACAAAAGGCGGTCTTAACGCTCAAGAGCGATCTCGTCCAGACAACCTTTGGGTAGTGGAGAACTTGAAAAAAATATTTTGTTATTAGGCGGTGCGAAAATCAGAAAAAGGAATTAATATATAAACGAAAATACCGGCCAAGAGCATGTCGGGTCGGGCCACGCTCACTGTAGGGTTCCGTAGTTGCCCATCCTTCACAATAAACGACTTTAAATTACGAGAAAGATTTCAAGCTCTGTAAAAAGGTCGTAAACGCCAAAGTAACTGTAATTACTTATTACCTTCTGGAAGTTATCGATTATACGCGCCAGATTGAGTGGAATGTTTTAATGCAGTATGGCACTTAACTAATATGTGTAACGTTCGAAGTATAAGGACACCGCACGGCACTTACGTCTTTTTAAAGAAAATTATAAAATTTTGCGATAACTCAAAAACAGCCTGACCGATTTTATTCAATATAGGTAATTTTCATTGCAAGCACTTATAAGGCCTCATTTTCAAGATTTATTCCATAATTTTTTGATTCGTGGTTGACAAGTTACAGGATGCTATTTTTTTGATTTCCGGAGCGAATATTTACAAAACTGCTGACTTTATCAAAAACTAATGTTTAAAGAACCCCTATTATTTAAAGATCTATTCAACGACACCCCACACGACAGTGAAGGAACGAAAAAAAAATCACCCTACTTTAGGTGTACGAAAGGTTCCCGAAAAAAGTTTTTTTTTAGTCTTTATTTTACCGTTTTGTCGGCGTGATACAAACACATACTCTTACTAAATTTTAGCTCTCTAGTACATGATCACGGAGGAGAAACTATAAGAGTTCCTAGTTGACTACGGAACTCTAAAAACTAATATAGAATAAATAAAAATTAATCGCTAAATGTGTAGCTAAGCGCAATACTCGGGATGGGTCGACCTATTAGGTTAATTGTTTCTTTTTAAATAAGTATACTTTGAAAATTGAGGAGCTTTCTTATGAAGAGAAAATAATAATTACCATTCTGTCAGGTCAGTTAATAATAAATAAACGGAATTTATGATGGAGCTACTCTAACAAGTGACTCTGTGGGTGACCTTGCGAGTTCATTCCAAAATGGTAGAATTTTTTTTTTTTTTTTTCTACACCTACTTGGAACAAAAGACCGATCGCTTAAATATTCTATATAATTATCAAACTATGATCACAACAGTTCATAATAATCGGTTGAGAAATGTGACCTATAGGCGAAAACAGTTGGAAAGCGACTGGACATCCAAACACCCTAACATCTGGACAAACGAAAGAATTTTGGACCAAGCTAAAACGGAGACGTTTCGCACGCTCGATCAGTTACAAAAGAAAATATTTGTACAAAAACAAAGCAAAACTAATTTGCTTTTAATCCAAACTAACCCAATTGTGCTAAAAACCTATAAAAAAAAACCCCCGATCCAAATAGCTGATCATCATGACCCCCTCATTAAATGAGCGGGATATAAATGCTACTAAACCTTAATTCGTATAACAACAAAATTTTAAATTCTTAGCTTCAATGTTGGCTGAGATTCTATCACTTGTTTCAATCAAATGTTATAAACGCAGCCATTTCCAAGAGAAGTCACGGTTATTTTCACCAAATAAAGCTGAATGTCTTAGACACTGTCGGTTGCAGGTATTTTTAGCAATTATAGCAAAGAACTATCTCTACAGATAACGCTTTTGATTAATAATTAAACTGCTTTTGAATCGGTCCATCGTTTGGGAGCTACGATGCCACAGACAGACACACAGATACACAAATTGAACTTATAACACACCTGTTTTTCGTCGGGGTCAGGAATAGTATTGCGCGTTGCACTGTGTTGCCACTTATCAATATATTTACAGAACCAATCGGTTAAAGATGACTGACTACTCGTAATCATCTAGACGGAATGACGTCAATTTAGCACTTAGTTGACCGTCCTGATTCATTGGAAATTATGTCGCCTAACGATTTTCATAAACGTGGAATTTACAGGGTGCAGATTCTTTAAGTGTGACGGTAGCACACTTAATTCTGTAGATAAACATTTTTGTTGTGAGTGGTAATTATCAACTCGTCTTTTAAAATTGAGGATCTTGTGCCTTCATGTTTAACTCAGTGATCAAAAAACGTTGTAGGTAGTGTCTTTATTCTATGCTGTACTGTAGGTAAATGGGTGTCAGAATCAAGTGTACTTTAAGTTTTTTTTTCAGAATATAGATGTTTGCGCTGATCTCAAGTTTGTACATTTGAACCTCTCGCAACAAAGAGTAATTACTGACATTAGTTCGGCCACCAGATTAGAAGCCGTTATAATTCTCTCAAATAAATATTACATATAGATTATTCGAAAATTTACTAAGGTATTACTTGGTTTAAATATGCTAAAATCGCCACAAAAAAGGATGGTCATGGAATATGACAACATTTCACACATAAATTATAAAATGCTAACTGCGCCGCGCGGTGTTACCCGCTCATCCCACGGGACCACAAACATTATTCGGGATAAAAAGTAGCCTATGTGTTAATCCAGAGTGTCAGCTACCTTCATACCAAAATTCATCAAAATTGATCCTGCCGTTTGAGCGTAAAAAAGGACAAACAAACACATAAACACACTAACAAACTTTCGCCTTTACATACTCGTATACTTAGGTATATGTAATATTAGTGTAATAGCTGGCCAAAGTTGTATACATGTAATTTTTGCCCTAACACCCTAATATTTTCATTAAGTGCTCAAGCTGGCCATGGATTAAGGCTTATCCTAAACAGATCTTTTGTCAGTAGGCGAGTGAATAGTTCGAAGAACTGATCGAATCAGGAACACGGATCTGCGCACCAAAACTTCAATAGTATATTATGTGGGAGTAAAGACCGCTTAATTGTAATGGATGTGGAATATTTGTCGCACGCATCCGGTAAGGAGGACCAAAATAACCACCGAATTGGTCCGGTCAGGACCTATTGACAATGATAGACAAAAAAAGAGTTGCTTTGGACTCCAATAGGCGTGTTGTCATTTCTTTTGAGGGTATCAATCGATTCTATCTTTATTGGGATCAAATGTCTATAACTGACTATACTTAGACTGTTCTGAAAGTCAGAAATGACCGTCAAAGTACAACATTCCTACAGAGCGCTAAAGACGCTCCATTCAAATGGCTACCTACATTGTGACGTTATTTTGTGAGCTGGGTACCAATATTTGTATGGAGACATTAAGTAATTTGCAATTTTAACCGCGAAAAAGTGCATTTAGTTCATTGCTATCATGATATATTAAATAAATATACATGCATTTATCAAAAAAAAAGTGTGTGTGTCAGCTCCGACGCACGACTGGAGTTTACTCTTCAGGCCAGGCGCGCACCACGCTTTTTTTTTAGTCGCGCGATAATTTTGTCGCAGAAATAAGCGTACTTCTGGGTTTATGAAAATCGTGGTGCGCGCACTCTCATATAAACCCATATCTTGCATTTATGCGACAAAATTATCGCACAACTAAAATCGTGGTGCGCGCTTGGCCTTAAGAACGATTATAAAATATATACTCAATACTCAATACGTTTATTGCACATAATGATTAGTAAATAGTTTAAGTATCACATTATGTACCCTGTTGGGTGCTGCAAACTAAAACGAGAAGGTAGGCACTTACATAATATTAATATACGAGTATAATATACAGCAAAATTACAATATTTTACAAGGAAAATTTACTTCCGATTCATTATTAACAAATTGGAGAGATCATGAGTAGTAAAGTAACTAAATAAGGAAGCGTGATGTAAAGCGCCCTCGAGTGGCTAGTTTAGTTACTACAGTCTGCAGTGCTACGGAAAAAAAACCGTATCTTACTATGAAATCCATACAAAGATACGACCTTTCTACCGTAATATCGCAATACTTTTTTTTTAATCTATTAATTAAGGAGCTTTGATCATTTTTATGAACATGCCAGCTCCAGCAGGCCTAATACACAACATCATTCATCTAAAAGACATAGATAAATAAAAACATAAACCAAATGTTTACAAATGAAGCGAAAACATTTAGTTTACGTTAGCAGATGTTACTGCTTTAATAAAAATAAGTAAAAACATAAACCGTATAAACTTAAAAATAACATGTACACGAAAACAACTAAATTTGTATACACTATTTACATAAAAAAAACTGTATACAAATTTAGCCCTTTGTAATTTAGATAAGGGTTCCGCCAATATTGAATTGAACATTACATTCAAGAAAGATCTGGTATTAGACCTAGCCATTTACATTAGACAAAAACAAACGTACAAAATCACCTTCCTTAAAAAAATCCTTAAATAAATCCAAAATCTCCTTAACAACAACTCCAAACAGCGTTTTGAACTTCTCCTCCCAACTTTCGGTAGAAAACAAAATATCCTTCGTCTTCTCAACCAGCCTTTCAAAAGTAATACGTCTCTTCTTCTTGTCCTTATTTTCTTTGATTTTCCATATCAGCCCGCTCAATAGTAGGCTGATTGACCAATAGACACTCGGACCTCTTCACATCTGTTACTCTTTTTGACTTCCGCGGCTTACGAACCTCTTGTTGTGGCTCGCTCTCTAATCTGTACTGACTTACTGATCGCTGGCCCTCAGCCTGACAGACAGAATCTTCACACTCTTTAGATTGTAACGGCTTCGACAAAACAGCATCTCTATATGACTTTCCAAAACTTAAGTCATTCTCAAAAACAGATCGCACATCCTGACTACAAACATCCGTATCCTTTTTTTCCTTATTTTGCATATACAACCAAAAAGCCCGTTTATATATACATCCCTCAGCAGACATAATCCTGCCACTCCTCTCTACTGATACGGACTAAAATTTGTTAGGCAACCCATATGCAATATAATTATTGACATATTAAATTAAATATAAAATACATTTCATCAAATAAACATCTCGGTGAAGGTTATTTTATATCGGGATCTTAGTCTATAACGCTTAACGCATAACCTGCTAAATTACCAAGTCGTATTTTTACCCCGATCGTATACTGAGATACGACTTTTTAAATTAGCACGACAGATACGTTCGATTTTACACCCCATATTTTTCATACCCCGGGCTTATATATGAAAATCGATTCTTAAGGAGTAAACTCCAAAAAAACATACAATTTGCATACCTTTGAAGTTACCTACATATTTAAAAAAAAAATATACTTATATATTTTTTTTAACAGACCTTATGATCAGGGGAAAATCTATAAAATGATCATAAGACCTGTCTTAATGTATGGATCAGAATGTTCGGCAACGAAAGTGACGGATGAAAGAAAAAGATGCACGCAGTCGAGATGAGAATGTTGAGATGGATGTGTGGAGTGACGAGGAAAGATCGGATTAGAAATGAGTATATAAGGGGAAGTTTGAAAGTAGCACCCGTGACGGACAAAATGAGGAGCAGTAGGTTAGCGTGGTATGGGCATGTAAAGAGGAGGGATTAACGTCATATTGTTAAAAGAATATTAGGAACGAATGTCGAAGGACGAAGAGCGATAGGTATTAGGCTAAAAAAGCGATGGATGGATTGTGTGAGAGAGGACATGAGAAAGAAAGGAGTAAGCGCGGAAATGACGAATAATAGAGATGAACGGAAGAAGAAAATATGTTGTGTCGACCCTACATAAGTGGGATAAGGGCAGGGAGATGATGATATATTAAATATAAAAAAAAACTTTGTTTTTGAAATATGGAGCAAATTTTATTCATATATAACTACAGTATGTTGTATAATTCAACATGTCACCACCCCTATTATCGGATTATATCCTTTGTGTGAAATGTGGTCACGGCGAGTTTTGATCTGATTCACTGATTGGTATGTGGGATGCGGCCGCATTCGATAATAAACCTCGATGAGTAAGTTTGCGGTTAGTTGGCAACAAAGTAGCAGACTTTTTTCATTAATTTTATCTTTAGCAAAGGTATTATACACTGAGTAATCACATATAATTATATCTTTCAGTATCATCAGGAATAACGGGTACCTACTCGTAATCTATAAATATTTTCTACATATTAAGGGACTATCTTGTGCTATAATTACTAGACGACGATATACATACATAACCCAGGAAAAACTTCGCCAACCACGTCCGATTTTATTCATTGGATTGTTATAAAACATACCTAACCTGATCCAATGAACAAAATGTCATTTTCAAAATTTATGAAAATTTCATGACTTCAGGGGAAAAACTGTCTATGAAAAGAAACAAACGATTAAATTTTTGTCTACATAACTATATAAGAAGGGGAAGCCCATAAGACATGTTGTCAGCTACTTCGTTCAAAGGTAGGGAATGCGAACCCGGTTATTCAACCCTAAAAATAACCGGCTACAACCGGGTTTACTATGAAAAAATAACCGGGTTTGCATTCCCTATTCTAACGTCTGTCATGTCAATGTTGATCGCATTAGCCCCAAGGAGGTTAAGAGGGCAAAAATACGCCGCTGCATCGCGTCCTAATAAATAGGATAAGAATTTAAACAAGATAAATGACAACTCCGCCTAACACCCCACGCCCCGAAAGAGCATTTGACTTATTTTAATTCTGTTCGATCTACTTTGCTCTCCGTCTTCTGCCTCAACAATTTATAACAATTCGTTTACCTATACTGTTATCTTTTTCTTTGTGCATCGTTTTATCAGATAGTTTATGTGGGGCTAAATCTTAGGCGCACTTTCATTGTTTGTCTTGAAGAACATTTCTTTCTAATCAACGTGAAGAATTAACAAACATACACGCACACACACACTCACACACACACATACACAAATTTTCGCTTTGATGAGATTTTAGAGATACTGTTACAAGATAACTACCGAACAGGGTGGTTTTCAACATACGCCATAATTCGGATTTTTATTGGTACTAATTTATTTTATTGGCAACGATATTTTTAGGGTTCCGTACCCAAAGGGTAAAAACGGGACACTATTACTGAGACTTCGCTGTCCGTCCGTCCGTCTGTCACCAGGCTGTATCTCAAGAACGGTGATAGCTAGACAGTTGAAATTTTCACAGATGATGTATTTCTATTGCCGCTATAACAACAAATACTAAAAATAAAATAAAATAAATATTTAAGGGGGGCTCCCATACAAAAAAAAAAACCATTCAAGTGCGAGTCGGACTCGCGCACCGAGGGTTCCGTAAACACTTTCCATCCCTAAGTGGTTAAGTTAAGTTTGCACCTGGTATGTATAGCGCCCCATATAAATTAGGTGCAAAGTTAGGTATTAATAGGTATTAAAAAAAACTACTTACTAGATCTCGTTCAAAACAATTTTCGTTGGTAGTTTTTATAATAATGTACATCATATGTTTTTTTTAGATTTTTCATTTTCTTATTTTAGAAGTTAGAGGGGGGGGGGGCAACTTTTTTCCACTTTGGAAGCGTCTGTCACGCAAACTATTTGGTTTAGAAAAGAAATATTGTAGAAACCTCGATATCATTTTTGAAGACCTATCCATAGATACCCCACACGTATGTGTTTGATGAAAAAAAAATTTTTGAGTTTCAGTTCTAAGTATAGGGAGCCCCCAATATTAATTATTATTATTTTATTTTTGCATCAAAATCTTAATGCAGTTTACAGAATACATCTACCTACCAAGTTTCAACAGTATAGCTCTTATAGTTTCGGAAAAAAATGGCTGTGACATACGGACGGACAGACGGACAGACAGACAGACATACATGACGAATCTATAAGGGTTCCGTTTTTTGCCATTTGGCTACGGAACCCTAAAAACGGGATTGGTTGCTTTAACTTTGCACCTCATTTGTATGGGGCGCTATACATACCAGGTGCAAACTTAACTTAACCACTTAAGGATGGGAAGTGTTTGTACGGAACCCTCGGTGCGCGAGTCCGACTGGCACTTGACCGGTTCTTATTTTAGTAACTGATGTGAAATTCGGTCAATGACACTAATGTAAACAAAGAGGAAACAGGACTAAATTTATTTCGCAAGAAGAACGAAGGATTGAGCAGCATTTAAAAAAATAATAATTTGGTTAATGAAAAAAAATCTTTGACAAATCGCTACTGACGTAAATATATGACGTATGCATATTACTGCCACATGAAAGCAGGGACCTACTTCGAGATTGACATTTGAGTGATCGCCAAACGTCAAATCTCTATTAGATAACAGATATCGCCATTGAACTGTCATTAAAATGCGATGAGCTTAAAAGTGACATATCTCATCTCAATTTTGGAAATACGAAGGCGATAATGATTGACAAAAATGTTATTCATGTATATAAATTTCTGTTTTGAACGAAACGTAACGGACTAATTTCACTTACTACGCGGTCAATTTAAAGTATGCGCCTGTTATTTATGCCGTCGCATACAAAGGAAACGAAAATTTTGCGCGTCCGAATTGACGAAGTTGCAATGTTCTAGGGATATCGCCACTTGTCAAGTAGGCACACGTCAATAGTGACGGATGGCGATGAAAAGGAGAGATCTCCATTATATCTCTAAAATTGGTCGAATACCCCCCCCTGTTTGTAGGCTTGTTAGGCTATAAATACATAACGTTTTTGTACAAGTACGCAGCCGGTTATATAAACAAATATAAACACTTATCTTTAAAATAAACACTTATAAATGGAACATACACATACATTAATATGAACATTGCACTTCTGCACTCTGCTATGATAGCAATTAAGTTTCATTGCCTTCTGCAGATCTTGTTGTATGGAAAATAGACTGCGATCTTATGCTAAGTTTAATGAACCTATAAAAAGACTATATTACGAATGATATTCAGTTTTAAATTTTGACGAGGTTTTGAGGATCCGGTTAGAATAAAATATTTGACTAGATTTTATGATACAGCGGTAAATATTTAAGTTTAACCCTTTGTACGAGTATGCATGCTTAAACACGGATCAGAATTGGACATTTCAACTTTACGTTAAAATATCACCACAAAGTACATTTTGGTACAGGGATATCTGGAGTTCTGGACATCCTAAGATGGTTTTAGGGTACTTTTACCCGTCTAGGGTAAATAATAAAATACGCGGACGAAGTTGCGGGCAGCTCCTACTTACTATTACATAAAAAAAATTAAAAATAAAATCTTTGTCTTATCATCACGCCTGTTCGGCAGGACCGACTTGAAAAAAAATGGTACGCGAGTAAGTAGTTGGATATTTCCAGATGGTTATTAATCCAATACGGGAAGGGTATAATTGCCCCTAAAACTAAAATAATTCGCATTGTACGGTTTTTTTTAATCAATAAGGTTATATGGAGTACTATTGGGTAAATTTTCTAACGGATCTTGAGTGTGCGTTAGGTATAAAAAAGTTTTTGTAAGCAACCTCTGTAAAGCTTAAAAAAGATTATTCAAATGCATTTCTTCTGCACTAGGGCATCGCATTTCACTGTTTAATATTCCGTATTATTGTCTAACAGTTTTATCGAGAGATTATTTGAGCGCAATACGAAACGAGTAAAAAAATTATATTAAATCCCTTAAAAGATTATACAAGTGACTTTTGGCAACTAAAATGTGTTCAAAACTATGAAAAGTAATGCCAGTTTGAATTTATAATAGATTCGTCAATTTTGTGAACGAGATAAAGATTTAAATATTTAATTGCTTATGTAAAATACGATACCCGACTACGGAGGAGGAAAAATCATAATACACTTTTTTCTGCGCGGACGAAGTTCTAGTCTAGTAGATAAAAACGCCGTATTTATACATTGTGTATATAATATCTACTCACGCACTACGGGGTTTTATCTGTTAAAAATAGAATGCATAACATTAGTCTCTATAACAGTTATAGAGACTAATGTTATGCATTCGATTTTTAACAGATAAACACCCCGTATCTGTACCACTATGGTTACCCAATGTGTATAATGTTGTAAACATGTATTATTATTTCTGTTTATTTTTAAATAAACTAAATAACAACTCCGTTACCTACTTAGTATGAAAACCGGTTGGCTTGCATTTTGAGCTTATGCTCAGTATAGCTACTGAGAGTTCCGTAGCTGTCATTGCAAATAAAATTGAGAACATTTCATATTATTTCTAACAGAGAGAGAAAATGTATATAGAGATTGAGAGAGCATCGTGTACACCCTAAAATATCTCTGTATTTAAACGAAATACATGAATTAAAAATGTAAAAAATATACATAAAATATATGAAAGCTAAGACAACTATGCCTAGATTGAGTGATCGTGTTCGAAAAATGCGCGAAAAAAACTGCGAACAACGTCAACCAAAACGTCATTCGTTATGTTATAAATTGACACCAGACTAAAGTAACCGTTCCGTTGGGTCATAGTTTTGGAGTTACTGCATTTTAGAATGAGTAAATACCTATTAATAATTGTAAAACAAAGTAATTCGTAATCTCAGTAAAAATATTAAAAAAAAAACAGAGAAATTACGTCCTCTTTTTAAGCGGAATACGGAAAAGTAATAAAACTAGTCTTGAAAATATGAAATGATGTCAAGCGGTGGTAGCCTAGTGGTTAGGGCATGCGACTTTCAATCCGGAGGACGCGGGTTCAAACCCGGCCCGTACCAATGAGTTTTTCGGAACTTATGTACGGAATGTCATTTGATATTTACCACTCGCTTTTCGGTGAAGGAAAACATCGTGAGGAAACCTAACCTAAGCCCAATAAGGCCTAGTTTCCCCTCTAGGTTCGACGGTCAGATGGCAGTCGCTTGCGTAAAAACTAGTGCCTACGCCACATCTTGGGACTTAGGTAGCCGACCCCGATTGAGAATTCATTCTCAAAAAAATGGGACAAAGGCTAGGAGGTTGGTAACGAAAGGACATTAATTAATGTCTTGTTGTCATGAGTATTTCGAACTAAATCGGCCTTTCTTTTTGAATGCGGTTAAGTTCTATTTTGTTATTATATGTGAAAACTAAGTTCTTTCAAAGCTCCTTAGATACCAGCTAGTAATGCATAAAGTTCTTCAATTGCTTAAAATTATTTGTTACGTTATTTGCTACGGCAGGCTTATCTAGTAAGTTAGGGGGCTATACATCAAAAACTACTTAAAAGAGGTGACATATCCGCGGTACTCTACCTGTGCATTTCTCAAAAAATTTGTACAATATTAAAATGTCAATGAATGTTCAATTATATATTCCTATTTGGTTACGAATTTCCTTTTTGATTTTCAATACTTTGATTTCAGAGAACTTATATATAATTAAAAAAATATATGCATAAGAATACCTTAATTATCAAACGTAGCCATAAAATTCGTACAAAATTAGTAAAACAAATTGTAACGAAATAGGAAAATTAATTTAAGTCTTAATTTTGTACAAAATTTTTGAGAAATGCTCACCTTATCTTATATAAATACTGCCACAATTTTTTTTTTATTTTTAGGCCACCTGTTTTGTCTGGAAAGGGCTATGGCCATATATACCTAGCATTTCAGTTCTCTAGTCCTGATGATTACTTAACTAAGTCGTGGATGGACGGATGTAGTCAAGGCGAGACTATAAAGGTTCCAAGTTATGACTACAAGACCCTAAAAACGAGCTTAGTGATGTATAAAATGAATAATAAAATAATCGGAAACAAACAGGCTCATCCAATTAACCTTTCCAGAGAGAAAAAGGAATATATAACAGGTAATATCTAATGAAGAACTAGTTATGAACTTAAATGACTAAAGGACGATGGAGGCTCCCCGCAAACGATTGTAGTTTTAAAAGTGAAGCGACCCAACTAGAAAATCTGCAAAGTACTTCTAATAATTGACTTAGTTCTAGTTCTGTTTCAAACTGCAGACATATTCAACTTGAATAGTTCAATTTTATTCTGTGACTTGACGTAGTTTTGATGATGGAGGAGTAAGTAACTGAAGATATAATATAGCTTGTATCGTAACAGTGTTTTCTATTAAAATCGGCGATCCTGGTTTCGAATGTGGACAAGGGACTAGTACCTGTATTTGGGTGGTACGCTCGAATTTTATGTTTTGTAACTTAGTGATGTCTATACTAAACAAATAGGTGTATCCGAATAACCTTCTGTAGAGAAACAAGAAAATGAATAACTTGTTAATATCTAATTACGAAGTAGTTATCAATTTGAATTACTAAAAGACGATGGAAGCTCATTGCAAATATTCTTAGTTTTATGTTTAAAAACTTGGAGGTGCCCGCAACATCGTCTGCGTATTTTTTTCTTTACTGTAGACGGATAGAAAGTATCCTATAACCATTTTTGGATGACCAGATATCCCTGGACCAAAATTGTTTAAATTATGTCCGGTCGTTTTAGCGTGATGCGAGGACAAAGGAAATTATGAAAACAGATTGCGCCAGGATCCTGCATCACGCTGTCAAGATTTTCCTGATATCATGACCCCTCTCAATAGAAATATGATTTTCAATGCAAATCTAGAATTTTATCATCACTACATAGTATAAAAAAGTCACTTCTTGCTGTCTGTCCCTTTGGATTTTGATCCGTTCTTTTAAATAGATATAGAGTGATTCAAGTGAAATGTTTCTATGTATAATATGTACATGCATAATTTATCAGCATTGCACCCGGGGCAGGTCGCTAGTTATAGTATAAATGAATTTGAACTTGACGAAGAGTTTTGATGATGCAAGCACGATTAGGTATTGTATTAAAAGTGAAGTGGCTCAACTAGAAAATCCGTAGAGTACCTACTTCTAATAATTGACTTAGTTCTGAGTCTGGACCAATTCCTTATGATTGTTTCAGATCCAGACAAGTAAGATTTTAAGTTTTACTTAGTTTTACATACTATAGGTACATAAATATTTTTAAGGTATTTACGTAAGGACAGGTGGGCATAATGCATTATGAAGGCAATGTCTTCTTTTGATAATATGATGATCGTAATTATTTTTTCAGTTTATATTATAATAATGAGTGTCGTATTCAAGGAGACTAGTTTTTACAATTTTTCGTTGTTGTTTATGCAATAAGAATCCATTTTCTATAAGTCGTAATTGTCTTGGCCACCAACCAAAGAGTCAAGAAATTAAAAAATAAACTTAATAATATCACACTAGTATTATAAAGGCGAAAGTTTGTGAGAGTATTTGTGTGTATGTTTGTTACTTCTTTACGCTTAAAAACGGCTGGACCAATTTTGATAAATTTTGGTATTAAGGTAGCTGACTCCCTAAATTTTATTAAAACACTACTTTTTATCCCGAAAAATTTAGTGTTCCCGTGGGATGAGCTGGTAACACCACGCGGCGCAGCTTAGATTTATATAAAACTAGCATTAACCCGCGGCTTCGCTCGCGTGCCTATATAATATACATCATCCTACGGGAACAATGCTCTTTTTTCAGGATTAAAAGTAGGCTATTTGTTAAGTCAGGATATAATCTGCAATCTGCATTTCCCTCATGCATATCCGTCCAGCCGTTTTAGCGTGAAGAAGTAACAAAACATACACAGACTTTCGCTTTCCTAATATTACTGGGAAATACTTTTTATTTTATCATTTAACTCCACTTTATCAAATCAAACCGAAAACTCAAGCACTCAAATCAAGCGATCTCAGCTTTTACTGTACCAAATAAAGTTCAATTCAAAATTCATAACTCGAAGTGAAGCTAAGACACCGGGATATGTGTGCATTTTATTTGTATAAAGCTTTTATAATGTCCCGAGCCTTGGGATATTCGAGATTGGTTTAATGATTCTAAGCCATGTTCTAAGATACGACATGTTCTATTGTAAGATATTGAGGTTCTCTTCGTTGATGAATGAAAAATGTATTATTCTGAGCTGAGATAAACGTAATTCAGAATTCTGAAATGACTTAACATAATTATTGAAAAGCTTTAATGTATTTATTACGGATGCAGGAAGTTTCCCGATCATTACTCCTCCCGTCCCAACGCGCCGCCCGCCTAGGTCCGATTGACGACGATCGAGATGCCACCAAATACATTTTTTTTAATCTATTAGTATAACGCGGGTCTCTATCCATACCTCAAAAGCAAAAACAGAACCCCCTTATAGGATCACGTGTAGCTGTCTGTCAGTCCGTTTGTTACAACCGATTTGCTGCAAAACTACTGGACCGATTAAATTGCAATTTGGCGCAAAGCTTTCAAGAATTTTAATGACCACAAATAAAATTTCAAAATCGGTGGCATTTTCTTAATTAACGTCCCAACAAACCATAAAAATTACACCCATACTCATATTTAGTCATTTCAACCCCATCGCACCCCAACAGGCGAGACGGTATTTCACGTCCACCACGTTTGTTTTTTTAAATCGTTGTTGTTTTGGTAATCAGCGACCCGATAAACGATAGAAACATTACCCTTGTTGATTTTCAGACTTTGTCACCATATTCTCCTCCTTTAGGGGTTGAATTCTCAAAAAACATGAAACACGTGCTTACTCATTTATCGTTAGAAATACTCCTGTGAAGTTTCGAATAAAATAGTCTAACTAATCTTGTTTCCCCATACAAACTTTGGACCCCCATTTCACCCCTTTAGGGGGTAAATTTTGAAAAATTCTTTCTTAGTGCACCCCCTACACCTTATAAGAAACCTACGTGCCAAATTTGAACTCTCTAGAACCAGCGGTTTAGTATTTAGACATTTCAACCCCATTTCACCCCAACAGGGGAGATGGTATTTCACGTCCACCACGTTTGTTTTTTTAAATCGTTGTTGTTTTGGTAATCAGCGACCCGATAAACGATAGAAACATTACCCTTGTTGATTTTCAGACTTTGTCACCATATTCTCCTCCTTTAGGGGTTGAATTCTCAAAAAACATGAAACACGTGCTTACTCATTTATCGTTAGAAATACTCCTGTGAAGTTTCGAATAAAATAGTCTAACTAATCTTGTTTCCCCATACAAACTTTGGACCCCCATTTCACCCCTTTAGGGGGTAAATTTTGAAAAATCCTTTCTTAGTTCACCCCTACACCTTATAAGAAACCTACGTGCCAAATTTGAACTCTCTAGAACCAGCGGTTTAGTATTTAGACACTTCAACCCCATTTCACCCCAACAGAGGAGATGGTAACTCGCGTCCGCCACGTTGGATTTTAAAATCTTTGCTGTTTTCGTAATCAGCGACCCGATAAACCATAAAAACAATACCCTTGTTGATTTTCAGACTTTGTCACCATATTCTCCTCCTTTAGGGGTTGAATTCTCAAAAAACATGAAATACGTGCTTGCTCATTTATCGTTTAGAAATACTCCTGTGAAGTTTCGAATAAAATAGTCTAACTAATCTTGTTTCCCCATACAAACTTTGGACCCCCATTTCACCCCTTTAGGGGGTAAATTTTGAAAAATCCTTTCTTAGTGCACCCCTACACCTTATAAGAAACCTACGTGCCAAATTTGAACTCTCTAGAACCAGCGGTTTAGTATTTAGACACTTCAACCCCATTTCACCCCAACAGGGGAGATGGTAACTCACGTCCGCCACGTTGGATTTTAAAATCTTTGCTGTTTTCGTAATCAGCGACCCGATAAACCATAAAAACAATACCCATGCTGATTTTTAGACTTTGTCACCACATTTCTCCCTTTTAGGGGTTGAATTTTCAAAAATCCTGAAATACGTGTTTACTCATTTATTGTTAGGAATACTCCTGTGAAGTTTCGAATAAAATAGTCTAACTAATCTTGTTTCCCCATACAAACTTTGGAACCCCATTTCACCCCTTCAGGGGGTGAGTTTTAAAAAATCCTTTCTTAGCGGATGCCTACGTCATAACATCTACCTGCATGCCAAATTTCAGCCCGGTCCGTCCAGTGGTTTGGGCTGTGCGTTGATAGATCACTATGTCAGTCAGTCAGTCACCTTTGAGTTTTATATATATATATATATAGATTACTAAATAAAAACAAACAAATGTATCCCATTAGCTTTCCAGAATGAAAATGGAATAATAACTGGCAACATTTAATGAAGAACTCGTTACCAACTTCAATTACTAAAGGACGGTGGAAACTTCACGCAAACGGTTGTAGTTTTAAAAGCAAAGCGACTCGGCTAGAAAATCTTGCGAATAGTTAAGACTTGCAAGAAACAACACAATTCAAATGTTATATTTGGAACAAATGATATTAAAATGCCTTTACTATGATCTTTTAAGTGCAGACTGGAATGCAGGCCCTGCAGAGAACTTTTGGCTTAGTTTTGTGTTTTCAACTTAAGTAAACGATTATGATGAACTTGAAGATTTGCAACATGTGAACCGAACTCAAGGAACCGATGGCCGTTAGTTCAGAAAGATTCTCGGGATGTTATCGATCAGCGACTTAGTCCATGTAATAAAAAATGCAATAAAAAGTTTTTAAATACTTCACATTTTCACTGAATGATATTCAGTTTGTCATTTAGGTACTTTTGCGGAAAAAATATTTGAAATTTTACTTAAATTGTTGTCTCATAGTACGTTACAACAATATAACTCGGCAATGAAACAGTTGTTCGTGGTTTGCCAAAATAATGGCGCGAATGTCTTTGACTGACTTTGATTTAAAGAAAATCACAGAGATCTTTGAAAATGGCTATTTTCTTTACTTTCTTTTTTTTCTGTATTTTAGTTAATTAATAGTACCTACGTATTCTTTTGTAATGAAATAACTACTATAAATAAGTCCTTTTACCGTCTGAAACAACAGATAATAAAACATACAGATTTTTGACGAAAGAAGAGCATATACATGAATTAAAAGATTTTTGCATATTACGTTCCAGGTACTCGAGAGGACGGGTGTCATACAAACGCATGTCAGTGTACGACGACATCGGAGACACCTGCCTGTTGTCTATGGAGAAGCAGGTTAAGTCTACCAGATCAACGTTGTGGAGGTAAGCATCTATTTTACACAGCATCTAGGGTAGTAAAATTAAAGGGAAGTAATATTAGGTATGGATCTAACATTACAGTTGCCTCAGCTATGCTGCAACTAGCAGCAGCTATGATTCTTATCATCCATAATCAAAAATTTACAATATCTGTCCAATTGGTTGTCCGATATTTATTTTTCATTTAATTATTTTTTATTAAAACAGTAACGTCGGCTAGCGTAAATCTAATGTTTATTTTAAAGCGATGTATACCTATACAAAAAGACATGCTTGTGAGCGGAATTTAAGTCGGAATCCTAACGGTAGATGGCGCTACAATGCCACCCTTGAGACATATAAGAACTGGGGAGTAATTCGACCAATTTTATAGACAGATGGAGATCTCTCCATTCAATCGCCATCCGTCACTTTTGACGTGTCCCTACTTGACAAGTGGCGATATCCCTAGAAGATCGCAACTTCGTCAATCCGGTCACGCTTAATTTGCGTTTCCTTTGTATGTGACGGCATAAATAACAGGCGCATACTTTAACTTGACCGTGAAGTGCGTTGAATTAGTCACTTGCGTTTCGTTCAAAACAGAAATTTATACGCATGAATAGCATTTGTGACAATCATTATCGCCTTCGTAATTCCAAAATTGAGATGAGATATGTCACTTGAAGCTCATCGCATTTTAATGACAGTTCAAAGGCGATATCACTGTTGTCTAGTAGAGTTTTGACGTTTTGCGATCTCTCAAACGGCATTCTCGAATTAGGTCCCAAGTTCAGGTAGTGGCTTTAATAGAACAATTTAAAGTTCGCCCATCTAGTCCGGAAAGACGTGGGTACGATACCCGCACGTTTATCTAAGTAAAAAAAATCGAGCGAACGCGAACATCCATAAGTCATAATTGGCTTAATCACTGACCTTCATATGAATCATTAAAATATTTTCAACAATATCTACGAAAAACAGATATTATATCATCATTTCAACCTGTCATCATCAATCATCTCTTAATAAGCTCTTTTTCACGGATATTAAATTATAATCACACGCAAACCAAACACACGAATTATACTTCTGTAGGGCAACGAAAAAAATAACACGTGTAGGAAATTACGCAAGGTCAAGATTACTTCGTCAAATCGTAATTACGCTTAAAGAACTTAAACCTGCTATTTTAAGTTCGTTGACATGTATAAACTGTTGTCATACAATGAGACATTACAATATGACAGTAAAACAGTGGAATATAATATTCTAAGGTTATCATAGCTTGTAAGGGACACGTCAAAAGTGATAGATGGCGAGATAATGGGGAGATCTCAAAAATTGGTCGAATTGAGCCCCTGGAATAGAATATAATAGAATAGAATTCATTTATTTGTAAATCACAGGTACTACAGTAAGATCTTATTTGGTAATGTAAAAACATTCAGAACTCTGTGTTTTGCCGTTTGGCGTACAAATTTTGTTCCTTATTACGTAATAATAAAAATTAAAACTGCACTTCATTTCGCTTATAAGATAAATATTAACATCATACAATACGCTCATAATTAAATTTAAAAAAATAACATTACATTAAAATTTATAAAATTTAAAATATAGTCAATATGGTATAGAAAATCAAAAAAATAAAATCATTTCAAGCGTATTATGTCAATATCAATATTGTATGTCGGGGACAAGTCGGATGGCCGGTGCCGTGTGTGGCACATTAGATGAGCTATTCGATATAGTTGTGGACGAGGAGGTAGTTCGAGCGAGATGAAACACTTCAGATACAATTAACTTGATTTATTCCTTATACAATGAAGCACAAAATAACAGTTCCTGGCACAGATGTCTCTAAGCTAGGTTATCGAAGTCTCGAACGGAATAGTGTTTATTAAATTAACACTAGGTACATTGCAGGGTTATAACACTGGCTCTAATCAACTTGGTATAGCACAACGAAACGGGACAGTTCCAAGGCAGTAGTGCACTCAGTGGTGACCCAAAGTGAAGTGTCGGTGGGCGTTCGCTGAGTGAACCGCCAAGACTCTGTCTAGCGCGCCAAAACAGGTTCAAGGGGGCGCTACTGTCGCCTTCCAATGGCGCGCCTTTTCGTTGAGCTTCCATACTAATGACCGTCTCCGACACGGCCATCCTGCGATGACACACGTCCTCGTGTGTTGCTCCGAAACAATCAACAACCAAAACAGTATCCTCTCGGTCACTCCTGACAAACACGTCAAAATGGTAAGACAAAACAAAAACTTCATCTTTCTTTCGAATCAAATAGTTACTGACACTAAAACTAAAAATATCACAAAAATCATTTTGACAACTAAGTGAAAGTTTTTATTTTATAACCGCAATATTTCAAAAGATTCAAATAGAATTATGGTATCCTACAACCAATTACCAATTATAACAACTTATTCTTTCAATAGTGCTATACGTTTTAAATGCGATTGTACTACGATGTTACTCGTTGTGAAACAAACTAACTATTTACAACTTCTACCTCAGAAAATACATTAGGAACCATGTACCACCATTTAACTTCCTTATGGTTCGCCATATCAACAATATCAAAACATTTAAATCAACGAAAATCCGTTCAACAAAACAGGTATCTCATTCGTGGCCTAGGGCTAATTTAGCCACCCACTACGCGCATCCCCACGGGATCGCCGCGCCGAGTCAACCCTATGACTCTACGGTCTCTGCGAGAGAGACCCGACCTCCGCCAGCACCTACCGCGCACCGCGTATCCACGGACTGCTTAGAGCAGATGCCGACTTCTACCGGACTACGGCTACGATGAAGTGACTGGTATGGTCGACCAGCCGAACTGAGAACCTCCCTACCAGTCTCACTATATTTTTTTTTTTTAGTCTACTTCAAATGGTACGTAGCTCCCGGGTATTTCCCTCAACCTATCATGCAAGTACGCGCATGTTTGGAAGTCAGGTTTATGGCAAATGGTCTTGCAATTTACAATACTACATGTCAACATTTCTAATAGGCTCGCTTCAGTAAGTCTATTTACTGCACAGTACTAACAATTTTTAGCTAGACTGATACAAGTCATATATAGTCACTGAATTATACAGCCGTTTGCCATGGAACTTATTGGAAATCAACTCTTCCATAAGCGATCACTCGGCAACCGAATCACAATAAAATGAGAACTCCTCACCAGATTGCCTCATATGGTGTGGTGTGGTGACGTCACACGTCAACCCTCTTCCCCGTGGTTGAAGGCGCCCTGTTGTTCGCCGTCGCGCAGTTCTTTACGCGATGTCTTGTACCGCGGCAGCTGAAGCAGACGACTCATGGCTTCGCTGTTAGCTGCTGAGATCGCGTATTTTTTTTTTCTGAAACAAAAACTCCAGCACAGTATCACAAAGCTCGGTCATTCTTACCTTAAATCTAACAAAAAAAAATGAAGGAAGTTCAAATCAATCTAGCAGAGATAGGTACACTGAAATTATGATTCGTTAATGTGAACAAACGACGTAGATGCAAGAAAAGATTTAAATCAAATCATTATTTGCACTTTAATAACCAAACTTTACTTTGTATGATAATTTTTGGATAACAAGGCTTTACCGATTACGAAACATTAATGATAAAAATCTAACTTCAATCTCAAATTATTTGTCCTAATATTTTCCTAATCCTATTAGTGTCTCCAGCTTTAATATTTTAGGCTATAGCGATCACCAGTTAAAAGTAACATTAGGATCGTTTAAACAAATCTCAAGCTCACCAGTTCTTACGGAAGTTATAGGCGTTAAACTATACACCAGCTAATGTACACCGAGTAAGAAACTATTCAAGATGTCAACAAATTAAATTGTACAGAACGATTGGAAAATCATGAACAGAGGGTAGATTATTAAAGCAGCCGCTCCTACTACTAAGTACTGTGTATGCTTAGAATAATAATTCTAAGCGTGTATGATTGATGCACCCTCACAGCGCAATTTTAAAATGATAAACTTTAATAATGGTAGGTAAACTGCTAGTGGTCATATTAATTCAACACTAAATTTCTGTAGAAACATTTCGCGTTCGGTCATATTATATCACTACGAAAACAATCGTTACAAAAACGTGCAATGAACTTTCTTTGAAATGATTATTAATTTCTAGCACGCAATATTCAACTTTTACTTGGAGTGTTTTTACCAGTACCCGTTAGTACTTTTTTTTGACAAATATACCCACTAAACTGAATAAGTGCGACTCAAGTCTACCCCAGAATCTAGCTACACTTTTATTTTCGAACAAAATATCGGAATCGTAGTGAAAAGTTAACGACTGACCTGATGTGTTTTTAAAATCTGTCGGTGGGGCCATGGTGCCTACGTCCACGCGTCGCTCGTAGTTAACCGTCGCTTCTGGGTCACTTCTACTGGTGCAACAACTGACGATGTGTCCCGCTCCCGCTGTTCTTGAAGTAAACAATGAACTTCGATGTAGTTTGTATTGTGACTGCTGGCTTTTGTCGCCGAGGTGGTAAGTTGTAGTTTTATTTTATAGGAAGTAAGCAATCGAATTTTTCATGTCCGTTTCTCTCGCAATGAAAATAATTTAAACAGAGCAATCTTCATTTGTTTTCATACGGTTTTGTAGGTCTCCGTGACGGTGTTAGCTTGAGTTTCAATAACGGAAACGCTTGTAGCTCCTGTTCCTTGATTTAGTGATGTCAAGTTCGTTGTATTTCAAAGAGTAATCACAAACTTTTTCTTCCGTTTTATTCGCTTCGAATTCCATCATTCTTCGTGTTCGCTCATGGGCCGTAGATACCATCCTAACTTCTGATGTCGGTGACAAGTCGGATGGCCGGTGCCGTGTGTGGCACATTAGATGAGCTATTCGATATAGTTGTGGACGAGGAGGTAGTTCGAGCGAGATGAAACACTTCAGATACAATTAACTTGATTTATTCCTTATACAATGAAGCACAAAATAACAGTTCCTGGCACAGATGTCTCTAAGCTAGGTTATCGAAGTCTCGAACGGAATAGTGTTTATTAAATTAACACTAGGTACATTGCAGGGTTATAACACTGGCTCTAATCAACTTGGTATAGCACAACGAAACGGGACAGTTCCAAGGCAG
This sequence comes from Apotomis capreana, assembly GCA_947623375.1. Classification (NCBI taxonomy): domain Eukaryota; kingdom Metazoa; phylum Arthropoda; class Insecta; order Lepidoptera; family Tortricidae; genus Apotomis; species Apotomis capreana. The sequence goes on from OX392512.1 coordinate 21,965,988, forward strand.
TAGTGCACTCAGTGGTGACCCAAAGTGAAGTGTCGGTGGGCGTTCGCTGAGTGAACCGCCAAGACTCTGTCTAGCGCGCCAAAACAGGTTCAAGGGGGCGCTACTGTCGCCTTCCAATGGCGCGCCTTTTCGTTGAGCTTCCATACTAATGACCGTCTCCGACATGTATAAAAATTATTCTACATGTCGGTTAAAAAATCATTTAGGCTATAATATCATTTGTCTAGAAGATACGACTTTAACTCTTTTTTAAATTTGTCAGTTTGTAACATTTTTATTGAATTTGGGATTTTATTATATATTTTAGGAGCCATTCCAAGGATGCTTTTTCGGTAAAGGGCTGTTTTGTGTTCCTTGTTACAGACATTATTCCTATATTGAGAGCGCACTGGAAGCCTGCGTTGCTGACAAACTGTTCTGAATAGATCAGGGTTTGTTTTAACAAAAGTTCCCACTTCAAATATATACAGTGCTGGTAGAGTTAAAATCTTCCACGATTTAAAAAAAGGAACACAGCTTTCCGTCATATTAAGGCCACACATTGCTCGCACGCATCGTTTTTGGGCTTTAAATATGGTTTCTATGTGAGCTGAGTTTCCCCAGAAAATAATGCCATATCTGAGCACTGAAGCTACAAGACCATGGTAAGCAGTTAATACTGCTTGTTCATTAGCTACTTTTGCTAATCTCTGCAAAGCAAATGCTGATTTACCCAATCTTTTACAAATATGTTCTGCTTGATGCTTCCAAGTGAGCTGATCATCAATCATAAGTCCCAAAAATTTTGTCATATTCACACTGTCAATTTTGATACCATCATAGTTAATATTCATGTCACTAGGAGCTATTCGTTGTCGAAAGTGTATTATATGTGTTTTATTCAAATTGATTATTAAATTATTATTATTGAGCCATGTTATCATGTCGTTAATTACTAAATTTATGTCATTTTCATAATTAACAGTGTTATTATAATTTATAATTGAGGTACTATCGTCAGCAAACATAATCATTGGATGATGGACTTCTCGCGGAAAGTCATTGATATAGATGAGAAATAAAAGTGGGCCAAGCACACTACCCTGCGGCACACCATACCGCACGAATTGTAAATTAGAAGTGTATTTTTTTTCTAATTTGCTTTTGGGACAAACTCTTGATATTTCAGTACACTGTGGCCTATCCTTTAGGTAAGATTGGATAAGTTGCAATACATTTCCTCTTATGCCATACACTATATAATTTAAATAATAGTAAGTCGTGATCGACATAGTCAAAAGCTTTAGTCATATCAGTAAACACTGCGCAGACTGGTGTTCTTTTATCGACATTTTCGACTACCGCTTTGACTAAGTCGTATATTGCCATATTAATTGTGATGTTTTTCCTAAACCCCTTCTGCTCATTGCATAATAGGTTGAATTTATTTAGGAAGCTGTACATTTTTTGGTAAATTACCTTTTCAAACACTTTAGCGAATACTGGTATTAGTGCAATCGGACGATAATTGTAAGGATTCTCCTTATCGTCCTTTTTAAATACTGGTTTGACAATGGTTTTTTTAAGGCAGTCTGGGTATATACCTGCACTGATAGCCAAGTTTATAATATAACTTAAATGACCATCTATAATATCACTAACTGACTTAATAACATGGGTGGTGATATTGTCATAACCTACACTCTTTGTGTTTCTCAGAGAGCGAATAATCATTCTAATGTCCTGAGGAGTAGTGGGAGTCATAAACATAGATTGTGGATTGAAATTAATTTTTACATTCCTAGAGTTATTATTACATGTCAAGGGTTTTAGTCTGTGTACAAAACAATTATTAAACGCATTAGCAATTTCATTTGGATCAGTTAATATACAATTACCATGTCTAATTTTTGAGATAGATTCTTTAGGTACATTCATCTTACAGCTATTTATAATTTGCCAGGTCGCCTTGGACTTATTATCAGATACATGTATTTTATGATTATTTTGAGCTTTCTGTGTTAATTTAATAATTTTTCTGTATCTACGAGTGTAGTCCTTTAATGCAAATTTGTTTACTGATGTTGGTGAACGTCTATATTTCCATAATAATTGCCTTTGCTTTTTACTGCAAGCTTTTATGCCACGAGATAACCATTTAACTTTAGTGTTAGTGCGTATCGTGATTATTTTCTTGGGAAAGCAAAGTAAATACAGTAGGTTAAAAATGTCGAGAAAATATTCATATGCTACGTTTGGATCACTCGTTTCATATATTTCAGAGAAAGATATGCTGGTTAAATAGTTTCTGAATCTCATAACATTTTCTTGCGAGTAGTCATATCTTTCTATCCGCCAAAAAGGTAGTTTACAGGTTTTTTTAACCGGAATTTTGAGTACTTGTGCCGTGTGATCTGAAAGTCCAAGGTCCAATATATGACTTTTACGGCCTCGGTCTACATTGTGAGCAATGTTATCTAGACACGTTTTACTGACTAATCTTGTCGGCTGTTGAAATTCTAATTTCAAGTTATAATTAAATAGTATGCACTCAAATTCAAGTGTTACTTGGGTTTTCTTTAAAATATCAATATTGAAATCTCCACAAATTATTATTTTCCTATTAACATTTTTGCAAATTTTGTTTAATAATTTACATAATCTTTCATAGAATTTAGTGAGTTTATTCCTCTTTGGGGGTCTGTACACACACACAATTACTGTTTTATGTTCAATAAGTTCAATAGCACAGCACTCGAAGACCTCTGATATGGATAGTTTCCCAACTTCTGGTAGCACTTTATATTGAAGACCCACTTTCACAAGGATGCAGGAACCACCTCGTTTCATATTTTCTCTTGAGTAGTATGCAGCTAGTTGATAATTAGGAACAGTTAAAAGATCTTCATGCCCTGACATTAGAAAATGCTCAGTTATACACAATACGTCAATGTCTATCTGTTTTAATTTTAGTTCGTTGATATGAATAGTGAGCGGATCAGTCTTGTTTAAAAGGCCTGCTATATTTTGGTGCATTATATGCAACGAGTTATAGACGAAAAAACTCTTCACGTTCTTGTCCTACTGCATCTTCGTCTAGAGTGTTCTCTTTGGGAGTGTCCTCATATTGTTTGACGTCTTGTGATATTAAGTTGTTTAGTTCGTCTATGGCTTTTATAGCATGATTTATACTCATGAAGATATTTCTTACACCGTTGTTATTGATTTCTCCAGATCGTTTCCGAAACATATTATAATCATATGACAAATGTTGGTTGGAATCTAGTAGATATGCATGACGATATGTTTCTATATCTAGGTAAAGAAGATTATTAAATGTCTCAATCCTCCAGTTGTATATACTGCTATTGTCTAGATATTTATACGTTGGTGTACAAATAATTATGTTTGTGTTTGTTATATTTATTAGTTCTTCCCTAATGCATTTAATAAGAGTGCAGTAGTTATATGTAACTTCAAAGTCTCTTTCTCCTAGCAGTATAATACAATGATCGTTCATCGTCAGATCTTTTATTTTTAGATGTATATCTTTAAGCATATCTCTGATGCCAGCATTAGGTGACTTATAGTGGATGATGTGTGAGTTATCCAGTGAGTTGTTGGCAATTCCTAGTGTTTTGTTTTGGTTATGTGTACTCAAGATGACAATTTTTTTCTTACTTTGTTTCTGCTCATTTTTAACAAAACGCGCAAAAGAAGACGCTTCTTCTGTTTCAATTGCATTTTTGTTTGTAACCTGGTGGTGATCATTTGTTTTTTGTCTAAGTGGACTAGCGAGTGGTGTACTACGCGGTATTAATGGCTTTTTCCCAAGGGGCGTGAATTTCAGAGAGTTATTTGAAACATCATTATCATCAATCAAAATTTTTCTTTTCTGCTTTCTGGACATTTTTTGAGAAATTGTTTTGTTCGGCGTTTCATTGCTAAGCAGTTTTTTGTAAGAGTCCTTTTTTTTGGTACATTCTTCTACCGTATTTCTCAAGACACAAACTTCGCTATTTAGTCGTGCGATTTCGTCGTGTGCACTTTGAAGTTGTACTTTCAAGTGATCTATTTCATCCTTCAGCTGTTGCGTTCCTGATGAGTTCAAGGACGACATATTTGGGAGGCTATTACTGCTCCAGATTTCTGTCAATTCTTGGGCAGATATATTCGGCACGCTGTGTTCTCTTTTTTTTATTCTCTTTGTAACGTTATCAGTTTCTTGCGAAATTAAATTGTTCTTGCCAATAATCTCACTAAAATCGTGAGAAATATTTGGTCCATGTTCGGTTTCGGGCTTACTTTTTATGTTGCTATTAGGTGTTTTTTTGTTTTCAGTGCCGTTATGAGACCCTTGACCATCATTTTTATTTTGTTCTATAATTTGATGAGTATCCTGAGATCGAGACGTGCTTGGTATAGGTGTTGTTGTTGTAGCGTTGTTACATTTAGAACCAGTTTCCGGTGCGATTTTGGAGTCATGTTTTGGGGTTGTTTTTGTTGTTTTTGATACGGTGTTTGATGTCTCTGTTTTACAGGATAAACACTTCCAGGCTTCTTTTTTCTCTTTTTTCATTAATGAGAAGGTATTCAAGCCAATATTTGTACAGTTTATATGAAAATTGTGATTACATTGTGAACATTTAATATAATCTCTCGAGATTATTGATCGGCATTTTTTGTAGGATATCACTTTATTTTTGTCCAAGTTTGTTTGTTTTTCCATTTTATTTATTTGTACACAAAATATAAATAAAAAATAAATAAAAAAAAACAAAAAGCAAAATTCAAATGTTTTTGCCGGGGTTCGAACCGTGACTCTCAGAGTTAGTCTCTGTAGCCGCTTCCAATGCCACTGCGCCACCAATACACTAGCTGCTCACGGCGAAATTTCGTTACGGCAGATACATGTGCTTATTGTTTGCAGAGTTCGGTGTCAATGACTCGAGTGCTCATTGGTCACTGCACTTCTATTGTTTGGCACTCGCGATAACGATGTTCGAGCAAATTTTAATATTTAACGTATTTCACTGATATTGTTCACTTGTTTAGTATATATAAACGTCATAGTTTTTCGATTTTGTTTTTGGATTTCTGTAGCTTAAGTGTTTAGCTTTATGATTATATATGCAGTTTATGGTAATTGTCACTAATTTCACACTTTTTCAATTTCTTATGCAGAGCTAACAGATACACGTCCAGTCGTTGTTCGCGCGCTTACGCAACTGGATTCCAGTGATAATTTTCCCTGAAAATTATGACTTAGATCTCTCTAAGCTAAGAGGGATTAAGTATTTTCTAGGCCATCGTGACTTCATTTTAGGCCTCATAGACACTTTACACCATTTATTTTGAGATTGAGGTCAAAAGGGTGCCTATTAAAAATAATGGAGCAATATTTCTACCATATCACGGCACATGGATCAGACAAACACATGAATTCTGCCGTCATAACGAGAAGAGGCATATGTGAACTTGAGTTATATATTAGGAAAGAGGAAAAAAGGCGCATCTGTCTATTTTTGAATTTTTCCTATAGTTTGGGCACAACTACTCGCAAATTCGTTTTATATAAATCTAAATTAGCAAGAAACAAAAAATCATTCAATCTCAGTTTCCTCGAGTAGTAATGTTAGAACAATAACAATAATAACTAAACCGAACGGCAAGTACCTATAACTAAACAACTGTAACTGTTTAACGAAAACGTTCGAATACAAAGAGAAGCAGTATTATTTGTCACTGTAATAGTACTTGTACTATTATCTATTCTGTGGTAATAGTTAAAGTACACCTGGGGGGCTATGATGGTTGCGTTCACGTGATAAATAAAAACACTCTTGTATTAACCACTTTTGAGTGCATTTTTAAACACGTTTAGTGGCAATTCTTTGACATTTAGTCATTATGCAATAGAATAATATCCAAATATATGTGTAAATAAGGATAACCAAACAAAAGAAATGCAAAAACTTCTTCATTGGCGAGAGGTTACTATCGCACTTACCTTTCGTAAACTGTTGACGTTTTGCTTTCGTTTCGTTGTAGTTTGTGAGCAGGAAAATTTGATCGCTGGGCATTTCCTTTCAATTCATATACACTTCAGGGGGAATTCCACTTCAGTAATCTTAAGGTTTAGTGACCCTAGCTGTAGGTTACCCTAACCGTAGATAAATGGATTTAAGTTAAACTAATTATAAAACTAGAAGAGTTCCATGAACCATTCTGGAAGGATGACTCTAAGGTCCCTAGAATACTAGCGGAGTTGCCGCGATGTATCGCCGGGGAGATCCTTTGATGGGAGCCCCACTTAAATATCTATTGTCTAGCTATCAACGGTTCACGAGATACAGCCTGGTGACAGACAGACAGACGGATAGTAGAGTCTTAAGAATATTTAAGGTCCCATTTTGTACCCTTTGTAGGGAACCCTGTAACAAGTGATTGATATACTCACGGGTTTTATGATTTCGACCGCTATAAACGGACTAAACCCGCTATAAAGATTATCAGCAGTAAAGGCAGCAGTTTTGGAGATTACACGCTGAACTTCCCGTTTGGTGTCAACATCGTAATGCTCGCGTTAATCACTGAAGCTTGCTGAAAAATGCCTGCTAGCATAATGAGGCAAGGAAATCTTTTTAAGGCATCCATACCCAGTTATCTTTTTTAGGGTTCCGTAGTCAACCAGGAACCCTTATAGTTTCGCCATGTCCGTCTGTCCGTCTGTCCGTCCGCGGCTTGGCTCCGTGATCATTAGTACTAGAAAGCTGAAATTTGGTATGAGTATGTGTATGTATAACCCCGACAGAACGGTAAAACAAAAATTTAAAAATATTTTTTTTCGGGTACGTCTCGAACACCAAAAATTGGGGGTGATTTTTTTTTTCTTTTCAACACTGGTGTGTGGGGTGTTGTTGAATAGGTCTTGTAAAAATAATAGGGGTCTCCTACCATTATTTTTTGATAAAGTCAGCGGTTTTGTAAATATTCGCTCCGAAAACAAAAAAAATAGTGTCCCCCCCCCCCCCTCTAACCTTTCAACCACGGGTCAAAAAAAATCGGAAAAAATCATGTAAATGAGGCCTTATCAACATCAACATCGTAATGCTCGCGTTAATCACTGAAGCTTGCTGAAAAATGCCTGCTAGCATAATGAGGCAAGGAAATCTTTTTAAGGCATCCATACCCAGTTATCTTTTTTAGGGTTCCGTAGTCAACCAGGAACCCTTATAGTTTCGCCATGTCCGTCTGTCCGTCTTTCCGTCCGCGGCTTGGCTCCGTGATCATTAGTACTAGAAAGCTGAAATTTGGTATGAGTATGTGTATGTATAACCCCGACAGAACGGTAAAACAAAAATTTAAAAATATTTTTTTTCGGGTACGTCTCGAACACCTAAATTGGGGGTGATTTTTTTTTTCTTTTCAACACTGGTGTGTGGGGTGTTGTTGAATAGGTCTTGTAAAAATAATAGGGGTCTCCTACCATTATTTTTTGATAAAGTCAGCGGTTTTGTAAATATTCGCTCCGAAAACAAAAAAAATAGTGTCCCCCCCCCTCTAACCTTTCAACCACGGGTCAAAAAAAATCGGAAAAAATCATGTAAATGAGGCCTTATAAGTAACTTCCAATGAAAACTATATTGAACAGAATCGGTCGAGCCGTTTTGAGTTATCGCCAAATTTCATATTTTTTCTTTAAAAGGACGTAAGTTAACTTCCAGAAGGTAATAAGTGATTACAGTTTCTAGGGCGTTTACGACCTTTTTATAGAGCTTAAAATCTTTCTTAACTTAAACCTCTGGCTTAAAACAGCAGTTTATTGTGAAGGATGAGCAACTACGGAACCCTACACTGAGCGTGGCTCGACATGCTCTTGGCCGGTTTTTTTACTTTTGTTTCGTGTCAAACCATTGTTAGTTTTATTTATTTTTTGTTTTGTTTCTATACATATATTATGTTTTTTAGTTGAAGTATGTTTGATTATCTATTATTTTTAGTTTTATAATTATTTATTTTCATATGATTTTGATGCTGTTTGGTTAGTTCTCAGTAAATTTATTTTCTTTCTTTCTTTCAAATGGAGTTAACGGGACCCGGACCCTATTACACATCCATAGGACATCTTTCCAACTGTGATAAGACTTGAAATTTTCGCATCATGTGAAATGTGTATTATTAGTACTTATGGCGCCGCTATAACAACAAATATTGAAAAAATAAATGTTCGTACGGTACTTTTCGTGCGCGAGGCCGACTCGTAATTGGCCGGTTTGTTAGTCATATAGCTGTACAGCTTTGAACCGTACCATTTTGATTTTCATTGATGAATAAGAGTGTACACAGCATCCTACACTACTCTCGTGTCGTGCTGACTCATTGTCGCTAATAATCTGGCAAACGCTTTATACTTTACTTTACTTAAGAATAGAAACTACTCTAAAAATCCTGTATTTTAAGGGGCTGCTAAACGGGCCATGTTTTGCTGCAATTTGTGGCCGGCCATTATTTGCATCTTGCTCTAGCGTAGGGTGTCAGAGAGGGACGGGCATACTTGCCGGCCACAAATTACAGTAAAATATGGCCCATTTAGAAGCCCCATTAGGATTGTTGTGCTATTTATAAAATACAGTCATTGAATTCTCTCTAATCAGACGAAAATATAAAATTGATACTTCGAATACAGTGTCTTTAAATTACTTGTGGTAACTAATATGGCTTAAATAAGAGTATATATGTACATAATTATACAGTAGGTACGTGAGCTAAGAAAATTCGATTTCAAGTTTTATGCCTGTTAAGACCTTTCAGTTTTAACCAGAACCTGAAGCACAATCCGAGAGAGATTAAAATAGAGTTCAACTCAAAATTCTACTTTTCTCGTCAGGACAGAAAAGAGTCTAGACTCTCTTTCTGCGCACATTTTCCCTGATATAAAATTCTTGGATCCGTTCAAGTCGAGAGTGAATACGCATTCTTTAGGCAAGCATGCTCCATCTTAAGCCTAATTGTGACTTAACATCAGGTGCAATCGAGACCAAATGTCACAAAGGGTCGGCAACGCGCATGTGATGCTCCTGGCATCGCAAGCGTCCATAGGCAGCGGTAACTGCTTAACATCACTTCGCATGCTTGTTTGCCACCGTCGTAGTATAAATTAATAGTGCATCAACCTACTCGTCCTTTATTCAACCTTCAGCCAATCCAAGTTCGAGAAATCGTCAATTAACGGTTACGTTGATTGTTGGCAATGAGTAAGATGTATACACAGCTCCCCATCTCACTGTCGCGTGCGAAGTGCGACCCGCTACCACGCTGACTCATCTCAAGTGAGTCAACCGTCTTGCCTTGCTCGACCTTGCGTCTTATCAGTCATCCTTACCGATATTATAAACGCGAAAATATTTATTGGGTAACCTTTCACTTTCACGGATCCCATGTAGAATTTTACGCCGGATATTGACATTGTATTTATAAAAGACTTGTCCTTAACATGTCGGCATGTTAAATGCCAAAGTAAATCAGTTTGTTTGTTTACATTGTTGTACGCAGCGACGAAGTAAAATAATGTTGATTTTTGCTCATGATACCACATAATATTTGATTAACATAAATTATAACTGTTCTATCGCGATATTTTTTAAATAAGGAATATCGCGTTATAATTTGTGTTAATTATGTGTACAAACCGCAAGAGTATAAAGTGCCATATATACATAATATTTACACTTTTAATAATAAATCATTAGAATTAGTATCATTATTGGGCCCATCATTTCAAAAGCAAATCGTCGACACTAGTTTCACGACGTGACTGTAAAATCATTAAGTTGTTTGTCACAGTACATAATTTGGTTTTAGAGTTTTGAATAAACTATACTAAGTATCTATTTCTTTTATTTCGAAATCTTAGCAATTTCTATTATATTAATAAGTGACCAATTGAATTAGTTTATAATATGAGATACGAAAAAAATACTTAGGTACTGTTGAGTTTCTTTCGGTTTTATTCTCACCAGCGATCCCCTCTTGGGAAATGCCGGTAGATTCACAAGTTGGCTTGCAAATATGTGCTTGTGGCCTAAACTGATTTTTATTTCAACCGTGAAATATAATAAATATATGCAATAATCTAATCATATTATGTAAATTAATATCACTTTTTAATAATTTCCAGGCAGCTGTCAGTGTGTTTGGAGCTCGTCAGGGCTCGAGAACAACTCTCCCGGGCCCACCTGGACCTCCAGTACCTCTGGAATCTCGAGCTGGATCCCTATGCATCCCAGCTGTCCAGACAGCTAGATCCAAATGCTGCGTCTCGGCTGTCCAGACATCTGGATTCAGGGATCGAGCATCTGGATGCGTTGGTTCAGTACTTGAAGGCTGATGAACTGGAGATTGAGGAGGTCCAAGGAGTTATTGATTAGTAAGTATCAATCAGTTTTATGATCACTAATACCTTCCAGTAGTGATCTGGATACGAATGCTTCACAGCTGTTTAGACAGCTAGATTCCAGCACTGTATTCCAGCTAGCCAGACACCTAGATTCAAGGATTGGAGATTGAAGAAGTCCAGGAAGTTAATGATTCACATGTATCAATTAGTGTGATATCTCTAATGCCTTGATCTGGATCCCAGCCGCCCGGACTACCGGATACAGGAATCAAGCGTTTGGATGCGTGGGTTTAGTATTTATTTGAAGGCAGATGACCTGGAGATTGAGGAGGGAGCAGTTATTGATCAGTAATTATTACTATTACCATCATAAATGAAGTTATCGTTAAAACAACTTGTGACCCCGACAGACAGCTCTAGAACACCGCTGTTGATCGTCAAAAGGTTGAACAGATATCTTCAATTAATTAAGTATAGCTAAGAATACTCACAATCAAATTAATTCTGGGTCTTGGAGCCCCGATGTCAAAAAGACACAAATACTACTAATAAATCTTACATCCCTTTTTTTCATCGGGGGTTCTAAGAAAACGTTTCAGATAGGCATCTACTAAATGAGGATAAAGTTTAGTCAGGACATGTTTGGATAGTGCATAGTGTCAACCTAATTAATGATTACCTACTATACTTAAGACTTTTGCACCTACGGCATTGACGACGCGAAACAGAGAGTCACTGTATTTTCCCAGGGAAAATCACAGGTGTCCGTTGGTTATTCATATTCGTAAGCTGTAGATGTTCATCCTAAACGTAGATAAAACATAAACGGTCGCATGCTTGGGTCATTGTCAGATTTAGGTTCGCGTCTTTTCGGTAGACACGTACAAAGTTAAGGACTTTAGGTCAAGTATTCCGAAAAAAAAAAAATTAGCATAAACGACGTTTCCCTGTCTATGGGCTTGCGTGTTAATAAGTTTCTGTCAAAAATTTCATTTTAGTGACAAGCTTTTATAGCCGACTGTACTTTTCGTTAGATATCCATCAAATGCTCACTGAGACGATTCTAAAGAGCCCAAACTCGGTAGGATTGCTTTTTCCATTATAGAGTTCCTATGGCCACCTTCCGGCTCCAACATCAGATCGGCCCCATGGTACGATATTATTGTATTGTCGTCAAAGTTAAGTAAGTATGCAAAATTTCAGCTCAATCGGTTGACGATATCTGCTTCGAAATTGAGTTGCAAGATTCCACCCGAACAAACATACTTAAGTATACATACGTACAATGCTAGTTAAATAAAAGCTTGTATAAACATAACTTCTATGCACATACGCTGTTAACTATTGGCCACCGAAGAGACAATTTTTGTTTTTTGAACTGACAATGACCCGCTTTCTACCTGCTACCTACTTTTAGTGGCGCAAGTCTTGTGATATATAAAAATTATATTTATGTTTTTATACTTTTAAGTAGGTATTTAGTACATCCAAGCGTAGATACATACGTTTAGTACCCATAACACAAGCTTTCTTGAGCTTAATTTAGGACTAGATCGATTTGTGTGAGGTTGTCTGATATTTATTTATTAATTTATCTGTGCTTATAGAGCGGGTATGTACTTTGTATAAAGGTTCTTATCATCAATTAGATTAAAAAAAAACACGTGCTAAAATACAAACAAAGATTACTCACCAGGTAAATATGCACCGGCACACATCTTAATTCTGCAACCATGAGTCATCGCATTTCTCCCTAGCCGCTACAACCAGTCTGCACAATTCGACGTTTCTTATGTACCTATTTTTAGGGTTCCGTACCCAAAGGGTAAAAAACGGGACCCTATTCCTAAGACTCCGCTGTCCGTCCGTCTGTCCGTCCGTCACCAGGCTGTATCTCATATCCACATATTTCTGGCTGTAGCACCTTCGCCAGCTTTTCGGTGATGAAACAGGATGTACTGCCACAATCCAGTAATGCACGTGCCACATGTGCGTTGCCTTAGTTGTCAAACAACTTGACACATGCAGTAGGTAACAACACCTGCTGAGAAGTTCTTGCGGTAGTTGTGATGATCTTGGAGTCGGAAGTGGTCTCCTGCTTCTGCGGCAACACTTCGTCCTTGACATGCAGTAGAGAGTTATGTCTTTTGCCGCAGACTCGACAGCTTGAATGCCTGCAGTTGTTGACAGTATGGCCAACACGTAGACAATTGTGACAGGCTTTCACATTGCTGACGATTTCCCTGCGCGTAGGAATAGATTCCTTGAGAAACTCTACGCAGTGATATATTGTGTGGTCTCCATTGCATACCACACACTTCCATTGCGAGCGCGGTTCTTTGACAGAAACCAGTCCCCGGTTCATATGAGGCTTTGATGGAATAATAAGCTTGATCTTGTTGTGACCCTCCAAACACTCGAGAAGGTCTGCGCGTTTCTTCAAGAATGTGCTGAGAGTAGCATAATCAACCCTATCAAGGGAACCCCGAAATGTTTCCCATTCTTTCAAACTGCTATGGTCAAGCTTAGTCCCGACTATATGAACGAGGAGTGTATCCCAACCTTCCGTAGCCTCCCCTAAAGCCTTGAGTGACCGGAGGTTCTTATTGAATGTATCCACCAAGTCGCGTAAATCCTTCGATATCTCGCGTGGTTGCTTGGCATCGAATAGCGCCTTGACATAATTATTGATCAATAACCTATTGTTATCAAAGCGTTCGACAAGAGTATCCCATGCAATAGAATAGTTGCTCGTTGTGAGCTCAAGTGAGCTTATCAAGTTTGATGCGTTACCTTCCAAACTGGCTCGTAAATAGTGGAATTTGCTTATATCATCTAGAGAATTATTATTGTGCACCAGCGAGCTGAAGGTGTCTCTAAAATGAAGCCAATTTTGAAAGGTTCCGTCAAACTTCGGAAGAGATATCGTTGGCAGCTTTATTTGATACGGTCTAACATTAGAAGAACCACCATGATGAACGTCAGAGCAAGCATCGGCCCCCTGATTGCACTTCACCACAGACTGGAACTGGCTACCCTCCCTACTACCGTTGCCGAGGGAGCCTGACCGCGCGCGCCTAGAACGCGCTAATAAAGCCCTACCTTGTACCATTGCATTTAAATAATTAGTTTCAAAAATTTCCCGATCGATATATTGCTCTTCGGGATCCTCGCACAAACACTCAATGTGTAATTGAACCTCATCAAACTCCAATGACAATGATTCCATTTTCGCGACCCGTAGCTCTAGTTCCTCACGCTCCGCATCTGGCAATAATGTTTCCGAAGGATATTTAGAAACATTTTTTTGAAATATTGTAAGTCGCGCTTTAATCGAACCACGTTTGCGTATTAAATTTTGAAGTTCAATATCATTTGACGGCTTTAAAATCGATGTAGCCATTTTGATTCAGAAATATGAAACAAAACTGAATTATGAATTTTAAATTGTCAAAAAATATCGATACCTTTGGGTTCAATTGGGGTAAAGGACAAAACGCTGGTTTTGAGGAGAAGCAAAAAACTGTTTTATTTTACAAAAAATGGCTATACTTTTTTTGTTTCTCGACCTATATTTTTGACATGTATATGAAATATATTTGAATTGTCCATATCTTTAACCTTTTATGACAGTTATTCCTGTAAATAATGAATTATGGAAGTTAGATGTCCTTTACAACTGGTAAAAATGCTATCAATGTCATTTACACCCGTGACTTTTTGGGGTATTTGGAAATGATGGGGTTGTAAATGACGGTCTCAGATGACTTTAGTCTAATTTCGGGGCGTAAAGTTAATAGCTATGTAATAAAAATGGACAGTTTTCAACTTAATTTACCTTAAAGAGACTTGAAAAATGTATTATAAAGATAATGAATTCAGCTAGGCATGTCCAGATTATATTTAAAATGAATATTTTTTGGAAAACGCGATAATAACTATGAAAGAACTAACTATTTTGTAATCAGATTTGAAATAAAAAAAAATAATTGTTTATAAACTGGCTAGATTGCGGGAACAAGGAGGGAAATAATGTCATACTAGTGTTCTACTCTCTTCCAATAGCACTAAATAATAGTAATAGAAGTGACAGAGTGGCTAATGATTATCGACATTAGGATGTCAAACATTATTAGGACGAGTACGTAGTGAGTAAAATACTGTAAATGTAAACAATAACTATAATAGTATGAAAAATAATGCAGTCTTGCGTACATAATGACAGTTACATTAAAAAATCTTACTACTAGGTCTTATTTTAATTAGTAATATTTGTACTTCATGAGAAAAGTCACGGTACAAGTATTATTTATTTAGTTTCACGTAACTTGTACCATTTTCGACTATACATTTCCATTAGGGTTTATTGCCCAAATTTAAAACAAAAAACTTAATGGTTTCAACGATTGTTGAATATAGAAATATAAAAACTTAACAGATCTTAATGGACGTATTATTTATTTATAAATTCGTAGCAATATGTTTCAAACACTTTATAAACCTTACGCTGTTTTTTTACCCTGCAATCCCTTCATTCACGATTAACTACAATAAAATGTTAGAGACCAATCGAAATATTAAATTATAAATACTTATATATCAGGGACTGGAACCGGTAACCGGAATTCATACAAATATATTTGTATGAATTCCCGGTATCGGATAAAAGCTTTCCTTTGTTTATCGTTTATTATTTTATATTTAATCGGACAATATAAACATACGTATTCGTCATTTAATACATGATTGAGTCCCGTATAAAGAGCATAAAATATTGGGTTATTGCTGCAAATACCGGTTCCGGTCCCTGCTATATAGAGGTACCTAATAGAAACAGTTTAAACTTATTATTGCTCTTCTACTCACTCTCGATCTCATCTTCTTCGTCAGTTTCTGGAAGTTTATCTTTTATTTTTGATTGGAACGGTAACGTTGCGTATTCAGGATGAAAACGCCGTGGTATAGTAGCCTGGTCGCAAAGCTTTCTCAGGTCTCTATACTTTGCTTCTGAAATTGGCAATCGTTCAGTGTATAAAGTTTTGGTCTCATTACACCCACATCAGACACTGTTTTTACTGTTTAAAACTTTGGTAGTGAATGTTTTGTTAGTAAGGTCATCAAACACGCATTGACTTTGATGAGTTTTGAGTCAAATTCAAATGCGTGCAGTGCGAGTAGCGACATTCCGAAAAAAACACAAGAATGTGATGGAAATTAAATATTCTATGGCAGTTGGTGCAGAAGTACACCCTGTAATACTATTTGATTCTGGCCCGGTTAAAGTGAGATCAAAAGGGAAGGGAAAAGGAAAAAAAACAGTAAAAACAGTGTCTGATGTGGGTGTAATGAGACCAAAAACTTTATACACTGAACGATTGCCAATTTCAGAAGCAAAGTATAGAGACCTGAAAAAGCTTTGCAACCAGGCTACTATACCACGGCGTTTTCATCCTGAATACGCAACGTTACCGTTCCAATCAAAAATAAAAGATAAACTTCCAGAAACTGACGAAGAAGATGAGATCGAGAGTGAGTAGAAGAGCAATAATAAGTTTAAACTGTTTCTATTAGGTACCTATATATAGCAGGGACCGGAACCGGTATTTGCAGCAATAACCCAATATTTTATGCTCTTTATACGGGACTCAATCATGTATTAAATGACGAATACGTATGTTTATATTGTCCGATTAAATATAAAATAATAAACGATAAACAAAGGAAAGCTTTTATCCGATTCCGGGAATTCATACAAATATATTTGTATGAATTCCGGTTACCGGTTCCAGTCCCTGATATATAAGTATTTATAATTTAATATTTCGATTGGTCTCTAACATTTTATTGTAGTTAATCGTGAATGAAGGGATTGCAGGGTAAAAAACAGCGTAAGGTTTATAAAGTGTTTGAAACATATTGCTACGAATTTATAAATAAATAATACGTCCATTAAGATCTGTTAAGTTTTTATATTTCTATATTCAACAATCGTTGAAACCATTAAGTTTTTTGTTTTAAATTTGGGCAATAAACCCTAATGGAAATGTATAGTGGAAAATGGTACAAGTTACGTGAAACTAAATAAATAATACTTGTACCGTGACTTTTATCTCATGAGGTACAAATATTACTAATTAAAATGAGACCTAGTAGTAAGATTTTTTAATGTAACTGTCATTATGTACGCAAGACTGCATTATTTTTCATGCTATTATACTTATTGTTTACATTTACAGTATTTTACTCACTACGTACTCGTCCTAATAATGTTTGACATCCTAATGTCGATAATCATTAGCCACTCTGTCACTTCCATTACTATTATTTAGTGCTATTGGAAGATAGTAGAACACTAGTATGACATTATTTCCCTCCTTGTTACCGCAATCTAGTCAGTTTATAAACAATTATATTATATATTTTTTTTATTTCAAATCTGATTACAAAATAGTTAGTTCTTTCATAGTTATTATCGCGTGTTCCAAAAAATATTCAATTTAAACATAATCTGGACATGCCTAGCTGAATTCATTATCTTTATAATACATTTTTCGAGTCTCTTTAAGGTAAATTAAGTTGAAAACTGACCATTTTTATTACATAGCTATTAACTTTACGCCCCGAAATTAGACTAAAGTCATCTGAGACCGTCATTTACAACCCCATCATTTCCAAATACCCCAAAAAGTCACGGGTGTAAATGACATTGATAGCATTTTTACCAGTTGTAAAGGACATCTAACTTCCATTTCTGATCTTCCACTTTCTGATCGAACAACTTTTTGTAGTTATAAAGGACCAAGAAAACTATTTATTTTATATTTTAGACCTTTACGATTACGTCAATTGCTTTTTTTCAGAATTTAGACACACATTTGTGGCAGTAAATGCCAAATATAAAGCCTAGCCCTATACGACCCAGCTCTTTTTAAAAAACTGTGCTATAATTAGATTTAAGGCAGGTTTTAAAGGACAATTCAAAGACTAATTGCCCTTTACAGCCGTGTTCGGATTATCAAATATGTAAAGGAATACATGTCCTTTACAACCTACTTAATTCTATCAAAAAATGGTGTAATCATTTTTAAGGAGGTCGTAAAGGACAACTAAAATAATACATGCCCTTTACAACCTTATTCGGTTTATCAAATTCGAGTATCATAATTTGAATGCAGGTCGTAAAGGACAAGTAAAAGAAAACATGTCCTTAACGCCCATTTCGACTATGCGCTAATGGAAAGTAATAGTGAGAAATTAAGGGCTTAAAGGTTACCAAGAAAAAAATACGTCATCTACGACATAATTAATATTTACCGGTTCACTTTACGATACACCTTTTAATTCGTAATTTATAACTGGACACTTACGTCCCTTAACCTGAGCTAGATTTGCGAACATGATGAATAAAAACTGGGTCGTAAAGGCATTTTTTTTAAAGCTATCGAAATTTTAACTACACAGAACGATAGAGCTTGAAATTCTGAACAAAACTATATATATAACTCATTTTCGCCAAAATGTCCTTTACGCCAATTGAACCCAAAGGTATCGATATATATTTTAAAATTGCAAATATTTAATTTAAAACCAATTTAAAATTCTTGCCGACTGTAGTAAATATGAGAAATAAATATTGTTTACGAAAATTACGAAAATGTATTTGCAGATCGTATGCAATGATGATGAAAATAATGATATCTTTTGACTCACGTTCCTTATTCCGTCGTCGACCAACCACACTGCAGAACTTCCTCGACCAGCTGGTTAGCTTGGCTTTGCGTGGCGTTTGATGGGTATTCTATACGAATTGCAATTGACTTCTTACTTTTGAAGAATATCCATACCGATCCATAGCTCGCTGTTGTTAATCCGGCTCGAAGGACCAAACTTATGGTTGCATAATGATGAAAAACTTTGTTCTTTACGTAAAAATATAATTAATAAAATTGGAAGAAATACATTGCATAGACTTTGCCGTTGACTTGACAGGCATAACATTGACAGAATAGAAGAAAACAAATCGAACATAAATACATGACATTTCTTAAATAAATTAAAAAATAGGTCGCCGAAGAGGCGGGAACAGCGGGTATGTACTTTGTATAAAGGTTCTTATCATCAATTAGATTAAAAAAAAAACACGTGCTAAAATACAAACAAAGATTACTCACCAGGTAAATATGCACCGGCACACATCTTAATTCTGCAACCATGAGTCATCGCATTTCTCCCTAGCCGCTACAACCAGTCTGCACAATTCGACGTTTCTTATGTACCTATTTTTAGGGTTCCGTACCCAAAGGGTAAAAAACGGGACCTTATTCCTAAGACTCCGCTGTCCGTCCGTCTGTCCGTCTGTCACCAGTCTGTATCTCATGAACCGTGATAGTTAGACACTTGAAATTTTTACGGTGATGTATTTCTGTTGCTGTTGTTAATACTGCTAAAAACAACAAATACTGAACAAACAGAATTAAATAAATATTTAAGGGGCTCCCATACATCAAACGTGATCGGTTGCGTTAACTTTGCACCTCATTTGTAATGAGCGACTGTCCTTGCAAAAATATGCATTTTACAACGGTTCTTAAAATACTGCGTTTAAGTATCAATAAAATATTTCGTTTTATGTGAAGAATAATATATTAAGTATCATTAGTTTTACTGGAAATTGTAAAAAAGGAATTATATCATTATTTTTGAAGATCAATTTTTTGAAGCGGTTTGTTTATATGTAACTAAAATGGACTGGTATATGTAGCTAAAATACCTATGAATTCCAACTTCCTGCAAGTTTCTTATTGTTTTCTATTATGTCTCTAGTTAGTGCTTTCTTCCCAGAAAATTCTTAGTTACGGATCGCTATGAAAAATAAAAAAGTGCTCATTTGACCTGACATTAAATACCGTATTGTAAGGATAAATTATTATTTTTGTAACCCCGACGAAAAAAGAGTGGTGTTTTAAATCTGCGTATCTATCTGTCTGTGGCATGGATGGACCCAATTGAATGCGTTTTTTTCATCGAAAGGCTTGTCTATCAAGATGGTTCTTAGCTATATTTGGTAAACAGGAGCAGTAGTTTTCAAGATATTCAGCTTTAATTGGAACAAGTGAGAAGACCTCAGGCAATATTGAAGCTACGAATTCAAAATTTTAGTTATGTTTAGTTTTCGTATCATTTTCTATACGAGTATCAATCATTGAATGAGGGTCTCATGATGACCAGATGCTTGAGCCGGGAGTGGTTTAAATTTTTAAATTTAAGTTATAAATACATTAGTGATATATTTTGGCAGCAATTGGAATTCGTGTAAACATTATACCGTACTGATCAAGATCTGAGTCACAATTCAGTTCGGCCCCTGATATTCGCTTATTTGTTTACTAAGGATGTGAATACTTGGAGATGTAACATATGACTGTAGAAGTCGAGTAGCATAAAACATATGACTCAACCGTATAAATTGAATAATTCCGGCCTGACAAAATATCTATGACTCAATGTTACACATACGTGGATTGAGTAATTTCGATTGATAACAATCTATAGTTAGAATTGGTGGCTAATCAGGGAATGCAAACCGGTAATTTTTTGCATGGAAATTACCGGATTACCGGCAAATAACCGACTGGAAGTAAAAGCCATAACCCTCTTATTTGCTTCACCGTTGTAGGGTAAAAACTATTCTTCTGTGACTATCTGGGGATGCACAGTTACTCGTATATTACCAAAATTAGTTGAAATCAGTCCAGCTGTTTAGGCGTGATGAAAGGACGAAGGTCTAATTAATTGACTTCCAAAACAGGAGGAGTTTATGTGTTTCACAGTATGTATGTTTTTTTCTATAATATTATAGATAGATTACTAGAAGATACCTGTAACTTCGGCTGCGTATTTTTTATCGTAGTCGGGTGTAGAGATGGGCGCTCATGGGTAAATACCCGATAAATACCGGGTAAATACCCAATCTACCGGGCAGTAGTAGTAGAAGTAGATTGGGTATTTACCTGGTCTTCGTCGGGTCAAAAGTATCCTATAACCATCTTTGGATGTCCCGCTTTCCCTATACCAAAATTAAAATTCGGTGAAGTGGCAGTCTTACTCGCGCACCGAGGGGTCCGATAAGTGTCAGCGAGAATACCACGCAATTTTAGGCGAAACACATTTAAATTAAAACCCGGAAAAAGAGGGAAGCTGTCGGAGGCCTCCAACCATGACGAGGATTTACAGGTGCTGCGTCCAGAACGCTTTATTTTAGGGTCAGTATAGCATTTCCATTTTCCTTATTCCACTACGATCCATAAAGTCCGCTAGTGGCTTTTACGCCACATTTTTAAGTCCTTCGAATCGGATTACCAATGCTATAAGGTAACTTTTGACAACTTAGACGGTCAATTGGGCATGTACTCGTATAAACCAATGTCGAAAAATACAAGCACGAAATCCACCTACACGTATTTCTTGAATTAATTGTAAATATATATTAATGGTTGACTGGTAGAGAAAGCCTCATGGCATTAAGTCCGCCTTTTGTACGTTAAGTTTTTCTTTTGTGCAATAAAGTTTAAATAAATAAATAGAAAAATAGATAGTTCATTAACCTAACTGACCTAAAAAAAGACAATGACATAATAAGGTTAGAAGGAAATAGCTACTCATTTCTTGAACTCTGGGGGGTATGTGAATAAATAATAGAACGATAATTCATAATATATCATAGTTATCAGTCTGACATGTAACACAATTGATAATATCAATGATATCATACTACAAATATTCAGCAATGGTTATTTGTACAGGTTGCCTTTTATAGTTTTCATTCGTAGTTGTTCTATCGTCACTTGTTTATTTTGGTTTCCTTGCTGCGTTGTTATTGACTCTAATTTTTAGAACACTATCATTGACTTGGTGTCTATTTATTTGATATTTACCAGGGGTTATGTAGCCTCGAAGTTTCTCCTGGACAAATATCTAAATTAATATCCAAATTTTTCTTTTATGAGTTTCAGATCAGTCGCTGTACCGTTTCAGAAATATAGACACGCGGCAGCGTGTCCAGCCAAGTTCACCCTAGGAACTGGCGAGCAGCAGCCGTGTGTACACGAACCGTTTGGAGCCACTTTTGACCCCTCAATAACTCCAAATCTATTCAACATAAAAACATGAAATTTGGATTATGTATTTAGATCCTCTAGAATAACTAGAACCCCAAATTTCATAAATATAGGTGAAATAGTTATTGAGATATTAAAGTCCAAAAAACGGTATTTTTATCACTGACTGACTGACTAGTAATCAAAAACCTAGCCCACGTCCAGGTGACCTAGAAATGTGAACTTTGGCATTTAGCTTAGTAATCGTATGTGTAGGTACACATGAAAAACTTGAAAGCAGTGATTTGTTTACTTTAATAATTATTATTATTTATGCTCCTTGCCTCAGAACTCCGTAAAATTAGATATAAGTAAGTACATGCGACATACTCAATGCATTTATTTTACTTGGGGTGTAATTTAATATCAAGATTTAACTTGGCTAGTTTTTACAAACTGACAAAATTTTATAAAAGTAACATAGTATTATTATCAAGCTAACAGTATAAGTAACAGGACGTACACTAACTTGCGTACTTACTTTTACGAGAATAGGTTAGTGATTAGACAAATATAATTTAAATTTATATGTAAAAACTAGCCAAGTCAAGTCTTGATATTCATTACACCCCAAGTAAAATAAATGCATTGAGTATGTCGCACGTCCTTGTATCTAACTTTAGGGCAAAGAACTTGGCACCCATATAGATCTCAATTCTTTTGCCGGCGAAGTGCACGCGATATTGAACTTGGCTCTCATTTAACATTTATGTTTTTGGATGGGTTACAGTTACGCGCATAGTTTTTGATTTTTCGTAGTAAAGTAGAAATGACTACAATATATTATTAATTTTCACGAAAACTACCAATAAATAAGTACTTAGGGTGATTCCACAAAAATTGGGTAACTCGATGTCATAGGGCCATAAAATTATGTTTTGTTATATTTTTTTATGTTTTTAATTTTATTTGAATACTACTAAAAGCCTTTTATTTGGTCACCCAATTTCAGCTATTAATTTTAAATACAAATGTGTAAAACTCGACTATATATCCTTAAAAGTCAGTACTTTGGCATGTCACAACCTCAAAAGTGGGCAATCAAATAGCTGTGTATTCAATATTACATCTAATGTAAGAAAACTAACTGTTTCAATACAATCTATGATGTATTTAATAATGTTTATCACTACTTTCATAATATAATATTCTCACTGTTGTTGTAAAAAAAATAAGAAACTTTGTGTTCAGATTTATTCGTCAGTCCGCTGTCTGTTGTTCGAATCGGAATTTTGCGCTAAATATCGGCGACTCAAATTCAAATCCGCGTTAAATTTCAAGCTTGATAGTAAAGTTAGCTGCAGGGTCCAGCCATTTAACGGCCACTATTACTGAGCCAGTACCAGAGTTGTTGTTGTCGTGTGAACACGTGCCAATCCAGTCAAAAAGTCAGTCCTATGGTAAGTCGTTATTTCCTTGTAAATCTGTGTTATACTTGAATTTATACACAGTCAACTTTGTTTTGTTAAAATGTAGCTAGTTGATATTCAAAAATATCAAAATAAAAGTTGATTCTAAAGATAATCTCAAATTCATGTCTTTTTCATCAGTCCGTTGGCGTCAGTCCTTTGTGTGATATTGCGCCAAAGGACTGACGGGTCTCCAGGGTACTGACATTTTAGCCTGTTGAAGCTGTATTTTTTTACTTATTTCGGTTTAAACCATCGCGCCGCCTCTTAAAAAATTAGGAACAGGAGCAAAGACGTTTGTTAAGTAAATAAAACCTTGGGAGCAACGATTAGCTACAAAAAAAAGGAAAAACCCATGCACCCAACACGCAAAAAAAAAATCTGAATTATACTACTTATATCTTTGTTCGTCAGAACTACTGACGACGAAGCATTATCAATAGATGGTGAACAAATGACCTATTATAAACGTCGACCAAAGAGTAAATGAAGCGAAAGGCAAAAAAAGTCCCGAAATAGGCGATTAAAAAATATTGAACCAAGCAATGGGTTCAAAACTGAGAACTAGACTGAAAAATCATCGTCCAAAATATAGAAAGGTCAAAAGGCAGTCTAAGTAAGTTGTAAAATCTGTGGAAGAAACTCCATATACCAGAATTGGAAAAATGAGTGAAGATATTACTAAAAGGAAAGGAAGGAAACATTGAAGAAGGGCCTCTTCGGAGAAGTAATTTAAATTAAATTAAAATAAAACTACATAAAGAGTTAAAAAAAGTTTGAACAAGCTACAACAAATACAAATTATGGAGAATACCAAAAAAGTAGTGACTTATAAAATAACAGGATGCTTACTTAGAAAATGTATACTGTTAAACTACCTCAAAGTAGTAAAGCCAATTAAAAAGCTGTTTGAATGGTGGAGATAGATCTTACTTACAGTATTACGTGTTAAACAGTTTATTAAATTGTTTCTTCAGTGAATGAAGACTAAGAATAAGACTAAAAATAGTTTCTATCGTCTGCAAATCGAAGGTGAGTGAGGTACTCGCCGTTAATGTTGATGCCAAGTCCGTTCCAATCCAGTAGCTTGAAGGCATATTCCAGTATAACAGTGAACAGTTTTGGAGAAATTACGTCTCCCTGTCTTACTCTTCGCTGCAGTTAAATAGGCTCTGGTCTTGGATTGGGACTGACATGGTGGCATTTCTGTACAAACACTTCAGCACTTCGATGTATCGATAGTCGATACGGCACCGCTGGAGAGATTGAAGCACAGCCCATGTCTCGATCGAATCAAAGGCTTTTTCATAGTTCACAAACGCTAAGCATAGTGGCCGGTTGTACTCTTTGTCTTCTGTACAACCTGCCGCTGCGTATGAATTTGGTTTATGGTGCTAAAAAGCTTTTCGGAATCCGGATTGTTCGGGAGGTTGGAAATCGTCTGTGCGCGAGACGATTTGCAATGACTCTGGAGAACAGCTGATTAACATGGCTCAGCAGTGAGATAGACCTGTTGTTCTTCATTAAGGGCTATGCTCGAAGTTTCTGTGCGCGAAATAATCAGAAATGAGGATATCCGCAGAAGAACCAAGGTAACCGACATAGCTCACAGGATTGCACGGTTGAAGTGGCAATGGGCAGGCCATGTAGCCCGGTAAATGGACGGCTGTTGGAGCAGCAAAGTCCTAGAGTGGCGACCACGTATAGGAAAGCGCAGTGTGGAAAGGCCCCCGACTAGATGGACGGATGACCTCGTGAGGGTAGCGGGGAATCAATGAATGCGGTCTGCATGAGATCGCACTTTGAGGTGAGTCATGGGGAGGCCTATGTTCAGCAGTGAACGTCTTTAGCTAATAGATAGATAAGTACCTAAGAGATTTATTTTAAAATGTTAATAAATATCAAACATATGTTATGAAGTTGTGTATTTTGTCAGTACTTTGTCAGCCTCGTCAGTCCCCTGGCAGTCAAATTTAGAAAAACCGAAATTTCTCCGGTTCTACTTAAAAAAGTGACTGGCCCAATCTCGAGCAATATATTCATTACATTAGCTATCTTATATACCCGAATTTGTAGCATTTTGATTAAAAAACTATCATAAACAAAATGTCCCGAAAAGTTACCCAAGTTTTGTATATTCGCCCTTATATTAATTAAATAAGAGCACAAACAATTATCGAATCCCTCGAAGCTTGAGGGCTATTCCGACGACAAAAATTTTAAGCTCACAATATCATACTCTTGCACCTAAACAAATAATGTTAATAAAAGACGGCAATATACAAATTTCAAATTACGAACTTTAGAGTAGCCCCATCAACGCGCCCACTGTGGTGGTAATAAATCTTAGTTGTTAGAACGAGTGTCGGATGTCTATCATTCGATTAATAGATAATACAGTAGGGGGTCAAGAGCATAGAATAGAATAGAATACTCTTTATTGCACACCTCAAGAAGAAAGAAATACAAATACAGATAACACTTAACATTACAATAGAGGCAAACAATAGACGATCTTATGGCTAAAAAGCGATCTCTTCTAGACAACCTTTGGGTAGCGGATTAATATAAATGAAATGAGAGCATCCCGGGGCTCTAGAATTTTCTTGTTAATTTTCTTTGTTTATTTCTACTCTCAAGTTACTTCCTATTTTATCAACACGTACTTGAGAATACCTACATCGTTTGAGTCCCTACATTATGCAAAATAATAACGCTTGGCTTCGATTTAATGTTTATTTTCTACTCTCTAATATCTCGTTGATAAACTTACTTGGGATGATAGTTTTTTAATGTTTCCTATTAAAGGAATTAAGTATTTTTTTTACTTAACTTACGTCGAAGATGTAGAAAGAATAATAAGAAGTAACCTATTTAAGAAGCGATTTTACCGTTGCCCCAAAAACGTTGAAGCACCGTACGCAGACCAATGTATGATAAAAACGTCACTGCGTATACGCATCATCACAGCTTCGGGTGTACTTAGCCGATCAAAACAAGATCATTGCTTTGCAAATCGGCAATACGATAACGTGCCAAATAATATGTGCTAACTCGTTATACTCAATATGGTATTTAATGACAGCTCAAATCTGTTTATGAAATGTTAAAAAGGATTTGTTAGTATAAAGTTTCCATGAAGGTACCTACTGGCTGGAAAAAGTTTATTTTAAAATAAACACACTCGTACAATATAATATTTACATTACAAAAAACTACAGATAAATATAAAAGAAAGGATAATTATTATGTACAATTGGTTAAAACTAATTATAAAATATATATATATATATATATATATATATATATATATATATATATATATATATATATACAATACATACCGGCTTCTGAAGTTGTGACGTCATAAAAATCAGTAGTCAAAACACTTCTTCTTTTTAGTTTTTGTCCAGTAAAATATAGTACGGCTCTTCCCAGGTCAATTTTTCCCTTCGAGCCCTAATCTTTCAAACAATGGCCATTGTCTCTATTATCTCAAAGCCGCTAGCTACTGAGTTAGCCACGTGCCACTATAACATTCATATTAAAAACAAACGGTATAGTCATAGTATTAAGTCATAGTAGTCATAGTCTATAATTTCAAAAATTTGTATCAATGGCTTAAAATATTTGAAAGTTAGAGGTAGTTTATTTGGTTTCGTGTATTTTCGACTGTATGTTTAGTGGTTCCAATGACCATTAATTTTCAGTATAGGCAAAATACCGTATTGAGAAAAACACGCAAGTACCTAAGTATCGAGGACTTTTTATCCATCTATCAGCCACAGACGTCCACTGCAGACCATAGGCCTCCCCCATGACTCGCCACATAGTGCGATCTCGTGCAGACTGCATCCATTGATTCCCTGCTTCACTCACGAGGTCATCCGTCCATCAAGCCGGGAGCCGACCCACGCTGCGCTTTCCTATACGTGGTCGCGAATTTGTAAAGCAATGTTTTTCTTTTGGTATGGATTTCCGCAAAGCAATGACTGATTCAATTTATTTCTTTGTACCTAATCGATCCTAGAATAGAACACGTGGGAATTTTCTCCGATCCCCTTTCACTGTAGGTATAACGGATACGAACACTTTACTAGGTACTCTAGTGCATAGATTTATCACAGTTCTGCGACGCAGAGACAAGTGTTTGAGGTCACTTTATATGCGAATATTGCGGGGATTTCTATCTGCAGATGCACTTGATGAGTCAATTTATAGCTCAGTTTTTTATTTGGCTCTTACTATGCTTGGATTGTTCACGACTATGATAGCTCAGTGTTTTATCCGGCTCTTGCTGTGCTTGGATTGTTCCGGACTATTATAGCTCAGTGTTTTATTTAGCCGTTACTGTGCTTGGATTGCTCAGCACTTTTATAGCTCATTGATCGAACGAGCGAAGCGTCTCTGCTTCAGCTTCGCCATAAGTTCTTTCGGATGTTTGGATGTTCGGATTTCCGGCTGTTCTCGCGTACAGGACACAATTCTCGTGAAAACATGAACTTTATTCTGTCTGAGTGTCCGTGGTCTTTCACAAGAGGAGAGGAGACGAGGCGCAGTTGAGAAGAAACGTCAAAAGAAACTCAACTGTTCTTATTTTTTTTTCAGAAAGCATAGAACCTACTAACGCTGAAAAGTACTTGTTAAGTTACTATCTGTTCAGGGTTAGTAGGTTCTATAAGTAGGTATATAGAAGTTTTTTGTAATAAAATTTATTCAAAATGGCGGAGACATGGCCGGGATTTTACTCAAAAAATCATTAATACTCAGTATAAAGACACACCTCAAACAGTTCAAAGTCACGTATATAGGCGTATTTGAGATACTAAAAATACCGGGGAATACCTCATAAAGATTTATGGTGTGGTAGTAATCGATCTTTAATTTCAAATTATAGATCATTAGGACTGACATCATACTGTGGGAGATTCATAAACTGGGAGCTATGTGTTTAGAATGTTGATAAGCCTGGGACTAAATTCGACTTGTTTTATGATATCCGCCCGAGATATTGCCACTAATATGTAATGTATACTTTAGTGATGTCATATTGTATATACAACTCTAAAATTGTATTGAAAATCAGTTTTCCACGGAGAGGGGTCATTATATCAGGATAAATCTTAACAGCGCAATGCAGGGTTAGTTTGTATGCGCGGCGGTACAACTGAATCCCTAATTACGCCGAAATGGCCGGACGGATTATACCTAACCAATTTTGAAAAACATGGCCAATGAATAAGTTGCTTCTGGCATACAATGCCAAATTAAGGGTCAGCTTAATCTAGATCGAATCACAGAGCACAGGGCCGAGGATCTTGAAGTAATCACTCTAATCTAATGGCTATATCGAAACATCGCCCGAAAGTTCACTTTTGCGAAGTACTCTATTCGAATTCAAGATATGGTAGGTAAGTAATATGCCGAACCACAGAGCCGGCTCATTCCTCGGCTAAAGGATTAGCTTGGCTATTCAGCGGGGGAATGTAGCCGGTATCATGGGTACTGTGGGAGGTGTAGCTCTGGTAGTTGGGGTAAAACACAAGATAAGCAGTTCAGCCTCGATACAGAGCTACAACATGAATGCCCGGCTCTCTTGGTGAGTGACAGAGACGGCCATAATTCTAAATATTTAAATACATTAATATTTTCTTCGGTTTCCGCGACTGTCACACATTTAAATAAAACAATTTAAACGGATTATATCGCGTATATTAATTATTTGAGCCTCCCTGACGTTTCAGTACCTTTACAGATACCGTTGTCAAAGGTTGACTGAGAAAAACACAATTTTCCTCTCAAATCAATTTTTCTCTCAGGGAGGCTCAAATAATTAATATACGCGATATAATCCGTTTAAATGGTTTTATTTAAATTTAAATATATTTTTAATACAAAACCTAGTGGCCAGTTCTGCTGTCATAGACCAAGCATAACCTCACAGTACCCTGCCGCAGGGCCGTGATCATGGGACATCGGTTTTAATTAGGTCATCGGGTAATTGTTGTTTTTTACTTGTTTATAGTTTAATAAACTACTATAAAGTGAAGATGACGAGCGCAAGTCCAATGCCCGCTTGTAAATACCATTTAATGCTAATTGAATACCAAAATCTACATATCCATTTTGGCCGTGATAAAGCCAGAGATATGGCTCGCATTGCTCAGTTGAATATGGCCCTGAGTTGTTTACAATCTTGATAAACCAGATCGTAATGACGGTCGCATGCGATCGCCACTTATCAACGCATGCCAAATTGGGAATCCCGAGCGAAACGTTTATTCTCAATAAAAAATCTTAATAACGAGTAATGAATTGATGCGCATTCGTGATCTTGTAGAAATACAGATTTTTAAACTATGAAGAACTACGAGTAGGTATGAAGTCAATGAAATAAATAAAATATGGGCGTGCGTTAGGCATATGACCAAGGTGATCATTGGATTACTCAATGAACATGTTGTAACAACCATAATAAATGAAGTAATAATCTTCAATAGCACACTTTGGGAATAAATATAGGTACGTATTGGAAAAATACAAACTATAATTATTTTTATAATTATTTAAACCTGCCAATGCTGCGTAGCACGTGAGTGGTACATCTGTAATGGTTCAATACATACAGGGGGTGGTGAAATCGTGAATGAAGATCTCTATACTATTATAGAATTCAAAAATGTACTTTTTGCCTGACTACGCTAATGTGGGCAAAGTTTCGGCCATCTTTTTTCTATAGGTACCGTTATACGATTTTAAAATTGTATTGTAAATCACTTTTCTGTAATTTTAAATCATCGGCCACGCCACAGACGTGGTGCCGCATCATAAGAGTCACAATTAACTTCCATCCCCCTTTTGGGGTACTTGGCCATACCTACAATTGAATAATGACTATAGGGTACGTTTTGCCTGATTATAGTAAAGAAATAAGGTTGAACGGGCGAAGATTTCTAGTAGGTAAAAACGGGACCCTATTACTCCACTGTCCGCCCGTCCGTCTGTCTGTGTGTCATGAACCGTGATAACTAGACAGTTGGAATTTTCACAAATGATTTGTATTTCTGTTGCCGTTATAACACCTAATACTAAAAACAGAATAAAATAAATATTTAAGCGGGGCTCCCATACAACAAAGCTGGTCAGTTGCGTTAACTTGGCACCTCATTTGTATCCGACGCGATACATAGCAGGTGCAAACTTTTTTATTTATTACGTCATAGGGGCAAACGAGCAAACGAATCGCCTGATGGACACCTGCAACACCAGAGGAGTCACAAGTGCGTTGCCGGCCTTTCAGGTGGGAGTACGCTCTTTTCTTGAAGGTTTGAAGGTCGTATCGGTCCGGAAATACCGCAAGCGACAATTCATTCCACAATGCAGTCGTGCGAGGCAGGAAATTTCTAGAAAAGCGCACAGTTGTGGACTGCCAACTATCAACTATAAACTTAACTTAACCCGGTCATTTTATTTGATGATACGGAACCCTTCGGAGTCCGACTCGCACTTGGCCGGTTTTTTAATACGCAAAACTTAAAATAGTAAACAAATGACCCATTGGTTATTTTATTAGAGCAAGGCTACTAAAACTTGTCGTGGGAATCCAAGGTGGTTGATTACCATATTACGTGACGTAGGTATATGCAAATGTATTAAATTTACCGGTCTAGCGTAAACGTAAACGTGATGTGTATATTTTACTACGGAAGCTGTGCTCATACATTTTTTATAGTTTCTTATCAGCATAACTGCATTCGGATAACTTGCACTTAATAGATGAATAATGAAACCTTTCGTCTCATGTGTGAGGTTATATATTAATAGTATTAGTTATGAATTGCTAGAACTGCTCTAATAGATATTTATGTAAAAAATGGGCTAATTGCGAGTCAGACTCATGTAGGGAGGGTTCCGTAACTTACACAACGTAATATGTATGTACTTACTTTTAATTTTAAGCTTAGAAATAATTCGGCCAAACTATCCACTGAGTGGATACCGCAGGATGGTTACCGAAGCAGATGGAGACAGAAAAGGAGATGGTGGGATGACCTGTACGCATTCTAGAACGTTTGGGAGGAACTTGCATTTCAGCGAGACGACTGGCGAGAAAGACTTTTGCCTAGCAGTGGGACACACACACTCACAGGCTAGATAAAAAAAACAACCCGTTTACCTCTTAGCACAACTGTGACACGCAACTCTTTCTCGCGCGAGATATAATATTACCTGTCAGTTTCTTTTCAATATTGTGTGAGTAAGACGGGTGACGCTGAGTCACGGTAAGATATTATGCTTAGCCCTACAGAAAAGCAACTCGGTTAAGTCTAGATTATACCGTCTAAGAAAAATTAGGTGCCGGGTTCGATTCCCGGTCGCTTCCACCAGGTAACTCGTTTTTAATTTTTCTTTGAGCTTTGATCTTTGTATCAATGGTTTAGTATAAAAATGGTGGAGTGGACATTAAAAAAAAGAGACATTACAAGTTTCATAAATTTATAGGTACTTACCAAACTAACTAACTAACTACTTTGGCGCAGCAACCCAAAATGAGTTTTGGCCTCCAACACAAGAGCACGCCATCTTGCCCGATCCTGCGCCACTTCGTGCCAGCTGTCGCTGACTCCTAGCTCACGCAGATCCGCCTCCACCATGTCTTTCCAGCGATACTTGGGGCGACCAATACGACGTCGTCCAATTGGTCGGCCCAAGTATGCTCTCTTGACATTTCGATCGTCCCCCATTCTCTCGACGTGGCCAATCCAGCGAAGACGATGTGCCTTGGTTTCGCCAATGATGTTAGGTTCGGCCACTAGTTCGGCGATCTCCGTGTTTTTGCGGATCCTCCAGCTTCCATCTTCTCTTTGAGTAGGTCCCAGAATCTTTCTGAACACCTTTCTTTCTGCAACTAACAAACTTTTCTCCTCCCTAAGGGTCAGCGTCCAAGCCTCACAGCCATACATTAATATGGGTCTGATGACGGTTTTGTATATCCGCAGTTTTGTAGATCTGCTGAGGAGCTTGGACACCAACACCTTATGAAGTGCCGCGCTGCAGCGTAAGGTGTTCTGGATGCGGATGTTGATCTCGTCCTCTCTTGTATGCGAGTCGGTAACCGTACAACCGAGATATTTAAATTTCGCCACACTCTTGTAGGAGGTTTCTCCTACAAGTAGGTCATCTCTTTTGGCACGGTTATTCCTGAAACGCTTCATATGGAGGTATTCCGACTTAGCGTGATTGATCCTGAGACCTACTTTTGCTGCGTCCTGCTCCAAAACTCTTGTCGATATTTCTACCTCTTCACGGTTTTCCCCTAATAAAGCCAAGTCGTCTGCATACCCTATCAGTCTATGCCTTCCATTTAGGTCCACTCCAGAATCAAGTGCAACCACACTTTTAAGGACGTGTTCCAGAACCAAATTAAAAAGCATAGGTGAAAGGGCGTCACCTTGCTTCAGGCCGGTACTCACCGTGAAGGGTTCCGTAAACTCACTACCCACCTTCACCTGCATTCGGCTTTCGCCGGTGGCTACTCGGATCATATCGACAAGTTTTTTAGGTATGTTGAAATTTCTTAATATGGAATACAGGGCAGCTCGGTCAATGCTGTCATATGCTTTTGTGAAATCTACAAACAACACGTGGATGCTCTGAGCGTATTCCCATCTTTTCTCCATAAGTTGCTTGAGAAGAAAGATCTGGTCAATTGTACTGCGATTTTTGCGGAATCCACTTATAATCACTAAGGATTTTTTCCGCATACGGTTCCAGTCTATGAAGGAGTACATATGACAAGACCTTATACGCCGTTGGGAGCAGAGCAATCCCTCGGTAGTTTGAGCACACCTTTTTGCAGCCTTTCTTGTGGACCGGACAGATGACACCTGTATTCCATTCCTGAGGTTGCTGTTCAATATCCCAAATTTTGCACAGCAATTCAAATAGCTTGGACTGGACTGCCCCTCCGCCATACTTCCACACCTCCGATGGTAACCCGTCAACGCCTGCGGCCTTGTTGTTTTTAAGCCTCAAGATAGCTCTGCGTACTTCCTCGAACGTTATAGGTTCAACGAGATCATTGTTATATAGGTACTTACCAAGTACTTACTTTTAATTTTAAGCTTAGAAATAATTCAGCCCGTCTACCATAACTGTGACACGCCTTCATATGCTACTTGTACCACAACTGTGACACGCGACTCTCTCGCCCGCGACCTTTCACTTTCCTTTCAATACTGTGTGAGTAAGACAGGTGACGCTAAGTCACGGCAAGATTATGCTAGCCCTACAGCAAAGCAACTCGGGTACGTTTAGTTTATACCGTCTAACATCGTACCTATTTATAAAGCAATTTGCGTAAACGCAGCCCTGGACCCTGATTCCATGTATATCTCGGAGAGATATCAATAGTGGCGATATACCTAGTATATTGCCACTTCGCCAAAAATTAAAAAAATAAACTCAACAAAACTGTTAACAAATCTCTTTTTTTTTTTTTTAGTGAATCCGGTCCCGTTTGCGACTCATGTATATGCAACGTCATAGAAATGAAACGCTAACTGAACCGATTAGTAACGTCGAATGTCATTGTATGCAGTTCAAATCGCATATATCGCGTTGTACCTATGTATATTTGAGTCATTGCTTATTTGGTGATATCTTAAAGTAAACTTGAATAAGCGCCCTTCATTCTTACGTAATTTATAATCTTGACAAACCTGATCGTACGCCAACTATGATCGCGTGCCGTTTGCGACTCATGTATAGGTATGCAACGTCATAGAAATGAGACGCTAACTGAACCGAGTAGTAACGTCGAATGTCATTGTATGCAGTTCAAATCGCATATATCGCGTTGTACCTATGTATATTTGAGTCAGTGCTTATTTGGTGATATCTTAAAGTACACTTGAATTAGCGCCCTTCATTCTTACGTAATATATAATCTTGACAAACCTGATCGTACGCCAATTATGATCGCGAGCCATTGCCCTGGGAATCCCCAAAAGTACTATTGTCATACTTTTCATGACAACAGTAAAGTTAGGGCTCCGTAACCGTTCAAAAATGCTGATATGTTTAGACATTTTTCTCTATGATCATACAAATTTCTTACTACTAAATAGTTAGAACAGTGCTATATTTATTGGTATATAGTAAAAACCTACATTTTGAATTTTTCATTGATAATTTTTGTTTCCAAAACTACTGGAAATTGACCAAATTCACGCGGAAAATTAGTTTTATCAACTTATTTTCGACTGCACGCAATGAAACCGTGAAATAGCTATGATACTACCTAGACCTCGGGGAAAATTCCTATTCAATCCAAAAAGTTAGTTGAAATTATCAATATAATTTGTCATAATATGAAAAAAAAGGCCTCTATTAGCAATTCTAAAACAATATTCTCGAAATATTTACATTTTGGAATACATACTTATTACTTCATTAAAAAAAATGGAATACGGGTTGACTTCAAATTGGTACTTAATATAAAATTTGTGTTTTGCACACATCCCTAATGTAAGTAAACCCCATTGACATACTGATGATGACCCAAATGGCATACCTACTAAAACTACCTACGTTATTTCCAATAAGGGTATATGAATACTATTAGGAACCCGCACATCTGTTAACATGCGAGTAAATATTATCTCGAACGATGCGTGGAACGATGGAAATTATTTTAAACATGAGGAAATCCCCGCGGAAACCCCGAGAGGCCTTTACTGCATATACCGCTATATAAATCACGAATAGTAATACTAAATTCTTATGCTTACAGTACAGGATTCAAATTTGATTAGCCAAAGAGTTGCAAATGAATATAATATATGCATATTATGTTGAGTGGGTAGTGAGATCGGAAGGTATCATCTTGTATGGATAACACCGGTTGTTATGGGCGGTAAAAGTGAGGTAAGTAATAAAATTACATTTCAATTGCCGTGATTATCGTTCCAGATCCCAAAAATCACTGTGCATATCATCACTTCAAAGTCAACATAACTTACTATATTATAATCACGTGAAATATTTTATTAACTATTTTTAAATTAAATATTTTTATTTAATATATAATACGTCGTTGATCGGGTCGCAGCCTTCCCTATAATATGGTTGAGGGAGGCGATGGCTGAGATATGCGTCATACTCGTGAACGGGTGCCGTTTGTGGGGTCCGGTCTGTTCATGCTAGCAAGGGCCAAATTAAATATGTAGCAACCGCATACTAGTGTTAAATTAAGTAAACGTGAGAAACTTCATCCTGTACTGGATTGAAGTTATTATATGTTGATTTTTACTTTTTGAACTCTTAGAGACTGTATACATCTCTAAGAAACAGCTTAGTGTAGTATGACACTCAGAGACTTTATACATCTCTGATGAAATTTAATAATTTTAAATTTTTTTATTGCATGTTATGACGCCTAGAGACCATATACATCTCTAAGAAATTTAGGTTTAATAATTATTTTCTATTGTAAATTATTCACGTTGACGCCTAGAGACCTTATACATCTCTGTGGAATTAAATTAATTAAGTTATTTTATTTTATTGCATGTTGTGACACCCAGAGACTTTATACATCTCTGGGTATATTTAATATTTTAAATTTATCGTTAAAATGTTATTTTAATGTTCCTACTTCACATTGATTTGGAGTATCTTACATCTCCTTTACGTGTACCAGTGTAATTAGTTATAACACTACAAATGTATCATGTAATTGTTTTAAGTATTATTTACGAAAAAATGACTTACTGTTGAGTTTCTTTCGGCTTTCTTCTCAACAGCGGTCTCCTCTTGCGAAATGCCGGTAGATTCACAATTTGACTTGTAAAAGTGCCCCTGTGGCCTACTTACTGAATAAATTATTTCATTTCATTTCATTTCAATAAAATCATTTTATTTTAAATACCATATATTTTTTTGTATTTTCCAGAATGTTTAATACATAATTTTACCGAATAGTAAGGCATATTTTGTTACTTTGCAAGCTAAGAGTCTAGAAAGCCGTTTGGCACTAAGTTTACGCCCCGCCTTTTCTGACACAAAGTCCGTGGTACCATTTACCGACGATAGTAAGGCTTCTATGTTTTATTCGTTCGCTGTTGTGATGTCACAAAAATCAGTAGTCAAACCACATCTTCCTTTTATTTTCTGTTCAATTAAGAATATAATAATACCCAAAAGTTAGTGGCAGATTATTTTTAGTCCCGTGTAGTTTTTAATGTGTGTCTAAACCAGCGTTTCTCAACCTGTGGTCCACGGACCCCGGGGGTCCGCGACTATACGCACAGGGTCTACTGCAGTCTTACGTATGGACCATTGAACAATAATAAATAAATGTAATAAAATAAAAATTGGGAGAACAATTGAATATCAGCCAACAAACTGTCCTCAGTTGGGCGCGATATAATATATTGATATTAAACTCTTTTTTTGTATTTGTAGTACAAAATGGCCAGAAATTTATTGTTTTTTTTTATAAAGGGGTCCTTGCCCATGCGATTTTCTAGGGGTCCGTGGACGGAAAAAGGTTAAGGACCGCTGGTCTATAGTCAAATACCGTATTGTTGACCCTTGGTACCAATAGTTTGCTACCGCACAGACTTTGTATTGTAGACATTTTCCACAGCTTTGACTAATGAATCTAATGATCCTTCTTTCTTTGTTGCAGTTACAAAACTTCGATCCGGTTTAATGAAACATCAGTGGCAGCGAACATCAGGAGCAATATAGCAATATACACAAAGGAGTCAAAAACCTGTTTGGATAAACTAAGGAGGTTTCAATATGGATTTAGGAGTATAGTCAGGTAATATATTAGATATTTTTATAAATAACTAGCTGCGCCAGGAACACTAATTTACGGGATAAAAAGTAGCGTAAATCCAGGGTGTCAGCTACCTCCGTAAGACGTTTATCAAAATTGGTATAGCCCTTATTTACGAAGAAGTAACAAACACGCTCACGACCTTTCGCTTTTATAAAATACTAGCTTTTGCCCGCGACTACGTCCGCGTGGAACTTGGAAGTATAGAAGCAACCTCGTACCTTTTGGTCTAATAATTACATTTCCTATAGGTTCATCAATGTCATCATGAATTACTTACTCACTTTTCAATATTTTCAGGATGAAAACTATCCTATGTCCTTCCTCGGATCTTAAACTATCTCCATGCCAAATTACATCAAAATCGATTCAGCGGTATAAGCGTGAAGGGATAACAGACAGACAGACACACTTTCACATTTATAATATTAGTATGGATATAAATATAAATTTTGGCCGCGCCATTTTATCTACGAAGCATAATAACACCGTCATACACACCGTCATACAAACTACACCGTTGCATAATTAAAGCTGACTAAAGCGAGTCTATCGCGATATGTTTTATTTACCTTTATTGCCTGACGTCTGAGACCACGGCTCGTGAAACCGTGTCGAAACGTCAGGCAATGAAGGTAAATAAAAAATATCGTGACAGACCCGGTTTAATCAGTTTTAATTAAGTGTACGAGAGTAAAAAGTGTTATAAGTATTTCATCGTTCTGGTCGTGATAAATACTGTCCTATGTCCTACCCCAGGACTCAAGCAATCTCCATACCGCTAACGTTGGCTGAGTAATATTTATAGGATTATCATTATACATAGACCTATCCAAAAAAACATCTAGGCTGGGCTCTCACAACGGCTACCAGATCAGTCCACCCTTGGCTACCCATACTGTATATTCTGGCACAAGGTCGCATTGGCCATTCAAGAACTCGTCGGCCCCATCGGCCATTAGTTTTACGAGCAAGATGAGATTCTGACTTAGGCTTAGCAAATAATTTTCGTCATTTTTTTTATATAAGTAATTTTTTTTATCGATTCTGTTTTAATGTGGAAATACCACATTTTTACTTTTATAAATATTGACACAAGGGTAAATTATGAAAGAAAAATGTAATGTGATCCACTGCAATGTAAGCAGGACTCGAACCTGCGACCCTACGTTTCCGGCGTAGTGCTCTACCAACTGAGCTATCACATCGTTACGTCAATCACACCAAATCTTTGATTCCATAATTTAACGCTACTGGAGCGACCTCTGCGTCATATGTGTTTAAAATGCTTATGCGCATTAGCCATACCCTAGGATGTGCATTTACACGCACAATCCCCGGGCCCCACTGCTTTACAGCAAGTGCGAGGACCGCGAGAGAGATGGCGCTTTTCTCGACATTTTTTAATAGAATCTTTTATCGATTCTGTTAACGATGTGATAGCTCAGTTGGTAGAACACGTCGCCGGAAACGTAGGGTCGCAGGTTCGAGTCCTGCTTACATTGCAGTGGATCACATTACATTTTTCTTTCATAATTTACCTTTGTGTCAATATTTGTAAATAATTATCGTGTTTATGACATACCATTTTTATGTTAACTCAGAAACGATTTCTGGGAATATGGCTCTTATACCGCATTAAACAATTAGATTGTGACAATAAGAAACCTGTGAAAAGTTATTTATTGTATTTATTTTTTTGACTTTCACTTGTCCTTGCCGTTTTGCAGAACAAGTCAATAGTGACGTCATCACTAAGTACTTACTAAAGAGAAAAACAATTTAACCTATCTAATTGGCAAACGGATGAAATTATAATCTTTAAAATGGACCATATTTTACGTTTGTAATAAAAAAATGGGGCCTGTATTTTTTGGGCATATCCCAATTTCTTATGTTACTTTAAAAAGTATACTACTTATTTATAAAAACGGTTTAACTCACGTTTTTTTTTTGTCATGAATGGCCCGACATATTTCGATCTCATATGGAACTCTTCATCAGGGGCAGATATACGTGCTGCTACGCGACTTGCGGCCCACTGTAGCAGTACGGACTGCTGCTCCTAATGAAGAGTTCCATAATGAGATCAAAATATGTCGAGCCATTCCTGAAAAAATTAACGTGACTGAACCGTTTTTATAATTATTAATTTATTAAAGATGGCTCGCGAGAGTTTTAGTTTTAATAATATTGAAATTTACTATTGTGTTTACGCCATTCAGTCTGTCTTCTGTATGCTAAGTTTTCTTTTGTGTTATTAATAATTATTCGTTGTAGGAAATCAGTGCAGCAAGAAGTGTGGGCCGCCCGGCGCACCCTGGGGGTGGGGATCGCGATCCTGGTGATCGTCCTGGTGGTGTCACCGGTGCTAATCTGGCTGCTCCGGAACACCATGTCTACAATGCAGGTAAGATCATCAAATGAGGTCCTAGGGTCATTGCCGTGCGGGCTACCCGTAGGACTCTTGGAGTAAGGATTGGGATTCTGGTCATCCTCGTGGTGTCACCAGTTCTCGTCCAACACTATGCAGGTAAGTTCAGCAAAGAGGGGTCAGATCAGCTGGAAGTGTGGGCTTTTAAAAAAAACCGTATCCCTGTTTCTTCCAGAACTTGACGTCTTTGGGTTCATCTTACTCAGAATCGATAGCATTTTCGATGTGAAGAATAAAAAAGGTGTCCTAAATCTGCCCGTTCCATAACCTCACATTTAAATAGGTATGAACTTTTTTCTTATTTGCACGAGCGAAACTTAAATTCCAATACAGATTTTGGGACACTTTTTTTATGTTTCATATTGAAACAGGGACTCGGGTTTTTTTAAATCTGAATCAGTCATCTTAGAAGGCGGGTGGCCAAAAAATTCAAGCGGTAGCGGCTCCCTTACGCGTAAGGCCAGAAAACAAATTTGTAAAATGTTATCATGACCTTTATTTCTAATTACGTTTTCAATGCCTTTGATAAATGCACTTAGTGTGAGATCTGTAGATCTTTTGCTTCGCATTCCTCTAACTATTGATTAGTTTCCAGTGCTAATGATGTTTTAAACCCTTTATATTTCGTTTCCTCGATGATCAAGTATTTTTTTTAGTTCTTTTTTTATCAGAGCTTATTTTCGTCCAGCTAACCTTATTCCTAAGCAGAGGTTGGCATTGTTTTTAATCATTAATAATTACTTTAAAACGCCGTTGATTGACAAGATGTTAACAATGTGGTTTGCTATTGTAAATCTAAATTAGCAATAACTATAATTAACATAATTTATTGAAGAAAGCGCATCCTGTTACGAAATTGACTTTAAAATAACACTTTGTGTTTTTCTTCATATTAAAAATATCAAAAGGTATATATATCTATATATAGCAGTCTCTGTTTAACAGTTTTGAAGTCTAGTCATAATAATATGTACTGTAATTTATATTTTTTTCTTAATTTAATTAATAATGCATTCAGAATGTTGATGGGGCTACCCAGGTGGTGTAGCGCGTCACTAATGTTCACCGAGGCTCATACGGATGGTTTTTACGCTATCATACACAGAAAATCGCCTCGATGGTGAGCCGACTTAGAAGTAGCAACAACGGCATTCTGAAGGTTCAAATGACACATTTACGAGGTTCGCACTATTTATAAAATAAAATATAGGTACTTTAGCTTCATTCACTAACTTAGGTTAAGCATCACTAACATACTATGGAATTTTATTCTGAAGAATGATTATTATTGTGATACTAAATATTATGTATTGTACACTAATTGGTGACGCCATGCAGTCCGCAGTGCTGGATCCCAAACTTGCACTATGGTAGAGTAGAGAGTGGCGTTCTCGAGAACGTTTCTCGATTAGTACACCCCAGGCCCAAAGTATGGAAACACAGTTTAATTCTTTGAATATTTAAAGTTTCAAATAATTATTCCTTGTGTAATTGTTAGTAACCGTTAGGCCACCCCCAAAAGAAAAAAAATATAAAAACCACTATAAAAAAATTGCATATTGTAAAAATAATATATATATATACTTACCTAACTCCGGGACAAAGTGCATGACGTCATTTTTTTAATGTCTTTCTACAAAATGTTGCACTGGCAATTTTCATAAGCAGAAATAGCGTTATTGACTCTTAAAATGTTTATAATCATTTTTATATTGTGATTTTGTAAGTTATTCCGTGAGGAAATCACAGGTTTGTATAGTAATATAAGCTTGTTTCCATACTTTTGGCCTGGGGTGTATGGGGAAAAAACGTTCTCGAGAACATTTCCCATACAAAGCGGGGAACGTTGTCGAGAACGGCACATCTCTAGCTGGGATCCTTTCGGGCATAGTTTTAGTTTACTTTTGTTTATAGTCTTATATACTTTTGTAGTAGTGTTATGCTTCTAAGGTACAACTTTACTATTGTTGTTAAAATGACGCTGCTGTGCTGTAAATTTAATTTATTTATGCAAATAAAAGTTTGTAGGTACATATAAAATGTATATAAAATAGGTACTAACTAGTTAGTATCTAAAATCTCTACTCACTAACCAAAAAATCGACACAGGGGAGGGAAATTGAGAAAATTAAATCTTATATCAACATGTTTAGGACTCTATGCAAAACATGATGCCATAATTAACTAAATGTTTTAATTTTCGAAAAGAAAACACTAAAAATATTTCATTCTAATTTTTTTTATAATAGCTTGGCTAATATGAGATCGATGTCGTGCATTTCGGATGATCGTAGTTTAATCTGCAAGAAAATAATGACAACTTATTACTATTGAAACTGCATGTCTAATAATAACCTAATAAGTACCTAGTGATGTACCGTTTTCGACAATTTTCGGAAACGCAGAACGTTTTTTCGGGAACTTTATCAACCCATACAAATCAGGAAAAGTTCTTGAGTACGGCACCTCTAAAAAAAAACTTAAACATAGAGAGATAATTTCATTCTCGTAATCGTATTATCATTAATAAAAGATACATAGTCCTATTAAACAAGAAATAAATCGAGAGTCAGCCTTTACCTGACTATATTATCTTCATTGATGCTGCCAATTAAGGATTGTTTTAGTTAGTATGCTTATATCGGTATGTGATAAAAGTTTTTCGTATTTCCATCGTTTATTAAGTCATAAATAAATCGTTTTAATTTTAACTTGATAACTCCACGCATTCCCGAGATAAAAGAGTCTTGACAGACAGACGGACGGACAACAGAATTATCTTATAAGGGCTCTGTTTTTCCTTTAGAGGTACGGAACCCTTAAAAACAACGCTACCGCAGTTAGTGCAATACGTCTCGAAAATAATAAATAAATACCGGAATGGAAGTCAAGGATTACACATTGTAACTTATTGAACTTTACGAGTACTCACTGTTCACAAGTAAAACACTGACGTCCTATTGATATCCAATTCATAGGGCATCGCCGAACTCCATTGGCAATAAACCCTCTCTTATTAACTTTGTTCCATTCTTTGATGGTAGTCATATTCCCGCTTTGGTCCAATCCTATTTTCAGGTGTCGAATTGAACGAATTGCTGATTGAACTGCCAAGTCGTTTTCTTTTAACTCATATTTGCAAACTGCGAATGATATCACTGTTATACATATGAGTAGTCGAAATAGCACAAGGAAGAGAGTCATTGTACTGACAACGTGCCCCCGACACGAATGATTTTAGTGGACTGGGGTCGAGTGAAAATTACAGTTATAAGCGTTTCTATAGTATGCTCTATTAGGCGGCTGTACACTCTCGTCGAGAGCTATGGAACAGGGCTGGTACTCGTATGTCATGTCACGTGAAGATAACACATGTTATATCTTGTTCAATCTCAACGAGTGTATACAACTGTATTAATGATTATAATTATCAGTACACATCAAATACGAAACAATAAAGTTTCACTTCCTTTGTGTAATTTTAAAAATTTTATCGTATGTTCAAAAATATGACGTAGGAAGTAAATCACAATATGTTTTTTTTTTTTTTTTTTTTTATCGGACAACCTCATACAAATCGATATAGTCCCAAATTAAGCTCAAGAAGGCTTGTGTTATGGGTACTAGACGACGATATACGTACTTATATATATAGATAAATATATACTTAAATACATAAAACAACCATGACCCAAGCACAAATATTCGAGTTCATCACACAAATATTTGCCCTGGCCGGGACTCGAACCCGGGACCGCCGGCTCAGTAGGCAGGTGTCTACAAACCGAGCCAAACGCGTCGTCAATTTGTATCGTTGTTGTCTAATTTCACGTAACTGGGTCCAGTTAAGTATGCGCCTGATATCTATGCCGTCACACATAAAGGAGACGCAAACTTAAAGCGGACGGGGTTGGCGCAGTTGCGATCCTCTAGGGCTATCGCCACTTATAAGTCAAATGTGACCAATCGCGAGATCACGGAAATATAATGGAGATATCTTCAAAATAGATCGAATTAACCCCTGGATGTATTTCGGGTTACCACAAAAGCTTCGCGTTCTTTTTATCAGATATGAAAAAAAAAAACAAAAGCGTCGTTTTTGACAACTCTGCACGATATGATGTACATTGTGTTGAAAATAAATAAATGAAACATAGAGCCTCCTCATTTCTTTGAAGTTAGTTTATCAATAAACATAAATAAATGTTACAAACAGGATTTGAAACCTGCATTTCTAATGAATCACCGATGCACCGTACCATCACCGTTCCACCACATAACTCTCATAAGTTAATACGGATGCCTAAGAAACACGTGGTTTTCAGAGAATTGTGATCATAATTATTATGCTTATTCATATAATGTATCATGTATGTATAATTGTATATGCATCAATTCTGTACTGTGTCAATTAAAGTTGTACGTGCTTATGATTACCGCTACGCTGCTTTACTAAAGTACTAGCGACCCGCCCCGGCTTCGCATCGCACGGGTGCAATACTGATCAATTATGCATGTATTATAGATATAAACCTACATCTTGAATCACTCTATCTATTTTAAAAAACGCATCAAAATCCGTTGCGTAGTTTTAAAGGCCTAAGCATACATAGGGACAGACAAACAGCAGGAAGCGACTTTAATTGTTTTATACTAGGTATTATGTATGATAGGTGTAGCTGTAGGGTAAAAAATAGAAGCGTTTCGACTGCTATCTCAGTTTTGTTACGAAATTTAGACGGATATAGTAATAATAATAATAATAATAATATAGACATACCGCTGACATTGACAGACGCTTTTTGTATCTCGTATTTTATAAAATGTGTGTTTAGATGATTTTTGCCGTTTTTCTGTGTCAATTTAAAAATATTATCAGTGCCGCATCATGTTTTATTATTTAATAACATCTGTCGGAGCCTGCAAGCATATAAACAGAACATATATATATATTGACAGAAGTGACAGCAAGGCGAAATCTACAAATAAGACGAAACATTTATACAAATGATTACCAGATC
Organism: Apotomis capreana; assembly: GCA_947623375.1. NCBI lineage: Eukaryota > Metazoa > Arthropoda > Insecta > Lepidoptera > Tortricidae > Apotomis > Apotomis capreana. The sequence goes on from OX392512.1 coordinate 22,010,235, forward strand.
GAAGCGGAAATTAGCGGATACTAACAACGCACGCCTACCACCATCACCCGCGCCGTCCTGCTCCTCGCCATCGTCGTCGGGCGACGTCTTCGCCACAGCGCCCGACACCAGCGAGTCGAGCGAGGACGAGCGCGGGCCGCCGCCCCCGCCGCCGCGACCACCTGCTCGTCGAGGGCGGCCACCGCTGCCGGCACGCTTGGGGCCTACGGGGCAACCTGCTCCGACATCGGCTCCCGCTACCGGTGGTGTAGTGCGTCGCATGAGATGGTCTCAAGCCATGAATGAGAACGTCATGCGCGCCTACTATGGGGCTACAGAGGGAGGAACCAACCTGTCCGCGTACCGGGACAGGATGCTGCCTCTGTTTCTGACTTTTGATTCGACCATCACCGTATCTGCGCAACGGCTATCCGATCAGGTGCGCTTCATCCAGCGGCGCAAGCTGCTGGACGACGCGACACTTGATCGACTGCGCCTGGAGGTACTGGCCGCTCGCATGTCTTCCACGCCGGCTCGGGATCCGCCTGGTACGTCACCGGATCCGGCGCCAGTGCCCAACCTGGTGCCGGAGGTGCCGCGGACGGATCGAGATGCCGACCAGGAAGAATGTGCGAGTAGCGTAAGTACCCACGCCAATGAGCAACTGAGGAGGGCTTTGGAGGAGGCGATTACGCGCTATCGATCCGCACCTGACTCTAGGCCGCGATTACCACGCTTACCGATGCATAAGCGTAACTTAGCGTTAATGGGAGCCCTGGACGCTTTGCTAGACCCGTACCTTCGGGCTAGCGAAGACTTAGCTGATACCCACTCGATCATGTACTGTGGGGCCATCGCGGCGTGCCGCGTTGCTCGTGTCAGATTCCCGGACACTGACCGAGCACCGCGGACCGCCGGGGGTGTTCCTGCCTGGCAAGTACGGATCGAGCGGCGTATCAGCTCGTTTAGGACTCTCATTGCCAAGCTAATCTGTTTTAGGGGGGGCAACAATCGCCCCCGTGTGATGCGCTACGTGACACAAGCCTTCGCGGGGACTGGCACCAGGCCCTGCGATTACATGGCATGTGTCACAGAGCGCATCGACTACCTAAAGCAGAAAGTCTATGCATGGGCAAGCCGTATTCGTCGCTACAGAGAGCGTGTGGATCGGTTCCAGCAAAATCGCCTCTTCCAAAGTGACCAAAGGAAGGTATACCGAAAGTGGGAGGGAACCGATCAATGTGTGACCGACGGGCAACTGCCGGATCCTACTGCCATGATTAATTTCTGGCGTAGTATCTGGTCGGTTCCAGTCGAGCACACCGAGGGCGAATGGATGAATGTTGTCAGACGTGAGTGTGAGCCGATCGAAGCCATGGGGGCTGTGACCATCAGCCCCGATGATGTGGGTTGTGCTGTCCGTACGACCCAGAACTGGAAAAGTCCTGGGCCAGACGGATTGCACAACTTTTGGATCAAGTGGTTTCGATCCTCACATGAACGCCTGGCAACACAATTTCAAGACGCCCTCGAGCTTGGTTCCCTGCCATCTTTCATGACTACTGGTGCTACCTTCCTGCTCTAAAGTCCGGTAGTACCACGGAAGCGAAAAACTATAGACCCATCACGTGCTTGCCTACTTTATACAAGCTCCTTACGTCCATTCTGAGAACAAAAATTAACACGCACATTGTTGCAAACAACGTTTTGGCCTTTTCTCAGAATGGATGTAGGGTTGGGTCCCGTGGTACTAAGGAGCTCCTCCTCATTGACACGACCATTTGCCAACAAGTCCGGCGGAACAGGGGGTCCCTCTCAACCGCTTGGATTGACTATAAGAAGGCCTATGATTCGGTGCCTCATTCATGGCTGGAGAGGATCTTAGAGCTGTATAAAATCGATACGGCTCTAAGATCCCTCTTAAGCGCGTGTATGAGGCAGTGGACCACAGTCCTTCGTCAACCAGGTGGCGGGGATGGCCCCCCTGGCCCGCGGGACTTGATAAGGATTGAGAGAGGTATTTTCCAGGGTGACAGTTTGAGTCCTCTGTGGTTCTGCCTAGCCCTGAATCCGCTCAGCACTCTGCTGAAGGATTCAGGACTAGGTTGCCGGCTTCGAAGAGGAGGTGAGGTCATTTCTCATCTGCTGTACATGGATGATCTTAAGCTGTATGCACCAAAACACCAGGATTTGGTGGATTTACTGGAAGTAACTGAAACCTTCAGTAGCGCCATCAAAATGGAGTTTGGTGTAGACAAGTGTGCGGTCATGCATGTACAGCGGGGGAAAGTCGTAAATTCCGCGAACTTACAACTTTCTGAGACAATGTCCCTCAGGTCTATCTCCGAAGTTGAAACCTACAAGTACCTTGGTATGTCACAGTCATTGGGTATTGCGGACGGAGACATTAGACAGGCGTTGAAGGAGCGTTTCTTTTGTCGTTTGACAAAAGTACTTAACAGTCTTTTGTCCGGTGGCAATAAGGCGCGCGCCTTCAACGCTTGGGTGATGCCTCTGCTCACTTACTCCTTTGGCATACTAAGGTGGACTCAGACTGAGCTGGACGCCCTGGATACGAGGGTCCGTCAGCTGCTCACTACACATCGCATGAGGCACCCACGCTCGTCAGTTATGAGAATGTACATCCCGCGTAAGTGTGGGGGCCGTGGCTTTTTAAACGCCAAGGACCTCCATAACCGCGAGGTGTGCAGTCTTAGGGAGTATTTCCTAAACAACGAGTGTGGGATTCATCGCGATGTAGTAGCAGTTGACAAAGGCCTCACCTCTCTCTCCTTAGCAAACGAGAATTGGCGCAGACCAAAGGTGCTTAGCACCGATGACCGCAGGGCTGTATGGAAGAGCAAGGAGCTACACGGACGGTTCTACAAGGCCCTTACGGGGCCCGATGTAGATCTGCTCGCGTCGGTGAACTGGCTACGCTTCGGGGATCTCTTCGGGGAAACCGAAGGTTTTGTCTGTGCAATTGCGGACGAAGTAATGATGACGAACAATTACCGGAGATATATCCTGAAGGACGGTACGGTCGACATTTGTCGGGCATGCCGCCGTCCCGGTGAGTCACTCAGGCATATAATCTCCGGTTGTTCTCATCTTGCTAACGGTGAGTACTTGCACAGACATAACCAAGTAGCCAGGATTATTCACCAGCAACTTGCTCTTCGATACGGTCTTGTGGGGTCTGAGGTGCCGTACTATAAGTACGCACCGTTGCCAGTTCTTGAGAATGGTCGTGCCACGCTCTATTGGGATCGATCTATCATCACGGACAGGACTATTGTAGCCAATAAGCCTGATATCGTGTTGGTAGATCGATCCAAGCGCCAGGCAGTGCTCATCGACATCACCATCCCGCATGACGAGAACCTCGTGAAGGCCGAGAAGGACAAACTCAGCAAGTACCTTGACTTGGCTCACGAGGTAACCGCCATGTGGGATGTTGACTCGACGATCATTGTCCCGATAGTCGTTTCGGCGAACGGTCTTATAGCGAAGAGTCTCGACAAACATCTTAAGAGACTCTCGCTAGATGGCTGGATCAAGGGCCAGATACAGAAGGCGGTACTCCTGGACACGGCGCGCATTGTCAGGAGGTTCCTCTCTCTGCAGCCCTAACCACCGGTAGCCTGGGCCCTGCCCCGCTGCCGGCGGCACCCTAGGTTAGGTTTTTTTATAATATGTTTATATATTTTGTAATTTCTTTATTGTATTTTACTTTTTATATACAGATATTGTAAAAACCTAGCCTAAGAATTAAAATAAATAAAGGACATAATAATAATAATAATAATTTATTGATAAAACATAATGTACAGAGGTGACGGTTAAATTCTATACTTAAAAAACAAATAAATTCACAATTTACATAACCTGAACTAGGGTTGCCCCTGTGTTTCAGGCAATGGGAAAGCCTTTACATTATTTAATTTAAGTACATATTCATCTATCTTACAGTAATCTTATTGTAGCTTAACGACTAAAATTTACACTAAAGAACTAAATTCAACTAAACAAATATTTATTTCATGACAGCCAGTAAGTTCTCTGTATCTTCGTACGTCATAGTTTGTAGTGACTCACGAAGCGCTTTCTTACATTGAGCGAAGCTTAGTGGATATAGGTCCAATTTCGCATTTAATCTATTGTAAAGAAATGGACCCAGAAATATGAAAAATCTTGTAGAAAAAGCGTGTTTTGCTTGCATGTTATAGGAGCAAACAATATCTTTACGCCTCTTGTTTTTATATTCGGTGCTGTAAGGAGTTATGCAGTGCTGCCTTAATACTGTGCCGTGGATAAATAACTGACGAACTGTTAGTACTCTACATTCACTGTATATAAGGTTAGTAGGGTAGAGGTAAGGACGATAGGTATGGACCTTTAGGATTGCTCTTTGGGCTCTTTCTAATTTTAGAATTGTGGTTTTAGCCAAACCTCCCCATGACGTTATGCAATACGTTATTATTGATTGGCAAAGAGCAAAATAAACCGTCTTGAGGAGCTGCTCATCCGCAATTGACCGCAGTTTTTTGAAAACAAATATTAACTTACGGATTCTATTACACAGCGCTTCCACATGGAATTTAAACGAGAGGGTTTCGTCGATTAAAACTCCGAGATATTTAATTTTGTCGGTACGCGTTATGTCCGGGCAGCTGCATTTGACAGTTGAAATGTTATTACATATGTGGGCATAGAGCTTGCGGTAGGTTATGTCTACGCTAGGTTTACGCATGGAAAATCTTACATACTGAGTTTTACATACATAGTAATGAAAGTTGAGTTTAAGACACTTCTGATTTTGGCACTTTACACTTTTGCGAACACAAATTGTAACGGGTCTATCCCGATATTCATAATCTAACAATGGGTGGTAGTTGAACATTTGTCTGCCTACTCATCCATTTTATTAGACAATTTCGTCGGGTTATACCACATTTGGCCGACAGCTCCAGTAACAACTTGCTGATTCAACAGTACATCTGAGACCACGGCGTGTGCAACCCCGCTGAAACGTTGGATTATGAAGGTAAATAAGGAATATCGCGAAAGACTCGTTATAATTTGTGTTATTTTTAATTTTTACCGGGTAACTAATTTTTTGACATTTCAAGTAACTAAATTGCGAAAGTGAACGCTGGAGCATACTACGCACCAATAATGCGTTCTAATATGATTACCTTTTTATTTACCGCTAATTTGTTTATTTCACTTTTTTTATTTATACCAGCAATATAGCTTCAAACATTCTGCACCAAATGACCAAGAGTCTAGGTCCTAGATACCGCTATTACCTAAGGAGCGTTAGTAAAAATTACTGATAACAGATCCAAATGTTACGGTGCATCCCTACGGAATTGTAAATCAATATCAATGGTATTCTACGAGTATGAAATCAACATGATTTCATGTAAACATGTTGTGATTAATTTTAATGGTAATTAATAGTTAATTACAAAAACCACAAAAAACTAGGTATAAAGAAAAATGTATGCAATCTACTTCAGTCTAAGTGAGGACTCACACATTTGTATACGTACATACTGTAGTACTTAGATAGTATATCGCGTTTCATTTTTCCTTGTATGTACCTACCAAGATCTTCGTGGCAATATTATAATCATTAATCATTATCTCTAGTTCATAATTTCATTCAACGTGTTTAAAGGTGTTAAGTAATGAAAAGTCAGTAAAGGAATGGTTTTTAATCACATTTATTTTCTGCAGTTCTTCTGCAGAGGTATACAGGCACCGATAAAAAAAAACTTAAACGAATAATATCAGGTGTAAAATATGGACTCGTCAAAAATTACCTTAAATTAGTTAACAACCTTACTTTTTGAATATTCGTATTCTTATTTGCATAGAAATACGAGTACAATTACAAATTCGGTTCTACAGCTCCTTTTACACAGCATAGATATAATTACTTCATATAATAATGAAATATTCAACGACATAGATTTTTTATTAATTCGTATCATTAAATTGATAAATAGCTGAGCGAATATTTAAAGAAGTAGAGCAGCTGCCTTCGAATAAAAAGGAAAATAGACTTTCAATTACGATCTTGTGATGTCGTGGGAAGAAGGTTGACCACCAAGTAGAGATACGATTATGGCAAAGCTGTGTGGGATATTAATTTTATCCAGTAGTTAACGTCATTTGTCTAAGATGATTGATGATCCGATGATAATAATCAAAACGTGTAAAGGATTTACTTCATACCCTAGGAAGGACTGATGACCTGACATCAGTCACCCATGTATAAACAGTTTCTAATATTACTCTTTTTTTTCAATTCCCCTCTGAAATTGTAATTAGCCACATATTTTCACAAGGTGTAGAGCTTGTGAGCCTTGTGAGTTAAGCGTTATATATTTTTTACTATGTATAACAAGGATTTTATATCATTTTTATATTTCAGTTAAAATTTGCGGAAGACTCATACAAATGAAGGTTGTCTGGAAGAGATCGCTCTTTAGCGATAAGACCGCCTATTGTCTACCATTATTTAATTTATGATTTCTCATGTAATATTTTTCTTGTTGGTGTGCAATAAAGTATTGTTGTATTGTATTGTATTGTAACTTCCACCCCCTAGTTTTAGTAGTTAGGGGATAAAAGTTCAGTTTTAGTTTTATTTTTGTTGTTTGTGTACTAATACTAGCCTACATACACAATTTCAGCTTTCTAGGATATTGGGAAGTACCCTAGAATTTTGATGATCATCAGTGTCAGTGACGTAAGCAGGGTTTTTTTCGATATCAATAAAATGTAAAGTATAAGAGCTCTGCATTTAAAATTTTCTATGTTTAATAATTCCGCTATTGACAATACATCCCCAGAATTTTGTTTATCTGTTATAATCCAAATCACAGTTATGAGTATAAAAAAAGACAAAGTGCTTTGAGAAAAGGAAGTTAGAGTGCCCTTGCGCTTCGCTTGGCTCGTCTCGGCGGGGGCACTGTCGTGCCCCCAGATATAGCAGTCTCCATTCAAAATGATTCGAGTAACTTGTTCACTTAGTTTCCCATCCATCATTCGAGTATAATACCAGATTTGTTTACTGGCGCGTGACATTAATGTATAGTACAGGGATTTTGCGGCTTCATACAAATCTATTGCAGCGAACATAATGAAAAGATACGTACGCTTTTGAATGCTCTATTATGTTTGATGTCAATACAAGAGATTACTTACAACACTAAATAAATAAATACTAAGGGACAATCTTACAGAAATCGACGCAGTCCCGAACTAAGCAAAGCTTGTAATATGGGTACCTACTAGACGACGATATGCATAACATATAAATACATATACATATAGATAACATCCATGATCCAGGAACAAATATTCTAGTTCATCACACAAATATTTGCCCCGGCCGGGATTAGAAACCAGGACCGCCGACTCAGTAGGCAGGCACTACACACTGCACCTACCGCGTCGTCCCTATGCAATAAATAAAAAATATTACTAAAGCCTTGGACTTCGATTCCAACCAATATGATGTCGAGATCAGCCAGCTCATTGTTATGTTCAATTGTAAAATTTGCGGCTTTGTAATAGAGGCTTGCCCTGACCCTGACTCATACAGGGGGAGTTCAAATTGGTAATATAAAACACTTGATTGACTCACTTAATGATAAATAATATATTACCTACATTAAGTCTTTTCTTTAAATTGTAGCTATCTTTAACTTTAGTTACTTTTCTAACAAAACAAATAATTAAAGTCCCAATGTGTGATTACCTAATGGTTATCATAAATTCAATAGCTAACTGTCATATCTCTCAATCGTCGTTATTTACGTTAGTTACGTCAATCATAATAAGTTTACACTACATATATTAAATAAAATAATTCCGGAGTAAGCACTGCACTGCGCCTGTAAAATAAAAATAACATCATTCATTCGTGAAATCAAAACACATTTTACTGTATAAATGCTATTCTCAGCTTGCTCAGATGATAACCTAAGAGAAAATTGTTGATTTAAAGCACTTTAAACCTCTTGTTTTAAATCATAGTGGGTAGAGTAACTGCATAAGGCTAAAATAAACGGGGCAACTAAAAAATTAAATACTTTACATTACATTATTTTAGAAGCATGAGACTAAGTACAGGGCTTTACATTAAGCATGATGTGTGCAAAACTTATATAACCAATTTGAACTCACCCTGTATATAGGGGCAGGGAACGTCTTAAGATAACTATTTCCTATCATCTCTAAAAAACTAAATTTTAAAAGGAAATCCTACAGAGATACTCACTTAACAGTATATTAAGTCCCACTTATTTTTTTATATCTTAATCTTCTTATTTTCTAAGGCAATTATTTATTTAGCATTTTAATAATTGTCATTGTCAGTATTTTTATATGTTGAGCGCTTTTTAAAACACCACGACATGATTCTATATTGAATAAATAAATAGTAAAGTATAAAATAAAATAAAAAACTAATAAAAATCAAATTCGCATTCCTTAATATTTTTATTGGTTTATAATGACATTTTATTATACTTTGATTTTGCTTTAGTAATTTTGTTGATCGTGGTAAAGAAATTTACATTATTATTTTTAATTCATCATAATTACTCAAAATCACAAACAATATTTCTATCTAACTAACTATTACAAACAATATAAGAACTTATTGTTGTAATTCTAATCTTCCTAATTGAGCAATTAAAAAGAAACCGACACAAAGAAAAGGTATATGTTACGGTTTGGCCACGGCTTCGGTCTCATGGGACTTCTAAACGGGCCATATTTTCCTGCAATTTGTGGCCGGCGACTATGGCCGTCCTTCTCTGACACTCTACGCTAGAGCAAGTTGCAAATAATGGCCGGCCACAAATTACAGCAAAACATGGTCCATGGCCCCTTTAGCGGCAAGCAACCGCGCGCAGCGGCTCGGGACGTGATTCATATGTCGCTATGACCTTTTATTTACCACTCAACGCTGCGGCTGTCACTGGTGTTCTGTAGTTCAGTACGTGGTCTGTCAGCGTGCGATTCGTGTTTTATACCTGTCTCGCTTGCTCTTATCTCTCAGTATTCACCAAAACCCGAATCGCAATCTGTAAGCTCACGGACTGTATGACGGTATCACGGCCATTATTATGTATATTGGTTAATGATTATCTAAGTAGGTAAGTCTTACTCTTATTGATACCGTACTTCTTACTATAGTTTTATACAAAAATATAATTTACATTAAATACTATCATACACAGCCATAATACATAAGCGTTGGGTTAATAATTAGGCACTTAAAATATTGCCAACAAAATGGCACATATACAACAGAATTCCAACCATTTATAGTTGTGATGGTTTCATGTAAAGTCCACCATAACTTTTTTTTTTTACATTTTCAAACAGATTAAAATAAATAGTGACAAGAATATTGACTATTTAAAAAACTTAAAACAAACAAGAGTGTCTTCTTACATCAAATGATTGCAAAAAAAAAACATGCCTGTCAAAATATCGATTGAATATTCATATAAGCTTATATTAAACATTGCATCGTCCCTATCGGTTTACATAGGTAGCCAAAATATTTCTGCGCATTATTGTTTGCCATCTTTTTTTTATACATCTATAAATATTCAACTTTGCTAGGTACTTATAAGACAAAAAACAAATGAGAAGTAGCGTTTTTTAGTCCCATTAAATTTCATTTCTGTTAAACAAATATCGGCTTATGCCATTTATTATGCGAAATGTAAACGTGTTTTTCCAAAATATACATTATATTATTGTAACGTAACCCTTTATAAGGCAGAGGGAATTTATTTAACGTTACATCCTTGTGATTTCTATGGTAAAAAGGGCAGATTTTCTTTTGTACTTTTATGCTTTATAAATTGTTAATTTTAGTACATTACATTATCCAGGGCGGTGATTAATTTCCCAGTTAGCAGGTGTTTGTGACCCAAACCAAAGGTGAAGGCCATAAAATATGCGATCTGGGGCTTGTTGAATTGCACGTGGTTTGTCTAAAGTTTTACGTCTTGCCTTGGGCAGGATATGAGAATTTTCTCCCCGTAGCGGGCAGAAAACTTACGGCCTAGGGTAACAAAATAACTTACGGTATGTGGTACCTATAAGTATGTAAATATACTAATATTGTATTATAAAAACATATTGCTATGAGGTCGCCGCGGTGCAGCTCGGATGATCATACTCGAACTCTTGTAGTCTGCAACCAAGAAAAACATTTTATTAGTACTGGAATGACATCATTTCTATTCAGGTAATATAGTTCTATATCGCTTTTTTTTGGAGAGTAGCTCCCAAACGGATGGACAAATTTGAGTGTGCTTTTTTTAAATCGAAAGACTTGTCCGCTGAGATAGATATAATTGGTAGAAGTAGGTCCAGTAGTTTTCTAAGATGATCAGATTTAATTGGAACAAGTAACGAGATCTCAGCGATTGAAGCTAAGAATTCAAAATGTTGTAGTTACCTATGTTTACTTTTAGTAGCATTTTCTATAAGTAGGTATCACTTATTGAATGAGGGGGTCATTATGGCCAGCTACTTGTGTCGAGGTGTTTGAAATGTTTAATTTAGGTTATTTTATTAGATGGGGTATAATCATAGACTTCACAAAATTTTAATGTTATTTGTGTGAAATTATTGGACACCATTTTTAATACCCGAATTTAAAAAAAACCTTTATGTGAAAGAGTAGAAATTACAGATAGATAAGCTCGGTAATTTCTATTTTGTATGTTAAACCCTCGAACAGCTGAATAAATATAGTCAGTATAATTAATTTAAAATGTAATAACATATAATTGTTGGTCTTGTTAACGTACGTGCATGCACGCATCGTTCAGAGCTGTTCATCTTTTTAATTTTATTGGTATACTTTGCATAAAGTCGTAATTTTGAAGTTATAAGGCATGCTTGTGGATCATGAAAGCATTATTCACAAAGGTAAGGTAACAATAAAACAAGGTAAATAACATAAATATAAATAAACACAAATTCAATAGACATGTTGACTGATGTTGAATTCTACAGCGTACTGTAGTTATATGAATAAAATTAGCTAAATATATCACGAAACAAAGAAAAAAATCCAGAAAAATAAATCTTTTTTTGAAATATGTGACTTCAAAGGTAGGTACGCAAATTTTATGATATTTTTTTTTAATCCTAAAGAAATTTTGAAAATGTTTCAGAATCCTCATAATTTTACAAAACAATAATTGTAAGACAACAATGAACTTAAACGCACTTTTTCACGGTGAAAATGGAAAATTTCTTAATATCTCCATACAATTATTGGTACCTATACCGGCCTGTGACGTCACTAGCCTGGGCGCCTTTTGTATGGAGCGTCTTTAGCGCTACGTAGGAATGTTGAACTTTGACGGTCATTTCTGACTTTTAGATCAGTTTAAGTGTAGTCAGTTCCATATAGACATTTGATCACAATAAAAAATAGAATCGATTGACATCCTCAAAAAAAAATCATGAAAATACTGTAGGTAGGTAATCCTAACACAACAAGTAGGTACGTGTTATTTTTTTATTTTGCTCTATATATAAAAAAAAAACTTTATCAATACTCACTCCTTACAAGTATAACACCGACTACCTATCAAATGGCGATCACTGGAGCAAATCCGAGATCCATTTGCAATAAAATCTCTCTTTATTCTCCGTTTTCCAACACTCGTATCACTTTGGTATAAAAAACTTTGTTGTCCCAATAAACTGTCCGTTCTTAACACTGATTTAACTGGCAAATATCTTTTTTGGATCCGATATATAGGGTCACATACTGCGACCGAAATCACTGTTACGCTCATGAGTAGTCGTAATAGCAAGAGGGTCATCTCCATTGTATGTAATACGTGCAATCGGCGCGGAGGCGTTTAGCTGACTGCAGTAAAGTTCAATGTGAATGGACTGTTATATACATTTAAAAAAGTTAGGTATACATATAGGCGGTTGTACACTCTCGCTGTGGCAGAGAAAGGCGTGCCGCGCATCCCCTTTGGGTGTTAAGGAAGAAAAGCTATATAGCTATAAGCAAGTGTATACGGGGCCCTACCATTTTATTGACAATCGTCTCATAGTTAGAGAATTGTTTTTAGCAATTTAATGAACATGTTTGTTACCTTTTTTTATTTTGAAGCATTTTCACAAAATTATGTGTTGTAATGACCAATAAAGGAAAGGAGTATTTTTTTACATTTTGTTCTTTAGAACCGTTACTAAACTTCATAGTTAACAATCAAAGTTAAAATAGTGTATTATTTCAGACGTCAGTAAAGTACACGGTTTGTGTTTAAATAAATAAGCATCTATGTAATATATTCATACTCCTAGTAAAGGATTTTCACAAATTGAAAACGTTAGACAACTCCACTACATGTATACAATCAGCCACTCTTACTTTTCCTTGCATTTTGTTTTTTATGTCCATTATTTTACTTTATAGTTATTCGAACTAATTATACATTATTTTTGACATTGGAAATATACAATTTGCTTAAATATGAATCCACGAATTTATATTTCTATTAAAGGTTTCTTATTCTATTAAATTACATATGTAATTAAAGTCTCATCTTAACATATACTTTATCGAGGAGTTTCTAAACAATAAAAAATTCACAATCACAATATTGAATAACTTTCGCTACACAGAACTATATCCAACGATCTTTGACTTATGTTTTCACGAATAATTAACATAATTTTTGTAAAAAAAGCGTTCATTGGTGAGCCTATAACAGACTCCAAAAACAAGATTATGTTCGTCTAAATTTCGTAAGATAAGGGAGCGAGCAGTTGGAAAACGCTGCTGAGCCTAACCCATCTACGAGTATGTTAAGAGGGCGCCGAGCGTTAGCGACTGAACCATAGAGCGCGAGGAATGCGTATTTAGATCGGCGCGCGGCCGCCATAGTAAAAATGTATGGAGAATTAAAAGCACTTTTTGATAAATCTGGACCTTTAATACCAAACAATAATTGAAATATTCGATGCGGACAAATTGTAATGTAAAGATTCATCTTTTTTTTAAATTCAAAATCAGAATAGATTTCCATTGTTAAAGTATAAAAAAACACTTAAACGCCTGCTTACGATTTTACAATTTTCGTCCAAATTACTTAGTTCTCTAGGGTAAAATATTAATAATCTTATAATTTTTCCACGGAGAAGTTCTAAATACATAGTTTAGAAATGGATTAAACAACTAGTGCTGACGTTATCTACTTAACGGCAACTGCCTATTTTTTCACATTTCGCTCGGCGCAGTCTTAAAACATTTCTAAGCGCCATACAAAATGTATGCGATGGAAACCTTTGCTGGCTGATGAATGTGGCGCCATCTATTATATTGGGATGGTCGGTGAAATGCGGCTTTGTGTATAATCATTGGCAATCCTTGGCATATTGGTCCATGGTTAAACAGTTGGCTCTGATTTTGAATCTACTGGCATTTCCCAAGAGGATACCGCTGAGAAGAGAGCCGAAAGAAACTCAACTATTAAGTTTAGCATGAAAGTGAGGAGGTTGCCTGACCGTAAGCCTTTTTTCGTTACGTTGCAGTTGAAACACATTAACTGCAGTAGAATAGATCACTATTTGTCTCTACCGTAGCCTAATCCTTTTATAATTCTATGCTGTCGTTTTTCATTTTAAGTCTTATGTTAGCTGTGATATTCTTTTCATTCTTCCTTTTTGTTTGTATGTACGTTTATATATGTTTATATATATAGATACTTATCTGTGTATGTGTATCACCTATCTGTTTTTAATATTTTGTAGGGCATTTATTTATTACTTCTCAAATTACACAAGTTCTTATCTCACCACCTACTATTTTCTGCTTAATTTTGTTTTCTCCGCTACCCAAAGGTTGTCTGGAAGAGATCACTCTTTAGCGATAAGACCGCCTGTTGTCTACCATTGTTTAGTTTAAGATTGCTCATGTAATATTTTTCTTGTTGGTGTGCAATAAAGTATTGTTGTATTGTATACAATTCGCACGGTTACTTTTCTTTTTAAACGGTTTTATTTAGCTTGCCCTATTTGTTTATTTATTTGGCTCAAATCTAGTTTCTATCAAGTCAACCGCTATATAATAAATGTTATTTACAGATTAACGCAGGTTACGCGCGCCCGACGATTTTATTTTTTATTCTGATTTGATGAGACCTACCAAAACCTAAAGACCTACTAAAGGATGTCCATTTAATCTTTATTTTTGATAAATCCATTTAATATAAAACATTGTTTTACTATTTTTTTATTAACACGCTTTAATTACATTCCCTTGAACAATGTATTCTTCTAATTATTCTATCGAAATGAAATTTTACGGGTATATGTAGTAACAAAATACAATAATTTGGTATCTTGGAGCTGATTTGATAATGGAGACAATGTCAATTACCATACGCCCGCTTATCGCTATGTATTTCTGTTTAATTTGTAATAGTCTTGATGTAAATTTTCCAAATTATTATCTATACTATTATAAAATCCTAAATTTGTATTGAAAATAAATTTTCTATGGAGGGAGGTCATGATTTCAGGAAAAATCTCGATAGCGTGATGCAGCCGCATAGTTGTTTTGTATGGACACGCTTCGCCGTGCCAACCTGGCGCCATCTGTTTTCAAAAAAACCGTTGTCCTCGCATCACGCCGAAACGGCTGAATAAAAAGTTACCAATTTTGGTACAGGAATAGCAGAACATCCAAAGATGGTTATAGGATACTTTTTATTATGATTAATATTTATCTCTGAAAACATAAATTCCATGAAATATTTTCCTTACAATGTGTAACCTTATAATGACAGCGTTTGTGATTTTGAATTTAGAACGACGCGACCCCCGCGTGGCTCTTACGTGTACAAAAACTAAAAAGTATGAATTCGACATAATACCTCCGCGCGGCCCACCGGTATTAACAATAAGGTTAAGGTTGTTTGAGGCGTTGAGTTACGGAAACCGTCTTAGTTAGATAGAAAAGATGGCGCCAATTATCGACCAACACAGACGAAAATATGAGTGCAATGTTCGTTGTAAATTGGCTCATGCTCAAAAAAAAAACATACATTTCTTTAAAAACACAATTTGCGACAATAGGAACTAATTAATGCTCTTTTATTGAATATGCAATTATTTTCTTCTGTAGTTTGTAAGTATTGACCATAAAAAAGCCCGGAGACGCAATAAAAAATGTTAATGAATAAAACAGATTTTTAATGCCATTTTATCGAGTGTAATTGAAATAAAAGTATTTCGAATCAATTTAAGTAAATTAAATACATTTTTAAATATGTTTTACCAACCAACATTTAGAACATTAGGCGCACATTTTGGTATTGTTTGTGTTTGGCCTAACTTACTAATAAGGTAGCGAAATGTATAATAAACGATAAATATACGATATATTTAGCCACAATTTTGCATCTATGTCGTTTTTTTAATATATCAAATTTATTCAAAGTATTAAATATCAGTAATTCTTTATTTTTAACGGTGTGTTGAGATTTTGTTCTCAATGACCCAATTTTCCGCTAGATGGCGTTGTTACTTTGACAAAATCTCCATACTAGCGGCTGCATCGCGCTGTTAAGATTTTTCCTGAGTTAATAACACCAGCTCCATACATGTTAGGTTTTGGAGCCATTGATGGGTCTCCTCAACACCAAGGATTCACGTACGTCGTTGCGTGCCCGTGACCACGATTCGGCACAAGCTAGGGTCTAGCTGTGATGGGTTAACCTGGACTTTGAGAATTACTACCGAAGTTGTTGAATATTGATCGCATACCTATAATATAAGCAGCAGTGTATCAGGTATTGAGAGTTGCTGCTCGACAATGTATGTATGCATTTTATATGAAAAACAACCATGATTCGAGACAAGACAAAATTATTAAATTTACAATGTAGAAAGGATTTCACCTAGCCGGGATTTGAACCCAGAACCTACTGAAATAATAACCGTGTTATCTCATGCATTTTCCTTTGCTTCCTTATTCATTATACCACGGATAACAAAACAGTGAGGCCATCACGTATCCGTTCAGTGGTGCTTTCGCCATTATTGACGTACGCTCGATTGAGTTAAGTTGGCACCTGAATCTCATGGCGTTACTTAGGACATTGTTATGACAGGTCATATTATTATATTAGTATTAGTACCATTGTAGACAAAAATAATTTATTGTCATCTTCATCTTAATAGATGTCATTAATTTAATGTTCAGGTAGGACTATGAGCTAATTATTTTTCAAGGTGCTTTGAATAGTTATCTACAATAAACAATAAATATTCAAAACGATATATAAACATAAGTCTAGCCTCAATTTAAACTAAACCAAGATGATGTTCACAATAGTAGCACCGAAGGTGCGGAGCGATCTAGAGTAGTCGCCCACCCACTAAATTAAGAAGTAACTTAATGCGAGGCCGTAGGCCGAGCTCTACGAAGCACCGAAGGTGCAGAGCGTCCCAGGGATGCCGCTCACACATTTAAGCTTATATTAAGTGTGTGGGCGGCCTCGCATTACGTTTTTTAAATCTACAATAGACAATAAATATTAAAAACAATCTTTTAAACATACCTAAGTCTTGACCAAATCTTAATTAAACCAAGATGGTGTTCACAAGCGTAGCACCGAAGGTGCGGAGCGTTCTAGGGAAGTCGCCCACCCACTAATATAAGTAGTAACTTAATGCGAGGCCGTAGGCCGAGCTCTACGTAGCACCGAAGGTGCAGAGCGTCCCAGGGAAGCCGCTCACACACTTCAACTTATATTAAGTGGGTGGGCGGCCTCGCATTAAGTTATTTAAATCTACAATAGACAATAAATAATCAAAACGATTTTTTAAACATAAGTCTTGCCTCAATTTTAATTAAACCAAGATCATGTTCACAAGCGTAGCACCAAAGGTGCGAAGCGTCCTAGGGAAGGCGCCGACCCACTAATATAAGTAGTAACTTAACGCGAGGCCGTAGGCCGAGCTTCACGTAGCACCGAAGGTGCAGAGCGTCCCAGGGAAGCCGCTCACACACTTCAACTTATATTAAGTGGGTGAGCGGCCTCACATTAAGTTATTTGAACATATTTTAAGTGGGTGGGCGTCTTCCCTGGGACGCTCCGCACCTTTGGTGCTAAGTTACTTTATAAACCCTTGAGAGTTCCACGAGCGTCCCAGGGAAGCCACCAAACCACTTAACATATGTTTAAGTAACTTAATAGGCGGCTTCCTTGGGACGCTCCGCACCTTCGGTGCTACGCGGAGCTCGGCCTTCGGCCTCGCACTAGGTTACTTCAACTTATATTAAATGGGTAGGCGGATTCCTTGGGACGCTCCGCACCTACGGTGCTACGCGGAGCTCGGCCTCCGGCCTCGCATTAAGTTACTTCAACTTATAATAAGTGGGTGGGCGGCTTCCTTGGGACGATCCGCACCTTCGGTGCTACGCGGAGCTCGGCCTCCAGCCTCGCATTAAGTTACTTCAACTTATAATAAGTGGGTGGGCGGCTTCCTTAGGACGCTCCGCACCTTCGGTGCTACGCGGAGCTCGGCCTTCGGCCTCGCATTAAGTTACTTCCACTTATATTAAGTGGGTGGGTGGCTTCCTTGGGACGCTCCGCACCTACGGTGCTACGCGGAGCTCGGCCTTCGGCCTCGCACTAAGTTACTTCCACTTATATTAAGTGGGTGGGCGGCTTCCTTGGGACGCTCCGCACCTACGGTGCTACGCGGAGCTCGGCCTTCGGCCTCGCATTAAGTTACTTCGACTTATATTAAGTGGGTGGGTGGCTTCCTTAGGACGCTCCGCACCTTCGGTGCTACGCGGAGCTCGGCCTTCGGCCTCGAATTAAGTTACTTCCACTTATATTAAGTGGGTTGGCAGCTTCCTTGGGACGCTCCGCACCTACGGTGCTACGCGGAGCTCGGCCTTCGGCCTCGCATTAAGTTACTTCGACTTATATTAGGTGGGTGGGCGGCTTCCTTAGGACGCTCCGCACCTTCGGTGTAACGCGGAGCTCGGCCTTCGGCCTCGCATTAAGTTACTTACACTTATATTAAGTGGGTGGGCGGCTTCCTTAGGACGCTCCGCACCTTCGGTGCTACGCGGAGCTCGGCCTTCGGCCTCGCATTAAGTTACTTCCACTTATATTAAGTGGGTGGGCGGCTTCCTTGGGACGCTCCGCACCTACGGTGCTACGCGGAGCTCGGCCTTCGGCCTCGCATTAAGTTACTTCGACTTATATTAAGTGGGTGGGCGGCTTCCTTAGGACGCTCCGCACTTTCGGTGCTACGCGGAGCTCGGCCTTTGGCCTCGCAATAAGTTAGTAAACGTATGATATTGTGTTTACGCGTGCGAAGCCGCGGGCAAAAGCTAGTACCTAATATAAACATACCCAGATGAATATGGCATCGATGATGCATACGCCGAACCATTAAATAAACAACGTAACTTGTTTCTCAAACATCACACGACCTAAGTTCAATCACTTATATTTTCCTAGTATTTTAATCGTTCATACTAAAAACTGACCACATATTATTAGGCTACTAGAGACTTGACCCCATCTTTTAAATATATTATAAACTAGCTTTTGCCCGCGGCTTTGCACGCGTAAACACAATATCATACGTTTACTACACTTATTGCGAGGCCAAAGGCCGAGCTCCGCGT